>OY101442.1:28400329-31374478 GCA_956483585.1 Gymnocheta viridis | reverse complement strand
AAAAAGGTGTTGAAAATACAAGTCCAACGTTTTGAAGCGTTGAGAAATTAAAATTTTGAAATGAGTACATACTCATATCTTATCAACAATAAAAATTAAATGCAGACATGCTTTTTCTAGACGTTATTAAGGACTCAGTGGATACATAACCTTTTTTAACGTATCATAAGCGAAAACCACAAAAAAGTAGGAATATTTGATTAAAAGAACCATTCAGTAATTTCAAAATATTTTCATTCTGCCCCCTTTGCAGTAAAAAAATTTTGTTACTAGAAAACATTAGACAGTTTTGTTCTGTGTGAGTAATAGTCCATTAAAAACCTTTTAAAATTAAAACAAACATTTGTTCATTTGTGAATTATAAAATTATATGCAGAAAAAGTATAAAAACTTTATTGTCAAATTCTTCACAAAAATGCAAGTCTTCTTATCAATGTTGACAACCATTTGCCATTTTGTTATCCTTAATTTGATATATTTTGTTAATATCGTAAGTCAATGTTTACCTACAATTTTTCTTTGTTTTAAATTTAAATGAAAATGAGCCAAAATATTTTGATTATATTACAAATTTTGTACAGCATGTTTGCTATGAAGGCAAACATGACTATGTATCCAATCATGTAATTCATTACAACATCCTGCTGACACTGTATATTTTTATTAAAAATTAAAAAAAGTCTCTGTGCAGATTTATATTTTACTAAATTGACAAATATAAAATGTAATGTACAATTTCTGTTATTAAGTACGTGCAAAATGATAGTAATTTAAAACATATTTTTATCAAACACAAGTACAGTGAATGCTCACTGACACACTGACTTTAATTATTTTTTTTTCAAGTTGAAAAATGAATCGAGTATACTTACTTGGCTTTAAAATCGATATATAAAACGAAATTGTGGTATATTTCTCTTTTTATTTTAGATATGCGTACTAAAAAAATTTTAGTGAAAAACAAAGAAGAGCATTTAAATTTAGTGTTTTAAAAATATTTAATTTTTAAATTTAGAGAAAACACAGAATATTGCAGAAAAGTCCTGTACTTTTTAAAATTTTATATATTTCTTTCGTTAACTGAAAGTCTAAGAAGGGATTAGAACGATTAAAGTACGAAGAAATTTGTTGCTAGAATGTAATATTCACTAGATTCACAATAAATATTGTTTGAGCTACTGCCCTCTGAATATTGTCGAGGCGGCATATGATTGTGTGATATAATCTCGCTCCCTTATAGCAATCTAGTCATGTCTCAAAATAACTCGTTCGTCGGAAAACCAGTTCAAAGTTTTTAATTTACACACACATCAAAGAATACAGTTTTTTACACAAAATGAAGAGCGATACGGTGAATATTTCCGCTTTCTTAACACTCGGAGTTATAACCAGGTCTGTGCAGATATTTTGTATTTAAAAGTGAGCATAACTTTATTGTTCTTTGTGTTAGAGACAAATCCTTCCACCACTACCTGGAACAACATTCTCCGGACATAATCAGCAAAAAATCAGACCGATTAATACAGGTTTACAAATATTTTGGTTCAAACGTCATAACCAGGTCTGTGCAGATCTATGAAAATCGTTTTGATTAAAATCGTTTTTGAGTGAGATTTTGTGGGGAACAAGTTTATAAAATGTACATATTGAACAATAAAAATTTAGTATATCAGCAGAATTTGAAACGTTTAAACGTCTGTATATTTTTTTTTGGAGAGAATTGAATTGTAATTTTCCAAAAATATAAAAAGTAAATATGTATATATGTATACGCTGATAATTTTGTTTCGTCATATGATTTGGCCACGTTTTTGATGGCAAAACGTTTTATTTATGTAGAAACCACGCCAAAAAAACAAAGCCTGCATACCGAAGGAGATATTGAATCCCAAAAGAAGGGATAATGTCGTACTATGCTCTTCCGTACCGAAAAAGAAAAAAGTAGTGGTTCTCTTCTAAGCAGAACATTATAATTACGCCGTAGGCTCATCGAATTCATAGCAGAAGCCATTTCAAATATTGGATTACAATAAGTACTAGTCCGGAGTGAACACCATGGATCAGGGATCAATTGGTTGGTGGTTACACTTGCAAACAAGTCACAAACCGATGGTCGTTAGCCTTGTTTTTCAAGATAATTCATGACATGACAACTTGATGCATTTCAAGCGAAACGATAGAATACGCGTCTTCTTGCAGAACAGCTTGTGATCCCTCACATGGAGCAAGGGAGGGCATGCACGCCGATAGATGACCAACCAACCCATATCGCATCCTCTTCAGGTAGACCATCGTACTCACTTTGGACACAAAGCTACGAAAAACACGGTTTTATTGCATGTATTGCATAAAGCCGGTATGTTTACAGCGTTCACAAGCCAGGTACTCGTGTCCTGAATGACGTACATAATATTTGTTTTGATACCTTTCAAATAAAATAGCGTATATAGATAGATACCTAAGACGTATTAAACTTTGTTTTTTTGTTCATTTTGTAACATAAAACTCATTTAGATACTATTTTAGAACAACTGGTTATGTATTTCCATACAAATCCCATATAGGTCTGCACAGACCTGGATTTTTGAGATATGACTACGTTGCCATAAAAGAGCGATATGTATTCATTAGTTTTAAATAAGCATCTTGCTTGTCTTATTTCGAAAAATCGCCCTTCTCGACTCCAACACATATTATCATATATCGTTGAAATTGTATAATCAAATATTTAATTATTCGTTAAATAAATAAAGAAACTGAGATACGAATTAAGAACGTGAAACTTACTTACATGCATAAAGTAAGTATTTTATATTTGTATTTATTTAAGGTTTACTTTTTTTCAAATCAATGTTTATTTATTTTTTCTCTTCAAACTTTTCCAAGTTTTATAAGTTAATTTAAAACTCTTGCAAACAACTGTTTTAAGATGGAAAGATAAATAAGAAAAAATAACCTTTGACTTGTGCTAAACTTTAATTAACATAAAAAATAGGGTAAAGTCAAAAGTGGAAAAATATTTGTTTTGCTTTAGGGTTGAAATAAAAAACGGTATGGAATTTATAAAATAAAAACGTTTTTCTTATGAAAAACAATTTTTACATTCATATTGTATAAATAATTTGTAAGAAAAAATTAAAAAAAAAATTATAATGAAATTAAGCAAGTAATACGATTTTTAAGGCTTGTAGTATTTAAACTTTTAAAAAGATATATTGAAAAGAAAATTAAGAAACTAATCCATACAAGGTGCTTCGCAGGCCTTGAAGACAGGATTTTTTTCTGTTATGCTTGTATATCACTTTTGCTCTATGCGAAATTTCTAATTAATAAAATAAAAATTCGTTACTAGCAACTGCCAAAGTGCTAAGCAGCTAAATATAATTTAGAAAGGTCTAATCATAAGTGAGTCTAAGCTCAATCGCCGGCAAAGTAAAATAATGAATAAAATGGCTACAGCAGCTTAAAGACACATTTAATGCGCCTACTTGACATCAAAGGCGCTGCAACACTGATCTAAAAACTAACACAGCGCGCAATATCAGAGTTGCAAAAATTAAGCTTTCTCTCTTTCACCATCTGTCCTCTCTCACTATCCCTTTCCCAAAAGAAGGTAACACACCTACGGGTTGGTAGGCATACTAATTGCCTGAGTGTTACTTCTCTTAAAAAAAAATAAAAAAAAAAGCTCGTCGAGTAGACCTTTCAATAGGTTCACTCTTTCAAATATAAATTTACTATTCGAAGTTAATAAATTGATGATGAACGTGAACTGTAAACATTACTATTGCTGTAACGAATATTTTAGACATTAGTATTCGTACTCCAAAAATGTTTGCGAATGTATCGCGGACATTAGCACTGAAAAAAGTGCATAAGGTGCAAAAAACTTTAGGCGGTACATATATTAAACAAAATATCAACAAAGCAGAAATATATATTTTTACTCGTAGCATATAATAATATAATATTAGAATAACAATAGTATCTAGAAAATAAACTAAAACTAATTTTTCTTCACTAAACTTCCTTTACGAATAATATTAAAAAAATTAAGTTTCTTTTCTTCATATCATGCTAAATTAATAATCAATTTTCAGTGGAGGAACGTTGACCTTCAAAAATAAAATATTTCAAATCTTCTATTCTTCAACCATATTGCAAAAGTTTCGCTATTAATATTTATAACTTTTTACTTTCAACCACGTCAGAGGGTCGACGCATTTCCAAAACCCATTTTTTCGGTAAATATTCACAAACGTTTTTCGTGTAAAAAAATGCATATGATTTTGGAAACTAAGTTGATAAATGTAATTCTTCATCGTTATTTTCACTCGCATTTATCGCGTGTCTTTATATGAAGTTATCGCAATAATATATAGCATCCTTTAACCAAGATCCATATCTAGTGGTACAAAATGGTTTTGGGGGATTATTATACTTGGGTACATAGAATGGATTACATTGATACGAGAGGGCTCCTGGAAATTAGTTAAGACAATAAGTTTATTTGGAAAAATACTTATGCATGTAGTTCTATAGTACCTTAAGGAAAACGGATTTGCAGTTGGCAACAAGTGAGTTAACATAGCAAAATGTAAGAAAAGAAAATCTCCAACGCATGAGCTAGACATGTGACATCCAACATTTTTTGGGTAAAGAATTTTTAATGTTATCACAAGCAATTCTTGCTGAAAAGAGGTTAATATGCAAATTTACGACGGTTGAATTGGAATTACTAAAGTGTGAAAAAGTATGAAAAACTTGCCTGGTCATAACTCGACCTGCAACTATTTCACAAATATAATACATAGATTACCACAACGCATGGGCATTATTAATATTCACTATAAAAATGGAAAAAATTTCACGGTCACAGTTCACAGTTCGAAAAACTAAAACTTTTTTGAATCGTCGTGATGAGTCTTCTCCGCTACGCCAAGAAGCACAATTGTCGCATTTGAGCCTCGGAAAACCCAGAAATTTTTGTTGAAAAAAACTCTCTATCCCCAACCTATGACTGTTTGGTGCGGTTTTTGGTCTAGTGGGGTCAGTGGACCTTGATGTTTCGAAAACGTAGATGAACAAATGGAACGGTTAATGGATTGCACAATTAATAATTTTGTACAACCGGAATTGGAAGATATTGATGTGGAGGTTGTTTATATTCAAGAAAACGGGGCTTTGTGCCACATAATTAAGCGATACCCTCGCTCTATGGCGTGAAAAATTTTCTGACTCTGTGATTTCTCGAAAAGGTTTAAAGATAAGGCTCTCAGTCGATTCAAGACTTTAAATATTTAATTCGTTAAGTTATCGACACACAGCCGCAAATGTGCGAGTTAATTTTGAAAAATTTCACGGAAAGGATATGGCCCTGTATGTGTAGCCGTGGATATTTTGATCCCGGTTCGTAGTAGTCAGCTCATGTCTAGATGCATGCTTTCATATCTGTATGCTTATGGCGCCATCGGGTTTCAAGCGGCTGGACTGATTTAAGTAAAGTTTTATATGAAAGTTAACTTGATCTTGATTCTTCTCACCCATATTTTATGAAAGTTAGTCCAGTCGTTTGGAACTTATCAACTGTTTTCTAATCGATCAATGATTGATACCTTTTCTAAATGAGTAAAAATTAGGCACCCTCTTACTATAATCATATTAAAAGGGCGCAGTAGTTTTTAAATCTTGCATATAAATTTATTCTTTTAGAGTAGAAATAGAAGTACGAATATAATTTTACTAATTAAGTGTTTAAATTTTTATTGATTTAATGGAAATGGTTAACTATGTATATTAATATAATTTTGTGTCATTGCGCTATAAAATATTTATTTAGGAAAAAAATACTTTAAAAAGATTTTTAAACATCCAACCATGTTGTCGACAAATTTTAATAATCTTCTTTAGAAGAGGTTGTCAAATATGCTACGACATGATATAAGTAAACAAGGTATTGTTGTATAACTTAAAAATCCCAGACAGAAAAGATTTTTATTATTTACTTTAAATGTCATATAAATTTAATTGTAGCATTGTAGTATTGTATGCTTGTGTCCTTAAGCAAAACTACAAGTGAAAACAAAAAGGATGATATACATATATGTTCGTACATACTACATGTAGTATAATACCTGAAATTGAAGTATGCATCGAATATAAAAGATGACTAAATATAAATTATATACAATTATTGGGTTAAAGAAAATTAAATTACACGTATTTAACGCTTAATTTATTGATTTAACATGCTTTAAAAGAAAGTTTATTTAGCAAGGCTAACAAGGCTAAGTATACTTAAAAAATGTGAAAAAAATACGCAAAACTTAAACATTTTTCTTTTCTTAAACTTCATGAAAATAAAAAGACTTCAAAAGCTTCCACAATATTTCTGAAATTGCTAAAATTATTAAAAAGCTATGCTGGAGATAATTTTACTGTAGAACTTTGAATATTTATTTAATCAAATAAAATAAATCTTTCTTCAGTTATGTTAATATTTGGCGTACAAATGTCTAACGGATATCTCAAAAACTAAAGGTTGTTTGAGATAACGGAGCGCTACTTTCTGTTTATTGCCCCAAGAATGCTAAGGAATGGCTTGTAGTTGTGGAGCAAAAAAGATATTATTATTTTTATATTGTTTTAATATTTGATTTCAAAATTTAAATTTTAAATTTTAAATTTCACTACTTTGAATCAGATTCAAATTCCGGACATGACAGTCAAATTAATATTTTTGTTTTAATTATTTTTTTACATTTGATTAATTTCTTTCTGTTCCAGTTTGAAAGTTGGGAGTTTTTCGATATTGTGAAATAATGAATATGAAGAAATGTAGCGCAACAGAATTTGGTTAAATAGTTGATAATTCTGTTATCTAGTATCTACCTCAGATGATGATTAGTCGGGTGACCTAACGAAATTAGTAATATTCCTTTCTGCTTGTGCAATAATTGGCTTCGGCTTAATCTTCTTGATATAAAAATAATTTAAAAATGACAGACAATATAATTTGAGGAATTCATTAACGTCAATTCATGTTAGCTAATACAATTAAAAAAAAGTACGTACAATTCATTTGAAATAATAAAATTAAATATATATACATAGCATATTCTATTAATGTTCTCATTATCACTCTAATTAGCTCTTTTTTCTCTAAATTTATCATCATTACGTTACGCTTTAAGCGATGTTCTGGAAAATAAAATTAAGTCGCAAATTAGTTTTCATCCTCACATTCATCTTTAGATAAAGTAGAGTACTCATAAGAAATTCGAAAATTTTGAAGACAAAACTTTTACGATGGCAATAAAATGTCGACTACTATAAAATACTTGTAAAGCATTAAGGCTTGATTTTATTTCAAATAAAAAACGTCATAAAAGGTATCATTCTTAAAGGCACCATTGGAACTTCATGCTTAAATAAAATTTTGGTTAAATGTATCATTGTGTAAAATGTTAAGATAGCTAATAAAAACGCACTTAAATATTTTGTATTCTTCATATTTTTACTCCTTTTTCTTGTTGATGAATTGAGTGAGGAAATGCCATACTTTTTATATAATAAAAAGTGAAAGAAAGAAAAGGAAATTTACACACAGTCTAATAATTGACAGGAAACTGTAAATCTTATTGTATTTTATTCTTTCCTTACAACTAGATGCCATAGTTTTCTTTGGTTAAATTATAGAACAGTTAGTGAACACATTTTTTTTGGAAAATCTCTTATTATGTTTATTCAAAATAAAGAAAAAAATTCTAAATTGATTTTTTAACAAAGCACTTATTTAGAGCCCTTTCCCACGATCAAAGTTTACTTTGACAAAGTCTTTTCAATTTTCTTTTAAACTATGTTTCACTTTTCCACACGCAAAGTTTACTTTGAAAAATTTTGTGTTCGTTTGATGGATGAATATGCAAACGAAACACGTACATGCAACCAAATACAAGTATGTGTAAATGACGAACGAAGTGGAAAGCAACTTTGCAAGTACAGCAAAGTGTGTACTCACCCCTTATCTTATTTCCCTCATCACCTACAAACACAAGACTTTCCAAAGTAAACTTTGAACGTGGAAAAGGGCTCTTAGTAATTCTATAAAATTAAGAAAAAAAATCTAGATTATTATATATCACACTACACACAGAAACGTCTTATCAATAACATCTTGGTCAAAGCGCACTCACGTGCTCCCATATAAGAATTCTCCACTTTATTTTTCACAAAATGTGCATTCTTGAACGGTTACTTTTTTATGACAATTTTTCACCGACATTTATTGAGGTTAAGGCAGTTATATGTGCCATTACTAATAAATTTCATATAAAACTTTCCACGATGCAAAAAAACACTGCAATAAGATTCGCATCAAACTACCAATGAAAATTTTTGCTCAATAAAATTACAAAACAATTTAATATTAATCGCTTTTTCTGTTTATATTAACGAATTTTTAACTTCTGTATGATTACTTTGTCACTGTCATGTCAACATATTAAAAATTGTTTTATTTATTAAACTTTTTACTATTAACATTTTGTGGACATTTCTTTAGAGATACATTTATTTTTAACTTATTATTCAAAATATGTTGGAATTTTTTGTTACGGACATCATTTTAATGTTTAAAAGTTGTGTTTTAAAAGAGAACGAACTTTAATGAAAACAATTACAGTTTTGCAAATTTGCAGACTGCAATTTAAATATTTTTATTTTGCGGGAGCACTTTTTACGCTGAAATATGTTCAAGTCCATGTTCGCTATATATTAAAGTATTTAGCGTGGAAGGCTTTCTACTATGTCTTACTGTGAATCAACATAAAGTCCGATGTCCATAAAGTTATTTTTTTGTTAACATCAACTTTCAGTTATAATTTATATGGCAGGTTGCAAAAAAGAAAATTGCTAACAACAGTTTTGTTTTAAATTGTGGCGCTAAATCACACAATTTTTTTTTTTTTTATAAATTACAATTTTAAAACTATTTTAAAATTTTCATTGCTTTTGCTTTTAAATTTTTGTCAAAGATGTTCAAAAACTTTTGTTTGTTGAGAGTTTCTTAGCTAATCTATATACATGCATTTCATTGGTGCTAATGCGAAATCATCAGTAGATCTTAAACCATATTTTTGACATGTTTCAAAACTGTTATCTTATACAAAAACTTTTATAAAACCAATGAGAATTTCAAAAATTACAAAAGTATACATATGCATAGTAGGCTTTGAAACTTATTCAAAAATCCCAACAAACAAATTATATTATTTGATATGAATCTATTTTATTTTCTTTACAACCTTTATACAATTAGACGCCCTTTGGATGACAACAAAAGTATTTAATAAGGCAAAACGGCAAATAAAATCTTAATTAAGTATTTTTTTTAATTTGTTAATCAAGATTGCCTCGATATCTTCTTTCAAAGACTTAAAACCAGTGAGAATTTTAAAAATTAAAAAAGTATAAATAAGCATAGAAGCCAATGAGAATTTCAAAAATTACAAAAAAAAAATATTTGAAACAAGATATTGACGCAATCTCGATTAATAAATTAAAACAAAATATTTAAATTTTTTTCGACTAAATTCAGTACGAGATTTGAATAATAGTGCCAGTAGACTATTAACATATATGACTCCTGACACGACGAAAACTCTACTAAAAATTTCATAAAGAGCTCAAACCTTCCACTAAACTTTCCGAAGTATTTTTAATCGTGTTAAGCTATTTATACTATTGTGTAGCACCTTTTTCTGATGTCGTGAATTAAGTGTACATACTTGTTGAGAAAAGCAATTTCCGAACGTCTTTTCACGTATATAAAAATTTTATAGTTTTTTAATAGTTTCACATGAATCAAAATGAATTTTTCTCTCTAAGATTTGAGTCAAATTGAAGATAATATTTTCGTTAATAAGAAATAACTTTGAATTAAAATAAATTTTAATACTTTTGGTTAATTTTTCATATTAGAAAGTTTTTCACTTTTTTTCAAAGTTGTTCAATGTAACTTTGGGCTTTTATGAATTCATATGACGATATACTTATGTATAATGTATATTATTAAAGTGGAAAATATGTTTCAGGGAACATTAATGTATCATTTCTAAGTAAATCCCCTTTCCCAATCTCTATTTGAATTTATTTTTTAATATAGATTAATACGCGATACAAAATTGCTATATCGACTTTATATATTTTTTAGCGATGTACATCTCCATACATACATACATACAAAATGACGTATACTTAATATGTGGATACTGCACTAAACTGCTGAATGTTAAGTATACGTCACTGTCAAATGGTTCCATTATTTAATTATTTTTTTTTCTATTCTTAATTAATATATGTATATTGTTATAATTATTGTAAATTGCATACACATCATAATGTATTGTTATAAATAATGTGTGCAAAATCGGAATATTGAGATGCATCTCATCTGTTACTTTAATTTTTCCAAACATGTTTTTACTGCAGATAAAATTGATCATATGTTCCTGGGTAAGGTGCATGAATTGCAGACAAGATTTTTTTTAAAGAAAAGTTACACTCAGGTAATCAATATGCCTTGCAACCAGTAGGTGCGTTACCTTTTTTGGGAAAGGGATAGTGAGAGAGGACAGATGATGAAATAGAGAAAGCTTTAATTTTTACAACTCTGATATTGCGCGTTGTGTTAGTTTTTAGATCATTGTTGCAGCGCCTCTGATGTCAAGTAGGCCCATTAATCCCATTAAATGGGTTTAAAGCTGTATGGCCGTATTTTATTAATTATTTTACTTCGCCAGCAATTTTGCTACAATACCGACGAAGGAGGGTGCAGTAATGTCCGCTAGCATACATCAATATCGATTGCTGGCGGTACTCTTCAGTGACCAGTGCTATGCCTTCGTCACTTAAACAGTCAAACAACAAATATAAATGCACATCAAAAAAATGCTGGATGTTATGACTTGCCTGAAGTCATTAGAAAAAACCTAACTTATCAAAAATGTCTGGCTAAAAATTCATGGGCTAATTTTTCATAAAATGTACTAATTCTAAATATGTATTCTAATAATGTTGAATTTTCCTTGCATTAGGTAATATATAATAGTTAATTTTAGATATAAAAACGCTGAATTTTTAATGTACTACAATATAACAAACATTTTTTGCTTTGAAATTTATGCATATTAAGAATGTCGTTTATCTTGAAACTATATAATTGTTAATTAGGCCACTTATGTACTAGCTGTCTCATTTTTTTTATGATTTTTACAAATTTAAGTTGATGTCGTTGCGTTCTTCTATGCAAACAATCATGTTATGTTATTCTTAAGCCAAAATCATTGGTAATAAGCTGAAATTTGTATCGGTTTTGGACAGAAAGAATAAAAAATGAGACAAAATTCAAATTAACGGCAACCAATTCTAAAGATAATGATATACTTCCTTTCTTTATAGAAATGGTAGGATTCATAAATGTAGTAAATTTGTGCAAACTATCTGCAAGTGGTGCCGTTAGAACGCTTAACTTTCAGCTGTTACAGAATTTACGAATATTTTGAAGAAATAGAATATAATAACTATTACGATAGCAGCGTATGCAAGTGGTCCCAAATTTTTTAAAAATATCCTTTTTACTAACAATAATTGCAGTTAAATTGACCCTTGCTAGTAATAAAATTAATCTCATGTGTCCTTTTCATCCTTTCTATTATTTTTTACTTAAGGCAAACATTTTTTGATTTCATGAATAATTAAGTGCGTGAATGTGTTTTATTTTAGTGTTATTTATCTGCAATATCATTTTCATAAATTGAATTAACTGTGTGACTGACAAATTGTAGTGAACATTTATTTATTGTTTCAAATAATACGAACTTCAGCCTTATATCTATTAATTTTCAATAAAAGCCAAATAGAGTTTGATATTAAAATCATAATAAGGTTGTAAACTTTAGCATAACATAAATTACTATGTGTAAATAATTTTGAACGTAGCTCGAATACTGCCGAATGTTTGAAGTATTTTAATATATATTACAGTTTTAAAAGGATTTCACAGCTTGTGCTTACGAGATGACAACATATACATAATTTCATCTATCCAATATCTACAAAAATCTTTAAGGTGTATATCTTAACTGCAAAAGATTTTCGAATATTTCTAGTTACAACATTCACTTGCTTGCCAGTTGTACTACTATTTATATAAAATTGTCTCTATACATTAATGTTTGTCTCTATAGATTTTTTTAGTTTTTAAAACAGCAAATGCAAACTTCGCTCTACAAAAATGTTCATGTATTTTATTAAATTGTACTCTTCCAATGTTGTTTACTTTAATGTAAGCATCAAAAATGTTAAAATATGTACATTTTATATGTAAGCCAGGGAAGCATATTGTGTGTGCTTGGTCGCAACTGATTTAAAATGAAAAGTTTCAAAATGTTAAGTTATTTAATAATCAAAGGCTTACATTGGCACATTTTTCTAAGAGACGGATATGCTAAATTAATCTCTCTTATGTAGAAAAAATAATTATACATCCTTCTTTGCTTAACATTCCCAACAACAAGTTAACTAAGATGTGTGAAAAAATGATTTTGAAAATGTTGACATGCAAGTAGTAAGACAACAGAATTATGGTTTAGTTGAAAATTTACCGGAAAATTTGAAACAGCATAATGCGGAAAATTGATGAACAACGAAAAAGCAGTTGTCTAATATGTACGTATTAAAAATGGGTAACATAATTTAATTCTAAGGACAATAAAAGCTGGATTCAAAAATTACACATGAGTTCATTGTCAATGTGGCATGCATTTAGTGTTCAAATCCTGCTATTGTTTAGTTAATAAATTGTTTTATAATAAATTATATGTGATTGTATTGCCTTATTCGGAATAGTTTATCAAAGTTTTACTATATTTGATTTTAATTATTTTATATTATAGGTATTCATTTCAGTTTTTTACAACAAACACAGGAAAAAAAATTCCACTAAAAGTTGAATTTTTAACAAACTATAACCATGTGTAAAAAAATCGGTATAAAAAGATGTAATTTTCCGCTTAAAACGTCAAGCGAATAAATAATCAATTAATTCACTTTTAACACTTTTATTCGGCATCTTGAATAATATTAATTATTTGCAAGAATTATTTGACAGAATGTTTGTAATGACAGTTAAAATTTTTGTACTTTTTATTTAAAAAAAAATACCGTTCACATCAATAAGATTGAAATTTTTCATTTTTTACTTTACTCTAAAATTTTTAAATATTTATGTATGTATGTATGCTAACTCTTGCACGTCACTGTATTACAATTTAATATTCTTTACTTTGTTGCTAGGGCAGAAGTTAACAATAACAAAATTAATTGTTAAGTATATTTTTAAATTTTTATTTAAACTAATTGTAAGTGTCAGCATAATTCGTGGGAAGTTATTGACTGCAAGTTTATGTTGACTAGAATTAACTTTAATATAAGCAAATTTATTTAATAAAAATAAAAATTAAGTAGTTTGACAAAGAAACTTGTTTTTTTTCAGACTTTTTACTTCTAAAAAAAGTGGGCATTTTGATGCTCTTTTGAAATGTCTACAAAGCATTTTATCCTTTAATAATTACTATTTGTAACAGTTATATCAGGATGGACTGCAACAAATATTTTATTTCAAAATACAAAATCTTTTGAAATTCTTCGATAAAAGATATCGAGACTTGTCTCGAATGATAAGTATAATAATTACTAATTTTTTATTATTATAAAAATTTTTTTTAAAAACTTTTTTGTTTGAAAATCTTTAAAAGAAGATATCGTGGCAATCTCGATTAATAAATTTAAAAAATATAAAAAAAATTTTGTTTGCTTGTAATCATATTATGAGGGTCATGTTAAAAATAGTATAAGTAATTTATGCTTTCCGAGAATTTAATGAAATGTTCCATATTTTGATTAGATTTAATGATTATTTTGAATAATATTTTTATAACTCATTGCCAAGTTGTGTGTGTATTTAATTATAATATTATTGTTTTATGGCAAAATGATATTACTGACTCAAACAGAAATTGGTTATGAGTTGTTTGAATGTTGTTGATAATTTGTTTAGATGGATCTTTACCAACAACGTATATTCAACCCGTTGAACAGGCTTTGGTTGATTGAGCAAGAAATATCCAAAAATAAAAAAGTAAAATATGAAGTGTTTAATGAAACATAAATTGAAATACAATATTAAGAGGTTTAGCTAGCTCCTATGTGCATTACAATGTTGTTAATGCAGATCATTCGTAAAGAACAACTGGAGATATTATATTAACCCTTCATTAAAATAAATGAAGAGTTTAAAGAATATTAAAGTTGTAACAAGAACTCAGTAGCAGTCACGAAAATCTACTCAGACATTTGAAATAACTTTTTAATAATTCAGATAACTTAGTACAAGACAATTCAACATTTTATTACGCAAAGTGTTGTTGTTTCATTTGTTATATTTCTACATAGTTTTCATATAGATTGTGACTTGTTTTGTGAACAAATATTTAACAAATAGAATCTTAAGTTTGTAAAATTTTAATAAAAAAATTAATAAAAGTGTGATTATAAATTTAAAAACTTAATTTTAGTAATTCCAATAAAAAGCACACAAAAATTCTTAATGGAGAACCACGTGACAATTGAATTGTGTTGTATAATCTTTATACATATTGATTATGATAAAGTCAATGCTTGTCTGTATGAATTATTTCTCTTTTTGTGGTACTAAATATTAAATAAAGTACAAAAAAGCCTTCGATAATGGTATAAGAAAAGTTTTCAACTGAATTGGTTTGTCTATTTTAATTTTTTTAAGGTACTATAATTTAAATGAAGAATTAGAAAGAATTTCCTGAAATTGTACGAGTAAAATTCCCAATTATATTTTTAATGCAACCGATTCTTGGGAAAACATAAGAAAATTATCATCAACAACATCATCAACCTTTTGAACTGCATTAACAACAACAGCATTGGCAACAACTGAAAAGAAATTCTTGTCATCATTAAAGCTATAAAATGCTTTTTCACAAAAAAATATGCAAGCAAATAAGAAAAAAAAAACACAAAAAAATATAGTCGTTATAAAGACCTCATAAGACTTATCTTGAAGTATTTAAGATTAATATGACAATGGCAGCAGGAGATACAATGAAGACGAACTTAAAAAAAAGCTATAAATATAATTATTTGCAATTATTTCAATATATTTTAATAGCAAAAGTTTAACAAATTCTTTAGTTAAAAATTATAAAACAATGACTGTTGTGCTGTAGTTATAACGCTAGACTTGTAATTCTTATAATTATTATAAAAAAGTAAGACAGTTAACAAAAATTAATATCCTTACAAAGAAATCCTTCGTAAATTTCTCCATAGAATAATATATATCAGAGCAACTGGAATTGTGTCTGGCACGCAGAAGACCAAGGGGAAAGAACATCATGCAATTTTATTAATTACATATATGTTTAAATACCACTACAACAAAGAAGTCCACAACATTAACAAAACAAGACTCATTGTTTGGTATTAAAGAAAATTTTCTAGTTGCTATGCAAAAAAAAATTGTTATTTAATTCTTCGTTCCTAATAGAACATTGTTTTTTAAATCTAAAACAAATATATACCTTAAACTCTGTAGCAAAAAGTTTTCATATCGTACCCCTTTACAAATAAAGAACAGCGTATATTAGGGGAACTAACAATGTACATTAATGAAGCTAATGTCTTCAGAACAATAGCAACAATATGCTTTAACAAAATAGTTGTTATGGTAGTAGCCAGAAAAGTAATACTCTAATTACTGCAAACAAATCGTCAAAATTAGCAAAAAAAATTAAACCAATACAACAATTCACCAACTTTTCTAATGATAATCGTTTTGTTCAAACAAAACAACATAAAACTTATCGAATTTGCTTTTCAGTAACGTTTTTAACGATATTCGATGCTGTTTTATAAAATACTAAAGTTTTTTTTATTGTTATTGATTCGAAAAATTCAGCTTTTGAGTAGAAATTCTTGTTTTTTTAGCCAGAACTTAAGTTTTTGTTTTACAAAAATACACATGAATTTAAAAACATTTATGTATGTATAAATAATAATAATTATATTTGAATACAACTCGCCTGGTTGTATTTAATTTCACCCTGGTAGATGACCAAAAGTGACAGTAAGCGAGGTGGTAGCCAATCTACAAAGGGGAATTTAATTATAGTCACCCGTTCTCGGATGATTATAATTAGGGTTTAGATAAGAGGGGAAGAAATTATGACAATTGATATGAGTTGTTCGTGATGCTGAACAATTCTTACCTTGCGGGATATCGTAGTCACGAAAATAAATTTGTGAATTTGTATTTGGGTATAATTCACTTTCAATTTTTATTAAATTAAATTTTACAATTAATATTACTTTATAATTCTTGAGGTAAGTATTTTATAACAAGTTAAGGTGTTGATCGGATGATCGATAAAATGCAAGTGAGTATTTAAAACACGAAAACTTTCATCGTGTCGCATGATTTGACAAAAAGAGATTTAACGGACTGGAAGTCTTAAGCCTACATTACTACAATTTTAAGTACTGCCAAGTTTGCATAGTATACTTAGAAAAATAATTCTAATTATTTAACTTCGGTGCAAATAATTCCGTTTTTTAAATTAATGTTCAAACTGAGTTTGGACAATATTATTTAAAGAATTGATTTTACCTCTATTGCTAAAAAGGATAAAATTTATAAACAAATGTTTGAAAACATAAAATATTTTGGTAGGCGGAATTTTATATTTTTGCTTTTATTCTTATTTTGTAAGAAGAAGCTAGAGAGTTACAAAATCTTTGCTGCAAACAACAAAAATTGTAGACAAGTTTTGCTTTTTTCTAATTATTAAAAGTTAGGGAATCGCATCACATATCTAGGACAACAATAGTGACATGAGAAAATGATGCTTTAAGAGCGCTGCGCTTGAGAGTAATAAAAATAATGAATAACAATAGATTTTACTTTTAATATATTAACTGAAGTTCGTAATGTTTTTGATTAATCTTAATTATTTTTAATAATAATTATTGCCAGCGAGACTCAAATTAAAGTTGTTCAGATTTCAGCAAGTTTTTTAAAATATATTTACTTTTGTGTTTTTTTCTTTTGATTTTTTCTTTAAGTCGTTTGATTAATTTTTTTTAAGCCTTAGATGTTACATTATTACTTACAAATGTTATAAGCTAACTGAGGTATGATGTTATAAGATTTTGTTTAATCGTACTACAACAAATGTAAAATTTTAAAACAATGTAAATCAAAATGAAAAAATATTTTAATTTCCTGAAGAAGCCAATCAAAGATATTGGCGAAATATCGATATTTTTAAAAAATAAATAATACACATTTTTTATATAAATTGACCTAAAGCTTGGAGAAATCTTTTATAACTTTTATAAGTACTACAACACCTAATTCTAATAATTAAATAACTAGATATTAATAACACTGTCTGGAGTAAAATTTGGCCCCTTTAAAATTTTAGAAATGTTATATGAAATTTGTCAAAACAATCACTAGCAAGATTCTTTTTAATAAAAAATTCTCAGTGACTCTTTATTAATTTTTATAAAGAAATTTTACTAACCGAATTTGATTTAACTTGCGAAATTGAATAGAAGTTATTTTTGTATTTTAATTTGTTAAAAAATTCGGTCAATTAGTTGATATTCCTAGTCACAAGTATCCACCGTCAAAAGTGACTCGCTATACTCGAAATCAGACTGATTTTCATTAATTGTCTATTAAATAAATGATTCAATATTACTTTCTCGATAAAAAATAATAAAGAAGAAATTGGTAAAGTCAATTTTGAACTTAAGATAAATAATACTTTTCAACTTGATCCTGAACAGTTCAAGTAATTACGTATAAAAATATTACATTTAAATGTGAAAAGTATACTTTCTAAGTTTTGGCGTGTTTTTATAGATACAGTAATTTTGAATTGACACGTTTTCGATAGATTACCACACTAATCAAAATCAGCGTTCATGGTTTAGTTTTTACCACTTGTGAGGTGGATACTAAATTGTAAGAATATCAACTATTTGACGAATATATGTTTTTTATTTTTATAGTATTCATGTTTGATAGCATTTAAAATTTTTAGATATATTTTTCTAATTTAAAAATTTAAGATTTAATTAGTTCTGTTTCTCGAAATAATTGTGTTTCTTATAGTTGAGGCGTTTGTACGCCTCAAATCTGAAATCCAAAGCTAGAATTATGTAGTACAAAATACTACGGCTGTGTGTGATTATTAAATAAGAGTAAAAATAATACCAACAGCTATAATATTTTTGATTGTTATCGTTTAATATATCTATATAATTCCAGCATAAGTTCATGATGACTTCCATTAAGAACAACGTACTCTTCTATCCATTCTTCATACGGTCTGCATTGATTTAAAGTAGTTATTTAATTACTTACTAATAGGCAAACAATTAAGTGATTCTCTGCTAGATTTGCTTGTGGAGCGTCCGTTTATCATACCCTAGAAGAACGGCTTAAGCTCCATTTGGTCGGTACAATAGTTGTACAATGGACAAGTAAGTAAAATTCTCGATATGAAAAATAAAAAGCATGAACTCAATCCTCAAAGCAGACAGTTAGTTTTTATTGTGCTTTGTGTATTTACTTACCTTTAAATATTGACATTTTCATATAGCTATTTGTAAACAAGTGTGTTAAGTACTTGGCTTCGATCTTGAAACAAAAGTAGTGTAAAATGTGCTCTTGTATTAAAATTTTTACTCACTATTTTGACAGCAAAGTTTTTGCTGGATATGCAGACACATATATAGAATTAAAAGATGAAAAATCTCACAAAATAAAGTAATAAAAAAATGTATATATGTACTCGGTTGCCAAAACACTACTTGTATTATACACTTCACCAAAAAATTTGGAAAGGGGATATATAGGTTTGTCATTCCGTATGTAATTTCTTCATTATTCATTTAAGACCCCATAAAGTATATAATTCTCGATCCTTATACATAGCGAAGTCGAATGAGCGATGTCCGTCTGTCCGTCTGATACATTTGGTGTCTTTAGGTAGTCATGTTACACTTATACAACGCTGAAAAATATTTTAAACTTATTATCGGTCTTCGAATTTGGCCAAAAAATCACCAAAAATTAGAATTATCACACATGGGCGATACCACTTGGTCGCTGCGGAGCTACGACTTAATCCCTCCCGACTTTTTATTATTGGGTGCAACTAACTAGAACCGATCTAAAATACCCTTTACGCTAATATCATCCAAGGTGGAAACAGAAACCGCCAAGAGAATCTTAGAAAATTCGAATCACTTTGAAATTTCAAATTCCAGAACCATTATTGTAGGGCTTTCAGAAGGGGTTTCAGTTTCTCATCATGGACTATTTTTTCGTTATAATACGATACAAATTTGTACTTGTACAATTTATTTATATATTTTTTTTTGCAATACACCTAACAAATGCAAACGTTGTCGTCGGATTTTTCAAAATTAATGGTTTTTCGATTCATTGTTGGAAATAAAGAGGCGTATTTCACACCTTATTTTTTTTTGTTGTTGCTGAAAACTGTGTGGATCTGTAGGCTGCCTACCAGCAGCTACAGCAATCATACTGCACGACTCATTGTAAGTGTTTCTCTAAGAATTATAAATATAAATTCAATTCGATTTTTATAGTTAACATTTTTTTGGCCTGCAGAATTTCTTCAAGGCACTTTAAATTTAGAAATATTTCATCAAGCTTTAATTAAGACACACACATAACACAGCATTCCTTTAGACAAAAAAAAAGTAATAAAAAAATTTATATTTAATGATTTGGTTGAAATAAGTTCAGGCTCTTTTAGTTATTTAATATGACATGGAATTTTACATAACTGGCTAATTTCCAAAAATTATTTTGGCTTCAACTCAACCGACACGTAAATGTGAAAACATTTACTTATACTCGTACAGTGTGAAAATGTGTTATATGCCATGAACATTTTTTTGTTACAAAGTTTTCTTAAAAGCCATGAAGTTTTCTACCGGTTGGTGTAGAGCTCAAGATGTTCTGCAAAAAACTCTTCTTTTGCTAGCCTTTATTTAATAGTCGTATTAGAAATATGCGAACTTTTTATATTTTTTGACACTATACAACTTAAGCCGCTGTTTGTTTCCACTAGATTGAAACAGCTGAGATGGTCCATCTATATTTTGCAAACAGCAACGTCATTATTATGAAAACAAAAATAATTTTGTTAACTGATACAAGAATAGTAAACCGCTTGTTTTATTATTAACAGAACAATATTTTGGCAAGTGATTTGAAAAACATAAAATGAAAAAAGAAGTGTTTATAAGATATAAAGTGTTCGTGTCATTACAAAATTATAAAAAACAAATGCTGATGCAGCGAAGCAAAGATTTTTTATGAAACAAATTTAGGTTTATTATATAAGGAAGGTGATTGAATATTCAATAGACCAGCGCAGAGATAGCTTATGCTGTGCATAAATCGAGGTAAATCTACAGAGATTTCAAGAGGTTGAGCCGCCGAGGATAGCTAACATCCTCAATCTATTTTTTTTGCGAGAAAGAGAGAATGTGATTACTGTATCTTTGTTAGCAGGTCCCCTTATTGCAATATATCATTACCTTTATTTATTTGTTTTAATTCTCCATTTCCCGTACAAGAGTTTATTTGATCGAGCGTTATTTTTGCTCTTCAGGCTCTAATCGTAGCAACATACCATCATGCCAGCATAAGTAACAATTTATCAAACTTGCCAAATGATTCCACGTTTTTTTTTTTCATCAACAACTTACATTAGTTTTCCAAAAGACGTGTTTCTTTTAATCATAATTTGGCTTTGAATTCTTAGATATTTTGAAATTTTTCATGCTTTATAACTTTAAAATATTTCCTCCAAGGCGAAAACACATAGTTTTTAATAACAAATGATTCAAGAAGAACTTATATACTTCTTGGAAGAAGTCAGAAGATGTTAATAAGTTTAACGAAAAGAAAAAAAACTTTAATAAATAAATCTGCCATAAAAGTGCATAATACATAAAACAACAAATGCAACAACTAACTTTTCCCCAACACATCCTTTGGAATGAGGAAACCAACCATCATTAACTATTATATTTTCTTTTGGTATTCGTTTTCTTTTACTTTTTTTCATGCAACAATATTTTTGCATATTGCTGCTGTCTAATTTCTCTTGCTGTAAGGGAAATTTATATGCTTTTATTTTCATCCTTTTTTTAGAGCAACTATTTAGGCCAATGTGATGTGTTTATACAAAAAAAAAGAGACAGGATAAAAACATTCTTATTTGTTTAAAAAAGGGAAAATAGCTTGAACAAGTAAAACTGTTTACTAAATAGTAAAACTAATGGCTGCAAAAAGTGATTTTGCTTTCCAGAGGCCATACATGAAGTCATTTCCTGAATATTCAATTTGTATCATCTTTGCGGTAAAACTTTAACAAGCCATGAAATTGATTTGAGTTAAAAACTAAAGTTGTGTCTCAAATAATTTTCCTAAAACACAGTCTTCTCGTAATAATTATATTATAATAAATAAACCATTGAACAACATAGTAGGAGACTTTGTGTTTTAAATTGACTATTTTAGAAGCTGGCAAAAGTTTAAAATCTCTATGCACCTCTTGCAAGAAGTAGGGGATATGCTGCCACTTGAAAGTGCAGTAGTGAAATTCGAATAGATTTTGCATTTTCATCAGAATGTAACTATTTCCCCATAAATATCATTTTTAGGAAAAATATTTTCAAATGAAATCTTCGAATGTTTATTTAATTGTAAAGAAGAGGGTATGCCATTAATAATGAAAAAGAATATCGGCTAAATAGACAACACGGCTACGCTTGCAGAACCATATTCATTTCAATTCCCACATTTGATGCTGCATGTCCTCGATAAATTCTCGTATTTCGCCTTTGAGGACCTCAATCGAATGTGGGCCATTATTCCAATGACCTTATCTTTGACGTTGTTCCCAAAAATAAATTAAAGGTGTTAAACCACAAACTACCTGCGGCAAATTGAGATCACACTTTCGAGGAATCACACAGTCATAAAAATTTTTCGCGCAAAACCACTTTAACATCATTACTTATGTGTCACGTAGCTCCTACTTATTGAAAATGAACATTGTCCATATCGAGTCATATGCCAGACACAGTGTTATCTAGTTTTTGAAACGCCCAATTCCGAAGGCTAAAGAGTAATGGATAAATCTGAGATTTACTCAACACTCTGGGCTACAGTAGCAATATATTCAGTTGTTCTTGGGCGACAAGCACGTGTTCGACTCTTCATAGCACTCACTTTATCGAACAGGTCAAATTTTTATTACCAGCTTTACAATTGCTGGCCGAAAAAGTACACCATGACTACCCAAAAATGTTTCAGTTTTACGAGCTGTGACTGCAAAATTATCGCCGCTTTTGTATTTAATTTTAATTATTTCCATCTATTTTTATTAATGTAGTAGTTTTTACTAGTCGCCTGTCAAGTACTTGCTGTTTAAGTCATGGCAAATGTTAAAATAGAGGGCCATTAAAAAAGAAAACTCTTACTGGAATACCTGTAGAACTTATTAGCAAAAAAGTTATTCAAAAACAAAAATTGATTTTGAAGTCGGGAACATTTCACCAAACCTCCCTAAAGTTTTATATACAAGCTTTGATTAAATATTCACTACTAGCACCAACTTTCTTACATACGACTATGCAATATTTATGAAATTTCATCACATCAGTCTGGTACTAGATATATTTATACATGTTCCTATTACTACTAAAATTGCAACTCGGATTGGAAATATCTAGTAGCAGGATCATGAGACAGCACAATATTAAAAGGACATTTACTCGTACATATTTATTTACTTCAAATATTAGCACATACACAGAATTCATTGAATTAATATCGTTAACGTTATTCTATTTCCATGTGCTACGAATATTTATAGCAACAATTGGAAGTTTCTTATTTGTGCCATTAGCAGCAACAAATCATAGTCGTACTGTACTTTTTAGTACTTTTGTACTGCTATTTGTTTATTGATGGTAATATGGAAAAGAAATAGAATATAAAAAACATGTTAAACTTGGTTTTGTTTTTCTTACAAATTTTTCACTGAATTAAAATATAGAAACATAAGCATTGCTTTGTCTTTCAAAATGTTTGGGATTTACATCAAGATCTAATAATACAGATCTAATCACAATTACAACAATAAGACAATAACAAAAACAACAGGCATTTTGTTTTTGTATAAAAACGCAAAAATGTCAAAAACAGTTGAAGAAAATTGTTTTTTATAAGTTAGGGATGGAAATTTACATTTTTCTTCGGTACAAAAAAATATTTTAAATGGTTTTTTTACCCCTACAGTACTAAATTGAAATCTTTGTAACTTTTTCTTAATATGTAATGAATTGTTCTTGCGTTTGTGTTATATTATCGCAACAAAAACAATGGTTTTATCTATATCCCTTTTCATAACAAGATAAATGTTCGAGATAAAAGCTTGATATCAAATTAACGTTCAGTTGAGAGTAAATGTTTGATGCCGATCTTAATGTGAAACTACATTGATCTTCTTCAAGACAGCGAATATTTAAAAAAGTGTATTCTCCCAAATTGTAGTGTTTCTCAAACTAAAAGTACATTTCAAGTAAAACTTGCTCGTGTGCTAATAAGTTTGCAACATTTCAAAACGTTGTTCATGCGTAAAGCGAGAATATTTCGGACAGAAATAACTTATAAGTGTTAAAGTTACATATCAATTAATGAACCATCCGTTATATTAGGTCGTCCTTAAAATATCGTAAATAATTAATCCAAAGATTTGCTATTTAGAAGTATGAAAAATAAACTTATATGGAATAATTTAATTTCAATTACATATTATGAATTAAACATTTCTCAAATTAAAAAAAAACTCAAACTTTTATGCAAAATCCTATTTTTCAGAAGTTACGTTCAAATGATTTTCAAATGATATAACAGCCAAAGAAATATAGTTGGGAGTTATCACATTTTCATATCTGTTATGAGGAGTTATATACTTTTTGTGAGGCTTTTTAAATTGGGGAAATAATGGAATTGGCAGTTAATCAATTTTTGCCTGGAAGTTTTATTTAAATTCATTGAGACTTATTTAAGTTCTTTGGGAGTTATTTTATTTGTCCAAAAATAGCGGTTTATACAATTCTTTTGTTCTTATTTCATTTCTCTACAAGGAGTTCTTTCACTTTTGTTAGGCCTTCTTTCATTGAGAGATATTTAATTTCTTTTGGAATTATTGTATTAGAAATCATTTATATTACAAATTATTTAAATTTGCACCTTAGTTATTATTTTATTTTTTCCCGTTGGCCTTATTTGAGTTTTGTTGGATATTATTTCATTTGCAAATCGTTATTAATTTGTGGTCTGAAATATTACAAATTTTGTTGTTAAAGTCAGAAAATATTATTTAAATTAAAATTTTTAAAAATGTAAAATTTTTTCTCATATAAAAGACATTTTGCAAAGATTTTAAAGATGCATCCTATAATTACATCGTCCACATTTACAAGTTCAGACACAGAACAAGTAAGTAAGAAATATTTTCTACAGAAAAGAACGGCACAGAACGGCAACGAAAAGTAAAAACTAAAAAACATTAAAAAACACAAAGCTTCAAAAAATCAGCTGAACTATTAAACAGACCTGTATTATTGGATCATGATTTACATATGAAAATTAAAACTGATATGCAAATACTAAAGGAGTTCATCTAAAATTAATAGGTATAACATATTGTTCTACATAACACATTCAAAATTTAGAACAAGCTCTTAAGAGCAAAAAAAATATGCAGTTTTCCTAACAGGTTCTCATATTGTTAAAAAGAAAATAGTTTTAAAAAAGAGTATTAAGCCCCTCTAGTAAAATAGTCATATTTTTTTATTCCACGGAGATCCCACTCAAAATTGTGGATATATTGCGCCGAATCACACATGATACATAAACAGAACTTGAACCAACTAAATTAAATATGTACCTTTGAAACTGTTATAAGAGAGATCTAGCGATAACGCTACTTACAAACAATTTATAATAGAGAAATTGAAGCGTAATGTTGTGCCTTCCATTCTAAGTATGTTTTGCAATTACAAATTTTTTGTCAACGCTCAACTTTGTAAATAAATTTCTATATAAGTTAATAAATTAGCAATAATTCAATTTTTTTATTAGCGGAAATCAGCCTTAATTGCAAACTATCCTTGCAAACCTTGCAGATATTAGTCCAATCTTGTGCAAATGGTCTTGCATCATAGCATTTGCAAAGTTGTGTACCATGGTTGGTTGGTTGGTTGGTTTACGTGGCTGCCCACTACACGTAGGCATTCAAGTAGAATCTATATGATTCCTTTTTGAAAGGACCACTGCACTCGTCGGTGTCAAACTATGTGTAGCCGTATCTAAGTACTCGGATACAGTGATTGATACTAGATTCAACCCGTCGCATTGAGATATCTAATAAGATCACTCAGTCCTATCTCTGATAAATCTGAAAGGTCCTCTAGTACATGATTGCCTAAAAACTTGTGTCTCGAGATATGCAAAGCCGGACATTCGCAAAGAAAGTGGAAGATTGTCTCCTCTTTGCTTTCTTCTCGACAACTTCGGCAGAACTCGTTGTAGGACAGACCTATCCTACTGGCATGTCTGCCAACCGTCCAGTGTCCCGTCATAACTGCAACGACCCTCGAGATGTCCTTGTGGTTTCTGCGTGTTAGTTGTATTGAGCGCTTATAATTATAGCAAGGCCACAATTTCTTTGCAACCTTGCACGTGCTTATATTGCGCCATCTGCATTCAGCCTTATGGAAATAATGTTTGAAGATGCAGTTTCTAATAGTGCCAAACGGCGTGGCTACCGTTTCGGCGCTGGAGGCAATCAGAGCAGAGCCAGCCCTAGCCAGCTCGTCCGCCTGTTCGTTGCCTAAGAAATTGCTGTGTGCTGGAATCCAAATAAGGGTGAGATCAGCCTGATCACCCAGTCTAGATAGCATCCTCTTGCACTGCCCTACTAGGATAGAGGAGGTGGTATGTGATCTTAGGGATAGAAGCGCTGCTTGGCTGTCGACAAAGATGCCGACTTTACCTTGTACCTTCCTATCGACCAGCATTCTGGCCGCTTCCCTTATAGCCAGAATTTCAGCCTGAAAGGGAGACGGAAGGAACGTTCTATACCTAGATCATCTGAAAAGACTCCAGAGCCGACACCGCAGACCATTCTTGATCCATCAGTATATACTCTGACGTCATATTGTCTATCTATTGTACCTCCCTTCCACTCCCGCCTGGATGGAAATAGAACCTTATCAAAGTTCAGATGAGGTATCATGTAATCAGTGGATTTCCTCAGCGTAGGGGGTAGTTGATCCAGGATTCTGGCGTGACCATACGGCCTTGATCTCCACCACCCAGATGCCGCTAATCTTGCCGCGCTGCTAGAGGATACCGCCAATACATGAAGGTCAATCGGAATAAGGTTAAGTAAAGCGTTCAGAGCCTCCGAAGGACTGGTACGTAAACATCCTGTTATCCCGACACAGGAGGATCTCTGTATTCTATAAAGCTGATCTAATAGGGACAGTTGATGATTCTTCAGCCGAGGAAGTCTGAAGTCCTCTACCTTGGTCTTTGTGGTAAATAGCATCAGTTCCGTTTTTTTTGGATTCACTCCTAGCCCACAGTCTGTAGCCCAGTTACTGAGTGTGCCCAAAGCGTTGGACATGATATCGCTAATCACGGCCGTGAACATCCCTGAGACCATTATTACCACATCATCCGCGTACGCCACAACTTTAACCCCCGCGGCATCTAATCTGAAAAGTATTGTGTTAACAACAAGAAGCCAGAGCAAGGGTTAAGTAGTATGTCTAAGGATTCCGAAGAGGAATCTGACCAGGAGCCGTCCGCCTTTTTATAAAAGTTGGACAAGAGTGATTCGTAGCCAGAATCCTAGCAAGCCTTGCAGAATCTCTGGTATTGTCTATGGACTCACAGTAGTTTCTCCATGAGTTACGTTTGGCGATTTTTATAGCTTTTTTATATATATTCAGCTTATCGCGATAGGGTTTCCACATTTTATTCTCGTAGCTTGTGTTGAAAGCCCTACGTACCTCCTTGCGTAGAATAGAGAGTTCTGAGTTCCACCAAGGAGGATAGCTTTTCCGGGCTTTTGTCAAGGGGCAGGAGATCTTAAAGGCTCTAGTAATAGCCTTGTTGAAGATGTCCACATGGTGTTCAAGTCCTTCTATCGTATTCTCGATCTCTGGTACTCGTTTTAGTTTTTGCTTTAGAATCCTGTTGAACTTATTCCAATCTGTTCTCCTCGGATTTCTAAAGCAATGTTTATTTTTGTTTTGAAGTCTGACTTCAAAGAGTATCCAATTATGATCCGAAAATGATCTTTTATTGGACACACCATTTGTCGATCAGAAATCTAAATTTGTCGTTCGTAAGAGTAATGTCCAAAACTTCTTCCCACCCTCTAAATCTGTCCGAGCTCGGAAAGATAAAAGTCGGCGAGTTGCCGGAATTACAAATTGTTAAGTTGTGAGAATTAATGAAATCTAGGATATGCTCACCTCTTTCGTTGATTTCACTACTGCCCCATATTGTGTGCCTAGCATTGGCATCACAGCATAAGATGATGTTCTCGTTGGCACCCATAGATGACATAACCGCTTTCAGCTCGTCTGGCGGTGCTGGTTTGTCATGTGCCATGTAGCATGATGCTATGAGGAAGCTTCTGTCTTCGGGCAGCTCGACCTTAGCAACTGTTAGGTCCGCTGAGCTGAGCTGTGTGCAGAGAAAATTGTTAATATGTTTCTTGGCTATTAGGCATGATCTTGGCTTACCGTATTCTTTCGCATAGAGCACATTGTACGTGGACAAAGGGAACCCCTTTACCTCGGAGTTCGCCACCCAGGGCTCTTGCACCACGCAAATGTCGAGATTCTCCTCGGCTAGGAGAACCTTAAGATTATCTGTCGCACACTTGGAGTGCTTCAGATTTATTTGAGCGATTTTTGTCGCCATTCTGTCGTCTATTGTTCAGTTGCCGGCTCTGCCAGCTGCATCCCAACCAGAAGGTTACTAGCTACCTCGACGACGTCTTCGTCTGTACCAGCAGAACTGGTTGGGCGGGTCACCTTGACCTTGGCGTCCCTCACACCGAAAAACAGCTTGGAACCTGCTTTTTCAACAGCCGTTGCGCCAGGTTCCGTGATGGAGAAGATGAGGCAGGTACCGCTGGTGCCGTGGTCCTCAGTACGTATGACCGACCAGTCATCCATCGGAATGCTAGGGTTCTGAAGCTTCAGACACTCTAGCTGTGTCTCTGTGTCTCTGTGTACCATATTTTTAATCTACACTAACAAAATACAAAGATATGCACTTGCTACTCTTATATAAATAAGTAACAGCTATAGGTAAGTAGTATATATTTGCACACTTAATTGCAAGCCAGAATATCGAAATGTTCTCTCGCCGCTCATTCATGTAAATAAATAAAAAAAATTTTTTTCACTGCTGAATGTGAATTTAGTGCATTGCAAGAAATTATTGCAAAATAAACCAACATAACTGGTCACGATTAATGGAAAATGTTTACAGTTGCAAAAATATTCAATCTCAAATGCACAAGATTGTGATAGGGCTATTGTTTATCTATCATACGTGCAAGACCACAAAAACAAAATACATGCAACTGAGACTTGCATCACTTGAAGAAATATGCATAACCAAAAACCGTTGGAGATTGGTAATCGCAAAGATTAGCAATGCTACAGAAGCTGTATTGCTCGTTTTTTTACAATGAAATCAAGTAGGCTCCTGCGCTTAAAAAATTTTGTATCGTCGGAGCTGCTACAAAAACTGCATGAGCTGATATTAAATTGACGTTAAAACTGCTGAACGAAATATTGCTAAAACAATTAAAATTCAATGTCAAACAAAACCGGTTGCTTGCTCCGAGTGTAAAATTTTATCGGTGGCGTTCGCGTTGAAATATTGTCTGCGTCTTAGCTTATTTCATGCGGAAAAGTTATTTATTCAACTCTGTAAACAAATAAATAAAATAATTATGATTTTGTTTTTTTTCTGTTGGTTTAGTTTGTTAAAACTGTAAAATAAATTCTTAATAATAAAATTTTAAAATTTTTTTGCCTTAAACTTCGTTTCAATATCCAAACAAATATATTTCTTTCTTCCTTTGTGGCAGAAAATCATGGTATGTGTGCTAAAATTGCTGATGTGCAACGAAGGTTGATTTCCGTTAATCAAATTTTTGTATTTCTCTATGTAAAGGGTGACCCAATAAGAGCGCAATTTTTAAATAAAAAACAGATATTTAAAAAAAAATCGTGAAACTTTATTATACTATATTTGCCAGATTTAAAAATTGCGTTCTTGTTGGGACACCCTTTATTATACTCTAAAGAGTGAATTTTTAGCATCTTACTTTTTAGCAACATTGTTTTTAGCAGCTCAGCTGTTTTCGTGTAACATGTTACTGTTAAACATTTTCAGTTGGTCTATAATTAAACCAAGATTTGACTTACTTAATGAACAACGCTTGCAGATTATTGAATTTTATTATCAAAATTTATGGTCGGTTAAGAAAGTGCATCGTGAACTTCTTCCATTTTATGTTCAGCTTGGGCGACCTTCTGAGGATGGTGTTTGGAACCTTGTGACTAAATTTCTCGCCAAAATTTACTTTACTGAACATTAAGCCATCAACACGCATACATAGAATACGGGCAGAGGAAAATATCGTTGCTGGATCTGTCAGTGTTGCTGATGTCTGTGAATAATCAATTCGGCGCCGTTCGCAGCAATTGAGCCTTTGTTACTCCACTACGTGGAAAATTTTGCGGAAGGATTTGGGTGTAAGACATTTTAAAATACAGCTGGTGCAAGACATGAAGCGGCACAACGTAGCACAATATCTAACTTTTGGTGAATGGGCGTTGGCAAAGTTGGATATAGATCAACTTTTTATCGGAAAATTGTGTTCAGCGACGAAGTTAATTTCTGGTTGAATCCATGAACAAGCTAAATTGCTGTATTTGATGTGAAGAGCAGCCAGAAGCATTGCAAGAACTGCCAATGTATCGAAAAAATGCAGATTATGGGCAGGTGGAATCACTGGACCGTACTACGAAGTCTACGAAGGCAGGAACGTTACTGTGAATGTCGAGTGCTGCCGTACGGTCGATAGGTTGCCTAGATTGTGCGATTTTACGCTTTTATACTATTTTTGGTAGGGCTGTGTTAAGGCTCATGTCTATAGGATCAATATCGCAACGGTTGGCCCACTGGAAGGTAGTATTGAATAATATATTCGTGAGATACCGTCCGATATGTCGGCGAGAGTATGTTAAAATTGGACCCAGTGTATGAATAATTTAAAGCGTATCCGCGATCAACATTTACATAAAAACATCTTCAAACATTGAATCGTTCTATCGACTCAAATAAATATTTCACACATATCTCTAAATTGTATGTGTGTTTTTTTAATTAAATCTGAAAGCTCTTAAAAAATTACCCTCTGTGTATGTTATGATTTTGTTTCTGATTTCTTGATTTGTTTCAATCAAATCCTAATTTGGGTGAAGTACCTCGGATATCGTTGAATATCTTTCAATGGATTTAAGGATGTTATAAAAACATAAAATTTTTGTTTTACTTCTTTGTTGATCATGTTTATCTTTTCAGCAATACTGCTTGACAGATTATTGTCTGTTTGTATTAAACTAGATCTGCTGTAAAACACGTTTTCCTGACTTAATATTTAGATGGTGGAAAATTAAGAAATAAAAGGAACATGAATATATTTTATGTAATATTACGGTGCTTTTCCGTCGGCCTCTTCATATCAAATCTTTGCTTTTAATTTATATCGCAACTACATAGATATTTTTCCAAGCTGAATAGAGTAGAAGCTCTTTTAAAATTTATCACTTTAATCGAAAGTTAATTATTTAGCCCGAGTTTGTGCATTGAGTTTGATAGGTTTTGTTAAAATTTCGTTTTTTATCTTTTTTATTTGTCTAATTTCTTTTTAAATGTCTTTGAAGTTTTAAATATCTAGGTTTATCAATAAACTTTTAAAATACATGATTTCAAAATCTTTTCGCCGACAATGTTGATAAGAAATATTAAACCTTTAACATACCAAATCTTTTGAAGATAAGTATATTTAGTATCACGTATCAAAACTTTACTCTTGTTATGTTTCGTTCTTGTAACAAGTTCTTTTTTATAAATTAATAAAACTTAATGCTCTTAATTTAGTTTATATAATAAAGAAAAGACGAAATATGAAATATGAAATTATTCAACATGAATTATATTTAAAAAGGGTTTATGAAATAAATATTTTTCACTCACACGAAAGGATTTTCCATGCAAACATTAAGAGAAATCACTCTGAGAGAAAATTAATTTTGTACCAACGAGATTCTAAAACAGTAGCTTTTCGACTTTGACTGTAATAAAAGCAAGAGCGTTAGTTACATTTAAGTGGACTTTAAAAGTCTAAAACCTTTTTTAAATTCTAAATTATGAATCTTTTCAGTACGATTTGTCCATTTCATTTCAGGAAAAAAATTTTGTTGAAATGGAAAGCTTTTACAAATTACAGCAGCATTTTGAAAACAGCTTTTTCCCACATTTGAAACGTATTTGTAAATCTGCAGTGACATTTTCAACACGATAATGGTCCAATCAGCACGATCCGCGAAATCGTGCATCCAGAGCCAAAAAGTTATCATCCTTGAATGTCCATCACACTTGCCCCACTTAAATATCATCGAGAACGAATGTGGATTATTGTCATTACTAGTTATCCTTGAAACTGTTTGTTATATAATATACAAGTGTTAAAAAGTTATATAGTTGCTCAAAATACGAATTTAATTAAAATTATCGCAGATGTGCCATTCTGTTGACCAATTTTTCAAAGAGTTTTTAATATACATATAGTTTTTCTATAAAATTAATTCAAATATTATCTAGAGTGCTACAGCAGTCATTTATATTTTATTTTAAAGGGAATCGATAAGAGTCAAGTAAATAAGAATTTTAGGACTATAGCTCAATTAGCTCAGATAATATTTAACATTAACGGTCAGTGAAAGGGGATGCGCTAACCTGATGACGCGCAGTGTACCATGTTATTTAGGTATGTAAATCTTGATTTGCCTATTTTTTAATGTTTTTATGTTTAAATATAAAATGAATGCAAACCATTTTGGTGTTATATATTAAAAAAAGCCACTGACTTTTTATGGTAGAAAATTATAATTTATATTGTAGATTTGTAGATATAAATTCCGATACTGTAACCCAGTGCGAATGAGGTATAATGGAGCTTAAGGTTTAAACTTGCACTTTCCAGATACAATGTAAGCCACTTTGGACAAATAATAAATTTAAGTAGATTCCTATTATTAATTGGCGTTAGATTTGCAAACTTCTTCTTATTGAGAAACTCTAAAAGTGAAAACAGTCTAGTTCTTACACATCAGTTGTATTAATAACTTCAGCTTTGTGTATTGTAAACGGTATAAAGGAAATACATACACAGATGTTTCTCCTCGATGTAGACACAAAATTCTGCAAATGGCTTCGAATTCATCTGAGTTTAAGTGAAACTACAGCTAAGGATTCCAGGCAGCAAAATAAAAATTCACGAAAAGCCATCACTGAGAGCTGCATATGAGCAGCAAAGACTGAAATTTATAAAGTCCACATGACGTGGATAGCGCAACAAGGTCATCCAATGAACGATTGGCAAATTGTATTTTTTTCGAAGAAAACAGTTGTGATATCATTGGCCCAGATAGATATAACTATTTTTATTTTATGATATCAAGAAGGAGAAACGATTGTAAGGTCCAGAGCAGAGAGGGTGGTTTACTGGTCTGGGACGCTATTAATTTTATTGGGCTACCAGCTTACTTTTCGTAAATGAGCGACTGATGGAAACTAATGACAAAAACTTACTCCGTTCAGTGTTTTTTTTTTTTTTTTTTTTTTTTTTTTATCTTGGACCAGCACTCAGGGGATGACCCCTACACATGCAATGCATTGTGCTGGAACTAGTGGAAAGGGATAGTGATAGATATGAAAGGAGGTTGAAGCTTCATTCGTTCTTTACAACTCTGCCTTTTTTTGCACGTTTATTCGTAGAGCAGTGTTGCAGCGCCTCTGGTGGCGAGGAGGACATTACGAGTTTTGAAGCTGTGTTTTGTTTAGTAGCCACTTCTTTTTTTTATTAATTTTATTTTACTTCGCCGTTGATTGTGCTACTCAGTACCAACGAAGGAGGGCGCTCTGATGTTACATTGGAATTAGTATCAGCTGAAGTTGGTACTGTTCAGTGACCAGTGACCATGCCTTCGCCACTGAAACCTTCCACCAACAACTGACACAAAGGCACACCAATGCACATCAGAGAAATGCGTGGTGTTTTTATTTCATGACTGTCTGACACTGGGTTTGAACCCAGGTCCTTCGGTTTGTAGTCAACGTGCTTACTACCTGAGCCAACGCCAACATTTTTGGCCCTTCGTTTCAATTATGAACATCTATGCTGCTCGTAAAGAGTCGGTTTCAGGAGCAGAGCGTAGAAAATTTTATCGTGGTGACCACATTCGCGGGATGCAAATATAAATTTTCAACGTTATTTCAACCAAAGGAGGTCAAACAAAATATTGAATATTGTAAACAAATTTAAACATAAATGAATCTATTTGAAAGAAATCATAAAGTGTGCGTTTTATGTTTTTTTAATTAGTTTATATTTGTTAACATTAAAAAACTATTACTGTCGATCCTTGAAAATTTTAAATTAGTTACTTTTCCAGTTTCCTTGAAAAATATTTAATAGATTGAAGAAAATCTATGTAATTTAGTCCTCTCAGTAATTTGAAATTATTTGATTGGCATATTGATCGCCGACGCGCAATTATTAGAATTTTTTTGGCTCTACGCTCTATAATTTGATTTAGTTTAATGTGCTGTGTTTTATTCAACGTTCTATAAATCAAAGTACGGATTTGAATACGTAATGTAATTTTGCTTATGTTTTTAAAACAAAGAAAAATTAAAATCGTTTACTTTAGTTTTTATGCCATGCTTTCAGCATACCCAACATTATCAACAAATAAATAAAAAAAATCAATTTCATTGCTCTCCTTTTTGCTTTTGCTCATTTGCGGAGTTTATTGGTTTGTGTAAATATGATTTTGCGAAAGTGCAAATGCAAATTATTCTAACTTTTTTATGAAATCTAACTGGTTATCTTTATGTTTTTACGATTGTTACAATGATAAAAATGATTTACAATTGCTTAGCCATTATTTCGCATACTGAATATTAGTAAGAAAATTACGTAATTTTTTAATTAAAATTGTCGATTTACACATATCGTCGACCCAAAGTTGTCTTCACTTACATATCTCAAGAAATAATTTTCTTTGGGAAATTAAGTCTAAAGTTTCATCATTATACACAAAAGTGGATATACAATAAAACGCCTATAAAAAATCAAGACCTGGGGATTACGGAGAGCGATAGATGTATAAAATTTACAGCCGGAAGCGGTCTATATAATTTTTTTGTGATATTGTGATATATCTTCGGGACAACGATGTCTATACAACTGTCAGAAATTTTACAATAAAAAAATCTGAAATTTCAATTAAACTCTTGTTAATATGAATTTTTTTCTATTTTTCTCTTGAAAATTTTAACATTCATTAATATGAAATCTCGATTATTTGAACTTTTTCTCTGCTTTCTTAAGTTTCCAATTATCAAAATTCGATTTCTGTATTTCTGAAACCTGATACTGCTTGCAAGCGATTGGAAAAACGATATAAATATTAACTTATGTATTTGTCGTTTTAATCAATTAATTAAAACTACAGGACAAATTTGCTGCCAATATTTTTACAGTTTTAAAAGAAATCGTGATATGCTTAAAATTTCCAGAAGTTTGTCCAATATTTAAGTAAGGCTATCGTATATTAACGGAGTATATATAAGTCGCTTTGTAAATTTCGCTTTTTTAAGAACAAAGTGGTAACAACTGAAGAAAACTGTATTTACTTAAAGACTTAAAACGTGTTGTAATCAAATTTCTTGTAGAATTTATAAAACTGAACTTATCTCTCCTTTTCATATCAAGGTGGTCTTCTGTAATCACAGAGATATATGCAAGTATTAGGGTTAATTTGCTCGTTGTGTGTATTATATACAACCAAATTCAAAATATTATGACATCAAGATTGTAATGTAATAAAAAGGAAAATGAAAAATTATGTATAAAAATACTTCCTTAATTACTTGTTAAAAAGGAAGCAATAATGTGCATATGCAGGACGTAATTTATATATATGATTAAGCATCTGTTGTAAGCCACAATATGGCTTTCATATTTTTTTTAATTTTTCCTAACTGTTTCTTATTGTATTTTTCCGATGCAAAAACGACTTTAATTGTTGCAGCCACAAGCCATGTAAAGGCAAGAAATTAACGAAAAATTTTGTGCACTATTCAAGTATTCAATAAATTATTATTCGTTAACTGGGGTTATGTATGAGAAAGACAGGTATATAGTAATTAAATAGCGACTATCTTCATTACTACATTAACAGTACCACCAATAACACCTGCGCGTAGCAACATCGAACTCATCACTACCTCATCACCTTGTCCAGTTTACCAAAGCTAAGCGGAAGAGAAATTTCTGTATTTGGTTTCAGCAAACAATAATTATCTCAGTTTAATACCTCAACAGTGTCAAGTCCAGTATAAAGAAAAACATAACAAAGTCAAACAACAATATCAATAATAGCGAAAACAAATGTAGCCGCGATAATAACTACAGAAACAATATTAACGACAGAATTACAAGCAACTACAACCGGACTACTTTTTCATGAAATTAATGACGATAGTAATAATGACTATAGCACAATTCCATTGACATCAATGTTTGATAAAGCTGAAGCACTAGCAGCAGTAACATGTTATATGATGTTGTCATAATTAATGAATGACATTTACTGATATTAACCAGATTACCGTAATTGATTTAACAATTTTTTCCATCATATCTTTTTTTCTCTTATTTTCCACCACAATTTATGTTCATTTTAAAGTTGTAATTATTTTTGCATGTTTAACGTGTCGACTTTGCATGTTTGAATTGCGTGAATTAAATAAGTTAAAAAGAAAGGCTTACAGTCAATAAATTAATAAAAAGGCAGATGTGCAATAATTACAGACGTCATTCGTCCGTCTTACATGTTAGCAAGCAGTACACTACTACAGGCCCTCGTAAACTCACTTCATTTATTAATGCAATTTTTAATTTCTTTTTAATAAAAGTACACTTTTGTAAAGTATTATTTCTTAAAACTGTTTACTTTGGTGAACTTTTTTAATATATCTGTATTATTTAGCATAAAATTAAAATCAGATATTTCGAAATGTAAAAATATTTAAAATGTATAAATATTGCAAAAAAAGTATGTAGAAATATAAAGATTCTTCGGAAATTTTATTAAGATAAATTTAAAGATAAGTGTACTGACCTTAAATTATTTATGGTGAACAAGCCTGAGGCACTTGCGCGTTTGATAATAATGCACTAAAACAGATAAGTAGCAGGGTTCCCCAAAAGCGTCTTGATCGCAATTTTGTATTAAAAATTTTGATTTAAAAAAGTCAGTATCAAGCAACAATTAATGGGATTTGAAAATGCATTTAAAGCAAAATTTATAAAATCAAAATAAATAAAATAAAGTAAGAACATTAAAAATAATAATACATACATATCGTTGGCTCAATATAGAAAGGACGTATCTCGATTTTTTTACTAAGCGCCGTTTTTAATCTTTTCTGACATTAAAATTTCCAAATAGACAAGAAAAGCTTAGAATCGCAATTTTAAAAAATCAAGATACGTTCTTTCTATACTAAGCCAACGATATACTAAAAACTGTAGAAATCTGACATGTAAAAAACTATTTTTTAACAAAAAACTGTTAAAATCAGTTAAAACTGCACATTTGGCTACGCTGGATATGAGCGAATTTTTTAATATATAATTAAATTTGTTATTGTTTCGTGGAATCATGTGCTTCAGTAGATCATAGGGTAGTGTTCCAGCCTATGAGAACAAGCAGTATTTATAAAAATTAATATGTGATGGTGTTTCCAATTAGTTATATTTTTTTAAATTTTTTTTTGTTTTATTTACTATTATCATTTATAAGTTAATTATATTTACATTAGCAAATTTCGAGATATTATCTACGATATTACAGCAAATATTAACTAGTAGGAAAAATATAGTAAAACACCTATAATTGATATCACAATGAAAAAGGAGGAATTAAGAGACCTATGGCAGCCACAAATAAATCTATTAGATAGAAAAAGCTAGTCGTCGCTGTCACTAAATCTCTTTATGTGTGCGTAATTTGAATTTCTGCATTTGTCAGTAAATGTCAAGTCATTTCTCTGATTAGTGTCTCTGTTGTTTTTTGATTTGACATTTGATGTAGATTTGCAGTAGAAGACCTTTTAAGAAGATTGTATATTATCCTTAAAGTTTTAGTTATGGATAATTTGTAATATTTTTTTATGTCCATACTGGACATGCATATGTTAAAATAGGTCGTATACACATTCTATACAAAAGAAGCTTATTTTTTGTATTCAATTGTGCTCTCCCTGTTTAGGAGTGGATACAGAGACCTCCCAGAACTTACTGTTTTTGTGCAAACAATATTCAAGTGTTACCCCTGATTATTTTATAGAGTCCATACGCGGTATCGTTTTTCCCTGTACAGAAAATGGAGGAGATGGAATTCTCTTTGTTGATTTATTAAATGGGAAGATTATAGCCTGTGATTGATGTAAGAGATCTCTGCATGCGTTTAACAATTGCATTAGAGACCTTAAATTGGCTTACCAATGCCCTATCACCCGCATAAAAAGCTATATCATTATCTCTGAGAGATTTAAAATCTGATATATATAACGAATATAATAGAGGTGGGACACCAGAAGGAATATCCACTTCATTACAAGGAAGCACGTATCGGTGAGAAAGCTCATAACTAGCTTAACTAAGAATAAAGGAAGTTACATTTTATGAAGTTTATATACAAGTCCTGCATGTCAGATCGAGTCAAAAGCTTTTTATATATCTAAAAACGGTGCTAAGCTTAGTGTCTCTTTCTATTGTTAAAGTCAATCATGTTAACAACTCGTTTGACTTGATGTATTATAGAGTGTTTAGGTCTAAAACCATATTGCCAATCATGAATAAGGTTATTCTCATACTACACGATAACTAGCAGAAAGTTTGGGGTTCTTACCAGCCTTTGCAATTGGAATAACTTTTGTTTTTTAGAGAGATTTGGAAAATAAACATTTTGGATACAGAAATTAAAAATTTTAACGAGGAACTCTAAAGCTGAGTAAGGAAGTTTTTTGAATACTATATTTTGGATTCCGTCTAGACCGGGAGCTTTCGAGTTATATTTGTATCATTTAACACATAAATATATTTAAAAAATGGTAAATAAGAGTATCTAAGTATAAAATGTATAAAGTTTTATTAGCTTTTAAACATAAGGGTGGCGTTGGCTCAGGTAGTAAGCACGTTGACTACAAACCGAAGGACCTGGGTTCAAACCCAGTGTCAGACAGAGTCATGAAATAAAAACACCACGCATTTCTCTGATGTGCATTGGTGTGCCTTTGTGTCAGTAGTTGGCGGAAGATTTCAGTGGTGAAGGCATGGTCACTGGTCACTGAACAGTACCAACTTCAGCTGATACTAATCCCAATGTAACATCAGAGCGCCCTCCTTCGTTGGTACTGAGTAGCACAATCAACGGCGAAGTAAAATAAAATTAATAAAAAGAAGTGGGCTACTAAACTAAACACAGCTTCAAACCTCGTAATGTCCTCCTCGCCACCAGAGGCGCTGCAACACTGCTCTACGAATAAACGTGCAAAACAAAAAAAAAAAGCAGAGTTGTAAAGAACGAATGAAGCTTCACCTCCTTTCATATCTATCACTATCCCTTTCCACTAGTTCCAGCACAATGCATTGCATGTGTAGGGGTCATCCCCTGAGTGCTGGTCCAAGATAAAAAAAAAAAAAAAAAAAAAAATAATACTGATGGATTCGTTTCGGTGGTGCAAATGCACTCAAATGTTTGTAGCTGCACCATTGTTTTGGGAGAAGTCGAACGGACAGGACTCTATAAATATAGTTTCGACTAGAAACTATCGGCCGGGGGGGTTCTTTGATCGTATCTCACCTACAAACATTACATAATTTTAATTAAGAGTCCTTAACGGAAGTGTTATACTGCCTGCAATCCTTATCCTCATGCCAAGGACGGATAAACCTATGCCCTTTCGGAGAAGCAACGATTTGAAATAACCCAAACGCACATTATTCCCCTACACTTACGCTCTGCATTGAGCTATTGTCTAACAGATGTCGCGCAATAAATCCATGCTACCGGACCTTGAATCATAAAATCTGTCGTTAATCCGAACACAAGTCGTTAATCCGAACACGACCAAATAGTCAATGAAACTATGAAATCCCATAAAAAAAAACTCATGTTACTGTGTATACACAAAATCCTATTCCCAATTAAAACCTGATGTGAACAACTTGAATCCTTTCGAAATTCATAAATCGAAAAATAACACCATATCGTGCGTAACATACTTCATATCATAAAGGGTAGAAGCCCATGAAATCTTTTCATACGACCTATGTACAAACTTCTCTTCCCTCTGTGTAGTACATCAGACAAAAAAAATCAAATTCACATTCCCTATTAATCCGAAAGCAATAGTTCACACATTACAAATTGTAATATTAAGAGAAACATTATTTAATTATAGACGTCTAAAAAAGGAATGAGGTTCAAGCGTGCAAGGATGGCATAGAGAAGCTCACACCTTGGGACGAACCAAATAGCGCATCGCAAAAAAACCATGTTGTGATGAAGCTAGTTGGTAAAGAAAAGTTGCGTTCTCCTTTTTGATAGAAAATCTGCTTCCCGTATTTTTACTGCATGGTTATATTTTCTATACTAAAATATCCAGTGAAAAGTGGTTAGGAGTCCTTTTGAGGCATTCATTATTATTACATTAACAACATCCCGACAATCAATGAAAACGTCTTTCTACTTTCTTTCTTTTCTTTAAAATATATCACGAAATAAAATTCTCTAGTTCGAGTCCAAAAGAATTATGTGAATAAAATTTTAATATTCTAAGGATACTCTTCAAATGAGGGGACTAGTTGCAAAGGCTGCAATCCACTTTTTTCTCATAAATGATCCGCCAAATTTGTTATCCTTTTTTCCGCTAAATCTTTGTACGAATTTAATTCAAGTTTAGCTTTATCTTAAGCTTAGTACTATAGTCATTGATTATTTCGTAGCATTGATTATTTCGTTTGAAAATTTTGACAACTGATCAGTGGTGACAATACCACCACGATTTATAAAAAATTTATCGGTTTTATTGCCTTGAAATGAGCAACATTGTTTTTCTTATAAAAACAAAAAAAATGTGGTTATTAAAAAAAATTAAAACAAATGGACAACAAAATAATTTTAGGAGCTTGTACTGCAATGTAACAATTAATGCAAATCACAGCTACTGCGGAGGAGCTCATTGAAGACACACGTTCTGCAAAAAGCACTCACCTTCATTTTATATTATATTTACATTATTTTTATTATTTCTGGGCAGCAAACTTAAAATTAAAACCACAACGCCCAGAAATATCTGATCAGCTGTTGTTTGCAATTCCGCACGAATTAAGTGGTACTTACATTATTTCGCAGTTGAAAAATATGTTGCCAGAAACATTTTATGGTTGAAAAAATAATGCTGACAGAAACATTTCGTATGTTTTCACAAGATAAACAGAGTACCATGCGTTATTCGAAAACTATTCTACTGTATATTGTATTATATTATGCAGTAAAATACAATTGTATTTGTATTGTATAACCTTTCCAGCTCTTCCGAAAAATATTTATTTTTAACCATTGCGGACATGACTTTAAATTCAATGAACATGCATTAAAAAGGCGAATGAGGTGCAAATGTAAATATCATTATAAATTATCTAAGGCGGCGTCACTTCCAAATGACGAATTCAGAATGTTATTGACCTTTTTTGTAAGATAAATTTTGTCTCGGTATTTTTTCCTTTGAAGGTATCAATTATTTTGAATTTTTTAACGATTATACAATCATTTTCTTATACTTTAATTTTTAAAACTATGCTGAAATTATTATTTTTTTTACAATTGTACGAGAATATTGAATTTTGCCATTTAACCGTCTCTTTAAAATATTTGATTAAGTTTTTCAGTAGTGACGCTTAATAGAAGCTTACTGACATAATGACTATTTAATAAACCGAATATAATTATAATAATTATAAAAATAAGCATTTTTGTTGCACAGGGCGGCGCAAAGTTAACTTTGTGGTATAAATGCTTCGTTTGTTTAAGATTTGTTTAAATACAACTTGGGAGATTTAAAATCTACAAACAGCAGTCAAGAGCCGTTTGGCACATTTTGTGCACTATTTCATCATAAATTTCTGTACTGTTATATTTTAAATTTCCCAAGGTCACTTTCTACAAATCATAAACAAAAGAAAAATATAAATTTTAAATCAAAATATTATAAAACAGTTACAACATTCCGTTAAATTTGCGCCACCCTGTACAACAAAGCCTCAATTAGTTATGCCAAATCAATAATAAAAAAAATTTATAAAAAAGTTGCCATGATTTATGTAAATTTGTATAAATTTTAATTGCTCAAAATATATTAATATACACATCCATAAATTTCCAGCAAAAACGTTAATGCCAAAGTTAGTACATATCGTCAGCTTATTATTGGTTTGGCGCACCGACCAAAAAATTGAGTTAGGTATGCGATATTTCAGATGTCCTCTTTCTGATTCCAAAATCTGTTTCACGAAATCGGCTATGGTTTTTGAAATATCGAGCATTGACTTTGGCTCATATCCACAAGTTTAACGTCTACTGAGTATTGGTTTGGTTTACAAGCCACTATTTAAGGTATGCAGCATATTTTTCATACAAAATGCAAAGAAAATTATTTAAGTTTTGTTTTGCACTATATACATAACAATGAACGTAGGTTAAAACAAAATTGGAATTAATTGGGAATGTAATTGGCGCATTACTCCAGACGATAACTTGTCCGATGTGCTTGCTCACATATCAAGTTTTCCCACTATCGATTCCCATTACTGCCGATCAAATTCTAAAAGAAAATATATTGACGGCAGTCTTAATTTAAATAAAATGTACTTCTTATACCGTCAAAATACTGACTATCATCCTGTTGGCATACATATTTATCGAAAAGTATTCAATAATGATTTTAATATATCCTTTTTTAAGCCCAAAAAAGACCAGTGTGATAAATGTGATTCGTTTCATAATAAGGATAATATTTTAACAACAAGCGAAAAACTCATTTATGAAAAACACAAGGCAGAAAAGGAAGCATTAAAATTAGATCGTGATAACGACAGGCAAAATGTGCACTCTAGCAAATGCATCATTTGCTATGATCTACAAAGCGTGTTTAGTCTTCCCAAGGGAAATGCTTCCATGTTTTATTATAAGCGAAAATTGAGTATGTTCAATCTAACTGCTACTATAATTATGCCAAACATACCAACTTTCACATATTGTGCGCTATGGACGGAAGCTCAAAGTGGCAGAAGCGGAAACGATATTGCTAGTGCCTTAATCAAGATTTTAAAACAGTTAGTGAAACATTATCCAGCTCTTAAAACGCTGACACTATGGAGCGATTCCTGTGTTCCACAGAATAAAAATCGGATAAATTCAACAGCAATAAAAATATTTCTCAAACAGCACAATATTACCACCATAATACACAAATTTTCGGAACCGGGGCACTCTTTAATTCAGGAAGTCGTGTTCACGGAGTCATTGATCGCTATTTAAAGAATTATGAAATACACATTCCCTTCCATTTAATACAATTACTTAGAAATATGCCTGCGAACAAAACAAAATTAAAGGTTATAGAAATGCTTCCAGAGGATTTTCACTCTTATTCAGTGTTGGCAAATAAAATGGATTTTAGAAAAATTTTTTATGTTTTTATAAAATAAATTAAAACAAAATACCAAATTTACGCTTTAAAGTTTTTAAAATACTACTTTGTACCTTTTAAATGTACATTAATATATTTTAAATAACAAATTAACTCATAATAGTAGAACTGTTTTTTATGTTTATACGTTTTTATCTAATAAATTAAAATAAAATACCAAATTTCCTCACCTAGATGTTTTATTTCATTATTAATATCTTCTCCATCGAATTCGTGCTTTTAAAGGAATACTTGTATTTGATGTATAGTGTTTTACTAAGTAATCTATTGCACAAATATTTTATTTACCGTTAAAAACAAGTTTTCATGAATACAAAATCCTTTTAATATAAAGCCCTTGCATTTGCCATGGGCTTAACAGTATTCTAAGCGAAGCCAATAAGACAATGGCTAACTTGTTTATTTTTTATTAACTAGTTATACAACTTCTGCTAAGTAATGCAGACGGTATGCAGATGTGAGTCTTCCTCTTAAAAAAATTCTTTGCCAAGATTTTTCTGGACTGATTAGAAGCTTTTAAATATGTTAATTTTCAACTTAGTAAGCAATTAAATACTTAAAATCCAAATGGTTTATTGTGGTATATGCAATGACAGTGGGTTTTACTTTCATTACGTATATTTTATTTTAAGACCATGCTGAATATCTAATTCTGATAAATCAAAAACAAACTTCCTTTTCAAATACATTGATATATAAAATTTGAAACATTAGAAAATGTTGTTCGCTTTTTAGTAAATTTTTTTAAATGCAAAAACTAAAAAGGGAAGAGCAAAAAATGGTGCCGATCACCAATACATATTTTAGAGTCCTTCTGAGAACTAAAAATAGCAAACTCTTCCCGAGGGAAATCCATGTACCGTACGAATGCTAGATATGCAGAAAATTCTTCGTAAATGAAGCCAGTATTCGAAATGCTAAAGAGAGGAAAATTCTTGTTATCGGCAGCAGGCCGTTTATTTAAATAATTTTAGAAAACAAATGCGGTGCATAGAGTTTTGCAGAAGCGGAAGTCCGTGCGTCAGCTTCTCATTTAAGAAGTAAAAGGTAGTTAAAAAAAACTAAAAAAAATTAAAAAATTTAAATCACCTAACTTTTGATTAATTTTAAATAACTAATCCTTTATGTTTTTTTAAATATTTTTTTATGAAAAGTTTATGGTACGATGATTTAGTTTAAAACACTAAAAAATACGAATAATTAGACTGGTAGTTGCACAGAGATATATACTACCGGGATATATAGCTTTTGTAGTAGTCAAAAACTTTTATCAAAAATATATTTAACCAGTTTGATGGTGTTTTTAATGATAAATCTTATTTAATCATAATTTGTTTTGTTTTTATTCCCAAACAGTCGGCTTAGTGTACCACCTGTATCCCTGGGTTTGTCTTTTTAATTTTCCTACAAAGCAAGGTTTTTCATAATAAAAGAACTCAATCAAAGGCAATTAAAAATGCAAATGTTTTAAAACTAAATAATAACATAAATAAAACTTATAACAGAAATGATTTCATAACAGGTAACTTGAATGCTTTAAAAAATGAGTTAAGAAAAATATTAAATTATAAAAAATGTAAAATCTAAAGCTCATCTGTATAGGAGATTTTTTGTTTCCGTTAGAAAAAGAAAAAACAGGAAAAAAAATTTAAACAAGAAAACTAAAATGGAGGGCAAATAAAAGGTGGCATTCAAAAGAAAGAAAACTAAACTAAACGAACTATAAATAAAGCTAAAAGTAGAAAGAAATCTTTTCGTTAACATGAAATTAAGGTCATCAACGAAATTAAAGAACATGCTCGCGATTTCTTTTAAAAGCCAAACATGTTTCAACAAAGCAAATAAAAATCAAAGAAAAAGCTAAGAAAAATTCCGACTCAGGTAAAGTTATCTCGTTTAAATTACAAACGTTTAAATATGTAATTAAATATATAAAAGAATAAAAGTATCGTATTTACAAATTTTCATTAATGTTCAGATGTTCAACAAATGCAAAATGGATAAAATATTACCATTATCTATTACTTTAGTCATTCATTTGATTGAGGCCCTACAATATTTACCTTTTTAAATATTTGATAAGCAAAATTCCATTTTATTAAAAAACATAGCAGAATTAAAAGAAGGCGCTTCAACTTAATTAAATATTATATTAACATATATCGAAAGAAAAATTTCTTTCGTATAACTACCTTTAAAATAAAAACAAAATTTAAAAAGTTGTTTTTGTTTTAAATATAATTATGCGAAAGAAAATTTTCTTTCGATATCGGCGAACAGGCAATGAGTCTTGCAAGGGGACTCAATAAATAAATAAAATAAATAAATAAACGAATGTTGACTTGGAGGACTTATAGATGTTTTAACATCTTCAACCAAATGTAAAATATGTTCTTGGATACGCTCTTTAGTATTTTTGAACAATTTTACTTTTCATCCTGGATCAATAAAGGTTGCCGTAACAAAAAATATGAATTTTCCTAAAACTAAAAATTTTCTAGTAACCCGCTGGCTTAAAACAAATGTATCTAATTCATCATTAAGAGTACCTTGCAGTCAAAGCAAAAATATAGTATAGAAAATTAAATTTTAGTTGAAAAAATTAAGAAACTTAATTTAACACTTCATAATTTGACAACTACTGAAGTATGAACTATTTAAGATAATTATCTTAAATATTATCGATGTTAATGTTCCCTAATATTTTTAAGAAAAATTAAGAATTACTCTCGTATATTTGTTAGTTACAAAGGGCAGCTGTTATTATAATAGTTGGTACGTTAGTAGAAGAAAATAATATTATGCGGATCTCATATGAAAGTCCAAAGTGCACAAGTGCAAAGACAACTTAGGATTTCAGCTTAACTGAGTCAATCTAAAATAATGCATTTACTTATACTTAAAAGCTTTACTAAAGGTAGATGGTGTAGAAAGTAACAACAATGGGAGCGATGATGATGGCATTATTGTTGATGAACATTTCCAGTACTACAATGTACTTATCTAAATGCATCTTCCGAAAAATAAAATCTACAGAGTGTAGTAAAATGATTGCTAAGTATAATATATCGTCGTGGTGAATGCAATATGCTGTATGTCACTAAATCATACTTTTGCAGGAAAGACAAAAACTGAATATTTCTGAGAAAAATTGTTTGTTTTAGTTTCGCTGGCTAGAATATAATAATAAATCGCCACGATTCACACTGTATCCAATGTTAGTATCCAATGCAGAATGACACAATTTATAGGTTTTATCTCGAAAGAACACTCCACGCCACTGTCAAATCAAGCGTGCGATTGACATACGTCCTTTTGCAGTAACCAAAAGAAGCGCGCAAAAGCTCTCTTCTGATTGCCTGAACGGCACGAGATAAATGCAAGTTGTAGGAGCCCCAATTTTGGTTACAACGCTACAATAAAACAAAATTCAATTTTTTTTGACATACAACCTATTGCATTCACCACGACGATATATAATATATAATTTTCAAGAAAGTTTCCTACAATTGGCTGGTATTAAAACAAAAAATCATATATATGTATGTGTATGTATGTATATATAAAATACTATGAAAGTTACTTATGTGAGAGGAGCTATTTATATTGAAGAAATTACTATTGAAGTGTTAGTTTTTGTACTGTTGAGAACTTTTACCTTAAGCTTATTACATTTCATTTTAAGTGGCCAATATTGTGAAAATGTGTTCATAATATATTTCTAAGAACACTTCAATATGAATATATGCATGCATACATAAATTGCCAAAAGTAGTTGATGCACAATAAGTGAATTAGTTTTATTTTATTGTTCTATTAATTCAAATGTTTCCAGCAAATAAATATAAGTTCACATTAATGAATGTCTTTTTTGTAATATTACTTTTGTTTTTTGGAAGTGATTGTTCGCATATAAAAACAGAATTTATAAATGACCCTGTTTGTTAAATTTGAAAATGAATACGAAAAAAACCTTCCTCGTATTCCTTCTTTTCATATAATTACGTGATGTATTTAATATTCATAATTGCTTACAATAACGGTGGAAAAAGCAAGTTAAAGCTGATAAAGTGCGAATCGTCTAATGAAAGCTATTGCATTTCGCTTTGTAGTTTAAAAATTATTATCTTTTCTTGCATACAATTCTTAATAGAAACAATTTGAATTAACGAATTTATCAAGCCTGATTTTATAACTTACAATTATTACTATAACATTTTTGTTCAATTCACAGCATAACGGCGTTGTATGTTGATAGATTTTAGATATTGCAATAGTTTCAAATATTGTTGGTTATTTTCATGGTAGGATAACAGAAGGTAGTTTCTTTCACTCTTTCTATATTTAAAAAATGGAGATTTTCGGATTTATTTTTTTTAAATATAAAAACGTGTTACAACATAATCAAAAGGGAAATCTACTCCCTCCTATCTTTTTGTTTTATGCATTTACATTTTATTTCCTAATTTGCTGCTCTAAAGTATACAAATCACATTTACTATAGTGAATGGCACTGTCTTTAAAAAAGAAAAATTAAAATATTTTCTTGCTTTGTGTTGAAAAACTGCAATTCATTTAAATATATTTTGTTTTCTAAATGAAAATTGTGTTGGAGGTTTTCATTCAGAAGAACACAAAATGAAGCAAATTTTTTAAGTATCCTCCTTTCTTTCTTAGACGTCTTAATTTACGAAACTATTGTTAAGAAATTTTCAATTGATTTTTTTTAATAATTTTAATGTTTTTGCAAAGATAATTTCAAATAAAAGCCAAAAAGAGCGGATATATAAAAAGAGAAAAATATTTTTCTACAATGTAAATTTCTATAAAAGTATTTGTTCAACACTTGCAATTTTTTTATTTGTATTTTAAATACCGCATGAATATATGGCTAATAAATACATATTTCAAGAAACGTAGTTTTTGAGTTAAGAATACATAATTGTTCATCGTATCGTTCTTCATCTTGGATTAAAAACTCATACAGATTGGTAATTGACCATCATGTCAGAGTAATATCTCTGGTGGCGTTCTTCAGGGTTCAGTGCCAGCTTACTTTTTATATAATATTTATATACATATGTGATTTTAATTATGAGCTTTATGAATCTAATTGCGTACTTCTTCCTGATGGCTCTTTACTTTATGTCCCTGATGAGTCCCCTCTCATGGCTCTCCAACGTGTTCCAACATACTTATATTCACTAATGTTGATGAATTTTGTTCTTCTTGTCAAACAAAGATTGATGCTAAGAAAAGTGATGTAATTGGATTACGAAATGCTTTCGGAAAGTGTAATTGTACTGTTGTCCTGGAAACAAGAAATTTTAAACTTTCTCTGAATGGCAACGAAAGAGAATACAGTACTTTCAACTTTTATGAGGTTTTGATATTCAATCAACCTGTTCTATGTAACTTTGATAAGGCAAATCGCGTAATAGTTGTTTTGTAAGTTTTTTTAATAATAATTTTTTGCCAGAGGGGACTAAATTACTGTTTTATAAAATTAAGGTCCAGTCTTCTTCATGCATTTCCAATACAGCTTAACATTTAAATTATAAAAAGAATACAAATTTTGCGATAATGCATAAGGAAGAGTTATATATCTTTTAATAGAAGATTTTCAAATGACTACGTTTACAAAAAAGGAAAAGGACCCTTTTTATTTTTATGCACTTGATTAAATGAACATATTTGGATATCCTTTCTTATTTTGAAGGTAGTATGATCCAATATATTTTAGATCATGACCAACAGTTTAGTCGGTCACTCATATATTACATTTCATTTCGTGGAATTTTACATCAACCCTTCATAGGTATCCTGGTCGAAACTTTTGCTCATGTGTTACCCCCACATTCATAGAGGGTAAACTTTTCATTATTTTATTTATAGTAGTTGATATTTTTAAAATTATTTTTATTAGAATTTATTTCATTCAATTTAGATATAACTTTACTTATTTATGCCAGGAGCACTGTGTTTAGCAATGATAACACTAAGTATTTTTTTAAATTTATTAATCGAGATTAGTTAATTTAATGTTAATTTTGTTATTCATTTTCGTAATGTAAAATCTTAATAAATTTAACTCATTTGAAGAATTCGATGTAAATAATTAAAATTAAATTTTATACGAAAAAATAAATTTGTAAAATAATTACAACTTTTTTTGTGTACTCTTTTACTCCATTTTAAGTAAAATGGACAAAAATACGGAAGACTTCGGGATTGGCAAAAAAAACTCTACATATAATACTTCCTATGGAAATTTTTAAACCTCCACCCACAGTTTCTCTAACAGTTTTCACTTTTTTATGTCTTTTTACAAAATTATTTCATACTTATATGAATTTATTTCATGTGGAGTTTTACAGTATTTAACTTGAAATATTAAGGAAGACACCAGGGTTTTTTTAATGCACATCAAAACTGGTTTTAATTTAACTACTTCTTAAAAATATGACAAAACAAGTTTAAATATTTATAATCTTGTTTTTAAAAAAGAAAAATTACGCAAGGTTTTCGTTACTTCCGCAAAATTACAATATTTTAGCCATTATTTGTTTTCGTAATGTATACATTGTACTCGTACATATCCAATGAAAAAGTTAACTGCGAATTTTTTTTGTAAGATATAATAAATTTCATAGTTTTTTGTATGTTTTGAAAACTAGCATATGCCATTAAATATCTTTTTCAATTTTAAGTTTTTTCATGAAAATACGAGTAGTTTACAAGTAATTGTATTCTCAATGTAGATGCAATAAGTTTTATGCACGAGCATATTCTCAAGCTGCTGAATACAGAAATGCAAATAGTAAACATATTTTTTATATCAGGTTTACACAATGCGGAAAAGGAGGTCTACCAACTAACAAATGAGCAAACTGATGTCTGCAAAAGCAAAAAAAAATGTGCTTTGACGCCCACAGACAAAAAGAACATGGTAAATTTGTTTTTATATATTGAGAAATAGCGTGAATAAGAATAAAATGAACACAGTTGTTGGGAAATCTACCCAATAATTTTTAATAATATAAATATTTTGAATTTTTCTGCCAGTCTGTGAAGTCGTGGAAATGGTTTGTAAGTAGTTTTTCTCTGATAATTCTTTTTTAAGTATTTTAGAAATTTATAAAAAACAATATCAACATATTTCAAATATCAATTTAGAGTAATTATGATGTTTTAAATTAAAAGATTTTAACTTTTTGCAATCAAAGTCTTTCATATTGATGTAGTATTAAAACTAAAGCTAAGTTTTCTTATCTAGTTTTTTTTTCTTTTTAGTTTTTGTGACTCGGCTTAAAATTTTTTTTTCGAATTTGTTATTTGAGTGGGTTTTCAATATTTAGGACTTTTTTTAGCGCATTTTTTATAACAGACTGAAAGTTGTTGTTTGATTAAGCATATTTTGTAAATAAATTATTTTCCAATTCAAGACTTTTTCTCGGTCTAAAGATATATTTTCTGATTAAAGACTTTCGTTTATAGTTTTGTAATGATCTGAGCTCAATTTAAAAGCTTTTTTCTGTAGCATTTTTTTTAAATATTCTTCACTGTGTTTTTATTCTTATTTTATTTTCTTGGATTTTTTTCTTATTTTTGCCTTGAAGTATTTTGTAATTTGGTTTTTTTATTCAAAAAAATTGATTTCTAGCTTATTTCGAGTTTTCTTCCGACCTTGTCAATTTTTAGGGAAGTGTTTAGACAGATTTCTCTCCTATTTTCTCACTGTCAACAGTCCTTGTGGAACACTTTGTAAATAGGCACTATTGCAAATTAAAAAATTAGCATTGAAGTTTATATATATATATATACGAGTATAAGTCCTTTATTTATCTAAAAATAATATAAATACAAAAATGTAAAATAAATATTTAAATAAAATGTTCACGTAGAACATAGGGCGTCAGCATTGAAGTTTAAGATTCAGTAATGGCTCTGAGTTATATACGTACATACATCATGTTAGTTTTCTTCAGTAAGGATGACTTTCCGATTAAATAAAATTAATATATTAGCAAATAAATAAACTAAAATAATGTAGTGATTTTTAATCCAAAGTGAGAATTAATGTTAATTTATGATGGTGAAATTTGAATATTGTTCGTAGTGAAGTTGTGTTTGCTTTAAAAGCAATTAATATTACCTTACACATTTCAAATAAGTCTTGTACTCATTTTCGGGTCATAATGTAAATGAATAGAGATTTGAAGACACATTCAACTGAGCCGCCTAAACAGTGGCGCATAGATGGAAACACACATGAACACTGATGATGAGAGTTTAGTAGCGGCGTGTAAGTGGAAATTAATTGATGTTAATTTTTCCTTGTTTCTTTTGAATATTGCCTCATATCCAATTCCTTCTGATTAAAAAACGTTACGAACTTTAGCCAAAATAATAATCAAATTGGATTTAAAACCGCCAACAAACAATTAAATTAAATAATTTAGTTTTCTCTTCTTAATAATTGGACCTAAGACTAGAATGATATTTGACGAAATAAGCGTGGCCACTATTTTTGATAAATTTTTATTAAATTTTAATGGAAAAGTACAGTTTAAAATAAATTGAAATAATGTAGTGCTAAGTTTTAATAAATTTTATTGGGAACAAAACAAATTATAATAACCAAGAACTTGCTTCGACAGAAGCAAGTTTTTATTCTTGAATTGATGATTGTTGTTGTACTTCCTGCGTAAAATAAAAACGTTTCCTGTAGGCGAGATTTTTGTTCGCACTATTGAATTGATAGTTATCTGTGCCCCTTTTTCGTCAAATATTTATTTAACCAGCTAATACGTACACGTTTTATAAAATAGTTTACAGAGAAAAGTCTTATAGAAAAGTACTTCAAGGAACGATATAAAAAATTAAGCACTATTTTCATTGACATCAGATAATTTTTTTAATAGCATTATTTTTTCATTATAATTTCATTGATCACATTGTTGTAATATATCTTTGCCACACTGTTGATAAGTATATTTTGTTCAAGTATATACTCTGAAATGTTTTTATATCAACCACAACAAGTACTTAAAGCAAAAGTTAAGAAAAAATATAACAAAGACATGTTTTTTTAGTTTTGTAGCGTATGTGTGAAAGTGTCATAAAGGACAGGTTGGTGGAAACGGAATCTGCAGCGAAAGCGTGCATTTGCAAAGTTTATTTATACAAACAAAGGCGTATAATATGAAGTAATATAATGTAATGTACCGGGAAAATAAATAGAAAAGTTTTAAAGGATATCTAGCCACAAGCGGAATGTTAATAATTTCGGTTAAAAGTGTGGTATCTTTGTTTAAGGCTTATAGTATTCAAATTAAAAAAATTGCTTTTGGAAATTAGAAATTTGAATAAAAACGGTATCGTTTTTTAGATTGCAATCAGCGTAATGTGTTTGTTCTTAAAAGAATTTTAAATAATTGTCTGATTCTAGCGGAGTCCTTTTAAGTCGTATTGTCATAATGTTGTGCTTCAAACAAAAAAGTCATAAAAAATAACACTTTTTGAACTATTCTTATTGTTTTGTCATATCTAAATAGTAGAAATTTGAGAGAAGTGTGAGAACAATTACATAGTTGTTCCTCGTCATATTTATTTGTTTTTTTATTTTAAGGGCCATTATTACAAACTCCCTTTAGTGAAAGGCCGGATTTTGTCGGATCGATATGTGACTGCATTATGAAACCTTAATTTATTATTGTTTTATCAATCATATATTATTAGTATTAATAAGAATAACAATAAAAAATTTAAGTTGTAATAATGCAGAGCTATTTATCGGGCAAATAAAATCCAGCCTTTAACTAAAGAAAAGTTGTAATAATGGCCCTTAATCTTATAAATTTATAACTACCATTTGAATCCCTCAAAGACATATATGTTTGTCATAAATTAATATGTATTTACATATATATTTGTCAAAAATAAAAAAATATTGTCATAATTGTATTTTTTTTTTATTAAATCAAGTATTTAAATATCGAAATTTTTTTAGCTCTATATGCATTTTAAAAATCACTAAAGGTAACAAAATGCAATAAGAATTATTAGTGATGACTTTTAAAGTACAATTTCTAACATTTCACTCGAATGAAATGTTAACGTTGAAATTCTCTAAAAAAAATTGGTAATAATGCAAGAATGAATAGTAGTAACTACTACTACACTCAAAAAGCAAACAAAAAAAAATCAAAACGTGTCATTATGAAACCATTTGCTTCAGTAATAGCTGTTTCTTAAGGCTAAATGAAAAACGTACTGTTGTCGTTCAGTTCAAAAAAAGAAAAAACAAGTGGCTAAGGGACATTTAACTTGCAATCGAGCAACTGTGTTATAATAAGTTGCTAAACTCTCAATATAAAAGCAAAATTAAAAAAATATTGCATAGAAAATATTTATAAAAACATTACTGTAGTGCAAAACTGTTAACAGAGTGTGAAGGTAATAGAGAAAGATACTGACACGTAAATAAAACAGCTTTTTATTATACAAGGGCAACGCAAAATAATGCATTCAAAAAGAATGTATGTTATTGTTTTACGCTTCTCTGATGTCGGAAAAGATGATTCTATGAAATATGAACGCTCAGAGAACTGGTAATGAGAACATCAATGATTTGCCTGTATTATACCTGAAGAGCGCTGTAAAGCTGCAAAGGGCAACAGCTCTTCACTGGACGTGATCGCTGTCCCCTTAATACCACAAATTAAATAAACATGTGAGATTATGTATGCTCCCAAGCTAATTTATTCGCTATTTTTTGCGTATTGGCCATTCAGAACTGATAATCTTATTTTTTATTGCAAGTTTCTAAAAGATGTGCTGTTGGCTGAAGTAGTTATCGCGTTGACTGCAAAGCAAATAAAGTCTTGGAACATGGGTTCGAGCCCAGCTTCAGACAAGTTATAACATCCATCATTTTTCAGATGTGCATTAGTATGCCATTGTATTTGTTGTTGTCGGAGTGTTTAAGTGATGAAGGCATAGCACTGGTCACTGAACAGTACTGACAGCAATTGATACTAGTGTGTGCTAGCAGACATTACAGCGCCGTCCTTCGTCGGTGTTGTAGCAAAATCGCAGGCGAAGTAAAATAATTAATAAAAAATGGCTACAACAGCTTAAAATACATTTAATGCGCCTACTTGACATCAGAGGCGCTGCAACACTGATCTAAAAACTAACACAGCGCGCAATATCAGAGTTGTAAAAATTAAGCTTGCTCTCTTTCACCATCTGTCATCTCTCACTATCCCTTTCCCAAAGAAGGTAACTACGGGTGGTAGGCATACTAATTGCCTGAGTGTTAAAAAAAATTACAGCAGCTATTTTAGGACCACTGAAATTTAACACCATTTAACTTGGAATAAAATCTAGTGAACACTTTCTTAACTTTAATTTGAAATACGAGGGCAAATATGTTCTTGGGCATTGATAATGTCATGTTCCGTCCAAAGATGCCCTTTATAAATTCGCTTTAGATGTTGGAATCGCCCATAGTTTATTTCACCATTGAGTTTCCTGCGAAAACTTTGTTCACATTGTATTTTCTTCTTCTGAATGAATATGTGTGTTCCCTTCGCTGGCTATGAAAGCGCGAATTCTCATTGCAATAAATATCAAAAGAAAAGTAGTAAAATATGTAATGATGATAGAAGTGTATTGCATTTAACTTGACAGGTATTCCACAGTTATAATAATGATCACTGGAAATTTAGTGCCTGAATATATTTCACAGAAATTGCTGTCTATCCTTTTAATTGAAAACAAATGAAGTTGAATAAAATGCGATGGGAAGCAAGATAAGATGGAGAAAAAAGTTTCATATCATGCAGGCGGTGCTTCAATTTACTCCTTAGTAACTGCAAACAATATAATAAAAATAATGCTGATAAATGGTAATAATACAAATGAGTTCCTTTTTCAGATCTACTCCTTTCAAAATATTCTCTCTAAAACATGGCGAGAGGTTTTATTTTGATATATAAAAAAATCAAGTATATTTAAGAGAAATAATCGTATGTTTATTTAATTGTAAAGAGGAGGGTAAAATTAATAATATAAAACAATATCAGCAAAATGGCAGTGATGGCTACGTTTGGCGGGAGGTATTCTTTTCATAGAATTTTGCATCTCCAATTCGCCACAATAACTGCACGAATTCCATAATTGTGTTCTTGAATCGATTGTCGGCGATTGACGTAGATCTAATCTTTCACGTAGCCTAAAAAAAAGTCACTAGATATCGGTGTGATTGCGTCTTCGAGAAATCACACGGTAGGTAAACTTTTCTCCAAATAGGTATAATAACCGTGGTGGCACCGTCTTGTTGTATATACTGAATTTTAAATGGCTTAAATCTTTATCAAAAATATGGTGTAGAGCCGTTTGTAGAATACCAAATTCCAAAGTTCGAAGAGAAATGAACAAACATGGGTTTTCCTTAACACTATGGTACTCGTATACAACAGCAATATTCTCAGTTATTGAGCGACGTGTACATGTTCGTTTCTTTCCATCACTAAAATTTTTCCAGAATTTTTACAATGACTTGCTGCGAAGGTGCTTTGCTTTAGTTTTGCGAACTGTGGCTGAGAAATTTTTAGCATTTTTGTATTTTTGTACTGAATTTTCATAAATTCTGTACGTTCTTGAGGCTTATATCGTTCCTTTTTTATCAAGTAGTTAGAGATTGAATCCTGACAACTGTTACAATGGCGGAATGGACGAACCGCTTTATTGGAACAGCCTGAATTATTAATTATATTAATTGAATATCCCAACCACAATAAGAAAGTTGCTACACTTGGAAGCAGTTTGTAATTGAATTTTGAATGTTTAATTATTTGACTTCACTACCATTGCGCGGTGGAAAGGTTAGAGCACAATAGTTCTGATAATGAGATCACAGTCGATCTCGAAATTCTTCAAGGTGCTCAATTCGCGTCCAAATGCAATCAAAAAATTCAACATTTCATGCTTTGAAAAAATCTTTTCGACTAAAAAAAATTTAATTGAAAAACTAAAATAAAACAAATTAAAATTCATAACGCAATTACTAATTATAATTTATTATACTTTGGAAAATATTTTTAACCTTTAAACAGAGAATGTTTGAATGTTTATATATAAATTATTCTTTTTTGTTTCGCATTAATTAATATTTCATTTTATTGCATACGTTGAAATTAAAAAAAAGAAATCTTTTTATAATAAAAATTATTAAAATTAGAATGTAGTTTTGTACTGTAATAAGCAAATAAATCATAAACCACTGTTATGTATTTCTTATTCAACCTTGAGTTTTATTAATTACTCCAAGCAGTGCTTATGCTTGTGGATAATGCAAAAATTTTTGCCAACTTACCCATACAGTGGCTAAATGTGAAATTTTTATGCTATTTACCCTTAAGATAAGTGTTTTTAGCTGTTAGCATTTGCATTTTGATTTGGCTGTTTTATTCTAAAGGGAAATTTTTTTAAGATACAAAAAAGAAATGCAAGAAATATTACCTTCGTGCTGATAATAATTTTTAAGAGCTATTGCATTAATATTTATAATTTTTTAAAAATATTGCGGACTAAGTTTTCGATGATTAAATTCCGAAATTAAAAAGAAAAAAGTCTTATTAGCACCATAAATGTAGTATTAGCGCTTAAAGAATTAGTGTAAATCATCGCCAATAACTATTTTCTTCAATTAGTTGGCCACAGATGAGCGTGTTCATTAAACATATAGATTAATTGTGGGATTTTCGTAATGAATTTCTTCTTTATCATAAGATAAAGTGGATGCTAGTTGAGAATCCCGAAAAGTAATTAATAACCCCTAGATTCTACCTCGTCACTAGATTTTGACAAAATCTACTCAAAATCCTGTAGTACTTAGTGATGCAACTATGATTTTTCCTAAATTTTTTGTATGGAGTGTGACTCTCGAAAATAAAGATGCTAAGCAGCTGCTTTTGGTATGGATACTAAATCTTTGAAAATGTCACGAGTAATCCGGTGTAAACGGTATAGATTTTTATAGAAATTTCAGTTGAAATTTACTAGACTTCGGTTTGGTGTAAATGTTGTAAGGCAATTTAAACAAAGCTATAGAAGATCAGTTTTATATAATATAAAGTTTTATTAATTAAAATGGACAACATGTCAAGAAGACTTTTTTTCTTTTAGGTAAATGGAACTAACAAAGTTTAAGTGTTAAAGTTTTTATGAAACATTTTTGAAAACTGATCAAATATTACACCAAATAATAAAAGTAGCTAAAATTACCACAAAAAAGTGAACACGAGCTGTTTACTTATACAGCGGTCGTCACTCTAATAACTTTTTGACTTTATTGCTTAGTATGATTCAAAAATAATTGTATTAAGCATAATAAAATATGCCTGGGCTCACAGATGCGATCGACATGACAAGAAAACAAATATATGTTGAAGTGGAATTGACAAAAAGTGCTGTCACCATTGTTAATGTTAACTGTATGCAATAGCGCGACGTCAACGCTTTGCAATTTGAAAATTGCCTGAAGTTGGCTGTTAAAACACAGTTTTTCTCATGTTTTTTTTGTTATTACTACAAAGTTTTGGCTGGTTTTAGGTCAATCTAGCGGTTTTATATTCATTTTAATTTATATCTTTCTTTTTCGATAAGTTAACATTACTGTGTATGATACAGCGCTAAGTTAGTTCAGCGTAAATGGTTTGCGCTAGAAAACGCTACGTCTTACGGGCTAATATAGGTTGGTCTGCTAACAAAGTTTTGACGACACTGGCTCAGAATAATGATTTCTCATATGGCCACCAATGCGTATGACCAATGAATATGATAATAAATATATATTCGTTAAATAATTAAATTAGAAAGCAATTGTTGCTCAATAAATTTGTTTTACTGTGACTGTAAAAGCCAAATTCTGTAAACTATTTATTTTATTAAGTTCTTAAATTTAAAAGATATATAATTTGGCAGTGGTAAGTATTTTCAGCTCATAACTATTTGCAAAAGTTTCCTTGCAACGTTTTATTAGGTAAAATTAGTTAAAAGTATTTTTCTAAAATACTAAAATTGTATAAATAAAACTGGCATTTATTACAAAGTCATTCTGATAATCAATAAAATAAAATCAAACAGCTTCAAGTGAAACTAATTCATAGAACTTGAGGTTTGTTGGTATACCCGCAAATTGATATTTACCCAATTTTGTAAAACAATTCGAAGAGCCACAAACTATTAAAATAATAAGAAACCTATACAATGTTGGAAGTTTTAAAGCTACTAGCATTATACGCTTTAGAAAATCTGCAAATATATAATAATATTAAATATATTTATTTATACATTCAAGCAATATGTGTACGTAAAATTTAGAAACAGACACTTAAAATTATTTTCAAAAGGAAACAAACACTTTTCTTGGTCTTCTCACTTTTAAGTTTATTAAGTAAAAGCTTAAACTCTATATTTACAATATGGTTTTATTCTATTTAAAATAATTGTTGGTATAATATTTTTCTTAAAACAAAAAGAGAAGTTCAAAATTAACAGAATTATATTCTTCTTTTTAAACAAAACAATAGAGAATAAAACATTCAAATTATATAAAGTCAATAAGTAAGCATGTTGTGAATAATTATTTGTAAGCATTAATAATTATTTGTAATCATAAATTATTCGAAATTAAAATTGAAGGAATTGAAATTACTGAATATGCAAATTGCAATCACAACAGGATATTTAGTCATCATAATATCGTTGGGTAGAACTTATTCATTTTATTGTATGCAATTTTATATAATACTTGCAAATTATATTAAAAATATTCGTTTGTATCAAGCAGCAGATATTATTTTTATTATTTACGTATAGCTTTATGATGTAGCTTAAAATCTTGCCTACTTTCTGAAGATATAGGAGCATTACACTGTGCGAACTTCGTCCAAAAACTATATTTCCTCAAATACACAAACCAAAAACATCATTAAACTTCACCAATAACTTTAAAGCCAGTGGATCATCAATAATTCACCGAAATTAAAATAATAGGTAAATTTATTATTTCAGATATTTAGGATTGTTCTACAAAAGTAGTGAAATTGAAATATGAAAAGTAAACTTTTCATTTTTTATGTTCTGGAAAAGTAAAATATATTTGTATTGAATATTCGAATTCAAAAAAAGAATGAAGAACATAAAATAGTTAAACTAAAGTGATTTTAATAGAATTCCACCTCAAAATGAAATGTAGAACATACCGGATGCATTCAATTAATTATCATTAACATAAATATAATAAAATTTTTCAAGAATGGTTTACAGTTTACTGATGATTTGACATAAACATCAATGAAATGCTGGTTTATGACTGACTTAATCCAAAACAAATAAAAATTTTTCGAAATAGAAAAATTTCAAGATATTTAAAATAGCCGCTATTTGCGCATACAAAATGAGTAGCAAAGCTAACAGCAATGGTGCAATATAATGTCGATTATAGTTGAATGTACACTACAGCATGTTAGCCTTGTTACGATTTTAGACAACTAAATTAATACAGCAAGACTTGATTTTATTTTAAACTTTGACGGTTGTTTCTTTAAGAAAATGCAGTTGGCTACTACAGTTTTTACGAATATTTGCATCTAAAAAGTAAACCACTACGATGTCTTAATTGAATTAAATTCTTGGTTGTATTAAACTCCCAAAAACGGGATCAATTATTGGATTATAAAACCGTTTTCAATATTAATACCACAGATCACTAATCTTATAATGAGAAATAGACAACAAATTGGAGCAAAAAAAATTGCAAACTCTGTTTCGGCGGACTTTTTCACAGAAGTTCTCCAATTTTTTGCGGCATTTCAAGAGAAATTCTTAAACCAGATGGAAGGTATAAAAGAAGCAAAGGGTGGAAAATTTTAACGCATTTGCTGCCATAACTGTTTTCATGAAACCAAGCAACTCCTGAGGCCAGTTCAAGTTTTTTATTCATAACGATAAATAATACAATAATGTTGCCTAAGAAACACAGAAAAGTTTTATTAAAGTTTTAATTTGTTAATTATAGGCACTTTTATAGGTATATAATACGTGTTATCGAAATACAGTCGAACTTCCATAAGTCGTACTTCTATAACTCTAATTTTCTCTAAGTCGATCCAATTCGATTGCCAGTAGCGTTAAGAGAAAAAATAACTTAAATAACTCGAACGAAATTACATAGATATGAATTCTATAACTCGAAGTTGTGATTTGTTTACTTATCAGCTGTTCTGTTGCATACACATTATTGAACTGCATTGTTATGAATCAAATTTTTTATTTGGGGAATCCCATCTAAGGCAAGAGTTCGGTGAAAAAAACTCTTCAGTAGCCTTCGAGAAATAATGTAGAAAATTCTTATCGGACATTGATATATATTTATTTGCAAAATGCAACTGATGAACACTATAAAGCCTTGAACAATTTAGAGTCATTTAGTAAATTTTCACTAAATATTAATTATTATATGTTGTTTTCAGTAACTAAAAAAAACATTTTCATCATTTAAAATACGGACATAAGTGCTTTTGGTTTTTTTCAACTAATAAATTCTATAACTCTGAGTTTCCGTAAGTCGAAGATGTTTTTGGGATAATGGTGATTCGAGCTCCCATAACTCGACTGTAAGTAGTCAATAAAATAGCTACTACTATGAGTCATCTCGTAGGGTTTTTGCTATAGTTTAAGCAAACAATTCTTTTTGCCAAAATAGCTAAATCAATTCAACTGGACATGTCGTGTCAAAACAATATTATGTGTAATAAAATCATTATTAGTACGAGTGATGTTGTAGGTTTAAAAAAAATTCCATTTCTTTCAGGAGTTGCAAATGCCTGTGGACCTCCTAAAAGCGGATAAAAAAAATATTTTAAGATCATTTTTGATTATGAATGTTATATAATCTGTTCAAAATTTTAAATTTAACGTTATCAAATACAACTTTTGCCTACTTTAATTCCAATTGGTAAAGACAAGTAGACCAATTGGATCTTATATTGATATTATATTGATTTGTATTCTTGGTAATATTGTTTTCGTGTGGTGTGGCTTTGTTTGCCGCAATGTTGGTACACTGCCGCTCGAAAAATAAAATCAGTGTTTGATGGAGGACATCTTGCTGGGAAAGCAGATATATTCAGGAGATCAAAATGTTTAGTATATCCTGAAACACTCTTTCCATGATTATTTATACTTAAACGCAAAATAATAAGACAATGTGAATTTAGTGAAAAAGTCAAAATATCTTGGTAAAGTAAAAAAATAAAAACAATCGGTTGATTATTAAGTTCTTGTTACAACTTTGTTATTGTTTAAACTTTTCATTTGTTTTAATGACGGTTTAATATAATATCTCTAGTTGTTATTAGAAATATTTAAGTGAAATTCCCTGATGATCTGCATTAGCAATAGTGAAATGCGCTTAGGAACTAGCTATACCCCTCAATAATCAATTTCTGTTTGTAAATTGAAAAAGTTTTATGCAACTATAAATTAATGATTTTTTTAATAAACATTAATAGCAAGTGTTTTTTGAATTTATTTTTATTTATATTTTTCGGTAATAACAAAAATATTGCTTTTCAGAATGCCAGATATACTTTTATTACTCAAACAAATACAATTCGTATATTCTAACTTTTTTTTACTAATCTCTTTCTTTATTTTGGATATTTCGCGATCGTTATGTACACAGTTTTTGGTTATGAACCATGGTTCGTTAGCTAACAATCTTAACGTTTTTGATTAATATTTCTGGAGTATTTCGATATTAGAATTACTAGTAGTTCCCCAGAGTTGAATACTATAAGTTTAAACCGGTTTGAGGATTGTCTTATATAAAAAATCACTTTGTTATCTAACCTTAGTTCTGACCTTGGTCCTAAGAGGCAAAACAGTTTTTTAGTTTTTATAATTAAATTATGCCTTTAACTTTTAACATGATCTCTCCAAGTGAGTCTTTTATATAAATAGAGCACTAAATACTTCGCTTTCGTTGATTTTGGAATAATATTTCCAATTAAAAAAGGGCTGGGCAGTCGCATTTTCTTAACGGAAAAGTTGCATGTAATAGTTTTACGTTTCATTTCTGTAACCAATTTTCATTAAGCTCTAAAGATGCCTTTGTAATGCTGCCGAATCTTCAGATGGGGATTGATTGGAAGATAAAATAACAGTGTCATCGGCACATGTAGCTATGGTCAAGTTATCAATGATGGGCATGTCTGCTGTAAAAATGGTATGAAGAATAGGACCAAGTACACTTGCTTGAAGAGCTCCAGATCTAATATTTTCAAACGAAGAATCATCCCCATTAGCATGGACATAGAATGTTCTGTTATGAAAATATGATTTCAATAGAAGATAAAAAGGAGCACGAAGTAGACGCTTAAGTTCATTTAAGAGGTATTCATGATATGCTCTATCAAAAGCTTGAGTGATATCCAGAAACACAAATGAACAGTATTGTTTGATTTCAAAAGCGTTTATAATTTCTTTTACAAAGCGATGACATTGGTCAGGGGTGCCATGATGGTGTCTAAAGCCGAATTGGTAATCATGAATTATATTTTTACATTATAAAATTGGAAGTAATCTTCTTTAAGACGGTGCTTCATTCCCTCTCTTATATAGTTTAAATATCATGATGATTTTTAAACACTTCAATTAGGATTGGATACAATTTAATCTTAATATAGAATTAAATGTTCCAGTTAAGAAAATAATAAATTTTCTGGACAACGAAATGTAGAGGATATAATTGATTTTCTAGAGAACTGCTTTTGCCAGTGTTAAGCATGTTAATGTTCCCTAAAATATTCCATATTTAGCTCTTTCTCGTTAAGATTTGTCAACAGAAAAATGTTTGTGTTAAAAACCTAAGTATAAAACAATTGCGTGAGAAACTAACAGGAATGAAAATAAAATTCTTGAAAGGAGGATAAAATGTGAACAAATAGAAAACTTCACGTTTCATTTTTGTTCTTGTTTAAAAACTATACAAGACAATGGTAGCAAATGTTTGCATAATAATTAAAGTGCATAAATGCAATTTGGTAACATGGATGTACATATTTATGGAAATGACAGGCTATTTAGATTTATTTGTTGTTTTGTTAATCTATAATAAGCTCAAGCTCATTTCTACCATAATCACTACAACCAAACAATGACATTAGTTAGAAAACATGATGTATGAACAATCAAAGGTGGAGCTTTTACATTTGGCTGTACAAGCATAATAACAATGATTTACACGCCATCACCTCACATTTGAAATACTTTGCAGCTGTTTCAATCTTGATTTTTTCAAAAAGGTTTTCCTTATTAAAACAATAAGATTTCCTTCCTTCTTGGAAAAAACCATAGAAATATCTTATTAATTTTCTTCTATATTATTAGGTATTTATTAGGAACTGTTTTGTCGGTGTAAGTTGTTAAGAAATATTTTGCCTGTTATTTTGACTTTTATTACAAAAATTTATATTAGCAGCATCACAACGACTAGTTCATTTAACATTAAATTGAAATATGCGAAAGTCGTACCAATAGTAATGTCAAAGGGAGCATATCGATTAACAAAAATTAATTGGAAATTAAGTTCCTGTTTAAATCGCTGCTGTATAACTACCCTTAGAGGGTTAACAGAAAATATGGACTTAAAGAAAACATTTAAATTTGTTAGTACTACTACATCATTCCAAAGTTTTTTAAAGATCAGAAATTTATCAACATTTTTATTAACATCGTGTCAGCTTATGTATACAAATCTTGATAACCAAATACAGTCTGTCTGCATTGAAAATGTATTTTCTCGACCATTGAAACTTTAAAGAGGAGTACTCCTGGGATCATTGAACGCCAAGGTTCTTCCAACACAACTTTCTAATTTCAGGATTGACATTTATGCAGATGATGTGCAGCTACATCTAAGTTGTACGGCACAAGCTTTGAATAAAACACATAAATACAAGTAGTCTACAGCAAATTGCCTCTGCTTAAGCCCTCAAAATTTTAAATGCCCGATTATTCACAAAAGTACTATATACAGTTATCCATCATGATATTCTTATAAACAATCAAAGAATCTCAATTGCTTCAGCGGCAGAAGATCTTGCAATACTTTCAACAGCAACATAACATGGCCTGGTCATATCCTGGTCTTTTCATCCAGTTACACAATGAGAGTTACTGGCCAAGACTTATATTTTTCCCGCTTTGTTATACGAGTGTGATATGCTGATATACCTGCCAAATTTGTTTCGGATAGCACTCGGCGTCTAACATGTTTTGGTTACCCTGTAAAGGTATATCAATAAACATAATTCTTAATAAAATAATTTATACGGGTAAGTAAAGTTATCTTTTTGATAAAATCAAATTTGGCGGACCAGGAAGACGAATAATATTAGCAAATTCTAAGAATTGTTTTTGTATCCCGGAGAATGCATTTTTTATTAATGCAACTCTTCTCTGGTATGAACTACCACAAACCCAACACAAAAGCAGTAAAGCAGCGCGATTTAAGAAAAAAATACTTTTTCGTTATTTCAAAAACTTAAATTAATAAAAAAATTAACATAAAAATATGAATTCAATTAGTATTCCCCACAGCTATTTATCTATTATTTATTCAATGTTAGAACACAATTCCTAATTATATTCTAGCTTAATTTTTCAAGTTAATAATATTAATTTAATATAATTTGTAAAACAATCTTAAATATATTTAGCAGCTACACAAAAAAGGAAATGCAAATATCAGTTTCAAAGTTTAAATTAAAACTTGTCAGAGTCTTTAGCGTCAACCAAATCAACCCAAATAAGTTTTGAGAGAACCATCAACAATTTCATTTTATTACCGGCACATTTAAACGTAATTTAACTCTAGAGCACAATTAAATTTTCATTTCATATATAAATTAAAAGTTTTATTTACAATTTAGTTTCAATAAGGAAAATTCCTACTTTATATCAATTTAAGTATTTATTCTTTTCTTTTCTCCAACTTAAAATAGTTTACTTTGAGTAATTCTTTATTTGAGATATTTTTCGTTTTGTATTTCGGAATAAAACTTTAATTGAAAAATTAAACCAAAAATATTTTTATTGCATGCAATAAACACAAAAATATAAAACCATGCAAACAAGTGTTTTGTGTTTTAAGAAGAACAAAAAAATTTACATCAAGATTAGAAAATAAGATTTTTGAAAAAGAAAAATAGAAATAAATTTAATTTGCATAGATTTACAAAAAAGGAAAAATAAATTGAATTTTCGCACAACAAAAATCTCTAGATAACAATAATATAGTCGAAACTTTCAAAAGCATGTGAGCTCAACAAATTTCAATAATGCTTTTTCTTTATGGTTATGAATGTGGTGGTGCTGCTCTTGTTAGTGTATTTTTTGGAAATTTTTTGCATTTCCAATTTTTGAAATTACATTATAAGTTGTTTAAAAGATTCATTGGCAAGAGAATAAAAGTTGAAAAATTTATTCAATTTTCTTTTTTTATTTATTATCTACTGATGATTTTTAGTAAAATTTGCTATAAAGTCAACTGACTAAAGGAAGCTCTAGAAGTTAACGAACAAATAAAAATTTGCAATAAACAAACTCCTTTCGGTCATGACGATCTCATTGAGCCATACACGGAAAAGAAGATCCATGTCAAAGCAATTTTTGTAGGAAATTAGTTAAAAGAAAAACTATAAAAAACTATATTTCAGTTGCGGGCAATTATTTATAAACAACGTAAAAAGATTGGGAATGTTAATGTGAAATCGCTTTTTATTATTTCTTTCACACCAAATAATTTAAATACTAAATAATGATTGGTTAAATAAAGTTCGGCTTTTGTTTTTTATATTAGCTTTCTGTGCTATAGGGGTTTCCAGTAAGAAGTCTAATTTTGATATGTTCAAAAAAGTGAAATGATCTAATGTTTAATTTTAAAGAGTATTGTAAAGAGCAATTTTTGTTACACAAATTTTAATTCAGCCAAGAGAAAGACAGAGAAAGCATTACAGTTTTTCACTGTCTTTCTCCTAGCGGAATTAAAAGTTGCGCAACAAAAATCGCCCTTTATGAATCCCATTTCTGCGATTAATAATCGAAAACAATTCCTTCCAAATGGCTACCACTGCTGCGCTTGCAGCACCATATTTTTTAAATAAAATTTTTGCTCATTCTGGGCTGTATGTATTCGATAATTACACGAATTCCAACTGAAATGTCTTGAATCATTCACGTAACTCCAAAGAAAAAGAGGTAAGGTATTAAATCACAAGATCTTGGTGGCCAATTATGATCGCCTCTGCGAGGAATCACATATATCGAAAATTATGTGGTACTTAGCACCGTCTGGTTAAAAAAAGAAATTGTGCACATCTTCCTACTCCGGCCATATAAAAGCGGTAATTATCGTTCCATAGCGCAATCTACTCACCGTAGTAGTTGCTCCAGCTTAGTATTTTAAAAATCAAGTACAATGACCCCGCCAGGCTTGCGGCTGAGCGATGTGCAGAATTTCGATTCTTCACATAACCAACGTGGCAAATACATTCAAAATTATCTTTAATGTATGCTAAATCTGTGTTACCGATGAATTCTTAAGTAAAGCCTTTGCATTACATATCGACTCTGCCTCATCACAATGCTTTTGGTACAGGGCTTTGGGTGATTGATCATACTTGGGTACATAGAATTCATTACATTGATAATTAAATTAATGAATACAATATGTATGTTGTTCTACCTTAAGAAAAACGGCAATTTGCAACAAGTGAGTTAACACTGAAAAATGTAATCGAACAAAATCTGCGATTCTATGCAACCTATGTGCCGGTCATGTAACATGCAACATTTTTGGATACAGAATTTTTAATGGTCGCATTGCGGAAACCATATATGGAGCTGCGTCAGTTACCACAAATAAGTTTTGGCAAAAAGAGTTTCCAACCTGCGTAATATGCAAACTTATGCAAGTTATATCAAAAATGATTTTTTTGGGGAAAAAAGTCAAAAATATGCAAATGCATATTTTTTATCCAAAAAGACACGAAAAGTGTGCTCTGGTTATAACCTATTAAAGCTGTAAAGTAATTAATTACCGATAAACCAAAAGGGTGTCAAAAAGTAAAAAGTAAAAAAATGCATAGCTACACCAAATATTACTGACGTAAGATTTAATAATCTGTGTTTTTCATATTTCCTTAATTACACTGTACAACAAATCATTTTAGGCTTACTATTTCTTTAACTGGAGCACCAAAAATAAGTCAAAATTAAAATGTGCTACGAGTATATGTTTTATTGTATTTTGTTTTTTATAACAACTTCATTGTAGCTCACTCATAAACAAACCTTTGTTGTATGATAATAATAAAAAAATGTTATGATTTTGACTTTTTTCATTGTTTAAAAATTGACGATTAGCAACAACAGTCATGTAGTTTTGAACCGTCAAACGCGTTTTCAATATCTAAGTGCTAATGTGCAAAGGCAGCTTTGAAAAATTTGAGAAGATATATTTAGCAGGGTGAGTGTGAGCAAAATGCTGGTGAATTATTAGAAGAATGCGACGACGGAGATCCAAAATTCATTCCAAATGATGATGCCTCAGAATCTAGCGATGATGATGAAAATTTTCAGCATGAGGTTGCAGATAATGGCTTAGTTGGTACTCCAAACTTCGTTTAAAAAAATGGCAGTATGTTGAACCACCAGTACTTCGTCTCACTCATGCAAATAGTATTGTAAATTTTACTAAGCGCCGACCAGGTCCATCATCTGGTATGGTTTGCGATCGGTTATCAATATTCAAGTCTATTATAACTGATGAAATTGCGTATGTCATTATTCGCGAGATAAACAGAAAAGGCAACGAAATGGCTGCAACTTGGAATACAAAAAATCAAACAGCGAGTCTCAAGCAATGGACTCCTTTGTCGGTATCTTATTACATTCCGCATTAAATCGTTCCAATTCTGAGTCAGTGAAAAAATTGTGGGGTGCTAAACATTTATCTATTTATAAAGCAGCAACGTCCAAAAACCGTTCTATAACTGTCACCAAAACTATTCGTTTTGATAATAAAATTACACGCCTTTGGAAACAAAACCAGTTGCTATTGATGATGTTTGGACGATGAAGATGGCAATTGTTTCCTTATCGAAGACGAACAGGTTATACCCAATATATTCCCTCGAAGCCAGCAAAATATGGAGTAAAAAATGGTGTGTTTGTAACTCTAATACATATTATCCATTAAAGGACATAATATATAGCAGAAAGCTGCCTAATGAGGATCCTGAGGTGAACTAAGGACAACGTGTTGTATTGCCGTGTAGAGTAAAATCGTCAAGTGTTTTGTTGGTCTAGAGCTTGTTTATGTTGAACACTCCTATACGATGAAAAAATACAATATATCAGCGTATGCGTAATTTATTTTTACTTTTTAGTTTTAATTTTTTCCCCTTTATTACCTTTAATTTGGATTACCTGATCTCATTAGTACATCTGAATTCAATAAATTTATTTAAGAAGTAATTTTCGTGTACTTTATTATTAGAACAAATTATCGCCTACAAATTGGCTTAAATAATATAGTAATAATGTACAAATCCGCTATTTTAATTTATGAGGTTCCCAGGGACCTTGTTGGTTATTGAGCGTTGAAAAACTTGCTGGCTATCGGAGGGTTAAAAAGACCGATGTAGCAAATAGTAAGAGAGTTAAAATTTTCTTCAAAATCACTTCTGCAGCCGAACATACTCGTATCTTATAAAGCTACATAGTTTTCTATGACAATTTTCTATGAAAATTGGCAAAAGGTATATTTTTGCCAGTGCCGTCTACGAGAATCGGTCGTTAGAACCTGCCCATCTAAAAAAGAGTAGTAAAAGGTTTGCATTCTGCATGCTTTCTAAATGTCCTGCTTTGAAAGCAAAAAAGTAAGGCAGATATCTCTCTCTCTCTCTCTGAAATCAAATAGATACATTAAATTTTCATTTTATGTATAAGCACGCCGAGGTTTAACTCTGATACAATTGGATAATTTAACACAATTTTAATATCTGAACGAAGTACGACATCGTGGCCTTTTTAAGCGTATTTTGAAGCAGGTAGTACAACCACAACCGCCAACTCTGACTCACAAATATTTTTGAGCAAAGCAGTAACTTAAGCTCTAAAATATAATCAATAAAAAATCGTGCAAAGAAGATCGAAATATCGCAGAACGAGATTAAAGCGAAGTCTTTTGACAGTGTAAACTTCAGAGAATTCGTACAGGCGCTGTGCTCTGGGAGAAGTTAAACGGATAGAAAAATAAGAAAAAGTAGCTATTCCTGGGCTGCTGCTGTTTCTGCTGCACAGTGTTATTTAAATTATTTATCCTTATTTTATACCCATATATACCGTATACAATCAAATATAAATATTTTCTAACCGTAAAATAATTTTCTATGAACGAAATTGTTGCAAATTTCAAATATATTTATTTGTATTCCAAAAAAAAATATGCATAAACTCTTTGCATATTTTGTTTTATTCGGGTTTTTGCGTACATATATTATCCCGAAATATGCAAATTATTAAGCTTATTAAGTAAACCTTTTGTGCTTGTCCTTTTTTATATTTACAACCAAACCAAATCATGTTTTTGCCGGCAAAACTCAAGGGAAATTAATTTTTTTTACATAAAGAAAACTACATTCATACATATTAAAGTAGGAAAAGTAATTTTTTACACTTTTAAACGCAATTCAAATTATTTTTGCAATGGCTCATAAAAAGTAACTAATTTGTTCCTGTTTTCAAGGGTTGACGTTTTTAATTGTGAAAGTTAGGTTTTTTATTAAACGTTAAATTTAACGTAATAAAACGAAAATAAAGTTGTTCAAAAACTTTAATATTCAAATTAAATTAAAAGTTAATTAGCCGTGGAAAAATAAATATAAATAATTGTGTACTTCTTAGATAGAAAAGAAAAGTTTTAATAGGTATTTAAGAGATATTTATAGATATAGCTAAAAATTAGATTTTATAAGTCTTATTAAACTGTTTTATTCTGGTATCTGGTGTAACGATTAGTATTACTATTTAAAATGAATTAAATGATAGAACCGTATACATTATATAATAATATTTCATTTTCAATAGCGTGTCTTTTTAACAGTTTCCATGACTCAACCAGTAGCTACTTGATGAATGACAAGTGAAAACTACGTCATTAATACAACTGGAACAATATACTCTTCAATAACGCATTCAAATTATTTAAATTCACTAAAAATAGTTTGAACATTTCGCGGTCATAGTCTGCAAAAGTAAAGCGTTTTTAGTTCGTCGAAGAGCATTTTTTCTGCCAGCAATTGCAAATCTGATGAAAAAGTGAGCTTTTGAGGCAAGTTGGTAATAAGTAGAATCAAATCAACTTAGATTATTACTGTTGTAGCCCGTAGTGTTGAGAAAAACCCAGGTTTGTCTATGTGTCGTCAATCTTGATGTGGACGATGCTTATTTTCAATAAGTCGGCGCAAAGTGCCACACAAGATACTCTTTTGCTACTCGAAGAGGTGATCACAAGGACTTGTGATGAATTTTTGCTTTAGAGCCACGTAGCAGATAAGGTCTATGCCTGAAATCTATGCCTAGATTCGATTCAGGACCTAAAAGATGGTATTCGAGAAGCTATCGAGGACACACAGCCGCAAATGTGCGAATAGCTGAATACTATATGCTAAATAGCCATGTGGCCATTTGGCAGTTTTTTTCCATTATTAAAAGGATACCCTCTTTTTTACAACTAAATAAATATCCAATGATTTCGTTTGCTTCACATTTAAAAATAACACCTCTTATTGGGAGACTCTATATTGATTTGTTTGCAAATAAGTGTCTTTTTATATTTTATTTATGTTACTTAACTACTAGACTAGAAAAAGTGTGAAAATTGGTGAAAGTTTCCTGATAGTCTAACATATGTAAAGCTGAAATGCTGCTCAGATACCAACTAACCACCTAATATATAAATACTGATTGAAAATTTTTAACTGGGAGAATGATATAACCAGTATGAATTCCTTATAGATAGAAACCATTAATAATCTACCTGGATCTTTAAATATTCAGTTGTTATAAATTTTTTTATCCATAAGCTCGGCATTCACCTCTTATTTTTTCTCTTATTTTTGTACTTTGATTTTTTCATAAATACTTTTTCAACGCTAAGCTTTAAGTCTTACAAAATAAGCCTCTTTGCTCTTTGGCAATAATTTTTAATAGTTTTTTTTCTGGCATCAGTAAATGATATAAAAGTCCTTTGTGTAAGCAATTTCACTGCGAATCTGTATTTTTTTAAGTTAAATGTTTATGGAAAGTCTGTTTGATTGTGGTATTTTAAATTAAGTACTACGATGAAGGAACATTTTTAACTTGGTGTAATATTTTTTTCTTTTTTTTAACATATTTTTATAGTTATACCTCTTCTTATTGGCTTCTTCAATATAAAAGAGATAAAATAACATTTACAATAGTTCGTTGGTAACTTAAATATTGTGTGTGCAATAATTTTCAGCAGCCAATGCAATGACTACTACTGGTTTGAGAGCCAGCTTGTAGTAAATTTAAATTAAACAAAAATTCGGGATTGGTTAAAGAAAATACAAACAAAAGGAAATTGAAATTCAAAAAGTTATTTTATGCAAAAGAAATATTTAAAAGTAAATATTTTATCTTACTGGATTTTATTTGTTATGCAATTGTTATCTGTCCGGGTATATTTAAATTTTACATGATTCTTGCAGGTTTCGCTCAAATAAAATAAATATATATTTTATCTTACTTCGTATTTCATTTGATCCATATAAAATTTTATTTCACATGTTACCTTAAACATTATAAATATAATTTATTTATCACTCAGAGTGCCAATAAAACTCACTCAAATATTTTATCAATTTTCTAAAATTCAATGAATTTTATCAGATGAAAAATCTATATACATGTATATTGTCAGAAAGAGCTGAAAAATATTTTTAAAATAGTGTGTGATTTGCATTATTAAGGTGGGCCGTTCCTGAAATTTATTTACAATAACCGAAAAATGACAGTAAAAAATAATATCTCAAAAAAAGTGCATAGGAAACAAATATTTTTGTGTGATTGAATTCGAATTAGTTTTTTTAGTTTTTCAAAATTTTATTTTATAAATTTAAACACAATAATTTTATCACTTTGGAACTAAATGATTTTTGTGGACGTAAAGATGATCAAAACATATATTTTTGAAAACTTAAAATAAAATAGATCTAAGATTTGCTTACATTTTTTAATGTAGTCTCAGAAGTGTTTAAAGATACATATTTTATTTCCTTTCAAAGGCTGTATCGTTGTGCCCTTTAGATTAAATACTTTCTGAGATATTAGCAATTGAGTAAGTAAGGACAGCTTAATTTTGGTGACATCATATCTCTATAACCAGACGACTTAGGAACCCAAAATTTTATATTTTTCACTTAACAGAGCTAATGAGCTCAAATAATAAACTCATGTAATAAACTATTTCCTATAAATGTAAACTTACATATAAACTTAAAAGAAGGCTGCCAAATATTGAAAACATAAACCTTTTTATACTTAATTTAAAATATCAGACTAAATAAAACTTCTCGTGAAAATTAAAAAAAAAATTGTTTTAATGCGATACAAAAGCAAATTTCGCTTTTAAAATTTATAATTAAAATTAGTTAAGAAATATTTTAAGCTGGTGAGTGTTTCGTTTGAAAAATAAAAATAAAATCCTTTGAAATTACAACAAAAATATATATCTGACTCGAGTTCGAGAAATTCATTCCTAAATATCAGTTAATAATTTTTCAAATTCTTAAAGAATTAAGGAGCAGCTACTTACAACAGTTTGATGAATTATTATTTCGTTCTTAGCTGGTAAGCAAAAACTACTACTTCGCCCCAAGCAGGTTCATAAGCGAGATATGTTGATAGGTGTTGTGCCTCCTGCTTCAAGGAGGCATGATTTTTGTTCGCAATAATTTATAGGGGATCTCTATTTTCTATCTAAAACTGCACTTCGTTTAAAGTACCAAAATACGCTAAAATTATGTTTCTGTGTCTTTATTTATTTATTTGTCTATGGAAAATATTTGCAGACAGTTTAACTTGAATATATTTAAAGTGATTTGAAGGTAAAACAGTAACCAAAATAAAATCGTATGAAATAGTTTGAGTTCCTCTTTTCCTTACAATAAATAAGAACTTTAATTAATTTATGTTTAAAAATAAATTGAGGATTTCACTGCTTTCTTTGTACAACCTCGCTTCAAAAAGGTTCATTTGAAAATCGAGCAAATATTTTACTGCTTCCAGACAACGAATACGTTTTTGGTGGGTCATTGCCAATTTTTTGCTGATTGATTTCTTTTAAATTTTCATATTACGTGGTGTTGGCAAATCATTATTGCAGTTGAAATATTTTTTTTTGTTAAAAAAAATATAAAACAATAAAAACACTAGAAATAAAGGGAAATATTTGTTAGCTTTAATTTATATTTTAAATTTGAAACGATTACAATACCATTCCGTCGTATTTGTGCAAAATACTTGGGCATATGATTTAAAATGAGGAGAGCAGCTAAATGTATTTGTAAACATCACGATCTTTGGTCCTAAAGCAAAACGAAATTTGTAGAAGTTTGCTAATATAATTGTTAACGATACCGCACATTGGATGACCTTTTTCTTATTAAATTCTCATTTATGATATTTATTTGCCAATAAGGCACGTATCTGAAAATTTAAAAAGCTTAAATCAGAGACTTTGTTGTTGTTTTAAATTTTGTAATATCTTGTATACTTGAAAAACGTGCTGTATGTAATGATACTCAAATTAAGGTTCAAATTTATTTATTATATAAGAATTTCTTGGTTTATTCGACCTTAGTTGTAAATGTGGTTTTTTATTAATCAGGCTATAGGTCATATTATTGGAAATAAAACTTCTCTCTTTTTGTTTTATTTATTATTGTTTAACATTTTCATATATGATTTTCATTCGATATTTCGAACACTTTCGGTTTTATTTATTTATTATTTTATATTGTATTTGAGGTATTGCTTATACGCCATTGAAGAGAAAAATACCTTCGAAACAGATGTCAACATTAAATTTATAATAACCCTTAAGTGTATACCGGGGCCTAGCCAGGCATTTTTCGAAATTTTTTAAAATTTTTTTCATATAATTGTTAAATATATTAGAACAACACTTTATGTATTCCTCAATCATGTTTTTTACAAGAGAATTAGAAGAAAGCAAATTTTAACACCTTGGGCGTGGCAATTGGTTTAATGAAAATTTTGTGCATATTTTATCCACCTGGATACCCCAAGCTGCGTTTGTAACAATATCAATGCAAAAACCATCAAAAAATCTATTTTTATTATAAAGACGGAACAGAGTGGTTAAAATTAAAGTGGTTAAAGCACAATATATTGAGAGGTTTCTGGGACCAACATGCATAAATGTTAATTAATAGAGGAAGAACGAAGTTCACTCAATATATCCCTTCCAAGCCAGAGGGATACGGGATAAAAGTCTGGTGGGCATACGATGCGAAAACGCGTTTTCCATTGTAGGACAACATTTATACAGGTAGAGAGCTATTTGCCCCTCGCTATGCGGTATAAAAGTTCCTGAAGAGCAGTGGTTGCTGAAAATGTTTTTACAACATTGGATTTATGCAAAAACATTATGGAAATTCGTCTTGGGCTTGTGGGAACTTTAAGAAGCAAAAAACGATGCATTCCTTTGAAAATAAAAATAAACATCCGAAAAGAGAAGTTCTGTCCAGCGATTTTGTATTTAAGGATGATATTGCAACATGTTTTTATGTACCAAAGAAAAATAAAACAATTATTTTATTATCTACGGTATGTAATGACAAATCTGTCTCTGGAATAAAAAAGAAACTAGAAGCAATTCTTCACTACAACACAAAAATGTGGTGTTGATGTTATGGACTAATTGCTTATGAACTACACTATTTTATGATTTTTTTGTTTAAATAAAAACTTTTTTATTAATATATGTATTGTATTTCTTACATTTTTGAACATAATTTTAATTTGCGTTTCCAGCCAGGCCCACGTGGTAGTGTGTGCCACACAAATTAGATATCTACTTAAGGGATAATTCTGTGGAAATAAGGAGAAAGAGCTTAAGTCATATTTCACCGTTTTGTAGGAGAGTACATTTTAACTTTCAAGTGGATTTTCAGAAATTTTATCCAATTTTAAATAAATTTGCCAAATTCGTTTCTCCTTTCTTCAAACTTCGGAATTTAATGTTCAACTTGAAATATACTACATTAGAAGTTAGATTAAGCTGTTATTCCAGATGAGATTATAAGTTGAAAAAAGATAAGAAGAAATTCATTAATCAATGACTTCCTGAAAAATCTTGCAAAATAATTAAAACTTTGCCCAGAGTTGCTTCTGAATGTGGACATTACAAAGGAAGTATTAACTCACATTTAAGTTACTCGTATGTCGACTTAAGCACTTATTCCATCTAGCCACAGAAAGAATTTATGAAGCTTTTGATAAAACAATTTGTAATCTGAATAACTTTAATTATGTAGAGTACACAAAGGTTTTACTTTTTTTAAATTCGAGTAATGAATTGAACAATTTTGTAATTTTTTATCCTTTTTATAAAACGTATTTATTAAAAAACTTATATATTAAAAAGATCTAGCATATTTTTGATGTAAAAGGCCTTGAACTTTGGAAAAGCAAACAGAATTTTATGAAGAGATCTTCTCCTCAACAAAATATTTTTTTTATGTATTTTAAAGAGAAGAATGAGAAGAATAGAAGAATGAGGTAGAAGTATTTCGAATTAAAAGTGGACCAGTTATATTGAAAAATAATATTAAAAGACCTTTTTATCATTTCATAGATACAGTTCTAGTTTTTACAAATACTTATATTTTTGCATATACTTATGTTTATTAAAAAGGACTTTAAATGTAAGTGACCATGAAGTCCTTTCAGCATAAAACCATTATTTAACAGTTTTAATTTTTGGATTTAAGTTTTCCATAGATCTTTAAAACTGATCGCTTCATCCCTTTTACATAAACGTTATGAGGTTTAATGGATTGTAATTGTCATATGATTGTTATTCAAGTGCCACACTAACATGCTTTTGATGTGGAATATTGTTCATTAACTTCATGAACCTTAAGCAAGGGCTTGTGGGAAAGATATTGTAAACTTTTGAACTGAATTTTGTGTATGAATTTAAGACTGAAATCCAAAAATGTATGTGTGTATGGATTTCTTATGGTAAATTTTGTCTACCATAAACCTAAATTCATATAAATCCTTAAAATTATATTTACCAGCAGGTACATGTAAGTGTGTCATTTTTCTTATACCCTGCAAACAAAAGATTAATAATTAATAGTGACAACCAATTCTATCATAAATATAAACATAAAATTTGTTAATCATATATAATTACAAAGAGTTAACCTTTGTAATGAAACAGGCTTAGGCCTTTGACTGGAACCTGAAGGCAAAATCTACATCGAATTATGCAAAATGCTGTCGCATATAACTGAAGTATAATTTTTATCAAAATTATTTGTGATTTACGTTAGCTATAGTAGACTTTCAGCTCTCGGTGGGTACAAATTTTGTGTTATTCTGCACATAGTTTATCCTTAAGTATCCTGCAGAGGAGTCTAAGATGAAACGTCTATGACCAAAAATCTCTGTAATGTTTGGAGGGTAAGCACAAGCATGCAAAATTGTGGCAATGCTTAAAAATGAAAGTGGTACTATTTGTATCCGTACACGTTTTTCTGTTATACGTGCATGTTCTTTTATCATTTTTTTTGTTTTGCTGATGATTACTGTTGCCAGCAGCTGACTGAAATTTGCAGTTTATTACTCAGTCTCTAAAAGAGTGAGCTAAGTCGCTCAAAAATCAAATTTACAGTGCAAATATTTCCATTTTAAAAAATAAACATCCATTTTTTAAGATTTAAACTTGCTATTGTTTTTGAAGTAAAGCGAGGTACTGATTTCTGCCTAAATTTTATGTTCCCATTAGAAAGCTTACTTATTCAGGCTGATAAATTTCTTAAGTAAATTTCCGTTTGCTATAAATTCACCTATTTGTTTCGGACAAAAATTTTTGTCCGTACAAAATTTTGTTGACTGAGAGTTTTCTGTAACACAATTCACTCAATTGAAAGAAAATTCCGAAATATCAGGGCTACCAAATTAGAAATGCAAGGGCATCCGCTAAAAGTTAATGCACTAAATAAAGCGAATTGGTTTCCATCAATGACATTTATAGAAAAAAAAAACTAAAAATAAAAGAACTGCTGTAAAACTGCTTTTGTAAAACTATAATGTGAAAACTGAGATCAACTTTGTCAGGACAAAAATTAAGATTAAATCAATTAAAATTAAATCAAGTTAAGAGTATTGCAAACAAAATCATTTCTCTTTCTTATGCAGAGATACCTCAAACTACATATCGTCACCTAAAATGCAAAACAACGTATTATCAAAAAATTAAAATTTGAGTTTTTTATTGATTCGATTTACTACATCATATTTCTAAGAAAATATCATGCATGATTTTTTCTACGTTGAAAATTTACTTAAAACAACTTTTGTAATCAGCCATGAATGAATTATGAGTGAGTAAAAGAACAAGAAACAATATAAATAATTTGAAAAATAATTGATATAAAAAAGCAAGGTTTTGACTTTGATTCATTAATGGAATTTAATTTTTACTTAACTCTTTTTGCGAAACTTATTCAGCTCATTATTTTATTAAAAAAAAATCATTTATAACAGCCTTTCTAATGAACCTGCTCAACTAAACGTAATTTTTTATAAGCTTATTTATTTGATCTTTAATAGTATATGAATTAATCCAAAATTTTAATTTAAAAATTAAAAGGCCAAACAATGTCTAATTTCCATGGTTGTGAGGCCATGCAATTTTCTGTAAATTATAAAAGTTTTAGGAAATAATAATTGTATCTTAAATTAAAAAAAAAAAGATTTTTTAAGTGGCCTTCTTTGCTCCAATCTCTTTTTTGCAAAGGTTTATTTTCCGTGGATACAATATACATACATAAAAGAGAAAAATAAGTTCAGAGCTTTGAGATGATATATGTGCTGTTCATGGAATCCAAGCAATCGACTTGAGTTGAATATATGCATAAAAATCACTCGAATAACTGAGTGGTTTTCATACAAATTATTCACTGAATTCGATCGGATTCTATGAACAGCACAATAGCTAAGATAAAGGCGCTGATGAAAGAACATCCACTTTAACCTTCATACGGTCTACGGGTCAATTTTGTCCCATTAAAAAAAATTGGGGTTTTTGTTTAAATTGATTTTTTTATTCTTGATATTTTTTTTATTTATTTGAAAATATCAATAGCTACATTAGCTTTTTGGAATAATATATATGCAAAAAAATTGTTTATAAATTTTTTTACAGTGAAGGTCTTTGGGTCAAATTTGACCTGGAGTAAAAAGCTCGAGATTTGTTATGCTGAACAGTAAAATTTGCGACGTGTTTAGCGATCTGGTAACACTAAATTTATATATATATATATATATATCTATATATATGAATATGTACTTTCATTATAATTATCAAACATTATATTTGTATGAAAACGAACAATGTTGCTCTTGTTTGCTTACTACAACATCACTCGTAGAATAAACACGGAACGAATAAAACGTGGAAAAGTTTGAAAGTGTTGTGTGTACTATTTCTTGTAAAAAATGGACGATACTCAAATAGAAACTACGCTGGCAGCTTTATCAGACGTGGAAGAAATTTGTTCAGAATATGAAGATCATCGGGAATATGATGAGTTATCTGACAGATTTGACATAAAAAAATTATGAAATAAGATATTTCAAGGAACCTCTTACAAATAGACATGGAGGAGTCCAGAAGGAGAATGTAATCAGCATGATACCAGGATTGACTCGTTATTGTTGTTCAAAAATTATAAAGGAAGAGATTTTCAATTTCCAATTGTTATGTGTTTGGTAATGACTGTAACTACGTTGATGACTCCAAATTATTCGCATTTATTCGTGCACTTTTGCTAGGTCTATAATCTATAGATCAAATAATGAAAGTACGGAAAGTTTGTGGTTTTCAGAGAAAGGCAGACCGATTTTTGAGCAATCATGCCATTGAAGGAATTCAAAACTCTTTCGAGAGTAATAAGGTTCGACAATAAGGATACTCGCAGTGAGCGGATGACTTTTAGATAAGTTTGCACTGATACGATTAAGAAGTCGTTGCCAATTTTGCCCCAAAGCAATTAGTATGCATAACTTGGAATAAAATTGTATGTAACAAGTGTAATAGTTAACAACAATATTGATGTAACATAAATATTTATATATCAAATGTGTACATCTCACATACTTATAAATATTACGAGTAAATTACTTAACGAGTAAATTAATAACATTAACGTCGGTAACTTTGAAGACCGTATGAGAGTTAAGTGTAATATATGCAAAGCGAAGTCTAACTTGGCAACGCTTTTGATGATAAAAAGTATGTATTTATTTATTTCATACATACATATTCTCCATGCGTTGGTATTATCATGTGCATATACTTTATATGTATGAGCGAAAGTTATGTTTTCACGAATGATTACACGAAAACGTCAGCAAACCCTTTTGCATATTTTATGATGCAAATAGCAGATAAATTCCGTTACAGCTACACAGCAAACTAATCAAACTGGAAAATCGGTCTTCCATTTTGGTAATATTCCACAGTAGTCATTTCTGTGCTCATAAAATAAAGTCATTTATCATTCTTGTTGGTAAACAAAATTAGTAAGAGTTTCTCCTTTCGAAATATAATTGATCTCAAAATGTGTATGCCATTAAGACTTCTAAAAAATTTAACACTGCCGATTAGCTTAAAAAAACTCTAACAAGTATAATTGTACAATAAATAGAAAATTTATAGCATGTGGTAATTAATCAAATCTACAAACTTAAGTACGTACATTGAAGACAGAATTTCGTTATTTAAAATCCAATGGCGAAATCTTTAAACTTAGAAATGGACAAATGTTGAGTCAACAGTTTAGTTCTGAGTGAAGGTGTGACAATTTAACAAATGCGCAGCAAAACAAATCATTTCTGGATTTAGTGAATCTAGTATTTGGCTATCTATCCAGGGCCTTTCAATAACAGATTTCATCTTGATTTGTAAAAAATAGTATTTTTAAGCGAAATCATGGGATGTTTGTTATTGTAAACAGGAGAGAGTATCGCATTCATAATGAATGTCTCTTCGAAAATTCACACAGTCACGACACTTCTCACGTATCGTTGGTGGAATGCCCAATTCCAAAGATCGACGAGAGATGAACAAATGTAGGATATCCTAATACTATGGTCTACAACAGCAATATTCTCAGTTGAGCGACATAAACGAGTTTAATTTTGCTCATCAATGATTTGTCTCAAGTGCTCAAATTTTTCCACCAGTTTCCCGATCGCTCAGAAGGCGCTCCACGACGACGAAAAATGCTCCAGTTTTGCGAACTGTAATCGCGAATTTTGATAATTTCAGTGAAGTTACAGCTTGTTGAGTCATCACAACCGTTAAAATGGTTGATAATGAAACGCCTTATTGGACAACCCCGTAGTATTACATTTCAGTGACGCTGAGGTTGAAAAATTTTTAGTACCATGGAAAAAGTTAAAACTATTTAAAGAAATCGTACTACAATTAAAATGTTCTTTCAAAAGGCTACAGAAATGTTGCCATGATTTAGTAACGTCCGATGATTTAATAAAGTTAGTAGACTAGTGGTATTTATGCAAATGATAGTTCCGATTCTACTGGCGATGAGGAAATTATAATGCCTGTTATATGCATAACTAATATGTGCATTTATTATTTATTTATAAAAGTATATAATATATTAAATGTATATATATTTTTGGTCGACTCAATCGACCGTATTCTAGAAATTTACATTAAACATTTATATAATTAAATACATACGATAAAGTACAAAATCAAAAAACATTCTAAATAAACAACTTAAAACTCATTCTTATTTCTATGCAAAAGCGAATTCCACACTTTGTTTATTTTTCAGGTTGAAGCTGATACATGTATGTGTAATAAGTGTGCATGTGTTAGTAGCAATTTTAAATGGTTATAGCTTCCTAAATATCGAACGGATTTAAATAAAATTAAAATCCAAAATCGGTGCAGTATTACGGCCGTAAAAGGGATCTAAGAAAACGTGTTTGCATATTAATAATATAGATTTCATGCGTACATATAAATATCCTGTTATATTTTCTGGATCCAATACTGAATTGAAGTCAATAGAAATACCTGGTATTTATGTTATGTATTGACTTATATGAATTAAAAGATATGTAGACTTTTATTCGTTTTTTTTTTGTTTAAGTATTTTAAGTGCATTGAAATTAAAAACATTTTAGCCTTTTTCTAGCTTTTTTTAGCTTTTTCTGGCCTTTTTAAAGAGCCGATTTAGCCTCTTTTTCCTCTACCTCCTGGCAGCACTGGTATTTTTGTAAAATTCTTTGTGTTGTCATCAGAGGGTGGAGCAAGCTTTTTGTTACTCGTAGAATGTTCTAACTCTTTGCATACCTCTAGAAAGAATAATCGAATGTCACCAAAACGCGCAAACAAAGTGGAGAGTTGGAATTTCAATATTGTGAAACTAAACGTTGGTCATATATTATTTATTTATTTTAATTTTCGTACATGTCTTTCAACATAAACTTTGACAACACGCAAACGTTTCTCTGTTATTGGGTTAGAGTAGTTGGTTTACAGGCCGCATTCGAACGAGATCACTTGGAGGGCACTGAACCTCATTGTGATGATTATACATCCTACATATTTAAATGAAGTTCTAGACAACCCAGCCATTCTGAGCTTTTCACAAAGCCTTAAAGGCCAGCCAGTGGACCATCCCCAAGGCAGTGGAGTCTTGCAGAAACCGATTGCTATCAAGCCTTGCATTTTTGCAGAACCGGACAGTCAAAGAGAATATGCTAAACTAACTTTTAATCTTATTTGCCGAAACAACTCTTGCAATAATCAGCCCAAGTAAGACCTACACTTGCCGATATGAGTACAAGCGAACTGCGTACGAAGGTTTGGACGTAGTAGATATAGTACCTACTACGTGAGACCCATATATTATTTATTAACCTACAAGTAATAATTGCAGACCACCTTCAATCTCATTGGATAGATCTTCGAAGGTAATGTACACAACATTTTGAAGAGTCATATATTGAATGCATGCACTTCGAATTTACTTTATTTGAAAAAAGTGCCCAAATAGCGCTCGGACTATCTACAAAAATGTCAAGAGTACTGGTCTCGGAAGTTAATTTCTCAGTTCTTTGCGAGCTTTAGTTATGGCATAAATATCCGCCTAGAAAATTGTGGATGTGTCAGGTAATCTGAGCGAAGGCGAAATGTTCTGATCTAGTGCCAGTGTTGATGTCGCAGCCGTCCATAAAGCCTGCAACTTCACTATTTCGAAATACTGAGTTTTTCTTGGAGTCTTTTCTAGTTTGCAAAATATTGTTATATAATTAAGCAGAAAAGGTATAAAATTCCCAAACTCTTTAATCATTGTTAAGTTACTTGATTATATTCCAAACTAATAGATAATAATAAAATTTTTCCACAAATAAAACTAATAAAAAACTGGCGGAGACCAATGTTACAATATTGGGTCACAACATATTAATTTCAATGCTGTTGCGCCAATAACAGTCACAGTTTTATTAATTATTATTTATACAAATGTTAAGTTTGGCATTTAATTTGCTGTTACTTACATAAAGCGTAGAAAATTTTGATGTATTTTTCAAATCTTAATAATATCACCTTAATCCAGTAAGGTAGAAGCATTTCAAATTAACATCTTAACGATGAAGTCTCTTTATCATTGTTTAACAAAGCTTTTATGTCCCAAGATTTATCTGAAATGAAATATTTCAATTTCGATAAATTCCAGCAGCATCTTCCTTCCAGCTGCAAAAGGTAATTAATAATTTTTATTCAAATGAAAAATTGCTTAAATAATTTTGCTTGAAAAATGATTTTTAATAGCAAAAATACGAAGAAAATACTCACAAGAAAAAAATTTTTGGAAAAGTGGAAAGAATAAAAATTAATCTTAACGTTGACAATATTCTGAAGTATATTTTTTCTTGGGATTTTAATTATATGGCTGATGAAAAAATACTTACTGCAAGTGAACGTATTTTTAAGTTTACCTTCATTTGCAACTCAGTCGTTTGAGGAGTAAAGAAAATTACACTTCTGTAAAGAGAGTGGGCATGAATAAGATTTTGTTTAGTTATACTTTCATAACTTTTATAAGCGATATGATATCTGTTATGCAGGGAAGAGAAATTGCACAATAAATGTGCAAAAAATTAGTTGTTTGAAAATAAATGCTTATTGCTGGTTTTCATGAAATGCTTTGAAGTTACCTTAACTGAAAGCTTTAATATGAATTATTACCATCGTCTAGACGTCTAGATAAGCCTGTATTTTTTAAATTATAGATGTAGCATTCTCATCAAAAATAGCCTACAAATTTTAGTTTACAGGAGATTTTTGAAATTTCTTATTAGCAAAGCTCCGTTCTTCCTCTTACGAAATTTTCTATATTATCTGTTGCAACTACCAGCAGGTATTTTGCATTATTCTCTTATGACTTTAAAGTACAACGTTGCTCCTGTACAACTTCAGAAGCAATTGCAGCTATTTCTTTATATGAAAATTTAAAGTTATTTAGTTTTTGTGGCGCAAAGTGTATAGGAAGCCCCCGTAGGTTATCAGTTTGAATGTCGTAGGTTCGATTCCTGCCTAGACCATGGGTGTTTCTGCAGGCAAACCAATAAGGCTTCGCAGTTTATGTTTGTTAAAAAAATAATACACAAATAAGTTGGTAGTAATGATATGAAACGCCTTAAAAACTAATTTTGACAGAAAATCAAAATCCATTAACATTTTTGGATCCTAAATATACCATTTTGATGCCTCATTTGAGTTATTTTTCCAAAGTAGTTTGTGTATGCTACATGAATTTCATTAATGTTCTCGCTTTCCACAGAATCTAGCAAACACAATTACGTCCAACGGGTATACTTAGTTGGTTACAAAAACTTTGGGTTTTTTTAATAACCCATTTTCTCCTTGATAATGAAGTTTGATGTTATAATAAAAATTGCAGAGAATACAATTTCCTACAAATTCTGCAACTTTTACGAATAACCGTTTTCGGGATATAACAAGAACCGTGGAAGGTGCTGCATAATATTTGCACAGGTCTCTAACACTCGTCCTGCTTAAATTTAAAAATTGTTCAACTTCGTTTCAGTCCTTTCTAAAATTAATAAGGCAGAATTATTTATTTTGATCTATTTCTTCCGAAATTACGGAGCTTAAAATATATCTGCTGTAATACGAAACTCAAATTAAAATTATTTATTTAAAACTTTAGTTACATAATACAATTATGAGATCTAAATACGAAAGAGTAGTAATAGCTACGTTTGTCTTCAACTCCGATTTTGGATCAAGTTAGATTCTTAAATTATTTTCGAACAAAAAGTTGCAAATACGATTAATATTGTCGCTAGATGTGTTTCCAGCAAATTCGAAGGTATTTTACGTCCAAATATTCGGTTTATAGAAGAATAATAGGCGAGACATTCGTTTAAACGTGTGTACTGTTGACCTGTGTGTTGCAAGTAGAACATTGTGGAGCGGGTCTGTTGTCTAAAATATATTGATGTGAAAGTATGCTGTGACAAATTCTGAGTCTTATTATGATGTTGGTTTTCAGCTTTGGACAGGACTTAGGATATAATGGTTTGGCCTCGCACCGATTGGTGTTTTCGTAATTATGCTTTCCCATTTTGTTTTCGGAATTGTTCCAAATAGTTGTGAACAGCGTTGGTAATATTTGTAAATTTCCATATGGCAAAATTAATTAGTGGTCTATTTTTAGCTTCGTATGCAGTAACATCAGCGTATTCATTTCATGAGACATCAACGTGTGATGGAACCCACATTAGTTTTATTTTGTTTTGATTCACAATGAGAGCATTACGAATGCTGTTAGTTAAAGGTGAATCGTGTTTTGTGTTTTGTGTTTTGAGTAGCGAGAATAGTGAGCCTCTTCAAAGTGCAAATTATGTATTTTGCTTCATCTTTCCTTGTGAAATTGGGACGGTGGCCACACTAAATAACTATGTTATCTTGGACAACTGCAAAAGTTGTAAAGTTTTGAGATTTTGAGCCATCAGTGTACGGGAAATTCCAGCTTCGATTAACATAGTGGTCGAAAGCGGGTTTGAAAAGTTGTTGGTAAACTGTCGCTGGTGTTATTGGTTTAAGTCAAATTAAATTTAATATTCTTTTAAATTACATGAAATACTTTTCATTAGACTTAACAAACAAAACTCATGTTTAGATCGATCGAGTCCTTCCTTAGATCTTCTATATATTTCGGCTACATTAAAGATTAAGGATATTCGTTCCAATTCCGTTAAATTCAAAGAGCTTATTCTTGGTACCCGAATGGTTATACATTTTTCTTCAGCACTTTCTCCTGTCCTGCGCATAATGTACGAAAAAACAAATTGACTGTACACATTTTACTTCCTCTATCATTCTTATGAATAGTTTGCCCATTTCCAGCACAATTTATAGCATCAATCGCAAATATCCTCTGACTGCATGTCTTGTTGTTTGTCCAAACGCTGTCAAAATTTTTACTCCCGGATTGGACAATATCAGATTCCTTCCGAAATATTATTAATTAAATTCCGACATTCACAAATAAGTTATAATCGCACTATAATTACTTTAAGCGCGTAAACAAATATTTCTTTATTCGATGCAGACTATATTTTATTTTGTCTTTAAGAAAGGTATTCTGGAATATCTTAAAAGTTGGTACTTGTAATAAGTAAAGCACTTGTTTAGAACTGCGAAGTTGCGGCACCATTACTGGGTACTCAGCTGTATCAGACTGAGTTCAAATGAATTTAGTATACCAGCAAACCAGTCAGGGCAACCAAAAATATGCAAATGAAAAATGTTCTTAAAAGTTGCAAATATGATTTTAAAATTCAAGAAATATAATCTAATAAAATAAAAAAAAAACACTTCTATGCAAAGGCATTCAAATCAATATTTAAGTTTCGGCTTTGTCCGTCCGATTTCCACTTTAAATTCTGTAAGTCTAAAATGCAGGCCTACACTATAAAATAATAGTGTTGCTTTTAAAAATGCACTTAAAAGATAATATGATTTTAAAAGCAGAAAATGTACAAATGTTTCGTATCGTATCTAGAAATTTCAGAAACGGATGAAATGCGAAGAGAAAAAATTAATTAATTTATGTAAGACTTTTTATAAAATAAAAAAAATATATATTAATAAATTTCACTTGTTTTAGATTAAGATAATGTTTGATATTTTGTTTGCTAGGTTATGAACACACTAGTTTTTAATTAAATTTTGGCCTTAATTGTATCAGCAATTTCAAAAAGGGCGCATCTCATGTTTTGTCTTATTGAAAAATAAACATTTTCCTTCCCTTTGTTAAATGTAAATCAGATGTTAATAAACTGAAAAATTTTTTTAACAATGTGAACAGCGAAACACTTGCACCAAATTTATGCGAGAACTTAAATTTAAAAAAAAATATGAATATGCTCTTTTTAAAATTGAATAATAAGTGTAAGTTGAAATAAGTTAAGTATCCTTACACTTTTGTACTTCAACGTCTTTATTATGCAAAAGTAAATTAATTGTCATTCGCTTAGACAAGGTGACATAAATTCGCTAGAGGGATTACCAGCAGAATGAATGATTAAACAAATGAATACTGTGAAAAAATCTATTTTTTTAGTCTTAGTCGTTTTGAAAAACTATGAACAGTAGAATGAGGAACTGGTGTTAGTACTCATATAAAAGTCATTAACTAAATATTTGCAGATAGGATCTTCTTGGGGCATAAATATTAGTAACTATCAGAATTAAATTATGTATATTTTAAAACTTCTGGTGAGCTACTGGCATTTGTAGTAAAGCGTACGCAGCAAAAATGTAAATGGTAAAGTAATGAGCGAAAACGATAATACTGCTACTTTGGTATTTAAACTAATTATTAATTACTTTAATATGGCAAAGTCCTTAGAAGCAAACTCTTACCATTTTCGCATACTGATAACTACTTACAAATGTCATCACCTGGAACTTATTGTAATAACTATTTACTTTAAAGTAAGCCATTTTTGGAAAATTAATATTTAATTTTTATATTAAAATATATATGTATAATATATGCGTTAACTTTCTTGGTTGGTAATAAAATTTTGCATCTGAAAATACTTATATGGCCTTAAATTGATAATTCATTATGCTACCGCTCAAAAAAAACTAAAAAGTACTGTCTTTTGAATTTTAGGTGATGACAAGTACGTCCATATAATGTTTTATTGTAGTTTTCCTTTAGATAAGAAGTGCAAATAAGTTTCATGTTAATAAGAATTGCAATTTATATGATTTAAATTTTATTGTTAATTTTATGGAACAACTTTCATGTAGATTAGTATTACTAAGGTTGCTTTTAGCATAAAAATTATTTGAGTTTAATTTTGAAAGGATTACGTTTAATATATGATTTTGTTTCATTTGTGTTTTAATAATACGGAATCTGCTCTTTAAATCAATTTTTTGCAAAGTCCCACGGGCCAGGTAGCTTTGATTAGGGAAATATTGTTATTAAATGTATCTGATATAATAACCAATAATGCTGTTTTTCTCGAAAGTAAGTACTTATATCCTGGATGGTAATGCTGAACTACTTTCGGATAGTGCAGACGGTATATGAAAAGTATGCTGGTTGGCAGGTACACTAAATTTGCAAGTGTTAGCTGGTTAGTTAAGTTAATAATGTTCCACATCTATAAAATTGGCAAACCATAACACAAAACGTTTCTGCCGCGGCACGACTTATGTTGTCGTATCTTACAGATAGTACACAATCAGTATGTGTGAACAGTACAGTGTCCGATCCAGTTAAGCTAACTAGACGTGTTCCTCAGGGGTCAATTTTGGGACCGCTACTTTTCTCGATTTACGGTAGCGATTTGCCAAGTCATTTATCTCATTGCAATGTCCACATGTATGCAGATGATGTGCAATTATGGCTCAGCAGCACAGCTCAGTCAATCGCAGAAAACATAAACAAGCTTAATCATGATTAAAATAGCATTTATAAGTGGGCGTCTAAAAATCGTCTAAATTTGAGTCCTAAAAAATCTAAATGTCTAGTGATTCAACTATACATCCAGCTATAGAACATGATATTGTAATTAACAAGCAAAAAACTAAGTTACTAAATACAGCAAAAAATCTTGGAATTGTATTTAATAACAATCTGATATGGTCAAGTCATGTCAATGCACTGGTTGTTAAATTATATGCTAAATTGAGGACATTATGGACTGTCCAATACTTCACACCCTTGAGAGTAAGAATTCTACTTGCGAAAGCATATTTGGTTCCATGTCTTACCTACGGATGTGATTGTTTTCTTGTTGCGACAGTGTCAGTAAGAGGAAAGTCGAAGTATTATACAATAACATAGTTAGATACGTTTATAATCTCAAGAGGCGTGATCATGTTTCATTGCATGTTAAAACATTATATGGTGTATTTTTTGAAAATCCCTTGAAAATAAGAACATTAATTTTCCTCCACAAAATTGTATACACCCAAAAGCCGGAATATCTATTTCAGAAGATTAGATTTGTCAGATCTCTAAGAGGCAAAAATATTATAATCCCCATATATAAATGCCTAGTTTCTGAATGACAGTTCTTTTTACATGCTGTTCGTCTTTGGAATGCTTTTCCATATAATCAATAGTTACTTTGATATGACGATTAAATGTTTATCTATACTTAAGTATATCCTTATTTTGTTAAACTTTAGTTCTGTATGTAACCTTAAAAATTAAATATCTAAATTACTTTATTTATATTAATTTTAATTTATGTAGGTGAATTTACTATACATTAAACAGCCTTGCATTGCAATTGTAAGACTAAGTCTTGTTATGCAAGGGGACTCAATAAATAAATAAAATAAATAAATAAAATTATGATACCTAAAAAAAGTCACTGTTTGGTCCTTGAAAATATTTGAAATTTGTACACGAAAAACGTGGCATCCACATAATTGAAATCATATTCAAACACTAACGCTATAAAAGTATCTTTTGAATAAACTCAAATTCTTGGATGTGAACAGCTTTCAAAGATTTTCGCCTTCAAAAACAGAATACGAGGAAGTCTTTAATAACGTCATTATTATATCCGGTGGACAATTTCTTTGTTTATAGTTAAATTCTTTAAATTTTTTTTGATTGATTGGATTAAGAAGCTGCTTCTTACGCTTAATCTGACAAATAGAGTCTTGTGGCTGTCAACCTGTAAATATCCGAATCCAAGTTTTTGGATGCGGTACTAGATTTGCTCTGCATATTAAAGTATCGTCGTAGGGACAACTCAGCTCACCGATCATCCAGTGTCTCGTCATCATTGTTATGAGCCCCGATTTTTACTTAGATTTCTTGTTAGTAGTTTGTAGTTTGGACCGCCTGTTCTGTTAGTAAGTCCACAAATTCTGGGCGACATACTGATTTTCATATGTTAAAGACTACTATTGCTAATAATTCTGAATGGCATTGCAACCATCGCAGCATGGCAGAAACAGCCGTCGGACAGTTCATTTCCTACAAGTAGATTGTTATGCAACAATTATTAAAAAAAACATTTTGTATAATTATTATACTCGAGAGCTCGTTTCGGGGATATTGCATATGCTCATAAATAATAAAAACAAACTTTTAACTAGTATTTATTATAGTTTAGTTTACTCTGCATGCTTCTCTTACGGCCAATATTTCCATCATTAGGACAGAAAAAGTAACATATGTACGCCAAGATTATCTTAAAATACTATAGAGCTAAAAACATAAATCATTTTTCATCCATCAGTGTACACCTTGAAGTCATGGTTCGTTTTCATTTTCACCTGCCTGAAAACGCTACCATATAATCGCAGGGTTTCCTAAAGTCAGGAGTTAGAGTAATCGGAATTAAATTTAGTATTTCATTTAGAGCCATTTGAGAACTACACAGGTCAAATATTGTAAAATTTCTATGTAAATGTTTACATATGAATAAGAAAAGTATTCTTCAATAAACCAAAATTTTTCAATTTTCTTTGATGACGATTTTCGTATATTTGTTGAACAAATTGTATGTACAAATGTAAAATATTTTTATATTTTTATAATGATTTTTTAAAAGATAATTTTATTGAAAAACATGATATTGAACTTTGTTTAGTTACATGTGATATTTTTACTGGTATTAGTATTTGATTGAGGCTGTATTTAATGTACAACTTCTATGTAATTTAATAATTTAGACCTTAAACCCTATTTTGAAACAAACGTCATACGACAGAAGTTGTATATTGCAGATTTAGGCTCCATCATACTTTTTTTCTAAAGAACAAACACAAGCCGCGAAGCCATTTTGGCTTGTCTAATCAGAGAGGGACCAGTTGACAAAGAGGAACCATAGCAGAAGAGAAATAACCCCATCTTGCGGTGGTTTAGAATTATGTTCTTCATTATAAAATTTTTAGATCAAAACTAATTGCAAATTTTTGTTTTAAGGAAAGTTATGCAAAATGTTTAAAATTTTATGGCGCTGTTGTTAATAAAAATGTAAATATTGGTTGAAATCTAGTTTTCCTTTTTGAGGGCGATATGTCTGTTTTGTAATGCCGATATCATATCTTCTCTCTTCAACTGCTGGTAACACTAAAGTGGACAACTTGTGGTCCTAGCAGTGCGGTACTATGCTTTTTGACATGAACACCTCAATGTAAGTTTTGAAGGAACAATCCCCTCAGATTTTCAAAAGATTTGATATTTAAAAAGCTGCAAATAGCAATTCATTTCTGAACGTATTTGATTTAGCGTAGCAATATAAGTTAGTCTGTTTGAATATGTTTGTTAAAAGTTAAAATTTTTTTATTGATGTTAGAATTGTAGTCAAATGCAGGATATCATAGCAACAAACTTTTAACCACCATTATTTCGTGAGTATTTATACGTTTTTTGCTTTTGAAGAATTAAAGTTTATGTTATGCAGAATCTTCCACCAATTCTAGTTGAGAAATGTTCTGTAATGAATAGTATTGTGTTTTCAGAAAAAAAGCAAAATACGGAGAAAAATAGCATCACCAAACAGAAGGATGAACCAGAAACTTTTATCGTTTTGTTAAAAGTTAAAAGAACTCCTTTTGTTTTTGTTTGCTTGTATTCTGCTCGTTGAGAGTAAAATTTTCTTTTCAGATTTTCCGTTTTAGCCGTAGATTTATTTTCTGTTACCGTTAAGTTTTCATCGAAATATTTTATATTTTCTTCTAGTCCTTTTATTCTTTTTATTTAGAATAATACAAATAAAGTAGCATGGTTTGATTCTGCTGCATTTTTTCTTGCAGTTTTATTTAAGTTTTTAATATCAATATATTACTTACATACTTTTCTTTAAGCATTATTTCACTTCTTGCTGTTTTTGTTCTTTGTCCTTGCAACTGGGATTCCGACATAGTATACGTACTTTTGACACTTTTCTACAAAAGGCTGCAATCTTTTTTTGCAATATCTAATTTTTTACTTCTTTCTGCCAGTGGCTGTTTAACGTAAAGTTGGAAAATATTTAAGTTGTCATTAATAATACTATGAAAAAGTTTGAGTGCTTCTATTATCATTTTTGTGTTAGAATATTTAACAAATTATAGCTAAAGTCTTGTATAACTATATTCATAGAGCAAAAGAACAGAGAACAAAATTAAAATAAAAAAAATTTAAGAGGGAAGTCCAATAAATCTTTGAAAAATAGATTTTTTAATAATTTTTTTTATATATTAAAAAATTGGAATTAATTTAACTCCAGATGCTAAGTATGCTTTAGTGCCAAAATATGTACGATATCAATTGCCTTCGTAAATGTTTACTTATTTTTTACTTTCATATTTGTTTTTACAAAATTTTTACGAATATTTCCCGAGTAATAATTTATTTTTTTTTATAATAAACCAAACCAAAAATAGATTTGCTCTCTAAAACACCTTTTACAATTACACTGGCTGAAATTGTTCGTTATCTAAAAATTATGTACGACCACATCACTCTAGATACAAAATCACGTTAGAACAGCAACGGTTGGTTTCGAATGCTGCGTTCACAATAATTCTATGTCGCAGCAATTTTTGAAATTCCACTTAAGTTTTCCACACTATAAATATAAAAGATATGATTAGTGATTCCGAAATATGACAGTATATATAAAAATATGACATTCCATACAAAATTTGCTCTCTATCTCTCTCAGGTACTCTAAAAGTAATTTTGTGTTTACATTCTACTGTTGATATTTTGCAAGGTCTGTGGCTAAGCGCGGTAGCTTGTAAGAACTTGGTTTGACGGTTCTAATATTTAGCCGTTCTAGTCGTACATCAATAAAAAATGATTGAATTAATAGAAAAGCACAAAAGTATGTTCACATACATCTACATCTACATAAATAATGAGATATATAATTTTAATTTTTTTATTTAAATAAATGTTTTAAATTTCTATTTGAAATACTACAGTTCTATTGTAAATTTGTTAGCTCAGTAGCGTAAACTTAAAGTGACAGTATTGTGGAAACATTCAAAATAAGAGTCTAAGAACGGTTGTTTGCTGATTTTATTTTATTACTGTGACTACATTGCAAACTTAGTAAATAATATATTGTGCTGATCTTCTATATATCCCTTCGAACCATTGTAACAACGTCATGCGGACTGTCCTTTTCTGCGTTAGTAGCATCAATTTAATATAAAAAAAAATAACTGTTAGAAGCGCTAAGAAGTTGCTAAAATCAATATAGGATACAAATGGTATAATGAAGATTAATCCAAAAATTCAGAAAACCAGAAAAAGGACTGAGAAATTTAAAATTTCCTATTCTATATTTTATTGCTTAAAATTTCTTTATCAATAAGTGCAAGGATTGTTTTAAAATTAACTTAACTAAAACTGAAGAAAAATTTTTAAATTACTTTAAATTATCTGCTTTAACTATAAATTTTGCTTATAAAACGATCTCACTTACTTGGTTTAATTAACACGTATTTTTTAATTCTTTTTCTGCTTGATACATATTAAGGATTTTTATCTTCAAAAAATTAATGAATTTTGAGTTTTTGAAAAAATTGTATCTAATCGGCTAAGCGGTTAAGCCAAAATTAACTAAATAAACCAATAAATCGAGTGTTTAACCGATTAAAACAGAAATTCGATTACTTGTATACCCTAGTAAATAACCGGAATACTGGGTGATGGTGTGACTAAATATCGAATCGCTTGGGATAAAAAAATCTCGTATTTTTGCTTGTTTACTTGCAACCATGTTCCAGGAGAATTGTCATCTTCTACGCTATTTTCACTTGTATTCGTGAGTAAATTCAACGGCTATTTTATAGGTGCACTTTTATTGTTTACGAAACCTTTAGAATATATATTATTTGTAATGTTTCGAGTTTGATTATCTTATCGTCCTTGAGCAATTTCAAAATGGACCGTATGATGTACCAATTAGTATTTTCAAACAGTTTGACCTTTTATCTCAAATCACTGAAGGTTGATGTAATAAACAATATTAAATTTGTTAGAAAATTGGCTTGTGATCTTATATTTCAAGATATTCTCAGAGCTATCAATTCGTTTATCGGATGAACTGTCAGCAGAGTATATTTAAAGTAACTTTAGTATTGTTTAATATCGCCGAAATAAAAGAATGACAAATTTAGTCGAAATAAAATTGTTTATAAAAACGCAAATAGATAGAAAGAAAATCTAAATCGGAAAATCAGTAAGTAAGAAAAATAAAGATATTATGTGGAGTAGTCCTTGAGATAAGTTGATATTTTAAGCCAAGCTTCCGAAAACCATTAAAATTTTCTCCATATAATGATATTGAAGAGGCTTTTTCCAATTAAATTTGAAATATTTTATTTTGCAGACGTCGTAATCAAGCGATATTTAAAAATGAATATTCGTATTCGCTAAAAATTACAAATTGATTTTCGTTACCTCACTAATATACACGAAGGAAATTTAAAGTATTTGAAAAAAAAACCAATTATAATACCAAAGATGAGTCAGAGGAATTCTATGACGTATGCATGGGCGTCAGCACATTTGAGTTGTTGTTTTAGAACCAGTTTTTATAGACATTTATTCAAGCATACGAGCCCCTTTTGATCATTGCATGTATTGCAGTGGATTTAAATCTTATATGTATTTTTTTTAAATAAAATTAAAAAAAAAATAAAATGAAAAATGATATGTATTCATTAAAATCTTTGTAAAGTTATTTAGAGTTTTCATGAAAAACCAAGTTTGGTAAATAAAATCCACAAAAACTGCGTTTATTTAGAAATAAAAATTCCGTGAATTCATACTTTGTAAACTTTTATTAGTAACTAGTTCTGTTTCTACTTTTATTTGATATGGAAAATGGAAATAATGAATAGAATATAAGCCAAACAAAAATATGTCATATATGAAAGTAATTTTTGGACTAATTAAAAAAAATCATGTATAAATACAAATTTTTTATAGCATCTTAAAAATGTAATTAAAATGAGTTAATACTAGCAGCTAACCCAGTACTTTACCAGCAGGTAATGCATTTTTTACTTAATAACAATTACAATAATGTTTTGTTAAAATTATTCTTTTTTGCATAGCGCCGAGGCGGACGCAAGAACTACTTATTTATTTTTGCCTTTTATATGTGTATACTAACTTATTTTAATAAAGTTTGTTTATTCTGCCTTTATACACTATTGGCCTTATTCACAAACGATTAAAGAAGTTATAGTAGGTTTAATGATGGATTCTTATATAGAAAACCAGTTTTAATTCACACAATATGTATTTAACAGTGTGTTTGTCAGCTTGAAAATGCATCTGTAATTGCGCCTGTTTGTCAAAATTCTACATTTACAGACGGTTTATAATTTTTGCTTTTACGCTTCAGTTTTACGTTTCATCTGACACAACTTATAATAGATTACAACAATTGTATTTAAGTAGTTAAAAATTAAGCTTTTTTGCAGAATATGTATAAACACTTTTTTTAAATATATATTTCAACACATTTTTAATAATTTGCCGAATCATAAACGCTATGTTCTTGCCGCCATATACATACAATTGATTTGCAAAACAGCTGATGTCAGATGGTTTGTCAGATGAAAATAGAACACGCTCTAATTGAAAATTTTTGCACTGTAAAGGCGGCATGACATTTACAGAAGCAATTTTTTTTGGTTTTACACACAATGTATGCATTGTGCAGTGGGAAATTTGACAAGCACACAGTGTGTAAAGGCAGCATTAGTTGCTAATTTGTTTAGATGACAATTTTCTATGAAAATACAACAAGTTAATTTTTTTTTCAAATCATCATATGAGCCAACAACGAAATGTGTAATGTGTTCTCGCTTTATGAAGGAGACTTCACAGGACAGACCACGATAACTTGTTCAACCTGTGCCGCTGAGAGGGAAAAATTTTATCGACAAATATTTAATAAGTTAAATAATGTTCTTTATAGTACGAGGTCGATTTGAGCAACCGACTGTTTTCAATTCACGCATCTTTAGTTTTACTGAAAACTACTGCTGATATGTGAAGCTTCTCATCAAAACCATAGTAATCTGTTGCAGCTACCAAACAAAATACTTTTCAAATATAAATATCTGCATTGTTAGTAGTTAAGTAATAGATTACTTATCTTCTAACTAATATTATAAATGTGAAAGTTTGGATGGATGGATGCATGTTTGTTACTAAATCATGCCCAAACGGCTGATGAAATTTGGCACAGTGATTATAGTCTGGAATAGTCTGGGATGCTAAAATTGTTTCTGAGGGCTAGATTTGTTACAATTTTCATAGAGCAAATGATCGATATGATTTTTTGCAGAGGTATTGTTAGGTCAAGGGTCAGAAAATGACATAGTATATTTTTTATCCCGAAAAAATAGAAGGTTTCTATGGGGTGGCATAGAGGAACCGTGTTTTTAAAGGTTTTTGTAAAAGTTCTTGAAAGAGATTTTTAGCGCATTTTCTCAAGAAGGCTTGATTATCTCACACAGTAACGATAAGCAGTCATTTAATGTTGCTTACAGAACGGTATTGGAATGCTAATCATAACTTCTTAACTTTTTCTTAGCTTTTAACTTTTTTTTACTATAAATAAAAATGTAAAATTTATATGCGCCAGTGAGTTGCTTCGTAGCTTTCTTAGTAATACTAAGTTTCATGAAACTACAAATAAAGCACGACAATAAAAATATAAAAAATCATTTAAATCTCGATTTCTACTAACATAAAACTTTTTGCAGTACATGTTAAAATAATAACTATATACACGTACATTTCTCAGTTATTTAAGGACGATGCAAAAAACATAACAAACCAACACTCATTCTATGAAATTTGAAAGTTTTTATTCGTAACCGAGAGTTATATTTTATTCCAACATGGAGTTTTTCTTTTTTCTGAATTTTAATTTTCAGGGAATAATTTTTAATTCCCCAGAATTCAGGGAACGTCCTGGCATTTCCAGAAAAATATTGTGCACGTTTTTTTTTAATGTCTTCACATATTTCAAAACCTTTACATTCTTGTTCTCTTTTACAAAATGTAGAGCTACTTCCGTTCTATACATCATATAAAGAATTTAAAGAATTAAAAACACTAAGTGTTGCTATATTTTTCCCCTTATTAGATAGCGTACTAGACCATTAGTCTGGGGGTCACAGGTTCGATTTCTGCCTAGAGCTTGGGTGTTTCTGCAGACAAGCCAAAATGGCTTCGTGGACTGTGATTATTTTTTGAAAAAACGTGTTTAAGAAATTAAAAAAGGCATTTCTTAATATTAAAAAAAATGCCTGACAAAAACTTGACTTTACTTTTTAAGAGAACAATGACATTAATGAATTTATTTTAATAAGAAAGCATATACATATATGAGATACTTTAATAATATAAAGAAACATTAAATTAAAAAAAAAAAAACAAATACAATATCTGCTGAAAGATGAAAAAAATCTCGAGAACTTAAATAAACAAACATTGTTTTGATAGTGACTTTTTAAAGCCGAAAAAATGCTTAATGAGTCGTTCGAATGCATATTTTAAATTTTAGTTACAGATAACGCTGTGAAAAAAGTACACGGTTGCTTTCAACAGATGTGGGCGTCTCTATGTTCTATGTTCACAATTCTTTTTTGAATATTCACTATCATCAAACATTTCACCTTCTACACAGCAAATAAAGTGGGTTACGTGGTCCTTTATAGCTGAAACGGACTAGTTACAACATGGTCCTATATAATGCAGTCATGGACGATGTCTTTGTCAAACAAGAGCTTATTGCTATACGACAATTACCGAAAAAACTTCTTGAGAGTGATCCTTTTTTAATGACATGGAGTAGTTTTTGGGTTAGTCCGATGTAGTGCAAACCTGGACTAGGTCATCGTAATGTTAAGTAGACCATGTTTCCTACATATATTTGGGACACTTTTGGACTAGTCCTTACTGGACTACATTCGTGTTTGGACTAGCCGCGTTATCTGCAAGGGTAGTTCATCATTTTTATCTGCAAAAAGAAGGTTATAAATTTATTCTGCATACGAAATTACTGACATTTTCCAAACATTTGGAAGGTATTTTTTTTGGCATGCCTTCGACTTTCAAAGCGGTTTTAGCGATTATAAAGTTTTATTTAGAAATTTTAGCTAAAACAAGCTTTAAACACTTGTAACTAAAATCCCAGGGTTTTAGGATAGAAAACGTTCAGGACTTCCCGGGAAATCCCATTGTAGGAATTTATATGAAAAACTTTACTCCGATGACAAATCCAAGTAAGAGAAATTGACTTAAATGCCGAAGTAGTTAGCAGTACCGTTTCATCTGATTATTTTGCAAATAAACAGATCTAAAATTTACTGATTCGATTAACTGTAAAAAAACTTTATAAAACGTTTGAAATTTGTATAGAAAAAATATATATTAAACAAATTTCTCAGGGGACAAATTACGGCATTCGATATCGATCGAAATTTTTATAAAAATTCAAAAATTTTTTAAGGGGTTTCGTTCGATATTGAATGCCGTAGTTTGCCCCCTGTATTTTCAAAATTATTTTGTGTAATGAGGCTTAACGACTTTAAAATCCAGAAAAATCATTGAAAAATTTCCAATTATGAGGTTTAAAACAATTTGGTAAATACATATTTTAAAGTGGTCAAACCATTTGTAATTTTTGCGTAGGTCACACTGGAATATAGTTTCCCTTACTGACGTAAAATTAAAAAAAATCAAATAAGAGATACAAAAGCACCAGCAGTAAGCCTAAAATCATTTTAATTTTTCTTGTTCGAATTATTGCCATATTTTAATAACTGAACTGTGGATTTTGCTGTTTGGCAAAAAAAAAACAATTGATCAGTTGCAATATGCAAATATATTAAAAATTGTTTGCATACATTTTCATTGAATTCTTGCTTTTGATTGTTTTTAATATGTGCTTTGAGTTTTTCATCACTCAACAATTACTGGAATGGTTTTACTCAGTATCTGACAATATTTACATGGCAAGTTAAAACTGGATAGAAATAAAACCATCAACAACAAAGAACGTATTTACTATTGAAGAACATCTACCATCATTTTTTTGCCATTTTTACAGATGCACAAGAGGTTTGGTTAAATTTTACATAGCGATATTGAAAGTACTGTTCCATCCCTTTAAATATTGCATAACATTGAGTTTTATTCCATTTTTGTAAGCTACAAATCAATACTTGATACAGGTAGGCACACATATATAGAAAATAAGGCTAAATAATTGCAACTACACTGTGGAAAATTTTGTGTCAATTGTACTGAAAGTACATGTCCTCCAAACGGTGAAAATAAGTTTCAAATCAGCGAACATTTTTGTAATATTTTTTCGTGTTTACAGAATCAAATGGCTTTTTATTAGTGCCCGACTACTTTCAGTTTTGTTCGCTTCAGCTCACGATCAGCGATAATACCACTAGTTGAGCATTAAAAACATTTATTTATTATCATTCTACCTTTAAACAAAACGTGTCCATGTCCCATGTTGGAATAAACGCCAACCCATTTGAAAAGCTTACAAACTTATACTAGGTTATTTAATATTAAAGATGGTTATGTCAAAAACATCGGTATAGCAAAATATTTAATACTCTTAGGGCCGTTAACAATAAAAAATTAACTTCAGTTTTACATTAAACTTAAAACTTTAACTTTGGTTAATGAAAAGTCATTAACACGAAGCTCTGTTAAGATTTCACTTTTAAATGAAATTAACTGAAATATTTTCTTAGTTTAAATTGTTAACTTGAAAAAAGTGTGACATCTAAAAATTAATTATTTTTTGTTTATTTTAAAAATATTTTCCATAAATTCTTAAAAAATGCACACCTTTACAGAAATCGTGCTCAGATGTCCTTGAATGATAGTAATATTTTCCTTTCTTGCATTTCCCAAAAGTGAATTGCTGGTGTGATTCACAATAGTTTTGATCAATAATCATAACTGAAATTTGTGTTAATGGGGGTTAATGTTTAATATGTAAGGAGCATCAATACACACGAATTAGAAAAAGCACATTAAATTTTGATTTTCAACCTGTCATCGAGAATCTTAGTTATGCCAATTAGACCGCTCCAATGAAAACGTGATATTTAAAAAAAAAATTTCAAATTAAGAAGAAATAGATAAGCTCGGATTTTAACTTGAGCCGAACAATTCGTTTTAATATAAACCAAATATAAGTTCGACTAAGGACTTACAAACATTAATTATTAAAAACGATGGCACGCGCCAAAACTCCTTGTTTGCTTTGTCAAAGTTGGTTGAGTACTAAGAAATTCAACTACAAAAGACTAAAATCAAGTAAACAATAATGGAAAAACAACTTGATCTCAGCTGCCAATGGTGCTGATTAAGCGAGAGAGAGAGAGAGTATGGAATAATTAATCATCAGATATGGGATTTCGTATTAACCGAACCGTATTTTAATTCGTTATATAATTGATATTCGTAGTTACTAGTATCCACCGTTAAAAGTAGTAAAAGCGAACAAAGAACGCGAACTCGAAATCAGTACTAATCCGTCCTGCTAGTCTGATGAATAAAAAAGTTTTCCAACTAGTACTCTCTTAATAGACAACTAATGAATTTATTCAAAAAACTGTTCTAAAAGTAACTATTTCCTTCCGTGTAATGTTCCATTATTATAGCTGATCATTTCCCTCTGGTAACTGGCTACGTGGCTTATTCTACCTCTATAGAACATACATATATATTTTTGGACAAATTAGATTTTAATTTCACTGAAAACATTCATATCCATCTTAAAATTTCATATGAAAGCGCATTAACTTTCTCATTTAAACAGCCAAAAAAAATAAAAAATTCACCAAATATCTAGATTTCGATAAAAATTTCTATCTTGATTTCAATCTGGAAAGAACAAATAAATAATACTCAAAATATATAAAAATTCATCAAATTTCGAGATACTGTCAATAAGAATAAAAATAAATTTCAAAATCATTTAAAAATTTTAAAACAATTTCACGGCAATGGCTTACTAATAATGATATGAACGCTTTTAAAGGAATTGCTGTATTTTAGGTAACTGATTTTACTTAATTAATTCTACTTACTTTTAGTTAATTTCACGAAAATACGTACAATTAAGACAAACATACCATTCTTCGCCAACGGTTGAATTGCTGAACACCTACTTGTCTGGTAAGTGCTCGATTTATTACTTTGCCCCTCAGAGAATAATTTACTTATTTATTAAAGTAAATAGTTATATGTCTAATGATAAAATAATGCTTACGATTTGTAACCTGTGCGGAAAATATGTGGTTTTTAATAGAAGTCATTACTAAGTTTTTGTTGTGTGATCATTCCCGTTCTATATATTTCAAACTGTAGTTTTTAAATTTATTAATCGAGATTGCCGCGATATCTTTTTTTATGCCATACTGTTTTGTTTAAACTTAATAAATTACATAAATTTTAAATGGGGTTAATAAATTTGAATAAACTGTTAATTTAGCTGCACATATTTTGGACTGTATTCTTTATTGCAATACAATCATTATATGTAAACAATTACAGTCATAAAAGTGAATAAGTAACATTAACATTTTACGTAATAACTGAAGCCTCTTGAATTTATGTGATTTGTACATACATATACATATGTATTACACACTGCAAGCGGATTATTTTATTAATAAAAATAAATAATAGTAGCTGCAAAATAAATCCTAATTGCCCATGCGCTCAAGCATAGTCATAACTCAAAATTACTCGTTCTTCAGAAATCGAATAAAGAACTTTCAATTTACTTAAGAATTAATCGAAAATAAAATACAAATGCTCTCAGGATATAAGTAAAGTAATAATAACACTATGACGAACAATTCTGGGGGCAAATTACATTTCATGCCGTAAATTACCATACAAATTCAAAAAATTTTGTATGGGATTTCGTTCGATATCGAATATCCAAATTCGCCCCCCGAATTCTTAACAGAAAACCTTTCACCTTCTCCGTTACATAGTTGTCCGAGTAAAGGAGCGATATGTATTATCCGGTAGTATTAAACTCTTTAACATACAAAATGTACTGTGCTAATTAGATAATGTACAGTTTTAATTTACACAAGGATGTATAAACGTGAGCTACATTGTATGACAAAAATACATAGACAAATATGTAGGAATACATAAGAAATTAATTTTATAATTTTTAAAAATGTAAGTCACCCTTAAAATCTGTAGTTAAATGATAAACAACAATTTTTGAAGATATCACAGACTAAGAATAGGGAAATATTCAAGGGTTCTAAATGGTTAAATACCAAATTTATAGTTGAATAATATATCGTGGATATATTCGATTTGTTAGCTTTGACATGATATCTTTTTTGACACCTTGTGAGCAACAGTATTTCTTTTTCAAGACTTTTTAGTAATAATTTGTTACTATTCTTACGTTTAGACTTTTTCTTAAAGTGATATATTTTCTAATTTTTAAAAACTTATTTGTAATAGACTTGCTGAAGAGATTTGAAAGTAAGTAAATGAATATCTCATTTTAATGTACGTCGTGACATATTTTTCGCAAGCGATTTCTATGAATTTTATTTTTTTTATTTTTAATAAAACGTTTATTTAAAGTACACATTTATAAATTACATTACACATTTTATGAATTAAAAGCTTTTGCGACACATTTTGCGCTTAAAAGATTTAACTCGACTCAGGCTTTCGTATCAAAAGTTCTTAGATATGTATGTTTATTATGTTTGTGATTTGGTTTTAAGATTGCACAATTTTGCTTTATCTTTATAGGTTCTGAATTATATTATATAAAAAAAATTATAGATTATGTTTTAGTACAAACCAGCTCCTTGCAATCCCCATAATTTTTTAAATAAATAAACACCGTTTAATTTTTTTTGTATATTTGGTTTAAACGTATTCTATTTGTATCTAAAACTACGCCCTCATCTACGCTCACACTAAAAAATGTATTTTACACATTTCGTTGACATTTTGATTTAGGCGAATTTGATATCCAATATGTCAAATCGCAAAAGTTAATTCAATTAATTTTGTTTTATCATAAAATAAAATCGCCAACAATATGTGACATAATTTATGTGAAATAATTACACGAGAATATACGCACATACGAATGCACTACGTTGGTCCTCTGTCGTAATAAGAAAATAGACGAGTAGAATTAAAACAAAAGCTAAGTTTAAAAACTAATTTACATATGTATCTATTTATATACGAGTATGTTTGTATGTTCATACTCATGTTTAGATGAATTGAAATAAATTACGAAACATTGAATTTGTAACGAGTAGAACTATTTTCGCATATGTACATACATCCAAACTTTTTGTGTCGTCTAGGAGCTTTACGAAGCAAGCAGTTGAAAGAAACCACCAAAAACTCTATGAAATTTCATCTGCAGCCTTAATAAAATAACAAAAAAGGGACATGAAAACAATTTCAGCAAACAAATATCGATTTTAGTCTACTCTTTTTTATTGCTGAACAGAATGAACAATTTTTCAAATTTCAATTTTTACAGTTAAGCTTAAACAGGGGTTTTCAACGAGAACTTTGTGTTCTAAAACAAAATAAAATAAAAAATTTAGATGAAGATGATTGGCTCCGTACAGACTCTGTCCTTAACGTAGCATAATAAAAAATAATCCAGTGGTGTTAAATCACATTATCTGGCTGATTTTTGTGAAATTATACGATCGATAAATTTGGTTTGCAATAAATCAATCGTTTCATTCGCTGTTTGACATGTGGCACTGTCCTGTTGAAACCACATGTCAGTGATATCCACGTCATCAATAATAGGCCAAAGTTGAGTTGTTAACATCAAGTCTCAAGTCTTTCAAGTTTCATCTTCAAAAAAACGGCCCAATCACGCTTCCAGACCACATAGCGCACCATACAGTGACATGTTGAGCATGCAAAAGCTTCTCAATAATCGCTCTAGGATTTTCAGAAGCCCAAATTTTGCTTGTTGACGTACACTGACAAGTGAAAATGGCCGTCGTCTCTGAAAAAACGATTTTTTCAGAAAAACCAGCGGGCCCCCGGCTGCGATGCTTTCAGTCGATCGACTCTGTCGAACACGTGTTGGTGTTGGCACATTTTGTATCGTGCCTGTCGTCTCAAACTTAGTGACCAAATTCATGCTAGCGATCTCAGAGGGACGATTATGTTGTCCGAAAATATCACGAATTTCACGAAATGTAACTTTAATAGAATCACCATTTTCACAGTGGGTTTTAATTATTTAAATGCAATTTGTGAGCAAAATTTAATGTTTTGTAACAATTGCCAATTCATTTACTGCGAATAGGTAAAACACTGAATGTGAAAACTATGATGTTGAAAAACAAAGTTCTTGTTGAAAAACCCAAGGACTTCTGATATTCTTTCAGTTTATCTAAAATTAAAATTTTTCGTGGTTGTGGTACTATTCAGATATTTTGCACAGAAGGACTACACTTATGCATATGCATTTTGATACAAGAATAACACTTTCTATTTATATGTCGCTACGTTTGTTTCTTTTCTTTTATTGAAAATTAGGTTTTTTATTTACTTATTTTCTTTTCATTGTAATTCACTTTTTTGACCATACGAAAACCAATAGTCTCTATGGAATCATTTATTGCATCACCCATGATAAAATTAAATACATGATAATACTCTTAATACAGTATATAAATACGTAAAATATTTATGTATTTACATAAATGTTGATAAAATTTATTTTATAATAATTTGAATACAATTATATACAACACATGTCTTTGACATATGACTTTTTAATTGAATAAATAAATGTGTATTAAAAGGTTGAAAAAAGTGATATTTAAAATACCGCTTATAATAAATAAATTTATACACTTTCTATTTGAGATGGATAACTTTAAATTTGCAATAGTATTTTGTATGACACTCGGTGGATAGAACATTGTAATTTAGTCATTGCTTGGAAGTTCACTCTGAATAGACTCATGCTGGATCTGCAAAAACTCTTTTTTAGGAAACGTGAATTCCTTTAAAGAACTCTCCGGATATTCCGTGATAGATTACGACAATTTCGACTAATTGGCTGTCAGCAAGAATAGTTGATGTAATTGGTAGAATGGAAGTCAACCATCCATTGCCGATACTATTTGTCATCCAGAAAAATCACCGGCTTGTACACTTTATGAGGGAATCATTTGTCCACAAAAATAATGAACTTTTTCAGCGTCTCAATCTGTTGTTAATTTTAAATAAAGCCAGTCTTCATGATACTAAACACATTTTTAAAAACTTTATTACAACTTAAAGTTCTTCAAATTATTACGATTTATTATTTTTTTTTTCTTAAAAAAAAACTTTATAGTAAAGTTCTTTAAGCTTACTTACAAATTTGAATAAAAAAGTAGAAAAAATTACAATAGTCCTTAAAAAAAATAAACGTCGGCAGAACAATTAACAAAAGCTTATACAAACAGGTTTTTTATTAAACTTAGTACCTTAACGATATTTTACACTACGTGTACAACCACTATAAGAAAATTTTATGAACATAAAAATGAGCTTTTTATAAACTTCAGTAAATGACAGAACTGCGTTATGACAGTTTTTTTCATTTATTTATTTTAGTTCATTTGTTAAAAACGAAAATTTATAACAAATAAGATTATAAAATCAATTTTCACACCCAGTTGTTATTGCTCATACAATGCAGGCCTCTTTAGCCGACCGTAGATATCGTAAAAGATTCGTAAATGTAAATGTACCGTAAATGTAAATGTTTGTGTACTTATAGAATACTTAAAATCATGTCATGCGTTTTTGTCAAAAGTATTTCTAATTGCGTGGAAAACGTACGAAAACTATTTTAATAGTACCAAAATATTAATTTATACTTATCAGATTAAATTTTTACTTTATATTTATTATTATTGTTGTTGGTATTGTTACGGCAGTATCCACAAGAAAAATTATGTTTGAAAGGTATTTTAAAGAAAATTTTTATAAAAAATATGTCTTAAAATATATTTCAAATACAAATTATATTTTATGAATACGGCTCATATTATCTAAAATTGTTTGTACCTTGATTTGCTTACAAATTTTTCATAAAAATTTTCCTTAAAATATATTTCAACTTCAAATTAGTTTGAATTATGAATACGGCAATTAGTAAATTATTTTAAATTTAATTAGAAAATTAAGCATAATTCAATATATAAAATTATCTATTATATAAATAGGCAAAGACAAATTTTTAGATCCTTTTCCGGCTTTATTTGCCAGCTGATTTTGTTCAATCTTTTACCAAATGGTAGACATTGTTGATCTTTAGTGACCCGACTATATATTATTTAAATCGGTTCAGTATGAAAGGAGTAATGAGCTTCTAAAGTTGACGCCACTACAAAAGCTAAAACTACACACGTAAATTCACTTATGTAAGTTTGGTTTAAGTAAAAGCATGCGCAAGACAATGAGTGTGCTTAAGAGAACCTACATGTTTATATGAGTAATAAGATTTTTTCTCTTCAAATGATTGAAGATGAAAAAGAAAAAGAGATCAGAATTGAAAGAGATGTAAATTAAATATGGGTGTACATGTTCATTACATATGAATGTGTTAGCTTCAAGCAAAACTTAACAAAATAGCGCACATTTAGTTTTTTCTCTTTAAATAAATGCAACTAAAATGGTTATACGTTTAAAGTGGCGGTTAAATTTCGACCACTAGGTGTACTCTAGTATACATAGATCCGGGTTATTTCTAGGAATTAACTAAATTTATTTTTCATTGTTTACATTTATTTTATTATTATTAATATGCATCTGACAGCAGCTTATTAACGTTAGAAATGTGATTGTTTAAAGCATACTCTTACTATTGATCGAAATCAAGACTATTTACATTAGCTCATAAGTTGGCTTTTTTTCATATCACAACACGATCGTCGACAAGAGAGAATAAAATATTTTATTATGTTTATGTAACAATAATGTAGAAAGAGTATCAAAACCCACAAATAGAAATTTTCACTAAACAAGCACAATAAGGTTAGATTTTGAGCCTGTCTTATCTTAATTATCTTAACACAATGAGTGAGTGTCACGTCGTAAGTTTCCGTACGACACCCATCCCGTCGTGGGGTGACACTTCGTACGTTTCCGTACGACAGCGATAGTTTATTTTTAAAGCCTGTTGCTCTTTTATGTACGACACTAAGTGAAATTTGTTGTTTTTTGTTGTGATTTTTAAATAAAGAATCTTTTGCTGAACATTTTTGCAAAAGCATTCATTGATGTAGGTTGGTTTTTTTAAGTTTTATAAAGTGAAAAATGTGAAATGTATTTTTTTTTCAAAGTGTTTTGTCTTCTGGGCAGGTTTTCTGCAAAACCGCTTGGCACCTAACTTACCAATTAACCTCTTCCAATGACATGACCATGTAAAAGTGACAGGTTTCTTCCATATAAAGATAATGAATTAGAACCGATCGCAATCACGTGGAAACTGGCACGTTACTTGATTTATTTTATATTCAGAATGCTATCTTTTCATCTGTATTAAAGAAAAAATGCACTTAGAATTTACATACATTATGGTTTTAGGGTTAAGGAGATCTTCATGTTTTGTATATTCATAGTATTTTTAGATTGTGGAGTAAGTTTTTTGTGGATTGTCTTATGTGGCTTTTTCCTATTGAAAATAATGTTCGATTGATTGCAAGCCAATTGTTTTAACAAGTATGGTAAATCAAAAACAAAGCATTTACAATATGATTTGAGTATTACCAACACAGTGTAGAAATTTCGAGTATTTGCTTTTGTATTTGGAATAGTTCATATTTATTATCGCAACCAAAACTTTTATACGTTAATATCCTTAATGAGTATCAATTATATTCTTCTACAGAAACTTTTCATATGTATTCTTCTCAGATTTATTTTGGTAAGTTGGAGCTTTGTTCTCAGAATTATTTGGTTTTAAGTTGTTCCTACCTGAACTATGCCAACGCATACGTAGAACGAAATCATGAGCAATATTTACATTGTAGAAGACATAATAGAAAATAATCTCAAACAATTAATTGACGAAATGCGTAAATAGTTTAACTGCCTGTTTTTTGGAAAATAAAAACAAATTTCGTATTTTTATTGTTGTTTTCAATATTAATTCACACACACAATTTTGTTTTCATTTTCTAAAAATAAGCAAGAAAAAACTCATGTTTACCTTTTGTGTCGGGATTGTTTGCAATATGCTTACGGCTAAAATCATCTGCAAGTTTATTAGAATGTTTTTTAATTTCATTATGTTAAGGTTAATTAGCATGAAATTAATAATTTTAGTATAATAACTCGTTAAAGCAAATTATTATCATTATTTTATGGCTTTTTATAAAACAAGCAAGCTATAAATTTTCGAATACAAGAGCATACATTAAGGTAAATCACAAATCATTTAATTTTTATTTATAAAAAAGACAACCTTTGTGTACCCCAGACTTATCTATCTATAAATTAAAAAATGATTTAAAATTGGACCTTAACAAACGGCACTTACTCCTTACTGTACGAATATGCATTTATTAGCACTTAACGCATTAAGTACACAGAAGGGCACAAAACAACAAGACTACAAACGCAGTCGAGTGCATTCTTCATTATAATGAAAAGAGTAAACAGGGAGTGAAAGCTGTTTGTTGCAGAAATGCGTATCTAAATTAAAATTAAAATCTTTAAAAACTTTAATACAATATACATTCACAATTTGAACGAACAATATCTGGGGTTTTTGTAAATATAAACAAATCTTTAACAGAAGATTAGACGAAGAATGCTAGAACAAGAAACTGTCATCTGCCGCAGTAATGCTCCCTGTTTATTTAGCCATACCATGGTCAATACGTAAAGAAATTGAAAATTTGTTTTGTTTACTTTTAATAGTAAAACAGAAGATTTAAAAATAATTTTTTATATCTTTTCAATGTAAAATTTAAAAATTTTTTCCCTCTACTCAAAATTTTTAAATTTGGAGTTAATACAGTATTGCTGAACAAATGCGATATGTATTATATGCTACACATGTTAGCATTAGAACGGTTCTCCATATAAAACTTTATGTTTCCGGTATCATCCTCTTAGAAATGAATCGTGTTTAATTAATCTTTCGTTTTATACAAATAGCAAAAATTCAATTCAAAGTAATTCTCATATCAGAATTAATTCACAAATTTAAATGAAACAAAAACTTGAATAAAACCATTTTTCAAGAAGCCAAGGAGCAGCGCGGGAGGCTAGTAGTCTACTACACTGACTGTTAGATAAGCTATAAACAGATTCGCAGCTCATGTTTCTTTTCTTGAAAAAAAAAAAATACTATGCATAACATAAAATAGAGGACTACTTTAATGCAAATATAATACCGCACCATTTAACAAAGTGCTATACGAATTACATACACATCTACTCATACATATATAAAACTTCACAAAATAACATCGTTAAAATACATGCAAATAAAAAACCATACGCAGCTGTCGCTTACAGCAAAATATTGTTCTTGTACAAACTTGTTTAAACATGTTTAACAAAATTTATAAAGTTTGTGTATATGGATATTTAAGCCAAACGAAAAAAGTCTAAAAAGCATAATTTAAATGAACAATCCAACAAGCGAGATATAATAAGGCAAAATATAAATTGAATATTAACCAAACAAAAAACCAAAAATAACAGAAAAAACTTGTACTTATCACCATAAAAATGAGAAGCGACAAAGTCTGCTTTAACTATAAAACTTCAACAAAAAACAAAAAAAAAAAGAGTAGAAAAAACATAAAATAAATGAAATAATAAAAAACACAAAATATAATAGCGCTAATTATGTTCAAAAGTATGCCTAATTACAGCGGAATTAATAATAAACTCTACAGTAATTATAGCGAGCAATGACGGCTTATAACGAACCACAATTTCGGCCACAACAGTTCTGCATAATTATTTCGTAGGGATTACTATGAACATAATTAATTCTCGTTATACTTCCGCATATTTTGTATTCAATCTTAATGAAAATTGTTAAGTACTGAAATATTAATAATAATTTATTATGTATATAAGTTCAGTCATAACTATACAAAATGTTATGGTATTTTCAATTCCAATTTTTCAATATTTCAAAGAATTATATAATAAAAAAAACTTTTTGAAATTCTTATCCATTAGATACTTTTAAAATTCTCATTTGGTTTTTTTAAGTAGTTGTAAAAGCTGTAGGGTCTACTGAAGATTTGGCATAAGCACCAGTAAAATGAGTTCGTAAAAAATAAATAGCTCAATCCAACACAAATAAGAATAATTGTTTATTTCTTTACTTCTTATTGAGAAAATTATATTCGTCTAAGTTTGATATTCGTATTCGCCAAAATAAGAACAAATATTTTCGCTGTTTCTGAAATTGTTGACGTTTACTTCTCTAGTCTTAATTAAAAAATAATTCCAAAGTAGTCTGCCAAGACTTCCCATATTTACTAGTAATTAAAAAAAATAAATAATAAAATGAATAAAACACAAATTCATTTGTCTTGTCTTCCATATAACGAGAATCGAGGTCGCTACACCATCTCATCAGCGTTCTTTGTTCGGTCTTAGCACTTTTGACGGTGGACACTAGTAACTAGGAATATCAACTATTTAACCGTATTATTTAACGAATAGTGCTACTATTCTTTTCTTACAAGTTAAATCAATTTTGGTTAGTGGAAAATTCCATCTCTAATGGCTCTGAGATCAAGCGATTTTCCATTTTTGTTTACTTTATTTTGTCTTTTGCAATTGACTTTGTTGTTATTCAACTACCACAATGTAAACATGGATTTTATAACGGGTGCCTTCGTTTTTTATAATCTATCTATCTATCTATCTATCTAAATTATTAATAGGCAAACACATTTTTTGAGATCCCTTTTACAGCCGTAATACTGAACCGATTGTATGTTTTTAATGACGATTTTACAAAGATGTGAACAATCTTTTTTTTATTTAAATCGGAACAGTGTTTTGGGAGCTATAAGCATTTGAAATTGCTAACAATACTTGCATACTTATTACACATACAAAGTGTGTATGTGTGGTTGGCCTATTTGGTTTGTTTAGAAATGAGACAGAGTTTTTTCTATATGTATTTTGTAAAAAGAGAGAGATAAGTAAGAGAATTTTAAGTTGTTTTTTTACTCGTAGATTGTTTTTTGTGTTTGTATTTTACCGTATTTATGTATGTAAATGGTTAATATTTAATTACTAGAATGCGGGCGATTTGCCGTCGACCGTTGGATATTATCCGTAATTTGTTGGTCTGTTTAGGTTTATATTGAAACAAATTTTTGGCTTTAGTTCAAATCTGAGTTTACCCACTTATTCGTAACTTTTAAGAAAAGTGTCAAATGTGGTGAAATGGAACAAAGAACGCTGATGAGATGGTGTGGCGAACTCGAATTCAGCACTTATCTGTTTCGCTTGTCTGATGAATATTTAAATATGGTCCAAAAAAAAAAAAAATACTCCTTTAATAAAATAACAAATTTCTCCAAACAATTTGTTAAAAATTTATAAGAAATTGGTGAATTCAGATATGATTTCAAGCCAAAGATTTATTTCAATATATATATATATATAAACAGTTCAACAAATAAATAAATAAAGAGAATTTTAATTTACTGTCCTTTCAAACATAACATCCTGATGCTGCTGATGCAATATATATAATTAATCAAATATAAACAAAAATTTACTATAAAAAACTAAAGAACAAATATTAATATGTTATATACAATATCTCTTATTAACTTCGTGCATAATGATAGTAATTTGAAAAACACATTGTTATCAAAGTAGGTATGCGCACAGTGTGTGCACGATGCAGCTACATTTAGTTGGATTGCATATATTAGATCTCCACTTTAAAGCTTAAACTGTTTTAGTTAATAGAATGCTTTAAAATTGATAAATTTTAAATTGTTAAATTCAATGGAATTTAGCGCTACTTTTATTTATTGTTAATGAATTTGTTAAATTTGCTTGTTATTACATTGTAAATTGATTGCAAATAAAAATAATATTTAAAAAAAGTTGAATACTAATATGACTTTTTAAAATTAAGAACCAAATGTGTACCACTGCGTTTACACAGTGCAAGAAAGTGTGTGTGAGAGAGAGAGAGAGGAGAGAGATAAAATATATGTCCTAAAATAATAAATATGTCATCACTGTGCTAAAAAATCACTCTACTGTAAGAAACGTTTCATAGTGAAGACCCAGTATAAATAAAAAGAAAAAAATATTTCACAGATAAGTTAGTACTATTTTATGTAAAATATATTAATAGGATGCGGGCAGAAAACAAAGCTTTCAGCTCCCTTTAGTCGAATATATTGATATGTTAGTAGTACCTGTTAAAGAGAGAAGAAGAAAAAGAAAAGAGTATGAAGATTTTTGACAGATGACTGATGAGGAGGATGTCACAAAAGCGTCGACTGATGAACCAATTTTTATTTAGGTGTTAAAGACTTCAGTCTTTCAAATATTGAAAAGCAATAGAAGAGCACAATCATCGATGTATTTTAAGTGGGCTGAGTGTGGTGAGACTTTATGTTATCTTTGTTGTTTTAAAATAAGGCACGTTAAATGTTGTGCTTACTGGGTTCGCTTACAAGGAGACGGCTAATATCGTAAAGTTATTTCAATCGGCAGCAACAAAATTTTGTTTAACTGCAAATAGAGAAAATATATGGTTGGACATTATTGAGACAACAACATGATTTTTGTAGCAAAATGTATTTCAATTATTACTTTTTATACTTACTTTTCTAAGTACAGTATAACTTCGTTAATCGAGACAGATATAGTTTTATAGAGAGAATCGACCGGACTATTTATTTATTTATTACCTTATTCGCATTTCCATACAACTATACTTATAGTCTTATAATTATAGTACAGGATCAGTATAATTGACCAGACACATGTAAGATAATTAAATAGCAACAACAAAAATATTTATAAAATATAAATAATAATATAAAATGTTATTTATAAATACTCGCATAGCGACGTTTTTTTTTTCTAGAAAAAAGTGCAGTATTTTTTGCCCTTTTTATTGAAAATTTGCAATATGATTTTTTGAAATAGTAAATTCATTAGAAATTATTGTATCATCATTTACATGGCAAAATTTTTCTCTTAAGGAAAATTTGAATTGCTTTTTTATAAAAAGAAACAAGAAATGCTATACCTTTTCCAGAAAAGAAAATGGTATCAATTATAATATAAAAATTTATGTAAGTATATAAAAATAAAAATATAAAAATATTATAGAAATTAAAATACGCATACTTAAATAAATTTTGTAATTTTATCTTTGACTATAGAAATTGAAAATAGTTTTCCTAAACTGCGTAGCATTATTTAACAATTGTATGAATGACGCTAGCGAGTTACAAAGACGATAACTATGACTAGAGTTCAAACTCAAAAAGTATTGTTGAAAATAAAAAAGAAACATGTAAAAACCAAAACTGAAAGAGATTAAACAAAATTGTTGTTGAAATTCAAACTTATTTTTGTTTATTTATGTACTTAAAACAAAATTCGAAAGTTACGATCAGCATAGCTTTCATTTTCATTAAAGGTGCTTTAAACTGTTTATTAGCACTAGCTAGAAAATTTACATTTCACATAACAAATTTTCGACAAAGACATTTTGTGGATCATTCTTAAGCACAAAATTTGACACCCATTCCTTTAAATTGATTAATTATAAGCAGGAAGTTCAACGTTTTATATTATGAGAAGCGAAAACTTATGAGCTCCACATGCGTTCGAGCATAAACGTAACTATTTTTATTCACCCTTGTTCCAGTTGTCAACATCGACGTTACGTCAATACAATACCAAAAAATTGAGGCTTATGTACTCGCTCTCGAGAACAGTTTCGTGCTACTGACAGTCTATTTCGGTACTCTAAGGTCGAGAAAATAACATGATCCTGTTAATAGTATTCAGTAGTTTTCGACGACGGGTAGACAAGGCATAATTTTTTGGTATTTTATTGACGTGACGTCGATGTTGACAACTGGAATAAAGGTAATTGATATTTTTCTCCCAGAAGCTCAACCTTCGGTACTATCCATGTTTATGTTGTTGAAAGTTCCCTCTTAAAAAACAAATATTCATCACCATTATACATTTCCCATTTCTTCCACTGCTTTTAAAACGGCTCTGTAGCAGAGCTATCGCTTGATAACTTTTCTCCAAAAATTTAAAGGCTACTCATTTTATTTAAAATATTATATTTTAAAGCCACCCTATGCTCGCCAAAAAATGATTGATTACAAAAATTCTTCATGATATATTGCTTTGATTTATATAATCTCTCTCAAAGCAGTCATGTTATAACTACGCTGCCAGGATGCCAGGACATCACCGCTTCCTCTTCCTGAGGATTTTCACAATGCTCCCTAAAAAAGTTTTTTTTTTTATTTGACTATTTAATAAAAAAGATATTAAAATATGCAGACCTGACTCTCTTGTCGAAGCCATTGGCATGTTGCGATATGAAGAAACAGGTTTTTCTGCAGACGCCATATATAATCAAGATTTAATATATAATTTTTTGTGGATTTTAAGACGCAGTTAACTTTGACATTTCTTATTCTTGCTCGAACATAATTGTACGTTGTATCCTCCAAAAATATAGCAAATAACATAACTATTACTGTTGTTGTACTGTTTTTATATTATCTTCCTGAAAATGTAAGTACATATTGAAAAATATAAATAACATAACTAAGACACACCGAATTTAAAACAATATCGTCGTTTGTTTCTTTTTTGCAAATAAATCTTTCAATTTTACATTTGATTGCATTGAACATCTATTTTTACATACACTTATTTGTTCGTTTTAACGCTCCAGCACATTTATACACATGACTTCAGAGAAATGCATTCATAGATATTTATGTGAAAAGTTTAAAGAGCAGCATCTAACAAACGATTATAAAACTATTGGATATTTTTCGGGAAAATATACTACGTTCGGGAAAATATACTAGGACTATCGATGGATTTGGTGTAAATTTAAAGACATAAAAGGATCATTGGTAATGAAAAATATAATTTATGGACTTTATTGTGAGTTTTATTTATTTTAGTCAACAATTTAAAAATAAAAAAAATTTCGTTGTGTTTGTTAAATGAATTATTGTTTTTTGTCTATGTATGTGTTTACTAAATATAAAACCTTATTTTGTGTAATGATATGTCTAATTTTCTTTACAACCTCCATCTCGAAAATCTGGCCGAAATTATCAAACGTATTTTTTGAATTAAAAATTTAAGTTTTTTGATAGTTTTTTGTGTGATTTGATATAAAAAATCTAGTGGCAGATTTTAAGTCTGTTTTTGAAAAACAAATCTTAGATATACAAAAAACCGTTAAAAATAATGGCGCAAACTTGCGTAAACTTTTTTGGGTCTAACATTAGACATTCTAAATTTAATTGTGGTATAAGACATAAACCATGTTCTTTTTTTTTGCAAAAAAGGGTATAAATCTATATTTTTTAAGTTTTTAAACGAATTGTTTCAAAGATAATATCTTTTTTTAAATGTCAAGAATAGCTTTTGATCAAATCTTTCAGTGTAATACCTTTATTCGCTTAGCCGCAAAAAATATCATAGAAACATCTTGAAACCGAAAAAAAACATTAAAACGCTTATAAGATTTTCTTCACTTTCCTGATTTTAGCAGTTTCTCAGAGCTACAAATCGCAACATAGTCTTCAAAATATACTTTATAGTGTAATTTGTTGTATTGTATCGAGCTGTATACTTATTTCTTAAGATTTCTTTAAATTTAGCTTTGCCTCTTTGGCCAGCTTTTGGACTCAAATACTGTGTGCTCTGAGCGGTGTTTAATACATCAAGTTAATATTAATTATACGCTACGTTAAGAATATTTTTTTGAAAAACTAATTTGCTTATGCGTGACGTATGAGTAATGTGATATTAAAATATTAAGGGCACGTAATTTATTGTGATAATTTGTAAATCGACTCAAAAGGAAAATCAACCCATTCATAATTAAATCAAGCCAAAGTGGTCTGAAAAGTAAAGCAAATACGGATTAGCTTAAATGAAGTACTGATTCCTTGATTCGAGAACAGATTCTTCATTCGCGAATTTTTAATTTTATCCATTATTGAAACTTAGTTCAAGAAAGACAAGCCTGATTCGATGCACGAATTGGACAAATTAGGTTTCGATGTAAACTATCTATCTATTTTAAATTTATTAATTTTTATTGATGTCGGTATCGAACCTAGTCTATTAAATTCATTTTCAAAAACCAATTCAGCCACTATACCATTTACAATAGCAACAGCAAAAAACAAACTTATGCACACATGAAATGAGTTTGCGTGAAGACAAGGAACTATTGGGAGAGAATACGATTCCCATATTTGATTTCTTATGTCGTCCTATTTATTGCTTAATGAATATAATCATCGCTGCTGTCTTTGTTTGGGATACTAATCATACCACAAAGCTTTTCTTCAGCATTCAGATGTCTTAGGTGATTAAAGCCTAAACAGTATGTTCTGAAAGAGAAGTTGGATTTTTTAAAAACCACTATTTAAACATATTTGTTATTAAGTTTTGGAGCATTAGAAGTACACATTTTTGAGTTCTTCAAAAAGATCTCTTTATGATAATAATTTTTTATATATTCCTAAATTTCATACAATTATTTAGTTTCTTCAAAATTTTCTGATATCACGAATACTATTCGTTCAGATGGGCAGGTATAGGTCGACATTCTAAGATTGGTTATCTATTTGCTATATATCTTCATTAGATACATAAAATGTTAAATTCATTTACCATTTATATAAAAATATAAATGGAAGTTTACCTTAGAAATATATAATATTTTTTGGAAATAATTATTATTAACTAGAGCTCATGGACGAATTGAATGAATCACCCAACTGAACGAAGTGAGGCGGTCATTTTACTGCATTTTGTAGATGAGTTTCAAACTTGTTTTCGTTCGTTCAGGTGTCTTTTTTTATTCAAATGTACTCTTGTTCATGGATCCTTTTTATGTTGTATCCTTTTGTTTCATTTGAATTTTGATGTATTGATCGGATTTATTTGAAAAAGGGTGTATAAATATACCTAATATTCTAGTCAAAATAACATGGAAGTGTTTCTAAAATAAACTTACGTATGACTTTTTAAATGATAAATCCATTTTTTAAATAAATTTTTCAATTTGATTACATTTTTCAAATATTTACCACCGATTATATTAAAAAAATAATGAATTAAAAAAATAGAAATGTTGCCGTACTGTCGTCCAATTGAACGATTGAACTAATGGGTTAATTTTTGCTAATTGATCGAAAATTACCGATCAAAGAAATGAACGACTTGGCACAGCTCTGTTATTAAGTATAGGCATATTAGTTCCGCAAAAAAAAATTGGGTACTTAGTAAAATTGAGTTTGATTCCTTTCTTGCCATTTGCAACGAAATTTTAAGTATTCGGTCTAGAAGTGTTAGGGATTTAGAAATTGTACTAATGAGTAGCTAAGGAGATCTTACTTTTAAATCTACCCAAATTGCTTTCCATGAAAAGTTACGATTTAAATATTTTATCTGCTGGGAATAAGTTTACATAATTTTGCGATATTGTTGGAGTTTCACACAGTATAATTGGAGTAGATATCTTCTTTTTATTATTATTATTATTATTTAGATGCTCTTTCATATCATGTTCATTCAAATTGAAAATGTTTTTTAAAGGACTTGCGATAGTCATTAAGAATTAAACAAAGGAGTGCTGTAATTAATACTAGAAAAAGTTAACACTTTAAATTGGAACTGATACATTTTGGAAGATATTGGTTGGAAAATTGTTTCTTTAGTCATATCTCAAATAGTTTATTTTCTAAGCTTATTTTCAGTCGACTCGCACTTGATTTTTTGGATTATTTAAAAAAACTATGAATCGAAAAATTCATATATTATACCTACCCACATGCTCAGTCTTTTATATTCATTTTATTCATATCCTTATTTAAATCTGTAATCATTTCTATGAATTTGAAAGAAAAAGTCTGATTTTTTTGAAGCGATTCAACATTAAATAACTTACTTACTTGCACTATGGTTCCAACGAACACTTTTTTCTGCAGAAAGTGTACTAAGATATCGTTGGTTGAAATAAATTCCTCTTGTAATTCAGAACACTTGATAACAGTAAGTAAATATACTTTTTTTACTAAATGAAATTTAGAAAACTTTCCAATTAAATAAACGTAACTGAACTTTATGTTGATGGAGGAAAACCGTAAAAATTTAAGTTTTTTTAATTAGTTTAAAATGTAATTGGAAAACATTTTTTTAATATTTTAATGTTTTCATAAAAAAAGAAATGGTAAAAATCTGTGATTTTTGGAAAATTTCCACCTATAAAAAGAATCGCTGGGTTTTTCAAATTTACATTAACTTCCATAAGCATAAAATATCCAGATAATATTAGACTGGTAAATGTAGATTTTATCTAAGTTAACGTTTTTGTGTATTATTATTTTTGACATTATAAAATTTTTTAACTCAAATGATGTTTAACGGGAAGAGTACTTATCAGAGAATTTTTAAACTTAAATACTTTGAGTAACAAAAAATTCAATTATTCTTCTTGAGAAAAAAAAATCCAGTAAACATATCTACAGAATGCTCCCGTTCATAAGAATTAACTGTTGCGCAAACGTTGAGTGTTTGTCTTAGAAACGGACAGTTCAGTAGTTCCGCTCCATATAACAATTGAGGATTTGCTGACATTTTTTCCATCATAATTTTTTTAACGCTACATTTAGACAATATGTTCTGTTTAGCTCCACAGCTGATCAAGAGAGTTCTGCGCTTTTATATTCTAATTCAACTCCGTTTTCTTGGGTGGCGACTGCAAATTTATTTGCTAAATTTTGCATTACAAATGCGATAAGTAACGGAAATAAAGAAATAAAATTAAAATACTAATTTCATAAAATATATTTCGGTTTATTATGGTGTATATTTATATTAATTACATAATTAGTTCAATATATGATTAAAAGAATTGTTCAACACAGTGCCATCTTAGCATTGAAATATAAAAACTACCAGCGCAGGCTTATAATTTTTTTGGAGTATTTTGCTCTGCATTTTTATGTTGTGAATATTAAATTTGTGATGCAGATTTTAAAATAAAAATGGAAAATTCCTGCCAAGAAAAACTCCATTGTAAATTCTGTGTTGTCCATACTTTTTAGTGTAAGCCAAACTAATCAATTTATCAAATTTAAATAATTTTTTTAGCAGCATTTTTATTTATTTTCGCTTGTTTACATTAATCAGCTGTTCATTATCCAATTATTCATCAAGTCGTTTCTAAGACGTAACTGTTGGGCTCAACAGTTGACATCAGTTAAGCTCAACAGCTACGTCTTATGAACGCGACCAATGAAAAAAAAACAAGGTTCCGTCGGTTTTTGTTTTGGTTTTTTTAATATTTTTGATCTGTAAAATAAAATGTTTGAATTTGCAAATTTAATAAAGAAAACGAAAATAAGATTGACAGAAAATATAAAATGAATTGATATTATGCAAGTACATTAAATAAATAGTTTGTGTTTTTGGTTTTACGAATTTAAACAAAGATATTATAAGAGCAAATAAAATAATAATAAACAATGATATACATTAACATCAACAAAGGCTTGAAATTTTTTTTATGGTTTCTATTAAAACTTTTTAAATATGGACAAAAAAATAGTTAAAATACGAATATTTTAATATTTGAACGGCATATGCCGTTATTTTTTCTAAAAAAATTTAACATTTCTTTTACTTTTTATCAAAAAAAAATTGCTATTCAAAGTTTTCTTATACAAAAATTTTGCCTCGCAAGTGATGATACAATAATTTCTAATAAACTCACTATTTCAAAAAATTATTATATTGTAAATTTTCTATAAAAAGGGCAAAAAATGTTACACTTTTTTTAAGAAAAGAAAACACCAATAATTATTGTAAACTAGTGTAATCTTTTATATATTATTTATGGAAAAATAGGAAAAAAGTCTGTCACATAGTCGGTGGTATACCAAAGAATTTTTAAAATATTCATGATTATAAATCACCCAAATTTTGTGGGGTTGAGCATTAGACACTTTTCTTATCAAAACTTTATATCGTCTTAGGAGCTTATTATGCGTGCAAAGTTTCGAGAGAGTGGGTTACGAGTAAGTAAAAGAAGTTAAAAAAGACTATTGTCTTTTCAAGATAGATCGTCGTGCATTCACAAGAAAGCAATATATGCATATACAAAGATTCATAAGAACCGATAAAATTTTGGCTAAAGGAAGTCGCAGCCTGCACCATAGTGCATGCTTACTTACTTCAGATGTAGCGTCATTCTTTTCTTTTATATATATAATGATTTACCAACGAGAATGCATGAGAAACAAAACTTAAAAACAAAATTGTCAAAGCAATCTTTCTAGTTCACACTAAAATAAATTGTGTGCATTATTGGAGCTGACAATTGTTGAAATGTAGTTGTCAGAATACCTTTTTTATGCTAGCTAGAGTAAGATCTATTATTTAAATTTAACAAGTTAAATTTTGATCTATTATAATGGTTTTTAAAACAATTTTGGCAACTTAATATTGATTAAGGAATTGGTCTAGACAATAATTGTCTGAAGCACCCAAAAATTAAAAATTTCTTTGTCACGTTTAAATAAGACACAATTTTCCACTTATTCTTTATCATTTTGGTTCCCATTCTTGTGTTAGTTCTTCATTTTTGTAATTTAATTTTACTTTGGAACTTATTTACGAGTACAAATGCTTTGGTTGCAAATAAATAATAATTATTGCCTTTCTACTGCAGTTATAAAAAATTAAAGATGCCAATATTTTATACGAGTATAATGATATACTACATCATAAGAAGACTTCCTGCAAAAATATTTATAATTTTTTATTTAAAATTCGTTATTTGTCTACAGCACGTTTTATCTTAAGAAAAAATAAAAAAAAACATAATAGCTCAATTTGGATTGAAGCATTTCGTCTACAAGCAACTAAACAACAATTTTGCCTAATTTAAAGAAATAATAACAGCTACAAAAATAAATTTACTTTTAATTCCTCATTACTGAAAAAAAAAAAATCATGATGGCTCAGTCGACTTTAGCAATAAACTGGATAAACCTTGTTGTGGCAACACCATCAAAAGGAACAAACAATTAAGTAAATTTTCACGCTCACGTAAATTTAATTAATATTATTCAAGTGTTTAGTATTATTTTTCATAAAGTTTTATTTATAAACACCCTAGAGGGTGATAGGATACGCCACGTGTTTGGTTCCTAGGGACTAACAACCGGTTCGAGTTCCGGAACTTTTTATGAGAGGTACCGGTAACTTTTGCATGGTGTTGTTATTGGAGGGGGTCAATTGGCATAATTGAGATATTCGGTGACGGGTTCTAGGCCTGACCTTTACGAACTTGCCCTGTGGTAGTATCCTTAGTACTTGTTATGGTTTCTTAAAAATCGGTAATAGAAGTATACTAGAGCAGAATGTACCCTAAATGTATCCTATTAGCTTTTCAATGGGTATAACTTCGGTTTAGATTAATATAATTTTCTAAAAATTTTTTTGGTTCAAATCAACAAATGCATTATTATTTTAATCAGATTATAATATCCTTAATTAATGTAGATTAATCACCATAAAAAGTAAAAGAAAATAGAAAAAAGTACGTAAAATTTTTTTTGCGTGAGGGAATTTTGTAGGCACTTTTGTTCTAGTTTTGTGAAACGTCCCCTTTTCAACAGTCACGACTCAGGAACTTTTTGTATCATTCCTATTTTCACCAGTCATAGGACATTTATGTTCAGGACAATGGGTACAACATTTCCCGTAGGGCAGTTACAAACATACCCTCTTTTTTGTAATCATTATTGTCCAACAGGATACACTTTATCAAACCAAAGCCGAACGCAAAGCCGGATCTAATTTTTTAATTGAATAGAAATAAATTTAGAAAAAATACTTTTTATACTTTAGAATTTTACAGCGTAGCGTTTTTGCTTATTTTTGTTTGATACAAAATACACAAATAATTTCACTGAATGCTTTTAGCTATTTACTGTACAACGATTTTGATTAACTTAATAGATACATTTTTGATACACATCTATTTTATAAAATAAAATTTCGAAGCTTTAGATCATTTATGTGTTGACTATTTTCGACAAAATGAAAAAAAAACTTGGTATCTCGTCTTAAGGTTTCAGATATCAAATATATTTTGCAGTTTGTTCACGCCTCTATATAACGATTTTTTTGTTTTTGTCATATTATGGAAGCACTTGTTGTCCGATCGTCAAAACTTGCATGGCGTTATAAATAGATTAACACAACAGCTACATCTAGTGCTTTAGTGATTATTTAATCTTACATCGTAGTATATCGCTTTTTATAGCAACGTTGTAATATCTAAAAACATGATTTTTGAGTTCAGAATGCAGATTTATCGATCGTTCTTGTGTTAAATATGCATACAAATATCGTGTTTACTCAAGAAGAAGATTTTCATTTTTTCTTTTGAGATGTGAGTATACTCGTTTTCTAAAGGAGTTTTTTTAATATGACTACGTTGCAATAAAGGACCAATATATGCTAATCATTATCTTTGCTCATCCGCCTGTTATCAAAACAAAAAAAAAACAATTACAAATTTAATACGTGACTCATGTTTTCGCATACTCATAGGAGTGTTAAAAAACTATTTCCATTCACAACTCACGCTCACGAAATAATCTTGGAATAACGTATGTAAAAAAATGCATTTTTCCGCAGACAAGCACTTTTGTTTGAATCTCACTTAAAATTGTAGAAAATGTTTTATTTGATTTAGTTAACGTTTTGCTTTGAGCTCTTTATGTACATTGAAAACAAAAACAAAAGGTATTTTTTTTAAACTGAGTTGTCTGGATTTGCAAATTGTTTTATTGATTTTGAAATAGTAAAAATGTTGGAAAACTTTTTATTGTCTTCAGTAAATGTTTAGTTTTTTTTCACTTAAAAAAAAACAACAAGAAACTAAAATTCGCTTTACTTTCTTTAGGTTTTGGCGTACCAATTTCAATGTAAAGCATAAATATTTTGAAAACGTAACAACCTAACTAACTAATAAGCTAACAATGTAATCAGATCGCAAAAATTAATTATACCCCTCTTCTAATTATGGTAATCAAGCACTTTACTTTGTCTATATGTTGTTTGGTTTACAACATAATAATTTGTTTGGGGGTGGGAAAGGGAAAGAAAGCTATAACACTGTTTTAAAGGGAAGAGGGGCTACTTCCAATATAATATATTTAAAAATTATCTGCTATCTGGAGAACTTTAATAGCAAGAGTTTTCGAACTCGGTATGAGTTAACTTGAAAACAAGATGGAAAGTAAGAAAACAACTTACAGAAATGGTACGAGGTTAGCATATCTTCCCATACAAGAAAATTTCGAATTTCCTGGTGAAAAAACGGCTAATAGTCAGAAATTAATGGAAATTTTTAGTTACAATTTACAAAATAAACATAACATAATAACTCCTTCTACATCTATGAAAAACAACGTAAAAATATAAAAACACTTACCTATTCATCGACACGAGAATGCAGGAATCTACAACAGGTACTATTACATTTGTGCAAACAAAATTTTCAAAGAAGATTCCAATTCCAACTGCTAAGGTAGTGCACAGTGTTTCTTTTTCATATAACAATGGATCAAAAAGGTTGGGGTTATAGTTATTCGCAGTTGCCGAAATTGCTTACTGATATTTTTCCATATGTTGTGCTGCAGAGAATATCGGCAGCGATAGTAGAAATCTGCATCATGCAGCCAATTAAGGTGGTAGTATGAATATTAATAAATTTACTGTACAAGTTAAGCTGTTGGACCTTCTGTATGGTAATACAATGGTTCCGTGAGGAAATGCTTAGGTATTCTGGTGGCCGGTTCGGGGCTGAGCTTTTTTTGTTATTAATTTGGGTTGTAACGTTACAAAAATAAATGATAGAAAAAGTACCGCATTTCATTAACATTAAAAAATAATAATTTAAGATACAGATAAACACCAGCATTATATTATGTCGAGAAATAATATTTAGCCATAATTTTACATATTCGAAATCTGCTTTATTCGGGCCAATTCGGCCTTTTTCAACTACTACTACTGATACTGCCAATACTAACACGCAGTATAAGTTGGTCTGTTTCTACTTAAGCCCAGGAGCGAAAAAACTAAAAATTTTCGAAATAATATGTTCACTGCAACAAACTACTCTCAATAATTTTTCGAATGTATTTCGTGAATGCTTATTAAAAAAAATAATAATAAAAAAATGAAATTCAAGCCATGGTATTACCTTCAGTAAATCATAAACTTCCTTATTTGTACACATTGATAATTAGGAATGGTAATAGTTTTATAATTGATTAGTATCAGAAACCAACAGCATCAGGGAAAAATATCAGTTTTTATTCGAAACATCTACAGAGAATAACTATTAATACAGTGAAGAATCTTATAGACAAGAGTACTGGACTATTAGTGATGTAAGGTTTCGCAGAAGGAATAGAGATATAATCAACGAAGTTTTTTTAATAATGTTTTTCCTATTGGACTAGTAGTGTATGATTTGATTGAGGTGTATAGGAGAAAGAATAGAAATAACATAGAAAATTATAGTATTGAACGAAAAGCTTACAGATCAGTGACATAAGTTTCTTTTATTTCGGAAAGTTTAGAAAAGCCAGATATTTTTGATAATAAAAAATATCGAATGGCACATAGGATATATAATACATTATGTAAATTATTTAATATATTTAATAAGACAAATTAAAAAGACAAAAGACAGAATACATAGATTAGATTTTTTTTTATTATTCGGGAAACACAGGACACTGCGACCGAAGAACATCCATTTTATACCTTGCCTCATCTAGACCTGCTCTCCTGAAGAATCTCAAGATTGCTAGTGGTTCTAGTGATGGCAGTTCCCAATCCTCCAATAGGTGCTTGCCCAATTGGCTATATCATCTGTGGCATAAAGCTTCACCGTCCTTTGTTGAATATGCTCTGCGGTTTCACCTCGTAATCACAGAATCTGCGCAGGCTGGTATTCTCAATGACGAGTTCTCAATGGCCTGTGATGAAGCCTGTGAGCATTCTTGGATTGTTTTTACTTAAAAAAAATAAGAGCTATAAAACGAGTTTGCTTATACGTTCCAATCATTAGCTTTGCATGCCTCAGTCCAGGGAAAATGAACCAGAGGTGTTCCCTGGTCTTTAGGTTAGATAAGTCTAATGGTGGTTACAAAATATCATGTAAGCGTAATGCAAATTTTGATAAGGTTTCTGTAGGTAAAACACAAAAGAAACTTAAAACTAAAATAAGAGAACATAAGTGTAACCAAAAAAAAACAGAGACTATACATCATCACAAAAAAACAGCCGTAATTTAAATCACTGTCCAGAGTTTAATAATGTATCTATTTTGATTTCAGAAAACGAATATAAACGTCGTTATATATTAGATGTGCTACAGATTATTAATATACCGTCAGATTTAAGAATTCATTTTAGAGCTGATATTGATGGTGTAGCACAGAATTATAGTCATTTAACATAAAAGAATAAAGGAGCGACTATAGAATAAAATAAAATAATACAATATAAATGTTTTCAAATTTTCAGAATTAATTCATTAATTCATTTCCTCACTTTTAAATTTGGTAAAGAATTTTTCAATTAAAAATCATTTTTAATACAAAAAAACGGAAAAGGAAGTTATTAATTTACAATATATAATTAAGATATTGTTATTTTAATTGTTAAGCAATTTTTCATCTTGAAGAAGTTACAAATATGTGTAACGAAATATCGTCAATAAATTTAGATGTTTTTTTTTGATATAAAAGTGACCTCAAGTTTGTTAATCAATTAGAAAAATAATTTAAATGTAAATATATATATATTTTATAAAGATCAAGATAAGAACAGCATTATATAATGTTCAGAAATTATTTTTTTGCCCTATCGCTTTTGATATTGCCATTGGTATTACAGGCCAACCGTTGAGATGGAGCCTTATCGTCGCTTTTGATATCGAGCTGATTTGATCAAATTTTCTTAGTTTGAGATTATGGCATTCGCTACCGAACAATATAAACACATTATTCGATATCAGCTCGATATCAAAAGCGACGATTACACCCAGAACTATTTTGATTGCTAATTCCGAATGTTTTATACGAAAAAGGCTTGATATAATATGTTAATGATATGATATTCACATAGAAACGAATGAAAAAAGTTAATGCAACATTTTTTATTTGTAACTCTATTTAAAGGGATATATTTTATTTTATGGCAATTGGCAAATGACAAAATAGTCAGTTGCAGCGGTAACGTTGCATGTAAAGACTCAAAAAAATTAGAACTATATGTTTTCGTTATCTGTTGTTGGGGATTTGCTTTAAACCCTTGAAACCGTAGAAATTTAGTTTAGATTTTAAGTGAGTTTTGTCTTTAAGTTGAAATGAAGGTGGTTTAAGATACTGTTCATTTCACAAAAGCTTCTCTTATAATTTAAGTTTTCAGTTATTATCGCTCTCTGTAAACGGAATATGTATATTTCTAACTAAGCATCTTAAGATCTCATAAATATATGAAAGTAATTGCTACAACAGAGAAAAATGACAAGGTACTGCAGCAATAAAGTTATATCTTTTACTTATTTTTAAGAGATTTACATATATCGGACGATCTAATATTTGTCCTTATTGTTACATGCTCTATTCAGAAAACTAAAATATAAAGCTATGGCAGTAAAGGCTTTAAGTTAAATTTTTACATTTGTAATGTATTAAAAAACAAAGAATCAAAAAGCCAAGAAACATTTTAAATTCGTTGCTTTATTTTGGAAAATACGTGGCCTTCTTTTGATTTTAGTACGTTTTTAAATTTAAAAGTTGACAACGCAGACAGAAACCACCATAAGTCCCTGAAGTAAAAGCTGAGAACACCATTATTAAAGACATTAGCAATTTTGTTGAGTCTAGATTTTCGTACATACATACTTTTTTTACATACGCGTGCAGGTAAAAATGTGGTATACAAATGGCAATGTATGCAAAAAGAAGGATATTAACATGAAGATGTTATGGGCGTGGTACAGAATATATTTGAAAATACTCAAAATATATGTTAATAGACATTTGTAGAAGATTGCTTTTAATTACTTTTACTTTTTAATTACTCAAATGAAATAAACATAGCAATTAATTTAAGTATTAAGCAAAATTATTTTTGTACATATTTGTATTTTAAGGTAGACAGCAAATAAATATAGTAAACAATACTGCTCAATGAAGATAAGATTTTAAAGGAGATATAACCACTGATGAATAATGAGTTTGTTTTATATTTCAATGTACAAAAAGTACAAATTTTCTTTAATGTTAAATTTCATGAATTATGACAGTTCTCCAACAAATAAGAAACTTTAAGTTCAGAAGGACAAATTATTCATTAACATTTTTACGAACGCCCATTAATTGTATAATTTCTCTGCACAAATCATTAAATTATGTGAGAGCTTAAATTAAACACAGATTCATAATATAGGCTTAACAACCGTAAGACTTGCAGCTATTTCAATTGACTTTTCAATTGATCGATTACTGGAAAAATCAAGGAAAGATTTTATATATTTCGAGTTATTTAAACTATTTTTACTCTTAAAAACTACTCGAATTATTCGAATATTTAATTTTTTATAATTTTTATGGGAAAAAATGGCAAAAAAAATAATAACCAAGACTACTTACATAATTTAGTTCATAGAAGAAACTTAACATCTGCATAATATTTCAAATATATCGTTTTTAATATCATCATAAAAATAACATGAAATTATAATGTGTCGGTTTTAGTCGTACTTTATTTGAAGCGAATTAAAAATTGACTGCGAGTAGTTTTTTATTTTTTCTAGGCGAAAAAAGTAATATCCCAAACTTTAAAAAAGTGTAACCTTGATTCTGTGGATACTTTTTATTTCTTATTGTGATTTCGTCACAAAACTACTTACTTCGTTTTACCGCATTTTTGATAATCAATTCATCCATTTTATTATAGTTTTCGTTATTTCCATGTGATATATTTTGCTTCCGCAACCTCTTGTTCACGCTTTGGGATTTTTGATATATTGAATAAGTATTGCTCGAATTTAATATTTTTTAATTTATGTTCGAAAGAAGTACATGAAATTTCAATTTTTAGAAAAATAATTACATATTTTCTTTTGCTAAACTTTTAATAAAAAATTTTGCAAACGAATTATTTTCAATTGTTAAATTTTGAAATTATTACACACAACTCTAAAGTTCTATTCATAATAAAATGCCAGCTATTTATATACGAGTATATTGGACTGTCTCGCCTTACAGGCAAAAAAAAGTTCGCCGTACACCACCAAATATAAAGTATTGTTGCAAGGCAGTTTAAAAATTTTTTTAATTTTTTGCCGAATGTAGGGGTTACCAAATACACATTTTGTTATACAGGGTGTCTGGCGTTTGTTTATAATTTTTGATTAAACGAAAGAGAATAGATCTTATATTGATAAATGTTTTATTTAATGTCGGCAATTATGTATGGAAAACAATATCAAATAAATGTCCGCCTCTGTTAGCCTCACATATGCGACCGCTTTTGAGCACATTTTTCATTACATTCTCACACATTTCACGAAGGGTTTTCCTCACGAATATTTTGTTTGAGTTGCTCAAGCGTTTCTGTTTTCTTGCCTAAGCCTTGCTTTTTAGATATCCCCACAAAAGGAAGTCCGGGGCAGTCAAATCAGCCGACCGTGGAGGCCAATCAACATCACCATTTCTTGAAGTAACTTATTGTGGAAAGAGGTCTCGCAGTAATTCCATTGTAGTCCTGGTTGTATGCGATGTGACACCGTCTTGTTGATACAACATGTTAATCAAGCCGAAAGCATGCACTTGTGGCGTTAAAAGGTTTTCAATTATATCACGATATCGCTCCCCATTCACAGTTATGCCGTATTCATTTTAAAAGAAGTAAGGTCCTCCTGACCAAATTGCACACCAGACTTTCACTTTTAATGGATGCACAGGTGGCTGATGAATAATTTGAGGGTTTTCCATTGCCCAGAACTGGTTATTCTGTTTATTCACGTATCCATTCAAATTCACTCATTAAGATTTTTTCGTGAAAATCGGGGTTGTCATCGGCGAGCTGTAACATCCTATTGGCATATGTACGGCGGCGTAAATGGTCTTGTGAAAGAAACTCTTGTGTCAAATGCATATTAAATGGAAACAAATGCAAATCCTTGTGCAAAATTGTGGCGGAAGTTGTTCTTTGAAGATCAAGCTCCTGAGCACGGTGTCAAATTGAGGTTGATGGATTGTTTTGAACACTTTCTTGAGGAGCATTAATGTTTTCAGCCGATCTTGCAGTACGTTGTGGTCCATGCTTGGGCCTATCACCTACAGACCATCTTTCTTCGAAATCATTCACTACACGATAAATAGTGCGTTTTGTTGGCACGTTGTTTCTCCCAAAAATTTCACGTCATTTTCACATCGTCATCGTTTTAACGATTAAAACACGTTGGTTTTTCGAATATTTATCCATAATAAATTTTCCACGTGCAGTCTTCACGACTGCCAAATACGAATTGTCAAGACTAATGTTTACCAAAATGGTGTCAAAACAAAGTAGTATACCTTCCCGGCGAACATCCTGTATCTTCGGCATTTACAGTCCGATCTTACCGTGTGATATATCGATGTTTTTCTCCTGAGGTTTTTATTTCTTTAATAGTCATCCGGAAATATTTGTCAATGCAATCATGTGTTTCATTGCATATCTTTTAATATTTGCATATATTTTAATCCTCGTATGTATTTTTACAGATTTATAATATTAATTTTTCATCTGCTTTGTATTCATTGCAGTTTAAGCAATCACATTTTAATCAATATCGATTGCTTTACATTTTGTTACAGAATTTTTAAAAAATATATATTTTTTGAATAAGTAGAAGTAATTTTTAGTAGTTTTTAGATCGCCCAAGTGATTAATTAATTTTAGTAATCAAAACTGATCAAAAAAGTGATTTTTGAAAAAAAAAATCATCATCCAAATGCAAATTGGGGGCTTTCAATTTTATATTTTAGAAATCACCCGACTATTAGAATGTTTATATATTTGATCTATCTTTACAATCTTTTTACTTTAATATCAGCCAAACTTTGTTACATTTACTTTTGGTTGTGTAAAATCTCTACGTTACTATTATATAATTAAGGTTACATTTTACCATTTTCGACAGAATGTGTAATTTTTGCAGCCATTCCTTTTAGCTATGCAGAAAATTTGCGATTGTTTAACTGTTATTCACCACCAGCACTGAAATCATACCAATTTGTTCTTTGTACAAGTTATGAAAACCATTAGTTACGGTAGAAGTTCTGTAATGTTTTACGCAAAATTAGTAGGGCATAATGAAATAAACGGCTTAAAAGTTTAAATTTGTAGCGAATATTTACTTTAAAGACCAATAAATAATATGCGAAAAATTTATTGTAATTGCTTTAGTAAAAGCAATTCACTCTTATGATAAGCAAGGTCTTGAAATCGTGCGAAGCTATAATTTTCTTTACGAAATTTCTGATGCCATAGTGGATTTGCGTTAAACTTGGTGAAGAAGCTTTACCAATAGAAACTAATATATACAAGTAAGCTTAGTCCTTTGAAGGATAAACCATAAATAAAAGACAAATCAAAAACCACTGAAGCACAAATTTTGATTTAAAAAGATGTAAAAAGTGATAAGTCTTGCCTCGAAAGTCTTAATGGCAACGCTATTAGATACTAACATTAATAGAAATGTAAAATAAAAATAGAAAGCATGTAAGTAAAAAAATTTACATGAAAATAATTTGTAAAAATACATGGACATTTTCTGTAATCGGAACATGACTTGCATAGTCCTGCTAAGTATTTCTATTAACTTTTTTCCATTGCAATAGAATACTTTGTATTATTGCTTAATTTTTTGATAGATGAAATGCTGTTTTATTAAAATTGTTTTATTTATAATTTAGTTCAAAGCAGAAAAAATTCCCAGAGGAAAAAAATATTAAACAGCCGTTGAGAAAAGAATGAAACTTCAAGCTTTATTTTTAATTTTCATATCACGTATTATTGACAAATCATTATGGGTATTATTGTTGTTCAACAGGATGTAAGTCGAAAGAAATAGATTTTTCTTATTTTTTGCAGCTACAGAATAAATTTATATATTCTAAAATCCATTGCTAGCAAACCTATAGTGTTTTCCAATAAGGACTGGTCGATTGTGTGTGATGTATGTATGGTTATATTTCTAAATTCAATCTAAAATAAGCCTTCAAGAAGGCTTCTGGTTCACGCACACATTTTACAGGCAAAATAGCTGTACTCGAAGTTGGATATCAACAATTGAAAAACTGCTGCTGCTGGAAAACGGTTTCAGTAACGAATAACCATTTTGATAAAAAAAAAACTTTATCACTTGGACGTGCTGCCGTATGACCTCACCTGGCGATATTATTTTGCAGCAGGTACAGAATAAAAAGTAACATATTTGGCTAAACAACAATGATTTTAAAGGCTGTCAGAACTGACTCGCTGCTATTATGAAACCCTATGATAAATGAAAATTTTGATTAGGAATGCTATCAATATGTTTTTCTTTCTCATTTATGCAAATGATTTATTTATTTCATTTCAAATGAAAGAAAAACTTCAGATTTTTTCTTATTTAATATAAAATGATTACTTAAAAATAACATTTAGGGAATAAAAATCTTTGTCAGTGTAGCAAATATGTTAACATAATGGGTTTTCCTTGTATTTCAGTGCCCGTGAAAAAGTATTTGCTAAAGGAAGTATAAAAATGTTTGTATATATCTCTTATTGATACTAACACCTTTTATAAAATGATAAATTTTCTATTATATTTTTGTATATAAAATTTGTGTTGTGTATTAAGAAATATGACTATTTAATATTATGCATTGGAGTAATATTTATATATCTTATTCATAAAATATTATATGATATAACACGTATTTATTTATGCTAGAAATACCTTAAAAAATAAACAAATCACATGTAACCCTAATTTGTTAATGGAGGTTAAGTATTATTTTTGTGTAACAAATCTTAAATATACATACATCATAATAATGACAAGAATCATTCGAAACAGATGCCTATTTTTACGTTTATTACAGCTACTTTAATATAAATCAAATGATATGTATGTATGTTATTAAATGGGGTTATTATCTTAGAAATATTTCTTGTATTAGTAATTGATACTCCATAAGATACACATTTAATAGGCCAATTTTCGAAGGTGGCGCTTGCTTTGCCAACTCTTATAACGCATTTGCTTACTAATTTTTTTCAGACATTTCAAAGCGTTTTTTTTTAAGTTTTGCATGAGCGCCTGAAGTTTACTCCTTATGAACTTAAAGTACAATGGGGAACTTAATACATAAATGTAATCCTTTTTGAAAGGCCTCATGAAGTGTCTTATATATTTTTATAATTATTGGGGAGCAAATCAGTCGCGAATTTTAAAATCAGTGTTTCTCAAAGTTTAAAAGCGACACAATTAAGAGTATTTAAAAACAGAAACAAAACTTTTTTTTTACTGATTTTATCTCTTAAAATAATAAGATGGTTTGTAGACATACTTCACGTCTTCAAATAATTCCGAATTACCGGATTTTTCAAGGATTTATATGTTTAAGTTTTCTTTTCAAGTTTTCTAACTTCCTTTTCTTAAACAGAGTACAGAGTAAAATGAAAAACAAGAAGGGCAGAATAAGTTAATAAGGTTTTGTTTATAATGTTGTTGTCACCAGAATATATTTAAATTATTTAATCCACTGCAAGAAGAGACGATAAACGATATACTGGAAAACATCTGCAATAAAACAAAGTTTCTAAAACTGCAATGTAAATATCATTATATATTAAAATATTATATATGTTCGCATATAAAAATAAATTTAACGTTAATTACTAAAAATTATCAAATACGTAATCGGAGCTTTTACAAACCATATTAATACAAACAAAAAGTTATAACGAATTAAATACATAGTGATGAATTCAATATTACTTTGCATGTTAATGTAATTTTCCATTTTATGTAATCTTTGAGTATTGAATAAGATTTACTTGTTTTGCAGCAGCAGAAATTAATTACGTAAATTAAATAAGTAATTTTGTTGGAATCTTAATACTCTTGTTTTGAACGCAGTTAAGCTTTCAATAGGTGAACATAGCCTATTAAAATAACATATTTGAAAAAAATTTATTGGGAATTTTTCATATATAGAAAAATGCACTATTTAAGAAACCATCTCCTTCTGCTAGCAATAAATAAAGATGTTCAGAATCACCGAAATCACTTGTCACAGTTTGGAATGAATGAGTGTCAAATATAAATACCTTTCTAAAGGGATTTAAAAAGTCAGTATTTCAAACGTGTTTAATTTGCTGTCGTTCGTGTTGCTGTTATTTTCATTATAGTCTTTATAAAGCTTTTTATAGTATGAATTTATTACATACATACAATTTGCAAGACCACATACTAACATGATACTTGTTTTTAGTTTAAAGGTTAAACAATTATTTAAAAAAATATATACATAAAAAATTTTTGCCATCATTGTGTTTATTATTTTATTTAAAATTTATTTAATTAATTGAAATGTCATATGCCAGAGACATGTGTTGCATGTAATTGTACTCAATTATTGTTCATAAAATGAATTTTATCAACATTTAAGTAATTACACAAATATTATTAACCTTTAACTATGGAAAAGGGTACTAACAGTCCTTAATTTTTTCTAACTTCTATGTCTTCCCATTTCTACAATAAAATCCGAATATATTTTTCCTAGATGCGGATATGCCTGCTTATATAGTAGTCTGTGGGACTTTATGTCAATAATTGTTTGACTAACAAAATGTCCACACTTAAAGGTTAAGAGCATTATTATTAATATTGTTTTATTTTATATAATGGTATACAATAATCCATAAGGATAACTACACAGCAATGAGATAAATTAAAACAGAGTCCAATGAAAAATTTAAAAATGAAATCCTCGCATTTTCATTGTACATAAAAACGCATGTAAAAATTATATTTTCTGTGGATTTAAATAACACTTTTGCACAATATGGGTTTTGTTGGCGATTTAGTTTTCACGCATACATATTCGGAATTTATCGAATTAACTTTTACACATTTGACTATACATATACAAATAAATATATTAAATTCACACGTTTAAAAATTACAATAATAACAAAGTGGTAAGCGTATTATATTTATCAATGTAAATTTAGGTACATAAGAGAAAATAGTATTAAACATTTATAAAAAAATCATAAAATATTTAACGATTTAATAAAAATATTATATGAACGTATGTACACTAGGGAGCGCCTATTTGTAAGGACTAAAATTTATCGATTATGTGCCATCTATTTTTTGGTAGCTTTTGGCATGAGGAAAAAAAGTTTTACTACAACATGTAAAAAAAAATTTTTCGAGGCGCCCAAGTTTTGAATTTTTCTCAATTTTTATTTGTAAGGTTTTTTTTTAATTGACAATCAATAACTAATTCAAATTTTCATTAATAAATAATTCAATATCATCAAAAATAATTCAATAATAATTCAAAAATAAATTTCACCTTGGAAAGGTAATATTTAAAAAAATATATAAATCAGTCGATTTTTTTTATAGAGGCTCAACTGAAATGTCAGAAACGTTTTGCAGATTTATTCGTTTAAGATAAAAATTTCCTCAAAATTCAGGAACAGCCTCCAGCTTAGGGAATGCAAATCTATTATAATCTTAATTGTCATCGCAATTAATAGGAGCATTTAATCGTAGTCACAATCGAAACAATTAACATCGATTCTCGTCTCGCTTCTTACTTTCCACGCAATATGGTTCTGAATGAAAATCAATCAGTTAGAAGTAGTTCGAAAATAATAAAAATGTTAGTTTTTAATTCAAAGTGATTATTATTTTTGGCTAAAATAATAATCACTTTGGATAATCGAAAAATAATCACTTTAAATAAAAAATACAAATTTTTTTATATAAAAAGTCCAACCAAAATTTCCTGTTCCTTTTCATCTTCTTTTGATAAATTGACTTTATTTATTGTTTTGCTTATTAAGAGATATTGTTGAGACGAAGTGCACCGTCTATATCTTATTGCAATTGTTTTTGTATTTACGGAACAAATGGTTCCTTAAGTTTTCACCACAATACGCATTTGTATACATGTGTTAGATTCAAGTAAAAATATACTTTGTGTATTGTTTTTGCAAAGAAAAAAAAACAGAACAATTACCAAATTTTTAACTCCTTTAAAAAATTAAGTTGAAAAAATTTATGATCTTCGCTCAAAGGAGCGACAGTATTTTTACTTGTTTTGCACATTGAGCAGCTTTATTGAAATTTAAGTTCGTCTGCGTTAATATTTTCCATTTCCTGCTGTTCAAATTGATTATTTTCAGAGATTGTCGAACAAAGATCAAACATGGGTTTTCCTCAATTCTAGGGACTACAGTACAATATTCCAGTTGTTCTTTAGCGAAATGCATGAGTTCAATTCTTCACATAAATCACGTATACCATCAGCTTAAATCTTTCCACCAACTTCACAATTGCCTGCCGAGAAGTTGCTTCACGACGACCCGAAAATATTCTAGTATTGCGAACTGTGACCACGAAATTGTTACCATTTTTGTAGTGAATTTTAGTAATTTCAGTTGAAGGGTATATCGTTCCATTTTTATTAATGGCATAGTTTTCACTTATCATCTGTCAGGTTGAGTCCCGCCACCTGTAAAAATTGGGGGCTATTGAAAGTGAAACGACTTTTTGGAACACCCCATACAGTCTTCGGATACAACGCACTTCTTGTAACTTCTTTGACGCTAATTTCAGTGATATAAAAAACAATTGTCTCTATTACTAAAATATTGCGGAAAAAAACTAAATCGGAAACAAAAGTTTTGAATTTTTCAGAGGAAGTAATTTTTCCTTTTCTTTAAATCTTGTAATTTTTCAGGGTTTTCGTCAAATTCGCAATATTATAATTTGATGTCTTTTCGATATTAGCAAGATTTTGCCAGTTTTCTTAGTATTTAGCATTATACTCAGTTTTGCGATCTTAAAACAATATTATTTATGTCTTCTTTCCAGTTTAATAATTTTTTTTGCGAATTGTTTCCATTTACGCAATAGCCGCAATTTTTTATATATTTTTGCAGATTTGGCTGCTTTTAAACATAATTTGCAATCTTTTTGGTTGTGTTTAAATATACGTTCTGGTTGTGAGTATTTTCGTATCCACATGTCAGAGTTCATTGCTACGATGAATATTACCAACGACAAATACATTTTGTTTATACCATTAAGCGTTTGTAAAATCGTGTTTGACGATTCAGGTAAAATAACATATTTTTAATGACAGGACTAGAGTAGATAATCTTATCTATGATTATATACAATATTTTATAAGAAAATAATCTAAATTATAAGAAGATAAAAGTAGGCATATATACTCTTGTAAATTTTGATCTCATTAAAAGAAAGAATCCAAATTCAACTGCCCAGTTCAAAAGCTCTTGTAAGTGTTGTAAGTTGCACAAATTTTGAAGTTGATTTTATATAAAAATATGTTTAGAAGAAAACTTATGCGGAAATTACCAACAGCATTGATACAACTTACAGCTCCTAATTGTGAATTGTACTACTAGTAAAATTCTACCGTCACATTTTGAATTTCAATAAAAGATTGATTTAAAGATTCAAGATTGTCACAGAAGCCAATGTAGTCGGATTTTCATTTGAAAAGATGCCAAAAAAACTTTTTGTGTGATGATTTTCAATTTTATCTGTTTGATGTTTAAAACAGATAGTAATTCTAGTTTGAATATAAAACCGATACTATTGAAATCCATCACACAAAAGTATTTTTTATCATCTTTTCAAATCAAATTTCTATTACGTGCGATTCTGTGACACCCTAATTATTTTTGAATACAAATTTACAAATTTAAATCAGAGAAAGAATACCCAACACAAAAACAAAGATAAAAATTAGAGGTTTTTCTGAAAAGTGACTTTATTATTAAGGCCAGCACTAATAATATTTTCCACTAAAAAAATTCATAGAAATTATTATAGAAAAAGCTAAAAAAACTGTGTACCAAAATATTTTATAAATTATCAGAAAATTAATTTAAAAACCTTTGAATCTTTTATTAGACCTTGATATTTACGTTACATTACTTTCATTAAGAGAAAATAAACTTTTGAAAATATTTTTAAAATTAAATTGTTTTATCTATTTTTATATTTTATTGTTCTATGATGATTCGTGAATGTTAGTTTTATGTGTTAATAGCTGTGGAACATTATTTTGGAATCAGCACAAAGTCTGAAGTATTTTAATGTAAAGTTTTGATGTTAGTCATTTTATCTACAACTTGCTTTCCTCATGCTAAATCATAATGTATTGTAATGGTATTTAATTATGATTCTATTCCATTTCTGAAATTTATATACTGTTAGAATTCATTTTAAGAAAAATTAAAAAAAAAATAAACTCTTAAAATTATTTTAGAGTTAATTTTTGTATTGCAAATACTCTTAAGATTACGTGCACAGCACTGGTGTTTTCTTTCTTTACGTACTAAATGTTTCTAAGGTTTTATGGGTGCTAAAATCACAAAACTCAACACTTCTACATTAAAGTTCAATTTTGTGTGGCCTTGCAAAGATTAACAAATAAAATGTTAAACTTTTTATCAAAGGATTTATGAGTCCAGAAGTAAATTGTTGGTGTAAAACCATTAAACAAGCAAAGAAATAAAAATTATACGTAATTCTTTCTTTTGCTCTATTTTCGTTTTCTAAAGGCTGCGCCACTCTTTCGCATCTTATAATCTTAAACTTCGTTAATGACTTCTGTGGATTTATGGAAAAACATTTAATGAACCCTTACAAAAATTAAAACGAATAAAAAACAAATGAAAGAAAGGGTCCAATTAAAATGTGTTAACAATGTTTGTTCTTAAGAAGTCATAAGTGCAATTGAGTCTTTAGCTTTATTTTTATACAGGGCATTTTTTAAATTCTGTTAAATTAAAAGTACTAGCGCAAAAATACGTTCAAGAAGAATCTTTAAATAAATGTATATGTACTTTTAATTAAACGCAGTTTTTTTAATTATGGTAACCAGATTTATATATAGTTTTATATATTATCTGCTTCTGTCATCACAATTAAATTGTTGCTTCAATACGCCTGTTATAGCTTTCGTATGCTCAAAATAAAAATCAATCCAGCCGCATTTAAATCAATCCAAAGCAGTGTTAAAAGTAAAGTAAATCCCGGATTTACTAAAATCTAGTACAGAAAGATTGATTTAAGTACGATCGGATTTAAATGCTCAATTTAAGTTAATAATTTTGTACTGCTGTTAGGATATTCCAGTATTGGCAATCTAAAGTAATACCGTTTTCGGATTGATTAAACTACATTTTATTGTTATTTTTACTAAAAATTTTAAGTACGACTCGTTCTCAAAGTAAGTAGAAAATACTTGAATTTAATACGGCGTTTTTATTTCTGTGTATTTATATAAAAACAGTTTTTGTCAAGAACACGCTATCTTTTTCACGGATGTTTCAAACTTAACTATGCTAACTCACAAGAGTTAGTTTTTAAATAAAAATTCTCAAAAGTTTTATATATTTTACAGGCTAATGCAAGTTTATGCTAATAAAAGTTAAAATAAACGGTTGATCAATAGAGTTATTTTTACTTCACAAATTTTAATTAAATTTGGTGTTAAAATACGTTTTGCTCAAGCGTTTTTCCAAAAGTGTTCTATAATTTAACAAATTTTTGTAATATAACAACATTTTTTCTTGCTGCAATTAAATCAAAAATTTAAAAAAATTGTTTAAAAAATTTTAGTTTGTAATATGTAAAAAATATTTATCATATTATGAGCTGGACATAAATTAGGTAAGCCTATCCACATTCGATATATTTTGATATAATCAAAAAATTGTATTTATTTTAATTAGCTCGGCTGAGTAACTGAGTAACATATTTCATAAGTCCGAGTTCAAGTTTTCACGCACTTCTACCTGAATTGATGTAGACCTTTTCTATGCAAAAAAACTCACTATAATTTTTATATTACAACACAAAAATATACATTAAATTTATAGAAACAATTATTATATTTTAAAAATTTCAGTAGGAAAAAAAATCCCACATGTTTTCATAAAACTTCTTTACTATACAATAATATCAGTAAAGAATTCCGCTGAAATTTGATTCCAGCTGCTCATTTGTACACAGAAGGTCACAAGAACATTTTTATTTTTACACATAATTCTTATCGAAACCTGAAGTTTAGGTAGGACTGCCTTTATATGGTACTAAGGTGCAAGGACGTTCACCTTCCGAAGGCAGTTGATTTTTTTGTCGTTTTGTTTTGCATTCTATCTTGTCAAAGTTCATAAGAAAATAAACAAAAGCATTTCGTAAATGGTATTTAACCGAAATGGCGCCTGAGGGAAATATATCAATTCACCTTGATATAGCAACTGCTACCACCCTTGTGTTTGTATATTTTAGTATTTGAGAGCAGTTTCATTGAGTACACAACGAATGTAAAAAGTAAATTGTTAACAAAACAAAATAAAAAAATAACAAAAAATTCAATAGCAAAGTAACACGACTAAAAAAAATATGAACCAAAGGACACTTTAAACCTTAAAAATTGAGTTAAAATGAGAAGAAACTAAAACAAATTTTCTGCAGTTTTCAACTCTCAAGTCGTTTGATAATCCTAATTAAAAAAAGGTTGTTAACAAATTTTATATAAACATATGAGCAGATTTAATAACTTTCTATGTAAATGTAATATGTATCCTTATTAAGGGCTTTGCATTATTAGGATATTTTTTTTTGATTTGGTAAAGAATTTCCGAATTTTTAAGACAACATTTTTAATTACCAGTACGTAATTTTTATAACTTGTAAAGTATACGCCTCGTTACAAACTTCACTTTATATTAATATATCCGAAACACTGATTACCAAACAAATTCAGCATTTCCAATGGGAAATAAAACTATACTATTAATTAAACAAAAATGGGAAAGGGTTTTAAAAAGTTAGCTCGAATTTAAATGTTATGGCCTCTTGAAGTTGGGCAATTTCTGAAAATTTTTTGCACTATGAGTGAAGATGGAAAAAAACGTATATATAAAAATATTTAATGGAGTGTTATTGTGCGAACTTATTGTTGCATTGAATACAATGTGGAAAAAAATATTTTGTCCTTTATTTCACCAAATAGTGGGCGGTCAAATCTAAAAATATTATAAATTTTTCTATTAAAATGCACTGCATGACATTCTTGGCTTTTTCAGAAAAATATAAAACTATTTTGGATCAAATGCGTCTTCAATTTTATTACGATCTGCTTACATTTCCCATTGGAGTTCTCGAAGCTGGCGGTGATGACCCAAAACATGTTGCATAGTGTTATTTTTGAGGCGGTATAAGAAAATAGGAATAACAAAGTTGTTTTAATAATTTGCAAACTAATAAGTAAAGTTATGGTCAGAGTGGAAAAATCTGCACAGATATTTGTTTTGAGTAATAATTAAAAAAACATTGTATGGTTTGCGTAACCGGGTTTTAAATATCAAACCAAAAAATCAAAATAAATTATGTATGAGCAAATCGTGCATGCCGAACGCTACATTCGTACGCGTTTTCACATTAATATCTAAAAATTTTTTGTTTTTTCAAAAGAAGTACCTTCAACTTATGCATGGTGTTTAGTAAAATATAAGTGTACCGTCGAATGGCATAAAAAATAATTTTTAGAAGGTATTTGTTGCAAAATAATTGATCACAAAGTTTTGTGAAGCACGCTACAAAAAACGGAAGTAGCTTTAAAAGTTAAAGTATGTTTTCGTAATTTTTAGCGAATTTTCCATAATAAGGCACACAAAGTCTAGTTCCAAAAAGAAAAATTAATATAAAGCTTAGTGTAGACGTTATGTTGAATCAGCATACGTATGCTTACACTCAAATGCTTGAAAATAATAACAAATGCCTCTATTAGCATATTCAATATGTTTGACATCTACATGATATGCTGAAAGTAGCAATTTTTTATCAGCATATATCAGCAAGTTAAATGTACACATAAGAGCTACATATGCTGAGTTGTATAAACGTTTGTTTATGAAACTGGTGAGTCTGATAACGCTTGTTAATTACTATTCAATTTATGTACTTATACGTATAATTTTTGCAATAAATTTCATTAATATAAATAAAAAATAAAAATAAACATAAATGATGTCGTCGGAGGGCGAAATATAACTAGCTATTGCAAAACTTACCAAGTACAAAATCGAGATAAATTAAGCTATAAACATATTCACGGCAACAGGCTACACGGCTACATGGCTACCAATGTCGCTGGCTTTTAAAAAAATTTGCAACTTTTTGCTGAATTTTGAGTTTTTTGCAATGTGGGTTACTTATTGACTTTTTATTATTTCATATACTTTTAAATGATATTAACATTTCAATTTTCTCAATGATTGGGCTTATGCATAAGTCGCATATCCATACGAATTTGGAAAACGTGTTTAAACAAATAACATCTGTCAGCATACACAGGAAATTTGTTAAGCACTAATAATATGAAGTTTACACGATATACTAAAATTACCAACATACGTTTGTTGATATTGTTAACAAAGTGTTAGCGAATGTTGTTAAACATACGTATGTTGGAAAAATTTGCGTTTACACGTTATGTAAGCACTTTTAACAAATTTTTCAGCATAAATATTCTGATTCAACATATCTTCTAAACTTAGCTTAAGAGAATTCTAAAATAGCTTATTTGTAGCCAAAAGTTTTTCCGTTTTCTATCAAAAGACGTAAACCCTTTCTGATGCACTCTACATGACGCACGTTACATTTCTTCTATTCTATTTTATTTTTTAAGATTTCATACTTAATTTCAATATTTCCAAAATAGTAAAAAACCTGAAGTGAATTCAATGTATAAAAATATTGCTTTCGATCGGGCCATCTTCATTAACACTAAAGTAATGATATGAATTCCTAAAAATTGCTAATTTCTGGTGGAAATTAGAAGATCTGAGGAAGGGTAAGATTTGGTAGTAATTTGTGCATTAATGAGTATCGAAATACATTTATTTTATTTATAAAATGATATATCTAATACTCCTTAAAAAGGAGATAATACTTTGTATAAATATGAAAAAATTTTGGTTGGTGCACTGTTTTTGGGACTCGCCCATATTCATAAACTTTCACTATATATTGAAATCTAGAGTTTCTATAAAAAACTCTGTTGGTTTTTGGCTCAGCAGATAAAAATATACAGTAATATTTATTCCATAAATTTTATAAATACTATTGAACTGTGTAGCAGACTTTAATTTTTATAGTGAGAAATCAGTAAAATTTACATGCTTATTTAACTTTAGAATTAAAATATTTTTTTTATAAATACTAATTTCAAATAATATCAAGTTATTAAAGATAAAAAGTGCTCTTAGTAAAATTTTTTAATATATTAATATATGTATTTTATTTTGCTGAAATTTAATCATTTTAATGTATTCCATAAAAGTTAAAGCAATATAAGTTTAATCATATATTATTGTTCTCAATGTCTTAATATTTATAAATTCATGACCACATTTAATCGTATTTAGAAGTACATTTTTCGCATATGTGTTTTAAATATGTGCCGCACAGACCATTTTCTAAATTATTTGAACGATTTCTTTGAAATATGTATTTTCAAAATTATTTCTAAATGAACATTACATATAATCATTGCCAATTTAATATTGATTGTGTTCAACACTTTTGTCCTTACCATTGTCACCATCTTCATAGTTGTAACGCCTACCTTTGATGTAAGTATATCCTTCCTTTAAGATTGATTCACTTAAGTAAAAGTCTTAAACTTAAATGTGCTTTGGACTTGGTCATAAGTTCTACAAATATACAAACAGACATTACCACCGAAAGCTGTCCTTTGTAATTTTCAAATAATCGAGGGTTACTTTGAAGAATCTTCAAGTGTTTTAAAAGATGTATTGTAAATATGTTATCAACATTTACATTTCGAAAAAAGAATTTGACGTTAGTCCTGACATTTTTGCCACAACTATACAAATAGTTGTGACGAATTAATTTTTAATATAACTGTATAAGTAATAAGCAATAAATTTGCATTTTCCTCTTAAATTATTATTGTTCATAGCAGCTGAGACTTGGCGTAACTACAACAGAATTTTTTTTAAATACAAAAAAAAAAACGTTTTATCAGTTTGTAATGAAATATGACTAAAAATCAAATAAATAAATAAACAGCATTTAAGGGTACTAAGAGTTACACTAAATACTAACAATGTACATCATACTTTTTAACATGGTAATGTATGCTATAATTTCCATAACTATTTTTATTATATGTAAGTAATTCAAGTCTTCCTACACCTGATCATCTATTTCCGAAAGATTCATTTTGCTGTGGTGGGTCTTCGAGCATTTTTGACGATCTTGTGAGTCCATACTATAATTGAACTTGATCATTATAAGATAACATCAGAATGATTTACTATATTACATTTATATTTAGTTGTAAGAAATTTATATTTAGTTATAAGACTATTTATTATTATATGGTAAATTATTTTTATTGACAACATGTTTTAACTTTAACCAAACGTATATCCAACACAGTCATATTATGATTTGACTACAAGAACATAACTCAATCATAATATGTTGCTTTTATAGTATTATAGCCTCAACCATATTTTGCTTTTATTAAAAAAGGATCTGATTATTTTAAGCTACCCTCCTTCATAAAAGAGACTTACTTTCTCTTGCAAACAAGATTACACACAAACATATATTAACACCCATCTATGAAGATACTTAACGTTGACATTCTTGGAAAGTACTTTAGATGTTGAACACACTTGTCTGTTTTTGTTTACAAACACATTTACGTATTTTGCAAGATTACTCTGACCATCTATGAAGATGACACTAATATGTTTTATTTTACATTATGTGACCATTAAATAGATACAACGGTTTGTTTGGTGCATTGAATGCTGGTAACCCCCAATATAGTTCTAGATGCGGGAACATATCCTTTATAATTCTAGAAATTTTTTAATAACTCGGTCTATCACCGACGATTACAACGACTTTTTAAAACTTCAAAATCTTGGTCACTACAAAGTTTTACTACTTTCTACTTATTTTTAAGTCTATTACGATTCGGAAAAGAGTAGTTCTCAAGTGAAAACTCTCGATGGAAACATACTCAATTTCCCAAGAAAGTAGGAAATAAAAATTACACACTATTACTTAATTATGTATTTGTTCTTTATTTATTATTTATTTTCCTTTTAAATAATAATTTAAATAGCGTTTTAGCAGACTCTACAAAAAAATAATATATGTATTGGTAAGAAATTTAGTTGTATTAATGAGTCATGAAATCTTTGCGTAATATCCCTGACAGACATATGATTTAAAGACATATGGTATACGTACTACGGTTGTTTGTACTAATTTAGTGTGGCAGACTTGTAGTATCTGTACTGTAATATCTGTGGTTTTCATAAATAACAGCGCATGTACAAAAGCCAAGTTTTTTAGGAGAGCCAAAATAAGTTATTTTTGAAGCTACGATCAATAATAATGTAGATTTAGGTTATGACGATATTTTAATTAGTTTTTAGGGCATATGGTGTATGGAACAGTTACAAATCCTCAGTGAATGGATTCAAGAATCTTATAAGGAAGGCTAAAAGACGGTCATGGAGGGATTTCTGCAGTGATGTAGAAAACTCCTCGGAGACAAGTCGGCTACGTAAGATCTTATCCTCAAGACCAGTTATTCCATCGCATATACAGAAGACAGATGGATCCTGGACAACAAATAGTCAGGAGACCCTTGAGGTTCTGATGAATACTCACTTCCCAGGCTGCACTGATGATGTGCCGAGGGAGGTAATTCTTAATGGCGCTCGGAATAACTCTATTATCCCGATAACTCGTCATCGTGTGGAATGGGCTGTTAAAAGCTTTCATCCCTTTAAATCCCCAGGTCCGGATGGGATTATCCCAGCGGATCTGCAAAATAACCTAGAGACACTGATGCCATGGCTCCTGGTGATTTTCAGAGCCTGCCTAAGTCTCTTACATGTCCCATCTATATGGACAACATATAAGATTGTCTTCATCCCCAAGGGGGGGAAAACATCGCACACTAAGGCTAAAGACTTCAGGCCTATCAGTCTATCCTCCTTTCTGCTGAAAACACTGGAGAGGATTATAGACATTCATATCAGATCAAAGCTAGGACATAATTCCTTGTCAATGGCTCAACATGCCTATACGAAAGGGAAGTCCACCGAAACTGCGCTTCACTTATTGGTGGGTCACATAGAGAGATCCCTACAATACAAGGAATTCGCATTAGTTGCTTTCCTGGATATTGAGGGAGCTTTCAACAATGTTAAACCAGAGTCGGTTATTAATGCGATGAGGCTACTGGAGATCGACCCAGAGATCATCCAATTTGTTAGTAGCATCTTGCACTTTCGGCGTATTGAATCTAACTGGGGCGCCGCAAACATTTCCAAAGTGGCTACCAGGGGCACACCGCAAGGAGGTGTACTCTCGCCATTACTTTGGAACCTAAATATAAATTTCCTCCTCAGGGCCATGGAAAAAACGTGCTGCAGAACGATTGCGTATGCGGATGACGTCGCAGTCATGGCTATGGGTAAGGATCCCAGACTACTGTCTGCACTAATGGAATCCGCACTGGATGTCCTCGTAAAATGGTGCCGGGGATGTGGTCTGGATGTGAATCCGGCCAAAACGGAACTGGTACTTTTCACTAGGAGATACAAAATTCCCAAATTTGTTACCCCAAAGCTGAATGGGGTTCCACTGAAACTAGTGCCAAATATCTTGGAATAATACTAGATAGTAAATTGAACTGGAATATGAATACCACTTCCAGAACCATTAAGGCAGCAACTGTATTATATTGCTGCAAAAAAGCCATTGGCCTAAATTGGGGTATCAACCCGAAAAATGTATACTGGCTATACGAATGTGTCATTAAACCCATTCTATTCTACGGTGCAGTCGTTTGGTGGCCGGCGCTTAGGCGGAAGAGTCATCAAACTAAGTTTGAACGTATAATGAGAATGATGGCAATAACAGTAACAGGTGCCTTTAGAACAACTCCTTCTAAGGCACTGTTAACGATATTGAACTGGCTACCACCAGACACTTTGGCTAAAAAGTTGGCTGCGAACACGGCAGTAAGACTAAAAGCCTCCAGAGCATGGAGAGATTACAATATCGGTCATGCCAACATCCTATATAATATAAATTGGAACATGAGCGTTGACTATGTCACACCTGAGCCAATCTTTGATCCTGGCTTCTCTGTAAGCTTTTCGGATAACGCGGTCCACCCTGATGACCTACATACACCCGTGAATGTGATTCAAATTTTCACGGACGGGTCGAAATCACTGAATGGTGTCGGTTCTGGCATTTACTCCGAGCAGCTAAACTGGTGCATTCCTCTAAGGCTGCCGGACCACTGCAGTGTCATTCAGGCTGAAATAACGGCCATCTACACAGCCGCAAAACTCATTCGGTATGGCGAAATATCTGGTAGGGATATTCAGATCATTACCGATAGTAAGGCGGCCATTAGATCCCTGGAGAATGTGTTCATCACATCAAAAATTGTCAAGGAATGCCGGATATCTCTGGACGAGATAGCGAGACATTCAACGGTTACCCTTAAGTGGGTACCAGGACAGAGGGACTTACACGAAAACTGTATCGCGGACGCATTGGCGCGTGCAGGCTCCACTTTAAATCGTAACGATTCAACACATGACATAGGCGTCTCTCTCCCAATGAGTAAACAACTTATTGCACATAAGTTTCACCTTATTGTAATTCAGAAATGGTTAGATGAAACTACCTGTAGGGAAACTAGAAAAATCTGGCCCATAATAGATGAAAAAAGGACTAAGCGGGCACTACAGCTATCCAGACCTCATCTCAGAAACCTAATCGCGGTAATAACTGGACACTGGCCTATTGGGAGGCACGCCCAAAGGTTGGGGCTCAATTACAATGACATATGTAGAAGTTGCGGCGATGAAGAAGAGGAAGAATCGACGGAACATCTTCTCTGTCATTGTCCGGCATTCGATGATCTAAGACTTAAAGTTTCGGTCAAAGAACCCTTGGGGACAAAACTTGTCTCTCTAATATTGATTCAAAAAAGATCCACTCCTTCATTGAATCAACCGGGTGGCTGCGTGAGAATATCAGAAGCCAGATAACATAGGACTCTTGGAAGACGGGACAACATGGTAGCACAACGGGAACTAATTGATGGACCCACGCGAGCTGTGCTTGATCACGGCTGCCAATGGCACCTAACCTACCTAACCTAGGGCATATTTCCTTATGGATCATATCCCATAGCAATTAAAAAAACCATTTTTGATATCGAAATTGTATTCCTAAAAAAAAAGTAGTTTATTGTAAATGATTGTTGCTGAACGAAAATAATGTCAGTTATGACCAGAAAAACAAAAATCATACACACAAATGACTGTAATTTCTTATTAACTTAAAAAATATAAAAATATGTGTGTGTTCAGTTAAAACAGCGTATGTGGAGCTGTGTTTTTTAACAAGAAATAGATTTTTCATAAAGCTAATGTTTGTCAACAAACTACATTAGTGTTGAAACTTATTTAAAAAATGAGAGAAGTTTTGTTGTTGTGTTAGAAAAAAGTGATATAGGTTCATATTTTTCAAAATGTTAGTTTTCTTTTTTTATAAAAGCATTTAAAATGCGAGTTTTTGAAACAAATAAAATGCCTGGCAGCACTGTCGGCACAGATGAATCTTGAATAAAATGTTAAGAACAATATAAAACGGTATAATGTGTTTTATCTGCTCAAATAAACCATGGTATAACCATGGGCTAGTCAGCTGGTCCATTGCTGGTACCTTGTTGACGTGCACAGCTGACTGACTTTGTACAGTTGTTATTGAACGCAGCAAAATGCTGTGTTTTAATCAGATACCACAATTACACTACGTATATTTTCATAGTATACGAACCAGCTTTATACCATATTGCTCAATAGCTTTACGTTAGTTTAGCTTGACACACATGAAGAATACCGTACTATTGCAGTATATAAATCCCATCTCAGTTAGTGCTATTAAATTACAAATTTACTCTTAAACTTTTTTCGAGTAGAGGCACTTGTAATTGCCGTATATCCTTTTAATAAAAAGGCAATAATAGTTCAACACGATGTTTTCATTAATACACTGCATATTGTTATTAAGTTTTGTAAAATTTGGAGCAGAAAAATAAAAACTGAAAAGAGATGATTTTCACACAAAGGGTGTGTGCCAATCGGTAGCAAAGTATTATGGTGAAAAGATATTTACTTGTGGCGAAAAACATTCATGTTTCTGCTGTGCCAAATTATTTTTTTTTTTTACAACATAAAATTTTTACTCTTGTGATAACAAGCTGATGAAAAAATTGCTGCCTTGGCGAAGCAAAGCATTTGACTAGAAGCAGTCGGCTACCACCAATATTTTGAAAGAACTTTTTTATAAGTATGAAATAAAATTCTCTGCTTTAGCGAGAAATTATATAGCTGATGTACAATTAAAATCGCAAGTTATAATAAACAATTAATTTTTCAGTCTAACTAGATTTAAGCGAAGTAAAAATTCAATGTATTGGGCGACGGCTCGAATTTAAAAAAAACGACGGCGGTGGTTTATTTTCTTTTGTGATATCACGCTTATAATTTGCTGCTTGTCAAAAATTTACAAGTTATGTAAAAAATTCTACTAGAAATAGTGAAATTTTATTCACCTCAGCACTATCAAAAATTTACATACCAGAGTACTTGCTTTTCGTAAACAAATGGGACTCTGAAAAAATATTATAATCAAAGGTATGTCAGTAATTAAGCAGGGCCCTATTATAAATATATATATATATAAATAATATTAATTAATTTTCTCTTTCTTTACGTCAGAGTTTGTTGTATTTCTAAAAATACTCTGATATGTTAAAAAAAATTGTTCTTATATTATTAATGCTTATGTGTTTAAAATTCCCGCTATTAAAAATAGGAATTTTTCAAATCTGTTAATGATTATAGCACCATATTTTAATATCTCCAAATGGCCTTCTTCATTCAATTGACTTTCAGTATATATATTTTTTAAATATTTTGAAAATATTTGATCTGAATAAATCATCCGCTGTAACAGAAATTGCCGTCTGTTGGAACAGAATTCCTAAGATTTGAGATTCAAAACATCAAAGTTCCGAATCTGATAATATGTATGAGAAGAATATTTTTTTTAAGTTTCATCACTAAGCCAGCAAGCTAATACTTTTACACGTGCATTTTTAATATTATCCACTAGAATGGAGAATTTTTTCGGATACCTTAAAATCCGAGAATGAAAGAGAATCCACAAAAGTCGAGTCACATAGACCTACAAGGGTTGTGTAGATATTATTACAACTATAAGAGAAAATATTGGCATCTTTAAATTGAATAACTATTTAATTCTACATACTTACAAAACTTCAAGATTCATTCCTCTTTTTCATTAAAATTTTGGCAGAACTAAAAAATTCAAACGGTTTTAACAATCCTATTCATTTTGCTACTGAGCAAGTTTAACAGTGAAAATCAAACTTTATGATTGCAAAAATCTTAAGCAATTTAACTGTTTAACTTAAAAACAAAAACCATATTTTTGTGCCGCTTGAATATTAAAAAAATGTTTTGCAAATGTAAGAAAATTTCTTAAATTACACACAATGCCATGAGAATTTTGAAGAAAGTTTTATTTAAGAAAATATTGGGAAAATTCTATATATATTTATAGGATTTCTGTTGTTATGATAACTGTGTAACTTAGATAAATATGTTTACATATTGAGACACACGTAGTTACACTTATGATACGCGTGTGCGCTTTATTTGGTATTTACATGAGTTTAAGCTCGTATAAAAAGCACGTGTGTCTTAATATTTTTTAAATTACTTTAGTTCTCCCTTTAAAAATTTTTTTTAATTTTTGTTTTTTAAGATTTACAGTTTTTGCGCTTTATAACATCGCGTTTATTTTTTTTTGCTTACTTTGTTTGCAGTTGAATTTTTAGTTTTAATTGTACACATGCTTTTTGCGTTTTGCTTACATTATATGGGAAATAGCTTTTTTTTAGCAATGTACTCAAGTTGCCTGTTAGGAAAAGTACTTTTCTTAAATAAATTCATTATTTTCCTATTTTTGAGAGATAGAAAATATGTATGATAAAATTAACTTAAAATTTTAGAATCATTAATTTTAGTCTTAAGTAATTTCTTATATTAAAATCATTTAATTGAAAATTATTTAAATTTTATGGTGGTCTTTGCAGTACTTGAGCAAATCGTTTGCAATAAAATTTGGAGTGATTGATTTGTATTCACAGGGATAAGTCTTTCAGTTAAAGTCACGAGGATGAAGAGCTAACTGTTATATTTCTCACTCTTTCTTAAAAGCTCAGCTTAAAATAAATCCGCACTTGACTGAAACTAAATTTCTTTAACTATTTTATGCGCTGGGTAGGAATAACCAATTAATTCCATGTTATCAGTCAAAGAACTCTATAAAAATTTCATGTTGCAAAATGTTATCAAATAAAATACATTTGTATTTCAATTCAGAAAAACTCCAACAGCATCATGCATCCATCTGACAGTTAATTAAAATCGTAATTTTAGTAAAAAATCGCTAAAATAATTTTCTTTGAGGATGAATAGAAATAAAAATGACAAAACAACTAACTACAAATAGTTACAAAAAACATTGTAAAACAATACGAAAGAAAAATTGTGGAAATAAAAAGAAGAGAAATTAATCTTCACTTTGAAAATATTTTTGATATCTTTTTTACTTATGATTTTAACTATAAGTCTAAGTTCTGCAAATGAGCGTACATTTACATTATTTACATTCACTTGCAACTCATTTTCTTTTTTGGGTTAAAAAACAGTTTCCTTTGTAAGAAGAGTGAGTATTAATAAGAAGATTTCTTTTGATTAAATTTCTATTTTACTGTTTAAAACGATATTATATTTTCTATGCAGAGAAGGTAAATCTAATAAGTTGGTTAAGACAAAAAGTCAATAAATCTTTAGAAAAATATAGTTGGTTTTTATACAATTTTAGATCGAAGAACAAAATTGAGTGTACTATTGCAAAGCCTACTTCAGTATGAATTTTCGGATATGAACTTTGAAAGTCAAACGTTAATTTTTTTACAGATATGAAATTTATGATAAGTATTTGCACAGTAAAATCTACTTTTTTCACATAAGGTTCCTTCCTTTAATTGCTTTTAGATATTTGATACTTTGTTTGCTCTCTTTAACTTAATACAGAACTTCTAACTTCTAGAAAGAACTTAAGAGTTTCTGTGGACTTTTCTCTAAGAAACCCTTCGCTGTCATGTGCTAACTCTTAAGGGAGATTTAATTTGTTAATTATCTTTCATTTAGTGCGAATTCAAAAAACATCTCAAAGTTATTTTTTCTACTGGATATGTGCTTCTAAGTCAATTTTGAATTTAATCGACTGTACAGAGGAGTGGGCGAAGAGGGTCATCGGTGACAGTAGGGGAGCTAACTGTCTTGACTCACTGGAATATCGTGGCAACGTGGAGTGTGTTTTACTGTTCTATCATTACTACAATGGAATGTGCTTTAATGAAATCAGGCAACTTTTTCCCGATATCCGAACTTTTATGCGTACCACACGGTTTTCACCACGAGCCCATTCATTTCAGGTCGATTGGACAGTGAGTCGTACCATGAATTACAGAGAGAATTAGTTTTTTGGCCGCAGAGTTCGTATGTAGAACAAACTCCTCACAAAGTTCATTCCCGCCTCTTTGAACGTGGGAAGATTCAATCGAATGTGCACAAACACTACTCCCTCGATCCTCCTTCCAATAACCTATTTTCTTAGTTCCAGGACAATGCATTGCATATGTAGGTGTCAACCCCTGATTACTGGTCCTAACAAAAAAAAAAGAATTAGTCACTATTTGCTAGTTTTAATATATTTTGTAGTCGTTAAGCAGCTCTGGTCTGAAGAACAGCTCTCGCGTCATCGTAATTATTTTTTAAGTGCGGTCAGGCTGACGTGTGTTGTTTGGCCTTCGAGAGTTTTTCGTTTCCCTCGCACTGGTTGACTGATTTTCCACGGATAATCGTATAGTCTTGCGGTTCTTTTGGGTAATTTCGTTGACAACCACGTTGTGAAGGTATAGGTCGTGTATAGTCAGTCAGAAAAACATTTTTAAAGTACTGTTAATAACATCAAGGACACATGGTCTAGTTACCGGCGGTAATTTTGTGCAATCATATTTTGAAAATCTACTTTGTAGAATATGTACTAACAAATAAATAATATAATATATTTTGTACTCATAACTGCTGGGTTCACCCAAACTATGGATGCTAAGCAATCATAATATTTTACTTTGTCTAAAAAGATAAATAACAAGGATTTAGGTTTCGTTACACACATAAAAGCGTTGAATAAAAGAAAGTATGTTTTTAAAATAAAATTCTGACTTTAATTTTATTGAAAATTTAAAAAAAACGTTAAACGTTAAAAAAACGGAGCTTAAAAAATTTAGTACTTTCGAATAATTAACATATTCAAATAATTCGATGGGTTTTAATTTTTCTATAAGCAAATGGTGTTTTTGAATTTCAGTGTTTAAACAGAATATTTTAAAAAACCTAAGACACAGAATAAGTAGAGGAAGCTTTGTTTATAAATATTCTTTCATTGATGAATTTGGTGATGATGAGAAGTGTGATGGCCCCGTAAACGTGTGCATGTTTGCCCAGTAAGTATTCCATTTTCTTTTTACTATATTTTTTAATTATAAATACGTAAACATTAAAGAGCTATAATTCTTTCATAGAATATATGTACAATCGGATGCTAAAGACTGAAAAACTAAATATTTTTTAACTAAAAACCAAACACATAAAAGTAAGATAATGATAAACTAAAATAATATTCAGCATCCATAATGCAGTTTGAAAACATTTCTTCCTTGCGGTTTGTCCTAAGTTTAGCTTTACTATGTGTTTAAGTAATAGCAATACACTTTGAAAGCATGGTATTTATTTCCACATATTCAAAAAGCGTCTTTGTAAAAGGTACTTATTCATATTATGCAAATATGAATGTATGTATGAGCTACATGTAGTTTCTTTAATTATAATATTTTTTTTCGTCCTGCAATGCAAGATCGCCTGTATTTGCTTTGAACTGCAAGCACTAGACTTTGAATTATATTCTAACTATAAAATATTGTAATTATAATTGCATTGATTAATGTCTTCATACCACGTTCAACAGTAACAATTTCACCTTAAAAGTTTAGCATAATTAAAACAATATTCTGACATTTTATATAACAAAATTAATTGCTTAGATAAGTTTCGATATGCATGTTTCATTAAAAATACACGAAATAAAAAACAATTGCAGTTAGCTTGTCTTCCTCCTAGCTCCAACGTTATGAATTGTTATATCTCAAAAACGTTGGCTTTTAGAAAAAAAAGCGTTTAGAAATTTTTTGATAGATAATTATCAGATCTAAAATTTTTGTATGGGCTAATTTTATGATAAAACTTTTTTCCACTATCCTACTAATTTTCAGCCAAGTGTGAATTAATGTAACATTTGGTTTTAAAATTAGACGGAATATGTACCCTTTTTAATATTTTCAGAGCGTATAAATATATTAATATTTTCATGGTGCACTAATAATGTTTACTGATTACGCGCAAGTTTTCATTTTCCTCTCCTAATCTCAAATCTTGACAGTCATGAATTGCTTGACATCCTATTTTTTCTTTAATTAATAATAGTTTCTGTGAGATCATGTACTGATTTTCATTCAATCCGAAAGATTTCTACGGTAATATTGCTCCAGTTCTTTTGATCGTTTTGCAGAAACTATTCTGGCGATGTAATTAATTTTGTTGTAAACCATTTAAAAAGATTTGAAATATAATATACATTATCCCTTAAAGAGAAAAAATTTTCATAAAAGATGAAAATTAAAAAAGCTATGAGATACCATTAATTTACACTGATGATAATTTTTGTAAATGTTCGCATTTAAATAAGAAAATTGTTGATTCAATAAAATAAAAATTTTTAAGTTGCTGTGATGCCGACTTTTAAACATATTTTTATATTATCTTAAAGAATTCTTAAAAAGTTGCATGGTTAGCAAATATTGTATTCAAATCAACACAGAGCTTATTTAACTTTGCTTTTATTTAAAGAAATTCGGGTGCTAACAACTTAGTTTTTTTTTGTGAGAACAAATGGAAAATTTTTTATATAAAAAAATCAACATAAAAAAATAAAATTTTGGTAATTTTTTTCCACCAATGTGTGCGAATTTCGGAAAAAACGGCATTCGAAGTTCAAAAATCCTTTTTTTCGAATAATTCGAAAATTTGTTCGTTAAAAATATAAGTTTTTGGGAAAATTTTTTAACGTATGAAATAGAAATGAAGTAATGTCGTTACAGATACTACCAACTGTTCAAATAATGATCGAACAAATGAATGAGTACTGTAAAATGTGCATAAAATACTTTTATTATTAATTTAATTATTATTATGAAATACTATTAAAATGGCCCTGACTATAAAAAGCAAAGAAAATAATTAATAAGCTCGTCGATTTTTTTAATATCCCAAAACTTTGAGATAAAGCTATAGACCATTTTCGCACTTGCTGATGAAGTACTTCTATAGTTAACACATTCAGCGCCAAGCCGTTTTGACAAAAATCACAACTTGTCGAACACTTTTTTGTAAGAAATATGTGTAAGAATGGGAAAAATAATATCTCTGATATCCTGATGTATTTCGTTGCTTATTTTTTATGTAAGTATTAAGTATGTTTTTGAACGGGATAGGACTTTACGACCGAAAAAGCGCTCACCAACTGATTGCATATCTGCTCTAAAAAATATGAAGAACTTTACGCATTGTCTGGACGTATGACGTGGTATTTTAGGGAGTCTCAGTTATAGTACAAAGATATACGACGTGGATCTCAATTTTTTGTTCAACAATCATTAAAAGTTACAATAACATACGTTTAGAAAAAATTATTTATGAAAGAGTTTTTTTACAGTTATTTGTTTTTGCTTAAATAGTATAAAAAAATAAGTGCATAAATGAAAAATAAAAATATTAAAATATTTAGGTAACAATAGAAAAAATGTTATTAAAAATAAATAATTCCCTTAAAAAAAGGGCAACAACATATTTTACTTGGAAAAAACTATTTTTAATTAAGACCTTAAGTATTATAAATTATTGAAAAGGTACAACTATAGGCGAATAACTTGATTTTACGTATTGTAAAAACTTTTTTTAAATTTATTTAATTTAATTTATCTGGAAGAGTATTTGCTTCAAACAATTGTTGTTTAACCGTAAGGTAACGTTTTTTTATTGTAGCTCATTTACCCCTTCAAGTATATCTATTCATTTTTTATTTTAATCTTATCTTCTTTCCCTATTCCTTATTTAACAACAAAATTCACAAATTAAAAATAATTAAAACAAAATTCATACGAACATCGAGCTTGTTCGCCTTGTATATAAAAAGCAAGCAGTGACCTTACATTTACTATAGAAAATAAATTCATTGTGGAATGAGGAAAAAAGTAACTGGGCTTATTTAATTTATTCAGCAACGAAAAAATCTCCAAAATTTAGAATTTATAATGAGATTAAAGTCATTATATTTTTTACCAAGAAAGATTTTATTAAGAGAAATGTAACAATTTTTAGTAAATAAAAAAAAGTTTTTAATTATTAATAAAGCTAACACGATATTCCATTTTTGAGAAATCATCGCAAGCCATCATCAGACCTCTTAAAATTTAAAATATTATTTCTGTCTTACAACTCTTTATCTTAAAAACAATATGGCTCTTACCTACACTCTTACCTTTGGCTGGAATTTATGCATCTTTCGACAAAGGAAAGAAATTTTTCGGCCTTCAGCAAAACGCTGATGAAAAATTAATAATACAGGCGATTTGCAAATTTCTGAAAGAGAGAGATGCTCTTATCTTCCAAGAACATAAGGTAAATCATATTTCTTCAGAGATTTTATTTAAGACTGCGTTATAAACATTTTTTGATTTATTTCCAGTTTGGTTCAACACTTGATGAGGTTAAAAATTATATACATGATTTAACTCCGTTGGTAAGTAGATTTTGCAATAAAAGCACGCGGTAAAAAGATTTTAAGTTTCTCTATTTATACATATTTATATAGAAACATCAATAGATGAACAGCACACACCCTATACATATCTGGCTTGAAAAGGAGATTACTTAGGTTGCAGATAACTTTCATTTGTTTTACCTTGTTTTGCAATTGCTTTGTTACTATTATGTATTTAACGTTGGTTTTCCGAAAGATATATCTCATACCTTCGAATTTTAAATTCGCTATTAATTTAGATTCTATTCTTGCAGATGAAAGGTAAAAAGCTATACATATATTATTTAAGGAAATTAATTCTTTAATTCAAAAGTTGGATAAAATTGTCTATCAAATTAAAAAACAATAAAAACCAATCATAATTAATAAGAGCAAACTCTGTTCGTTTTATTTGAACTTATTATTTAATTTTTTCATATTAATATGTATATATATTTTTTTTTCAAAAGATATGTTTAATTTGAGTATATCTTCTTAATGCCCGAAATTTTAACAAAGGAGTAAAATATTTAAAATATTTTATTTTAATCAGAGCAGTAAAAATTGCATATGTAGGACTTAAAATTACAAATTTTTTCACACCATAGCTATCTACGAACAAGGAGATATCTATTTGTTGCAATTTCGGGCATTAATACTAAGAAATAATATAAACATATAAACTGCCTAAAAAGAGTATAACAGTTTCTTCTAGTAAATATTTTAAATGAAAAATTCACTAGAATTGTAATTTTGATTTACATGAACAGGCATTAATTATATATATCACTGAAATACAGTTAAGTTTATTTTTGTATTATTATAATCTTTTTAAAATAAAAGTAATTTTAAATAATAAATTTGCACGTTTTATTATTTAATTATACATGCTCAAAATTAAACACATACTCGTATATATGTACGTGAAAGCATTACACTTATTTTGTTCAATATTAAACATATATTTTTCAAAAATCCAAAAAATGTTTGAAAATACATGTTGATGGCTTAGCAAGACTTTCATGACTTTAAAATCAGTAAGTTCTCTATCTGTTATGAACTCATCATCTGTACTTATTTCCACGAGAGTTACAAAAAGTTCAATTATTTGCCCACTCTTATTCTAATTGTAAGTAAATAATTTACCACTTTAAAACACCCTAAAATATACAGATAACGTGCATCTCTGCTCTTACATTCATAGAGCTAAGAGTACTCTTCGAAAAATAAGGCACGATACGGTTTGTTGGAAACTTTACATCGTGGGATTGTCATGAGAGGGGGCAAATTGACTAACTTATGCCGTTATCTTTTTTAAAAAAAGTTTTACATTTCTTTTACTTTTTATCAATAGAATAGCAATTCAAAATTTCCTTAAGATAAAAACATTTGCCACGTAAGTGATCATACAATAATTTTTAATAAACTCGCTATTTCAAAAAATCATTACATTGCAAAATTTCAATAAAAAGGGCAAGTAATTTTGCGGGTTTTTTAGAGAAGAAAATATTAGATATTCGGTAACACGACGAAAATTTAACCTAAATGTGCCTGCTTAGCAAAAGTTACTATGCGTGTTTATTGATACTCTTTCTACATAAGACTTCAAAATAATAAAATATTTTACCATCTCGGTGTTTTGTCATAGAAAAAAAATTGTTCAATGTGTGTGAGATATTTAAATGTTTTGATGTGCTTGTTATTCATACTAAATTATATTTGTTTTATTACCCTCAAGTGTATGCCTAATCAACGATCGTGTTGTGATGTGAAGGTCGATTAGTGAAAATATAAAAAATAATAACAATGACCTGGCTATTATGTATTTCGATTCAAAAGAAAACACTTTCAAAACACAATTTATAAACTACACAAATTCTATTGATTTTCGCTTCAAATAGAAATACATAATAACCGCCCTGAATAAAGTCTATCAATAGGCTACACTTAGCAAGTTATTGCTTAACACTTAGAACCCCAAAGATTTTGTTATATCTATGAAATCCACCATGAAAAATTTTGATGTTGAAATATTGCTACATAATCAAGGGGTAAAAATTGTTGCCTTTGTTAAAAATACTGAGCATTTTTTGAAAACTTGTGATGGTAAGCATTTCAACAGCAGAACAAGTATCCACTGCTTTTAAAACTTAAATTTTCGTTAGCTGGCCAATCTCTTCTTTAATACAACACCGTAATATCTAAAAAAATCGACATTTTCAAGTAAATTACAATCAATTGCTAGAGAATTACAGTTTTGTATTCAGCTTAACACGATATTTTATATAGAAGCAATAAAATTAAAGCGTTCATCGGCAACGTTTTCTCTATACTCCAAAATAAGCAAGTGTTTTTTGTTTTCCAATATTTCTTTTAGTTTATCTACTTTACAACATCATTATATACAAGTACAGGTCGAAATCCCATTATAACTGATAAACAATAAACAGAAACAGTAGCCAAAGTACTAAGCCAATAATAAATTTAAAAACAAGAAATAAAATACCTTCAATAATACTATTGAACGAAGACACATATGCTTATGACAGCAATGTGAATTGGAGATAAATCAGCAAAAGCAAAAAATTTATTCATCGAGAAATAAACAGACATCCATATTGTTGTAGAAAACAAATGACAAAAACCTGAGGGAGTTTGAAGAAAGTTTACATTTGTCAATTACTTATAATATTTGCTGATGATACAACAGAAAACAGAATTGAATATTTATGATTTGTTAACTATCGCGCTGCTGAAGTTAGTATTACTGCTTTAAAAAAAGCATTTTTAAATATAAAAACATTATTCAATAATTTAAGTTTATGATAAATAAATACAACTACATAATAATTTTAATTTCATTATTACGCATAACCATAAATAATTAATATATCATGTTACAAATATTGAATCATTCAATTTGAACGGTCTTTTAACGAATGTGTTAAATTAATAAATGCACAAATAGTGAATTTACTTACAGTTTTAATAACTTCTGTTAAATAATAAATAAACCTGATTTATCTAAAACAAATATCCTGTTTAAATGGTTTAATTGATAATAAAAATATATCAATTTTGTTAAAGAGCGTATGAAGTAACATGTAAAAACATTTAATAAATATAAACAGGACGACGCAAATTTAACGATGTAGAGTAAATATTTTATAACTTATCTATTTAAAATTTATTTATTTCGTTTGTTTAAGAAATGTGCAATAGAACAACGAACAAAAATGTTTAAATTTTATTTTAATATTATTTTTTTTAAATTATTTTTATACAACGTGAAATGCACGACAACGTAAATTGTCATTGTGGTAATAAAATGAGCTGAAAGTATTTTTAGTGTCCACAAGAAATCGGCTAATTGCCACTTTTCATCAATACGGTTCGGTAAGGAGTCTTCCTAGTCTTCCGAAGACTGCGTACAGTATTCACAACCATAAACATTCAACGTGTGGAAGAAAATTCAGAAACTCTAACTAAAAGACGTTCAGTATAACTTTTGCACTGTTGCATCTTAAATTTCTGTAATGCTTCATTTCAAATATCTCAAATATTCTTTCTGCAAATTTTAAACAAAAGAAAAAAGTAATTTCAAATTAAAAAGTTATAAATTATTTACACCTGTAAACCACAAACATTTTTTAAAGAAATAGCACAAAAATTCAACGAAATGTCCTCAAGTGATAAAAACTATTATCATGTTTCATATTTAAGCAAAGTCAGTTAACGTTTGATTCTGTTGCTGTTGAGAGATGTAACTTTCGCATTCGTCTGAAGGCAAGGGTGTCCTTCCTGCTCAGCTGAAAGTTATCTCAATAGTTTAGAATATTTCTGCGCTGTCGGTCTTAGATGCAATTCAAGCTTCTTTATATAAATTGTCACCGGTTCATAAAACACACCCTTTACCATCGGAACATTTAGAGCTTCATGGCTGCGCGTCAGCGACTATTTGAAGAATTTTATTTTGTCGCCTTTGAATTTTTGGTGCGGAGGCAGTGTTTCATAGCTGAATTCTATGACACAATAAAGCGACATTAGTTCCGGCTTCATTCTTTCTGTTACCTTCTCGATTAGTAGTGTCATACATGTTCTAGTTTTCTTATTGCATATTATTTTATACCTGCGAAAAATTGCTGTTGGTAAATTAATACAACTTGACAAATAAGTGTGTGAAAAAAGTGTATTTAAGATTCTTTAAAAAATTTTAAACGCCAGCGAAATGAAAAAATATTTTTTTTTATAAACTGCTAGCGAAAACTTGTCAGTTACTTTTGCGAAATTGTCAATGGATCGTGATCCCTAGATTTATTTTTTTATTTGCTATCCCTAATTGCGAATGCCGTATCCATACACAGTTATATATTTTACCATCATTGCGTACTCTTATAAGCAACGCTCATCCGTAATCTTATTTAACAGTTTTTTATTTCTTCTTTCATACAATTTACCGAACATTAATATTTCAATATTTGCAATTAGTTAGTTAGTTGGTTTAAAGTAAGTAAAAACTAAAATAGAGATAATTTATTTTAATAGTTTTAATTTAGGAAAATAGCCAACAGTGCATTATTGACTTATACATTGGTAAGTGGTAAGCAGAAATGAAAACATCAATTTATATTCTTTCTATCATGATATCTATAATGGGTTTTTTCTTGCGTTTGTGTGTACAATTACAATCACAATCGGACAATGGCTTTGTGAATTTATCACTTATCATTTCATACATTGATAAGCAAACAGAAAAACACATCAATTTATATACATTTTTCATCAAGAATGTTTCCTGATTTTTTTTGCAAACGCTCAACGTCAGGATTTGGTTTTCATATAGTTAACACTCACGATATTATAGGTGCCATAGAACAAATTTTTTGAACTGTTAAATAATAATTGCAATACAGTTTTTATGTTACTCGGGATATATTATGCAGTAATACTCCTAGAAAATGAAAGACACAAACGCAAATATTTTTTTCGTATCTATAAAAAAGAGCTGTTTCTCCAACTCTTTTTGTTTTTTTATCAAAAATTATGTCCTTGTTAACAAGTAATTTTGAGGCTAAAAAAATAATGTTCACATTATTTAAGTAAAATTAAATCAATGATTATTCTCATTAAAAACTGCTTATTCACATTTTTAGAATGAGTGCTTATTTGTTTCGAATGCTTGCCATGTGTTTTTACTATATTTTATGTCTTTCTGAATGATATAAAATAAATTATTGGCTCCTGACTATTTATTCTTTAGTTTAAAATATGTCTTCTTACAGCTTTTCTTTTTATTTTAAATATTCTCGTCAACAGTAAACAATCAATCCTATTTAAAATATTTATTGATTAAAACTACAGCCTGTTGAACTAATTTTCACGAAAATATGCCGCATTTATATTGTTATAGAAGTTCAAACAATTAACATGAAACTTAGAATTGACAAAGATATAATGATTCCGCCGTTTTACAAAAAATTTCGGCATTAAACAAGGATAAAGTTTTAATCGTAAACGAGTTCGATTACGATAACGATCAAAACGTCTGACTTTTAGCGATTACAATAATGATTGTGATGGCGATCACATTCCAAATTTTTGCAATTGTTTTGCAAAATCTAAAATACAGCTGTTATATTTGATGCTTTTCAACACGAAAATAAGAGAAAAATATTCACATATTTTCTTATAAATTTCATTTTTATGTGAGACCAAAGGTAAACCAATATTCATTTTATTAGTTATAGTCTACCAAAAATATTTGTCTGTCTGCATAATGGAAGGCCCTGGAAGCACACAATGGTAGACAGACCACGCAGAATTTTTCGGGATAAATAATTAAAAACATTACCTCTATTTTGCGGTACCGAAATTTGGTGCTTTCCAATTTTTAGTTTTTTAGCTTGGTATAATATTTTTTTAATACGTAGAAGTCAAAAATCGCTACTAATATAATTTCCTTTTAGAAAAATTAAAAAAAAATTAAATAATCAATTTCAATATTTTAGACAAGACCATTTTCTAGAACCAGTGATTCGCTTTTAGTCGTCCTTAACTTTTAGTATTACAAAAAATAACTTGAATTTGTGGATACCCGAATTGATATTCCGGGTCTTAAGAAATAAACCATCGAACATGCTGAAGAGTTAGCTTTGGCCTAAGAAGTCGGAAATTTAAAAGCTCATTCAAACTTGAAGGCATAAAATGCTACAAATCTAGGAATAATATGTCCTGCACTTTGAAGCATTCATGTGAAAAAATTAAGTTAATGGCTTCCAGAAATGTCGAAGTAAGTTTTCCCCACATTCGGTGTAAAGTTCCCATTTTACTTATGTCAATACTTTCAAATCTAGGGTTAAGGAAACAGTCGTATTATTTAAGATTTTATTTTTTCTTTTAATTTTTTCATATGGTTTAAGTTGCTTAAATGAAACCCAAAGAACAATATGGTCAATAATGAACGCATTGGTGTATGTATGTTTGTATGTATATGTGAATTGCACACAAACACAAAACCATTTGTCCAGTGGCTTATTTGTCTTCAATACTATCTTTCATGATGTTTTCGTTAAGTTTTAAGCCTCCCAGCAAAAAGTATGATAGCAATGTAATAAATTAAGATACTAACAAATACATGAAGTGCAAACTATTCACTATTTTTAATTTATTGTCGTAACTCATTACTTTTACATTGAGAATTCATTAGCTCTCATATAACGGCTTTCAAATATTGACAGCTTGACGTCATTTAACACACAATATACAATAAAAATTATATGTCTGCTATGAGTCCTGAACTCGTTCTTTTAAAGAACCTACAGTGTTTGATGACAAGTAACTTACAGACAGTTTTAGTGCGCATCGCTTTTTATCCTTCACTATAATTTTGTTTTTACTAATTAATTTTATGTAAAGCACCGCGACCCAAAGGATTTTTGGTGCCGTGTTTTTACACAATAAAAAAAATAAATAAAATGTTAATCCAGTATTAGAAGTACTCGCTCTACTGCGTTTTAGCTCTAAAACTACTGGATAGAAGTGCAAGGGGTATGTTGGTTGTACTGAAAAGTATTTTGTTCCTAATAGAAGTAACTACTAAGTTTTTTGCTTGGATTCTTTGCGGATAAAATTTATCACTTAAGTTAAAATAATATAAATTGAACAACAACGAAAGAAATTAATGAATAAAATTGCACCAAAAAGGCAAAAAAGGGAACATTTATTATCATGTTGTGGCTTTATCAATGTTGCGGCTTTTTTGTTTCACACTCTTGACTCTTGAAGGAAAAACTGATTCAGGCATTTTTACTTAAAAAGATTAAATTCTTTATAAAATATACAAACGTCTATTTAAATAATTAGTTTTGAGCATTTTAGTCGTGCATATTGTTAATATTCGAAGAATATTTCGAACACAGGGAATCCCACGTTTTTCTTTCTAAACACATTTCACACTGTTGTTTTTTATAACTATTTAATTGTAAAAGATTTATTCATTATTATTTGATAGCGCAATAATCTAATTTTTCTAGAAATTTCGCGTGAAATTTTTATAATATTGTTTTTTTTTTGTCAAAAAGTTCAAACAAAGGTATTTGGACTCTCTTAAAATCTGTTTTTAAAGATATACACTGTCATATCATCATACGAGTATGAAATTAAAAATTGCATCATTTACCTTTAACGAATGAAAACTTTTTAAAATATCTTACTTCTTTTTCTGATTTTATAGTTTTTTATACATATTTACCTACAACCCGATTTTATTGCTTTTTGTATATTTTATCGTGTGCTAGTTTAATTTTTCCATTAATAAAATTAAAGCAAAATGTTTTTTGTTTTATTAAACCCATATTAATTAAGTATACGTAACGAAGCAGGCATAATAAATCTATAATAAATTCAGAAGATTGCTACGGTTTTTGTACAGGAGACAAGAAATTGTGTATAATCAAAGTTTCACATCACTCATATCACCAAATATTTTCATTCTCCTTAAAGAAGTATACAACAGTTTGTATTAACAGCGAATACTTCTAAGGAATGTTGTCAGAATTAGGGAAAATATCTATGTATATTAAGGAAATAATTTATCTGTTGAATATAACGATGTGACGCTTGTTAGATAAGACAGAATAATCTTAAGACTTTTATTTGTTGACTTTTTCAAAAAAAGCCATTAAATAATAGTATTTTTTAGAGACCGATATTTTTTTCGGTAAAAAATAAAAGTTTAAAATTTGATTCTAAAATTTCTAATTAAAAAGAAATGCGAAGATCTCCCTTATCTCATATTTCTATAATAAAAATTTTAACTATTATTTTTGATCTAACAAATAAATGTTAAATTCGAAATTTTAAATTAGACTGAAAATATATTGATTAAATTGCGCGTCTTATTTTTGAGTGAAAAATTAGAGATACAAATCTTTACATAAATAGGCAAAGACAAATTTTTAGATCCCTTTTTCTACTTTGATTGCCAACCGATTTTCTGCATTATTTTGCCAAATCGTAAACATTGTTGAGCTTTTGTGACCTGACTATATGTTATTTTAATCGGTTTATTTAGTAATTAAAGACTAATAGGCTCATAAAGTTGATACCACTACAAATGCTAAAAATACACACGTACGCGCGCATTCATGTAAGTATTGGTTCGAATAAAAACATGTGCAAAGCAATGAGAGTGTTCAAGAGTACCTACATACATAAGTATGTGAGTAAAAAGATTTATTATAAATGTGGGTGTTTGTATGCAATTTTATTTCTTTTATTGTTTTTCCATGAATAAGTAATTGCGTAGTTTTTTCTCTTTAAATGAATGCAACTAAAAAAGCTTTACGTTTAAACTGGCGGTCGAATTTCGACCACTAGATGTACTCTTGTTTAATGAATTATATATAATGAAAAAAATATCCATCAAATCAAAAAAATAAAAGTCAAACTTAAGTTAAACAAAAAATTAGAAAAGACAATGCTACATGAGATAAACCAATGAGTAACAATGGGATAATTTAAGGCTAGTTAGTAAATGGTGCAATTTTAATATTGATAGTGGTGAAGATGTGCTTGCTTAAAAAATAACTAACTGACAATACATATAACTCTCGCATTCTTTTTCGAGTCATAATTTGTTTAAATGAAAATTTTAAATCACATTCAACCGGGCCCCTTAACAATGGCGGATACATGAAAACATACATGAACACTGATTATGAGTGTAGTGGCTCCCGTCTGTGTTGAATTTAATTGATGTTCATTTATCCCTTATTCCTTTCGAATATTGTCTCATATCCACATCTTTCTTCAAAATCGTTACGAACTTTACTATTAAACGTTTATGTTTGACCGAAATTTGTATCTAATACATATCTATTTAAAAAAAATATCGCAATCATTACGGTACCGGTTAGCTTATTTTGTGAATCGAAGGAGAGCTTGGTTTAGGAATCGAAAAAAACTTTTCAGAACTTGTATATGTATATTTTATGTTTTTAACAAAAAACCTCTTTTTAAACTTAATTAGGCATGCAAATAATACCTAAATGCGCAAACCATATGATAAAATGCGTATGAAATTTTTTTAAATGGAACAAGTTTTCATATGCAAAAATTAATGGATATTAGCACGTATACCACTGTGCATAGAACATGATGGCGCCTTACAATGATATTCGCGCACTGAAATCATTTTTACAAAAGAAATTTACTCTTGTTAAAATAAACAATATTTTTCAATTAACTAAAACTGATTTTTTTCAACAACAAAAACCCGAATGTTTAATATTTTTTTTAATGCTATGAACACCTATAGGTATAAGGTATATATTTCATATATGTAACTATGATAATGATATGCTACAACTGATCGATCCCTTTTTTTGCTTGGATCGTCCGTTGAAATTTGTTGCCAGCCTTTTTTATTTTATACATTGAGATTTTACAATTTATTAGAACATCGAAGTTTTTAAAGTTATCTAAGACAATTTTATTTACTTTGAATGGATTTGATTGTCCTGCAGATTGAATCATACAACACACGTCTTCGGGTATATAGAGTTGAGCATTTATTCTCTTTTTAAAGGGAGAGAAATTGCGGTCACTTGCCAGGAAATTGTGTCCAGAAGTTAAAAGCCCAATAAAAAGGAAAATTACAAAATAAAAACAAAGAAAGGTAAACAATAATTAAAAAAAAAACAAATATTTAAAAATTTTTGATTTACCTTATAATGTGTTCATTATAACGTTTTTTTATAATAATTATCAAAAAATTTTTGCAAATGTGTTTTTTTAATCTTTTGACAACTAAAGTTACAACCACAATTATAAGTCTTTATTAAGCTAATTTTAGACTATATGTTGAATCAGCATATTTGTGCTGAAAAATTTGTCACAAGTGAGTGATTGGATATTGTGTAAACGCAATTTTATTTCAGAATACGTAAATTTAACAGCATTTGCTAACACGTTGTTAACAATACCAACAAACGTATTTTGGTAACTTTAGCATATCGTATAAACAGCATATTATTAACAAATTTCCTACGTATACTGACAGTTATGTTATTTGTTGCAAAGTGTATGCAAGCTTTTCTGCATATGCCAAATTCGTATGCATACGCCCCTCATTCCTAAGCCTATTAAATGTTTAATATCATTTAAAAGTCGATGAAACAATAAATAATAGAAAAACTCACCCACATTGGAAAGAACGCGAACTTCCGGAAAAAGATATAAAATTATACGTATAAGTATATAAATTGAATAATAATTAAAAAGTGTTTTCAAACTCACTAATTTCACAAGCAAATGTTTATACCACACAGGATATGTAGCACCACATAAAATTAAACATGTCGTATAAACACAAAAACCTTACGTTAACTCTAATGTTGACATTTCATTTGCTGACATATGCTGATATCAACAAAATTGCTACTTTCAGCATATCATGTAGACGCCAAACATATTGATATTATTTTCAAACATACATATGCTGATTCAACGTACTGTCTAGACTAAGCTTTTAATAAAACGAAAAATATATGTATAAACCAGCAATTTATGTACTTACAACGTTTTTCCACTATACATGTTTTGGTGCATTTTTAAATACTATAATTTTTTTCGATTAATGTAGAATTGCCCGCTGTTTCTTTATTAACTTTCTTTTTTGTGTCTCTGTTACACTTATTATTGCTATGAGATTGGTAATTTTTTACATGATTGCTAACACATATAACGTTATTCCTCCGCCTGACTTCTTTAAAATGCATTTGGATAATGACAACCTACTTAATTTTGCCTAATTTGATTTTAAGGGCATTTAGGAGTCATTCTACCAAGTTTTAAAAAAATTGCGGGTAACAACAGTTTTCGCGGCTCAATTGTATTTTTGGAAATAAGAGCAGAAAAAAGTTCTTTTAAAAAAAATTTTTATTCGAAAACGATTAAAATATTTGCTTTTTTAAATCTTTTAATAATTTTAATAATAATTAATAAAAGAAAAGTAAAAATTTTTCAGATTCTAGATATGAGACACTAATACATGGCCACTGAAATACTCCATAAATAATAATTGATGGCAATTTTTTTCAGAAAATATTTTGTGGACTTGTTTACAATATTAAAATAAAGTATCATCATATACACATATACGAGTATGCTAAGTTTTTGCTGTGTGATTTTCAGTAATCCAAAGGGGTTGAGCTTTTAAATCCAAAATGATTGTATTTGGTAATTAGTAGTAGATGTAAATGCTCTGAACACATAAGTTTTATCTGCTTTGGCATTACAACGTGTGCACTGTATTCAGTATCTAAATGTGGCTTTTATTTGTTGTCGCTGTTGCTATTTGTGGTCACATTGGTTTTTGGTTGTCTAAAATTTTTACGATGCTATTAAGCACTATTGAATATTTAGCCATATTTGACAAAATATATTATTATCGCGTTCGCGTTTAGATTGCTTTTTTACTTTCCAAACGGAAATAGTGGTTATATAAATGTTAACTGGCTCTTGGGCTGTACTCATATTAATTTCTATTGGAGAAGCTGTTATATCTGTTACAGTAGCTATAACAATTTTATTCGAAACGTTTGGCTATGCAAATTATATAAAGTAATTGTGGAATTTCCTTTTTTCATTTCATCTTTTGTGCAGTTTTGGTGGTAGAATAAAATAGTTTAAGAATTAATATGAACAAAAATTTAAAAAATTTATTTTTAAAGAAAGAAAGATTAAGAGTTGTTAGCAAGAAATTTTTTATAAGTAAGACATAAATATGAAAAAATATCTCTGTATTCCTAAAAACTAAATTTTGTGCTAAAAACGGTTAAACTGGCTCAAATGTTTAAGACTTTAAACCAAATTTTTCTTATTTCAGTACAAACCTTGCACTGTTGAACAGAACGATTATATTAATCCATATCGGCCAAAATGTAAACTACTTCTTGGTAATTCAGAAAAAGAACATTGCAATAAGGATGAAACTGCAAGATAAAAATCCTTCTTTTTTATTCAACATGAATATATATTTGATAAAATGTTATAAGACTGGCACAAATTTTCATTTTCTCATATTATGTTCTTTTTTGTAGAACTTTAAAGTTTTTACGATCAAAAATTGCTAAATATTTATTTAAAATATGTGAACTTGTTACTTATCAATAAATACTAAGAAATTTCACTACTAAAATCAAACAAATATTAATCGAAAAATTTAATTTACGCAGCCGATGGCACTGAAGAAAGTGATGAAATAATTTATCATAAGTAATATTAATTTCGAACGAAATTGCTCTATTTTGCAAAAATTTATGGAAGTAATCTATTTATTCTAATTTGAAAATAATTCACTTACGTATTATGACAAGTGATAAAGATAACCAAAGAGGATATACTGTAGCAGGCTCGAAATTTTCCCATATTATTTTCTATATAGACATCATTTGAAATTATCACAAATTCGATAGTTAAAGAGATTATGGCGAAGTTATATTTAAACTTGAGCCAAACGTTGCCTTTTTTCAATGTTTATTTAATAAATATTTAGAATATGATAGTAAACTCCAAATAAATAAAAAGCATAATGATTATTTTTTTATATATACAAAGTCTCACTATTAAAGTAAATTTTTCTCATACTTTATAATAACATAAATATAATAACATATTTTTAATATCTTAGCTGTAAGCATTGGGAAAAAACTTACTTATGTATAGGAAAATATAAAAAGGATAAGGTCAAGGGTTAAAATTTAACAAACTATTATTGCGTAAACCACCAATATTTCTAGGATTCAAGTTAGGTTTAAAGTTTTTATCTTTCATATAAATATTTGTATCGAAACGACGATTTTCTATTGTAAGTTCTTTATAAATTATTGATTTTATTCTAGATCGTCTATAGATATGATAAAATATAGGAATACCACAATTTTGGATAAAACCATTTCCATCAAGAGCCAAACGTTGCATTTTAACTTAAAATAGTTGAACTAATTGAGTATTAATATTAATAGTATCAAGAAACTTAATAAGATCGTTCAAATTGTAGTGGTTGAATTTGTTGTGTTTGTTTATAATATCACTGCTTTTAAGGTAATAATTTAAGAACTTGTGTGAATAATAAGAAAAACCACGTCATTTTGAATTTTTGTCGATTACTTGGTCTTATATTTTACACAGCGATGTACAATAAATATTTCCAAAATATTGATATCAAATAAAAAGCTAATGATTTCTAAAATAAAAAAAAGTAACACTTGGTTCGCTCAAAATATGTTTGGACAGATGTATTCTTCTATATCCGGAAAAGGTTGTTCAATATTTCATATAAAATATGTAATCAAGGCATTTTCTAATTATTTAATCGGTATAAATATTATAATAGATTTTATTACAGTTAATACATTTTATAATATGCATTATTTTCAAAATTGGTCTTCGTAAGATCATATTAAAGATCATTTTGATGTCTTTATCGCTGTTGAAACGGAGGTCCTTGAAGGACCAAATAAGGCTAAAAATAAAGATTTTTGTAATCACTGCTACAAGCTATTTGTCATACTTTGTAGCCAGCAGCAGATGATATTTGCGCTCTTACACGTTTTTTGTTAGTTAAAGATATCTAACAGATGTCTCTTACATAGACAAAATATTAAGTTTTAATTAAATCTTTAAGATTATTAAAAATTTTTTTAACGCTATACAAAAGGGAAATTATTCAAATTCAATAACATTCTCCTGTAGCAATTCATAGTCCAACTTTTCATTCAAATGGAATTTGCAAAGAAATATCTTTCTTCTTAAACAGACTAAAATTCTTGTTATTTTTTCTATTTCATTTCGAAATGGCAAATTTTTCACTTTTATGTAAACTTTCAGTTTGAGATTTGTTTCGTTTTGTTGTTTTCAATAAAACTTTAATTGCATTTATAAATTCAACCAAAAATATTTTTATTGTATGCAATGGGCACATATATATGTGAGCACATATATATCATAGATAGCGCATGGATAAAAAACATCACGAGCAGAAAATACGATTTTTCCAAAGAGAAAATAGAACAACACTTAATTATCATATATTTACGGAAATAAAAAAAGGGAAAAAGTGAATTAAACTTTAACAAAACATAAGTCTCTGGATAACAATTACTTAGTTCACTCTATAAAAATCGGCATATGAGGAATATGTTATGTTGTTAAAAATGTTCTTTCTCTGTCATTGGCATAACAAACATATCGTTAAGTAATGGAAAGTAAGGAATTTAATTAGATGATCTTTTTGTTGCTCAAATATATAAGAGAGTTTAGAAAAATTTACTCAGTGACTAGAATATGGTCCTATGTAGTGCATTAATAAAACGTCTCATTTACAAACAATAACTTTTAGCTGAACGGCAAGTCTTCGTATGAACTAACTGCTTGTGAGCGGTCCATGTAGTCATGCCATGGAGTAGTTGTTTGGCCTTAGAACATCCCAATAAGAAGCGGATCTTTGTTGTTGTTAGTTATTTAGCCCATTTTTAATCTACGCAGGGTTCCCTGAACTGTACGCTCGCGCGTAGTGTTAGTGATAGTGTCAAGATTTCACCATCGAAATGGAATCTTTAAAAAACTTTTTGTTGCAACCATGTACGAAAACTCCCACTGTTTGCTTAAAGTACTATGAGATCATTGCGCTCATGACAAGTGCTCAGGTAAATAATATTCTATGATCAAACTATTGCAAAAAGCATCATATTATAGGTTTTACTTGATGGCTTGTATTATTGTAAAAAATTTATTGATTTGCCAATCCAACAAAATATGTTTTTGTAAAGTAAGTTTTTGAGTTTTAACGCAACATTTCTTCTTTGGCGCAAATAAACAACTACTTATAAGTTTAATTTATATCAAGCCAATATTTTTTCCTCTCAATATAAAACTTACATTTCTTACTTTACCATAAGCTAGTAAAATATTCCGCCTTTTCAATGTTATTGCCTCACAAGATAAAATAGTTTTACAACTAAGAAAAGAAGTTAAAGCAAAACTCTTTTGCTCGAAATTGTTTGCATGAAAATTAAAATTACAAAAGCCATATTACAATTATTTATAATAAAACCACTTGAAAAAAATGCAAAAGATTTGTAAAATGAAGAGAACGAAATCACAAACAGGCGGCGTTAAAAGCAAGACAGCACATAAAGTGATTTATTTCAAAACTTTACTTGCATGTAAATAAGTTAAGAATAAATTAAATATATTCTTACATTGAATAAGGCTTCCTTGCAAAACTAATAAACTGTGAAGATTTTAAAGCACTTTCAATCCAAACTGGATAATGCTGTCAAGTCAATGAATCATACACATGTTAACCACGAAGCAGTTTTTTTAACTCTAGAACATTGAGTGACATCTACTAAATACACAATCAGGTTTCTCGATTTTTCCAAAGTAAAATTACTTGCAGGTCATGAAAACAACTCAATCATTTAGATACACGATGGTGAGCCAGGCCAAGAGTTTATATTAAAAGCAATCATGTATATTACAAGAGATTATTCACCCTGCATCATTCTATTTGCATCACTTAATAATAAAACAATTAAACCTAATAAAAATTTTGAAAAAGATCGTACTTTAGAACTCAATCATCAATAAATGCAACACTTTCAAAATATGTCTAGAGCTGAGACTTTGCAACAGTTTGTGAGTAAATAATCAGAAAACCACTTATCACTTATATGTATGGGCCAAATTGTAACCCCCACTGAAAATTAATTTCTTATTTATCACATATTCGGAAGATGTTCCACATCTGCCCTAAAGTTGTTAATATTTGACAAATTCATCCAACTTTTAAATACTTTAGGTACTAACCTTTACAAAATGTATGTTTTCATTAATAATAAAAGACTTCACGACTTTTCTCCTTAGACAGTCGTCACCAATGAATAGCTAGTATATAGACTTGCTAAAAAAACCCTCAAAAAACAAAAGTGTTTAAAGATATTGTATTATATTTAAAAAGATTTGAAAATTTTATAGGTTTGATTTACGAGTTCTTTGTTCTTAACCTTGAATATTTTTAGTTTCACGAAAAAAAACCTTTAGTAATAGTAAGAAAAATTATATAATATTCAAAACTAATTTAGATGATCGTGCGAAATAGTGAAAGGTGAGATATTAAAATTTCCAAGTCATAGCAATGGTCTTCAGGATAGGAGACGAGAAGTGAATTACGGGAACGGAGATACATAAATATCTCAGTTATATGTACTCGTAGCATGTCTCAATGGTATGTACGTACTAGATACGGCCTAGAAATTGCCAATAATTCTGTAGAATTGTATGTAACGTATACCCCCGGTATATAACGATTTTATATATACAACTAATTCTGTTTTTACACGGTATATTGGTACCAGAAAAAACCGTATAAAAATAAACCGTGTAAAAAAGACATTGATTGTATGCTCCTTAATGGTCAAATTTATTTATAATCTTCTAATACTTGTACGTACTAATAATTTTGTGGAATTGTGTATAACGTATACGCCTCGTACATAGCGGGTTTGTATATATTCTATTTTCGTTATGGGTGTAATTTTTGTATGCATCAATATTCATGCTCGATGTGAGATGGTTGGCAGTTTGATAGATGATAGCTGTACAAAAGGCCAAGTAATTTTTTTTATGATTATTCTTGAAGTTAATATCCAGGGAATTAAAACTTAAGAACTAATCATTTAATTCTTTGGAGTCACTTATCCTACTTTAAAACGTTTTAACTGTAGCAACTGCTAGCACTCAAAATAAGTATAAGCACGTATGAAAAAATGTGTTATGTACATATTATGTGGTTTGGTGGATTATAATTGTCATATGATTGTTGCTTAACTGTCACCAACATGTTACCATTCTGGAATAATAAATGTTGTTAAATGCTTTTGATGCTTCACTCCATTCACCTGACGCATGCAACTGCAGCAACGATACTTTTAAGCTCTGATTTGTGTTCTGTGCATCAGTTAAAGCATTTGAAAATAAAATACAATATATTCTTGAATTACTTATCACGAACACAGCATACCAATACATAACCTGTCATATACTTGTCTGCACCCAAATAAATTTACCAACACATATCACTCATTTACCGACAGAACGTCGTAACCCAAAAGATTATAACTTTGAGCTAATTAAGCAGAATCTGTCATCATATCATTCTTCACGTTACGAACAAATTTCGTAAATATTTTTCTATATTTTCTATTAAGATGATTTTTCAGTTAAACTATTTTTTGTATGTTATGATGTCCTTGCAACAAGTGGGTGATATACGAGTACACCAAATTGTTGTAAGCTCTTCCTGTTTTTGTAAATATTTTTTGTTTTTTTATTCAGGTTTCATGTTTGTATACATTTTTCAAGAACTACTGATATACTTATACATATGTGTACAAAAACTTGGCGTTAGGGATATTGCTTTTTACCACAACATTTAAGCAAAAATTTTTTCGTAATAAAAGTGATTTTTTAGAGGTAGTGGGATGGAAAGAAATGAAACCAGCCAAATAGTTTTTCTTACATATTTCGACTTTAATCAAATTATGTACGAATCATGCCACTAACATATCAAATATTGATCCAAAGTCTTGGACTTCATTCCTTTCGGATCGCGAAAGAGAGCATCTAGAAAATCATAAAATCTTTTAAATTGAGGATAAAAGTTACATTTATTTAAAGGTACTTACAATGTCATATTATTTTCAAGCTGTTTTATTTATTTTCTAACATGAGCCACATTCCACCGATTTATGTTTGCAAGAATTTTTCTCGCAAAATGGCATTTTTTAAAAAATATGTTGATAAAAAACTCATTATCTTACACTCCAAAGAAAAATTAATGCTTGCATACTTAAATCAATTCCAAGCGATGTTAAAAGTACTGTAATCCCAGATTTAATTAAAAGCAAGTACAGAAAGATTGATTTAATTACGTAAAGTGCGTAATTATGCACTCAATTAAGCTCTCAATTTAATTTAGGAATTTTTTAATTTATTCAAGGTTATTCACGTGAATAAAAAATTGTGTACTCTTTATAAGAAACTCAAAGATGGGATATTTAAAGACAAAAACGATACGTCTTGATTAAAGTACATTTTATTGTTATTTGTACTTGAAATTTTGAGTATGGCTCGTACTCAAAGTAAGTAGTATATACTTGAATTTAGTACGGCGTTTTTCTTTCTGTAATCTTCCATCAAGTAATAGTTAAAGGGATATTACGATAAATCTTATACACCGTATAAATATAAAAGCTTATCTTAAAGGCAAAATATTTGAAATAAGCCAGGTATGACTAAGACCGTAGGTTCGAGTCCACTTTCTGACAAATCATAACATCCAGCATTTTTCAGATGTGCATTTTTGTTGCTGGACTGATTAAGTGACAAAAGCATAGCACTTGGCACTGCACAATACCGATAGCAATTGATACTGGGCAATGCTAATGTACATCACACCTCCCTTCTTCGTCGCTGAAGTAAATGTATTAATAAAATGGCTACACATGTTATCGAAAATTCATGCGCCTACTTGATAACTACACTGCAACACTGAAATAAAAAATTAACGTACAATAGCAGAGCTACATATATAAAAATTAATTAAGCTATCTTACATAGATCATCTATTCTTTCTACTCTATCCCTTTCCCAAAGAAGGTAACACATCATGCATTAATTGTTCTACTTATTACTTCTCTTTAAAAAAAACCATTCTGTTAAAACTTGGGTTATAATTACCCCAATATTTATTTATTTTTTCGATAAATGAATAAAATGTTAAAAATATAAGTTCTTTATTAAAAAAATTTCAAAAAGTTTTTAAACTTAATAAATTAAAAAAACAATTTTTTTTATAAAAATTAAATAAAAAAATTTAGTTATGCTTACTCCTCATTTTATGTTTTCGTCCAGAAAGAAACACTGCAATATTGTATTGGGCATATTGCCTACAGGCCATGGAACATAATTTTATAACTTCGTTTCTCCTGAATCTAGGCTTTAGTGAGAAACACTAGACTTAGAAAGATTTTCAAAGCACCAGGAAGTAAAGAAGCATATACTAGCTTCATGTCCTTTATAGTTAAAAAAATAGCTTATGATTTTACAGTGGCTAATAACATGCAAAATCTTCTCTGTAATGGCACATCATTGAACATTTTTTATTTTCGAATTGTGCGGCTGACATGTCTGAGAAATAAATTCTTATATTCTCGTATATTATAAAGAACTACAACAGAACCTTATTTTTTCATTTGACATTGGGCATAATTTTTCCTATACCTCATAAACTGCTACGACTTCCAGTATTACACCTACTGCGAGTAGCCCTGCAGCATCACGTTCAAGTTAAATAAATTAATTTAAATTGATAGCTGTGACGTCACATCATCATACATTTATTACTTTTATTCTTAAAAATATATTTTGTTATTTGATTTTAATTACATGGGGGCCACACGATCAATTTTTGTCTTACAATTACTTTCAATTTGCAATACACTCATAATATTTTTACTAACTCAGTCAAACTTTCTAAGTTGAAAACTAGGTTGCTATAAATTTCTTCTATCCATTTATCTGTCAATTTTATGTTCAATTTGTGCTTTTTTTATTATTTTTTGGTTTGCTTTTTTACAAATATTCTGCCACAATTTAAGAGTACTTAAAATCAAATAATAAAATATACATATCTGTGAATAAAAGTAATAAGTAATGATGTTATGCGATGTGCATTTGAAGTTGCTTTCTTGACAATGACATTTTAAAAAGTAAAATTGCTTTGAAATTGCGTGCAGCCTACGGCGCAGCTATCAATTTAAATTAATTTTAATGTATGAAAAACTTAACAGAAAAACTTGAACGTGTGGCTGCAGATTTAGTATTTTGAAATTCCGCCATTATATTTGTAAAAACTACCTCGAAAATTGATAAAAAATTACAATAGTTTTTTAAAACATATATTTTTTGTATATTTTTGAAAAGCAGCACAAAAATTAATTCAAATTTAACCTAATGTTGCCAGATAAATGGTGTTGAAATCGATAGCAATCTCGTTTTCAATTAAAAAAGTTTGACTGTGTTAGTAAAAAAAATTGTGAGTGATTTGCAAATTGAAAGGAATTTAAAGTCAAGTATTGAACTTATGGCCCCCATGGAAGTTCAGGAAAGGAGTTCAGAGTTATCATTTATATTTTTTACAGAATTAAAAATAATGTCTTCAGACATAAGGTAACATTTGACTTTTGCAGATAGGAAAAAATCATAAAAAATTATTGAACACGTAATTTTAAAACATTTAGCGTAAGTACTTCTAAATATATGCGTAATTTTGTTCCCTCGTTTTAGAATATTTTTGTTGAATATCTCCATTTTAAAGTTCCTGTAAATCGGGAACCAATAAGAATACTACAGCGGCATCATTAATTAGTTTATTTTTATAAAAACTAAAAGAATATATATTTAAAACGTTACTTTTGTTGATTTATTATTAATGTTTTTTACTCAGTAGTTTTAATTCTAAATGAATTTAATGCAAGTCTTTGTAAAGCTTCTTGTTAGTCAATAATTAAGATAAATGCTAGTATTATGATATTTCTCATTAAAAGGTTTTACTCTACACTCAATAGTTTTTTCTACATATACAAAACGTTCAGAAATGTACACCTCTAATATGAAGTTCATGAGCTTTTATAATTGCTACATGAACCTGTCTGTAAATCGCTTTATGAAGTTTATCTTGTAAACGCAAGATTAGTGGAGCTGTTACTACCGAGTCAGCTAAGTAAACTAAAGTGTATGTCATCCATTAACACCAACCATCAAAAATAATTACTTGCTTGTTAAAAAGAAATTAATAGCACAGCCTACTAAGTGCATTTGGATACTAGAAGACATATCGGTTTTTTGAAAAATTTAAGCGAGTTATATATCTTTTAAAATATCACATAACTACTCAATATTCACCAGTAATTGTCTTTTAAGAAGATAGCTACTTGTCCAAGTAAATATGTACATACACAGATGCACAGAAAGAAATTAAATAAAATATCGATGAGAAAATTTTCGATATCAATAAAAAAATTGTTTCAAATTGCACCAGTCAACAAATAGATAGCTTTATAGTGCATTTACATTGCATCGAAATCTAGTAGATTTGATTTGAAATCTTTCTCAGAATCTAGTTCATATACATTGAATTTTTTACATTAGCAAGATTTTATTTGAATAACAAAACCAGCTGGCCAATATTTAAAAGAAAAAAATATACAAATATATTTGAAAATTGCGTTCGATTACTTTTGCAGCAAAATGCAGTAAATGAGTAATTAGTGAGTAAACTGAAAAATTTACTTCCTAGCTGTTGCCCAAAACGAAAAATTTTAAAAATTAGTAAGATTAAAAAAACAGCTGATTGCTGAAATATTTACACTTTTGACTAGTGCACTCTTTTTTTTTGTTTGTACTCGATGCAATATTTATTATATTTCAAGAAAACATAAATAAATTATAAATGTCAGTTACTATTCTTTCAGATCGTAGTATTTTTTAACACGATTTGGAAAAAAACATAGTTGCATCACTAAGTACTACTAGATTTCCGGTATATTTTGTCTAACTTGGTAGTCACACTATCAAATTTTAATTCAAATTTTAAATTCTCTCCCACTTTTCTTACCAATACACTCAGACTTTTAAAATTTGAAGAGAATTTGCTTACAAATTGACATTCCATAAAGTATTTCAAAAAATATTTGATGTTCGTTTTTTTCTGTTTCTACGATTTTGTTTATTTCCATTAATAATTGTAGGGAAAAAATTATTTTAAGTTTTTTTCTTGATGGCATCTTGCTAAAAAAAACTGCTTTAAATTTTAGTGCAGCCCACAGTGGCCAATTTGGCTTCGCTAGCGGCATTTTATTCATAGCTTCCAAAGTAAAGAAGATATCTTTAAAAAATTTATTTTTAATTTTTTTTTAAATTTTAAATTTTTTATTTTTAATTTTTTTTTAATTTTTTATTTTGTTTTTAATTCAATAAACATTTTCCACCATATATTCATATATAAAATAAAAAAAAAATTGTCAACTCAAAGAGAAACCATATTATAAAAGAAATATTAATCAGATTCTTCAGTACAATAAATTGAAGGCTCGCAGGTACTCGCAGTAAATTTTGGACATTTTGGACACACAATGGTTTACACTTATAGGAAAATTTACAATTACACTGAATGCAGGTGAATGTTGTAAGTTCTACTCCACGAAAGACAGGTGTACGTTACAATGGGCGAGTTGCTAATACATTTAAACACGATTACGTTTTATAAATAACATAAGTATACACAGATCACAACCACAGTTTTTTTATATAATACATACCTTGGCGTTAGTATATAACAAAACTTTTAATGAAAATAATAAAATTTGCAAGTTTAACACGAATAGCAAAACGATGATCAAAAAGGCGGAAATATTTTGCACAACACTTGCAGAAACATATGCTGACTTTGACAGCTCACAGCTGTTCATCAGCTGTAAGCTGAGCTTTTAAAAATCGATACAAATCTAGTGAATGTATTTGTTATCGATTGTTAAAAAAAAATTAACGGTTTTTCAAATTTGAAAATTTGAATTAAATGCCGCTAGCGAAGCCAAATTGGCCACTGTGCAGCCTACGGTCACAGCTTTCAATTTTAGTGAATTTTGACAAGCTGTATGTGTAAAAATCTTGAATGAGATTTGAAAAAAATTTTGATGGTGTAACTGCAGGGTAAATAAAAAAAATGTAGATTTGGTTTTGTATTGGAAATCTAGTCAAAAACAACTAGATTTGGCTTGAAATCTCGTAAGTACTAGGTTTCGGTGCAGTGTACATGGACTATTAATTGTTTTTTTATATAAATTTATTTTATTTTTAATTAAATATTGCTTGGAGTATATTAAGTTTAATAAAAATCATTTTAAGTTTTCAAATAAACATATATCGTTGTGCGATTTCAAACTCTTCTTGTGTATTTGGAATTGCAATGTGAGATAAGATTAAAAACGACGTTTCGACGATAGGAATAAGTGTATTTTATTTATTTGAAAAATAATCAAAAGAAAAATAAACATCAAATATTTAATTTAAAAAATGTTAATAGGTTTTACTATATATTTTAATCACCATTTCAAGATTTATATATTGCGAGGTAAATTACCATTTTACTGTATCTCATGTATGGCAGCTCATTAGGAACACATTAACGATATTTTTCAATATTTCAAAAGTTGCAAGTTTATGCAAAAACTTCCAAAAATTAATAAGAATTACAACACATAAGCACAGCCATCAAAACAATGACAACAAATGGCATTTAATTTTTTTTTAATTTGCGTAGACATCAAGCATCTGGTACAAACTGTTCCAAAAGCTGGGGTGGCCGTTGTGAGAAAATCTGACTTAAAGCACCAATCAAATGTGAGTAAAACTACCTCACTCCATAAACCGATTTCAATGCAATTTTAGAAAAACATTTAAGTTTTTACAGATATGTAAAATTCTAACTTGCAGAAGAGCACGTTCAAAATGCGAACAAAATTGTTAACAATTCCCAAAAACAAAATTCTCAATTATAAATTTTTATATTCAGTAATTTCATATTCAATTTTAAAGTATTTTCTCCATTTTCACCGATTTCGGTAAAATGTTTGTGAATGTGTAAGACTGGGCATGCATGTAACCTTTCTGTCCTGAATAAAAAAAACACTTTCCATTGCGTTGCAAAGTATATGGCAAGTTCATTAGAATACTAGCGTCGTCTTTTTTTAATGCTCTTGATATAACAGCATTAGCATACTTTATTTAATATCCAACATAAGTATACTGATTGTCGTAGAAAAGTTCAAAAAGTTTTACGCATTGATTTGAAAAATAGAAAAATTATTTCTGAGTCGACGGCATCCGCACTACAACTGCTTTATTCAAGACTTTTAAACTTTAACATCGCCCACATCCAGTTTACAAACAAAGGACAAATACGGTCATAGTTCAACAGCAGCAAACTGTCACGTTTATAATGCTTGTATAGGCTGTTTCAAGCCTATCTGCAAGGAATATTTGATTAATCGTCCAATGTGTACAAACTGCTCGAAAGATCTGCACTAAAATTCCTTTTGATTTTATATTTATTGAATTTTTATTAATTTTTGTTTCCGTTTTCGTTTTTCATCTAATAAATTATTTATGTAATGCTACTAATATTTAAAAAAATATACTTACAATGGCCGCATTAGCATATAAATCACATACAGGAACCCGGGTACGTTGGAGGGCAGCTTCTTTCATGAAAATTTAAAATATTTTTTTTGCGGCTAAATAAGTACAATCTTTTTTGAAAACTAGTAGTGGTTCTCAAAAACTTTCAGATATGCAGATCATCTATTTCAATGAAAAAATATTGGTTGAAAACGCTTAAGCCTTCCAGATACCTAATGAACGCATTGGTGGACAATTCATATACCGAAAGAATATTTTTATTGTCTATCGCAGAACAAAAGTTTCGACTGCTTTAATTATAACTGAGACTAATTTATTAGCTGTACGGCTCTACAAATTTCAAAATTTTAAACCAGCCAAGTGAAAGTCCGAGCAGAGCGTGTAAGATTCCGTAAAATCTATCATTTTTATCTGCACTGAATTTTGCATATTTGTTATTAAGAGAGCAAAGCCAATATATAACTTCCGAGATAGCCTACCTGTGCATCTCACGTCTTTCAAAGATGAGGGAATCAGGAGAAATTGGAGATCTGAATGATTGGAGATATCTTAATCTCTGAGCCCAAAACCAAATTTTGTTACTCAGAAAAATAAACAATTTATTTCCACAGGAAATGAAATAAAAGAAAAGAACAAAAAAATACTTTGTGTAAGAAATTGGAAACAATTATTTATTTACATAAATTCTGGGGAACGGAATGTCTTACCAGTTTGAAGGTTGAGAATACAAGAAGAAAGAAACTTTCTTGTTCAGATTGCGGAAATAAGTATCTACGACGAGGTTTGTAACTTAACGAAAATTTAATATCGTATCGTAAAGAAAAGAGATAGATAATTGTACTGCATCCACAACATGCAGTACAAATATATATTATGGGGAAAACTCTAAGGGGAATTAAAGTAGTAATTTTCGGGATTGATGTAAAATTACGGGATTTAATTTAGACCTTAACACTACCTATTTTCATAAAATATAGATGTAAACTGTTTAACTTTATCTTTTTATTATAGTATAAATATTTATATTGGTAGTGATTGATAAAAACATTACATATTTAAGTTATCACGATTACCCGCTGGTTGAGGCACTTTTTTATTTTTTGGAAAAGCAATACCATATTAAATTAAACTAAATATATATCATACACAACAGCCATGCTATTTTTAGAGTGTGTTTTTATAGCCGCCATACTAATATATATATAGTGGAAACAAGAAGTTAATACCTATTATGGTTCGCGAGATAAAAGCCAGCGAAGGACGGCCAGGCATCCCCAGGAAAAACACTAGTACAATATAATTGATATCTCGTAGTTGCACAATCTTTTCCACCTGTACCTTAAATTTTACCAAAATCGGGGAACATGGAAAAATTTCTTTAAAGTTTAATATCTAATTTCCCTATTAGAATATGCAAAATAATTTAATAGAAAAATTAAGAAATTTAGACAGCGAAAGTTTACTATTGTTGAATTCTGCATTAAATTTTCTTTGGTGTTTAGACAGATAAAGTTTAGTTTTACAACATTTGGTCCAAATGGATCAACAAATACAAAGCTACAGCCAATTTTAGCTATAAACAATACGACTTTGCAAGCACATTGTCTTTCCCCTTTCTTCACTCAACACAACATATGCAAATAAAGTTTCTCTGACTTTAAGGGGTCTTAAAACAATATTAAGTGGAATAAAGAAAATATAAATTAATATAAACCCTAACAAAATATTTAACGGACTCTTGTCTGATATGAGCTTCATCGTAATTGTAATTTACATTACTTACTTTGAACTTAGTCGCTTGCTGAGGAGTTGAAAGCAAAAAATACTTCTGCAAAGATGTTGGTTATAAATAAGTATTTTTTTAATTATAATTCAATGACTTTAATGACTGTAATGCTTCTTGTTCAGAGAATAGAAATCTTATTAAATGATTAGAAATATGTGACATATAATTATAAAGTTCATTTGGTTCACGGTTCTTTATTAACATAGAAAATACTTTTATTTATGTGATACATTTTAATGAAGAAAAAAATCTAAGCTAGACAGCTCCCAGAAGACCCAATACAAAAATTCTCGTATTCAGTGAAATGATTTTATTAAAATTAGAATTGTAAAAACTTCCTAAAACCCTGAAATCCTACAGAAAAGTGCACAAAAATTTTTTTGTAAATTAGTACTTTCAAAATCAATTCATTATTTTCATTATTCATTTAAAGTTAATCATATGGCCCACCCAAACTGATAACGTTTTTCCGTTACTATATTTTACTCTGTCTTAAAATAAGCAACAAAAAAGTAGGTACTTGTAATAAGTAGAGTACAAGCAATTAAAATTTATATTTGTGAAGAAGATCCTTCACATTCTACGTTTATCACATTCAGAGTGCGCATGAGTTAAATACCATTTATATTTGAAGAATTAAATGCTTATTACATTTGCGAACTACATTTGTATTATTTATTTTTATTTTTAACTTTTTATTTTGAAAGAATAAATTAATTACACTATTTAACAAGTTAACATTTTTCGCATAATCTCTCTTTACAATATTTCTGTTAAGTAAACTTAATGATGAAACAGAAGTACAACGTAGCGTTATTATCAAGTAAAAGTTATGTTTTAAATAGATCTATAATAGCAGTTCCAAAATACATTTATTTTATTTTTAAAGAGTACGTTTTGTGATTTTTTGTGCATTTTAAGCCTCCAGAAAAATTAACAATATTATGATAAAAAGCCCTTGAGATTTAACTAACTAAAGCTAAAAATTAAATGAAAAAGCAGTAAGAACAGCGAGTATTTTTATTACAATATTTTAAACTAAACGATTTTCCCATAAATGTGTGCCCTTCATTGTTTGACACGTACCATTTTGTCCAGCTAGAACTACGTGTCGTCCATGTCCAAATCGTTCAGTTTGTATTAAAAGAAGTTGGTTATCGCTGATAAGTAGCAGTTATTGAATTTCAGCAAAAACTTGGTGAAGACTTTTGTATAAGAGCTACATACTTATCCACACAAACTACATGCCTCCAGCATTACTTTATAGTAGTTATATAAAGAATTACTAGTTAAAAATGTAAATTGTATTTTGAATTAAAACACAAAGAAAGAAGTATTTAGCCCATTAAGGCCCGAGCTCTGATCCCATTGAAACTTTTAAAATTTGATTGCTTATACATATATATGAAAGAAAAAAAATTTATAGTCAAATCGGATCAGTGGAAGACCAGATAACCCCCAAAAACGCAACGTTGGGCCTTAATGATATAAAAATTAAACGCATTTGTCAAAATTTTAAATTAATATATTTTGCTCATCTTTAGAAAAAAAGTAAAAAATATCTACATAAACATTTTATATTTAATTAAACATTCCAAACGTTTTTCGTGGCTAATATTTTTATGATCGACTCGATCAGTTCGAATCAATCTCTCAATTTCCAGTCCGCAAAACAGATTCCAGTACCGAATCTTAACGGGTTTCTTTTGATGAACATCTTACAAGAACGTCTTCAATAATATGCAACCATCTGTTAATCAATATATAGTTTATGCAAAAAAACCCCAAATTGCATAAACTTCTTATTTATCATGTTGTTTAGTGAATTTACTTTTGCAAATTTTTCCATATGTAAACAATCGTTACTTACAGGCGATACTATGACGCCACTCAAAATATGAAAACACTTAAATAACAACAGCTAATAATTAACACACATACACGTTTTAATTATAGTAAGTAACTGCATAAATATGTTTGCATTTGATAATTTTTTGTAATTTGTATATCGTTAAGGCCTCGTGCTGGGTTTTTGCATCACCGATATATCCAATCATAAAAACAATTGCGAATGTCTAAGATAATTAGATTTTCAAGTAGAAATACTAATGTTCGTACCACCGCCAAAAGTTTAAAATAGGGTTATTATATATTACTTTATTTTTTTACAGTTTCCAAAACTACCCAAAAACAGGAAACATTTAAAATTTAAATAAACTTTCTTTACAAAAAAATACTTATTTATAATACAAATCCAAAAACAGGTCGATTAGATACTAAGTTAAATTTTATATCACTGTGCTTTATTACAATATCAGGTAATCACAAAATGCGAAAACACAACGCAGGGCCTGAAAGGGTCAATGTGTTTGTTGGCATTTCAACTCATTACTTTGCCATCAAACTTTTAAGTGTGAGTTCTAAGCTGTTTTTTTTTTTGGGGGAATGCCACAGTGGTTCGTAATTTATTTTATCCATTACATATTCTCTTCTTTCGGGCTCCAGAAAACCGAAAAAAGTTTCAAAATAAGTTAATAGAGCTTAATTTAATGAAAAAATTTAAATTTTAATAAATTGAAATAAGAATATTAATTTTTTACCAAACAAATTATTTCACGCATTCCGTTCTTGTTTTGAAAGCGTATTTTTTTATTTTCTGCTTTTAGAAATGCTGTTCATTGAATAATTGTCTGGTTTTTCTACTTAAAGAGCGAATTTTAGAATATCGTCAAGTATTCAGGATAAGTTCATAATGTTCTTTTCTGATAATTATTTTACTTCAGTTTGTTTTTATCTAAAAATATATTAATTATTTTCGTTTCATAAAAGTATAATACTTCAGATAATGCACTCTAACAATCAAGGGCTATTTATTTAGTATACATTAAAAATTGGTGGTACAGGTTGGGGTCAAATGAGAGCCCATGTGAGCATTTCTTTAATTTCCTTAGAGTGAGTTCTTAAGGGTTAGAAAATTATAGTTTCAATGACATTTTGTTTTGAATAGAGCGAAGCTTTGCAAATTTTTATTTACTGTTTAGAAGTTCCTATCGCATATTGATAGCTAAAAGCCTAATCTTCTAAAATCCGAATTGCTGATTATGTCATTATTCGTATTTATTCTCGTGTATTTTGTGGTAGTGGTTTTATGTGTAAAAAAGGTCCAGACCATTACCGGAAAAACGAGAAATTCCAAAAAATAGACTACAATACATAAATGTCAAAACAGCAAATAAAAAAAGTTGCTTGTTAAATTCAGGTTTACCGTGATGTCATTATATTTTTGCCGTCGATTAGTGTAATAATATTTCTTCTGGGAAAACCAGTTGAAATATTTCTGAAAGGTAAATGATTAAATCAAGGCACACTATATAATGTCTTCAAAAATATTTAACTTTTGCATAAATTATATAAAAAATATGAATAATGAGATTTGTGTACAACTCCTGGTATATTATTTGCATATTTAGTAAAGTGTGCTTTACAAATGAATTTGTGGTATTTGTGGAAACTACATAAAAAAATCAGGTGCGGATCTAAGGAAATGGAAATGGAAATGTATATCGCCAAAAACTTATTAAGAGTAAAACACAAAATTTTCAGAACTAAATTGCTATAAACTCTTTTTATAGGTCGTAATTCTTATTATTTTTTATGCACAGCAAGATACGATCATCACGTAATCAAGTAAAATATTACAAATATATTTTTTAAGATTACAAAAAATTTTTTTTAACTGAATTGAAATTGCAGGTCTTCGTGTACTCTAGATCTAGCTGATATGATCAAAAATAGAGTACTTAAGGCCCTTTAATTTTTCTTGGGCCGTTTTTCCTTTCGCACTAACATTTTTATACCTTGTGTTTTTGAAAAATTAAAGTTTTAGTTTATTTTAGCTTAGTTGTTCTTGCTGCGCTTCTTAGCAAAGTTTATATAATAAAAAGCAGTCTTTTTCCGCTAAAAACATGTGACTAAAAGATTCAAGAAAAAAGGCAACGCCAAACAGCAGTATGAACAAGAAACTTTCTTTACTGGTTTGTTAAAACTTGATTGAAATCAATATCTGTTTGCTGGTTTGTTTGTGATTGTCTCTGCCATTTCTTAGAAGCAGAGATTTTTTTAAGGTAGATGACGGTTTTAACCGCAAATATTTCTTCATATTCTGGTTAATTTCCCACTTGCAAGTTTTCCCTTTTTAGTTTTTTTTTCATCATGTTTAGCATAATGCAAGTGATATGGAATGATTTTCTTTCTTGAGTGACTTCGTCTTTTAGTTTTAGATTTTTATTTTGACTTAAGAAAACTTTGTTATTATTATTTTTCTGCCATTTCTTAAAAAAAAATTATATTTTTAGTTTTTTTCTTGCCACTGCTATTGAGGTTCTAACAAAATGTGCTTGAGTTTGACACTTTTCTACAAAACTCTATTGCTTTTTTATTTCATATTAAAATTTATATTTCTTGCTGTTAGATGATGGTATTTTACGTTAAGTTTGAATATTGAGTTTAAGTATTTAAGTTGTCATTAATAATCATATGAAGCAGTTTGGCAGCTGTTATTATCTTTTTTCTGCAAAGTTTTTAAAACTCTTATATTTTTTCGCAAGTGGTAGAAAATAATATATAAAACATTACAAAAAGGTTGAGTTTTTCACATTTATAATTTGGGTTATATTCTATATATTATTTTTAAATATTTTGCAAAACTTTGGAATTAATTATTTTGATGAATAATTTTTATAACCATAAAATGGAACCGTTAAAAATTACGCTGTTTTATATGAGCATTATCGCTGAAACTGCCAGTAAGAAAATATTTCAACAACAATTTGAGGGGTACTAGAGCCTAGCGATTTCACTCTAAGAAAATAATCGTGTCCGGTTTATAGCTTAAACTATCTGGAACTAAGGATAGTTATCTGCTACTTCATAATATTTAAATTGTCAAGAATAAGGCATACTTGTGGTGTTTTCTTTTCTACAAAGAATGTAACATTTCCATCTAGAAAGTGTACTTTGGTGTTCGTTTCATAAAAATGTTTTGCTCTGTAAAAGGGTGGATAGAGTGTTTTATTAATTTTTATTAGTAAATGTGGAAGGCGTTGCACTTTACGCCCTGTATAAATCGACTGTGTTGATAATGCCCTGAAAAACAGTTGATTATCTTTATAGATAGTATTACCAGACGAAGTTGGGGAAAAATCGCCAACGGGATGGGTTCTTCAAAATGGATGACGACGACTATAAGCCTTGAAATCCCCTAAAGACATGCCATGAACGGAGCCACCAAATCCTATGGTACCCAAGTTAATTCACTGGTAAGGCCTCGAAGAGCATTGCCTAAGCACTATAACCGAAGGCCATTGCCAAAGAATATACTCTTGCATAGTTTTGAACAGACTGATTTTTTAGATGCTGCTAAACCCCTACGCTAGCATAGACTGAAATCTTAGAGTAATCGTATGGGATTGCCGTTGCTCTTAAGTTCAGGGCTAGCATAGTAACCAGTAAGCTTATAGGAATGTGACCGAAGGTAATGCCAACAACGATTATATTTATACCTATTCACAAAGAAATGTAAGCAGAAACTTACTCTTTTTTTAACCAATACAGAGACTAAAAGAACTAGGTCTGCAAAATACTCTCTACCATAAAAAAGCAATTCTTAGGTGTTCATATCACCAAGGTGAATTATAATGCCGGGAAAACCCTGTCGTTCGCGCATCCAATGGATGTTATTGGTTACCACTACGAAAATGTATGACATAAGAGCATTCAGTAAAATTGAAAGCAAGCGAATGCTTTACACATCCGTCCACCAGGCCACAAACTTACCGACCACGAGAGCTGAGATTATACTAAAAAGAATTGGTACATTGCTACAGGCTATATTCTGATCTCTGAGATTCATTCGTCCCTTAGAAGTTATTTTAAAGTCAACGGATCTACTCTATATGATACCGAGAATTCAAAAGATGAAGCATGTGGTAGTTCGGAAATTCTGATAATATCGTGACTCAAACACCATCTACTGTGTGACCCACGTGAAAATATTTGATTATTATAGCAGTACTTTTAATAGATCACTAGGTACCCGCTTTCTTGCTCTGGATGAATGACATTCTAAAAATACACTCTTGGAATGTGCGCGCTTAGTTTGATAAAATTTCGCAAACGCTTTTATATATCATTTCAAAGACATCCATTGCGTCACAGCCGAATAGATCCAATTGAGGATTCATTAGAATGATCTGCATCAATACCACATCCAGATTATTCATTATGGCAAAAAAAAGCTAAAAAGTTAAATATTAGTGATATGTAACCCTCCGCATCAAAAACTTTGTGGACTACTCTGATACTGAAAAATGTATTAAAAAAAGACTTCACCCGAAACAGTTAAAATACTGCCTCTTTTTCGTTCTTTTAAATATATTGTAACTGTTTTTGCTGGCTTAACCTCGTAAAAAGCTTCTGGTACGGCAAAATTGTTAGTTTCATTGAAATGTAAAAGTAAAATGGGAAAGTAAGAAATTTAAGTAGTAAAAGCAAGCGTTATTATGTCTTCTAAATTCGAAAAAGCGTGATATTTCAAATGCAAGAGTAATAAAAATTCACACATATTTATTTATATTAAATACAAATTTTAAAAACTATAGCGGGATTTGCCGTTCATTGCAAACTAACCTTGCAAACATTGCACATATTGCAAATTTAGCATATAGAACGTATGCTTCAAGACTACAACGGCGAAATACATGCAACTTAGATTTGCATTCACATTTATAACAATGCTGTCTTTTTCGCTGCGCTTAAAAAATTTTACGGCGACGGAGCCGCCACAGGAATTGACGTTGAGATTGCTGAAAGAAATATTGCCAAAAGAATAAAAACTCAATGTCAAACAAATTTCGCGTTGAAATATTGTCTGCGGCTTAGTTTATTCCATGCGGCAAAGTTATTCATTCAACTCTGTAAACAAATAATTAATAAACGGGAAAGAATCAAATAAATATGGATAAAAATAACAACATAGTTTCTTAGAGCTTTAATAATGAAATTTTTAAAATTTGTTTTCCTAAGATTTCTTTAGTCTAAAGTCAGCTGTTATAATTAACTTGCTAAACGCTTGAAAAAATTGCAAATGAGCAACGAAGGGTGAATTCCGCTTATATATATTAATACTGTTTCAGTGTGTATCAGTTATGCACAATAGTAATAAGTAAAAGTTATAGTAGCAACATTCGTTTCCCCTCGAAATCTAATGGAAATTATTTAAATATCGTTAAAACACTATTCGTAAGAAAACATTAAAATCGTTTTTTTTTTTCAATTAAATTAATTAAATAAAAATATTTATTTACAGCTTGTGACAGCTTTTTGAATTGAATTGCAAAAAAATGAAATAAAAACAAACGTATATTTGTTGAATTGACTTTTTATTGTTTAAATGAATTTGTCACAAAATTTGTTTAAAATAAACCATCAATGGTTTTAAATAAAAAAAAAACATGAATTGAGTGCTAAATATTCACACATCAGTGAAAAGTTATTGACTACTTCCCAGTTTGTATGATTCAGCAAATATTTACAATTTCACGTACGCTCAACGCACGGTGGGTCGATGCATAGTCAAAATATTTTGCATTAATATCAACCATTTATAAATGGTAATACGAGCAATTTAATTTTATTTTGGCTTGTTCCTAAGAATCAGAATATTTAAAATCACTCCTCCACCCAATAACATAAAATTTTTTATATGAATAAAAAAACCTCACCAATTATAATTAAATATGTAGTTATTTATAGTAGAAGTTGTTCCCGTAGCTTGTGTTGAAGTTTATATAATATTATGTAATTTTTTACAGCATTTATTATTTATTATTTGGCACCCATAAATATTTGTATATACATATCGTGACCTTAATTTAGAAAAGGTTTGTAGGTAACATATACACAATTTTAAGGTAGTAATCAAAAATTGTATAAAGCATTTGTAGTAAACAAACAATTATATAATTGCATTTATTTTACTTGTTTATTTATTCAAGTTAACAGATTTTGAATTCTTACTAACGAGAGTTATTTGCAAAACAGTATTAAATGGCATAAAAATATGAACAAAATGGTAGATGTACCTCAAACAAATATTTAAGAATATATTAATTATCTTTTTTCAAGATTCTTTACTCGCAGAAATTTCGATAATATGTTAACATTTAGTAAAGTTTTCACATCCTCGACGAAAAAAGTTATAATTATCACAAACGTTATGATAATCGTTAGTATTTCAAACCTAGAAGGTGAAAGTTACGCGTTGGTTTTAAATTAACATTGGTGTTGGTTTTTGAAATGCACCACTTTACAATTAAAATCAAAATAAATTATGCTTAAAATAAATAGGAGGACCAATTCTTTTGTTATACGCTGGCAGAACATACGAATTCCATTCAAGCCCGCTTGGGCAAAATATTTAAACTGCCTTTGAAATGATTAAATGCTATTAACATGAATAGAATACCAGAAATTTATACAATAGATTCATATTCAAGAATATATCTTACAAGGTGAGTGTTTTAGAGTTTTGTGAGATATCGATCCGAATGTTATTAAACCAGCGATTCATAAATTCAAGTACCCCTTTATCTTTATTAACAATTAGAGAACTATGATCACGAAAGTCCAGCAATATATCACGATTCAAAATGTTGTGGACTTTTTCTAGTGTAACACGATAAACCAAATTATAGAAGGACCTACATATAATTTTTTTAATTCGTAAATCCAATTACTTGATTTCTACCCATCGATTTAAATTTTAAAAATTAATTATTGTCATTGAAATTGTTAAACACAATCTAAGTCACTTTATTGCCGGATAGCAAAGCCTCATAAGTATAGTTCATCAGCTTGCAAGCTTATTTGAAACTTAACAATTATAGTGAGCTCTAAGATGTTGGTAGTTGTAGAGCGCGACTTTGGAAAAACGTGCTGCCACGGAGCTAAACTAGATTTAAATTTGGTAATACATAGAAAGAAAAACGCCGTGATAGTATTTTCTACTTACTTTGAGTATGAGTCGTACTCAAAATTTTGAGTACAGCTCAATGGATGGATTGATTTTTCTTTTGAGTGTACCAGCAAGAAGTTATCATCTATTCCAGAAATTAAGGAATAGCATTGATCTTAGCAATTCCTCTGCAGTTTGATAGGTCTAGTCTACTTCCTCTTTTAAATAAAGGAATACTGAACGATTTCTTTCAAACAAGTGGTAAATAAAAAATTTCGTTGGCTTTTTTGAAGGTGATTGAAAAAAATCAGCAAATATGTTGCTAATCGATGTATCAGTTTTACATGATCCATATTCTAAATTTTTCTATTTATTTATAAATATTAAACCAGAAGCATGGCGCTTACAATTGATAAATTTTTAAAAGGATTTAGGATTATATTATAACCGATGTAATAGCGATAGATCCATTAATTAGCGATGTTGTATTCAGATCGTGTAATGGCGATTTTTTTTTAAATTAGCCGATGAGCCACTTCGCTTATGTTTAACTTATAATTAGTTTTTCCTATTTTTGCATTAATTTAGTACAGATTTTTGCAATGGAGACCACTATTAATACGAATAGTAATTTTTTGAAAAGCAGCAGCAAAATAAAATAAATGTTTGATACTTTATTGTCAAAATCATAAAAATATAGATTACCATGTAAATTATATAGCAAAAAAATTAAATTTTGTGTAATTTGAGCAGGGGAAACAGCAACCATTAATAGGTTTAGGACAATTATCTATAATCAATATGAATTTTAACAGCAACAAATTCAATTCCGATTTCCAAATCATTCACATTGACAGAAGTCCTAAACAGTGATGCAAGCTTAGTCTTTTTTTTTTTGTTTTGTAGCCTGGAAATTTACGCTTTAGCTGCCTTTTTTATTAAAAATTTAGCTTCAAAAAGGCAAAAATGTTTTAGTTTTGCGAATTATAAAATTTTCGCCATATTTTTCGTGAATTTTAATAATTTCAAAGTAGTTACAGATTGTTGAGTCATGATAACTTTTAAAATGGTGGACTATTAATAATCAAACGCTTTATTAGAACAGGCCCTACTATTATTAACTTTCAGTAAAGCTGAATTTGAAAAACTTTTTACTACAATGAAAATAATTCAAAAAATCGTACTATGAAATGCTTAAATCTTTATTATACATTCAATGCTCTTCAAAAAGGTTACAGAAATGTTGCCATGATTCGGTAATATCCGGTGATTTAATAATATTATTTAACTTTCATTATATTTATGCAAATGATAGTCTAATGAAGAAATTGTGATGCCTGTTGTATGCATAAATAGTAAATGCATATAAAAGTATATAATATATAGATTTATTTTTGTTTGTATTAAGACAGATATGCTACTTGAATGTATTTAAATAATGACGCAATAGTTTTTAAATCATCATCATCTGTTATATTTTTGATCCAATACTGAATTGAAGTCAAAAGAAATATCTAATATTTAAGTTATATGTTGGCTTATACAAGTTTAAATATATTTTTATTCGTTTTTTTGTGTACTTGAAGTGAATTTTTTGAATTTATTTTAACATGCTCTATGCATTTTTTGTTAATAATAAATAAAACGTTGAATTTTCAATAAAATTTTGGTTTGCTATTTTTTAGATTTTATTTTTGGGTGATTAAGCTTTTTCTGTTTTTTTTTTAAAGCCGATTTATAATTTTTTCCTCCAGCTTTTGGCAACACTGGTCCTTAAGAACAATTGGAACTCCATAACCAAGTTTGGTATATAAAATTTAAGCGTTCTGGATGAAGGAGACAATTATGGTGTATAGAAATTCAAAACTAAGAGCGAATTGATCTGTTGATTTTATGTTAAAGTCTTCTACATTTTAACCATTTAAGTTTATGGGATTATCTATCTACTATTGCATTAGCTTATTGAAAACTTTTTTAATAGTATGTGAATAATATCGTTCACAATATCATAATGATTTTCTACAGGAACAATAACTATAGAAGATGATTTACTCCCATTCCCAGAGTATTTGATATTAAAAACTGCAGTTTCAATTTCACAAACAATTTTGTTCAATATATAATTCATGATGGCTTTAAAAGCACTTTTAGATGCATAAATATACTCTTGCTTGGCGATACAACTTTGCGAATATGAAGATTATTTAGAGGATTAAAACGAGGAAAAGTAGGATTATGAACAGAGACCTTTCGACTTGATGAACTGGTTGTAGGTAACGATAAGCATGAAACTGATTATATGATGATGGGTTAACTTCCTAATCTTATGTTAATTATATATTTTCTTCTGTTTATTGTTAGTCAACATAACTCACCAGTATAAAAAGAGAAAATAGAGAAAAGTAAAAGAAAATAAAGAAAAAGAAAACATATTGATAAAGATTCAAATAAGTTTGCGTATAGCACAAAGATAATTATCCAGTGTTTTTTTTTTAAATAAGTTATTTGATTAATTCTACCAACAAATCACTATTATCTTTTGTACATCTAAACCAAAGAGTAGGGTCAGCATTCTAAACAGGACACTTCAACAAGTACTTACTTTACTAACCATATTAATATTGGCCACTGCTACTTCATACACATCTGCATACATCTGTTATTTCAGGGCTGTGAGCTCTTTTGTATATCGCAGGTGGTTCGTAAAGGAATAGCGAAATATTGTGTCAATTAAAAGTAGCATACATAAAGTTATGAATTGTAGCTAAAAAGTAGACAAAAAATATTTTTTTATCTCTTCATGTGAAACTATTTTTTAAGAAAAGTAGAAAGATCATAATATGAATTGAGTATAATTCTCTTGATTATACATAAAAATTAGCATCAAAATTTTAAAACCTACATAACAGGAGATTTCGATTTACGATTAAATGAATAATTACAGTTTCTAAACAATATAATAAGCTGTAAGAGATCATCATGCAGAAATGTACTTATCCGATTTACGAAATTGTTTTTAACTGATTAACGTATGTATTCCTTGCCAATGTTTAATGACAGGGAATAGTTGTGTTAGTTGAAAATAATTCCAATATTTTCATGTCATGTATTAAATAAGATGCAGCAAATATGTCAGAATCTTAATCTCTTAGCATATCATTTTATTCTTTTGTAATGGTTTTATTACTTTATAGAAACACAATAAATAAGTTTTAGCCATCTATTATTTTTGGAAATGCTCGGTATATTTAATTTAGATGTAGCAATTTTTGAATGTCGTACAATATTTCGAATATATCTCAATATCATCAGTAAGCAGATTTGAGGGTTAAAGAATTTTACAAACTACCCACATATCTATGGTTTGTATGATAGTTCTTTAAATTTTTTTTACAGACTCTCTTTATTAACTTACTTTTCGTAAACTCCAGAAATTAACTCTTTTTTTTTCCTTTATCCTCAATCTCCTTGTGTAGAATATCAAAATGGTCTTCATATGTCATCCTATGGTGAAGTTTAACAATAACAAAACATTGATAAGGGAAACTTCGAGCAGTTTATTATTTTCTTTCTTTTGCTTAATAGGTTTTGAAAACTTGTTCTATTTGCTATTTTTCTTTTTCTTGCTATAACATCACTAAGTTAATTTAGATATTATATGCCCAGTACAAAGACATTAAATGTTGAAAGTCATATAATGGTTACCAAATATGAATTAAAGCAAAAAATTAAAAAATATTTATAAAATAAAATATTTACTTAATGTTAAATATGTATATTACAGCTTGTTTTTAAAATGAATGATACGTGTAGTAGAAAGGTAAGTAAAATAAAATATGATGGCAAACTATAGGTACATCTTTTATTGTTTATATTTTAACACAAGCTATCATTAAATCTCTATGTATTAAAAGATATATGTATATATAAATAAATGAAAGGAAACAAAATTATGTTGGTGCTATTTGATTTTAAAATGTACCAGTAAGTATTCATAATACTTGTATAAGAACTCAGTTACAATCGCTGAGTTTGACATCATTATTATTTCATAATATTTATTTGAAGTTCTTATTCTTGATGTAAGTTGTATAAAATTTAATATTTTTGTTGCCAATGCACTGCTCCACATTACCAGGTCTCTCTTTGTTTTATTTTTATGACACAAAAGCTACAATTGTTTTATAAATGCTAGATTGAAGATAGTTAAAATAATATTTTTATGAAAGTGTGTGCATATATAAAAGTTAAAAAAGAATTGTGAAAACCATCGATTTATGTAAACCAAGAACATCTGAGAAAAAATTAAATTTTTTATATAGAGATATCACAGAAATAATAAATTTATAATTGAACAAAAGAAGCAAACAAAATATTATTATTATTCATGGTACCATTATTTTTATTTATGGTTTTTCCGACTTTTTTCTGCTTTAAATTAATGATGAGATAAAACTTGTTTTATGTATAAAATTAATATTTACTTCTAATTCTATGTAGTTTTTAATCTAAATTAATTGTTATTAGTCTTAGGTTGGTAACGTAGCGTAAAATAATTAGGAAAATCGGACGTAAAACAGATATACAAAAGATTAAGGTGTGATTCGAGATAGGCAACTATCTGCCTCACTGTGTCGGAATTCTTTCACACAGATTAACTTCAAAGCAGAAACACTTTGGCAAAGTATTCCAGCTATCTAATCTCTTGCCGTATGACGATTTAACAAGATAGCCGCAAGTAGCGGAAGAATAACCAGCCAGCCAGAAGACTATCCAGAAGGCAGCCAGCAGCCAAAGGGGACTTCCCCACCATATGAATGTCTTACTTCGTCAAAAGCATCCGTTGCTTAACAGCATATATCAGCTTCCTGCGGTTGCTTGAAGTCCGGTCCAACCAGTAGCACTGGCCGTTCATCAGTAATTTAATCACCGACGCTCCATCGGTTTTGGTTTTAACCGAAAGCTGCCACGTATACTGCCGAGGAAGACCTCTCAAATAGTTGGCTGCAGAATCCTTCCTCCAAGCAGGGGCCAAGTGCGAATTGCGTCAGCCAACTCCAATTCTGAAGTCGAGCATCAACTATTAACCCCGTAGGGTCTGAACAAAGTCCACTAAATAGCTGGATTTTAAAAAGAGGTTGCCGACGAGCATCAACTTTCAAATATTCTACGTGGCTTCTGAATTCTGGGGTACTAGTGTTTGGCCATTGGCATGAGTCTTAATGAGCATTCTTTAAGGAAGGGCTTTTTCAAAGGTCGAATATGTTTACAGGTTTGAACAGGTTGATATTCCAGGTGCTACTAAAGCATTTCATGAATTTCATCACTTGTCAGGTAATGCTGGTTGTAAGTAAGTAAGTCTTTATTTATACAAATCTTTGAGGAAATACAATGCGAAAATAATTTTGTTTGCAACATATTTATACAACTGCTGCAAGTTATTTGCCAAGTTCACATTTAACATCACTAATTTCCTTTAAAATGTATGTTTATCTTAAGTGTCTAATTAGATCTTTTTAAATAATTTGGATCCTCTGATATACGTTGGATTCACACTAATTTAATACATATTTCCTAAACGGATTGTCATAAATAAGAACTAAAATTTACTTGCAACCAGCACCGTCTGATAAGTGGTAAAATATTTTAAATATACATGAACACTGATGAAGTCGATTATGGCACCGTCCGAAAGCAAGTCTCTCTTTTTTGCAATTGGTTCACGTTAATATTTCCTTTCTCCCTTGAGAAAATGTCTCAGGTTTTTTTCTGCTTAAAATATTACGAAACATAGGCTAATGTCAATAACATTGAATAAAAAAACAAAGTGGAGTTCAAAATAAAAGTCGCTTTAAAATCACATTAAAGAATACATTTTTAGCAACCGTTTACCATTGGATAATAGAAATAAAATCGAAAACGTCTGCATTGATTTGAATACTGTTTTTGTCAACAATATATCTTTTTAAAAATACTTTTGAAAAATACTTAAATATTTTTAATAATGAATTTATCAAATATATAAAACTCGCCATCGCAGAAAATAAAAAAAAGTTTTTTTTTAATTTTTTAAATTTACATAGAATTGTAAAAAAATCAACATCACAGGAATTATTGTACTGTGCTAACAAATTATTTACAATTTTATTTCTTTTTCTAAAATAATAAACTTAAATCAAAAAGCAATAACTCAAACTAATTTTAGAAATTTATCCACCCATATAAAGCAATCATAACCTTGCGTTTGATTAACAGTCTCAAACAAACAAACATAAATTCACTTGTAGTTTAAATATTATTTACAAAGATGAACGGCTGGCTATTCAAACATAGAAGAATAAACTTCGAGACAAATCTCAATACATACTAATAAACACGTTAATACAATTGACAGAAATATAAACATATTTACTCGTATGATGTGTTTTTGCCATAAAGTACGAATGGTTTTTATTTTAGCACTCGTTAACTTGCTGACTCCTGATAATTTCAGTTGCTTATTGCCTTTTATATGTTAGTTATTTGTTTGTGCAGAAATGTATGTATTTAATTGTATTTATCTTTAAACTTATAATTAGATATTTGAAATATATTTTCCCTGCGTATTTCCATGTTTTGCAATACATACCCAACAATGGGATGGCTGATACTCAAAAATAAATAATTTTTATGCATAGAAAAAAACGATTACTTTACGATAAAATTTTTTCCTATCATGATTTTGCAAACAAGCTTAAGAAATGTCGTGAAAATTATAAGTCACGTCGATTCTCTCAAATATATTCCTTGCAGAATCTTCAGATACATCTAGTTCGAATTTTGAATAAGTGAACCTGCTGATGTTTTAACGTCTTCAAGTAAATACAAACTGTGTGCTGTGAGATATGCCCCTTAATAATTTTAAAAAATTTGACTTTAACGCTCAGATAAAAGAAGATGATAATTTTATTAAAGCGAAATTTTTTTACGGATGCCGTTTAAGCAATTAATTTATCGGAGGACTTAAAATCAATTGTAATAGTGTAAGTTATAATACTTATACTGAAAACTTAAGTCTATGGTTGGAAAAATGAAATCGTAAAACTTCTCGTACGAGTACAAGGGATGCTTCAGCATCTTTCAATATCGCTGAAGTAAAAGATTCTAGAACAAAACCTAATTTAAGCTACTGTATTGTATTTTTTATAAATATTTGTAAAAACATTTTATAAAACAAGACATTGATTTATTAAGTTAAAAAGACAAAAGTGAGAAATACAAAATCTAAAAATATCTACACAATGAAAAATACTGCTTTTCCTGAAGTAGATTTGTAAGCAAGGCTTGTTGGTTGTTGTTGATCCTCCCGCTCTCTATTTTGACGTAAGACTACTCTTCGGTCAAAATATCAAATATGCGCTAAATACATGTCTTTTGCATCACGTAGTTGTATCAACATTAAGCATTGGTGTTGCTTATACAAAATCGTTAAACAACACAAGAACAAATAATGTGCATTTTAATCTCCGTCTTACATTTATTAAGTGAGAGATTAAATTAATTATTTATTTGGATACTAATTAAGTAATCTACACCTTCTTTTTGTGCTTCCTTGGAAACTCATTTGGAAAGCGTGAATGTGTAGTATATTTTGTTGTCTATGCAGCTCTCAAAAAATTTAAAATGCGGTAAAAAAACTCGAATTAAGAAGATGAAAATTTTAAGCTCAGTCCCAAAAAACATTCAAAATGGGTATCGATTATGAAAGACTATAAACTGAATTTTTTTTGCTGGAAGTGAGATATTTGAAATAATTTATTTAATATTGCTCAAGTACGAGTGTTGCCAATTGATATTCGTTACATTACTATGTCGTTTATAACTTTCAATATTACGTGTACGGAGAGTGTTGCAGATCCGTTCTAGAGTTTTGGATAACGCAACCCTGAAAAAAATTTGCTTAAAAATAAAAAATACATTAATTTATTTCAATTTACAAGGCAGAACGGAAACAACGTTGATTTCCGAAATCACATTCAACCGAGGCACCTAAACAGTGGCGGATACATGAACACTAATGATGGTAGTGTAGCGGCTCCCGAAAAACAACGTTGTTTCTGTGCTGCCGTGTAAGTTGAAATTAATCAATGTTACAATTTTTCCTTGTTCCTTTAGAATATTGTATCATGTCCACTTCTTTTTGACTAAAAATGATACGAACATTAGCCAAAATAATAATCAATTTCTTCGAAAAATAATCACATTAATTAATTGATTTTATTTCGTCGGTGGGAAGGGGCAAACTTACATATGTTTATGCGTCATAGCCATACTTGGTACATATGCATCATGAACATATTTGTATGATAAACGTATGGTTTGTGTCTTTTGTGAAACCGTCGCTAACCACCTAGAGTACAGCAACAAGCAAATATTGGAGAAAATGTGTTAAAGCGTTTAGTTCAAAAATATTACAATACGAGTCGAAGAGTTGTGGGTGATAATATCTTTACATTATTTCAACTGTGCAAAGAACTTATGCTCAATCGCCTGGCGTATGTGGAAACTGTAGGAAAAAATAAGACTTGAGTTCCAGAATAATTTCAATCAAACAGACGCCGAGAATTTCAGTCCTCCATATTTGAGTTTCACAATGCTGACAACAACGATACGTTTTTGCTAAGTTATGTTAAAAAAAATAATTGTATGTAACTACTTTCAACATCACACTATGATATGAGCATTAGATAAACTCAAAATAAGCCGGAGTACACATACATTATTACAATAAATACAAAATTGGCGTAGATCAAATCCTAGGAACATATACCTGGAATCGTATAATATTTTAGACGTAACTACCATAGCTACGCACATTATATATACGAGTTTTGATACATCCAATAAAATGGAAGTTCGGCGTGAAAACTTACATTCGCTTTCCAAGCAGTTCGTGCAGAAATCGGCGGAGCATTTGCTTTGAACGCAAATGTTGCCACGACATCTACTTCATCAGGTGTTACCGCAGTAAAAAGTTGTTGAGAGCTCTGTGTGATCAGTGATATAAAATATCGTAAAACACTCCGGATGTGCTCGAAATGCAGTGGTCACCATAGCATCATGCAACATGTATGCAAAAAATGCGATTAAGTTTTAACTTAAAGATTTTTATACTTTTAGTTTTCATAACTTCGTATTGTAATTTTTGAATATGCATTTTTAATTGTTTACTTTTATATTAAAAATCAATCAAAATAAAAGGTTTGTATACAAAGCATGTTCAAAAAACGACAATATTTTCAGTATAAAGTACATATGAGTACAGCTCTACCAATGATGTAACTGGAAGGTTTGTAAAGAAGGATGTTACAGAAGGATAAAAATTGAAAGATAAAAAACATATATAAGATAAAATATATTTTCAAAAAATTTTAAAGCATTCTTTCATGAAGCTAAATGTAGTTAATGAGCCAATCCAAACAGTATGTCTATTGTTTATTGCATCATCATAAAAACCCTCCATACATTTTGTTGTTTAAAAACTTAAGTTTTGAATTTAAGGTGTATGGACAATTTGTATGAATTTGCAAACTAAACAATGAAAAAATGTTTGCTGAAACTGCTGGCCTTATTACAGGACTCAGTAGTAAATGCTATTGTTACAAAAGTTACTGAATAAAATTGATGTTTATTTTGCCGTTAAGTATTTTTAACAATTCAATTGACGTTAAGTTTGAATAGATAATTCCACCACTGGAATAGATAATTTAAAATCAATACCAAAAACAGCATTTACTTAAGAAATTTATCAACCTGAATTTTTGTCATTTCTTTTTAAACAAAAGTTAGTACCAGCTTTGACATATAATATTGCAATGAAAAACTAACATTTTGAAAAATTTCGTAGTAAGTATTTTTTGCTAATATTCAACATTACTATGAATTTTAATATACAAATTTAATTTATTTTTATGTTTAAATATAAAGTGCAAACAAACATAAATCCTTATATGATTTTTTCTTTTTTTTTCTATTTCTGCATATAAAACATCATAAAAATAATAGAATTTCCCATAAATATTTGTATAGATTTAAATAACCACAATAAAGTCATAATGAAATTTATGCAATCATGCATTCTTAATGATACTTCAACAATAACAACAGCAAAGGAAATAGAATCAGTTGAAGCAAGATGAAAAAAACAACAAACGTATGTAGTTATATGTGATAAGCATTAAAATTGATTTTAACCCAGTGAAACTATTGAAAAGAAATTACAATCAGTTTGTTGATAGAATCCAATATAGATTCAATTGGCAACAATTTCTTCACAAATCCAACTATAACCTTATAACCACTAACTGTAACCTGTTACGGGTTTAACGGATTTGTTTCCTTTAACCGCATACCTCAGAGACGAAATCAAAATTCCGAACGATTTGCAAGATATGAGCCTGAAAAAATTATCAGTATTTTGCGAAAATGACACCGAGGCCCCAAATCTTTGGGTGCCCATAAAAAAAGTGCAAGACTTTGGACAAATCTGGCAGACACGACTCTTTTTTTTTGTCTTTTATCTGGTAGTGGTGTCCGTATATGATTATTTTTCCATGACTATAATAAAAACATTTTTGGACAATGTGACTTGGAGGAGTGTCTTACGAACTTTATTTGTATATCAATTGACACCATAAGTAGGAGAAGGTTTCAGTAGTTTTTTTTCCCTAATTTTACTTAAGCATTCCAAGGTTGCTAACAAAAGCCGTTTCAAAAATAAATGTTATGCAAAAAAGTGATCAGTTTAGCTACTAATAATTTTAGTCAACCAATTCATAATTTGACTAATTTTCAGTTTAAGGGGAATCATTTCAAGTCAAAAGGTACAACTTTTTGACATGGTTATCTATATTCAGTATTTTAAGCACTATAAATTTTAATACTACTGTTGGTTATTCATCAACGAAGCACTAATAAATTTGGCAATAAATGACGTTGTATTTAGGTATAAGCGAGCCAACAAAATAATTGTTCAGTTTAGAAATTTCGTATGAGTTGTTTGTAAAATATTGTTGGTAGTTTCATGCTTATGAAAGGTTTTTGAAACATGTTTATGTGGGAATTACTATCTACATTTTTACAACACACAACCTTACATAAGATAGTGAATTTGACAAATGTAATACTTTTTCACACAACCTTTCTCTCTATATCTTTGAAAATGATTTTGCATTCTAATCACCAGACCTTACATGTTTGTTTCTGTTTGGCAAATGGAAACCAATCGATCAGCAGCAATATGAACACATTTCAATAATTGTTTGCCTATATTTTCATTCAATTCATGTTTTCAACTTTTTTTTCCTATGTTTTGTTAGTTTTTCATCACTTAAATACCTTTAGTTACGTGAATGCTTTCACTCGGTATGCGTTTTTGCAATGTGTGCAATGAAATTCAGAAATGTGGATAGAAATAGAATAGAAAAAACTATCAGGAACAAAGAACCCCTTCTGCTATTAACCATTATTTGCCTTTTTTAATTTAATTTTCACAGAACTACAATAAGTATGGTTAAATTTTGCATACTGTAATTTGCATACGAGTCGATGTGTAAAGCTGGATTAATTTGTAGTTTGGTTCTTACTTTGAGATTATAGAATTATAAAGGCAAAATATTTTCCAACAGATACAATTACTATTTTTTGTGCTTAATGTCATAGTTTAAAGGTTTTATTGAATTAACTTATTTTATTTTAAATTTAGCTTAAGGTAATAAATGGTTTAATGAAACATTTTAAGCTTCTGATTTGTGCCTAAAGCTTTGAAATTTGTTTTTTTTGTGGAGAATTTTAACAATTTAATTGCTTATTTTGTGGACTTAAATAGCCAATTGCAAGTGAAATTATCAAATCATTGAGCTGAGGATGTTTCTTAGAGTTTGTAAAAATAAAGGCTACCATTTTTCTGTGTCTGAAGAATTATATACTAATGGAGACTGCACCGTAAAAATAATATTTATTTAAATATCCAATAAAAATGAGCTTTCTTAAAAAAATTAGCATTGTTGATTTGCATGTAATAATGAACATTTCGATAAATTCGAATGATATACAAAATCATATACAAAATAGTTTATAATAAAAGTATTTAAAATTCAAAATACGTAAGTGTTTATAAAAAAAATTAGTTGATTGACTAGAGTTTGTTTTTTTCTTTCCACAATTTGGTAGTTTTTAGAGTTTCTGGAATCGTAAATCAATATTAGACCTTTCAATTTTTACGATGTCTTTAAGTTCACCACTGTGGTGTTTTTTCCAATCTTTTCAAAAATTACAAAATTGTAAGCATATTAGTTAGCTTATACTTATAATAAGTTAATATTTATTTACGTTATTAGTTGATCTGTCTTATGTTTTAGGTTGAATGAGAGTTTATGGCTCAAGTTAAAATTTGACTTTTCCCATTTATTTTTAATTTAAGAAAGTTTTAATAACTTCAAATTACTCTTATTAAGCAAGTAATATTTGAACATTTATTTATTCATCAAAATTCCTTGGAATTTATGGGTGAGTTTCAAAGCGTCATTTGCAATGCAACTAAGCACAGTCATGCATTCCTTAATGCAACCATGAAAACTTTGACAATGTCCCTCCCATCCAGAAATGTATAACAAACGTTATCGATATGCAAACTAAAATTGTGTATCACTGATTTTGAACAGCTTTTTTTATAAAGTAAAAAAACACAGTTGGTTACTCTGTTTCGAAACAGTAGCGAAACTGCCTATAATTCTTGGATGACAAAACAAACGGCTCAATGAAAGATTTTCAAATAAAAAAAAAATTTTTTAATATGTTTTTGTACTTCATATGAGTGTATTTCTAATTTATTAGATATCAGACTTTTACCAAATCCTTTAGCAAGAAACACAACAAGCGAAAAATTCTACATCTTTTACTATTGCAAGTCTCTTAGGGTCTTTAAGTCAGTGAAAGACTTGAACCCACCTGCTACGTATTTGAAGGAGCATATAATTATCCAAACCTCAATATTTTTATAGAAGCCCTCAAGATAATCTTAATGCAGCTTAATACGGTCAATTGGCAATATTGAACGCTAACAAAACGGAGAATGTCATTCGGCATTAATGCAAAAATCACGCATTTCGATAAGCCGCACTTACTAAATATTCAAGATTAATTCAGGGGTACCGCAAGGCTCCGTTCTTTCTCCCACACTTTTTCTTGTTTTCCTAAACGACCTTCTACTACAAACTTTTGATTCTATCTACTCTTTTGCAGATGACAGCAGCATGTGCTATTCGTATTCATTCAATAACAGACCAAGCCTGCCGGAGATCGCGGCAATGTGGCAAAATATGAATGATTCGATAAATACTGATCTTTTAGCAATCTATGAATTAGGACGTTCGAATAGTGTCGAATTTAATGCTCGCAAGACCCAGTGTTATATGCTTACACGCAAATGTACGCACAATCATGCTGCTTCATCTGTAATAATGGGTGGTGTAGATATTGAGGAATCAGAGACTTTTGATGTTCCTGGCATGAAAATTAAATCAGATCATATTTTTCAGGTCTCAAAAGAAGCATTCATGTGCCTCGGCTTTCTAAGACGGTGTAAGAGATACTTCACTCCAGCTGATCTTAATATTTACACCACCTATATCCGACCGAAAATGGAATACAACTCTCATGTATGGGCCGGTGCTTCAAAGTGTATTTTGAAGATACTCGACCGGTTACAGGAGAGGGCGAAGAAGCTCAACGGTGACAGTAGCGTAGCCAACTGAATTGACTCAATGGAGCATCGACGCAATGTGGGATGTATTTCACTGTTTTATCGTTACTACAATGGAATGTGCTCTAATGAAATCTGGGAACTTGTTCCCGAAACACGCTCATTTTTATGAACAACACATTCTTCGTTAAGAGCGCATCCATTTGTAGTTGATATGCCAGTGGATCGCACTACGCATTACAGAGAAAATTCGTTCTTCAGCCGAACAGTTCGCATGTGGAATAAACTTCCTGCATAAGTCTTTCCTGTTGCTTTCAGTGTGGGAAAATTCAAATCGAACGTCCACAAACACTACTCCCTTTATCCTCCTTCCCATAACCTATTTTCCTAGTTCCGGCACAATACATTACATATGTAGGGGTCATCCCATGAATGCTGATCCAAGTTAAAAAAAATAAAAAAAATTTTAAAATAATATTCCGCCTATTGGATTCCATATCCAACTAGATATAAAAGGTGGTGGTCATCGTGCTGGTGAGCAACAGGCTCTGCAGCAGCATAATTCATTATACGCTATAATTGACTTAAAGTTGGCAAAGCAATAATTCCTTTTAAATCAAACTTTTAATTTGCTCCTTATTCAGATATAAGTATAGTTAATTTTGATAAGAATAATAATATATTTTCCACTCAAACATTAAATCGAATTAATAAATAAACTCCAGCAGTAACTAAAGTAGAAGAATGCACATACTGCAGTTGGAGCAACTTTGTCAGCTGGTAATTAAAAAGAAAATTGAATTTGAGTTCTTTTAGTTATAGCAACTAATATAATTGATAATACTACAATTATTATTTCTATTTTACCCTTTATAAAATCTAAATAAAATACGTACTGTCAACGTCCATAATTTAATATTCAAGCAATACACAATAATAAAAAAAAACATCCCCAATAAGATTAGATAATGCAGTTAATATCCCAACATTATACGATTTCACATTCTGAAAATAAATTACAAAACAATAAGATACAAACCTAAATAAAATACTAATTAAATTAGGACTAATAATTAATAATATCAATGAACTAACAAATATTAAAACTAATATAATAAAACAATTAGTTTTATAATCAGCTTCTATATGTTCTTTTCTGAATATTGTTGTAGAAATACAAAGGAACTATCTGACCAATAAATTATATACGCGTAATGCCTTATTTCGAAATAATTGACATAGATTTTTCAAGTTAAATAGAAACCTGAAATATATTGTTTGGAGACACGAATTTACACGGCTCGAAATCATTGAAAATAATGGTGGAAGGAAGTAGAAAAAAAATTTAATTTTTGACCTTCGTCATAAAAATAGAGATAATATTTGGATTTCAGATGACAACTTAAACTTGTCTGCTGAACCGTTCACAGGGTTTTCATAACTTTTTTTTTTAATGATTAAAATATACATTATTTTTTTAATCAAAATAGCCTATGCAAAGTAAGAAGATATAACTATCCTGATTCCGCGATATAACATTGATTTATTTCAATAGTCAAAAAATATATTCTTTGCTTTATATAAATTTAAAGTTAATATAACGTACTTTTGATACATACATTATTAATTTACACAACAAGAATCTTGTTTTAAATTATCTTGATTAATTCTTTATATTTTTCAGCATTACAATAATATTCTTCTTTTAATTAATTTTATTTAGTTAATAAAGCGTACGATACGAACAATTTTTGGCTTAAGTATACCTTTATAAATATTATGACACTGAACAATTATCGTTATTAAAAGAAAAAGTTAAATAAGCAAAAAACCCACCATTTAACATCTTGAGCAGATTTTACATTCCGTTAGTAATTTTTCATGCGAACAACTGGCGTTTCCATTAACATTAAAAAAAAAAGAAAATAGAAATATGAAAATGAAAAAAATATTATGAATCCGCTTGTGTCCTGTTCTATTATTTCTAAAACTTTTGCGGCACTAAGTTTAAGAAACTTCAGTAATATTTTTACTTTTTTATTTAAGTTTTTCATGATACTTGACAAATATTTAAAGCATTTAAATTTATATTTAATTTTTTTTAGTAAAAAAAAATTTAACGAGCAAAATTTGGTGGGAAATTTCACCATTATTGTTTTGTTGAGCAATTGCCTACGGTAACATGAGTAGTTAATCATCTTCTAAAAAAATTGCAGCAGAATTAAACAAATTTCCTAAATTTAAAAATTTTTGTTGATGCTTAACAAAATAAAATATTATGTAATAAAATAATATGTAAGAGAAAATTACAAATTAAAACAAAGAAAGGTCAACAATATTAAAAAAAATATTAAAATAATAGTTTTCCTCTGTCTTTATTTGACTATAAAGGCTTTTAATGAGAAAATTATCCATTTGTTAGTGTAAATTCTCCCATTTGAGGTCGAAAATTAGTTTTAAGTCTTCAAAACTCCTGAAAGCTAGACGTTGTCTTAGTGCCTATCTGTAAAAAATGTCTTTGACTAATTAAAACTGATTTCGAATATCTATTAAACTTAAAATCTATACAGCATTATAACCGTATTCTAGGACATATTTATTAGCACCCATTTATTTTACCAGTTTATTTTTGAAATGCGACTTTATTAAGTTTCAGAACATAAATTTCCATGAATTTTAGTAAATGACAGTTGTAGGGTATTGTTACTTGATTTTAAAGAAATTTAAACGAACATAATAATAGCAACTAAAAGTCCTTGTGCTACGATTTAAATAATTTGCACACAGCTTATGCTGCCTTTACACGCTATGTATTTAATAGTGTTACGCCTGTTTGTCAAAATTCTACATTTACAGAGGATTTATAATTTTTATTTTACACTTGAGTTTTCGGTTTCATCTGACATAACTTATAATAGATTACATCAGTATGAACAATTGTATTTAAGTAATTAAAAATTTAGTTTTTTTGCAGAATAATATACATATTTTTTATATTAACACTTTTTTAAATATATATTTCAATACATTTTTAATAATTTGCCGAATCACCAAAGCCATTTTCTTGCCGCCATATACAATTGACTTGCAGCACAGCTGATGTCAGATGGTTTATCAGTTGAAAATAGAACACGCTTTAATTGAAAATTTTTGCACTGTAAAAGCGGCCTGACATTTACAGAAGCAATTTTTTTTTTGCATTTACACACAATGTATGCATTTTGCAGTGAGAAATTTGATAACCACACTGTGAAATACATAGTGTATAAAGGCTGCATTATTGTAGCTAATTATAGAGCAAGTTACTAGTTTTAGCTGCAGTCTGATCATAATTATACCTTAAATTAATATTTTTGGAATTGACGTTTGCAATGTTTGGTGTTTTGAATCAATTTTTTGCACTTTCCATTGAATTTACTACACTAAATTAGTTATTGTCTAGCATTATATTACACTAATGGGTTGTAAAATGAAAAAATAAAAACTTAGTTTTTATAACACTTAATTGTAAAAAATTGCAAAATATCTTTTGGATCTTCATAGAAATCTTTCATCACAGTGGATACGAATTTATATTAATGGTTGATATTGAAACGACCCTACAACTCAAAATATGTCTTAAAAAGTTTGAACCAGAATAAATAAAAAGAAAATGCATATTTATTTCTCGTCATGCCTTGATAACTTCTTAAAGAAATATCTACAATTAAATAAACTACGTAATAAAATTTAATATACTTTTTGTTTTTTGTTTTGTCTGTGATAACTTTGGGTTCATATACATATGTTCTAGTGAAGCCAAAGTTTATTTATATAATAATCTTCTACTTATTGAAATAATGTGAAGTTAAATAAGTTGTTTCCCATTGAGCTGTAAACTTGACCACTTACGTCTGAACTTTTCGATTAAAGAAAAATAACTTTTATCTTGTTTGATATGAAGTCTGCAAATAACTTTAAGTGAGAGAAAATTATTATCTTTTCGTTGTTTGTCTTTGTGAATATAAATAAATATAAATATCTTTACATTGAGCGACAACGATTTTTTTATACAAAATATATATTTTTCGTAAGAGATAGATTTTAAAATTAATTTATACCATGAATCTATCAAAAAGTTTTTGAAAATCTTTTAAAGAAGATATCGAGGCAATCTCGATTAATAAATTTAGAAATTACTAAATAATTTTAATAAAATATAAAAAACACTATACATATGTATAATTATGAATAAAATAGACGACGCTATTAATTTTTGATTTAGTACTGGATATAACGAGCAATTTACTTTATCGAACAGTCCTGACAACAATAAGTTTCGTTAAATTGGAAACCTACTGTATATTGTTATGGGAGGTTTACACAGCCATGCACACTCACACACATCTCTACACATATATACATACATACATACGGATATCATTATCACATGACCTCGAAATTAAAATATATTATTTAAGAAATTTGATCTCAATATTGTTTTCCTAATTCACACAAACAACTTGTCTAGAAAGTTTAGCCCTCAGTTTTTAAGCAAGTTATATGAAAATTTTCCAAAATACTTGTGTTATAAAAATGGCACTGAATGATTAGTTTTCCTTTTCTTTGTAAAGACGAATTTTCAATTATTTTATGTTTAATGGAAATTGTTTCTATCCAAAAATAAATGGTAATAAAGTGTAATAAATTAAAATGGTCTGAATATGTTTTATAATAGATTATAAATATGTCATATTTTCCTTACAAAATTGGAATGCAATTTTAATATATGCAATTGTGTTTGCTCATGTAGATGCTAATGCAATGATTTAGGTATATGTATATGATTTCACAGGGTTCATTTTTGAGAGCTTTCTTTAAACGCGTTTGCTTAAAGTAAATAGATGTATAGCAGTATTATAGTTCAATTTTAGTTCAAAAAAGAGATATCCCACAAGTATTTACTAGCTCGTATTCTTTATAATTTGTTAATCGAATCTACATCATCACAATTAGAGAATAATATAAAAAACAGCTTTCTTATTTTATAAAATTCAGTTGCCTTAAATAATGCGAAATGCTGACAAACACAATATCTTCACAAAAAACTTATTGTAAGTCTTAATTACCGAAAAATTAAATTTAATTTTCAAAAGGAACTTCAAAAGAAGCAACCAAGCATTGAAAGTTTTACATAAGCCGTTTTATTTTTACTTCCTAATATTTTCTTAGAAAGGTCATCTTAAATAATATAACCTCTAAAAGAAAGTTAGTTGTTGCTCCTTATATTTTCTTTGCAACAGGGCATGGTTTTTCGCAAAGGTTTGAACTCGTACAATTAAAAAGAAACTCGAAGCTTTCATGTTGATGTTTACTGCTTCTTTTCCTTATATATCTGCCCTTTCTTAAAGTATAATTCGTACTTAGATTGACTTTACTTACAGTTTAGCCCTTTTTTGTTTTACATCTGCGATAATTAAATTGTCTGGGACCAATCACCAGTTGCCTTTATGGTCGCTCAGAGAAAGAAGGTGTCCTCAAATTAATAGCCCAAAACTGAATAAAAATATTTTAAATATCACAGGACGTTGATGCTCGAAAAACGTCTAAATATGTGGTGTACCATTTTATACACAACATTTTTAATTGCAAACAGAATATGAAAGGTATATATAAATTGAAAAGGTTTTCATTTGATATTTTAAGTTGTCGGGCATAATTCCAGGTTCATCTTTTTGGTCAGAAAATACTGAACCATGATGTTTGAAAAACGTCTATTGGAGAGGTTTTCATTTGATATTTTGAGTTGTCGGCCATAATACCTTGTGCATGTTGTTATGTTCTTTTTTTGGGCATCTGTCAATCAGTTGCACTTTGATTAGTCGCTAATGTCATAGCACCATGGCCAGTGGTACAATATAACAACACGTTGAAATAATGAAATTTTAAATTAAAAATTTTTTTTAATTAGGATATGCTCACAGGGACTCCAAAAAATTTTTTTAATAAGGACTTTAAGCATGCGTCATCATTGGTTTATTATTTAAATCTGTACATAAATTGCTTTATATTGCTCCAATAACTGGTTAAGCAAAATTTTATTTTTAGCTATTATTTTAATAATCGCACTTTATCGTAAAATAAATAAATGATTATTGAAGAGTATTGCTTATTGCTGTGCGTGTTTCATTGTTTTATCAGGGAGTGAGGAGTAAAGGTTTCCTAATGATCACTCTTAGCAACTGTGAAATTCGTATACCTAGATAACTTAAAACGCTCTCATTGAATGATGCTCTATTAAAGTCCATTCAAACAGTTATTATAAAATAAAGAAGAGATTCATTTATTTGTTTATTTATTTAATTTCTAGATAATAATGTATTAAAAATGTAAAAGAATTTTTTAATGCTTTTGCCACATGTTTAAAGTTTTCTTATGAGGCTTTGAAAATTAATTCTTTTATATGCCTGGCTCAATTTGCATACACATATATTAGTATTTTGTCTGAAAATGTGTCAGTACATTCATGCATTCACATTTGTATAACTCAGATATATCTGTTTTTCTAAAAAGTAGTTAAAATAAAATTTTATATTGAATTTAAATTGAAAATGAAAATTTCTACAGTTTATAGTGCTATTATTTTAAATCACATAAAGCTATAAAAGTTTGTATTTTAAATCGATTAACAATTTAACTTATTTTGTATTATGAACCTACGAAGATGTTTATGAATATTTATGCAAAAGATATTTTAGTTTAAAAATATTTGAGCTATTAGGGAAAGTTAGTATTGTAAAACATTGAACTCGTGCACATCGCTCAAGAACAAGTGATAATATTTCTGTTTTAGCCCACTTTGATGAAAAATACCCAGGTTTGTCAATTTTTTGTCGATCTTTGGAATTCGACATAAGACACTACTTCGTATTTTGCATAAAGAGTTAGAAATTAAGGCTTTTAAGTTTAAGTTGACACAAAAATGCAGGCCTGCCATCGGTCTTTTAAGTGAAAGATTTGCTGTCCATATAGCCGTCACAATTGTCCACCAAGGTTCAAAATCTTAAAACTTTTTCGGTTGAGCTACAGAAATAATAAGGTGTACCTCAATGGCCTACATTCGGTTGAAGACTTCAAAGTTGGAGTTCGTTAAGTTATCAAAGCTTTAAAATGTGTGAACTGCTAACGAAAAATGTCATAAAATCAATATGGTCCTGCTAGCTTAGCCATGCAAGCCATTTAGATAATATTTTGTATGAATTTTAAAGGCATATCCTCCTTTTTAAAATTAAATAAACATTCGACAATTTCGCTTAATAATACTGTTTTTTATATATCAAAAGAAATCTCTTATTATTAGACCATATATTTCGGATAACGTAATTTAATTTTTATATCGGAAACCGAAATTCAACTGATCTCTTCTTTGTGTGCAGTAGTATTTCAATAAGTCAGTATTAAGCCTGTTTGAGTTGCTAATAATTTTTATTTGATTTAAAATGAAAAATTGTTTTTGCTATAAAGAGGTCAGTTTAGACATCACATTCAGTTTTGAACCTCCTCTAGCTATTACACTAAGCATTATTTTAATTGATATATAATAATAAAAATTTTGACAACTGAATGAAATTCAACTCATTATATTGTAAAAAATATATAAGCACTTGACGACAGACAACAAACAGTGGAGAAACTAAACATTACCTTAAATATTCAATACACAAATCTATGTATCTTACTTAATGATTTAACGTGAAGTTATTTCTATGTAACTAAAAAATTACTGCATATTATAGATTAACAAAAATCTTTAAAAAACGCTTATAGCATAACATTTCATATAAAAGATAATATAAGATTTTTCTTGGCAAAATATAAGCTTGTATTAGATAAAAGGGTAAAAAACAATAAAAATTCACTTTATTTTAATTGCTAAAGTTTAGGAAATATATCATGCATGAACAATAAAACTCAACCGATAATAATTTTGCCAATGAATTCAGCAAATACTTATATAATAAACATTAAAATAGATTTTTATTTTCAAAAACACTATCGACAGTTTCTTAACGATCCATGATAATAAAAAAACACTGGAATAACTATTTAAACATATATTCAATAGTATGTATGTGTGCGTGCATCTTAATTTCCATAGGTATATAAAAATTTCCAGTTGACTGTTTTTAATGTGTTTTCTTTAGTTTCGGTGAATTTCCTTTTATGTTTCTAACACATGAAATGGCTTAAATCTAATAAATACAGTTGCAAGCAAAAACTGAAATAGTAATTTTAATTTAAAATTTTTTTAATTTACTCAGCACAATAATTACTCATGAAAATGCTTTTTTACCGGCGACATTCTATTTAAACATTTTATGCCACACTATTATAATTGTTTTCTGATTTAACTTAATCCTTTTTTATATCTCGTAAATAAGATTTTATTTCTTATTAAGACTTTTATAATTATCTCAAAGTCAAAGTTTTGATATTGTTTTTTGATTTGTTTGAAGAAAATGTATGAATAATTATTCAATCTTGTTGGATTTTCTCTGGTACATTCTGGTAGTTTGCTGACCAACATATTTCAAATTGATTTTTCAATAAATATAACTTCAGTTATAAAAATAAATTCTTAAAAAATTTATAAATTATTTTTAATGTTTAAAACTAATACATTTTTAAAGTCTACATTTTTATTTAATTTAAAATAATAAGAAGATATAGATTCTTTGGGAACCTATGCATCATTCGTTTTGTCAAGTTGGCTGCATTAATAATTTAATGGCTATTTCTTTGTTCAAGGCGGATTTTTGTCACTTTTCTAAATTTTAAGACGGTTATATTTTGGAATACCGCACAGAGGAGTATTTGAGTCAAAAAGCTGCCCAAAATTATTGAACGTGTTTTTTGAATTGAAAGATTGACTTTTTTTATAGTTTTAGGTGTAACTTGATATAAAAAATCTAGTGCTAGATTTTTGGATGTTTTTCCAACAACACCCATTTAATTTAAAATTAGCGATTTTAGATTTTATTGTGGTATAAAACATAATTTATTCATTTGCTATCTTCACTTTTAAAAACTTTTTTCTGTTTTTTGCAAAACAAGAGTCTAAATTTAATTTTTTTTGTTTAATTTTTAAACGAGTTGTTCCAACATTCATATTCAAGATAATTGCATTTTAAATATCGAAAATAGCTTTTGAATAAATCTTTCAATGTAATACCTTAATTCGTTTAGCCACAAAAAAAATATCGTATAAACGTCTTGAAAGTGTAGAATTTAGTTGTTTATTGATCTGCGTACTTAGTTTTTATGATTGCTGTAAATTTATTTTTGCCTTTTTGGTCTGCTTTTTGGCACAAATACTCTTTCCGCTTTGTACCGTACTTATACTCATTATTTTTTATATTGATATTTCTTATATTGATATATTTTTTATATTCAATATTCTTTTGGTTATAATTATTAATGCAGATAACTTGACAAAACGAACGATGCAGTAGCTCTTATTTTTGGGAATACTTTCACGTGCACTTCTCAGAATCGAGTCCCAAATCAATGAGCTGAAAAATGTTGTATTGTGAAATCAATATGTTGGTTAGTCTACTTGGAAAATTGTTGTCGCATAATATTTTTTGATTAGTGAATTTTCGTTTGACTTATTCCAGCTGTGTCCATAATGATCCGTTTTATATATCTAAAGTAATAATACTTTATTCCTTTCGGAGCTGTTATCATTATCTTTTTTAACACGCCGTATTTAGAGAAAAAAACAAACTTCAGTAACTTTTTCAAAAGCCTATCTGACGGTAGAAAATAAAACTATTACAACTACTTTCAAGTTAAAAGAGATTTTTATGCTCATCACTGTTTAAGATGTTCTACTACTCAAATATATATTTCGTTATAGTGTGAATGACAAACAAATTTTTGCTTTGTATGTACATATACAAATAATATATACGCAACACATACACAAAGTTGGTACATTTAAAGAAAATTAAATCCAAAATATAGAAGATGAGGTCAAAACCTCAAAGTGGTTATATAATTTGTATTTAAATGTGATTCTGTGACAGAAATACATAAAAGTGAATGTTAAATAAATTTTACACAATGTCTTGAACACTTCTCATAAAAAACTGTTGATTGTAATTGCAAGTGTATATAAATGTGTATCTAAAGACATATTTATTTGCATGTGCATAGATTATGTGAGTAAATATTTATTAAGAATTTAAGTCTGGAATTTAGAAAATTATTGTAGATTTTATATATGATGGCACAAAATTAATCAACCTATTAAAAGATATTGGAAATGGACTCAGGAGCACGAAATTATTGTGTCGAAGCGTTTTCTAGGTGGATAATATCCCGTTTTGGCAATTTCGCAAGGCTAGCAAGACAGCCCGATTTAACCATCAACGATTTTTTCTTTGGGGCTGTTTAAAGGCAAACGCAATGAGAACATTTACCACCGGAAATCTTGAAAAAATTGATAAGGCGATAAAACGGGCACAAATGTGTGTCAATACTGATGACTAAAAATTGGCGGATGGCGTCTTTACCACTTAACAGAAAACATATAAATGGACCAAGTAAACACTTCCACTCATTAAAAATAAATTTAGATAATTGATTTGGTGCCACCTTGTAGAATATTGACCTACAAAAATATTATTACATACCTATTTTAAGCTTTAATGGGTAATTGACTTTCTAATAATATCTTTAAGCATACTGAAGAAATTATTTAAAAGGGATTAATTTAATTTTTTGAGAAAGACAGTGGCGACACTAAAATTGCAAAACAAACTGACAAATATATAAAAAAAGTTTTTGGACACATAATTTATTTTTACATTTTGCGATTTAATTCTTATCAAAAATTCTCCCCAAGTTTTCGAATATATTAGGAGCTTAGTTTCTACCGCCGAGTGATAGATGCATGAGTGGGAATAATTACACATTTGAGAACTTAACATTTGCTTTTGCAATATTTTTAATATATAAAATAATTATTATGGCGGTATTCAGTGTCTGGTGCAAATGCTCTTGCGAAAAGGCAAATGCAAAATATCGTAGCTTTTTTGTAAAATCCAGCAACAAAATACACAGAGTTGCCGTTAAATTTCACAAAAAAGCTACGATATTTTACATTTGCCTTTTCGCAAGAGCATTTGCACCAAACACTGAATACCGCCTATATTAAATCACATTAAGTCATGGTGAAATGTTTATTTGTCTTCGAGTGTTGTAAATATTCCGTGTAAATATATCATGAGATCTTAATGAAAAATAAGAAATATTTGACGAAAAAAATGTAACTCCTAAATAAAGTGTAACCTATTTAAGACTAAGCAAATGTACACTTCCTATGATATGTTCAACTATCAAAAGACGGTTGGGTCAAATTAATTGAAAGAAAGGAAATAGATGTACAGCTTATTTGTTTATGTAAAGGCAAAACCAAAAACGTTTTCTGTCCATAACATAGCATTTACACACGAAAGTAAGTGCATGAAAATCGCAATACACTCCCACTTTTTCACTAATACACTTAAAGTTTTTTTACTTTCCACTCAGCTTTCAACGATATTTTCAAGAAAGTAAGTTTTTGACCTTTTCAGAAAGTAAAATGTAGAATTGTCAAACACTGTTGCCCTCCTATAAGACTTATACCAATAAACGGGATGGTGGCAAAATTTTAATTGCAAATTTAACTGATTTTGTAACTATATTTAAGGAATTACTATATTTTTCCATCAATTATAAATAAATAAGACCTTTTTATAGCAATAATCTCACAAAAAATTAGCAATAATAATTATGCCCTATAAATTTGTGTACGTTATAGTAGTGGTAACTCTAACTGGGTAGTAAAGAAGACTTTTTTTCTTCTCCATAACTTTTGTTTAATTTTGGCTTTACATTTCTAGTTTTTTCAGTTCTGGACTAAAAGCAATTTTTAAAATTATCTCACATTTTCTTATGAAATCGAACAAGAAATTATCATGAAAGTCATTTATTTCGCTAAATTTTTTATTTATAATACTTATATATTATTTATAATGTGTAAAGTAAACGTAATGCTTAACTAACTTGTTTGAGTCAAGTTGAAATCTTAGCCATTAAGTGCAGAATTAATATTTAACAATTTAAAAAAAAATTTTCAATCAAAGAAGATTAATACCAATCCAATTATTACTCTGGCAGGCTACTAAACCAATCATCATAAGTGTTCATGTGTAAATTTTTTCCACGTGCTTTGTGTGTACTATTTTTTGGGAATAATAACTATAAAACGAAATTCTTTTTCGATAAAAATACAAGAATTATTTCTTGATACTAATATTAATTTTTTCACAGTACTAAACAATTGGCTTTTTTGATATAATATAATAATCTGATCATATTATATGTTTTTTGTTCAACACAAAATAGACCAGTTTGGAAGTTCAGACTGTCTATGCATGTTTCACATGTGTTTCACTTTTATGTTTATAACTAACACTGAAGGAAACATGCATTTTTTTAGAAAGCCATCGCTTTTATTTTTGGAAAAGTTGTACGTGTCGAAAAGAAGTGCCATTTCGATCTGCTAGAGTAATTATTGGCTTCGACTTAATCTTTTTTATATAAAAAATTATTTCAAAATAATGAAAGACTCTTTCCGAACGTCATCTCCAAGATTTTAGCTTGAATCAAACCTGCCAAATTTAATTAAATCCAATTCAATTTAAATTAATACGTAAATTTTTTTAATTATTTTTTTATTCTTATTCTATCTTTTGGTTATTTTTGAAATCATCTAATCAATATGTTCTAGCTTTATATTTAGTAAAAAATCAGGCCTTTAGTTTATTATTATTACATTAAATATTACTAAAGGTACGGGTCACATTGGAAAAACATTTCATTCAAATATATTTGCGTATGTTTAACCAAAATGTTTTTAACTCAGTACACAATTTGTTTTCTGGTTAATTAGCTTTCAAATAACGTTAAGTACTAACATGAGAAAATATTTTTTCCCTGTGGTCACACTCAAATTAATTTTTTCCGATACAAAACATTTGATCAAATATTTGACAAAACATTTGACGAGGAAGAACAAGCTCTATGTAAATTCTATCACACTTCTCTCATTTATACTGTTTGGGTATGACAAAAAAAAACAAAACAAAATAATACAGTTTTATTATTTATACCACCGAAGTGGCTCAAATTAGAAAAAATTAAGTGATTGAACTTAATGTATGTCGTGAAAAAAATCAAAGTCAAGTTTTTGAAATGCGGGTAAAAAAATGGCTAAATTTTCTCACAATTTTTTCAAACACAAAATTTTTTTTTCATTATTTCAAAATATTAGACATGACATAAAACTGCACTAGAAGTTTTAAGTCGATTAAAGCATGCGCTAATATGGAGAATTTTTTAACGAAATTTTAAGTTATTCGCTTAAGAAAAACTAATGCCCATTGAGTTTTTTTTTGTAAATTATATTAGATATATTTAATACAATTAATATGGCCTTAAATTGTTACCCACCCATTCAAAAATGTGGACAGGAGAGCAGATTTATTAAAAATAGTTAAATTTTCAGAAGCATTTTATTTACCTGCATGAAAATGGTAATCTCTATTTCTTCATTATTTATTGAAACACTTATTTATCGTTTTATGCTTAAAAAATTTCAACGATGTATTAAATAGAGATTCAACGATGAAAATTTTATTCTTAATGTGATTATGGCTGAAATAAATATGATGTGATTCAATTTACAGTTCATTGATTTTGTTTTAAAACATTGTTGTTTCATACTGTTTGTTCTTACAAAAACTTTGCAAGAACTAATATTTATTTGACAAAAAAGAGGAAACTAGGTGGTCGTCATACTTTGTTCACATTAGAGAAATTTTTCTTTGAAAGCAAATAATTTTGTTTGTAAAAATCAGCTATTTTTCTGTTTGCCCCCCAAAAATATGTTATGGTCACACTACAGCAAAGAAATATTCCTGTTTTTCGTCAAATATTTCCCGAATGTGACCGTACCTTGAGTAGTGCTCAAATAAACCTCAAATAAAAATACAAAATAAAAATACATGTCTGTAAGTGCAACTTATCGAAAACAATATTTTTTTACGCACTTCGAATTAATGAAACCATTCTTTCATGGATATTCCCGAAATATTTGTGGGCTCTAGTGATAACCGTTCGTGAGATGGACTATGTCTAAAAATTATTATTTTTTGCATACTTATGTTATTTCTCTTAACATATAAAAAAATTATAATTGTTTTCGGGATCCCCACAAAGCGTGATGGTTTTTATTTTGAGACGGTTAATAAAAATACGCTTTTCATATTAATTTAAGGCGAGTTGCTCTGATGTTCATAAAAATGTAAATGGTAAATTAATTTAAAAATAATAATAAAGTTTAGCTATTAGATTCTATATTTTGTCATGCACTACTAAAATGTACACAAATAAATGTGTCTCCGATAGACTACAGACAGGGATGAAAAACAATTCGTTAAACTTTTTATCTCCAGAAAAATAAAAAAAAATTGTCGATAAAATTATGTTAATGAAATTGTTTAGTTTTATTATTTTTTTTCGTTTGTAACTCGTAAAATTTTAGTATATTTGATTAATTTAATTCATATAAAATAATGAGTTTCAAAGTATTATAGGAAGGAGACACTTTTATGTTCTTTTAGAATTCCCTCTGATAAACACAAGGAGCGGTCTCAAAATGATATTTTTGATATGTCTAGGTGCCAAGAAATTAATTTTTTTTATACTAATAGTAGAAAAAATAACTCAATAGGGGCTATTTTTGATAAGCACATAAAAATTAAGAGCCAATACGCGAATGTATTGAAATTTTTGCTAAGAAAATGGTATAAGTTGACGCATTAAATATATTATTTTGATTCCAGGTTGTCTTTATATGCTTAAAACAAAACCTTGCAGTAAATGAAGAAACTTTTTACTCCTTTTAAGAAAAACTAAGTATGTTATGAAATAAGTAGAAAACTTTGACTAAAGCTTTAGTTACGAACAGAATGTTACTATTTCCATAATATTTTAAAATCCTTTTTTACTTAAAAATAGCAAAAACGTTTTCGACTATTCGACTATATTTTTCTATTTATAAACACAAATTCCTAAAATGTTACTACTTGAATAATGTAGCTAAGCTACACTTGACTGAACTTAAAATAATTTCGTAGTTGTATCTCTTCTTTATGAAAAATAAATCTATCGTATTTGATTTGAAAATCTTCAGTTTTCTTAACGTTTATAAATTTTACAAGCATATTTACATACATCTCTTCTGGGAAATAACAACATTCATATGTGCAAAGTTCAGAGAACAGCATCAAGCAAATGATTACAAAACTACTAGAACTTAATACTTCAATAAATTTATGCTATTGTACTTGACATTACTAAACGGGATAATAGAAAACAATTGTCGAAGATTTTGTTAAATTTTTTTTTGGAAAAACAATCAACTTGCAGTTTTATTTTTATATTATTTTATCGATGCAGTTACAAAAGTTGTTCAAAAAGGACTAGAAAATTCACTGAAACGTACCGAAGCAATTCATAAACTAAACGTCAATGAAAAAAAAGATATTCTCATTTTACTAGAGATATTACTATTAAATAACAGATACCATGAACAATATTTTATTAAGGGGAAAAAAGTAATTAATAAATATTTAAATAAACAATAAAGTAAATAAATGAAAAAACTCGTTCATTTTTGAACTCTTATCTAAATAAAATTAAATTTATAGAATCTTTATGAAATATATTAAGCACAAACATTTATTTTCTAATAAAAAAGCACACATTCTGTGAAAATAGCAGGTAAAAATTACCTTTGATTTATTATTATTTGACAGTTGACAAATACATTTAGTTTTTATCTTAGAACAAAGTCTCAATATGCATATATTATTTATATTTGTTTTGGCCTAAATACATAAGGACTTCTATAATTTACTATAAGAAAAAAATTCCTCTTTCAATTTGGTTTAAAAACATTTGCTTTAAATACCTTTTCGTATTTAAGAAATTCTTAAGCAATTTAAACAATATTTTACTAAAATAAAGTTATACGAGTACTGGGGAAGATCTTTAAGATTGTAATTAAATTTAAAAGCTGCTTAAAGTAAAACTAAACTAAACGTATTATAGATCATGACATCAGTCATTCGTTCATATGTGAATTGTAAGAAACAGTTTCAAACTGAACAAAACATAATGACGACAAAAAAGTTTTAAATTATTACAAGAAAAAATATTTAAGTTTTTTTTTTTGCATTATTGAATTGAATATTCTTTTGTAGGTATAAAGCCATACTCGTAATATTATCAAATGTTAACTTTTTAGAGAATTTCTTACTTTTCTCGTATCAAAATAAATGATTTTTCGGTCGTTTTTGTACTGAATACGAAAACGGCTTTTGTTTTCAATCACACGCTCTGGTCTTTTTTTAATGTTTAATTTTATTTTGCGTACATCACTTATTATTTTGAGAGTGGTTCATCCATCCATTAAATATTTTCTCAAAAAATCTACAGAATACACATGTATCTCCTTGAAGTTTCTGTACACCTATAAATAAGTTCAATTGCCAATTATTATTTTACCACAACCCGTTAATATACATAAATACTTTTAGTGGGCAACAGCGTTTGCCTCTTTGTCATTTTACTTTCTGAAAACGTAAAAAGCACTTTCTTGATAATATCGTTGAAATCTGAGTAGAAAGTAAGAAAAGTTCGAGTGGGCTAGTAAAGAATTTCGATCGTATAGCGATTTTCAGGCAATTGCTTTCATGTGTAAATGCTAGAATAGTCCCTTAAGAAAATCCTATAATAAAAAAATATAACCTGCTACATTGTAAGCGTAATCTATTAGCGTAAAAAATAAATAACTTGTTGATTTTTCGAACTTTGGACTACCCCGCAACAAGCTCTCCCTTTAAGATAAAAATGTCTGCGATGCAACTGTTGCGTTTTCAAGCGACGAACGCAAAATATTTAATTAATAAAGTAATTTAATCGGCATGCTCTAATACAATGTCCAACATATATGAGATGAGGGAAGTTAGTTTTTTAAGAAACAGCAAGGATAGTTTTATTGTAATTTTGGATTGATTATTAAGTTTTTTTTTTTTTTAAGTTTATTACCCTTACATAAATTTATATAAATTTCATATTTTAGTAATCTTTGAAATAAACATAAACACAAATAGAGCTATGGTATTTTTGAATATATTTTTTACAGTATAATGGAATAAATGTATATTGGAAATTATTAATAAAGGAAAAACAAGACTTAACACGTATTTTAAGAAAGTCAATACGAATGAATGCATTCATAATAAGATAATTAAGGTATATATGGAATGTACAACAACAGTGGATTTTTTTGAAAATTACATGACTATGACATAATAAAAATTTACTGAACTCAAATTAATTGAAAGTACTTAGTATGTGTTTGTGGGGCGCAAACTTTTGCAGTTTTTTCTTGCTAGTATTGATGCATATTTAAAAAATCATTTAAAGCTATCTTTTTTAGCTTATTTTCATCTTTTTGACGTACTTAAACTTGCTCTCGTAATTACTCTAACCCCCCATCTGGACTGTCAATAAATTCATTGACATATATTGCAGCAAATGTCAAAATTATGTTATGTGCAGTGAAGACGCATCGTATGTACTTGGCAATAATTGTGGCAATAATTGTCAACAGTTTTTCGTTGACATTTCCAAATAAAAGATGAAAAAGACGCGCCATAAAACAAAAAGAAGAAATTTTTTGCAAAAAAAAATTAATAAATTATTTAAAGATATTAAAAAGGTAATAAAAAAGGAAATATTTTATAAAATACATAAAAATTCAAAATTTCTTAATTCAGGATGAGTTTTTCAGACGAAAATTTAAAAAGTCTTTCTGTTTCTTCTTCTTTATAATAGAAACTTTCTGTTTGAAATTTTGTAAATTGTGTGTTAACATAAATACGATTACCCATAGCAAAGCAATAAGTAATATTGTTCCGTTATTCTGCAATACATTGCCAACATATTTATTGCCAGTCAAGATGAAGGGTAAAGGCCGATAGCAATAAAAACAATACCTTGCAGTTAACAGTAAAGTTAAAATCTGAACTTTAGTTATCAAAAATTCATTAACACTATGCTTTGTTACCTTTTTAGCTTACAATTGCCATTAACTGATACAATTATTGCGTATAGTTTCTTATCTGGAAAAAATATTGGCATAAAACTAAGTAGCTTATTTTAGAAAGATTTTATATAAATTACAACAAAAAAAATAAAATATTAATTCAATCTTTTTCATTTGAAATCGTCAGATGTGATTGGTTTGTTTTTACGATTGTTACTTATTTATTTTTGCATGTGCAAAAAATAAGTTTCTGGTGTTATTCAAAAGACTTGTTAAGAAAAATGTTTAACTTGCAGATAAAAGAAAAATTATTTTAGTAAATTTTTTATACAATAAACATATGTAAACTTTGTGCTTGGGGGTCAGTTCGTCTAAAAATTACATTTGAACATTGCTTGATTTGTGTAGTTAGTTTTAAAACTTGTTTTTTGGTGTGTTTTGAGCATAAGAAATTATAACAACTATCGTATAAAATTAAATTACCTTTTTTATTACTCATACGCTCTGCTGCATTTATATGTTCATCAAAAATGCTAAAAAGTAGGCTACAGTTTTAAATAACTTGTGTTTTACGTATAATAATTAGATATGTGGATTTTCATAACCCTTATTCGCACCGGATGACACCTCTCTCAGGGAAACCAAACACGGTACGCGTTACAGCGTTGCCAGAAGAAAAACATAATTTTACGCAATATAAATTATATAGTTTCAAAAACTCTATTGCAAAGCAAAACAAAACAATAGCCCGAATCACAATATTGTGCATTTGAGATTGCAATTTTATGCAATTGTAAATATTTACAATCAATTACGAATTTTCTAAAAACATGGTGCAAAACATGAAATTCCTCTCTTCATTTTTTTAGTTCGATCAATCTTCTTTGAATTTTCTCAATTGGTTGTTGCAAACTGAAGTGTATATGTAAACTACTGGTTTTTGTGTTGTTTACTTATTCACGTGTAGCAAGTGCATATCTTTGTATTTTGTTAGTGTACTGTAAAAATATGCTACACAACATTGTGAATTGGGCTAATGTAATTTTTAGAGCAAACAATAATACGTCATAAACGCTCACTCTACTTATCACACTCCCTCTACTCACACTTGCATATCAAACAATTTTAAAAGAGACTACCTTGAATTTTTATACTATCACACGAGAGTTGAAGCAACTGTCTAATTGTGTATAAATGAAAATAAAATTCTATCATTAAAATAATTTTTGAAATATAATTATTTTTAAGCATCGTGGTTTACAAAAATTATCAACATGTTAACAAATATTAATTTACATTCATGACACAATAATATAAGAGTAAAAACATTCTCTAGTTTCGCCTTCATGTTAACCTTCAGACATTTTTAGAAATTTTTTTCTTTATGTTCATCAATATATATAAAAGAAAATACAAAATGAAACTAAATTTTTATAAAATATTTTTCCTTAATTTTAAAAAGCAAAATTTTTTATAAAACAGTTTTCCTAGGTTTTAAAAAAGCAATTTTTTTTAAATAATAAACGAAGGAAAGTTAAAGATTGAAAGGGAATATACTCAGAAAAATTTTCCCCTTATTTGTTTATTGTAATTATTGTCATCATTTGAGTCAATTTTTTTCCAAGTCAGAAATGGTTTTACTTTTATATTATTGTATCATTGTTATATTTTTGCTCACGGCCTGCTTTTGCGATTATACGAGTACACGGTGCTGAAGAAGCTATTGTCAGTTGTAAGTGCTATTAAAAGGATAACTTATTGTCCATAAAGAGTTGAAGTAGTTTTTAGAAGATAACAGGTAAATGCATATATTAATTGTTGGGTTTTAGCTTGGTATATATATTTTTTTAATGAATATACTATCAGTAAATTGTCTAATTAAAATATACACCATGAAGACTGCTGTTTTATTTAGTTGGTCAAACTTTTTTAATCATTAATGTATCCATTAAAATCTGCTTTGAACATGGTGTCAGATAAATACTGACATTGCACCTAATATACAAAAAAAATATGTGACAGTTTAGCTCTAGAATTTTTTTTTACTCCAAATAGAATTTCCAGAAATGTTTTCATTCTTTCTATGACAACCGTTAAGTGAACTTTAACAACACAACTCAAATTAATCCTTTCAATATCTTCATTCAAGTACAATGTTAATAAAAAAAAAACTTGTTGTCTATGTTAAAACATGTACTGATTCTCTTAAAAGTTTGTTCTTCAAATTACACTCTTTGAATGTTATTTTCATAGAAGCAGAAAACATATTAAGAGAAATTCATATAAATATGCTTAGTATGTTAAAATGTTAAGTTACTACAGAACTTTACATTGACAAACTTTCTTTTAATGCAAATACATTGAATTATACACACTTATATATGGTAGAAAATCAACTGATACAGCATCCTTATTTAACAGCTACAACAACAAGTAAAATCTAAAAAATAAGGGCAAAGAACAAGTGTGAAAAAAACAGATTTTAATAATATTGGCGTAAAATGTAATCTTCTAACAGGAACAAAGTTCAGTTGAAAATTTGCCGGTGGAGTTTAAGCAACATAACGCGGATAGAAATTAAGAAAAATTATTTTTAAGATTAATAAAAATAAAACAAAAATAAAAATTATATCTACATAAAATGTATAGCAAAGTTTAAAAAGCTGTTAAAAACTAATATTTTTTATGTTATTCTATGAATGTGGATTTTACAATTTAATAATAATTAAACTTATAATTATGGTTACATAAAATTTAAATTTGAAGCTGTTTAAATCTTTTAAATGTTATTGCTGTTGGTAATTTAATATGCATATGTGTGTGTAAGTGTGTGCTCTGGAACAACATGTGTTGTTGTTGTTACATTTCATACAGTTGTTTAAGAAGCGAAAAATGTATGTTTGTATGGATCCTTGGGCTTGTCAAATTATGTTATTTTCGGTTTGTATGTAAAAGTAATAATGAATAAAAAAAGTATTAAATCAAAACACCTTCCCCAAGTTGTTTGCTGAATTGATATAATTAATTAAATGTTATTTGTTACAAAAAAGATCTTAAAAAAAATATCATTAATAAGACAAAATGTGCTACAAAAGCTCGTTAAATAAATTCGTGCAAAATAAGAAAATCCAAATGAAATATACATTGAATATTTTGGCATACATCCATTATTATTATAAATGTTATAAGAGTATTTTTACAAGCCATAACTAAATAGTGTTAATTAAAAATATTAAATTAAAAATGAAAATAATAAAAAATAATAGTAAAAGTTACTGCTTAATTAAAACAAAATAATTATGAAGTGTTTTTAATAAATTAAAAGTAGTTTGAATATCAAAAAATATATGTATATATACACATATAAATGTCTCAAATGGATTACCAGTAAACTTTAAATATGGATTTATTAAATATAACATCATACATATGGAATATACTTCTATTATTTTTATTTTTCCTACCAGGTTAGTGAAAACAAGAGTAAAATGCATTTTTTTAATGTTTATATTTGAAGCAAATAATTGCTAAAGTCATATGAGTTGTTTATACTTCTTTTTTAGTTTTTTGAGTTATAGGTAGGTATTTATAATAAAAACCACCACCTGTAAAATAACTTGGTACATGTTCTTGGACTGGTTAAAAAAAGATCATTTTGTCATCTGAAAAATTTAGAAACAAAAATTTATATAATCTTTTCTTATAATCTTATTTATATAAAAGATTTCAAGATCTAATGCAGTTATAAATCAAACACTATTAAATACTACAAATATATGTATATATAATTGTTTATAAGCATAGCAATTTATGTGTTGTATTTGTATTGCACAGCTGTAGTAATAATAGTTGCAAATGAATAAATAAATAAAAATTGAATTTTTAAGCAGTAGAACGTAAGACCTCAATAAACTATGACCTCAAATCAATAATAAACTTAGTCCTTAAACTTTTATATTGAATGAACTGCAACGATTTTTGTTGACGAAGTTCCATTTTTGGGAGCTTTATTTATTTATTTTGATGACTTTGTTCATAATGATCTAACTCTTCAGGCCTTTTGCGGGTCACAAGTAAAATCTTTATGTTGCAGACATATAATAAGAATACAATAAGAGCACTCGAAGGCTTGGTAATTAAAAATCTTAACTTACAAAAGCCATTATTTGATATACAGAAAGGAAAAAAATATATTAACCCCTCATATTACGTCAGAAAGATTTTCTCAGCAAAGCCAGTTCTCATATAAAAATCGAAAATTCTTTTTTCGATTTTTTAAAATATAACAGCGGTTTTTGCCGTATATTTTTGAAACCCAATTTTTTAAAATCATTTTAAAAGCAAGCTAAATAATTGTTTGAATAAATTAAATTTTATAAAATACAATTAGAATTTGTTGAATACACTTTTTAGTACTAATATTCCCAGTACAATATACAGCTACTCACGATTTATGAAAATGATACAAGTTATTTTCTTTGTTGTTTTTGCTATATATTTAACTGTTTGCATTTCAATAAATCTAAAAATATTGGTGAGTACTAGCAGGCGTTATTTTGTGGTAGTATGTGATGTAAGTTTATAATTTAGTGATTTTAGTGCTGGATAAAACAAAATCATGGGATTATGGTAGCAAAATTAATAAATTGTTGTAATCGATAATTTAATTGTAAATTTTTTTAATAATTATAATATACTAGTATTTATTAATTGAGAAAAAAACCCTGTAGTCAGCCTAGGCCCAAGAGACTTTTCTCCAGCGACAACTGCACTAGTGGAAATGTCGACAACTTTCCTTCTACGCACGAGTAGAAATTAGCTACAGACAGATCTGGTATATTTGTAGTGATACTGTCAAAGAATGTGCCAATAGCTTGTTTTTTTTATTATGAGCTCTTAAATATTAAAAACAGACCGGTTTATATAACTTATAGTTATGTATGGCTATAATTAAACTCTTTTCTTAATAAAAAGTATTCTTTATACAAAAATATATATTTTTAATTTTGTTGCCGCAACCCATATAATAAAAATAACCTTGAAAATCGACTGAGAAACAGTTGTTATATAGACTAGAGTCACTCGCCTCTTCCAATAATCTTCAAGGGTTAGTGGTTGAGGACCCGGCTTAATTTTTTTATTTGTAAAACAATAAAAAGTATTTCAAAGGAAAAAATGTTTGCTACGAGCGGTTAACGCTTACTAGCACGCCAGTGTTATTAAAATAAAATTTACAAGAATAATAATAATAATAGAGCGGATTATTTAGTTTGGCGGCTTTCCAAATGGTGTTTTATGTTGTAATTAGTTTTTGTTCCATTGCAGACTTCTTTAGCATTCTTGGTGTATACGTTACTTGGGTTAATAAGACCTAATTGTATTTGACGGCGTTCATGATGTTGTTTATTGTTGTTTATTGGCTCATCTTACACTTCTGATGGATCGCTTACGGCTGATCTCATCAGGATCCTTATTTTTTGATTCTGGGTGCTATTGTTTTTCAGCACAACCAGAAATATGGCAGGATTGCCATGTAGGTAAAAAAAATTTTAATTTGTTTTTAAAATTTATTTACTAACTGAGAGCTCACTCTTGGAGCTACTGAGTTTAAGTTAATAATTCTTATTAATACAATTTCTTATTATTATATATTTTAAATTAGTGCGTTAAGAACTTCTCAGTCAAAATTATTTCTACTCTTATACATTATTTATTTTCTATATTACCAGGCGAACACATATTTTAGTTGGTGCCCAAAATATATATTCGAGTGGTTTATTATATTATAATAATGCTTATGGGAAAACAGTGATCATCTGATCTATTTATTCAAAGCTAACCTAAAAACCTTTATCTTCCCACAATTGAAGAGTAAAATGCGCATCGTCATTCAGTGCATTTGAAATACACAACCAACATCACTATGGCGTACCTATTTTCACAACAAAAGCCAGCGGCACACAGACGTCGGGTGACGTCTGCCGTCCATGTGTACTTTAATTTTGGTTTTACTATTTAGTGACACATGCGATTCTCATGTTTATTATGAACATGACTTTAAAATAGTGAATTCATGCCACATTATGCTACACTTAGGTTCAAATCCCTCCATGTGATCCCAAAAGTGCAACCTCGGCTGTAGTGACAAGGTCTACTGGTGGATTTCCAATGACAAGCTTGTGCTAACTGTCAATAATAGAAAACATTGGATGGGTTATAGGTGGTCAGTAGTATTGGTGATAATGTCACTAGTACGACACTATAGTTTTACTATATACATTCCCTACAGGGAAGTTAAGTAACATAGCCAACGGTATTTAAATAATTTAGTAAAAATAAAATAAAAAGTTTAATTAATTACAAATATAGGTTTCTTAAAGTCTCGTTATTATTCAGAGGGTCTTATGCAAAAAATGGTCTATAATTTTCGTTGTGTTGGTCTAGAGAATTTTTTTCTTGTTATAGAGCAAAATTTATTACTAATCTGCATGAAAGATTTATTTATTTAGTAAAATTTCCTAGTGCTAGAAGCATAGTATTATATGTATAACTAGCGATTGTAAGATGGACTCACCCCACCTTCTCCTCATCTACACGGATGGCTCCAAAAGGGTTGCGGGAGTTAGCGGAGGAGTATAGATTGAGGAATGTTAAATGAGAATGTCCTTCAGAATCTCAAATGAATGAAGCGTTCTAGAGGCTGTAATAACTGCAATTAAAAGAGCAACAAATTGGCGACGGTTTTATGGAATAACGAACAGATGTATCCATATTATAATCGACAGTCAATGTGAAATCAGGTTCCTTACAGGTGTGTATTCCACATCCAACCAAGTCTGTGAATGTCGCAGAACCCTAAATGAGGTAGCGCGTAATTCAATAGTCTCCTTTAAGTGGGTGAAGGGCCATGGAAACACTTTAGGCAATATCATTGCTGATGATCTGACAAAGAGTGGAACCATGCTCAGGAATGTTGACATTGACAATTTCTGCTGTATCGCACTCTTTTTCTGCTGGAAAAACATTGACATAGCCCTTATAGAGGTAGCCTAAAACAGATGGTGTACTGAGTCGGCCTGCTTTATAGCGAGAACCCTCTGGCCACGCATTGATACGGTTAGAACAAAGTAGCTCTTCATGTTTTCAAGAAAACAACTGCGGTTGCTTGTGGCTACACTCACAGGGCACTGCACCTTTGGAAACCATGCCAAAATAATGGCTATCCCTTACAATGACTATTACTTTAGTTGCCAGCAAGAGAACAAAACTCTTCTACTCTGCCCCTGCCCTGCACTGGAGATCAACGCCTTTCCTAGGCAAAAAATGATTTAGTAGCCTTTCGGAGCTGTCGAGCATGAAACTCAAAAGCATCAGTTCCTTTATTAGGAGCCGTGGTTGGTTCTTTCGCTGACTCCCCCAGGATATAGCCTTATACGAGCTGTACCTCTTTCCTTCTCTCTAGCTATCTTTCTCTCTTCAGCATCATCTTTGGCTTTCTGGCTAAACACTACTCTGCACCACTTCAATCACTTCAATCAATATTTTATGTCTTCTTTCCTCAGGTTAACACAGAGGTATTATAATTACTTTTTGGACCTAAGTGCGCCGCTACTCTTAACCTTGATTCTTCACCAGCAACCTGTGGACCTAACCTATTAAAAATGTTATATTAGTTTTTTTTCAAATGTGAATTTGCCTCATATATTCATATATGTATGGATGTAAACAAATGTATAAGCCCAACAAGAACTTTTTAATGGCTTAGTAATGAATTAGGACTTCGAGTATGCCATTTTTAATTTGTTTTACAATTTTTAAAATACTCTAGATACGCGAATAATTAAATAAAAACTTGTCAAATAAATTTAACCAGTGCAAAAACCAATAAATTCGGATTATTAGTTTTATTATACTGAAAGTGTAATTTTCCGTTGTTCCTTTGGAATATTGTCTCATGTCCAATTCTTTCTGACTAAAAATGTTATGAACTTTAGAAAAAAGAATAATCACTTTGGATTAACAAACCATTAACAACAAAATTGTTGGAAAAATAATTACATTAAATAAATTAATTTCTATTTTTGATATGTAAAATAATTTTTTTTAATGCATTTACAATAAAGATGGTTTAAAACAAATAATGATTTCACAGTTTACTTGATATGTGCATATTTTAATAAGTAATTTTGCTTTATACAAATGAAGTATTTCAAAATGGCTATGAAGATTAAACAGCTTTTGTAGCTGTCGTTTTAAAAATAATTAAAATAAATAAATAAATGTTGTCGTAAAGCCGATAGAGAAGGGAGTGGTCATGTAGTTTCTTTTAAGAGCCTTAAAGGTGCGTACCTGGTACTTCATTCATTTTATATGATTCAAAGTTTTCATTATTTATTGCTAATTTGTTGATACGCATTTTATTAAATTATAAACTTGAGGTCACTTTTTGTTTCGTTTTCAATCAAACGTGGGGCTAAAGAATTTTAAGACTCCTTTATTACTAAACAACTCGGTTTACATCTCATGTTCGTCTTATTCTGGAATGTGGCTCAATAATTTGGGACCCCACATGTAAAATATATATTTATGCAATGGAATCAGTACAAATAAAGTTTTCAAGTTTTTTCCTTTGCGGATTGCAATGGAATTACCTGTATCTTCCTTCGAATCAAGCTATGCTTGCCCTTATGAAGCTACCATCTTTAATTTGTCAAAGAACTATGCTAAATGTTAAGTTTGTTGTAAACACAGTGGTAATAATTTTTTATTTTAAAACGTATTTTTTGTGTTCAGTATCGTCGGAGTTGATAGTAATCTCCACTTTCTATTAAAGCGCTTAAAACAAATTATGCTAACTCTGATCCCTTTATAAGAAGTTGCAGAGATTTCAATAAACTTTATTTTTATATTGATTTCTCTTTCAAAGATAATTTAATAAAACGTAATATTTTAATTGGATTAATTAATTAGAAACTATTGTATAATTTGTGTATACGTACTTATGTATATTTATAGTCTGATAGAATTGTAAATTCATGGACTTAGTAAATAGATAAATAATTAAATTAAAAGTCTTATTAAAAATATTTTCTTTTCAATATTTTGCTTAAAAATCTAATTAATTAAAAAAAGAACAAAGCAAAATTACCAGGAAACATGTTATATTTCCAATATCAATTTCGTTAATTAATAAATATTTTGTCATGCATAAGCTACACAAAGCTGTTTAGATATAATAAAGTTTATAACATTTGTTATATAAAAAAGTGACCTAAAAATTGTTATTCAAAAAAATCAATAAAGTTCTTAAACATGGCACGGCTTATCTTGTTCAGGGTGTATTACAATTGGTCCAAAAAATTTAATTTTTTGTGCAAATCCTGCCCTGTCCATACAAAATTAATAAAATCTAAATTAAACTAAAAATAAAATATGAAAACAAAAATAAATCAGAGCTTTAACTTGGTAATGTCTTTTGTTGTGAACTTAGCAAATAAAATACGAAATTAATAACTTATTTGTTCTTTATTTCCGCAAAACGAGTTTAATTTTTCTCTATTCAAAAGGCAAGCAAAAAGTAAGTAAAATATCGTCGGTCGCAGGTTGACATCTCTTAACTCGCAAAAAAAATCGAAACGGAGTAATACCGTTTTTCTTGTCTGCTGAAGAGTACAAAAAACATGTTGTCAACCTATGACCGACGATATGTATATCATGATAATAATGTTACAATGTTAATAACTGGTATTAAGAAATTGGTACAGTTATTAGTTAGGTGTTGTCATTACAATAAACGGTAATTTATTAAAATACTTTTCCTCACAAAGACTATAATACCATCTACATTAGTTTGTAGTAGATATGTAAGTACCTACTGCTACGACTGTTCAACAGGTAGGAATTGTATGTGTAAATTTAATTTTAATGCAGTTTTTAGCTTTACGCATACAAATATATTTGTTTACTACTTAAAACGTTTTTTTTATATTATTAATTTATTTTTATGAATTTTTAAGATTAATTTTAACATCTTTTTTACAAAAATTTTGCATTTTTAGTTTTTGTCAATACTAGAGAAGATTTAACAATTTTGTCGCTATATTTTAATTTGTATTTAAATAATTTGTATTAGGTAATAGAAAATTTATACTATTTACTACAAAATTAAATAAAAAATATGGAAAAAATATGTTTTGCGCATCCTACGAGCATATAGAAATATTAAAGGTAGATAATTTTAAATGCAGAAAACAAAGATTTTCAAATAAGGCAAAACGGAAAATAAAATCTTAATTAAGTATTTTTTTAAATTTATTAATCGAGATTGCTTCGATATCTTCTTTCTTTCATGCATTATTAAATACTTTTATTGTCACCCAAAGGGCGTCTAATTATATAAAGGTTGTAAAGAAAATAAAATAGATTCATATCGAAAAATATAATTTGTTTGTTGGGATTTTCGAATAACTTTCAAAACCTACTATGCTTATGCTATTGTAAATTTTGTAATTCTCATTCAATTTTTAAAAGTTTTTGTATAAGATAAGGAGTTTGAAACATTTCAAAATATGGTTTAAGGTCTACTGATAATTTGGCATTAGCACCAATGAAATGCATGTATAGAGACTAGCTAAAAAACCCTACACAAACAAAAGTTATTGAAAATCTTTGAAAGAAAGAAGCAATTAATAAATTTTAAAAAATGCAGCAAACAAAGTATAACGATATATACTAGACATTACTTATAGAACAATATCAACTCTTATATATATTAATGATAAAATTAAATTCCCTTAAAGAATATGGTAAAATAAATCCAACACTTGGCAAACTTGTATATATGCTTTAAAAAACAAAAATTAAAAAGAATAGTTCGTAAAATTTTTAGTCAGAAAGAATTGGACATGAGACAATTATCCAAAGGAACAAGGGAAAATTATAACACTAATTAATTTCAACATACACTCCCATCGTCAGTGTTCATATGTGTTTCCATGTATCCGCCACTGTTTAGGTGGCTCGGTTGAATGTGATTTCAAATTTGTATTTTTACAAATAATGGCTAGAAAAAGGATACGAGAGTTATTTGTATTATTAGTTATTTTTACAGTAAACACTGCTTTACCACAATCAATATTAAAATTTTACCATCACTAATTATCGTTAAATTTACCCATGCTACATGTTGTTTTTATCTCATGTACCATTTTTTTCTAATTTTTTTTTACTTAAGACAAAATTTTATGTATTGATTAATACTTAAGTTTTTTGGTGTATTTGACGAATTTTAACATTTAAATAACATTGAATATTTCAATATGGAAAATAACAAGTATACGTACGGTATACCGAAATATAACGATGTTTAAATATAGAAAAAGTGATGAAAATCCACATTGACGTGCAATTCTCAGAATAGTCTCCTAAAATCCTGTGTTGTACTCTGCTATTGGTCTTTATGTTAATGTTTTATTATTATTTACTGCTTTTACGCCAAATCGTAGGCCAATACAAATTTATTTTAATAATTTCTATTCGAACTTAAGGGTTTAATTCTATTCCATGATAAGTTTCCTACCTCGAGGTCTGCTTTTCATCGCGTTCCTTGAGGGTTCCAATCGAAAGCTTCTCTACATACATATATCATTGGATGGCTTACGTAGCACAAGAACTATCTATCTCCATTTCCTTTCACGAATTCCAATAGCAATAGGTTTTATTGTGCTTCTACGGTGTAGCTATGCGTTTGATACCCAATTGTGTGGCCACCTTATGTGGAAAATGTAACGCTTGCATCTGTTGTCAAGGGTTTACAGCTATTGTTGGTTTCAACAGATGTGAGCCAAGTTTAGTATCCATAAAGCAACACAGAGAGAACATTGCTTTTCATTTTGGTGCCGATTTAATTGCTTCGATAAATTTTAATAGGTCAGAAAAAGTGATTTTAGCTTTCTCAATTCTGTGTGGTATATCAACACGCGTACATCCGTCTAGTTTAATTTGACTGCCTAGATAGGAGAAATCTGTCAGTGATTTGATTTTCTGGCCATTAAAATATTGGTTACTGAGAATTAAATATGTAGAATTAAATTTTGTCAAAATAACTAAAAAGCTTAAGAGGAAAATTATTGCATTTTGTTTGGGATCTCTTCAGTTGCTTTTGCGTCGACTAAAAATACGGAAGTAAGGGATTACTTAAAGACATACAAAAACAGGTTTATTTCAAAACAAATAAATATATTAAAATTCTTACAATAATATTTTTTAGTTATTATTTTCTTTAACTAGATTTACATAAAAATGTGCATAAACTTTAATAAGTCTAGTGTTAGTACTTTTATTTCTTTAGCGGTATCCTATCTGTAAAATTATGTTTTTTGAGTAAGTGTTAAGACAAAAAAATTCAGGCCGGCTTGAAAGCCGTTTTTAATGGGGACTTTCCTTACGTTATGTATATAGTAAATCCATTACTCGTTTTTTTAGTTCACTATGTTATCTAAATAAACAAACATGTGTGTAGAATATCATATTTCGCTATAAGCAAGCACAAACGCTCGCTAATTATTACTATTTGCTTAATACTTTCTGCTCTTATCATATGAACTCCTTTTATACAAAAAAACACAAATATTTCATTATTTATATTATGTTTTTTGCCAACATTTTAGTTTTGTGGAAGAATATAGAAATGTATGGCAATACAACATATGCAATGTATTTCATTCATACTATATAACTAATAGAAACGCAGACAACAAAACAGTCCGACTTTGTCTGAATCAGAGAATTCCGGCGAATGCTTGACATTATTCTTAGAGACGTCGAACACATTAAATATACGATTTGTCTAAGATTTGTCTGGTCACTTTCTGATCGATTTCGTATAAATATATCGGAGTAATTTTATATACTTGAGTGTGCCGATATGTCTGGTAGATGAGCTTAAGTTATCAAAATTTTCTCTGCGTTTATTTCAGTTTTACACAATTGTGACGGGACTTATTATTAATGAAAATAATGGCAACTTAAAAATATTTTAACCTTTGTTGCATGGTTTAGCATAAGAGCAAAAGTTAAAATTAAAAAACTTACATTTGTAAATAAATAGTTTGTAAAAAATGGATAAAAAACAAGTAACATTAAAAAGAATTCAAAAATTAAAGTTAAAATAAGAAAAAATGAATGATAAGCTTGTAGAAACTGAGCTCGAAATTTATTTAAAAATTCATTGGAACCAGATTATCACTTGGAAAGTCATGCATAACGGCAAAACGATCAGATTTCTGCAAGTAATCTGTACGAATTACCCTTCTTTAGATTTTCTCTGGGATTTCTTGAGGGTGCTGTTGGCTGAAGTAGTTAGCGCGTTGACTACAAAGAAAATAATGTCTACGAATGTGGGTTCGAGCCCAACTTCAGGCAAAACATAACAACCTGCATTTTTCAGATGTGCATTAGTATGTCATTATATTTGTTGTTGTTGGACTGTTTAAGTGACTGGTCACTGAACAGTGCCTTCAGCAAGTGGTACTGGTGTATGATAGCGGACACACAGCGTCTTCTTTTGTCGGTATTGTAGAAAAATTGCCGGCGAAGTAAAATAATTAATAAAACTTAGCTACACAGTTTAAAACCAATTTAATGCGCCTACTTGACATCAGAGTCGCTGCAAGACTGATCTAAAAACTAACACAACGCGCAATATCAGAGTTGTAAAAATTAAGCTTTCTCACTTTCACCATCTGTCCTCTCCCACTATCCCTTTCCCAAAGAAGGTAACACAACTACGTGTTGGTAGGAATACTAATTGCCTTAGTGTTTACTTCTCTTGAATAAAAAAATTTGGCAAGAAATCTGTACTTATAATCGATGAAAGTTGTATTGGACATTCTTTTAGTTATCTGTTAGAAAATAATACGATTTTCGGTAAACACATCAGAACTTCTCAAGATGTTTTCATTTCATTACTGTCAGATTTCCATCAGAAATGTCGGCCAAACATTATTACATGAGTAGACTAACAGAAATCGCGTACAATTCTGATTTTTTTGTCGGCATTTTCCCTGAACATCTGACAGACGTCGGACTATTTTGTTTGCTGGGAATCAAATATTTATTTTAATATTACAAATTGTCAAAGGCATTAAAACAACCTTCGTATTGTTCAAATTCCTTCTAGTTGTTGCTTATTATCCTGCATGTGTTTTGCGATTCCGTAAAAGTGTGTTTAATTTTATCTCTCTTTGTTTTTCAAATTTATCCATGACAACCAGATAATTCTACTCTGTATTTTTTCTTTTGTAATCATTGGTGCCCTAGCATTTTATGGAAGAATTAATTTTATGTAAGCTGTGTTGTGTTTACATAAAGATTATGTTTAACTAATGTTTTTAGGCAACGATAACAATGTGGGATAGAGAAAATTTTAAATTAACACAGATCCGTTTTTATGCACAACTATAAGTGGTAGAAGGCAACAAACGAATTAAGCGAATGTAAAGAAATGCTTAAGGTTATATAACTAATTACAATTTATGGAAATAGTTTTTCCCTACTATATTATTTTGTGGCAAGTTCTATTTAACATTTTGTTAAGTAGGCAGCAAAAATATTTATAGTTTATACACCATATATTAAAGTTTCAACTAAATACAGGTAGCGTTACCATCAAGTTCGAATAATAAAATCTAACCAACAGCTCAGATGATCGATAATTGTGTTGTGAAATATCTGTATTATATTTAATAAGTACATTTAAGTTTAAATTTTCCTTTGGTTTTTTCAAAATTATCCATCACATTTCTTTTAGCTAAAAAATTACTTTATTGTTTGAATTCATGAAATTACAAAAACTTCACAAGGCTGCAACGTTTGCGCTATTTAATCCTTATTCTTTTTTTCCAATTGCGAACAAGTAGACAGTTATCGCGAAGTTCGTTATAACAGAACTTCAATGTACTTATAATAGGATAAGAATATGTAAAGCGTTTAAAGATTTAATACTCTATTGTGGCTCCATTTTGAAACCCGTGCGTAAAATTCGCCGCAGCTCTTCGTTAGTTCCAATTGTCTGGAATTTCGAAGTCTTCTGTTTATTCAAGTGTACGTAAGTGCGTAAGTAAGTACTTAAAGAATTCATAGAAAAATAATATAATGTTCTGACATTTAAAAAAAAATTTCATCACTATTTTACTTAAGAATAATAATAAACCATTTTCTTGTTATTTTGGCGCTCCTTAGTTTTTAATATATTTTTTCCTTGCTTCAACAACTTGCTTTTTTTTGTACTATTGTTTATCATTTTCAACAACGAACAGCAGTCACAATGTGTTTTTAAAACAGGGGATTAACTTAAAAAGAAAAATGAAAAGTTTTGTCATTTCCATTTCTTGTGCGGCATTAAACAAGTTGTGCATTTATTTTATTATCACTTCTACTTTGCGTTACTTTCCTAACTTGTTATATTTTCATGCACAGATTACCAGCATGTTCTCGAATAATAAAATTTTTACAATATAATTTTTTGTAGTTTCTTCATTTTTTTAGGAAAAAAATCAATTGAAAAAAATATGTGACTAGTTTTTGTTCAAGCTAAGTTTCAATAAGAGTTTTATTTTTTGAGCCAATGTAGACTCCATAAAGGAGTGGTGCCAGAAGAAATTTTCAAAAATTCTTAAATGTGCCAATAAAAATTTCTTGTTTTCTACAACAACATATATATTGGAATTCGGAAAGTTTCATGTATTGTTTGCCAATGTTGTGCAATGATTAATGGTAATTTGATTTCTGAAAGAAACTTTATATTTCATAAAATAATAATAATTTAAAAATGCTGTTGTATTCTTCCGTGTATTTTGGAATTAACTAACTTTTACATGTTCTTCGGAATATTTTCTATATTCTAATTTTGTCGAATTATAATGGAACTTTAACTTTTCAAGAACCAATTATACAAATTTAATTGAACAATTTAAAATAAAGATATTTAATATTTGGCTAAAAAACAATCCAGTTTTCAAACCTTAAGTTTGATGAAAAAAAATTGTTTGCGAATTCGATATTATTAACTAAGTTAATAAAAGGTGTATCTCACAAATAAAAACTATTGAGATGGGAGGCACAAGATTAATTTAAAAAACACAATATCGGGTTGTACATATTTGGTAAACTATTAATAGTTTTATTAAAAACAAATTTATATTGATTATTGAGGGGTATCACTGCTGTTAATGTAGATAATGCAGATCATTAGAGATTTTCACCTAAGTATTTCTTATTTTAAACATTCATTAAAACAAATGAAAAGTTTATATAATATCAAAGTTGTAACAACAACTCTATAATTAACCAATTGTTTTTGTTTTCTTACTTAATCATTACTACCTGGGCTGAATTTTTTTCAACTCTAATTGTAGTTGGAAGAGGTTTGTAGAAAATATAAAATCGACAACAGCTAAACATTTAGTATAGATTGGTGCCATACAAGAGTTTTATGACAGGGTCCTTTCAAGTTAATAATTGGCCCATTTTATGGAAATTGCTAAAATATTTTGTTTTTAATTTTTTTAATAGCACTATTTCCCAGAATTAATATTCTACATGTTTAGCAACGTATTACTAGTTTTAATAAAAAGAAATTGAATTCCAATTTAATAAAACTATTAATATTTTACTAAATGTGTTTCACCCAATTTTGGAAAATAAAACTTATTTTAAAATCAAAATTTTTGCGATTCCGATAAAAAGCTCCAATTATTGTATATATCGTTGGAGAACTGTAAAAAAAGGAGAAGGACTTACCCACACATTCTTTAGCTCTACTATACATATATTTTATTACGTTTTTTTTTTCTTTTTAGTCTCTTCAATTAAAAAAAATATCAATCTGGCTTTAATTTATTTCTGCAAATAGCTCGATTAAAATTTACTCAATTTACGGATTACAGATATAAAGAAAAATATAACAAAATGTAGTAAAAAAGTAAAAATGTGATTTAGTACTTTATTCTAGTTTTAAAATTCAGTTTATATGTATAGAAATTGCAGTACCATGTAGGCAGCAGATGTCACTGAGTTATCATTGAAGATTACGAGGGATGGATTTATAGGAGTGGAAAATGTCGTTCTCAATTTTAACCTGAAATGTTCAAACGTTTAGTCCGCCGAAAATATTTTCATTTGATTTTTAAAGTAAAATTTATTTTGCCAATTCTATAAATGATTGAGTCGGTTGACTTTGACGAATAATAGATAAAACAAAAATTTTTAAAATAAACGTTGGTACTACATATTTTTGTAACTAGTGCGAATTTTAATTAATCTATTTTATCTAGTCTTCTAGTCTAGTCTAAAGATTTTTCTTTATTATTTTCAAAGCTTTTTATAGACAAAACTTTATATCCTTCTGTGCCATTAATGATCTTGTGAAAATAATTTACCAATTAATTATGTATATTTACATTCTACGTTTATCTACTTAATTTATATTTTCAGGTAATATTTTAGAAAGTATTGAAAAAAATACTACAACAAAAGGTACTATGAAACTTTTACAACTGGAATTAAAAAAGACAGAATCTATGAAAATCAACATGTCACCAGCAGCACCAGCAACCACATCATCATCACTTGCATTTACAGCAGCAGTACCAACGAACGCAAAAATGTTAATGTCATTAACAAAAGCAACAGGAGATACGACACCGACAATTAAGAAATCCTTAAAACTCTTGCCCTCAGAAAGAAGTGAAAAAAACTACATGAACAAACCAGAAGACCAACAAATCCATTACAAAGAATATTCAAAAATGCAAAAAAACACTACAATAACAGCATACAACAGCCACATAATACTTAAGAGGAATATGACAACTGCATCTGAAGCAGCTATTGCTGAAAAACATGAAGATGAACAAGGAAAAGCAGAACAACACACTAAATTATTTACACATTTTGCAACAGATTTCAATAACAAAAGTTATGATGCTCAAAAACATTATAAGCCGGTTTCACTACATGACACTAAAAACACTTTAAGCAATAATGACAAAACATTTCCAGCGCTAGCAAATACTTCAAAAGCTTTAATAAAGCAAAAACAACTAATGTCTAATCTCAGACCAACGAAGATAAATACTCAGACCACAACTGCATTTACATTGATCCCTTCTGTTAGTTTCCAGAAAGACCAGCACCCATTAGGGAAACTAACAATTTCAAATAATAAAAGCTCAAAAGAAATGTATTTCAATGACCCTCATGTCGTGCTCACAAAAAATAGCAATATACTATATCGAAATAATTATAATGGTAGTGGTCAAACAGCAAATACTCTTAGTACTGCAACTATACTAATTAATAGCTTTAACAAGAATAATCAAGCAACAACATTATCAACTATGACAATAACAACGACTACAAAAAAAACCCCAACGATAACAGCACAGAAAGACCACATGTACGACAACAATAGTGAATTATTCTACTTGCCGTACAAGAGTGCTGCTTTAAAAGCGTCAGATCCTGCCATGAAAACAATGAAAAACAACCTACACATATACAACAGTAGTAGTACTAGTATCGGTGACCGAGTTAGTAGTAGTACTGGTAGTTTGAAACGGGATACGTTATTGTCTTTAGAAGGCATATTATCAACAGCAAAACCAGCTGTTGTTGACAACACTTTTTTTAAAAACTCATCTAATAGTATTGTACAGGATACTGATAATGGAGAAAATGTATTGAAAGTACAACATAATTTCAAAAGCAATAATTCCTTAGTACACGAAGAAACTTTTGCAATGAAACAAATATCTCAAACAATAGTAAATGCAACGCCAACGCCAACAACTACAACAATAAAAATTAATGAAACATCATCAACATTACCATTTAATTTATCTTCAACATACTCTGTTATAGCAACTGCTATTTCAACAAAAGAAACACATTCGGCGGCAGCACCAAACTCAATAACAACAACAACAATGGCGCCATCAAAAACAACATTAAGAAGTACAACAAGACGTCGCAAAATAGCAACGACCACATTAAAACCACCTCCAACGATTGATGACTATCAAACAATAACTAGCCAGGCTGGAACTCATGCTTATCTTCCATGCAATGTAAGTATTGTATTATGTTTAACCTTTAACTAAAAAGATGCATTTTCTGGGCATACTTTATGATGTGATGTTAAACGTTATCCCCTTTTAATTCGATATAATTTTTTTCTTGTTTTCCATCAATATTTTGTGCCAAAGAATACGAAACAGCATACTTTATTTGAGAAAAATTAAAAAATAATATGCAATTTTTATCTAAAAAATGTAAATTGCAATTGGATGGAGCAATGAGATTTACCACGCATAATACATATTTAAATATAAACTCAATATGCTATAGGCGTTTCTTTCAAATAAATGCATAGTATTTTCTCTGAAGCTAATGTCATCCAACACGATATTATTTTCTTCCTAAATCGTTCTAAATCTTTTTGATTTAAAATACATGTTCATTTATTATGAGAAATATAAAATACATTTGTCAGCAGGTGAAGAAAAATTTCAAAAAATTTTGTATGGGATTTCGTTAGATATCGAATGACGTAATTTACCCGCTGATATTAAATTTTTTTATTCTATCGTTCTTAATACTCATAAGTACACTTGTAAATATGGTTTTCAAATATTTTTCGTTATTTGATTTCAAGTTAAAAATGTTGTTTACTTAATCGCAATAAAAATATATGTATATATCCAATTATCAATTCTTATATGAACCAGGATTTTTTTAATTCCAATTTTTTCCAATATCAGTGGTATTTTATCAGTATCTTTGTTTTTTTAATAAAAACTAAGTCACATTCAGGCAATCTACCAGTTTGTGTTTTACCTGTTTTGGTAAAGGGATAATGGGGAGAGGTGAAAAAGAAATCTTTTCTTAATAGCCTGTGAAATTAGTTTACTAAAAATATAAAAACAGGATAAACAGACAACAAAATCAAAATTTTAGTTTTAGAGTTTCTATGGCATTTATATATAGAACTGTTGAATGTTTTTTTTTGTCTTGAATATACAAGTCTATTTTCTATTAAAGAACTCTTTCTTTGTGAAAAAATTAGCGTTGGTTATCAAGAATAAACGGCTAAAGTAGTTAGCGCGTTGACTGCAAAGCAAATAATGTCTAAGAACGTGGGTTCGAGCCCAGCTTCAGACAAGTCATAACATCCAGCATTTTTCAGATGTGCATTAGTATGCGATTGTATTTGTTGTTGTCAGACTGTTTAAGTGATGAAGGCATAGCACTGGTCACTGAACAGTTCTGGCAGCAATTGATACTGGTGTATGCTAGCGGACATCACAGCGCCCTCCTTCGTCGGTATTGTAGCAAAATCGCCGGCGAAGTAAAATAATTAATAAAATGGCTACAACAGCTTAAAAAAAACACATTTAATGCGCCTACTTGACATCATAGGCGCTGCAACACTGATCTAAAAACTAACACAACGCGCAATATCAGAGTTGTAAAAATTAAGCTTTCTCTCTTTCACCATCTGTCCTCTCTCACTATCCCTTTCCCAAAGAAGGTAACACACCTACGGGTTGGTAGGCATACTAATTGCCTGAGTGTTACTTCTCTTTTTAAAAAAAAAAAAAAAAAAAAAAAAACTGCAGCGGCAATGCCAAATAATGATTTCTTTTTGATACAGTAGCATTTAGTTTATTAACTTAATATTCTTGAAGATCATTAAGCATTATTTTGTTATGTTATAAACCAGTTCTTTTCTATGTACTGTCATTCAGTATAGATCTTTTCTATTAACATCCGACTACACTACCTTATCATCAGTTAAAACCTAGTTTTTTAATATACTCTTCGTTGGTGTAAAGCCACACAACTACTCCGTGCTTCCGAATTTCAAGAAATAATCTTTGTGGAAAAATATGAAAGTTAAATAAGGAGGCCTTTTTTGCAACAGAATTCTACTTTAAGATTCTTAGTCCCTAATAAACTAAGTGGCCAAACCAGATATTAAATAAGTTCACAAATGCAAAAATAATCTGTATCCCCTAAAAGTCAACTGAAATGAACTAAGTCCACCTAAATCGCTATCGTTATAATAGTTTAGGGACTTGATTCATTAAGAACTTAGTTCTTACCACCAGTAATGAGAAAGCTTAGAACAATGCTATTGCTCTTTTTTACTTTTTGAAAGGTAGTGTTGTAGCTCGCGCCTCTTTTGTCTAGTACATTCATTAAATTCACTTAAGTTGTTGTACTACAATACCGCCAAAAGATAGTTCTGTGATGTACATTAGCAAAGATCAATAGCAGTCGCTGCTGGAACTATTCAGTAACCAGACTTCGTTACTTAAACAGTCCAACAATGCACGTCAGAAAAGCTCCTGATGCTTTGCCTGAAACTGGGCTCGAACGAACTCACGTTCTGAGTATAGTCTTTGTATTTTTTTAACAACAATTTTTATATTTTATTATCAAATAAAATTTTTCTCAAAATCAAAATGAATTTTTTGTTACAAATTTGTATTTTCTTAATATTAATTTATATTTTTACAGTTTCTACTCAAAGTGATGTAGAGATGTGATTTCTTACATTAAAAGAATATCTGTCATAAAATTTAAATAAAATTTAAAGTAAAGAACTTTAGTTTGAAAAATCATTAAAAGCTGTCACTTAAGGGAATTTCATTTAACATACAACACATTTAATGCTTTCAAACTAAGCACTTCTTGTAAAATAAACATTAACATTGTGGAATCATTTTACGTCTAGCGTAAACAAAATTTCAGCTGGATTTCTACAAAAAATGTCAACATGATTTATTATATTTTGAACATATTATTATACACAAACAGTGGCTTTTCTAAACTGTTTTTAAATATTTATGTAAAATAATACGTGTGTTAGAGTTAAAAATATTTTCTACATACTTATATTTTCCGTTCGTACATATTTTATTAAAGTCACGTATACACATGTTTAATAACAAAAATAAGTTAAATTTATTATAAAAGTTCAATTTAGTTTTTTCAGTAACAAATAAGACCAGCCTCTTTTGGATATTTAATATGACTATGGATTTAAGACAATTGGACGTAATCCAAAATAAATAAATATGTATTTTTTGGCGAAAACTCCATAGACTGGTAAATGTGTTTAAGTTTTTTTTTACTTAGCCCTACAATGTGTTATTGGTTTTAAAGTTGTTTTGTGTCTTAACTTATAATTAATCAGACTTGTTTAAAAGATTTTATAGAATTTTTTTGTTAAATTTTTGTAAATTAATTTTTTTATTTGTTATAATATTATTAAATCTATCTTGTTATGGTGCAGGCGCAAGGTATTTATTAGTTGTTTACTTCTAATCTAGTAGAAATACTTCTTAACAAATAAATTCAATTAAAAAAATCGAAATTTCTAATTTGATCGACCCAAAAATTGCTTTAAAATTTTTGCACTTCTATGGTTTTAGTAAAAGCTGGAATTGTGATTTTATAACATTTTAAGTTAGACATGCCGAGCACTTTTGCAAAAATAGAATACTGGAATACGCTTTGGGATCGCGTCAAGCAAATTTTTAGTGCTTTTTTAAGTTTCCTCTTTGCAAATATTCAGCTAAAAGATATATTTTCTTTCATACAAGGAACTTTAAAAACATATTTTTACCCAAAAATAATGAGTGATTATTTTATATGTCTTTAATTAGGTTAAGTATCTTTATGCGACACCCCCACAACTTGAAATAAAATTAGATGAAATAAAATTTAAACATTTATTAGGTTTTTTTTTTTTTTTTTTTTTTTTTTTTTTTTTTTTTTTTTTAAAGAGAAGTAACACTCAGGCAATTAGTATGCCTACCAACCCGTAGGTGTGTTACCTTCTTTGGGAAAGGGATAGTGAGAGAGGACAGATGGTGAAAGAGAGAAAGCTTAATTTTTACAACTCTGATATTGCGCGTTGTGTTAGTTTTTAGATCAGTGTTGCAGCGCCTCTGATGTCAAGTAGGCGCATTAAATGTGTTTTAAGCTGTTGTAGCCATTTTATTAATTATTTTACTTCGCCGGCGATTTTGCTACAATACCGACGAAGGAGGGCGCTGTGATGTCCGCTAGCATACACCGGTATCAATTGCTGCCAGAACTGTTCAGTGACCAGTGCTATGCCTTCATCACTTAAACAGTCTGACAACAACAATTCAATAGATGGAGATAATCTTCTATGAAAAAATGATCAAAAAAAAGAAATAAAAAATAAAATTTCTGATAAAATAAATAAAATTATTCCTCATTGTATACCAGTTGTAACTATATTAGTATGTAATCCTTGAAAGGTTCTTTCTCGTGATACATCTCGTCATCATTGATAAATTGTTAAAATAGTAATAATATTACCTAATAAAAATAATGAATTATCATATTGATGAAATCATTTTACTAAACCAGTAACAGTTGTTATTACTCCTAATGAAGCAGTTAAAGGTCAAGGTCTATAATCTACTAAATGAAATGGATGATTTGCATGTGTTGACATTAATTTACTTCTCTAGAATATAAAGTTCTTAAAACTGCAAATACATAAGATTGAATAAAAGCAACAGTTTCCTTTCATAAGTTTCCTTTTATAAGAACTTCTAACCAAAATTGTATACCAACAATCCATTTTTAAAAACAAATATCTAAAAATCTTAAAATTTCGAAAAGAAAATAAATTATGTATTTTTTTTATTTTATTAATAGAGATTGCCTCGATATATTCTTTCAAAGATATTTTTAGTTCTTTTAGTGAAATAAAATATATATTTCATAATTATTGTTTTTATAGTTCATTATGTGAGCGCACAACATTTTATAGTTTTATTTAAATATATATTGAAAAGGAATAATTAAAGGTGGAATAATTCAGTTTGCCTATTTTGAATACTGGGAGTTTAGGATACAAAACAACATTTAAAATTTATTTTTTAGATCTGTAATTACACAGAAACAAAAACGCCGTTCTAAGCTCAAGTATTTTGTACTTACTTTGACTACGAGTCGTACTCAAACTTTTGAGTTCAATTAACAATAAAATGTACTTTAAACAATCCGAAAATGGGATTACATAAGATAACCAATCCTGGAGTTTCTTAAAATGAGTACGAAATTCTTTAATCACGTCAAAAATCTTGAATCAACTAAAAAATTCTTGAATTAAGTTGAGCATTTAAATCCGTGCGTACTTAAATCAATCTTTCTGTACTTGATTTTAGTAAATATGGGATTACTCTACTTTAAATACCGATTGGGATTGATTAAAGTACGGATGGATTGATTTTTCTTTTGATTGTAGAAACTTTGAAGTCACTTAAAAATATAAATGGAGCACAAACTAAAAATCTCTAAGTTCAGCTCAACTCTACTCGGATGACCGTTTCAAATCAATTGAAATCTATCTATTTTTGCCACTAATTTTTTATGGAAGATATGCGGGCAACAAGAAGTAACAGCCACAAGTATTGCGTCTATTTTAATCTTAATTAAAATAAGCCTGTGGTGTCACTTATGTAAAATAGTAGAGAAAAATATCCTATATTATAGAGCAGTTTGGTACTAAATATTTAATCGTATTTCCTTATATATTCTACTTATTGACAACTTGCGGGAAGAAATTCTAACCCTTAACAGTTATTAGCGGACTTTCCGGAAATTAATAATAAAAAATATCTCTACAAAAATAGGCTTAAAATTTCTAAAAATGGCTAAATAGTATTGAATGTAAAAATCATGAATGAACAGCAAAAGTTAATAAATAAATAATTATTATTTTTATACAATAAATTGCATATCATTCTAAATTCTAAATTCTAACTATAAACAAATATTTAATACATAAATACGTATGTATGTATGTTTCGCAGGTTGTCACGTCGAAGCTGGCTTTTGGACGTTTTAGCTAAAGAAATTACAAATGAATAATGTTGCGGATGAGTAATGTTGTCTTGACCTCAATTATCATACGTATTATACGTGGGTAATAAAATAAAGCATATTTTTGTTAATTTTTTAAACTGATAATTTTATGCTCTCATTGTTTCCAAACAAAATCTTGGGAAAATTCTTTTAAACATAAATTTAAGACATAAATTTACTATTAATAAAGAAAATGCTTTGATATTTTTTATATAAAAAAACTGTTTTCTGTCGAATTAATTACACAAAAATATTGGTTAATAAGTCTCATTGGTTATCAAGTGATATTATAAAAAAAATGATTATAAATACTATATATATCTGCACATTGCATATTGTACTAACAGCGAAAGTAGGGTAAAATACCTTTTCGACTACCAAAGTTTGTTCCTACTTAGTATACTGGTGCAGTAAACTGCATATTTTAAGATCAAAAGCAAAAAAGTTTTTTTTTTATCAAAAACTTGCCAAGTGGCTTACGAAAAAAAAGAAATTTAGGTACTTATCTGCTAATAACTAAAAACAATTCGCATGCCGTTATTAAACTTATATACATTTGTACTGCAGAGAAACAAAGTAACAAACGAAAAAGATAAGAATGCAACATTTTAAATTTGAAATAAAATTCTATTCGCTTTTTCATTAGTACAAACAAATTAATTTTATAATATCAACGTCCATGTAACAAGTTTTTTTACTACTCCCGGTTATGGGTTGAAAAAAGTTTTTCTTGGTTTTTATTAACTTTCGAATGATTTTTTGGCTATAACCGATAATACGTTGAACTAAAGACAGAAATATTTATGATTACAAAAACTGTATTATTATTAAAGTTGCTTAAAATAAATTTGAAATAAATTTGTTAAATGAGTAAGCCTCTGTTCGATTTTCATATTTTATTTATATCAAGGCAAATTCACATCAGGTAATCGCGTGCGAATTCAGCTTAAAAATTTGAACAGATGTGTCAAAAACGGTTGACAAATTTATCAGAAGAAAAATGTGGAAAATAATATCAGAGAAAAACTTACAAAATCACATTAAAATTAAAATGTGTTTCAAATACCTCCAAAGTTTGTACAAATAGTTTCTTTATAAGAAGAAGATGTAATAAATAAAAAAGATCCAGTACCAACAATAGTAATAAAAATTAGTGAAAGAGACGAACAAAACTCAACCATTAATTTGGCAACTAAATCTAATGCTACTCCGATAAAAACGGATCACGAATGAGCTAAAAATGCTTAATAATATCAACAGCTTGAGTGTTATCTGTTAAAATTGTGACCGACGATTATCCCATTGATTTTTCAACTTCTTATAAAGTGGTTACTTCATAAATACTTTTGTTTATTTTGAAAATAACGATTTGCAAGTCGCCAAAATTAACTCACTATCCGCGAAAACTTTAGATCTAATATATTGTGCCCACATTTTTATTTCAAGATTTCGGATTTAATTGCTAAATAATGGTCTGACAATTAAATTTGTTATTTTTACAAAAGTAGCCAAATTGTCAATCACAATGTTGTAATTTTGTTAAGCAATCAATATTTAAAATAAACATTTAAATATTAAGTTTTCTAAAAAATCAAGGCGTATTTTGACATATTTTGCGTTTTAAGTTTGAAATTAAAATTGTAACTAGTTTTTTCATTTTTGTTATTTTATTTATTATTTTTTTAAACGAAGGAAATAGAGTATGCAAATTTTAACAGCTGCAATAAAATGCGAATTGAGTGAATTCACTTTGATTTATATTTAATGAGTTTAATCAAGTCGACTTCACAACAGGTGGCACCGAAGGATCAGGTGACTGAATTCGCTTGAATTTTTTAAATTATTTTGTTTGCTTACATAAAAAAGAACAAATTATTCATGTATAATCAAGGCGAGTTCATAACAGGTGGACTTTGTAGCGCAGCTGATAACTTTTTTTGTAGTTTTATTCAAGGCGAACTATATTTGGATGTCAAAATTCATTTATTTCTTTTGTTTACATTCAATTTGAAAATTTTTATAATTAAAAAAAAAATAATTGTTAAAACAAAGAAAAATTAATGCAACGTGCATTGGCCATGTCTACAGAGTAGCTATTATACATATTTATATGTTATAAAGCTAGTATTTATTATTATTTTTGCAGACTGCTGATAATTTGCAAGATTTCGCTAATATGTCTGAAGAGGAGCATATCGTTTTCGATATACAAATGTCAATGCAGGATGATCGCAACCAAAAAACAGTCAGTTATATACATATGTTACACACATTACATTTTCAATCCAAAAAAAAAACTTTTTTTAATTCAAGCATGTGTTTCTGCTATAAACATAACATAAACATAAACACTTATAAACATGTTTTTATCAATATAAATTAAGGGTCAAGAAATAAAGGTTCCATAAGAAATACTCATTTTATGAAGCTTAATAAGCTGAAAAGATTGAATTCATATGTACATTTAATAAATGTGTAGTGATAAGATTTATTAATCAGGTTTCAATCATAGGATATTTTTTAAATAAAATTACACAGCAAAATAAAACTAAACATTTTAAAATATTTCGTATGTTATACGTTGCTTTTTTCAACTGACAAATAAGTTGAAACACAGGTTTTCTTATGAGCTTTGTCACATTCAGTACGTCTCCGTCAACGCAAAATACTAAGGTTGGGCAACTTTTAACGTACGTTGAGTACTTTAAAAAATATAATTTTTTTTGCTTTGTTTTTATTAAGATTTTTGTGTTGTGTGCTGACAAAATTAAATTAAATAAAAATTAAAATAAAAAACCCGAAATATCCTCTAATTCTATTGTAAATGTGAACTTTAATCAAATGAAGCTGATTTAATGCCCGTCAACAAAGTACTTATTGTGTCAACCTCTCCGCCGATACTTTAATGTCAGTTGAAAAAAGCAACGTATATCGTACTACGGATTCTATGTGCCTCGCCCTTTAGTCATATATTTTTGACTATGTACTTTGATTTTACAAAAACAAAATGCTTGTGGTTTTTGTAGAGTTGTACTTGTTGTAATATTAAGTCCACCTGTTATGAATTCGCCTTGAAAAGTCTCAACAATCGATTAAACTGCAGCCACACGCTTAAGTTTTTCACACGTACTGATTATAAAAATTTATTTAAATTGATAGCTGTGACGTAGGCTTCACATAATTTTATAGCAGTTTCATTTTTCTAGATGTCATCGTCAAGAAAATAGCTTCAAATGGTTGCTCTATACATCACCAACATGATTACACTTAATAATTTTATTCACAAACATATTTGATTTGACAGTAAATTGAAACACTCGATGGAAAAAGAATATCAAAAGGAAGTTCGTATCAAGTTTTAAAAGTATGAGTGAATTAGTAAAAAAGTGTGAATATATTGAAACTTGATACACAAAGCTTGATCCTGTAACCCCTAAGTTAGAAATAAAAAATATGTAAATCAAAAATTATTTACATGTATATCTGACTGATGAAATAAAAGGCAATAACAATTTTTATTTGTCATGTAATATAATACAAATTTTAAAATATAATTTACGAATTAATTTATTTTCATAAAACTTATAACACTTGCGGCATCTGTTTAAAATTAAAACAAAGACACTTTACTGGAAATATCTGGCTGTTCTGTTAGCATTTACAATAGTATTTACAAAACTAATGTCGACAGTGACTTTCAACTTTCAACTTTGAGCTTTGTTATTTTTCCACAAACATAACCAAGTGTGTAAAACTAGAATTCTTGGATAATTACAAATTCTCTCCGTATTTTAAAATATACATATGAGTATAAAATTTTTAAAATATTGTTCATGCTACATACAATTTTTCATAGCAAAAAAACACGTACATGTAGAAAATAGCTAAATGAATACAACATTCTTGCTTTAGATCTTAAAAAAGTTCAGAGTAAGCAAAGAAATTTGAATGAAAGGAAAAACAATTTTAATATATAAATCTTGCATAAAAGTACATCATACCTAAAACAACAAATGCAATAGTTAACTTTTCACCACTGCATCCTTTGCATGCGGGGGAAAAAGAATGCAGGTACATGTAAGCTATTTAATTTTTATTCTTATACATTTTTGTTATACTCAACCATGTAGTCATAGTTTCACATATTGCAGTCTATTTTCTCTTTTTTCAAGGAATTTGATTTGCTTACATTATCATAGCTTTTTTGGAACAAATATTTAAGTCAATGTGATGCTATGTTGTTTTAAATACTTACATATCTTAATTTTTTTTTATTTTTTCCTAATGGTATAAAATCTAACAAATATATGAATTGTATACTTTTCAATTTAATACATTACTTACCATAATGACATCACTTAGAAGTATTTGAATACACAAAAGCAGAATAAATGCTGCTTACAGTATTGAACTCGTGTTCTTATAATAATTCTTCTATTTGATCCGTGACGAAGTCTATTGCTTACCTATTTTAGTTTCCGCTAAAAACTTGTTCCTGAACACCCTCACAATAAAAAAATAAGAAATTGTGGCCAGAGGTTGAATATTTGACCATCTGCATGATAAGCGTAGGCTCTACTACGGGGCGATTCATAGAATAATTTAATGGAAGTCATAATAAATTTTTGCTGGCTAGCTGTAATGTTTCTAAAACATTAAAGAATCTTTAACAGGCCATTGAAATAAAATTTATTAATTTTATCTTTTTTAAGGGAATTATTACTAAATCGCCTTATCTCGTTCATAATAATTGGTGTCAGTGTTAGTGGGTCAATAAAATTGTTTTGGCTCTTTGAATTTTTTTAAGAAGACAGCCTTAATTTCTATTGTTCTATTGTTAAATAATGGCTTTATTAGAAATAACAATTACTATTTATTTATGGAGCACAATTTCACGAACGTGAGTGCCTCGGCTGAATTATCCTTTAAGTTAAAATTCTATAACATTGTTGACATTTTCTTGTTTTACCTCACGAACGGATTCAAGGACAAAAACAAAAATATAACAGAAAAGCACTTTTTAAAAAAATTTATTAGACACCTCGTTGGAGTATGAGACGATAAAGAGAATGCTAATAACGATCAACCCTGGCTCTGAAAACATTTCATTACTCATAGATATGAGTAGATTATGATAAATTTTATTTTTCTTAAAAACATACAATATTTGTTAGTTTCATTTTTTGATAGTTTCCGTAATAGTTAAAAAAATAATTCCCATTAGTTTTTAAAGTACGAGTAAAATGCTTTAAACTGAATACTTTTCATAATGCCGAAATATTGACACAGTAACGTTTTCAGCGATGTTAAAATGGAATTTTTGTTTAAAAATATTATCAGAAATCAGTGGTGGCAATACATTATACACCTTTGACAATCAATATGTTAAACGCTTTTAATTATTTCGATTCATTTAGTCGTAAAAAACTATCAAAGTCGATAACTTAAAAAGTGTTGTTAAATGTATAACTCTTGGTTTATATAATTTATTATCGAGATATCTAAAATATTTTTTTTATTTCTTTTCCAAATACAGGTGAAACAATTAGTCAAGAAACCTATATCATGGTTACGTGTACGTGATGGTCATATACTAACAGTCGATCAAACAACATTTATAGCTGATCAGAGATTTCAATCTGTTTTTACAATAAATCCGGAAAGATGGTCATTACAAATAAAATATGTCCAATTAAAAGATGCTGGAATATATGAATGCCAAGTATCAACCGAGCCAAAAGCAAGTGCCATAGTTTATTTGCATATTGTGGGTAAGTGACAGGAAACGTGTTGTATTAATTTTATGATTCTATCGTTATAATTAAACGAAAAAAAAGAATCTTTATTTTAACAAACACATTAAACTGCAAACGTAATTTTTTTAAGATATACTGACAGAAAATTGCAGATAAGCAACAACCCAGCAAAAAATCTGGTGACAAATTAATTTTAGAACGTCTAATTCCAGGCACTTTTTACCACTTTGAATTACAAATAACGTCTTAAAAATGCTAGTACTTTTAAACCATTGAATACAAAAAACAATAAAAAAATGTCAAGCCTTCTCTTAGTATAGAACTCGTATAATTGAAGAAACTTATTGTTTGATGTCAATGGATTTTATTACGTGCTAAAAATATACTTTCGTGAAAACTCACACAATTAAAAAAATGCCCATTGTTTTATTAGGAGTTGAACTGCTAATCTAGTGTATGATAAGCTCGCACAATATTTTAACTAGACCGCTTCGATATTATTTTTTTACTAGAAAATAGTTATTTGACCAATGTAAGGTAATGCAGACCGTATGTAGTTTACTTGGAAATCCATACTGTATTAACAGGAAATCGTTGCCAAAACTTTTGCTGGGATTGTCCACTTGCAAAACATAATTTGCAATCATTAATTGGTTGCTAACAGCATATATGATTTTTATAAATTTTATTTTAATTTCCTTTGCTTTTACATTTTGTTACTGCGAATGCTGCAAATAGTACCGAAAACAGAATTAATCGGTGCACCAACACGCCATGTAAAGGCCGGAAGTCAAGTGAAACTGTTGTGTGTAATAAGTCAAGCATTGGAGCCACCATTATTCATTAATTGGTTTTATAATCAAAAACAAATATATTTACATAATCATAAAGGATGGCATACTGAAATTGAACGCATTGAATTGCCGCCGGATACAACAACAACAACAACTACTACTACAACAACTACCAGCACTACATCAACAACAACGGAAGCACCAGCAACCACGGCCTCTTCAACTACTTTACCGTCGTCGTCATCGTTCTTGGCATCGTTATCATCATTAATATTATCTTCAACTAGTTCAGCAATGATAAACAGAAGTGAAATTCCTGCAATGCATATATTAACATCAACAGCACCACAGCAAGCATTAAATTATGATAATATTTTGGAATTGGCGTCGGAATCACCATACAATAATCATACCAATTTAATACAACCTGAAGCCGCATCGATATCAACTTCACTAAAAACAGAACAAAGTCAAGCAACACCAATATCATCAGCGACCACGTTGGCAAAGACTCCAACAGCAGCAACAACATTGCCGTCGGGACTACAAGAAACTACAACATTTTATGATACTACGAACGATATAAATGGTGATGATGAGGATGAATTTAAAATACATCCATCGGCAACAACGATTGAATCACTAGAAGCACAAAGAAACTACATGATGTCATCGTCATTTATGACATTTACTGATGTTAAGCAGATAACGGTAATTGATTTGGTTTTTTTTCCTAGTGATAATTATAAGTTTTGAGTACGAGCCACACAAAATAATAATTATAAAAAAAGTGTCCTAAAATTCATACAAGAAATCATAAGGTAATTTTAACACACTTTATTGTCCAAATAAGATCAGCTTCTTTTGTATTACAAATAAGCCGGTCTATTTACCTCAAAAACTATAAACATTATTTTAGTTTTGTATAATTGCAGCAAAATATGACTGTAACATCGACCGATTATAGATCTTGAATTGTCAAATGTACTCAATTGAATATTAAAAAATTAAACCGACGTAGCTCTTACAAAAGATTAAACGGGTTCGAATAATTTTTATATTAGAATAATTCGACATGGATATTTTTTTACCTCTTTTTGGTCTTTATAAAAAAATGTTTTTCTCACTTCCGATTGTAAGAATTGCATTTTTTACTCCAAACACTTACACTTTTACTTTGTCTTGTTTTACCACTCATATTTCAATCAAACAATGTATTTAAATACAGACTCTATCGCTTAATTATAATTTCTTTCAATCTGTTTTATGATTAGAAAAGTCCTGAAAAGCAAATTTTACTACTTGCTGAGGTGTATGCAGCACGTTTCCCTCGGCAGCAACTTAGCAGATTTTATTTAAACATCATGACTAATAATTTAGTGGGATTATTATTTGAACTAAATTGGTTATTAATCCTTGTTGGTTATTATTAGGGTAAAGTTGGTAATGTTTTTAGTGGGAAAGAACTGGATATGAGACAATATACCAATGGAACAAGCAAACAATTAACATCGGTAAAATAAACACAACGTCGTTTTTCGAAAGACGCTATGCGCCCATCATAAGTGTTTATGTACGTTTTCGTGCATCCGCTACGAATCTATCAGAAAGAAATATACATGAAATAAATTTCCAAGGCATTTACATTCCTCAATTTCAGCAGAAGATACGTTTTAAGCTAGTATATCATTGAAGCTTAACTCAAGCCGAAATATCGGCCATAAAAAGGGCAGCTAACTGGTACAATAGGGTATATAGGCAGGATATTCATATATGTACGAATAGTAAGTTTATACAACATCTGAACTGGTAAAGGAATGCCGGATATCCCTAAACGAGATGGCGTCACATTCCAACCTTGAGCTAATCTGGATACCAGGACACGCAGACGTGCCTGGCAACATTATTGCAGACAAGCTAGCCAGGGAGCGCTCTCGTTAGCAAGAACGGGACACCGACCGGCTAGTGGGAGTCCCACTAAAAAGCTGCAAAATCTTAAGGTTGCTCGTTTATTAAAACTAAGTGAAAGTATTTAAATTTCTTTCAAAGTATATATTGGATTAATATAGAAAAGCATTGTTTCCGATTGTTTCCGAAACGCCGTTTTAATCTTTTCTGCCATTGCACTTCCAAATACATAAGAAAAGCTTAGAATCGCAAGTATAAAAATCGAGATACGTCCTCTTTATATGTAATTCAAATTAAAAAAATGAATTCCCTTTTTATAAGGACAAGCAAAAAACGTTATGAAATGGGAAATATTTAAAATATAAAGACAATTCAATTTAGGGTAAACGTCCAAAAATGCATTTTTTTAAAGAAATAATATTTTTAAAATAGTTTTTCAAGTTGTAAATGTTTTACCATTTTTAATTTGATTTTTCCTTTTTGAAATTAAAAAGACGTATATATTTTAGTATAAATTAAAATAAATGCTTCAAATATGAAGTATTAAAAAAATTGTTAAATAAGATATTAAAAGATACCATGGGCAATAAATGTAATCTTGCTCTTCCGGAAAAAGCAAATGTTCTTTGAATTTTTAACAACAAAAAAATCGAACTGACTTTCGTTGAATTTCTTTTTGCAATGTCTTGAAAAGCATCCTTTCGCAAACATATCCCATTGATTTACCTCAATATGTTTTCCGTACGTTCATTTTAGTCTCTGCACTTGTATTAGTTCTTTTATATTTTTATTAAACACTGTAAGTACGATGGGTCTTCATTATAAATAATCAACAACACAGAACTCTAAGTTTTGCATTAACTAATTTATATTACGGATCGACATGTTTGCCAATGATTAAATTTTTAAAAGAATTTTATAAAAATCTAAAAATTTTCTTATTCAAGTTAGAACAGATAATTTTCAATCGATATCTATTATATATCTTCCCGATTTTTGCCTTACAGATATTGCAGTTTTGTTGCATAACAACGTGATCATACAACTGGCTTTTCATAACATTTATAGTTTTGTTTCATACAATATTATAAATTGTAGCACAAAAGTAATTTCATAATTTGAATTCACTGCCATTTTTGCAGATCCTTTCACGATAATTATGTAGAATTAGTTGTCAACAACCCATAGAGCGATTCACACCTCAAAAACTAGGAATTATTGTTACTGCTTATTTGACAAATTTTTGTCTGTTGTTTTAAGAAAAGGATGATTTTGTATCGCGACAAAGCCCATTATAAATTAAGTGGATAGGTTAACAAACAAATTGTTCATTTATGGGGCACAGACTCACGGTCTTACGAGCAACAATTCGAAATTCCGTAAAAGAAGCGCAACTATGCATCAACGCCGAAAGCAGCCATTTGAGCAATATAATTTGCTCCACCTTTAAAAAGGTTATGAATGGGACAAATGTTGTCGTTTTTGTTTATTTTTACTTCTCTTTTTTCAAATTACTGTTTCGTTCTAATAAGAACTTATAGCGATCTTCTCGAATCTATAATCTACACATTTTCAAAATGTTGAAGTAGAGCCAGGTCGGAAAAATCCACTGCATGATAAGATACAAATTATATAAAATTTTGATAAGGGCAAATCTAACCAAAATATAACGAGTTATCCAAATCAACGATTTCCAGTATAAAAAATACTACTTGAAAAGATTTAAAATTGATGAAGATTAAAATCTATGAAGGCCATCGAAATATAATTGTGACAATAGATGTGATAAGAAAACTTTAGTAATTTTTTTAGTGTAAAACTGAATCATTCTGATCTACAGAGGATTTCTGTTAATAATCTAGAAGATCATAAACAAAACATACAATTGAGTGCAATGAAAATAAATTATATGATATTTAGCTTTCAAGAAAGCGTTGCACATGTCGCATATTTGAAATAAAAATTAACATATTTAAAATCTCACACACATTGGTCAAGTTTTTTCATGCCATGCCTGGTTTTTCAAAAAACAACGCAAGAATAAAATATTATATTATTTTAATGTATAATATAAAAAGATTATCACTACATACGAATAGTAACTTTCACTAAACAAGAACTTTAAGATCTGATATTGGACCTGTCACAATCGACGCGCCAATCATGTGACTCATTTTGTGACAGGTACTCTTCTCTCTAGGAAAAATACACGTCATCAGCATGTAAATGTATTTTAGAGTGTTTACAAGTAAATTATTTTTGTACAACGAGAATAAAAGGGGCCCAAGATTGAACTTTTTAAAACTCTTTTGAAAACAGGTAAAGTTGTTCGCCAGTTGTTAAAGTTAAAGTTGTTTCGTGATATCAAATACAAAAAGGACTTTCAAACACAAAAATTTTAATTAGTTTTAAATACTTTTTAATTAATTTTTTCTAATTTTTAACATTTTTGTTATGATAATAAGCAATGAAAAAAGTCCAAGCCAATTTTATTTAAGAAACAAAGATTCCAAAAATAATATGATACCTATTTGAGATTAATGAAAATAATGTACCGTATCATAATTAACTAAGAACGAGATTTAAAATTTGAACTTTGTTTTTTATATTACTTGACAATATGCATGTGAATTAAAAAACAAATGATCTAATGTAGATACATATCCTGTATAATTGTTTGTTCACAAAGCAGAAATGTTTTATGGATGAAATTTTGTTTAGTATTTGTCAAAGTAAATATATTCAAGTATGTGCACTTCTACAACATTTTTGATACATTTGCGTCTGTTTGTCAAACTGAACATAAAAAACAGCAGCAACATTTTTTACAAATGGAATTTGTTTGACACTCAAACGATTTTACGTTTTTATTATAGATATGCATGTAAGTGAATTAATTTACTTTGCTATTTGTAAAGATAATCATGATGTACCGGATTCTCTTCTGAAACATGGTATGGAAATTAAAAACTTGTCTATATATTTCAAAACTTTTTTATTGCGCAACGAAAAGTTACTTTATATAAAATAGTTTGTAGAAAAAATTCATCTTTTTCATTTTTATATGTAAACAAGTTTTTTTCTCTCCTGAAATGCAATACAAAATATTTGTTTCTGCTTCATTGTCAATAGTTGTTTACATATGTTATTTAAGTATACTAAAATTACCTTTAGGGTTTTCTTTATTATACGTTTGCTTCTGTCGACAATATCAAAAGTTCCACAATAAGAAAAAATCTATTGGCAGAAAAAATTGTAATAGTGTCACTATTTTTGCGTGCAATAAGTACGTAAAAGTGATTCATTACATTATTTTCAATTTCGTTTATGCATTGACGCCAACATTTTTAAAGCAGCTAACTTTCAAAGGTACTGCAAGTTGTCTTATACACAAATTTTAGAAGACTTGTTCTTAATAAAACTAGTTTAAAGCTTGTAATTAACTCACACCTCAATAGAATAATAAAAAAATATTATGCTTTCAACAGGTGGGTAATTAACATATTTAAATTAATTTTTTACAAAAGATGAACAAAGATATTTGCCGTTTCTGCGTTCTTAACTTAGAAATTATGGGGTTACTATGTACATTTTTCGATTCGAAAGAAACCACTTTCGAAACACAATTTAAAAGCTATACAGATACGAATGATTTCCGTTTCGAATTAAAATAAATAATTATAACCCGCCTGATTTTTGAGTTAAGAACGCAGAATTATTTTTAAGATATTTAGTTTTAAATATTTATTATTTAGAAAGAATTTGTTGGAAATAATGGCATCCGATTTGCTTTCGACCAGAGGCCTAAGCGTAGCTTTCAACACATTGCTAATCGATTATGTATTTTACGTGTTTAGGGTTTAGCTTTTTACCGAAGGCGACGATAATTTTCAAACGTGTAAAATTATGCGAATTCGGTTCAGAAATGAGAATTCGTTTTAAAACGAAAACTTTTGCCGGATTAGGTTTACAAGATAACAAGTGTATTAGAGTGTTGGTCTCGGAACAGAGGTTCGATTCCTGTCTAGAACCTATGTCTTTCTGCAGACAAGCCAGAAAGGTTTCGCAGATTGTGTTTGTCGTAAAAAACAGAACAGGGAGAATATTTTACAACATGTTATAGTTTCGTGATATCAGTAATTAAAAAAATAAAACCTTTTCCACGATTACATCCGACAAATCAAGAAGGCAAAATCGTCTATTATTAATACAAAAATATATCTTTTTTTTTTTGTTAAGTGTACCGAGTGAAATAGGAAATATAACACGTTATCGAATATAAGTTGTTTCTTGTATTTTTCATGTTACTAAAACTAAATGTCCGTTAATTAAACAGTAGGCTTCTGTACGAAAATGATAACTGCACAACTTCTAGTCTCTTGAATCTCTTAAAATTCTTAAAAAATAAACACTAGAAATTGAGTTGCATATGTAATATAAATATATGTCAAAACAGAATCGTTTGATTCTACTTGATTGCTTGCGTGTGGTGGATAGCCACGTAAACCACACTTCCAATAAGAGGTTTCATTATGATATGTAAAAAGAAGAGTAAGCGAAATTATTGGATGTTTACTTGATTTTAAAGAGGAGGGTATGCCATGAAAATATCAGCCAAACGGCCGCCAAAGAAGCGGTTGGATAATTACGTTCTTGTCATAAAATTTTCCATTACTAATTAGCACTTTTCCGGTTTTTTAACCTCGATAACTTCACGAATTCCTTCTTTCCGGTTTTAAATCTATTGTGGCTCATTAGAATAGATTTTATCTTTCATTTACTGCCAAAAAAAGAGTCTAAAGGTGTTAAATCACAAGATTTCGGAGGCCAATTTTGACAGCCTCTTCGAGAAATTTAATGGTCAGGTAACTTTTGACTCAAAAGAGCGCTGGTATCGTTAATTGTGTAGTACTTAGTGGCCCTAATTGGAACACAAACTTTGTTAACATCAATATTTTCAAATTACTTCCATACAAAATCATTAAGCAAAAGTTGCTCCAGCCACATTTTCGACAAAACAAGGTCCAATGACCACACCTAAAACTGCAACAAAGAGTCAGGCGTTGACAGTGGAGAACCTTTTTGGGAATTATCAGCCCCAATTGCGTTAGTTCTAATTATTAGCGTAGCGTCACTCAAGATGATTTTTCGAACATTTTGAGGCATTTCAAGGACCCAATAAGTAAATACACGACCTTGTCAGTAGGTGTAAGTTTTTGTGTTAAATAAACTTAAAAAGCCTTAAGGCCTAAGCGACCTACAACCGAAGTCTTTATGCACATCCCGATATAATATCACTTACGGAATGCCTAATTCCAAAGATCGACGAGAAATGGACAAACCTGAGTTTTCTTTAAAACTCATTAACTCAAAATGTTCCACGACTTTAAAAATTGCTGTACAAGAAAGTGCTTCACGATGACCCAAAAATGCTGTGGCCTTGTGACCGCGAAGTCTTCACTATTTTGTCTTAAATTTTAATAATTCCATTTTTATTAATGGCTTAGTTTTCACTTGTCATACATCAAGTAGTTACAGACATCGTCATAACAACTGCTAAAATGTCCGGTTATTGAAAATTATACGTTTTATTTGAATACCCTGTACATGCATATAGAAAAGTATAAATGCACTATATATTTATAAACTTCAATAAATGAATTTGTGTTTACCTTTCAATTACAGACTGCTTCATTAATTATACCATCAGTACAAAAGCAAGACTCTGGAAATTATACATGCAGTCCTTCGAATAGCGAGCCACGAACAGTTATATTGCATGTACTAAATGGTGAGTTGAATAAAATATAAATGAACCGAATATTTTTTTATTTTTTATTTCCTTCTTTTTTTATTTACTTTAAGTGGTCCTTTTATTTATATATGGATATGATTTTCCATTCGTTGTATTAATAGTTTTACTTTGAGTGTGCAAAATGAAAGCACTACAACAACAAAAAAAAATTAATTGAGTAATTTAATTTGAAAAATGAAAAGTCAACTTTTTTTTAATGCAAAAAGTGCGTAATTTTTAATTAAAAATGTTAACGAAATAAACTGAAAATTTAATTAATAAACAAAAGTATTTTCAAATATTATTATTTGTATTACAATTTCAATCTTTAACATGTTAACTAATGATAAATATAATTTTTCAAGGTCAGCACCTAAAATATACTTATATATGTATTTTTTAATTGTTGAACAAACTAAATTGCTATTTTAAATTGTTTTAAAAATAGAAATAAATGAGAATATATTTTTTGATTAAAACTTCTAAAACTAAAAATATTTCAGGTATTTGACCAAATACATATATATTTGTTTAAACAAATGTTTTTGAAACACTAACAATAATGTAAGTGCTTTAAAAATCCAATATTTTTGATATATATTGAGTTATAGGGATTTTTCAAGTGAAATCGGGAAGAACTATTTACACACTCTTAAAATGTGGAATTTAAGGTAATAAATCAAAAAATATGTTTTTTGTGGTACGAGAGCTACCATTTATTTTTCGGGAATAGCAAGTAATAACAAACATTTTTAAACGAAAATAGCTTTATTGTTTTTCGAAATATTCCCCTTGATGTATTCGTTCAAACCATTTGTCATACGAGTAGCAGTTTTCCCATTCCTCTTGAGACACCTTCAAAACATGGTTATTGAACGCTTCAACTGTTTCTTCGGCGCTCGTAATTCGTTGACCACGCAGTTTACCTTTGATATTCGGGAACAAAAAGAAGTCATTGGGTGCCAAGTCATCAATTCCATGTTTTGACTGCTCAAAAAGTTACTTGTTTGACGAGATGTGTGAGAGCTCGCATTTTCATGAGTAAGAACGATTCGTCTTCGGGGGTTAATTTTACGAATTTCCCCGAAGCCTTCCGGCAAACATATGGTCTTGTATTACTCAGAACTGACAGTTCTACGATGCTCAAACGGAACAATTGAAACATGACCCATTCGGCCGATCATTTGCTTCGCTGCGCTTCTTCCATGAACAACTTTCGTTGGATTTAGCTCGTCTTGGAATACCCACACGGTCGACTGCTGTTTCCTTTCCGGCTCATAAGCATATATCCATGACACGATTTCATATAAGGCGTTTGAAGCACAACGCTTGAAATTTTTTTCTGAACTCAGTGTAAACAAAACAAACTTATACATCAAAACTTTGTAAGTTCGATTATGCTAAAAAATGCCAAACTTTATTATGGTGTTGCCTGACTTTAGATATTGACATTAGTTTTGCCAGTTTTCGAAATATAAATAACTCCCCTTGTATTTTCCGCTTTTCTATTTATCAAAGTTTTTCTGAAAGACCTCTAAATATCTATTAGAAAATCCTACAAAAAATTAAGTTGTGCTTATCACATATTATTTTTATTTATCGTATGGTGTTTGATATTGTACCTAATAAGTGTGTTGCGTACGTGAGTAATTTTTAACTCAAACACACTCACGGAAAATAAATTATTTATTATATTTATTTACGAATATAATTTTTCCTATATCGGGGTTTTATTGCAACGTAGCCAAATTTAAAAAAAAATCTTTCTTCAGGAAACAATTTTAACTTCACGGTAAATATAAAAATAAAAATATTATCCCTTCAAGAAGTGAGTAAACAGGCATTTGTAACTCAAATATCACGTTTCTAGATATCACTACGTTGCAATAAAGATGCGATATGTTCATACTACTTATAAAGATATCACAAGTTTCATTCACTATCACAGATTATATCGTAAATCAATAATTTTAATATAATTAAATCTTAATATATTAACAGTTTTTTACAATTTTAAACTCTGAAATTTAATCATGAACTTCAGCTTGTCGGTCCTTCGTGGCTGGATATGATTGTTTCAGTGTCTTATTGACTGGTTAAAAATTTCAAACTAGAAACGATAATGAAACTACCTGAATAATCTTCGGGAGCTAAAAATAAAGATTTACTTACACACAAAATCCTAATGACCACGATATTGTTGTAGAGATTATTATTTTGAACTTAATTATGGGTATGAAACAAATTAATATTATGCAATAAATAATAATTTTAAAGTTAATGATGATTAATATGAAAAAATGTTATTTAATCAACAAACAAAAAAGCATAACAATTAAATGTTTTTCCTATATATATTTTTTGAAATGTTTATTTTTTAATTAAACATAAAAAACATATAATAATTTCTCTGACTTTTTTGTGTTCAATTTGTGGAATAGAAGTTGCTAAAAATCGGATTTCAATTTACTAATATATTAAAGACATATTAAATAACTATTTCTTTTTTTATATAAAAAAATATTTTTCAAACATGTTAAGAAAAACTTTTTAAACTTTTTTCTGAAATGCTGATTTTTGTATGTATATAAAATTATACATAAATATAAATAAATAAAATTGTAACATTACGATTTCTCTGAATTAATCGTAATTTTGGGTGCCATTTAAAACTGCTGTGTCTTTGACTTTAAACAACCATCCCTAATAATTTTATATGTGTTTGACTTTCATTTTGCCACTAAATAAATATGGATGTTATTGCCATTTTTAATATTTAATTTTTCAGATTTAATTTATTTTAAATATTTATTGAAACTTTTTTGTTGGCTTTTATAATTGCAGGTGAATATTCTGCTTCCGCTATTACTTCGGCTGCTACAAATTTAGATGTTGTATTTAATTTTTTTATATTTAAATTGTCAATGTTTACTCTTATTAACAGTTTATTGCAAAATTCTCTACTTTATAAGCAGCTATTCATTGAACAGTACAGTGGAGGGTAAATATTAAAAAAAATTAAATAACTTTTGTTAATTAAGTTATATTTTGTATAAGCTTTTTTACTAAAAAAACGCAAATAAAATTACCAATTAATTATGTCACACAAAAAAAAAACAAAATTAAAAAATGAGACTGCCATGATTTGAATATTTATTATTTTATTTATTTATATATACATTTATATTTATATTGATTTTAATTGTCAATAAAAAAATAATGACGAAGCTGTACATAACAAGTTTAATGTGATTAAATTGCCAACTTTGCAATTAGTTAAACAAATTCAGTTGTTTATCTATTCCGCATTTGAAAACCACTTGGTTTTATTAATTAATAACTAAATAAATAATAATGTTTATTGATACATAATATAGAAATGAATGCTGCAGTACGTACATATGCATGTATATGCAAGTGTACATAAAGCATAAATATGTATGTATGTGTATTACTATACGAGTATAATATTTTTATTACTATGGAAATAATTGTTTCACAGGTAAAAAAACTTTTTGATTTGTTCATTTATCTGACAGAAAAGTTTACTAGTAAGGGCCAATGTATTGAAGAATGGGTATCGGGAGTTTATCTGTTTTTGTGTACTCAATACTTAAATTAATTACTCAATACCAGATCATAATGAAAAGTTGTGCTTTGCATATTTATTTCTTTACTGGATTATTCATTAAAATTATTCTAATATGACCATAGATAATTGAAAAAAAAACTTCATTTAACTAATTTTTATTTAATGAAGAAGCGAAACGCGGAAAAAACAATAGGTGACAATAAAATTAACCTTTCCATCTCGATCCCCTTCCAAAATTTCTTCTTAAAACTGTTTTTGTACCCTATTTTGCTTTGTATGTAAATATTTTATAAAACAATTTAAAAATAATTTATTTATATGTGGATGTATGTCAAAAAGACAATTGATTGTTACTTGCACAGTAATTTTAGATTTTTTCCAAGGCAGTGGCTTGATGAACTAACTCCAGCATAAGGAAAATGCAATAGGAATGGGTAAAATCAGGATATTTAAGAAAAAAAAAATAAGTTGACAAATATTACCGAAACGAGCGTCGTTTTCGATATTTTTAAAGGCTCCAAAATTTTTAGCCATTTTCCAACTGTATACGATTACGGCAGAACAGCAAGCAACATATGTGTTTTAAATTGATGACATGGTATAATTATTACAGGCACTATCGTTCCGATAACTAATGCAAAATCAAAAACCACATGTATTTTGTACATCAAAATTTAATGTCTGACGCCGTTATCTTTTCTAAAAAAAATGTAACATGTCTTTGAATTTTTATCAAAAAAATTGCTGATTAAAGTTTTCTTAGACAAAAGTTTTGCCTCCTAAGTGATGATACAATAATTTCTAATAAGCTCACTATTTCAAGAAATCATTATATTTTATATTTTCAATAATAAGGGTAACAATTATTAAATTTATATTAATCGAGATTGCCTCGATATCTCTTTTCAAAGATTTAAAAAACTTTTTTTTTGTTGAGGGTTTTTAGCTAGTCTGTATACATGCATTTCATTGGTGCTAAAGCCAAATCATCAGTAGACCTTAAACCTAATTTTTAAATGTTTCAAACCTTTTTACTTATACAAAAACTTTTAAAAACTCAATGAGACTAAAACTAAAGGTTGCAAATTTGGGCCTAAGTCAGCTGATCTAATGCTGATACGTATAATAATTATACCATAACCGATACGAAGAAAAAGGAATATTACATAATAAAATTTAATTTTTTTAATTTGGTTTTGGTTTTATAGAAATAAGTTTCTGCCAGGATTCTTCAGTATCATCCTAAAGAGTTGCTTCTGCTGTAAATTGACCAATCTCTGCTTTAAAAAGTAGATTGACAGGGGAACACGTTTTGCAAAGAGTGCTTCTGATGCCAATATCTGATGAGTACATAGAAAGAAAAACGCCGTATTTAATTCAAGTATTTTTTACTTACTTTAATCAAGTCAAAACCGAGATTGCTTTAGGTATTCAATTCTTGAGTGAACAATCTTGAATCAACTAAAAATTTCTTAAATTAAATTGAGAACTTACTTGAGTTCGTACTTAAATCAATCTTTCTGTACTTGATTTTAGTCTATCTGGGATTATCGTACTTCTAACAATTGGGATCAATTTAAGAACGGATGGATTCATTTTTCTTTTGAATGCACTGTTTTGACTAACATATAATGCTCACGTAACTTATTTGATGCTATTTGAAGTTTTATCATTTATTTTTCTATAGTGTTATTATTTGTGTTGGCAATTTTTTAATTCTTAATTTGTTTTTCTTGATTTTTTTGTTTGTACTATTTTCATTTAACTGTTTGCAAAGATAAATATTTAATTTTAATTTAAAAATTTGTGTAACATGTTTTTTTAAAAGTTTAAAATAAAAACAAACAGGTAAAATAATTTCTTTAAGTTTAAGGTCAACAATATACACATAATTTATTTAATTAATCCAATATTTCGGTTTTATTGTTTTGTTAAAACAGCAATTATTATCATTAACTTCATTTACATATATATATCCCTGCAGAAATTTTTATTGAGAAAGTGAAATATTGGATTAAATAAATAAATTATATTTTTATTCTTGATCTTAAGCTTGAAGAAATTTTTTAATCAAATTTAAGTAAAAACGTTTTGATACATTCAAATATCGAAATTAAAAAAAATATGCATCTATACTGATAAAAAAATCGTTTTTTTTCATTTCATCACTAGTATAGAAGTTCATAAGTATTTTCATTGCTAATATGGTTGTAAATAAATAAACTGGGTTAAATAAATTAACCATATAATTTACTTGGCACTTGATTCTGAAATTTAACAGCCAAAAAACACAGCTATGCTTAGATACAACTTTACTCAAAAAGAGATCCGCCACAAATACATTTTATTTTAAGTTGTATTAATGTCCTCAGTATCCTCCAGAATGATAATAAAAGCAAGTTCAAGGATAAGCTTTACATTATTGTCATAAGCAAGTCAAATATTGAACGGTAATTGAAAATGTTATTTCGATTAAAAAATGAAATTATCTAAAAGTATCGAGTACCAAAATGAATTTTATTAAATAGTATTGAGTAATACAAAATAGTATAATATCCGCCAGCAATGTAGTCTAAGTTCTACTGTGTCCCAGATTGAAAGGTTTTTCTTACTTTTCATTTACAAAAGTTTAAAAAAAAACGCAAATTTATCTGAAATTCTATGACATTCATTAGAGTTAACTTTGTTTGTTGTGGCTTCTCCATGATATGTGCCGATCAATATCAAAATTGTTATATATTTGTGTTTTTCTGCATTTATTTAGTCATTATTTTATGTCTCTTGAAGGTAAAGGAAGTTAAGCAGTTCACTGACGGTCCCACTAAGAGAGACAATGTTGGCTAAATTTTACATACAGAAAGTGTATATTTTTATTTTACGCATTAAAGTCAAAATAATTTTTGGCGTTTCAATGGTAGACAGCAACTTAAGATAAAAAAATCTCTGCAAGAAATTTTAAATCACTAAACAGGTCCTGAAATAATTAGAAAATATCTTCAAATCGTTACAGGCTAATTAAACTGAACCAATAGCAAGATCTTCGCTGTTTCCTCACGATTTTTTATTCAGATATCACTGAGCTTTTGAATTCTTTATTGCTGTTTTGATATTTTATTCAATAATTATTTAGAATTAATTTAAATTTAAAAAATATGATTTAAATCTTGATTACAGCTACAGCCGGAGTTTTGATATCTCTTCAAAAATTTATAACGGAGAACATTTTTTATGTTAGAGTATAAGAGAAAAGAAATAAAAATAAAATTGCTTATTGTAAATATGTAGTTTTTAACAGATAAATGTTTGTAAAAATATTTGTTTCCCAAATCGATTAGTTAGTGATTCTTCTATTAATTATATTATTAAAGCAAACTACCTTTCACATAACAATAATAACACATTGAATAAATAGAAAAAAATATGCTTCCCATAAAAAATGTTAATCTAAAATATATATTATAACAAAATCGTATTAACTTAAATTTACTTCATTCCGTAAATAATCCGATTAAAAATAGATTTTAATATTAAATTATGCAATATACATGTATTTTAATGGCTATTCATGGTGCATACATATTAAACAATTTTATGTCAAAAAAATTAAAATAATATGTACTTTATAACTTATTTACTTATGAGCAAATCCAGAAACTTATTTTTCTAAATTAATTTGAGCATAATTCTCAATTAATATTTAAAAAATGTCTAAATATTTTACGTTAATTCAAACAAGTTGCAGTAAAACTTTTTGTGCAGTCATTTATCTAGTCAAATTAAAAGGAAAAATATTTCCATCTCCAATTTACCGCAGGTACAAGCAATTTCGTACGGCATAGTAAAATTTTACTTCATTGCTTTTGAACAACATATTTTCTTTAAAAAAATGTTTAATCCTTTCGTTTATTTTTGTTTTCTATTAAAAGAAATCGTACCTAAAATTTGGATTTTTTTAATTAAATTGATTTCATGATCTAAAGTTTTTTTTAAGAAAATAAAATTTTCGGTTCCTTTCGTACTCCACTTAAAGATAAGTGAGAAATTGGGTAATCGTACAAGTCCTAGCGTTCCACAACTGCAGAGGAAATCGATATTTCTTGAATTTTTCTCTTTAAGATAATGATTGCACAAAATGGCGTGGCTGTATTTTGGGCTGGACCAATGCATTTGTAATATTTTATTTGGCAATATCTAAAAGCAAATTCAAATCGCTTAAATAAAGCCATTGAATCATGTTTTCCAAAATAAATTTTAAGACTCATATACATCTAATTTCCCTTATGTAGTAAAAAAATGTCAATAAATTAAAAAAAACATGTTTTTAGTTATTTTCCTATGTGTTACTTAATAATAAGATAAATAATGTAAATTTTTTAAATTATCTAAAACTTGAATAAACAATTACGACAACAAAACAAATTATTGTCTTTTAATTGGAAAACTTTTCGATTTCGAAGAGGAGGGAGGTGGTGACAACAGTGATGAAAATCAAACGAAAAATACGTTTTAAATTTGAAATTTTTTTTACAGTTTTCACTTTTATCTATGAAATGTAGCTCCGAGGACCAAAATCGGCTAATATATGGCTGATATACTTTTATGGAAAATATTAAGAAAATTTTCAAAATTTTCTATGTTATTATTGTTGTTAGTTTTTTGGTTTTTATTTCAATAATTTCCTAGAATTCAAAAATTAAACAAATTTGTTTTAAAAATATATTTATAAATTTCGATTTAACAAAAGAGTGTAAAAATCTCAGATTTAACAAAACTCCGGAATCAAAAAAAAAAAAATAATCAATAATTCACTGGAATTGGGATAATAGCAACTAAAACCTCAAATATATTTTTACATGCAGTATAAAGTCTTAAATGAAGTTTTATATTGCATTTAGAAAAAAAATATTCCGAATAAAAAAAAATAAATTTAGTTTAAAAATAAATTAAAAATTAAATAACTGAAAATATTTAATTTTGAAGAGAACTTTTAAATTTGACGTTAAACTATATGTGAAACGGCTATGTAAATGTGTAATTTTTTTAATTTTTATAGATAGACAAATCAAGAGCTGGTGAGATTGCTTTTACGTTTTCCGTCAGTCTCATCGTGAAAGAGTTTTTTCCGAAGGACGTAAATAACTAAAAGTCCTGTATTTTACACCAAATTATCACAATTTGCTTAAAGTTTTTTGTTGCTAAAAAGGCCCACCATTGCTAGTGATAGTAAAATATTTATTTGTTGAAAGTAACATGTGTTTCGATTTCCTTAAACTTAAATCCATTATTTTAGTATCTTACAAAAAAATAAACTACCTTATACTGGGTGTTTCAACAAAACTTTGTTTTGTAAAATAAAATAAAACAAAAAATTTAGATAAGGATGATTAAAATTTTCATTGTATTACAAAAAAAAACATTCGACAATTATGAATAAATTAGGATATCTGGAAAATATCCATCATGACCAAGCTCACAGATGTCTTTGAAAGTTTTTAATCACTTTTTGGCCAAATGGAGGCTCTATTTCGTTAATCATATCGCGGATTTTGAGTTTTAAGGTCGCAATCGATTTGATTAGCTCCATATAGACTCTGCTTTTAACATAGCCCCACAAAAAATAATCCAGTGGTCATTAACTGGTCACTTTCATTTGCTGTGCGACATGTGGCATCGTCCTGTTAACACCAAATGTCAGTGATAGACCAAAATTTAGTTGTTTACATCTCGCAATGGCATGATCCACAGCATGTCGCCTGAAAAAATGATTTTTTTCAGAAACATCAGCTGGTTGTTCCTCAAATGAATTTAATCCTGCACCAGTTGAACATTGTAAGGCTTCAAAGCCAAATGCTTACGCAAAATTCACCATGTGGTGGTGTTGCATAACCCCAATTGTTGAGAACGTCGAGAAATTGGCAAACACTGTGGCTCACGTCTGCAAAAACCCGAAATTTCGACCACATCTGGAACGAATTTCCATTTTCATACGCCTAAACCAATTTGAAAATTCAGAAAAACTTGAGAATTTATTAAATTTCGAGATATATTAAAAAAAAGTTTAAAATGCATTTAAGCACAAAAATTCATCAAAAGCTTTAATATTAACGATTACGTTTTAAAATTTTTAAAGATAAAATCAATGCGCAAAAATTAAATTCTTTAATTTATTTATACATTTCGTTCCTTTATTAAATGTAGTGATAAGTATCGCAAAAAAAAATCCATCGTTAGGAGACCAATTGAAATATTTTGATTTTTGAATTTATACATATATTTTTTGCATTTGAAACACAAAAATTAATTTTTTTTTGCAATGAAGGTATACCAATATTTTCTAAAATTTTTGGAGTAACGAGTCTACGCCGCGGCGCGCCGCCTTTTAAATTTCTAGTAAAAAAATTTTATTTCACTAAACTTATTTAGGTCTGAACGGGTGTCCCATCCCTGGATTTAAGCTGTTGAGTGGTGCCAAATCCTTAATAATTTTCTTGTAGCTGGAGGGTGCTACTTTATTATACGAGTATTTTTGTATACACACCTTTATTTGAATTAGATGTTTTTGTTCTTGTATAAATGTATTTTTTCTATTAGTAAGAATGATTCGATATAGCTGTTTATTCCTTTTGAATGGACAAACTTGAAAAACTCGTGTCAGTATCAAGTCATATTTTTGGAAATTTATTATAAGATATTACAGAGGAAGCTCTTCCACGCTGGTTAATTGATCCTCCCACTTGCGGTTCCATCTTACATGAATTCCTAACCTACTATCATTCTCAAAAAGAAGAGTATTAGTGGCTAAAGAAACTAAACAACAACTACAAGCCCTGGCCATTTCGTATTTGACTTCCCATAAAATGCATGATTGATCTATTAAAAATAAACAATAATAAAAATATTTATGTAAGAACAGCATGTGGCTACTTTAATAGACTCTTATATAGATATTTTCTTGTTTTGTATATTTAGTTGTTAGTTAGTTGTTTCTGTTCATACAGAAATATTTTCCTCAAAATCTCGTTCCGATGTTCAAGTCTTAATTCATTTCATTTAAACAAGTTTACTCTTTAAACTCATATAAGTTATATTTTTTTGGCGTTAAATATGTATTGTGTAATACATACATAAAATATTTGCTCACACAAAAATTCTCAACACAATTGCTTGGCAATTATTTATTTGCTGAAAAGAAATATCGATTATGGTTTTGCAATTTCATATAAATAATATGCATGTATTATATACAATCATATTTTACATTATTATATTGATAATTTTGTTATTTTTTTTTAATAAAGTCTGAAAACAAATATAATATTATATCGTTATATAAATTAAATTTCAAAGCAACCACAGATTTGAACAAATACAAATAAATAAATAAATTCATTTATAATTACGGTTATCAATTTAGTACATTTACATACACATGTAGATACATATATTATTTTTTAAATTTATTGGAATGCAGTAATTTCTGAAGGAACTTAACGTTGGCAACCCGTGATTAAAGATTTCAATATTTTAGTCGATATATGGCTGGTGTTAGCTGGTTAGTGAGCATAATAAAGGATTTTTGACCGTGGCATTATGAAACAGCTGTACGTGTCTCCAGTTATACCTATTTTAGAATATGGATCATATGGGATCCATACTACAACATTCATAATATTCGTATTGAATCTGTGCAAAAACAGTTTTAATTATTCTGTTAACGTGGTCTTGAATGGAGTTTCTCAACAAATTTGCCTTCATATACTATCAGATTAGCGTTAACAAATCTATCTACTCTCAAAAGTCATCGTACAATTTTAAATGTTTCTTTTATGGTAAACCTTATCAATGGTATCATTTGCTCTGAATTTCTTTTAAATTCTGTTAAATTTAATATTCTTTGTCGTACAACTCGTTATTACAATCGTCTAGTTATTAAGTTTTGTAGGTCTAATTATGCTATTGCTGATCATTGTTTATTTTTCTTTAAATTCTAATAATGTAAAGCATAAAATCATTATTTTTCTTACTATAGTTCTAGTAATTTAATATAATTTGAGTATCTTGTGAATAATCGTTACGGATTTAATCCATAAACTAATTTTGGAATAAATAAAACTGATATCTGAAAATATTAAAAAAAAATAAAATAAAAAGAACAATTTGCTTCAGTAACTTTAAAGCTCTGTGGTTTTGAGACATGACTATGTCGCATTAAAAAAATTCATTCAGCAGCACCTGTAGGCGAATTTATCTCTTTATTTCCCCGGTTCAATAATTTCAATGACGATTTTTTTTGTTCCATTTTTCTGCAAGCTATTCAACCCAAAAAATTTTAGACATTGATAAATAAAGAGCCTTTACTGAAAATGTGTAAAAAATGTATGCACAAAGTGTTCAATGACACGTTTAAAAATTCTAAAATCCCGCCATTTTAGCAGTTGTCATGACTCAACCTGTAACTATTTGAGAAATGGCAAGTAAAGACTACGCCATTAATAAAACTGGAATGATTTACGCTTCACAAACGCATTAAAATTATTAAAAATCACCCCAAAAATGGTAAAAATTTTGAACTGTTGGGACAAGTGAGTGTGTGTCCCTAAATATCAACTGAGAATATCGCTGTTGTAGCCAGGGCTGCCAGTAATATTTTCCAAAAAAATCGACAAATTTTGTAAATAAAATCGTAGATGTTTTCAAAAAATCGTCACTCAAAAATCTTCTGTTTTATACAACAATCTTTCATTTAAAAATTAACAATTCAACAGAATTAACAAAACAACAAAAAATTTAAACATTTTATTAAATTCAGAACAAGATTTGAAGAGATTTTGTATCGAAACAAGTTATATACTAACCGAAATAAACGTAAATTTTTTATATGATAAATTTTATATTTTAATTTCAATAGAAATTAATAAAATATAATATTATACAGTTTTTCATAAACTTGCAATTCATGTGTAGAGTCGAATTAAATTTTTTATTTATTCGATTATAAGGTTCAAAAGATGGACATATGATATTGATTTAAATTGGGTAATTACAAAATAAACTATACAAACATGTCATAGTTACGTTTTTAATAATTTTTGTAATGTTAACATTGTAACATTCAGAGGAACTATTTTTTAAATAATATTTTGAAAAAAAGAATCCCCTCAGGAGTTCCTGTTTCCAATGAATTTCTTATCTTGGTTTTATTAAGATTAATTTTGCTAAATATTCTGTTAATATTACCTGAAGAGTTTGCCATAGTCATTAAGTTATTTAAAAATTCAAATAAATTTGGAAAAACAGGTTCATTGTTTGGTAGATTAATTGACTTTTCCCTATTCAAAAATATATCTACTTTTAATGCACTCCCAAAAATCAAAAATCAGTTCTCTTATTTCATGCTCAATATCTTCATATTTTTCTTTAGAGACCAGATTAGGATAACCTTCTAATAAAGTAAGAATTTCGGAGTTTTTCTTTCAAAAATTTTTTTTTATAATTTTGTCATCGAAATCAAATCTTTTTTTATTTGGTAACACAATTCCACGTCAAATGACACACAGTTATCAATAAATTGATTGAAAGTTTCAACATCAATTCTATATTTCCTTAACATTTCTTTTACATACACACCAATATAAACTTCTTTCTCTTTTAAAAAAATTTTACGGTTATGGATATCAATTTAATTAAGAGGCGTATTTTTTATACAATCATCTACTTAAAAATTTATTAAAACATTTTGAAAACGTTTCGTAATTTCAATAATGGTAAAGTATGAAAATAAAAACAATTGGTTGATTATTGAGTTCTTGTTACAACTTTAATATTGTTTAAATTTTTTATTTGCTTTAATGAAAGTTTAATATAACATCCCCATTTGTTCAAAGAAATATTTGGGTAAAGTTCCCTGATGATCTGCATTAGCAACAGTGAAATGCGCATTGGAACTAGCTAGAACCCTCAATAATAAAAGTGTTAATATTTTACTATATATGTAGGTAAAATAATAATTATGGGAAATAGTGCGATTAAAAATTACAAAACTCAAATTTTAGCAATTTCCATAAAAAGCACCAAAAGTAAAGCTCGTTAATGTCATTAAAATTTTTAAATATTTCTTAAACAGTATCAATATCATCGATATTGGCCGCAAAACAAAAATATATTTTTAGAGCTTGACATTTTGGTATACGTAGAGCTTTTGTTGAGCAAAAAGTAGCGAATTAAAAAAATCGTCAAAGTATAAGGGATACTAAACAAAAATCGTCATACGTAATTTTGTAAAACACTTTATAAAAAATCGTCAAAATGACGTAAAATCGTCATGTTTGGCACAGCTGGCTGTAGCCCGCAATGTTAAAGATTTGTTAAAATCTGGTCGATCTTGGGAATCACTCATTTTGTATGGCCAAACAAGTAACAATACCATCGTCCTTTTTCGTAAAAAATTCCTTGACCGTGTGATTTCTCTTAGAGGCGATTACAATAGTCCACCGAGATCTTGTTCTTTAGACTTTTTTGTTTAGGACTTCGTAAGGTCTATCTCAATAGTGCACAATTGATATAAGACCGAAAAGATGGAATTAATTCACGAAGTTATCGATGACATACAGCTGCAAATGTGTGATTTGTGATGGAAAATTTAGCGAAAGAAATATTTTGGCCATTTCGCTGATATTGTTTTTCAACAATATTTCTTAAAATTAAATAAACATCCTATGATTTTGCTTAAAAATACTCTATTTTACATATCGAAATGAAACGTATTTTTGAAAGACTCTCTATATGGCTTTTACTTTTTTTTTGGTTTTAACACAATTGGATCGGCTTGTGGTGCGGCTTAAATATAAAAAGATATACGCGTAGATCAATATGTGAATTTCACTGTTGAGCCAGTATGCATCGATAGTACAAAGTCATCCGATCTCATAGGCAGACATTTCTTTTTTGGCCTGATCAAGTCTCGATAATTTGGAGAGAGAAAGTAATAAAACCCATTTTTAAGGCGAAAGGGCTCCAACGAAAAGTACTCGTAGATCATTTTTTACATTTTATTTAGTAAACGTTTTGTTAATCATGGAGCTGAAGACGTATGGGAAATTGGAGCATAGTATGTCAAAAGCAACTGGTGTTGGCTCAAACGTTTCTAAACATAAAGAACTTTTAATGTACGACCCTCCAATTAAGATTTAGTTAAAACAAAAAAGTAGATCAGCTGTGTGTTCTACATGATTTTATCAAATAATAATTTTTAAACAAATTTATGTTTTTGATTTTTGTTTCACTTTTTTTAAAGCCCCTTATGAAAAATACGATCAAGTCACATATATTTTTTTTTCGCTGGATATATAAGCAGATGTATGGATTTGCGGGATATGATATGCTTATTAAGCTAATTTCAAATTACTATGAGAAACTAAACTTTGTTACCTTCATCACAATTTATTTTAAATTATGATTCCATATTTCTAAGAACAGATTTCAGAAACATAAACAAAATAATTATTTATTGAAATAAATATAATGCGAAATCACGATTCATTGAATAGTGAAGGAGAATTTATGAATAAATAAAATGTCAACTCTTCAATCACAAAAACTCTGAAAGTAAACTTTTCATGTTGAATATGTTTTGTATATAAAGAAACTCTCTTTAACTTTTTGATTAAATGTCTTTGTTATATAAGATATGTTAAGCATCAGAGAAATACAGAATATAGACTATTATAACCCACAGAAAAATAAATTTTATGTTTCGTAAATTTTGAATTGGAAGAATTGCGAATTTAATATAAAAAGACAAATCACAAAGACAGCTTTAAAAAAAATACACTTTGACCATCATTTTTCAAAATTGTTGTATCCTTTCCAAATAGTTGGATCTCTCAAGGTTTAAAAAATTTGTATTTGTTTGTTGATTGGTTTCCACGTTAGACTTAAGCCACTTTTTGGCAAGCCATTTTCATAATTTTTAAATGGTAAATCGATTTTTTCTCAGTTAGTCCAGAGAATATGGTGTCTATTTTCCCAATGGAAAAAAATCTACTTCAAACATATATAGTAAACCTTTTTGTTCAGTTGTTTGGTAGATATTGGTTGAAAATAGCAGTGCTACGAAGCAAAAAATTTATGCTAATATCCCATGGAATTTCGGACTTCTGCACAACGTGATCGTCAGCAAGCTGAATAATTGAGCGCACAAAAATCACACCACTAAAGTGATATTTATAAGTACAAAAAAAAATTTTAAATATTTAACAATTAATTTTTGTGTTTCTTATAAATTTAAAAAAATATGAAAGACAAAGCACTTACTAAATTTCTTTTTCCTTTGTTCGGTGAAGAGCAATGCACACTGATACCAGAACTGCCGTCAGCTGATTAATTTCCTGTTGTCAAAACGTAGAATTCATTAATACCTATAAAGTCCAGCGGTCAAATAGCATCGATAATACTACAAATAATATTGAATGCACTATTTTGTCATCGTTGCTTTGTGGGTGCACAAAAAAACAACTCAAAATAAAATTTAATGTTTTATAAATCGATTTCTCAGGCAGATATAAAAAATTTAGTGCCCAGATTTAGTATTCAACTTGACTTTGTGGCAAGAGACAAACTTTGTCTACGTTGGTGCTGAAATACACAACAGAAATTTCATATTAATGGGTCACACGCGACGACATCCAAACTTTGATATATCCTGAACATTCGTGAAATGGAAACCGCAGGATAAACGAAGCACCTTCTAAAGGTCTTTGATTCGCTGTCCATTTAGAGTTCATGGTGGCTGTTCCGAGTAAGGAGGGGCTGAGTTGCAACGACGTTATTAAAAAAATTTATAAGTACAGATAGGACATGAACTCTTTGAGTGTTCTAGGATGGCTTCCTTACTCCTACTTTTTACCACCGGTCATTTCTTCGTAGAATTAATAATTGTATAAAGGAAGACATTTTAGTTGCTAATTGCAATATGAAATAACCAAAAAAAACACACTGCGTGTTCCATTAACCTGTATTTCTGTGGTCACAAGCAATAAAAGCCTAAGTCGAAAAACATACTTTTGAGATAACTCAATTTTAATATTCAAAAGGGTTTTTGAAAAAATAGAATTATGGCTTAGAAGAAAATATATACAACTAAGCACACATTTCCAATATTATGTCTAGAACTGGTAATTGAAGTTAAAGTAGTTAATGAGATATTTAATGAAATAAAATTTTATTATTTATTGCAAAATAAAATCCTTAATTCTGAAAGTTTAAAACAACTTATGTTTTCATTTTATATTGAATCATTTATTTTTCTTGAGTTTATGACGACTTAAACGATTATTGCAAATTAAAAGTAGCTGAGGAATAAGTAATATGTTTATGTGTTTTCTTTTATTTGTGATAATTTTTTTACGTTAGCAACCTAATTCTATATAATACAATAGTGTGAAAATAAATAATTAATAATTTTGGTGCTTATTGATAACGTTAAGAGAGCTCAAAGCGAGTTATGTCAATATGTTTTTTTAATATCTAGGACCAAAATTAGTTTGAGTAAAAAAGTAAGCCTTTTTCGTTCTTCCTGGTAGAACATAAAACTCGTTGGTATAAAAAAATTGTTAAAAAGTTTGATTATAATTATTGTTAAAAGTTTTAAATATAAATATATCTGAATGTATTACATCTTTCAAATCCCAATAAAAAACATGATCATGACGTCTATTAAAAACAACATGATTCGTCCCTCAAACAACATACCTTCTGGATTTCTTTGGAGCAACTACATATCTACATACTTTAGAATCAGAGCGGCGCGTCTCTAGAACCTGCTGCACTTACCATGAAGGTGGCTGTGAGAAGCCTGCCGAAGCAATGTGTTTCTCTAATTGTGTATGTTTTTGTTCAAATATGTGTTTAGCACTTAACAAATAGTTGTGCAGTAGACCGGTGCGAACTTGAAACAATCTGATAACAGACATTAAATTTTTATTCAGTTTTTTGTATACAATGAATCCGCCAACATAAAAGTAGTGAACAGTATGTACTTTTTAAGTTTGCTACCATTTTAACAAATTTCTTCGCCGTCAAAGTTATTGCTGGTATGGTATTCTTTGCACACAATTTTATGTGCAATTTAGAAATACATCTTTTATATGTAAATATGAACTAAAAGGTGTCAACTAAATTGCAGAGCTTGTTGAAGTATATTATGCGGAAAATATGAAAATTTACTGCAATTTTGTATGTAAACTTTAACTTAGTTTTTATTTTGTACACCTTCTTGTAATATTTACGTGACAATAGGTGGAACGAAAAGTTAAAGCTACAGTGAACTAAATTTTTATAAAGTTCATTGAATTTTGTGTTTAAGTGTGGATACATAAATATGTTTGTAATGGTAAGGCTTTGGTACGTACATAAGATAATACATGGTTCTCAAACGTATGCATGTATGTAATTTGAATTAAGAGGGCTGCTAAAATAACTAAGTCAGTGCTGTCAACTCGACCATTTTCTAGCTAAGTTTTACCAATTTTATATCCTGCTTAACAAAATAAAACATGCTTATTTAACCATCATCATGTTTTATTTTTCTTCTACAATTTTGTTTGCCGTTAAACTAATTAGACCAATATTGTTATAAACGATATTTAAAAAGTGCATTTTAATAATTTTAAATTAATTTAATGTTGGCAGCAGAATATCATCAAAATTAGTCCTCAATGTATAAAAAAAGAATTACACAACCGATACAATTACTTTTTGTGCGAAAGTTTGTTATTACGAAAATGGATATGGAAATAAAGCATTTAAATAAGTTTCTTCCATGCTAAAATGCGGTATATTTTCATTCAAATTACAATTGTTAAGACAGATTTATTTACATTTACTAAAACTTAATTCAATTTCATTAATTAAGTAATAACTGCTTCTATCTAAATTGAAAAGAAGTGAGTACCAACTAATGATGTAAGAAATATAATTTTTTAAGTATTCGCGATTATGAATGCGAATTCGTCTATCATCCCGAACATTCGCGAATACTAATAAATATTGTAAATTTATCGCCAATTGTTTATGGCTCGAATTTAATGTCTACAAAATAATATATTTCTAGTTTGATAGAAAAATTCATTCCTTCGCACAATAACATTATATTCAACTGCTCTCGGTATTTAGCTTCCGACAAAAATTAACCATTTTCATTCCTTCATAACCAAGACTAACTTCGATCGTTTTTGGAGACGACTGAGTATCTATCTATAAACTTCTTGCTTTGATTATTCTATAGAACATTATAAAATATTTTTAAAATTATTTTTTCTCCATTCCTGTTTATTCCTTTGATTGGATATTCAGTGTTGCTATATAGAACATTTAACGATATTAAAAAAACCAGAGCAATGTTGAATGAATTTTTAAATATCTCCGTTTTACAGCTTTAATATAAAATGGTTATCTTAACTTAAACATAATTTTTCAGAATAAATTTATGTCTCCACAACAATTTAATTCCATTGATTTTTATTCATTCAATGAATTAATTGCTTCCACTGCAGTCGTATGAAAACTGCAGCTCATTAGCATATTTTCCAGTTTTAGCAAATGAAATATTGTGTATCAATGGAAATTTCATTGATCTTAGATGTAAAGTCAAATTGTATTTGCTATTGTATTTTCTTGAAGGTGCTTAAATGTCTTTAAGTACCCGAAGTCAAGGTCCCAAGCGAAAGAGGTGTTGAAGCTGACATTTCTAAATTTAGTTTCCAAAATACTGACCACTAACGTGGTAGAACGTAAGTTAATAAGCCTAACGTAAGTACCATATTTAGTCACAGAGCCGCCTAGTATTCCTAGAGAGAGGGCAAAAGCTTGTGCTGCGGCGCTAACTTAAACACCAATTAAAATTAGCTCGAAAAAGACATGAAACTTAAGGCGTCTTTAGCCGAACGTAAATGTATATGCGTAAATGTATTCCTGTGAGCTGATCGTATCTGTTACATGAAAAATAATTTGTATTTTAAATGTACTATTTTAAGACATATTTTTCATACAAATTTTCTTCAAAATACATTTCAAACCTAAATTATATTTTTTGTGGATATTGCCGTATAATAATACGAAAAATAATAAAACTAAAGCTAAAATTTAATCTAATAAGTATAAAATAATGTTTTGGTAATATTTAAATAGTTTTCGTACTTTTTCCACACAACTAGAAATACCTTGGACATATTGAACTCCCATCTCTGTTTCGATTTTTCAGAAGTATAAAAGATTTTTTTTGTATATGTCAAAAATACATTACACCATTTGAAGTATTCTGTAAGTACACAAGCATTTACATTTACCCTACACTTACATTTACGATACATTTACGATTTCTACGGTCGGCTAAAGAGGTTTTCAGAAACATTTTTGAAGTTTATCATTAAATAAAAGGCATAATATTTTTTTAGTTGTAAAAAAGTCTGATAGACAATGTTATACTCTTGGTTTGAAAATATTGTTGTTTGACGTTAAAAATAATGGTTTTTTAATAAAAATATTATTAATAAATATGAATAAAAAATAGACTATTATTCACGAACACGAGTAGAACTTTTTGTTACAACACTAAACTATACCCATATAATTATTAGTATTTGACAGAATTAACAGAATTCAATAAATTTACTACCACTGCGAAATCAGAAATTTAATATCCTAAAAAATCTTGCGTTGCTAATAAAGTGGGTATATTTAACTTAATGGTTTAACCTTAACATCTAGATATATATGCGAAAAATAAAACTCATTTATAGTATTTATTTTAAGGTACTTTTTATATATTTTAACTTTGCGAACAAAGCTAAGTACTTTTTTTAGGCCATAAAGTTTTATTCTGAGGACATTTAAATCATATATAAGATAGAATAAGAATTCCACGCTCCCTACATTAAATAACTTAACACTCTATAACAATTATATAACATTATACGTATTATTCCTAATTTTATTTTCAAAAGTAGGAAAACTAGTCTTTCTCATCTTTGCATGCTGCACCCTGTCTTTAGAAATTTGGGCGTCTCTGGCTTGTTATTTACCTTCCGTACGGTAAGCACATACTGCGTTGTATAAATTCTTGTTAAACCTGTCAACGAATTTACATATGTAACCACCATTACTACTACAAAAAATAAATCATATAGATCTTTGATGTCATACAGCATTTTTCGTATGTATTTCGGTGGCACGTCATTTCCACCAGTTTTTTTTGGTTTAACTTTTTGAAAAATATTTTTCCATTTGCACTGTGCTTTAATATTTATATTAATTTGGTAGAATTTATAATTTTAATTTTTGTAATTATTATTATGTGATTACAGAGGACAAGTTATGGTTTTATGATAAAAATATTTTTAGGACTACGACAGTATTATATTTTATGATTGATAAAAATTTAATAGTAAAATCGCCACAGCTTTACAATGTTTGCCACAACAATAATACTGTAGCTGTAACTTTGTGGCAACCATGTGTTGTTTGTGCTTTAAATGAAATTCTTTTTAAAAAACGAAAACGCAGACAAATACAAGTTAGTTATACAATTTTTTTTTGAAAGTTATTTTAATGCTAAGATCCACTGTTTTGTGTCGCAATGCTACACATGAAATAAGAAAGCAAAAATTCTTTGCATGTAAATTTTACTTGCTTGTACCATGAACTTACACGTCATGTCTACATACGTACATGCAGATGTTGTTATGTTATATAAACTATGCCATTGTTAGCGTATTTAATGGTTCATTACACTAATGCTTTGATTGTAAATAGTTATAATTTGCTTACCACCACTTAAGATGTATAAGAAATGTTTTATAAACAATGTATAAATGAATCTTGATAGCGAAAGTTAGAATAAAAAATGGCATTTTAATTGTTTGCAACATGTTACAACTAATTTTGTGTATCTGATATTTTCTGCTATTTACTGCTATTTTATATATATTATTATTAAATTGGTTAGTGTATCAAAATCCAAAAATGTGGAAGTGCTATACAAAAGGTCGCTTCATTAATGAATTCAAATTATTAGAAACCATAAGGCCAAAAACTTCTTTAGGATGTATTAAATACAGACTTCATTTACCAAAGCCTTTTTGAATTGGAGGCCCTCATCTGGCCGGTATGTTTTTCTACTCTGTCGAAAATACTATTGAAAAAACTAAAGCTATTTCTTGGAATCACAAATATTTTTTAATTAACCCCATTTTCATGTGATTTGCCAAGAGATTGTTTAGTAAAAAAGGAGAATGTTGTTGTTAATAGCACCCTGTTTTATGAAACCCATATAGGCGACATGGGTAAAATATTTTTATGGAAATAATAAAAAAATGTGATTGTTTTTCACATAAAATTTTATTCTTCTCAAATTAAACATCTGGCTCGCTTAAAAAGAACTTTGAATTAGTAAAAACCAAGCGGATAAAAAAAGTAAGAAAATGTCCTCTCTTATTTCTAAAGACTTTCTAAACTTATTTGGCTGACACAAGGTCTCCCAGTCGCATTGCATAATGAAATATTGTGTAAGGGAGATGTTAATATGAAGTATGCGTTGTGTTTCTTATTAGCGAAATTTAAGAAGTCCGACAAACAAATGGGTTTACCAAATAGGGGTTTACTGTTGTTATGTATTTTAAAGAAGGCCTCTTTATAGGCAGTAGAAATCGCTCAAACCTCTTAATTCTTTTGGTTTAATTCCTAGAAAAATTTATCATTTTATTAAATAATTTCTTCAAGCTTATGGTTAAAAATATGAATATAAATTATATACTTTTTCCGATATTTCGCTTCCTCAATGGAAAGCTGCTTCAGGGTTATATAAATAAAATTAAGAATAACAATTGTTGTTTTAATAAAACAATCATTTGTATTTTAAAACTAATGGAAGCTGTTCATAGAGCTAAATGAGCTTTTACATTTTTTTTGTTCTACATTAGCTCGATGTTGCTTAGAAAATCTTAAGAAAATTATATAAAAAAAGCTTGAGATAATCTTATCAGCATAATAAGTTGTAAGACTTAAGAGAGGGTTTTAGTAGGACGCCAATACAATTGTATGGTTGTAAGTAAGTAGGCTGAAAAATATTCACAAAGTTGTGCTTGAAGATCAGTCAAATTTAGCGATTATTTTAGTCGAATTGCCAAATAAGAACTGAAACCCTCTTGGCTTGTTTAACAATTCAAGCTTAAAGAATTTTGTAAGCGGCACCTTGATATATCTCCCAAACTAAATGAGTCCCAATAAAATAGCACCTGAACGAAATTACTACCAACAAAAGAGATATTTAGATCCATTTATAAAAAAACTTAATAATAAAGTGCAAAAAGAAAAACCTTCAAATTTTTGTGGGTAGTATATACATATAATATGCAAATAAATTCCTGGTGGGAAAAGCTCAAGGGAAATGAATAAAATCCTAATAAAATAAGTAGAGAAAAGTTGATGAACTCCCAATAAACACCTCTCAAGAGAAATGGACTACTTTCTAAATAAAATTATCGAGATTATGCAGAGATGATCTTTAAGACGTACGGAATGAGTTAAAATTCTAACAAACATTTGAATTACATACTTTACGCTACTGCTACTTTTGCATTTTAACTCATAATTCTACCATGACGATACTTTTGGAGGCAAGTACTTATCACCTCAGATTAGAAGTAACGACTTCAAAATGACAATACTAGGAAGTCATTGAATAGTTATATAAAACAGAATTACAATTATTAAGATTTTACTTATAAAAAAAATTTCGTTTTTGATGTCAATGGTTTTACTATTTAACTGGGATCTATTGAACAACTTTTCTTATAAACGCTTAGAAATTATTGTCGCGCTCGCTCTACTAATACGCCCCTCACAGTATAATTTATGCCTGCAATGATAATTAAACAAAAATACCTTTTATTCATTAATTTTTTTTTATAAAATTAAAGCTAAAGGGTGTTTTTTATAGAGTGACACAAGTTTAAATCATAATAAAATACGGAAATATATTTTTAATATCATTGAAACGGGCTTTATTGGAAATAAAATTTTATGAAATTAATGTTTAAATACCAATTTTCAACAACTTTTTGCAGAATTTGCGGCCATATTTCGCCGATAACTCTCCGAATGTTGATTTCTAGATGTTCAATTGGTTGTAGTTTATCGACGTAGAAAACTAACCCTAAAGAACATAATCTAATGGGTTTAAATCACAAGATCTTGGTGGCCAATTAATTGGGCCATTAAGTGATATTATTTTTTCATCAAAAGTTTCTTAGAATAAATCAATTGTAGTGTCCGCTGTGTGGCATGTGGCTCCATCCAGTTGGATTAATGCCACGTAATTGAGGTACAAAAAAATTTCGAATCATGATCCTATACCGATCACCAATGACATGACAGTAACATTCTGACCATCATCATTTTTTTAAGACATATGTGCCAATGAATCCGCCATCCCATAAAGCGCACCAAACAGTAATTTTCTATAGATATAATGGTGTTTAGAAAAAATCTCGTGGATTCTCTACACTCAAAATCCGACAATTCTGCTTATTTACGTACGCATTCAACAAGAAATAGCCTTCACCGGAAAATTAAATTTTTAATGGAAATTGAAAATCAATATAAGTTTGTGCTTCAGCCTATTCCCATACGATGGTCGTTTAGCTTTAATTCCTGAAGAAGTTGAATCTTGAAAGCTTTTAAGCCAAGATCCTTTCGCAAAATTTTACATAAAGTGGAAGGACACAACCCCAGTTGCTGAGAACCGCGACGAATTGATTGACTAGGATCATCTTCAATGCTTTCCTGTACAGTGGCTACAGCTTCTTCAGTGCGCACTGTTCGGCGTCTCACGGGATGCACATTATCAGTAACAGTAAATGTGGTCCGAAAACAATATATTGTTCTTTGAATTAGCCGCTCTGAAAGACGATTATGTACGCCATGAAATGAAATAAGTGCACGATGAGTTTGATGAATAGAACAATTATTTTGATTGAAAATTTCAACAATTTGCTCGCATTGCTCTGGTGTAAGTCGATTCATAACGAAATTTCAAAGCAAATTAAACAAAAAGCAACTATTAGCTCTTAAATAGATACTCATAAATAACACGCTTTATATAAATATATATGATTTTCAAAACTTTAATGTATGTCGTAGCAGTAGATACTATATATACGTTTGCTGCTCTTTTTTTATTTTCATAAAAAGTACATACATACATTTGCAATAGTATCAGTCAATCAACCTTTTTAGTTTTTCTTTTTTTCACTCTTTCGTACTCTAGTTAACATAGATTTATTCACTTTCATTGCAATTCTTTTTCTAAAAACCTCGTGTTTTAGAGTTAAAAATTGAAAATGAAAAAATTTTACAATTTTATTCTGCCAACTACCATACATTTATGGTGAAATCTTTAAGCAAGTGCTTTTAGAGATGTTTTTTTCTTTAATTGAGCTCTAAAAGGCTCAGTAAATGATTTCACTTTCGGAAAATGCTCGCAATACTGATGGTATGTAACCATCACTCTACGCAGTAAGAAAACTTAGAAATATTCCAAATGTTGTTTTTGTTCCTTTTTTTAGAAAAGTTGCAACAATTAAACTTTAGTTTGGTTAAAAAAATATTTTTCAAATAACATTGATAAAGTCGACAAATGTCTCAGCTGGCCATTTACCAGGAAATTTTAATATACAAAATTAATACATCACCTTAAGTGATATATAAATAAACATGTTCTGGGTTGTCCTAATGCAACTACCTTTTTTATTTATATGCTATTTTTAAAAATATTTTCTGTCCGAAATATTGACTATCTGTAAATTTTTTTAAATGGAATTTTTATTTTCTTAAAACTTATATGTGTTTATTAAGTGTAAAACTACTATTGTAAAACGTTTAGCTCGATAGGACTTTGCCCATCCTGTCCCGAAATTAAAATTTTCTGGAAAAATCTACATTTTGTTGCTTAAGCTGGTAACTGATTAAATCAAATGAGGCACTACTTAATTGACTTCACATTTAATTCCTTATAATATGAAGCAAAAGAAGAAATAAAAAAATTTAAGGTATTTTTTAATATTTTTTATGAAATTTTAGAATATTAAACCAAAAAACAATATAATAAACTACAGAATTCAAATAACGATGCATTCCTAAAAATCGTGGAAATGGATAACATGGAATGTAGTAAGTAAATATTAGTATTTTTAGTGTCACTAATCAGACAAGGGTATAACAATTATATTTCTGGAAAAGTGTTAGGGTACAGCCGACGACATTCTGTTAAAACTTGAAGTATACATTATTTTTGCTCCTCATCTTTTGTAAGAGTGTTATTGAAGCTTTCAAGTAGCTTAACTTCTTTCAGCAATGTCATTTACTACCTTCATACATCTTAAAAAACTTTTGAATTTATTAATAAAATCTTAATTTTTGGACCAGTTCTTTGGGTCCTCTGACAAAAATTCACTTTCAACTTTAAAATATTCGCAAAAAGCCTGACTTGCAAGTTTAATTTTAACAAAGTAGCAGTATAATCTAAAAGTCGTACATTCATATTTAAACTTATATTTACTCTCAAACAATATAAAAATCCATAATTGAAGTTGAATCTAACTATTTATCTATAAGTTGTATACCTACTTACCTTTCGGTTGTACACTTACCTGCAAGAAGTTGTAATCCATCAAATAAGCAATAAAATAATTGAATTACAATACTTGAAGTATTTATAAGAAACACCCTACAAACAGTAAGCACGCTAATTAACATCGTGTAAACAAAAGGACAAATTCTCCTTTTTCCTTTCGTCTTTTATTCCCATAACCCCTAAATTATGACTATTCCACGAGTATCTATAATCGGGATTTGACTTTAAGGTTTGCCCTCGTTTATCAGCCTTATTTGTTCTCCAACTTAGAAGGAAATCCCTACTAATAATAATCCCAGATTATTACAGACTACAATATAATATACATTTTTTATAATTATAAAATTGAAATAGAGTCATATAAATCATTAAAAGTTTTTGCTTATAAATTATGATTATGTGAAGCCAATGTTTCTCTTTACCCTGCAGTTACTGAATGTTTGCAAGAAGATGATTTACTTTTTTAATTTCTTCCTTTACCCCGAAATTCTTTGTTGCACACAAAATTCTCTATTGTATTCAGTTACTCACTGAATTTTATTTTCTTTCAATAACTTTAGAGGGAAAGTTCCAAATTATACTGCGAGTAATGCTTCAGTCACACCATCTAATTATTTTTCAATTCTCATTCAAGATTTTTACACAAACTGCTTCTCAAAATTCACAAAAATTGAAATCTGTGACGCTGTACGCAAATTTAAAGCAAAATTTTTAGCAAGATGAGATAAAGAAAACAACTTAAAATTATTTTTTTTCTTAATATTGGAAGAAATAAGAAAATAATAGAAAATACACTTGGAGTATATAATGATTCAGTGTCGCATCCAGATTTTTTGCTGCTTTGAATTTTTGATCATTCGGAGCATGATCGAAAAAGCCTTATTTTTTTCTTGATTTCTCTCACTGGCATTTTTGTTTCGGCGGCATTAGAGTTATACGCTTTAAGTTTCAAGTCATTCTTTTTTCTTATTAATGTTATATTATTTGTAATAAAAGAAATAAAAAAACACAAAGAAATTGGGCTGCAAAATATTTTTAAATATGAATGCTAGAACTTGGATGAAAATCAGCTGTTTTCTTGCCTGTAATTTAAAACACTGTATGGAATGAAAATTTGTAAGCAAATTCTCGTCAAATTTTAAAAGTGTGAGTTTATTGCTAAAAAAAAAGTGAGAGGGAATTTAAAATTTGAAAGAAAAGTTGATCGTGTGACTACCAAGTAAGAAATACTCGTAATTGAATACAAGTACAAATAAAGAAACTCAACTTTATATGATTCAGTTTCATTCTTAATTAATATTCGAATGTATACTCTCTAGCAATTTAATGTGAAACACTTTAAACTTTCAGATTAGTAAAAATTTTTATTATATTTCCTATAGAAAAGCAATTGTAAGTTATTTTCAAGAATTTGTAACGTATTCCAAAATATTTAATTAAAGTAAACTCAAATAACCTTTAAAATATAACAATGTAATGTTTCTGCTTGCCTTAAGCTCCATAAAAAAAAGAACTATAAAGTCAACAGTATTTTCCAACTGAAGATATTTATCTTCCACTCCTTATTAAGCTACGCTATGCTAAAGTAGGATATCCTTGCATAAAATAATCTACTACAAGCTTCGTTTCATTTTATGCAAATCGACTTAGCCGCTAACAATTTCTGTACTTATCGAAATCTTTTGTCACATTTTGACTAAATACTTAATTAACAACTGAAAAATTAAAAATAGATTTTAGGATATTTTCTTCTCTTTGACTCTAAAATGTTTTTCTGTTTTTTTTTCAAGTAATACAATAATAACAAACAAAATAATTAACTTTTATTTTAAATAAAACACACACACACACACTTATTTATTTAATACTGCATGTAAATAGTATAAATAAATAATTATTCAAGTCACATATTTAGTGTTCTTTTGAACTGCTTTCTTTCACTCTATTCGTACATTCTCTGATTCAAATGTCATGATAAACTCCATAGAGTTTTTTACATAGAGTCGAAACAAATTTGTCATATTATGGGTATCGTCGATAACTTTCGGCGAGAGTTAAAATATTTCAAAACGACATAGTATTTAGAGTGATTGTTTTTATGATATCATTTACTAAAAAATATTTTGATTTGTTCTATATTCCCGTTTATTTAGTTTAGTTGAGTATTTAGCTTTCGGGCAATAAATAACATTTATATTGATATTTTCATTAAATTTATTGGTTCAAGCGGCCGAAGTTTGTGTGAAGTTTTTCGGTAATATTGTAACGAAATTAATTATTTCCAAAAGTACTTATTTAATTATTTATTTTTGGGAGAGCTATTTCTTGAGGAAGCTTTTCTTGTGGCCTTGATCATTCCTCTGCTAAATATGTGTTTCATAAAAAGTATAAAACAATTAAAATCTTTGTAAAAATCAAGCAACATGAGTTTGTTTGAAATTATTCCATATTTCGAGATTTTTAATTTCCATTTTTATTTATGCTTAAATTCTAACAACAAAAGTATAATTGCTGTGTTCATGGCAAGTATTAGGAGATTCATATTGGTTAGCTAGTGTTCTTTGTGAAACCAAATTTTAAAATTGTTATACAAAACTAGATATTAAAATTTGGTAGCTTCTTTCTTTTTTGTGGCTTTATAAATGCTTTTTGGTATTAAAAATTTTTCAAAGGTTTGTTTTTATTTGTTTTACTTGATTCAAAGTAGGAGTATGTTTTGTTTTCGTTTTGCTATTATTCCACTTGTTCATTTTCATTATTTATAAGTACACTTGAGTGACTGTTATAAGTCTTTTGTTTCTTCTGTTCATTTGAGTTTCATCTAGTTTTGTTTTTGTCGCCTTTTTCCTTATGCATTATATTATGTTCATTTACAAGTATTGGGTTGGAGGAACAGACATTTATGTTCATGTTACTAAGTAAATTTCTTAGCAAATTTTAGTAGTTCATTCTAAAGTCTGCGCTTAATTCTTTTTGTTTAATTTACTAAAAAAAACGGATATGTTTCATTCAGCAGTTTTTATGTTACAAAAATCCGATCTTTTAAATGATTTAGTACTTTATATGTTTTATTTTGAGAGAAAATACGGATAATAATCAAAAAAGCAAAAACATACCAGCTTAATAAAGATTATACGAAAGCGAATATATGCTCCATTATGTGCGAGTACTAATAGAATACAAATGAGTAGGTGATTTGCAAAGCTCGCTCGGTACACGTTAACAGAGTATAACCCTTAAATTAGTAGTTTTATCTTAGATTACTGACAAAATAACAAGTAATGAATACTTGGTACCCACTAGTCAATACTTTGCCAGAACTGCTTTGAGATTTATGAGAGATTTATAATAGACTCCCAAGAAATTACTTTTTGACATAAGCTTTTCATATACATAATATTTCGAAGCATTTCTGTAATTATGAGTTCTTTTAATTTGTAGTGCGTGCCTACATCTGTTACTTTATTTAATTTCTATTACTCACTCCTGATTTTTATTCCCTGCTCTCCGTATAACAATGATTACACTAAAATTTGTTTTGTTTCATGTTGGGTGTACAGATGTGCTTCGCATCCTTTCACGTCAAGTAGTTTTACAAGTGAGAGTAGTACATTGTTGAATTACTTTTTATTTTCTTTATTTACTTTATGTTCATTTTTGACTGCAGCAGACAACTTTACTACGTGTAAGAGTATTTCACATTTTGTTTTTTTTTTTTGATAATAGGTTTTCTAATAAATCCGGGTTGGTCTTGACTTGTCGTGGTGAACGGGTTGTTTCGGCATCGGATGCAACGTTTATTATGTATTATTCAGTTACCAGCCTGACGAGTAAGCAGTAAAGGGTTTAACTTTTTTATTCAATATTTGTTAGAGAAAATTTTTTGCGGGCACTTCCAACGTTTTGTGACACAGTCCGGTTCATCAATAAACCAGTTAACTACTTCAACAAACCCTGCTTGAGAAATTTTCAGCAGATGTTGAGATAACTTTGCCATCAAAGGCAAACCCTTCAGATCAATGACAACCAATTTACTTTGGGATAAATTCTATAATAATAATAATAATAATAATAATAATAAAGACGTGGCTGATATGTGATACCAATTGGGCTTTCATCGGAAAACCCTGTACAAAATTTGTTGGGTTTTCTCTACATTATGCTGTTATTCTCTTATTATTCCAATTTATTTTAGGGAAATAACATTTTACTAAATGTTGTACCTAAAGTAAACATGGAAGACACCGATGATCTAATGTAAGATAATTTCTTAACACGTATACGAAATAAGTTAAATAAAAGGAAACTTTTAACTTTTGAATTGTAATTTATTAAACTTAAGGCGTTTTCTTCTCTAAAAAAAAGTGCAACATTTGTTGATCTTTTCATTGAAAATTTTCAATATGATGATTTTTTTTTTTTAAAGTGAGTTTATTATAAGTTATTGTACCATCACATACGAGGCCAAATTTTTGTGTTAAGAAAACTTAGAATAGCTACTTCTTTTTATAAAAAGTAAAAGAAAGAAAACATTTTTTTAAGAAGGCGACATTATTTATGCTTTTTAACTTGATCTTGAAAACCACTTTTAATTAAATTATTTTGTTTACTTTTTTCCAATGAAATCGACATACAGATGCTAAACTTTATTTAAGGTTATCACATAAGTGACTGAACTATTTATGTTATGTTGGACTTTAAATTTGAAATGAGGAGAACTCAAACACCAAAAGGGTTTGCAGATATTTGTAGAGGACATCACGTGATGTTTTAAAATATATTTTTTAATTTCTCTCTTGAAGTTTCAACCGAAAGCATTTTAATGGAATGTGCGGCATTATAAAAATCTCAAAAATAACGAAATTTCTGTGTTAAAAAAGCGTCAACCCAGTAAAATTAGTATTATTACTATTTTTTATGAATGTAAGGCTGCTAGAAGCACTTGTATTGCAAAGTCTTTCTAGACGTTAATAAGAATATTTTTTAAACTTCAAAGTTTTCTAATACAAACATCGCATAAAACGTTTTCTAGTGAAAGTATTTTTTCTCTCAACTTCAAACCTGATTATATCTAAGCTACCATTTTGAAGGAATATTGTCGCACAAAATTCAATATTGTGCGCTACTTGTCTGTAAGACCGGATTTTTTAGAAAATTTTAATAGTTTTATTCTCCGTTATTGATTGTAGTTGCAATTTCGATTAGCTGCCGTATAGCACGTTCTCTACCATCAGTTCACGAAGAAACTGCTTAGTGAGCACACGTTGTGTATTTTTTATTAACCCGGTGCGTGAGACCGTGTACCACCGTTTATGTAAGCGAAATAATTAGGGATTAATCTGCCAAGGATTAATTAAGGATACCAATTTTGTTTATTTTGCAAAAGTTTCGCATGTTGAAACACTAAAAAATGTTATTTACGAATATGTAATTTTTTTATTCTTCTTAATTTTAAGAAATGTATTCCCTCTCATAACATTGTTATTTTTAAAGCTCTCTTTTGTGAATTTAAATATTAAAATAAAAGAGCTTAAAATTTGTATATATCGTTTTTTATTGCCAAAGAGCATAAATTAAAGCAAGAATACATGAACTCTTAGTAACACGTTTTGGAAAATCATCAGTTGAAAATTGCGGTCCGTGAGACCGGCATCACCATTGATCAAAGTCAATTTTGCATCACCATTGGCGGGTTAAGCCCACTGAAAAATTGTTTTATAAGAGAATAATGGAACAATTTGCATTAGCATACATAATTTTATTAATATCATTATTTTAGCACAATCTTACTGGCAACAGCGTTCAAATTTTATTTTTTGGTTTATTATCGTTTTTAAGGACTTTAATAAAAAAAAGCAATTATTATTAAGATTGTGTAAGATAAATGGTAATTTTGAAAGTCTAAATTGCGTCAAATAATGACGATAATTATTTTTTTTTTGCTTTTAAACTTCTTTCCACAGAAACTAACTTAAGCAATATACACATAAATATTCACAACATTATTTTTATTAACCCGAAGATGTATTTAAAAATTGTTCAAACAAATTTTATTACAAGAAAATCTGTTCTTTAAGACAAAGTTTTAATGCACATATTATTTATATCAGTTGAAAAAACGTATGGCATTATTGTGTTGTAGATAAATGTAAAACTTTCAAGTGATTTGTTGCATCAGTTACAACAAATACTAAAACATTTAAAAACTTTTATTTATTTATACCAAACATTTGTTGAGAAGTTTCCAACAAACCTCCAAACATCATCATTTAAGTAGACTTTTACAGAATTACTTTTTGTTATGCTCAAAAAGTAGTGCACTAGAAAAAAAACATGCAACATATAAACGGAAGCTGACACACAGAGTACAAAATATTTCCTTATTCCGCTTTAAAGAATTGCTTTGTAAAATATGAAAAATTAACGATATTCTTGGGTACCACAAATTGCAATTAAAAAAGAAACATCTGTCAGTCATGCGCTCCACCCACTAATTTATTACCAACTTATATTTTTAAGCACAAAATTTTTATTGTCTATAAAATATGTAAATTAATAAAAAAAAACACTTAAATATTTTTGTATTTAAAATCTTGTATTAAACACAGAAAAAAATAAATACGAAATATATTTTAAATTTTTTGTTTTCGCAATTTTTAACGAAAGTTTTTATTTTCCACTAAAAAAAATCTTTGAAAGTTTTATAAAATGATGCATGAACTATTTTATGTATACTAGGCCTAAAATCAGGCTTATTCTCATAAAAAACTGAGGTAACAATTAACCAGTGCCATTAGAGAACTTTAAAAATATATTTAATTTCATAAACGGATAATAACAGAAAAGTTTCAATAAAAAATAATATAATATAAAAATAATCCCAAATTCAATTACATATTATATTTAACTTAAAAATTACTTTAAAAGGCATTTGTCTAATCTATTAAAAGATGCTTAAACCAATACAGTAATAAAAAAATATTTATCCTAAAAGAATTTTTTTAGTGAATGTTGTTTACAATTCCGAGTGATAATCAATAGTTGGTGGTAGAGACAATTGTAAATAAACTATTATTTTTTTCGTATGTACATCTATAGGTAGACGAATTAAAAAGATTGGCAACACATATCACTGGTATTATAGAGGATTTAAACTAAATTTACATTTTGTGATGAAGTCAAATATACTTTCTGTTATTATCTTTAAAGTTATACGATTTTTGTTAATGTAACCTTTTTATAATATTTCAGGACGATCCATAAAATCTCGTATGTACTTTAAATTAATACAAAAATCTTTTACAATTAATTATAGTTTTGTAGATGGTACGGAAGTGGAAGATTCTGTTTATTATTTAAGTCTTGAAAACTTTGATAAGCTGTTTAAAAATATTCTGCATTTCAATAGAAATACAATAAAACCAATATTTACAAGAACAATTTTAATTTGGCAAAGACATTACAAATTTAGTACTACGTTAGTTCATTAAGTTCGGTTTTTTAGTAAAAAAACTAGTAAAGCCAATTCACAAACACTCTTCTAGAACAAAATTTTTCAACAAATATTTCAACCAATCCTCGATCAAGGGCTATTTGTAATATCTTTGCTAAGGTTTTTGAAAGACCTTAAACATTAAAATACTTCAAAACATTTCCCCTAAATTGGTTGATAAGAAGACTTCCTTAAGCACATCTAATTTATTCGAAGCTATTATTGAACACGCGAGTGTGTTTAAAACAACTCACTGTTTTGGAGATGAATAGCGATGACGAGATGATGAAATCTACAAGTGGGTTGTTGATTTTACTTACTCGTTGTTTTAGTACTTACAATCTGGAGGGTTTGGTAATATGGAACCAAAACATGTGCAATTAAGTTGCAATTGATTCAATTTTCAATTTTATTGGAAATGTTCAAATGGTAGATAAATACAAATTGCTAATTATAAAGTTAGTTGTTCTCAAGAATACTAGAAAGTGGAAGGGGTCGTTAGTTTTTCTACAAGTTTAGAAAATACATCGGTAGCTAGCCCGAATGATTTAGTGTAAGAATGATTTAGTGTAAGGATAATTTAATGCAAATATGTGTAATTCAATTAGGAATAATTAAGGTAAGGATGTGTAATTCAAAGTTGTACAAATTTATATAAAAACGGGAATGAAACTTTAAATATATTTGTTAATACCTATATTTGTTTTGTCCAAACTAGTTTGGATAATTATTGTAAGCAGAGGTATAGGTTTAAATACCAATCTAATGATGTTACTAAAGCCTAATTTTAGGCATTCTCGATATTATATTCAACCTTTATTTCAGTTGTCAATATGAATACAAAACAATATTGTTTTACCTTTGCTTGTTTGTTTAATTCAAATTGTTATTCCAGTTGCCGTTATCGGATATTATCGATGACTGTCAACATAGAATTTATACTCTACAAGAAAATTTGACGGCGATATTGTTTTCAAACGACTTTGAATTTGTCGTCGCCATTTTTCATAACGACTTAACTTTATTTGAAATAAACCTAAATTGAAAAATTGAAATAAAAACTGAAAATTTAAAATAACAATTGCAACGCAGTTGGAAAAATTTGTGGAAGAGTTGCAGAGCTACTCTTCCAAGTAATTTTAGAGAATAATGGGAAGAAATCGCAAGAGTTTTAAATTCTCTTGGCTCGCCGACACGTTTAGGAGATGGATGACAAAAGGTAAGGAAATAATGAGCGAAAATAGTCGAACATAAAAATTAATTTTCTTAATAGGTTTGGCGGGAATTGAAGTTTAAAGTACTCTAAAGTAACCATCAAACTAATTCATAAAAGCAATTATACAATAATTAAAGCAATACACTGAAGTTGGTGTTGTCTGTCCGGTAGGTTAAATATGTCGGTCTCAGAAGCTTTCGTTCTAATATGAGATTTGGTTTTCTTGTATTTTCATCATCACTCGAGTCTGAATTTATATCACAAGTAAAAAACATATCAACTTTTAATAAAATTCTTGCTCAAAATTAACAAAAGAAAACCACACAGCTGTTTCAAATATTTAGAGATGTGTGTCGACATCCTGTTATAGAAGGCAAAAATGTTATTGAATCGATGACGACGTTGAAACAAAATGATATTGAGAATAATATTACGGCGACGTTGACGACGACAATTGGAATTAGGGTGATTGTTTTTAGATATTAATAAGTATCTGTTTTCAGTTTACCTTCTTCAACTTATTTGTAAGCAACGTTGCCAGCTAGGTTTTTATACATTGACCTTATCGCATCGAAACAATTACCTCTAAGCACTGTATTCGTACAACCAAGAAAAGGCGGTTGCAAATTACCACAGCCAAGTAAAATGATCTAAAAAAATTTAAGAAATAAGAGTTGCCAAGATTTTAACAGGGTCACATATCAGTGGTGAAGCTGGGAATGACTGATTTAATATTTATACGTAATTAGTTGAACATTTTTCGTTTTAAGTAGTTTTTAATCCAGATGTGATAATTATTATTTTCGCTAAAGTTCGTAACATTTTTGTAGAAAGAATTGGATACAAGATAATATTCCAAACTTGCACAGCAGAACAGATACAACGTTGCTTTGGGTTTAAGTTGAAAGGAATCGTTCAAATCTGAAATTTTTGATATCTAACTTCAAATAATTTTATAAAAAATTACTTGAAATTAAAAAAGAAAAGAAATGTGTGAAAACATATTTGAACTTGAGCACAATCCTTTAAACTTGAATTAGTATTACCTTTTCAATGGGATTGATATTCTAAAACTAAACTAATTTTATTATTTATGTGTATTTGCAGGAAAAAGAAGAAACTATAAGTCCTCTTAAATATGCAGAGTCTTCCAATAAGATATGTCAAAAACAAGTATTTTTAAGCGAAAGCCTCAGGTGGGTATTTAGTTTTAAAAGTGAGGCGTACTCCATTCATAACGGAGGACAATACCAGCTAAAGGACCGCCCCGGCTAGGATTACAGGACCACATTATTTTCATGAAATTTTCCGGCATCAATTCGCGCATTTGCGTCTGTATGTCCTCAAGAACTTCATGTATTTCTTTTCTAAGGTCTTGAATCGATTGTGGGCTATTCTTGTAGACGTTACTCTGAAAACTAAAATATAATTACTAAGCCACAGTAGGTGATTTTAGCCACACCTTGTTTCTCTTTCTAGAGAATTGAGTGGTTGACGTAAGTAGATGGCAATTATATTACAGTAGAATCTCACAAAACCGAACTTGCTATTTCAATGTATTGGAGACACTCTGCAATTAGAACCTGTGGTTCTAAGTGGAAGTGTTTTTTCTATGATTTTGAACTGAATAAGCGAAAACCCAAATTAAACGCGTGTGAAATTTGAATTGCTTGTACAAATTTTTATAAGTTGATGAAGTGTTCTGACGTATGAAGGCATCAATAATGTTATAAAATGTTGCGAAACCAGTATTACTGATTTTATGTTAAAAACCAATTAAATACCTATTAATTTTAAAACTCTTTAAAAGTTTTTCAATGAATTTAATATGTTCAATTTATCAAATGTTAATAAATAAAAACTGTTTTGAAGTAAAATGAAGCTCACATAACTAGTTCTATTATAATATTATAATTTTCTGTAAAAAAAATGTCCAGAAATTCGAACTTTTCAGAAATTCGAACTGCTCGGTGCACAAAGTGGTTCTAATTTGTGAGATTCTTCTGTAATGGATTTCAATTTTTACATGCCCAAAAATATCAGCCTCTATCTTATTTGCACATTATGCTATCATTTGTTGTCAAATCTTAATATTTTTGTATTATTTTGACCCATAGACGACTACAGCAAAATATTCTTCCATAGCGCTTTTTGGTTCCATGAATTGTCCTAACAAAAGTAAGGGCGAACATGCACAAAATTTATTTGTTAAGAACTGTAGAGGCTACGAAAATTTTGCAGGATAATTTAACGCAAATATGTCTGATTCAATTAGGAATTTAAGGTCATTCAAAGTTGTACAAGGTTATATAAAAACGGGAATGAAACTTGAATTATCATATTTACATTTGTAATGTCTTAGATAGTTATACAAAACTCAACTGATTTTAAGTAGTATGATATAAATCAATATCAATATAAATATCTCTGTCACATACATCATTCAAAAAAATATATTTAAGCGACAGATATTGAATAAATAAATGTAACAATAAATATTTTTGATTTTCTATTTTTGCCATTTCGCCAGGGATAAAATTACGTTCCTTTCTAGGAATTTACATTTCCCAAACATTAATTAAGTTATATCAAACACCATAATTAATGAAAATTTTGATATACAAGTGATTTTTTAGTTACATGAATTTAAATCGGAGCTAACGATATTCAATATTAATGAAGCTAAAACATAACAGAACATTTAAATAAGAACGTCAGTAGAAACTTAATAAAACTTGATTATAACATTTCTATTAAAAGTGTATAATACTAAATTCATAAACAATAAAAAAGGAACACTTTCTCCATGCAGCAAAAGATCAATAAATTAATGAAATTGTTTGAATTAACTTTTCGGAAAAAACGACTGCAAAATAAAAGAAGATTAAACAAGAAACTCAAGCAAATGCAATAATTTAAAGAAATTATGTAGTCAAAACTTACGGAGACTAACGCTAGTTGGGAAAACTATGGAAAAATTTATAAAACAAATGTATTGAAAATTTTTTAATAAATACATACTCGTAGTCTTTATAAGAATTCAGGTGAATGGAATAGCTGTATGTAGTGTTTGTTAGATTCTCTTTTAACACATTTCAAAAAATTTCTTTCTGTTAATGCTTTGTAAAGCGCAAACAAGCAGCTGTTTTGTGTGCATAAAAAATGAAAATAAAGAAATACATAGATTTCCTTTTAGAGTAAAATATTAGTACATACATTTTAAAGTTATTTTTTCATCTCTGTATGAGTGTTTTTAATTTATTTCAAAGCAAATTTTAAAAATTAAAATATTCACATACAAAAAATAAATTTGTAGCTTTTACAAAAAATTACTTTTAATTGAAACAAGTAAGAGTGATATATTCGGCTGTGCCGAATCTTATATACCCTTCACCATAGTATGGAGTGATCTCTGTCACGGACGCACGCTTACGTGATGGAAACAAAAAACTAATCACGATCATGCATGATTGGTGCTCATCCCTATTCCATAGTATAGGCTGACGTCATTGCAAAGCAACACTGGAAGCATGTGTTTACAAGGCATTCTAGTGTTGCTTTGCAAACTGGGTTTCTGAAGTCAGCCATAAATTATAATTTCGTAACAAATTTGTAATCCTTTTTTTCTTAGAGTGCATTATAAAAATATGAACATCCCTTTATTAGCACTTTAATGAGTTTTCACACTTCCAAGAAGTGTTTCAACGTCTTTATCAAAAAGCCTATGGTCTTCGACTAAACAAAGATATGATTTGAAACGTAAGAAAAGGTTTAATAATGAAGAAATACTGGCAAAATTAATAAATCTGCTAGTCTAATAATTAAAATGTTCCAAATATTATCTTCATATTGAAAATAATTTAAAGCTATCAAAAATTCTTAAAAAAAGAGCAAACTTTAAAAAAAAAAGCAAAAGTAATAAAAATAACTGAAATGTATCAAAAATTCTTAAAAAATAGCATATTGTAGTTCAGGATTTGAAACCGTGCCAACGGGTTGGGTACTTTACTTTTTATTTGAAAAAGTTTGTTCCACAATTTATTTAAAAAACCACGGCACAATCTCATTTAAAATAATTGTTTTTAATTTTTGCGTTTTTTCCAATTTTATGAACGATAAAAGGTTTCTTTTTCAAGAATACTTAATATGTTATCATATAGGATTTTATACAGTGACAAACTAATTATATAATGAATTGATTAAGTTGTCTACATTTTTATTTGATATAATGTAATAATATCAAAAATAAAAATTACTTAACGGTGCAAGAAAAAATTTTAAATTATAAAATATAACAACATATTTTAATTCATTATTTTAATTTTTCTTTGAAACTCGAATGATATACGTATCTATGTGAACTATTGGTATTCTGATAGTTATCTTTTTAAAATTTTGTTAACTGTATTGCGGTTGGACCAGACGATAAAGTTTTTGGTTCAATACAACCTTTATATTTTTGATATAGAATCACAATCGAATTTCAACAACAATTGATTTAAAAAGGGTATAAAAATACGAATTCGGTAATTTATATTCAGCATGCTAAGAAAACAGGAACATTTTTTATTAAAATCTTCTTTTGCGATTGCAAATGTTACTATGTCAGACAGGGAAATAAATATGAAAAATTACGATCAAATCGCAAACAGAAAGCTTTTTGCTCTCAAATCCAACCCATAGATTCGGCTTATTTTTGTAATATTTTGCCATTAAAAAGCGTCCAATTCCATGGTGATATTCCGCAAAACTATGAATTCTTCCAAACAACATTTTAATTGTCAAGAGATTTTTTATCACAATTTAAAATTACAATAATAATACCGGGTTCTGAAATATTGCAATTACGCTCTGCACCTGAATATAGAATATAATTAAAATTATTATTCTGTGCATACAAGTATAGAACAGGAATAAGAATCAATTTTGCCTTTCCGCTGAAATCACAAATAGTCAAAAAAAAAATGAAATATTAAGACATTTTTAAAACAAAGCTAAAGTGCAATTTCATTGATTTTGTATATGTATTTACATAGTTTCTTGACGATCCATCGATTTGTGTTGGCAAAAGTCAAAGTCGAAATGAAGAATAGTACTAACAAATTTCTGATGTTTTTATGATGTTTGTTTGTAGTTGACAAATTACTGCACAAATTTAAATTTTTGGGATATGAATTTATATGCATCGTGTAAAAAAATAACATTTCTTTAATATAAATAATATAAAAAGTAATTATGGTTACTTATATACGAAAACAAAATATAAGCGATAAATACTGTAATATGCAAGCATAATATTATACTAATAAACATACAAAAATAAGTTTAAAGAAACAAAAACAAAAAAAACAACATATCTTTGCTTTTGGATTGTTTAGCTATTATGCTTATTCCCACACAATGTGTACATGTGAACATGAACGCATTTCAGTATCAATGTATGTGAGTAAAAAAGACTGAAAATTACCAAAACCACACCAATTTCTATCAATAATTTTAAGTTTTTGTATATTATAATAAATAAGATATATTATGTACTTAAATGCGGAAAATACTATGAAATATACAACTGCTCTGTGGTGTATAAGAAGCGCTCGTGACTACCAGCCAGTAGGTTGTAGGTATGAATCCCAACACAACTTTTTCAAAAAAATTTTAAAACTAAAATTATTTCGAATACCATTTTTTTTGCCCATATTTTAGCCCTTAATTTACCGACTTCAAGTATTTTCAGTAGAAACCTTCGTATACCTCTACACAAGAAATCTGCTTCATAAAATTGACCGTAGGACAGCTGGGGCCTTAAAAAAACAACAGAATAAGGCTAATAAAATCTCTTGTGGCTATATCTCATTCATTATTGGACCGAGTTTTGTTATTTTTAAATCGAACAATTTTATCAAAAATTCCAAGCGAATTGTCTAAAATTTGAGTCTTTATATTGTGTGAGGCCTTGGTTTTACTTACATCAAAATATAGCAGACGGACAGGCGGGCATCGCTCATTCGACTTCTCTATCTATAAGGATCCAGAATATATATACTTTATGAAGAATGCTATAAGCTAAGCCGCAAAACCTGAGGTTGAGTCCGCTTACCTATTAAAATATTAGATGATTTTTGTATTTTTTATATTGGATTCCTCGAAGAATTTACCTTAAAAGACCTGCATTAGGAACTGATAAAAGACAGACCACTTGAAATTAGTTTATGTAGTAAATTGAATCAAACATTAACAGCTTCCGAATCAAGATTGCCTTTTCAAATCGTAAGAAAATCATCCTACGAGGATTCACTACAAGGTACGAACGCTACGACAAAAAATTTGACACTTTAAACAAATGGTAGTAAAAAATATGGTACTTCTATCTCTCTCTTTCTTTTACAAAAAGTAAAAATATTTGCAGCTTTATTTACAAAAAAATTTTATTGAAGACATTATGCTCACATTAGTTAATAATCAGTTTTAGTCTTATTAGCCAGTAATAAGAAACCTTATTCACAATCGTTTAATAAGGCAAAATTAAGCGTTTTTTTTCAGTTTTGTGATTGTGGGTTTTTTGAATTGTCAAGTTAACATTAATGTTGCATACAATAAAATACTCCATTAGCAAATATTCTGTAAGGGTTGGAAAAATGTAAAATTAATTCCATATAAAGGTTGTTTAATCAAGATAGATTAATAGAATATTGCTTATAATATCCTAAAATATATATAAATTTATTAAGACGTGTTAAAATGGCTTTGGCAACAATATGTTTTGATAAAATATTACAAAAATAATCAAATACCGAGTACGTTGCAGTTTTTTATACACCACTAATTTTTTTGGCTGATTTATTTGGAAAGTGAAAAACATGGAAAAAATCATTAAAACAAAACGTAGTGACAACTGGGTGAAAGAAGACAAGGCAAGTATAAATATATCAATGATCAGGTAAAATTATGCATTTGCGTGTGTATAAATATTTACATACTTCTATGCATATGCATGTACGTATGTACGTACATTTTATTGGACTTTTTTATATTAACTGAACTTTGCTGAAGGAGTTGGTAAAAGAAAGAGTGTCCACAATAGAAAACAAAAACAGAGACACTAATTACTTCATAAAAAATTTACTTATTTTATTTACAGTTATACTTTGCTCAAACCTACCGATTCTCAAAATTACATTTCAAACATTCATATTTTTTTAATTTTTCACACTTTCAAACTTTCAAAATTGTTTTTTTTTTACTTTTAACAATACAAATGTCAACTTATTAAACAAATAAAGAAGTGTGATGCCTAAAATAAATTTATTAGTTTATTAGTGTCTAATTGCAGCTTCATAGTGCTATTAAACGTTTGTGAATACTACTTTAAAGAATTTTGCTTATTAGTCTCTAATAAAACGTTTGTGAATAAGGCTTTTGGAGCTTAATTCTTAGGTAAAATATAAAAGGGCGTTGCCACATAACGAAAAGAATATTCCCTTTTATTACAAAAATGTACCTAATAAAAAAATGTTGTATTTGTGCCAAATGTTGCGACGTAGTATTCCTGGCAGTTAAAATTAGAATATTTATTAATACATGTTTTATTGCCCTGATTGCTACTTTATAGGCGAGAGAGACGAGTAGAAAAGAAACTAGTACTCGGATGCATGTACTGTCTTTACGTTTTCTTTTCTTATTCACAATTTTAAGCCTGCAGGTATTTGCAAGTAAATGTCGTCAACAGGACATGACTTGTGTGAACAACAATGAAAGTTTAAAAAAGAAAGATATAGAATCATGTCAATAAGACATGGCCCGACAGGGCTCTAAATAGTTAAAAAATATGAATATGAAATAGAAAAAGCTAACTTGAATTTGTATGGATATTCCGTTCGATGTCGAATGCCGTAATTTGCCCCCAGTACAAACGTTGTTTCTATACACATGACTTGCAAGTTTTTAGATTATACAAAAACAAATTCATTGGCAAACGAATAGAAAAAGAACAAAAATTAAATTTTGATCTAGTTTTGTTATACGTTTATATAAAAAAACTTTTTTATAATTAATTTGGTGATGTATTACATGCATATAATTTTTTGTATAAAGAAACCTTTGGTTTTTCCAGATTATTAATTCAAAATTTAGGATGAAGTTCAAATAAAATGGAACCCCTAAATGAATAAATATCAATATATTTCTTCGACATTGAACTGGAAAAAATGTAGCAGTTGAGCTAAAGGTGACATATTATTTGTTTTAGCTGTAAAATCATCAATAGGTAGATGACACACAAGATGTATTAATTATTAGGTACTTTCACTTCACCAGCTGATCAGCTGCAGATCTCTCCTCAGTTATGAAATTCTGCTCACAATAGAAGAGAAAGACTGTATTTGCTGTGATGAAGTTCTCAATTAAAAATAATAATAAAATAAAAACAATTAATTAAATAATTTAATTGGTGTTTAAATTGACAAACCGTAATGCTTGTTGTTTTTGTTAATATAGAAACGAATTTACTTGGTTAAATTTCCTTTGATGACACACAGTCAAAGCTAATGAATTATTAAGAAGAAGGCAAATCTACGAAATACTTTAAAAATCTATTAAATATTAGTATAATAAATACATCATAAACAATTGCGTACGCTTAAGTTTATAACCGTACAAAACATTCACGTTTGTACGTAAACAAGACAAACAACAAAATCATACTATTGCGATGATTTACAATGTAAATTGTACATACATACATATAATTGTTGCCCAAACGTGACAGACTAGAAGATTGGTTGGCAAATGAGAGAACAAAGAGACAAAGCAAAGACCTTGTGGTAAAACCGACAGCCGTAAAGCCATCATGCTTGCTACCTGTTGTTCAATGCACTTTTTCTACCATACTGGTGTTAATATTTCTTTGTACTTTTCTTATGACTCGAATTTCTCAAGAAATTCAGCTCAAACATGTTGCAAGTGTTGTTGTGCGTATGTTCGAACCTAAAGATCGAGATTATTTCATAGTCTTACAGCTTAGCTTGCACATACAATTTTTGATGGGTAAGTGATTTCTGCATTTCTTCGAGCTGGTTTTATATCAAACACAACTCTATTGGAGCAAAAAATAGGTCAGCATATATAAAGCCAAGTTCAAGGCGACAGCAATTTCAGTTGTAAGAAAGATATACGAGTGGTAACATATTAAATTAGCCAGCTTAAAAATATTTCAAAATAAAAAATAGAAATCTGCAAACACATTATTAATTTGGAGTATCAAAGAGAAAATATATAATAAAACTGAAATAAAGTGTGTGTTAATTTGGTTGATAAGCCTTGGGTTAAAAAGTGTTAAGTGTAATAAATAGCAAGCCAAATAATAATTAAAATTTTTAGAATTATTTATTACAAATAAATTTAAAAGAGGACTATAATAATAAAGGTAAGATTTAAAAAAAATATGTATGCTTGTTCATCAAACCAAAAAACAATTTAAATAAATTTATGTTTAACAGTTCAAAGAGAAAGTTACTCATGCGTTTGGCATTTAATGGTAAATACATTTATTTCGAACGTATGTGTATTCTTAAAAATCTCTTACTTCATTTGCAAATCTAGTTAAAAATTAAAAGACTTAAGACACAAACTCAATATAGGCTGGTGTCTGAAAATTTCTGAAGATATTGACATGCACAATAACAGTCTGTAACAATTTTACAAACTTTTAAAAAGACTTAAATATATTTAACGAGGAAATATTAAAACCTTTTTCAGCAAAAGTACAAAATAATCTATTGTTTTATTACATATATAAAATAAATGTGACTTATAGCAAAGTAATAATCCGGAGCAGGTAATAAATGGAAATAGTTTTCTTGTCCCTTTCTAGATTTTTTGTTTTGCTTAGAAGAAGTATGATGTACTGCAAGGGCATAGAAAATATATTTAATTTAAATGTTTCCAACAAAGTAATTGTTTTGTATGCCATATCTTGTATCGTATGCTTGCATATCTCGCTTACAGAAAACCATGTAGTAGTGCTACCAAGTGAAAGCTTCCAATATAATAACCACGTCTTCTTCGAACAGGTTTGTCAGTGGAAGTATTGGTATTTTGTTAATATCTTTAACGAATCAATTTGATAAAACGTACAAAAATTTGATCTGATCTTCCTGTTGGGTGAAGATCCTCAGCCCTTTGTATCCAAGTGTAGAGTATGAACTAAAAGAATGCACATTATTTTAATTTAAATATTCATATATTTATTATATTTTCACGTAAAAATTCTTGAAATTCTCTACAAGAAACTAACTTATAATTATAAAGCTAGAGAACAATATTTATTTATCTAACCGAAAGCCAGAGCTAAACTGGATTATGTTTTGGCAAGCACAATATGAAGCACAACAATTATCATGAATTCAAGTATTTTCTATTTACTTTGAGTATGAGTTGTATTCAAAATTTTGAGTACAAGTCACAAGAAAATATACTTTAATAAGCAATCCTGGAGCTTCTTAAAATAAATACAAAATTCTTTAATCACGTGAATAATCTTGAATAAACTAAAAAAACTTAAATTAAATTGAGAACTTACTTTAGTCCGTACTTAATTCAATCTTTCTGTAATTGATTTAAAAAAGTCTAGGATTACCGTACTTTTAACAGTTCAGTGACGCTGCTATACATTTGTATCTGAGATACTTATAGACCGGTTTAAAAAATTGTCAATAGAAAGGTTGTTTTGTGAATTCATTATTTGGAATACTCTCTTAACTTATTTTTCAAAAGTTTTATTTGTTCAGCCCTGAGCTAATGTACGAGGGCTACTTTTAAAGCTACTTAGTGCTAGCTGGCAGCACAAACACAAAAACTTTTTTTCTTAGAAATTGCGACCTGTCAAACGTTTCCTGAAAAATGGAAAAAAGTGAATTTCGTGCAGTTATTAAACACTATTATTTGAAAGGGAAAACGGCGAAAGAGTTAAAAGAAAAGCTCGATAAACATTACAGTGAGCCTCCTTCGTCAGATTATATGGTATAATATTGAATTGCTGAATTCAAACGGGACCGAACAAACACTGCAACAATACCACCAACAGGAAGGCCAAAAGGGGCGGTTACCCCGATATCGTTATGAATGATCTCCGAGTCAAGTTACGAGAGATTGTTGAAACGGTAAACATATCTTATGAACGTGTGTTGAATATTTTGCATGAACATTTGCATATGAAAAAGTTAACGGCAAGATGGAAAGAGATTTAGCTCCAACGATGAAATTATTGACCAAACAAAAAATACCTTTTTTAAGGACCTCGAAAAACCATATTTTTTGGAAGGGATACAAAAACTGGAGAAACGTTGGACTAGGTGTATTGAGCTGAAAGGAGACTATGTTGAGAAATAAATGGTTTAAAAAAATGTTTTTTTCCCACATAGGAAGCTTCAATATCAATCCGTATATGCATTTCATCAATAGACCTTAAACAATATTCTTGAAAAGTTGCATGCGTTTTACGTTGAAAAAAATTTCATTGTTTTTTCTCCAATTTTAAAATTGAAAACAGTAGTTATTTTAAAGACTTTAAAAAATTTCTTAAAACGTAAATGAATAAAATTATTGTGTGTTAATCAGTAATTAAAAAGATAATTTAAATTTTTTGTTGGTTGAACTTAGAAAAATCAAGTGAACAAATTATAAAATTAGCTCAACTATTAAAACCAGGATCGCGCAAAAATAACAGACGAGCAAAACAACCTGCAAGAATCTCTTATACAATGTCGGAAAACTATCAAAATGTAAAATATGTACCCTTATACTGTTTACTATATAGTTGGAGCTTTCAGAAACAATATTTCAATTCCAAACAAAATTTTTAATCGACATCCACATCTGCAAGGACTTAGTATTGTCTTAAATGAATATTGCATGAATTGCAAATAGACTTTATATACTGATTGATCCTGTTTGCAGCACTGCTGCAAAGTAGGTTCCTCAAAATTATCAAGTTTCAAAATGTATAGTAGAATCCATCAGTTTTTGTTGGATTGCGAAACTTTATGTACTTTTTAAAATGGAAAACAATGAACACTTTATTTTAAAAGGCAAAATATTGAAATAAATCTGTGAAAGCGGAAGGAAGAGTAAGTTATTTTTAAAATCATGCGTGGGCATGGGCATATCGAACCAATAAAAATATATTTAAAAAATTTACCCCAAAAGAGTAGTTTTTCGTCAACGCAACGCTCATGAGCGCATTTCTTCAGTTTCGGTGACAAAAATGCACGTGTTAAGAATGAATTTCGTATATTTTTAGATAAAGTGTATTGATTTAAAAGGAAAATACGCATATATACTACAGATTGCAAAAAATTAAATAGCATGCTTTCAAGGAAAAAAACATTTTATTATACTATGATCAGACATGCATTCTTAATTGAGTCAATATATAGTGTTCAGACATACAGAATTTAGCTAACTTAATGGAAAATAATATTGTTTTAGGTTAAGCATACAAAAATGGAAATCGTATATTCCTCTTAAAAAAAATTAATATTATATATGAATAACAGAAATAAAATAATTTGTAATAAACTAAAATTTTAATTTTCTTATAAAATAATTCTATTATTTCATCAGATAGCTCTAACAATTTTGTCATAGGGTTAAATGATTCAGACTACAATTTTCTTTGAATAAAATTATTTCATTATGCTCTTTTTGTTTTGTTATTGCAATGTACATACACAAAAAGAAAAATTCAGTACTAAATTTAAGTACTTCTTTGAGTAAAAATAACAATAAAATGTACTTTAAACAAGTCGAAAACAAGATTACTTTAGATAATCAATTCTAGAGTTACTTAAAATGAGTACGAAATTCTTTAATCACGTGAAAAATCTTAAATCAACTAAATAATGAAATTGTCCACTTAATAGTCCGTATTTAAATCAATCTTTCTGATCTGGATTTAAGTAACTTTGAGATTAACATTAACTCTTAACACCTCTGGGGATTGATTTAAGTACTGATGGATTGATTTTTCTTTTGAGTGTAGTAGGCCACACTTTAGAGTTACCAGAAATTCATTTTGTTTTTGATAACATTAGTCAACCATAACCCATCAAACCAAAATTTTTTCTAAAAAGTAATCTTTGTAGGTAATTAGTTGAACGGGCTTAGGTTTATGTTAAAAATAATTTATTTGCTTAAGTTGAAATCTGAGTTTAACCTTTTCCTTTTCTTCAAAAAGATAAAAAAATAAAAAAAACTAAATGGAAAACAACTTGATCTCAGCAGCCAATGGTTCTGGAAAAAGTAAGAGAGTATGGAATAAATAAAACAATTAATCGTTGAAGATGGAAATTTTGTACTAACCGGAATTGATTTAACTTGTACAAACGAATAAGTTGTAATATTTGTATTCCTCTTTGTTAAATAATACGGCTAAATAGTTGATATTCCTAGTATCCACCATCGAAAATGATAAAATCAAACGAAAAACGCTGATAAGCGGTATAGCGGCCAGTATCTCTAGAAAGAACAAAAGCACCGTAAACTGTTCCAAAAAGGGTAAATAGCACAAAAAATTACATAATGTTGAATTAAAGCAGCGATGAGTATTATACATACGAATTTCTGTAAATTCTAAATAATAAGAAATCGATTAAAGAAGGGAATTCAAAGTCGAATGAAATTCATGATAGCATTTCAATCGATTGTTATTTCATTTTAGCTAATTTTGCTATGAAAAATATTCATTCCGCCTTTGATATCAGCCCATATAACAGTTTTAATAAAATATTGAGATTCTTGGTATGATATGTTCGAATTTATTTTGCTGCAAACATTTAAAAGCAGATGAAATTGGCTACAACATGCATTTTTAAATTTTAAAACGTATTTAGTATGCATTAACACATTTCCAAATTCATCAAACTGAATGTTCTTTCAACCCCAGCGAAAAATTCAAGGTTTCTTAAAAAGTACTATTTGTTGTACAAAAAGGCACAGTGGGAAATTGTGAAAAACACTGTAAATACCCGTTTTTTAAAAATGGGCGCGTATGAAGAGACACAAAGCACCAATTGTGCTAATATTACTCTATTTATAAAATAATATGAATTTATCAACAAATTTCTTAAAATTTAAAAAATGGTGAAACTCAGATTTTAACTTAAGTTAAACAATTTCTAATAAGTTATTAATGTAAGTGCGAAATAAAGTTTTCTATGACTTTCCAGCATAAAACTGTCAGAAGCTATTCAATAGAAATATTGAGATTTTCAATTCAATAACCTTTTTTTTAATTTTTGCTCTGTTTACCCGAATAATATTCTGTTAAAAATAAACATTCCATTAAAAATTGTCAAATATTTTTGAAAGAACACTTACTTAAAACATATAAATAAAAATAGTTTAATTAATATATTCAAAAAAATCAACAACAGGTCCGGATCCAGGAGTAAGAAAAAATTAATCTTAAAAATCGTTTATATTTTTTTAATGAATTGCGATAACATTTTTTTGTCTCATGCCCATTTTTAAGCTTAGAAAATTCACTAACCGTATTAAAAATTATTCGCTGCCGATTTTTCGAATCATATTATTTTATTTGTATATTTGTATATTTTATAATATTGTGTTTTCTTAGAAAGGTAATGTTTTTACAAAGTTTCATATAAATCGATAAAAAGTTTCGCCAAAGTTAGTCGTCTGGAACACAATAGGTTGGGTGAGAGTTTTGAAATACTAGTGTTTCAAATATTTTCTTATAATTAACAATAAAACAAAATGATTAAATATTAATTTTACTAACATTTTCGACTATTTGCAATAAAAATTACATTACTTTTTACTAAAAAGAACTTCAAAAATCGAAACAAATAAATTTCTCAAAAAAATCAAAAATTCTTTAAAAAAAAATAAAACCATATATCAATTTATCATAAAGCTTTAAGATCGACTCGTAACTTATTATAATCAAAAACCAATATGATAAAACAGTTAAAGCTATTGGATCCGTTGGGCTTTGACTTATTAATTTTTATATGCTGCTGTATGTACGTCCTCATTAAAATTAAATCTAAGTCAACTTGCTAACTAACAAATTAAGAACATAAGCTTGTTTATTTCATTCGTTTTTATATTTACAACAATTGAAAAAGAAATTTTCTCCAAATAATCAATTACCATAAACTTATAAATTGAATGCCAGTCAAAAATAAATAAAACGAAATAGAAAGTTAAGAATTTCAAAAGCCAAACAAACCAACAAACTGAGTTCAACACCTGATTATTAAGTGGAATATAGGTCAAGACGAACAAAATAAAAAAACAACGTTGAATAAGTTGTCATTCAACAGAATAAATACTTAATAACAGTTAAAAAAAGAAAGACAACAACAAAAACTTTAACAGCAAGACTCTCTCGTTTCACTAGTATTGAGTGTTGTAGAAATTGCGACGACATACTTAAGCACTTTGTGCTAAGCATATGTGCAACTTACATATATTTAAATATTGTCTTTACAAAAATAACAAAAAAGAAAAAATATAATCCAAAAAAAATTTGATCTTAATTTTTGCAGAAGCTTAAAATTGCTTAAACATTACGCTTGTTGAGAAGGCTTATTCTGCATTTTTTAGTTTATTCATTTAATTAAAATGTTTTATCTTGAGCTTAAATACATAAATGAACGTGTTTTGTTTATTTCTTATGGAAATATGCTAACCCAGTTCTATATGATTTAATGGATTTGGTATATTAAATACAGAGACATGTAAACTTTATGGAGTTGGTGCCATAAATTCGCATATCAGATTTTTAAAAGTTTCATTAGTTGTAGAAATATAATTTTTTTTATTTTTTATTTCTTTGAAAGCAAATCTAATATGCTTATTAATTTTTGTTATACTTATGTATATATTTTTGCAGCATAAAAACTCTACTCAAATGTTGCAGAGTCTTTTGTATTTCAATAAAATACTCAATAGACAATCAGCCTTTATTTTATTTGAAAGCAAGCAAAGAAAATGTCTAAAACCATTTAACCACTGAATATCAGTACAAGAATTATATTTTTATTTTCACAAAAGATCCACGTAAGTAGGCCACAGTCAGTAATGTCAATTAAGCTATTTGATTGCTGCATTTAGCTTTTTTATTAGCACTACTTTCAACAAATAATAAAACAAAATGTGTTAACATAATTTTTTAAAAATGTACAGGTTACGTTCCTGCATCAATATAATTAGAGAAGTTACTTGTGCTTAACCGATTGAAATTACATTTTTAACACACTTTGAATTCCCTGAGATTACAATTTAATGCTTATACGATCAACAAGCATATACAGAGAAAGAACATGATTGATGCAACAATAATCTAGAACCAACAAACTATAATTGAATTACATAATTATAATCGGGTCATAATATCATCTTATTATATGGCTGAAGTCAAATCATTTTACTATCAAATCATTATTTAAGTCAATAATAACATATTTTCATACACCAATAATATTGTAATAAAATATAAGAAAACTGTTGTAATGAGCAATAATAATATGGTTAAAAATTAAGACTAAATATAAACTAAATACGGACAATTTCCTATAATTCTCGAAAAGCCAGTTAAGTATATTTTAATCGATGATCGATTATGTGTAAACCTGATATATTTATTTATAAATTTATTTTATGGTTGCGCCAAAAGGTAGCTAAGTCCTTCTTTGGGGATACGAAGGCCGAGATGAAGGAGATTCGCATATAGCACACAATTATTGCAGTTTGGGCGACAGAAGGCTTGAAGAAATTTTATATGTGCGCCGCACAGATAAATAAATTGACAAACAGTCAAAACAGACAAGGATGGGAAATAAAGTTATTTAATGCTGACTGTAATAGGTGAAGGCGGTGCCACAATGACAACGCAATAATATGTTTTTCTCGAAAAATGAAATTCAATATATGTTCCTTATTGGCCATTGCGATCGAAAGTGTCGAACGAGTACTACACATCAGAACACATAAAACGAAAACTTTCCGGCAAAGCGACGTCATGCTGTAGTACGGTCTGTGGATGAAGAAAAATTTGGTATTGACTTTTAGACTGAAGAAAGTTACTGGCTCAGAATAACAACTTATGATAAAAGCGAGAAAATTCTGGTATTTCAGATTAAAGGCCACAAGATATCACCGACTATAAATTCAGGATCCGTTAAGTGATGTAGATTGCAAAGTTCTACAGCAAAAATGTGGAACGGGCTTACGCACTAAAGACTAAGATAGGGATATTTGCATTTCTATTAAAAAAATCTGTCTAATTTCTAATAAAAAAACTAAAAGCTAATAAATAACCACAGTTGATGCCAGATATATCTGAAGGTACAAAATACCTTTGAAAAATGTGATATTTTTCTATAAATTGAAATTTAACTTTAACAAGACAAAATATGTTATAACATTGTGATCAAAAAACATTGTAGAGGTAGGACCTTTTGTAGGGATGTTAGCCCTTTGAAGAAATTTCTTTTAGCTAAACTGCCGTCGATATCATAATCAACGGTCTCCATTAATATGCATTAAGAAATCATTGCAGAAAAACCGAGCATGATGTACGCATGAAAAGATTTGGCTAGCAACCGCAAATTAAAATAGCATCTTAAAAACATTGGAGGGATTTAAGAAAACTGTTAAAGAAACATTTTGAAAAGAAAAGTATTTCAAATAAGCTATGACGAAATGTCAACAACCATGAGAACAATGAAATATTTATGTTTTTGAATAATAAGCTGAGCAGAAGTGCTTTTATATTATATAATTTAACGGCTTCTCATATGAAATTTATGTGCTGTACATATATATGAGTGTGTATATATGCTAATTACTTATTCGCATTTGTTTTAATCATAATTTGATTACAAACAAATAAAATAAGTTAAAATAGGCTAGTACAGGGTAGAGTAGGGTACCTCTGGATGGTAACTATTAAATGATGAATTGCAAACAAGAGTTTTTTACTGGACTTTAGATATGTTTAAAATATAGAAGGTTAAAAAAAATTGTTTGCTGTAACCAAAATCTGCTTTTCACAACCACAACATTATTGTTCCAATTATAAATTTTCTCTGCGTAAAGTTAAATATTGTAATGTAATTAAAGATTCGTATTATCGAAACAAAACATAACAAAACAAATTGAAAAGATAAGCATGCTTACGACTGCCTGACAGTCGTACGTTACCTACCTAGGGTTAATGCCATTTACCCTATTGTAATTATTTCTGAACTTTAGTGTAATTATACCATTAGCATAGCCTAACTAATCTTTGATTTCAATAATTGTATTGATTCTTAGGTTTGATGGCAGCAAAAATAATAATTTTTGGTTATATTTTTATTTTTTGTTTCCTTTTGAAATATGGAAAAAGCTGCATCCATCAATAAATTTATGAAATTCTACTGAATCAACTTAACATTTTTAAAGTACTTACTTATATGTATATAAGTATCTATTTTATAAAAATCTATAAATATAAAATATAAAATCGATTTAAAAATAAGCCATTGTTGGGCACTTTTAATGGAATTAAAACAAGATTTTATCACAGAATTTAAAAATGGTTGTTGATTTTGAATACGACTCCTTAGCACTGGCCTTCCTTAAAATTATTTTAAATTAAATTTTTTACACTATATACGTTAGTTTTGGACTCTTTTCCTTTTCTGAATTTTTGACATGGGACAAGTTCAACAAACGTTTAATTAACGCTTCATGCATAAATTTTACATTTTAGTTATACTATACATACGTTTAAACTCGTTTAGACAAGTTAGTATAGAGTAAATCCTTCACTAATGCCAGTCAATACTGTGCTACTGGCTTAACCCTTTTGGCCCATGCTGTTAAAAATTTAACATTTCGTTTAAACTTAATTTTTCTTTCTTTCAATAAAACCGTTTAAAGTATAAAATATGTTTGCCCATTTTGTCGCTGTTTGGCTGTTACTCATGTTGCTTAATTTTTTCAGCTCTAAGTCGTGACTTTCATTCATTCATATCTTTTTGAGTAAAAATATTTTTTAATGGTTGTAGTTGTTGTTGTGTTGGTTTAGCTTTGTTTACTACACTTTATGTACTCGTAGTTTCTATTGGTTTTTTTTGTATTTTTTTTTCTTAAAGAGGGAGAAAGTTTTTTGTGTATGTATGGATGTATAATTTTTATAAATGGCATTTTTCTTTGTGTAACTATTTTCATAATTTATTTATTGTTATTTATTATTGAATAAAGATATTAAAGTAAGGTTTCATTAATTAAATGATAAATGATGCATTCAAATTATTTATTTTTTAAAGTTATTTTTGTAATTTTATGTTTATGCAAAGCATTTTTTTATTGAAAGTAGAAAATTTAAACGATAAGAAAATTATTTTAAAAGATTAAGCAGTTGTAGTTAAATAATTATAGTTATTAGATAAATTTCAGATAATTAACAGGATTTTGATATTATTGAGTTTGATTCATAAAACAAACTATGAAATTATAAGATGCTACTCATGTGGTTGAAATAACATAATTATGGTTTTACAAGAAAAGGTGACGCTTCAATTTTTAATACCCCCAATCTAGAGAATGTTTCTGTTGAAAATGTTGATTCTCTTTTAACGTGGTAAAGGGGTTTTTACTTTGAAAATAAGTTTACTACTACATATTTCAATCGATTTCTTCATTTAATTAATTAAAAAATTGTTTTTTTTTTCGATTAACGATATAATATACATTTAATAAAATATACAATTAATCTAAAGATATTGATCGAAACTATTGAAAGAGTTAGGAACTTGAGAAAATCAAAAAAGTTTGATGTTGTATTACTCGCATATTAAAACTTTACACATGACACGATTGAATTGAAGCAAAAAAATTTAGTTTCTCACATAAGTTTTTCTGTGTTTATAAATTGCGAGAACTACATATGTGTCATTTATTATGTTATCCAGCCATTATGAGGAGGATGTGAATAAAAGTGTTTCCGTAAAAATACTATGTGAAAAGTTTATCAATAACGGCTGGAAAATTTCTTACATTTGAAAACGATGGAAGCAATTAAAATATATTAAAACAAAAAAAAATTTTACAATAACTTTAGAAAGTACAAAGTATACATTTATTTAACTATATTAATCTAATTTCTTTTAAACTACTTCTTTATATTTAAGAAAATATAAAACTTTCGTTGGGTGATTGTGAGCAGCCGATTGATCTTTATATTGCGATCCCACTACGCCGATTGCAAGAAATGAACTCTTTTTATTTGTACATCGTTTATTGACTACAACTATTTTAGTATGTGGCACATTATTGTTTATGTTTTATATAATAAAATTTTATCGCCGCCGCCAAAAATATTTTCATCGGCTGTTTTCCAGTTTTAAATCAAACTTTTCACATGAAAATACACTTTTAACTCATATATCGAGAAATGAAGAAATTTTTTGTTTCACACTTCATGTGAAAACGATTTACAGATATCTATAAAGAAAACTTAAAAAAAGCAACACAATGTATTAAGCAGCGCTAATCAAACTTGTTACTTGAGGTAGAGACCTAGACTTTTCTACGACGTTCAAGAATCTTAAGAACTTTTATAAAAACTGGACTTAGCTGTCTGAACTTCGATAAGCAATAACAACTACTTGATTGTGTGTATTTATAAATTTTTAGAGCACTTTAATTAACCTGAATCATCAAACGTTTAAGAAATGCTCTAATACAAAAAATGTATCTACATAAAACGTTCTTTCTGTTGAGCACAATAATTTTGGCGTTCAAAATTTTATATTTTATATATAAAATTTGTTTCATTTGGAATTTGCTCAAAGGAACTGCATCTGTACATATTGAGGAAACAAGTTTTAAAATTAAAATAAAATACAACCTTTAATATTGCTGTAAATACTAAAATAAAAATATATTTTTTTTAGATTTTATATATTGATTTTTCGTTTTCTGATCTTAAATTTCAATCCACAAATATTATACAAAAGAGAAACTAATAAATATGTTTAAATAGAAAAAAAAGGCTGGAACTAGACCACGAATCTTAAACATAAGTTTTACACCCAGTCATTGAAACAGGGAGCTTAATATAGCCTCGTAGTCTAAACTGATAGCACTATAAGTAGCATTATGGAAATTTTATTTGTTTTATATGAGAAAACCAAAAGAAGGCTTAAGAAATGTGATATTTTGTATTATGGATTTTTTTCAATTACTTCAAAATGTTTAATAAAATTTTTTAAGTTTTATTAAAACTAACAAAATTAAATTTCTAAAAAATATTTTAAAAGATCTCCTAAAAAAATAATTTAAAAACGATCTCATTTATTATTCTTTATAAACATATTAAGATTGTTTGTTATGTTATTTTTTTGTTACCACTGAAATTAAAAAAAATATATAATGTGTATTTTCATTTATTGATATTAATTAAATTGTGAATTTTTTTTAAATCTAATTATTAAACATATTATTCTATACAGGTCTCGATATTTTTTTTTTCAAAGAAATGCATGTTTATAGACTAGCTAAAGAACCCTCAACAAACATAACTTATGAAATTTTTTAAAATTTAACCAACCCTCGCTTAATTTATGGCATGTTGAACCAGATTAAACAGAATCCCTATACCCAAATATCTAAAAAACTTTTCTCTGTCACATTAAAACATAGATCAATCGGATCATTTAGAGAAAAACTCTATTTACTTAGTTTAATTACTACAAGGAATGGAAGTGGTAAAGGTAAGAAACTTGGAGCTATTACTGCGTGACTTCATTACTACTTAATACATACGGATATCAAATAAGGTCAACAGTAAGTTTTGTTTACGAGATTAAGTCGTCAATACCGATACGTTTGCTAATGAAAATCTTTGGATTATTTAAAATAATTTCGCACTTTTTTAAATTAATTAAAAACAATTCAGATTGGTAATTTGAATTGATGTACCCAGAGTGTACAAATTTTAATACTTTAATAACAAATTATACATATTTTCGTCAACATATTAAGATATTTAATATTTAGAAATTTAAATAATTTTACCAAAATTTACTAGCAGATACAGTAAATTGTGACGTACGGCAAGCATAAACAATTTATTTGATTATCTAATTATGAGTTCAATAAAAGATAGCAGGTTGCATAATTTAAGCAACAGAAAACACCTCAATATGCAATAAGTTTTTTAAATTCAAAAGGCAACGTTTGAGCATTAAGCATAATATAAAAAACAAGACATGATTTACAAATTAACTAAAATGAAACTGATCGTACATAAATTTTACTGTATTTTTAACTACAGTATTTATATAAAATAAAAATGCATAAGAAATTAAAAAAAACCTAAAGAAATAACAGGTCTTTGACTGTCCTTTAGCAAAACTTTAACCATTTTAAATCTTGAAGAAATGTTTTAACAACGTTGTTTTACCAAAAACGTAAAAGAGGTCAAACAGACCTAAGCAGTTTTTAATACTTAAATATTTTTATTGGTCAATAAACCGTCTTTTCAGTTTCTTATTTATCTCGCTGGTACTCTCGCCATACAGTTTCTTATTACCAAAAGAAAGTGAAATTAATTTGCGTGTGTGTTTTTTCTCTCTTAATTTTTATCTTTCGAACTTTGGTTGGCTTAAGATGATGATTCGTAAAAAATGTCTTTCGTTTTCTAAATTAATTTCACTATCACTTCTAGTGAATTTACCTTAAGTTGAATCATTTCGATTTTCATTAACCTTAAGTTATTCAGAAAGACTACAAAAGAAAAAACAAGAAGATGATTTAAAATTTTTCTTTCAAAATTACTCAACTGTATCATTATGTTGCTTTGTATTAATTTTTGGTTAAAATATATATTGTTGCCATTTTCTTTCTTTTCGTTAAAAAATAATTGGATTTTAAAATATTGCATGTTAAGTTAGATTTTCTCTTTCGGTGAGTACATTAAATATTAACATTAAAAAAATAAACTTTAAAATTCATTTTTGAAGATTGTTTTTAAGTGTTTATATTTAAATTTGTCTCTTTATTAAAGTGAGAGTTTCTAAAAGATGAACATATGAATGCATAATATAATTTATAATATGTTAAACAAATAAGTTGTTATTAAACAAAAAATTTGTTACTAAACAAATGACTGAGGACAGCAAACCTGAACAATAAAATAAATATTAATATTATTCCCACAAACCATTAAACTCAAAAGAAATGTTTTTTTAATTACATTTCTAAAAAAAAACTTTTAAGAGGTCTAGTGCATTAAAAAATTTCGTAGAAAAGTTTGTACATTTGGTATGGGTTTTCACAAGGTATTACATAGTTTCATAGTTTAAAAGGAAAATATTCGTCATTACACTTGTTAGCTGTTCTGTGTACGGGTATGTCATAGCTAATAATTTTTAACGATGCGGCTTAAGCTCATTTTGTTCATATAGCAAAAGCAAAAGTAAGATTGTTGGAGACAAAAGCTGTTCCATGGGTTCAATTCGACTTTGATAGTAGCCTTTTTAGTCTTATGAACACAAACTAATAGTCTTCATATGTTATGTTTTCTCACACTACTTAAATGTAATTAGGACAAACAAGAGAAACTATTTCCTTTAAAACCTGTCAGTGTTGATTCACTAGATTCTCAATACACAGAAAAAAATCAAAATCACCTTTAATATCGATTTTTTATGTATTTTATAAACAAAATTGTTTGTATCATTTAAAACAAAAACTTTTTTAATGCTCTTGTTAATATATTTATTGTGAATACAACGATCTTTTTTAAATTTTGTCCATATAGCAAAAACCACTAAGATTGTTGGAGACAAAAGCAGTTCCATGGGTTCAATTTGACTTTGATAGTGGCCTTTTTAGTCATATGAACACAAACTAATAGTCTTCATATGTTATGTTTTCTCACACTACTTAAATGTAATTAGGACAAACAAGAGAAACTATTTCCTTTAAAACCTGTCAGTGTTGATTCACTAGATTCTCAATACACAGAAAAAAATCAAAATCACCTTTGATATCGATTTTTTATGTATTTTATAAACAAAATTGTTTGTATCATTTACAACAAAAACTATTTTCAATGCTCTTGTTAATATATTTATTGTTATATTTATTGCGAATACAATGATCTCTTTTAAATTTTGTAACATGTATAATATAATATAGTATATTTTACAAAAAAAAAACAGTAAAAATATTACACTGGGAACAAACAGATAATGAAAGCGAAATAAAAATACGTAAATAAAAAACTCCTAAGGCTGGGATCGGAAGTGGCAATTGTTTGACGAAATAAGCGTTATAATCGACATACCAGTACACATTTTTTAATAAAAATATATTTTGTTAACCCTATTTGACTGCAACACGATTCACACATTTAAAAAAAAAATAATCAGGAAAATCAAAGTTACCGTGTGCAATATGTAAATAAAAAAGAAAAATCTATAATAAATTGTGTAGCAAAAAAAGAAATAAAAGGCATGTGTTTCTGTTAATAGCTGCTGAACTAAATAAAAGTCAATAAACTACATAAATCAACACTGTTTTTATAGAAATAAAATACAAAAATATAAAAAGATTGCTGTAAAATCGCTTTCGAGACACTTTAATGTGGCTACTCAGTTCAAGTTTGTCCGTACAAAACATCAAATTAATTTAATTTAGAGTTGTCCATACAAAATCTTTTTTCTCTTTCTTAAGAGACGCCAAACTATATAGAGAAAAAATGTATCCCAAACAAATGGGTGAACGCAGCTTAAGAGTTATAGCAAACGAGTTATGGTAAAAATACAATTGGGACGAACGATGAATTTTTCGTAGCGAATATTCGTTGTGGACAATAAAACAGACATGTGTATATGATAATGCGCACAATCAGTACTGCGACGGATTTTCATCATGTTAACACTATATATATATGTATGTATATACCAGGTGACCCGCAAACGTTGTTTTCCATTTTATATTTTATTTCTTATTAATTAAAAACTGGCGAATGTATTGTGAGTGTAAAATTTTTTATATATTTTTATTTCACATGTTTCAAACTTCTGCTAAGTCCGTTGAGAAATGGAATTTTGCGACTTATACCAATATCAAAGGTATTGATAAAATTGGTCGTAAAAAAGTAGCCATAGAAGAAGAATTGGTCATTTAAACTTGTACTTCTTAAATTCTTGAGGGTAATAGATCAAGTTTAAAAGGAATTTAAGTATATGGGATCACTATTTTTATATAGAGCGAATTAATGTAAATAGGAATTTTAGATATCGTCATATGATTTCAAAAAAGCCCCAAGTTACAAAAAATTTTAAACCGACTTATTGATTGATTACGATCCACCATATCAAAATACATGACCCTGGAAAATTTTATATATATTAAAATTGTACTAATTCCTTAATAAGAAATAATCTTAAACTGATAAAATGCTGAAAAATGTTGCTTAAGTTTTCATATTAGAGAGTTTTTTGCTTCTCCTCTAAAATTTTTTCAATGTAACTTAGGGCTTTTATGAATTTATATGACGATATGTATGTGTATAAAAAAAATATATTTTGTTCGTAGTTTTTCATCCAAAGTGATTATTATTTTGGCCAATGTTCGTAACATTTTTAGTCAGGAAGAATTGGACATGAGACAATATTCCAAAGGAACAAGGGAAAATTTTAACACTAATTAATTTCAACTTACACGGCAAGTATAACAATCGCTTTGGATTAAAAACTACTAACAAAAAATTTGTTCGAATTCATATGATGATATATGAAAGAAATGGGTATAGGAAATGGTATGATCCATTTAAAAGTATTTTACGGCCTTGCTCAGGTTATGTGCATTATATGTTTCAAATTTCAGCAAAATCCGTTGAGAAATATAGTGAATGAGAAATATAGCGAACATTTGTGATATAATAATAAAATTTGATTTTCCCACACCGTTGTGCCCACATACCAAAAATCGAATGATACATACTTTACGACCTATTTTTATAGCTACTGTTTCGGAGGAGCTTAAACACAAACACCGTTGCACAAGAATTTTATTGATTTTGCAAGTTTTTTATGAACAAATGTTACCAATATCAGTTGTATTGCATGTTGTTGAGAGTTAATGAAATATTTAATGGCTTATAAATTAATGTTAGATACCGGCGACTTATATACAAAATTTCTTGTAGTAAAAATCAATACTTCTTACGAAATAAGACGAACTGTTTTCTTTGTCGACTGCTAGTACATTTTAAAGTGTTTAAATTTAACGATTCATTCTTACGTATGAAAATTAAAAAAATTATGAAAATAAATTCTAAGACTAATGTAGCGCAATAATGAAAAATAAGTTATAAAAACAGCAAGATATTTTATTTCTTTATTATTTTCTCTGAAATAAAATTGTTTAAATCTATTATAAAAACGATGTTAGAATAACATTTTTTTAATCTTGAACTTATTGTATTTGTTTGTCTATATTTCAGGTGAACCAGAACACAACTTGAGTACAAACAATAAAACAGCAGGTAAAAGAAAAAATATTTCCCCAGATTAAAAAGTCCATATAGAAAATTGAGGGTATATGCTTTAAATATGTTCAACGTACTTAAGACATGCATACACATGTTAACGTATAAATTATAAATGAAATGTTCGGATCCAAAATTACGTTGCACATACTCGTATATAACTTGTTTAGCTGAGTATAGGATTTTAATTTTAGAATCAATATAGAATTTCCACTACAACTGACTTGATTTAAAAAATATTACTAGGTTTTTATTTAATTTAAAATTCGTTTTTATAGGTATTAGGTTCTCAATTATTAAAAATGAAGTGTGCAAAATAGAGAAAAAAAAAACATATAATAGTAAAGCTCAAAACATTTTTCTTTGAAATTTTTACTATACATGCAAATTATTTTGCGCATAATCTTTCTTTTAAAAACTATACTTTGTGATAAGGTAATGTAGTGATTTTTCAATATAAGGAGTCGATATTGCTAATCCACAGAGCTATCATTTTGATTATTTAAATGTATATTATATACTTTTCGCTATAATTTTTGGTTTTTGACCTTTAAACCATAAAATCGTTTAATATTTAATAATATTTAAACGATACCAAAATATATTCCTTACGAGATTTCAAGCAAAATCTTTTTGACTTTGACGAAATCTAGCCACACTCACACTGAAAAATACTACGTTGCTCAATAATAATTCTTGGAAAGGTGTGCTCGTCAGCTGTTTAATAGTTGTTTAACATTTACAATAAGTAATTGAAATAGATGTAGAAATACATAATAAGAAAATTAAAACGAATAGGGCAATAGTAGTTGGAACCAAAATCAATTACAAACAGTTAAAATAAATATATATAAGTAAAATACTTTAATTTTAAGCTTTAAATAATTATTATAGACATAATATAATTAAGTTTTAGCTAAGAATAGTATTGCAATAGTTGCCTTTCAAACAGTAAGACATTTGGAATAGTATTTCACCAATTTGAAATTAACGTTATGCTTCTTAGTGATACTATTGCTTTGTTTCTACCGAAACGACTGAAACTGAGTCGATTATGCAGTTCTTCAGGTTGATGGGAAGTTACAATTTTGTTTAAAAATATCAAAGCTCCTATTCTCATTAAATCATCAAACTGGACGCTGCAAATTTGCGTTGTGTAGAACATTATATAAGTCCAAAAACATACCTTGTAGTGCTATTGAATGTACCGTTAAGCCTTTACTTGATTTTGCATCGTAGCTTGCGAAAATTTCGCACCCGTAGGTTAAGATTGGAATCAGGTAAGTTTTTGCAAGAATTAGTCTGATCCTAAAAGGAGTGCAATATTGTGTTGGCCATAAGGTCGAAGCATCGAAAATGTTTTTCCACAAGCGATTGAAACGTGAACCGACCAGGTTAATATGCTATTGAAAATAAGTCCTAAATTATTAGCTTTATTAACGATTTCAATTTTCTGATTATCAACAATGACACTTGAAAAGAAAAATTGCAATCAACTGTTTATGGTATTGATACAAAATCTTGAAAAATGTCACGAATAACACGATGTAAATGGTTTACATTTTGGTAGAGATTTCAATTGAAATCTACTAGTTTTCGAACAGGTGTAAATGCATTTTAAAAGATTTCCTTAAGAATATTTTCTCTGCCTTTTACATTTCTTCTTTTCCAAACTAGACAAGTAGACATTCTGATTGTAAGTCTGCAACAGCATGACTGACAAAAAAATTTAAAATTTTTTTCTACAAAAAATAGTTGTGTTCATGTTAATCATAAAACGGCTTTCTAAATTTACATATCCATAATAATTAAAATATCATATTGCTTTTTTATAAATACTTGTAAGGCAGCAGAATGATTGCACATTGTAAATAAAAATTGTGTCACATATTAATGAAGCAGAAACGAAAGAAAAAGAAAGTATACAAATACAGGCAACATTGACAGCAATAAAATAAATAAATAAAAGAATTGAAGAAATGCGTTGATTTAAAATAAAGCAACTGAAAACCATCAAAAACTTTTTATCGTTAGCAAGTCTTACTAAACACAAATTCTTTTTTCATATTTACATTTTGTTAGTGTTTTTACTCTAAATGATTTCAAGCCCCACATTACACCACCTGCAAGAAGAGCAGAAGAAATTCTAAAGAAACTTTGTGTATGAAACTCATATATTTTTTTAATAACTTCTGCTAAATACAGTTATAATTTTTTTAATGCTTACAGTAGATCTTATAAACTTAGATTTAAAATAGAAAAAAAGTTTTTTAACAGAAATACTCGTATGTATATAGATATACAAACAGCAGCAACAATTGTGAAGAAACGAAGAAAGAAAACAGCAATATTAAGACATGGCTCTGACATGTAAAACCAAACAAACGGTATTATATAAACTGGAATGAAAATGCATGCATCAAAGTGTTTGAACAAGTGTCGAGATAGCTTTAGAATCGTCAATAAATAAACCAAAGAAGCATAAGGCAAAAACGTTAATAAACTTTTTATATTTCAATGAGGAAAATGCAATAAAAGAAAATCGATTTATTTTAATTGAAAAATGTTTTCCTTGATAAGTAAAACTAAATGAATTTAAGCAACTGAACTTGATCTTCCAGTTTACAGCAATCGATGTACATATCTGATTGAAAATGTTTTCTTAAAATAATCAAAAGAGTTAGGAAGCAAACTTGATCTGCTATAATCACAAAATTTTTTACGTAAAGAATTGAATGCAAATGCAACCTTTCTTGAATCAAGTTTTAATCTTTTCAGTAAAAAAATATTGCAGATTGAGAAAAGCAAAAAAGCATTAGCTCAGTATTTTAATAAGTAGTTTTAAAAAATACATATTTAATAAGTCGATTATAAAGGCAAAAATGCGAATGCAACAATGAATTTTTTAAATTTACGGTTTAATGTTGATTAATGTTAATTACGTTTTTTTTAATTAGACATACTAATAAAAAATCGTATATTGACTTAAAAGAATAACGATTGTGGACTTTTCATCCACTGATCGATGGATACAGTGTGTACAAACAAATTTCACTAGCGAATAATTGGACTTGAAACTACTATTGTTCTTTGTTAGTTTTTTTATAACATTTGAAAAATATAGAAGTTGTGCTGATTGAAAAATTAGACAAATTGAAGACTCAATAAATTGTAATTTGTGTAAATATCTTTTTAAAAAAATTTTTAAATTCTACTAAATTTTACCGTAAGCAGATATTTAAATAAATTAATATATTTTTTTTAAATTTATTAATCGGAAGTGCCTCGATATCTTCTTTCAAATATTTTTAAAAATTACTGTTTGTTGAGGGTTTTTTAGCTAGTCTATATACATGCATTTAATTAGTGCTAATGCCAAAAATATGGTTTAAGGTCTACTAATGATTTGGCATCAGCACCAATGAAATGCATGTACATATATAGACTAGCTAAAAAAACCATCAACAAACAAAAGTTTTTAATTAATATATAATTAATTAAATGAAGTTTTGTATATTGCTGTTTTAATAGTAGCCTCTAGTTAAATATGTATATTAAGCAATTACGAATTCTCTTAAAGTTACATTCCTCAAGACCATAAAACAATAAAAAATATACATAATTAAAAAAGAAAAAGTAAGCCAGATAAATAATTTTAAGGATTTAGGGAAATTAATAATTTATTGTACAAAATGTTGCATTTATTTTTGTGTAAAAACTTAAAATAAATGATACGGATGTTCTAATTTGGCACTCTTGTTTTTTTAATTATGAAACATTGTATTTCTTTTCAAAACAAACTTTTTCGCTTTAACATTGAAATATTTAAATTGATGATGTATTTTTTTTATCATTTAAGCATGTTTACTCAACGCAAAATAAATTCATATATTTTATTGGCCATAGTGGCCACAAATTGTATTTTACTTACATTTGCCTATCCCCAAAATGAAGCTTATCAACGACGTTTACAGCAGAGGCAACAACAGCAGCAGATATCACCTGTTTATGCTGCTGATCAAGAGAGTGTTGCCCGTAAATATGCTGTCAAACCGAATGCTTCAAAGAAAGTAGCTCTTGATGATATTGAGGATGACATTGAGAGCAATCAAATTCAAGAAGCACCAAACGGGTTTTCTTGGTCGAACATGCTTGGTACTGTATTAACCATGTTCTTTAATAATGCCGGTAATTCGCCCACAAAATCGGATGATGTTGATAATTCTATTGGTTTCGGAGGTTCACCATGGGCCAATGTTATCTCTATGGGTATTATTTTTATTTCAAGTAATCAATATAATTTATAATTCTATTAATTGCTTTCTGTTCAAGGTTTGAAAATCATTAACACTTTGTTAGGCGGTGGTGCTCCTAGTGACGGTATTGACAAAGTTGACAATGGAGGATCTCCCATGCAGGTAATATTTCTTCTGTTTTTCTAACTTTTAATTTTTTTTAGATTTTTGTTTTTAAGTAGTCTGCACAATTTAATTTTATTTGTATATATGAATACATACAATTGTTTTTATTTTAATAATACTAACTTTTGTGCTTATAAATGCTTTTATAATTAAATTTATTTAAATTAACAACTGATACAGGAATCATCATAGAAAACATTTATAAATAATGCAAATTTTCATCATTGAAATTTAACTTTGTATAGTGAAAATTCCTAAATGAACAAAAATTTAATTAATGTAGTATAAAATTTCGGGTGATTGCTTATTGCGTTTGAAAGGTGAAAGTTCATTATAATCGATCGAAAAAATTAAAGAAATGTTATAATATTAAACATTTTTTGGCGATTGTTCATTATTATTTTCATATAGTTTTTCTCAATGTGTGTTTAATAACACTTTATCGATGAGCTATGATTTTTTGCCCCGGGTTCATTGAATATTAGTATTTGATGGTATTTGATCAACCTCAAGGTTTTTATACTCTAGATTCGTCAACCGGAGGCTTCATTGAGCCTTGGTTAACATATTATAAAATTAATGCAAGGTTAAAGTGAAACGCTCTACCAAATAAATATGATATTGGACAAAGAGGAGAACTCTTGAGCCTGGCATATGTCTGGCTGTGCAGAAAATATTTACTCACTGTAGCTAGTTTTTTATACACTGGAAGTCGGCAGTTTTCCAACCCGACCATACCCATACAATAGAAAAATGCTCTCGTCTCGTTTTCTGGTTAAGCAAAATGCATATTTTAAACGAATATAATACTTCTGTGTTTTTTAACGACAAAAGATTTTGGTTATCTGACTTAATAAATGATAGTATAAGTCAGAGTACCGGCATATTCTTATACTGCTTACTCGCGCATGTGTATCCCTGTCTCTCAGCCCAGCTCCACTGGGGTCTTAGAACCGTGTAAATTTCTGCGTTCACACCTGCTTAAGAGTGGTCTTTATAGGTTGCAAATCTTGTATACAAATCAACCTTCATGCACAAACACTTTACCAAACTGTGACAGCTATATAAACTCTTGCGTATAATGATACAATAAGACATCCGATAGGGGCGAAAAAATAACCAACCAGTGTGAAAGAAGGCAGCCAACGTCTAAAGCGGCCTTCCCCACCACTCGACTGCCTTGCTTGATCAACAGCATATAGCACCTTCTGTGATTGCCCAAAGTCCGGGCTACCCACTAGCACTGGCCGAGCATCAGGCATTTAACCAACGACATTCGCTGCGTTTTCGGTTTAAGCTGAAGAAGATCGCACCAAAGCCGTGGAAGGAAAGAAAAAAGTCAATCAGCAAACCCCATTTTAAGTATCCGCAATCTCGAAGTCGAGCATCATCGGTTAAGCCCCGTATATTCAGAACAATGTCCACCAACAGGTTGGGTTATTAAAAGAGAGTGCCGAAGTGTATCATTTGTTGAATAGCTTTGGGGGAATTTATGAGTCTCCCGTAGCCCGTGGTACCACTATTTGGTCACTGGTAAGGCGTTGAAATACATTTCATAAGGACTGTCCCCGAAGCACTTTTCCAAAGGTTGAACAGGTTGATATTCCAGGTGTAGTTAGCTGCCTGTAACCTGGCTAAAGTAGACCAAAATTTACTTTTGGAGTGACATGAATGGGATTTCCTGATACTCTGAATCCAGAGATAGGGTAGAAGCCAGTATGCTTATAGAAAGATCACATGCCTATTCGCTGACTAAAGAAAGGTGTGAACCTTACCAAGATTTGTTTCTTCTGGAGATAGCCTTGTCTTTTAGCCATCTAGCGGTAGTTATCAGTTGACATCATGAGGAGGTAACACGTAAGCATATGTTGCATAATCGACAGCCAGCAGATTCCGTGCATACCCGTCTCTGCCTGCTCTCCATATTACATACCACATTACATATACATTACAGTCTAAGTACGTAGATTTTTCGTTAACGATGTCATATTCCCGTCATTGATTATTATCTAAGATGTTGGTGTTAGTTACCAGATAGATTTTTTCTAACCGAAATATTAGATATCAGTCAGTATCATAACTCCTGAATATCGCTGGGGAGTATTGCACACTTAGTATCCAACTGTCCATGGGGATGTCCATTGGCCACCGAGAAGCTGATTCATTTTACTTCTTTTCTTGGCGTGCCATTAAAGACTGAAGACTGATGCTTAATACTTAATCTTGAAAAAATGTAAAGCGCAATATAAATCGGAATACGATATTTTATAGTTTCAAATAAACCAAACTCAGGCCAGTCAGCTGTTGTGGTGCTGGGCTGCCACAGTTCCTATTGAATACACCAGAAAGCTGCGTTTAATGAGATACCACATTTATACTACACACATTTTGATAGTATACGATCCAGCTTTATACAACTTTGTTCGATAGTTTAATTGTGATTTAGGTTGACAGACGCGTAGTGTACCACGTTAATATAGTACACAAATCCTAACAGCTCCCACGCTATTAGGAATGACATCGTTTCCCATAAACAATGAGAATAATTGTTATCTCTAATAAACGACATTATATACTAAAAGAAATTAAGTTTAATTAGTTGTGTTAAATTTTTAGAAATATACTTATATTTGCACTCCATTTCGCAGTTTGCTTTACATATATTTTGCCTTCATATATACTAATGCATAATTTTTAAAAAAAATCTCATTCAACAAATAACAAAGAAATGTTAAATTAAAATAAAAATTTCTGAACTCTGATCCAAACAATTTTTTGTGTTTGTTTGTTTACTATAAGGTAATCAAACAAATTAGGAACTTATAAATTTAGGGTGTGTTTCTCTTCCCGTTATTTTTCTATTATTTTCCAATTGAAAAAGCAAAACTTTTTCATAATAATAGTTTTAAAAACGTATTTTAGAATATTATTAGTATGAGAGAAAATCAATTAAATATTACTATGAAAGAAAAATATATTACAAAAGCATTTATAAGAAAAAGTTTTTTTGTTTTGTTTTTAAAAATAAAATTTAATGGAACAAATATCGAAAAGAAATATTTAAACAACTACTTTTTTCTCTCTTTTTCTTTTTTCCAAACTTTCGGACTATTTTCATGTGCGTGTTTATTTTATGGAAAAATTGTTACGCTTTTTTTATTAAACACAAACATACTCTCATGTAAAACTTAAAAATAAATTCAAAATTATATACTGGTTAATGGTTTTGGTGAATTTTATATGGTAACATGCTTGAATAAAAAATAAATAAAAAAAATAAAAATATAAACAGGGAGTCTTGGCGGCAGTATTATCAACGGTACTTGGTACAAAAGATCCAGAACAAGTGAATTCAATGGCCAAACAAGCCGGAGAGGTAAAGCAAAACTATTTAAAGTCTTTATTAATTTTTTCCTTTTTTTATGATATAAACCAGTAGTTTTGTAAATTTATTTTCAATTATCTCTATATTTAATATATATTATGCTTTCATCTACACTCTAGTATATTTATCTATTATACTCTTGGCCTTACTTTTGCTTTATTTCAAAATTGCTGTTTGATTTTGTTATTATACTTTTCTTAATGCATTTTAGTTTATACAAATTGTTATGAATCTACTGGATGCCTTGAAAACCTCATTCTCTCATCGCTCTTTGAATGCCCGTTCTTTGGGTAAACGTGATTCTGTGAGTGATGCCACTGTAGCTGGTATTTCCATGTTGAAGAGTTATGTCCGCACTTATCGCAGCGCTGATGAAAAGTGCTTACAACGTTACATGTGCGAAGCTAATAACGAATGTGTTCGAGAAATAGGTGGTAGCAGTATATTCTGTCAATTGGGATCGTAAGTTTTGTTATAAAAAAAGCTTTGTAAAATAATTTACATAAAGTTGTGGAATATATTTTATACAAAAATATGTTCATGTTACTATATTACACGTTGAGAGACTATGGTAGAGAAGAATGAAAAAATTTATTTGACATGCATACGAATCAGGGATTGTCTGTTTCCACTGTCTCTAATCTAATACAAAGAAAGGATTTGCTAAAGTCATCTAATTCGTGCTGCTACAATTTAGAAATGACTAAGATTTTGTTAGCAAGCAGTATATCATAAAGTATAATCTTATATTAGTATATATTATTCTTCAAATTAAGCTTGAGGACAATTTTTTATAAAAATCATCCAAATTTATCTCGATATTTCGTTACCCTTTGGGTAACTTCTTTAGGAGGAAAAGATCAATAAACAAATAACAAAAATTAACAAATTATTAGTCAATAATTTCTTTTTCCGTTTTGATTTAAAAATTTTTTGTCAATTGAAAAATTTTTTGTTTGAAAATTTTTTTGAAAATTGAGGAAAGTTCATTTCAATTTCAAAACATTAATATTGTATTATTTCATTATATTATATATTATTATTAGTATAATCTTATGTTCATATCTCAACAACTGATAGTCTTTTGTGTACCTTTTTGAAATTAAGCATTAAATTTAATTGTTACTAATATGTACTTAGTACAACTGAATTTCAATGATATACATATGTACAAATGAATTTTTATGTACGTTTTTAGTTAATTGTTAATTAAAAATATTTAAAAAATAAAAAGCACAATCGGACTGAAAGAAGTACACTTTTTCTTAAAACTTAGTACAATTTGAAAATTTAATTTTGCATCCCTGATACGAATGTCATTTAATGTTCCATAATTAAAAATAAAGGATATACAGTAGATATCGGATATAAGCACATCGCATAGAAGAAAAAAGCGCTCTTAAGAAAGTGGACCAAAAACACCATGTTAAAATCAATTCCAAATGAATTGGAATTGAATTGCAGTTCACTTTGACAAATTCATTTAAATTGGCAACGAATTGCAATTAATTTCTGCCTATTTCGTTTGAATTGATTTAAATTTCATTCAATTAAGTTTTTCGCTTGAACAGAATTAATTCAAAATTTGCTAATTCAGTGCACGAATGATTCGCGAATTAATTAAAAAATGAATGATTCATTTACAGCTTTGATACACACTTATAAGAAAAAAGTTTCTTATGTCTATATACATATATGTATTTTTATGAGAAAAAACTTTCTTATAAACAGTAATTGCTTGTAAGAAAAGCCGCAATTAAGAAACAATTTTCTGACAACTTTAAAGTTTCTTATATCCAATATGTACTGTATTTATATATATTACATAAATATATATACATATATATTACATAAAAATATGGCATATATGTATATGTAGAATTTTTTGTTGAACAATATAGATCGCGAATACTTGATGAATATTTCCTTTTTGTTTAACACAGGGACTTACTGAAAACTAAATATAAAGTAATTTGCAGTGAAGCAACATTTCTTAAATTTGGTGAATGAAAATTTAATTTGGCCTGATTCACTACCCTACACGATCGTAAAATTCATTGACAGGAAAATTTTACATAAGTCTGACCAACTTTAAAAAGTCGCTTCGAAATGGCTTTTTAGGTGCCGCTCTATTTTAAACAAAAATTATGCATAAACATCTGTTTGTTTATTTGTGTATACACAGGCAATTTATTATTATTAAAAATACTTTACCTTCGTTGTTTTAAAAATCGAAAAAGTGAAAAGAAAATGATAAAGAACAAAGAAAAAGTTAAAATGTTATCATCATTGGTGATGGTTAACAATAAATACTACTCTGATCGCATGAAAACTATAATTTTATGAAAGTTTTCATTAAATTTACCAAATCGCACGACTTGCCAAAAAATCTGTCACACAGTTCAGTTTTAGTCCAAACTACCATACTTTTATAGCACAAATCCAATATTTGGCAGATCGTGTGATTATATAGGATACTGAATCACTGCCTTTACCATTTATGTTTGATGAGCTGATGATCGTAATAACTGGTATTCGAAACTTTTAAATTTACATTAATAATTAACTTGTACTTACTTTTTTTTAATAATAATTTCCTTTTAATCCATGTGAAAAAATTATAATAGTATAAAAGTGCTATAAATAGTTTATATATATGAATTATTACCTGTATGACGACCAAGTTGCTTTACATTTTTTATAAATAAATATTTCTCATTTCAGCTACGCCACTAGTTACCTTTTGGACCGTACAAGCGACAGCAGTTTCGATCATATATATGAAGCTGGTCGTAGAGGGCGTTCCGGTTTTGATTGCAGCCAATTATACTTGGAATGTAATGAAGTTTGAGTCTGTTTAACTTTTTTAGCTTGGACTTGTACTCTAGGACTGGTTTATGCAATTTCCCGTACTTAAATTAGTTCTGTTCCCTTGGAAATGCTACCCACTGCTCCCCCTCTATATTTAAGAAGTATAATTTATTTATTTATTATTTATAAATTATTTCTTTGCTTTAAGTATTAGATTTATATTTATTTATTTATGTTATTTGTGGAAATCATAAAACGAATTATCAAATATTGTAAAGAGTACATAAAACTTCATGTTTTATGAATTAACAAAGTCGAAATGTGTGTTTTAGGTATTTAACAAAAAGTAAAATAATAAACTTTTTGAAAGTATGTATGAAAGAATATCTTAAAAGAAGCAATAAGCTTTTATTTTTGCTTTTTAAATGGAATATAATTTAAGCTCAAGTAAGTAAATAAATATACATTCCACGAAACTGTAAGACATTAAGAGCATGTTATTAACAGTGCTCTGTTTGAAACTGTTTATGTTAAGTAAAATTAATACAAATGTATATAAGCAAGATTTTACTTATTAAGCTTTAAATCCAGTATTGCCAGGAGCTGGAGCGAATAGAAGTAAACTTTGCATTTTAAAGAAGGCTAAATAAATCTAAATCGTCCAAAAAAGGAAAAATGGCTTAAAATTTTTTGTTGATAGTTTAACGTTTTATTTATTATTAATAAAAATGCACAAAACATTTTAAAAGTTATAAAATCATGGCAATATTTCTGAAAATTTTTAAAGATCATTGAATATATAATAAAGATCTAAACATTTTAATTATAGTATGATTTACTTATTAGTTTCAGTTATTTTCATGGTACTAAAAAGTATTTTAGCATCAGCTTTATTGAAAGTCCATACTAGATTAACTAAATCAAAAATTAATTTTCTCGCAGCGCATTTTTCAATTGCCTCATTTCCAACAAAAGCATTAGTTCAGTTATAACGTTATATAAAGCTTTCACAATTGTATTTCAATCAATATATTTAACTATCTCTTCAGTATAATTATGTTTGTATATTAGATTATTTTGTTTATATGTTTTAAAATAATTTATGGGCTTAGCAGAAAATAAATAATAATTGTATATATTGAATTTACAAAATATTTAGCCTAAAGCACGTTATTTTGTATGCTTTGCGTTCAGTATGAATACACAGTATCCATATTCGCTAAAATATGTAAAGCTTTTTCTTGGAGAGAAACTTTACAACAGATACATACTTAGCCAGATTGACTATTAGCAGAACGATTTGCAAAACATCAACATAAAAAAGAAAAGCTTTAAGATTATTATAATTCACCCTGTATTTTAGCTGCCACAGAAGGCAAATTCATAACAGGTAGACTTGCCTCAAGTCGCTTTAAAAAATACAAGGATGCAAATTACGGCATTCGAAATCGAACGAAATTTCCATACAAATTTAAAAAATTTTGTATGGGATTTTCATCGGTTTCGAATGGCGTAATATGCGCCCAGCTTTCTTAGTCGAAATCAACGTCAAACACTATACATATATATAAAACATAAACAAATTTTGACAAACAAAACAGATTAAAATGCAAAGAGATGGAAGGAGCAAAAATTTATCAGCTTAGAGATTAAATCAATGATGTCAACTTGATATTCCTAGGGCTCAATTTCTTATATTTCCATTTAGTTATTTTAGAATTGAATACAAAATCACTATGTCTCCGAATTACTGTTCCTAACAACTCCAGTAAATTATACAAATCCATAATAAAACCTTTATAGCTGTACTGCACCATCACTTAATTTTTACTTTAAAAATTTTAAATTAAATTTAAGGCCTAACATTCTCGTTCTAATAAAAAACCAATTAAAATGCCCATTTAATCAAAGGCTATAAACTTTTGACCGCCCTTTCACGAAATATTCCTCATTGTAGCAGAGACTACATTTGCCGGCCGATGTTAAGGATTCGTTGTCCTCACTATCCAGTTTTTCTAATCCAATACGATTTTTATGCCGGTTTCTCTTTTGTCTTACTAACTCATTTGCCAGCTTGATTCACATCACTTGCTAGATATAAATTAGTCATTAAGCACCGTTGACAGAAGTCGCTGATTGTCACACATTGTTTTCCAATTTGAATTTAGCTTTTATTATTTCGACCTCACTTTCTAGGCCCACGCAGAAAAAATATGTAGTGTGGTCAGCATTGCTATCATTGTGGTAGACACAGTATAATTCCAGCAAACAACATTTTTTTACTTTTTTTATATAAACATAACTATAGTGGAATTACAAGATCACCTCAAGAAACTGCATGTATCTACTATAAGCCAAATATTTAATTCGAAATGCATATTAACAACGAAAATTGTGGCTTGATTATTCAGAAAATTCTTTACGCTTCCCTGCCATCCAGTTATCATTTATAATAGCTGCAACATGGTTGGAAAACTAAATTTTTATTCATATGCACATATGTATACAAATATAGTTTTGTGTTTCTGTAATCAAATTAAGAATAAAACTCTTGAAAATAAGTATTTATCATACGCACCAGATTACATGAATAACATCTAATAAACAGAGCAAGTTTTTCATGATTTTTGCATGAAAAATATGCATTTGCATATGATAACTGCTTGTGATAACTGACGCAGCTCCATATATGGTTTCCACAATGCGATCATTAAAAATGTTATACCCAAATATGTTGTATGTTACATGTCTAGCTCATGGGTTACATAGAATTGCAGATTTTGTTCGCTTACGTTTTGCAATGTTAACTCACTTGTTTGTTGTCTTATGCCGTTTCTTTTCTAAAAATATTTAAAATTTCTTTTACTTTTTATAAAAAAATTGCTATATAGAGTTTTCTTATGATAACAATTTTGCCTCGTAAGTGATGATAAAATAATTTCTAATAAACTCACTATTTAAAAAACATTTCAAATTTTCAATAAAAAGTGCAAAAAATTTCGCACTTTTTTTAGAAAAGATAACATCATTAATTAATTTCCAGGGTCCTCTTGCATGAATTTAATGCATTCTATGTGCCCAAGCCGTGTTCTACTAGATGGGTATCTTGGTTAGAGGCTGCTATACATTATTGCGACAACTTCATAGAAATAAGCAGCGTTTTAAATGAGTTTTCTGATGATGAGACAGAGTCAGTATATAAAGCAAAAGTTTTATTGAAGAATTAATCGGTAAAAACAGATTTAGCACACATTAAAGAATTTTTTTTATATATTTCCTACAGTTAATTAAATTGAAACCAAAGGACTTCCATTGCATGAAAGTTTATCCGTCATAGAAGACGTAAAAGAAAAAAGAAAAGAAGGTGTACAAAAAAACTTCAAAATATTAAGAATAAAATATTTATTGAAAAACTTTACAATGTATTTAATCGAACTGTTGGCCTTCAAATGTTCACCAAGATAAAAAACAACATATACAGTAACATCGACTGATGTTGAATGTATATTTTCAATATATTAGATCGTTTACAAAACGTACACGACAATCAATCAATTTGAAAACTTGAAAAAACATATGATTATACTTTGTAATAAACATTTGTTTAAAGAAAACTAATTGAAAATTATTAGTCTGTGTTTTTTTCGGGTGCATATTTTTGTGTATATTTAAACGTTTTTTGAGGAATATTTGCATGCATATTTTAGTTAATTTTGTGCATATTTAAACTTGCCCTGGTAATTACGATTTGAATAGTAGTGTATGATATATTTCACTATTAAATAACCCGAGAACCATAATGTACGTAAATTTTACGTGATTTTTTTTCCAAAACAAGTATTTGACATTATAATGGTAATTCCTTTTAGATATGCTCTCATTAAGTATGTTGTTATGCTTACAATTGTTAAACCACAACATATTTATGGCCTTATTCACAAACGATTAATAAAGTTAATGCGTGCATTAAAACCGGGTTTCCCAAATAAAAATCCAACATTAAACCTTCTATAATTTTATTAATCGTTTATGAATAAGGGCATTAGTGTTTTATTGACTGTCATCGCATGCGCACTAAGAGACTGTACGTAAAATTCACGTATCGCTGGAAATAAAAACTAATTATTGTACTTGCGTAATTTATTAAAAAAAAATAAAAAATGCACTTCAAATTTACATACATTATGGTTTTAGGGTTAATATGTACATATTTGAATATTGTTATTATTTTTTTTTAAGAAATTAATTTAAATAAATTAAATGAATTAAGACTAAAACAAAATTTCGCCGTGGATTTGTCATTTATTGCAATTTATCAAATTAAAAAATTCTATACGTCAAATTTACGTACTGTTGGTGTTTATGAATTATAAAATATCGTTATGGTTCTAGGGTTAATATTAAACAAATTATACATACTTATCGATTTAAAAAAATAATATAAATATTTTCTCTCCTTGTTCCTTGGAGTATTGTCTCAAATTAAATTTTATTAAATTAAGTATTTTAGCAATAATCACAGTCGAGCATCGATTTCTGCTAGGCGAGAACTTGCTACACTCACTGATCGAAAGTCGTGTGTGGTGTTGTTGTTGGATTACTATTATTATTATATCGGACCATAATATGATTACACTCAATTCTAATATTTTTGAATAATTAATATTTGTACGTAACTACTTTAGGTTTCAGTAGAAAGGAACTGGCTCAAGTTAGAATTTGACGTTACCTTTTTTATGTTTTTTTATGAATTCATATTATTTTTATTAAGAAATTAATATTGAAACAATTTATACATCAGACCATCAGAACAGATCAGTACTGATTTCGAAACCGCTACACCATCTCATCATCGTCCGTTGTTCAATATTTTTGTTATATTTTCTTATTCTTATTCAAACAAAATCTTGAGTTTGATAACAAAATATTTTGATTTTAACCATATGGTCAAATCATAATTTTACTGCTGCTATATAAATCAATCAAAATATGTTTATTATAGTTTATGGTGCCCCAAACATTTTTGTCTTTGCGTAACTGTTTTACTGTGTGCCAATTACTTACGTTTTGTGATAAATTCTGATATCTATGTCGTACGTGATATACTAATAATAAAATATATTTAAGTTATTATTGCCAACTTTCTCCTCCAGATTTTTATGAAACAAATGATTGAATAGTTCTTTAGCTGTTTTGATGTAAGAACGCATAAGCGTCAAGTACAAATTTTTATCTTTAAGAGTTGTGTTTCTTTGAGAGATTAATTTTTGGTAAAAAATATTATGTTAAACGTATGTATCTTGTAGGAATATATTCGGTATTTCTTACTAAACAATTTCTTAAAAATGTTGTAATGTTTGGAAGAGTGTGAGATATATATATTCTTTTTATTATCTTAAAGCACCATTTACAATTTGTTCCACATAAATTTACAACTATTCTTTACCACTAGTAATTGGAAGTTTGACCTAAATACCATGATAAAATTTCCACAAAAAAAAGGTTTAGGGTTTAAAACAAAATCTTTTTGGGGCATCTTAACTGTTGGGGCAAACAATAAAAAACTTTCATATAATAAGACGTAAAAATATGACATAATCCACTTTAATCCCCTTAACAATTTTAATCGTTGTGCTACTAATATGTATTTATTTAACTTTTGTGTTTGTTATTCAATTGTTAGTCAAACAAACGCTTGAGAGTTAATCTTACAAAAACATGTGACAATTGCACTAATCATCAAACCAAACAGAAGTAAAGGACATGATGTCCATTTTCATGTTCAGATTATGGTCTAAAGGACTTATTAACGGTTAAATGCTTTTGCAAACATATGGCACGAAGAAAAATCCATACAAATAATGAACACAAACACTCATATACTATTTATGGCTTCTAAATATATGTAATGGTGTGTGTGTGTGTGTTATTGTGTACTTGAATTGACAAATGAAATGGGAAATAAAACAGCAGGTTACATTTGAAATCTTGAGAAAATTGTATTGATTTTGACCAAAAGCTAAAACCAAATTAAACTCTTGAGAATGTAATATTGACCCTTATGGCCAAACAAATTTTTGATGTACTCGTTCTGCTTTCGGATTTGTATGCTCTTAAGAGCTTGTCCTTGTAATGCTGGATCTTCTCAATGGACTTAGAGATAAACTGAGATAAACAGCTTGCAGTTCTAAAGTGTGTCAAATTTTATAAATATTTAAGTTGCTGGTTTTACACACAAAGTTTGGATAAAAAAGCATGCAAGAGAAGAGATTGTACTATATTTTTTGTGCCACAATCGCATGCAGTAAATTATACTGATATTATCCTTTAGGTTTTTTCTACTTCAAACTGTTTTAATAAATTATGAAATTCATAGAAACAATTTTTACTTTTAAATTACTGAGATAACGTTAATTTAAATTTTATTTCTTACATTTTATATTTGCAAAAATATGTGCTAGAGTATACTAACACTGGTTATGTTTTCTTCTAACAAAAACATAATTCATAAAAAAAATTTCAACAGAGAAAAAGGACTTTATGAAAGTTATGTTACAAAAACTTTTTATTTTAGGACAAAAGAAAACTTATACAAAATTTTCAAATTTTAGTTAAAATAAGTATGAAAACAACTTAAATACACAAAGTCAAAGTCGAATATTAAATGACGTTCGTTTTACGTTCTATTATAAAGTAAACGCAGAGTAAGTTATTTTATTACTTTAAACAAACACAATCTGCTTAAGGCTTTTGTAGGAGCATTCATAATCTTACAAAGTTTTGACTGTAATCGAACCTCTGAGGCCAGTCTAATAATACTATCCACTAGAGGAGAAAATTCGTTTGCTGACCGAAGTATAAGAATGTAGAAAATCTTAAGTGAGCGAACACAATTTTTGAAAAACATAATAGGAGAAAAGACTTGCGCCAGGGCGTAGACCGAAATTGTAGAACATCATTAATAAAGTTTTAACTTTTTATACATCCTAAAGAATGTTTTGCATAATCTCTACAATCAAACAGCTTTAGATTATTCGGGTATTCTTTTCGGCTTTTTTATTTACGAGTTATTTTATTTCCTTTTTGCTTTTTTATTGGGAGTTATTTTTTTAGGTTTGTTCTAATTGTACCTTATTTCATTATTGTAACGAGTTATTTCATTGGAACTTATTTTCTTTGGTAGTTATGTTATGATGCAAATAATAAGGCTCAACAAGATGCATGTGCATTTTATAAAAAACTTAATATGATAAAAAAGTCAAGTCTACTGATAAGTCCATATACGAGTGTAAATTATATTCCAGAGGGTACCAGTAATAGTTCTAAGCTAAGCCAAATATATGCAATATTCGCAATATATGTGATACATTTGCTTTGCAATATATTCGCATATTCGACCACTCTCAAGCAGTTTGTTTGCAACGAGTACGAGTACGTTGAAGAACGAAGTTGTAAAAATATATTGCTCTTTGAAAATGAAATAGTCCATGAAAGTATAAAACAAGACCATTTTGTAGTCACAAGATTTTCTCTATAGTATACCACGAACTCTTGCAGGGATGTTACGCGATTAAATTTAATAAATTTAAAATCAATTCGCTCCCTCCACTTCTTCCATCCGTTTATTTATACCAGATCTCGGCTTTTTCCAAAAAATCGTTTAAGCTCTTTACAATAAAAGAAAATGTATACACTAAATTATTTTTAAGAGTCTACGAAGCCAACAAAAATATGTGAAGTTGAGTGCCATAATGAAATAAAACACTTATGATGGTTGTAAAGAATCATGATCTACTTTCAGCTCGCGAGGGCAGTAGTTATATTTTTTTGGTTTCCATAAATGCATATTTTGGTGACTTTATGTTATATATCTTATCCCTGTTGTAGGGTGAAAAAGAATAGTACTTCTATATAAGAGCCAAGAAGTACATAATTTTTTGTTTTCTTTTTAACATTACTCAACTTGAAATTTATTTGCTGCTGTATGTTTGTGATAGTATAAAGGAAATTTAAATTTAATATAATTTTATATCTATTTTTATCTTTCAATGGCATAATTTGCCAGGATGTTGAATTTGGCTTAAAGACATAAATGCTGAATATTATGGCCTATTTTCTTCTCTTTATATTTTAATTTTCTATTCTTTTGAATAAAATAAAAATAAATGACTATAAAATGAAAAATCATACGTTGTTGACATATGTTGGAGTTTGACGTTGATCAGGCTGGTGGCGATTATATGTTAAAATCTAGGACATATTTATATTGTATGTATGTGTCGGTGTATTGTACACAAAAATTCATATCTCTATTAAGTGAGTAATATTAAGTTGTTGTACAATCATGTGCATGTGCTTGTGGTTTATTGTTTGTATTGTTTTCTGTAGTTTCCGGTTCATGATTTATTCATTATAGTTAAGAAAAATTCACACACACGCACACATACACATACTCTGAAGAATTGTCATTTATCTATATATATAAATATATATTGTGTATTAAGACTTGTGGCTTTTATAATGTGATAGTCTTAAGGAAGTGTATAATAATTATGTTATATTAAATCTTCTCAATAACTGTATTATTTTATAGCTTATTTCCTACGGTATTTTAATAATTTTATCTTAAAACAATTTAAATGAATAAATTCTTTAAACAAGAAAACTAAAATTTTATTTTCGATCTCTTACAAATAAATAAAATATTATTATATGATAAATGTATCAGAAAACGATGAAACTTTAAATAAAAGTCTAGAAAAATTTTTAAATTTTTCATTGGGTTATTTACGGCTAAATAGTTGATATTCCTAATCACTAGATAGTATCCACCGTCAAAAGTGGTAAATCGAACAAAGAACGCTGATGAGATGGTCTAGCGACCCAAAATGCTACCCAAAAAGGCATAAATGAATTTAAAGAAATCTTAATAACTAAGTCCGTAAATTGACAGACAGCAAAATCTTACATCATATTGTAAATTTTTAAGACTTTATGTTGCGATTTGTAGCCTTGAGACACTGCTGAAGTCAGGAAAGTGAAGAAAATTACATGCGCATTTAATGTTTTTTTTTCGGTTTCAAGATGTTTATATTTTTTTTGTTATGGCTAAACGAATGAAGGTATTATACTTGTTTTTTTTACTGAAAGTTTTGTCCAAAAGCTATTTTTGGTATTTAAAAAAGAAATTATATTGAACATTCAATATAATTTCTTTTAAAAATTAAAAAAAAATAATTTATACACTTTTTTGCAAAAAAAAGGAAAGTGTTTTTAAGAGTGAATGTAGCAAATGTATAAATTATATTTTATACTACAATAAAGTTTAGAATCTCTTATTTTAGACCCAATAAAAAGTTTGCGCAAGTTTGCGCTGTTATTTTTAACGATTTTTTTTTTAATTTTCAAATTTTTTTGACTCATCAGACACTACTTCTAATAATTTTTTGATATCATATATGTTATTCACGTCACTTTTAACGCTCCACATAGGAATAAAATATAAATATGAATTTGCAAAATGCTTTACAATCGGTAAAAGTTATAAGGAGGGAATAACCCACACCCCAATAAAACCTGCGCTCTATATAACATTATTTGTTAAAAAATATATGTAAATACCTTAATAAAGTAATTTTTAAATGCACTTATCATTAAAATTAAATATAAAAAAAGTAAATATAGGTACATGAAAAATACATGGGTCAACCTAGTGCTCACTAAATATACGTATAAAAATACAAATAAGTGTTATTGGATACAATTTTTCTCAAAACCGTTTTGTAACTTCGAGAGATAACATAGAAAAAGTTTACACAAGATTACAGCTGTTCCAAATGGTAAAAGAATCTGATGACGAGAAATCGCATTTTTTTATTCAAGGAGATGAGGACGTATGACAATGATTTCGACGTTTTTAATTACTATAAATTTTTCTTGTATTAAGTATTAAACACACAGTGGGGTTTTTGGAAAAACATCCAAAAATCTGCCACTAGTTTTTTTTTATATCAAATTACACCTTAAACCATCAAAAATCTAAATCTTTCAAGTCAAAAAACACGTTTAATAATTTTGGCCAGCTTTTTGGCTCAAATCCTCCTCTGCGCGACCTCGAAATCAGCACTGATCTGTTCTGCTAGTCTGATGAACAACTAATTGTTCCAAATAAAAACTCTCCTAATAAAAATGTATGAATTTATTAAAAAAATTACCAAAGCTCTAAAAAGAAATGGGCAAACTCTGATTTGAACTTGACCCAAAAACTTCGTATCAATATATAGATACAAATATAAGTTCGACTAATTACTTAAAAACATTAAGTTTTATGAAGTTTAAAAAACAATATATAAATTTTAATTAATTGATAGAAACCCTTAAACGAAGCAAAATAACTATGTTCTATTTCATTGGTAATTTATAAGGTGAATATTAAAGTTAATACGAGTATTAAGTTAAGCAACTTATTAGGATATAACCGATTAGATGCCAGCGATTTATTTCTTTCCATTTAACTGCTCGATTAATTTAAAGTTGACTAGTAACCAATTTACTGGTTATAGAAATTGTTATATTTTTGGTGTCATTTAAATATGTTTTGTTATGTGTTTAATTTATTACATTGAAAAGATTCTTTCTTTCAAATCTGTCTAAAAATAAAGAAAAAATCGTTTAAAGCTCAAACATTCAAAAGATGATTTTAGAGTAAGTTATAAAGCGAACTGATTTACCTGTTTTTTATCTTCCAATAAGGCTTTTCGTTTTCGGTAGTCCGCTATTTTAGTAGTTGTCATGACTCAACCTGTAACTACTTGATATATGACAAGTAAAAACTGTAAGATTAATATAAACGGAACGATATATGATTCAACAATGCATTAAAATGATTGAAATTCACTACTAAATGGTCACCTTTTTTGGGTCGTCTTGAAGCACTTCCTCAACGAGCAACTGTGAAACTGGTGCAAAAATTTGAGTTGTTGGAACAAGTGTATAATGTAAAGTAACAAACTCCGACACTTCGTCGGAAGACAGCCCAGAATATTGCTATTGTAGCCCATGGTGTTGAAACGAACCCATGTTTGTTCATTTCTTGTCAATCTCTGAAATTGGTAATTTTGTATGATCGGAATAGGAAGTTATTTATTTGGCTGGGTCATTGGACCTTACTTTTTAGAAAATGAGGCTGGAGCAAATGCTATCGAACGATGATAAATGGTTTAGTATGGCAAAAGTGAAGAATATTGATGTGGACAATGGTTGCTTTCAACAAGATGGCACTGCGTACAACACAAGTATCGATACAATCGCTCTTTTAATTGAAGAGTGTCTTGTCCCAGTGATTTCTCGAAAAGGCGCTCACAATTGGTCACCGAGATCTTGTGATTTAACATTTTTAGGCTTTTTCTTTGGAGCTACGTGAAAGATAAAGTCTAATAATATGATAAAATAACGGCCTACAATCTATTCAAGACCTCAAAGATGGAATGAAGTTATCGAAGGTATACAGCCCTAAATGTGCAAATTGGTGATTAATATTTCATGAATGTAATATAGTCCTGCAAGCGTAGCCGCATTTGGCTGATAATGAAGAAGTAATGAAACACATACTAATGCTAACACCCACACCCCTTTTTTAAATATCAAAATAAAACCACTTATTGGAATTATTTTTCTGCTTGACTTATTTTATTATTTTTTATTCTTTATTTATTTTTTAATTTTTACTAAAATATCTTACAATACGAAATAATTAGTACTTTTAGTTATTGAAAGTAATTAATTTGTGGACAATTTTTATTAATTGTTTAACCGATCAATTCAATACTAACCCACAATTAACAGATTTATTAAAAAATCGTTTAATAGAGATAGAATAGAGCGCATAACTAATTAAAACAAAAAATCAATTTGAGTAGCCTACATCTTATTCTTTTCAAGTGTATTCAATTAATATTATAACTTTACTGCTGATACTTAAAGAATGAAATGGCCATAACATATAAGTATACTAAATATTTATTTTTTACGTGCAAAACAAATATAAATTTATTAACAAGAAAATGATCCGAAGCATAACATTTTAAACCAATATCATTGCTTATGCAATTTCGACTTTTTGATTATACTAGTAATGCAATATTTACTTTATTTAAAGATATTTTGATTTTATATACATAATACTGCTGCAAGAACGTTTTGCAGAAAACATAAAAAGAAATATTTATATATATTAGGGAAGCTTCAAATACTTTATATTGCTCTGATTTTACTTAAGAGATAAAAGATATCATTAAGAAATGAATTGAAATGACTTCAAGATTATTTTTTCAGATTAAGTTTTATAAATTATTTATACTCAAACTACGAAAAAAACAACACAAATATTGTCAATTACACGACAAAGAAAAAAATATTGCTTGCATTGTAAATGTTTTTTTAAAAATAACCTACAGCATTTTAAAACTATTCTAAAATCTACTGACATTCAACTTCGACCAAAGGTTGTAAATTATGCAATTGTTATTAGAAAGCATAACAAACACGGGTTTGCTGCATGTTATTCTAAATACAGCGCGAATATAATGTAGAAGCAAACCGAAAGAAAAGATATTATATTGTGGCTTCTCCTTATGTCATTTATAGTTTCATATTGTGTACTTTTCCGATAGCACCGTCCGGCAAATCAAACAAAATTCTTATACTTTAATATAATGACAAACGTCTGATTTTTAAGAACATTTGTTGAGAAAATATATATTGAAAACTTAATACCGAGTAGAACTTATTACATTTTCATCCTTCAATGTTGGCAACTGAGAGTAGAAAAAAGTCTTATATATTTTATTTTTCTGTGTACTTTCGGACTGTGTACTAAATTTAATGTTAAGAAATTCTTGTATTATATAATATAATAAATAAACTAACATCCTGTTTTATTATATTGTTTGTGTGCACTAAAGTTTTACAAAATATATTAATTTCTTAAATAATTTAAATTATTTTTATTTAAATTCAAAGTATTTACCAAAAAGTGTTTTAATAAATGTCTAATGATATCCACAGCCGGTGCAATAGTTATTATAATTATAAGCGACCTATAAAATGTAAAACCGCCGTATTATAAAAGATTTTTAAATAACAATTATAAAATACAAATTTTTTTTATTATTCTGGGTAAGCAGTATAAAAATGTATACAATCTCGAAGCGTTAATATGATAAAATTAAAATATACAATTTTTTTTTGGTAATCTACATGTGACGCGATGTGAAAAAGGGGCTTTATGTAGCCAGGGGTCGAATTTGTATTCTTGATATCATTGACTAAAGAAGAATATTCTGTAGATCGCTGAAAAAATTTTAAAATTTGTGTAGTCGTGGTTAGTTTTGAGATAACAAAAATATTTTACATTCTATTAGCTGTTAATCGAAATATATCAAAACATGAAATTTCGATCAATACACTTATGTGAATTCCTATTTTTACTCTAGCAAAAGATATATCTATAAAAACTATAATGTGACCGCATAAGTGAAGGTCTGTTCACATCTTAAGTCCCGCTTTTTGTGGCGTTTCAAATCCAACTCCACCTTTCACCGATGCAGCGCCATATGTAAACATCCTCTTCCTTATAGGCATTCTGAAATATATAAACATTTTAGCATCGTTAGAGGAGACCAAAATATATACCAAAATATTTTTACTAATAGTTTTTTTTTTTTTTTTAATTTTTTGGCTAAAGCTTGTAACATTTTTAGTCAGAAAGAATTGGACATGAGACAATATTCTAAAGGCACGAGGGAACATTTTAACATTAAATAATTAATATTAATATTTTCACTAATGTTTATAATAGATATTGCCTACATTGAACTGAAAGAACTCCTTTTAAAACCCTTAATGAATAATAATTTTTTTGTTCTTTATTATTAAAGTGATTATTTTTCGAACGAATTGGTTGTTAAGTAGTTTTTAATTCAAAATAATTATTATTTTGGCTAAAGCTTGTAACATTTTTTTTGTTTTGTACCGAAAGTACTCTTTAAAATAAGGGTATTTTAATTAGTTAATACTAATAATACTAATTATTAATACTAATTTTTTGTTTAATTATTGTTTATAAAAGTTATGTCGTTGCTAAGTTCATTATTGTGAATTCTTTCAATAATATGTACGTAGAAGTTTTAAAATATGTTTTTATTTTAATTGTACGCAAGGATAGATTCCACCGATATTATAAGTTAATACACAAAATTATAATTAGCAATATCAAGGTATGTGTAGAGATTTTCGGCTTAGCCAGGCTTTAGGATTTTTTCTCTGATTAAATCGAATAGCGAAGTTATTGAATAAAAATTATATATAAAATTTGTTCAAGCGATTTAATTTTTTTACGTTTTTGTTTTGGTAGTTTTTTATGCAATTAAATGAAAAATATAGTTCTTTTTCAATATTAATAGGATATGTAATTGAAACATTAATTTCATAGTATATGGTTAAATATTAAATATTTTCTATGGCAACTAAACTTCACAGGTGATTTTTCATAAGTGTGGCTGAATCTCCTCTTTCGATTCCCGATTAGATGTAAGCTGTTGGCATAAGCTGTAGGCTACACAGAACCCTATCTCGAAACAAAAGATTCCAAGCCCAGAAGATTTGTCATGCGGAAATAGATTCTTGCGTTCTCAGATATTACGGACTCTTTAATAAGACACCCACTGTCAGTTGGAAGTTCCTTGTAAGCTTCACTTGCGCACTAAATCTAAATAAAAAGAAACTCGTTTTTTAAAGTTTTTAATTTAATCTCAACTCAATGTAGAAATACATATGTATTTTTTATACAAGTGGGAGCACAATATGGAGAATAATTATTACCTCTTTGAGTTAATAACCGATAGGTACTTTCATTTCAAGGTTAATATTGATTATTCCTTAAACAACAAGTTTGATAACTGATTGAAATTTTAGCTCTGACCGTATGTGGGCAAATTCCAGAAACAGTCCACCGAACAAAATTTTTTAAAATTTATCTAATTTATTTTTTTTCTTTTTTTAGGGAATATTAGACTAGCTATATAATTTTATAAATAAAATAAATGTATTTCAATGATCATTAATGCACAAATTTTTATCAAATCCTACACTAACTCAGATCTTCTAATTTAATACAAAAAATTAAAAATTTTTAGGTATTCATATCATTACTTTACTGTTAATATCATTACTTTTACTTGATGGCCCGCTCGAAAGTAAAATTTTTATATATTGAATTCAATTAAATCTTAGTAAAAAAATTTGTGTTTAATATTTTGGAAACATTAAAATTAGGTATGATAAAAAGCGGCAGCATTTTTGGCTGCAAATAATTTATTTTAGAGTTCTCTTATATTCATCTTTCTTTTAGGAACTTCAATTTGTATCCTTTATTATGCAAAATTTGACTTTTAAAGCTATTTACCTCCGCTTTTTGTAGCGTGCATCACAAAACTTTGTTTCGCAACAAATACCTGCTAAAAAATAATTTTTTATTACATTTGAAAGTACGATTATATCCCACTAAACACTATACATAAGTTAAAAATACCTCTTTTGAAAGACCGAAAAATAATAATGTGAAAACGCGTAAGAATGAAGCAGGATTTGTGCATATGCCAAATAATATGCAGCAAGTAGAACACAAAACTTCTTATCACGAGCTAACATAAAGATCCACGGATGCCCAAAGAGCATATAGAAGAAAAAACTACTGTCTTCCTAACAACGAATATATATGATGTAAATCCAATTAAAACCTGTTCAGTGGTCCGACTTAGAACAGACTACTAAACGACAACAATTGATTTTGATGAACTTGTTGTTTGTATTGCATATTTTTGCATTGTAATGCATATTTTTATAACTTCAAAGAGTTTTGTTTGTTTTTTGAAATTCTTTAAAAAAAGATATTGAGACCTGTCTCGAATAATAAATTTAATAATATTTTCAAAACTTTTAATTTTCTAAACGATTTGGCTGCTTAAAGTCCAAAAACTTACCTGAAGTCCCATAATTTTAAGATAACTTTTAAAGTTTTTTTTGAGTTTCTTTAAATTAAACACGTATACGTTGACATTAAAAAACTACAACGTACTTATAAAAGAGCCAACAACCTCCCTAATATTTATTTATAAATATAATATGAGTATGAAAAAAAATTAAACGATTTCATAAGAGCTATTGTAAACTTCTTTACGTCCACGTGCTTTATTATCCATAAAATAAACGAAGAAATTGCTTTTGTTAGTAGAAAGAAATTATTGGGATTATGCTGTGATGCAAAATTTAAATAAAGTAAATAAAAGACTTACTCAAATAAATTTTTTTATTACATCTTTGATTGAGCTAAACAAACAACAAAAAAAAAAAACAAAACCGACTATTGATTTTATATTGAAAGTTAATATGTGCAGAGTTGTTTAAAATTAATATTTATACGTAACTGTTGAACTATTTAAGGTATATATTGAAATGAAAATTTATGGCTTAAGTTCTGAGTTTAACCATATCTTTTTAATTTAAAAAAATATTTTTGGATAAATTCATTATTTTATTAAGAGAGTACTTTTTATTTGAAACAATTTATTCATCAGACTAGCAGAACGGATCAACGTTCTTTGTTCGATTTTAACACTTTTGACGGTGGATACTAGTGACTTGGAATATCAACTATTTAACCGTATTATTTAACGAATTAGAATACGAAAAGTGCAACTTATTCATTATATTAAGGAGATGTGGGTAAACTCAGACAGATTTGAACTCAAGCCATAAATTTTCATTTCGTTGTTTAAAATTTTAATTTAAAATCTTAAAATTAAAATTAAATTTATGTATTTAAATAACAAAGCAGCTATTATAATAATAAAAATATATACCAAGCCAAGGTTAATTAAGTTATCAGATACACTCATTTCGATCGATGATACTTCCACAATTGTCAAATTTTTCAACAGTGGAAAAAAGTTTGTATCTGCTGTGAGAAAGTTTTTAATAACTGAAAAAAATAAAATAAAAGAAAAGTGACAAATTTATTGAACTAATTTGTTTGACAATTATAGAAATAACCCAAAAAAGCCGGCTGTTTTAGTTCTCTATAACGCCGTAATGAATTAATGAAAAGCGCTTCAAGTTTAATGATTAAAGCTGATAAAAGCAGTTCAAATTAAGTTTCATATAAAAATTATAAAATAATTGAGAGTCGGAGAAGCAAAGAGGTAAAAAGGACAAAACTAATAACGCAGGAATCAACACTTAATAATAATAATAAGTATCTATCCCTCTACAAATATTCAGAGCTGTACGATCACCACAAACAACAAAACTGTAGATATGATAAAACCAAAACATTAAGTACGAAATGTACAGCAACAAAAAGCCTTGAAGTTTAATTGCGCAGAATTTCTTTTTTGCACTTACACCGCTTTGCTTCCAGCCATTATATTACTTGGTTAATTAATGTAATAAATAATTTATTTCCACAAAACTGCTGATAAATTTATCTTTTTTTAAGCAATAACTTCAAACTTTAATAAAAGTTTCGCACTTTATCTTCTTGTTTTTATTTTTACTTAAAATGTTTTACTCTAACCAACCAGTAGCCTCTTAAAAGCTTAGACAACCGTAACAATCATTCAACAATAACATTTTGCAAAAGAAAACCCTCGCACAATAGCAATAAAAATTGTTTCGAATGCCCAATGAATTATCCTTTATTGCCATTTGCTATTTTTACACTCTAACAATAATGGAAAATTACATTTCACCTTTTCAAGTTTTCCATAAAACAGCATAAGGTCGATAGTCAAAGCTGCAACTCCTGCTGTGTGCATGAATAAATAGAAATTAGATGCATGAAATTGAGGAGTAAAAAGAGTGTAATGAAAATAAGTAATTTAAATATATTTGGACACACTTGTTAAAAGTAATTATACCTTAAATATTTCAACTTAAGCTGATAAAAAAATGTCTTTATAGGAGTAGTAAACAATAAACCTTTTAAGTGGTTTCTTTCAAAATATTTGCTTTTATTGTTTTGTATGTAGAATAATGAAATTTTTTTATTTGAGTTTTTTCCAATTCTTTCGAACCTTCGGTAGCGTTTGATTTTATAAAATAAAGCCTTGAATACAATTTAATTTAGGTGAGTCTGAAGTTTGACCATATTCAAGGCCCATGAAAAGCATTCGCTTCAGATTTTTTACACTTGCAATTTTAAGCAATTTGGTATTTTTTGTTTTTTTTTTTGACGTAGGAAACCTTTTCGGACTAGTTTTCAATAATTTCTTACTATTATTTATTAGAACCGTAATTAAATTACAAAGAAGAGCACAGGCTCGAATTTCTTATATAATTCTTTCCTAATTGTTTGTCTCAAGATGTTCAAACAAAACATTGAACCTCTTGGGTAAGTTTACTAAAAATATTTAAATAATAAAACTCTTTAAATGAGAAAACCGCAATATAAAATAAATTTCTTATATACATATTTATGTATTTATTTTCTGACGGAAAGATAAGTGCTTTAATTTTTAATTTCGAATTTTTTTAATTGTTATTAACATAATTTTTAGCTGATTTCTTATTAGAAGTCGTACATATACGAGTACTCCTTCTGTAAACTATCATTTGTTTTATTTAAAAAAAAGTTTAAATTGAAAAACAGCGAAGTTGTTTTGTTCAAGTTTGTTTGAACATTTTGTATCGCTTCAGGAAAAATAAATTGTACATGTGGTTGTTTTTATAATATTGCAAAAAATTCAAAATTTTGCATTATTGCAAGACTAAAGTTTTTGACGTGAAAACATTCAAGTAAACGTTTATTATCTCCAGCTTACACAGCGAACAAAATTTACTTCCTGTCATCAGTGTTCATGTGGGCGTGTTTCACTAGATTTGGGATGGTTTGTATTGTATTTGAATTTCGAACCATATACAAACCATGATCTTGAAAGTAATGCCAGAATTGCTAGTATTCCAACCTTTATGCTCCTCTTTACATCTCTGAACGATTTGGGGAAACACAACGTCTTGAATTTGTGTTGAGTACCCGCTGATGTGGGCCACATGAGCAACAAAAGGCTGACTTTATGGCAAACGGGCGCGGGCGTCGTCCATTTATTGGGCCTGAGCCTTTCTTCGGCGTCACTGTAGGTCACATTAAGACGACGAGATTTTCGACTGATTTCACAGCCAATATTATGCTATTATTTAGCTTCTTTTGGGACAGGAAACTAATTAATGAACAGTTGTAAGAATATTTAATTTTACCGTCGATAAGACTTATATTCTTACTAAAACTTACGCTCGATGAAGCATTTGAATCAATTTCAATTATCGCCTTCTACAATTGTAAAATTATGCATTCTCCTGAAACATATAAATAAAATAATTTGTTTAATAAAAGCAAACAAAAAAAAATTGTTTGCTATTAAGCAAATGGCACAAATTAAAATCATTCATATCGTATAACTTTTTAATGACTTTTATCTATTCATGCACCATTGGCCATGTTGTGTATTTTCAATTTTGTCCATTGGCATTTGTAGTTACAAGAAGATTAGAATAAAAAATAATTACAATTGACATAATTGCTAAATCGTGTAACAATTCCACATCATACTCCTTACTTACTTTTATATAGCAAAATTTCAAAATAACCATTTATTCAATATGCAGTTGAGTCTAAACATGTTAACAAAACATAAATTTCATAACTATGGCTGTGCAATGATTAAAATTTGTTCGGTGGCGTCAGCTTTTTATAATGATTTGAATACGTTAGAATATTAATGACGGAATGTTACGATCTTTCAACACAATTTGTAATGCCTAGAATTTATTTTGTTAATATAATTGTTGTAAATGCATAAATGCATTTAAACTGCTTTCAATTATGTAAAGATAGTTTCGGTCGTGGTTTTCAATAACCGAAAAAATCATTTGATAATAAATCAATTCTTTTAGTTATCTAACAGTATAGTATGGTGTTAGTTCTAATATTCAGAATCTATTGGTTGAGTAATGCCTTGTATGAGTATGATGCTACTTCTGCTTATGATTTTAAAACAAATGTAGTTAAACAAATTCGAGCATTTGAAAATACCACGTAAAAACATTCATGTAAAAATGTATACAAAAATATTTATTGTAAATTTCATTACGATTATCCCGGAAATAAAAAAAAAACGGTTACTGTAACGTTTGTAAATTTGTAACTGGATTTGCAATGTTTTTAGATTACAAAGTGATCATATTTGATGACATGCTGTATTCTAACGGTTCAGTTACTTTCCTATAAATTTATTTAAAATATTTTTGCACTCGCAACAGTAGCTAATAAAATAAATAAAAGTTCCCCTTATTTTTCTTATCGGCCAACGTTAATAGCCAAAGAATTATTACTTTGGAAAACAATCTCAAAAGTCAAAAGTGGTAAAATTGAACAAAGAACGCTGATAAGATGGTGTAGCGACCTCGAAATCAGTACTGATCCGTTCTGCTAGTATGATGAATAATAAAAATTGTTCTATAATATAGAACAATTTTTATTATTCATCATATTATTATTATATATATTATTATATATATTATATAGTACTCTCTTAATAAAAAAAATAATGAATTTATCCAAAAAATTTTCTAATAAAAATTAAAAATAAAAAAAATTAAATAAATGGGTAAACTCGGGTTTGAACTTGAGCCAAAATTAATCGTTTCAATATATAAAATAAAAAAAAATTTAAAGTTAAACAGTTTTATTGAAAAAAGGATAATGGACTAAGCGCAAAATATTAAAAAACAATGCTAATGGCCACCAAAATGTTGCTCGCTTTGTGGAGTACTGTGACAGCATTTTCTCCATGGTGTGCACACCACCCTTTGTGTGGTTATAATATAATGTTATATCTGGCTTATGCTGTAGACCAGATATAGATTTATCTTTGTGCATTGTGGACAGTAATACAACAGATTTATTTTTAGCCGGAACATAGGAAACCAACGTTGCGCCATCGGAAAAACCAAATAAACTTAAAGTAACTTCGCGGTTACGAGACGACTTAAATTCTTCCGGAATATACCTTTTATTTTTCTTCACTGTGCCTACGACGGACATTTTCCAAGTAGCCAGTTCTTTGGATAGTGAAAGTGTAGTAAAATAATTGTCTATGGTGACATTTCTTCCAGTGTTTTTATACACTTACTAACTCCTTTACAACACGTTCACCTTGATTGGTGTCTCTTACATTATTTACTTTTCCTGTATAGATCTGCCCTTGAAGGGGATAAAACGTTTGGGAGTCACATGCCCACGAGATCTTTATGCCGTACTTAGCCGGCTTTAAAGGCATGTATTGAGTGAAGCGTGTTCTGCCCCGAAATCGATACAGTTGCTCGTCTACGGTTATAGACCTTTGAGGGCGATAATGAGCTCTTAAATTAGCATTTACCATTTCGAAAAATCTCTTATAGGTGCAGCTTTATCATCTTGTTGTCGCGCCACTCGTGTAGCATGCCAATCAAAGCGCAGAAAGCGTAAAATTTCCACAAATCTATTACGAGACATTGTTGCACGATAGAGGGGATAAAAATTTTTTCTCCAAAGATCAGTGAGTGTCTCTTTACAAGAGTTGTGGCTGCCTATTACCAGCAAAATACCAAAATATGTACATTGTGAATAAAAAACAGCAAACAAGTCCATATAAAATTTGATTCAATTTTACATAGAATTATTCTTACTATTATTTATAAGGAAGTATTGTTTTTGGGTCCCATGGAGTTCGTTATAACCAAGTTTCATTGTACTTTGATAGAACTGAAAGTTGTTACAACTTATATAAAAAAATAAACAAAAATTATAAAAATATGTGACAAAAAATTGTTTATCGCTTACAAGCATTCAGTACCACCCGGGTGGGTATAAGCAAACGACGTAAATAAAAAACTTTGGTAAAGCGAAGGTTAATGGCATAATGGAAGATTTTATATGTTTAGATTAATCCCGGAAAAGGATTGAGAAATTAGATATTGTGTGTTATGGGTTGCTTTCTTTCTCTTCAATGTCTACGATTTAGGTGAGTCTGAAGTTTGACCATATTCAAGGCCCATGAAAGGCATTCGTTTCAGATTTTTCACACTTGCAATTTTAAGCAATTTGGTATTTTTTTGTTTTTTTTTTTGACGTAGGAAACCTCTTCGGACTAGTTTTCAACAATTTCTTACTATTATTTATTAGAACCGTAATTAAATTACAAAGAAGAGCACAGGCTCGAATTTCTTATATAATTCTTTCCTAATTGTTTGTCTCAAGATGTTCAAACAAAACATTGAACCTCTTGGGTAAGTTTACTAAAAATATTTAAATAATAAAACTCTTTAAATGAGAAAACCGCAATATAAAATAAATTTCTTATATACATATTTATGTATTTATTTTCTGACGGAAAGATAAGTGCTTTAATTTTTAATTTCGAATTTTTTTAATTGTTATTAACATAATTTTTAGCTGATTTCTTATTAGAAGTCGTACATATACGAGTACTCCTTCTGTAAACTATCATTTGTTTTATTTAAAAAAAAGTTTAAATTGAAAAACAGCGAAGTTGTTTTGTTCAAGTTTGTTTGAACATTTTGTATCGCTTCAGGAAAAATAAATTGTACATGTGGTTGTTTTTATAATATTGCAAAAAATTCAAAATTTTGCATTATTGCAAGACTAAAGTTTTTGACGTGAAAACATTCAAGTAAACGTTTATTATCTCCAGCTTACACAGCGAACAAAATTTACTTCCTGTCATCAGTGTTCATGTGGGCGTGTTTCACTAGATTTGGGATGGTTTGTATTGTATTTGAATTTCGAACCATATACAAACCATGATCTTGAAAGTAATGCCAGAATTGCTAGTATTCCAACCTTTATGCTCCTCTTTACATCTCTGAACGATTTGGGGAAACACAACGTCTTGAATTTGTGTTGAGTACCCGCTGATGTGGGCCACATGAGCAACAAAAGGCTGACTTTATGGCAAACGGGCGCGGGCGTCGTCCATTTATTGGGCCTGAGCCTTTCTTCGGCGTCACTGTAGGTCACATTAAGACGACGAGATTTTCGACTGATTTCACAGCCAATATTATGCTATTATTTAGCTTCTTTTGGGACAGGAAACTAATTAATGAACAGTTGTAAGAATATTTAATTTTACCGTCGATAAGACTTATATTCTTACTAAAACTTACGCTCGATGAAGCATTTGAATCAATTTCAATTATCGCATTTTCTCCATGGTGTGCACACCACCCTTTGTGTGGTTATAATATAATGTTATATCTGGCTTATGCTGTAGACCAGATATAGATTTATCTTTGTGCATTGTGGACAGTAATACAACAGATTTATTTTTAGCCGGAACATAGGAAACCAACGTTGCGCCATCGGAAAAACCAAATAAACTTAAAGTAACTTCGCGGTTACGAGACGACTTAAATTCTTCCGGAATATACCTTTTATTTTTCTTCACTGTGCCTACGACGGACATTTTCCAAGTAGCCAGTTCTTTGGATAGTGAAAGTGTAGTAAAATAATTGTCTATGGTGACATTTCTTCCAGTGTTTTTATACACTTACTAACTCCTTTACAACACGTTCACCTTGATTGGTGTCTCTTACATTATTTACTTTTCCTGTATAGATCTGCCCTTGAAGGGGATAAAACGTTTGGGAGTCACATGCCCACGAGATCTTTATGCCGTACTTAGCCGGCTTTAAAGGCATGTATTGAGTGAAGCGTGTTCTGCCCCGAAATCGATACAGTTGCTCGTCTACGGTTATAGACCTTTGAGGGCGATAATGAGCTCTTAAATTAGCATTTACCATTTCGAAAAATCTCTTATAGGTGCAGCTTTATCATCTTGTTGTCGCGCCACTCGTGTAGCATGCCAATCAAAGCGCAGAAAGCGTAAAATTTCCACAAATCTATTACGAGACATTGTTGCACGATAGAGGGGATAAAAATTTTTTCTCCAAAGATCAGTGAGTGTCTCTTTACAAGAGTTGTGGCTGCCTATTACCAGCAAAATACCAAAATATGTACATTGTGAATAAAAAACAGCAAACAAGTCCATATAAAATTTGATTCAATTTTACATAGAATTATTCTTACTATTATTTATAAGGAAGTATTGTTTTTGGGTCCCATGGAGTTCGTTATAACCAAGTTTCATTGTACTTTGATAGAACTGAAAGTTGTTACAACTTATATAAAAAAATAAACAAAAATTATAAAAATATGTGACAAAAAATTGTTTATCGCTTACAAGCATTCAGTACCACCCGGGTGGGTATAAGCAAACGACGTAAATAAAAAACTTTGGTAAAGCGAAGGTTAATGGCATAATGGAAGATTTTATATGTTTAGATTAATCCCGGAAAAGGATTGAGAAATTAGATATTGTGTGTTATGGGTTGCTTTCTTTCTCTTCAATGTCTACGATAAGTGAAATAATTTTTTCCAAGTGAATGTTCATCAAAACTAATTTGAAAAAAAATCACTTGAACCCTAAACATTTAATACAAATTATTTTTCTTAAAGGTTATTTCATAAGATCTCCTTAAACTATTGAAATAATTAATAAAATTATCTCACAGTTTATTTATTTTTTTTTTTGTTTTAGTTTAAGAATTATTATATTTGTTTTTTTTTTTAATAAAAAACTTCAAATAATAAATAATTTATTCAATTTATTAATTGAAATTACCTAATTTATAAAAAAAACTTATTAATAATCGCTTAATTTCGTTATAGATCGGTTAGCCGATTATTAATCGATTACATAAAAACCGCGGTTAATTAATCAAGTGATTAGCCGATTACTGCAAAAGCCCGATGAAATGAAAATCCTAGTAACCACTATTTTTTTAAGTTTTTATGCATTTTTATATACATTGTGTACGTGAAATATTATGATATGAAATGATTTTTTAGGTTAAATTGCATTTTAATTTAAATGAACTTAATAAATACATAGAATATATATTATTTAGTGGTTACGTGATGTTTTTCAATTATATGTGACGTCCGACTTTATTCAGTTTACATAATACTAAATCAGTTAAACAATTATTTTAAGTAAAAGTAATTTTAAAGACTGATGTCATGCCACAATGTCTTAAGCAACGGTGTTGAAAATAAATAATGTTAAATGCACCGGAATATACAAAAGTTTTAACATATAAAAATGCTTTAAGAAAAAATGTTTGCTATCGGACTTAAGGGGAAAGAAATGAAATAATATATGCTTACATGGGTGTGAGCTTTTAAGCAAAACAAGAACCTTTATAAATTTAAAATTCTGCCTTGTTAGACAATGGTTTCTCATATTTTGTAATGCTTTGCCATTGTTAAGCAGTAAGAAGAAAATGTAATACTTATGTGCAATAGACAAAGAGAAAAATTTATTCAATCCAAATAATAATGTGAAAAAACCAAAGGAGCATCCATGTAAATTTGAGTCCCAACAGAAAACTTTAAAACGGAGGTGTGTATACGTTGGTCGTTTGTTAAATGTTTGTATTATATTTGCCAAAAATTCGTATTCACTAAAAAATTATGCTTCAAAGTTATCAGCTTAAAAAGAGAGAAACGTTAAAAACTGCTAGACCTTGTTTATTGGAGGCATGCGTTTTATTTAGTGAGTCTTCGCTTTGAAGCAATACATTTTAAACACAAAAATCGTTATTCCAAATTAAGTGTTAATCACGAATGCAATCCATGGCTCTTATTTTAACATCTGAAAATATGTTTCATTGTTGCACATTTAGTCCTTCCTATTCGAAATTTACAGCGTTTTATTTTCTAAAGAAAAAGGCAAAACTTTTGCCCTTTTTATTGAAAATTTGCAATATAATTTTAGTCTGAAGAAAACTCTGAGTGGCGGTTTTTTTGATAAAAAGTAAAAGAAATGTTAAATTTTTTAGAAAAGAAAACGTTTTTTTATTTTTAATAGCTCCACTCTTTATTTTTTAATTTGCACTCATTTTACATAATTTTTTCGTATCATAAAATTTGCTGTAAAATGAAAAATTTATAAAAATTAATATAAGAAATGTGTCTACTTAAATTTTAGTTTTTAATTCATTTACTAAGATAGTTAATATTCCTACTTACTAGTATACATCGTTGCAAGTGGTAAAATTGAATAAAGAGCGCTCCTGATATGCTTTAGCGACCTCTAAATCAGTACTATTCCGTTCTGATAGTCTGATATTTAATATGTTCCAATATTACTTTTTTAATAAAAACAATTTCCATAAAAAGCACCAGCGAAAACAATTTTACATGAACGTAAATTTTTCATAAAAACAAGAAGTTTGTAAATTCATTATTTGAGCCTTAGCCACACAACTCCTTTGAAATTGAACACGAACCTTAAAATAACTTTATTATTTTTAATGGAATATTTGATCGATCAACATGTTTAAGAGTAGAATATTTTAAAAAGCGACCATGTTCTACTCAACACCATGTGCCTTTTTCTAACCACATTTGTGTTAATTTCTTTCATCATTGCATAGGAAAGGACAAATATAAATATTTGTGAATGAGAACAAAAGTTATTAAATTATATGAGATATTCTCCCACTTAATTTTTCAAAAAATGTTTTATCTTAAATAGTTGCTATATTTTTCTTGGGAGTTCTTGTTTAACCATTTGAGGTTTTAGATATAAATAAATAAATTATTGAAAGTCTACTAATCTGGCATATTCATTAGTGAATCGCTGCATTTAAGTTATAGTGTAGATAAGTAGTTCTTTAAACAAAAATTAAGCAAACAATTCAAAAATGTAGAGCCTACAGGACATTAGGAAAAACATTTTTCTAGTCACTATTATCCACCGTCAAAAGTGGCAAAATCAAGCAAAGAACGATGATTAGATGGTGTTGCGACATCGAAATCTCTACTGATCCGTGTTGTAGTCTGAAATATAACAAATTGTTCCAAAGCAATACTCTCGTGATAAAATAACGAATTTATTCAAACAATTACTTGAATTAAAAAGAAATAGGTAAAGTCAGACTTGAACTCAAGTCAAACAAATAATTTCAATAAAAACATCATAACCGATGTATTTGAAAAAAAATCCTATTAATTTGTAATCAAATGCTCGTCTTTAACTCAGGGTCTGGGTGGTGGATCTCAGCTACATGGACATGGAGGTTGAGTCATAATGAGCCACTTATTAAAATCGAGGTATTTTGTTATATTTGTGAAAAAATATATACAATTTAGATTGAATGTAATTTTATTAAGCAAATTTATTTCCTTAAACATTTCACATTAAAAAAATCTAACAAAGGGGGCTTTATGTGGGGGTTAAGATATAATACGGTTAATAGTATTTAATACAAAAATGTTTTTATATTTCAGTATAAGTCTCTGTTCATGTAAAATTATAGTGTAAAGTCTTTAAGAAATTTTAAAACTTAAGGTTAAATGTTGAAAAAGCTAAACTTTCTGGAACTACCTACCTGTTTAAGTAATACATATCTGTAGTTAAATACCGGTGTGCTACTGACTTAAATACCCACAGTTACAGAAAGTTCATTTAGAAAAAATAAGAATAGAAAAATGCGCTTTGTTGCACACAATTAAACATACACTATAAATTTTCATAGTAATACAAACACATAAACACATGTTAACGCACACGTATACCAGGATGTCTGCTGTACGTAGTAAATGAATGATAAATTTTACTAACATGAACTTGTTCACAGGAATGGGTGGGTTGGTTGTCTTACATACATGAGTATTTCTGTAACATATTTTGTGTAAATTCTGTTTCCAAGCGAATGTAGAGTTCAAAGAATGTGGCATTGTGTAACCAACATAAAAATAGACCAGCAAAAACTGAGACAAATAACGTAACACATTATCTGACTTAAAGGTTTCTTCAATAATGCCGATTTTTTTAATTTCATTTTCAAAATGACGTACATACAAATATGCAAACTTAACAAAGTCTTACATCCTTTATGAATAATTGCAAACAAAAATTATTTAATAGTTAAAATAAGTTTGACTAAGCTTAAAATTATTTTTGCCTTGTTCCCGAAAGGGAAACAAAATTACAAAAGCTAAAGCAAAACGCTTTGAATGAGAATAATAATATTTAACAATTTATCAAAGCGAAATTAAATATGTAATTGTAAGATTACTTCATATGCAGTATAAATATATATAGCCAAGGCTGTCAAGAAGTTGGTAAAGAAAAGTATCCAGGTAACTTGGGGTAGTTTGGTATTACTTTTGATAAAGCCCTAAAATAGAAGTAATTAAGAACAAAAGAGTATATTGAAAAATTAAGCAAATAATCTGTTACACATGTAGGTTCCATGTTAAAGAGGTCGTAAGAGTCAAGTCAAGGGGGGTGTAAGAGAAAGTCCATACTAGCAACTTTGGTCTTAGTTGTAGTACTGGCGGACTCCGTGTTCTACTTTTACATATCCCTTCGCAAAAACGAATATTAATTTTCAATTTCCAGGTTGCTACTAGCCGAAGACCTCACAGATCAACTTGATTCTGAATAAATATCTATTATTTGGTAGATCACCATTAATGTAAATAATTTTTTCTGTTGCTGACTTTTCTTAGAATTAAATATTGAACTTAATATTTATGGAAATAGTGTTCAAATATACTTTACACGATTTCTCACTTTCGAAAACTTCGTTTGCCTGAACTCAATGAATAAAATTTCAATTTTGGTTTTCTAAATGTGACTATATTAATTTTTATTTAAAAACAGTGAATGCATTTTTTGCTAACTCCTATATTTCCCGTAATCACCGGCATTTTCCGGAATTGCAAAAAATTCCCTGTAATGTGGTTTTTAATTTATATATTCTGGGAGCTCCCAAACCCAATTTATAACAAATTAAAAAAATACTACCCATATCTAGAATTCTTAAAAATTTTGCTCCGTAGTAATATAAGATAACTAAAACAGTATTCCAAAGTTAAGGATATACTTGGTCGTAAATCCTAAAGATGCCGGAAATATGTTTTAGAATTTTTGACATTCATCACCTGTATAAGCCGCATTTCGAATATTTTGCCCTGTTTTCTCTCATATTATTGTACGTCGCCATTTTTTTTCAATTATCCTGTATATGAAAATTAGAAAGTTTGTTTGTGTCAGTTCATAACGGAAACCAGAAAAAAGCAGAGGAAACAATATAATCAAAGCGATGATGGGGCTTCTGTTTGTTATGATATACTTATATTCTTTCAGGCATTAATTTTTTATATTGTAGCAGTTATGTAATCACATCTAAGTGTTCATGCTTGCTATTGTTTACGTTCTTTCATTATTTGCTTTTATGATAATAGAGACAAATTGTTTTTATTTATATCATATGTAAGTGTGTAATGGTTGAACATTTTTTTTTATTTCATAGAAAGTTTCATGTTGAAAGAATCAAAACTTTGAAAAAAATTACGAAATTGAAGGAAAATGACAAGGAAAGTGGTTGAATTGAAGAAAAAACATAACTTTTAACACTTTTGTTGTATATTCTGCTTTAATGTAATTTCTTCGTATTGTTGTTTAATTAATTTAAAAATACGAAAATAGTAACAGAGTCATGAACATCTGAAAGACTTGAACAATATTTACAAAAGCTTCTTAAGTAGTTCAAAAACTTTATATAAAGTGCGAGCGTACCTTGTATTTTGACACCGATTTTTTATAAATTAAATAAAATTAATAAGTTATAATGCTAAATGCTATGCACGACATATGCTCAAAATGAAATGGGTATTTTGAAATTTTGCGGGCTGGGTGGGTCCGATTGACAGTAGATTCGCTTCAACGTTCTAGCAGGAAAAACCTTTAATAGAAATTTAACCTCATGCGAATAATCAAGCTCTTTAATTGATAAAAGTACAGACTAATCAGTTAATCAATTATTTAAGAGTTCTGAATAATAAAAAGGCTTATTGATCATAAGCTTATTTGAATTTCCAATACGCAAAGTAGAGTATTTTTATTGAATGATATACAGCAAACATTTTTTACAATATATACAAGTTAATGCTATATATTCATATAAAAAAGTAAAAAAAATAAGAAAATCGAAAAGAAAAAATTAAAAATTAAATTTATTCAATTTTATATACAATAACTGTGCGTTCTTCAACTGCGAAATATTTGAAACTCAATCGTTATATCAGTTAAAACCAAATCACACATATTTAAGTCAAACGTTCTATCAGTTTTTCTTAATAGCTGAGCACCATGGCTGACAATAGCAGTAATGAACTGTTGCCGCCAGGCCCTAAACCATAACCCACAAGGCAGTAGAAGAAGAAATCAACCAAAGACTAAATGGTATAGAAGCTTGCTTAATGACATCAAAAACAGCGTAGGAAGCTGCAACAAAATAAAAGTACTTGCGACTATACTCCACGAATCTCTGATTAAATAGTTAATCATGATTTTGAATGATCAGCAACATAATTAATTGATAAATAATGAATATGATCAGTCATATGACCGATTAATCAGATTCTGATTAATCAAAATGTGCTTACTAGTCGCACATCCTTAATTGTCACAGATATTAGATATTTAAGTCTTTTATGTTAACTGAACTGCTTGTCATACAGATAAGGAACTTCATAACAAATATTTGAGTGCAGGGGTTAGATAATTAAGAAATATTTTCTAATATAAGAAATAAACTAATAAGTAAGAGAAAACTAAAATAAATAAACTCATGTAATTGATCAAAACCAATGATCTTAAGCTTAATAATTATTACATAGCAGCACAGTCACCATCATTATTCATCTACTCAGAGCTTACGAAGACTGAACAAAATAATATATCTTAATAAATATAATTAAGAAAAAAAATTAAGTAAAAATATTTTTTTTGCTTGTTTTTTTATTTATTTACAACTTTGAACAACTTTAAACTATAATAAACACTTGTTACAATAATAGTTCTATCTACATATATACAATGTCCCAGAAACGAGCTCTCGAGTATTTTCAATATAATAAATTTTGTTTTACAAATAATTATTTTATATATTTAGCGTAGTATACACGGAAATCAATATATTTATTTTGTAATGAAAATTTTATAAAATCATTACTTATATATAGGCGAAGGATAAAAACTTAAGTCTAAATGTAAAAAGAAAAAGGAATTTTATAATTTCTTATTCATTTAACCACCAAAATTTGGCTTTTGTACTTTGCAAAATACGAAGCTTCATATTAGCTATACTTTTGTCGTATCGACTATTATTATTTGGTAAATTGCATTTAACTCCTTTGATATTCGCACGTCCAAAGTTGTGATAAAATACTGGAATGAAATTCACATCTTGAGTGATATTTAACTTGTCTAAGTATAAGAAGGACTCATGGGGGCCAAAGCCTTGCTGTAAGGCAATAGATCTATAATTATCGTTTGTGTAATATTGTGACATTATTAAATTGTTTTTAATGCATGATATGGATCTCAGAATATTGTTTCTAATTATATTGATGATAAAGTTATCAATTCTAATAATGTTTGCTGTATTATACATTTTTTTATTTGAAACGTATTTCACATAGTTACTTTGTGACGACGATCTATACAAGGACGTACAAGCCCTTAAACATTTTCGTTCGAATACTCGTATTTTTTCCATGAAAGATGGTGAGATAATTAACCAAATATGTAAGGATTGGTCTGATAAGTGACTGGTACATAATAATATTTACCCTTCGTTTTATGTATTTTGAGTAAAATAATGATTTATAAACAAAAAATGCATTTCGTGATTTAGTAAGTGTTTCTTTAACATGATTATCAAAGTATAAGAACTTATCTAAGTGAATGCCTAAGTATTTGATCACTTGTTTGTTGGGTATATTTATATTACCTAAATTTGAATTAATCCCGAAATATTTCCAGTTTATTTTTATATTATTGCTACATTTATCGACTGGGGGTCTAAATAAAATTGTTTCGCATTTTTGAGTATTTATCTTCATATTCCAATCTACAGTAAACTGTTCAACGATGTTAAAGGATTGTTGTAGATTTATGTTTTTTTTTCAATCGCGGAGTCGGCGTGATATATAACAATATCATCCGCAAATTCTACAACGTTTTCTATTTTGTTGAGAAGGGCAAAAATAAATAGATTAAAAGGAATAGGGGAGTTGACAGTACCTTACTGTAATCCATTAAGAATTTGAAAAGTTTTTCTATTTGTATAATTCTGATGAATCACTCTAAAAGATTTATCGCTAATCATATTCTATATGATTACTATCATATGCAGAGAAAACTTAAATTCAAATAATTTAAATATCAAACCTGGAATCCATATGCTGTCAAAGGCTTTCTGTATATCTATGAAACAAGCACCTGTACAATGTTTCTTGTTCCAGTTCCAATTGATATTCGATATGTTTAAATGCGACATGCAGATAAATAGTATCCACAAACTCTCGAATCACCCAGTGATCCAGTGAAGACATTTTTGTAATATTTTACACACACGAAACTTGAGTATTTTTAGATAGAAGTCTTGATTAGAACGACTGAATAAAAAACATTCAAAATAATTAATTTTGATTAAAAATATTTTTAGTCGTAATAAAAATATGAATATATTTTTTTGAAATTGTGTGCAACTAAAATTTTTTCTAAAATGTATTTTTGAGACTTTTTTGTGGGTAAAGCAGTGGTTATAACTGGTCTCTTCAAGTTAGTCATTCGTTTATATTAAATAAATTAAGCACAAATTACTTTAATTTTCAACATAGTTTGACTATAATTTTAATTTATTTTACTTCAATAGTCATTGAAAATACAAACACAAAATACGCACAATTTGGGTGATTATTTTTTATAAAAATACATCTGGAGAGACGCTTTTTGGTTTAAAAAACTAATAAAATTATAAATACTTTGAATTTATCTTAGTTTTCTTATTGCGATTATATTCAATTGCAGCACATAATTTAATTTATTTAATTTATTTATTCATTGTGGTTTATATTAGTCATACATTTAATTACGTTTAAAATTTAATTTAATGTAATTTATTTATTTTAATATGTGAAGAGTTATGACTATGTGAGATGTGTGTTCACCCTTCAAAGTTCTCTTTATACTTTTCGTTGAATATATGCTTAAAAAAATAAATTACTTACAAAAATACAGTGAACTGGCATGAACATTTATGAAAAAGGATTACAAAAAATGTTCTCTTCTGGAAGGTTTAGATTTATTTTCTGCAAAGGTTTCATAAGAAATAAAGGTCTTCCTGTTGCAAGAATCTCTAAAATTTTATTTTTTTTTGGTTTTCTTTGTTTTTTATAGAAAAAAGTTTCGATAATTTTTAAAAGTAAAAACAGTTGTTGCATATAAAATTTGCTGCTTTGGAATGATTGACATTTAAGGTTCATATTTGTATATTATTTGTTGGTTCCTTTTCAAATTAAAATATAAAAAATATTTAATAAATGAAAAACTCTCATCTCTGCAAGATGGCCGTTATGAGGACAGTGATACTAAGATGCTGCCAACTAGTAGATTTGGATTGGATTATTAAGAATTATGAAAACACTTGACTTTGGCTTGCTAAATACTACAAGCAGTTGCCTACTAACATTTTGTATGTAATCCCAACTATCGGAACGGGACAAAGGCTATAATAAGTATCTTATGACCAGTTTATTAATAATACTGTGATTGAGATTTCAAATTTTTTGTCTTAACAAATTAGACTGAGATTGGGCAGAACTTAATGACAGATGCTGAGTTCAACAGTGCTAGCCATTATTTAATTTTAGTGTCCTTGTTCGCGATATTCACAGTCTAACAATTTTATGCTTAATGATCATAAAAATGTTACCAACGCAATAAGTTTTAGCGCCAAAAATTCAAATGTTTAACTTTCGCTTTTTGAAATAAAATAAACGCCATTAAATTTGTAACACTTTGGCGACATAAATACCGAAAACATGTACCAGTTGATAACTCACTTGAAATATAAACAGCTATTAAAGTTTACATTTTTCTAAAATTTAGTTTTCAAACTGTTGAGTGGGAAGAAATTACAATAAAGATAATTAATTTTTTTTTTAATTTTTTGTAAATAAAATTTTACCAAAATGTATTACAATACTGGAGGTGTGTACTTCAAAAAAAGATAAAGAGATTTCACTAATTGTTGGTATTATGTGTCGAATTTAGTTTTTTTTTTATTGTGACTTTGCGAAAAAGATTTTTGACTTCTGTGGTATAGAACTTACGTTCTTCGCATTTCTTCGGGAATTGATACATATCAGGGCTATAATTGCAAAGGCTGTAATCTCCATTTCAATACTGTATCCAGCGGTCGACTCAATCGACTGCATTATAGAATTTAATATTAAACATTTACATAAATATATATAATAAAATATAAAAACAAAAAGCATTCTAAATAAACAACTTAAGTTTCTGTCTCATTTCTATGCAAAAGCAAATTGAACAAACACACATGCACACTTTTTTTATTTTTTAAGTTGAAGCTGATACATGCTTAGTAGCAATTTTTAATGCTTATACATATCGAACCGATTTTAATAAAATTAAAGTTGTGCACGTCTATGTAAAAAACCGTTTAAAAACTATAAATCTTTCCAAAATCGGTTCATTATTACGGCCGCACAGTGGCTGAAAATCGTTTTTCATTGGCCAAAACTCTGTAACTTTTGAACCGATCAAAATATTGAAGTAATTTTTTTTTTTATTGGATAGATATTTAGTTCAGCTTGACTCAGTTTAAATTTTATTAAAATTGATTGAGGACTTTTTAACGAATTCTAGGTTTAAGTTGAACTTTTGAATTTTTTTTAACTTTTAGAGTGAAATATGGAATTATTATTTTTTTATTTATTAAAAAAATTGAATATTTGGAAATTAATAATAATTATAAATAATTTTTGTAATAATGGAATTTTTTTTATGTTACACTTAAAAAAATTGTACACTGAAAAAAATAGTAAAATCAACTGGAGATTTTGCTATTACTGAAAAATTTAAAATTTTTTGCTAACAAATTTGCAAATTTGTTTACACTCAAAGAATAGTTACACTTAAAAAAAACGTTAATAATATTATCTAAAAATATTGCTATTACTACAGAAAAATTTATTATTTTTTGCTGTCAAATTTGATAATTTTAAAAACATTTTAAAATAAAAACTGCAATAAATTTTAATAGCATTTGTAACAATGGTAGGTTCGTTTATTATTATTTTTTACTAATACTATGTTTTTCGTACTTAAATAACAATGAAAGGCAATTATAATTATTATTCATTTGACTCAAATATTGATTGCAAATATTCCATATTTTGTTCTGTGCTATCTCTGTTCTTTAGTAGTTTTTTGGCTTCTTCATCTAAATCCCGATGTTCCACTTTCCATTGATTTCGAATACTGGAGATAAACGGATCTGACGTTGCCAATAATATATTAAATAGATCTTCATTTGTTGAATTTCTTGAAATTTTTCTAGTATTGTGCTCTCTATAAAATCTGTAATCCTTGTTCCTTTTTTCCTGAGCCTCCTCTGATAGATCTCCAAGTGGCACCAAATGATATTTAATGACATCTTCTCCATGATAAAGGATTTTGTGAACTGTTGCAGACATATTTCTCCATGGGTAGTTGGTTGTATATATTTTTGCAGTTTCCTTAGCATAATCTCCAAATTTTCTAGAGTCAATTTCTTCATTGCACGCAAGTACTTCTAGGATTATTTTAAATCTGAAAATGAGGTTTAAATCCACTCCTGTTATTTCAGATGCTGTTTCTGGATCTGAAAAGAATCTTCTTGCGGTATTGCCATCATTTGTATTGCCTGACCCTTGTTTTGGCTGATCTATAATCAATCCTAATTTGCGATATTCATCTTGAACATGTTTCTTTTTTGCACTTCTTAACTCTTTGTTGGTTTCGTTGTTTCTTATTGATCCTGAAGACCCGAAATCCAAATCATAACTGATTTTTAGTATGTGTTCCATAAGTCGTATTCTTGCATGTAGTGGTGATAATCCAAATTCATATGCATCTTTATTATCTAATGATTTTGTCGGGACCTGGTTTAATTGGGTTGATGTTGCTTGGCATATAATGCAGCTGGATGCAGCCTTCGTGTTAGTCAAAGCCTGACCTACTTTTCCATCTATCATTGTCAGCACTAATTGGTAGCTTACTTCAATTTGCTGCCCATCCAACTGTAATTGTAATGGCTGTGTTGTTGCAATTTGGGTCTTGATATCACTAACTTCTTTGTTAATGGCATCATGAGTTTCTTTTTTGAATTCAAATTTGATTGGCCTGCAGTATTTCGTAGAAGATGGTGTCTCATTTTTCCAAATATCCATTGTTTGCGTTGTACTAGTCGAAGGATCTGAATCTTCCAAAATCTTTTTCAATCGCAATGGTACAAATGATACCATGAACATATCTGAGTCCGATATATTTTCACATACAGCTTGTTTGTATTGTTTTTGTCCCGAAGAACCATCACATCCCCATTTCCAAAAAAGAATTAACTTTGTGTTTCCATATTTCTTTAACTCATTTCCTGTTATTGATTGTAGCAAGCGTTCGGCTGTGTGATCAAGTAGAGATTGTAGTTGTACCTCTGCCGAAATTGGTGTGATTGTAATAGTGTCCTTTGATGGCAAACAGTCCATTTTAGCAGCGGTTATGTGATGATATGCTGGATACATATTTGAGCCTTTTTCAATCGCACGCAGTCTGAGCTTAATATATTGCTGTTTTGTTAATTTCAAATCCAGAAATAATGCTAATGCCTCCTCATTTGTGTACTGTATTACATCACTCGGAGTTGGTATACTTTTAAGAATCCGTTTTGTTCTCACTGGACTAGCTTTAACAACTTTTTCAATGATATCCACTTTTGTTAATTGGTTCTGTGATCGTAATTGATGTAGGAAAGATTCTTTTATATTTGTACAACCAATTGCATCGTTAATATCTTTAAGTTTCCGCCTCTTAGATCTATCGCTGCAGTTGCCCATTAATGATTTGCGTGGTCTTCCACCCTTATCTTGCTTTGCTGTTTCTGCAGCGACAGTAAGTTGGCCTTCTAACCAGGTTGCACTTTTTATATAAAACTTTTGTTTACTGTAGCTAACTTCTTTGTAGCGTTTTTTTAGTGCTTTTACGAAATTAAATAATTGCTCTTGCATTTCGGTGCTACACGAATTTAAGTTTAATTTTATTTTAACGTAGCTAAGAACATCTTCCTGGTTTTTGTTTCTAAAATACTCTTCGGCCAGTTCTTTATAACTGAAGCTCTCCATATTTTTCTGAATATTTTTATTTGTGTCTGTTATGTTTTAATTGTACACTTAAAGGATTAACTTATTACTGAGTAATCCCTTATCGAATCCGTATTTTTATACATTTTTAGATACATGTTATTCACACATTGATCTTTAATTTCATAGCAGGTACTGCTTAAATTGCACATGTTGTCCAGACCTTAATATCAGGTAAAACTAATTAGTATCTCGCCAATATTTGTTGTTGTTGTTGGGTTATTTTTTTTTTTCTTTAGTGCTTTAATGTCGCGATTATTGTTATAAAATTGCTTATGACTTTGGTTGACCCTAACATTTGATAACAGGTAAATTAAAATTAAACCCTTTCGCAGGTATTATATTTATTTTTTTTAGTTTTACGTAGTCTAAAGTAAAAAACATAAACTTTTAGGCAAAAAAGTGAAAATTATATACACCATTGTATACGAGTACTTTGGAGTAATTTCATTAAAATGAAAAAAGTGTTCTACAGACGGCTCGTCGCGGGTGCAAAAGTATATATAGCGTTAAAGAGGACACTTTCACCTTTCTCCGGGTGGTATACATTTCTTGTTCCCTTTTGTTCCCTAGAAGTTTTATTCCACTAAAGTTTAAATTTGAGAAAAATATAGTAGTTTCATAAATATTCCGTAACGCCCTTAATATTAAACGCTAGAGCTCTGACCACTTACAAAAACTAAAGACTATAATCCTACCAACATTATAAAAAAGACCGCAGGCCATTATCGATGATAGCTTGCGAGTAGTAACCATTTATTTTTTATAAAAAACAAAAGAAAAACACCTTTTTCTGAAATTAAAAAAAACCGTTGAGTTTGACAGCATGCCACGCTCACAATTATCAATAGTTTACCCTAATTTTTTGGCTACCTTAATCTGGATATATTAGCTGCAAAATGGCGTAAAAATTTTAAAAATCGGTGACAAAAAAAAATTTGAGTTTTGGCCAATGAAAAACGATTTTCAGCCACAGTGGGCCGTAATAGGTATCTAAAAAAAGTATTACCTACTAATAATATAGATGATCTGTTAAAATTAACCATATCTGTGCCCCAATATAATAACTATTTCTTATAATTAAATTTAAATTTAAAGATAATTTAAATAAAATCTCTTGAGATTCTTTTAACACAAGACAGAAAATTTTTTTCTTTAAAAATATTCATACTAATTTTGACGATTATAACTTCATTTTCTTTTTAATATTTTTATAAATTTCCAGTTGTTTATTTTGTACAAAATTATTATGGCAGCATGTAGTTCAGGCAGAATAGCACACAAACCTTAAGGGTGAAAAATTCGAAGTTAATGTTAAACATTTTTTCTTCACGTTTTGTATTAAAATTTTTAACACTCTGACTGCCACGAAATTTTAATCCTTTTTTGAATAGCTCTTTTGTTAGTCAAAAATATCTGACAAAAATAAACTACAAAATTGTTTTGTCACAGACCTTGACCTGACAAAGAGTTGTTAAATTATTTCATTGTCAGACACTCTAAGAAAATATTGTAATATATTTAAAAGTCTGACGGTTATTATATACAAATCAAATTTTGAAGCAGGAAATGAACATTTCTGATTTTTTTTATCTTAAAATGCACTAAGAGAACAATACCATAGAGCTAGACAAGACTACAAAACTACAAAAAATCGTTGCGCTTATAGCAAACATTTTAATAAATTTCATATTCGCTGTTGTGTCCCGTTATGTATCGGGTATTTTTGACTGACGTTGCAGTAAGAGTGTTAATATAGTATTTTTAATAGGATAATAAGTTACTGGAAATATTTTGTAATTTAAAATAAAATCGAATCTTTTCATCAATTTGGGAATGATTAGCAACCGACTTCAAATATTTCAAAACCAAACACATCATAAATGAAATTTTAATAAAAAATGTTTAATATTTTCCTTCACACACAAATTTTATTCAACACTTAAACAATATTTTTGTTTGTCAAAAGTTCACAGATATTAATGCCTTTTACGTTTAGATTCTAAGCATTCGAGTATGAATATGTAAACTGCTAATGTGTGTTTAGTTTCTATAGGTACGTTTTTACACATATACTATTTTACAATGTAGTCAAATACTCAGATCCAACAACAAATGTTTGTACTTTCTGTGTCAAGGGTATGAAGCATACAAAAAAAAAATAAATAAAAAAAATTACAGCAACCTCAATGGCTTCAATTACAAAACAGTTTTAAACATTTTGCACTTTAAGATTTTCCTAGTTATACATTTCTTAAGATTTGGTTTTGTCAGGTAATTTATATTAAAGAATGAATGCATGTTAAAAGAAAAAAATTATTGAATTTGTTTCTTTTAGAAATTAACTAAACATACCCTACTTAAAGGCAGGACAAGTTTGCAATGGCACCTACCATTTTTCGGGTTTCATAAAATAAAATTTTTACAAAGTGATTTTTGCTGTTGTCGATTTTGCTAAAAAACAAGACAATGGTTAACTCTAAGGCATCTCATGAATACCGCAATTGTTAGGCAGATATTTGTTCATATTTATACTAAATTATTATTTATTTAAACTAAATATTTAAAACTACATTAAAAACCAAATTTAAAAAAATATTAACTACTGCAATTGCTTATAACTCGAATAATGAAAATGCGTTCGAGGCTGTTAAGAGCAGATGTTTATTTTTTTGTAGTTAGAAAAAACTACATATTTTGATTGTAAGCTTATCTCCGCCAGATCTAAATGTAATCAAATTTGCTACAGTAACTTCTACCAATGTCAAAATGTGTAAACAAACAGAACTATAATAAATATTTATACATTAGGTGTTTTAATATTTGCTGTTCCCATTTTGCATTAATAATACAAATCAAGCAGTCTTTAAAAACAGGAAAATGTCGCAAAAATTTTTTTTTAATTTTTTTTATTACAATTTAATGATGAAACAGGACAAGTCTGCAACTTCAGGAATAATCGCTTAGAGGCTCATAATAAAATCGACCGCAGTAACTTTAAATACTCTCTTATAATTGTTTGATTTTCTTTTGTTTGCATTTTTCGTATGAAAAATGTATGTGATTTCATGAAAACACGGTAACATTGTTAAGAAAATGAGTGTCTAAAATTGAGAGTATAAGAAAAAACGCTGTAAAATAAAATAGATTCTATTTCACGACCACATTCTCTGACATAATTTTATATCAAATTGTATGGAAAACAAACGTCAGCCCCAGTTCTGTTTCATCATATAGTTTATATAAAGGGTTTCTCAACGAGAACTTTGTTCTTCAATTGTGGCAACACCAACAACACGATAATTTTGAAATTAATTTTTTACGTTTTCGTAGTAGAGACATTGGCAGTTTTTACTATGAATTCAATTTTGTTATGAATTCACATTAAAATAATTAAAAACCCGTTATGAAAATTGTGGTTATAATAAAGTTAAATTTCTTAAAATTCCTTAATTTTAAGTCGACAAGTAAGGATTTGCCCTTGTAAGGCTTTTACAAGGGTCAACTGTTGCTGAAATTAAAGTGGACCGACCATTCACATCACCGTAGATTTGCCAAATTCATTTATTAATAACGCTGGTTTTTCGAAAAAAGTAATTTTTTCAGACAAAGCTCATTTTCTTTTATTAGGGTACCTGAACAAGCATAATTGCCACATTTGGGCATCTGAAAATCCTAGAGGGAGTATTGAAAAAAATGTGCGTGCTCAACGTGCAACTGTATGGTACGCTATGTGGTCTGGAGGCGTGATTGGGCCGTTTTTTTTTTAAGATTAGGCTGGAAATGCGGTAAAGGTCAATGGATCACACTATCGCGAGATGTTAACAATTAAATATTGGTCTATTATTGATGACGTAGATATCACTGACACAGCCAATGAAACGACCAATTTACTGAAAACCAATTTTGTCCTGATCGCATAAATTCACAAAAGTCAGCCGTTAAGTGTCCATACAAAATCCAAAATTAAAAATTTAAAACTTGATATTGAATTTTGGATTTTGAATTTTTTCGTTGCAAAAATCATAAGTTTTAAAATAAAATTTATGGTTTGAGTTCCAATCTGAGTTTACCCATTTTTTCTTAATTTAAGAAATTATATTTGGATAAATTCATTATTTTATTAAGAGAGTACTTTTTATTTGAAACAATTTATTTATCAGACTAGCAGAACGGATCAGTCATCAGCGTTCTTTGTTCGATTTTACCACAATTGACAGTGGATACTAGTGACTAGGAATATCAACTATTTAAACGTATTACTAAACGAATTAGAATACGAAAAGTGCAACTTATTCATTTCTTACAAGTTAAACCAATTTCGATTAGTACGAAATTCTATCTCTTATGATTAACTATTCTAAATATTACACTCTCTCCCGCTTTTTGCATATCCATTGGCTTTGAGATCAAGCAGTTTTCCATTTTTTGCTTACTTTATTTTTGTCTTGTAATTAACTTTCTTAGTATTCAACCACCTGTGACAATGTAAACATGGAGTAAACAAAAAATGGAAAACTGCTTAATCTCAAAGCCAATGGTCTCAAAGTAAACGAAGTGAATTTTAACATCCTTTTCCTGGTATCCTGGTAAATTGTGTAATTTTTCCATAATAGTCAATTTAAATACATTTTCATTATGTGAGTTTCTAAAAAATTCGAACAATTCCGAATTTCAAAATGACATTATCGCACTTTAAAGTAAAATTGTATAAGTTCTGGTACTAATCACAACTTTTACAAGGTAAAAACTTAACTGGCTGCAATACACAATTGCGGTTTAATTTATAACTAGAAATAAGAGAAGGTTCAAACTACCTGATTTGTGAAACAGTAATGCAGGCCTCAATTAACTGGATTATATTACCAAATTATCTATTTTACTGAGAATACAAAAAAGTTTTAAAACTATCTGCATATGAAAGAGAATTCAAGAAAAATGCAAGGGAAAAAGTAATTCCTTAAATCCCGTATTAACGAGAAACCATTAAAATATGTAACCAGTAAGTGCTGCAGTGAAATCAATTTAGGAGAGTCTTTTTTTATTATTTATTTATTTTCACATTTTGAATAAATCTTTGTTACATACTTTAAAAATGGGGAAAAATTATTCTGGTTTTCGCCGTCAGATTGTTGTAGCTTTCTTCATAGTTAAAAAAAAACATGTAATTTTTTGTGACTAAATTTAGTTAAAATATTTAAAGTGCAAATATGCTCAGAAAATATGGGCGGGACCTTTTTTTCGCCATTTTTAGATATGCTCTATTTTATTTGTAAAAATTACCTAAATATAGGGTGTCTGAAAAACGGGAACTGCCGAAAAAGTAGAGCATCTGATGAGCATTTGGTTACCTTTATTAATAAAAAATAAACATACCTTTAAAACAATACCAAAAAAGTAATGATCAAACGACAATGTTTCTGACACTTCAATTAAATTTTATTTTTATTTTTAATATCACCTTTTTTTGGCTTTCTAAAAAATTGTCGTTTTTAAGGAGCTCAACCAGCTATAATTTTTCTGCAATTAAGAAAACGTTTTTGAATTGGGACCAATAAAAGCTTTCTATACGATGTGTTCGTTCATTTTACAAAGTTTTGTGATCAAATTTTGTATTTTTGCCACGGATTTTGGGAAAAAGCGTCACAGTGCGGCGCTTTAATGTTTCCCAAAGAAAGTAATAAACAAAGTCTAAATCGATTCAACAGTTTAATTACAGATTATATTTCACGAAACATTTAGTTTATAGACAATCATTTTCTGGCAAATACGTTCTTTATTTCCATTCTTAAATTCCTGAAAAGAAAAGTGAATTTGATCTGTGAGAAAGATTTTGTCAAGGAGTCAATGTGTAGGGTATTACAAAAAACTATCCTGCAATTTCTTTTGTTTTAATTTTATTGCCACACATTTTATGTATATTCATACTCATCATCATAAGAACAATAAAAACCAAAGAATATAAAATAAAAGAATAAGAATAAGAAATTATAAAGTTTTCTCGGTCTTGTTATTTGAAATTATGCTTTTGAGGATGACCCAAAAAAAAAACAAAACAAAAAAAATGTCTAGTTTGAATAATAACTTTTCCAGGGTAAAGTTTTGCAAACAAAGTTCAGTGAAAACACTAAAACAAATAATTTAATCTAAAAGAAAATTTTTCCAATATTCGTAATTGAAATTTTATGGCTTAAATAATCATTTTATAACTAATTTTCAAAAGAAATAAACATTACATTATTTGTAGAAAGTTATACGGTTTATTGATTCAAATTGATATGAAAGTGTTCTTAATAGCTGCAAGTTTTGCATAATTTTCAAAAAGAAAGTTAATTTTGTTTTATTGTTTCAATGATAATTGTGCTAACGAACGAATATATAAGAAAATAACAATTATAAATTATAATTCTTTATGAAAGAAGCTGTTTTATTGCATTACTTATAAAAGTTACATATAAATGTTAATTAAATAAAAATATGCAAACAAAAATTTTACAAAGTAAATTTTACCGTAAAATTTGTATGTGCTCCTTTCTTTTAGCTTGATATTTTAGGTGGCCAAAAACAAAAACAAGTAGTTACCCAGAAAAAGGTATTAATTTTCTGAAAGGTGTAAAAACTTTGCTAACTCTCTAAAAACTAATTGTGGTAGTTTAATTAGTTTTTGAGATCAGGTAGTTTTTTCATTATTAGCTAAGATCCTTAAGATAAGAGAACCTAAGATCCTTAGCTTAAAAATAATATACGTCCAGGAAAAAGAAATATAGTCCTTCAAAATCAATGTGTTTGTCTTTCGCATAAAAATTAAATATTGTTTTAAAGAATTTGTTCATTGGGAAGTAACAACTAAATATTGAATAACAGCTAATAATGTTTTGAAGACAAAGTTCATTAGATGATTAAATCCTATCAGTGCAAGAATGCTTTAGATAAGAAAACAAAGCTTTGATAGTTCATAGTGAAAACACAATTAAAAATATTCGCAAACGTTAATTCGCTTAGCAATGATTTTCAATTGGCCGATTATTCCTCCATTTCTCCATAACATTGTTATATTTTTCGTACCACTGCGCTTTGCTTTAGGATTAACCCTTTAATGACTGAGACCTACAGACGCTCATCAGAAAAAAGAATTTAAAAAAATCAGTAGACTTTACGTCCTTACAACATTTAGTGTTGAAATGAGTGAATGAAATAGTTGGCAAAATGAATCATTCCAGCCAGAACTTTTGTGCAAAGAAGCAAACAAATTGCTTGTGAATTTAGTAAAAATTAATATTAAAAAAATAATACGTTTTAGTGATTGAATTGAATCCAGATTTTTTTTGCAAGCTATTTGAATTGTAAAGGTTAATCAAACAACAGTTTTGTTTCAATGGAGATTTTTATGAGCATCGTTTGCAGACAGTCTTAGTGACTAAAGGTACGGTCACTGCTGCAAACATTTGCAAATTAAAGTCAATTAAATGTGAAACCATATTAAAAAAAAAATATTGAAATTAAAGAAAATACAAATTTAGCTTGTCTGTTGGTTACGTTTTTTTGGGCAAATGTTTGCCAAGTGTGACCGTCCGCACCTTAAGTCGAACAATATTTATTGTAAAGTTTTTTACCGGAATAAAATGTAATCGATGTTACTCCTTATCATATGTAAAGATTTTCGCTCGCGAGAATTGCAAAAGAGCTCTGCGAGAATTCCATCGGAAAACGTTTCGCTGGTCGTTCGTTCTAAAATAAACTTGAAAACTGTGCAAAAAATCCGATACATACAATTTTTGTCCTAAGCGTAACAGTTTTTCAAAGACTAACAACTGTGTTAAAGAATACCGTTTAGATGCATAATAAAATTGGTTTAAGCGTGTAATTTATTTTTGTATCAAGAGTTAAAAATAAAACTGATTTTCTTCTAACGCTGAATAAAATTTTATTTATTTCTGAAAAAAATTATCCTCTAAATCAATAATACCGTCTACAGGCGGCCTTCCCTGTTTTTTCCTACAGCTTTCCTGGAGATTTTTTAGCAATTTGAACTCAAATTTGTAATTTTCAGCAGAAAAATATATTAGAACAAAAATTATTTATTTTATTTATTCAAATTCCCATACAACAAGACTTAAAGTCTTATAATTATAGTACAGGATCAGCATAATCAACAAGACGCATGTAATACAATTAATTAATAATAATAAATATATCTATAAAATTTAATAATAATATGAAATGATAATTATAAATATAATGGCGTAATATTTTCTAGAAAACAGTGCAGGATTGCTTGCCCTTTCTATTGAAAATTCGCAATATAATTTTCTGAAATAGTGAGTTTATTGGAAATTATTGTATAATCACTTACAAGGCAAAATTTGAAAACTTTGAATTGCTATTTCATAAAAGCTAAAAGGAACGCTACACCTTTTTCAGAAAAGAGAACAGCATCAATAATAATATAAAGATATAAATATATAAAAAATAAAAATGTATTGAAATGAAATTTTTATGGCTTAAGTTCAAATCTGAGTTTACACCCATATCTTCTTACTTTAAGAAATTATTTTTGGATAAATTCTTTATTTTATTAAGAGAGTACTTTTATTTGAAATAATTTATTCATCAGACTAGCAGAACGGATCAGTACTGATTTCGAGGTCGCTACACCATCTCATCAGCGTTCTTTTGTTCGATTTTACCACTTTTGAATGCATTATTTAAAAATTATATCAATGACGGTAGCGAGTTCCAAAGATGAATACTATGAATTAAAAACTATAATTCAGTTTCTAGCCTTTTAAATTTTATTTGTATCAGGTTGTTATTTCTTCTGATCACAACTTGCAAAAACTTCGCTGCCATATATGTGTGTAGGGATGATGCTGTCTTTTTCCAAGTAAACGAAGCATCGAAAAAATTCTCCCTGTAGCGGCATTTACATGATCAGACCAAGTCACGGAAGAATTAAAAATAATACCAAAATTTTTTATTTGTTTTACACTTTCGATGCATATGTTGTTTAGAATGACGCTGGGCACAATAACTTTTTCTGTACGTGCTCTAGAATAAATAGGAATTTAGATTTAGATAAAATTTATATTGCCGTATTTCAAATTCAGGCATTTAAGGGTTAATGTTAAACTTTTTACACATCCATATGTGTTAATACTTATTTAACTCTAGTACTGCTAAATACAACAAAAAAAAACAGAACGTTACATTGATTTTATATAATTTCAATGCAGTTGAGCTTAGGCCAAATTAGAAATATAAACTGCAAAGAAACTTTTGTTTTCTCTCTTTATTTATTTTTTTATTTTTCTCTCTCAAAACAAGAACAAAAAATTTTAAACGGAAATGAAAAAGTTTGTTTTATGAAACCTACACCTTTGGGTAAAATTCACAATTTGCCAAAATTGAAGTGTTTAGTAAAAAGAAAAAGAATAAAAGAATTTGCAGAAGAATTTTCTGGTTTTGATATTTTATTTACCAATAGGTATTTATATAAAAATCTCTGTTCCATACTCATGAACTTGAATGTGTTTTTTAAAATAAATAACAATAACAAAGAATAAAGGAAACTATAAAATTTAAAGGCTATAAAAACATGCATAAGAAAATGCTTACAGGTCTGCCTAATAAGCTTTTCTTTATGGGTAATAAAAATGTTTCTAAAGAAAAAGAAGCTTGGTATTAAAGTACTTTTGATTGAAGTACTTTTCTTGATTACTATGTGAAGTATTGATAAAGCGTTGTATCTTGTTTTGCACCTAAAGACAATCATGATAGTTTACATATCACAATAGGTAATTAATTCTTTTGATTGTCAGGATCGTGTCTTGTCTTATTTTTGCATCTTATTATGTTGTTACTTTAAGATCTATTTTCTATAATTACTCTTAAAACCTTTAGAAGATCAAAATTTTTATTGGAATAAGTTTTCTTTACTTCTTGGAGCCTTTTTAGCAAATTAAATCTCAGATTATAGCAGAATAATAAAAATACCATTCATTGTACCTTTGAAAAATTATTTAAATTAAATTAATAAGAGAAAGAAAGACACCGTACTTACCGTACTTTTAAAACCGCTTGGGATTGATTTAAATACGTAGGGATTGATTTTTCTTTTGAGTGTACTCTGTTTTAAATTGCCCCTAAAACTAAAATTTGGTGCCATAGACATTAGCATATATACAGCTTTCAATCCAGATCGTATGGTGTCGACTATTGATATTAAATGATTAGGATACACATTTTCGCATTCTTATTTTATGATTTCTTTTAATTGTCGACCTTTAAACTCCCATAGGTTTTCTATGGCGTCTTAAACTTTCAGATACCACTATAAAACATGAAAGAGAAAGTACTTTGCCGCAATGCTTGAACTTGGGAAAGGCCAATACTATAGACGAACAGGAAATCATCTTATTTTTTTAATTAATGTTTTGTCTTGTATGCGTGTTGAATAATCGGAGCTTCCATACAAAAATAGCATTTCGCAATTCTTTAAATAATAATTTAAGTTTAATTAATTTAATTTAAGTTGTATTTTATCATTTTGTATTGTAATTTTTCTAATAACTTCTTTAAAGCTTAAGTTGCACTATTGTAATATAAAACATTGTCAAAACAATTAAATTATTTGGGAAATAATTTGATGTTCAACCTCAATGGTTATATATTTTCAACGTAAATAAATAATCAGCACATGTTTTACGGATTATTAGTACTATAAGAGAAACATAAAATAAATTTGAATTTGTAAGCTCAACACGATTTGGGTCACCGCTCTTTAATCAAAGGAGATACCGCCGGGCAAAGTCAAGCCATTTTTGTTATTCGCTTTACTTATAAGTGGCTTCTTGGCTGGACTTTTAGTTAATAAGTTTGCTACTTTTAGTTGATTCTGGCAGTGTGAAGGCTAATCGTTTGCGTAACTAGATGCATCTACTGCCGTCTGCTGTACTTAAATTTTTACAATTTATGTCATTTGACACTCATGGCTGGCATTAGATATATTTGGTCGACCGCTTTCAGGCATCCTCTACACAATATTTCTTTTGGATCCGGCAATCCGGTTTCGAACCATAGCATTAAAGGCAATCAAACATATTTTTATGTCAGCATTATGTAATGAGTTTGTAACAGCTTCTAATGGATTATAGCAGTCATCCTTCACATCATTCTCGTCAGGTGCGGTTGGAGCATAAAATTGTACAGTAGATATTTTTTTTGGGGAATTTGAAATTAAACCTTGAATAACAATACGTTCTAATATAGGGTTGAACTCTATTAATGCAAAAATTGCCATTGGAGACAACAACAAAGTGACTCCATTTCTACGATGCTCATAGTTACCGCCATTAAGCCATGGTACTTCACTAAGTTTCAAAATATCTATTTTATAACTTGTCATTTCTTTTTTGCACTTCCTCAATTCTGGAAGTTTCAGATAGAGCTCTAACGTTCCAGGTATCAATCATAAACCGTTTTTAAAGATAGAAATCGTCATCAAGGGATAGTTGTTTGTTAAATTAGTTGTCGTTTCTAAAATAATTATTATATAAGGTGAGTGGGTTATTAGGCCAAAGCACCCGAACCTAGTGTTGGGGCTGCCAACAAACCTCTAAGCAGGAAGAGCTTAAGTGACATTTTATGGTTCGGTTGTCACCTAATTACCTGAGACGCATCGGTGTTAACATGCCATTCAGGTTCCTCGGAAAAACTGCTGGCCTTCTCACGTCACCTGTCAGTGAATTTTTGGTAGAGTTAACTATTTGGGAGATTCCTCAAATTAATAACTTCTGACACTTTCTAAGTAAATGGGATTCAGAAAGCTTCTAGATCTGAGAAAACCCCCGATTCCCTAAAATTTGGTTGAATCCCATATTGAACGGCATGTTTGTTACATCCGACATCTGACATTTCACTTGATTTTCTACTACAAAAACACGCTTAAAATATTAGATAGTCTTAGATCATTGCTTAGTGAAACTTATGTTTAAAATCATCTGACAAGACTTCAATCAGAGCGTGTACGATTTTGATCTGACAAAGCTAGAGAAATCAGCTGTTTTATAACCATAATTAAAGGCAATATTTTACAAGAGCGAAACATGACTTCGCTCTTTAATAAATTTGTTTATATAGTAATGATTATATTAATCATATTCATATTAATCAATGCAAATTTAGCATCTATGAATTTAGTAAATAAAAAGTATAAAAATTGGCTGAGTGGTCAGCACATCTTTATCCCAGCAAGCATTTTTGCAACCGAGCGACTTGGCAAGTGGTAGATCAGCAGCTGTTAATAATAAGAAGGTACTATGTTAATCGTTATTTGACATAGACGTGTTTGTTTGTCAATATCTCAAATATTTTGTTAAAAAAAATATTATTATTGACGTACACTACACATGAGTTACAAAGTTAACTTCTCAGATGAAAGAAAACAAATTGCCTTTACGGGCATAACATACAAATACAATTAAAAAATAACAAATACATTCATTCGCCAGGTATAAACGCATGGACTAATAGTTATTATGAAAATTATTTTTATCTCATGATAAGAAAAGGCTATTTGTTGTGTGATAACATATGCTGTCTAAAAAATACTAAAACATTTAATATATTTTTATTAATCACAAATATTTTGTGTTAGGACTTGATTTATTGGCACTAAATCTAATCACGTGATGCTTAAAAAGGTTAATAAAAATGGCGTGCTATTGAGCAACAACACTCAATGCCTCCGCCGTTGCGAGCTGTGTTCCGACGATAATATAGCTGCTGTGTCCAAAATTGTGGAACTCAATCGAAGAACGTCATAAATTCTGCTTGAAATTCAATTTCAGGCTACAACGAAGGTTTCAGAGTCATAATTCCAGAGTTTTTATGGTCTAAACAAAAAGTAATTAATTTAAATATTCTTTGGTTTCAGCAGGATGGCGCACCTGATCAAACGATTCAACACCGATGGTATGCGGATAATCTAGAAATAATGCAGAACCTTAAGGATGGGAGTGTAGCGGCTCCAGAAAAACAACGTTGTTCCTGTTCTGCCGTGTAAGTTGAAATTAATTGATATTAATTTTTCCTTCGTGCCTTTGGAATATTTTCTCATATCCAATTCTTTATGATTAAAAGGGATCGTAATTACTTTGGCCCCAAGTCGGCTGATACTCTTTCTTATTTCTCCACTGGCAACCTGTTAACCTTACCTAAAAATATGTTACAAATTTTAGCCAGCACTTTGTATTAAAAACCTTTAACAAGTAATTTAGTTCGAAAAAATATCACATTAAAAATAACAAAAGTCATTGGAGAATTGAAAAACAAAAAAAGAACATCTATTCTGGTCTGTTTTCGTGCTTGTCTCTGTCGCTCTTGTCTCTGGAACTCTTAGAAGTTTTTAGTAAAACTGATTTTTAAATATTTATGCCTTTAAAGCGTTTATTAAAAGTAAATATATACATATAATTCCGTTAACTGTAAAATAATCCTGTTTGAAGATAAGTGCAAAATATATAAGATTGACATACTCTGCCTGCTTGAACAAAAATAAATAACCATATAACCGCCTCATTTTAGTAGTTCTAAGACCAAACACATTCAAAATTACGTTGTGTTTCAAATGATGAAATCAGAGAAAAATAAAATTTTTTCACAAGATTTTTAATATAATTTACGTATGAGTGATACAGTTTTAATCACAATTACGAAATATTACACATACGCTAATATATTGACTTAGTTTTAAGTACTTAAAATAATTATTGTGAAAGATTAAAGATTTAAATTAGATATATTTTAAATTCCATTTTTGATTATTTTACAAATACGCATGACTGTTCTCATTTCATTTGAAGTTGTCTAAAGCGACTGAATACATTTTTTAGCAAGGGCAACAAGTGTTTTTTTCACAGTAATTATGTCATACATGTAAATGGAAATTTTTTTTGTAAATATTTAGCATAAATTACAAGTATATTTTCAAAACAACCAAAGAAACAAAACACTTTAAGAAGTAGTATTTCCTAAGGCCAAAACGGTATAAAGAAATTATATAATTTTTTCAAGAAAAAATTAATGTACATTAATAAATTGTTGCACGAATTCCGCACAGTGTGAAATAAAATAATGAAAAATAGAATTGTATAGTCTTGATTCATGGTTAAACTTAAAGAGCTAAATTCATAATGAAGTTTTGTGCACTAAATATCTACCGCGATGTAGAACCAAAAAATAAAATTATGTCATTGAATATAATTTTATTTAATAAAAAATTAAACACAAAAAACAAACAAAATAATTGGTCACAATAATCTTTACCTTTTCATTTTTATTTCACTGCAAAGTTGTCCCTGTGGGAGTATTTTTATTTCTTAGTTCATTGTAAATATTTTATAAAATAATTTAAAAATAACAAAGACCTAAACAAGTGTCCAAACTACTTGAAGTTATGTGAGGAGTCATCCAAATGGCAGAATGAGCTAAAATATATTTTCAAGCTGATAGTCTTAGTTACTAATGCTTTATTTCTTAATTTTTTTTTAAATTTCAATAAAAGATAATAAAAATAAATAGATAAATAAATATTTTCATCTTGTTACGTCAAATAGAGCAATTGAGAAATAATATTTTCTGCTAAGTGTAGATCCAGAGAAGAAAACAGATACATATACGTTTTGTCTAAAACCTGCTTAGATAAATTTTTAAGTTAGCAATCGCAGAAACATTTTTTTTAATTCTTTTGACATTTTTAAAATTATGGTAGTTTGAGAATGCAATACTATGCCAAACCAACTTAGCGAAATGAATAATCACACGAATAGAAATAAAAAGACTAAAGACAAATAGGTTTTTTAACTTTTTATTTCAGCTATTTTCTCTCTTTAGTTTACTTAGTATCTGGTATCTTATTTTCCCACAAAATATTTATTAAACAATTTTTCCTTGAAGCTTGAACTTAGCGAAATGAATAATCACACGAATAGAAATAAAAAGACTAAAGACAAATAGGTTTTTTAACTTTTTATTTCAGCTATTTTCTCTCTTTAGTTTACTTAGTAACTGGTATCTTATTTTCCCACAAAATATTTATTAAACAATTTTTCCTTGAAGCTTTAATTTTTTTTCTATTGAAATGTTTCAACTCAGTTGTAAAATAGTTTGTCTTTTCATACCTAAGGCCACATTGAAGAATTAACATTTAAAAAAAATCTAAGCGCTTAGTCCTCTAACTCCCACTAGAGAATAGGGCACCAAAATCCTGTAAATACAGCTTTATTAGAATTCTACAAATCACATGTTTTATTTCATTCCAAAGTTCACAACTTTTAAAAATATTCCCTGTACCTTGTGCGATCTCAGACCAATATGTCAGGATTTTACAACCACAATAGCAAACTAAGTATTTCCATTGTGATTTCAGTTAATTTTATGCAACTTTTGTAATCATGTTATTTTTGGATTCTGTACTTAATTTGTTAATAGCAAAAAATCAAAAAAAATCTTCTTTTTGTATCCATATAAGAATGGAAATAAAATACTTTCACTTGACAATACGTTTAAAACTTAAAATTTTATTAATAATATGACATGCGCAAGGAGAATTACAAGAGAAAACTTCTTGTTTATAACAAATTAGAAATGAAACACAAATGTTGTTTTTCTTTCAAACAGCTGTCTGCCAGCAGCCCAAAATATAAAAGATGCTGTTAACTCCGAAAAAATTTGCAATGCGCAATCGAGTTTTATTTACAAAAGCAAAAGTACGGCCAGTTTTGTTAATGCTATGGTTTGGAAAACACGTGCCGAACTTATAAAACGGGTTGATGAATGTCAGACTTGTTGGCAAAAGATACAAATAATATAAAAATTTAAGGTGCTTAATGTACTAAATTTAAAAAAATATATAAAATAAAATTCAAATTAGCATAAACCGAAAGAAAAATATATAATTTTAAGTGCAAGTGACTACAAAAATATGCACAAGTGAACAGAAAATTTGCCACAATAATACAGTACGAGAACATATGAATATAAACATAAGGATAATGTGTGAAGTGTTATAATTAAATACAAATATTTACATGTAAATACACACATGTGTGTGAATGATATAAAATGCAACAACTTAAGCCATTAAAATTTAAAGTGTTAAATAATTAAATGCAATAAAAATAACATCAAACAGATGGTACAAGATAAATGATATGAAAAACGATTTAGAAGAAAATAATGTAAGAATAAAGTGTCATTTAAAAAATGCATTTAAATATAATTAAGGGAAAAACAAAATAATGAAATCAAGGAAAAATAATTAAGGTGATATTTTTTTTTGTATATAAATGGCCATTTATATGCCTGTTTAATAACAAGTTATTACAAAATAATTAACTAAATTAACTAACTAGGTAATTTTATAATTTATTAAAATGTTTAAAATTGCAAACATAAAGTAAAAAATAAATTACAATACAACTAAAACAAAATTGTGCAAAACAATGTGTGTATGTGACGAGTTAGGTGAAGTAAAGAAAATAATATAGAAGCAAACTTTAAATAATTGTGTGACTTTAGTCAAAAGGGAATACCCGAAGTCATACAATGCTAAAAGTGAAACACTCTGTCATCAATATCTCAATCAATGTAATGCATCGCTAATACTATCGTGATATTTTTTTTTCAAACACAACAAACTGAAAATCATTTTAGTTGATTGGAACTTTGGCAACCGGGGAAATACAAAAGAGTGTAGTAAATTACAAAAACAAAAACTTCGATATAATGCTGATTAATGAAAAACATGTAGTTTGTGTGTTCAAAAGTATTATGTAAATTAAAATAAATCCAACATATTAAATATTTGAAATATCGAATGTGCTGTTAAACTATCTATTTTCAATGAAACAATAAAAAAAATTCTTATTGGTGAATCAAATCTCTGAGGATAATTTTATAAAATATCTTAAGCTAGTAAACAAATATTTTATGCAAGCTTTACTTATCAAAATAAGGGGCATTTACACAGGACAACACTAAAATTGCAATATATGATTAGTTAGTTTAATATTTTGGTCTACTGAATACAAAAGAACTTTTGTATAGCACCGGCTAGCATTTGGAAAATATATTGACGAGCGCGATAATTTCACGACTGTTGTTTTACTCGTCCAGACGATTATTGGAGTAAAATTACAGTTTATTCTTTTAAATAATAATTTTGCGAGTCACTCTGACGTTTTTAAGACGAGTTAATCGTTGTTTATGCATTCTGGAGATAGCTAAGTGAATTTAATCGTTATATTAAAATGCAGAGTGATAGTGAAAAGCGTTTAAAGTAATTTTTAAATTAAAATACAATAAAATATATTATTAAAAAATATAAAACACAAAAAATATCCTTTTTATTTAAAAAGAGCCTTACACCATCGTAAAAGACTCATTGCGGATTTTATTCAAGACTCGTTTAAAGTAAGAATAAAATAGTCTTAGGAGTACACGGTTCTATTAAGCGTATCGTAGACGACTTATATGGAAGAATCGCCGTCGTGACACATTTTCTCCCTTTGTACTGAATTTGCGCAATCGGAATACGACATCTAATACGATTACCTTAATCGCCCGCTGCAATTGCGGATGATCTTTTGCGATCAAAAATGCTAGCTGGGGCGGGTTTTAGATATACCTCCCGTCTTGGCTGGCAATAAATTCATTATATATATATAAATATTGCAGTAACTGTCAAAATTATGTTATCTTCAGTAAAGACGCATCTTTTTCATACGTGACAATAATTGTCAACAGTTTTTAATTGACAATTATTGCGAACATAAAACGGTAGGTTTGATGAGCGGTTCTGCCGGCCAACATACTTCTTCACAATAAAAAACTAAACTCAAAGTGAATGCTAGAAAAGCGTATGCCATAATGCCAAAAACAGATACACGAATTTGGTATAAAACACATTGGCAAGTGTATATCTAGTGTTCTATACGTGATTCAATAAAAGTTTTTGAAACACCGCTTACTTTTAAGCATCCGGAACTCAAATTAAGATACATTCTTAAAGTACAGAAAGATATCTTTCTTTATAGAATACTAATGTGGGTGGGTGTTGCTGAATATATACATAATAGGAGTTGCATTGAATCTGATAACTTTTTACCTGAGCGTATGTTGATCCTCCTGTCGAAAACAAGAAGTTACTGATTTCATCACAATTTCCGTAAGTCAAGCTTTTATGAAATCTCAACATTTTGCAGTCGCGGAAATCTATTCTGCATATTTTTACGATGATGTCCGTATGGCTGTACGTGTGTGTGTTTGTATATTAATACACATCTTATAAGTTGTTAAACCGATGGCAAGTTAGTAGTATAGTAGATGTTGACCTCACTTAGATCTCTTGAGATAATGAATAAATTCCATTTGATAGCTTTTAACGATTTTTTAAGAAGATGTTTACGAAAAAAATTTTTTTTTTCAAATAATTTTTAAATATCTAAGCTGATCAAATTAAAAACCTAATTAACTCTTAAAAAAAACTTCAACTGCAGGAAATACTCGTTTTCCTTCGAGTGATATCTTTGATGAAAAAATTCGAAGATAATAATAACTCCAAAAGTGCTTGACAAATTAATTTTCAGGATTTAATTACGGGTTGCGTAGAAATGGTGAAATGTTTCGAGACATATGGTTGGCAAAAAATTTTAAATTATCTTTTTTTATTTTTTCTAAAAAAACTGGAATGATTGAAAATAAATCAAATGCTGACCGCCCTAGAGATGAGCTTAGTGGAAAATTCTATGAATGGCCTGCAACGTCTATCGTTTACTATTTCTTTTTTTGCTTGAGGGTACATATGATCATTAGTTAAATCGGTTGCGCTCTTTTAAAATTAGAAGATATTTCTAATTGATGATATCATTTCTGTCCATGGAAATATTAAATTAATATACACTCCTATATTATCTTAAGACGTGATACATTCCATAGGTATTTTATGCCCTCTAGTAACTACCCGACTACAGCAAAGTCAAAGGAAAGGGTTTGGAGCTTAAGAGCCTCCTACGTATATTTGTATTCACGAACATATGACCCAACAATTTCATATGAAAAGAAATCTTTTAAGTCTACAAGAAGTTTAAAATTATCAGGCATACTTACCCTACTGCCCAGCCGGTAATTTTATTTAGCAGTACTTTAGTCAAGTAAATATCGTATATAAAATAACTAAGTTTTTCTCGGGTTATAATTTTACTTAATATCTTTTAAGAGAACTTTGTGAAGTATATTTTTTTTTTGTATTAGCCTTTCGCGATTGGGAATTATTTTCGCAAGCTCTAAAAAAGCCATGTTTTGAAGCAACTAGAAAAATTATATAAAAAAATATATATTCTGATTTCTTCGACTATTAGTATCAGAGTATCAGTGTTGACAGTAGCTGGGAGAAAAAGAGGCTAAATCGGCTTTTTAGAAAGGCTAGAAAAAACTAGATATCCCAAAAATAAAAGCTAAAAAAACTAGAGAATTTTTATTCGTAATTCAACGTTTTATATACCAATAATAAAAATTGCATACAATATGTTAAAATCTATTTAAAAATAATGCACTTCAAACTCATAAACAAATCAAAAATGCATAAAAGACTACATATTTTTAAATATAACAATATATAACATAAATAGCAGGCATTTCTTTTCACTTTAATACAGTATTAGATGAAAAATATAATAACATACTTCTATTTATGCATGATTTAATAAATATTGTATAATTATTTAAATATAATAAAGTACTATACTGAAATGTAATACTACGGGGAGGTCGAATAAGATGTTTCATTTTCAATAGCCCACCATTTTAACGGTAGTCATGCTGACTCAACCTGCAACTACATTGAAATTATTAAAATTCATATAAAAAATATGGTAAAAATCTTGTTTTATATTTTGTAAAACTAATGCCGTTTTCTTTTCTAAAACGAATGTAATATTTCTTTTTCTTTTTATCAAAAAAATTTCTATTCAAAGCCCTCTGAAGACATAGATTTTGCGGCGTAAGTGATGATAGAAGAATTTGTAATAAACGCACAAAAAATATTGCACTTTCTTTAGAAAAGAAAACGCCATAAGGCAATTTTGCGTCGTTGTAAAGCACCTTGTGAAACTGATAAAAAAATTTCAATAGTGATGTGAAAAATTAAGCTTGTGTACGTCGCTAAACGAAGAATATTACTTTTGTAGCCCGAGTGTTAAGGAAATTCCAGGTTTGACCATTTCTCACCAATCTTTGGAATTGGGCATTCTACAAGCGACATGTGAAAAGTTTCCTAACCGTGTGAGTTTTCACAATCGGCCACCGAGATCTTGTGATTTAAGCTTTTAAACCTTTTATATTTGGGGCTACTTAAAATATATGGTCTACGGCAATGGCCCACAATCGATTCAAGACCTCAAAGAAGGGTTCGTGAAGTTATCAATGACATTCAGCGGAATTTTTTTTTTTTTATCTTGGACCAGCACTCAGGGGATGACCCCTACACATGCAATGCATTGTGCTGGAACTAGTGGAAAGGGATAGTGATAGATATGAAAGGAGGTAAAGCTTCATTCGTTCTTTACAACTCTGCTTTTTTTTCTGCACGTTTATTCGTAGAGCAGTGTTGCAGCGCCTCTGGTGGCGAGGAGGACATTACGAGGTTTGAAGCTGTGTTTAGTTTAGTAGCCACTTCTTTTATTAATTTTATTTTACTTCGCCGTTGATTGTGCTACTCAGTACCAACGAAGGAGGGCGCTCTGATGTTACATTGGGATTAGTATCAGCTGAAGTTGGTACTGTTCAGTGACCAGTGACCATGCCTTCGCCACTGAAACCTTCCGCCAACAACTGACACAAAGGCACACCAATGCACATCAGAGAAATGCGTGGTGTTTTTATTTCATGACTCTGTCTGACACTGGGTTTGAACCCAGGTCCTTCGGTTTGTAGTCAACGTGCGTACTACCTGAGCCAACGCCACCCTCAAATGTGGAAATTTATGATGGAAAATACTCCTATTTTACATATTGAAAGGAAAGCTCTTATTGGAAGACCCTAATTCTTAGCGAATTCTTAGACTGTCACTCAACAGTTGTTTCGTTTGTACATCAGAATAATTTTTTGGTTTCAAGATGATTTTTTGGGTTCAGTAGAACATCAAAATATAGCATTTTTAATGGTTGGTACAAGGTAATTAGATTAGGTGATGGCAATGGTGAATTAAATAAAAATTTGGATCTTATTGTATTCATCCAAAACCACTTAACATAATAGCACACTAGTAAGAAAATTTACCATCCCATATCTCAGATATGTTCCATTTAGTTTAAACCTAACGTGTATTTTAATTGAGGCAGGCAAATAACATGCGCTAAGTTTCAACATAATCGGTTGAAGTTTTTTGGGTATCACGCAATTATATTTTAAATGGGCTCCATTAAATACTAATAGAACAATCATACTTTTCAGTCCAAGATTATGCTTTTATATATCATTCCATACAAAATAATATTATTAATTATTACATGCATTTAAAATGTGTGTGGAACATCATAAAAATACACAATTAATAAATTACATTCGATTTTACAGTTCAGTGGCAATGACTACTTAACAGTTTCGATTATACTTATATGAAAATATTTCTTAGTTTACAACAGAAAATTTATAAAGAGTAAAGTCAACATACATACGTGAACAAAAAAATTTGATTACTCGAGTATTTATATAAATTCAATTGCAATCTCAATTTTGCTATTATTTTACTGCAAAAAAATAATTTTTATCAAAATCCATAATGATTTTGTGTGCATTTCATTTTATTTTATATTTTTTTATCTTGCATCGCATCTAAAAAAATAATAAAATAAATTGTAATGCAATGAAGTAGAAAATATATTCGTATACAAATATATATAATATATGTGTATGTATTTATAAACATTTTATACGAATATTTTTAAATGATATTGTTTTGCAAAAGAAAAATAAATAAACAATAATAAAAATTGTGTCAAAATATGAAGAGGAAAAACTGAACTGATGATAAAAAAAATGCTGTTCGGTTTAAGCAGAAATTTATTACATTGAAAATTGCACATCGTACTTATTGTGATATGTAACCTAAATATTTTATGGCAGCAAGTCTTGTTACCAGCACTTGAAAATTTTAACCGTTGGCACTTAATTTTATATACATATTTTTTTATATTTTTTTAAGAACAAACACAAAGCGCAAAGCCATTTTGGCTTCTCTGCAGAAACAGCCAGGGTCTAGGCAGGAATCGAACATGCGACCATTAGACTTATAGTCTAGTATGCTAACTACTATTCTATGGGGACTCCCCATATCAGTTTGAAAATATATTTTGATACTTTAGTTTCTTTTGAAACTGTTTTTTCTATAAAAGAGATATTGATTTTAAATACGAGTATGGGCACATATCATTCTAACTAAAATTTTTTTAAATATATCCAACTTATTTTTGATTTTTTTAGGGAATATTAGACTAGATATGTAATTTTATAGACAAAATAAATGTATTTCGATGATCATTAATGCAAAAATTATTACCTACTTCAAATCTTCTAATTTCATACCAGATATTAAAAATTTTTAGGTATTCATATCATTAATTTTTGGTTAATGAAGATGGCCCGAACGAAAGCTATATTTTGATGTATTGAATAATTCACTTAAATTTAAGTAAAAAATTTTTGTTTAATATTTTTGAAACATTGATATTAAGTATTAAATTTCAGAATAGAAAATATATTGGAAAAATGTAGCGTACGTCACAAAGCGTTTACGTCTTTTGATAAAAAACGACAAAATTATTTTTTTGAATATAAGTTATTTTAAAATTCTCTTATATTATATCTTTATATCTTATATCTTTCTTTTTGGAAATAGATTTTGCATGCTTTGTTATGCAAAATATAGCGCAAAAATTACAAAAACACACTTTAACTTTCAAAGTTACTTCCGTTTTTTGTAGCGTGCGTTACAAATCTTTGTGATTAATTGTTTCGTAGCAAATGCCTTATATCCTACTAAACACCATGCATAAGTTGAAGCTACCTTTTGTGAAAGATCAAAAAATTTTTGTATATTTATATGAAAACGCATACGATTGCAACGTTCGCCTCGGGAGTTACATGGGAGTTACAAGCCAATCTATACTCTCAGAAAATAAACCGGAATTACTTAACACAAAATCCGTTTAGGCTAAAAGAACTTAAAAAAGAAAACATATTTTATACACATGTTGATATGAATTAATTTTTTAGTTTTTATAGATGAGTCTAACAAAAGATGTTCATTTTATATCTGTTTACTGAAATCATTATTGAATCGGTGTAAGAGAAAATCATTTCAAAATTTATTAGTTATCACTTCATAAAATATTTAAATACATAAGCAAATTCTTATGTAAATCATATATTTCTTTCCTTTTTAGGTTTCATTTATCTCTTTATTTTAGGCAACAATTCATTAGCTGAAATAATTGTCTATATAAGAAATGATATAAAAATAATATGACCTCATAATTAAGGCCGACGCATATAGAATCTGTCGTACGTTATACGTTGCTTTATTCAACTGACGACTTAGTTGAAATACAGGTTTTTTATGTGCTTTGTCCCATTCCGTACATCTCTGTCAACGCAAAGTACTAAATTTGAGCAACTTTTAACTTTTAACGTTCGTCGAGTAGTTTGACAAATATCAGCTTTTTGATGCTTTGTTTTGTCAAGCTTTTTGTGTTGTATGGTGATAAAATTAAATTAAATAAAAATTTATAAAAAAAAAACTCCTGAATAACCTAGAATTCAATTAAAATGTGTACTTTAATCAAATGAAGCTGATTTCATATCCGTCAACAAAGTATTTATTGTGATAACCTCCTCCGTCATTACTTTAATGTCAGTTAAAAAAGGCAACATATAACGTACAACGAATTCTGTGTGTCTAGGCCTTTAGAATTTTAAGTTTCCTTACAACGCGAATTCACAACAGGTGGCTTCGAGGAAGCAGGTGACTGAATTCGCTTGGATTTCGGCTGCCAAATTTCTTAAATTATTTTGTTTGTTTACATAAGAAAGAAAAATTATTATTATTTTATATTAATACTAAAAATATGTTTTATTATAAATAACAGTTTTTGTATAAAATACTTAAATCATTTGTTGTTAAATATTTGTTGTTGCTTATCAATACCAGTCGACTATAGAGCTGAGGCAGTACCACCAACGAGCGTACCACTAATAGTACCAATCCAATGATTTGACGCTGATTTGGCTAGAACGTAGGAGCTGCAACTGCTGCTTCTACCACTTGCGTGTTTAACTAACGGGCGTGATTTATAGGTGACACATTTTGCACTATTTGTGCCTTTCCAAATACGGTTCGTAATGTCGCAACTGAAATATTTTCTATGTTCTGTTTTCCTTAACCTTTTTATATATTTACATTTTCCCAAGCCATACATTCATATTTTTGTTTTTATTTTTTTTATTTTCTGCGGTTTTGTAACATGTGTTTTAATTTTCAAGGCGAATTCGGATGAGAGTTCCTGATGTGCATCTGCCCGGGTTTCCTTAGTTCTACAGTAAAAACCACAGAAATGACGCGCTAACTGATTACAATTTCCATTGTAAATGAAATATGACAACTTTGCTAATTGACTGTCAAATAGATCCATTTTTTAATTACACTTTTTTTTATTTTCTTGCACTTATTTTTTAGGGCAGGGTGCTTAATATATGAGACGTTTTATAATTTTCATTAACATTTATAGAAATATTTTTGTGTTGGCCTGTTGTATTCCTTTCAGACCCGCTGGTAAACTACGGGAATTTTTTAATATTTTTTGAAATATTTGGTCTCTATATCGTATGAATATATAATCAATGTTTAATCAATAATTAATAATCAATGTGATGCAAGAATTTCGCGAAAATTCAAGTAACGGTGAAATGAACTGCGAAACAATATGAGAAAGAATAATCAGCGCGATCGATGCATGCCAATCACTTTGACATTAGTCAAATAGCAGCGAAAATATTGAGACCGAAACCAACCCGCACAATCGATGCATTCGGGTCTAAAAGGGGTATGGTTATGTGAGAAGATGTTTTAAGTGTTTTCTTTTTATGCTACATCCTTTTACATTTGCAGTTTTATTAAAATCGTATTTCAACTTTATTTTATCTTTATGTGCTGAAAATATAATAATATTTTATCAACCGGCAAATGTATAAGCAGCTAAAGCTTATAAGCACAAAAGTAAAGAATTACAACCTTAAATTTTCTTTAAAAACGGTAGGGTATCCCTAAATGTACACAAACACGAATGTCTAAGCAAAAGAAAAAAATTTGTTAAGTTTACAATTCGATTAAAAAAGATTTTAAGTTTTTAATGTTGATCTTCGAAAAATTAAGAGAAAGTTGGAAAATATAAAAAATTTAATTGGTGGTATTAAAATCGAAATATATTATTGTTTGGTTGTAATAGATATTTTTCGATAATACTTTAACTTGGGAGATTCGTTATATATAAGTTTGGCAAAAAAAAGTTATTATATGGGGTTCTGCATTATCCTACATTGACGTAATAATCGATCTTAATGCCTTTAAATTTAATGGCAATAAATGTTACTGTTTGAAGAGAGTAATATAATATACATATACATATGTCTGTATAATTGTTTAATAAGCATTATGGTTCAATGGTATGGTGATTATTAAAGCAACAAGTTAAGAGAACATTTCGATTAATTAAATACATACAGACATTGCTTACTGGTTTTGTGGGATTATATTCATAACAATCCACTTTCTAGGAAAATACATAATAATATTGTACTATTGATATAAATAAATTATTTGTAAGTTGTTTTATAAACTAGATACATATTTTCAAAGAAATAAGGAACAGAAATACTTCCACAAAGTAAATTTTGCAATGGGATCTACATAAAAAGCTACACTTTATTGTGACCTATTATATTCGCATGCGTTTTTTTTTTTCATTAAATTATTATATGTTAAATCTTTAAGAAAATGTACACTTTGTTTAAGCAAACATTTGTTGAAACGGCTACATAATGAAAAGAAAATTTGTTCTGATTTTATTTTTCATGATTACAATTCCAAGGATTGTTTACCTACAAATCAAAGTGTATCAATCAAGGTTTTTCTTAGCGCGTGTACAACAAATTTCTGATGATCTTATATGTTCCGCATACTAATTTTTTCTAAAGTTCTTTTAGGCTTTGACACATTTATTATACATTTGTCTAACACCATTATTAGAAAAAAAGATGATAAGCCCCCATAATTTTCTTATGAAAACAATTCAACATGCCTTGGTACGTTTTAAAGAATACTAATGTCAGGATGTTTTCTTTACTAGCAGCAGGTTCATTTTAGACAAAAAACCATATTCAAATTAACTTTTAAAAATTAAAAAAAATATGATTGTTCTGGTTTCAAATCCAAGACATAAAAATATACAACAATACAAAATGCTCGAGTTGTAATCTAAGCCAACGTATATCTTTAATATGTTAAAAGCTAAAGTAGATTAAATCTGATATAGCGATTTATTTTACTTATTTAAATTAATACCGCTAGTCCCAGAAAGTATTGACTTAATACTTTGTAAGCCTATCTTTATGTGTTTGCTGAACACATATATGCGACATAAAAAACTTCTATTGCGCTGCAAGGTACCCGCATATAAGAGTTTTCGCATTAAATATCTAGGTAACCCATTTCGCTCCTCTGTTTGATTTTTAAACAGAAAATCCTAATTTTTCAAAAACTAGTTATGGGGTTGGCCTGAGATTGGTTGATTTCAAGCAATCTGCATCCGAACTACAACTAAAATTTAGTATATTTAGTTTTTATTATTCATTAACTTTGTTTGTGTTTATCTTTTCTTATTTCATAAAATTAATCGTTTACTTGTGTGTTTTATGTAGACTGTCATATATTTATTCAGAGCTACGAGTACTAACAAATACAAAATCATATAAAACACGTACAGGTACCCGCGTTCCTTGGTGAGATGTTTAGGGTGTTAAAAGTAGATTAGCCTCTCACGCACATTACAAAAAAAAAATTAGCTCTACGGCTGCGAGAATACTAAATTTTTTAAAAGTAAGCAGTTCTTAAATAGTTACAAATATGAAGAGTACCAATTTGAACAGCTTTGGATGAAAACTGCAAAGGCATCTGGGCACCTACTTGCGCACATGAGGGTTAAAATTTCTCGCTCTGTCATTTTGAAAAATAATGTTCCCTCAAATGACAAAACATTAAATAACCTAGATGCCCATGAACGGCGAAAAATATTCCGACTGGTCAATGTAGCATTTTATTTGAGTTGATCAATGTTTACAAACTTGGGTGTCCTTGTCAAATCAGATATTATTCGTACTGTTAGAGAAATATTAAATGCTTTAGTATTCAATATTGCAATCACTCTTATTGACACAAAATCCAAACAAACAAAGCTATGGAATGAAACATAAAATTAAAAGAAAAAAAGGTGTCGATAGCTTATTTCTTAACTAGCGGTCTCCATGAACTTGGTATGAATATCATGTCGAACATCGCCTAAGGCTAATGTAAACCGCTCATGTTCATGTTTCATCCATGCTCTGACATCGATGGCCGAACACAATAAAATGTTGTCTTTTGTCAAGCTGAATATTTCTATTTTCACGTAAAAAATATACTTTTTTCTTGAACTTTTTATTATAACTTCAAAATTACTGTGCCGATTGCAATGCAATATTTAAACTAATTAAAGGTTCTGCAAATTTCAATTTTTCTAGATTTGTTTTAATAATGTCGGAGTAACCCTTTTTGGGTAATCATTCATTATATAAAGAAATGTCTAAAAAATGTATAACTCTACTTAAAAATTAAAACACCTCTGCATAGAATTGAGATTTAGACCATATTTATATGTACTACTGGAACCGCAATGCATCAAAATATTATAGCGATTTTTCAAGTCTTTAAAATGTTTTCGATTTTGTTGCCTTGTGTAATTTATCAGTTCGTCGAATAGTTTTCGCAATAAAACGTTTTCTTGTATCAAGCTGAATATTTCTATACAGAAGAAATCCTTTACACTTTTTTTCCAATTGCAGACCAATTTTTGTGTAAAATTATAAATTATGTTTGCTAAGAAAATGCTGCTGCTGTGTTTCACATTAAACAAAATCCAAAAAAACATCACTATTTAAAATAAATGTGTAATTTTATCCAAAATTTAGTAAACAAATTTATTATATCAAATAATTTTTTTAACAATTGCGAATTAAATAAAGGATCAAACATTTTCTCTTACTAAAAGAAAACCAGGTACATATTTTTTCTTGGTTTTAGTGTAAATAAGGGGCACATGATTACAACGTTCGCTAAAACAAATAAAACAAACATTTATTGCAATATAATGAGGATTTTAAACAAATGTTTAAAAAAAAATCCAATAATTTTTCTGTGCAGTAATATATCATATTATACTTCTGATGCTTTAGTCTAAAAAAGAAAAAAGAAAAGGACATAATACTGTCTCAGCCTTTGTTTAAATACATATAAAACTCTAATTCCCATGCACTTTACCATCGATTTGCTTAACTGTAGAATGATTTCTCATTTTTATCCTTGTACTTTAGAAATATGTGCACATTTAATGTGCCCTTCAACAATCATTCCTTTCAATCAACAATAAAAAACAGAGAAATGAAATTCTTTGTGTTGATTTTTTTGAAACAATACCAACCAAGTTCAATAAAATTAAAAAGCAAATAAAACAATAAAGAAGAAAACGAAATGTGCAAATATATGCAAAATATTTCAATTTGTTTTATACGTACTCGTAGTTGTCTTTGAGTTAAATGTAAACAAAATTGAAATTTTTATATGATGGTCGTAAAATAAAAAAAAATTATAAAAAATACATACATATACACAGTTTTATCTCCATATTTATTTCTTCAAAAATTTATTTATTTTATAAATGTAAATATATGCAAAGAACAAGTGTTATCAGGCAAAATCAAACACCGTATATAAAATAAGTTTTGTAGTTTGTTAGCTAAATGGAGGTGGTTACTGGAGGCATTTCATGCTTTCGGCTCCTCTTTTTTACACATTTTTTATTTATATGTGTTTTCCAAAACAATAAACAAACTCTTTAAGAACACCAGCTATGTGTATCGAAGTAAGTTTCTATTTTTAAACTTTTATTGCAATATAATTCCTGTGTTTTCTGTTTGTTACGCCTGACTTAAGTTTGTGTAAATTTGTGTGTGATTTCCTTTAAAGTTTCTTCTAAAAATTAAATAAAACGAATGCAATTACATTTAATTTATACTTTTCAGGACAACTATTATAATCAGTACATAATAAATTCTGTAAAATAAACAAAATTTAGATCAAACAGAATCTTAAATAAATGAAAAATAAACAGTAAAACATGAGTAAAGTTTACATAAATGAAAGAGGTGAAAGTGTTTATATCAAAAAATTCTAGCAGTTTAATGCAAAACGAAACTAACAGAAACTACCAGTTCGATTGTTATTTAAAGTGTCATTTATTCAGCGCTAAAATCTTTGCATTTCCGAGACCAGACTTAAAGCTCAGTAGAATTAATTAGTGCTCGTTCACACAGGCAAAGTTTACTTTCTCAAACTTGAATTCAGCTGGGAGAAAGACAAAGAAAGAATGTATTTGTCTTACTGTGTCTCTCCAAGCTGAACTTTAATTTGAGAAAGAAAACTATGCCTGTGTGAAACAGCACTTAAGAACAGCTGTAACCACATTCTATGAGGCAGCGCATGTGCGAGATATTCCCTGATAGTAAAATTATATAGAATTTATCTGTTTGGTCCTTGGGTAAAGTTGTGCTTTGTGTATAGCCTCGTACTATATGCATACATTTGATTTAATGATGCTAAATTTATATGTCAGAATAGTGTATAAAATTTAGCTTACCAACCAGCCTAGACAGACATAGGATTTGTATATTACAATAGTACATTATACTAAATGCGTGTCAAGCTAAACTACAATTAAACCATGGAGCAAAGTACAAAGTATTTCACTAAATGCAGTTTTTGCTGTGTTTAATATGAACTGTGCAAAACCCATTCAACTGTGCATATCAACAAGGTAGTAGCAATAGACCAGCTGACAACCTTGTGTACATCTAAATTGCGTTGCATTTGTGCATATTGATGATATACTCATATCATGATTTATTTGAAACTATCGAACACCGTATTTCGTTTTATATTGTGCTTAAACTTTTTTTAAATTCATCTGTGCCGAAAATTCTACCAGGTATTTTCTACAAAAAAATTTGTATTGTTGTAGAAACGGTACCATCTGATTGATTCGCCTTTTTAAACTTATAATAAAATGTACATACGACAAATATGTATATCAAGTTACGTAAACCATATGTCTGTCAGGGGTATTAGAAACCAATCAAATTAAGATTTTAAATTTAATAAATATAGTAATTTCCCATATAATGTAAATTTTGTATAATTTTTAGTATATTAACTTTAAATTGGCATTTTTCACGTTCTTTTATAAGTGTAAATATTTGCAATTGTCGAGGCTAATATAAATAGTTTAGAAATATAAATATTTATAGCGAAGTATTCTGCAAAACTAAAAATAAAAAGTGTCCAAACTCGTTTGGACATATTAAGTATATTTTTTTTTAATTAACCCTTTTTTCACTTTTATCTAATTTTTTATATATTTTCATTTTCATACAATTTATATTTTTTATTGAATATTTTCACTTTTATCTAATTTTATATATATTTTCATTTTTTATACAATTTATATTTTTCATTGAATATGGAATTAAAAAATTAATATAAATTGTCAACACTTAAATAAGTTGGGCGACAAAAATATACATTTGTAGTTATCCGCGAATCGGTTAGAAAATACGAAGTTGAATACTTTTCTTTTCGGTCGACCCTTTTTGATCTAAGAACTACTTGCCTTTTTACTATTGAAGTGTAAACATCAACCTATCTATCTACCTAAGTACCTATACTTTATTTAAATTGTAAAAAATAAATTTGAAAAAATCTCCCTACCTATATACCTATCGTGTATCATCACTTGGAACAAACAAAAGGTGAGCATCCCATCTCAACCAAATCCCAATACCACAAAATAAAAGTAACTAATCTTTGTTTCTTTTATTTTCCCATAACCCCAATAATTATAATCACTATCCACGGAGTGATTATAATTAAAATCTCCCTTTTAGATCGCTGCCAGAAAAATATAAAACTTCCCCTTACCCGCCGGCAAGCTAAGGGAGATTTATTAATAATAATCCCAGTATTATTCAAAAAGAAAGAAAACATTATGGACATATTATTTGAAACAAATTTTTATGAGCTTATTGGCCGGGCATAGAATTTGTATATTTTGTTCTACGTATAAACGAAGTATGGAGAATAACATTTGCTTCTTCATTTCATTTTGGTTCTTTGATATATGAATGTGTTTAATTAAAGGATCAGTATTTATCGAATACACATAAAAGCGCTTCTTAAGGACAGTTCATGCGGCCCCTTTGTGCCCATGTTCGGACGAATTCCATACGGAATATTTCTGTGAAGCTTATAGTATATTTAGAATTTTTTATAAACTTCAAACGTAATAAATTAAAAGGATTTGTATTCACTCACAGTTGAAATAGTTATTAGCACTTGTATACTTAGTATTAGTCCACTGCTTAAATGTGTCGAAATATCAAAAGTTCATGCAAATTGATTAAAAAAAAAAGTAATTTCCATTAAAATATGTTTTACCACAAAGGAAACAACATTTGGAAAAATATGTTTTTGCAAGTTGTTCTTTTTTTAATTAAGACATTAGGGAGCCAAACGGAGCTTGTACAAAATTTATGTATTTGATACATATAAAAAAATCTATTCGCTATTTTCTGATAATTTTTCTTTCGACATAATTGACCTTAATATAACGTTGCGATCACTATTTCTATAAATTTCATATGAACTTGACTTTATATATTTATTATATTACATTTTTTTTTGTTCATATTTAAACTTGCCCTGGTTATAACTTTCGGAAGACTTTGATCAAATCATTAAAATTTTATCGAAGGTCAGGTTATATATTTATTGCTTTTTACCACAGAATTATTAAATTGTTTAGGTGAATAATGAAAATCTGTTTAACTTTAAACCAATATCGGTTTAGGAAATAATTTCGGTTTTCTCTTCGCTTTATCGTAAACAAATAATGGTATCTATAATTGCATGTTCTGTTGTAAATCACCATCTACACAAAACCTTAATGTATAAAATTTGGCCAAGTTCCTCTCCAAAAACTTCGGCTATTAAGAGTATTAAGGTCTGAATGAGGACCAGGTTCTTGATAGATAAAATAGCATTACATTTCTGGACAAACTTCCAATTTGGTAATATTTTTTTAATTTTTTAATCCAATAATAATGAGATTAGATTAATATCAACAACTTTGAATAACAAAGCCTTAAGATTACACACAAGGTGACATATATAGGCTTATTTTGTGTTCAAAAATATATAATTTTACAACCACGTGAAGAAAAGTTATGAGCGGACTATAAACATGGTAAATGGCTTCGTGCAATATACACAATGTGTACATTAGCCTGAACTTGGCCTGACGCACTACCGTGCACCTAAATTTAGAATATTGCTTTATACTTTAGCCATCATATATGTTAAAAAATTATGTTTGCAAAGTTTTATGCATCTACGAATCGTTCTTCCATTCTTGTCCGGTAATTCTGATATTTCACACAGGAATTTAATTTTTTTTGTATATTTTATCGAATAAAAAAATGTTTCAAGTCTGTTTACAAAAATAGGAGACGGATAGAGAGATATCGAATCCACAACATATCAAATCTTTTAGCTAGCTGTAAGGCAACAAATATTAAAATAAAAAGGTACATTCACTTCAACTTTTCTCTTGATTTTTTTTCTTTTTCCTTTAAAATTTCAAATGTAAATCTTGAAACAAATAAGGAATTTTTAAGAAACCATTCATTTCAGTTTTTGTTTTAAAACTTTCATGTGCTTACCAGTAAAATTTCTCAACCAACGCTTGATAATTTTTGGTAGAATAGGGGCATTTAATAGTACCAGGGAAAACGAAAATTTTTAAATATTCAGTAAAAATGATGATCCAAAAATGCCAAATTATACTCTTTAAAAGAATCAAAAATTGCTGTATATAGTATTTTATTCAGCAATTTTGTAAATTATACATTTCAAATGAGATAAAAATTAAATAAACAGAACAACAAGATACAAAGCGACTGAATAAAAACAAAAAACAATTATACTTTAATTTCAAAAGTGTTTTCTGAACTTCAGAATTAAAATTTTTTAATTTAATAAAACGAGCTTTTTATTTGCAATTGTTTTTGTAACAAATAACAAAATATTGGTTTAGATCTTCCAAACAAAAAGCATTGCCTGTGGCATCCAAATAAACATTTATACACTGAAAATATTCTTTTGACATCTACTGATGTAATAGGGATACATTAAAAACAACACATTTTCTTAAACTGCTTTTTGAGCAATTATAGACTGAATATGATGGCTAGATGACAAAAAATGTAGCAATCCGTATTAAGTGCTATATAATCAATATAGAAAAGCCATCTGGGATTCGAGTTTAATTCAGATTTTTTGCTTCCTTTGCGAAAACTTTGCTTATAAAAAATTAGTGAAAAAATTTCAATAAAATATCAAGATATACTTCAAGGGGTCGGTAATATAAAAAAATCTGGAAATGTGCTCTTGCAAAAAAAGCTAGAAAAGGGTAAAATATGCAAAAACGGACACTACCGAAACAAAAACAAATAAAAAAAATACAGAAACAGATACATATTTATTAAATGAGGTTTCCCTGTCTCTTTATACCCTAAAACGGACTTAGGGAAAACTATAATCACTCCCTTCATGAAAATTTTTTCCCTTGAAGTATTTCCCATTTCCTGATATTCGAATCGTGAATAATTCCAGTGATAAATATTCGCACGAAAAAACATCCGCTTATCATAAATAATATTTCTCCAGGAATTTTTTATATTTTTCCTTGGATTTATTCATTTAATTTTTTCAGGTGAACTTAAAAAATTATATAATTTCAATATTTTATTTCTAATTATATATTCAAGCTTATAAATATTTCTCTTTGGGATAAGACTAGTAAATACTGTTAATTATTGTCAATAATATTTCCCTCACAAAACCTTTTTTATGCAGAGTATGCCTATTTTTGGTATACAACCGTATTAACATAGAATCTTTCACTGCAGTTAAAATATTTAAATAAAGGGTTTATTTATTTGCACTTAAAAGCATTTAATTTACAATTCAAAATGTGTATTTCTTGATTGTTAAAATTAAATTTGTTAAACTTTTTAATATATTCTGAAGCTTTACAAATTTGCTTCGCTTTTATTAATTCACTAATAACTGATAGCGGGAATAAAAGTTTACGAGCAATTAACGATAGTAGTTTTCCCTTCGAGGGAAATACATATTTCATGGGAACAAAAACTGCTGTTGTTATGTGAATTTGTCTTCGTCACTTAACTATACCACATATTAAAGAATTTATAAAAAAATATTATTAAAATATCAAGATTTCCTAAAAAAAATCGGAGCTTGTTAACTTAAAATAATCCTTAACTTTCTGGATCAGAATTACGGAACTAACATAATACGTAAAGTCTAAGGCAAGCCCCATTAAAATCAAATTCAAATTCAAAGAAAGATCAAGATATGTCCAGACTTTTAAAAACTAAATTTTAAAATAGGTAGCGTTAAAATTAACAAAATAATACCGTACATATCATTGCCACCTTAATGTACACTTATGTATAATCACAAGTTGCACTATTTCATTCATAATATATACATATGTACATATATTTATAAATATTTTATTTATTTTGTTTTAAATGTCATAGTTCCACCACAGCGTTAGCAAATAACCAATAAAAATAAATTATAAAAGAAAAATATACAAATTTTATGAAATCTAATTCAAGCATTGCTCAGTTTTCATGGTTATCACTCCAAAGAGATTTGTGTGTTTCAATTTGTTCATTAAATAAAAGAGTTTTAAAAAAATTTTCTTAATACCGAGCGGTATTAAGGTAACTTTATAAATAATATTTTATTTTGACACTGATAAATATGTTGTGTTCGACATATGGACTATCAGTAAGAAACATGCCTCTGCGGATGAAAATGAGCCCCCTTACGCTTGAACAACGACAATTATTTTTATTTTATTTCCAAAGAGAGCACTGTGTTGCGTTAACTGTTTCTTATAAATCAGTTTTTCCAAGATCAAGAACCTACCACGAGTGTAAAGAAATTTTAATTTTTCTGTGAAAACAATTTTTGTGTACTCTACTTTGTAAATGTTCACACTTAAATGAGAAAAGTGTTGATTTTTAAATATCTGTGCTGACGATAAACAGAATAATGTACTCGTATGTATGTATGTGTGTTTATTAAAAATATTTTTATATTTTCCCAATGAATTTTCAAAAAGTTAAATTGTTGAAAAACATAGTAATCAAATCAACTCAAAGCTTATTTAACTTTACTTTTCTTTTCCAAAAAAGCAGTTGCTAAAAATTTACTTTTTGCAGTGTGCTGTTTGCAAATTTGTGCAAAAAATTTTAACGCATTCTTGCTAGTCGCAAGCTGGCGTACACAACTTCTCAAATAATCTATCTGATCGTGTTACCAGTGGTGTTGGCAACGTCAAATGACTTCCTCGGAGTTACATTTTGATACCTTAGACTTTTTGTTGTGCGGCGCCCAAAAAGACCGACACAATGTGAATAATCCAGAAGCAATCCACATCCTTAAGGCAAATTTCGTCCAAGCCATTCGTGCGATAGAACCAGAAAGGGTCATTAAAACCTTGATAAATCGAACTCAAGATATTACGATCTTGCCTCAACAATCGAATGAATACAATCGTTTTGCCTAGCCGCCGCAGCAATTTTTTTCATTGCCTTGTTTTCACAGATGCCAAAATTTAATGTTGTCAAAAAAGATATCATTTGGCACAGCAGAAACATGAAATTCTTCCCCATAGTACTTTGCTACCGATTGGCACACACCCATGCTTGTATTTGGACCAAATATTTAGCACAAATTTCAAGTGCTCAAAATATTAATCTTAATGCAAAAATTGTTGGATTGCATGGTCGCTTGTGACAAAACTGTGGTGGCTACAACTTGTTTCTGTGATAAGTGTTAATGAAGAACAACATTGTATCTCTTTCCTGCTTAAATGAAAACAAAAATCAGAAATTTACATCCCATTGATTTCCTAACTTTATTATCGCGTTATTCCTTGATAGTGGGGCTTGTCTAGTGGTTCAAAAAAAACGACTTGGAGAGTTGTTCAAAAACTTGCAAAGTCGCTCTTGGTAGAAAACAAAATAGTTTTTATAAATGAAATTAGTCACGTTATGAATGCCACAATTTTTTATTAGTGAACCCGTTATTTCAGTACATCTTACAAGTTATTGTGCTGCGAACTTGACTCTTTCTCTTATTTAAGTTTTTGTTGGTGTTACATTTTTGTAATTTTTGCTGAAAAATACCAATAACAATGGTCAACTAGTCAATAACTTAAAAAAAGTTAGAAAAGTTAATAGAAAAATGCTACTCTTGGGAAATGAAAATCTACAAATTCGCATTTGTAAAAAGAAGAAAACAAAAAAAATTTTTTATAAAATAAATTTTTTACATAATTTTGCAACAAATAAATAATTTACCACATGAAATTTAAATTGTTTGGTGTTGACAAAAAAAAAACATTGAGAATAAAAAAAGTTCTGCTAAATATGTAATATTATAGATAAGTTTCATTATGTAAACGAGACAAATATAAAAAAATTTAATTATTCAGACTGCGATAAAAGCTGCTTAGCATAAAGAAGTACTGAAAAACTCCTAAATATTGTCTGAGTTCTTATCTTATTTCAATTGTTTGAAATGGATTAGCATGCTTGAATTACAGTTTTTATTATTTCATGAGTAGGGTGACGTCACGTGACAATAGGACTTACTTTGCATTTAAATTCTCAGTTTTAACTGTAATTTTGCTTCAGTTAATAATAAAATAATAGACCTTGAAAACACTCCAATATCTCCAGTAAACTATCAAAAAACATTTTTTTGCCAGAATAAAAATTAACCAAAACAGGGCATTTAAAAAAAATATAAAAATTGGTCGTCTCTTGATCCTGAACAAGAGTTGAAGAAAACTTTGATTTCGAATGAAAGTATGCATTTTCTCGACAATTTATATTTTTCACACGCATTTAAAATATCAAAAATTTTTAAAAGAAATTCTAACAAAATTGAAAAATTATAATTTGGGTTTTAAGAAATAATTATTTTAATTTATTTCGTCCTTTGCTGATGTTGAGTACACTCGTTACACAAAAGTAAGGATTAGAAAATAACTTAAAAATGTATTTCCATGCAAGGAGAGAAACACCATTTGAACTTGAGAACAAGCGCCTAAAATAAGCATAAAGTATAATAATATGTGTGCATTTATCTCTACTTTTAATAGCAGTGGGAGATTTCTCCTCTAACTACGTCAAATATCATCATTTGTCCTGTAAACAGAGCCAAAATCAAAAGTATAAAAAATTTAGTCGTGGACTAATAATGATGGTTCATTTCATCAAAATATATCTCGCAACACAGTTTTTGCTTTCTATATTTAAATATTTAATGAAATTATTCTGAAAAAATGTTTTTATAAACACATTACTTTGCATTTTATTAAGTATATTATCTTTTATAAAAAATAATGAAAATTTTTGGTGGTGGGTCCTTAAGAATTTATTTAATATAAAGATACGATACATACAATTATAGTGTTTTTCATTCTTATAAATTAAATTTTTTTAAGCTGTGTACGCAGGCATATTTTAAGACATTCGACGGATTAAACTATTGTTGGAAATAAATATGCAGTAAACTTTATTTAATTTAAAAATCTGTATTGCCAAGTGAAGCAGAAAAATTAAACTAAACAGAAACAGAGTAACAAGACATTGCCAGTCATTTTTGCACCTTTTCTTAAAATTCCCTAAATATAAAATTTTTCTATCATAACTGGCAGAAGCAAAATGTAATCATGAGCGTGTTTCAATAATTTAGGGCATCATAAAATATTCTTTCCGTTACGTACAATAATTTTGGTGTTAAGAAGTGCATACTTTGGAGCTTTGTCATTCATCATAAATTCGATATAATCACAAAATTTTCAATTTTAATTCATCTAGTATTTTCTATGGCCTTTGCAATCGACCATATTCTGGTAATTAAATTTTATTTTGATATTCACGATTAATAAAGTTATAGTAGGCTTAATGTTGGATTTTTACATGGGAAAACCAGTTTTAATGCACACATTAACTTTGTAAATCGTTAGTGAATAAGGCCATAAGCATTTAAATAAAAAAAACTGCAATAAACTGTAATGAACATGTACATCCACATTAAATTTTCATCTCTTTCATTTTCAAAGAAAAAAATTTTATTTCTCATGTACATATATAGGTACTCTTTTAAATACTCTCATAGCTTTGTTTATGTTTTACTTGAACTAATACTTAGTTAGTAAATGTACGCGTATATTTTTAGCATTTGTAGTGGTGGCAACTTTATGAGCCTTTTATTCCTTTAATACTGAACCGATTTAAATAATATATAGTCAGGTCACTAAAGCTCAAAAATGTCTTCCATTTGGTTTAAGAATGAAGAAAATCGGTTGGCAATCAAATTAGAAAAATAAATCAAAAAATTTATCTTCGTCTATTTATATAATATATACTCGTAAGTAGTACAAAGGAAAAAATTCTATTTAATAAAATTTGCTGAAATATTAATATTTAATCCTAAAACATACAGGTGCGGTTATTAAAAATTGTGTGCTGATATTTCTGTTACAATTTGTCTATTTTTGTTTTTTTCTTCCAAAGATGCATATGGTTTTCACTAACATTTTTCATTTTAACATTATTTATGTTTAAAAAAAATCATTGAAAATAAAGAAATTTTTCGGCCTATAAAATTGTTACTTTGCATTGTTGAAAAGCTAAGATAATATAACTTTTTTATGATTGTAGATCTCAAACAAACACAATTAAAATCAAGAATAATCGATTGTCCATATCAACATCGATGATAGCTGGGTCGAACACACAACTGCTCGTATACTTGTTCAGATGCTTCGGGTACAGAATAATTTTTATAAACTTAGAGTGTCCTTATTGTGAACAAACAAGCCTATTTACAGATGAATACACGGCAATGCTGGTGAAAGAACTCCTTTTTAAGGACAAAAAGCTAAAACATGAATTTCTGGGCTCAAAAAGGCTAAACAGGCAACGCTGATAAAAATCGTATCCTAGATATATTTGAATATAAATATAATTTTAAGTAAATTACTTTTTTATCCCTGCGCTAGTAGTGAAATACTATTCAAACACCATCATCGAGTTTCTAATATAAATAATAAAAACTTTTTCTCACAAAAATGTTTTGGTTTCCTTATATAGTTTTAGTTTATTCATGGTTTTTTGCAGAATTTTTGTGTGTCAGAAATTGTTGTTTCTACCTTGTTATCATTATCTTTATTGATATTGTTTTTTTTTTGTTTCTGTTAAAAGGAAATACTTTTTTTCTTTTTCTTCTAGAATCCTGATAACATTTTATTTCAAATCAGAAATGGAAATGTTTTTGACTAAAAAGAGAAACGGCAAATAAAATAAAAAATATGCAAAGTTTATTTTTATCGCTCAAACTTGAGAATATTTGAAATAAGTATTCGTCTACTCCAGATTATTTTTTATGTAAATTAAATGTTGGTATTTTGTACGACATTTACAATTTTGGAGAAAAACCTTTTAACCGACATACAAAATCGAAAAAAATAGAGCAATTGTTTTAAATGTAACTATGCCGACTATTTTAAACGCTCAAAGAAAAGTTCGTAGAATTATGAAATCTGTAAAGATTCTTAAAGTAAAAATTTTTCATGCTATCAGATTTCAGAAAATGAAACTTTCAGCTATAGGATCTTCAAATAACAACTTTTATTTTGATAAGTAAGAAATTCGTATTTTTAAGCGAAATTCTCAAGTGTTTATTTAAATTTAAAGGTGAGGATGTGCTATTAATAATGAAAAATAATATCAAGCTAAAGCTGCCTTTTCCTTAACACGGTGGCCAACAGCAGCAATGGTCTCAGTTGTTCTTGGGTGAAGTGCACAAGTTCTAATCTTCACATTACTAAATTATCCCGTCAACTTAAGTTCGTTCACCAATTTTGCAGTTGCCGTACGAAAAGATGCTTATTGACGACTTATTATCATTCTATTTTTACTAATGGCGTAGTTTTTGCTTGTCATCTGTCAATTAGTTCCAAGTGAGTCATTAAACTTTTAAAATTAGAGAGCTATTGAAAATTACGTCTTATTGAAACGCCCAGTACTTTCGTTAAAAAAAAATTCTTTTAGAATTTGCATCATTGAAATTGCTGTGCCTTCACAGAAAAATTAAATTAGGTTTCTGGAAGAAGTGATAAATGTTTACGCTGATTTGAAACGCTTCCAATGATGCACAAAAACAAAGCATATATGTATATCTTAATTGTTTTTTAAACACTAAATAACTTAATTTCCTATTTATTGAATGAAATAGTGAAGTAGTGTAGTTTTTGGTTGCTTCGACATAAGCGACATCGAATTTTAACAATGATACAGTTGGATGATGCAAAAAGACGACGCATTTCGATGCTTTGAATGAAACACAGTTGTATGCAAAAAAAGAAAGGTCACAGTTCAGACTTCGCGAGCAAAAACCGCGAGTCCTGACACTGAATTTTGAAGAAGGAGGTTAAACTACAGCCTAAAACTCTTGCTTACAAGCCTGCATCAGACGTAGCAGTACCCTGCAGATTACGCTTCTAGTCCATACATGCATGTAAAGTATACTCCATAAAGGACTACGACTAGTCGAAAGGCAACCCAAATGCGTAAACAAAATATGGTATATTTGACATTACGATGTCTTGGGCTGGATCATATAGTCCAGGCTTGCAAAGCATCGGACTAACCCAAAAATCACTCCAAGAACCAAGTTCTTGTTGGACAATGACATGGTGTATAACTGTATTACATTGGACCGTGTTGTCCGACCATGTCCGTTTCAGCTATAATGGACCACGTAGTCCAACATTATCTGCAGGGAAGTTTTCGGAATGTACATAAACAATTAAGGATAATCAGGCGATTGGATTTTTAAACGGAAATGTATTATAATTTTTGTTTTGCCAAGAATTAATTAATATAACAAGTGAAACAAAAATGAATTAAATTGAAACAAGAAATATTTTCTCACTTACAAGGGTTTCTGTAATTCGATGTTGTAAAAACTCTCTGTTATAATACTATTTATCAAATAGTTTCTTTCAAATTGTGAGTAAAAACATCTATGTAAATATATTATGTGAAAAGTTTTCACAAACGCTTACAATTTTTGCACACTACTGCAAAAAAATTTTTAAGAAATAAAAAATATTGAACAGCTGTGAAACAAACACAAATGTTGTAAAATAATTTAATATTATATATATTTGTTCAATTCACAAGCTCAGTCGTATGGCTTATCGTTTAAAAAAATACAGTATTTGTTTATGTGCTTGTGAACAGACAAACTTGTTTTATCGTCATTTTGCCGTATTTTATATGTCATTTCAATGCAGTTAGTTCATTGTAAGTAAATAATTTATGTCAAAAAACAAATTTCTTTTTATCAAATAAAAAAAAACATTAAAAGTGAAACCTAAAAAAATAAATTAATTAATCTCTTATGCCACCAATATAATTTCGATATGTTAATGATTGATTCATGAAAGTGCATCTTTGTATCCACAATAGTCGACACTCAATTCAGTTGATACCATGAAATTAAACATGATATGGGAATTCTAATTTTACGCGTAATAACTTTTTCGCGACAAACTATTTTGAATAAAGTGGTTTGCAAATTAAATTCAAATGAATCAAGTACTAATTTATCATTAAGAAGAATGTATTTTCTGGGTTTACTAATCACATATTTAAAAGATTTCTACAAATTAATAACAAATAGAATTTGTCTATAACTGGCCTCTTAATTGTTTTTTAAACACTAAATAACTTAATTTCCTATTTATTGAATGAAATAGTGAAGTAGTGTAGTTTTTGGTTGCTTCGACATAAGCAACATCGAATTTTAACAATGATACAGTTGGATGATGCAAAAAGACGACGCATTTCGATGATTTGAATGAAACACAGTTGTATCCAAAAAGAGAAAGGTCACAATTCAGACTTCGCGTGCAAAAACCGCGAGTCCTGACACTGAATTTTGAAGAAGGAGGTTAACCTACAGCCTAAAACTCTTGCTTACAAGCCTGGCCTCAACACAACCATTTATAAAACACATAAAATTCAAACGTATAATTAATTATAAGACACTTGGGTATAAAAATTACCAACAACAAAGATAGAATAGTGTATAATTAGACGATTACACAACACATACGACGTTAATACGAGCTTGTGAATTGAACAATTGCTTTAAGAATAAATACTTTTAGAAATATATTTTACAAATTTTTTTATTGAAGAAAAATTATAGTTGTAAATATTCCAATAAAAAAGTTTTAAAGCGAGAAAATAAAATCCATCGTTCACTGGTATGTTCAAAATTTTTACATTCGTATAGAGGCCGGCTTTAAAATGTTTGTTCTAATATATTCTGAATTATAAAAGCATAACTCTTTTGAGAGGAAGGATCACTCTTACGGCAACCAGAATAGCGTACCAGCTCGTCTTAAAAAACTAGAATTTTTATTATTAAAATTTAAATATTTTTTGTTAGCTCTATTTATGCTAAAGATAAAAACTCTTGTTCTTTTATGGAAAGTCACTTTAAATCATTACAACGAAACTTCAGCTGTTGTCATAATTATTTATTAAATATTGATTAAATCAACTATGTTGAAAACAAAAAAATTTCTTAGAATATTTATTACATGTTTGCCACAAGCATAAACCATAGCAGAATTATATTCCTGCTATAGCTCTGTCAGATTTATTTCTTTTAATTAAACATAGTTTTGATAAGTTCACATTATTTTTATTAGAAAAGCAATATTAGAACATTTTAGTTATCAGACGCGAAGAAGAGATGAGTGCAGATTTGGTGGTCGCTAAACAATCTCTCACCGCTATAACATTCTGAAATGCATATGAAAAAATCAATGTCAAAAGAAAAGTAATGTTTTGTTGAACATTTAAAATTTTAAATTTGAATCGGCTATAAAAGAAGTACTGATTATTTTTTCAAATTTCTCGTTTTATTGGAAAGGTTGAACTTTATCATTTAAGAATAGAACGCAATATTATTTATATGACTATCACGACGGGTTCGGCAGTACCGCTTCCGGTAAACACAATTTTTCAGTACATTTTCGATTGCTTCGGCTCGAATCTCTTCAATGGTATTTTCGATTTCATGTTCCGACACTTAAACTGTCACTGAATGGTAATATTTATCCTTAATGGCGCCCGTCTGAAAATAATCCAAAGGGCTCAAATCCCAGCTCCGAGGCGTCCAACTGACATCACGATTTCCCACGCGTTATATAAACAATTTTATAATTTTAAATTACGCTTAAAAAAATTAAACCAAAGGCGATAATTATCATATAACTTATATAAATACCGAAACAGTGATTGCGGGCGTAAAACTATATATGCCTGCATAACTTTGAATAGATATATTGAAATTCACACTTATATATTTCCGTATACTAGTTTATAACAAACTATTAAGCACTATGTTATAGTATGATGTGGTGTATAAATTATAGAAAGTGGTTTAAAAAAATTTTTTTTTGCTTCTCTTTATCAGATTCTGTACAAAAAATATTCTTACAGAAGCATGCATAAAAATATGCTTTTACTAAACAGAAAAAACAGCATAAGAATGATTTAAAATGTGTACGAACAAGAACATGTCTGCATTACCTTTAAAAGAATGATGATTAAATCAGACAAAATAAGAAAACAATATGGTTTTCAGTAACATACAATGACTTTAATCTAGAAAATTTTACAAGCAAATTTAAAAAGATAAAAAAGTTGTGAGTGTTTTTGTCATACAAATGAATTTCAATGAAAATTTAACAAGGAAAGTGAAAATAATACCAAAGACAACAACATCCTCATCATCGTTATCAGTAACGTCGTCGTCACTATTGGCAATTTCATCAAAAGTCACTACACACACACAAATGTTACAGCTACAATATCGAAACCAACAACAGCAAAACTTTCTACAGCATCATTTGGTAACTGCAATAACGATACCATCTTCATCATCAAGAAATTTTTTATCTTGTTTTTTAATACTTCCTCCACATCTTTTACAATATACACCCCTGCAATGCCAACGTCACCGCATAACAGAAGAATTACTCAACTTAACTGCTCTATGGGGATGTGTGCGCCAAGAATACGAAAAACTACAGTAACACCAACAGACACCGCAGCAACAACGTTATCATCATCAACACATGAACATGGAAAACAAGAATGCCAATCATCAAGAACAAGGGCAGCAAAAGCAAATATTACAGAGGTGATGCTACCACCACTTACATCAATGTCAACCAAACATCTATTAAAGGGTTGGGCATACACTTTAATGGGCAAAGATGTTGAAAATGCACAAGTAAAAACATATAGAACAGACAAACGAAAATCATTACAGGCACCACTACAACAATCACTGTCAGCAAAAACAACCGCAGCAGAAGCAACAACTATTACGAAAAGAACGACATCTTATGTGCCAATTTTAGCGACTGCAACAGCAGAAAAAAGTTGTAGAAAACAACGTTTAAGCATAAAAATGCCCTTAAGACATTTAATACTTACAATAATTACAGTCGCTGTTGTTAGTATGGGTAAGTACGAGCACACCAGTGAAATATAAAAAAGTGTGAATGTGTTTGTATATTTCATAATATCTTGTGTTTTTTTAGTTGTTTTCCTGTCAATTGACAGTTAGTAGTAACATTCTGCAGTATCGAATTTAAGACACATTACATACAATTTGTAATATAAACGCTTGCTGGGAATTAGAGTTGTTCAATTTCGAGAAAAAATTGTTTCAAGTGCTCAAGCAAAATATCAATCTGCAATTAAGATACAGTAACATACATATCGCTCATTTACTCAAACACCGTCATAACTTGAAAAACTTGATTTTTGGGGTAATAAAGCACAATTATTCTCCGTATCGTTTTTTATCCTGTGTAGAAAATTCATAAAAATATCTTGTTTACTAAGCTCTTGAGAGGAGAATAGTTTTTTTATTTTTCCATTGAGTTGTGGGTAAATTAAAAACTTTAAAATTGTTTTCTAAAGAACGAGTTTTTTGAGTTATGACATTGATTTAGTAAACACGTTGGCGGACAGTAGGAATTAGTTCTGGGCAGCTGCAGGGGTATTTGGTATTTTTTCTGATTGCTCATATATGAAAATAAAATGATTTTTAAGTCATTTATATTATATTGAAAATTTTTTATAAGGCATATCAAATCGGCATATGCAATTTCGTCCAAATACCAGAAACACTGAACGACGGCATTTCGCTTCATGACCCCATATATGTGCCAACGTGTAAATGAGCGATATGTACATCATTAGCGGAAATGCAAAACTGTATAACTAACTTAAGCTTTTTAATCGTGTTTTTCATTACCCATTGTGTTTAATACGACATACTCGTAACTTCCGATTTCGATTTATTTTATTTATTTATAAAATTAATAAATTAAATTTACTAAATCTAAACAAAAACAAAAAAAACTAGAGGTTAAAAATAACAGAGTACCAAATATTCACTCATTTATCACTCATATTTATGAATACGAATTTGTAATTTTTGTTGTGTTTCGTTCTATTCGTCTTTGAAGAGACAAAACATAGTTTTTGTTTTATTCGTTTTTGTACAGAAAAAAATGTTTTTGTATATTATTCAACAATAAGTATGAATATCAAACGTTATTTTGTTTTTTTTTTTGGCCGAATATTCACTGTAAATATTCATAATGACTATGCGCTACTTAAGAAAAAAAAATACACACACATGAACATTCAGATTAAAAGAAATTGTTTACATAAGAGTGTATGTACAAAAAAGAAAAAAAAAACATTCATACATGAGTGCTTACAGTCAAAAAAATCTTTGCTATTTATTTTCTAATGCGAGCATAAAAAAAAAATTTGCAAGTATCATTCATGAAAATTTTGCATAAATATTCAATTTTGAGTATTTAAACATGAATTCTTCTGAACCCTGAAAAAAATGGTAAATAGTATTTAATCGTCAGATATCTTTTACAAAAATGTATCTAAGATATCAATAAACAACTTTCTAGAACATATGAACTTGCTAGGAATGATTCTTAATACCGTTTAGGTAGCGCTCAGGTAGCCGCAAAAGTGAAAAAGTTCCCGAAATTATTTAATTTAATTTTTTTTTTACTTACTTCAACATTGAGATACATACGGTTACAAAAATGTACCCATTTTAGTTGGTTCAATAAAAATTCAAATTTCACTAATATTAAGTTGCATAGCCAATAAATTTTAGTACTTCTTCACATATTCGCAGCATGGAATCTATTAGATTTGAAAAAACTTACTGGAATCCCATTTTAAAAAATTTCCAATTATCGGAAAAGGTCATCCGTATTTTTGTAATTATCGATATTAATTTTACAATCTAAATATTGGATAGATTTTCTTATAGCTTGAGATTAGGCGATTGTATCAACTCCTTCAACACGTAAACCTTATTGTCCACGAACCACACTTTCACACAATTAGGTATGTGTTTTTGGTTTGTTATCTCCACTTTATTGGCATTTCCAACTCTGCGTGTGGCAGCAATACATTTTTATAGGTATCCTTATATATAAAACGAGCCCTTAAACATTTATTTTATGAAGTAATCCCATCACTTTTCCAAAAAAAATCGTAAGACTATGAAATTTCTTTCCTCTTCTTTCACCGTGTCCTTAGTATACTTAGTATATTAGCCGAAATCCACCAGAGTCTTTCAGATAAAACTTCAACTGTATTCGATTGAGTTGCGCTGCACATCGTCTTTTGCAAATTCAATTCTAACTGGTCTATTTTTTGCACTTCAGTATGATTTTAATCCTTTTTCAAAAGCAGATATAAAGAGGTCCTTTTTATTTTTCAGAGTGTCGCATGGTCATTCCATTAGCTGGTTTTTCGCAGTCGACTATATTTTTGTATGGGCCTCCTTTAAAAGCTCTCAGTACTGATCGTTAGCAATTTTTTAATTAAAGCCGTGATACGCCCAACGACTGTAAGCACGTCTATTTTTTTTTGTATCTATTCTTAAAATATTTAAACGAAAAATTTAATTATTTAAAGGTGTTTGTTGATGATAGTCTTTGAGGAAGGAAGATGCCTATTATTTGATGCATTTGTTTAGTAAAACACACTCGTCATTATTTTATTTAATTTTTTCCTTTTTAATATGTTTATTAATGTTTTTTGTTAAAAAAGGGGGCATGGCAAAGTTATATATAAACAAAAATAATTTAGGCCCTTGTGAATTGTGCTATGTTATTAATCTTTAAGATACTAATACTCTGTACACTGTGTACACTGTACATATGCTTCTTTGCATCACAGTGGAAACTTGCATGCCGAAATCAGTGGTGCAAACACAAAAAAAACCAACAAGGCATATTTAAAAAAAATCTTGTAAACTTTCTTTGTAATTTTTCTTCGTGCTGACGTTTTGGTGTATTCACCAAACCAATAACGAGCTGACGATATTTAACCAAAAACCATAATTTCAATTTCTTTATACAACATGTATAAAAAAAGTGAAATATTTTTTAATTTTTCTCCTCTAAAATACAAATATTTGAGGTCACCAACCAGATCAATGACCAAGAAATATTTCATCTTTATGGGAGCCAATATACTTTAACAAAAACTTACCTATTTGAACATTATATGAAACTTAAAACTTTTCCGTGGCATTATTATAGCGAAAGTTATTTATACAGCGTTCATGTCTGTTGTATTATCAAGATAAAGTTTTTGGAGTCTCAACTTTTTTAAAACAATCTCTTTTGTTTCCTTTGCTTGTGGTAATTTTGAATTTTCCATGAGTCCTGAAGGAAGACAGACAAAAAATTCACCTGGGATATTTTAATGAAATATTATCATAATTTTTGTTTATTGTTATTAAAAAGTGTTTTTTGTTTATAAATGTTTTCCCTTAATGATTAACCGGTAGAATATGTCAAAACTAAAATATAAATATATTTATAACAATTAATTTTTTATCGTTATAGTTGATGTATGAAAGTTTAGTACTGTTAATGTAATGCATTGTCGATAAAGTATGTGTTATGATCTTAAGCCTAGTAAATAGCTCTGCAAGAGTTTTAGGGTGCCATAAGAAGTATGAGGCATTATTTGTAAAGTGGACGAATTGAAAAATTTAAATAAGAATTCATACCAACTTATTATTTCCTTTCTAGTTCAAAAAAGCATTTAAAAAGAGAAATTTAAAACTTTAGCACACTTAACTCGATAAAAATTTATATCATATCTTCTAGAATTACTATTCAAGGAATTTGGGGAACACTGACAATTAATGCCACATTATGCTGCCTAGAAACTTTTTCAGTCAACTGTTTGTTTGCTAGTACGCCTGAAAAGAAAAGTCAACGAAATTTTTGCCTATTGTCTATGCCAGGGATGAAATATTAACATGTGGATTCTTTTTCCCGTCAGCTGAAACGAATATGAATATTTTTATAATCGAGTGGCCAATTAATTTTTGATATTTCGTATTTCTCTGTTTTTTAATAAGTTTTGCATACTTTTGTGTTTTATTTAAAAAAGTAAGAACTTGTCTGAATGAAAAAATTGTGAATTTGCCGGCGTGAAAAAAAAATTCTACAACTTCAGGGTAATTTTTCCGTGCAAAAACAAATACGAAATTTTGAAGCTGGAAGCTAATAATCTATTGCGATGCGAAAGAAAACTGGTACGAAATTAAACTATTTGTATAATGAAACTGCTTGCGCATCGCAATAGAGAGCAACCCAGCTGATATTTGCAGAAGTATATTTTACAGAGAAAAAGTTTAAAAAGAATAGATAATATTGTAACAAAGGTAACAAATAAAAAAGAATTATTTCAGACACAGTATTCTTTAATTTTTGTATTTATTAATTTAAGAAAAACAAAGTTCATTTAGGAAAATTTTAAATTTTTTAATAATCAAATTCATCAGTTAAAAAATGAAAACTTAAAAATCAATATCATTTATTACAGTCTGTATTGCAGAAAGTTGCGACTAAAAATGTGTCGGTAATTTGAACAAGACTCTGAATTTTCAAAATATTCCTTTTACCCTGATCAAATCAGGAAAAACTTATAACAAATCCAGTTAACATTTGTCTCTGAGAGGTTGTTAATCTAGCCCAAGTCCGAACACTGTGTTTGAATATATCAGTAAGTATTTTTTGTAGTTGTGATAACTAACATGTGGAAAAGTCAAACTTACTATCAGCACAGACAGAACTATTTTAACGGTCACCACCGTATCATTATCAGCGCTCTTGTATCTGCTTGCTTGTTCACTACAAACTCGAGCTTGACTGCTACACTCTTATTAAATAAATATAGATCGAAAAATTATGGAAATTTATAATTAAAATTATATCGATGGTAACAATCTTTGTCAAGAATGATTGAATAACAAAAATTAAATCAACTAATAAGAAGAAACAAAAAAAAACATGAGCAAAATTTGTTCGAATTTAGCTAGTAGAGGAAAAAAAGATGTAAAAACCTTTTGATAATATTACAAGAAATGTTATCGTTTGGGTGTAATTTCTTCATACATAATATGAAGAAAAAACTGATATTCCTATAAAGAAGGGCAAACGTTGTACTAAATACAAGCCATTTCTACTTACTTTGACTACGAGTCGTACACCAAATTTTGAGCACAAATAACATAAAAATGTACTTCAATCAAAACCTGAAAATGGGATTTATTTAAATAGCCAATCCTAGAGTTTCTTAAAATAAGTACACAATTTTTTAATCAAGTGAAAAATCTTGAATCGACTAATAAATTAAATTGAGAACTTAACAGTCAGTACTTAAATCCAACTTTCTGTCCTTGACCTAAGTAAATCTTTGAGGACCGTACTTTAAACACCACTTAGGATTGATTTAAGTTCGATGGATTACTTTTTCTTTTGAGTATAGTAAAATACGAGTAGCACTCTCCTGAAAAAAATATTAATTGGGTTTGAAAATTTTCAAAATATAGTTCGAAAAATTAAGCACATTTATGATTGTCAAACATTTTTAAATTCGATTAGTATCTCCGTCTCTCCATCACAGAACCTGTTATGTCTCTTTTTTTGGCATTTATAATCCTTTTAAAGCATCTTATTCAGTGCGGTGTAACTAGATTATAAGAAAACTTTATTGCGACAAAATTTTACTTGTTGTAATATTATTCTTCTTAAACAGAAGTGTACAGGTTATTCTTTTGATATCTTTATAGCTGTAAGCCTAACTTAAATATTTTTCAAGTTTATGAAAGGTTGGGATATAATTAAACAAAATAAAATATATTATGAGGGTTACATGGTTATGCAAAACGGACTTTTTTCTGTATGTATACAAAATAAGAAGATATTCATATCAAAGGAATGTCTACATACATATGTATGTAAATAAAAAATTAAAAAAAATCATTATTATTTTTACAAAACATTTTTCATTAACGTTGACATTTATTTTTTAAATAATATCAGAAAAATACAAATTGGGGATTCAAACGGTGTCCTTTTTAGTCATATTGTCATAAAGTCTTAATATTTTGCAATAGCTTAAAAAAATTGTTGATGTGATGCAAACAAAAAATAAATAAATAATAATACTTTTTGAAATATTTTTTTTATTATTATTTTAAATTGTATGATTTTATGATTACCATTTGAATACCCCAAATGTTTGGTTTGAAATATTATTTTTAAATTCTGAGTATTAAATCTGGAACCTACACATTGCTGGTCACAACTCTTACATATCTGCTAGTCGGATTTTAATATTTGATTTATTTTTTATTTTGCTTAATATAGTCGTAGAGTTTGGTTATACAAAATTTTAAAAGTCTTCTTAATTAACTTGGTTTTTTGAATTCATGAATTCAAAAATAAATGTTATTATATATTAAATATTTATTTATTTTTTTTATTAATTTAATAAAAACATTTTTGTTTTTTGTTTCTTCAACATTAATACGAACAAAGAGAAGAACATTAATTAAAATTACAAACAAACAAAGTTTTGGCTTTCAAGTAAAATGGCCACCATTATATTTATGGTCATTAAAAAGTTAAGATTAATTGAAAAAATTATGCAGTTTTCAAATGAATAATGCCGCCACTATGATACCCTGAATTTTTTTTACACAACGAAACATGCTTTTGTTGTTAAGGGTTGTTATTATATTCAAATATATTTAGTTGTTGAGTGGTTTTAAAAAATAATGTAACATTTTTTAAAAACTGGGTCAAATTTGTAATTCATATAAATAGTATATACAAACAAAAAAAGAAAAATATTAAATAAAAACTTAGTTATCAATCTGCGTTATTTTCTGAACCATTAAAATAAAAATATTTTTAAAAAACATTTAGAATTCAAATAGAAACCAAAAGTTTAACGGGAAAGTTCCCCACTTTCAATATTTTTTTAATTTAAAGTAAGGTCACTGCAATTCGCAACTTGTTAGAATGGCGCACATGCATTACAAAAAGGCACAACTCAAGAAATAAGCTTTTGGTTCAAATGCAAAGATTATTGTCATATTATTTTTTATCTTACTCATCAAAGTATTTTATATACTCGCCCCTTGAGAGTTGAATACTTTTTTATTCTTTCAAAAAAAGAAGGTGCGACTATTTAAAAATTTAAAACACCTTTTTATGCAGAATTTTCTTTACCGGTGCTTTTGATGGAAATTGCTAAAATTTTAGTATTTAAAATTTTTAATCGCACGCTTTCCCATAATTAATATTTTACATGTGTAGTAAAATTATAGTTTTTAGTTGGTGCACTTTTGTAGTGAATGTGCATGATAATTTAAATATACGGTGACGTATACTCTATATTTATTTAACAATTAAGGTGTATGTATACATCAATCATACGCTACTAAAAAGTGACTATTATATCTACATAAGGTTGCGTGCCAGGGATGGAATCAGGAATTTTAAAATTGTACCAAATAGCTTGAAAAATTGTACTTTTAGGTAATATAACAAAAAGCAGTTCAGTATTGAATATGTATAAACTATTGACGTATAAAGATTTCGAGATCATAATTACAATTTTGATAATAACAGCAGCCAATGCATTGTCTTTGTTTTAATATTTAGGTAATCCCTTTTTGCTTTTATATGTTGCTTCCACGTTAGTCTTTTATCAAGATGCATGCCAAGATAGTTTTTGGAATTTCTTCATTGTTTAGGAAAATATGAGGAGAAATACCTCTTCTTAATGTAAAGGTAATGTAAATAGACTTTTCTGTATTAAGTGAAATATTCTATCTTTTAAACCAGTTCGCCTACTGTCCAGGTGATTTTGAACCTGGTTTGAGGCCTCTAATGCAGAAATATTACTCGCCATTAAGGCTGTATCATCCGCATATGTTGCAATAGTGTAATTTTCATTTGACGGCATATCGGACGTATATAATGTATACAGAACTGGGCCCAGTACGCTTCCCTGAGGAATACCAGCTTTTATGTCACACATATTAGAAGTTTCATCATTTATTTTTACGTAGAAATAACGATTTTGTAGGTGGGATTTAAGGACCAAAAAGAATGGTGCAGGGATAAGCATTTTCAGTTTATATAAAAGACCTACATGCCATACTCTGGCGAAGGCTTGTTTTACATTCAAAAAGACAGCAGAACAGTACTGTTTCGTTTCTAGAGCATATCTTATAACCCTTACGACTCGTTGACATTGTTCCGGTGTACCGTGCTTGTGACTGAATCAAAATTGATGCTCAGGGAGAATATTCTTGGTGTTTAAGACTGGCTGCAACCTACGAAAAACAACTTTTCAAACATTTTTGAGAATGTAGGCAAAAGACTTACTGGTCAAAGATTTTACTAGTGATTGTAGTGCTCTTTCTTGGTAGGTTCTAGAAAATTGCAAAGTAAACATGATTGTGATTTTTGATAATATTTTGGTAAAAGAAACAAAAAAATATGAATAACCATGGCCAAGTTTAAAATGTTACACAATTGCATCAAAAAGCATTAAAAATGCGCAAAATGGCAAAGTCAAGAGCATTTGATTCACATGGAGTTAAAGTTTTTCGATACGCAACTCAATATAAATTAAAATTTTTTTTGTAGGAATCTTGGCTACATTGTTTCACAGTCTTAACAGCTTTCAACAGCTGCTTTCAGTTTGCAATTTCATAATGCTCTAACACAAAGTATACTTAGAAGATGGCAGTAACTGCTCTTGACATTTTGATAAAACGACAAGTTTGACATTTTTGTTCAGCAAATCAAATTCAATATATTAAAAATATACGGTATTCAAGTACGGCCAGTTGAGATGCATTGGAAATTACTTTATAGTTTTCTGATCAGAAATAGCTCCATAAAGCAAACTAGAATATAAAAAGGGCATTTTATGACAAAAGATGTTTTTTAGAAATACTAGTAATTGAAAAATTGGCCCTGCTAATAACTTATGGAGTATATTTTCCTAACATGCCGTTTTTTCAATTGTTTGATTTAAAATTTAACGGAACCAAGACTTATGTTTTTAAAAATACTATGGAAGTTAACTGACTATCATTTATTATTATTATTTGGAGCTTGTGTGAATGTATTTGTTAGGAACATTAAAAACAATTGCTTTAGCAATTTATTTTTATTATCTCTCTTATATTTTTGTCATTTTGTTTTTATTTTCTGGTAGAATTTACGATATGTGCAAGTTCTATGCTGGAACAAGAACTAACAACAATAAAATTGCCGAATGATACACACCTGCCAACAGAAACAACCTATAAATCTACAAAAATCAACAACAATTTACAAAACTTGCCTGTCACATCAACAGCAGCAACAATATCATCAACGGAAAGACATTTATTGTATTTTCCACCACCAGTGTCCCTTTTATCAGCAACATCAACATCATCGTTAACACCACCACCTTCGTTACCGGCACACAGCAGACCACTATCACAATCTATGGAATCTGCTGCTTTAGTACAAAAATCACCATCAATATCATCATTGACGTCATCGACACTCGATAATAGTTCATCAAATCTGCAGTCCTTCTTAAGTGGAACAGCAACACTAACGCATACCCAATCACCAGCACATTCATCACAGCAGTGGGAGTATGATAACACAGATGATTCAAGTGAATTATCTTTTTCTACGTCCATTTTAAATACATACGATGCCAGTGATTTACCACCGCTCAGCGAAGCGGAGCAGGCAGCAAAAGATTTGCTAACCAAAGGATTTTCGATACCCACTTATTTGCCACCATTTCCCGTATTCGCTGTCGCTGATTTACCAGCATATTTAAATACCGTATCAACAACGACAACAGAATCACCAATATCACATCTCCGGCCATCAGATGGTTATGGTACAAATTCGCAAGAAAATCTTTTATATTTTGATAATTTACCAGACCATCAACTTAATGGACAGCAACAAAATCACCATAAGCTACAAATTCCAAAACGAAACTCAAGTATGGTTTCAGCAAATTTGACCGTGCAAGTGAGCAGTCATGCTTATTTGCCATGTCATGTGAGTATAACTTTAGTTATAAGAAATTGTGATAAACATTTTTATGATTTTGTTGTCCAATTATTCATTTGTTTTCGCAAATTTTGTTACATGTGTACTTTTACCGTAAGATTTCACAGAATAATTAATTCAATTTTCTCAACGCTCTCGATGTAAAATTGCATACCTGCTAAAACACAGTTGATTTCTACCATCGAAGTTGTTGAAAAAATAAGCCGATAAGTATTTAAAAATTAAAATATTAAAAAAAAATTAAAACAGCAAAACTGCTAAAAGTTATTATTTTTAATTGTAAAGATAATTTTTTATTTTCCTTAGAACTTTAAATTTTAAAAGATAACACCAAAAATTTAATATTAATAAAAAAAAATTTCTTAATTAGAGAGATTAATTGATTCAAATTGTAATTTTAAAATTATTTCAGAAGTACGGACATCGCGTCTGTACTTCACGATGCGCATTCTGTCCGTCCGGATCTGTGCCACTTCTTTTGACATTGGTGGCTGTATATCACGACTAATGTTGTCCTCGAAGGAGTAAATTAATGCTGGTTTATCATGCCAATGGCTTCACGCGGTTGCACAGGAAATACTGAAGGGGTATCGAAATCAACTTATAGCAAAATGTTTCTTTCAATAAATCGATGGTTACAGTCGCCGTTTTGTAGGTAGTGCCATCCTGTTGGTACCATATCGTGCCCGGATCAATGTCATTCAAGTTTTTAAACAAAACGTCCTTGATCATACTGTGATTAGTTTTGGATATTTTTCCACACTTTCGTTTACGATGGCGATATTCTTTTCAACACACATATTCCTTGGACATGCTAATGTTATTGCATCATTTAGAGAATATGATATATATGAACAATACGATGCATGGTTTGCGCAGATAAACAATCAATAAAAAGCAAGAGTTCAAGAGTCTCTCTATTCATGATGATTTTCCAAAGTATACTGGTCATTAATGTGAAAAAGTTAACGCTTTCGTAGGTTCTATCTGGCTATAGGAACCTTTTTTTACGTTGTAGAAAATATTTTACGATTCAAGCTTAAATATATTTTTAACATTAAAACTAAATCGATGCATGCGAATATGCAATATTCTCATATGATAGATTATTTTCCTCTAGAATTACGTGTCATATCAAGAAGACGGCACAAACTGTTTACTGCCCGAAGAAAATTATGTGTAATAAATAGTTATATAAAAATATGGATGCGAGTTTTTTTGTAAATTTCAATCAGCGTCTGCTTTCCATGTAAATTTCGAAAACTTAACTGATTTAAAGCTGGAAACGAAATTGTATGCAAAGTTTTTTCTAAAGCAAAACTATTTGTTAAGACAATAAATTTAGAATTTTTTATTAACATTAATTGCTATATGAAATTTATATTAATCGAGATTGCCTCGATATCTTTTTTCAAAGATTTAAAAAACTTTTGTTTGTTGAGGGTTTTTAGCTAGTCTATATACATGCATTTCATTGGTGCTAAAGCCAAATCATCAGTAGACCTTAAACCTAAGAGGTCTGAAACATTTAAAAATTAGGTTTAAGGTCTACTGATGATTTGGCTTTAGCACCAATGAAATGCATGTATATAGACTAGCTAAAAACCCTCAACAAACAAAAGTTTTTTAAATCATTAATTGATATATTATGTATAAAGAAAAACAACGTATGAAAATTATAGTAACCATTACTGAATGCGTTAATACACGGAGTATCTTACTTAACAAAATTGATATTAAAAGTGACAGGAATTGTTAAAAAGTTTAAGCTAGAACCGCCATGCTTCCTTATCCATTTGCCATTTTACATTCGGAAATTTCAAGAGTTGGATCCACATAAATTGTATAGACTATTAATAAGCGAAAAAAATATAAATTAATAACGTTCGATATTTGTAAAAAGATTAATATTTTTTCTACTTGAAGCAGGGGTTTTCTTACGTAAAAATCAAATAAAACAAGTACTTTTTGGATAAAAATGAACTATTTTGTATTAACTCCAAGTACATTCCAATATTATCGAATCAGTATTATTTAGATGTTAACCCAAGTAGTACCAACTTCATACTAGGTGCACACTCGCTCCAGACAATATATATATGTTAAGTTAAGACTTATTGCTTTGAAATAATGTCTCGTTTAATATCCTTGCTGATTGAAAATGGTACGAACTTTAGCCTAATAATAATTACTTTGAATTAATAATCAATTTATTTCGTACAATAACCAAATTAAAATAAACAAACTTGAGTCTGGGAATGTTTACTATGTATACTTTACATAAAAACGACTAGTTGGAATTGAATAAAAGAAAATGCAACTAAATGATTGAAAAAAGAACAAAAAATCGTACTTTAGTATTAATCAAACAAAAAAAATTTGATTTAAGAAAAAATAAAGCATAGAAAGAAAAATGGCAAATGATGCAAAACCAAATTGCAACATGAGTTAATTTAATTCATACACGCCGTACTAAATTCAAGTATTTTCTACTTACTTTGAGTACGAGTCGTTCTCAAAAATGGCATTAGTTTAGGTAACCATTCCTGGAGTTTCTTCAAATGAGTACAAAATTCTTTGATCACGTGAAAAATCTTAAATCAACAAAAAATTGCTGAAATTATATTGAGTATTTAAGTCGTTTCGTACTTAAATCAATATTTCTGTACTTGATTTAAGTAAATCTGGGATTACCTTACTTTTAAAACCGCTTCGGATTGATTTAAGAACAGATAGATTAATTTTTCTTTTGAGTGTACAGAAATCATACGATCAGGAAACTTTTAACGCAAAAGAGCGATGGTATCGCTGCCACAAGTAGCGCCGTCATGTTGAAAATAAACGTCGTCCACTTCAATGTTTTCCAATTCCGATCATATAAAATCATTAAATGTCGTTTGCTACCGCAATCCATTTACTGGAACAGTTGCTCCATCCTCATTTTCTAAAAATTAGAGACGTGATCGAGTTCAATATTTCACTTCACTAACTTTCCCCAGCATCTCAAACCTGCTGGCTGATTTTGGACAGAACCAAAAATGTTTTTAGTGGTTGTATTTTGGCTAAACTTCAAAGCGTTTTTTAGTTAGAAAAAATTGGATATGAGACAATTTTCCACAGGAAAAAAAGAAAAATTAAATCAATTATCAATATATTTTAACTTACACGGCAGAACAGAAACATTCATATGATTAGTTTTAATGGCCTTTCAAAGTTATTTGCTGTTTGAAATCTAATTAATAATCCATTCTAATCAAATTTGCAAAATATTTTTATGATTTTAACTATTTTATATATTTTTCTTTCAATTGATCATTTTTGGGAAATAAATATTTAATCTTATTTGTGTCTATGTATAAACAAATTTATATTTCACTTCATTCAATCTTTCAGCAGTATTTCTATACAATTTCATTACTGTCACATTAATTTTGTCAATTCCATGAAAGAGAAAAATATGATTATACCACTGATGATTGATTTAACTATTGGGACTTTTTATTCGTTTACATAGTACATACTGTAATTTAATTTCGAGCAAAATCTGAATTCATAGAAAATTTATCAATGTCACATAGCTCGAAGCAACGTTAAATGTTAAATTATATTTGCACATTTGTATATGATACTTCAGTGACAAAAAAAAATTTACGAAAAACCTTTAACACTGTTCAAAATATAGCAATGAATAGAATTAAGGGAGCAATTACCAAAAGGCGCATATTGAAAAAACAGCGTAAATTTCGCTAATTGGAGGTAAGCTAAAAGTTACGAGAATATATTTTTTCTTCAATTTTTGTTATCTAAAAACATTGAACAGGTCAGAAACACATTTTTGATATTAATTTCCCTCTGTACGTTTTATCTACACCCGCTTAAACATATCAATAATATTTTTTTTTGTTTATTATGCTGTTAAAAAAATACTTTCTTTTTGAATTGCACAGTTGGGACTTTTGAGAGAAATATGGTAAAAAATCTGGAACTTCTAAGCTCCTATTAATGCCGTTTTCTTTTCTAAACACAATTTAACATATTTTTTACTTTTTATCAAAAAATTTATATTCAAAGTTTTCTTAAGAAAATTTTGCATCGTTAGTTATGAAACAATAATTTCTAATAAACTCACTTTTTCCAAAAATCATTGTATTGCCAAATTTCAATAAAAATTGCAAAAAATGTGGCATTTGTTTAAGAAAAGAAAACATCATTAGATTCAACTAAAACTTACAACATATTGGCCTTGTAGCTCTAATATAAAATTATGTATTTTATTTTATGTATTTGGTCAATGTATTTAATGCGTTATAATTTTAATTTAAGGCAAAATCATACCAGGTAGTGGCAGAAAGATCCGTAAATCAAATTCACTTTGTTTGAATTTAAAAATTATTTTTTTTAATAAAAAAAAATATCAATTAACCTTAGCCTTTTTCCTTATTTTTCACTTAAATTTTGGTGTGTTTAACCAATTTAAACAAATTTCAACAGTCTAAATGAGAGCAAATCTGCAGTTGCCTGTGCTGTTCAATTCACTTGTTATGATTTCGTTTTGATAATTTTTTAATAATTTATTGTGTTTTTTATTAATTTAGTTCAATAACCAAGCTTTTGCTTACTATAATTTTTATTCTGTTTTTGTTTTAAATTTAAAATATTTTACCTTACAAATTGTCCGAGCTCTTTAAAAAGAACGAAAAATCCCGTAACCAGTATTATTAGATATGAAATTGTAAAATTCCGAATACCGGGATTCACGAAAGTCTATTTCGTTGAGCTACCCTAATATACACATATTAGGTAAACAATCGGACACTTGCTTAGCGGTGTTTGCCTTAACCATCATATTTTTTTCCTAATACATCTTACAATATATTTTTTCAGTCTTTGTCCTTTGCCAAATACTTTATAAAATAAACCAAATATTCTATATACGCAGAGAGAAAAAACACTTGAAGTCTGCTGGGAAAATAGTCCTTAACTAGTGGATAATCAACGTAGCCAAAGAATAAAAATTCCAAGTCATTTGAACTTATTATTTGCTTTGAAAATTACCCAAATTTCAATAATGTTCAAACCTCCAAAGGAAATAAGAAAATGACAAAGCAAAATAAAAGAAGCTATACAAAAGACAACAGAAATAAATTAAAAAAGTTTATATTCAGATATTAGCCTTCTATACCCGACTGATATCTGAATACAAACTTTTCATACAACAAACAACAAATTTCTAAATATTGGTGGTCTCGAAGAGGAAATGAGCCAACTCTTATTAAAAAAACTTTTAGCAGATTGGCAAATTTCTTCTTGGCAATGATTTGTGCAGCTGGAAATCAGTTTAGAGTCCAAAACTCCTCCGTTTCCGAATGGGATCTTTTTTGAGATTTCAATAGTATATATTTTTTAAATTAAATTGAAACATTCTAAAGTAAATTCTGTACATATATACATGTGGCTATCTATTGAATTAAAGTGTACCCAAATAACACAGATATCCCAATCGTGTTTACGCTCCTAGAAAATCAATTTAAAATAAGACTATTTCGCAATAAAAACTCGCAAAAACAAGAATTGATTTAGACTGTTATTTATAAAAAGCAAAAATATTTTATATCTTAAATAATTCATATTTGAACTTGTTGTTAGTTATTATACCAACAGTGGAAAGTGATCTGAAAATAGTTTTAGTGATCACCGTTATCAATTCCTCTCAGATATTTTTTACAACTTCAAAATAAATATTGTGTCGAATTTTCTACTGATCAGCTGCTCGCTTGATTCCAATTGTCCCATCGTATTTACTCTTAAGCCCAGTTGAAGTTGTTATGAATTATAATTAATTTCTGTGAGGCAAGTAGTCGTGAATATTTTTAATGCAGATATTTCTTATTTGAGGAAAATCAATAAATCAGCTGCATCTCTTCAGAGTTCCAGATCCACGTCCTTATAACATTTATCTTAAATATGCTTCTTAATGCCAATTGATTTTCGTTTGGAAGATAACTCTTCAAAAGATTCGTGGCTTATTGAATATATACTTATTTATTGTAATAAAAGGTCTAGTTTTAATATTCACTTAAAAATATAAGGTACGCACGCCTACAGACGTGTAGCATTTGATTGTAGTCTCTTTCTCTTTCGTTTATTATTATAGAAATTATTTATGTTCAGTGTTGTCGGTTCTTTTCTAAAGCTTATCAGAGATTGTTATTTTAGTGCTTTGAATGAACAAATCATATGTTTTCGAGATGTAAAGTTGTTTTATTCCTAACTTTTAGAGTGTATTATGTTATCACTTTTTCCGGAGTTTTTAGATATTCTACAAACTTTTGTTTGAAAATAAATAATGGCATGTCAACGAAGGCGTTTAAGATGAATTAATTTTAACCGTAAACTAATTAGAGACAGAAGCCTTGAATGCAATATTAGAAATTTAATTACTGCTGCCTTTAGTCCATGTTTTATTACCTTACTTTACCCAATTTACTTTAAAAAGTAACAGCAAACTCTGTCAAACTAGACCGAAGGCTCAAAACGCTGCACAGACAGGTATTTGGCCCTAAAAGTCGCTCAAAAATATTTTTTTTTAATTTATAATTTTATATTAGTATTTTATTGGATTTAAAGTTAGGTTAAGGTATTTCAGTGTAGAAAAAGGCAAAAAACATAATTGTTTACCCCCATATTCATAAAAATTTTTGAAAGTTAATGTTGGTTTACTGTACGAATTTTGTATGGGAAAACCGATTTTAATGCACACATTAACTTTACTAATCGTTTATGAATATGGGGGTTAATGTTTAAACATATGTATATTTATTATTATTCATCTTTATTAATTTGGTTCCTTATATACTAGAATTCTTTAACTAATTTAGGCATCAAATTTAACAGGTAACAGTTACAGACAGCTAATGATAAATGTGTTTTTCACTAATCACTTAAGTCTAATTATTATGTTTGGATAATTATCAAACTTATCTCTTTATTACTTATTTTATAGTTGTTTTCTTAGGCTACCTTATTACAGAAATAAGGAATATTTTGTAATTAGGAAAACCCATGAGATTCTTGGTATTTGTATAGCATAGATATTAGTAGTAAAAAAAGGGAATTTAATAACATCTGCTGTTAGGGGTAACCCAAGGCGTTTGGGTTTTGCCACATTATTTTTCTTTCCTTTCCGTACACCAATTGTAGTGGAACAACAGAACTCTGAAATATATTGGCGTCGGAATCTGTCTCACTTTCAAACTTCATTTTGTGCTGCGTTTGTTGTGACCCATCACAACCCCATTTGCTTATCAGCACGAATGATTCTTTTTCCGCTGTTGTCAATTGTTTCAGCACCTCCTCGCCAAGATGTAACAAGAGTCGTTTGGTCGTATGATCCATCAAACTTTGTACCCTGACTTCAGCGCAAGTTTCAGTAATGCAGTGAATTTCAGGATAGCATTCCTTCTTCAGTTTTTGTAAAATAGAATAACAAGGGTAAAACCCTGGATTTGAGTCTCTTACTACTTCGTATTGTGCCTGCGTGAGTCCCGCTTCAGCGTACATGAACAATGCACGTAGATGTACCAATTTTGTTGAGGCTTCTTTGTCTTTATCAGCGGTACTTTTCTTAATGGCTGCAGCATATGTTTTTGCTCGACGGGGGCTTCTTGTTAGGACTTTTACAATTTTTGATGCTTCTACTTCGCCCGTCTTTCGTAAGTTCATTTGTGTTGCATATCCTAATTCTTTCAAGTCAGCTGACCGAAGATCTTTTATTTTTCGTCTCTTACTGCCTTCACTTAGTTCTGAGAACGTCTTTTAAGGCCTACCGGGACTTAATCCTGTAACAGTGGACACAAGGTCACTCATTACTATAGTTAGGGTCACAATATGCTTTAAGTAAATAAACAATAGCATTTGGGTTTTACATACCTGCTTTTGGAAGCGATATGGTTCCATAGAGCCACTCTCGATTGTTTTCTAGGAATCTGGGCTTTGTGTTCCGGGCATTTGACCATTTCTTCTTAAATTCGTGTCGTACAATCGACAATTTCTGTTTCACTATAGCAATGTTTGGACCATGTTCAGAATAATGATTGAGAACCTCTGACTCCATAAATTTCAATTTTTCGTTGAAATTTTTAGCATCTGAGCGTTCCATAATGGCCCATAAGTCGTTTCTGGTTAATAAACTCATTCCAGAAGAGCCTGTAATAGAAAATGGCATTTTATTGAAATTCTTGATTAACCTAGTTTTTACAACCCATGTACTAAAAAAATCGCTAAAAATGTAGGGGTGGATTGGGGTGGCTGTTTTTTGGTTTTTAAATTTCTGGAGGATCTATTCTACAAAATAGTATCAAACTTTAAGCTCAGAAATAGTATAAAACCTTTGTGATATGTTAAGATGTGTGTTTTTTTTTTGTCATTCCTAGAGCTTAACCATTAAGTACAAAAAAAATTAGTAAATAAATGGAATCAATGTAAAACTTAAGTTTTAGATAAAATACATACCTGCTTGTACACAATCCGTGATAGAAACTAGCACAAAATCCACTTTATCACTATAAAATTAATATTTGAAAAAAGTAAAGTTTTTAACGTATCGAACAATCACACGACCACGTTTAGCGAACGGTAACTTCCGACTGACTTTATGCAGCTGGTGAAAGGTTCAAGGGCGCCATGTTAGTTCTATTGTTTGGAGGGTTTACCTGACTTTTGAAAAATAACAGTAAAAAGGGTGTAGTGCTAATATAAAAAAATGCATTTTGAGCGACTTTTAGGGCCAAATACCTGTCTGTGCGCTGGTGGATTTTCGTCGATAAATATAATTTCAGCGGGTAGGGTACGTATCAAGATTAGTTTTTTATTGCTGATACGACCAATATTCATTGCAGTTGCAGTTGTTTCTTAAAATAAACAGACTTATAATTTTAAGGTAATTCTTTAATACTCATTAAATCTAATTGTTATTTTTTATTTTTATTATACATTTTTATTTGAAAACAATTTAAAGCATATACATACTTAGAAACTGAACAAATAAATGATCTCAATAAAATATATATTAATTTTTCGTTTTTTAATGGCCTTAACATGCCATATAAAAGTATGCGCCTCCCAGTCGTATCGTAACCTTTAACGTACAAAAATATATAAATTAACGTTATCGTTCTAGGGTTACGTTGTCTGCTATAGTAAGGGGTCGGTAAAATAAACGTCCATAAAAACTTAAATAGTATTTTATGAAAAAATGCGAACTAAAAATGTAAGAAATGTCAAATGAAATTCATACTCATATCCAAATTAAATTTATTCAATTATATGCAACTTTTAAAACATAATACATAATTCTTCAGAAAATTTCTTTGCTCATATCTATTAAAATATAGAATATAAAAACTTTGACTTTTTTAAAATATTTAGTATAAAAAAACAGTTTACTATCATATAAAGTAATATTTCAAATATCTTCTCAATATATTTGTTTTTTAATTTTTCGCTTTCCAGATACATCGTTTACAAAACAAACCCGTTTCGTGGGTACGTTTAAGAGACGGTCACATCATATCAGTGGATCAAACAACTTTTATAGCAGACCAAAGATTTCAAGCCATATTTCAAGATGACAAAGAATTCACATGGTCTTTACAAATCAAATATGTCCAGCAAACAGACGAAGGCTGGTATGAGTGTCAGGCAAGTTCCGAGCCAAAAATGAGTGCGAAAGTTTATCTTAAAGTTGTTGGTAAGTTTTGTATTTGCCACTGTTCCACAGGAGGTTAGGTGTAAACAATTTTTCCAATTTGAATGTAGTACCTTTAACTGAATTGATCGGTGATCAATCGCGTTTTGTGAAAGCTGGTAGTAAAGTAGCACTGCACTGTATTGTACGCGGTACATTGGATCCTCCTCAATATATTATTTGGTATCGTGATAAAGCACAAATAGACGAAAACAACTTAATGGGCTGGTATACGCAACTGGATCGTAATATATTTGGCAATAGTGGAGATAATCAAAATACGGTAAATCAAAAATTCAATAATTTCAAAAAATTTGCGGCGCTGTTCAAAATTGAAAAATTGATAGAAAAGCCACATAGTGAGTTTTATTTTGCTATTAAAAATAAAATTTAATTGAAAGAAAAATTCCACACTTTTCAATAAGAGGATAACATATATGTTACCTCTTTGTTACAACGTAATCATATCTAAAAAAAGACTCTTTCATCACAAAACGAGTTTAAAGTTTTTAATTTACACACACATAAATTAGATCATTAAAAAGTATTCTCCCCTCAAGAAGTGAGTAAACAATATATGTATGAATTTTTGACACAAGATCAAGAACGAGACGATGAATATTTCTATATTTTTAACTCAAAAATCACTTTTTTTAGTTATGATTGCTTTGCAATAAAGAAGCGATATGTATCTTTTTGTGATTTTATTTTGCTATTTTGGAAAAATGTCTATTATCAAAGGAGATTTATTACAGTGTGTTTCTACAACAACAATAATAATAGGCAGTGTGATTTTGTTATTTCTCCTTAATTGTCAATTCAAACACTAACCAAATCATGATCTAATAATACAGGTCTGTTTATAATACAACACTAAAACAATAAAAATTACAACAGGCATTTTGTTTTTGTTTCAAGTTATGTACATTTTTTTTTAGTAAATAATAATTGCTTCAACATTCGGAAAAAGTACTAATCAAGGTGTAATCTTTATAAGGTACACTCACTTTGCCAACAGATCTCTCCTCTATTGACAATTTTATTAACAATTGCAAACAATTTTTAAAATTTGAAAATAAGAAAAAAATGTGAAAGCAATTATTGAAATAGTTTGGTTCCTGAGCTAATAATACAGGTCTGTTTAATAGTTCAGATGATTTTTTGTAGCGTTGTGTTTTTTGATGGCCGAAAACTGTGAAATTGTTAAAAATTTTGTGTTTAAATCAGTGATGAAAAATTAACATTTTCTTCTGTACAAAAAACATTTTATATAGTTCTTTTTTTACTCGCTTTACTTCTCCGGTTCATTTAATACTTTCAAACTAATTTGACTTCTACGAGTTTAACAATCGCTTTCCAGTATATCTCAACATATATAACATAGTGAAAGTATTTTAAAAGAGTACAACGTCTTAAGTTTGTCTTTAAAAATGATAATAATAAATAATTTCGATCTTAAATTAAGAACGATTTGCAATAAGAGCTCGCAAATACAATAATTTCCATGCAAAATGAAAAAAGGATTAAAGTGCAAAATTAATTAATTTGTAAATTGAATGATTTCTAATACAATAATTCCAAAAGAAATTAGATATCTCCCAATGCAAGAAGTCCTAACAAGAGTTAAAAAATTCATTATACATAAAATCTCAAAAGAAATGAAATAATAACAAAAGAATTGTATGAACCACAATTTTACGACAAATAAAATAACTCCCAAAGAAATTAAATAAGTCTCAATGAAATTAAATAAGTCTCAAGCAAAAAATTAATTAAAATAACGAGTGGTTCAAGTACAAGCCTCTTTTTGATTGATATGTTACTTTACTTTATAGGTTTTTCCTGTACGCAATATTTACTGTCGGTCAGTATCACATAAACAATCAATCGCTTTACGCATTAACAACGTTTTGAAATATTGTAAACTTATTAGCGCACAAACAAAAGTTTTAATTGAAATGTATTTTTAGTTTGAGAAACACTACAATTTTATACATTCCCAGTCTTGAAGAACATCAATGTAGTTTAACATTAAGGTCGGCATTTTATTCTCAAATGTCTGTCTCGGCTCCAAATATTTACTCTCAACTGAACGTCAATTTGATTTCAAACTTTAATCTCAAACGATTATCTTAGTGTGACAAAGGGATTCAGAATAACGTTTAACGTTGTTTCGATAACATAACATAAGCGCAAGAACAAATACAATTCATTATGTTTTTAGTTAATAAAGCAAAAATTACAAACATTACAATTTATTACTGTGTGGGTCAAAAAAGAATTATATAAAATATTTTTTCCACCGAAGAAAAATTTTTCCATCACTAACATAAAATACAATTATCTTCAACTGTTTTGACTGACTTCCTTGCGATTTTAAATAAATAAAAATCAAAGTTTTTTTTTAATTGTGATAAAACTCTGTTTTCTGTGAGCTTTTCGGTCTTCCATTTTAGACAGAGAAAGCTGGTGCTACGAATCTTGGGCTTGTAAACTGTAAGTAAATCCTACATAAACTTTTAGACGACACCCAGAACCCAAAAAAAGCCTACAGATTTTCACATAAAATAAATTACTTTTATATTATTTCACGCCTTGAAGAAAATTTTCCTAAAATGTTGTAAAATACATTTTCTTCATTTTGCACAATATAATTTTGTAGTGTATATAGAATTTGAGCGCATTTCGTAGGAAATTGTAAACAGGATACAAGCTTAAATGTGAACTTAATATTATATACTCGTAAGTATATATTTGGAACAATATAAAAAATATTCTACCGATCATATTAATAGCAACCGAGAAATTTTGTTTTTGTGAAACAGTCCGGAAATCAAAGCAACAATATCTAGGTTAGAGAATTGATTGCCAATTTTATAGCAAACAAATTTCGAAGTCCTTTTTGCGATCTTCTGACTAAAATTTCACTGCATTATGTACTAATAGGACAGCCCAAAAGAGCAGCACAAAAATAACAAAATCTGAAGTTTATAAAAAAATCTGTTTAATAAGGCGGTGATGTTTTCCATGTTCATGGCAAAATTTTGACAACTTAAATTTTAACGAGATATTAGATTTTGTACGCCTAAATTTAAGTATTCTTTTCAATTCGGAATTGAGTAAAATTTTTGAGTGTTTTTCCTTGATTGTATTCAGATATCTTGCCCAAATTAAAATTTTAATTTACATTTTATCTTGATTTTTTATTATTTTTAATAATTTCTACTTTTTTCTAATTTTCATAGTTAATTAATTATTCCGGTATTTTGCTGTTGAGTTGAAATGAAAAATTACTTTATTTTAAACGCTTTTTAAACAGGTTTAAACATATTTGCAATATGCAGAATCAAATTCGATTTTGTTTTGTTTATAACAGCCTGACTTCTATAAATAGGATCTTCCAATAAGATATTTCATATTAATATGGAAAAAAGAGTATATTTAAGAAAATCATCGGCCTCGTTTGCTGGATTTCTTGATCACAAATATATGATTTGCACCGCCGCAAATTGGGACTTGGGAGTTTTTTCGTTGCAAAAATCATAAGTTTTAAAGTGATAAAGTTTTTTTTTAATTTTTAAAAGCATTTGAAAGAAAACTCCTCAGGCTTCAATATAGATGATTTGTACGGTCATAGGTTAGCCGCGGCACCGTGCACAGTGTCGACTTTTGACTGCTTTCATTACAAGCATCATAACTTTTAAAGTAATAAAGATATTTTAAAAATAAAGCATTTAAAATATAACTCCTTTATCTTAAAAAAAAGTAACCTGCATAGCCATAAGCCCTCAAAGGGATTATATACAGTGTTTTTTTCGTTGCGAAAATCATAATTTTTAAAGTTACCAAGATATTTCTAATGATTAAAAATTACTTGAATTTTAAATCCTTCAATTTCAAAATAAGTGCTCTCGCATTATGATAGGCACTGGGCACGGTGACACCTTTTGACCTTTTTTCTCGCACATGCCATATCTTTTGAAATAATAATATTTTTAAAATTTAAAAAGCATTTAAAACACAACTTTTTGTGTTTTAAATTATATTCTCATAAGGAAGTCTAGAAAAAAATACCTCTCTAATATAAGATTTTAGACTAATGTTATATTTTTTATTTACACTACAGATACACATTTGTAAAATATTGTTGATATTAATGCTATATAATATATAAAAATATTAATTTATTTAGTATACTTGTTTCAGACTAGAATCATTTTTTTGCTCGTTAGTTTTCTATAAAATAATCTTTAATATTGGGAGCGATATCTAATAGACTTAACATATCGGAACTATAATTATGTTCTTTCAAATCCATTCGAGATCTTACATTTCTCCGTGATGAAATTAGTGGGTTTGAAGAGGCCGCCAACATATTGAAAAGATCCTCATTTTGTGTAATCCGTGAAATTTTGCAAGTATTCGTGTATTTGAAATGTTTGTAGTCTTTGTTTTTGCATTCCTGGGCTTCTTCTAATAACTCTTCAATTGGTGAGCATTGATATTCAATTAAATTTTTAACATGTGCCAAAATCTTATGGACGGTAGGAGTAAGTTTCTTCTCAGGGTATATTTGAGCCAAAAGTTGGGCATTTTTTAATGCATAATCATGAAACTTTGAGCCAATTACCATTTCTCCAGAGTTTATAATATTTGGGATAACTGCCAGCCTTTTTATAATATGATTGTTAAACCCAGTAATGTGGGCTGTTACCTCATCATTCCCAAAAATGCTCTGGACATATTACCATCGTTTGTATTTCCGTACCCCTGCTTTAGCAGTCTATTGTCGGTCCCAGCTTCTTAAAAAAATCATTTTTTATATTTTTTTTCAAATGGATAGTTCTTCTTTTGGTCTTACGTTCTTACAAAAACATTTTCCTTCACGCGGAATTGTATACGCTAGTTTTAAAATAAATTCTATGCACCTAATTCTGGCATGTAACGAAAAAAATTCCATATTCGTAATTTTGCATATCACTTGCATCATCAAAATTTCTAAAGTTTCTGCTACTTTTTGCAAATTACACACTTCAAGGTTGACGAAGTATCTGCTATTACATTTAAGACTTTGTCATCAATCATTGTAAGACAAAATTCATAATCAATGAACACTGTTTTTCCATTCTTCATTTCAAGAACAGAAGGCTTTTTTATATCGTTTACTGTGTATATCATTATTTTTGAAGACGTTTTTGCATACTTAAAAAATATCGGACGGCAAAAATGAATTGATAATGGGCGAGGATTTCCCTTCTCAGTCGTAAAGGAACTACAGAAGCCATAAACATATTTGCATCTGTAATAGTTGTGTCATTTGTCGATATTGTTTGCTTATAAGCACTTTGAGCGGATGATCCACCACATCCCCACTTATTTATCAATGTAAGCCTATCTGGAAGTAATACTACTTCCTTTTCAGGCAAACTTTCAATAAGGCGTTTGGATGTATGATCCATTAACTCTTGCAGGTTATCCGCTTCAGTAACCTTTACATCAGAGGGCACTGCTTCTTTTTTGGCAGATGTAACATTTTTGTATCTAGGAAGAATATTCACATTATGATTCTTTAAAGAGCTTCAGAAAATATAATATTTTTCCTTTGACAATCCCAAGTCCAAAAATAAAGCTAAGGTCAACCGTATAATTTTTCCATAATAGTTAATTTAAATAAATTTTCATTATGTGAGTTTCTGAATAACTCAAACAATTCCGAATTCTGAAATGACATTATCGCACTTTAAAGTAAAATTGCACAAGATCTGGTATTGATTACTACTTTCAAAAGGCTGCAATGCACAATTGCAGTTTAATTTATAACTAGAAATAAAAGAAGGTTCAAACTTCTTGATTTGTGAAACAGAAATGCAGGCTTCAATTAACTGGATTATACTACTGAATTTTCTATTTTACTGAGTATACCAAAAAATTTTAAAACTACCTGTAGGTGAAAGATAATTCATTAAAACAATAAAATATGTAATCAGTAAGTGCTGCAGTGAAATCAATTTGGGAGAGTCTTTTTTATTATTTATTTCTTTTCACATTTTGAATAAATCTTTGTTACATTTTTTAAAAATGGGGAAAAATTATTATCGATTTCGCCATGAGATTGTAACAGCTTTCTTCATATTTCAAGAAAACCTGTCATTTTTTGTGGCTAAAATTAGTTAAATTATTTAAAGTATTATGTAGCAAATATGCTCAGAAAATATGGGGGGGACCATTTTTAGCCATTTTTAGATATGCTCTATTCTATTTGTAAAAATTACCTAAATATAGGGTGTTTGAAAAACGGCAACTGCCGAAAAATTAGGTCATCTGATGAATATTTTGTTATTTTTTTTAATAAAAACTAAACATACCTATAAAACGATACCAAAAAAATAATAATCAAACGGAAATTTTTCTGACACTTCAATTCTAAAATTTTTTATTTTTTTTAAATATCACCTTTTGTTTGGCTTTCTAAAAAATTTTAGACTATAAGGAGCTCTAACAGCTATAATTTTTATCCAATTAAGAAAAACGTGTTTGAATTAGCGTACGATAGATTTTACAAAATTTTGTCTTCAGATTTTGTATTTTTGTTACGGATTTTGGGAAAAGGCGCTACAGTGCGCCGTACCCAAAATATTTTGATTATATGTTTTTTCGTTTATTTATTTATTAATCAACTGTTTTTCGTTCAGAATTCCGCGAAACGAGTGAGTAGTTTTTATATAATAATAAAATATAAAATATCTCTATATCAAAACTATTATATTAAGATTTTTTGATTTTATTTCATATATATCATGTAAGATAACGCAAAAATAGTCAAATATTCTATCGTTGCGAACATACATAATTTGTTGGTTAAAACATAATACTTTGAATTTATTTTGCTCTTGTTTCTTTTTTTAATTTGTGCAGATTGGCTCTTTGATAATACCGTTTGTACGCAAAATGGATTCTGGTAATTATACATGTCAGCCTTCAAATAGTGCATCTGTGTCAGTTGATTTACATGTGCTTAGTGGTAAGTTGAATTCCGATTTTGCGTTTTACATTATGTTTATTTTTTCAACAGAGAATTAATAATTAGCTTATGTTAAAATGTTGAAGATTCGGTTAAAACTTTATAAAAAGAATTTTATATGAAGTTCCTGTAATAACAATAATTGTGAGTTTAATTGTTTCACTGCACTCAAAAGCTTCTGAAGGTTTATGTGTGCTGTATATTTAAATATCAGGCAGTTCTGAAAGTAGAAAATTATCATTGAGAATATTTGTGTACTTAAAATAAAGCCTACGAAAAACTGTCACGTGATTGATTCTAAGAGATTTTAAAAAGAAACTTTTATTCTAGAATAACATTAACCCTAGAATGTCTAAGAGTGCCTTAAGGCACTCTTCACGATCTATTTTTACAGTTGCTAAAAGATGTAGCAAAATATTCGTAAAATATATAAAGCGTATTTTTGTCAAGCACGTGCATTGTCAAAGCAAATAATTGAGCAGTTGCAAATACATAACTTTTAGTATTTCTGAGTTTCTCGACCACAAAGAAAATTTTTTTCCGACAGATATATTTGAATTTTATCATTTGAAAGTCTGATTTTTGCTACTAAATGTATTTTTATTACTAAATGGCCAAGGTTGCCTCAATGTAGTCATTAATGTTTTCTTACTTGGAAGATAAACGACTTAATTTACGGGCTTACAAATATTTTTTTTATATCAGAGGCCCTAAAAAATTATTCACCTAATATTTTCCTGGTTTATCTTAAGCTGGGCATTAGAGGATTATCATGGTGGAAATAACGAAAAGTTAGGAAATATAACCCAAAATTTGGTGAGAATTTTTTGGTCAATATTTCATAGATTATGTAGTCTGTGTTCGTTTTGTGCGGTATTTCATGCAGCTTATTTATGCAGTCAAAATCAAAAACATGAAGTAAATATTTTATGTTTTGATGCGTCAGTCTGGACCTTAACAGAATCTTCTCATTCAACAGAATCAAGTCATCATAAAAACTAAAGAGTTTCTGTATTACAGGCTGTTGTTCATTAACTTTTGGAGTTTTCGACTCTTTATAATATTTGGGAATATGATCACAACATAAATCGCTTATGCTTTGAAAAATTTTTAGTCTTGTCATTCTCTATTAAAAATAAGTTAAATAATTAATTTTTGCACACTTTTTCTATGCCACTACAATATCTAGAACAGTTTTAAATAACGACTTAACCCATATATCAGTCTTCTAAATTTTTCAGACCTCATGTAATAAGTATGACTGCATCGAATATAATCGACAAAATAATACATGTGGTAACAAATTCCGTAACCAGAACGTATTTGTTTGCTTTATGCATTTGAAGATTGCCTTCATATTTTTTAAGCGCACGTTGGCTTTTAAAGTCTTTAACCTAAATCTCTCAATATATCGTAATGAAGTTTAAATGGTAAATTTATATCATAATCACAAAACGCATGTTGGTTTTTAAGTATACGATAAGCACATACGAGCTTATATGCGACCACTTTATTTGTATTACTCACTTAAGCCTCATTCAGTCATAACTGCTTGTTAAATCCTTTTTCCAGTTCTCATCTACAGTTGCAATAAAGTTTAATGTTTTACAACTGCTAACATAAATAATATTTACAACAGATGTGGAAGCTAAAATATAACTTTATCTTCTATTCATGTCATAAGATTACATGCACTAAACTTCAAGCACAATTTTAAATTTTTATTCGTCTTTTAAATATTAACGTGCTTCATAAAAATTATGTTTGATTTATTAAAGGTTTATAAAACAGATTTTATGATAATTTTGTAATCAAAAAAGTAATTTTTATGAATGAAGGCGTTACTCTTTGAGCTGTGAAAATTAGAGGGACTGGATTTTCTGTACTGTATTGATTTTCAGAGATAGTTTTTTTTTTGGCCAAAAACTTTACATAGATAATATGTTTGATTATCTTTTGTGATAGTGCGATTGGGGGAATATTTGGGAGCATTTTTTTCAGTTTTAAATATAATGACGATATATAATTCACAAAATGAAACTTGGAGCTTAATTTAAAAATTTAAACACCCTTAAGCAGAAAAAAGACACCAAAAGGAAAAAAGTACACAAAATTAAAAATAAATAAAAATCAATTTATGAAATGACCTTAAATTGTGATTTTTATTATAATAACGTTCACGTGTTGACTTCTCTTCGATATTTCCAGTTGTGCTTTTTAACAACTTCTTTATAGTAATAAAACACCAATTTTTTACTTATTTTTGCAAAAAGCATTAACTTTCTTCAGCATTTTTTCTCTGAAAATTTTGTTACGTAGCGTTTTTTCAAATCTGATGTAATTCAATGTACTTTATAAAACACCAACTTTTGATATGCTGTGACCATTCGTATCATTGCACGTGTCCTTTATTGCCCTTATGAAACCGTTCTCTTTATTTCATGCACATCGTCAGAAGTTTTACATAAAACTGAACAAAAATTGCCGCAGGCTTCTTACCAAGGAAAATTCGAAAATTCCTGTTTTTTTCTGTAAAAAAACTTTACTTGTTGAGAAATGCTTTCAAGTGTAAGAAGAGCTTAAAAATGCATTATTTTATAAGATTTTATTCGTATTGCAAAGAAGGCTTATTAACTATCCGGTTTCAAAAGTAAAGTTAAACAAAACACACAGAAAGCCATGATTTCGTTATAATAACTATACCTTGTCATTATGTAGGAAATACAAAGCCATTTAAATGACAGTCTCTAAATTAGTTGTAGCAGTCAATCTTTTTGAGGTAATTTTCGACCCTTTTGTTGTACTTTTACGGGTTCTGAAATCCTCTCATACAATAAAGCCAAAATCGGTCATATTTTATGGCTCGTTATAGCATCTTGTGGGAATCACATATCCAACAGTTCATAACCTTCAATTGCAGGCCAAAAAAGTTGGTTACCATTCGGACGGTAACAGTTCTACCAGCGTCATTTTTGAAAAGGTATGGCCAAATAAACCTCCAGACCATAATACGCAGCAAATAGTCACTTCTTCCGGATGCAATAGCTTTTCCACAGTCAGTTCTGGGTTTTCTGAGCCCCATATGCGGCATCGGTAAAGCATATTTTGTTCAAAAAATCAGCATGCGTGCTAGAGCAACAGGCTCCAATCAGGGCCAAATTAGCATATTTAAGGATCCATGTGAATGGAGGTGCAAATGCAAAATACGCCATAATGAACTGTGCGATAGGCCCGATTACTGAGAACATCCTAAAACCGACAAATTCGGAATATCTGATAAAATTTATTGGCGATATTTTTGGCGGTGCTATATTACGATTCTGCACAGGCCAAACCACATCTGTAACACATTTAAATCTTTCAATTTTTTATATAATCTTCCTATTTTTTTGCACAGTATGCCGATTGACCCTAATCAGCGCATAATGCTGAAAAGCAACCACGTTGGAGCGATCACATTTGTAGTAAGTTTTAACTATTTTTCGGTTGTTAAACAACCCATATTCGTTAGTAGCAAAAAAATCTCTTCAGATAACAGATATTTAACAGTTGCCAGTCTTGCAAGACCGGTGGGTTTGAAACCACTAATTGTACAATCATTTCGATTGTTCTACACCGTAAAATAGAAAAAAGTTTTGATAAGAAAGATATTTAAGCAAACATTTCGTGATCTGTTAATTTGTGTTTTCAGTTTGCTGTTAACATTTGTAACTTATTGCTGTTCTATGTGAACGATTTTTTATATATAAAACACAATAGGCCAATTAGTGTATAGTTTACCCAGCTTATATGCACATGTGTATTGTTCCAGAATCGACGTAAAGACTCTAATTTTTATTGCTTAAAAATTTTAATAAATACTTTGGCGAAAGTATATTCGAAAAGACTTTCTGAAATCTTGTTTTGCGGAGGGCTTACAAATTTTCTAGACACAATGAATGAAATGTGTCGAGCTAAAAGAATACTATGGTAACGTAAAAAAAGTGCACAAAAACTGTCTTTTCACAATAATACTTGTATTAAATAGTATAATTGAATAAGAAGATCATTTTAATTATACAACAAAATTTGGAAATAAGTGAGTAATTAAAGACTGACTAGCTGACATCTTCATCATATTTACAGCACAATTTCGATCTGTATAATATACGAATATAAATTGGAATATATCTTATGCTTTGGATGCTATCTATATCAACATTTCTGTTTTTTTATGCTTCTTGTAGTAAAAGTATGTCTGACTGTGTAAGTTCATACATGTGTGCCTATCGCAACGATTAATAAATACGGATATTATCTACATTATTGGTGTTTTTATATTTTTTTAAATATATTTTTCAATATATATTTGTTTGTCTTTTTATGTCTTCAGGTGAATATTCTGCATCCGCCATAATGTCTGCAGCTAGAACGTACACAATTAATGATTACTATCTGTTGCTGCTTTTATTTTTATTGATGTTATTACACAAGACGTGACTGTTGTTCGAACATAATGCAATGCAGCAATTAGTTTAAAAAAAGTAGATTCTTAGATACGTAGACACAAAAACACTTGCATAAGTATATTAATAGATATTTATAGAAAATTGTAATAACAATAACAAGACCAAATGTCAGTCTATTCTAATAATATAAAACGTTATGAAAACATAATGAAAGTGTATATATTGTATTAGAAACTCTACACATAAAAATTAAGTGACTTTAAAATTAATTTAAACAAAGTAACTATAAACTAATTTGTGCTGATGAGACATGGAAACATAAAATAACTTAAAATAAAATAATTAATAAATTAAAACCTCTTAAAGAAAACAAAAAGTTGTGAAATATCAATAAATGTTAAATTAGTTTACTAACAATTATCAGAATAAAAACTAACGCAATGAAAACAAATTCAAGACATTTCTTAGAAGATGTTAGTTTTTAAAAAATTAACATTTATAATAATAAAATTTTTTATGAAATTACCTTAACAGTATTTTAATCAAAATTATTCATAAAATATGGGTGCATTTAAAAGAAATTAAAGAAAAATAAAGTAAGAATAAAAAAAGCCCTCTCTCTAACCCTTCGAATGTTTAATTTTGCATTTAATAATAATTATTTGTACTTTCATTTGGATCTCTCTTCAAGTGGTAAAAAACTATCAATTAAAATTTTTAAGCTCTGACGTTTTTCTTGAAGGAGGTATAAACTGAAAAAATGTATATATTATTTATAAATAAATAAAATGTAATAAATAAAATGTTAACAAAATTAACTTTTAAGAAATAAAATGAATGTAATTTTTTTCTCAAAAAAACAAATAAAATTAAAATACAAATAATAAACAACAATTTTCAAATGTTTTCTGAGCTTTGTTTCCACGTAAGTATGGGTTAGATTAGAACTTAAAATTACTGATATTCGCTGCTAATTGACCCTGTAAAGCTTTATCCATGAAATAAAATTGTTTATAGCAAACCTAACAGTCCACCTTTGCCCAGGTTCAACCTTATTTATTAAAAATAAACAAAACAAAATTTGCAAAATTTATCTGAAACAAACTAACTAAATTGTATCTATCAGATATATGTATACATTTATATAAATAATATTTTCTTGTTATTGCTGTGAAGGTAAGCTCACGCTATTAAACACAACATGATTGCAACTTAAATAAACAAAAAATATTTTTTTTCTCCGAAGAAAAACACTTAAGTCTTATTTATGAGGGCCTTAAAAGTACCCCAAAATACATGTATTAAAATATTGTTGAAAACCTCAATTTATTTTTCTATATACATATATATCTTATAAATGAAAATTTATTTGATTTTGACACCTTTTTATTGCTACAGAAAATTATAACGACTGTTTGCCAAGAAAAAAAAACCCACACAAATTCTATCTAACAAACAGCCATTTCAAGTGGACAAACATTAAAAGTATAACTTTTTTCCTTTTTATGCCACAACAAATGTATACACAAAAATAAATCACAATTGTTGTTATGACTAAGAAGTAAAAATACAAATAAATAATAAAAAATTGAATGGACATTTTAGCAACAGCGCTACTACACAATGAATTTCTAAGAGTAGAAAGATGATAAATTCCCTACAATTTAACAAAAGTTTAAGAAAGTTATAAAAGAAAATAAGTGATAACACAGGAAACCACTTGAAAAATGCAATAAAATTATACAGAATATCTTTGCTTGAAATGATATTAAATTTTAATAAGACGAAAGGCTTTGAAAAGTACTGTAAAAGAGGTACTTTAAGTGTAACGATGTTAATTTATTACTAAATAAATTTACTTTAATTAGGCCGGAGGGAAAATAGAAAAATAAAAAATTATACTCTGTTAAAGGGAAGCTTCACAGAAGATATGAAGACAAGAACATATGTAGCAAATTCACCACACCCTATAATCAATTTAAATGTGTCATTAGGAAAATATTTAAAACTGAGTGACAGTTTAAAAAATAAGCCTTTTGTAATATAAGCTTGCAATATCCCACCCAGCAAAAAAACAGTACAAAATTAATTAAAAATTTAATAAAAAAATAATATTATTATTTGTGGACCACATCATAAATACTCGTATGTGATTTTTTAAATCTACATGAAAATCGAGCGTAATTTTAAATTAACTATTATTTCTTATTTTTCGCGTAAAGTATGTTTCAATTATTTTGTTCTGTAAGCTTTTGTTTGTATGTTGACTTAGAATCAATCTTGGTAATGCTTTTCCTACTGCGTCTACTATATAATGATCATTATGAAACACATCTATTGCAAAGATGACCTCCTCGTTTGACTCGAACCTTTTGTTTATAAAAATTTTTCGCGGATTTTGTGTATATTTTTCAATTACGGCTTTAATGCCATGCTTAAATTTATTTTACCAAGTGCATACATCCTTAAATAGTATCGTAGATTTGCCATGACCTTCCATTAACAAAAGGAGGCACTCAGGCTCATATAAACTTCCGTATTTTCCACATGCACAACAACGTCTTCAACAATAAACACATTTTTAATTAACAAGGCTCTGTACAGACGGTTTTCAGATCTTAAGGCAGAATTAGTTTGTACGTTCTGTTCTGTTACGAATCAGCTGTTTTGTTTCTGCTCAATTGAAAAACTGTATGTGTGGTTTGTTGTTACTTTTTCGTTCTGTTCTGTTGCGGAATATTCTACAGAAAATAGATTACAAAGTTAAGTGACAGCCAAGAGTGTGTATGTATTAGTTTTTTGTGAAATGAAATATTACAAATTTTGTTTTAAAAGTCAGAATATTTTATTTTAATTCAAATTGTTAAAGATTTATAAATTTTTTGTCAAGTAAAAAACATTTTGCAAACATTAACAAAATTCATTCCTATAATTATATCGTCCACATCCACATTTTCTACAGAAAAGAACGGCACAGAACGGCAACGAGAAGTAAAAACTAATGGTGTCATTAAAATGTCGTATAAACTGACAGTTTTTGTCGGACAAAGTTGTCAGAAAAAGCATTTTCTGTTCATTGTATGACTGCCAGCTGACAATTGTCAGAATTTTGACAATCGTATCAATACCACTTGTTCCCATTGTCATCACTGTTAGACATTAGCGGTATTCAGTTGTTAGTGCGTTTTGCATTCCAACTCCTTTTTAAATAACATTGCAAAATTTACTTAGGTAAAGTCTTTCCAATTTCTTTACACGCAAAGTTTACATTGAAAAAAATTTTGTTTTCGTTTGTTAGATGAACATGCAAACCAAACATACACATGCAACCAAATACAAGCATGTGTAAGCGACGAACGAAGAAGAAAGCAACTTTCCGGGTACAGCAAAGTTTGTACACACCCCGTTGTTTCCCTTATCACCATCAAACATAAGACTTTGCAAAGTAAATTTTGACCGTGGAAAAGCAGTCATAGCTTCACAATTTAATGCCACTAAAAACACAACGCTACAAAAAATCAGCTAGATTCTTGAACAGACCTGTATTATTGAATCTTGTTCACCATCAACAAATAATTTTTTTTAATTCACTGTGCATTCTTCTAAATAATTTAAAATTAAAGATATTTCTTTTGATGTCCCTTTTGATTTGATTTTTCTCTTTCTTCTTGTTTTATTGCATCAGTCGATTCAATTGCTTTTAAATTTTTTTCTTTACAAACGACAGCTTTAAAGAGACTGATGACAACGCAATACACATGGCAAAAAAAAGCAATACCATTTTCAGTGTTGCTAAATTGCAATAACGTGCAAATTCAAATTCTAATATTTTGTTATTGGATTGGAAAGAAATCCTACGATATTTTGCATTTGCACTTATGCAAGACCATTCGCATCAAACACTGAATACCGCTATTGAAAAATAATTTTTTGCTTTGCGGAGGAGGTTGACACAATGAGTACTTTGTTGACGGACATTCAATCGGCTTCATTTGATTAAAGTTCACATTTTCAATAGAATTAGAGGATATTATGTTTTTCTTTTTTAATTTAAAATTTTATGTAATTCAATTTTGTCACCACACACACAAAAAGTTTAATAAAAACAAAGCAAAAAAATAATATTTTTCAAAGTACTCAACGTACGTTAAAAGTTGCCCAATTTTATTACTTTGCATTGACGGAGACGTACCGAATGTGACAAAGAACTTAGTTGTCAGTTGAAAAAAGCAACGTATAACGTACGACGGATTCTATATGCCTCGGTCTTTACCTCTAAAAGTATTCTATAACCCAAGAATATGTCTTACAATAGAATTTATGTCACTTCGTTATCTGATAACCGTGTGAACTGACCATTTTTTGTCTGGCAATGTTGTCAGATAAATTTTATATTAAACCATTCTCTGGCAATGAAATTGTAAGCCTTTTTCACAATTATTTTACATCCATGTGAACTGAGAATCTACCTAGTGATGGCAGTTTCTCATTGTCAGTCTGCTGCCAGCCAATTGCTTGATCTGACAATATTGTAAGAACTGACAATTGTCTGTATAGAGCTTAACAAAAAACAAATGAAATTTCATTAAGTATCATTTTTGCTTTCTACAAAAACAGTTTATGAAGACTGTTTAAAATAAACGACAACAGATAAGAAAATATTAAGCAAAGACAATTTTGGAAGATCCCAGCAAAAGTGTTGATACAAAAATAATGATTTAAAAATAAAAAAAAAAACAAACTTCAAAATTACTTTTCCAGCAAAAAACTTATATGTGTCTGTACCGCCTATTGGATTTTAGGTGTCGATATGTACATAGGTAGTATGTAGTTAACCATTTTGAAATAAAATGCAAAAACTTGTATGTTAGTAGAGAACAAAAGTGAAATGATTGTTTTAATTTTTATGGTCGTATTATAGGTAATTTTATGGAACGTAAAATTAACTTGCGTTTTATTTTAAAGAGATTAATACACACATATGTAACGAACTTTTGAACGTTAAGAGTATGGCCTTTCCATTTGAGTTATAATTCTATCAGACCTTCAAGAATGTATATCATTGTTCTTCAAGCTTCAAGACATAAAGAATTCAGACAGATGATCAATTTGGTCCAAGGAAATAAGCAGCTTTGATTATGAAAATACCGGTATTCACATAATCAAACTGTTGTTAATAATGTTTCCGCTATTTAAAATAAGATAAAAAAGTCATTACTTAAATACTTTCAAGTAATGCAAACATATATTTGATGTTAAATGCAAATTATTGCCTTTCCGAACTTGAAGTAATTTTTTATTCTGCTTTTTGAGCATAAGTATTTAATGACAGCACGAAATATTTTATTTTTTTCAACAGATCGGTGGTTCAAAATAAAATAATTGATACACTTACCCTCTATTACATTTTTTAGTACTTCTGAAATTCAGCTAGCAAAATAGTTTTGTTCAAGATATTGCAAAAACTAAAACTAAAGAATTAACAATCCTTTAGTGTTAATAACTGAGGTAGGCAAAATTATTATTATTTATGTAGTTTATGTACAAACTATAAAAATAAATTTTATTATGTATATTTTTATTTTCGATGTGTATTTTAGATTATTAAAAAAAATATGTTTACATATATTTTGCCTTTCAAATTATTTATCAGAAAATTTATGGGGTTTATTGATTTTTTGTATGTTATTAACAATAAATTATATATTATGATATTACAGTACATGGTGGTCTAATCATGGCTTTTACCCGTTAAATACAATATGCGTAATACAAAACACAAGTATATAAAAAATATTTACATCCCATTAAAATAAATATTTCAATTTCTTTATCAAGGACTATACACACAAATTTTCAAATTAACTTCTAACCGCTACTCTGGCTTTAACTTAAATTAAATTTAACTTGTTTTTTTCTCAGAGCAGCCTATTTTCCTCATTTTAACCACTTGAAATGTAAAAGTATCTTGATTTCTTTATAAAAATGTAAATGTTATATACTCCCACTGCAAATGAATGAGGGTGTAAATAAATTTGTCGTTTCCTGTGTAACACTTACAGATAATAAACAAAGACTCTCTATTGTATGCCACCGATTTTTGAGCTGTGAGTAGAGTAAAGGGTTACATTTTTGTCCTACTCACCAGATTTGGATGTCACGAAATTTTTCTCGTTATTTAAAAAAACTAAATTCGTATTTCAATGACATTCCGAAATCTTACTACACGGTGGCTTAAGAAAGTTTGATGGTTTAAAGTAGACTATTAAAAATAATATGTATTATAAGTGTGAGCATTTGCAAAAATTCCAGCAACTTTTTTTGGATTATAAATGACACTTCTAAGATAAATTACATTACATTTGATTTGTAATTATTATAAGTACTTGGGAAATTGCATGGTAATGTAAAATGATAATATTTTAATTTTGTGCAGTGTGTCTAAGATTCGGCTTAGCTGCATATTATATTTTATATACTTTAATTTAACCCTCACATAAATAAGAAAGGCATACTTAAGATTTTTGGCGTATTAAAATGGTAAAAGCGTACTGGCTCCATGATTGTATCACAATACCCATAACCAACATTTTTTGGCTGGTCTATCTATTTGTTCGTTAGGAATTAGGTTTCTTTTTATTTATGTTTCTTTTATTTAAGTTTTGTTTTTATTTTTTTGAATTCTTATAGAATATTTGAGTGTATGGATGTTTTTGAGTTTATTTGTTTTTAGCATTTTGTGTTTTGAGGATTTCATTTTGGTAAACAATTTAATTTTTCCTTACTCTCTTCAAAGTGGAAAAGTTTTTATGTTAATTGCGCCTTAAAGTGCTGCTTAAATTAATGGTTTTTATAATTGTTTACATTCGCTTTATGGTTATGTCTTTTTTTAAATTAAAAACATTTATTTTGATTCTTTTTATTTATCTATTTGACTTCTTAATGTCCAGATAAAGCTATTAGGTTCTTAAAAAAAATGTTACATGGTTACAATGTCCGTAAAGCAAGAAAAGCGGAAATATAAATAAACTTATACCTTTTGTTATATATTTTTAAAATTTAAATTTAGAAACATTTTTATTTACAAATAAATTTTACAACCATTAATTTCTGGACCGATCCAAGTGGCTTTCATGGTTTCAGTTCATGCAAAATTATTCACTTTTCACATTTGTTTATATAAAATGTATACACTTCTATATGTATGCTGTTTTTTTGCTATAAGGCTATGGGAGACGACTCCTGTGACTCGATCTTTTTGGAATTTTTAAAACTATTTTTTTTGGTATTTGTTAGGACCAGTACTCAGGGAATAAACTCTACATATGCAAGGCATTGTGTTGGAACTAGGAAAATTGGTTTTGGGAAGGAGGATAGAGTGAGTAGTTCTTGCGAACATTCGATTTGAATCTTCCCCCTTGAAAGTGACGGGAAAGACTTCTGCAGGGAGTTTGTTCCACATAGGAACGGTGCGGCCAAAAAACGAATGTTCTATGTAATGCATGGTACGATTCATTGGTCACTAGACCACAAATGGATGGGCTCGTATTGAAAAACGTGTGATGCAAAAAAGTTCTGGTATCGGCAACAAGTTTCCTGATTTCATTGGAGCACATTCCATAACTGGCTCCCTACTGTCACCGATGATCTTCTTTGCCCTCTCCTGTAAACGGTCGACTAAATCCAAAACAGACTTAGAGACACCAGTCCATACATGGGAGGTGTATTCCATTTTAGGTCGAAATTGTTGGTATGAATAGTAAGGAGATTAGATGGTGTGAAGTATCTCTTACACTGTCTTAGAAAACCGAGGCTCTTGAATGCTTCTTTTGAGATCTGGGAGATGTGATCTTTCCATTGAACATCACACTGCCATGAACATCAACAGCACCTGATTCCTTAATACACATACCACCCATAATTGCAGGTGGATCAGCATGTTAGGTCATTTTTTTGTGAGTAAGCATGTAAGCATGGGTCTAATGAGCATTAAAATCGACCCTATGCACATGACCAGATTCAGAGATTGTTAGAAGATTGTGAATCGGTGTATCATTCCTGTTCAACATCTTTATTCTAAACTCTAAAGCTTGTAGCTTTATGCATATATATTTGTTTGATTTTTCAAACGGGTGGGTATTTTCTACACAAACCTTTTATTTTTATTTAATGTACAGTATGGTCTTGATACAAGCTTATTTTTTAATGGCCGAATTATACATTCGCTATGGAATTTAGTCTAGTGAAACTCACTGACTTTCAAAAAGCTCCTAAAATAATAAAACGAATTGCAATAAAAGCGCAGAGTAAAATTATCAGAACGACAATAACAAACTGTAAGCAACCACAGAGAACAACATTTTACACAAAATTTACCACAACTACCAAACTCTTAGAAATACTGAAGAGAAGTACTGCGTAAAAATATTTGCTAATTTTTATGCAATTCAAAAATGTCAGATATACTCAACAAAACCAATTGATATCGTAACATCAGCCTTTAATACCAAATCAAGGAAATTAACACTAAATGAACATTTAATAATTTAATTACACAACCTTATTTTTGAAAAACCTGTAGTTCTTAAAAATATTAAATCCTAAAATAATTTTTTATATTTTAAATTTTATAAGCTTCAATAATAAAATAAGAAACATTTCATCCTTAAGATGACGTAAATAAAAATACGTCTTTCAGTCGGTTTCGTACACAAAAGTAATTTTTATGTTTCAAGGCTAACTTAATCTTGTATTTATTTTAAGAGATTATACAAATTATTTGAATTCGACGTATTTTATTTGACATTGTCAACTTACAAAAGCAACAATAGTTTCGAAAAGATTTTCAATGGCAGTTTCTGAATTCGGATTTGTCAGATAACTCGCAAGAATGTTACTAAAACAAATAGTGAACAAATACAATTACATATGTTTGCCTATTTTTGTAAAATGGAATATACTCATTTCTATTAGAACTTTATAACCATTTGCTTACAGTCATTTTTAGCAAAAAACCCATCCACCCTATTTCGTATTTATACATGTCGGCGCACATGTCAATCAAAAAGATTTATAAACATTAAATGTCTCATTAAGTTTCAACAACTCTGCTGTTATGTGCTATAAACATGACAAATAAGTTTCAACATTACGACGATGATTTTTACAAATCATTATAGCAGTTTGTTGCAGCCAGACGTATTGAGTCTTTTTTTTATCTATTTTTGCCAGATACATACCACTTGTATGTACATAGATAAACTTCATATTGTGAATTTGAAAAACATATTTATTTGCTTGTTTCAACTTTTTTCATGTAATAAACATTGACAGCAGAAAATAGATTAAAAAAAATTAAAAAAAGTGTAATAGATTTAAAGTGAGAAGATTAAAATACTTAAGCAATTTTTTTGAATGTTATTTATTTAACCCGTAATTGCCCAGCCAATACTTTTATTTAACGGCATATAAAATAATAAACTATTGTGTGGTTTATACTTTTGCTTTCAGTTTTTGAGAAAACTATATGAAAGATATCAATAGTTTTGTTTCTAGATTTTTATTTAGTCTACTTTTTTTACTATGTATAAATTTCAATTTAATATACTTGTACGTAAAGTTTGTAATACCAACAACAATCCTTCTGGTAATTTTACTTCCCAGTGGACAAAAATGGAAAATTGAACTAGATTTAATAAATTCGTGAACGAAAGTCTAGTATACCCGCTGCTAATGTATACTTATGAGTTTTTTCATAAATATCTTATACAAAATATATGAGTTTCCCGTTTTTTATTGTCTTATTCCAAAAATATTAAACTTATCGGACCACTAGCAAGTAAACTTACCACACCATATATAAAAAACCTATATATAGTTATACCCATCAAATTTGGAAAAGTTTATATGAAATCCTTTCACGTTGAAAAAATAAAATATGAGAGCGAATCCATAAGCCCTTGAGTTTTTGAATGAAACTATTTTTTTTTTAATTTTGATACAAATGAACTATTTTCGGGGTGGTTTGCTTGTTAAATCCTTATCAAATCGGTCTAATAAGTTGGCATAATATTCGCCGCTTATCGTTTTTCCCTTTTGAAGGTAAACGAAGTGGATTATCCCGCGAGCATCCCAAAAAACTGTTGCCATCACCTTATTGTCCTTTTGGAGCAGGTTCACCCAGAGAAACCCATTGCTTAGACTGCTGCTTGGTTTCCTGAGAACAGTAATGTATCCATGTTTCATCCGCAGTTACAAAACGCCGCAAAAACTCATTCGGTTTCCGGTTAAACAACCACAAGCAATCCTTTGAAGTAGTCACACGTATACGTTTATGGTCAATTGAGAGCAACTGCGGCACCCATCTTGCAGACAACTTTATTAAGCCCAGCTGATCACTGCCATATGAAATGCCTATTACATCAACAATCTCTCGCTATTTTAATCTTCGATCGGCCAACACCATAAAGTAGATTTTTTTGACATTTTCGGATATACTGACCTTAATTGGCCGTCCAGAACGTTCAGCGTCATTTGTACCTGTGCGACCACAACGAAAGTCAGTAAAACACTTTTAAAATCGATGGTGCAGAGTCCCCATAGTATTTATTCAAAAATAATGTTTAATGAGCACTCGAAATTCACTTTTTTGATTTCTAGAAAAATACACGAGGTTGTATGATTTGAACAGCTGTTAAACGCAAAGGAAATGAGGACACTTGCTCAAAACCTGGCAGTAGCCTATTACCAAGTGGTACTTAATGGGAACAGTGTTGCATTTCATACAATTACAAGAGAAGTTCAAAAAGTCACGGACTTATTGATCCGCCCTCGTATATGAAGTATTGTGTGAAAGTATTTCATAAAATTAACCGTATTATAAATTTTTTAAGACTTAGAACGAAAAAGAATCTTTATTACTAGTTCTTCTAATCCAAAGTGATTATTATTTTGTGATTTCAAATTTGTATTTATACAAATTATTACCCGAAGAAGAACACAAGATTAATTTGTATTCCGGAAGGTATTATTAGTAGTTTTTTAAAGCAAACACAACATCACCACTATCAATATTCAAATTTTACCATCACTAATTAACGTTAAATTAACCCATTGTTACACGTTGGTTTATCTCATGTACCATTCTCGTTCCAACTTTTTATTTTACTTAAGACAAACTTTTTGGTTTGATAAATACTTATGTACGTTTTGCAATGCTCAAGCCAGCACATATTTGTTTATTTAATTTGATTATTTTTCAAACTAAATTGTTTGTTAGTATTTTTTTTTAATCTAAAGTGATTATTATTTATAACTTTTTTAAGGTCAAATTGAGATATGTCCATTGCACACTTATAATTAAAATAGTTTTCATTTAAAAGCAGAGTATCATGTCCTGATTATTCTCCTAATTCATCTAATGAGCCTCTACAGAAGTCCTCATATTGCAAGGATATAGTAAAAAAAATTATTAAATACTTATTTCCTAAAGTCCAACCGTAGCTAATCATTTGCCAGGCGGTTCACACCGATATTTCATCAACTATATTATATAAAGGAATGGAACTAGGCCAATTCTAAATGTCGAGCCATCAGCGAGACTTGAGGCCCGTAATTTTTTTAAAAGGTTGTTTATATTTTTAGATAAATGGACTTAAATCATATTTAAAAACAAAGTTTCGTATTACATATTGAAAGGAATTGTTTCCCCATTTTCTTCGAATTTAAGAAATTTTTTGGATAAATTCTTTATTTTATTAAAAAGGTACTTTTTTGGAACAATTTATTATTCATTAGACTAACAGATCGGATCAGTACTGATTTTGCGGTCGCTACATCATCTCATTAGCGTTCTTTGTTCGATTTTACCACTTTTGATGGTGGATACTAATGACTAGCCGTATCATTTAACGAATTAGAATAGGAAAAAAACCGACTTATTCATTTTTACAAATTAAATCAATTTTTGATAATTAACTATTCAAAATATTCCATACTCTCTCTTTTTCAAAAGCCATTGGCTGCTGAGATCAAGCTATTTTCCATTTTTCTTTACTTTGTTTTTGTGTTTTGTAGTTGACTTTTTTAGTATTCAACAACCTGTGATAATGTAAACATGGAGTTATGACGGTTTCTTTCGTTTTTAATAGTAAATGTTATCATATTATTTTAAAGCTTAGCAAGAAGTAACAAATAAAACCAGTAGCCCTCAAATACAAATAATATTAAATTTTTTTAAATTTAAAAAAAGACTAAATGTTTATTAATTACTTTTTATATGGAATTAGAAAACACGTAAGAAAATGTTGTTTTTCAGTCACCCCTCGCAATAATTCGCAGATTAACTGAATCGTTTATTATTCATTGCATTTTATCAAATGTTTAAATTACGATATTGAAACATTATTTTTAGATTGCTCTGCTTGTAGAACTTGCTTATTAATTCAAGTATCATTTTGTATGGTTTCACAAATTACATAAAACACAAAAGATATTATTATTGTAGGTAATCTTGATGGTGCAAGAAAAACATACCACTTAAAGGAAGGAAAAATAACACGCTTTAAAGAGCGTTGAGCTCAAATAAAAATAAGGCAACAAATATAAAGCGGATGAGTATTCAATTTTCAAAAGGTTTAATGTTAAGGTTTTTCTTTGGTTACGGTAGAGTAGAACTCCTCCTTATAACGTTATCATAAATGCATAAAAGATATCGATAACATTTGCTAATTAATTATTTCACTTTCATTTTCTCTGGAGAAAATTGTATTCCATTTTAATTTTGCAGCACAAGAACTAGGCTTTTGTTTTCTTTACTATGTTAAAGTAAAAACTTATTGTCCGAAAGCTCAACTGCATTAGTAACTACCTATAATAATATGTTGAACTACTTTAATATAAATATGCATATATATAAAATTTTAATTTTTCGGTATGTTTCAAACTAAATATTTTTTGAATGACAGCATGTACAGTCGTGCTTAGTAGTGTAAAACAAAGCAGATCAAAATATTGTTTTATTGAAAAACATTTGCATTTATAAAAACTGGGAACTCTGACCTTCGGAAGTTTTGTGCGTTGGAGGTAAAAGTTCACTTTTTTGATTATTCAGTTGTAAGTTTTAAGAAATTTGGCTTTTTAAAATAGTTTGAAAAAAACCGTCTTACCGTTTTTCATAAACTGCACTTATGCATTTATTTTTATTAAATTTATTCAATGGAAAATTAACAAATGAAAAATGCAATAAGAAGGTAAAAAATAAATTTATAAATGAAGATTTAGGATTAGATTAAGATTACGATGTGGTTTTCGGTGAACAGCCTAGAATTAGACAATGTGGAGGACTAAACTCGTACATATCTTGGCATGCTTGTGCTATTAATACACGATATCTAAAACACTTTAAATCATGATTAGTATATGATATAAATTACCTTAAGGAATACAGAACGATATTTGATTTATTTGTTGACTAGCAGTGTTGTCAGGAGCTTGAAGGAAAAGAGGGTAAACCGGCTTTTGAAAAAGACCAGAAAAAGCTAAAAAAAATTTCAAGTAAGCCGTTTCATTCTCAATAGCCTGCCATTTTAATGGTTGTCATGACTCAACGTGTAACTACATTGAAATTATTAAAATTCACTAAGAATATGGAGAAAATTTCGCGGTTACAGTTCGCGAAACTAGAGCATTTTTGCGTCGTCGTGGAGCACCTTCTGAGCAATTGCAATTGGGCAACTGATGGAAAAGTTTGAGCACTTGACGCAAATCATTGATGAGCAAAATTAAACATTAATGATGTACGTCGCTCAACTGAGAAATTGCTGTTGTAGACCATAGTTTTGTGAATTCCTACATTTGTTCTCGTCGATCTTTGGAATCGGGCATTGCACCAACAACACATGAAAAGAGTCCTGGCCGTGTGAGTTCTCGAAGAGGTATTCGTTGTGAATGCGATACTCTCCTCTTTCCAATTAAACAAACATCCCATGATTTCGCTTAAAAGTAAAATTTTTTACATATCAAAATGCAACATCTTATTGAAAGACCCTGGATAGATAGCCAAATACTAGAATAACTAAATAAAGAAATGATTTATTTTGCAGCGTGTTATTAAATTATTACATCTCCACCCGGAACTTAACTGTTGACTCAACATTTGTCCATTTCTAACTTAAGAGCTTTCGCCATTGGATTTTAATTATCTTCATTGTACTCACGTTTGTAGATTGGATTAATTTTTTTATGTTTCAAGATGATTTCATGGGTTCAGAAGAAAAAAAATAATTAAGCCCTTTTGTGACTAAATTTAAAATAAAAAAGGGCTAAAAAGCCACGAAGCTAAAACGTAAATTCAAGGCTAAAAGACAAGAAAAAAGGCTAAACTGATATCACTGTTGACTAGACATAAACAAACCGTACAGTATTGGTAGCTGGAGTGATTAACAATAGAGATGTGTAGCTTATATAGCTGTTTCTATAGAGACGTCTTGCATTGTAGTTAATAATTGTTAATTATTTGTAATACAGAGAGTGGTCGCAATAAAATATATAATGTTATTGATTTAATTTCTATATCAATGTAACATAGACCGGGAGCTGCTTTTACTGCAACCAATTTCGATTCGGTGCATTAACTAACATGTAATTACATCTCTTTAGGGTCGATTTGTAAAATATATAAACATGAATACACCAAATAGAAATTCTTGTTCTCTCGAACTTAGACTTGGAAATGTTATAGCCTAAAAAGCCAACTTTGGTGAATATTCGCTTTTTCTAATATTCGTGAACATTGTTACAGTGAACTCGAACCGAGTCAGAAGAGTTCACTATGAATTGAAGCACGAGCAGCACGTTTTATTTTTTCATACACATATGTACATAAATATTTACTTTAAAATAATTATTGAAGTTTTCATTTAGCAAAAAAATATATTTTTTGATTTCATAAATAATATGATAAATATTTCTGATTCTAGTCAATTGCAAAACAAAACTTTAATTACAAAATAATACGGTTGGCTTGGCAATTTTTAAATTACTTTCATATGTATACCAGATTTAATTGTTTAATTAAATTATAAAATTTTAATTAAATTGTCTTTCAGGCGGTTAGTCAATTTAAATTTGTTCATTAAAAAGTGATGCATATATCTAAATTGGGAGATGAAAAACCGTACCTAAAAAGGTGATTTAATTAAAATAATAGAGCAAATCAGTGAAATAGTGAATAGCAGATGAGGAAAAACCATTGGCGAAAAAGTAACCCATTTGGTGCATTTTATTGAAAAAACAATAAACAATGATGATTGACTTATAAAAAAGACAACGGAATTTATTGCAAGAAAACACAATAAATATGCACGGAATATTTTTAAGTAAGTATCTAGTATCCTGCGCAAAACTAGTACGCCAGCATAGATTACTATGAAAAGAATAATTAAAAAAAATTCATTCATTTCATTTCAATTAAAACAATAAAAAGTTGTTTTAATTTCAAAAATTAATTAAACCTGCTTAACCTATCGACAATTCAGTAATATCCAATTTATAAATATCTTTTCTATTATAGTTTGTAGAAAAAACAGAAATATATTTTAATCACGAAACAATTTCGCAAAGTTTATTTTCACTCACACTGCAATTTCACTAATTACGGTCATACAGCGAAGCGTTTTTCTAATTCTGTATAACTTAATTTTAAAATAACAGAATTAATAGGGCTAATAATAATAATAATATGGATATTTATAAGCCGATTTTTCCCCTATTCTTCATGTTAATTTAAAGTTATTCGACTCTTAAAAAATGTCTAAATAAACCAAAACAGCATGTTTACTTGCTCATCAAAAGAATATGTAAATTTTTTAAAAAATATAAAAAGTAGGAAAATAGATTTACTACAAATTCATACAATGAAATTTTCACAAAACATTTTATTTTTATTTTCAGGATTTTGTTCTATGTACATACATAAATATTTTGGTTTATTCTATGCCTTCTGATATGCAGATGAGGGTCATATTTGTTTTGTAAATATGTAAATTATATATATACAAATCTAGACAGTCTTTTTCTGTTTTATTTATGAAGAATTTTCATTAAAATGGAAACATTTGTTTTAACAAATAGTATTGAAAAATTCTAATATTTTACTGAAAAAAGCAAAGAGAGTAAATGATTATTTTTTATTTTAATTCGGCTAATATATTTTTTAGGAATTAGTAAGCGGCATAAACAAATCGTTTACTAGACTGTAAAATAGAGCTTTTTAAAACTATATTAAAAAAAAGACTAAACTAGTACTCACATCTATTTCTTCTATTCGGCTGAAAGTTCAAAAGTCATAAGCTGAAACGGCCGCATTAAAATGTGCATATGAAGTACAGTAGTTAAACCCAATAAATAGTCAACGTCAATAGAATTTTAAAAGAACATTTATTGCCTTATTTGAAACAGTGTATCAAGGGATTAATTAATGAACTTTTATATAAAATCAACTATTAAACGCATTATAATTGACAAATATTTATTACAATCAATGCTAATAATGATTTGATATTGTCGAAATTTTAAATCAATATTAAGAAAAAGTTAACTATTCATTAAAAATGCGAAAAGTACTGTAGTGTGTATTTATGTTGAAGATTTTTAAAACTTTTTATCTTGTGCTAAACTTTTTATTAGCGAATCCTACAATTTTAAACTGTTATGGAGACTTGGTACAATCTTGGTAATTGGGGCCTTTATATAAATAGTAAATCTTACTCGAATGTTCACAAGAACTTCTGCATCAAAGACTGCTTACAGAATGGGTTTTGGAAACATTACTTATTGTGTGCAACGAGCATTCATCTATCCTAAACAATATACTCTATAAGGAATTAATAAACAATAAACGTATTCCTATTTTAGTTGTATTCAATTAAAGAGAAAAAACTACCCGATTTCTCATTCCCTTCCCCATGGAAAACACCAGAAACAAAATAAAAATGCATATAAACACGCACATTTATTTTGTTAAGTTTTTGCTTGAAGCTAAAGCATCCATATGTAAGTTGATTTAGCAATCGATACTCTGCCATCGATTTTTCGATAGATTTTGGCATGAGGAAAAATACTCCTCCACATTAAATAAAAAATATATATATTCATATATATATAATTATTCTTGCTAGTTCTAGAAATCTATATGGCATTTTGAAGGATGTTGAAAGATATCAAAGTGACTATTACACATACTCTTATGACACAAATTAAACAAAAAAAAGATCAATGAAAATCTTATGCAAACCTATTCAAAAATAGTTAGGAAAAATTGATTTTGCATAAACTATTTAGTTAACCAAAAATAGACTCTATTACACACAAAAACTGTCCTTTCATTTAAAAACATCAAATCAATTTCACAGCAGGTTTTATTGTTGAATAAAAATAATCCTAAAATAATTTTATTGTACTAAATAAAGATTAGATATACAAAGAAAGCAACAAACTATTTTTGATTTGCATGTATTATTTTAAATTTAAACTTTGTATATAAATAACAAATAACGGCCTCACGTACAGTGGCTGAAAATCGTTTTTCATTGGCCAAAATTCTATTAAACTATTGATAATTGTGGACGTGGCATGCGGTCAAACTCAACTGTTTTTTTTAATTTCAGAAAAAGGTGTTTTTTTTTTTTGTTTTTATAAAAAATAGAGATGGTTACTACTCGCAAGCTATCATCGATAATGGCCTGCGGTCTTTATTATAATGTTGGTAGGATTATAGTCTTTAGTTGTTGTAAGTGGTCATAGCTCCAGCCTTTAATATTAGGGGTGTTACGGAATATTTATGAAACTACTATATTTTTCTCAAATTTAAACTTTAGTGGAATAGAACTTCTAGGGAACAAAGGGAAACAAGAAACGCTATATATACTTTTGCACCCGTGACGAGAACAATTTCTAAAAGTTTGTTTTTGTTCTAAATATAATTTAACAAGAAAACAATATCGTTCGAGATCGTGGGCGACGCAGTAAATTTACTTTTTATTTTACTACGTTATTGAAATTTTTAATATGAGGAATTAAAAGGTATTTTTAAGAGAGAAATACCGCGAAATTGAATTTGTTTGAAAAAAAAATAATTTTGTCGCTTTTATTTGAATAAGATTTCCGACATATGTAGGCGGCTGTCAAGGACAACGATACGAATTAGTGCTTCCATGGCGTTAATCGATTTAAGATTTTATAACTCCTCACAAAAAACTGCATAATCTTGGAGGCCAATTTACTGGTTCATTATGCGAAATTATTATTTTTTCGAACGGTTCTCGCAATAAATCAATTGTGGCATAAACTGCCGTGCAAGGTACATAGTCTTATTGAGATCCAACACGCAACCTCTTCAAAAGCGTTCCATAAAATGGATGGGCACAGTTTCGTTTCTTGACGACAATACAGAATGGGCTCAATTATGTCTTTATTTATAATAAGCACTACAGTAGCAACAAATGTTCCGATTAGCATTGTACGATGTCTACAAAGATGCCTGTGGTACTAAAGAGTAAAAATGCTGAAAAATTTATTCAAATAATTTGCTTTGAAATGGAAGAAGAATCAACTGAAGCAAGTATTTCGTAAAAAGTCTGCTTAATATGCAAGCGCAGATCACGGCTCAGTATGTTCATGATTAAATGCCAAACCATACACAAAACAAGTAAAAGGAGTGTTATAGTTCTATACACCATGAAAACACACGTCATATTCATTTTACTATGCTTTAATTTGTATTTTTTATTGCATGTCGTTCGGTTCTTCATTCAGAATTCAACCAATGTCTTTAAATTAAATTTGCTTCTACAATGAAGGGACCGTTAAACAATTTTTATTACTTAAAATATTGTGTTAAGTGCTTATGCGAAATATGAGATCAATACGGATTTAACTAGCTAAAATACTCTAAGTATTTTATTTAACCACTTAAATTTTTAAAGTTAAAAGTAAGTAAGTCCACTTCTGTATTTGAATACTTACAATAGTTGCATGTATTTAGTGTTTTTGCAAGCCATTCTATTTTTTGTTTGCAGTTTTCAAATGGCTAACAAAGAGTGTATTTAATAGACTACCCAACAAAAAATAAAGCTTCAATTGAAGATTCTTGGAGAAAAACGGCGTACGTGAGTACTTAAATATTACATAAAATTTATATGAAATTATTTGTGTAAAACCTTAATCGCATGAAAGCATTAACATGAAACCTTTCCACATAAATTCATTTCTTTGTAGCTTTGGCAAACGCACATAAAATCCTTATAAATATTTTATTAAAACCGATAAAATGAAGTAAACACTGTTGCTTTTGAAAATGTAGAATATTTTTTGCTGGGTAGACTTTGAAATATTTAATGTCAAAAGGCAGACAATTGTACCAGAAATCATAAAAATCATATTTAATACCAATAAGCTTTTGTTCGAAAGTAATAAGTTTATCACACGTCCCATAAAAAATACTCGCTAAAGTGGAAAAATCAATGTAATTTGATCGTTAAGTTGGAATTTTAGAAATGACATCTTGTTGGGTGGTCATCTATAATTTAAACTTGCGCTTCTATAAACTCTCTAATTTGATGTGTTTGAATATGATTGTGTTCGTATCAGACAATTAATTACTTAAAGCAGTTAAACTCGACATATTAAAACAAATATTAATGCATAAGTTTGCATACATATTTACTATATCTAATTTAACAATTTTAATCTCGTACTACGCTGCTCATTTTTACCAACAAAAATACATTTAAAAACGGATTTGTTAAAAATTAGAAAATTTCGTTTAGCCGATATTTTACAAACAGAATTTTTAAGTATTTTAACAAGTAACTTTTAAATAGTTTTTTTATTTACTTCATTATTTTTACAATCAGCCCAATTATAAACAGCAATTCCTCATGAAATGTGTTTCCCTTTTCTCCTATTATGCATAAAACATCCCTCATTTTACTTTTTAGTTCGTTTTTATAAACCGTGTATAAAGGAGAGAAAAATAAAAAGTAGATATTCTAAATATATTTAAGTTTGGGTTTTCCCTAACAAAAATCCCTCTTAAAGCAGATGGTTGACAGGTTTGCAGTGAGAAATATAAGAGAAAGAGTACCAGCCCATTTGGGTCCAAAGTAATTATGGTCCCTTTGGGCTTAACACACAAAACAGAAGGGATTAGTTTGAATTAATTGAAGAAAGTTTTTCTCGAGAAAAACCTTTCCTCATGAAACAAGTTCTTTGTGAATTTTCGTAACCGGGTTGATAATATCTCTCCGTTATTGCAAGGTAGTCATATCTGAGAAAAACTCATTCACCAGAAAACAAGTTTTCAAGAAAATTAAAAAAGTAGTCTTCGCTCAAGAGGTGAGTAAATTAGACATTTGTATAAATTTTTTTCACAAAATGAAGAGCGATACGGCGAATATTTCTGCATTCTTAATTTAAAAATAAAATTTTTTGCAATAAAGGAGCGATATTAGCATTAATTTTATAGTTCAAGAGATTGTTGATTGATAAATTTGAAAAAAAATCAATTTTCATCCAACAAGAACAAAACGGAGGCCAATGGAGTTTATTCTCTGTTTTGCATTAAAAATATTTAATATTAAAATGATTGAGTCGCCCAAAATAAAAAGTTTTGAAAAGCAAAAGATTAATTACCCTCACATTACGAAACGCAAATGCTTCTGTTTTCAATGGTTACTACGCCCCTCATCAGCGCTCATGGTCTTGTTTTCATTCCATGCCTTTGGGGAAATTTTCCAATTGCAGTTGATATTAATTATTTAACTAAATTATTAGTTTAAATTAGCGAGCTCAATCCGAATTTAATAATTTTTAACTAAAAATAAACATTTTTAGGTAATTGCCCAAATTTAATTATTAGTCGAATAATAAAGACAGGTCCAAAAGTTCAAGTTATTAAACCAAAAGGGCACTAGGTAGATGTTCTTACTATTTTAGTTCTATATATGTGATATTGAAACACGCGTATTCAAATATTTCATGTATATTTATTACTGGTAGACCCACGAACTCTTCAAAAAAGCTCCTACATGATAATTAAATGTCATATGACAACGTTGCCAGACTGATTATAATCACAATGGGGATATAACAGTAGATATTTTCTTTACTAATTTAGCATAAAGAATATTTTTTAGATTATATGATACTGGTGTCAAGTATATCTGAAGGACAACTGTTCTGAAAAAAGTGAACAAAATGGTAGAAATAAGGTCTATAGTTAAAAATTACTTTACAAATAGGTGCAATTTAGTTGGAAATCAATTATCTTTTCCTGAAACAATTATCTTTCAATGTAATAGTAATTAATTTGCTAAATTTCTGCATTTAAATAAATATATATATTTTTTATGATCTAGCTAGGAAGTAAGTACAAACTTTTATTTGAGTTGATTAAAAAATCACATCAGAACCGCAGACTATACACCCACTTATGTGTAAGGGCATACCTATGTGTAACATTTATTTCAGTCAAGAATGCCCTTCATCTGATTTTATAAGTACCATTAGGCAAACATGAAAACCAAAACTTTTCCAAAATGTGTTTTACAATTTTGCTTGTAGTGAGTGACTCATATGAAAAGTATTCTGTTTTGGAATATTTTCATTGGTGCTCTTGTTACTTAAAAGAGACATTAATATTCACTTTAATCTTTCTGTTGTTTACTTTTTACTACTTTTGTTAAATATCCAAATACTTCTAAGCTTTTGAGATTTGTTTTGTTCCAACTACATGAGCAACCTGAAGTTGTGAACCAAGAAGGCAACATGAAACAAGAAATAAGAGCGAATACAATTAAATGTCTCGTAAGACTTAAATGGCCAAAGGTAATAAACGTAAAACTTACTGATGTGTTACTGCCACTTGTAACTGAAGGCAATTTTCGGATGTGTGACAGGTATTTATAGTTAAGTGAAACTTTTGAAATTTAAATGCTTTGCATAATTAAAACGAATGTGTGTTTAAGTTGTTAACATTAAAAAAAAACAAATTTAATTGTATTATTTAAAACTCCATTCAGTTATATTAATTTTATTGCATTATAAAAATAATTTCTTTTTCATTTGTGTGTAATTTCTTTAAAAAATTTGTGTACAACACATAAAACTCAGTTTCCTTTGGTTTTCAAAAGACGTATATTAAATTCAAAAAATTAAGAAGTAACTCATAATATTAAAAGTTTTAAATGTAAAACTTGTACAAAACTTAAGGATCCTTTTCCTTTTTTCGGGCTACTTACACAAGGACTAGTCTAGTTTTACAGAGATTGTCTTTTTTGGTTTTAAGTAGACGGCTATCACATGGACTAAATAGTTAATATTGGCAGGGATCATTCTTTTTGCTGCAACATGGATCTTCTTTCGGTTTGCTACTATGCATGGACTTTTCTTTTGAGAAGGATTTCCTCTGGCTTTGCTATAGTGTACGTTACGGCACACAACACTATGCACTACTGTACTTTAGAGTGCAAGCTGCTGTACCTTACAGTGTATAGTACTGTCCCCACAATGTACACTACCGTACATTACAGTGTGAACTAATATACCCTACAGTCTACACAGATGTCCCCACAGGGCACCCTACTATACATTACAGTATACCCTACACTGTACAATACTGTCCCCATACAGTACACTACTGTAAATTATAGTCGACACTACAATACCCTACAGTGTACAGTACTGTGACCTACAGTGTACACTATGGTTGACCACTTCGACTTTGTAATGGGAGTCGACTTGTTGTTAAAAAAGTCGTTGAAGAATCTTATGGAACCACCAATAATAACAGGAATAAAATAGAGAAAGAGAAACGATATTCCACTAAAAACGACAGATATGTCGTTTGAATGCAAACGTTTGCAATTTCCTGTTCGCTTAGCATTTGTGATGTCAATATATAAATCTTAGGGACAATCTTTTCAGTTATGTGGCTTAAAGTAAGAATACTCATGTTTTGCACGTGGACAGAATTATGTAGCATGCTCGCTTGCATCGAAACCCAGAGATTTATATGCTTATGTTGCAAGTACGAAAACAAAAAATATTAAATACAAGAAAGCAATAGAATATTTTTTAGCCGACTTCAAAAAAGAAAGAGGTTATGAATTCCTATATATTTTTTTACTTTTTGTTTTAATCAATTTTCAAAATTTTTTTTTCGTTTGAAAGGTTTTGCTTGCAGTTTGGTCCCATAATACAATTTTTGGTTGAGCTCAATTCAATCTTTTTATATTTCATTTCCACTATTTCTTAACTGTCTGTTACTTCTTTAGGCACATAATCTGTGTCAACGAGAGAAAAAAATCATTACTGCGGATACTATTTTAAATTCTGATTCAGCTATCTGTGCATGAATATTCTATGATTCCGTTTACTCTTATGCATATGCATATAATTTGTATAATCGTAGTTAATACACAAAAAGAAAAAGGCCGTACTGATTTCAAGTATTTTGTACTTATTTTGAATACGAGGCGGTACTTAAAATTTTGAGTACAAATAACAATAAAATGTACTTTAATCAAGCCGAAATCAATCCTGGAGTTTCATAATATGAGTACAATATTCTTTAATCAGGTAAAAAATCTTAAATCAACTAAATAATTAAATGGAGCACTTGATATTCCGTACTTAAATCAATCGTTCTGTACTTGATTAAAGTAAATCTTGTATTACCGCACTTTTAACACCGCTTGGAATTGATTTAAGTAAGGATGGATTGAATTTTATTTTTTTATTGTACAGTTACAAAAAACGAATAAAACGGGATGCCGTGAAATTCTATAAAAAGAATACGTTAATCTTAGTTTAAACATTTAAACCACTTTGAATATGTTTGACTTACACGTTAAATAGTCAGAGAAGCTTTTGATATGCCTAGAATAGGGTCTTCTAATAAAATGTTTCATTTTCAGATGTAAAACAAAAGTCCTTTTAATCGCAATTAACGGATGTATATTTAGTTAATTATTTATCTATTCGTATTCCCATACACCAAGACTTATATTCTAATAATTATATGATAGAAGCAGCATAATTGACCAGACACATGTAATACAAATAAGTAGTAATAATAAAAATATTTATAAAATATAAATAATAATATGAAATGGTAGTTATAAATATAATAGCATTTTCTTTTCTAGAAAAAGGTGCAGCCTTCTGGTTTTGCCTTTTTTATTGAAAATTTGTAATATGATTTTTTGAAATAGTAAATTCATTAAAAATTTTTGTAGCAACATATACGAGACAAGGCAAAAATTTTTGTCTTAAGAAAACTTTGAATTGTTTTTTTATAAAAAGTAAAAGATAGCTTCACGAACTCCATCTCTGAAGCCTTAAACAGATTGTAGGCATTACCCTAACTTAGCTCCATAGAAAAAAATTTAAAGGTGTTAAATCACAAGATCTCGGAAGTCAATTATCGCACCTTTAGAAAGTCACGTGGTCATTGTTAATTGTGTAGCTCGTAGCACCGTATTATTAAATATAAACGTTGTCCACATCAACATCTTCTAATTTGAGTCATACGAAATCAATGATCTTCGTTTGACAATGAAAATGACTCAGATAGATCATAAACCGCACAACAACAACAAAAGTTCTTGTGCTTCGCGTTACCTAAATTTAAAAATTCTGCTTATTGACGCAGCCTATAAGATAACATGCAGTTTTGGTTAATTTTCCAATGAAGTTCGGAGTCAGTTTAACGCATTTCGAGGATCCAATCAGAAAAACATGACGTTTTTGATGGTCGGTAGGTGTGAGTTTTAGTTTTAGTTAAAGTTTAAAAGCCTTAAGTCCTAAATTCTTATGCAAACAAAGGTGTAATATTGTTTGTAGATTGCCCAATTCCGAAGGATGACGATAAATGGAATAACCTGACTTTTCCTTAACACTATGGGCTACAGGAGCATAACTTAATTTTTTTAATCGATATGCACGAGTTTGATTATTCATATCATTAACTTGTTCCATCAGCTCAAATGTGTTTAGCAGTTTCTCAATTTCTGGTCGAGAAGATGCTTCAGCATGTCCCAAAAACGATTTAGTTTTGCGAACAGTGACCGCGAAATTTTCGATACTTTTGTAATTTGTAATTAAAATGAATACAATGCAGCTTTGAAGCGTATATCGTTGATTTTTTATTAATATTGTCGGTTTTACTTGTCATCTGTCAAGTAGTTACAGGTTGAGTCATGAAAGCTGTTAAAATGGGGGCTAATGCAAATGCAACGCCTTATTTGATCACAGTGTAGGTGCATTTACGTGTATGTACATATCTATGTACATTACTCATGTATTTTTATATTCATATACATATTTTATTTATAGACATAATTTATTGTATGTACTATGTATGTAATATGTGAAGATAAAACCTTGTTACACCGCCACACTGACACAATAGTGCTGATTTTAAAGATATTCCGTATAATGTAAAGCACATGAGTAGATGGTGGAAGCATAGGCAAAAAAAAAATAACTAAAATCGAAGATATAAAGCTAACTAAAAGTTATGCCAATGAATCTGAATATTTATTATTAAATTTATGACGAAATTCAGAGATTTGCATCAATAGATTAAAAAAAAAGTTTAATTATATTTTTTAATGTAATTTTTCTTTACAATAATATTTAACTTAACAATTAAATATTAAATATATTCTTAAAAGTGCAATGCAATTTCTCTTGAAAGTATTTATAAAAATTCAGTGAAGAAAGTTTTTCTTTGCTAATTTTATAGTTGTACATTTTGCAACGCAAAGTTACCAATTGTAATTTTTTTTCATGAAATATTATTAAATTTTTAAATTTTTTTAACACATTTAATAAAAGTTGGTGCAATCTGTTACACAAAGACATATAAATGCATAAGCCAATTATTTTAGAAGTTTTATGATGGTTTTGATGAAAGGGATTTAAGTCGGGTATAAGTCTCCTTGTCTAAATTACAAAATTTACATACTAATTTTCGTAAATAAGTTATTATAAATCAAATCATCAAATCACAAACAAATTTTTTTTAATATTTAAAGGCCCCGAAGTAATAAACAGCATTTGCTTAATTTTTTTCCATTATTACAAAGAAATGGATTTTCATAGGCCTCTATCCACCTAAAGCAACAGTTTTACTTATTTATTCCATTTTCCAGTTCAGTTAAGTTATAGTTACGATTTTTTTATACCTTAAGAGTACGGAATATGGTCTAGTTGTTGGCATAAAGTATGGAGTGGGGTCACAATAGTCTCCCCGACTATAATGGATTTGTTTTGCTTATAAGTAATTATAATAATAGTAGTAAATTAAAAAACGATTATTAAATTAAATTTACATCATTTACTTTTATTAATCAAATCAAATACAGCACAACCTCCATTATCCGGACATAGTTTCAGCTACTGTCCGGATTAGTTGATCGTCAGGGCTACAGTTAAAATGAAATTTAAATCGCAATACGTATACTTAGTTTATTTTTATTACCGAAAACAATAATAACTACACATAAAAATTCATTCGTATTTAATTAATTTACAGAAAGCATAAAGAATCATAATAAAAGTGACCAAAAATATTCATTTTGAAAAATAAGAATTTATTTTTGTTTGAATACACAAACCTTTATGTAATTTTCCAGCTTTCTTTTTAAATTCTTTTAAAAATATAATATATTTATCTGTCGCTTTGGTTTGTGCACCCCATAAAATAGCTTTTGAAAATAGTTTGCCGTGCAAACTCAATTAAACTAAAATCTTGTGAATTTTGTCTAGCGGTAAAATAACGAAAAAATTTTACTGAGAACACTTTTCCGGACTATAGAGGAAAAATGTCTAAACTGTCCGAAAAATTTATATGTCCAGATTACTATATAGTCCGAATTAGCGAGTGTCCGGATTAGAGAGGTTGTACTGTACTTTTAAATAATTTAGCCACTTCATCTTCAGTTACTAATTTCCAGTTTTTGTTTTGCATCTGGGGATATTTTTCATTATACCTGAAATAGCTTTTTGCCTTCTTCGTTAGTATCAAAAGAGGTTTTCTTCTTCATCACTGCTGTTAGATGATTGCATATGGGCAAATCCTGCGTAACGAACGCTGAATTCGCAAACGACCTTCAACTTATGCATGGTATTTAGTGGGATATAAGTGTACTTTCGATTGGCATAAAAAATAATTTTTTAGCAGGTATTTGTTGCGAAGTAATTGATCACCAAATTTTGTGACGCACGTTACAAAAAACGGAAGTAACTTTGAAAGTTAAAATGTGTTTTCGAAATTTTTCGCCAATTTTGCATAATAAATAAAAAAAAAATCTCGTTCCTAAAATAAAGATGATTACTAGAGAATTCTAAAATAAATTATTTGCAGCCAAATAGTTTTGCCGTTTTTTATTAAAATATGTGAACCCTTTATGGTGCACGTTATAGTTTTCTATTCTATTCTGTTCTATTTTCTATTATGAAATTTAATAACTAATTTCGAAATTTTTTTTTATTTTGTTTAACACTCAGGCAATTAGTATGCCTACCTACCAGTAAGTGTGTTACGTTCTTTGGAAAAGGGACAGTTAGTTTTTAGATCAGTGTTGCAGCGCCTCTGAAGTCACGTAGGCGCATTGAATGTGCTTTAAGCCATGTTTTTATTAATTATTTTACTTCGAAGGCGATTTTTCCTACAATACCGACGAAGGAGGGTGCTGTGACGGCCGCTAGCATACACTAGTATCAATTGCTGCCGGTACTCTTTCGAGACCAGTGCCTTCGTCACGTAAACAGTTCAAAAACAACAAATACAATGGACATACTAATGCACATATGAAAAATACCCACGCTCTTTGACATTATTTGCTTTGAAGTCAACGCTCTAACTACTTCAGCCAACAGTACCCTCAAAATAATAAACACATAATTTTTTCACTTAAATTTGAGTGCATTCAATATATAAAATTATGGCTTTCGATCGGGCCACATTCATTAACTCTAAATAATGATATGAATACTTAAAAATTGTGTAATTCTGGTATGAAATTAAAAGATCTGAGGTAGGATATGATTTGGCAATAATTTATGCATTAATAATTTTCGAAATAAATTTATTTTATTTATAAAATTATGTACCTGGTCTAATATTACTTGGAAAAAAGATAAAAATAAGTTTGATAAATTAAAAAAAATGTTGGTTGGTGAATAGTTTCTGGGACTTGCCCATAAATCATCAGTTTGTTAATTCCCGAATTTAACTTTGAATATATGCAATATTTCAATGAAGTAGATGCAAGTGGTGCAGATTTCACGCCGACTAATTTAGTGAATGGCCCATAGTTTGGCAGCTGCCGATGAAAGAAAATAAAAAAATAAAATGAACGTTTTTTTCGGATTAGCCTGCAGCTGCAATTTTCCCGTAGACAATAAAAGAATATTACATTTTGTGTTCGAGATATTGCCGTGAGGAAAATTGTATATTCTGCGGAAAATCCAGATTTAGGGAAAATATACATGAGGACATAAAATTTAATTCTAGTGATTTAATTCTCTTTGTTTGAAATGTAACCTAAATAGTAGTTAATTCTATTACTTTCGACAAAATACATGCTTTCATACAGTATTTTTTGAATAAGTTAATAAACATTTACGTACACCCAAACAGATGTATGTAAATAATCTATTGTTATTCGTTTTGTAAGTACCACTGTTACTCAGTGTCTTATTAAAACTTGCAAAACTTTCATTAAGAATCTTTTGTTTTAGAACGTTATGTAAAATTAAATTTTTCTTTTGTCTCTCAACAATGTCACTAGATTACAGTGGCGCCTATTTTAATTTCCTATTTCCTATTTGTATTTATCATTGCGTATGTAGTCTATGTAAATAAAGTACGCAATATGTTTACGAAAAATGTGTGTGCCTTAAACTATAATAAAATGTGTGTATGCTGCAGCAGTAAGCAATTTCATTTTATCATAAATTATCTGAAATTTAAAGTTAGTTAACTTTGTTCAAGTCGTACATTAGTAAAAACCATCCCACCCGTTTTATAAGTTTAATAAAATTTTTGGATATTAGTTTTTAAGTAAAATATTTTCAAATAAACTTTTTCTGGATCATTAAAAAAGTTGCGTTTCTTTTTGGCTTTAGGAAATTTGTAACTTCTAATAAAGTTAAAATAACACCTTAAATATCAAGGCAATAAAATATTGTGTCGATGCTTATTTGTCTGCAAGCACTATTGCCAGGAGCTGTAGAAAAAAGAGGCTAAATTGGCTTTTTAAAAAGGCCGGAAAAAGCTTAATCACCCAAAAAAAACTTTAAAAGAGGGCTAAAAATCTATTAAAAATTCAACGTTTTATTTATTATTAGTAAGAAAATGCATAAAAAATATTAAAAAATATTAAATAAAAATTCACTTCAAGTACATAAACAAAAAAAAAAAACGAATAAATATCTACAAGTCAATATATAACATAAATAAATGGTATTTTTTTGAGTTAAATTCAGTACTGGATCAAAATTATAACAGAATATATGTATTTAAAAATATAATTACTGTACCATTATTTGAATAAGTTAAAGTAGTATATCTGCGGTAAAGCAAACAAAAATAAAAAATAAATATATTTAATAAATTACATACATTTATTATTTATTCAATGGCAAACAGGAATCATAGTTTCATTACTAGAATCGAAATTATCACTGCATAAATATTCCGAGAGTCTAATAATTTTATTAAATAGCCGAAAATTACTAAATAATGGCAACATTTCTGTATTTTTTTTAAAGTGCTGCTAAAATATAAAAAAGTTAAACATTTTAATTCTTGTACTAAAAAGTTTTCCAAGCTCAGCGTTACTGAAAGGCGTTACTACGGGGTGGTCTAATAAGACGTTTTATAATCAGGACCCCGCCATTTTAACAGTTATCATGGTGAAAACCTTGCGGTTGAAGTTCGCAAAACTAAAGCATTTCTGTGCCGTTGTAAAGCACCTTATCGGTGAACAATTGGCAAATTGGTGGACAAATTTTAGCAGATCGGACAACTCAGTCGATCTTTGGAATAGAGCATTCCACAAACGACACGTGAAAAGTTTCCTGACAATGTCAGTTCTCGAATAGACGACCACAATTGTGATTTAAACTTTTAGACTGTTTTCTATAAGAGACTACATAATAGTTATAGTCTATTTGAATGGCCCACAATCGATATAAGACCCCAAAGATGGATTCGTTAGGTTATCGAGGATATCCAGCAGCAAATGTGCAAATTAGTGATGGAAATTTTTCATGAGAAGAGCATGGCCCTACAGGCGTAGCTGAGACTCGTTTCTTTTTACAAATAAATAAAAATTCCATGATTTTACTTAAAACTACTCTTTTTTACATATTAAAATGTAAGCTCTTATTGGAAGAGCCTATAAATAGGCTAGATTAAACTAGATTAACCAAAGTAAGAAATGATTTTTTTTGTACTGCGCTCTTAAAATGTCACATATCCACCCAGAACTCAACTGTTGACTCAACATTTGTCCATTTTTAACTTAAAAGCTTTCGCAATTGGATTTAAATTAATATAATTTTTGTGATTAATGTTTATAAGTAATTAGTCGAACTTTTATTAATATTTTTTTTTATATATTGAAACGATTAATTTTGGCTCAAGTTCAAACCCGAATTTACCCATTTATTTATTCTAATTTTTTTATTTTTAATTTTTATTAGAAAATTTTTTGGATAAATTCATTATTATTTTTTATTAAGAGAGTACTATATATAGAACCATTTTTATTATTCATCATACTAGCAGAACGGATCAGTACTGATTTCGAGGTCGCTACACCATCTCATCAGCGTTCTTTGTTCAATTTTACCACTTTTGACGGTGGATACTAGTGATCAGGAATATCAACTATTTAACCGTTTTTGTGTTTTAAATTTTTTTTTCTATTGCAATTTGTTTTTAACAAAATGGTTAATGTTTTACTAAATAAGTAAAATATTAATTTTGGGAAAAAGTGCGAATAAAAAATTTAAAACACTAAAATTTGAAAGATTCCCATAAAAAGCACCAATAATATAATTTTTGTTCAGTGTACTTACGTATGTAAATTGAATAAATTATTTTAAGCTTTAAGATGATTTTATGAGTTCAGTAGAAAAAATTTATTTAGCGTTTTTAAGTCTAAGTTTAAAATAAAAAAAAGCTAAAAAAGCCAGGCAGATAAAACGTAAATTTCGAGGCAAAAAGACAAAAAAGCTAAACCTGTAATCATCACATGTTAGCTTTTGCTGAATACCAAATAAAATGAACGATTTTGAGTAGAAAAGTGTGCCGCATGATAATGTATTTAAAATAGTACTGGTAATAATCTTGGATGTACCAGAATCACAAAACCGCGATCATTTAATTTTTTGTAGCACAGCTGCTGATTTTATTTTTTTTATAATTGTTCAAGCTTTTGGAAATAAAAAATATTGAAGTTATGTATGACTTAGTTTAAAGGGCAGCAACATGCCAAAATAGAGCAAAGCTTAAGGGTATTCGAAATTCGCATAAAAAATACATACTCGTAAATGAAAGAAAATAAAAAATATTATTAAATTTTGCCATATCACCTATTACAAAAAATTTGTAATTGAAGATTTTCATAAAATTTTGTATTTTGTGGCATGCGAAGTTTTTGTGATACAGCTTATTTTTAATAAATTAGTGATGATGAAAAATTCAGATGTGTTCACTTTCGTACAGATTGTGTGACAGACCTAATAAACTGAAATTTTATTGCATTAATTGAATAAAATAAATAAAACTTTATTTTCTCGAGCACCTTTTGATTTGATTTTTGACGACTGATACTATTTCCGCGAACATAAAATTTATTCTTGAGTATTGTAAAAATGTATCCTTGAGAACTAAGGCCGAATCACATAGAATCTGTCGTACGTTATACGTTTCTTTTTTCAACTTACAAAATTACAATTGAAAAAAAACTCTAGAATATCCTCGAATTGAAAATATGTACTTTAATCAAATCAAACTGATTTAATGTCCGTCATCAAAGTACTCTTTGTGTCAACCTTCTCTGCCGATATTTTAATGTCAGTTTAAAAAAGCAACGTATAACGTACGGCGGATTCTATGTTCCTTGGCTTTTAGAATATGCTATGATAATATATTCCCATTAGGACACCTTTAATACGAAACTTTAAAATATATGCGTAGTTTTTCACTTCCGTTTCAGTTAATACTTCCGAAACTTTTCCATTTTCAAATCGTGAAATTTTGTAAAGCAACATTAAGACCAAGACAAGATATTGGAATAGACATTTATATGAAATCCAATGGTAATAGCTCCACAATGTTGCTTTTGATTTATACATACTTATATATACATATCTACAAATGCTTATATGGATATCAAAGCACATATAAATTTTATTAAATTTTTTGCGCTTAAATGCATTTTTTAAATATCATAGAGTATTAAGAACAGAGTAATTTGTAATACATAACATGTATTTTTTATGTATTTATGTAAATTATTTCATGAAATTTTTTAAATGCAAGTACGTGCATAAGCATTTTAAGCAGAGTATATTGGTTTTCAAAACGTGATAGAAGTAAAAACATATTTATGTATATTCACTTATTTTTTTGCTGTTACTTATTTAGAACAAATATATGTATATATATATATGTATATATATGAATGAGTGAATGTAGGTTATGTTTTTGCTTACATATTTTCTTATATATTCTCTCCGTTTTCCATAACTTTTTTATTATTTGCGTATGAATAATAAAGAGTATAATTAATTGATATCTGTATTATGTCTAGGTAAAGATTTGTACAAAACCCATAACATACTTTTGTAGATTTGAATTAAGGTGTTGTAAATCAGGGCAAATGAGTAATTACACAGTACAACACTAAAATCTTAAACCAATCGAAACCCCCAAAATCTTAAAGTTTATGATGGTAGAAGAAAAACCCTAACTGGGATTTGAATTATTACCTAACGTTTTTTAAATTCATTTTTAAAATTGTCGACTTGGGTGTGGATATTAGTACAACTTTCAAAAAACGTATACTTATTCTTAAGTCTATATCTCATGAACTATTCGAAATATTGCTTGTCTCTCTTCGGCAGTTTTTTAGATTTTAATCAGATCTAAAAATTTTGCTTTCAGACAAATCAAAAAAATAACAACATCTTACTCAAAAGAGTAAAACTGTCAAAAAAAAGTAAAATTTCGTAATATATAATTATTGTTGATGATGGAATATATAAGGACACTTCAAATCTTTTCAAATATATATTGAACTTTAGTCGTCGCTTTCAGAGCTAGTCTTATCATCTAAAAATAGGTTTTCGATCTTTTCGCTAGCTTTTATGAAAATACGAGTACTACTTTATGGCTAGATAATTATCATAGGTGAAAGAGTAGTTCAAAAGCTGTGCAATACTTTTTGGTATTTTTATGAAGGCTAGTGCGTATGAGTAATAAAATATAATTATTCTCAAAACAATAGAAAGTGCTATTGATTTTCATTTTATTACAACTAGAATCATAAAGTCAAAACTGAAGGAAATAATAAAGTCAAAATTTTAAAGACAGTAGCATCGGTCTGGACGATGACGAAGCAAAAATTTTCTGATTACCAGATTCATCAATCGAGCAACAATTATGAAGCTTTTTATTTCATATTCATCATTAAGTTAGGTTAAGTTTTTTTTAAAACTTAATGTTTGTAATTTTTTTTTAACTTTAAAAATAAATGTTACAAAGTAAATAATTAAAAATAGTATTACAAAGAAAACTTATGAAAGAACTATGAATAATAAAAATTTTTGTAAATTAACTGCCTGTTTTTATAAAATGAAAACCGAATTGTAAGGGAGATTTAATATTGAAAACAACAATTTTATTTTCAATATAAGTTACCACTCACAATTTTGTGTTCATTTTCTAAAAACAGGCATTAAGTGTTTGCTCTCGACACAATACAGAGTAGTTATAAAACAAAGAATGGGCTTAAAAACAAGACTTAGGGCTAAAAAATGGAGAACAATAAGAAAAAGATCTACAAGACAAAAATAAAGTAAACAAAAAAGGAAAATTGCTTGATATCAGAGCCAATGACTCTGGAAAAAGCGGGAGAGTATGGAATATTTGGAATAATTAAAAATCAGAGATGGAATTTTATAAAAACCGAAATTGAATTAACCCGTAAGAAAAGAATCTATCCAAAAACAATTTCTTAAAAATTAAGAAGAAATGGGTAACCTCAGCTTTGAACTCAAGCCAAAAATTAATTTCAATACAAACCTTAAACAGTTCAACAATTACTTATAAATATTAATAGTTAAAAAAATATATATATATAAAAATAATAACATTAGGCTCAGTGTGCAGCTGGTATTTTCGAGATATAAAGTTTTGGCAATAAACTATTCACAAAAGCAATTTCGTAATAACTGAATCAAGGAATAACTGAAAAAAAAGTTAAAGTTTATCAAAGTTCTTAAGATATTCGACATTGGAGAAAATACTTGTAATTGGCAAAAGCTGCAAAACAAAAACCAAAATAATAAGATTTCTAAAATACATGGGAAAAACTGAGAAACCTAAAATCTATATATATATATTTCACAATGATTTTTTGTACTAAGACTTTTTTAAGAGCAGTTATTATTTAAAAAAATAAAATAAACCTTAAGATTGAGTTTTTCCATAAACAATTATACTCGTAAATACATTATAAAATCGATGAAATAAATTGTAATAAAGTTAAAAAAGAATTCAGCAGGAAAAACTTTTGTGCTCTTGATACTTTTGGTACAGTTAAGTTTTTATCAATTAAAAATGTAAGCGGTAATCATCGCAAAACCGTTATATATAATTTTTACGCAGATATGAAATTGTGCTGCCATGGAGTTTCACACAAGCACTTCCACGTGTGTTTGCTATAAAAAAAAAACTATACACATTATTTAATGGCCAAGTATTAAATTATCAATGAATTTAATATTTTGTTGACATAGAAAGGAAATGCTCCAAAGACTTGGGATGCGATTCTCTATTAAATTTTAAAGTCAGCTGAACTTTTAAAATATTCAACAACTTTATCAGCATAAACCAGTGACTTCACGTAGCCCCACAGGAAATAATCGAGAGGTGTCAAATCGCACGACCTTGGAGGCCAATTAACAGGTCCATTTCTCGAAATCAACTTATCGCCAAATTTTGATTTCAATAAGTCGATGGTTGCGTTCGCCGTATGGCACGTAGCGCCATCCTGTTGAAACCACATCTCCTCCGGATCAATGTCATCCATATTTTCAAACAAAAAATCATTGATCATGGTGCGGTAATGATCTCCATTGACCGTAACGCGAGCTCCGGCCTCATTTTTGAAGAAATAAGGTCCGATGATGCCACCAGCGTGAAAACCGCACCAAACGGTGCATTTTTCTGGATGTAATGGAGTCTGTAGGGTCTCTTGTGGATTGGTCTCACTCCATATGCGGCAATTTTGCTTATTAACAAACCCGTTAAGCCAAAAATGCGCCTCATCGCTGAACACAATTTTGCGATAAAACAACGGGTCAGTTGCCAACTGATTTTCAAAGTAAATTTGGATAATTTCGTAGCGTTGTTCAAGCGTGAGTCTATTCATGATGATTTGTCAGAGTATACTGAAACAAATAAAAAAAAATGTTTCATCAAAATTTAATTTTTTGTGTTACTTTTTACAATTTAAAGTTCTATCTAGCTTAAAAAAACACCCTATATATTCAGATCTGCATTAGTTTTCCATCAACTAAGTGCAAATGAATTAAGCGACAGTCGAAATGTTTTTCCTTGTATTTAGACGAATAATAGATGGAATAAAATATACTTAATAAACGTTTTAAAATCACAAAAGAAAATTATCTAATTTTTATTAATACGCGTTCGTGAATCCTGAAATTTAATACCTAAAACATTTCTTACAGACGCGCGTTCTAGATTGTGAGTAATAAAGCATTAAAGCAAACTGTGTCTCAACTCATAACTTTTCGCTTCATCGAATTTTAAACACCACGATTATATTTCTCGCCAAGTAGTAAACTTATGTACATTCATATATCCATTGTTAAATGAAAAACTAAAAATTTGTCTCTGTATTTTCTGTCATCAGCACTATCAGGGAGTGTTTTTCATTCTTCAAATTCATTGAATTTAAGTAGAAGTTGTTCAAATAAGAGGGTTTATCTGTTTTTGTCAATTTGATTTTTCATTATTTTTAGGAGAAAAACCAAAAAGTTGATTTAATTTAACCCTGCAATACTAATGTTAATCATTTTGACTAACACTGTTTTTATTTTTTCGTGTAACTTTTTTTTGCTGCTATGGAATGATCTAATTTTTTTGTAATCTCAGTTGATAATACGCTCTTGCTTTGAACGGTCTCTTTGCTGCATTAAGTAATGCTATTTTTGAGTTTTTGAAGTCATGTTAGTCAAAATGACTAACAGGAGCATTTCACAAATGTAGATAAAACTCTAAAAATATTTTTTGCCTTTTCAGTATTATTTGACTTGTTTTCTTATATTACCAATGAATTTAAAATTTTTTGTTTTTTTTTTTTACTTTTATTTTTCATTAAAAAATTTGTGTTTGCTGAAGTGTTCCTAGAAGAGCACCTTTAATGAAATAAATTCAAAAATTAAATTATTTTGGAAAACTTTCAAATTATTGTGTTTTTAGACAGTGGACAAAATAAGTTATCAAATAAAAAAATATTAAAATTACTTCATATTGACTAACAATTAGTATTAATGTAGAAAAAAATCATGTTAGTACTCTAGGGTTAATAAAATTAACTGTTTGGAAATTGTATGATGAAAAGTATTTTATATTAAATTAAGCGATAAAATAATATTCTTTTGTTTATATACAAAATATTAATATCCCTAGCAATGTTGCCAGTTTAGCCTAATCATGTAGTTTTTATTTTCTTGCGTATATCGAGAATATTGCATTTATTGCCTAACAAATTTTGTGCACATTTAAATATTTTAAAAACATTTCTTGATAGCAAGGCATGTTATGAAATCAAATATTTGTATCTAAATGAGAAATTGTATAAATTAATGAAAAATTTAAAAGTTGATTACTTACATTAACTGCGTGTTCGCCGATATCGAAAGAAAGTTGAAAGTTGTTTTCGTTTAAAATCTAATAATGCGAAAGAAATGTTTCTTTCTAAAATCTTAATAGAGAAAATGTCAGATTATTTTTATTTTCTTTCTGATTTACCTTGTTGTGTAATTTTTAAAATCTATCTTAGAAGCTTTTTTGCAAAAGCTTCATCGAAATTCACTCAAAACTAGTTTTGGTCTGCATTTATTAATATTGGTATGACTTTATGGCAGTAGTCACGGTCAACGCGACCAAGGCAAGGTTTCTTGGTCAAGTTCTAATTCAGCTAGAAGAAATATATTAAAATTATTTATATCTTCTGTCTTCCATCCAGCTGAATTAAAGCTTGTGCTAGCAAACTTGCCGTATGCAAATATCAGCTAATTGTCGAGTGTTAATTGTTCTCTTCATCGATCATCGATGTCCATCTGCATTGACTTGAAACGTGACGAATAAAATACATATTATACCGGACATTTTATGAACATTAATGTTAGGTATTAATATTTTCTTAAATTTTGTATTTAATTTAAAAATTTTAGCTGCTTTGAAGAAAAAAACACATATTTAACAACATTTTTTAATAACAAAAACAAATAACCGCAAAAAGGTTAAATTTTGTGTTTTAAACAAAATGCCAATTTGTTTAGAGCAAAAATATAAAGTAAATATAAATAGAGAAAGTTGAAAAATTACAATCATTTCGTGGGCGGTTATTTGAATAAATTTATAATGCAAATAAAAACGTTTTGTAAATTTTCAACATAAAACAAAGTTCTTGTAAATCTCAGAAGTTGTAATTTCATAATTTTAAATTTAAAGTACGAACATCAATTAGCCATATATTTTTAGGTAATTTAACATTAAAATAAGTATGTGTAGGACCATTTCAATTTTCAACATTGAAAGCCAAAGTCAAATAAGTTTTGTGCAGAAAATTATAAGCGAACATACAAAAATATTTGTGTTAAGGCCTGGCAAAAGTTTTTTATGTTTTGCAAATAAAAAGTTAATGCTGATGATATGTAAAGTTTTGGATTTTCAAATGCAAGCAGACATAAAATTTTTAAGTACTTTTTGTATGCGATGTAAGAAATTTGAGCAACAGTAAATTTAATATATTTATTTAAAGTTTTGAAGCACATTTCCTAAAAAAAGGCAGTGAAAAATACTATGTGTGTTCAACGAGATTTTGGTTTAAATTTTGTTTTATCTGTCCATCAACATAAAAGCTGTGAAACATGAAGCTAAAAGAATTTCCAAAATAATCGTAATTAAGATTGAAAAAGTGTAGTTAACAGCAGTGATTAATTAATCGCGAATCTTCTTTTATTGTTACAGATTTTTATTTAAACAAAAATTAAATTCTTAAATCATAAGATATGAGAGACAACGCTTAGAGAAATATCTCTTGATAAAAAATATACTAAGCTTTCTCTAAAGGCGCAAGATTCTTAAGATAATTACTTACGCAAATATTAATACTTTAAAAATCTTCCTTAATTTTTGTATTAATTTGTAGCTGATGAAGAATAAAAAATTGTCTAGATTTAAAAAGTTAATTAATTGAAAAATTTTATTATCGTTTATAACATGCATTTGTTTTTCAAAAAACTTTGCACTTTTATCGACTACGAATTATTTCAAAGAAATTTTCAGCAAGAAAAGAACAAATTTAGGAAAAAGAAAAACATATTCATATATTTTGTTTGAATCTATCAAAACTTCTTTACGTTTCTATTTTGAAAAATTGCCATTTAAAGAAGATTTCTGTTGTATTCTACGAATGGTGAATTAGTTGTTTTGCCCCAGACGTTTTACTTTTAGACTGTAAAATATCAATATATATTTTCTTTCTATTTTATATTTAAAATAATTTTGGTCGAGACAATATCTTCCTTGTAATATGAACTGAAGACAAAATATTTGTTCAAAATATTTTGTGAAACTCAGGTTAAAAAAAAATTTATTAACGGAAAATTTTTCTATGAATTCAAAGCTCAAAACAATGTTAAATATTTAACATAATCGAACGTTTATTACTTCGATTAGTACTATGAGTGAATGGTGCGATTAATCGCGGCTACGATTAAGATTATGATTGAATATCCTCAATTCTAAGTTTTTCTTTCGGAATAATTTTTATATATGAATTAAGTCAATTAATTAAATATATGAAAAATTAGATTACATTGTATTCTTTATTATCAAAAACTAAATTTCTCGCAAAAATACGCGCATGATTTAAAATGTCAAGAACTGGGATGTCAGGGTGGCATTCAAACTTTTTGACCATCTTGCCGTCGTTAGTCGGTCATAGTTTTAACCAACATCAAGTTTATAGATATGTTTATGTTAGAAATAATAATAAAAGGGGACAGATTTTATATGCATATATATACATTCCTAATGGAACTTATAGAAAGTTTTTTTTGTATGTTTAACGGACTCTACTTCGCGTAGACCGAATATGAGCATGCTGTAGCTTTTCAATTCCTGCTCGACTTGAGCAAGTTTTGGCTACTCTGACAAAGTACGCAAGTTCCAGTATCCGATTAAAATATTTTCTTTCATTCGAGTAGTCGCTAGCGGAGAGTTAGGTTGGTTTGTGTTTGTAATTCAATTTATTTGCGCTGGTTTAAATAATATGTTGAATTTCTGACAAGTATGTTATTGATTAGTTTAAAGCATCCTAGATTAGTACTGGGACTGACTAACTTAGTTTTAAGCCGTGGACAAACTACAAACCATCACCCGATTTAACTCTTATGCCAAAGTAGGCGGTAGTCAGACAGCACCACAAGCATAACACTGTAAAAGATCAGCCAGCTGATCAACTTGAAACAGTTTTCTAAAGACAATATATTCCTTATATGACATTTACACCAGACCAAAATCGAGTAAATTTAAATTGAAATCTCTATCAAAATCTATACCGTTTACACTGCGATATTCATGAAAATTTTCAAGATTTTGTAACCATTCCAAAAACAATTGATTGGAATTTTTATTTTCAAATGTCAAATACCATATAAAAAATCGTCATTCAAATGTGAAATATCTGGCGAGATTACCCTTCAAAGAATTGTTATTGAACAGGGTGGAAAAATTAGGTAAAACCATTGTTGCATCGCTAAGTAGGTACTACGAGATTTTGAGTAGATTTTGTAAAAATCTAGTAACGAAGTACATTTTGTTTAATATGAGAAATCTAGTAAAAACCAACAAGATTTCGATCAAAATCCCGTAAGTACTAGCTTTTGGTCTGGTCTAAATGCCATATTAACCACCTTTTATGGTATTATTTATTTAAGAAGACGAGTGGTACAAAAACCGTGATCGTGACCGCTATAGAGATAAAAAGACACCTTTGTAAAGCTATATATTGTAAAGCAAGTTTGAGCTAGATCTCTTTTATATTATATTGACCTTGTTTATTGTCACCACCTTAATAAAGCGATATGTTGAATCAGCATATTTATGCTGAAAAATTTGTTGCAAGTGCTTGTATACTGTGTAAACGCAAAATTTTTTCAAACTCTTTCTTAACAATACCAAAAAATGTATGTTGGTAATTTAAGTAGTTAACAAATTTCCGCGTATTTTGAAAAGCGTATGCCAGCACTTCAGCATATGCGAAATTCGTTTGCATATGCACCTCATTCTTAAGTTCAATCTTTGGGAAAATTAAAATGTTTAATATCATTTAAAAGTCGATGAAACATGAAAAAATTTAAAAAGTAACCCACATTAGAAAGAACGCGGAATTCCGAAAAAAGACGAAAAATTATACGCATAAGTACATAAAATGAAGAATAATTAAAAAGTGTTATCAAAATCTCTAAATTCACAAACAATTTTTTATGCGACTCAGCATATGTAGCACCACATAAAATTCAACATATCGTATAAATGTTGACATTTCATTTGCCGCCAAAACGTCGTCCCGAAGTTAGCTTTACGTATCTTCAAAAACTTTTTGTTTGGGAAGTTATATACAAAAAAATTATTACATGATCCGAATGCGCAATACTTTCATAGCACAACTTCAGGATCTTAGACCCAGCTTGCACACGTCAGATTTTACTCTTCAAGACCTGAGTTTTTTTGGGAAGCGGTATTGTCTCATGTTTTTGATTTTCTGATATACTCTCAACTACTTTCAACATATCGTGTAAACGTCTAACATATGAAATATGCTGACATTCTGCTGATTTTAATCATATGGCTGTCAGCATATATATGCTGATTGAACATAACATATAAACTTAGCTGTAGAACGATATGTAAAGATTTATAAGCTTAAAGATTATATTTTAAGCTACAGTTTGAGTTTGACTTAATAACTCAATATAATTAAACTGATTTTGATGGCGTTTGCGACTAACTTATATCTATATAAAATATCAAGGCTTAACACCGATTTAATTGTAAATTTTAGCTGCTACAGCTAAGAAATTAAATTGTTGATTATTCGAAATTATGAAAAAAGTTAAAAGTACGTATTTAAAAAATTCCACGAATATCTCAAAACCATCTGAATTATGTTGGTTTTTTTAATTCTTTATCAGTTTTATAAATTTTATTTATCTCTAGAAATAAACATTACATAGTTAGTTCTCGAAACTCTACTTCCATTTGGAAAAACAATTTGCTAGTCTCCTTCCTCAAGTGAACTATACATGTGTGACATGGGTTGATTTGTTGGCTTTCAATTAAATTTTGCATCATGAATAACTATTTTTTCTTTCTAAATTATTAAACTGTATCAATCATCTTATTAAAATCAAGCATGCTTGTTATCGTATCTCGACTGCTTCTCAACATCGTTCCTGTGTACATAAATATTCAGAGATGATTCAATTACATCATCGTGTTTCAACAGTTGTTCATCTCTTGCATGTAAATGAGATATAAATGACTTTCACAATTCATAGTTTCTTGCGAAAAGCACAACTAAATGGAAAATATGTAAAAGAACAAAATTAAAAAAAAAATACATTACAAAGACAAATTGCAAAAATATTCTAAAGAGTCATTTTATTAACTCGTTACCATTTTTTAGCATCTTCTTATTGAATATACTAGCATATACTATGTACATAGTAAGTATATATGTACATATACATATATATGTGTGCATGTGTGCGTATTCTTAAAAATATTTCTCTTTTCCTGCTACGAGCACCAAAAATATTTTTTTAAAGTACTTTTGTAATAAAGAAAATTACAGTGATTTGCAATTTAATGTTAATATGCTTGTGTCACTTTTAGTATTTTTAGAGACTTTTATTGCAAGAAGCATATAAAACATATAAAATACAATACGTGAATGAGAGAAAAAATATATACGGAAAAGATGGACTTTTTAGTTCAGCAAACTAAAAAGACTTATGTAATGGAGTAATAAATAAATTGAGGAAATATTTCTATATCACTTTGTAAATTAAATGCCCAACAAAAATATATATAAACGCATTTTAAAATGAGTAATAGCAAATGTTTAAACAAAAATATTTATTATTCACTTACAATATGCATTTAAGATTTGCAATTTTGAAATAAGGAAACAGCATTCCAACCATTTATTCATATGATTCACGTTGGCTTAATTTCGAAAAACTACAATGAAATAAAAGGCAGAATAAAAAAAATTTACAATTTTTAATTTTGCTTTAAAAAAAATTGGATTTTAAAATGGTTTAAATAATTTTAAGTTTTTTAAATAAAATATTTAAACATATATTCTATTAAGATTAGCTAACATGGGCTCTTTAAGCATTAACAAATTTAAATTCCTTTTCAAGCCTTTGAAACACTATTTGTAAGTTGTTTCTAATGAAAGTACTTATCCCATTTTCTTGTGGAAACTTTGTCTATCATCAGATATAAAGTCATGAATATGAACATTTCGCTTAAGAACACAAACAGCAGATACATATGGGTCATTCCATACCAAATCGAAAAAAATTTCCGGAATCCCTTCGATTTCGCAAAAAACTTTCTATATTTTTCTACCCCCGGAAAGAATTTTTCAGAATTTTTTTGAAAATATTTTTCCGAACTCAAAACACAACTTTTCGCACTATAGCCACTTAAAATTTTCGAATAAAATTTTATTTTTCAACTTCTGAAGTTTCACGAGGAAACCAATAAAATTTCATTAAAAAGCCATATAAAATAAGGGAAATTATAAAAAAAAATTTAATAAAAAGAAAAAAAAGCAATTGGCGGCACATCTTAAAACTAGTGCGGATTTTTGCAGAATTGGTTGAAGATATTTTAGAGTAAAAAAAATTAAAGAGGTCCGACTTCGAGAAGATGACTGTGTTTTCGATAAAATTAAAATATATAATATATCCGGGCTTCTAAAAATGTGTTCATGTGTTTTTAAACTACATTTGAAAACAAAAATTTTAAAAACATCCAAAACGGTGAATTTTTGAAAAAGTTCCAGCGTTTTCAAAATAAAGAGCGTTTTTTTTCAAAAACTCGTAACTTTTTTTTGAGTCGAAAAAAAATGTCAAAATTCTAAAAAATGTCGATTTGGCATGGAATGACCCATACAAACAAATTATTATTATTCTTAAGAAAACGCAAACTCTTCCTAAGCTCATTTGTTCGCATGTATGACAACATAGATAATACATACAATACAATGTAAATAAGCAGATTTTGCAAGGACGCTTCTTCAAAAGTGTACAGGTATTCTCAACCCACTTCAAAGATAGTTCCATATAATTTGTAATCATAAAGCTTTAGCAAAATAACAATTATTCTTGGAAAAATCAACTGACACCAAAACAAACGTAAATACAGTCAGGCAGATTGAAATTTAGTCCCCAATAAAGAGCTAAAGGAATGGGACCAATCCACCAAAAACATGATTGCGAATTTCAATGGTATTAATAATCTAGCATTTTTTATTCGGTTAAAAATCTATTAAAATGTGATTGTTTTTATATTCAATTCTCAGAAAAACTTAGTACAGATGTTATTTTCATATATTTCACAGCGTTGAATCCTTAAGCCACGTCCCTGAGTATACTTTACTCACGTGTTTGTTCTTTACTCTTACAGTGAATTTCTTGATAAATCTTAAAATTTAAAATGTATTCTCTCCATTTAATATTTAGGTTAGTGTTGTATGTAACTTGTTTTCGTAAAGTACCTTTAAAGCATTTAATGCAGAGTAATCTGTATAAACGTGTAAAATCACTGGAATGTGTATATTTTTTTAGTTTAAACACATGTATTAAGGGGGTTACATAGAGCTGCAAAGTGTTCAAAAACCAAAACTAGATGAATGAGATTCAGATGCCTTATTTTAAAATATTTAAATATTGCTTGAATATTGTTAGATACCTGTGTTATGTTTTTCACGATGCGAGTGCAGTGTGCAACTTTGTAAAAATTATAATTATAATAATTTTTACTCATGTTTAATTTTATATTTTACTTAACGCATTAAATATTGAATGGAATATCTGGCTTTAGATTACCAATATAATGAACAACATTTTTTATATATTAAGGAAAAGTTGAGTACCGCATATCAAATGGATTATTCATAATACTTTTTCTAATCAATCAATATAAAAATAACTAGAAAACTTCTATTTAATAAAAAAAATACAGCACAAGAAAAACCAATAGATCACGATAAAATTTACCTTTTGAGATCCCACTACAAAGTTTTTATTTTTTGTATGAATGTTTTTCTTCATTATTTCTTTGTGAATATTTTATTCAGAAATTTAAAGATAATTTATTTATGTCAAAAATACATTGGATGCTACACTTTTTCACAGACGATGGAAAAAAAATTATATAAATAAACTCCAACATGGCGAGTATACATGGTTAATGTGCATTTTAGCTATTCACTGGATACGTTCATTACACAGACAGTATATAACTTGCCACTATGAATACAGCAGTAGTTCTCTAATATTTTTAAATTCTACCATAATGAACCATAAATATTTGAACTACCCAAGTTTCCAAAAAATAAAAATAAAACATATGTAGATACTATAAAAAAATCTCTGGTATTTATCATTTAAGTAAGAACAGCAGCATTTTTGTTCTTAAACACAAACATATTATATAAACGTTTAGGGCGATTAAGAAACCTATTAACATATGTAATTTATTAAAAATATATACATACAGAAAGAAATATTTAGTTCTTAGGTTCTAAGCAAAATAACCACCTACCTACATTAGTGTATCTTATGAAACAAAATTGAAAGGCTAATATCAATATTATAAGAAAACGTTGACCAAAGTTAAAAGACTTTAATAAAAGATGTTGACGTAATTTTACTTAAAAGATGACTTTGCCGGAAGGTAACAAAAATAAGCTGTATATCATTATTTCTGTGAACGTTAAAATGGTATAGGTTTCTCTGTACATACGGAAACTAGATTAATAATATAATAATGATTATATAAAGGGAAGTGTGTATTAGGGGGTATCTCACACAAAAAAGTTTACCTTACAACACCAAATATAAAGTATTGTTCCAAAGCAGTTTCGAAAATTTTTTTATATATTCTTTGTCGAACGTAGGAGTAGCCAAAATATATTTTTTCGTTACATCTTCAGCATTTACAGTCGGACCTTAAAGTATCACACCTTAAGGTCCGACCGATAGTTTTGTCTTATGGAGAACAATGTTTTCCCTAAGTAGTGATTGACGCAAGAAACGCCGTTTTAGTATTTACCCACCAGATCTCAGTTCCTACTACCCTAATGTACCACCCTTATATCAGAAAATTAAAGCTCGCAAAAAAGCAATAGACTTTTGCCCAGGAAGTATTTCGATAATTCCAGTAAAACTATTTTAAACAATTTTTTATTTTTTTGCCGAAAGTAGCGCTTGCCTGTTAAATTTTTTCGACATATCTTTGGAATTTACAGTTGGATCTTAAAGTATGATATATTGATGTTTTGTCTCGAGAAACCCTTTGTTTTCTTCAATAGTCATTGACCTCAAGTACCATCTTCCAGTACTTACCTAACATATCTCAACTTATACAACAAGAATTAAAAAAATTTATGTAAAATCAAACAATGGAATTTTAATCAATCATATTTTGCTATGATTTAAGTTGGCTGTATTTTTGGCGGCTGTCAAGTTTCGAAGAAGTGTGACCCATGCGTTGCTCATCCGTGACAGCCATGGCAGATTTTTGTACTACATGAAGAAAACGCTCGGTGTTTTGAGTTAAGTTTATTAAAGAATACTATCAAATGTGCTTACTTGGTAGTTCGATTATTTCTTTTGAAAATTGTACTGCGTTCAGTATGTCATGCGTATAGAACTGCAAACATGGCGGCTCAGCGAATTCAAATTTGGTTCAGTTGATCATATCGAAGTATGAGTCACTCTAAAAGTTTTTGAAATTATGAACTTGCTGGTCGAACATTTGACGTACGTATGCCGTTGCTTCATTTCGGGCTGATAAGGTATTAGACTGTTATCAACGATAACAAAACATTCGCGGAATTATTTTCTATGAATGGACGAAGGCCTGTCCGACAACTGAAGAACAATTTAAAAAGGCAACCCTCTCCGTTCGGTAAAATAACATAATTATTTTAATAGTTCTGTGACCTTTAATTTTTTGATATTAAGGTGTAACAGTTGAGTTGTTTGAACTGAGATCTGGTGGTGAACACTAGAAAGGGGTATATAAAGTCAATGACTTCTAAAGCAAAATATTGTCCTTCTCGTGACCAAAAGATCGATATATCACACATTAAGATCCAACTTTAAATACCGAAAATATAACGTAGGCAATTCGTACGCTGGGCAAAAAATTTCCTAAAATTTTTTTCGAAACCGCCTTGCAAGAATATTTTTTATTTGGTTATGTACGGCGAAGTTTCATTTGCCAGCAATGCGATACAGTCTACTGTGTATGAAAGAAAATGGTTAGTGAAAGTTTTAAGTCACTTTAAAGTGAAGTGGAGACTCTGCATCATCCCTTACTTTCGACAAGTTGTAATAACGGCCCTTAGAATAACGAATGGAATCAAAAATCAGATTCTAAAGCAAATATTGTAGTTTGTTTACAAGTAACACACTACAAGTCAGGGGTAACTGTGCAAAACAAGGAGGTTAGGAGGGAACTTCTAAATAAGGAGCCTCAAGAGTACAGCGTTTGTTTCCACAGATCCGAAGCGAGATTTAGCCTTTTATTTTGGTTAATAAAATTTTTATTAATTAAAATATTTAAATAAAAATCAATTAGAAATTAATGAAATATATGTGTGTATGTAAATCAAATTTAACAATAATTTTTTTGTTTTGAAATAAAAGCCTCACTTAAGGTGTCTTATTTGTTTGTCTTCAAGTAAAAAAAATATTTTTGAAAAGAAGGTAAAATAGGTCGAAAATGGAATAGTCTTATTGAGAGTTCATCACACAAAATTGTCAAGAAAATACAAGGAATTACATAACGACTCTGCTATCGTTTCAAGAAGTTTACATTAATAATGTAAATATGATCTGATTTTCAAATTTTTCATGAGTGTTCGTCATTTTTGCATTAAAAATTATATAATCCAATATTACATTTTTTAAAATCTTTTAAATTTGTAACAAATGTTTTTATTTTTCAACATATCACCAATAAATGTGGGATTCTTAATCCATTGTCTTTAAAGAGGTTTTAAGTCTACTTTATTGTAGATTTTTTACTAAGCTTCTGGACACCTTTTTACTTTTTTAGTAATTTTTTAAAACTCTTTAATCATATCTATGATATTATTTCAGAAGTTTTTATAAATTTTTAAAGCTGCTTTTCCTATATTTTCATTTTGTACCGTCTTTTGACATCCACAACAGAGGCATGTCTTAACGGTTCTTGATATTTTTATCCAATAATAATAGCCGAAAGAAACTAAGACTTTTGTTTTCCTGCCATAGGAAATAAAACTCACTTAGTTATTTTTATTTATTGATTGAAAAAAGTAAAAGTTAATACTATTTAAAAAATTATAAATATTTGTGATTTAAAACTTAATAGACTCAAAATTACATACATTAGTTATTTTTGTAGAACATATTAAACATCAAAATTAATTGTTATTTTTTATTTTGATAATAAAAATCTTGAAATAAAACTTTTTTGGTCAAAGGTTAGGCTGTGTCATTGGTACTATACGTATTTGTATACACAAATATATAGTTTTCATAATGTTTTTTTTTTCTTTGTTTGAAAATACAAAAGCAATTGTTATTTTCGGTCTCTGAATACAGTATATTAACTAAAACCTAAATTGAAAAAAAAACTTTAAAATTTATTTTTATAAATACTTATCGAAAAACTTTATTTTGCGTAGGCTTTTATAACACGAAAAATATTTAGGCCACACATATTTTATTTTCCTGCGGGTGTGATTTCAAGTTTTGAAACATTTCAAACTGTTGTAAGCTGACAGAAAGCCACACACAGATATATATGTACATAAGTAATCACATCCCCCCATACACATGCTTTTATTTCATATCGTTGTGCGATTTTGGTTTCGTTTTAAAAATGTAACTATTCTAAAAAAACAAAGAAATGTTTTGTTAAAGGGTCAAACTCTGTGACACACTTGGGTCCTTTTAAAATTGAACAACCACAAATACAAAATATATGCGCGAACTTTTCAACCTTCTAGCTTTTTTACAAACAAACTTTTGGTTTAACCCGCAAATAAAATATACTCCTAAACTTATATTTTTAAAAAGTATAGAGTAAATAATGGGACTAGAATAAACAGTATACCGATAAGGAAATTAAATACCCCTTTTACCAATATTTATACAATTTTGCAGGAGGAGCAAATTTCTTTTTTAATGAAATAAATGTATAAGAACAATTAGCACACACTTAAAAAAAACAATAATTTTTAATATTTAAAAAGATATTTTAGTAACGCCTGAAACTGTGTTTCAACTTTTATATTTATGCCCTGTGCTAATAAGCCTAAGGATAAGGATACTCGGCCCTGATACTTTGTAAGATCAAGATAACCTGGGAGGTATTGGGCTAATCAAAGTATCCGCATTTGTAAAAGAAACCGTGTGGTGGGAAGAGGCGGTGGGCCAGCTGTAATTTCTTGTCTCACACGCTCTAGGACATCACAACGGGACCGAACTGACGGACCCGAGTGAGACATCACTATAACCTAACTTAACCTAACGCCTTCTTGGTTTGCAATTTTGTAGAATAAAAGCCTTATCAAGAAATCATGGAGTGGGTGAGAGAAATTTTAATAATTATTTTACTTTTGAGTTAGTCCATTTTAAATATAAAGCAATTCGGATTGGCAGTTTCCGATTTCGCAGAAATTTACAATAGTGTACGTGAAAAGAGCTTTGTGGACCCTAAATTCGTTCAGTTTTCAAAAAATGTTGTCATAAAAATTTAACAAAACATCAATATAGGACTTTACCAAATCTACTACAACTTATTGAGAAAAAGATGGCACGCTGTATATGAACTAGTATTCGTATAAGGGACTGCCGTGGTAGAGGGTTTGACTATTAGAATCATTTGGTTCCCAGGACATAGGGACATTCAGAAAAACTTAAACAGTTTCATCAAATTCAAAGGGTGTAAACTTGCTACAACTATTTGCAGGCTCAAATGTTGGCGAAAACCAGAAAGGGGTAAGTTGCACTGGAAAACATCCATTAAATTGTAGCTTCGTCTGAACGTTTGAAGCACTATCTCTATTCTGTCAGAAAACAATAGGGAAATATCAATAATGTATAATGTAGGATATTGTTATGTAAGAAGAGACGCATCATGGCCAAAAGTCTAGTATAAATACTTATGTCGTAGTCATTAACGTCTTTACCATAAGGACACCTGTGCCCAGGGGCTCCCTAGAAAGAAATAAAATCGTTCTTAAATTGAAATGTTAATTTTTATTTTTTTACTGCAATTTTTTTAATTTATTTATTTCATTTCTGAAAAAATTTTAAAGGATATCGGATTCGGCCCCTTCCAAATAAAATACAAGGCTTAAAAAGAACAAATTCAGAATTTGACAAATCAAATTCAGCATTTTTCAAACCGAATTCGGCATTTTCAAAATCTCGGCTTCGACCTAAAGATTGAAAATTATGACATCGCATTTGGGTGCAAATAAAGTTTTGAAACCTCCGCGGATACAAGATGCTCTGCACGTGCTAATGCTATTAATGCTCTGAAAAATGGCTGCAATCATATTTCTGAATCTCTGACATCAATTGCAAGTGACATCAATCAACCAGGAGAAACAAGAATTGAGGCGCAAAGCTTAGCCAAAAAAATGGATAAATTACAGAACAGTATTCTAACAGAGATATGGAATAACCTTTTGGGTACTATGAATAAAACAAGCATAAGTTTACAGAATAATACTATTACCATTTACGTTGCAACAAAACTTTACGCCTCTCTGATCGATTATTTTAGTAATGCGCGCAATAATTTCGAATGGTATGAAACACTGCTAAAAAAATCCAATTGTTGATTATAAAGATAAGTCTGAAAGAACAGGATTTCGCTGCACACGCATCACTTTTTGAAAAGAACCATCAGAAAATGTACAAAAATTAATTCCGATGAGAAGAATTTGACGAATTGTATCCCAGAGATATTAATGCTTATAAGTTCAAACCAGAACGTTTTAATTCGATGCATTATTTAAAGACCATAGCAAAGGAATCAGAAGATTTACATAAGTATCTCATCCTTACATAAACTAATAAAGTCCCATAAACTAGAGGAAACTTTTCCAAATGCTAAAGTTGCTTAATGTTTACTAATTGTAGTGCAGAGCGTTCATTTTCACAACTTGAGAGAAAAAAAATTCCTTCTTTATTTTCAGTAGGCCTCCAATTCCAGAGTACCTGGGGACCTCGGTATACCCTAAGTTGGCCCTGGTCGTAGTCAACAGAACCCTGCAAAAATTGGACTACGTGGACCACTGCAGTTAAAATTCAATGACATAACAAGGTTTTATTACTATGACATGCATTCCTAAACCAATTGATTTACGAAGAACCACGTATAGCTAGATGACAAATGTTACTGCTTTAATGATTGTAATCATTACGAACAAATTGCTTGTAATGATAAACTAAGCATAAAGGTGCAGTCCCTAGACATCGCAAAGACTACATTTATTGCATACATTTTTAAAAATTTCGAATTATTGCTGGTTCCTATTTTAAACGCATAAGAGGACTATTTGTGAATTTTAGAGAGGACTGGAATAATTATGGAATAATTACATGGTTTCTGTGTTTCTGTATATAAATATGGAAACTTTAGTGGATGATGTTAATGTATTTTACAGCCCACTACATGCACACATTCTCTTATAAATTAAATTCCCAATTCAAAGTGCTCTGACACGTTCAAATTAAAAGTGTGTTTCACAATTCACAAAACGCCATAGTAAAATATCTTTGAATTTGCTCATCCTTTATGTAATTCAAAAATATAATCATGTATTTTTACATAAAATCAATTAATTTAATTTCAAACAGATTTAAATAATAGAAACTCTATGAGGATTTTCTTTTATTATTATTTTTCTTATAAAAATATGTAAAGTGCTTGTCTTTTTAGTTATAATTAAAACTCATACTGTGTGTTAAGTGCTTTTGTGCGCTTTTCCTTTTCTGTATTTCTTGTCGTCAGAACTGTCACATTATTTATGCAACTTGCACAACAAGTTGAGTGTGTGTGTTGCTTTGAAAAGGTAAATTTCTAAATAAATTTTTCAATACATAGAAAATTCTTTGCAAATGTTTATGTAAAGTTTGTATTTTAGTGTTGCGATAAAACTTATTTAGAGAAATGAAAATATAATTATTCTTATTTATTATTTAAATCGTTTACGTAATTGGATTTTTATTTATTATAATTAATTAAAAAAAGAATTTTGTAACTAAATTTGCCAAAAAGAAATCTGAAGAATGTTTGAGTATTAAATAAAGCATTTGTAAAATTTTTTGAAAAGATGAAAAGACTTTTGTAAGACTAAGTAGTTCTACATCACAATTCATATAAATATTTATTTATAGAGCAGCGTGAATGTGAACTTGTTTATACCTCAGAAATGTTTTTCGCGTCCTGCCCTTCAAATAATAGAATAAACTCTAATCTACGTATTTGTTTTGGTATAGTCATGTCAGTGCACGTCTCAGATTTCTTTACTGGTGTTGCAAGGATTATGGGATTTTTATGTGTTTGTATAGGTCTTAAAACTTTTAAAAGTTTTAACAATTTTTAAGTTTTCGTGGTATTATATTAGTAGTCTATTCTTTAATACCAGTAATTAAACATTTTATTTTGTTTTTGTGTTAAAATTAAAAAAAAATCTGAGGTATCAAGAAAATGGCTTACAATTTTCTGCTTAGATATCGTGACATCTACAAAAGTGCACCCATTAACATTTATGTTAATTTAAATCCAATTACCAATTTTTATGGTTTTTATTATTGGAATTTCTCTTTTTAATACTTCAGGACCCTTTTAAAGGACTTGCCATATTATTTCACAAAAACTTGATTACTGCATATTAACGAAATGAAATCCATTTTTTGGGTACATAAGGATAAGCTGTTTTTAATATTTTCCTCGTTGCGTAGTATTATAATTTCTATAGAAGTGGTCTAGTATTTTGCATGAATGTTACCTGTTTATTGAATTGATCAGAACTTTGATGAAAAGTGTGGCCGAATTAAATATTTGTGAATGTGATTCGGCCGCAAAAGCATGTAAATAAAAGATAAATATAATCAAGTCTTTTAATATAATGATGGCTTACATGATTATCAGCTATATAAATCAATCTCTATTGCCACGTCTTCGTATGAAACCATTTAAAGCTTGTGGCTTTAATAAAAATCGCTTATAGCTCAAAAGATATGAGACCTTATTTTTTTTAATTTCTTGTGAAAAGTTGTATTCATTATAATCATAATATGTAATTCAAAATAAATTTGTTTATTAAAAAAAAAAATTGTGTAGAACATCTCTTGCTATTTAATCTAATTTTTTTACCGTGTTGCTTTAGATATTTCTTTTGTTTAATAAATATAAAACATTTATTTATTCATATTTCCATGAACTTTTTACGAAAGATTTTTGTAATAATTTTAAAAATTTTCAGCAAAGCAAAAATATTACTATTAAGTTACTGAATAAGACTTTTTGTGTCTTCGTTTAAAAAAACACTACAATTTATAATGATTTACTAATTTTTATCAATTCTTATATAATTGTTTGGGTTTGTCAACACAAATATCAGAAATTCCCTGTTGCTTAAATGAAAATTTATTAAAGTATTCAGACAAGTAAAAATATAAAAACTTTACCATCTTTGTAGCTAGTTTTGAATTTATAATAATTAAACTAAATAAATTTCTAAGCTCGACTTAAGTTCTTTTGTCCACAGATTTTTTTGAAAAACATTTTAAAATTAATTACATAATTTTTAGTCGGTGCAATTTTATTTTTGGGAACTATGCTATAATTTTCTTTTAATATTTCTAGACAAGTGACCATACGGTTGATAAAATTATTTAATTGTATCATTTTAGTCGTTACTTTTATTATTAATTATTTCGTTTTATATCGGTAAACAAAATACTTCATTAACTCTGCCTCATTAATAAATCTTAATTGTATTTTTCATGAATGAAAGAGTAACAAAAATGTATTCCATTTGTCATCATTGTTCTGCACAAATTCGTGCATTTAAATTAAAATATTTAATGTATGCATAACAATGTAGGCCTGTTATGTGTACAGTTCATGTCCATAGCAAAGTGTTTTTTAACCCAAATGCAATTTTAATACATTATTAATGTTAAATTTTTCACAGTTGTAATTGTTATTGATTTCTGTGCACTTTTAATAAAAATATTTTAGTCAGATTTTGTTATTTTTTTAAATTGTTAAATCACAATTAAATTTGTCTTACCACATATTTCTCTTAAAGTTCTTTTTTTAAATACATTGAATTGAATAAACAAATATCGAATAAATGTCTTAAAAGTTTATATTACATTTCATTACGTTCAACATATTTTTACTCAAAATAAAAATACAAGTTATGTATTAACTTGAATGCTCTACTTGATCCTTTTATTAAATGCATCACTCTTAAAATAAATATTTTTTAACATATTGAAAATTGACTAAAATCAATAACATAAGCACTTTCGCTTATTAATTCCGAATCCTCCATCATCATTTTGTACAACTACACAAATATTTATTATATTTCTCATAATTTCTCATCAATATAAAATCGATTAGTGCAAAATATTTTATGGTACTTTAACTTTCACGACATTGCTTCTGTATAATTATATACAAATAATACTTTATAAGATTGTCAACCATATTATTTCAAATTAAATTCTTTCGTCAAAAAAATAGTTTATGTTTATCAATTCTGAATTTTCTTTTTGTAAACACACTTAGCAAAATAATAATATTGTTATTGCTAACTTTATAAATAAAGTTTATTAAATAAAGTAAGTTTTTTATTAAAGAAGAAATTAAGAAGCTCTTAAAACACTTTTATTGAATCAACTAAAATCTTAATATCTAAAAAACGATAAAAAAAATTAATAAATGAAAAAATACTTATTGTTCGTCCACAATATTAAAAGAAGCGGATCGAGATGACATTTTCTCTCGAATAATTTGGTTGTAAAATGAATTAAGCTATCTTAATGCTTATATTAATTAATCCATTATGTGACAATAAAAAAACCGTATATACATTAATTTATAATTATATTGCATACGCTGATAAATGTATTTTAACATTTGAACATTAAGTAATTATCATTCTTAATTAATTTATGATAAGCAATTGCTGCTTCATCATGCATTTAAGATTTCAAAAAATTCATTCTCACTTTTTTATAAATTTTTTTTTGTATATTTCGAAGTATTATTCAAACTTGTGTATCTATTAGAACAGAGTTAATTTAAAAATAAATTTATCTCTCTATAAACGAACATATTTTAGTACACATTTTATTCATTTCCTTTGCCTAAGAAAACTTTTATCGTTATTTTATTGAAAAGAAGATAAATATTAAGTTAAGTTGGTGCAATTCAAATAAAAAAATCAATAATAATGGCTGTCATTATAAGCATCTTATTGAAAGTATAAAATGAAATTGCAATAAGTACTGTTTATCTGTTTTGACAGCAAAAAAAAATAAAGTTAAAACTTTTATTAAAAACTGAAACTAAACAATGTATTTTATTTAACACTTCATAAGAGAACGCGTTTTTATTTTTACAATAGTTATATATGATTGTCTAACAATATAATGTTCACTTGTTTAGGGAAACTAAATGAATTTCGAATAAAAAACAGAAATACGTTTAACATTAAAATTAATGCAAGTATTAATCTGGTTATTTTTTACATTTTACGTGTGCAAATAACTGCCACATCTTTTATATGAAACCAATGATTTCGTTTAATTTTTAAGAGATTTATTTTGGTTAAACAAACATTAAATGTTTTTACCAAAAAGTTTCTTTAAAATGGTGCAACACATTGAAAATTTTATTTAATATAAACTAATAATGGACATGTACGCAAAATTGTAGATTCAAAAACTAATAACGAAAATTAAAAAACACATATTTACGTACTTACATGTGTACATTATTAACAAGCACAAGACAGCTATTTGTTTTTATTTAAAATTTATATGGTCACAATTTCAAGATTTATTTTCTAATGTTGTAAATACAACTGGAACGAATAACGAACTTCGCACTGCATTACAAACTCGTTAGTGAAAATTTGTTGCATAGATTCGTCCATTGAAACACATTTCAAATTAAACAAGCTTATAATTCTTTTCCACATTTATGATTATCTGTGGAAATAAGTGCACTCTTTGGGTAAAATGTTATACAAACTGCACTTTATTACACTTTCTTGTTGTTAATTTTGCTGATATAAAAATAAATCATTTTTATAGCGAAAATACTTTTAAAATCGAAAAAGAGCCTATGTATAAAATTTTTAAATTTTATCCTTTTTACAGATTTAGCAACTTTTAACCATTATTTGACGATGGGGTGCAATAACGCCTTACGAAATAAGGCCTTTAAGGCTTTATTTCACTTTCAATTGAGAAATAAGGCCTTTTTTTGCGAAAAGGGCTTTATTGCACTTTGAAAGTGACATAAGGACTTTATTGAAATTTAGCCAATGGTACAATAAAGCCTTTATTTTATATTTTTTGATTCTTTTGTTACACTATTACCGGGGTACGGTGATTGGAGAGGATTTCGGTTACTCAATTTTTGTGTCCCCTACAATACGTAACTCAATAATGGAAATCTCTACTAGCGAACCTCGTCATTATTTGATAGATGGGACTTTTAATGTAGTACCGATTAGTAGTTCCAATATCTTTAAACAAATGCTAATAATACATATTGCTCATAATGAACATGTAAGTATATATTTTCGGTGGCATGTCATAATGTCCATGAACATTGTGACACACAAATAGTGACAAAATGTCCATGGACTTTATGCCACGTCCCATGGAGGAGAAAACCCCTAAGAGCGGCCGCAGGCCGCCACGCAGAAAAACTTTATAAAGCAAATTATTAATGTTCTATTAATTTTTGTTAATATAAAATTTTTTTATAATTGTTCAATAAAATATAAGAAGAATAAAAAATTTTATTGCTTCATTTAAAAAGAAAATTAAGTGAAATAAAACCTTTACGGCTTTATTTCACTTTCAAAGTGCAATAAAACCTTTTTGGAAATAAAGGCCTTTCCATTGAGAAATAAAGCCTTAAAGGCCTTATTTCGTAAGGCGTTATTGCACCCCATCTTATTTGACTTGGGTATATTTTTGATATTAGAAGTTCTTTCGTAGGATATATTTGTCGTAGAAAAAATAATAGAATTAACTGTGTTAGGTTTATTTATATTTCGGGGTGATCCGGTTTCTTTATAGTTTTTCAATCGTTTTAGTACTTAAAATTAATTTTTAAAGAAATATCGTGAAAAAGTTAAAGAAAGTTAAAAACCGCTAACACAGAAAAGATAGCAAAATCAGTTAAATAATGAAATTAGCTGAAACGTTGGAAAAATTATGGCTATTGCAATAACGGCGATAATTCGACAGCAATTTCAGAATTGGAAACACGAAATATAATTTATTGAAAATCAGTAAAACTGAAAGAAATGCTAAAAACTCAGAAAAATGTGCGAAAACAACGAATTTTCCCAAAAACTTACTTATATCGGAAAGATATCCAATTACATAATACTGAGTTTCAGCCGCTAAAACTTCAAAGAGGAGAAAAAAATTTAGAAAAAAATTTCTATTGCGAAAAGAAGAAAATTTCGAAAATTAATTTTCTCTAGTTGTGTTGAATATTTTTAAACTTAAAATTTTTCGATTAATCGATCAAGTTCATGTTCGTGCATATGTCATTATTAGAAATTAGTGAATAAGTTTAAATGACAATCTAATAATAAATAAATCATCATAAAGCAAGATAACTTTCTTCAGTAAAATCCAAACTTGGTTTACTTGACAAAAAGCAAATATTTTCATTTTATTAAAAATTTTCTTCAAACTGAAGGTCAAAAATATAAACATAATTTATTTAATTTTTCAAATATTTCGCTTTCTAAATGAAAATATTGGAAAAAATAATTAAATTATATTTATATTGTTGACCTTCAGCTGGAAGAATATATTTAATCAAATATAAATAAAAAGGTGAAAAATAATAAGAAAGATTTTTATGAAATATTTTTTTGATAACCTATTTTGCTCAGTGAAAGGTTTGTGGTTAAGTGGATTCAATTGGAAAATATTTTTTTAAATTACGAATTTATTTTATATGTATATCTGTTTTAAGTTGGTGTTTTTTCAAAGAGTATTTCCAAGATAGAAAAATTTTCAAATTCATAATAATTAAAACAACCCAGTTGTTAAATATATAACTTTTTCTCTGTACAAGACGTAGGAACTTGAAAATCTCATTACTGCAGCGTTTATCCAAGTGGGAATCAAAGAACCTCTCTATGACTTAGGGTGCACAGTGTACACTAATGGATCAATTATGTTTTGTCGTTTTTGCACTGCAGTCTTCTCAGATGATCTTTGGGTGCGTCTATCTTTTCGTCTCCCAAGATTATTTGAGGTTGAAATTTTTGGCATAAGAGAGGCAGGAATGCTTAAGAATGGATTGGCTGTACTTCTGTCATTAACATTACATACAGGTTTGGCCGTAATACTAACGATAATACGCTCCTGCGTAATACAAAATTCCTTAATGACATCAAGTGGATGAACTTCTGTTGGGTTTGCTTCTGCCATATATGATTCCATTGCTGCAACGGTTGCATCGCCATATAGAACTAATAGGAACAGTATGTTAAGACAAAAAATCGTTAAGAAAAACTAAATTTGCCAGCTTGAGCAGCACTCAGCACTTCAAATTAATAAAATCTGCAAGAGCATCACTAGACTCATTGCAGTGTTATTAGAAGACTGGGTGAACGAGAGACAAATTTAAAAATATGACAGTTTTCTAGCTTTTATTTGAGTGTTTTGAATTTTTCGCGACATATATCTGTATGCAGAAGTGCTACTTAGACAAAACGGATCACTTAAGTGCCAGCACCAATCCCCCAATTAATAAATTACATTTAACTCAGTTGTAACGGGTTGAAGGAAAAATGCCAGAAAACATATAACAAGATGCGGTATGTCCAATATTGCGAGAACGAGAGGCATAACCTATGATGTCCTAAACCAAAACAAAAACCTGGCCGTATGAACAAATTACAACGATAATATGAAATTTAATTCACGACATAGTAAGATATTTTTCTATTAGCAATTTTTATGGCAATGATTCACAAAGATATTCGTGATAGCTTGAGAGATGAATGCATGCAAGTATGTACGCACACATTTATCTTGACTTATTTGCCTTTTTCGATTTTGAAAGACTCTTTTCTTCTCATCTTGTATTACTAATTGCGATTTGCTAATATTGACAAATTTAAAGCAAAGAAGTCCTTACTCTCCGTAAAACTTATTAAATTACATTTACTAATTTATGTGTTACACAATCATGTGTTTACACATAACAAATATGTATTTAATTCATACTCAGCACAATCTCACTGGGATTTAAGAATGAAACTCTAATAAAACTTATGCCAACATGCTTGTTTGGGTACACAAACTCCAACTAAAACCAAAATTTACTATTCAATTGCTTTCTGTGGCCAAAAACAAACTATTCATTGTGGGCAAAATTAGAAGGTACATACTACGAATCATCCACATGCATATTGCACATCATATTGTTAAAATCAATTAAACAAAACATGAATGAATGTTTTGTTTGTGACGGTTTCCTACTGCAGATAATACACAAATTTGAAAGTGAGAAGAGAACGTAATTCAACATCCCAATCGGACATCAGAACATACAATTTATCTTCAAATAAATTTTACGACAATTTATATATGTAAATATAAAATAGAATATTAAATAGAATGAATTTTTGCGGAAGAAGGACCACTGGTATGCATATCTGCATATCTGTCATTTTAATTTTTATAATTTCTGCTTCGAAGGACTACCGTTGTCACAGTAGATTTGATAGAAAACACTTTAAAGTTTTTTCAATTCAATAATATATTTAATTTATTGATACTCCAATATAAGTAAAATATTGCAAAGTGGAATGATATATTTTAAAATAATATGGATGCGAAAGAATACAGATATTAGTCCTTACTGGCTGGCACGTGAATAAGTTTATATAAATAAATTTTAAATAAAAAAGCAAACGACAAAGTTGCACATTAACTATTATTCCTCATTGCTATAGAAAATTTTTAAGTTGAAGGATGTGGTTTGCATTAGTAGAACGAATACATTTCCGAAGGTTTTGTAAAAGGGCTACAAGCAAACAGCTGTAATAAAACCAAACAAAAAACGAAACCTCTTTGGTAGCGAATGCGTGTGAAATGCATATAAAATATAAATCATGTACAGACTGAAATGTGGTGTTTTTTAAGATTTAAAAAGCTAAATTTATTAAATCTATAAATACCTGTCTTAAGAATTTTTTAAAGCTTTTTGATTAAAACAAAAACAAAGACACAAAATATTCAATCAAATATTTTTAGTAGTGATCCGTATAATATTGAATAACTGGTATTGATATTATTTTAAACCAAAAAATCAGTATTATTTAATCAAAACTTTTGAATTATTATTAATTATTTAATATATTCTTCAAAAATAAATATTATTGCTAATTATTATTATTATTTTTTTTTTGAGTTTTAAATAACAATAAAAACACTTGGCTCAGAAAATTGCTACTATCATGAAAAGTTCTTACAAAATTGTAAAAAAGTCGTAATTTTTTTCAGAAAAGAAACTTTCAGGAATTAATTCCAACTAATTCCTTTTGGATAGTAAGAAAAGACATACATATTATGAAATCAGAAAGCATAATTAGTTTATAAATTTTCTATTGCTTGCAATATCAGTGGCGCATTTCCTCTGGTGCAGGCGCACTAAAATGTGCTACTAATTTTATTAATTGATTGAATTGATCGACGATTCCAATTTAATACGGAGAATAAAGGTGCTATGCTGTAAGTTTGAATAGACCAGCATTTTGCCTGTACTGTTTAGTTTAAAAAAATTAACAACAACTAACACAGTACCACATTTCGATCAACAAATTGTCCGATGGTATGATTTGGCTGAGTCTGGGCTCCAGCTCATGTTCTTTAATATTTTTTTGTAGTCAACGCGTTAAGCACTTTAGTCAACAGCATCCTCTAAATTGAATAAACAGAGTGCAAAGTCTATGGGAGGTCATCAATTTGGATTAACGCAGAACTTGGGGTCGATTTTACATTAAATTAGACTGTACAAAAATGTCAAACCTTTTCCAAAATTATGGGGTTCCGACAATTGATTCTGGTAGAAGAAAAATATATATACATGTCGCGACGTTTTGAAAGATCACATAGGAATTTTATTTTAGAGGTGGTTGAAAATTCCCAGCCTAGGCCTGTTCTTGCAGCATATCGCCAAATAAAACTATGTTATCTTTACACGTGAGGTGTAAGGTGTGTTTAACCATTTTGTAGAAAACATTATGTCAAATATTTTTGTGGGACATATCAACCTTCTAACTCCTTCTCCTAATATTGGCTTTGTTCTATTATATTATATATACAAGAATACATCAAATCTCCAAACTTAGCATAAACACCAAAACATTAATAATCAGAGTATTAGCATGTTTTTCTAAAAATTAATAATTCTTCGGTGTTTTAATGGTATTAAATCATTAAACGTAAAAGGCGATGCTTTACTTAAGGACCAATAAGATGTTCAAACATTTTAATATAAATTCTGTCCCTATTTTTATCACATTTCTTAAGTTTTCAGTAGTTTTCAATCAGTTTTACGGCTTCCCTACAATTTTGCAGGGTTTCGCAAATTTTCGCAATGGAAGTCATAGTTTTGGAAGTTGTTGGTTTTTATATCTGTGGCATTGTTTACAAGTAATTGGAGATTTGATCGCTTCCGCCATTTTTTCTGGATTTATTACATTACATTAGTTCTTCAGCAGTTTCATCGTAATTGTTCGGCTTCTTAGCAATTTCTCAATTTTCGCAAATTTTAGCAATTTTTGCGATAGCACTCTTTGTATAGTTTCATCTATTAGTCAATAATAAACTTCCGATGCTTGCAAATTTTTGTGGACTTTCGTAAGTTTTGCTATTTTTAATGCTCTACACAAAGTTTATTGATTTTCAATATTTTTTTTTATATTTTAACTTATCTATTTTACACAAATTTTGGCCGATTTGGCAACTGGCTGAAAGATTTTGTAATTTTTCAGCTTAAGAGATTTCGGCATGTCGTAGGCTGGCTAGTTGATTAAAGGCATGAAATGCAATTTTTCTACAAACCCCCAATGAATTCATTCAAATATTTCAACAAATTGCTAAAATTAAAAACAATCATAGAGTTGGTTAATAATTAATAAAACTGTATAAAAAACTAGAAACATTTAGTAATATTTTTTCTGTAAAAATGACGAACATACGGAAAAAATAAATAGAAAGCCTTAAATGACTTTTTATTTTAATTTTAAAGCAAAACAACAATAATCTGATTATAAATTTCATAGATCACCAACTAATTATTATTTTCAATTTCTAATTAATAAAATTGTTAAGTAATCGTTATAACATGAACAAATATATAATAAAAGAAATCTACAATAAAAATCTTGAATATTATTTCTATATTAAATTATTTTCATAAAACTTATAACATTTACGGTAGCTGGTTTTTATGCTTATTTATTTTTCAGCATTTTGAATAATATTCAATCCAACTAGATGCAAGAGTAAATTGAAAAACTATTTTATATACACTTATACATAGTTTGACTTCTTTTTGGTTAAAACAAAAACTAAAAATAAATATTCTGTTTTCTTGAAAAGAGCCAGTGACATTTTTGCAATCTATTTTTTTTTTGTTTATTTTATATACATATTTTTTTCAATATTTCTTTTTAAATATCTGTTTATCATACTTGACACAATTTATTCCTCTGCTGCATGCAACAATAGAATTTGAAAAAAACTCAAGAATATGTTTGTTTGTATAATTGTTTTTATTTCATTTTTTGCTTTCTTGACTTTGTTGAGGCAACAGCAATCATGAACAGTCACTTTTCGAACATATTGTAAATATAAACTTGGAATAAGTACGAAATTTTTTATTGTTTTTTATTTGCAAAAAATTGTCTTCAAGATTTTTTTAATTGATAGAAAATTTATTTACTGCGGAGAAGAATATTAATAGGTTTTATTTTTGTTATCATTTGTTGGAACATATATCGTAATAAACGTTTTCATACGGGTTTTTTAATACCTGAATAAGTAGAATTGCTTAATACATAGATTGTTTTAGCTATTGTATTTGTCAATTAAAAAAGTCGAAACTAATTTGAAAAAATTTTATACCAAAATTTTTATTTTTATTTTAAATTGTATGTTTACAAAATTTAGAATTTAATTTTCAATTTACACTAAGTTAGAAGACTTTATGTGTTACACTTTGTTTTCCTGAGAGGTAAGACCTATGAAACTCAGAATTTTTAAAATAATTTGTAAAAAGAATCATAATGTACTATGGAAATTTACAATTAAAAAGTAACCAATGACGAATTTCTTGAAATCAGTTTTACGTTCAAAATATTATGTGGATAAATTCAAATGCATCAAATTCACTTTGAACCACTAGAATTTTATTAAAAACACTTTTCGCTGACATTTCAATTGAAATATCTTTGAATTTTAATAGTACGGATTTCGTACAATAAAAATTATGCATTTATATTAATAGGTTAGATATTTTAGTTTTACAAAAATAATTATAATATTGCAGTTTGGGTTTTCGCAAAAAACCACTTAAATTTAAATTTACGGTAAACTTCTGATATGAAATACAAACTTTTGATGTAAATTTTTTTGGTTTGCCTAAAAAATTTTATTTTTTATAGTGAAAATGGAAATGGCAAATCCAAAAAATGTACTCGTAAAATTAAAATCCATTTGCATACAAGTTTTTCGTATTCACATATGTCGGTCTTATAGTGTTAAACTCAAAAGAATTAAAAATCTTGAAAAAAATTTATGCAGAGTTTTTTTAATTTTTGTGGTATAAATATATACAGCCCAATTATAAGTATTTGCAAGAAATTTTTTCTTGATGAGAAAAATTTCTTCAATTAACTCAAACTCCCTTCTCTTTTGTGCGGGAATTTTTTTTCGGGAAACTCCAAACATAAATATATTTAAATCAACTACTTTTCAGCTATTTATTTTTTTCTACTTTTTACACGGTTTACAAAAACTGACTAAAAAGTATAATGTGGGAACTTTTATTCATAATAGAAGAAAAGTTAATAAACTGCAATAATTACAATCTACATCATGAATTATCTCAAATAAAACAATGAAACTCGTGAGAAGCCAGTTATAATTTCATTTTCTTATCTGGCAAAACGATTTTGAATTTTTTCTGGGCCTATGAAGTACCTCTTTTATCTAAACATATAGTTTTCTTCCTTATTTCTGCTTTCCATTTGCTTATTTCATGTCAGAGTGTAATTGATATCCAACACACTACACCAGCTTAGTCGCCTAGGTCTATATCACATTAATCGAACTAGAGTTTAATTCAAATAATTATAAATAAAAACCTGGTACATAATAAAACAAATTTTTGTCAATGTGGTTCAATAATAAAGAACTCACTTTAAAAATTTTTAATCACTTGTTTTCAAGGTTATAATTACTTTTCAATGGAATCAAAACAAAAAAGGCAATCTCGGGAGTAGTAAATTTTTGTATTGCTGCCTCTTTGGATAGTTTCCAAAAAGTAAATCGAACTACGATTTATTATTATTCTGCGATCTACAAACCAACAATATTGATTTTGTCAGCTTTAAGTTTTCGGTTTTCGCGAAGAAATACTAACACATTACCCGAACACAGTTAATTAAATAAGCTCGCTTTAGCACGAACAAAAAAAAAATATGACTGTTTTTTTTAATACATAATTCAAACAACAATCAAATTATATCAATAATTTTTTCGTACTTTCGTTTCTTTTATATGTTTACTCATTGAAAACCTATTCAAATCATATAATATATGAGCTTTTTCAATTGTGAAAAATATTTCAAAATCGAGGAGAGAGAGATCTGTTGCTAATCAGCTAGCAAAGTGCAAAATTGTTCCAAATTCAATATTCCAAAAATATTATTAAATATTTACAACTTTTTAATCGTATAGCGTGCCACTCTTAGGATCACTTGCATCCTTTAAAAACTGCGTGTTAAATTCTTTGATGTTTCACCAGAAATCGATCTATTAAAATTTTAGTCCATCAATGATTTGGTGAGTATGGCTATTTTTATGCTTAAATAGCTTTAGTTCAATTTTTGTGTTCTTTTTCTTTTAATTACCGAATTTGTGTGCAAGCCAATTATGTGAGTTAATTAGTAATTTGTTTACACCTAATATTTATAATATAATAATATAACAGTAGGATAAATTTGCTTGATTTTGTTTTGTAAATAAGAGATCTACACACAACACCTTTAATTTTTTACTCTCTTTGTTTTGCTTGTCATCACATAAAGAGATTATGCTCAGTATTTTTAGTCCTTATGTATTTGACTGTGGTTGCTTTTGTGCTGTCAGTGATCTTTTTCTGGAGAAATAAATAACACATACGTCTTAGAGACACAAGAGTTATCTTTTGTGTATCATTTGGAGTGTACAATACGAGGCTAAGCACTTTATTTCAAGTTTTTAGTTGTTTCAAAAATTTACTTTAATAACAACATGTAAAAGAAATGTGCGTGACAATGGTCGCGTTCATAAGACATAACTGTAGCGCAATTGTTAAATGTTTGTTTTAGAAACGCAAAGTTGAGCAGCTCTGCTCCACAAAACAGTTAAGTATTTGCTGCCATTTCTTCCATCATACATTTTTTTCGCTACATTTTGTCAAAATGTTGTATTTAGCTACACAGCTGATCAAGAGAGTTATGCGCTTTTATATTCTAATGCAACGCCGTTTTTTTAGGTGGCGACTACAAATTAAGTTGTTAAATTTTGCGGTATAAATGCGATAAATTAACGAACATAAACAAATAAAATTTGAATACTAATTTCATTAAATATACGTAGGATTATTATGGTGTTTATTTGTTTAAAATATATATCAATATAAGTTCAAGATAAGGTTTGAAGATTTTTTAACACAGTGGTGGCTTAGCGTTGAAATATAAATACTATCGCCGCAGGTTTGGAGTATTTTGCTGTGCATTTTATTTTGTGAATATAAAATTTGTGGTGTAGATTTCAAAATAAAAATGGAAAGTTCTTGCCAAAAAAAAACTCCATTGTTCATACTATTTTAAGTATAAGCCAAACTAATTAATTTAAATTACTTCTTTTGCAACATTTTTATTTCTTTTCAATTATTTACATTATTAAGCTGCTCATTATCCAACTATTCATCAAGCAGTTTTTAAGACGTAACTGTTGGGCTCAACAGTTGACAACAGTTGAGTTCAACAGCTACGACTTATGAATACGCCCAATGCAGCTGCGAATTTATTGCAACGCGTTTTTTTTAGATAACTCAATTTTAAACGAAGTTGTACAATTATGCGTCAGTTAGAAAGTGAAGGCTTAGCGGATGATAGTTAAATTGATATTAGAGATATCACTGATGAGTTCAATGAAAGCATAAAGTTTTTTTCGAGAAGAACTTCAAGCGGCAATAATTCATCTACTACAACTGTTAAAATAAATGAATTAATTAATTAAAATAACAACATATTTGTATTTAAATTTTTACCTTGCAATCGTATAACAGACTTTAAGTAACATTATGTGCTAATATTTATGCGCAGGATATACGAATTACTGTTTATTCTAACTTTGTCGTTAGTCAAAAAGCTTATAGTATGGATATTAATTTAAATTATATTGCCGTTATCACAATACACCCAATACTCGGTACTTGCAGAATATCATCTTAATTTATCTTTTTTTTTCTGTGGTATAAAAGGCGCTGCTGCTTTCCAGCAAGCTTAATATTAAACATTTCGCTTATAGTTTTTTTAGAAAACGTTACAAATTTGGGGCTTTTCCTTGTTGCTCAAGTCAAGGTGTTATCGCTTGCTCATTATACGTTATTGCGTTGTAAAATATTATTACAAAGAATAATGAAATTTGAAGAGTAGGAGGTGGAGAACTTTTATCGCTAGGTTCGACTGCATTGAACAAATTTTTTCAATACAATTCTTAGTATTTCTTGCAAAATCAATTCTTACTTTTCATGTTCCCGTAGTCGTGCTGCTTTATTCTTCTGCAATTTCATTACCGTTTACTATGTTTCTAGCATAACTATTAGCAAAATCAAACCCGCTTTAACGCTAAACAGTCATAAATTTATGAAGCAGTTGCCATTTTACCTGCAATCAAAACATTTTTTTCACACACCGCACAAGATACGTACGAATGTATCATTCGAAGTACACAGGTACATTTTTTATTTAAGCTGAAAATTTAACACAATTTGCGTCTGATAAATAATATGTTTACTTGTTATTATTTAGCTAAGCATTAAGCATGCTGCCGAATAAATGTGGTTGAATAAATATAAACCACAGTCTAGTGAGCAATAAAATACTTTAGCAGAGAATTGTGTGCTCGTTAGGGTTTGACATTTTCAAACTGGTTACTTCCCGTAAAGGAAAAATGAAACAAATAAAAAATTTATTAAATATTTTTTATGTTAATTAGTAGTTGAAAAAAATAATATATATTATTTATTTCCAAGTATCCAGTTTTTATTAGCATTTTTGTTACACTATTTAGCTTACCTTACTCTATCGTAATTTATTCAATTGGTGTGAACTGCCTGATATAGAGTAGTATGATTAGCGAAGTAACAAACAAATTGGGCACGCTACGTCTAGAAAAGCGTGAGTATTCTAAAGACAATTCAAATGTGTTTAGTAAACATGACGACAGTAATAGAGTTGGACTACATAATCCAGTTTTTCATAACATCGGTATAAACAAAATTTACTCCATGTTTATACTGCATAAAATATTCTTCGTCAGATATTTTCGTTACGACTTTGACTTTGAACAAGATCTTTTTCTTTGAACATCAATTGATGTAGGAATATTTAACATTGAATTATTTTTAAGGCGCTACGTGATCCAATTCTTTTACAACTTGTTGCATGGGCCTTGCTTATTTGAAAGTGAGATCATTCAAAAAATATTGGTGTATGAGTACACAGCATTTTTACCTAAAAAATCGCTTAAATTTATTAAGAAAGAAAATTTTTAAAACTAAAATATTGGGCATTCATGACCTTTAACTTCATATATGTTTTCTACTTCATTTGTTATTCTCCTACAAACAAATATATATCACACTCTTCGTCAATGTCAATGCAACGCTAAAGATAAAAACCTTGAAATTATTCCAATGTAATCGTTTTTATCCAAAATAAATTAGATGCACACTAAATGGAAGATTTTTTGTATAAAAATCGTCATTATTCTTCTATCGTTTGATGAATTTATTCATAGTTTTTCGTAAGAGTGGAATTCGGTTCTAAAATAAAATAGTTTATGGAAAATGCTTTGTAGTAATTTTTGAAGCCAAATACTATTCTAGAAAGAGATTAATTAGTATAAATTACAATTTATACTTTAACTTTCGATGTATTTCTTCCGATACAAAAATTTCTCTCCGGAATTTGATAGATATATTTTTTTATTGTATTTTGCAATCAAACGCGGGATCCTTCGGTATCAGCCACGTATGCGTGTGGCAGATCTAACAGGGTACTGCTTCATAGATGCCTACAGAAGAATATTGAATTTCCCATTTAACGACTTCTGCAGAAGTTACCAAAATAAAGAGGAGGAAGAAACTCACAAGCACCTCATCTGCCAATGTCCAGCTTTGTTCTATAACAGAGCCACGGCTTTACACCAACTCGCAGACCTTACGCAGTTCAAATTGAAAAGAATAAATCAGTTTATTAATAAATCATGTTGGTTCAATATCGGCCCTTGCATAGGATAGAGGAGACTTCTACACTATCCATATTAGGCATCACAAAGGGACCTATTTGTGAGTAAATTAGTGATAATTTCTTGTCGGATTTTTCATATATAATTTATTTAAATTTGTTATGAATTTTACTACTTTGTGGTCTTTAGACTATGATATTTTTATTTATGACATTTTATTAGTTCGTTTAATTATTTTTTTAATAAATTGCTTTATTAAGAATGAATTTTTTATTCTCTGATTATGAGATTGTAGTTGATCTCTACACCAAGCCTGTCTGATCTCTTAATTTTTTTCAATTGTTACATGCTTTAGAATCACTGTCTAAATAAAGTAATTTAAATGAAAAATTTAACAAGAATTAATAAAATTTAATTCTTGAAATAATTATGTCAATAGAAAACTGTTTAACTAACATTTTAAATTTAATATAATCTATAGATCACAGTTACAGGAAAAAGAAATGTACTTTCTCAATGGATATTGTGTTCTTAATTAATGTGGTATTTTATGCATTACATGCGATCAAATATAAACGTTATTTTTATTTATTTTCAATTTACTTATATCTGCAAACGTTTGAATGTTTTATAATTCATAACTTACTGAATTGTCCACTATTTTCTGACCAATATGTTAATTTCATTATTGTAATAGGGGTATTTTTCCTACGGGTTGTTAATGGTCAATAATTTGTTTCCAAATGTAAAATAAAAATTACACAATTTTTATTTCAGTTTTGTACAACGTTTCTTTTGTTTTTTTTATAAACTTCTTCAGGGCTGTTGTTTTTATTAAGATTATTTATAGAATTGTAAATTTTCTATTTAAAATTTATAATCACCAAAGCTGAACTACGCGACACATATATGAATAATAAAAAAATAAGTAAACTAAAAATCGGTACATCACAACACTAATCAATAGTCAATTTAATACTAGTATAACAATAATATATTAGTTTTTGTTTAAAGAACGAATTTTTTGTTTGACTATTTACTAGAAATAATTTCAAAAATTTAAAGAGCACACCATAAATTCATTTAATTTTGTTCAATAAAATCTTAAAGCTCTACTGCAATCAAGAAAACATTGATTTTAATACATAATGAAATATTTTGTGTGCACTTAAATTTATATAAATGTATATATAAAGAACATGTTACTAACCCCAAAACTAAGTCAAAATAGTTTCTAAAACAATATTTTTATGATTGCCAAAAAAAAAATCATATGCCTGTTTATAGCCAAAAAACACAATACATACATATATTGCATTATGTTAACAATACCATTTGTGTATGTAGTAGTTAGTGGTAGTAGTATCTGTATAGTATGTCTAGACGTATGAGCTATGTGTATTTTGTATAACAATAATTATTTATTACTCATACAACATGTTGTCAAATATTCCATGCCAAATTGTACGATTTCATATAAATATTTTATAAGCAATATTTTCTGCAGTATTTACGAAAATATATGAAAATCAATTATACGTAATTGAAGTATTTTCATTGTTGAAATATTGCAGGCAAATGAATAAAACAACAGGTGTTTAAACGTGGAAGCTCTGAAAATATCGGACAGACATGCGGATTTTAACTTCAAGTGATACAAATGGGATATATAAAACAGAGGATGTATACTTATGCCAAAAAGTTGCAGGAGTCGCAGGAAATCTTCTTTCTGTTGTGGTACAAAACGGAATGGCCGACTCAAAGTTAAAGGATATGTAATGCAACTTTTGCTTCTGGGAGGTGGAAAATACTGACTGTTTGCTTGTTAATAAAAGATTAATAAAGTTTTAATTTATTCACCAGTGACGACCCCAGTGGTCCTTTAGAAAAACGTCGCACACGTGCTTGCTGAGCTAGCTAGTTCGGGATGTGGGCAGGGTTCTTGCTATTCTAATTGACCTTAAGCGTTACAATAAAGAAAAAAATCACGTGTGCTCAAGTTTGCCCTTAAACGACATGAAAAGTTACCCAATTTTCTCCTATAAAGACGTATCAGAACGAGATGGTGTCGTTCCGGACCTCTATACCCACCCAACCTATGGTTTTCTCTATGGCCCGAATTACTGTTTTTGGAAAACCCCACAGACACATCACCTAATTCCTTAGACCTTGAAGTTTTACTTTAAATTATTAAACTACTCCAGATTCAAATTCATATCTTATTTATTATCACAACAATTCAAGAATAATTCATTATATCTATAAGTTTAAGTTTATCGAAAATATATAGTTAGGTACTGACTATATTCTTCTAGCCATTGTAGGGTTTATAATATTTGAATACAAGAAATAAATAAAAAACTAAAATATAAAATAATAACAAATGCGATATACACATATATATATATATATATATATATGAGTGTGTAAATAAAATATAAAAAAAAATGTGTAATTACAAAGAGATCTTATAAGAATACTCTTATATGCATTGAATGATGACAATTACAACAACAAAAATATGCTGCTCGCATATCGCATCAATGTATACAAGTATATAAAATGTCTTTGCATAAAAAAGTAATAATTAAGAGAGTAGGTCAAAAAAAAAAATATATAAGCAAAAAAATATAAAATAAATAATAAGACAAATAACACTTACATTCTCTGATTTATGACTCCATCGTTGTGTGAAGGCCTCCAACATTCGATGAGTGTGAGCAATGAGTTTTTATGACTTAAAAAAAATTCTTACAGAGTTATACTTTTAAGGGTTTTAGTGAAGGGATATTTTTACATAACAAAGTATAAATTATTCGGGATTAATTTAAAGGGGTAATTATGGTATAAATTTCTGGGGGTAATTTTTCTTTAGGCATTTTTAAAATGACATTATTTATTTTAGGAAATTAGTTGTTAGTTTACGGAAATGACATATTTGGGAATTAATTTAGGAAATCACATCATTTTAGGTTTTAGGCAAAGTTAGGAAATCCATTTTTGTTTTTACATTAAAGTTTTATGTTATTTTATTTATTAATAATTTTTAATTATTTAATTGAATTGTAGTTAAATATTGGTTAGGGAAGGGTGGTTGGGTTTATATTTTAATTAGGTTAAAGTCCTATTTTGTTATATATGTACATACATATTTTTTGTTTGTTTTGTTTTTGTGTTTACTTTAAGGTTGGATATGAATTAGTAATTATATAAGGGAGTCATGGCAATTTTAGGTTAGTAGAATTTAGAATTTTGTACATGGGGTATTCGGGGAAAAAAATTATACGTGACTATTAGGAAGTTCCGGCTTGATTTCAAAAATAATTGTTGGCTGACTGCATTCAAATAATGATTCCTGCGGCTGGATGGAATTATCCGGTGGTACATCTAGTTACAGGTGATAATTCCAGTAACCATCAAAATTAACTGTATTTTTTTTGTAGTGTTAATTTGGTGTTCGAAACGGTGTAGATGTTTGTAGTTGTATGTGTTACTGATGGACAACTTTTACAGCTATCGCTATTCAACCAAACGTTCTGGAGTTGGAGGCTCTTATATGCTGGCAATATACAGATGGCCTCGTGTAAATTTTTATGCCAAACTGTTTGGAAACCAGGATTCCGGTCCTTGTCGGATTTCTTTATGAGAGAAGATTTGGTATCTAAGTTATGGAAATATGTACGCCTAACACTAAATTAATTGTTTTACCTGTTAAAACGTGTAGTATGTAACCACAAGATTAAGACAGACCCTGTTTGTCTGGAATTTTCCCAAATATATTGGTGTTAGGTTGGGTTAAAAAAAAAAATGTTTAAAATTTCACTTAATTTGTTTCTGACTTATTTTAACACACGGTTTTCGTTTATATTTTAAGTTACCCGTTTTTGATGTAGCTCTTATGAAGTTAAACTTTAGAAAGAACAAATGAATGCAATTGCTTTAACATATTGGCTCTGATTCTCACAAAGTCTGTATTTTTTTCTGTTCATTTTTTTTCGAACTTAAGTAAAAAATCTTTTGAGCACCGTTACACGATATGTGCATCTCACTCCTCATGTAAGTATGTCGATCAGTTACATACAATATACATGTTATGTCGAATCAGAGAAAACCAGTGAATCAATATATGATTGCCAATATACAGATTACAAGACAGTGACGGACTCACTTAAATGTGAGGGACTTTTTTTTCTATATCAACAAGGGATATTATTTGTGCACTTTATGGCAAATGGATAAATATTAATTTATTGATATCTGCTATAATGACTGGGTAAAAAAACTGGGTAAATAAAACTTAGTAAATTCTCATATTACAGATATATAAGGCAAACACACGCGATAAATTCACAACATAAAATTTATCCACACACGATAAATCCAGAGGCGGAATTGTCCAATCATTACTCAAACAGATGATTAATTGTGGTTAGTCAAATTGAATTGTTTGAAAGAGTGAAACTCGTTTGAAAAACAGGTGCCTACTCAACTGAATGAGTATATGGACACCATTTGAAAGAAAAACAAAATAATGTTAAGCAAAAGTAAATCAATACTAATAAACACAAAGCTTAAACACAAAGTAAAAGAGAAAAAATTCGTAGGCATTATTTATTTTAAATCATGCCTCATTACGGGTCAACTTCTACAAGCATTAGATGAAGATTCTCATTATGCTTAAAGTTAATTTCATATCTAAATAATCGTTAATCAGCCTCGCATCTGTTTTTGTAAACAATTCTGGATACAATTTTAGATAAGAATATTTGAGTAATCTCGCTTTTTACGATAGTAATATACCGTTAACAGTTTTCCTACTACCCATATTAATCGGCAGTGACCACTGTCCACAATTTTACAGCAGTGATTTTAAAGCATCAGTGTTCAGTTTTACAGTCAAAACTTTCAAACGAAAGTTTTATTTCAAGACATATCTGATATCAGACAACCAAATCACGTTCTAGACCTTTATCATATGAAGTAGGATCGTATGTAAGATCCTCAAGGAAAATATTTCGTGCCTCAAATTAGTGTTTAGAGCAAACCTATTTAGGAAAATTGGCTTAATGTTTTGTAAACTGAAAGGCTCAACATTGTAATAGATCCAAAACACTTCGTGGCCCAAAATTGTTATTTTAAAGATAGTAGAGAGTCCCGAGTTCAACCGGAGTTTGTTTGACTCTTAAAAGACTTAAGGTGCGATTACAATAGGGATACATTTCATTCAAATATGTTTGATTATATTTAACCAAAATACTTCTAACTCAGTACAGAATTTGTTTTCTGCTCACACTACACAATTGTTTTGTCATTGTTTATTTGTCACACAGATTTCAAATAACTTTAAGTACAAACATGAGAAAAGATATTTTCTGTGCGGTCATGCTCAGATTTTTTCCGATACAAAACATTTCATCAGACATTTGACGAATAAGAACAAACACTGTGTAATTTCTCTCATGCTTCTCTAAAATTTCCACTGCTTGGATATGACAAAACAATTCAACAAGTTTTATTATTTTAAGATTTTTTTGTTTGAAGCACAACAAGATTTTTTTTAAACTATTGAGGTTCGAAATTTGGCTAATGTTAATATTAAGAACACTGTTGAAAATAAAAATAAATCAGTAGAAAATATCCCTTATTAATCTAAAAATATTTGTAGAATTTTAATTAGCGCTCTCTATTGGTTTCAAAATTGCGAGGCTAAAAACTTAAATTTTTAATTAGTAAAAACTTCTACAATTTATAACAGCTATAAACAATATGTATATAATTTTAAAGTACTCTAAACGATCTTTTTACTGGGCTTACAATTTTTTCATAGACCCTTAAGGCTAAAATTGTAACCACAAAATGCAGTAATAATCCTTGCGCGTTCTGTTTAAAATAAAGAAATATTTCATTTATGTATATAAATATATAAATCCATATATATCTATAGCAAATTTGGAAATAATTCTTTAAAATAGGGGAGAGATATGGTCCAAAGACCGGCACTGCAAAATCTACTAGATCGTGTGTGCTATAAAAAAGATTGTTTCGTAGTATCTATTTCATGAATAAAAATGTTATTGAACAATAAAAATTGTATTCTTAATGTGATTATGGTGGAAATAAATAGACGCGCTTCTACTTACAATTCATTAATTTGATTTTAAAACCGAACAACATTAGTTTCAACAACTTTTATTTAATACTGTTTGTTTTTACAAAAACTTTGCAAGGACTAATAATTATTTAGCAAAGAAAAGGAATTTATTCCGCACTGGGTGGCCATATTTTGTTCACATTAGAAACATTTTTGTTTTACTGTTTGCCACTCAAAAATATTTTATGGTCTCACTGCAACAATGCAATATTGCTTGTTTTTCGTCAAATGTTTCCCCAATGTGACCGTATATTCAACTAATATTAAGCATTCCTCTACTGATTTAGAGAAATTAGCTCCGATTTCTGCTTTTCGATTAAAATGAGCACAGGATAATGTTAGAAAATATTAGTTTATTCCTATAATAGTAGCGTACGTCATGAATGATAAACTTTCTTAGTAGTTTAGTTAAATTATCTAATTTCCAAAAGAAATGAAGTTAAAATTATATTTTAAATATTAACGTATTATACCTATGAGTAAATTATAAGTCTAAGAGGAGGAGAGAGCTGCGACAACTTAAGTTCAGCGTTTTTGTTAGTTTTAAAGGTTATAATTATATTTTAATTAAACATGCTAGATATTGACAAATCAACAAATAAACATTCATTGCAAATGACTTTTTTATTCTAACATGTAAGAAAGGCTGATTAAAAATAAACATCATTGTTATGAATGTTAAATATATTTAGTGCTCTAAGGTTAACACAGGCAACTCGAAAACCTATAAAATCCAGATTCGAACTTAAAACATGTGCCAATCTAGTTCTAGGAATTTGAAGAGACATTTTCTTCAAAGGAGACAACCAAATATTTGAAAACTATCATCGAATCATAGAATGTGATTCTACTCGTACAAAAACTAACCTTAGTATAAAACCTATTATTAATATTTTTTTATAGCAATCACTCCATAGAACCAACTACATTTCGTATATATATGGTAACACATCATTTTGAATTAAAAAACATAAACAATTATCGTATGTGCTGTATGTTTAAATATGTATTTAGATTTCTGGCAGTTATACTTAATCAGAATGTTTAACTTTAAAATCATTCTGTCATTAAAAAAAGAAAATATCATCCTATTCACTTCATACAACAAAATATAGCAATCTCACTTTTATAACTTGTATTCATCTTTTTAATGGTAAAATCAATAACACTGGTAATTAAGTAAACCAAAGAAAAACACGTAAACACGAATTTCTACGGTTATAAAAAAGCTTTAAAAATATATTTCTTATCAGCAGTTACCCACCCTTATAATTTTCCTTCTGTTTTTCTAAACAGTTAAAGCTTTAAAAAATAAGTACCTCAATGGTAAATTAAAGCCACAAAAACTTTACCGCTATGGGATTCAAGTCTGCTACATATTTATCTTTAAAATGATTTTATAGACAGTTGTGAGAAAAAAATATGTAAATAGCAAATAAAATTTAAGTACCTGCAATAAAAATGCGTGTCAGTTTGAATGCTTATAACGAACGAAAAAAAAAATATTTTATTCCCCAGATAATGCAGTAAGACAAAAAATAAAAATATACATATTTTGTAATAGTAAATGAATGTGATGTAGTTCAATCATATCGGTAGACAACAAAAAATCATAAATTTGAAATTTCTATTTATTATTTATTTCTATGTAGTTCAACTAAGAAAATATATTTACTCTTCCATAGTGATAAAGTTTCGCAGTCCCAAGTAATTCGTTATAACCAAACTCCACTATGCATGTACGATTTATCTTGAAAACATATTTAAATGTAAAAGAATAAACCCGTTAAATCGCTGTGTTTGTACATAATTACTGTGCAAATGAAACTAAACAGATTGCTTTATTTTCGCAAAATTATTATTAACAAGAAATAAAATTGTTTAATAATGTGAAATAATATCGCTGTAACTGAAAGAGATAAGACACATTAAAAAGTTATGGCAAATAGAATGTTCAAGTAGAGGGATGCAAAATAGAAGCGGGCAATGACATCAAGACACTATAGCACCATTTGGTGATTCGGAATATGTTTTAAGGTCGAAGTTTGCAACTGGCTACACGAAATCTAACATTACTTGAGAGGATAAAGATATTACAAATAATGTATACGTATTTTATTTTTCACAGGAAAATATGTGATTCCCAATATTTTTTATATAAAGCCCACCCACCATCAATGACTTTTGAGATTAAACTTCGTTCTTAATGCACATAGTGAGAGATTAGCCAATTTTAAAGAAGAACTCAGTCCAAAAAAGTATTTTTTAGAAGTTGCTTTCCTTTGAATTGATTTAAAAAAGAACTAAAACATAGATTAGTCGGATTTTTAAAAGCAGCTTCGTAGATTAAATATATACTTTGCATAGCTAGCTTTGGGCTGCTTTTGTATGTTTAAAACTTTAGATATGCCGCGAAAACCGAATCCATTTTATATTCAAATTTTCGCGATTTAAAACGAGAGTTTAAAATGCAATAAAAAAGTTTTAAATGAAATAAAAAAGTGCGATTATAAATACAAAATACTAAAAGAATTGGCAAAAAAAATATGCCTGATAGATAAATTAACAATTCTTTTCACTAAATCTTGCCAGAAATTGACGATTTAGCCTCAAAAAGGCTTATTTTTTTTATTTGTATTTTTTGCTGAACCCGTAAATTGGTTTCAAAAATATAAAAAAATCAATCCAAAGTACAAAGCACACTGAAGATAAAATTTATTTGATTGAAATAAAGTAGTGAAAGCTTTTAAATTGTAACTGGATAAATGTCGAAACAATAGTTAAGTTTTTGGTGAAGGTGCAACAATTTAAGAATGTGCTGCAAGAACACCAAATACATAGAAAGAAACCGTACTAGAATTAAAATGCTTAATTCTTTATTATATCACAAAGCATTACTAGTTTGTGTTTATAAATGCGATGCTCCTTAAAAAGATTGTACAAATTTTACCATGATTTCACAATTATCGCTGATTTAATAAAATTATTAGACTCTCGTTAAAACTAGGCAAATGATATCTGTGAGTTTACTGCCGATGAGGAGATTATGATAACTTTTATCTGAATAAATAAAAAAATATATAAATATTCATTTAAAATTTTTTTCTGTCTTTAGTTTAAAGATTATGCAAAGGAGACTCGGGAAATTTAAAATGGAAAAGTACAAATAGCAAAAAAATTATCTTTAGTTTGATATATAAATAATAAATGTCCGTTATGAACGTATAAATGCATCGAAATCATGTCTGTTTACACCAGACCGCGAAGAGGTGCAGTCAAATGCGCAACAGCAACCGTATTTTTTCAGAATCTTTATGCACTTGTATATGCCGTGAAATGGACGATATTTTATGAAAAAAATTAAGTCAATGAAATTTTTTCCGAAAAATCAATTAACTATAATTTAATTTAAAATTCTAGCGGCAGATAGACAATTTGGTAGATATATATTCTCCTACGAAAATAGTTAATTTCGATTAACCAATAACTCGAATAATTGATCTCAATTATTCGACTAAAATGAATTTCTTAGTAAATACGTATTTTTTTAATAGAAAGAATTTTTTTTACATTTTTAACTGATTAAAGCCCTTAAAACTAAGTTACATGTTATAAACTTCTCTTTTTTTCATTACACATTCAACGTCGTTGGTTATCATTAGGTAATATGATTAAAAATTTCCTTCGTATTTATAAATGTGTAAACCACACACTATCAGATTACGGATTACATGTTTTTGCAGACAAGAAAATATCAATACTTTCAGCAAAGAGTAATATTTTACGGCCGCTAGAGGTGGTTAGCAAATAGATCTTAGAAAATATTCAGCAACATTAGTTTTATCGGAAGGAATAATAATAATAACCAACAACATAGGATAAAGACTATTTCAAATGATTTGATTCAAGTCTAGTAAACAATGCACGTTGTTTCTGTTACTGTTCTGCCGTGTAAGTTGAAATTAATTGGTGTTAAAATTTTCCCTCGGTGCTTTGGAATATTTTCTCATGTCCAATTCTTTCTGACTAAAAATGTTACGAACTTTAGCCAAAATAATAATCACTTTGGATTATAAAAAAACTACTAACAAGAAAATTGTACAAAAAATAGTCACATTATTGAACGTAATTTTAGATATACTAATATTTTCTAAAAGTTTTAGAAAATAAATTTTTGTTTTATTGTTTGTTTTTGACTACATTTTTGTTCCACTGTTCTGTTTATTAATATAATTAAAGTATCAAATCAAACAAACACACATGTATATAACTTTTTTTTTAATTTTTTGAATTATTCGATTTTTTCGAAGAATATTAACTAAATCTCTTCTCGATTAATAGTGCAGTTTTAAAATCCCAATATCGAATAATTCCCTACTCGAACAAAACCAAAAGTCAAATAAGTGGAATATATACCTTATTATGATGAAAAATTACGAAAAAGTGAAAATTCACTTATCTTGAAAAAAGGATCAGCTGGGATTTAAATTTAAGCGAACTTTTAATGTACTATTAACTGCCAACAAAATGCCGCTTTCCGTTTTTATTGCAATTTTAGGTCAATCTTTTTGTACTTCAGGAAAAATGTTTATATGGACTAGCTCAACAAAAAAATTTTAAAAATCTTTTTGTTAATTTTATTGAAATAATGAAATGTTATGTGGAACGTAACTTTTCTTTTCGCAGTGGTCACTTGTATCGCTTAACACGTTTTTTTCAACACGGCATTTTCCTGAAAAAAACACCGTGAAACCTTTTCATTTATTTATTTTTTTGTTTATGTACCTGAAGCTTATTTTATAATACCTTTGAAATTTTTTATAGATTTTTTATTAATAACAAATAAAACGTTCATAATTGAATAAATTAGCCTTTTTTAGCTTTAGTTTTTGGGCGATTTAACTTTTTCTGGCCTTCATAAAAATCCATTTTAGCTTTTTTTCTCTTCAACTCCTTTTTAAACTCTGCTTTTATTGCTGTCTATTTACTTCATTCAATAATAGCAATATAAAGCGATCACTAAAATAGGTAATTGTATAATCAAATGCATAATTTCGTACAATTTAAAAAATTTCTCGTAAACATTTTTAAAAATGCTTAAAAAAAGAAATTCTACAAACGAATATATTGAAGCTACTCGATTAATATATAAAAATTATTCTAGGTAAATTTTCTTAAACATTTTGGATATTTTATACGATTGAACACTACTTGACTTCGATTCTTCTAGTTATAGAGTTAATTTTATTCGAGTGAGAAGAAGATAAAAGTTTTAACTGAAATATTATATCGTTTCTTCAAATGAGTTCTCTTTGAGTTCGTTGTAAACATACATACTCATGCATGTGTTTGTATCTACTGAAGAAAATGTCTGGCAAAATAAAGTATTAAAATAAATGAAATAAAATCCATATAATAAGTAAACGTTAAAATTGAGTTAAAATAACATAAATTTCAACCACAATTTCAGGTAATTCGATTTTGAGGAAAATATAAACGGATTCTCATGATTAATTATACATCTGTAAAATGACTACAATTATATTGTTCATATAAATTTTTATAACAAATATAATAAAACTAAATTTGTGCATTTTTCACAACTGGAAAGTTGGCAAATAAAGAAAACAATTAATTTGTAAAGCTGATGCATATCTGAAATGAAAATATTTTTACAAGTTGTGAAAATAAAATGAACGGATATACATATGCTCATACATGCCATCATATAATACAATATATACTATACTTACAGTGTAATCTAAAATTTTCTTATTTTTCATTAGCGTACTAAATTTTAAACTCCACGAGAATTAAAGTAAAAAAAATTCTCTATAAGAAGAGAAAAATATTTAAAAAATGTTATATAATTGAACTTAACGAAATTTATTTATTGAATTACACAGCACAACACATGATTTGGGACTAAATTTTTGATAATTGCCCGTGAAAGTAGCCCCGAAAATAAGCACTTCTGCATCATTCGTTTTGAAAAGTTGGCTGCAATAATAATTTGAAGGCCATACAAATTTTTTTGTTCAACGGTGATTTCTATCACTTTTTCTATATTTTAATACGCTTATATGTATGTCGAATACCGTACATATACTTGTTACTTTCTATAATGAAATATTCAATGTTCTTCTGGTTTTAAAATTTAAACTAAATTATTAATAGAGTCAAGCCTGTTTTACCGGCCAAAAGTACCTACTTCAAAAACTCTTTACCCTGCAAAACAATTTTTTTGATATACTGAAACGGCAATAGCATTAACCTTCTACAACATAACATTCGATAAATTGTATGTTACTTAAGTTTGTAAACAATATAAAATTAATTTAGTTTTTAAACGAAATATGAATATTAATGGAGCCGCAAAATCCTGACTGCACAAGCATTCACATTTTTGACAACCTCTCATTTTATACATATGATCCGAAATATCCATTATTTAGCAAAAAACTTAATAACATTATTTATTTTTCAAATTAGTAATCTCATTCGTAGAACTTAATTACAATTCACCGTGATTACAATTCTTCACTGTACTGTATCTAAAACTAACCAAGAATAATGATGTAGATTTATGGAAATTAAGCTATGTGATGTGAGCAAATAAAGCTCACAAGTCTATTGCAAGTACAATATTATGACAAACATACATACATATATATGCATCAGTACAAAGTTTATACGAACAAGAACATAAATAAACAAATAAAGCCTAAAAGCTTAACGGCGAAATTCTGAACAATACTTAACATATTTAATCTTGCTATTTTTTAATAAGTTATTAAATTTATATTAATCGAGATTGCCTCGATATCTCTTTTCAAAGATTTAAAAAACTTTTGTTTGTTGAGGGTTTTTAGCTAGCCTATATACATGCATTTCATTGGTGCTAAAGCCAAATCATCAGTAGACCTTAAACCTAATTTTTAAATCTTTCAAACCAAATGAGAGTTATAATTGTTTTGTTTTTTTGAGTTATAATCTCAAATCAATGAGAGTTATAAAAATTACAATAGTATAAGCATAGTATGCTTTGAAACTTATTAAAAAATCCGAACAAACAAATTATTATATTCGATATGAATCTATTTTATTTTCTTTACAACCTTTTATACAATTAGACGCCCTTTGGGTACAATGAAAGTATTTAAGGCAAAACGGAAAATAAAATCTTAACTAGGTAATTATTAAATTTATATTAATCGAGATTGCCTCGATATCTCTTTTCAAAGATTTAAAACAAAAATTTTTTAATAAGTACAAAATGAGATACAAACTATTAAAGTTATTTAAATTTCAAAATATTCCTTAATTTTTCCGATCTCAGACAGAAATTTTTTGGAAAATGTTTAGCATAATATGCTTCCTTAGAAGCTAGTATGCAGTCCTGTCTGAATTTTAGACTGACATAAGGGTATTTGTAAAAAAAATTACAAAACAAATAATTTTGAAAAACTTTCAACCAACTTTCTGTTTACTGTTTTCTGTTATTCGGATTCAGTACTTTTCTATATTCTTTGGAAGCTCATTTTTTTACTCGGTTTTTGAATGGCATTCTAACGCTTGGTCACAAACTACTAACAGACATGTAAAAAATTACATATGCAAATGGTCCAAATCAGCTAAATCGCTGGACGGTGAAGAAAAAGACAACTATAAAGTAAAAAATGCTACAATTAAAGGGATGTAAACAAAAAAATAATACAAAATTTGTACACGAAATGCTTATATATTCAAGAAAATTAAGATTTTTAATTATTAATGAACTTAAAAGTCATTGATAAATGTATAGTGCAGTTATGTGTTGGTCTTTTATCTTATTTAATACAAAATATTACATGCTTTTCAAATGTTTGCGAAAAATAATATCAAAGAGAATGAAAATATCTTTTTCATTTCTTTTTCGTTAATTGTGCCTATAGAGTGAGTCGAAAATAGCGCATATATAGTTCTTCCGTTCTGCCACCTCTGTATGCTTTGCGGTTTGCTTGTATATATTTTCTACTTAATATATGCGATAATTCAGAAAAGGTGGTAAAATATTTTCAATTAATAAATAGTGGAAGCATCTTAAGGTGCAACAAACTTGGCCAAAATACAACTGATTATGAAGCATGACGATAAAGAAAGATACTCAAAATTTAAATTAAACCCAAATGGTTTAAAAAAAATTCAAGTCTCAAATTCAGTTCTCTAAATTAAAAACTTTATCATTGCCATGTTTCTGTGTAGCTTTAAAACTTATAAATTGTTTGAGCAATCTGTTTAACTTTTCTTAAAATAACTTTTGCAACAACAGGTCAATTTACTCAAAAAGTTTCATATTTAAGTTTGCATTAAAAAATACAAAACTCTTATCAGTTTCAGTGATAAAAAGCATCCGCTTTATACATAAAAAGTATTTTTTTACTTAAAATTGCTAATATAAAAAAGCATTGTCTAAGATTCACAAACTAATAAAATTGTAAAACAGCAGAAACACTCCTTAGGCAAAGACATATAAAAATATATGAGAACGAAAAGTTTGACAATAAAACTTAAAGAAAGGAAAAGATAAAAATTATGAATTTTTTTTATATAAATTTTTATTTTTATATATAATTATGACAATAAAACTATTTAAATAGAGATCTTTAATAAATTCATTGTTTCATTATTATCTAGCGTTGAATTGAATTGTCTCCGGAACAAGCACTTGGCGGAAAAAGATCTTATTTTAATTTTGTCTCATGATTTTTGTCCTCATATATCACTTTAATTGTGATGCTAAATCATTGAAATAAAATTAAAATTTTGATGTTGAAAGGCCAAAATAAATAACCGTTTGGTGAAGTATATGAGACTATCTTGGCTTATAAAAGTTGGCGCATAGCTTTAAGCTTGGGCAACTAAAGACCTCTTTAGCCGACCATAGAAATCGTAAAGGTATCGTAAATGTAAATGTACCGTAAATGTAAATATTTGTGTACTTATAGAATACTTAAAATCATGCCATGTGTTTTTGATATATACAAACAAAATTCATTTATACATATGAAACATCATAACAGTGATGGGAAATCAATATATCTTGAAAAAGTACGAAAACTATTTAAATAGTACCAAAACATTATTTTATACTTATTGGCTTTAGTTTTATTATTATTGTTGTTGGTAGCATTACGGCCGTATCCGTAAAAAATAACATGGGTGTGAAATGCATTTTAAATTAAATTTTTTATGAAAAATATGTCTTAAAATACATTTCAAAATCGAAAATAATTTTTTCTGCCCTCGTTTGGTATTATTATCTAAAAATCATTTTTTGTACCCTTGACATCTGCGTGGTGCAAGAGCCAGCGGTGGCGAACTCCCGGGTAAAGAGGTTTCCATTATCCACGTATAATGTGCTCTATGGTAAAGGACACGGTAAGCAATGATCCTGCCTAATAGCCAAAAAATATATCTAAACTTTTCTCTGTTCACAGCTTAGCTCAACGGACCTAACAGTTGCTAAGGTCGAGCTGCTGGAGGAGAGGAGCTTCCATATACCATCATGCTACATGGCGTATGACAAACCAGCACCTCCAGATGAACTGAAAGCGGTTATGTCATCCATAGTCGCTAATAAAGACATCGACCTATGATGTCTAGGCACACAGTATGGGGCAGCAGTGAAAACAATGACAGAGGTGAACATATCCTAGATTTCATTAACTGTAATAATTTAACCATTTGTAAATCCGGTAACTTTCCGACATTTATCTTTCCGAGCTCGGACAGATTTAGTGGATGGGAAGAGGTTCTGAACATTACTCTCAAGAACGATAAATTTAGCTTTCTGATAGACAAATGCAGGGACTCCAGTAAGAGATCCTTTTCCGATCATAATTGGATACTTTTCAAAGTCAGACTACAAAACAAACATAAATATTGCTTAAGAAATGCGAATAGAACAGATTGGAATAAGTTCAACGGGATCCTGAAGAAAAAACTAAAGCGAGCCCCATAGATTGAGAACACGACAAGGCTATTACTAGAGCCTTCGAGATCTCCTGCGCCATAACAAAAGCTAGAAATAATTTGCAATTCAAATAATCCATTTAATTTTATAGAGTATTATTTATAATACCTAAGGTTTTCAATTTTCGTCCGAGGTATGAACAAAAGCGGTTTTCCTTACTTCAGGTTTTCTTTGCGGTCTGTATTCGAAATACCACAAATGAGAAAGCTGAAGGCCAACCGTGAAGAAAACATTAAGTAAGCGAAGCTAGTTTTGACTATACCTCAGTAATGAAAACTGTTGCGTCCGGCCGAATGCTGGCAAGGAAGAAAGCTTTTTTAAAAATAGGCTAGTTTTGAATTGAACTAACTTCCAACGAAATACGATTTATCCAATATATTCCCCAAAACATTAAATTATTCCTAAAATATACCTGGAATTCAAAAAGTCAAAAATAATGCATTAAGTCATAGCAACAGACAGCATAATTAAATAACGTTCAACCTTATCTCATATGAAATTGATTCATTTGGGTCTTCTTTCGTTTTGAAATAACTCCCAATGAAATAAATGAAACATTACGAGTTCTTTCATTATGAAATTACTTTTAATTTTGTGGAAAAAAATTGGGAATGATTTCCTTTGTTTGCTTCATTTAATTGTTGTTTTCTGTACCCTTTTTTTTCTCAAACGATTTTAGAAATTAAAGTTTTTATTAAGTAAAATATTAGCCTGCAGTGTACAAAAAAACTGTTTGATTTGCTGTTGGTTTTGTTAGGAATTAAAAATTTTTTTTTAAAGAGCACAGGAAATAATTAGTATTATGCAAACACACAAAACAGAGAATACCTTTTCTGTTCTCCCACGCAGTTGCTGTGACCTAAGGTGTCGATTTCAGTTTTAAGGTAGTGAGCGTTGTACAATCCCTCATTTATTTTAGCATTAATATATTTGGCGAAATGAAAGCTTCATAAAAATTGTCTTCTCCCACTTTCGTTTTTCATATCAATAAATTTTTATTTATTTATCCTTCAAACGATATTAATTTTAAAATCTTTTCCAATTTTCTATTTTTGACCGTGGCACAAATTCCAAAGCTGTGTAGTTAGCTTCTTTTTGTTTAGTTCTTATAAAAGCATTCAATCTGAAAATTATTATAAAAACAACATTCGAAACATTACTATTACAACACCAGTTTAATAACTTATATATCATTGATTTTCTGATACATTTTATTTTAATAGAAAAATGTTCATCAGAAATTTGTAAGCTGATTGAGAGTGTCCTTGCTGAAAAAGTTTTAATGATTTGAACAATTCCCACAATATTGTAAAATTGAAATAACATTTATTATTGCATAATTTTCACAGTTAAAATCGTTAATGGGTAAAACGAAACATCTTTACAAAATATTTTGTCACTTTGCATCTATTTATAAACTCAGTGTGTTTTCATAAATCTGCCTACATTTTCTTTTAACCATCACTAAAATTGTACACATACGAAACAAAAATGCTTACAAATATAAGAATCTTAACTTTTTCGGAAGTATATATTAAAGAGTACTACTTTTTTGTGTGATAAAAATTTACTGGAGACGGTAATGGACTTTTTATCATCTGCCTTTTCATGTGCTAACGCTTTTACGTTTGTCATAATGTTTTTCTTTTTCAACTATTCTTTCAAAAACTTTAGCCTGTGCACAAATATAATGTTTTTTCATACATTTTATTTTTAAATAAAACTAAAAAAATGTATTATTGTTTGAGAAAATTTAAAAAAAATGGTCATTTGAAAAACTACTTGACATGCTTGTATGAAACTTTTATTAAATTTCTTGCTTTACTACAGATTGTTATATTCATACTAGTACTCTTATTTACAGTTACAAAGTGTGTTAGATAAGGTTGTCCTTTTTGAATCGTAAAAAAAATTTATTAAAAAATCTTTATTTTATTTTTATTAAAAAAAGGGTCTGGGCAGGAAAATGTGCAAATGAGTTAAGTCCCTGTTTGACCATGCCAAATCAGATAAAACTGGAAGAATATTATTTAGGGCAATGCGCATGCTTTGTAGTAGCACACGCCTTGTAAGCAAATTGTGAGAACAGAGCACTATACATTCAAAAGTAAGTTGCAAGGCTCGGAATTCTTGGTAGCAAGAATCACTTTATTTGATTAGTATAAAAATTTAATTCTTTAAAGTACTGGTCTATGTATGACTGTACCAAGTAAAAGTTTGTGGGGCATCGCCAATCAACAACGTGAAAAGAATTATTTGAGCAGCTGCGCATATCGTAAATACGTGACAATCCGTATGAGTACGCACTGATATTTTCTAATATGTCATTAAAATCTTCGATTTGATTTACATCAATCACTGAAGTTGAAATAAGTACTAATATAGAATAGAAATGAATAACTGTCTTTTAGCTTAAAATTTTTTAATCAAAACAATCAATCATAACGTGGTAACAGTATTGGTAAAAATAAAGGTAATTACATTTTAATTCAACTTATGGCGTTTTCTTAAAAAAATCTAAAATTGTTGCCTTTTTTATTGAAAATTTGCAATATAATGATTTTTTGAAATATTGAGTTCATTATAAAACATTGTATCATTACTTATAAGGCAACATTTTTGTCTTAAGAAAACTTTGAATAGGATTATTTTTTTGATAAAAAGTAAAAAATGATAAATTTTTTAGGAAAGAAAACTGCATTAACTATTAAAGAAAAATGAAAACAAACATTAAAAAACTTAATAGAATGAAATAGTTTTTAATGGATAAAATATGCAACTTAAACATTTTATTTGAAGAAATTTACATAGATTGCAACAATGGATCTTTTCTTGAATATTTGTGGTCGTTTTCATAAAAAAGTAGTAAAACCTCACCGAAGTAAAAATCGCTTTGAAATGTTTTCTGTATTTGTTTTTAGATATTTTTGCCACTTTTGGATTGGAAGTAATTTAGTTTAATATTCTTACGTTTTGACCTTTTCGATAACGTTTCCTTTCTCGGGCTCACTAAATTTTTCAAAAATAAAATAAATACACAAACGGAAATCGATTTTCACTCAATACACTTTTATTTCTTTTAGAATAACTTACACGAAGTAATTTGTCTTCGTAGATGATTACACCTCAAATGCTTTTTTACAACTGATCTCTATTTACTAAATACACGAACTTTACCATGCCGTTACTTAAACAAGGCTGAAGACTTCATTAGTTTTTACTTTTCGTTGCCGTTCTGTGCCGTTCTTTTCCGTAGAAAACATTGCTTTCTTACTTGTTCTGTGACTGAAATTTCTGATGTGGACGATGTTATAGGAATGAATTTTGTTAATGTTTAAATAAATGAATTAAAATAAAATTTTCTGACTTTTAACAAATTTTTTAATATTTCACACCACAGAAAACTAATATATACAAACTCTTAGCTGTCAATTAACGTTGAATTATATTTTCTAGAGAATAGACCGCATTAGAACAGAACGAAAAAGTAACAACAAACCAAACATGAACTTTTCAATTGAACAGAAACAAAACAGCTAATCAAACTAATGCTAGGAACACAACTGAGACGAACGACGACGCTGTGTAAATTCGTCGTATGAAGCACAATAACGACGAAAAAAGTTACAGCTGTAATAATTGGTAGTTATTTTGTACTGTTTAAGGAAATAAAACAAAAACATGTATCATATAATATCATGTTTTTGACTATATGCTACGAGTATATAACACAATGAAACAAATCACGACTTTTGGAAAAGTAAACAGTATAGTATCGATTATATCGGATTTTGTTTAAAAAAAAACAGAAAAAAAATCATTGGAATTACAGGTGTTTCACAATTATCATCAAGCAAACCACTGCCAGCTCCTTCGAAACCCTAATTCTACGTTTTTGTGTGAATGGAACGTAATGCCGCATGAAAGAAGTCGAATGCAGTAATTAGATTCTTTTTATAATTAGGATGTTTTAAATAATCTATGTAATATTGCAGTTTCATCATAATTAGCATTTCGCACAGCTACCAAAGAGTCAAACATCATTGTAACCGAAATGAGATAATTTTTATAGATTTATTCACGCATATCATCTTTCTTTATCTTTAAATGATAAATGTTACTTGGAGCTAGTGGACGAAAAATAATGCGCAATACCTAATTGAGTATACTTTCTTGAAATTCTTGCACGGAGTCGCTTGGAGGTTCTTTACATAATATATTTATGTAAAATGGGGTAGTTTTTTGAAGAAATTAAAGTAAGCAAATAATTTTTGCATGTTTTTACCAAAAATTTTTATTAAAGTTTTATTTCGTTTGCTTGTTTTGTATAACAACTGATAGTGTGACCGTACTAAAGAAAGTAATTCATACTTAAAAATGAAACATTAACAAAAGGACAACTATAACCAATTTTTGTAGTTAAATATTTTGTATATATATTGCAAATGCTACAAAATAACAATAAAATAATTATTAAAGTAATAATAAACTTTATTTAGTAAAAAACTTAAAAACTAAAAACGAAAAAGGTCACATGGTACTGATTTTTTCGTCGTTCGCCGACGTAAGAAATAGAAATAAGTCTAAAGCAAAGTTCGCCGTGTATGACGAATTTCGCCGTCGTAATGATTGTGTGTATTTTCATATACACTAATGTATTTTAATTTTGACGACGAATATTCGCGGCCAAAAATTCGTCGTTCGTCTCAGTTGTGTTCCTAGCATAATTCTGCTTTGAATTGTGTGGTAGGCCAGCCTTGCCTTTTGTAGGTAGTGCACTTTCTAGTCTGTTCTACGGAGAACTCGATTTTTTAGTATAAATCATAACTGGCGTTGTCAGCCATTTTGTATAACCATATAATTAAGTTGTATTTGGGTGGCAGAATTATAAATTATATAATAATGGAGGGAAATTAACAAAACAATTTTATGTCAATATAAAACGTTATCCAATCGAGGACGTTCTTGTTTACAGTTGCTATGAAGATTTTTCATACCGATTTCTCGTTTTCTTTCTCTTTCTTTCTCGTTATAATTTGTTATTTTGAATTATAGTGCTTAGCCATCGCTGTATTTTTATGTTTGTTAAATTTTAATGTAATTTTGAATTTTCTAACAATATATTCTAAGTACAAATAACCTAATTAAAAAAAACTATTTTAACATAAGTTGATTGTAGTTATAGATACAACTTTTGCTTGTAATTTTTCAATATAAAGTACATAAAATATAATGAAACGGTCTAGAATTAGAGAATCAGAACCAATTAAAATTAAATTATTTGTTTAACTTTTGAATAACTCAGGTCTCGTGAACGAAAATCTTAATGAAGATGTGATAAGTTTTCATGTTTGTAAATATAAACTGTATTTACCGTTTGGATTAAAAAAAGTTACAAATATAAGTGAGTTTTCAGTGAAACTTGGTGCAGTGCGGTGCAGAAAATACTTCCCGTAATTTGACTAGCGGTCACATAACCTTTGCCAAACACATACAACAACTGCTTACATAGTTTGGGAAAGAGTACACCTCGTATTCTTACAAAAAAGCAATTTAAATACATCCCTTACTCCATTATGCAAGCAAAATTAAAAACGTTGCTAATGAGTTCACATTTCACGACATAACATGTGCAAAACTCTTATTGTCGTTTCGATCAGTAAGTTTACAAAGTCTTCTTTCCTTGTATATTTTTTTTAAAGCAGTAGCCTTTTGTTAAATACTTTGAGTCATCAGTAAAACTGGTTTCACCATAGAATTGCATTGCATTGAAATTGTGACGGCCCTGTATCAGGCTTGGAACATTGATCAGATCAGTCTATGTGACATAATTATACATCATATAGAATACTGGTTCCAGAAGGGATGTGACAAAACTCTTGCCTCACTTATTCTTGTAGTCGTCAAAATATTTCATTGCTATTTTTTTCATCCAATTTACAACAGGAATCTTTATGTAAAGAAATAAAAGTTCAATATATGTATATAGAAAATAAATGCAATTGTACAGAAATTTTTGCAACATAACTTGTCTTTTTACAAACATGATGATGGATTTCCAAATATTCATATTTTTTTTATATTAACATATGTTCCTAACTATAATAGTAATGTAAATTTAGTGTAGATAGGTAGCTCTTTGAAATCATTTATTACTGTCACTTGCAGATATACGCTGCATAAAATGTAATCGATAACAAAATTATTCGTTTGCATAAAATAAAATGATAGTTCTGAATATATTATTGCAATAGCTTTAGTTACTAATGCAATTACAATACAAATTTTATTCAACATAATAAATGCACATTTAAACAAGGCAGAATAATTAAATCTAAATAAAATTGTATGCAACAATTTAGTTCTTAGCTAAAAATAAAAATAAATAATAGAGGGGTAAAGTTCCCTGATGATCTGCATTAGCAACAGTGAAATGCGCATAGGAACAAGCTATACCCCTCAATAATCAATTGCAATTAGTTTTTTAACAAAATTGTTAACGTTTTACTGAATAAGTAAAATATTAATATTGGGAAAAATAGTGCGAATAAAAATTCTAAATTCTAAAATTTTGCGATTCCCATAAAACAGCACCAATTAAAAATAAATAATTTAAATGAAATTTATATATTTTGCTGATATTGTCACTTTATTCAAATAATATACAAATATCTAGATATACATTTAAAAATTACAATTATTTTTACACAAAAATAATAGATGTGCACTTTGCAAATCAAATATAGTTAAAAAAACATTTCTTTTTTGTGAAGCCATCGTTTTGTAAATATGAAAAAAATAAAAAAAATACCTTTTTTATGCACTTTTTAGGAAAATATATTAATATGCAGATTAGGATCAGTAGAGTAAGCTATTTACTCAATTACAGTAACTAAAAACAAATTTAAATATATTAAAAATTGAGTTGCTCAAACAAAATAGATTATTTTAAAAAAATAATTTTTAATGGCACAAAAACAGAAGTAGTATTTTAAAGCTTAATCCAGTTTAACATTTATTAACGAAGTATTTATATATAATGCATTAAAGTTTAGTTTTCATAATTGCTAATGGAATCCTTTATAAGCTATTCAGTTCCGGTATGAGTATAACTTTCCTACAAAATTGGGTAAAGATCTGGGGACAAATTACCACATTCGATTTTTAACTAAGTTTCCACACAAATTCAAAAACTTTGTATTGGATATCGTTCGATATCTAATGGCGTAAATTTCCCCCAGGCTTAAAGAACCTTTGAAATGAACTGGCTCATCTACCTTAAGTAACTTAAATGTATTTTAAAAAATCTTTATATAAAAAAATATAGTTATATTTGGCTCGTTGTAGTACGTTTTCACAACGAACTTTCCAAATGAATTTCAAGCACTTATTATATTATTTTATTGCAAATTCCATTTAATAGTTAAGTAGGTAATAGTTTTATTCAACGTAAGTTATAAGATCGATAACAACTTTCATCTACTATTGCGAATCACATCAACAATTTATTTTTGAGAAATGCAAAAAGATGTAAATAGCACCATCAACCAACCAAATCCTAATACGATTTGTCCACAAAAATTTCCTTTTTTGAGATGAAAATTTCTATTTTTTTAAACTGTAAAAAATATTTTTAAAATAAACAAAAATAATTAATTTTTTAATGTCATAATTTTGTTCCAGTTAAGAAATCAAACTCAAAAAATATTTCCCGTAATTTTAAATAAAAGTTAAACAGAACAGCGCTATGTGTTAATGAATTTTTACTAACTAAAGTTCAAATTTCGTGTTTAGTGTTAACTTCAAGTTAATATTTTTATTATTAACGGCCTTTGATATTTTTTTGCGATAGTTTTCTACTATGTAGAAATTTAATAGACTTATTAAATTACTGGCCTTATCGATAATGATTGAAACTTTATTATTTCTCGCGGTACAAGCTTAATAATAAAAATATATGAAACTGGTTTTACAAAATCTATGTGATTTTTTTTTATTTTTTAACACTAATTAATTTCAACTTACACGGCAGAACAGAAACAACGATAGAGTGCTTTACAAAAAGGTAAAGGTACGCAAAAATTTTATATAAAAAATATTTTATACTTTTCTGTAAAAGTCTGTTAACTTATGTTATTAAATAAATAAGCTAGTAATTGAGAAAAGAACACGTCTCGAACTTAAGTGTTATTGATGAACTCCATTTCACTTCTTCTCTTACAAATATCACGCAATAAAATCAAATGTTACACACATAGAACCCCCTTTATTTTCACAACGTTGTACTTTTTGTAATGTGATATTTTACAGTGTTCCACTTTTTGTTTATTTTTTGTAGTAAAATGTTCAGAAGTATACTTTCCGGTATATAATAATGCATATTATTAAATTTAACTGTATTAAGTGCAATATAAATATTTGTATATAAACAATGTAAGTAAGTAATATAAAATCCCGCAGTTAGAAATAGATCATTAAAGAGAAAACAACTTATTAACTTTTTTAATACTTAGCAACTTATTTATACAAGTTATATCGAAAGTTCGGTGTTCTGTTTTCGAAAATATCTATCATAATCTTTTTATAATCGTAAAAAATAGGAATAGCAAATTCACATACACAAACATTTTTTTTAATTTTTTACAATAAATGATTATATAGTTTAAAAGTTCAAATACAAATAATTAATTCGAAATACTATGGACGTAAGTATGTTTGGTTGTGTGTATGTGGCTATAGAATAGTTTATTTCTTTGGAATGGTCGTTTATTATTATAAATAAACAAAAGCAAAAAAGGAAACCAGTATTGCCATAAAGTAAAACTGGTAGAATGCCAAATAGAATCGACAGCAAAAAAACTAACTGCCAGACCCACTATCGTTCATTCGTACAATTACATTTAAAACAAAAACCAAAATTGTATAATTTGTTGTTCTTTTAAATGTAATTGTACGATAGAAAGAATTCGATCGACGTAGTGGTCCTGGCAGTGAATGTTAAAGTAATTGTAGTTGCCATAATCCGTTTTTTAATACGAAAAACTGAATTTTTGACAAAATTAATAATTAAATTATTATAGTAAAGAAAAATTTGGATTTGCTAAATCATCAGTAGAATTTAAACAATATATGGGCAAATCCTGCGTGACGGACGCTACATTCGTACGCGTTTTCACATTAATATATACAAATTTGTTGTTCTTTCAAAAATCTTTTTTCAACTGATGCATAGTGTTTAGTGGGATATAATTGTACTTTCAAATGACATAAAAAATAATTTTTTAGCAGGTATTTGTTCGGAAGTAATTGACGCACGCTAAAAACATCTAAAGTAACTTTGAAATATAAAGTGCGTTTTCATAATTTTTTATCGAATTTTGCGTAATAAAGTACACAAAATCTAGTTTCTAAAAGAAAGCTGAATGTATAAGAATTCCAAAATAACTTATTTGTAGCCAAAATCCCTTATGATGCACGCTACGTGACACACATTAAATTTTGTCTAATTTATTTTCTATTCTGAAATTTCATACCTAATTTCAATGTTTCTAAAATAGTAAACACAAAATGTTTTACTAAAATTTAAGTGAATGCAAAGAAATATGGCTTTCGATCCGGGCATCTTCATCAACACTAAAGTAATGATATGAATACTTAAAAATTGTTAATTTCTATTATACAATTAAAAAATCTTAGGATTTGGTAATAACATGTGCATTAATGTTCATCGAAATACACTTATCTTATTTATAAAATTATATATCTAGTCTAATATTCCTTAAAAAAAGATAAAATATGAGTTGGATAAATTTCCTCAAATATTGGTTGGCGAACTGTTTCTGGGAGTTTCCTATGTATGAAACGTTTCAAGAATACAGTTCATGAAATTGTGATGGTTTGGCATAATCACAAATAAAATGTATGTGTATAAACTACTTTGATCCAACAAAAATAAAAAAACTTTTTGAAATAAGATATCGAGACATATCTCGAACAATAATTAATTTACGCAATAAATTTAGGCAATTTGTTTAATATTTTTTCTTCTTTACTGTTATTTTGATGGAACAGTTATTAGGAACAGTTATTTTCTTTTACTCCTGATTATAGGGTAGCGCAAAATAAGCATGGTAGTGTAAATGTTTTATAGCTTATTTATTTTTTTAATCAAAAACCTAAACTTAAAAAAATTTTAACGATTTTGTTTAATTTTTTATTTTAAAAAAAGTTTTGTTTGTCTGTAAAATAGTTTAAAGGTAACTTAGGACTGCTTTGATCGAATATGATGAACAAAATTTATTTGCTTTTAAATCTTTAAACTTTTTAAGTGAGTGTTTAACGAACGAGTTTTTAAAATGTGCATCAAACTATTAAACAGCAAAAAATATAAATTTATTTCATCAAAAGATTTTTGTTTAACCTAAATACGTGCTTAAAAAGATTTTTGAATGCAACATCTAGCAGTAAATATGCTTAAATGGCAACGCTTAAGTAGACCATAAGATGTAAAAACACCAATTTGAATAACTAGAGCATAAAAATACACAACATGTTCGTAATGTATTCAATGTATAACAACAATTTCTGATATAAAACAAGAAAATCTACAAAATACTTTTAACATTTTGGCAACATCAATAACATGATGTTTTTGTTCTTTGATGGTTTTATTCTAAGTTAGTGTTTGTTTGTAAGTATTTATGATACAAAGCTAAATAAGAACACAGAAGTGGGTAAGTAAGTATATTCCAATTGAAAGTTAGGGGCCTGCAGAAAACATTCACAGGTAATACAAAGATGTACAAAAAAAGGAGTTAATAATAACAACAGTGTGCTTGAACTTAAAACAATCAGCGAATTCCAAGAAGCCAGCTGAATTAAATCTTCGTTTTATTTAAGCTTTTACTGATTAAGTTCTACAACGCCAACATCTTTAAACATTTTTGAATTTAAATTGAATTTCAGTCCTTTGCGTACAAACAGCACTACATAATTTAGTAACAATCTGTATAATTTTATTCATTATTATATGTATTGAGCATCCTCCTGAGCGCGTTCAGCGTCACCATAATTTCCTTTCATTATTGTAACAAACCAATCTCTCAGCTCTGATTTTTGACATTTTGGACGCGGCAGACTTGGCCTCATATTATGATAGTTCAAGAGGAATTAACATTCCAAAATCGATTGTTTAACGACTTTTCGCAGCAAAAGCGATTAACTAGCCCATGGCGTTTCTTTTGAAACTTGCCTGTTGTGCTCGCTATGCAAAAAGCAAGAATGCATTGCAAAAAAAAAAAACGGTGTGTCAACAGCATTCAAATGCCAATCCAAATGCTTACCTATGATAAATAAAATAGGGTATATAGTTAAGACGAAAATAAAAGTATATGTTTCTCTTGTTAAACTTAACTTTTTTCTAGTCTGTGTAAACATTTTCAATATACACGCAATTTTCACAATGGCATTGCAATTATAGTTTAGAATTAAAAAACAATTAAAACAAATGTTAAGCTCAGCTCAATGGCATCATCATATTATGATCTGAACTAAATTAATTTATTTCATTTTTAAATACCTACAAGAAAAACACACCCATAAATTGAATAACGACAGATTTGTTAAAGTAATTGTTGATGATCTATCACTTTTGGCTAAGACAATATATGGAAGTGTGTAGCAATAACTTTATCAGTCAAAGAAAAACAATATGTATGTTACTATGCGTTAATGAACAATGTTAACTAATTTCTTATATTGTCACCATGTCAAATAAAATTAACTAAAATTGGTAGACGTTTACTGCAGTATTTGCTTAATTAAGCCAAATATTGTGTATTTTATATTACAGTCGACTTTAATACATCAATCTACATGGTTAATATATTGATTCCTACGATTCGCTAATAAAACTTCTTCAGCAATATTAATTAATACTTTAGCAGTAATTGAAATTGAATAACTAGTCACTTCTTCAATGTTTTGAAAACTTCAGGTGACTTAATAAATTATAATGAATAAAAATTTCAAATTAATTTCAAATATTTGTAGTATAATGGTGAAATAATCAGGTGGTATTACTACGGCATATGATAATTTTTTGCTCTAGCATTTTTTGTTCAATCTTTTGATTATCGTGAATCATGCGTAATCACAACTAATTAATTTTCTGTTCTAACTACGTATGCGTGCATGAGCGCGAGTACAAAGAAATATACTCGTTGCGAGAAATTCTTTGTAACGTCTACGTAGTTTATGTGTAAAAAACTTTTGACAAATTCGACCCAAGATATTTAATTGGCCTTCATTGAAATAGATTGATTAGACATTTTATACATCAGTAAATAGTAAGTAAATGTGCATTATATTTTATTTATGTTTAAGATCTACTAAAAAAATAAGAGGCATGCTTAAAAACTTACAATATGAGAAAGAAACTAAAAAATAATTTAAATAAAACTTTTGTGCTAAATAAATAAATTGTAAATTGATTTATAAGCCAAAAAATTTTTTGCACAAGAAGCAGTTTCGTGAGAACTCAATTAAACAAATGTTTGTACAACAGGTTAAATAATTATTAAATATGTGTGGATATTCGTAAAAATTTTATACATGTTTTTCTTATAGATCTGACTCAAATATACACATAGAAAAGTTCATTTTAATTACGCCAAAAATACAACATTATGAGCAATAATATAACATTATTACAGAAAGAACAATAACCATTGTATCATTACATTTCACTACCATAAATTTCTTTTTTGTGCGCAAATACAGAATGAAATTTATTTTTGATAAATCTGTTTCCCAGCTTTTAAAAAAATGCGCATATAAATATCTACAATAAAACGCAGGAAGCTATGGAAGATATTTTGGCATTTTTATTAACAACTTGCCTTTTGTATTATTATTATTATTATTATCATTTTGCAATTTCCGTGGTCAAAAAAATTCCTACTTATGGTATTGTATTTTGCAGACAACGGAAGGAAACTTGTTATCGAAAAGACACAAAAATGAATTTATTAACCATGACATATAAATATTTTTTTCATAAATTCAATATTTATCTTTTAAGTGAATAAAATGTTTTGTGTATAAAAAATTTACATTAGTACTATCAGAATTGAGAAGAGAAATAGTATACTAGCAAAAAAATAGTCTGCGAAAAATTACATATAAAAAATTAAAAAAAAAACCAAAAGCTATACTGCGCGTATTAAAATAAAATTTCAAGGAACATTCTTCAATTAAAAAACGGCACAATATATAAAGTCTAGCCTACTAAAAGCACTACTTGGCCGTACGTTTTTTTTATCAATCGTTTTTTTATCCAAACAATTGACAGTGCTGTTGTTAATTACAATTAATATTGCAATAGTTTGCAGACTAGTTGCACAAGTTTTCTTTACTACATCAACGAATCCACCCCTACTGTTTATTTTAAATTGTTTTCGTTTCGCATTTAGCATGACTTTGCATGCTTTATGGTTTTCCTACAGACCTGTTACTTTTTTGTGGCATATAATAATGTTCACGTAAATAATGTCCATTTGCCATTAGTCAGTGTAGATCTTATTCCACGTATCGTGAAAAGAAAATCCATAAGCTCTTAAGATTCTAAGCTCTGTGTAAATGTTTTGCTTCATACTTTTCAAACATTTTCTGGTTTTAAAAAATGTTGGACGTTACTTCTCATTTTTGATTGACATTATTGCCATGAGCATTCTTGCATGCCACTGATTTCCAGAATTTGTTTAGAATACTTTGATGCTTTAGTTTTTGCTGTACCACTTGTATACTCACTCTAAGGTAAATGATGGTCCTGAAAGTACAACTACTTTTAAGTAAATATTTAGTAAAAAAAACTTTACTTCAAATATATAAAAATCATATTCTCTATCTAACTTTTTACAGTAACAATTTGATTTAGATCTTCTTTAATTGGAAGTTGGTGAATTTCATGTATTATAATGAAGTAAGATTCAATTTGATTAGGTCCATCTAAAGAAACTTTTAAAATGTTTTCCAATGTTTAACATGTTATCATTTAGAAACCGTAGGGTCGGTCTAGTCTACTAATTCTTTCGCAATAGCTTTGCTGAGAAAGGCTTAACTGATATGTCAACTTTCATCGAATGCGATGTGGGTAATCTACAACATCAATATATTTTTGGTTGATACTTTCTGGACTTATTCTCATACATGATTAGTTAAAGATATAAGAGCAATATCGATATAAATTTTAGATTATAAATAATAAAATGTAAAAATTGATTATGTATCTTTAAATACTTTTCTGGTACGTTCTGAGCAAAGTTTACCATGCTGCTTATGTAAAATTTAGTTTTTGCAAACAAGCAAAATCGATGTCTCCTAAACTTTTTTCTTTTTTTACGTTAACATCTGCACTGATTGACCTATTTAGTCAGCATATACAACATTTAAAAAAATTTTCCTCGACACATTTTGTGTTCACTTTATACAGTTTGCTTTGCAACTGTTTGATTGGTTTTGAATTCAACACAAAACTTAAATTTCGTGTAAGCGGCTTTTCTCAATATTAAGTTTTTACAACTGTTTTAAGTATCTTCAAGTATACTTAAAAAATACTTTCCATTAAATTTCGTAAGTATATTTGAATAAAAAAAATTTACAACGGTTGAGTAAAAAAAATATAAGGAGTTGTAATTAGGGGAAAGTTTTGGTAAAAATTCAAGGAAAAAAATATTTCATTTAACTGAAATATCATTGAATGAAGTATAAATTCGATTTCTTTGTTTAGTTTTGTCAAACTCTTTAAAGCTTGATAATATAACTCGAAGACTTAAAGTTCTACATCAGGTTTATACGAATTTATACTGTAAAAATATGTTGTATGTAACAGGCGAACATAGTCGAATTATGTCTAAATTGAAAACATTAATATTTCGACTTGTTCGCTCCACGTAGAATATACATGTCACTTACTTAATGGTCCTAGTAAAAAAAGATCTTTCGAAGAATGAAAAGTAGAGCGTTTTAGTTTATTTTTATATAAATTTGCCAAAGGCTAGAATATATCTTCTTTTTTTTATTTTTTATGGATTAATGATTTAATTTTTCTCTGGAAATATTCATATAAAGTCAAACTACAATAGCTAGAGTCACCACCCAACATACCATTTCATAAGCAAAATATAACTGAATTGTAGAATTAGCTTTTCGTAAGAGATTTTCAATAACTCTTTATAAGCACACTTATTATAAGATTAATAAAATACAAAAAGGTGACAGCTTTCAAATTGTGGTTTGAAAATGTTTCACATTACAATAGTTTTTACAATAAAACTTGCTATATACTTAGTATAAATAATAATTTAACAAATATGCTTTCAAATGACTTATGCTCGCTATAGTTTTGTAAGTTTTTTTTTAAAATGTGTTCCAGTTATTTGACGCGTGCCTAAATTTTGCATTATTAGTTTCAGTTTTTGTATTTTGTTCGAACATTTAAACAGTGTAGAAATAAATAAATATGAATTTCTGTTAATCACTCTCATTGCTCTGCTTATGATATTTCTTGCACCTATACTTACATATGTGAATGTACGTGCCTACTTTTAGCATTTGTAGTGGTGTTAACTTTCGAAGCCTTTTATTCCTTTAATACTGAACCGATTTAAATAATATATAGTTAAATCACTAAAGCTCAACAATGTTTAGCATTTGGTAAAAGAATGAAGCAAATCGGCTGACAAACAAATGAGAAAAAGGGATTTAAAAATTTTTGTTTGCCTATTTATATAATAGATAGATAATAATTGTTTCAACTCTTATTTTAAAAAAAGGTTCTGCAGCTTTTCAAATTTGGTTTCCTAATATAGAAGAAGGATCCTTGAGTATAATTGCTTACCATTTATTATTATCTTTTTTATTATCTTATATTTATTATTACCATTTATTATTATGTATTTAAAGCCCTACCCATGTGCCCCAGAAGATGTTAATGTTAAACGCTTCACGTTTATTTATTGCATTTGATATGTTTTTGAAGAAGTTTTTGTTTCTTATGGAGTAGTCAGAATCCACATCCTTAAAATTTACTAGAAAAATTGCATTTGTCATAATTGGTTTTTTCGCATTGCAATCCTTTTACTTACAATACACTAATAAGTATTTATTTAGGATTGCAACAAAAAGAATATTTGATCTTTTAAATAATTATCTTAGAAGACTTTCTTTAAAAATATTATATAATGAGAAATAAAACCTTCCCGTCTAGAACTTCGAATGAAATAATTTCAAAACTAAAGCCCCTCTTTTATAAAAATATTATCAATTAGTATATTTTATTACAGTTTTCATATGAAACTTATAAACGATAAACGTTGCGTTTTACAAAATAATTCCCTAAATAATCTAAATTTTTTTTAATAATAAAACTATCATATATGATTTTTTAAGAAACATTTTGAGTGTTAGATTCTTTTAATACATGTAAGCATACTGAAACATATTTTAAGAGTAAAAAGAACATTTTCATGTGTCACAAACTAACGATTTCATGATGTGTTAGAAAAATAAAGAAACACATTTATTTGATTTCACTCCAGAAAGTAAATGGATTTAATATAACGAAGTATTTTAAGAAAAAAATGCTAACGAAAGCTTTTACAAACTTATTGTGTTCTTCGAGATAAACTTTAAAACCAGAAACTCACACAGTTTTGATTTATTTAGAATAATAAATTTAATCTTCTTATAAGAGAAAGTGTAAAACTTATTGTAAATTATAACATAATAATGTTGTTGTGTACAATTGAAAAAGGAAGAAATAAAACAAATTACTTTGTCAGTTCCTTTTTGGTAAATTTAATAAGTAGAATATGGTTTATTAGAATATAAATGAAAAATGTTTTATATGCTGTGATTTAAAAGAAGAAAAAAAATTCAATTTCTAAACTGATTTGATAACAAACAGAATAAAATTTAAAATAAACAATAACACATAGAGGAGCAAGGCCAGAAGACCCCAAACTTTTCATTTTTCATATCTTGTAATAAAAATTCAATTTAAGAATTATAAAGAGTGTCCCAAAATTAATGCAAGATTTAAATTAAATAGCACACAAAGTTTTAGTTTTTTCATTATTTTTGAGAAATGAAAGCACGTTGTTCTGCCTTGTAGCGCTTCATATTTAAAAGCCCTAAAGGTTACCTGTTAAATTGTTTTTTTGGATTACTAACACTTTGCCTTAATTTTGGGACACTCTTTATAAAGTATGGATAAAGTCATCATGATGAAATTGGAAGTTAATATTAGTAATAAATATTTAGATATATATTTTTTATTATTATTAATACTCCTGGTATAGAATGCAGCGTGAATATGGATCATGGTCTTAAAATATCTACTTTCAAACGTATTACAATAAAGTCAAAGCACATTGTTATACTTTGTCTTTTGCCCTTCCTCCACTGAAATGTACTAAAATTTCATATTCAAAGACATGCTACATTTAAATGGCTCAATTTTCTTTAATGAAAACTCATTTGGCAAGGAAAACGTGATTGTGCATGTTATTCTATTTTTATTTTTTATTTTAGAAAAAGAAAAAATCAGTACCTATGTTGTATGTATTGCTTTGCTACTTTTAACACCCCGATTTAAAAATATTTAATGAACTTCAATAATATTATTTCTTTTGCAATGATATACATGCAATTATTAATAAAAAATAAATAAATAAAACGATTAGACAAGTGTTGTATCAGACATACAAATACGGAATAGAAAAAAATCCAGATAATAGAAGGATTGTCACGTTTAGCCATTACTTACTAATATCCTGATTTATACATCTCGCATATAGGTCTGCTTTACACAATAATAATTATATATAACTAGGATTTTTGGCATCAAAATTTACAAAAACTCACAGCCCTCCTCCTTCGCTAAATGCATGGTAGAGTTCGGGTGACGTGATATAGACAAGTGGGATAGTAACTTATCTCGAAAAATAAAAACTCAAAGCCGACAAAACTAAGCTTGACAATTGCTTCTCCATTGAATATTAATAACGTAAAAACAAATTTACCAGTCATATGATGACTTTGTGAGACCTTGAAAAAAAGTATTTTAAATAATTTAATTTTTATAAGTGAGCCCTTTGTTGCCGAACCAAATAAAAAAAATTTTCTCATTGAAAACTAAACTCGGCTTCAGCTATTGTCGTGTGGATTAAAAAGTTATGTTGTTCAACATACCAATTATATTCAGAAATGGCAAAGAAAAGTGAAATAAGAAGATTGAAAGCAACAGATTCTTCCATGATCTAAAATACATTTAATTCCTAATAAAGCAATTTCAACTTTAGTACAAAAACAGATTGTGAACATAATTTCTACTATCCGAAGATCACTTGTTACGATCATATTTTGTGTAAGAAATCTTAATCTAAGACAGGCGAAAAATTAATCAATAAATTTTAATATTGAATAATCTTTTTAGTGAATAGGAAAAAATTATTTTGAGTAATAAAAATCTTTATTTGAAATTTTGAAATCTTTTTCTATTAAGTGGAAAAGATGAAATACGCCAAGTCGTTGCCATCAGTGTTGATATACATTTTTGCACGTTTTATCGAATCTTTCATAACTTTACACAAGATTTCCAGTGATTGCTGTTCGTACTCCTAAGGGCTGCGATTGCCTGGGGCTTGTTTGCATGAACCCGCAACTTTAAGCAACCCCAAAGAAGGTGGAATGGTTAAGTCAGCCGATCTTGTTGGCCAGGAAAATTCGCGAAAACCGAATATTACACAAGCTTCCTTCACAATTTCCAGCTCCTGCTGTGTGTGCAGTGGAAACGTCTTGTTGAAACCATATGCTCACCAAACCCTGCTCAATTAGTTCTGGCAAATAGAAGTAGTTTATCATGGCCCTGTAGTGTTCGCGACTAACAGTCCAATCACTCTTCCAGCGTGAACGCTGCACCACACAGTGCCTTTGCCCCTAAACCGACTTTTGTTTAGCAGGCATTAAATGGTGCAATGTTGTAGGGGAACATGTTTAAGTCTTTCACTAAAATTCGCTGTAGAGTCCGTTTGGAGATACCTAACTGCGTGGCGCGTATCTGGTTGATGTTTTTATGTTCTCAGCGACATCGGCAGCCACAGACGCCATATTCTCAACAATACAGCCAGGCCGTTGGCGGCCACACGCTACTAAGTCTTTTGTGGTTCCAGTGTGCTCGAGTCAAGCAACTCAGCGGAAGAATATTTGCCCAGTTGCCGCGACACCTTTGCGAAAATCATGCTGCGGTTAAACCACCGACTGATTATTCACAAATGTCAAATATGATTGATGTACGACGCGATTCGCAAAATTTACAACATCTTCCAATAGGGTGATTAATTTTCCGCTGACCATCGTATTACATATTTATTTTATTGTATTTCTTAAGTATTTTTTTTTTGCGAGATTTGTGTTTTCTATTCATTATTTTTTTAAAAAAAGCATTTCAGTATAGAGGAACCCATACGCGTTTCAAACCAATTGCCAACTAAGTCGGTTGTTGTCCAAATCAAGGAGTGAATGGCTCTGGCAATTGATTTGTTTGACAGCAGTTGAATGAAGAAAAATCAAACGATTTTTCTTTGTGTTTAAATCGTCTAGTTTTTTATTAAAATACATAAGAATACCCGGGTAGCCTGTCACACATATCAAGGCTAATACTTTAAACTTTTGTATATGCTAAATATGACTTTTTTATGTATGCTGGCAAAACATTTTTTTATTATCATACAGTTTTAGGCAATATTTATTATTTTCTTTAAATATCGTAAATTTAGGTTTAAAGTATCACATAAAGTCAACTATGCGTATCGAATTATGTTAATAAGCCATAAACGTTCAAAGGAATCAAATGCAATACAATATAAAACCAAATAATGCTGACAAAGTTCGCATTATTATGAAAAGCTATTTTAATAAATCTGTCTTTACCAACACTTTCAACTTATTATATTTAGCAAAAAATTTCATGATTTCTTGAAAAAATAAATAAATATTTTTACTGATTTAAATTGAGCATAAAATTAAAATTTTCTATCAAATTCTTATTGTTTATTTTGTTTCAGTCATAAAAACTATATATAAATTTTAATTTTCAGGGTTATTTTAAGATTTCAACAAATACATTTCCCTCAGCAATTGAGTTAACATAATCGAAGGGATGCATGAAAAAATTGTACTTGTTTTGCTTTTGTAATAACGTTAAAAAAACATTTTACAGCTTAAATGCATGTATGTACGAGTATGATTATCTTTATAATAAATAATTTTCTCTAAATCTATGTATGTACTTATGTATGTCTGTATATATGTAAGTACTGGTACATATGTGATCACACATTTTTAAAACAAAACTTTTTTTCATAGTAACTTTAGAACTACATGTGCTATTCTATTTAAATAAGAGCCAAAAATGAACTAAAATTTTGCAATATATAAGAATTTTATGTCTTCTATTTAAATCCTTTTTTACTTTACTGTCTTCTTTAACACTCCATTCTCAAGGGAGTTTCCCAATGTTTTGTCTCGCTCATTGTTTCTGTACTGCAGCATATGTTAAAGATTGTTTTGGTTTATAAAGATAAGAAGAAATTTTATTATCTTTTGCCTAAAAATTATTTGTGTATTACTTTGCGCATTTTTGTTTAGGGAACAAACCCTATGAAATGATACACCGTGGAGCCTTTTGCCACATAAATGCTTTTACATATACAACTTGCAAGTGGTACCATGAAATATCTCTCGAATGAAATAAGTCCCAACTGAAATGAAAAAAGGACCAACAGAAAAATAGAAGTAACATTCATCGAAAAAATTATATACATAACACACATTTTTTCATATAAAAGTGGGAGTGTTTTCATTATCAAAGTTAAAGTTATTCAATTTTATTAAAAGATTTAATTTTTTTCATTACGAAAAAAGTTCCAAACGAAATTTATTATTAAACTTATTATTCGAGAGAGGTCTCGATATCTATTTTCACAGAATCTTAAGAAGTTTTGTTTGTGGAGGGTTTTATGAAATTTTTATTTGTTTTTTCAATGTTTATTTATTTATAAAATTATTTATCGAATTTGTACTATGAATAAACAAATAGTTGATATTGCTTAATTTATACACTGTCCCTTGACGTGCGCTCTAGTACTTAAATAATTCTAGTTGACTCTTTATTTTTAAATCTTGTTGTTTACAATACCAAGTAATTAATATTATTATTTTGAATAAAAAAAAAGTAGTCTAAGAGTAACAAATAATTAAAAATAATTGGCTTCATTCGGTGAGCCACCGAAACTTACTTATGTTTACATTAGGAAGTGCATTTTTATCTTTAGAAAAAATAGCTGTACAAAATCTGCTATTTTCTATGGTTAATTGATTATTGTATATGTTTTTTTATATTTGCTCTTCTATAAATGTGATGCAATATGAGATTACCATTGCTGTTTTGGATATACCCTTTTTTAGGTTAGGTTAGGTTAGGTTCCATTGGCAGCCGTGATCAAGCACAGCTCACGTGGGTCCATCAATTAGTTCCCGTTGTGCTACCATGTTGTCCCGTCTTCCAAGGGTCCTATGTTATCTGGCTGCTGATATTCTCACGCAGCCACCCGGTTGATTCAATGAAGGAGTGGATCTTTTTTGAATCAATATTAGAGAGACAAGTTTTGTCCCCAAGGGTTCTTTGACCGAAAAGTTTAAGTCTTAGATCATCGAATGCCGGACAATGACAGAGAAGATGTTCCGTCGATTCTTCCTCTTCTTCACCGCCGCAACTTCTACATATGTCATTGTAATTGAGCCCCAACCTTTGGGCGTGCCTCCCAATAGGCCAGTGTCCAGTTATTACCGCGATTAGGTTTCTGAGATGAGGTCTGGATAGCTGTATTGCCCGCTTAGTCCTTTTTTCATCTATTATGGGCCAGATTTTTCTAGTTTCCCTACAGGTAGTTTCATCTAACCATTTCTGAATTACAATAAGGTGAAACTTATGTGCAATAAGTTGTTTACTCATTGGGAGAGAGACGCCTATGCCATGTGTTGAATCGTTACGATTTAAAGTGGAGCCTGCTCGCGCCAACGCGTCCGCGATACAGTTTCCGTGTATGTCCCTATGTCCTGGTACCCACTTAAGGGTAACCGTTGAATGTCTCTCTATCTCGTCCAGAGATATCCGGCATTCCTTGACAATTTTTGATGTGATGAACACATTCTCCAGGGATCTAATGGCCGCCTTACTATCGGTAATGATCTGAATATCCCTACCAGATATTTCGCCATACCGAATGAGTTTTGCGGCTGTGTAGATGGCCGTTATTTCAGCCTGAATGACACTGCAGTGGTCCGGCAGCCTTAGAGGAATGCACCAGTTTAGCTGTTTGGAGTAAATGCCAGAACCGACACCATTCAGTGATTTCGACCCGTCCGTGAAAATTTGAATCACATTCACGGGTGTATGTAGGTCATCAGGGTGGACCGCGTTATCCGAAAAGCTTACAGAGAAGCCAGGATCAAAGATTGGCTCAGGTGTGACATAGTCAACGCTCATGTTCCAATTTATATTATATAGGATGTTGTAATCTCTCCATGCTCTGGAGGCTTTTAGTCTTACTGCTGTGTTCGCAGCCAACTTTTTAGCCAAAGTGTCTGGTGGTAGCCAGTTCAATATCGTGAACAGTGCCTTAGAAGGAGTTGTTCTAAAGGCACCTGTTACTGTTATTGCCATCATTCTCATTATACGTTCAAACTTAGTTTGATGACTTTTCCGCCTAAGTGCCGGCCACCAAACGACTGCAGCGTAGAATAGAATGGGTTTAATGACACATTCGTATAGCCAGTATACATAATATAAATGTCAGAACTATCATGTTGTTGGTGTTGCCACAATTGAAAAACAAATTTCTTGTTGATGTAATAAAAATTTTATAGACAAAAGTAAGAGCTGACTGATTTTTATTGATATTACTTGCTGCTTGTTGCTATATACTTAAATAATTCCTTTTTTCCATATTTCACTAAAGACCCCACTGTGCATGTGCTTTGGTGCTTTGTACAAGGATATATTTTTTTCGTCAAATAATTTACATTGTGTTTTTTAAGGCGGTTGTTGGTAGGTTATTGTAAGGTACTTAGATAATTTAGTTTTAAAGGAAATTGTTGTTTTATTTTCCTGCACGCTAAATATGAGACCAGATATATTTTCTCTTAACAATAAAGGCATCACAATATATTCGGCCTTTTTATGTAAAAAACTTTTTACTAATAAGCTCATGTACTATGCTCTTTACAAAGAATTTTTGTGTAGATGTATGAATATATCTTTTAAGTTATTATTTAAAATAAAAAATATAAGTAATTTATAAATATACGTTTAAAAATCAGGAACACTCAATTGCCCGCCACAAAAAAATGTATATTTAGTTTTCAATAAAAAAATGTAGAATTCTAATTTTGGGATTTTAGAAAGAGAAAATGCTAAATTTAACAAATACTACTAACAACAAAGGGAAATTTTAGTTTAACTACAACTAAAATCATTTATAAAAAAATACCTAATAATTCTGAAATAAAACTCTTATAAAGAAATTTATAAAAGTTTTATTTTTAACGTGTCATTTGCGTATTGGGATTAATTACACTTAGAGTTCACACGTTTCATAGATAGACATTTAAAAAATTGTTCTGTGAATTCTCATAACTTAAAAACAAGTGCTTATAAAATCAATTCAATCATTTCGCGCATAAAGTCGTAAATATACAGAAACAATTTAAATATTCATCCTATGAAAATAGCATCGAAGTAAGAGATTTGCTTACACAAACCAAAAGGATTTACAAATGATTTGTTGTTATTAAAAGTTTAAAAAGGTCGATAGAAAAATGCAAACTAAGAAGAGGAAAAGCCGTAAAATATAAAATAAATCCTTTTGTGCAATGAATTGAAAAACAATAGCAAATCTACAACTACGATCGAACATAAAAGTATCAATGATAGTTGCGACCAATTTAGAGAAAATTGAATTAAACTGTAAAGCCGCCAAGGCCATTAAAACGTGCAAAGTGTACACATCGAACTTTGCGGAAAAATTTTGTTTTGAACGTGGCTGCTATTAAACATTTTATGAAAGGAAAGAAAAATAGAACTCATGAATTTTCGTTTGCATTGTTTGCACTTTAATGATTTAATGCACGAAATAGGTGTTGAAAAGGAAAATCAAATAGTGAAATTATCTGCTATAAAGGGTTTATATATTGAAAAAGAAACAAGTTATGTCGCTACGCCAAACCATACTTACACATATTTCAACAAAATATATGAAGAATTATTCTAAAATAGCATTTATTCAATCACATATATACTTCATGGTCCATTTCTACTAAAAGTGTAAACTTAAAATAGCTTGGGTTTGATATGCATTTAATAGAGAGTTTCTATGTGCATTTCCTATAAAAATACACATCACTTACAAATTATTTTATATGAATACACATCAAATTATTTAATGAAATTATTATTTATTAAACAAATTCGAGTTTTTGTGTATTTTTTATTTTATAGTGCACATTACAAGAGTTTTGATATATAAAATGAATATCCATATAAAAATTGATTTAGATTTTTTAAATGGTTTTCGTTTAAACAGTGTCATCTTCATACACAAACTTTTTTTGAGGTAGTCAAAAATTTGTTTTTAAGGTTTTGGACAATCAATATTCTCCAATGAAGACGTTTTAGAAATATAATAAAAGTTTATATTGTTGGGAGATTGATTGAACAAAAGTTATGTAATGCTAGAACAAAAGTATTGCTTGCCCTTCTGAAAGAATAACATGTTCGTAGATAGCACTCTTTGAGTATAAGCCATCGATATATATCCTTTTTATAAAATGTGGATTACGTTGTATAACATAAAAATATATCAAGGATATAACGAGTCATTCTAGTCTAGGGAAACAAAAAATATATACTCGTATAGTGTCGTGTTGTACCAATTTTCCTGAACGAACCTATCCTAATGACTGGCGAAAAAGGGAATGATACAAAAAGTTCCTGCGTTGTGACTGGTGTAAAGAGGGCGTATCACAAAACTACAACAAAAATGCTTACAAAATTCTCTAACTCTACGCAACATCGGAATAATTACATTTTATTTTTTAAGTTTTTCGGTAGCATAAACTTTTAAGTGTCTTTTAAATTTTTTTTATTTATGGCCATGATTACAATAATTAAGATATTATCTGATTAAAGCAATAATGAATTTGTTGATTTAGACCAAAAAATTTGCAGAAACTTATATTAATCTAAATCGAAGTTGTACCGACTGAAAAGCTAACACCAGCTAAATAGGGTACATCTTAAATGCAGTAATTTTGTCAAAAGTCTCCTAATGCAAATTATTGACCGTGCTGCTACATATCAGTGCACCTACGGCAGCATCTTTTACACATCTTTTACTGTTGCAATGTTTTGCAGACCGGTTGCACAAATTTGTTGCATTTACGATTGTGCCTTACAAAATAATAAAAAATATAATAAAATTTTTATTTTTTAAATACATTTTTTACATATAGATTTATTGTTGTGAAATTTTAGACTCGTTTGGAGAAAGGCCTTAAGGAACTATTCTGTGGCTTGTTCATTGAGGACTAGATTTGGACAGATTACTCTAGGATAGTTCTATTACCAGTTGTTAAGAAGCCACTACTTGGACTGGTATGAAGAATACCACCACAGGACAACTACGCAAAGGTTAGGTCAAGAACCTGTCACCGAATAATTATGTCAATTGAATCCCTCCAATGACAAAGCTATGTAAAAGTCACCGGTACTTCTCATATAGAGTTCCGGAACTCAAACTAGTTACTAGTCCCTGGGAGCCAGCCACGTGATGTGTCTTGTAATAGGTTCTTTTCCCTCTAGGGGAGTTAATATTAAAATATTTTGGCACTTTTTTATAAAAAACGTCATAGAGAGTCTAACAATCCCTAATTATAGTATACATATATTAGGTTAACGTAAAATAATACGAGGAACATTTTTGTGAAACATATTAGCCCCTTTTTAAAAAAAGTTCAAAACCCCCTATTAAAAAGCAGTATACATTTGAAGCTAAATTTCTAACTTATGACATTTTTTTCCTTTTTCTCTCATTTAGAAGATTTTTTTAATCTTCTATTTTTGCAAATTTAACTTAAGATTTTTTTCATAATATCATGTCTAGTGTTTTGTTTCAAATTTAAATGCGCATTTAGTTAATTTTGATTTAAATTTACGTTGCATTTTAACACAGTTGCAGGCTTTCAGTCCTACATTAGGGTTCTCTTATTAAATTATGATAAATATATGGCTGCATTTTGAATTTATAGATAGTTTCAACAAAAGTCAGCAGTTTTTCCTCAATATTTTTTAAGGAATTGAAAATCATGAAAAAATACTTTATTTTTTCCTTTATTCGTTTAAAACTGAGTAAACTTTTTCCACAAAATGAGTACACCATCGGTTGATTCGTTTTCATTAAAAAAATTATTTTATATAAAAATGGTTTCTTAACAGGATTGATTTAAATTTCCCAAGCATATTGACAGATGAGGTCTAGGAAATTGTAAAAAGCAGAAAAACATGCCTCTACGTAAATTAAATGCAGTGAAACAAAGATAGAACGGGGTAAACGTGAAAGAAAGTTAGAAAAGGTAGAGTTTAGTAGAATAACTAGATATGTGACTAAACATCAGCTGTTGAACATTCAAAAACTTAGCTCTTTTTCAAGCAATGGTTTAAAAGATTATTTAAGAGATTAAACAATTTAACAATCCACCGTAGTGGTTTCGTCAAAACATTTGGGTTTGAGTAAAGTATTTTATTTAAGGCATGTCGAAAATTAAATTTTATGAACCCGTCTTCTCTATGCAACCCAGCGTTGTTTCTAATATCAAAACATATTAAATTCATTTCAAATTTCCAGCTGTACGAAAAATATTTCATTACAACTGATAAAGTAAGTAAGCTCATCAATTTGACGTCGAAAAATCAAACACCAAATCACTTTCTAAGTGTTGCAAATACCTCGATAAGATTTACTTAAATCCAGAGTAGTCAGTATAAACATAGTATAGGGTGGTTTTTTACGTCAGTATAAACATAGTATAGGGTGTTTTTTTACTCCCTATAACTTTTTAAGTTTGTAACATTTCTTTGTTTGACAACCAATTTGACAAGCTACAGTTGTTTAGTGGTTATTTTGGTTTACTTTTTCAAAATAAATAGAATTAAATGCTTTCTCAATGTTGTAATCTTAAAAATACACAAAAAATACTGACAAAAATAAAAAAATTAATATAAAGTGAATATTTTTTGAACAAATTGGTTGTTAGTAGTTTTTAATCCAAAGTGATTACTAATTTTTTTTGCTAAAGTTCGTAACACTTTTAGTGAGAAAGAATTGGACATTCGACAATATTCCAAATGAACTAGGGAAAATTTTAACATTAACTAAGCAATATTCAAGCATTATTGACGAAGATTTACCTTTCATATAAAGCCAAATTCATGGCAATTAATACAATATATTGGTATTTTACTATTGTTTAAAGTTCTTTAAGGCTTAAAAAATACCCTTTAAAACAAGTAATACCATAATATTATTAATAGAATGGCCAAAAATTGTTTGTTTAATTTATCGTGCGAAACAACAAATACAAATTCTAGTGTTTATAACTTATATATGTATATGTAAATATCGTATTTAGATAGAACTTAAAGATAAATTAAATTTAGATATGAAGTCAACCACTGGACATTAGCTGGTACAGCTTTCTTAGAACCAAATTGTTTGGCAGCTGGTTAATTTTATTGTAACTCAGACATCAAATATTTCAAAACAAAGAAAGTTTTTTAAGAAGCTATTCTTTAGTTGATAAAAACATATTATATTTTTAGCACATTTCTAAAGAATACCTCTCGTCTGAAACAAAATCTTAAAGAAAACGCTAATATGTAAAATATGAACGATGATCTCATTTCAAACAATTTGTAATACTTGTCATTAAAACCTTCTTCCCTTTAATTATCATTAGAAGAATTAGTTAAAGCATATTAAAAAAAACTCACTCACAAGTCCTTAAGCGCATTTTAAAAATTAATTACTATGTATGAGTTTTAAGAAACTGTTGTTTCCATTCGAAAATCCTACTGACAAAGTATTTGTACAAACTAAAATTAACGACTTCACATTTACTCAACAGAAACACAAATAAGATGTTTAAAAGTACCTTAAACATTTTTGGCTTCAAAGTTTATAAATCATTTGTTTACCAATATACCATATGAAGACGACAGCTTATTTTAGAACACTAAATTTCTTTTAATGAATATATATTGCAGTATTATAAAATAAATGAAAGATTTATTATTTGGTAATAGTTTGTGTTTTTTAACACATTTTCTTCTTTGTCAGAGAGAGAGAGAGAGAGAGAGAGGGAACAAAATAAGTTAATTCTTAATAAACTAATTTATATCATTAATGGAGATATAAAATTCTTGATTTCGGTAACTGATTTTCGTTTTCGTGCAATTTAAATGGAAAAGCCAGCGAAATGAAGTCTTTCAAATACAAATAACTAATTTCGTTGTAGTTCTTTAAATAAAACTTTAATAATAATCGTAGCTCTATTGATTATTAGATTTTATTAAACAACACAATTACTGTTAACAGTTACCTTTACTTTTAAAATTATATGCTTGAAATATTTGGTGATGACTGTCTTATATAGTAAATTTTTAAGTCATACCTGGTTTATTAATGAAGATATTGGCTATAACACGTAAAAGACAGATATATAATAATCATGACAGCATTCTGTAAATTAAGAATGAATTTTATTTAAATTTTTCCCAATAAGCTCACGAATTCATTGATTTTTCAAAAATTGCTTATAAACATTGTATTTTTCTGGGGCTAATGCAGATCATTAGGACACCTTTACCAAAATATTAAGAAAACTCCAGAAATTTTGTTTAGTATCATTATTAAAAATAAAAATTCAAACATCAGTCAAAAACGTTTCAAGTTTAGCTTGCTTTTTTAATTCTGAAACATGTTTTATGAACATATTTTTTATTTTAGATTTTTTGCCAATTAACGCGCTACATTTATGTTTTTCAAACTATACCTCTTTTTAAATCGTTAGCCAGTGACAAAGTTTTAACCCATAAAGGACTAAAATCGAACAATAACTAAAATATATATAATGAAAAAATATATATACTCACGTATAAATATAAACTTTACTCGCTCCCGGTCTGTCAGACTAATGTTTGCAAAGCATACAAAACATATATTAGAAAATTTTAATGTGAACCCATTTATTTGTACAAATTCATGTTTTTAGTAATATAAAAATAATAAAAATTAAATTTTTAGAGAAAAAAATTTTTTATTAAGACTTTTAGTTTTTGTTTTTAGTCCTTGTAAAATATAGCTAAATTTTTTAAGAGCTAAAATACATAACAAAAAATATATTTCCATTAAAAGCAAGCAAACTTAAATTTAATAGATCATAGAAAAAAATATAAGGAATAAAAAATATAATCTAATCAGAATTAGTACAATAGTTTCCTAGTAGGTTCCTTTTAGCTTGGCCCGTTTACACCAGTAAGTTGAGTGACCAAATTCTTGGTACGTGTTCTTACTGCCGTTGAAGGAACATTTTTTCCATTTTGTTTGGTTGTCTTTTCCTATGTAAAAGTTACTGGAGGTGGCAAAAATTTCTGGTTCGAAATCCGTATCGTTTTCTTGCTCTATATCACTTTTTTCTTCATGTACTTCAATCGAATTCTCATATTCACTGTCACTGATTTCGTTGTAATCAGAAATCATCTTCTGACATTAGTCATACTTGTTCTTCGTCCATTTTGATATTAAATTAAATTCTATGAGTTGCTTACAAATACATAATTTCATAAAAATTAATCAAATATATTTAAATTTTATTTACGTAAAACTATTACACCAATACTCACGTCGGTATCACTGACCAATTTTCGCTATTTGCACACACACGCCTTGCTTTCACAAACTTTGAGACTGCACTAAATTAAAGTTTATTGAGAATGATGAAGCTAACGTAAATTACAATACGATCGGTCTCACGAATCGTATGCATAAGTATAGAAAGGTTAAGTTTCTAATGAAATCGAAATACAATAGAAAAATACAAAAATCAATAAACAAAGCGATTGAAATAATACGTTAAAATCAAGCAAACTTGCTTACAATTTTTTTTCAGTGCTGTGCAATTTGTGGAGCAAATACAAATCGTTATTTAGACTCTGATATAATATTTTAGTTTAAAGTATTTATTATCAAACAGACTTTCGTGGGCCTTGACGGATTCAACAACCTTGAGAAACATTGCAAACTAATTTTCAAAATGAGCGCTGTGTTGCCCAAAGGGACTGTTATAAATAATTTTTGGCCAACGCGAGCGATATACAAAAGGCAGTGCAAAAATTACTCGAGACTCCTTTGCAATGCGTACCCATAAAAATGAGGAAAGTGTTTAACTTAATCCAAGAACGTCGACTCGCCATAAAACTCAACAGCTCAACGTTCCACGCGCCATTATGGTGAGAAATTTTGCCAAAGCTCGCAGTTTTTTCGATTGCAAGGTCCTTACCGAGGTTTGCAACAAAAGACAAATGAACATCCACTTCTATACGGTTTCTTTGCCTCACAGAAGCCACAGACGGACATTGGATATTCAACTCGGCGGCCATGTTAACAAAAAAAAATTGCCGCGTCTGGAAATCGAAAAGACCCACATTGCATTGTCAAGAATCATCCACAGAAATTTACAGTTTGGTGTGGAACTTAGAGTGGTGGCACAATTTATTTTTTTCGAAAACTCATTTGGAAATGCCATCTTAGTGAGATAGAACCAGAAATGGGCAAATAACTCTTGGAAAATTGTACGGACAGGGTAAAATACCGAAAATGCAGCCGCGGCAATCTCCTAAATAAAATCGAGTTGCATAAATAAAGGAAGCGTTTGTTAATTCCAGTAAAGCCATAATATACAAAAATAATATAAGTTTAATTTATTTTATTCAATTTTTAAAATTTAAAATTATTATTAAAATTATGAAAATTATATACATTTTATACTTCTTAAATTTTTTTCTAATTTTTCCAAACTTTTTTAGCACAGTTTTTCATTATATTCATTAGTCAATTTTTTTAAATTTTGTTATATGTTTTATAAGTGTTTTACTTTGGAATATAAAACGTTTTTAGACCAACGACTACATGATCCTGGAAGCGGAAGTATAAGTAAATTTATTCTGATGTAATTTATCTGCATTTTATATTTTTACTTAGTGCTTTAAGAATTCGTAGGACTGGACTAGTCTGGGACACGCATGTCTGCATATTATAATATATTATAAATTATAGCAATTGCCAGAGTCTATATTATTAAAATGGCTTTTAATTGACAGTCTAAACTAATCAAATTCTAGAGCGAGGGGTGATGATGACCCTGTACGCAGTGGTCGTAAGATATATTTCCATAATTGTTGATTGCTTCAGTAGTTAATTGCTCTCAGCTTTTTCTAAGTCTAAGAAATCTTAAAAAACTTTTAAACTTTTTTTTAATGTATTTTTTGTTTTTGATATGTTCAAGAATTCTTTAAATTTTTTTTATCAAGAAGGTATTACATTTTAGTTTTAATTTGTAAAACACTCAAAGGAGCAATAAACAAATACCCTTTATACTTGTGTTTGTGATGCTATTAAGAAAATTTTTTCATGTAAGATTTCTTACGTAAAATCATTATAATCTTTATGGCCATTACAATTAAGTTCATAATCTTGTTAAATTAACCCACAAAACTTAAAGTTTAAGTTTACTTAAAGATTAATTACTACTGTTACTCAAATAAAACAAAAGTGTTTTCTGAGGTTTCTTTAAAATACGTATGTAAAATCTTCAGTTAATGACTTGTAATTTTCTTTACATAAACACAAATTGTTTATTTGAAATAGGGTAAGGGAATATGTGTTTCTAGTCGGGAAAAGGACACGCTCATATTCCCGGTAAAATTTCGTCTAGTGGATATTACAAAAATATCATTTCAAATATATACTGATTTTATTTCAAATGCTTCTTCATATTATATTATATGAATTAATATAACACAAGGCAACAAAATTAAAAATATTTTAAAAGCTTGAAAACCCACTATACAATTTTGAAGTATTGTGGTTGCACTAGCATAAATATGGTACAATTTTAAATTCTATGGAGCAATTTTTTTTTAATTTTTGAGTAAAATTATAAATATTTTTAAACGTTTCTTTTACTTTTACTTTTTTTTTGTATACACAAAATTTTTTTTTTTTTTTTTTTTTTTTTTTTAAAAAGAGAAGTAACACTCAGGCAATTAGTATGCCTACCAACCCGTAGGTGTGTTACCTTCTTTGGGAAAGGGATAGTGAGAGAGGACAGATGGTGAAAGAGAGAGAAAGCTTAATTTTTGCAACTCTGATATTGCGCGCTGTGTTAGTTTTTAGATCAGTGTTGCAGCGCCTTTGATGTCAAGTAGGCGCATTAAATGTGTTTTTAAGCTTTTGTAGCCATTTTATTCATTATTTTACTTCGCCGGCGATTTTAATGTGAATGTTCTTCTTTCGATTGATTAAATTTTGAAAACACTGTTCCCATGCTATGTAAAAATTTTTACATCGGAAATGCTTTACATAGTAAGATTGGCGTACTTTATTGCAAAACCCTGTCTACAGTACTGATTCTTTTCTGCCTGCAATACTGAATTATTGGATTAAATGTATTAAACGGTTGAAATTTTGTATATTATTATTTAAATTTATTATAAGAAATAATATTTGAAAATAAAAAAATAAATAAATAACTTTTACAAACGATAAATTCTGGAATTTTCTTTTATTCGATTTTCTACTATTGTTGAATAACGAAGTATTCCGCACTCAATTCTAATAGATTTTCAGTAAACGGTCTAACTGACTGTGCATGTACTGTATTTTAATGCTCATGTTGCATCCAAGATTCTAAAAGTAAGTTAACATTTCATTGACGTGCGCAACAAATTCACCACCCCTTTTTTCCTAAGGAATTTTGAATAAACGATGCATTCTGATATTGAAATGTCAAAATCAGCATCTTTCACCAATTTGCAAATTTTGTGGGCCGTCAAATGCTTTCAGCTTTTCCATACTAAGATTGGGAAAATTCCTTGAAATATACTAGAAAGATTCAGTGTCTTTGTTAAGTGCTTTAACATATTATGTCATCAGACCATGTTTAATGTGAAGAGCGGGTAGTATGATGCGTGGAACCAGTGTTTCCCATTGTTTTCTCTTCCAATGTTCTGATTTAGCTCTGCTGTCCCATAAACATATACAACAAGAATTTTTGGTAAAGTCGCTTTGTTGCCCCAAGGGGAAATTTACCATCTTAAGATCAACACAAATTACCCAGCTATATTTATCATATATTATATAATATATATATTTATCTTCTTGATGAACAATGCAATTACGAAGTATTCTCCCTTTACTTTGGTGGAATTTTCGATCGGCATGGATTGAAAATTATTTCCATTATGCAAAAGGACACACTTGAAGCTGCGTTTTGATGAGTCGATAAATAAACGGAAATCGTTTGAATCGTATCTCTGTAGTCAATGAAGCTTGTACTTGATAGCCATGATGCATCAAATCTATGTAGTGGTTGTTCAAGCCCGTTTTTACTGTTAAGCTGTGTAATAATATTAATATAGTATTAATTAGAAAGTTTAAAAAAATATTTATTTAAATTATTCACTTAAACTAGAATTGAAACTTATACTAATGACAATTAATATTTTAAATGCCGAATTTACAGATGCAATAAAATTTGGTGGCGTGATTGATTTCTTGGTATTTAATGGCAAAAGCCGCACGTTTTGCTGGTGACTGAATTAATAATTAATGGTGCTGGAACTTTTTTTGAAATATTGCAGTTGCAGCGTCAGCAAGATAATTGTTTTAAAAAATTGGTTTATTTAAATTAAACTATTTCTGTTGAAGTGCTAATATTTATAATGTTAACTTATTTACATAAGTTCATTTTCAGCAGGCACTTTAGAAGTGAGGAAAATATAATTTTGATTCAAGGTAAAGTAGATATATTAAAATAATTGAATTTTAAATATTCGTTTACACTATTAGAAAAGTTTAATTAAGCAAAATTTTTACATATACTTGAGAAAAGTCTCCTCAAAAGTTCTTATCTCGAAAAAAAATATGCAGGAGCATTATTGCAGAGATCATTAATTTAACAATATCAGATCGAGATGCAATACTATTGCATAGTTAAATTCTATTCTTGAAGTAAACCACACATTTAGAACAATTTTGGAATACCTAATGGAAACTTTAAGCGTTGCAAGTACTAAATTTTAATTCGTTAATGATTACAGTCAGAGATTTTGAGTCTTTATTACACTGTGTCTCACACAGTTTCATACGGACTTATTGATACGCCCTCGTATTATAGCGCGTGATAGACTATAAGCTTACTAGTCTTATGTTAATAAATAATGAACTGAATTTCCTATGACAACTATTTAAACAATCATATTTACTTATTTTGTAACTCATTTTAATTTTTTTATAATTTTAATATATTTAGTTGTTTAACCCTTTAATACGAATATTTTGTCAAATGAATGAATAGCCACTACAGTCTGCCAGCCTCTCTAACAACAGATGTGCAAACATGCAACACTTTCCTGTAACAATTTCACTTCTTCGATTGCCCAAACCTGTGTAGTAACAAACGACTTGAATTGTTTTCCTTAAGATAAATTACTGCGATATTCAATTATGAATTTTGAAAAATAGAAATGTAACGCTTTTGTGTGGACCTCACTTTGTCTTGGACTAAAATTTTTTCAAAACTAGCTGCTCTCAATAAAATATTAATATAAAATTAAATATTACATACTTACGCATTTTTAACGTTTCCCTTCAAAACTTTAGTACTAATATTGAATAAGAACATATTTAAACATTCGTTCAGCAAATAACTTTAAACTTTCAACTTGCATTAAACAAAATATAAAAAAGTTAACTATAAGAATAATTTAAATGAAATTTTTAATGGTAAAAGTTTTATTATTTGTGTCCAAATTTCTTTTTTAAACCTAATTGTCACTTCGTTAAAAATGCAAATTTAGGACATCTTTATATTTCTAGTTTAGTTAAAAGCTGTGAAAACACTGGTAGAAATTAATTAAAAAAGGAATATAAATATTAATTGATGTTTATGGTTGCAAAAGTTACCTGACTGAGTTATAATTTGGTTAATTAAAAAACCTACAACATTTTTCGTAGAATCTAAATTTATTGAAATTTAAAAAAAATACATTGTTATAATATTGCCAGAGAAATATATGTGTATATATTTAATTGGGCGGATGCAAACGACAACCAGAAAATTTGTTTGAATTATACTTGGCTTTTTTTTTGTCTATGGTATCAAATTAAATAATATTATAGCGTGAAATCAAACAAATGAGAGACCAAACTGGCATATAATTTATATTAAAAACGGTATAATGGTGCGAAAAATCATAAAATTTTAATATCATCTTATCAGGAAGTTTGGATTAATATCCAAATGTAACAAATTATTAGGAAATAAAATAGGTAATTTTCTCTCTAGGAAAAATAATGTGTTAATGTATCACTCATACATACAGTGCGCACAAAAAAATCTTCTGAACGAAATGTATTCTCATAAAAGCCTTTTGAATTTGTAAATCCTTAAATGGGGACCTATTTTAAATAAACTTTATTTTTCTTCAAAACAAAATTCTGTTTGCTTATAAAAATACTACAGAAAATCTTTCATTAAAAAAAACCTTTTCGCCGATTGCTACTCAATTTTTATAAGTTTTTCTCTAGATAGTAGTTTAACAGGACACTAACTTAAATTAGTTCAAGAAATAATAACTTTTCAAACAAAAATTTGCTTGTAATGATATACAAAGTGCTGTGCGAAATACTCAACATGTTCGCACTAAATTTGTAGAAAATATTTCAGATATTAATTTCAGGATATATGAGAAGTATGCAAATTTTTTCTATGCTATTTTTCAAAATTTTATTTTTACTCAATTTAGTGAACCAAAAAGTGCTTAAAAAATTTCATAACTCTTTAATAGCGCTATTTTCGTTCACTTACGAAGCACCGTCCGGACAAACGGTTTTATTTTTAAAGATTATCATGCATATTTAATCGCTTTTGGAATGTTAAGATCCACTACTGGTGGAAAGATTCTTTACATTATGTTTTTACAAATCGTATATTGCCATAAATCTAGCGGTCATCTATGTAGCTGGAATATTTTAAGTGAGCAAACCTGCTAATTATTTATATGCGAGGTGAACTATTGATATTTCGGGAACTAGCAGCACTTATGTCAATAGCTAAAATCTGGCTGCACCATAACAAAGTTTGGCATTTTTTAGCATAAACGAACTGACAACGTTTTGATGTGCAAGTACTATTTGTTTTATTTACAGCGAGCTCAGAAAATCACAAAAACAAAAAAATGGAAATTTCAAGAGAAGGTTTTCGTTGGAATAAGAATGTGTCGATCAACTCAGTTCTCTGTATGGTGATAAATCACCATCAAAAACCACAGGAATAGTAAACTCAATCTGGTCGTAGTTCCGTCACCGATAAATTCCGTGAAGGCCGTACAAAATCTGTTGTTGATATCCAACATCGTCGTGTGACATATTGTGAGATAGAGGCAGCCTTGCTCATTAGTTTCACTTTAATACTTTAATACATAATTTATCAATCGCTCAAAAAAGGAACGCGTCAAGTGGTGTAAGGAAATTATTAAAAAACTCAATCGTAGTGCTTCAAAAGACGGGTGTAAAATCATAACAGGTGACGAAACATGAATATATGCTTACGAACCGGAAACAAATAACAATCGACAGTGTGGGTATCCAGTATGGGCTAAATCCAACAAAAGTTGTTCGTGGAAGAAGCACAGCGATGCAGGTGGTTGCCTAGTTCTTCGGCCGAATGGCTCATGTGGCCACTGTTCCGCTTGATCAACGTATTACTGTCAATTCTGAGCGGTGAACGACCATATGCTTGCCGTAAGGCTTCGGAGAACTAACACTCGAAGACGAATCATTTTTCATCATAACAATGCGAGCTCTCACACATCTCGTCAAACAGGTGACTTTGTGAGCAGTCAAAACATTGAATTGAAGACTCATGCTCCATACAGTCGTGACTTGACACCCAAAGACTTCTTCTTGTTTCCGAATATCAAAGGTAAGCTGCGTGGTCAATGAATTACGAGCGCCGAAGCAGCAGTTGAAAGGTTTAAAGGTTTTGAAGGCGTCTGAAGAGAAATGAAAAAGTGCTACTCGTATGACAAATCGTTTCAACGAATACAAAAGTGTATTTAAAAATGTTTGTTATTATTTGCTATTCCCGAAATATAAATAGTAGTCCTCAAAGACATGAAATCTTTAGTGAAATCCTTATTCGACACACACACAAGAAAAACATACAACAAATTTATTGTATCCATTCAATAGATACATAGTGATAGTGATTGGGGAACTACGACATAATTAGTAATGACCTGAATATAAGTTAATCTTGTATTAGGCTCGTTGTAGTACTTTCTCACAACGAACTTTCCAAATGAATTTCAAACACTTATTATTTTATTTTATTGCAAATTTCATTTAATAGTTAAGTAGGTAATAGTTTTATTCAACTTAAGTTATAACTTTTAGAAATTCAAAATACGTTCTACTGTGTAGAATTGTTAACTTAAAAGTTTTAATTTTATTTATTTCAATGTATGCTTTGCTAATCACTTTTATATGGAATGCTCCATAATCTCTTGTTTGCAGATAAATAATTTATTACAATTTAAATTTGTTAATATTGTTTTTGCGATAGCTTTCTATGTATATTTTTTGCTAGACTTATTTAATTACTGGTTTTATAGTTAAAGATTGAAGCTTTTTTTCTTTCTCGAGGTACAAGCTCCATAATAAAAATATTGAAACTAAAAACTGGTTTTACAAAATCTCCGCTATGCGTTTTTTTCTATATTTCTTCTTTTTCGAAAACTTACTTTAATTCTTACAATTACTTATTAAAATGACATTTTTTAATTTTTTCACTGTTTTTTGTTTTTGCTGCGTTCACATAAATTAATAGTAGTCTGATCAGCTTACATAGTTTTTATAACATCTTGCTTAACAAGAAAAATTCTTACAACAGAGATCTTCACAAAAAGAAGAAAAAGTAGGCATAAAAGTTTGTTGTTGAGCAAAATTTAATGTAAATACTATTCAATATTTTTCTTGAAAACTTAAATAATATTTATTATGTTTCTTGTACAAACAAGTCTGTTAACTTATACAAACGGTTGTTTATTTTAAATTTGTGTAATACTTTACAAAGTGCTTAGTATTTTACATACTTTCTTGGGTCTTTGTTCACATTCAAAACTAGTCCAACGCAACTGAAAACTTGCATATTGATTCAATATTTTATCCTGTGAAATGTTTGTCACAATTAAATGTTATGCAACCATTCCGCGGCCCTTAAATAAAAATTGCAAAAATATAAAAATTTTGCTCTCATTTTGAAAGAGTTGCAATGGTTTAAAAACAAAAAAATATTTTCTAATAGATATAAAATAATTTATATTTTTAATAAACAAATTCTTGGCCAATAATAATATTTTGCTTTGAATCCAGTATACAAACTAATATTATTATATTTTAAAATATCCAACACATGGTGCATTGCAGTATTGACTCTGTCATTATTTGTTTAAATATTATGATATTCATTGTAAACTACTCTTGTGTGAATGTAAATACAAGTAAATGTAAATGGCCATTCTTATTACGCTTATTGGCTAAACAAACGTTTGCGGTTGAATAAAATTACATGTAAAAAAATTGTGTAAATGTTGAATAAACACAGAAAATTCGAAATGATATAGTCAATAAAGTAAAACCTCATCCGCATATGTATATTTCACGAGGTTACAAAATTTTTATTAGTGCTAAAAAAAGTAGCCACAGTTAAAAAAATTATTTTCTAATTTATATGTACATTGTACATACTACATTTGTGTTTGTTTTTCATCAAATATCGTTGCTTAAAAACAATTTTAAATTTAATAGTCTTTATTTAATATAATTGATGTTGCAAGAACCTGCTGGAAAAATAATTGTTAAATGGCAAATGGCAATGGGAATGAATATAAAATAAAAAAGACTGGAAGAAAATCTGTGGCAATGTGCAATTCTTTAAAACAGAGAAAAATTAGAATCAAAATATTCGTTTTATTTTTTGCGAAAAGAAATAAAAATACACTTGTTCCCATATACCTCAAATGATATAATTTTTAGTAAATTGTCTTACTGCTTTTATTAATTTATGTATTTAATTTTATGTATTAAAAAATCATTCAACTGAATTCAATCTGGTTAAGGAACTTTTAAAAATATATATACATAACTATAATTTTATTGTCTATTATGAAAGTACGTTCATTAAATTTAACCAAACAAAATATATTTTGAAAAAATTTAATAGAACAAATTGTGGTTTGCTTGTACTTAAAACTTTTATGTTTATGAACATTGGAAATGGTAAAAAAATCCATGTAAAAGTTTGAAGAAGTGGATATTTTTTTAACAGTACTACAAACTTTTTCAAATAAAAAAAAATAAAGCACAAGAATGTTTGTATTATCATAGCCCATTCATAGCTGTCGTAGCTAAATAATAAATAATAATATATAAATTAAAAAGCTGAAAAATTCGCTTTTGTTTGCACTAAAAATTATGAAGTAATCAATTTGATTTGTAGTGATTACGATTTACGAAACTATTTTTTTTTTACCCTTGTCAATAATATAACTTTGCTATAGGATAAACAATAGGGGTGGGTCAAAAATGTTTTTCTCGTATCGACTGCTAATAGCATAAATATGTTACATTTTTGTCTACATTAGATCCCTGTAAAATATTATTAATTTATTTTTAGTTTAAGAGCACGCGCTTTGACCTTGAATTTCCTTAAAATTTGAAAATAACGACTATATCCCTTTTTTTACATAACAACAAAGTATTGTATTGCAGATAAGCATATTACTGTATCCTAATGACTTTGAGGTTCTCGAGAAACTACCCCTGCAAAGGACCCTGCCACAATGGCTTAGCTAACAGCTCTCCAGGAAAAATATCCCATACTTGAAGGCAAACAAAAGCAAATAGAATTTTACGTTTATATATTCCTACATCAAATTCGAGATATCAGCTACAAGTATTAGCAGAGTATTGTGTAAAAGCTTATGCTTTGAAATAAAAACTAGGGTTGTCGTTCGAATGAAAATTATTCGAATAATTCGACCAATTTTTACTTTCATTTTCGTTTGAACGAACATTTATTTTTCAATATCGAATAAAGAATTATTAGAATAATTATTTCGAATAATCGAACACTCGAACAATTATTAAACGACATATAAAATTATTAAATCCTTTAATATTATTCCTGAACTCTGGGAATTTCCTATTCAATACTAACTTTTTATAACATGCAACAAGAACCTAAACAAAGCAGTACGCAAATCCTATGTTTTCACACTTATTTTGTGATAAAAATATGTATTACGAATTACCTCAACTACGATGAGGAATTTGATAACGTTTCTTCAGTAAGTGATAATGTTTTATTAACTGATCTAAAAAAACTAAGTAAAAAAGTATAGAAATTGTTCTAATACAAAAATAGTTAACAGTATTGATGATGGCTTGAACTATTTAGAAAAAAAAAGAAAAGAACATACAAACTCGATATGATATATAATGACGTTTTAACCGCAAATTTGTTACTCTATATTCGAACAAAAAATATATCTTGAAAAAACACGAACAATTGATAACCTTAATACCAAATCCAACTTGCAAACATGCATCTAAAAATTTTTGGAAACTGGTAATAGACTCACGACTCACCTTCGTGCGGAGTCAAAAATCGCGTAATTCAATGCAACGCTTATTTTGCTCACCCAGAAAAGTTTCTTCTTTCAATGTTGTTGGATGAAAAGCAAAAGTGAGAGAACCGGCAGCCAGATGAATTCAAGAGGCACGAAAGCAACCTCGCGTATTTAGGTCCCTATCTGTAAATTTTGACGCAAGTAACTTTTACTTTGAAGCTATGAATTGGAATGAAAAGTTTGTAGTTCCACCAATTCTTCGAAACATCACTAATCAAAAAATAAATGCACTAGTCGAGTGTCCAGAAAGTGACAATCTAATTTTCGCCCAGCTACCACGGCATACTCAGGCGTTGGAATGAACTGTGAGAAGGATTCATAGCTATATAAAAAATCAAGAGAAGTTTTAATACAGACGAAACTTGAATCAAAAAGAGAGATGCCCAGATTTCACAGTAAACAAGATTTTGTGACCAAAAAAATAACCAACATAATTTCGTGATGTTATTGTTTTATCTTGTATAAAAAACAGTGTGTTAATTTTTTGAAGTTTAATTAAAAATGTTTTCAGTTGGAAATAAAATATTAAAATTTAAAAAATGTTTTTCTCAAGAATACGTAAGATATGATATTTTTTAAATTTTTTTACAGCAATTTTTATTTGTTTTAATATAAAAAAAATAATGCTATTACAATATAATTTGAGAACTTTACAAATAGAGACTCAACAAAGCCATTAAGTGTGAAATTAACACGCACCAACTCTTCACAATCAATTTATATTTTCCTGTAAAGCATCCTGCAGATTCTTGATTTTTCTTTTAATTTTTCATATCTTAATTTTAAAATTTTTTCGATATTTAAAGCAGTTAATCAATTTAAAACTATTGTCAGAGTTCTATGCCAATAGATTACAATAGTTTTGAAATATTTTGCTGGCAACTTCTGTGAAAGATACTTGTACAACACATATATTTTTGTATGCTTTTCATATGTCGAATGTAAAATCTCAAAAATAAAAATAATTTGTTTGCCCAATTCACAAGCTGATGTAGAATTAGCAAATTACGAATACATTAATGGCAATTTTCACATAAAAATTTTTTTAACCAATTCTTTTTATATAAATTACCAATAATATTTTAATAATTTACAGCTCCACAATATTTCAGTTCTATTCATTAATTTTAATCGGTAGTTTCTCTTCTTCTTAAAACGCACTTTTAACATTTTCATACAGCTGTTGTAAATTTGACAATTGATTTTAATAGAACCGTCTAATCCGTCGTTTCACAAAATTACTATATAATCCAAGTCATTTAAAATAAAAAATATTTAAAACTTTTTTCCTCTTTTTAACTAAATTTAAGCTCAACATTGAAGTATGAATTTTTCATGTCGAAGGTCATAAATAAAGGTTACAGAGTGAGCAAACCCAAACAAATAATTTCCTCAAACTTGATGCAAACGTTCGCTACTGCAATTATTATTTTATATGTGTTTGGTTTTTAGTATACAGATTTGGCTGTGGTAAAAATGACAATCTGTTGATAGTCACATGCTTTTACCCAGTGAGCCACACACAAGTCTTTTTTTTATTAAATAAATGTAGAGTATTATTAATATGGAGTCATTACAATTTTTTTACTAGAACTTTAAAGAATATTAAAGATGAAATATTACTGTCAACAAAATCGGTCATACAATTTAAATAAGTTCCAAGAATATTTAAGGATACCTGATGGTAAAAGGTCTAAGAAATATGAAATGAATAACAAATTGGGGATTTATGAGATAGCAAAAGAAATAACAAACAAAAATAAATATAATTGGTGCTTTTTATGGAAATTGTAATGATTTTGTTTATTAAAATTTATAATCGTTCTTTTTCCCAAAATAAACATTTAACATATTGAATAAAGAAAAATTGATATGGATTATTGAGGGTGATTGCTGGTCCGTTTTCGCTTTTCACTGTTGCTAATGCAATTAATTTGCATACAAATAAATTAAAAAAGAGTATTTTGCAATTCGCATAAAAAGCTCCAAAAATAATTATAATTATAAAATAACTATTTCCCCGATATCATACGTCTTACAGATTTGAAATCTGTCTTCATTGGTAAATTGACATTTTGTTGATTGACATATTAAATTTTATTGGAATTTATTTTCTGGAGATATAAATAAATAAAAATTCAATGCTTTTCATTTCAATTTTATTTTCATTGCATCAAACTGTTTTCATAATTATATACTTAATTTTTCTTTAAAATTTAGCAAATTTATTTCAACTGACCTGGTAAATTATTTAATCAAAAACAAAAGCAAGAATTCTTAAATCAAACTTTATATAAACACTGAAAAGAGTTTTTGGTAACAGCAATTTATCAAAATTTATCTTATATACATTAGGGGGTTTCGATTTGTAAGGACAAAAATTTTTCGTTATCGTGCCAACGATTTTCCGATAGCTTTTGACATGACGAAACAAAGTTCCATTACGACATATCAACAAAATCATTTTCGAGGCGCCCAAATTTCAATTCAAATTTAAAATTTTTGTTAATAAATAATTCAATTTCATGAAAAAAAATTCAAAATAGATATTCAAAAATAAATTTCACCTTGGGAAGGTAATATTAAAAAAAATTAAATCAGCCTAAAAAAACGTTAAAAATAAAACTGAAATTTGGGCGCCTTGTAAATGATATTTTTTATATGTCGTAGCTCAAGTTTTCGATGGCACAATATTAATTGATAAATAGATATAACTGTTGCAATTGTGGCTCTTAACTTTAAAATTATCTATATCAACAAAAATTTTTTTGACACTAAATTTTTGTTAAAAACACATAAACATATTTTTCTGTTGAATTTTTGTTTGATTTATGAAGCTTTATTTGAAATGTCCTTCTCAAACACAGAATATAAATTTTGCTCGTCTTACACACAGAAAAAAATCATTGTAAAATTAACTAAAACGAGGTTGATCTAACTAGTATTGTTAACAGTTTTGCTTCATACGCGTTTAATGTTAATTTAACATGATATTAAAGTAAAATAAAAGTTATAGTTACCTACTTTAAAACAACTAGAAATCATGTTGCATTGACATTGTTCGTTAATTGAATCAAAAAGATTGTCATGTCAAAATAACGTTAACAATAGTAAGAAAATTTATAACAACACGTTAATTCAAAATAAATTTAATGTCGAATTAACTATTAAGCCATTAAGAATTAATTTTACAGCTATATTACAATAACATAAAAAGATACTAAAATTACAGGAAATCCCGTATTAATTTAACATGGTTCCTATATTGAAATAACATTTAAGCAGTGTTGCTTAAAAATAGGATAGGCAGTTAGTAAAAAGCAGTTAATTATTTTTTTTTTTTTTGGATTTACAAATATTTGTTTCTTAGATACATTTAACCATTATTAATAATTAGTCAACAGTTCGTCTAATTGGGAACCTTGTGTCGTATTTTGAACAACTGGATTGTTTACTGCAATATTTCGTCGCTAAAAAGATTAATATTTTCTCCTCCGGTTGCTAAATTTTCAACAAAGCTTGTCAAAGCTTTTTAGCTGCAGACATAATAAAATTAAAAGAATTTATTTCACTTAAAATTTATATCGTAACACTTAATTTCTGACACTGCACTTCTGATGCAATAGAATTAAAATTGCTGTTTCTTAATGCTGTAAAGTTTCGGTACGTTTTGAATTTTTTCTCTTTTATAATGAATTAATGTCATTTTAACATGTTTCACGTTATTTACACATGTTTTTAACATACAACAATTTTATTTTGATATTATTCCAGTCTTGATTAATATTTCAAAAATTTTATTTAAATTTTTTCAATATGCTGATTTAACATAAGCCAACGTTTGTTAATATTTGAAATTGACAAAAGTTTTTTCAAAGTATTCCAATGTCATTTTTAATGTTTAAAGCAATGTTGATTTTACAATAGATAAACTTGTTTTAACTATATGCAATGTTAATTTTACATAAAAAACTTTAAATTTTACTACAAAAACGGAATTTATAAAATTAAACAATAATTGATGTTATTTTAACTCTGTAAAAGATAAATCTTAAAATGTACAATGTTATTTCAATATGATTAATTTTAAATCAACATATTTTAATACTAAATAAACAATTTTAACCATTGATTCAACTTAAAACAATGTTAAAAGTAAATTCATATGAACAATGAGTCAACATTTCTTCTTGTTGATTTTACATCGGGCTTTTTTTCCTGTGTGTACGTACCATCATAGAACACACAGGAGGAAATATTTTTAAATAACGAAAATAAAAATCATGAAATTAAACGAAACTGCTAGTTAGTGAAAATAATACTAAATATAAAAATTATAATAAATTTTATTGCAATTCATAACAAAATTAATAAAACAAAAAGATGTAAATACTTTCTTAAACTTTCGATTAGGATACTTCAAAACACGCATATTTTTGTGTGGCATAATGTCCACCAATATTATGGCGTTGAATATTATGAAACATACCCACATCCGTTTATAATATTATTTAATTAGTAATTTTCGTCATCGAACGCCAATATGTTAATTATGCTTGCACTTATTTGTATATGTTTTATTCATATCCTGTTGTAGGAGTTATATACTATACAAATCTTATTGGTTCTTGTTAATATCTGTATATGCATTTGTTTAACAAACTATTTTTTATGGAAACGGCAAATAACAATTACACCACATTGACCTCCAACAATGTATTGGGAATCAAAAAATTGTTTTATTACAGAAATAAAAATCAAACCGGAATGAAATGAAAAGTTTAATATTTATGACAAGTTTTAGTACAATAAGTACCAAAAAAATTTAACTATTTACAAAACTCAAAATTAAAATTTTTGTTTTTGGACTCAGTTTTTAATGTTGACGAAAATATTGAACCAAAAAATATTCGGAATATCGCTCCTTTATTGCAACGTAGGCATACCTAAGAAAACGTGATTTTCGAGTTAAGAATGCAGAATTTTTAGTCGTATTTTCGTTTATCTTGTGCAAAAAATTCATACAAATATTTTATTTACTCACCTCTTGAGGGGCAATACTTTTTTATATTTCCATTGATGTGTGTGTAAATTAAAAACTTTAAACTCCTTTTCTGAGGAACAACTTTATGAGATATGACTACATTGCAATAAACGAGCGATATGATCTCACATCAGGGCAATTTAAAAATTATAGCAAGTATTTTATATGAACAGTAACAAAACAAAAAACAAATCATTTAGTACATTGATGTATGTTTTTTTCCATATAAAATGTTAAAATAATAATATCTCGATTAGTTGAATGCACTAGAAAATATATGTGCATCAAGAAGCAAAATATTTTTTGCATATTTACTCCGCCTATGCAACAATTTATTTAAAACTGTTAGATGCCAATAAAAAAATTTTAAATAAAGTAAAAAACACCAATAAACATATGAAAATTTATAAAAATTTTATAACTTTCCTTTTGACCGATTGGATGATTAACTTTTAATTCAATATTTTGTATCAAGCATTGCAAACTAAATTAGAAAATGTCGTTCATAGTTAAAAGAAAATGTTTAAAATAGCATAAACTCATATTCCAAATACAAGATATTTAAAATTATTTCAAAATTAAATAAAAAATACAATGCCTGTGAAACTTTTATAATTTTATTTCTGGACTTATTTTATAGTGAGTTATTTTATACATCCATTTTATTTTGAGATTTTAATTTTTTATTTATTGAGGTTATAATATGAAGAACTGTTAATATAATCTGAGCATAAATTATTATTGTCATGAAATTAAAAATAATCGATGAATTGATAATCAGATGATAAGTTTTCTGTAATAACTACATACAATTTGCATTTAAACTGCAAAGTTTTTTGAGTGCTTTTTTACTGACGACTAAATTTTTTAATGTTCTATAAACCTTAAATATTGTACTGGTAATTTTCTTAGTCTGTTTATTATATAAAGGCAATATAAAACTATAAACCTTCAGTAAAATAAAGTTCAGCAATTAATACCATTAAAGTGAAATCGAGGTCATTAGAAAATTCTTGAATGTTCTCTTTTGTTTAACTTTTTGTTAATTTATAAAACATTTTGTAAATGCACCGTTTGGTACACGAATCTTAAAAAAGTAAATTTCAACAAGTTTACGTTTATTTTATTGAGCAATAACTTCTTTAAGATTTTCGCTAATCTTTTAATTATTCCCCAGAGGATAATATGTGGTATTTGTTCGTTGATATAAACCTTAAAAATAGGAAAAGAGAAACTGATAATGCTCTGAGGTATTTAAGACTATCACTCAACATTGTAGTTTAAAGTTATTGAACAACAAGAGTTAGTTATTTTTTAAACTTTTGTTAGAAAAGCAGATTTATTGTTTTATTTTAATTTATAGAATAACAAATTTTCCTTAGCTCAAGGTCAATAATAAAAAAAATAAAAATTTAGATAAATTTTTCTATCAGATTTTTTGTTTGCTCTTTCAGGGATATAAAGCAAAATGTCGGAAAGAAATAAATAAAGAATTTAAAAAAGTTTTGTTTCAAGAAACAACACCTTTTGAAATTCTTTGAAGAAAGATGTCGAAATCTGTCTCGAATAATAAATTTAATAATTATGAAATAAATAAATTTTTTATTTTATTATTGTTGATCTTAAACTTGAAGAAAATTTTTAAAATAATATCAATAAAAAGGTGAAAATCAAGAATACTTCTTATAAAAGTTTTGAGAAAAGTAAAACTTGCTTAATAGATTTAATATCCAGAACTTTTGTAAGATCTTTTCATACATATCCTATGGAAACGTAAAAGGCGGAATTCAATGTCGTCATCTAATTTTTGTTAGGAAATTTATTGGTATCGCTATATTATTTACCATTGCATGTATTTCGCAATATGATTTCAATAAAGCCATTAGTTAGAAAATATTATATATCGACTTCTTGATTGATTACGATGCAGCGTATTAAAATAAATATTCCTGGAATATTTAACATTTTAAAATTATACTCATTTCTTAATAAGAAATAAGCTTCAGCTATAAAAATTTAAAAATTATTGGTTAATTTTTCATATTAGAGGTTAATTTTTCCTATTATTTATGTTTCTCCTATAAATTTTTTATGTGTAACTAAGGGCTTTCATGAATTCATATGACGCTTTGTTCGTAGTTATTTTATGTATTCTCTTCATGTGTTTAACAATAAGAACAATAAAAATGAAAGTTGTTATTTACACCGTCCTTAAAATAAAAAAAAAAAATAAAAATAAAACATTACATCTGAGCCATACTTTTGAAACGGCGAACTAAGAAGAGTTTAGCTGCGTGTTTTGATTTTTATTTCGTGTTCCGGTTATCTTGTAAGTTGACGTCAAAGTTACTAAGAACAAAATTTTTATCCAGTATTCCCTGTTATTAAAATTTTCTATTATCCGCAATTACTTGTACTTTTCTGTAAGTAAAAACGTTACTAATAATCACATTTTAAAAATCTTATATGAATCAATATCCTTGGAAAGGTAATATTAAAAAAAATAAATCAGCCGATTTGTTTTACCTACTAAAAATCTTTAAAATTTGGAATTTGGGCGCGTCGAAAATGATTTTTTTGATAATTCGTAGGTGAACTTTTTTTCCACATGCCAAAAGCTTCAATATCCTTTCAAAAGTTCAACAAATTTTCTTAATTGAAATATAGTCGCATGTGTAATTATACAAAGAAATTAAATGTTTGACACCTACGTTCGTTTGATTATTGTTCTTAAGAATTGCATTACATGCAATAATATCGGATCAAGTCACCCTTAAAGCAAAAAAATAAATAAAATCGGTTCATCCGCTAAAGCAGAAAGCAGAGACAGAGACTCAGCCTAAACTTATAAATTCTTCTTTAAACAAATTCAATTCTATAATGCGCTTGGTATTTTATCAAAACTAAATTATTGGTTTCTGTAACTTTCATCATCATCATATTGCGTTACAGCTCGGGGTGGGCTTTAGCTTGTTCGATAGTTATTTTCCATTATTCTCTATGCACAGTATTCTGTTGCCAGTTTTGAATACCCATTATCCTTAAATCGTCTTCAACACAGTAATTCCTGGAATGCGGGCCCCCTCTTCTTCTTCAATATGACTTCCCCAGCCCAGACATTGAGCCTTTATGAATTTGACTATGTCCTCTCCTTCGCATAGCTCGAGAAATTCGTCATTATTTTTTTGAACAAAAAAACGTTGTTTCTGTTCTGCCGTGTATGTTGAAATTAATTAGTGTTAAATTTTTCCCTCGTTCCTTTGGAATATTGTCTCATGTCCAATTCTTTCTGACTAAAAATGTTACGAACTTTAGCCAAAATAATAATCACTTTGTAAACTTTTTCTTTTCATTGTGCCGGTAGCAAGAACTTGAGTTACAAAAATTTTTATTATATATCATTTTCAGTTTAAGTTAAAACTTTTCCAAATTAAACGGAACCTTTTTCAAATTAAAAGAAGCTTTATCAAACTAAACGAAACTACATTTGAATTAAGTGAGACTTTATTCAAATTAAGTAAAACATTTTTCAGACTAAATTAAACAACAAATAAACCAAAAAACGTAATCCATAGTAAAAAAATAAAATCGTCATAAAAAATATTATACAAATTCATATATTAGCATATTAAGTGACAGTGAAATTAGAGAAGAGCTTGTCCACTCGCTGCTTTAGGAATTTAGATGGTCATAGTTCGCACAATCTTTTGACCAATTTGTGCGGTACTTCCTTAACTGCACTATGTTACTATCTGTTATATCATTTAATAATGAATGGAATATTAATTTAGAAAATGCTTTCTCTATCGGGTTGTGCAAGAAAATTATTAAAAAATTAAAAAAAGTTTAGTTTAATTTAAAAAAAGTTTTACTTAATTTTAATAAAGTTTCATTTAATTTGAATATAGTTTTATTTACTTTGAAAAGGGTTTCGTTTAATTTAAAAAAGGGTTTGTTTTATGTGAAAAACATTTAGTTGAAACTGAAAATTCTATATATCTCCACACAAATTGATAAGATTGTTACCGTCTAACGTTAATACTATTATATCAAAGCATTATAGATTTAAATCTTCTTTGTAATACAATATTTAATTATTTACTTTGAAATTTTTATTTTAAGGTCTCAAATAAACTTAACCGAAATTATTTTTATTTAATTTTTTGTTCTATTTGCCTTATTTTTAGAATAAATTTATTTCGTAAAGTTTCTTCAGATATTATTTGACTTTCTTGTTTTACTTTCCAATTTAAAATTTTTTCAAATCCAAATTTATCTCGCAAAAAAATTTTTGTCAGTACACTACTGACTTATTGGTTTTGCTGAAAAAAAATTTTACTGGAGAAATCTGTTTATATCATTTTATTGCAGGTGTAGCATGAATAAGATGATCTGCTAGGGAGCTTCATTATTTTTTTTTAAATAACAGTTATTAGACCGTAAAATCTAAGTGCGATATTTTACATGTTACTCCTGCACACAGAGCCACATCTAGCCATGTATTAAATTCATATTTATATTATGTACCATAATATTTAAATTTATTTTATATTGTTACAAAAGAAAAAGAATAAAATCACTTTAAAGCAAACAATCCTTAAATAAAAATTTAATTCCAACCTTGAAAAGAATTTTTTTTCGCATTAGTTAAAAAGTGAGTCCTTTAAAATTCTCTTTCCATTCAAATATCAAAAAATGAGATAATAATAGCGTTGAAATACAAATCTAACATCTGGTTAATAGCGGAAATAAAAACCAAACTGAAGTATTAATTAAATGCTTGCAAAGTTTTTTGTTTAATGTTCTCAACTTTCTATAAATGGAACTCAAATCATGGAAATTATATACCTGTGAAATAGAAATAGAATATAGAATATTTTAGAGGGTAAACTTTTAATTTTAAAAAGTTATCTGTAGCATTATCATAGTTGACACGGTTGTTGTTGACAAAGTTGCTAAGTTTGAGTAAACAGTAAAAAATATATATTTTAGAAATTAAGTTGTCCAATTCACAAACTATTGTATAAATTTTTTATTGCATAAATGTTGCTGTTAACTTTCATATAAACTTGTTTCTGTGCAAATATTTTTTGGAATTTTTATATTTATACGACATAGGAGTCATGTAAAATTTTTTAAATTGTACAAGTCGTTCATATAATCAAAGAAATTTAATACAATATTTTAAAAACTATTTGTAATTCGCACTTCCGAAAATTTGTGTTGGTTATTTTGAACGTAAACGTTCGATGTCAGGTGAAAAGTGGAGTAGCACAACAGTTCATCTATTGTTAAATAGTTTAAAAATATGAAAAAAAGTTTTAAAATTTAAATTTGTTTTAAGCCTGACTAAACATAATCCCTGCTCTAAAAAATATTTTCAATGGCTAAGGATATCTTATGAAATGAATGCAGATATCGGTGAATTTAATTAAACTTTAGTTTTACATTAAGTCTAATTATCAAATAGTTGATTTTTTTATTTCAGTTGCGTTCCGAGCTATTTGAGACCTAATTAACCAACACTAATAGCTTGCATGAAAAACAAATTTTAAAAAATATTTAAAATGTGTTTTTGTTTTTAAAAAATTTAAATCAACACCAAAATTTGTGTGCTTTTCGTTTTGTTCAAAATATATAAATTTAAAATTTTATTAATTAAATTTAGGTATTTATTTTCGAAGTATATTATTACTGCTGGGCCCGGTTTAAAGCAGACCTTTAGTTTTTTAGTATATTGCCACTTTTTTTCAAGAGAAGTAACACTCAGGCCATTAATTTTCCTACCAACCACTAGTTGTGATGCTAGTTGTGGGAAAGGGAGAGTAAGATAGGACAGATTTTGAAAATCAGAAACCTTAATATTTATAACTTTTATATACTGATTTTTAGAGCAGAGTTACTCTGCCTCAGGTACATTAAATTTGCTTAAACTGGATAGCAATATTTTATTAATTATTTTATTTATTTATTACCATCGAAGGGGTGTGACCTGATGTGCATGAGCATACATACACCAGTATCAATTTCTACCGGTAATGTTCAGCGACTAGTGGTACGGCGTCTTCACTTAGACAGTCCAGGAACAGTTAATACAATACCACACTAATTCACATCAAAAAAATTCAAGTTCTTCTAACTTGCCTGAAACGGGACCAAAACTACGTTCTTAACTATTTTTTGCTTTGTAGTCAACGCTAACCAGCTCAGCCAACGATTGCTTTGGTTTAAAAAGGTCCTGTAAAGTAGAGTTTTGCTGGTATAACTGGCCTAATATTTTTTCGCTATGTTCTTCTTAAATGTTTATTTTCGTAACTTATCCTCATTTATTGTATATAATAATTGTTTAATCTCTTCCTAAGAGTAGTACTGTACTGAATATATATTGGCAATTTCTATGTTATTATTATGAAGTGCACTTGCATGTACTACTTTAAAAATCTCGATTATTATAAGCTGTCTTGTATTTTAACTGATGTTAAATTAACTAAGTTAAACTCGTCACGAGCTGCAGCAACGGCGTGGCGTATACACTACACAATTTTTTTCGATTAACAATTTTTTAAAAAAAAGTTGAGCAGTAGTTTTTACAATTGCTTATTTTTTCGTTTTTTTATTTAATATTAATTTCAGCATTTAGTGTAAAAAAATGTCACTAAAGTTTTTGATTATTTTCTAATTCATGAAATAATGGAAGAACTTCTCCCGTACTTAATAATACTAAAAGGAGAGCAGGACAAAACTTTTTATTCATTTAAGGATAAATAACAAAAGGCATACAGCATTTATTATTCAATCAGATCATATCTTAAATAGACGGTGGACTATTTTGATGCCCCAAAAAGGTAGTGGTGGTCTATGGATAATACTTTTAATCAAATACCCACAGTGGTTCCACAAATAATTTTTTTCTACAAAAAGTATCATTAAATTCTATCATAATCTACCAAAGCCTGTGGACTTTACTCTTAACTATAGGTGGGATCTCCTTCGGGAGAGCCGTTGGTTGCCAGGTAGGAGTGTCGGTGTAATGCTCGGCCAGTGCTAGTGGAATGAAGAACCTCACAAGTTCTTTAGAACAGGGTAGAGTTAAGCAAAAAGGTATATTATTGCAGTTTGATATAAATAAAAGTTTTAAAATAATGGGCGAAATTATATTTGACCAGATGTTCAAAGTAAACTTTTATTTTCAAAGATTGTCAAGCATTTTAGTATGATTTTTGTAGATTTTTATTAAGGAGCATTATTTATAAATTTATTTATATAATATAGTTTTAGATTTTATTTTTAAATATTCGAACATTTTTTCCACCATAAAATGTTACAAATTAACAAATAATGCAACAAGCTAACGAAATTACCAAATTTTTAAATAAAAAAATTCTATCACTTTTGGTCCAATCAAACCAGCAGCTCTAATTGCCCACACAAAATTCACACAATGCCTGATTAATTTTTCTAACTTATATTTACAGTTTTTTAATACATTTTTATCAGTTATCTTTTAACTTAAACCGCCTTATTCACATAAAACAGTGAATACAAAGTATTATATAAAAATTTACAATGAAATTTTTAATTCAAACAAAACGTTGTCAGAAATTTTTATGAAATGCTTATTTTACAAAACTTTTCCTGCCATATCTATTCGTTGCCTCTGGGTGAACTGAGCGTATTAAAAAAAAGTTGCAAAGAGTAGACATGATAAAAATGAATAAAAGCAGGCAGCCTTTCTTTTGTTTAGTCTATTAGGAAAAGTTAATTAACTACAACAACGATGTTTGTGCCAAACTTTACAAAATAAATCAGGAGTAATTAAATTATTTTCCTTAAGGATTTTGTTTTCACTTTGCCAGTTATGCTACTTGTTTTCAAAGATTTTATTAAAATACTACAACTAAATTAGATATCTTTAGAGTATAATTACGTTAAGTTTTTTTTTTGTTTGTATTATTTGTTTGCATAATAACTAAAAAAAGTAATTGTTTTTAGTGTGTACTATGTATCTGTGGATATACGTATCCGAGTTTCTCTGTATATCTGTAATTCTGCATGAAAGTTAATTTGATATTAAATCTGTGCAGCAGGGTCTTTAAACATTTTATTTAATTGTTATTACTTTATGGGGATAAATAACATGTGAAATTCTAAAATTTGACAAAATTTTTGAATTCTTTTTTAGCAACTTTAATTTTATGAATTCATTTATATAAAAATAAAAGTATGCTGCATATAAAATAAAATTTATATTTTATCAACAAAAATTTTAGAAATCTTTTCATACTATTTATGATCCGACTTTCATGTAAGTATTTTTTGCCGCAATTTGATTCAGGATAACTCTATGACATTGGAAGGAAGTTCATTTCCGTATCCTTATAAAATTTATAGAGAGAACTACAGTTAACTAGACACTCCAATTTACTAGTGCTTGCAACAAAATTTCAAATCTATTAAGAAGTTTGTATAAAATATTAGGAACCAAATGATTTCTAAAGTATATAATAACTTTGTGATTGTGAGGATTAAATGTTAGTCGAAAGCTTTTGAGAAAAAGTATCCGTGGGGTCTTACTTTATTTTTATGCACTGCTTAAATTTGAGTTTGTAGACTAAATATACCACTAGTCAATTAATTGCATATTTTTGAAGATGAAATCTTTTTAAGATAATGAAATTTTTCTTCATTTATGAAAGGTGCAGATAAGCAAGAGGTATACAAATTTACATGCATTCAATTTCAAGAGGAGTTTTTTTTCAATTAACATTTATTTCAACATAGATTTTGCAGAACGCTCTCTTCAAAAAACTAATCTGATGCATGCCACAAAAATCTGTGAGCGTATGAGTGATATTTTGGGACAGGGTAATTTAATATTAATCATAACGTAGAATTGACGTAATTTTTTGTTGGTACAATCAACAATATGATTTTTTTAATAGTTATACGCAAATAAATTACTGCAATTAACAAACTGTGTCCTTATTCAGTAAAATATTCAACATTTTCTTGAAAACATTAAATTTTATAAAAGCATGGTAAAGGTTTCCTGATGATTTTGCACGAGCTACAATGAAATGTGCAAATTAATATATTTTTAGGAAAACTTATGATATCTTACTGAGTAAGTAAAATATGAATTTGGATTATTGGCACTAAATTATAATAAAACAAATAAAAATAAATAAAAAAAGAAACGTATTTATAAATGTAATTCAGATGGTCTTCAGGTCTCGTTTAATTTGTCGTTACTATAAAAGAAGAGCAGAGTTATAACTAAAAAAAATATATATAATAATTTCAAACTTTAAATGAATGCTAGTGCAAAAATAAATTTAATCAGAATAGGGAGCGAATAGATAAATTAAAGCAAACAAAAATTGCTTCAATATTAAGATGAGCTGAATTTTTGTTTGAAACAATGATATTATTTTTAAATGGCTTTTTGAGTTAAAAAAATTTATAGGACGAGGAGCTTTCGTATTTATAGGTATGTAAAGCGCAATATATCAAAACTTGATATGATTTTTAATTAAAAATATTTGTTTCTTCAAAATTATTTTTAGAGACAAAGCTTTTCTCGCCTCTGTTAATACCTTCTTAGATTACTTTAATCTCTTACTTTTAATTGTTTTTTATTTTAATCTTAACATAAGATTGCTTCGCCTTTTGATCACTTTCTAATATTTTCTGTAATTTTTCCATTATTCACATTATTATCAAATCACAAAAATATTAAAATAAAAAAGTTTACATTTCCACAAAAAAAGCAATCAAGTTTTACAATAAAAACTCTTTATAGAAAAACTTTTATTTCGAATAAAATAAACAAGATTAAATCAAAGAAAGTTTTAAAGTTAAAAGTTTAATACTGTAGTGACACAGTAAGAAAACTTTTTACGTTAAACAAATTCAATAAAATATATAAATAAAGAAATTTTAAATCAGATCAAACTGTAATTTGAGGCCAAGTGAATACTTGCATTTTGTGTCAAAGACTACATAATCATCAGCAAAAAATATATATTCATATCATGCAAAAAGCAGGAGAAAACAAAATTTGCTAATTAATTATTATTCCAATGTTTGTCCATAATAGAATATTTTGGAATGTCATAAAGGCACTTAAGTAAAAGGCAGTAAAGTTAAAAAGTTAGAGATTTTTCCAAACTAATTTTAACACATAATAGTTTTTAAAATTATTAAAATGATTAAAAATATAATGTCTAACAGGATAGAAAGCCATTATAGGATGACTTCTATGTCAATATCGTTAGCCGAAGTGCAAAATTACGTAAAAACCAAGAACCTTTAAAACACAAAAAATAATTATAAAAAATTACACCAAATCGCATGTCCCTAGAAAGTTTTAAGCTTCCATCATAAAAAAACTGCCAAATTATAAAGGAAGAGTAAAAATCGTAACTTCAGTCACGCGAACTAAATCGTTTCTTTTTTTCTCTTTCCTGTAAAGTAGAGTTGGGTCCAACTCATTCATCCCTCGTTTTAGATAAAAACCTTTAATCAAAGCCATTTAATTTATACGCATTTCCTGAAAGGTTTTTATTATAAACGACCGGCTAAATAAGTTTGAACCAACTCTACAGTAAAGGAAAAAACATAATAGTTTCCTTATTTCGCATTTCACATAACGATATGTATATCCAATAAATAAATTAAAAAGAAGTAAAACTTGATTCCTGTCGAAAACTGAAATTTTTCTTGCAGTCTTTATATTTTTCAATAAATAAAAGCAGTACATTTCACATTTGGCTCTATTTTTACTTTGAACAATAGACTTCTGTTACACACGGGATATTCAATAACAAATTATTAATTATCATTTCCATTTGTAAACAACATTACACATATTCAATTCAAAAATAAAGGAATAAGTAAATAATATGTAATATATGGTATAAAAATTTATTGAAATTAACTGATTTGCTTGGTATACTGAAAAATGTACACAAAAATTTAGAAGAAATATTGATAATAAATTCTTTAAACTTTTGTATATAAAAAGTAGCATCAATCTCATTATTTGAATTGGAGGATTATATGTCAAGAAAAGGGGAGAAAACTGGCTATTAACTATGGATATTACAATATAATATCAAAGGAATTATTTTCTTATGTTAATTATGTATAAAGCTGAATCATCTCAGACTCGGTTTTACATCTTTTTTCACCTAAGATTTATTAGCCTACTTTTAAGGATCCAATAGAAACCCTTAATTAGGATAAATTACAAAATTTGTTGTAAAAATACCAATATATATGTTAATTTGTTACATTCGATTTATTTAATTAAATTTTTTAAATAATAAAAATGAACGCTCCATTCTTTATATTGAAACAGACTACACACTTTGGTGGTAATCGAATCCGTAAACCTGATAGCCTACTTCACTTAATTGATTTCGAAATTATTTTTATTTATATGCTTAAGAAAAAAGCGTTGACTTTTACTCCCCATATATTCCTTTTGGTATTGTTTTGTGTTCATAATAGTGGGTATGATTTGTAAGCAAAATTTTTCAAGTTTTCCTAAAGAATGAATGATTGTTTTGAATTTTAAACTTTGTAATTGCATTGCCAAATGTTTCATTGTTATGTAAAACAGTTCATACCATCTGCCAACTCATAACTCGTAAAAATGTGTGGTATGCTATTGCCAGAAACCGCATGAACTGTGCATGCTCACATTAATATGCAAAATAACATACCAACAACAAAAAACATCATCGTTTAATTTAAAAATTTTAAAAATGAAAAACTAAATTATTTTATTGTTTTGTGTTTTGCAATAGTGAAGTAATTTGATGTTGCTGCTTTTTACAAAATAAAATGTACTACAATGTGTGGCAGTAAAAAATATTTTTTAAATGACATGATGTAGATTGTTGGAGTTGTTAGTAGATCACTATGATGTTATCAGGAATTTAAATGCTAGAGACTTAAAAAATTTACTTAATTTATTTGTCGAGATATGCTTCAGTATCTTATTTAAAAAAAAAACTATTAAAAACTTTAGCTAATTTAATTTTGCAATTTGTTTGTCAGTTCCAAATATTTACAAACTGCTAAGATTAAAAAAAATAGAAAAGGTTTTTGATCATGCAGACTTATGTTTTTTAATTATTCTCTAATTTTTGCAAATTTTGCGGCTTCTTGAAAAGATTTACTTAAGCTGTTTATTGTGTACAATGTTTATTTAATAGATAGTAAAATTAAAGGTCAAAATTAGCAAAAATTTAAATTCGTTAAAACAAAATTTTGCCAGACGTCCGATATTTCTCTTAATAAAAATTGGCAACTTTTAACCTAAGAAAAGATTTATATTTGGGGTATTCACACTGTAGTCATAAGTCATATGTCATAAAATAATAGCACACCAAAATATGACAAGTGTGAACAACCCCGTCATAATTTACTGTGCTATGTCATAATTGTGCCAGCTGATACAAAAAAAAACATTTAAAAATACAATTTCATATCAAAATGCCGAAATCAAGTGAAAAAAGTAAAATAATAGCTGGTTTGTGCGAAAATTACATGTTAAACGTGATAATGGCTACCTCAAGTAAATATGAACAAAAAAATTCATGTATGTATGTATTCAAATTTAAATGCACCCTTTTCTAGTTGATGATGAGGAGGAAGAACAAACTAATGAGCCGAAATATTTTTTCTTACGGCGGCAAGTAGAAAAACATCCATAAGCTGCCAGGCAGATAGCTTACACAAACGCATAATTTCATTCAAGGCGAATTAATTATAAGGTGGTTGCAGTGGCGAATTCACGTGAATTTATACATTACCTGCCCTTTCAAATTTGTTAAATATTTTCCGGCGCCATTTTAATGTAATTTTTTATGCATGGAGAATTTTGACAGCGTATATAATGAATTCACCGTTTACACAAGCAAAATGCCTGTTGTTTGCTTTGTTGTTGATTTATTGTAGTCGTAATAAATTTGCCTTTTGCACGAAAATTACATTAAAATGGCGCCGGAAAATATCATGGTGTAATAATATCAGGTGTGCGCAACAAGGAATATGGTATTTTGTAGGGTTGTGTTTTGACCGTTAAATAATCTGCAAAAAAAAATGGTAAGTTTCACGGTCTTGTCAAAAGTTGTTTACATTTTTGGCCGCCATTATGAATATTTTTGTTTACGTTATGCTTTTTGTTTTTGCATAACCACTAAATACATACAAACCACATTTTGTTATGTTTTGTATACAGCTTTTTTTGACAATATTGTGATAATTTTACACAAACAAAATGCATGTTGTTTTTTATTGTTGTTTGATAAGAGCACCTTATATTATTACACCATGGAAAATATGTAACAAATTTGCCTTGTTTTCATTTTGTGTTATTTGTAGCGGCGGCTTGTTAATATTAATGCCGGCTCGAATAAGGAGTTACAGCTGCTCGACTAAGATTTCTACTGTTATTTTATGACAAACCAAAAACATACCTTAAAAAGTCTTATTATTTTATGACTTTTTTGCTTGAAGCACAACAACAACTTTTTTAAACCATTGTAAAATAATAAGACATTATGACAATATGACTGATATGACCACAGTGTGAACACCCCAATTATATATTTGGTGATAATTGAACGTGCAACCCCCAGATGGCTAGACAAGCACACTATCATTTAGACAGAGAACAATATACACAGTGAAAGAAGAAAAACCAGCTTCAGCAATTGCAATGGAAAATGAAAGTAGATTATTAAGTAAACAACTGTTAAAGGGGTTTGAAAAGTTAGTTCGAATTTGATTTTAATGGACTCTTGAAGTTGGGCTACTTGTGACCATTTTTTGCACTATGAATGAAAATTAAAAAAAACGTATAAAAAATAAAGTATAATAAATATAAATGGAGAACTTTCATTCCCCATTGGAGTTGTTGAGGCTGGCGGCGATGACCCGAAATTTGTTGCTCAGTGTTATCAAAATATAATTCATACAGTTTACTTGTATTAATTTTCTTGTATTGATTTGCACTTTAATCTATCAGTTGGTTTTATATATTTAATTAGTTATTTTAATTAATTAAATTATTAATGTAAACTTTTGTCCAACAAATTTAATCTCATTTAACCGATATATTGATGAAAATGCAAATTTGCACTCTGTGTACTTTGATGTATTATACAAAAAACAATCTTAATTAAAATTTAGTTAATTTATTTATCAATGTTTGAGCCGCAAATAATAATACAATAAAAAATAAATGTTTAAAATACAAAAAAATGTAGTGGTATCTCAAAAAAACTAGTTTGTCAGCAAATGAGTTAAAAGTTTTTAATTTACACAATCATCAATGGAAAAATAAAACAGTACTCTGCCCTCAAGAGGTGAGTAAACAAGATAATTGCATACATTTTTTTTTTTACAAAGGATAACGTTTTTTTAGATATGACTAAGTTACAATAGAGGAGCGATACAAATATAATTCACAATATACTGTATGAGTTGGGTGTTGATTGCCTAATGCAGATAACTTTCGAACCAACATGTTTATACGCTAATTTCTATTCGAAATTACATATAATCTCATATAATAAATTGTGAATTTAATAATATACTTTCAACGGGTCAGAGTAAATATAATAAAATTCTCATTTATTTATTTTTTTTGCATGAAAAGCATAACTTTCTTTGTTCTAAATAACACGTGACAATCTGAAATTTATCGGAAATACACATATACTACATATTAAAAAAAAACATTTAAAACTATCTACTTGTTTATATTTCATGACGTATAGTTGATATGTATCTCTAATAAATTTTTATACAGAATGGAAATTTTCTGCTTTTAACTTTGTCATTTTAAACTCTATAAAAAACTTCAATTATTCGTTTAAATGTGACATTTTTTTAATACAAATTTTCCAATTTAGGGAGGCCTATTTACATTCATATTTTTCATAGTCTCACCTTTCAGATTGATGGATGTTCTAAGATGATAAACACAGTAGCACGTGAAGATACAGTTTGGAAAGCAAGCCATTTCCGTATAAAATATTATTTTATGTCTGCTTACTTGATATATGTAACAGGTGTGAGCACAAGTATCTTTTTACAAGTTAATAGTCTCATTTTGTAAAATTAAAGGTTTTGGAACGATTGAAATTTGCAAAGAAGAAATCAAATTTAAAAAAATATTTACAAAATGGCTCCATAAATAAAATTACGTTTGCTAGATACAACAAATTATCCAATTATTAGCGAAACATGTTTGCAGTCAGGTGCCAGTGCAATCTTTCAATAGTTGGTGGATCCCTCTGGCTGTGAATAATTTAGCGTTTATTCACACTGCATCGATCTCTAACAAGACAAGGGAGAAAAAATTTAACCGCATTTCTGAAGCGGCCAATTGATGTCGTCAAGACAGACAACACGATTTTTCATTGGTTTTTCGATCAAATTCGATATTCGATAATATATCATAACGTTGTTCAAGTTTAAGGCGACTTATTTCGGTCCGCATACACAGAAAGAAAAAAGACGTTCTAAAATTGTGCACGGCTGTGGTCAAATTATGAACGAAGCGTTCTTAATTTTTTGACAACATCCGTCCTCAAATCTAGATCGAAATTTTGTCAAATTGAAAACGAAATCATAAAAATGACAAGATGTTCTCAAATCGAGAACGAAATGTTGTCAAATCAAGAACGAAAATAAAAAAAAATCATACTTTGGCAAATGGAGAACGACCTGTTCCGAAATCAAGAACGCCCTGTTCTCAAGTCAGGAACGCTCTGTTGTCATATAAAGAACGAAAATGCAAAAAATACCAGAACGGACTGTTGTCAAATCAAGAACTTTTGTTCTCTTAGCGTTGCTTTGCTTTTAGTTTCATTCGCTAAGTTTTCAATTGGAATGTATTTTCGAAATTTTAAAAAGTAATTGTAAAGTAAAACAACAACTTGATGAATACATATTTTACTAATTTTCTCATTTATCTATTGAAGCTGCCACTTCACCTTCTGGAGCTTACCCTACTTAAAAAAAGATGATATAAAAGAAGTAGTGCCACACTTGGCGATCCGCACTGAATCTAGAGAAAACTATTTGCATGGAAAAAACAGAGTTAATATATATTTATTTCTTTAGTTGGGAATCGATGATGAAACTTTTTTGGTACCATCTAAAGTGGATGTGTGGATTTTTAGTCTTATGAAATTGGTTCTCTAAGCCAACAAATTTATATAAAACCAATAATAGAATTTATCGCTCCTGCTTTTCATTTACAAGCTATAAATAATGCTAATGCTTATTTTAGACTAAAATATACATATGTGTATAAATAAAAAAATAAAATAATTGAATAAAAAATGAATTAAAAAAAATATATGCGTATTTAATATCTCTTTTTATATTGGTTGGGTTTCAAGGGGCTATTTTTTTGAGGAAAAAAAATAACAATGTGGTGAAAAAATGAGTTTAGTTGTTGTCAAAGTAAGATCATGCGTTCTCAAAATGAGGACGCTTATTATCAAAGTAAGAACGATGCGTTCTCAAAATGAGAACGGTTGTTGTAAAATTAAGAACGAATGGTTCTCAAAACAAGAACGATTGTTGACAAAAGAAGAACGATGAGTTCTCGAAGTGAGAACGCTTGATATCCAGGTAAGACCGATGCTTTCTGAAAATGAGAACGGTTATTATTAAATTAATAATGAATGGTTCTCAAAACAAGAACGATGGTTGATGAAAGATGAACAAGGTGTATTTAAAAAATTATTGTCAAATTGAGAACAAACGTGATTAGCTCACTTTTGACAATGGATAGTGTCAATTTTGGTGTTTTTCGACCGGTTTTTTCCCTCTGTGTAGGTTTAAAAAAGATATTAATAAAAATTATAGTATTATATTCTATCTTCGTGTGCTTTTTATAAATGTCATTTTCGTTTCGGATTTATCCTCAAATATTTTCATGCAAAGTTTTCACCGACATTGCAAATTGTTTTTAATTGAATTGTATCATAATAATTTTTAATCGAATTAATTGAATCTTTAACGTGTTTAAACGTTGATATTTTTTATCACATATAAAATTTTAAGGGCAAAGCTCCAAAGAAAAATTTGAAACACCGAAAATATTTTACTTAACAGAAAAATGTCTTGTGTAGATTTAAATTCTTTTAAAACGTTCGTGATTACACAGAAAATGAGAAAATTTATATATCTACATATGTGTAAATTGGAATCTCTTTTTCATGGTTTGATAGAAAAATTGTATTACAATTAGAGGTTTTACAAAAACTGAGAAAGTGTACAAGAAGATTACCCATGAAATATTTAACCCATTCCATCTCACTGTACTCGCTTGACTATCTCACATGTTACTAATTTTTTTAAAGAGATTTTTGTAGGCATATTACCTGAAAGTATAGAGAATTAAAATTAATAAATGATAAACAAAAAAGATATAAAAGTAAATTTGTAAATTCTTTTTGGTCAACACAGTTTTTCGTTTTTGTAATTTTTTGCACTTTTCGTTGTAACTTGATGTCTATCACTTTTGCTTGAAATTAACTGGTGGCAAATTTATGTGGAAGTTAAACTAAACATATCTATTTTTTAATATTTAAGTAGGAAAAAAATTTTAAAAAGTGATTTTGGAAAGCATAAATATTGATGTACTCGCTTGAGTACGGCGGAATAATGTAAGTGATATTTTTTGTGTAGATTTTAGCTTTTTACTGTGACTGTTAGCACATTTTATGTCAAAAGATTTGAAAACATTCCCGCTGATGCTGATTATAGTACAATTCAAGGTCGTTCAAATTATGAGACTACTATCATTCCTCCATATACTGACTGCGAAACAGGTGTGGAGGAAATTGATTAGGGCCATTTTTTACGTGATGATCTGACAAATGCAGTTGAATTGATATAACTTTGCAGTAGCGACAGCGCAGATGACATCGCATTAGCAGATTTAAGAAAACATCTATTAGCACCAAGAGTAATTAAACGGATGAAATTGTTAATGAATATAGATGTGCCAAGAACCAACTCCTTTGGCTCTTTGAAGTATGAAATGGATATATCACTGCAAGGTAAAACACCTGTAGAAGTATTAGAAAACATTTTCAATTGTGATGTTGTACAGCTAATTGTCACGCAAACAGTGAAATACGCTCTCAACATAATATGCATACCTTCCATTTCACCGAAGAACAGCTTAGAGTTTCACACTAGTTCTAAAACAAACGTTTACTAACTTTTTTGTTTGAATAGGTTGTGTCGTATATTGTGTCTACTTTTTAAATAATTATGTTATAGTGCTACAATTTTTTTTAAATTCTTACCAATTTTCGAAAGACCTTTCATTTGAAGGGCTGCCCTAATGCCACATAGTTAACTGAATCTTTAAGTTACCAATACAGTTAATATATATATGTATAGTGCAAGTTTTTTTTTTGTAATATTTTTAACAACTGGTTTAAATACAAAACAAATAAGTTCAACCGCAGCACGTTTTATTCACTCAACCAAATAAAAGTTGTTTTTTGCCAAATATATACTCGTACTAAGTATCCTTCTGCTACAAAATATACCATGTGAACTTTAGTAACGAATCAGCAGTATTGACACATAAACCTTTTGAAAGTCTTCATTCATGAAACTATGAAATAAATGCTGTATTTATCACTTGTGTTGACATGTAGTTAATTATAAAAAATATAAATAAAACTAAATTTATATACATTTTTAACTATAAGGTTTCTGGAAATCGCATTAGTAGTATATAATCGCATATAGTATATAATTGTATGCAGCTCTTTGCGAATGATATTGATAAAATATTTCTTAGAAATTTTGAGCTCTAGTAAAATTGTATAATAAACTACAGAGTGTAAGCAAATTAATCATATTAAAATTCAATAAAAATGAAATTTAAAAAGAAGCAAAAGCATGAGTTGTAAAATTGTTGGGATATTTAAAATTGAAAATTGTTGGAAATAAAAAATTAATTATCAAAAATGTTATGATTAAATAATTAAATCTTATTATTACTTACATATTATTTTACAGTAACAAAATAATAAGATTTCTGACCGTGCTATAATCATACCAAAATACATTTTTTAAATTTTTAAGCAAAGAATGATTTTTTTTTTAAGGATGGATTTGTTACGTATGACGAAACCATTATGTTATGATTAGCTGTGATTACTAGATCGGGGCTACCATCAAACAGTATGATTGTCATGTGACTATCGACTTTTTCTGTAATATGCTCTTACCTTATGGTTACCTCAAACATATTTTTTTGGCTTTCATGATTAATATTCGAAGAATTGATGTGAGTTTGCTAGATTTTATTTTAAGATGTGACAGAATATTTTTATTGGTCAAAATTGGTCAAATAAACCAAAAAACTCATCTAGTTGACAAAAAACAAAAAGCAACAGTACTTAAGTAGTAATCAAACCAAAAAAGTTTGTCTTAAGTAAAACAAAAATTAGAAAGAAAAATGGTACATGAAATAAAAACAAAGTGTAGCATGGGTTAATTTAACGTTAATTAGTGATGGTAAAATTTGAATATTGATAGTGGTAAAGCAGTGTTTCTAGAAATTATTTGTATAAATACAAATTTGAAATCACAAGCAACCGAGCCACCTAAGCAGTGACGGATACATGGAAACACACATGAACAGTGATGATGGGGGTGTAGCGGATCCCGAAAAATAACGTTGTTCTGCCGTGTAAGTTGAAATTAATAAGTGTTAAAAATTTCCCTTGTCCAATTGTTTCTGATGAAAAACGTTACGGACATTAGCCAAAATAATAATCACAAACTTTCAATTTTGTGAACAACCAAACAGTTTGACTTTGTAAACTTAAGGGACATATTTAGTAAATTTATTTTTATTTATTTATTTTATTTATTTGATTTATTATATTTATTTTATTTGTTTTATTTATTTTATTTATTTTATTTATATTATTTATTTTATTTATTTTATTTATTTTATTTATTTTATTTATTTTATTTATTTTATTTATTTTATTTATTTTATTTATTTTATTTATATTATTTATTTTATTTATTTTATTTATTTTATTTATTTTATTTATTTTATTTGTTTTATTTATTTTATTTATTTTGTTTATTTTATTTATTTTATTTATTTTAGTTATTTTATTTATTTTATTTATTTTATTTATTTTATTTATTTTATTTATTTTATTTATTTTATTTATTTTATTTATTTTATTTATTTTATTTATTTTATTTATTTTATTTATTTTATTTATTTTATTTATTTTATTTATTTTATTTATTTTATTTATTTTATTTATTTTATTTATTTTATTTATTTTATTTATTTTATTTATTTTATTTATTTTATTTATTTTATTTATTTTATTTATTTTATTTATTTTATTTATTTTATTTATTTTATTTATTTTATTTATTTATTTTATTTATTTTATTTATTTTATTTATTTTATTTATTTTATTTATTTGATTTATTTTATTTATTTTATTTATTTTATTTGTTTTATTTATTTTGTTTATTTTGTTTATTTTATTTTATTTATTTTATTTATTTTAGTTATTTTATTTATTTTATTTATTTTATTTATTTTGTTTATTTTATTTATTTTAGTTATTTTATTTATTTTATTTATTTTATTTATTTAATTTATTTTGTTCATTTTATTTATTTTTCTTGTTTTATTCATTTTATATTAAAATCAAAATAAAAGAAAATAAGAAACCAGTACTTAAAAATTTTAGTGTTGTTGTATGTTTAAGGAAACAGTGAGGATTGTAAATATGTGAATATTTTTTAGTATTTTTATATTACTAAAAATATCGTTTCATTGTTTTTCCAAAAAAAAAACAGTACACAATGATTAATTTTACAATGTAAATGCAAAACACAATTAACTTTTTCCAATTTTTCAGTTTTAAACGGATAATAAACGATATTTAACAGAACTGAAAGTACGTGTTACTTTCACGACATTTGGAAACACCTCGTTTTTGCATATGCCTCGATTTCAAAAACTCTTGTTTGCTTTTAGCTAGTCTACACATGACTTTTATAGAAATTTTTATTTGCTTTTTAAAGTTGTTGTATGTATAAATTAATAGGTTTGAAACATTTCACAATATTGGTTAAAGATCTACTAATGAATTGGTATAAGCATCAAACAAATATTTGTATATAGAATAGCTAAAAATCCTCAACAAACAAAATTTTTTGACTTAAAATATGTATGTATATATATATATATATACATATGCATAAACATATACATATACATACATGCATAAGTCAATTTATTTAAAAAAATATTGGTAGCAGATTTATTATATTTATTATTTAATATTTTCCTTATCAAAAAAGACTGTGGCATGGCAATAATAAATCAACAATATACTCCAAAAAAATCTGACTTTATTTACACAATTTAAAGTTTAACTTCTTTTTTTATGATGATCATATTTTTACAATTTCGTTATTTTTGTTCACATTATATTTGCCGTATGCAATATCCTAAAACTTACAGAAATGCATTTGCGTTCAATATTTAAAATCCTGCATATGTTATAAAATAAAAATGTTATTTAAATATACATAAATATTAAAAAATTATAATAAATTTAACGTGATTGTAAATAATTCCCAGAAAAAGAGACACATTTTTTCTCAGTACATATCAAGTAAAAATAATTGAGCTTTTGAAATTGTTTTGGGGAAATTCGCAATGATTAATAAAAATAAATTTATATTTACGTTTATAAAATTGTTTAATATTATTCTTGCATAATATTCGACCTGCTTTGTTATTAATCTAATTTATTCAAGCTCCAGTTCAATTTGTTAAAATCGTTAACTCCCATATTTCGCAACTTCTTTGTGTGACTTCCTCAGAGATAGATTAATATTATTTAAGCAATTATTTAACTGAAGCTTATCAGTTGAAAAACGCATTTAGTGCATTTGTTATCAGAAATGTTTTCGTAATACTATTCAAAAAACGTTAATTCTTTGGGTGCTGCAGTTCAGTTTCGGTTATGCCAAATTGTTAATAAGATATTATACCATATTTTTGAAAACTTGCACACGAACAACCACTACGTGATAAAAGAGCAAAAAAAGAAGACCCGTATCTCCCAGTTTTGCCCAATTTCATGCACTTTTTTATGGACCCCAAAGATTTGGGTCCTCGGTGTCATTTTTGCAAAATGCCGATCATTTTCTCGTTTGTGTTATCTTTTAACGTGTGTAATTTTGTTGTGTTGATTTTGCTAAAAATGCTTAAAAACAATTTTCAATAATAAACCTATGAGCAAAAATTATAAATGTAAAAAAATGTATTTGAATCTTAAAATTTTTATGCTAAGCTTGATGGATTTACCTTTTTAAGAACATCACACAACGACTTATGCGAAGAGCATAAAGGTATTCTTTCGTTTTTTATCACTTTTTTCGTTTGTCATCTGTTGATTACGAGAAGACTTAAGGGATATTTTCATTGTTGTCTGCTTTATTCGCAGATTTGCTTTTAATAATCGCCCGTATCAATTTTCTCAATGTTGGTACGTATAGCATGTATACTTCTATATTTCTTATCAAATCTTAGAAACTAATTTTTCACCCATAATAAAGTCGTTGCGGCTGCTCAAATAACAACAAACAAAATTAAAAATAGATTATTGACTTTTTAAAACAAAAAGCATACAACAGATAACAGTATATATTCGAGTACAATTATTTAAATTAAAACAAAAAAACCCCATAAATCAGCTGAACGAAGCCAACACTTCAGCGAAACAGTTCTGTTTATTAAGTGCCAAACATAAAAAACAGCCACAAGTCAATTAAACACAGATGGTGTGAAATTGAAAAAAAAAACTCAATTGAAAACCAATAAAGAAAGACAAATGCTGCGGGAAAAAATCAAAAACATGAAATCCGTTTTAAACATAAATGAAATATATTTTTTGTGTCCTTTGTTAACATATTTAATATAATAATATAGACAAAAAATAAAAAAAAAACGTTAATAATTGTTTTTGGAGAACTAATCGGTAATTAGTTTTGTTTGATTAAACAAGTATGATCTTCAAATTATTCAATTGTATCCAGTCACTTCCTTGAGTTACACTTTTTGTGATTTTCTGTGGGAATTGTAAATAACAGTGCAAGTCGTCTTAAACCGTTTGGAGTTTTAAATTCTTCAAAGAACAAATAAGCCAAATTAATATATTATAGTCTTATGTGAAAAAAAACTAAATTCGAGTAGCTTGACGTTAACCATCAGGAGCTATAAAACAGGATTTCCAATATAAAATTTCTCTTTTAAAATAACTTTAACAATCGTTTCAGACTAATTCATCTAATCATGACTAATTTATTAAAAAAGCAGATTATGATTTGCTGTAGCATGCAATTTAATAAGCATCCAGCTCTTAAATAAAATACATCATAAATTTCACGGTACGACCTTCACCATAGAATTTTATAGAAACTATTACGGAATAAATGGTGTTCAAGAATGCTCTCAGGAAAACCTTTTAATTATGCAACGAAGTGACATTAAAAGAAACTTAAAAAATTTTAATAGTTTTTTTATTGCAATTAATTATTTTCACTAAAACCCATGATAAAAAACAAGTAAAGAAATTCGAAGAATTTTTGCAGACACAATTTCTCTTATAAAATGAGATTGTTTGCTATTTAGTTGTTAAGACAATAATAAAATTGTTCTTGTAAGTAGTGACAAAAACATGCAACAAGTTTTGTTTTTTAAATATTTTTGTTCAGTGAATAAATTAGAAATGCGAGTTTTATATTTAGAAGTCGAAAAAAACACGTAATTAAAGACAGTTTTGTTATGCATTTACTTAAATAAAACATTTTTTTTAAGAAAAATTATTAATTTCAATAATATGAACACAGGTTAAGTCAGCCAGAGTGTGGTATATTTTGTACCTTTACAAGTTTTTCAGAGTGGATAATAAAAAAAATCATTTTTTATTTTATAAATCAGATTACAAAAAATTACACAAGTAGAATAATTTTAAAATCTCTTTTTATGATAAAACATAATTTTAATTTACAAAAACCAGATACTGTTTTAATAACTCAAAGTAATACAACTAAAGTCGAATTTGTAGTATATTACAATTTTAGTCAATTACTTGCTTTATAGAATCGACTACCCTTCTTATTTTCGTGAATTTGTAAATTAAGGTGCTTGGAAAATATATTCCACAATTCATAAGTCAGAAAAATTGTCAAGAATGTCGAAATTATTAGAGACATTATATACTTAAATGCATATGCTGTCTCATTAATCAACGTCAAGCTGAAGTCGGTTAATGAGGATCGTTTAAAAGTCATTTGTCATGCATTTTTTAAATTATTTTTATTATTAAAAATTGAAACTTTGAAACTCTGTAATAATCTTTCTATTGCTCTAAGTACATAACTTTACTTCTCTTATTTTTTACTTTTATGTTATTGTGAATAAGCAATTTGCAAATCACAGTCGACAATTGAGGTTGTAATGGCCTGATCATCTAAGGAAATTTTTTTTTTGCTAAACTATGATTACTGCTATGTCCACCCTTAACCAACCTTTGTTTCTCGAAATCGTTCAAATACTTTTATAGCGTGCATTTTAAAATTTATAATATCAATTAAATATTTGAAATAATTTTAAAATACATGTGTGTATCAAATTTTATGAAGCATTTTTCATTAATAAAAAAAGTTAGCACGTTGTTAAGGACAAATTTCTTCGATAAAATTATTAAATTCACTACACCAATCAAGTTTTTTCTCTTAGTGGTATATCAACTTAAATCATATTGCACAACTGCATAAATTGCAATAGCTTTTAAGTCAAAGTTAACAAGGCTGCTGCAAACAATTTTTCTGAAGTTCTCCAATCCAGTATTTTTTTTATAATTTTTGCCCGACTAGTCCCACAAAATAAATACAACATTCGTTATTTAACTATCTCATATGTCAAAGAAATACGAATTTAAACCACTAAAGTTAATCCTATTTCTTTACCATAGGGCGCGTCACCAAAACAACCTTAATTCATTAAACGTTGAATCTGTTAAATATTTGTATCTGTAATCATCGCTTTTCGTCAATAAGTCAGATAAAACATAAAGTTGGTTGTGACGATGATACACCATATTGTACGCATTGATTTGTGAAAATGAAAAATAGCTATAAATGTTGTCTCAACATACATACGTATGCATTCGCTTGAATGCATTCTGCAACACAAATATGTTTTTGCATATAAGAAGTGGTTCCCTAATATATTTTTAGATTTATACATTAATAAAGTGACTGAGTGCTTTGGTATTTTATATTCCTTTAGGCCAAGGATTTTGTTTTAGTCAAATGGCAAATTGTAATATATAACTAGCCAATATCATTGAATTTGAGTTAAATAACAAAAAGAACTGTTAAGCCGCAGTTGGTTAATTATTATTAAAAATTATTAACTAATTAATTTTATTGATCCTAAGAAGACTGTTTAAGAAACTCTGTTATCCTTCCTCATATTATTGATGAAAAATCCCATATGAAATGACCAAGTATTCTTCTGCTATGATGCTTGTTTTTGAAATTTTTAAAATAAAAGAGATTTAAAAGCACATGAGTGAAACGAAAAACTGTTAACGTACAGAAGTACACACGCCCACTATATATTCAGGAAAAACACAAGTCAAATTAAAGAAATCATTTCTTTGTTGTTACCATCAAAATTGACTTACAGTATGTCGCATATAAATTTAATATTTATTTCTACTTCTATAAAACTGATTTGTGTTTGAAATGAATTTAAAAGTAAAATTATGGAAAATCTATTTTAAAGAACATTTGAAATAAAAATTAATTTTTTTTAACAATGACGTTATTAAAGCTTTTAAATTATTTGTCCGAAAATTAAATTTACATTTTGGATTATTTTAATCTCCAAACAATTACGCAAAAATTCTTTTCAGTTACGCCAATTTTATTGTCATATTTATTTGCATTTAGTCTCGCGAGATAGAAAGGACATGACTTGCATGTCCATTTAGGCAGTTGGTTAAAATTTAAAATTTGCTAACGAAATTAAATCTAGGTAAAAAACTTTACAAGCCCCTTCTTCATGGTAACATTGTCATATCTCAAAGAAGTATTTCTTGAAAAAAACGTGGTTAAAGTTTTTAATTTACTCACATTTCAACGGAAAAATAAGAAAGAATTCTCACGTCAATGATGGTTAAAAGAGAAATATGTATTAGTATATTATTTTTACACAAAATAAGAAATGATACGAAAAATTGTTCAATATTTTTAACTCAAAAATAATGATTATTAAGATGTGATTACGATGCAATAAAGGAGCGAGTTATCCAAACGTGATTTGTGTACCTATCACTCTGAACGTAATCATCATATGACTTGTTAGAAGAGGACAAATTATGAAAATGTGTCAACAAGATAACACCCGGGATCTACTGCTCGTCCCGCAGTATCAGAATTAGTTTTCTTTCACTGGAGGGGATATTTTCTCTGGTTGAAAAAATAATTTTATAATTTATAAATATTTTAAATATATTAATCGAGATTGCCTCGATATCTTCTTTCAAACATTTTCAAAAACTTTGGTTTGTTGAGGGTCTTTTTAGCTAGTCTATGTACATGCATTTCATTGGTGCCAAATCATCAGTAGACCTTAAACCATATTTTTGAAATGTTGCAAACCTCTTACTTATCTTATACAAAAAGCTTTTAAAAAACCAATACAAAAGTATAAATAAGCATAGTAGGTTTTGAAATTTATTCAAAAATTCCAAGAAACCAATTAAATTATTCGATATGAATATATATAATTTTCATTACAACCTTTATACAATTAGACGCCCTTTGGGTGACAAAAAATATTTAATAAGGAAAACGGATAATAAAATCTCAATTAAGTATATTTTAAATTTATTAATCGAGATTGCCTCGATATCTTCTTTCAAAGATATAAATATTATAAATAATAATAGTATATTTGTTAAGTAAAGTTTGAAGGTTCAGAAACCGAGAACTGTAATTTTTTCTTAAAATTTGAAAATATGCAAATTTGGGTGGCTTAATATATTTGAGTATAAAAACGGAACAAAAGCTCAATTTCTTTGATAAGTCAGCATAACGATATCTAGTATTTTATAATCACTACAACTAAAAAAAATAATTAAAGTCCTTTGTTATCAATTCATTCATCAGCACAAATTTTACGTGTGCTCTATACATTTTATTTTTCTACTGCTGTGTTTTGTTATCCTATTTCATTTGTAGTACAAGCACCATATCTGAAATATCATCTAAGTTATTTCCTTTTTTCTAGTAATTCTTGTTGCCGACGTTCTATTTATTCACAAGGCATCTTTAGAAATTTAAAATTGAACCACAAGATTATAAAATGCTATAAATGAAAAATTTACAATCAAAAAAATCTTTATTACCGGCTGCTAAGCATCTTGTGGGTTTTTTAGTTACGCAGTGTCATCTTTGTTGCTGCAAGGAATCAAAATGAATCTGATCTTCGTCTTTTATGAGACACTATTTTGACAATCGGTGACAGAAAGCATTAATAAAATGTTGCTTTTTGTTGTTAGTTTTGAGAACTAGAATTTCTTTAAAAGGGAATCCAGGCTCTGAAAACACAAAATATGTAAAGGTGGCTTTAATCCAATAACCTTAAAATATCAGAAATTTATCTGCTCTAAAGAGCATTAAGTTTGCAAGGTGACTGCGCTGTGAAACTCATGTCAGCTGTTTTTGCTGACATATGTTACTCGTGGCGACTGCTTTTTTTCTGTTGTATTATTGTGCTTCTTGTTCTTACACTTACATCACATTGTAAACATCATACACCTTGATCTCTTGTCCCAAATCAATATAGTTTCAATAGATAAAACTCAGCTAAAGCACTACTTGCAGACAACGCATTATATTTTTATTAAAACATTTTTTAAGGATTTTTCTTGTTTTATTTTGATGTTGTACATCAACCAATCAACCATCTTATTTTTACAACTTTTTGAAAGAATCGTCTTAAGTCATTTCACAAACTTGACAACCAATTATTTTAAGCATAAAGTTTCTTCTCTACTAACATATTTTCACTATTTATAATTAGAAAACTGTCACTGAAGGTAAAAGGTATTTTAAAAATTTTCTTCAGTGGACCAGTTTTTTAATTGCTTGATGCTGCAAAAGAAATTCGCTAAAAGTGAATAATAAATTTTTAGCCAAAACACGTTGGGATGTTGGTCTTTGGACAAAAAAATGGAACAAAAATATGTTGAAACTATTAATTAATGTGCATAGGTATTGGATTAATATACGCTTCACATTAATCCAATCAATATGCATAATTAGCTCTCATTAATTATAATTAATAAGCAGCACATAAACAACAACGGGAAAATAAAGCCAAGTTCTAAAGCGAAAAATTCGATCCTTAAATCTAAGTTCAATGTTTTCTCATATCTATCAACCTTCTGACTTAGCAAAATTTTTTCAATAATATTATAAATGTAATAAAAAATCTGCAAGCTAGCACGCTGCTTAAAAATAGGGGACACCCTGGTCCGCAAATTAATTAAACCATTTTCATTATTATTTTTATTTTGTTCCACAAAGACCTACCTGTTTACCAAATTTTAGGATTTCTAACTTTAATTTCCTCATAATATTCGTATTGATGATTCAGTGAGCATGTACTGAAATATAAATTTTTTAAAGCTTCATATCTCGGACAGCTTTTATGGTTAACCACTCAAACTTTACCTATGAAATAACCTGAGTAGAGCTTCATGTCGTTTTAATCTTCATTATTTTATTATTTAGTTAATTATGGAGGGCCTCCGAGTGTACAGGCGTGCGCCCTAATTTGCTCTCAGAAGTGATTTTCGTTTTGATAAAGCAGCTTTCGTTTTTCAGTTGCTACTGAAAATCTCGATGATTCATTTCTTTTTTAAATTTTTTTAAATACTTAAGCTGAACATAAATGCTACGTTTTACGAAAAAGTAACTTTGGTAGTTACTTTTACATTTTACGAAAAGGAAACTTTGGTAGTTACTCTTACATTTTACGAAAAAAAACTTTGGTAGATTTTTCAATTTATATTTGTTGCGCACAAAAACTAAGTGCATTTTGTGTATTTTATGGTAAAGTTTTTTGATGAGAAATCACGAAATATTTTGTAAAATATACTGAAGGTTTAATTTATATGTAACAAGATTTTGTTTCAGTGTATTTATAAGAATAAAATATCTGTTTCTGTAATTTAAAACTACTCGAATACAACATTAAAACAAATCCAATAGAAATAAAGAGACATCGTATCTTTTTCCCACCCCGTGCATCAACAAACTAGAAACTCACAAATACAAGCCGCCATTTGTATTTTATATATGAAATAATTTTAACGCCCGGTTTCACCATTACTTTAAACGAAAGTTTGGCTAAATTGTATTAAGCAATGTGTGATTAACGGACAAATTTTAATAAAAAATTTTATGTTAAGTTTATCTGAAAGAAATTTGGCGGATAGCTCTTTAATTGGAAAGTAAAACAAAAATAAATGGACAGAAATATGATAAAGCATTTACATTTTCGTAATATTTTCAATAAAAAAATTTTTCGCAGAAAAGGAAACGCTTCTGATCATCGAAACCATTTGAATCTAACTGACGAAGAACTCAGCCAGAGATATTTAGTTTCAAAGTCGTCAAAGAACATAATGAAACCAAAAATTAATTTATTCAATATACATACACATATTTTACATGTACATATATGTATGTAAAATAATGTTTACTTGTATAAATTTTTTTATTATCAAAGTGTTTCCCTTTCAAAATTTACAAATACCGGCTTTTTCTATAATTTTGTATGTAAACAAACTGATAGTGCTGTCATATTTGCATCGAAACGAAAATCGGTAACCGTTGATTAAATAGTTATAGTTAGCCAAATCAGCAGTTAGTTTATTTTTTTTAGCAAACATTTTACCGAAGATGGTGAAAACGGACGTAAGTGTTAAAACTTAAAAGTATATTCACATACGTATGAGTAATATTAATGCACCTCATTATGAACAGTGTTACTCATACGCAAAAACGTTCTCAGAAACAAAACGTCATCTGAGCAATTTTTAATCGGGATTTTGAATCCTAAATTCTTATATAAAAAAGTTGCTGTGAAAAACAAGATTGTTTTAAAAACTTGCTGTATACTTAACCTCAAAAGCATGAGTTCAACACTGGAATTGGGCGCTTCATTCCATTCGAAACTTCTTTACAGCAAACAGTTTGGTCAAAACAACACAAAATATAAATTATATTTTTAAAAGAGTCGTTTGTCTAAAATTTTTTTATTGTTTAATATTATTTGGTTTGCTTGAATATCTAAAACAAAAACTGCTCGTTTGAATACATTTTTGTAGTTATTGTATTATTTGACATAATTAATGATATCATACATATTTTTTTAATTGATAATAATGTTTGAATTTTTTACTAAATTTGTATATTCAAACATTTTATTTTATAAACCAACACAAACAATAAACTGGATTTTTTTTATAAAATCTGTGTTTCATTCATGCTTTTAACTAAATGTCAAATAAATTTTCGAACAAGCACTATGGATCATACTCACACTTAAATATTAAAATAATGTTCAAGGATTGTAGCATTTCTTTTTTGGTAAAAGACATAGAGTCGCATAAAAAGTTAAGCAAATTAGATATTTGGCAGAAAATAATAAGAAATATATACCAAGTATATGTGATTCCTTTTACAGATTGAATTGCAGATAATTCTAATGTAATCATCAATTGATTGATTTGATTTTTGTTTAATATTTTATACTTTCTGTTTAAGAAGTAGACATTGGAAGTGGGCTAGCCAAATGTCAACTACCTCTGCAGTATTTTGAATAGATTCTAATAAGCTTCTTTTAAACTTATTTAAAATAAGATCAAATACAAATAGTCGTTTCTCTGAAGTCAATAATGAAAAAATAAAATAATAACCGAATGTTTACAACATATTTTATTAGATGTAAAGGGTCCGCCATCTAACGTTTTTTTTTCAACTAGTACTTATTTTATGAATGGTAACACTTACCTCATGTCTGATTTGACAGATAATTAGTTTTATCCTTCCGCTGAACGAATATGGTTGTGTATACGCTTGAACAACGCTGGGAAATATTGCCTGCGATCGACTTACAGAAGATGCCGATTTTGCCAAAAAAAATCATCTTTTCAGATGAAGCTCATTTTGATCTTGGCGGGTATGTAAACAAGCAAATTTGTTGCATTTGGGGCACAGAAAACCCGTACACATACATTGAAAAGCCGGCGCACCCAAAACGAGTCACTGTTTGGTGCGGATATTGGTCCAGAGGCATAATAAGGCCATTTTTCTTCGAAAATGAGCAAGGATTGGCCGCTACAGTAATCGGGCCATGTAGAACGAATTTTTGTTCACAAAAATTTAAGAGGACGATATTGGCAACATTTGGTTTCAACAGGACGGCGCTACGTGCCAAAAATTGGACTGGTCGTGTAGGCTACCGAATGGCCAGCCGAGTCAACCACTTGAATAAAATTATTTTTCATTATTAACCGAAAAGATTGTACTTTCAAATAAAAAAAGAAATTTGAGAAAATATTCAGTAGTTTTTTTTTATAGCATTTTCAACAAAAAAAAGTTATCTGGCGGACCCTTTATAAAAAACAAAACTTGTTTATTTGTATGAGTTTTTTTCTTATTCATTGTAGTATATGATATTATTAATTCTTTAATAGGTCCTTTTTCGATTAAAACCCATGTTTGGATTCAAGGTAAAGTTTTCAATTATTGTATATCAAAATTTTGCACGAGCAACAAAATGTTAACAGTATCATGTTTTTCTGTTATTATTTTGTTTCATTTTGTAAATATGTATTTTTTTTGAATATGATAGCTTACTACATCTGTTGAATGTCCTACTTTAGTTAAACTTTAATTGAATTTATGGCCTTTTTGTCTATATTCGCAAACCGGACCTTCTATATCTCTCCATCGATTTTCCACAAGTTGCAATTAAAGACACTTTTTCGAATAATGTTCAAAATAATATCACTATTAAAATAAATGTGTAATATATACTGTAAGGTACCTTTAAGCTTTTCATTAGGAAATAAGGTTAAAAAAGTTTTCTTTGTTTGTTAGTCAAAAGTCGAAAAAAATCTTCATGTTACTTATAATATTCAAGACAATAGTTTTGAAAAGGTGCGAGAAATTCTGTTAAATTTGGAGAACTATTTTTAAGTTAATTTCAAACTACTGACTTTTGAAAAGCACACTAGATGAACAATATAATAGAGTTTTGAACGGAATTTATCAAAAGTGATTGAAAACCCAAGGCAAATTCATAGAGGTGAACTAGATAGCGCAGCTAGTAATTTTGTTTACTGTCAGATCCACGATGTCTTTTTACTCAGTGGCTTTACATTTATTTTTTCCACCAATTTTATTTTATTTCAAGCCACGGTATGCGTTCATGTGGTATAAAACTCAAGCTGCAATAGCGAAAGTCCCACAGCACTTACCTCCACCTAGAAACACTTATCTCCTCCTAAAAATTATTAAAAAAAACACAAGTTTACGTAACTTCTCGAAAGCATAGTGTTCTTCAATGGAATTGTAATGTGTACTTACAGCAGTGGAAATTTTTTTGCTGGCTGGTGAGAAAATCACCGATGGATAATGTCGCGACTTTAAAAGTATTACGGTTAGCAGGAGCCAATAATTGATCAGCGGTTCTTTGAAACATTTCCACACAGATTTCTTCAATAATAATGGTAGTATTATTTGGTAAAGTTAATTTTAGAGGCAGGTCTCAATATCCTTTCAAAGCGTTAAAAATAAACCCTTCAACAAACAAAAACTTTTTAAATAATAATAATTTTTAATTTTTTTTTTCTATGCCAAATATTTTTGACAATGTACTATGATTTTACAGAAACAAAATGCTTGTGGTCTTTGTAGTGTTGTACTTGTCGTAGAGTGAACTTCACCTGAATTCGTCTTGCAAAAACCATTAAAACGAACACATTACATTTTTTATTAATTTTTCTTATATATTTGTCGTCAACTGTATATTTGAGGTTGCCAAAAAAACACTAAATAGAAACTGAAATTAACAACTTTTAGCTTCCCGTTGTTATCTTTAATATCGTTTACTGGAACTAGCTACTCAACTAACGTTCGGTTAAAATCCATAATCGATGCTTAGTTTCTCAGTACTTCTGGTATAGTTTGGAAACTCAACCTTTCCAGACTTTTCTCTTTGTCAGATCATAAGATTTTGTGTCGTGTGGCTAAGGGTCTTTCATCAACTCCTATTTCGCCTTAAATTCTTATATAAGCTTCAATAACACTTTCATTTCAGCACCGCAAGAGTCCTGACTGAAGTCATATTTAAAGTTCTTCGCTGCTCTGGTGTTTTTAATTAAAAAAATAATAATATTAGAACTTCTTTTTGGCACTAATAAAAACAAATAAGTATTTTTACTTTATAAAAATATGTGCTTCAGCTTGAAATCAATCTTCGAAGCTTTTTATGTTGTCTCAATTTTTCACAATTTCAGTCAATCCCTGGTGTATCGTCTCCATTTACGACACAATAATAGAAAGTAATCTTCGTTATATTATTACAATTAGTGATGCAATCAATGAGCATTCGTCAATATTGAGTAAAATTAACTATGATTTTTGATTGGAAACTCTAAGTAACTTTTGCGCTTAAGACTACGAGCAAGAATGGTAGTTTTTCTTTGAAATGCAGAAGTATAAGGCGATATAAAAAAAGACCCAAAATGGTAGTTTGAATTGGTGTCGATGGCAGAAATTTAGGCAGTCGCAATAAGCATGAATTAATCTAAATAATGTTCTTAAAAGATAACATATATTTCCCAATAGTCCAGCAGCTCTTAAATCTCTTCTTTCATATAAATTTATATCCAATTGTGTTTTGAAACGGAAGTTATCAATAGTTGAGAAAGTTTCCATTTCTGGATTCCTGGTGATAGTGGATATCAAGGAATCTATGCAGCGAAAAAATGTCTACTCCTCTTGTGTGCCCACAGCCTGTTTGTTACATCACTACGTCAAGGGTTAATAAAGGGTAATCAGATTTTGAATGCAAAACGGGTCTGACATGCTTCTTCTGGCGTGCGATTAAAACGTTAGTGAAACTTTTTCGTTAAGTGGAATCCTTGAATGTCACATAAATAACTTAAGACTGGGTTTAGTTTCTGCTCTGGCTATTTAAGTCTTGGTTTTTATAATTTATGTTGTTTATGCCTGAAAAAATATGAAACACCAGCACACTTTTTTCTGTTAATATATTGCATTGTATAATTGTAGAAGCCTTAGCTTTAACTCTGAGCTCGATTGTCTTTGTTTAGAAGAGTCGCACAGAGTTCCAGTCGGCCTAATCTTTTTCTTATTCAATTTAATAAAAAGAAATTCGAAGTTTTTATTTTCCCTTTTCTAAACGTGACAAGTTTTTTTATAAATTGGTATAAAATATAAACTTAAAAATTTCCTCGAAATCTTAAATTTTTAAAATAAGTTTTTTTAATACTTATTTATCATGTTTTTTGTCTCTCCTTAAGTATAATAAAAAAAGTTGAGGGTTTTTTGCCATCTTCAAATTGACTTTTAAGTACTGTAATTTTTTTTATATAATGACTAGTAATCGTGTTTTAATTATTCTTATTTAATCGTTTTTTAACACTCACTTCAAATATTATTATTATTTTTCCTTATTCTGGCACATTCCCTAATGAATTCAAATAAAACTCTAGAAATTAACAATGAAGTCCCGTCTGGAATATCTAATATCTTTTGTATCTTTTGATTTTTATTTTAATGACAACAAAGGAAATATAAAGTAAAAATTTTATGGTTGTTAAGTAATACCATGATAGTCAAACATGAAGTGGAATGCTGCATCTCATTTTTTAATTTTAATTAAATAACCGAAAAAGCAGTTTTTGATTTTTAACTATAGACTTGAGCTAGCCGTGGGTCGTTTGGATAATAATAATGAAATAATATACAAATGTGTAAAATATTTCTTGTAATTATAGGCCTCAAATTGTTAAATGCAATGCATTGATAACACAATGATAAACCTGGGATGTGATATTATTTTTCTTGTAAGTGCTGTCGAGTAGATCAAGAATCTGTATTTGAAATTTCCGGGACACCCCCAAAATCTGGAGTTACGGGTTAAAAACCGGTTTTTCGAACCTCTATGCACTTATAGGTCTGTAACTTAGTTGCATATTAACCAATTTAAAATTTTAGAACGGATTTAGAAAAAAGAGACTGTAGCCTTTAAAATGATTTATATGATGTTCATGATACTTCCAAAAACATGTTAGTAATTTAACCGCAAAGGCATTTTACTTTCAATTTTTTCGCTATTTTTCATATTCGGACATGTTTTTTTGAATTATTTTGTAAGAGAATCCTATTTTTTATAGACATAATATGAAAGTGTATTTTTTAAGGAAAAACATGCTTTTTTGGTTTTTAAAATCCGTTAAAAACTAATTGGAAAAAATGTATCTTTTTGGAAATTAATGTTACAGTGTTTCTGTAAAAGCTAATATATTTTGCATACGAAAAATAAGAAGAAAGGAAAATCAAACCGTAAATAAGAGAGCATTTGGAGCTACTGGCGTAGTTGCAGACTTTGTTCTGCTTCATCATTAAATTTCAATGCTAACTACAGGGAATTTTTTCATAACTTTTGTAGTATATGTTCCCTATATCGTATGAAAATATAATCAGGATTTTCGGGACATGCACAATTGATGCATCTCGGTAAAATATTTAGCTAAAACGCTTTTTTATTGCATCAACTGATTTCAATTGATTTAAAACATTAAAATTTATACTTTTTTTTTTAATTAAAATATGTCCACTTCACTATTTGTTAACGGTTTTTGTAATTGAAAATACAACTCACTTCTGCGGCAAAAATTTAAGTAAAGATAAATCAAACAGTGAAACCATGTGGGAAACAAACATTAAAAACAATCAGCGCAAACATTAGATGTCGATATAATTGACATTGGTGAAATAGAAGCGAAACTATTGAGACCGAAACCCACCGGTCTGAAAGGGATAATGATTGTTAAAAAAACTATCCAAAAATTATATTTCCTATAATTTGTAGGCCCAGCCCAGTTATACAGGACATGGTCCTTCTAGAGACCTTTAACATTTTCAAACGTGCACAATTGTTAAACGACTTGGCAATTTTTTTTTAAGATTCCATGAATTTTATGTTTGAAGAACAGCGGACATACTCTAATAAGAACGCTCTTTATTACGAAAGGCATAATTTTTATTCATTAACTAAATTAATATGTGAAGTCTCCAGGGACCTTGTCGGTTATTGAACTTTGAAAAAACTGCTCGCTTAACTGTGTACTCGGAAAATCCAACTTGATTTTTGTTTTCACTTTTCCAGCAACATGTTGCGTTCACAAAAACTGCTCGTGTTTTTTATTTTTGTGATACATATTGACCCCTTTTGCTTTTTTATTCTTTTCGTTTTTAAAGATTTTTAAATGATAGTTTTTAATATTTCAATATGATCTCATTGCCCTAAAATTGCGTATACTAAACACGACACAGGTGTGCATAATTTTAGAGATTTTATTATCTTTTTATTGTATTTTTTTTGATTCTTTTTATAAATAAATGCATAAAAATATCTTTTAAATATTGCTGTTTAAAAAAAAAATGGTCAAGCAAACACTTTTGAGTTAAATAACCAAAAATAAAATTTGTATAAAATGTTTAAAAGTTTATTTTCATGAAAAGTTAAATAACTCAGTCTGTAACTTATCTATTTTTAAACCCAAATATGCGTTGTAATCGTAAATAAACGTACTTTTTGAATAAATTCAATAGTATTATAGTTTCTTAATAAAATAATGTATAAAAACGTCACCAAATTTGAAAAATTTTTGAAAAATCTAAAAAATTTGTGTTTGCTCGACAATAACACCCAAATTTCTCAAATTTTCTTGGATAAATTATATGTTATTCGAAAGATCACAGTTTCTTCTTTCCAAATCGAGTAAGAAATTGAAAATCAGATCATTATCAACAAATTTACAGGCTCATAAGTGCACAAAGGTACAAAAACCGGTTTTTAAACCGTAAATCCGGATTTTGGAGGTGTCCGGCATATTTCACTATTGGAATCTAGTTTTACTCGACAAACCCTACAAGAAAAATAATATCCGGTCGCAGGTTTTTCTATTTCATTCAATTTTGTAACACTGTGTAATTTATGCAAGAAGATACCTAACAGGTTCTATATATGGATAATTGCGAAGCGTAGTATGTCCATAATCTGTATGACGATATAAAATCTTGTCAAGGCCGAACTCTTCTTCTGTAAATATATCAAGAAATTTCGATTAGGAGGTTAGAAGTAAAATAATATGCATATTTTATTTTATGATCAAAATATTTATTAATAACGATGCAACTCACTTTTTTGTTTTTATCTAACTTTAAGAAAGTGCTTTAAAACTGATTATATTTAGATAATAAATAATATTAATAAGTTCTTAATAAATAAATATATTTTCCATAAGCGCTCTTGAATTTTTTTCGGAATCTTTACTTTTTTTCTTGAAGAAATTATATTGGCATAAATTATAAATATCAACCATCCTCAAAAACTAAATGAAAGTGTTTGTCATTTAAAAAACTATATCGCGCATGTTCAACAATAGTTAATGAACTTAATATTTTAATTGAGTTCTCTTTTTGTAAAAGATTTCTATGTAATATTTATATCCATCCATAGTGAAAATTTTACATATTGTTGCCTTCCTTTTGGAAACAAGTAAGTTTTAGTTTCGATAAAAAGATGTGAGAAAATTAAAATTAAAAAAATATGATGTTTTGTGGTTTCCAAAATTACATCTGACCGACAAGTTCCCAATATACTCGATACTTATAATATGCATGATTTGAAATTAGATAATAAATTAAAATTTCCGAAAATTTCAAAAACATCTCCACACCTCGTTGTAACAATCAAAGTAATATTTTTTTAAACAGTATTATTATTTACTGTTTACAAAGCAAGCTATTTTCAAAACTCTCTGACATTCCAATATTAACTTTGTTTTTTTACTCTGAATACCTTTCGCTAACGCGATGAATTAATGGTTTCGAGGAAAAAGAAGTAAACGGATAAGAATTGTCCTCTTTACACAAGTATATTACTTTTCTTACACAGTCTATTCCAAACACAGTCAAGAGATTCCTCGTACTATGAATAAAATAATATTGGTGCAGTAACATCAAAGAAAAAAAAGTAAAGCCAATAAAATCATTTGAATATTCTTTTAAAAATATAATTTTTGTACGAAATAAATAAGTTGTTTGTGCGGGGTACTTTTTTAATAGAAAAATTATTACCCGTGTATGCCTACAAAAATTCATGAAATTCGTCGCAAGAAATTAGTAATATATGGGGCATTCTCATACTCACAATTTTCATTTGAAACTTGCTAAGATGCAGCTTATATTTAGCTACCAACTTATAGTTCTCTTCTGTTTTAAGTCAATTTCAGCTAAGTTTTTCAATAAAAAAAAACCAGCACATAAAATTATGTGTAGAAATATGAATACCTATTCTACACGTTGGAATAAATATAAAGTGCTCTATAAAAAAGTTATATTTTATTTTTAATTAATATCGTTGTGATGTTCTAAATGTATTAAGCAAATTAAATGTATATGCCATTTTTACTTTTTCAATAGTTTCTGAAATCACATCTTTAGTTTGTTATCGTGCATGAAATTAATCGGTAACTACTTTATATTTTGGATTTGTAAAACCAAGACTTTTCATTACTTCAATGTCTTCATAATTTTTTTATTTGATTTTTTTATAAATTTATTTAAGTCTGCTTAAGCTGATACAAATTTGTAGGTGCAACTAGGTAAGTAAGTCAAAACTAAACAGACTATGAATAACATTTTCCACAATATTAGTAGTTCAATAGTATATATTTTAGACTTAAGTTGGACTATGAATATCATTTGCCTGTATTATATTTCGTAGTTGTAATCTTGTAATACACACACAGTAAATATTATATTTATCGCAAAATATAATATATAATATTAGTATTACTATAGAATATTAAAAAGTAAACTAACTTTACTATATTGAATAGATTCCTAGGCTACACAAAATGGCTTTTATTGTTCTTTAGACAGGAGAATATACGATATAAGAATTCCGTTTTTATCGTAATGAAAGTTTAGCTTTTCTTCCGCCGGTAAAAAACTTAAAAGCAAGTAACGAATTGAATTAACTTTTCCAGAATACCACATACACGAGTATGTTTAGTAAATATTTGAGGAAACATTTTTGGTGCGAGACATAAGGGTTAAATGTTAAATCAAATAGTTGAAATTTGAAAAAGGACCTTATTATAATGATATTAAGCGAAATAGTTTAATATTTTTACACTTTCCGAGACATTTGAATAACCGCAAGTAATGTAGTTTCTCTTCCTACATCTTATTTACTGGCAATACATATTTATTTGACCTTCAATTCATTAGATTTTCTGTTGAAATATATGTGGGTTTATTTTATGTTATTAAAATACAAAACGTTATCATGATACTTGTTAAAAAAATGTAATTAAATTTTTTTACACGAAGATAAAGTGGTTGTTTTGCTTAGTTTCATATAAATTTCCGGAAATACCATTGATATAAGTTGGTCACATCCCTGTTTCATTCTGAAGATAAATAAAGTTGAAAATTTATATACGTATGCCCTCTATCACAATTCTATCTTAAATTTTTTTTAAATAAATTAATTCTCATAAAGCATTTAACTTAAAAAAAAATAATTTTATAAATAATTATTAAGACCCAGAATATGTCCCATTGTGTCAGCCGCTATATAAAATAATTTAAGTCAATCTGCAATCAAAATATATCATAAAATACTGAACGTGATACATAAAACATTGCATAAATTTGACGTTACTGCATTCATTTTTTAAATGTCACAATAAAGAATGAATGTCATGGGTAAACATAATGGATTTTTATTACACTATGCGACAGTCAAAATCGGGATGGGATGAAACCAACGGGAAATGTTATACCGGTAAAAAAGAAGTTATACGTGTCCCGGCGTTTCGCTGGGTCATGTCTAGGAATCGAGATATATCGATTTGAAGTTAGTAACTATCATATAGGGGAAATTGTCACCTTTCGTGGTCTTTTTTTTGACATAACTCGAGAACCACTAGTTTCATGATTTATGTCTCATTTTGTTCATAGGTTATGTGAGTTTACGTAAAAGTAATAGGTCTAGACACTTTTTTTACCGTTTTGGATTTTTTATAAATTAAATATGAAAAAATTCAATTTTTAGGCAAAAAATAGTTTTTTTCTTCATACATTTATTTATAACTCCGAAACTGTTGCTTATGTAGCGAAACGTTGTATGAAAAGATTAAAGGAATTGTAATTCCCAATTTTTAAGCAAAATCGGACTAGTGGTTCTCGAGTTATGTTAAAAAAAAGACCACGAAAGGTGACAATTTCCCCTATATGATAGTTACTAACTTCAAATCGATATATCTCGATTCCTAGACGTGACCCAGCGAAACGCGGGACACGTATAATTTCTTTTTTACCGGTATAACATTTCCCGTTGGTTTCATCCCATCCCGATTTTGACTGTCGCATAGTGTTATTTATTAATAAATGCTTTACATCGCGTAGGGGAAAAAATTATTATACTAAATTTTGACATCTACTCATCGTCTGAAAAGCAAATAATATATTAAAGGAATTTTTTTTCAAAGTTGGCGATTTATCCATGTTTTATTCGACATAATTTTAATTCATCCTGCTCTGGTGGTGTATAGTCTGAAATTAATTAACGTTTATTTTTCCGTTGTTCCTTTCGCATATTCTGTCATTTCCAATTTATCGTAGCTGAAAGTGTTACGAACTTCAGCATAATAATAATCACTTACGTTTTATTTTTTTTATTACATTATTTCTTTGTTATGTATACCAATTTCTTGAGATAATACGTGATAACGTTTTTCCTTCCACGTCTCTTTGAGTTATCGACGGTCCTCAATGGACATTAAATAACATATTATTAAACTTTAATTGGAGTTAAGCCTCGCGGTCTACCAAGCAATTTTTTCAACCAAAAATCAATATACAAGGTACAATAAAAATAAATATACTGCATGTGGAAAAATGTGCAATAAAATTATTTATTTGCTGTTTTCCACAACATACGTATCCAATTTAAGAAAAACTATAAAATATGAAATTCACATGTTCAGGGCATTATTTAAAAATTTTAAATAAAGTCAATATTTGTGTGGTATATTATGTTGAAGCTGCAGATACTGAAAAAGCGATAAGGAAACACGTTATTATTTTCTTTTATTAAAAGCTTAAATATTAAGATGTTGAATACATACGCTATTGTTAAAACGGGACGATGCATATTCATTATTACGAAGACTTAAAAGCGAAAACCAAACAAGAAAAGAAATTATAATTACAAACAAGCCTTGAATCCATGGGAATGAAATCAAAAACAATAAAGCAGTTGTACGACTGGTTGTAAAAAGTTAAAAGAAGGGTATTGAGAATGAATGAGTTGCTAAGTGACATTAACTTTAGCAGAAATACTTAAGTTTTTCAGAGGTTTTTGTAGATCCAACTACAATATGTGTTCAATTAGCAAACGCAAAGCTATTGCCTGCATTTGTGATGAAATAAAACTGACCCAATCCGAGCTTTTCCATCTGAGTTGACTTAAAATATAGAAAACAGTCGCGATACGGTGTCCATTTTATTTTATAATCTTTTTATGTCTTCATTTTTAGACATTTTTTTTGACAATGCTGGCATGAAATTTCATATATTTTTTACTTCAGTTTACCATCCAAGCAGATGAAGTACATCAATGCTCATTATTAGTCAGCAGTGCTGTCAGGAGTTGGAGCAAAAAATATGCTAAATCGTTCAAAGAATAGTCAAATGGTTAATAAAATAGAATACTAATTTTAAGATTTCATTAAAAACATTACTTTTCAAAAGTTTAGTTTAACCGTTTTACTAGATTAGACCATAGTAATTAAGTTTTTGTATTGGCAGTTTTGTGCTCATTTCATTGCTGTTGACTTAAGTAGTTAGGGCGTTGACTACAAAGCAAATAATGTCTAAGAACGTGGGTTCGAGCCCAGCTTCAGGCAAGTCATAACACCCAACATTCTTCAGATGTGCATTAGTATGCTATTGTATTTGTTGTTGTTGGACTGTTTAATTGACGAATGCATAGCACTGGTCACTGGAGAGTACGGACAGCAATTGGCACTGTTGATGCTAGCGGACATCACAGCATCCTCCTTCGTCACATGGCTACAACAGCTTAAAACACATTTAATGCGCCTACTTGACATCAAAGGCGCTGCAACACTGAAGTAAAAACTAACACAACGCTCAATTCAAGAGTTGTAAAAATTAAGTTTTCTCACTTTCACCATCTGTTCTCTCTCACTATCCCTTTCTGAAAGAAAATAACACCCCCACGGGCTGGTAGGCATACTAATTGCCTGAGAGTTACTTCCCTTTATAAAAAAAACCAGCAGGCAATTAATTGAAAATGTATTTTCCAAAAATTATGAAAAAAATATGTAATGTCTCTAAAATACTAAGAGTTAATTTTAAAACATTTCAGATTTTCAAGTTCATTCTGCAAAAATTACCGATACAAACATCGATAAATATTAAATACCGATTGAATTAATTAGCGGTATTAATAGCGATAGCGTAATTACACTCGATTCTGGATAACTGGTATAATAGACGCAGTATACAAATAAGGACAGAATTTAACCCTTCTACAACATCCTTCCTTACAACCCTTTCATTTACATCCTTTGTACAACTGCAACAATATGTACTTTGCATTGAAAATATGGTACTCGCATTTTACATTGCAAACAAAAGTTTTTAAATATTTTGCACCGCGCGCCTTTTATTATGATTAATTTTTAATAAAAAAGTAAATAATTAAAAGTGCATATTCGAAAAGCATAAAACAAAATTATGAAAACGAAAAGTATAAAAATCTTTAAGTTGAAGCTTATTCGCATTGTTTGCCTATATGTTGCGCGATGTTATGCTGAGCACATGCACGATCACTGCATTTCGAGCATATCTGGCATGTTTTACGATACTTTTTATCGCTGCTTACACACAGTTTACAGCAACCTTTTACTGCAGTAACACCTGATGAACTAAACGTTGAGGCAACATTTGCCTTTATAGCTTATACTCCGCCCATCATGTCTGTGATGGCATTTTTTGTAATCGTTTGGGCCGTAAATTTTTTACTATTAACGCGACGATCTAATTCTTACTGCACGAGGTGCTTGGTATAAAATTTTAAAGAAAAATTAATACGGACAGCGTCGAGTTCTACAGGAATATATTGCTAGCATTTGATACATCAAGTCTTCGCCAATTTGTATTTATTGTAATAATGTATGGCTTCTTTTGAGTTCCTTAAATGCTCGTATCATATCATATTGAAAGCAGTATCATACATTTATTATTATTTTTTGTCGAACATAACTTACCAAAGACGTATCGTGGTTGTCAGCATTTTGCAACCCAAATATGGATGACTGAACACTTCTGGAACACAAGTCTTATTTTTTCGTAAAGTTCACACATACGCCAGGCAATTGACCATGAATTCTTTGCAGAGTGGAAAGGATATAATGAAATTATTATCCACGACTGTTCGGTCCGTATTGTACTATCTTTGAACTAAACGCTTTAATACATTTTCTGCAATATTTGAGTGTTTCTGATCTCCAGGTGGTCAGCAACGGTTTCTCAAAGACCCAAAAGAAAAAAAAACACAAAAGCAGACGTTTTTCATACAAATATGTTCATGTTACATTTGTACCAAGGATGGCAATAACGCATAAATATAAGTTTACCCCTCTCAGCCGATGTTTGGACATATTCATACAAAATATAATCAATTATTTTATTCTTAAATATATAGTTGAAGCATTTTTAAAGGTTTACGAAGGATGTCACGGAAGGGTTTCCAAAATATAACATAATTTGTTTGTTGAGATTTTTGAATAAGTTTCAAAGCCAACTTTGTTTATTTATACTTTTGTAATTTTTGAAATCCTCATTGGTTTTTTTAAGTTTTTGTATAAGATAACAGGTTTGAAACATTTCAAAAATATGGTTTAAGGTCTACTGATGATTTGGCATTAGCACCAATGAAATGCATGAACATAGCCTAGCTAAAAAACCCTCAACAGACAAATTTTTTTTTAATCGTTATGATTTCCTTTAATAAAAATTTTTCGGAATATTTTTTTTGTATCTAAAAAATATCAACAATTTATAATGATTTGCATTCATATTTGTAAGTGATTCTTCAAAAAATATTTAAGTTATTCAATAACTTAAAAGGATAAAACAACAAAGAGTTACAATAAGTTATCCCATAATGAGTATTAAAAAACTAATTCAAATAAAAGAAAATTTTATACAGATTACACTGTATTCAGAGTACGAATTTTTTTGCTGCAAAGGTTCTGGTAGTTTATCTTGCAATATCGAATGGCGTCAACCGTTATGTCAAATTTGAAGAAGTTTTTTATATTCTAATTTTTTCTATGGATATTTGGGGAAATAATTAATTTGCATTTCATTGGTGAACTTTTTATTATATACTGAAAATGTACATATTTAAAAACTAAAATCGGAAAATATTAAAAAAAAAAGTTTAGAAAGTGTCTAAAACATAAAAACCAATACTGTATGAAAAGTATACGTAATGGGATAAAGAGATAGCAGAAATATAATATGCCTTCAAAAGCATATAAGAATTAGTAAGTAAATGTTGAGAAAATATTTCAACATCAACTTGTGTATATTAATTATTTTTTATTTTTTAAAAGGCCAAAAAAGAAGTTCAGGTTAGTAAATTTCTTTAAAAAATCTCCATTGGTTAGAATGGTGCTCGAAAAGAATAGGAAGTTTTGACATTAGTTAACTTTTCTATTGATAGTGGAAACTTTTTTCCGTACGCTCGAACAGAAATGAATGTTATACAATTCCGTGAGCAAAGAATTCTTGACATTTCTAATTTGTCATTACTTTTTCATGTTTTTGAATGTGTTTTCATTCAAACAAAAGTCACTACACAAGGCTACACAAATATTTTATTGTGTACAAATATATTTATAATTCCAAACATAAATTTCCTTAAATATTTTGCGCCAATCTTCAGATTTTGTAATTTTAATGTAATTTTTCAAACATGACGATTGGGATTAATAATTATTCGTGTTATATTTTTTAATAATAATTGAAGTATTTTTGTCCTAAGAAGATTGAGACATTGCCACTCACAATGATCATCACACCAATTGTTGGAATATTAACTATTCAAAGAAATTCTCTTACGATAAAGAGTAAAAGAATTACGAACATTCTTATTTAAATTCATTTTTTCATAACATTGATAAATTGGTATTTTTTTGGAAAATTTAATTTAAACCAATACAGTTCAATTAAATGCGTACAGTATAAATTCCTCATATAAATTCACTATATTGTCGTCTTAAAAATATTTTGTCAAAATTAAACAAACATGTGCACATTGAAATTTCATTTTCAAGGTGTTATGAATTATAATCAAAAATAGCTTAAGGCAAATAGTGTTAAGCTCATAATACCTTAAATCAACCCCATTTAACCGCACCAGTGCTCATTTAAAATATAATGCGGCCATAACGTGTGTTCACACAAATATATTTACCATCAAAGGAATATTAAAATAACATCAGATGGTTTGAGCTAAAAGATTTTATATCAGTTAGTTATAAGTTAAATAAATTATTTTAAAAAGTAATTCAATTCTCTGGATAAATTTAAATTAATAATTTTACAAGTAAAATTATATTTAGGCTAGTTATCAATAAATAATTCAATATACATAATTTTTATTATTTCTTAGTGCAAGAGTTGGAAAAACTCAATCCTAGTAAAATAATTAATATAACTAACTTCGAAAACTTTTGTTTGTTGAGGGTTTTTCAGCTATTCTATATACAAGTATTTCATTGGTGCTAATTGTCAAACCATCAGCAGACATTAAACTGTATTCTTGAAAAGTTCCAAATCTCTTACTTTAAGGACGTGACACATAGAATAAATTATCGGCGGAGAAGGTTGACAGTTTGAGTACTTTGTTGACGGACATTAAATCAGCTTGATTTGATTAATGTACACATTTAAAATAGAATTCGAGGATATGCTGGAGATTCATTCAATTGTAATTTTTGTTAGATTTAGTTTTATCACCACGCATCACAAAAAGCTAAATAAAAGCAAAATAAAAAAAACTGATAGTTGTCAAAGTACTCAACGTACGTTAAAGTTACAAATTATCCAACTTTAGTACTTTGTGCTGACGGAGTCCTACGAGATGGGAGAAAAATGGGGAAAGAAACGCGTAACGTACGACGGATTCTCTGTGTTTCAGCTTTTATACAACAACTTTTAAAAAACAATGAGATTTTCCAAAATTAAAAAAGCAGTATATGAAGAGCAGGTCTTGAAACTTATTCAAAAACATAATAAAAAAATTCTATTCGAAATGAATCAAGGTGTATTTAACTAGGTGACAGTATTAGTAAAACAATTAGAACAATACAAGAACAACAGGCATTTTTGTTTGTGAAGTTTCATTGCGTATGTCAAAAACATAACCCATAAAACAAAGAAAACAGATTCAGAAAAAAAGTTAAAAAAGTTAAAAGTAATTTGTATGTTTTTTGACATTCACAACGTAAAACATAAGAAAAGCAGAAAAAATTGTCAGCTGCTGTAATGCTGCCACCTGGGTAAATACGCTTTGATATGAATCCGTGTTATTTTCTTTACAACTTTATACATTTTCAAATTTAAGAAAATAATTAACTTAATAATAACCAATTCGTTCACAAATAAAATTTTAAGAAAAATATATGTGTTCTTATTAACTCTTTAAAAGTGATCAACGAGGGTGTCTGCTCCAAGTGCTATTAAAGATATTTTTTTAATTTTAATTTTAATATTTTCTAAATAATAAAATGGCTAAACTATTTCAAAAAATTTGAGAACTATTCTGAATGCTTGAAGTGTATTAAATATACGTACATACTTCAAAACAATGCACTAGCTTCTAAGAAACAAATTTGCATAAAATAAAGCCACATAAGAAAGCAAGCAAGGTAAGGCATGTATGCACATATGCATGTTTATAAATAAAATGTCAATAGTTTTAACCAAAAATTGTATGCCAAGATGAAAATTTAATTAAGGCATTACTTTGGGCAATCTTGGAGTTAAATATGTAAATGTAAGGGATAATATTTGATGCAATAATGATGTGCAGTAGAATGGGTCAATTTGTGTGTATTAAAAAAAATTCAATAAGCGGCTGCCAAATCGCAATCTACGACGACTTGGGTCTGAAAACAAAATCGGGCTTTCCGTTTTAACTAGAAACTTTTCTTTTCGTATCATTCATATCGATTGCATTTAAAAGATTAAAACGATTAGCGGAAAATATTATTTCGAAAATTCGGACAGATTCAATATTAACTTAAAAAGAAAAAAAACGTTGATCCATCAGGACATTGCATACTTGTGTAGTCACTATAGCAAAAATCCATGAAACCACCATGCATATATTTTGTTTAAATTTTTAAGAAACGGCTAAGTAATATTATTATTTGAAGGGATCAACAAAATTACAAAAACGCTGAGCCAAACGTGTTGAACTTAAAAAAGGAATATGTCAAAAGATTAAACGTTTTTTGTCAAAAAAAAGAATAAACTTTAACCACATATCATGTTGGAAAATACTTCGGCATTGTGTTTTTTTTTTAGGTTAGAAGAGACTTTAGTTAAGTGTGTAAAAATATTCATATTGCAATTGTTTAACAATACAGCATTAATTAAAATTTTTATCTTAAGACATCTATACTCTATGTACTAGCTATAGAAATTTATAACCATACCAGTCACTCTTTCACGGCAAAAAAAAGATTCGCGAAATTTTCCGGCAAATAAAACTTTTTTTTATATTTTTTATTAACAGTTCTAGCTTTTATTTTGAAAACTTGAAACTTTTTTGTTTGAAATAATACTTTTGAGTTGAATAAAAATATTGAAGTCGATGGTACAGGGTGGGGCAAAAGTCCCGCTGCCATTTTCATTGCCTATAAATAACTTTGCACAAAGAAAAGATAAGTAAGTTTGGTTTTCATTAAAAGTTTATATGGTCTTTTATTTTTTTCGCGCTGATTGAAAATTTTTATCGTGCAAATAGTGACCGCGATTTTCTATTCAATTTTCGGCTCATTTTAAGGCATTTTTCATGACATCCTGCAAAATCTCTGGCTGAATTGCTTCAATTTTGTGACGAATAGTGTTTTTGAGATGTTGAATCGATTGGAGCTTATTCACATAAACTTTTGCTTTAAAAAAACCACATAAAAAAAGCCTGGTGCTGTTAAATCCGGAGATCCGGCCTTGATTAACCCAAATCTTGATTTTTGTTCTTCAGCTTATAAACAAATGAAAAAGAAAACAATGCATTATAATAATTGCGATAGTTTTTTAATAATGTCATATTTGTTTCATATATATTTTTTATTTACATTATAGATAATATGAACAGATTTTCGTCTCTCCTGAGAATTTTGAATTTTTCAGTTGATACAGTTTTGTTGAAATGTGCGACAATATAATTAATTAATTTAACGAATACAATTTTTGTAGTCACACAAAAGCCAAGGCATTGCGTCGCGATAGCTATGAACTACGTGTTTATAATATATAATAAGAAAAAAATTTACTGTAAATGTACTGAATATAGCTGTTTGTACCCTGCAACTAATGCGAAGCTCAATGGTTTTATTATGGTATACATTTATTTTTTTTATTTTCGTTCCTAACAACACGATTCATCATATAAACAATGCATTATTCTAACTTTATGATGAAGCCTGTCATAAATGTAATTTTTATATTTTCTATTGCACTCAACAAATCCAAAAATGTTTGTGCTGATTACGATATTTAGCTTTAAAGTTCCCAGGAATTTTTTTAAATTGTCCCATAAAATTAGGTTTAGAAGAATATGGAGAAACCAAATGTAAGCCTGACTAAACATATCTATAAATTAATGTAATATTATCTTTAACTTATGAAATAAATATTATATGTACTTAAATTTATACCACACTTTATATCTTAATTTGACAACAGAGTTTAGTTAAATAAGGTTTCAGATGTCAGAAAAAATGTAAACTTTTCTCCGAAAGCAATTAAAATATATATAATGTTCTTTGTACTAAATACTGCAGTTAATGGCACTTGGCATTTGATATTGCGAAATTATTATTTTTTGTTTTGGCTTTAGCATCAAGAAGCCCAAATTAAACTTCACAAATATTGTTCTATTAGAAAAAAGCTTGACAACCAAAACGAATACCGATTTCAGTATCGGTAGACGTAGTGCTATTGAGTTTTTAATTTAGTGTCGGTATCGGTGTTTAAACTATTTCGGTACTGCTACCGAAACTTGAATACCGGTATAGGCCTGTAATATAATCAAGTATATCAAACCAAACAACATACCATATTTTACATCTAAAACTCCCGCTTGAAATAGGTCCTTTTTAATAGATTTATATATGCTGAGTCCAAATTTGTCATAGCCTTAAATTTTACGCTAATTAAACTTTTATGTTTTTAAATTTGCCTTGAAATGATGCTAAATATATTTATATTTGCCGTAATTCTCTGACAAAACATCGCAATGAAAGCAAAAACTTAAATTATTCAACATACAATGAATTTTGAAGGCGACCATTGATTGTATGAGCCTTGCGCGTGAGAGTAGCTGGCGGCTCAGTCAACTATAGGGTTTACTTGTCATTAAATAAATTAAATATGTGCCAGCACCAGCATCGGGTCCTGACATTAGCTTTTTAATGGTAGTCGACTGGTAGCTATCGATATCCGTTCCCATCACCCAACCTACAGCAATCGCTGGCATATGGTTGTCAAACATTGTCAAACACACAAAGTGCACAAACAACATTTTTTGAAATTTATACAACTTATTTTTATCTTTTTAAGGAATATTATGCTAGATATATAATGTTATAAATAAAATAAATGTATTTAGGTGATCATTAATGCCCGCATTATTACTAAATCCTACTCAACCTCAGATCTTCTTATTGCATACGAGAAATTAACAATTTCTAGATATTAATTTCATTACTTTAGTGTTAATGAAGTTGGCCCCATGGAAAGCCATATTTTTATACATTGAATTCTCTTCAATTTTATTTAAAAAAATTTGTGTTTACTATTTTAGAAACATTGAAATTAGCTAGTGAATACCAGTATAGAAAACAGAATTGAAAAAATGTAACGTGCGTCAAAACGGGTTCATGTCTTTTAATAAAAAACCACAAGATTATTTGGCTGCAAATAATTTATTTTAGAATCCTCTTGTAATCATCTTTCTTTTAGGAACTAGATTTTGTGTGCTATATTAAGCCAAATTCGCTAAAAAATTACGAAAACACACTTTAACTTTCAAAGTTACTTCCGTTTTTTGTAACGTGCGTCCCAAAACTTTGCGATTAATTATTTCGCAAAAAATACCTGCAATTATATCCTACTAAACACCATGCATAAGTTGAAGGTACCGCTTTTGGAAGACCAAAAAATGTTTATATATTAATGAGGAAACGCATCCGCATGTAGCGTTCGTCTTCCAGGATTTCCCCATTCATTCATTCGGATTTTGAAAGTAAATTTTTAATATTATTGAAGTACCTTCAGAGCTAAGCCCTTAGGAATGGCTCAAGTATATATCTGAGAGTAAAATAATTGATTGTTTGTATAAATATGTCCAAACATCGGCTGAGAGGTGTAAACTTATATTTATGCGTCATTGCCATCCTTGGTACAAATGTAACATGAACATATTTGTATGAAAAACGTCTGTTTTTGTGTTCGTTTTTTTTGCGTTTTTTGAGAAACCGTTGCTGACCACCTGGACGTCAGCAACAAGCAAATATTGGAGAAAATGTAGTCAAGCGTTTAGTTCAAAGATAGTACAATACGAGCCGAACAGTTGTAGGTAATAATTTTTCCCCTAAATAAATTTTGATTGTTTTCTTTTTTATTATTTATGTCAAATTTTTGGCTGTAAAAAAGTGTCTTTTATGTTTTTGATTATTTTTTTTTATTACATATTTTTTCAAGTTATATATGTGCCATTTTTTTGGGTTTCAAGAATAGTGGCTATAAAATGAAATCCTTGTTTTCTTCTTTTTCTTTTTATTTCATTAGTTTTTTAAATAAAAAATGTGTTCTATTGTTCCTTTTAAAAACAAACATTGAAAAAATTTGTTTTTTGGTAACCTTTTTTATAGATTAAAGAGGGACAAAATTTTCCACCACCACATTGATATATTTCACCTCAGTAGTTAAAGTTTAAAAAGAACATCGATTAGTTTTGTCTTATATGATATTTACGCAGTTATACTAATTTTCTACTTGTTTTTAATTGTATTACCGTTCATATTTACTTTCTAGGTATCTCTTGCTATTGTTAAGCATTTTTTTAAGCATATCTTCGATTTCCTATATTTAAAATAAATTTGAAACATAAGGCTTTATTTGAACTGTAAATCTGCCGTATTTAGTATTCAAAGGCAATAAAATGCAACAAACAAATGCCATAGTTGTGGAAGTTTAATTGTAATAAATTTATTGCACAATTGGCAAAAGTCGTTTATTGGCACAAAACCCCTAAAAACAAACAAAACTTTGAAATTTATTAACGTGTGCAAGCAATTATTCTAAGTATACCCAGTATATAAGTATTTTAGTTGGAGGCGTTTCTGTTTGCGAATGCCAAAATTTTTTCTGTTAAATAAACATTTAAATGTAATAAATTTTAAAATACTTCGAAAACGAATATCTACGGAATGGAAAATAAATAGTTAATATTAATGCAAGCAAGATGTTGACAACACTTTGGCTTTAGCGGTTGAAAACTACAATACACATATCTAAAACAAATGTTTACTTGTTATAGAAATATTGAATATCTCTTAAAACAGTTGAGGTTAATCAGGGATACGTTGCACACGAGGAAGAAGTCTGTCGGTTTTTTGTTGCTTATTTATTTATTTATTTATTTATTTATTTATTTATTTATTTATTTATTTATTTATTTATTTATTTATTTATTTATTTATTTATTTATTTATTTATTTATTTATTTATTTATTTATTTATTTATTTATTTATTTATTTATTTATTTATTTATTTATTTATTTATTTATTTATTTATTTATTTATTTTTTTATTTATTTATTTATTTATTTATTTTTTGTTTATTAATTAATTTATTTATTTATTTATTTATTTATTTATTTATTTATTTATTTATTTATTTATTTATTTATTTATTTATTTATTTATTTATTTATTTATTTATTTATTTATTTATTTATTTATTTATTTATTTATTTATTTATTTATTTATTTATTTTTTTTTTATTTATTTATTAATTTTTTTTTTATTATTATTATTTAGTTATTTACTTAGAGGTAAAATTTCAAAAAAATGTGCTCTAGTTTTGAGTAGTTCTCATCTGTCATTAACGTCATATCTTATCACTCAACATTTGCTGAGACCACGCAAGATATCTTTTATTGATATTACAATCTGTGATGCTTGGTTCAACGCATTTATTAGCTTCACATCAATGAATATTATACATGCTTCGTTTATTTTTAAAATCTTTTTTTCTCTCATTGTTTTTCTTTCATTAACAATATACATACTAATGTAATGTTTCCTACGAGTACTTTATGCCATTCTGAGATTATTTTCCTGACTTCATGGCATCTTACCTCCTCTTGAAGTTTAACAAGCTTAGAATTTTCTAATCTGTCGACTTATTAAACCTGTTTACTTAGTTAAGCTTCTATTAGTACGACGTAAATCTATTGAGCGTCATCTTTACAGCACTTATTTTTAAACTAATTTAGCGCACTGAATTCCATGCCTAGTTGCATCTGCGAAATTTTGAAAAAATATTTTGCTTTTCGCACGACTTATTCTGCATGAAATCCTATTTATGATATCATGAGAACCCAACTTTTCCCAAGCTAGGAGACAATTTCAATAGTGTACTACAATTAAATCGTCTTGCGCGTCTCTTAATAATAAAGTGTATCAAATACACACAATTTTATAGATTCCTCAATCGATTTAGCGTCCTTTATGTTTGTGAAAAGAATTTTTTTTATTTAAATCAAACTCAAAGCTTCAAAAATGTATTTGTATTAGACTATTGATAAGTTAAGCCAATCAAGTAAGAATATTCCAATTGGCACTGACATATTTTTTAAGCCTTTTTTATAGTATAACTTTTTTATACAGTTTTTGTTAAGCAACAGAACAATTTATCAATGTATAACGCACAATTGATCTTTTAAACAAAACAGAAAACATAAAACCACAAATCACACAGAAAATGGAAAAATCTAAATAAAATTCAAGAATTAAAAAGAAAATGGTTTTATACAATGAAATGGATGAAAATGTTTGACTAAAATATTTGCAATTTTTAAAGTAATCTGTGGTTAGATTTTGTTGAAAGTAGGAATATGGGAAAACAAAAATTGTATATTGAATACAACCATCATGTTATGACAGAAGAAGTGATTTTAAAAGACTTCCCAATAAAAATATAATCTACAAACAGACAGAATATTTGGTGTCGCAAAAAGTAATAAAAGCTGAAGAGGAATAAAAAAATTACTAAATGTAAGATTGTGTATAATTGTTTATTCTGGAACCTAAGGAGTTTATATATTTTAAAACGTAACCACTATTCTCAACAACTTGTTATTTTTAACAATATTTTGCCCATTAATCATAGAAATTGTATTTACGTTTTTGTTTGAGTAGTAACATAAATCAAATATAAAATTTTCTGAAAAGCTATAAAGTATGTATGAATATGTATGTATATGTATATTTATTTCCTATAAAAACAGTGTAATATTTTTCATAATATATAAGTTTGCAGAATATTTTTGAGTTTAAGTTAACCTTCCAATAAAAAAATTGGATTTTTTTTATTTTATTTTATTTCTATTTTTATTAATTTCCAATAACAACCCTTCAAATTTGGGTACGTCAAGGATTAGTTTTTTTTATTTTTGAAGATAAATAAGTTAAGATTAAAATTACTAGATTTTGATTTGTAAGTTGCTTCTTTGAAACTATACAATAAAAAAGGCACAATATGAAATAAGGTATTGTGTTTTCCTTTGTTTTATACAAATAATGGACAAATACCTTATCTGTGTTGCATAAAAATAAACAAAAATATTTATAAGCCTTAAGAAAGCGGACGTAACAATAGTACCTATATAAATCCAAATTTATAATTTTTACGCAATAAATATCAGTTATATATATATTTTTCTTGTTACTTAGGAAGTCATAACATTTTTTCAGATAAGAACTAAATATTTCAAGAGAAAGTTTTATTATTAAAATCTGATGATACGCTGCAAACTAACTCTTAAATCTTAAAGATTTTTATTTTTTACGATAGTAACAAATTTAGAGGACTGAAGAATAGGCATCATTAATATTATTGCATTGATTCTTACAGAATACAAAATTTAAATAAGAGTGCATATCGTAGGCTTATATTGAAAACGTGCTATCTACAAATACACTTTTTTCTAAGCTGTAAATATTTTGGAATATTTAACAACTAGAGAACAAAATGAAATTTTTCTATCCTAAAAAAAAATTTTGCGCACTTTTTGAATATAAAAAATTTTATAAAAATTTTAAAACTAAAAAAACTCACTTAAATAAGTGTGTGCTTTTGATATAATTTTTTTTCTCAACGCAACCGCTTGCATTCCATAAAGCCAAAATTGTCAAATTTCTTGTGATGATGATTTTTGTATACCGTTCTACGTAAATGTTCATAAGAAAAGTATTAGATTCAATAATGTTTGTTTATGTCACCCGTACAGGTTATTTACGTGTGACTTGTTACCTTTGTGACTCATATGTAATTGTGCGTGTCTGTCAAAATTTTTATTTTAGATAAAATGTATCATATTACCAACAAACCGTTCATGTACAATTACGTCTGACATTTACCATGGTTATTTGCAACAGCTGATCTGAGCGCGAATTTTAATAGAATTTTTTGTTAAAAGTGTTTTTTAGGAAAAGTATTTGAAAAATAAGAAAATTGCAGTGTGCAGTAGTATTTCAATAATATCTGCAATAAAAACAGCTGATGTCAGAAGGCTTGTCAGATCAAAGAAGAACAGGCTGTGTATTTTACAATGTGAAATTTAAAAAATCAGATCAATCAAAAAAATCAACACCATGTCGTGTACGAATGACATAAACAACAATTTTTTTAATTTCTGTGATGAAAATTTTTGTATATTTGAAAAACAAAATATGTACGTGAATTTACAAGAATTATATTTTTTCTAAATTCTTTGAAAAAAGATATCAAGACCTGTCTCAAATAATAAATTTAAAAATTTTTATGTTTTCTTTATAAATTTAAAAAAAGTTGTATTATTGATAAACAAAGTATTGAAATCAGAGCAGAGCTTATTCGACTACATTTTCTCTAAGTGTTTATATTTGGCTTAGAAGATAGATTAAATATGTCCAGATAATCAACGGAAATATTATTCTACTCCCGCAGCTACTCTCAAAGTAACAAAATAGAAAGCATGAGCAAGACAGAGAAATCAGCTACCGTAATGCTGTCACATGGCTAATACGCCTTGCTTGGAAAAAGGAAAAAATAAAAAAGTGAGAAAATTAATTAATATTATTTGGTCATAAAAGTACTGAAGTCTATTAAAAGAATGATATTTCTTCATGATAATACACAAGTGCATGTTTGTGCATTTTCTATGGTAAAAACACAAAAATTTAGTTTCAAATTTAAATGGTACCAACTTAATTATCCATATTTAACTCACAGCGACTTCATGTTTTCTGTAAATTTAAAGAAATATATCATCGGAGAAAGTTTGTTCCAATAAAACGTTTCATTTTCAAAAGTCCACCATTTCAACAGTTGTCATGTCTCAACTTGTAAATGCTTCATAGATGACAATTCAATTAAAATTATGTATTAAAAAGAAACAGAAATATTAAAATCGAATGCAAATTTATGTTATAAAATTTTGATTTCATAGTACAATTTTTGATTTTTTTTATATTTTCAAAATGAAATCACCTTTATTTGTTACGTATAACGTTTGATATCATAAGAGGATGCTTGAGCATATCATTGAGATACAAATAAGTTTTTAATAGTCACAGCCATACATCTGTTAGCAAACTTTGTTTTGTAAATATATTGAATTTTTTTCACATTTTCGAAATTTTTTATATGGAAATGTCTTTGGTTTGCTTGAACCAGTCATATCTTCTAAACAAAATTTACCTTAGCTAAATGTGATTCAGGTTTTTTAAAAATACATGTTGTTTCAAGCATATCTATAATTATTTATTTTAATTTACTATATCATTTTGATGACAAAGTAATAAGTTAAAATGCTGACAAACGTGTGAAGTATATACTTTAAAATAGCAATGCAATTTTAGCCAAGTACTGAACATCTTGTATTCAACGAGACGACTATAATAGGCCAATACTTAGAAATAATTGAATACACAAAACTAAATAAATATTAATCGTATGCCGTCAAGTATTAATCGTGTAATTGTGCCGTTCTTTTAACATTCTGTATATTTTTTATTATTAGAGAATCCGGGAAAGATATGTCACTATCAATCATAAACTGTGGCTTTGCTAAAGAAAAAGCCGGAGATATCTAAGATTTTCTATTATATCTAAGAACCAAGTACGGCAGAAGTACTTAAGTTTTCAAATGAGATCTATCGTATCTGAAAGACTATTTTCTAGTTGAAACAAAGTGCCAGTTTACAATATGCAAATTTAGTCGCTGCTTTCTTTAAAGTTACATTCGCATTTACAATGTTAAATTTTTATTGAAAAAATTTTTTATATATTCATACATTTATATTTGTCTGAGCAAAGGAACCAACGAAATATTAAGAGTACATGCACAAATGCGAAGTAAGGATTGCAGCAAAAAAATCGGCCTTCTTTGCAAAATTTTAGAATACTTTGTTTTTAGCTCAAAATTGTATTCATCTAATTCTTAAATACTAATAATTTATTACGCTGTAAGTTTTTATAATAGTAAAAACGGATCACAAGTTACGGATCTTCTGAGATTCTTTAAAAGCCATTTTTTTACGGGGATGCTAAATAAATAAAGATACTTCTCAGTTATTTTTTATGATATTTATTGCTAAATTTAGTTTGGCCATTCCTTTCAAATAATTATCTCTTACATTATGTTTTTAATTGACACATATTTTTCATTGCGATATATTTATTATATGTATGACACAATTGTACATACAAAGTACTCACACTTTATGTTATGCTTTAAAATATATTAAGTTTAGTTATTAGACATGTTCATTTTTACACGTATTAAAAAATCGCTGAAAACTTTGGCTAAATGGATTTTTATGTATTAGTACAAAGGAAATCTTAGATTCTTGCATTAATTGACTTCATCGATTTCAAAGCATAATGTTAAAAAGTTTTTTCCTGTAACACCAGAAATCTTAAAAAAAATAAATAATTGTACAGCTTTATTCGTACTTAAAATCAATGGCAGTAACAATTTTCAGTATAAAAACTTGTATTATTCAAAAATATTTATTGTAAATGTACTCTTTTCCATTACATCTATTGAGTAAAATATTATTTTTGTTCATTGCTCAACCCTAATATGTGCGAGTATTATAAACTTTCGTACCAATCATCATTATTCACCACAAATGACAAACAATTTATTTTTGTTGTTTGTTGATATATCACAGATATTTTGTGTGTAGATTTTGTGATAGTGAACCGAAGCAAGAGTAAATCAATAAAATTGACCATAAATTTGGTTTACGTCATTTAATATAGTTTTGTTTTTAATGAAAACAAATTATTTTATGTAAAAAAAATTATATTTATTTCGTTGTGTTAAACAAACTTTAAAGCACATGTTGGACGCAAATAAATTTAAAAAAAATGGGTATAAATAAACCAACTTAGCAAGAAAAATGTAAGATTATCTTGGTAGTATACATTGGAGTTTCGTTATTTCAAATCAACTATGTGGCCTTCTTTTGTTTTGCGGGGGATAGATGTAATGAAATAACAATTGTTTATAGTTAGTATTTGCATTTATACTTTTTGCTCCTTTAATATTATAGAAACAATATATAATAATAAAAAAATAAACATGTTAATTCGATTTATGTCGAGATATTGGATTCGAAAAAGCAGTTCGAAAAGCGAAGGGATTGTGATTCTCTGAGAAATAAATTGGATATTGCAATTAATGTCCGCGAAAAATAAGAAAAAATTTGTATGCAAAGGCCACTATGAGACATATTATTATCAGCGTGATAATAGTTTTTGCAGATTTCCCAAAAGATTATAATTTTCATTTTATACTTTTTTTACTCTAACAATAACATTTTGTTTGTACATTTATTTAGTATATATTAAATATATATCCTACAGTTAGGGTCAAGTTTGACCCCAAGCGAGCAATTATATTATCTTTTTAGTGCAATTATGTAAGGACTAATTTACAGCTTAAGCACTCTAGCATACACTGGGTAATGTGGTGCAACTACCACACAACATACTTTTTAATAATGCATGAAATACCTACTGCATCACTTGGAAGTAGTTAAATAATAATTAATTTATCACGTGATAAATAGGTATTTATTTGTGTTTCATAGATTGAAATATCACGCACAATTGAAACACAAGTAAAATGAATCAAGCTCAAAATGGTAACGCATCTTTAATATAAATAAAAAATAATAAAACTAAATTGGCTAAAAATGCTACAAATAATAATATTGTTAAGCCTAGCCTGGGTACTATTTACAGATGTAAATATTTAATTTTTAAAACAGCTATATGGATATGGTTTGGATTCAGTCACTAATTTTTTATTTTTTTCGTGTGAATGAAAGAAATATAAAAAAATTAATTTATCGTTATTTGTTTTCATTTTATCATTATTTCTTCATTATCGGGCACTAGTTACATATGTAAAAAATTTTTGTCATGTGTTTTTTAATATAATTCATTTTAGTTTATAAATAAAATTATTGGTTTACTAAAAAATAAGTCTTACAAAAATTAAATAAAACTTCAAAATAAAACTCCTGGAGGATGTGCTTGTGCGCGTTTTAGCACATTAATTTCTTATTGGTTTTTTTTTTTTGGGTCGAGATCTTAATGAATTTATTCCTTTACCCCAGAATATAAAAAAACTGTTTTCCCAGAATTTTTGGGAACTAATTTTGACTACTTGGAAGAAGGAAAAAAATTAAGAAAATTATTGAATAATATTTGGTCTTAAAAAGGCAGAAAGAAGTCTACTGATAATACATGATAATAAAAGTATGCAAATTGTAACTGCTTGATAGATAAAAATTACCTCATTAATAGATATGGAACGTACTCAAACAACGCATTATAATAATTAATATACAAAACGAGAATGGTGAAAAATTTGCGGTCACAGTTTGCAAACATATTGCATTTTTAAGCTGTTGGGATAAGTTAGTGATGTTGAGAATCGAACTTATGGAAAACCTTTAATTTTATCGCTCTTTTGCGTGAAAATTTCTTTAAAGAGATGGCCACGGAGATCTTGTGATTTAATACTTTTAGGCATTTTCATTTGGGGGTACCTGAGAGATAAAGTCTTTGAAATGGCTCACAACCAATTTTAGACCTCAAAGATTGAATTGGTGCAGTTATTGAAGATATAAAGCAGTAAATGTCCGAATTAGTGACAGACAATTTCATGAAAATTGTCTTTCCGTGTCTCCTACTTGGTTAAAAACCTCTTATTGGATAACAATAACTAAACAGTTTTGTTTTAATTTAGTAATAACATTTTGGTACTATTTTTCGTAGCGTTTATTTCGCGATATTATCAGCTTATTGTCAATAAGAGTGACTTTAGTAAATGAAATTGCAAATATCATTAAATTGCGTTTGAATCCAGCAGAAAACATGATTATTAAAGAAAGTTTATCCTGAGAATTACTAAAATAAGACTAAAATTCGTTTGTCAAGTACGAAAATATTGGATTAAGTGTTTCAATTTTACAATAAGCATCAAGTTCTTAAATCAATTACGGAAATTTTATTCCATCTTACGTATGAATACATTGGTTTATTTTTTGCTATTCTTTTCTATTGTCTATGGTTTTATGGCTGAGTTAGTGAAGCCTTTATCTTACAAAAATTTAGCAATGTGTTGTTTCAATAGTTGACAAATAATAAAATTAAAAGTTTAAATACACACAAATAAAAAATGTTTTGACTATGAAATAAATTATTAAAATTACTATTCGAAGAATTTCAAAAAGTTTTCTTCCTTGAGGTTTTTTTAGAAAGTAAAATAGATTCATATCCAAGACGAATTCATAGCTGGCAATTGCAATAGCACATTTTGTTTACATTTTGAAGTAAACAAAAATTTTAATGTGGAAAGTTTTCACGTGTGTTTGAAAAAATTCTGGTAAGAGAAATTTTATTTGCAGCTGCTGAAAGTATGCAGAAAGCGGAATTTGCCTTGCAATTTACGCCATTTTCTACCGGAACTTAATTCTTTATTGGATTTTGTATAATTTGTAATAAAAGGAAATTGTTGTGTATTTACTAAAATTATTTATTTATAAAAGATGAAACAAAACTTGAACTTGAACTCAAGTTAATGCCAAACGTTATCCTTTTAATTCAGCAGCACGATCTTTCAGAACATGTTTTGAAGTATGTGTTTTCTCCACAGTTTTTAATATTTTATTAAACTTGTAAGCTAATAAATCAGCATATTTTGATTGGAATGGTAGCCGTGTTTCTTCTACGCTGATCTCCACAAGCATTTAGCCAACTTATTTAAGCATTTTACATATAGACTGTTCACCTCGAGTTGAAATGGATTCCATTAATGATAACATAATATTGATAAATGCGGATTGAACTTGACGTAGTTCATAAAATCGTCAAAATGCTTAAAGTTCGTAAAGCTCATCTGTGCATCTTTCAGTGCCCCAATCAATCTCTCCACTTTCGCTAACAGCATCTTAATTGACGTCCTCCTCTGAACTGTCGATATTGAAATCAACGAAATTGATCATTTCCCCAGATATGGAAAAAGCACCATTATTGTCATTACCAAAATGATTTGAAATGCATTCAACCGCTCCCGTTAAATTTTCTTTATTTAAATTAAGTTCTTAGGGTGGTTCTTCCCCTTCATAAATGAACTTCTTTGAGTACATATTGATATGCGAATACAGTGGTATTACCAAATTCCATTAATAATCTGGTAATTGGAAGACATTGCTTTTTGTTTTCACCAGTTGTGGTGGCATACAAATCAACGGCCTTTTGAAGGGATCCAATGTTTTTTGTAGCTATAGCCATAGCTATCAAAGATACTCATAGTAGCCTTTTCCGTTTGCTATAATATTTCCACAATTCCTTTGCAATGAAAGTAGTTGTGTCTGGATCATAAAAAAACATTTTATTTTCCTTGATACCTTAAGCAATTTTATGAGATCATCATTTGATGGCATTTGTTATTTTCGAACGTATATCCTTCGGTTACAGCGTGAAACAAAACGTGTATACGATAAGTCTGATGCTAGTGCCTTATTTGGTCTAAGTTTATACAAATTATCATTATTAAAAAAAATTTTAAAGATATTTACAATACAAATTAAAACATAGTACAATAAAAAAGAGAATTTAATTTTCTTTAATTTATGACAGATATATTTTATACATGCAAAATGCCTGTGGTTGTGTTTGCTGCCATGATGCAATTACCTGTTATGAACTCGCCTTGTTCATATCGAATATATTTTTTTCTGAAATTTTTTGATTAAGTTTTAAAGTTTACTATGCTTATACTTGTATAATTTTTAAAATTCAAATTTTTTTTTAAAAGTTGTTGTTCAAAGTAAAATGTTTGGTTTGGCATTAGCAGCAATGAAATGCTGCTGAAAAAAAGGTTTCAAGACAAAAAATCTTAGTTCGAGAAATAAATGTTTGGACGGTCTTGGATGCATAAGAAATGTAGATTTCATGGCCGACAAAGCACAAGCATTAATTTTTAAATTTTTTAAGTTGATATAAATTTTTGTAATAATGATGCCTCTCTTGAACAAGTAATATGAGTCACTAAATGTGGTTTAAACAGAAACATTTCGTATTATGTACTCTTTTCTATATGTTGCATCGGTAAAAACAACTGTCTATAATTTGAAGGAGATAACTTAAATTTTTGCCAGTGAGTCACTATAATCTAAATAAAAAAGAATTAATAAATCATTCGTTTTATTACATAAAAGTAAACAGAACAATTTAAAATTTTTCCAACGTCCAGATATGAATATTGCATGCCAACTTTTTTTGCAAAAAGATAAAATAATTGTTAAACTAATACGATATGTTTTTCAAATCATGACGAACATACTCTTTATTTATTGCTTAACTACGTGTATATATCGATTTTGTATGAATTTAATTTTAAAAGATCCATAAATCAGCGAAGAGATTTTTTTCATAATAGCACCATATGTGTTAAAGTTTTTACTAAAGAAACTATAATTTACTTTAACTGATGCTTGTAATGTTACAAGACGAAAAACAACATTTAGCCAAACAGACACAATTGCGGTCTAAGCAATTGGGAATGATAACCTTTATCAACCACGAAATTTTAGTCTTAAATATATATCCTTTTTAACGTTAGTATTCATTGAAAACTTTAAAGTTTAATTTTCAAATCACGTTTATTCATTTTACATTGATTAATGTATGCAAATTTTACTGTATAAAAAATTCGGCGTATCTCATGTATCAAGTCAAATCACGCAAAACAGGAAATAATAATAAAAGCTTCTTATATGCATATCCTGTATTTCTTTCTAGGATCTAACTTGTTAATATTATTTCAAACTCATAGCATTGATATTCGAGTATAAGTATTATTAAGAGGATTCCTGCTTAAATTGACGAATGAAAAAATATGGAATTAAAAAGTATAATTTAATTTAATTTTTACATTAAAATTAAGTGTTAAAGTAACTTTAAGGTCTGTTGGATATTTTGATTGAATTAAGATTTTAAACATATTTAAATATCAAAAATGTGTGCAGTCAAAAACAATGTGAGTAAGTGTCCGTATCTACTTGATTTTAGAATGGTTTAATTAATGAAGTAAAGTGTTGTCATCATAAGTGTATGCGTATTCTATAATAATTCATATGCACAATAAATAATTATTCTAGCAGAAATTAAAAATGATTGATGATACGGATGTGATTTTAGGAAAAATTTCAATAATGAAGTTAAAAGGGATTTTAACATTTTACGGGATACTAGGAGTAGTATGCTAAAAAATAAAACATTCAACAATTTTTGTGAATTATATATATATACTTCCCAAGCTAAACTAAAATAGTGTACAACGAGAACTATTTACGAATAAAATTTATTATAGATATAGAGAATAAGACTTTCTGCGAACATACCTTGATCTTTATGAAGATCGACAGTATTTAAAATACCCAGAGGAAAAAAATCTCTTATATTTAGCACACAAAGTCAACTTTAGCACTATCAATACATTTATTAAATATTCTTATAACGCAAACAAACATATATTCTTTAATATAAAATACTTATTTTCTAGTTTTTCATCTTCTTGTTTTAGCGTTTGCAAAATTAAGTAAATAAGAAAACAAAATTGAAAGTATTTTCCATAGATAACGTGCCATTATGTATAAAAATTTGCAAAAAAAAACTGAGATGTATTTAAGGTTAGAGCTTAAAATAGTTTAAAGATTTTTAGTAGATGACACTAAGGAAAACACTATATATGTACTTACATAAAATTTTTGCAGTTTAAAAAAAACTTAACCATTATTGTTTTCTGTATAAATTGTAAAATTTCTTTGTGCCATTTTCACACAAAACAATTTATTTTTAAAAATATTTTTAAACAGAAAAAAATGTAAATCTAACATTAAAATTTTATATAAATAACACAAAATAATCAATTAAACAAATGAATTACATTTTGATAACTCTAATAAAGTTTATTTTAAGTACCTGGCACACGATGGCAAAGGAATTCTTTTTTTTCGTCAAATTTCTAAAGTTTTGTTTTTGTTTTAAATGTAATTATGCGAAAAAAAAGAAAACGTGTGACGTCGTTAGCCGGACAGTTATTACGGTGCAGAAGTTCATCTCATCATTTTATATTTTTTGATAATATAAAAAAGCTGCTTTCTATCACGACGATTTTTATTGTCAAAACAAAGTCAGCGTAGGGGTGAAAGGAATCGAAATTTTATTGAATATTTGATTCGCAATTAAATTTAAAAATCGATTTGGCATTATCTTTAGGACTATTTTTTATTAACTATTAAGCTAGAAACTTATTTGTGAAAGCTTTTACTTATACGTTATAACAAAATTATATCTATTTATTTTTCCACATTAAAAAAATGTATTCTTAATATAGAAATTAATATAGAATCAAACTTGAATCTGATGAAAATTATTAATTATTTGGTTTATGTTATTTTGCTTTTAATTCACATTACTCTACTAATTCTATAAAATTGTGTGAAAATATTTTTTTCTCATTCCTGAATTATTACATTTTGTGTTTTATTTTATGGGTTTAAATTAATAGTGAAAACCTTAATGCAGTTAAATAAATAGTTGCAGCTTTAAACAATCGTTAAAAAATTATTTAAATAAAAATATATTAAAAAAATTGTATTTGAACTCGAACTGTAATCAAACCTTTCAGCAGTGTATTCTGATTGTTTTTATTCATCTTACATTGTTACATTTTAAAAAGAATATTGAAATATTGATAAGTCAACTTTGTGTTTTGAAACAGGTACAAATTAAAAGGGATATAATGCTACGTGTACATTTTTGTATATTTTTCATTTCCGAAACAAAAAATTAAAAGGCTGTTAAAATAAAAACACTTAATTAAACTATTTAAATTCTCAAAAACTAAAATGAAAATTCGTAAAATATGTGGCTTAAATGCAATTAAATGTGTACTTAACCTACTCGGAAAATTACAAAAAATAATTTTTAAAATGAGTTCAATTTCGTATTCAAAAGTTTGACTGTTAAATCAAGATGAGGGCTGTGTTTTTGACAGGCAGAATACCATCTCGTTTTTAAGCAGCCTGCTAGCTTAGCAACATTTTACCCAAAATTTTCCCCCGTATTATTTTTCACGGTTAAACTTTTTGTGCAGGAACTTGGCCTTATGTTCACATTTGTGTTTTAAGCGTATCTTATTCGTTTTCTTCAATAATAATTTCAAGAGGGGCAACCTAGTCTCCCGTCTTTTTTAATTTCTTGATTACTAGTTCACTAAAATCTAAATGTATTCCAAATTTAAGCATTCTAGCTGTGTAGTGTTAGGAGTCCATAGTACTGATGGGTCACTTAGTCGGTGATTGGGTACTAAAATATGCACTCACATATAAAATAGCTCTATGTTTGAAGTTTCATTATTTTATGATTAAGTGAGACAAAGTTATGAAGGGTGTAAAAACAGAGCAAACAGTGTTCTGTAATACAAATACTGAGTATATATGCCTGAACTTGGCCTGCTGCACTACCATGCACCTTAATGTACTGCAAAATAAAGCAATATCACCAGGTTATTTATATAGAAAAAAATGCTAAATTCATTTCTTTAAGTTGCACACAATTAAACATCACCTTTAAAAAATATATGTATATATACTCAACATGTCTAGAAGACAAGTCTGCGGCATTTATAATTACATAAGAGCTCACATGTGCATTTTTAACTAATACATGTAATGGTTGTACTTAAGTGCATTTGTGAAATTTGTATAAACATAAGTAAAATTTATAAAATAATAGAGCAGTTATGAAGAAATGGGAGTGGTTTCTAAATAATAAATTGAAGCTACTTCACTAATTTTGTAACATGTATATTCATTTTTATTTCAGAGTTATAGGTTTCAGTTGTCGTGGTCTTATTTATATATTAGCTTTAATAAAACATTAGTGTTGCTTAAGAATTTGTGATGAAAACATAAACATATTTCCATATAATATTATTATGGCTGTATGTTTTCACAAAAATAAACTATTTTATGAAATAATTACTGGAACAAAAGATGGAAAAATGTTGCTGATGTACTATGTATGTACTTTTATGTCCAACTAATATAATATGAATGAACCATATATGATATTCCATTCGGATCTGAAAAACTTAAGTAAATAGGCATGCGTATTACAATGGCCTTTAATTTCATCTAACGCAATTGAAATCTTATCTCAATTCATATATTATCATATTTTATTGGACCAAATATCTCTTCGATTATTTTTTTTTCTCATGTACGTAGCTAAAACCGTATTTTAATGCATAATAAAAAATTTATTATACATAAGCCTTGAATAACATTCAAAATAGAAATGTGTGCTTATGTGGTATTACAAGCGATATTTAATTTATTTTCCGTCAACTCAATAAAGTGAAAGAAAAGTTGATTACAGAATTAAAACAAAAAGTAACAAAAGTAAATATGCAACAAAGAAAAACTGAAACAAGTGAAATGCAAAAAAATAAATGTTTCAAAAGAATAATGACAATTTTGTTGTAAAAAATACTTTAGTATAAAAGTGAAAAAAGTATATAAAAGACTTTCAATGCCGTAATAAAATAGCAAAAGAAAAGAACGTTGCTTATAAAATTGGAAAAATAAAAATTTCTTAATATTTGATTGAGAAATGGAGAAATGAAAAAACCATAGAGATAAAGGAGGTAAAATGGATCATTTATATTTTCGACGGCGCACTGTGGCTGAAAATCGTTTTTCATTGGCCAAAACTCAAATTTTTTTTTGTCACCGATTTTTAAAATTTTTACGCCCTTTTGCAGCTAATATATCCAGATTAAGGTAGCCAAAAAATTAGGTTAAACTATTGATAATTGTGAGCGTGGTATGCTGTCAAACTCAACGGTTTTTTCTAATTTGAGAAAAAGGTGTTTTTCTGTTGTTTTTTATCAAAAATAAATGGTTACTACTCGCAAGCTATCATCGATAATGGCCTGCGGTCTTTTTTATAATATTGGTAGGATTATAGTCTTTAGTTTTTGTAAGTGGTCAGAGATCTAGCGTTTAATATTAAGGGCGTTACGGAATATTTATGAAACTACTATATTTTTCTCAAATTTAAACTTTAGTGGAATAGAACTTCTAGGGAACAAAAGGGAACAAGAAATGTATACCACCCGGAGAAAGGTGAAAGTGTCCTCTTTAACGCTATATATACTTTTGCACCCGCGACGAGCCGCCTGTAGAACACTTTTTTCATTTTAATGAAATTACTCCAAAGTACTCGTATACAATACGTATACTTTTTTGCCTAAAAGTTTATGTTTTTTACTTTAGACTACGTAAAACTAAAAAGATTAAATATAATACCTGCGAAAGGGTTTAATGGCTTTGCTTTGATCAGCCAAAAATAAGTCATAAAATTATCACAAAATTCTAAAGTAAACATATGATCTGTTTCTAAATTTACCTGTTATCAAATGTTAGGTCAACCAAAGTCATAAACAATTTTATAACAATAATCGCGACATTAAAGCACTAAAGAAAAAAAAATAACCCAACAACAACAACAAATATTGGCGAGATACTAATCAGTTTTACCTGATATTAAGGTCTGGATAACATGTGCAGTTTTGTGCAATTTAAGCACTACCTGCTATGAAATTAAAGATCAATGTGTGAATAACATGTATCTAAAAATGTATAAAACTACGGATTCGATAAGGGATTACTCAGTAATAAGTTAATCCTCTAAGTGTACGGATAAAACATAACAGACGCAAATAAAAATATTCAGAAAAATATGGAGAGCTTCAGTTATAAAGAACTGGCCGAAGAGTATTTTAGAAACAAAAACCAGGAAGATGTTCTTAGCTACGTTAAAATAAAATTAAACTTAAATTCGTGTAGCACCGAAATGCAAGAGCAATTATTTAATTTCGTAAAAGCACTAAAAAAACGCTACAAAGAAGTTAGCTACAGTAAACAAAAGTTTTATATAAAAAGTGCAACCTGGTTAGAAGGCCAACTTACTGTCGCTGCAGAAACAGCAAAGCAAGATAAGGGTGGAAGACCACGCAAATCATTAATGGGCAACTGCAGCGATAGATCTAAGAGGCGGAAACTTAAAGATATTAACGATGCAATTGGTTGTACAAATATAAAAGAATCTTTCCTACATCAATTACGATCACAGAACCAATTAACAAAAGTGGATATCATTGAAAAAGTTGTTAAAGCTAGTCCAGTGAGAACAAAATGGATTCTTAAAAGTATACCAACTCCGAGTGATGTAATACAGTACACAAATGAGGAGGCATTAGCATTATTTCTGGATTTGAAATTAACAAAACAGCAATATATTAAGCTCAGACTGCGTGCGATTGAAAAAGGCTCAAATATGTATCCAGCATATCATCACATAACCGCTGCTAAAATGGACTGTTTGCCATCAAAGGACACTATTACAATCACACCAATTTCGGCAGAGGTACAACTACAATCTCTACTTGATCACACAGCCGAACGCTTGCTACAATCAATAACAGGAAATGAGTTAAAGAAATGTGGAAACACAAAGTTAATTCTTTTTTGTAAATGGGGATGTGATGGTTCTTCGGGACAAAAACAATACAAACAAGCTGTATGTGAAAATATATCGGACTCAGATATGTTCATGGTATCATTTGTACCATTGCGATTGAAAAAGATTTTGGAAGATTCAGAGCCTTCGACTAGTACAACGCAAACAATGAATATTTGGAAAAATGAGACACCATCTTCTACGAAATACTGCAGGCCAATCAAATTTGAATTCAAAAAAGAAACTCATGATGCCATTAACAAAGATGATAGTGATATTAAGGCCCAAATTGCAACACTACAGCCATTACAATTACAGTTAGATGGTCAGCAAATTGAAGTAAGATACCAATTAATGCTGACAATGATAGATGGAAAAGTAGGTCAGGCTTTGACTAGCACGAAGGCTGCATCCAGCTGCATTATATGCCAAGCAACATCAACCCAATTAAACCAAGTCCCGACAAAATCATTAGATAATACCGATGCATATGAATTTGGATTATCACCACTACATGCAAGAATACGACTTATGGAACACATACTAAAAATCAGCTATGATTTGGATTTCGGGTCTTCAGGATCAATAAGAAACAACGAAACCAACAAAGAGTTAAGAAGTGCAAAAAAGAAACATGTTCAAGATGAATATCGCAAATTAGGATTGATTATAGATCAGCCAAAACAAGGGTCAGGCAATACAAATGATGGCAATACCGCAAGAAGATTCTTTTCAGATCCAGAAACAGCATCTGAAATAACAGGAGTGGATTTAAACCTTATTTTCAGATTTAAAATAATCCTAGAAGTACTTGCGTGCAATGAAGAAATTGACTCTAGAAAATTTGGAGATTATGCAAAGGAAACTGCAAAAATATATACAACCAACTACCCATGGAGAAATATGTCTGCAACAGTTCACAAAATCCTTTATCATGGAGAAGATATCATTAAATATCATTTGGTGCCACTTGGAGATCTATCAGAGGAGGCTCAGGAAAAAAGGAACAAGGATTACAGATTTTATAGAGAGCACAATACTAGAAAAATTTCAAGAAATTCAACAAATGAAGATCTATTTAATATATTATTGGCAAAGTCAGATCCGTTTATCTCCATTATTCGAAATCAATGGAAAGTGGAACATCGGGATTTAGATGAAGAAGCCAAAAAACTACTAAAGAACAGAAATAGCACAGAACAAAATATGGAATATTTGCAATCAATATTTGAGTCAAATGAATAATAATTATAATTGCCTTTCATTGTTATTTAAGTACGAAAAACATAATATTAGTAAAAAATAATAATAAACAGAACCTACCATTGTTGCAAATGCTATTAAAATTTATTGCAGTTTTTATTTTTAAAATGTTTTTAAAATTATCAAATTTGACAGCAAAAAATAATAAATATTTCTGTAGTAATAGTAATATTTTTACATAATATTATTAACGTGTTTTTTTAAGTGTAACTATTCTTTGAGTGTAAACAAATTTGCAAATTTGTCAGCAAAAAATTTTCAATTTTTCTGTAATAGCAAAATCTCCAGTTGATTTTACTATTTTTTTCAGTGTAAAATTTTTTTTAAGTGTAACATTAAAAAAATTCCATTATTACAAAAAATATTTATAATTATTATTAATTTCCAAATATTCAATTTTTTAATAAATAAAAAAATAATAAACCCATATTTCACTCTAAAAGTAAAAAAAATTCAAAAGTTCAACTTTGACCTAGAATTCCTTAAAAAGTCCTTAATCAATTTTAATGAAATTTAAACTGAGTCAAGCTGAACTAAATATCTATCCAATAAAATAAACATTACTTCAATATTTTGATCGGTTCAAAAGTTACAGAATTTTGGCCAATGAAAAACGATTTTCAGCCACTGTGCGGCGCATTGCCACATTGCTTATACCTACTTATGGGAAACCCTCAGCAATTCTTCCATCAGGATCATCATGCGACATAAGATTTGATCAAAAAGATCATTTACTGACTTAGAGCACACGTCAAGCCGATGGAGAGTGTAAACATGCAACTTGTAATCTATTATCACAATAGGAAGCTGCATTTAATGTTATGTAACGCTTCATGTAAAGTGTAATGTGGAGTATCAAAGCACCAAATAATTTTTTTATTAATTTTTTTTCTTTACTTATGTAAATTATTCTTCCGCCCAATTTCTTTACTTATAATGAAACATTAACTTTTGCTGGTATCGGATTTATTATTAATTTATTAAAATATTTCATAATACTTGAACTTATTTTAATATTTTTACAGATTATTAATCTCGCTATGCGAGCTTGAGTTGAGTGCCGAAATTGAACTGAAAAATTTTATAAAGATAAAGAGCTCCACAAATTTATGAAAAAGTAAAGACGACTACAGTTATGTTTGTCGGCCAAATGGATTCACATTGCATGTGAAAGGGATGTTAAATGAGAAATGCAAGAAAGCGTTAACTGCAAATTTAATATTTTAACTTTAATAATTTTTATTTTTACAGAAATGTTTCGGGATTCACATTTCATCTGAACGGAATGTTATACAAAACGCAAGGTAGAGTTGGCTACAAATTTAATATTATAGTTTTATACTTTTTGTTGTTGAATAATAACCGACTTGAAATAAATCACAAGAAAATACTGTATTTTTCTGCCATATGTGCCAAGCGTACTATATGTCGTACGGACTTAAAATCCAAGTTCAAAAATATTTTTTTCTTTCCTTAATTTTATAATATAATCTGTCAGAATAAAGCTATTTTGGCTCAAATATTGGCTCACTAGGAGGGCCGTCGGCATATCTGAATTACAATTCGCCATTATAAAAATCAGCTGCATTTTTTTAGGCTTTGCTATTTTCATTGTAATAAGTTCACATTTTCGGAAAAAAAATTTCGAACCTAATTTTTGGCGTAGAATATAATTTTTTTTATAGATATTAGGAAATGAACTTGAGGTTAAACTTTATTGTTTTACAAGAGAAAAACATATCGTTTCGTTTTATATATACTTGTTTTATAGAGTACATTTATACGTTTTGAACAAACCACTTCCCATGTCTAAACCGCTACAATATTTATTTACTATTATTTGACAAACTGATCAGAATAAAAAGAAATAAGTGAAACCTGGAAAAGAAATGTAGTTTTGTAATAAATGTATCGAAAACTAGAGAATAATAAATAGCTCGCTTTTTCATTTTTGCAATTTTTTATATCATGTGATAACGAATGTCGTCTACAAAAATAAACAATTTTCAATAACGTTGACATTGTTATAATTGAACTTGAAAAAATTAAATTTATTTTAACAGTGACATATATAATTTTTTATTTAATAAGTCGGCTATTTCTCTGTAGATATTATACAAGACTTCGATGGCAAAAATGAGAGTCCGTATCGCAACTAATATAATATTTTTAACTTTTTATTTTTTCTATAAATATGCACAAGAAGTTGGTGTATATATTTAATTTAAAGAAAAAAATTTTCTCAATTGCTGACACTATTTTTTTAAACCGAACGGCTTTAAATAAAAAACGATACATATTACTGAAAATATGTAGTGCAGGTATTTATATAGATACTTAAGATTAAATTAAAATAGTGTTAACGCATCGGGAATTTAACACCATATCACTGGCATTTTTTTGTACAGCTTACAAGACAGTAATATAAATTGCAAACTACTACTTTATGAATATTCAGATAAATGTAATTACTGCTTTAAAAAGTCTATAATTTAATCCCTAAAACAAGGCTTAACATTTTTTTCCATTTTAAACAAAGTTTGAAGTGTAAATATTTGCAAAGCCTTTGATTTTGAGCATAGTCAGACCCTTTCGTCCATTTTAAATAAACTCTGTTGAGTATTTTTACCACAACATCAACTTATACGGTCACTAGACTCACATTGTCTGCTGGATGAACTATTTTGACACAAATTATAATACTGAATTCCTTCAAACAGACACAGTTATAGATACTCACATACATATATACGAGGAGATCATTGAATCTTTTGAAATTAAAATGAAGTAACCGCCAAAGAATTTTTTAATATATATTTTGGGCACTAGCACTTTTTCTGTTTTGGAAAAATAAAAATTATATTCATTGATGATTATTGTCATAAATTTGTACTTAAAAAAAAAGTAATTGGAAAATCAATGGTATATCTACAATTCGTTAAATAAATTTGAAGGTGGCCGCGTGTACGTAAATGATTCCCAGATATAAATTCATGTTACCGATCAATGAAAGCTTTCAATACAGCTCAAGCCACGTGAGTAAGGTTCAATGGAATCGGCTATGGAAATCACTTGGCAAGAGGTTCTACGTTGCAGTGCTGATAAAAATATTTATCAAATATGGACGGTATAACTATGATCATGATTTTTCCGATCAGCATAGAATCATCTTATTAGACCTCCGGAAAACAGATGAAACAGTAAGGAAAAAATAATAGTTACAAGAAAAATTATTAAAAGGGGAAATTATTAAATTTATTATTCGAGACAGGTCTCAATATTTCATATCAAAGAATTTCAACCAAAAAAAAATCTTTTTGAAATTAAAATAGAATAATACAAAAGTCTTAGCCAAAATATTTTTGTTCCAAGTTTTAAGAAAATCCTTATAAACCTTCTCTCGTATAAACTGAGCACAACCACCGGTACAAACAAACTTTACACTTTATTATTTTTTTTCCATGCAGTTGTATTCAGGCCAAATTAGTAATATAAACTAGAAGCAAGACTTTTATTGTATTTCTTTCTTTCTAACACATAAACGTTCGCAAAACATTTTATTTTACTTCTTTTCAGACATAGACAAACGTTTAAAGCGGAAATGGAAAGTTTTTATGTGAAATCTACACCTTTGAGTAAACTTCAAATTGGCCGCAATAGAAAAAAACACTTTTTTATTTTGTTGTTGTTTTATTACTTGAAATTTATATAGAAATTTCTCTCCCATATACATGACATGGTAATGAAGTAAACCACAAAGATATAGAAAAACTTGCAATGGAATTATATGGAACGTAAAATATGAAGTATGATGTGTTTGAGATTCTAATATAAATGCTTTATGATTTTTAATTGTGTTTATACAAAAAATTAATATATATTTTTATTACTTGATTTATTTAAAGAAGATAAATAAGTGTTTAATCATAAGTTTTGGAATGATCATATGTATTAAATGTGATCTAATTGCTAGTATGTTGGTCGTTATAACTAACATTAAACATAGTTATTTTTATCTACAACCTATATATACAGGCTATAATTATTAATCAATAAAAAAACATAAACTGAACACGTCTGTAATCAGATTTGGAAGAAACAACTTCAACAAATATAGGTTCGAATTAGAATGTAAAATTAACATCGATGGGAGAAAAAAGAAACGCATTTGCTCGGGAATATTAGGAAAATGGCTTTTCCTTCCTGGACTCCTAAATATTTGTTTGTGAAAAGAACGCGAAATCGCCAAGAAATTGTATTTGCCATAATGTTGCTAGAGAATTATGAATCTTTCTAAATAACATTTTGCAATTTATCTGTCGGCGCTACGCATTCTTATAATTGCCAGTTTTTTAGTAAGAGTATCAGCATCATCAGTATCGGCATTATGCCTTAAAAATTACGGTAAGATTAGGCAAGTTGTGAAGTTGATGAAGATCATAAAGTTTATACTCATAATAATGCAAAAAATCACTTGTGCGTATTAGTGATATCAAATTACTCATACGTGAAACTGCTCAGGAAATCAATGGGCAGGCAGTGTGAATCAAAATGTAGTTCTAACTAAAACTAGCAAATCTTAAGCATAAGAGGTCAGTACACCCGAAGGGATGAACTGATGAGGATGTGTACAGAATTAGATTATATTAACATAGTTCATAAAATGAAAATATAAAATAAATGTATGTAGGTCTATAATTCTATTTAGGTTAGATTTAATGGTATATAACTGTCAAACTATATACTTGAATCGATTGGCCTTGATTGGCTTAAGATTTTTTGATTTGAAACAAATAAATAAATAAATGTCGAAAAAATTCACGTATGGTGTCGGACGATCGAAGTGTAAAAGTGCGTGAGATTGTTGATGCCATAGGCATTTCATATGCCAGTGTGGTTTCAATTTTAAGTGATCAGCTGGGTTTCAGAACGTTGTATGCAAAATGGGTGCCGCGTTTGCTCTCAATTGACCATAAACGTAAACGTCTGACAACTTCAAAGGATTGCTTGGAGTTGTTTAACCGCAAGCCGAATTGGTACCTCATCCGCCATATTCTCCGGATTTAGCACCAAGTGACTAATTCCTATTTCTAAACCTAGAAATGGCTCGGTGCAAAGAGATTTAGCTTCAAAGAGGAAATAATTGACCAAACAAATGCCTATTTTAAGGACCACGATAAATCTTATTTATACAAAAACTGGGGAAACGTTGGATTAAGTGTATTGAGTTAAGAGGAGATTATGTTGAAAAATAAATTTTTGTTTTGCAAAAAAAAACTGTGTTTCACACATTTTCACACGGATTTATTGGTCCGCCCTCGTATATTATAAATTTCAATTAAAGCTTTATTTTTCCATTATTAAAATTTCAAAAATTATACTAATGCCTTATAATACTTTTAAAAATAATTGCTATTCATAGTTTTCTTAAGACATAATTTTTTCCACGTAAGTTATGAATAAATAATTTATAATAAACTCACTATTTAAAAAAATCATTATATTGCAAATTTTCAATGAAAAGTGCAAAAAATGCTGCACTTTTTTAGAAAAGAAAACGCCATGAAATATTTCTTCTTCTAATATTTCATCCTCAAATTAATTCATATTAATTTCATCTGTTTGCTTTCTTTCATCTTAAAACTTTTTAAATATTATTTTATGCTTTTGGAGCATATCTAAAAATTTCGCGCTATTTTGTCGCCCATTGTGATAATATATAATCAAAACAAACTTATAGTGTTAACAAAATGTTTTACTACAAGTTTTGCTTAGAATTTATAAGAAATATAGTTTTTGTTAAACAGAGGCAACTTCCAAACAGTTTTTATCAGACAGTGCTAGCTATCACTTTTCAGTATAATTACGTTGTACTAGCAAAGACTTATTCACATTTTTGTAGTTTATACTTTTCAGCATATCTAGTTCTGAAAAGTTAAGGCTAGTGCGAGCACTTGGTATTATATAGTACAAACTACTTTTTTATTCGCTCTACCCAATGTGTGTATTTAGTTAGTTAATCTGATTCAATAATAAACACTTATTTAATTTTTTGTATTTATTTTTTTAGTGCGACTTCTTAAGGTAGATTTTAATCCGCCAGCCGATATTAGAAAATTATTTATGAATCAAAATTTGACCGTCACATACTCTAACCAGTATTGCCAAGTATTGGAGATAAAAAATTTAAAAAAATTCTGAAAAGGATATTAAATTTCAACTTAAGAAGTTTTAGCAACATTGCTTTCATATTTTACACTTTTTGCGAAATCTCCTTTTCTAATTAAATTTCTTTTACCAAATCTTTTAAATAAAAAAAAAAATAACCCAAATTTATATAATTTAATAATTTGTTCGAATTCAATGCAATTATTAAAGATTTTCAATAATTTGCGTGTGATTTCAAAGCCGACTTGAGAAGAAAATCCGTTCTGCTAGTCTGACAATTAAAATCTTCATATAAAAGAAGTTGTTTTTATATAAAAAGGTCGTTTATATTAAATGTTCCTGACAAACATCAAACTGTACTTGATATAAAAATGCAATCAATACATTTGAAAAAATTTTAAAAGTTTTCTAGGAATAATAATTTAAATTTATTAAAAATTCTTAATTAAAAATAAAATTTTATGAATTCATGATTAGAACTCGAGCCAAATGAACTCAACTTTTAAACTCAAACTAAAACAGTTCGAAGAAATTACATATAAGAAAGCAACAAAATTCACACGTTAGTGTTTTAAAATATAAAGTTAATTTTTTTATTTTTTGCAAATAAAGATTCAAACAATTTTTAAATAATCTAAATTGCAGCTTATTGTATAAACATAATATAAAACAGAATACAATTAAATTCTTATTAATTTTTGTTTCAACTGTTTTCTGCTTTAAATTATAACAGTTTCTTTTTAGAATTATCTTTTTTCAAAAGATTAAAAACCATAAAAGCTCAAAGTTTAAGCTTAGGTGGTTTAAAATGCAGTGGTTCTTTTCCAAGTAATATCCAGTATACATTTATCTACAGCTGCTAAAAGTGCTGAAAAAAATTATCAGTTCGCACGACTGTAACACATTTTTGACTCATTTCTCTGACAATATTTTAGTTTCTTACAACCATCTGACCAGAATTTTAGGGTTTCTCAATTTGTCTGCGAAGATGTGTTAGTTAGAAGAAGATGACGTCAAAAAGCCGTAATCCTTCAAGCTTTTCTAAGTCAAAAATTTTTTTAATTTTTTTCTTACTCTGTTTAACTCTTCATCCACTCAAAACTATTTTAATTGTTACGTGTGCAACAGGGTAACCAGATAACTTTATGTATTTTAATTGCAATATTATATGTTTGCAGAATTCATAGACCTTTAAAACGTTCTGAGGGTTCCTAAATTTACCCTAAATGAAGCCTTTTTTTCGGCTTTGTAGGGAGACGTAAATCAATTTATATTTAAAATCTTTATCAGGGTGACTGGGTTCTATTTAAAAAATATGAATTTTAGAGTTTTATTTGGGTTTGTCAGCTCAAATTGAAAATTGTAAACTTGTGATCCATTAGAAATACATCTCAGTCTTTGATATAAAAAAAGGAACATTTTTATATACAGGATTTTTCAACAAGAACTTTGTTTTGTAAAATAAAATAAAACAATAAATTTAGATAAAGATGGTTCAACTTTTGATTGTATTTCGATGAAAAAAGTTCTTCAATTAAGAAATTATATCTGGCAAATGTCCACCATGACCACGCTGACAGATGTCGATTCTTTCATAAAAGTTTCTAATCAATGTTTGGCAAAAGGCGGCTCTATTTTGTTAATCATTTGAAGGCTGCAATCGATTCGATTAGCTCTCTATAGACTCTGTCCCCCACAAATCTGAAGAATTTTATGTGATAAATTACTAAATAATTGTAAGTTTATAATATGTTTGATGTTTTCTATTTTTGTAATATGTAATGTTTTTAAATTAAATAGACATAAAAATCCCCTGAAGATGTCAACAAAAAATTGACGAAACGTTGGGAAGAAAATGTAAAAAGTTTTTTATTTACATAAAAATAATAGGCCCAATTAGCTTATTGGAAATAAATAAGAACATTTAAATAACCTGGCCAAAAAATAAACAAATCATATCTCTAATAGCATTTCTAATATGCCTGCAACAATATATGTAAAGTTTCATATTATTGCAGGCGTACCTTGTGATCCTGTGAAAGATATTCTCCTTTGTCACACACATAGTGGTTAATATATTGCTTAGTGTTCCTTTTATTTTTCAATGTAAAATTCTATAGTAATGTAAAGAAAAAACTATAAAGCGATGAAAAATTCAGTTTATTTAAATAAATTTAAGTCTCGCTTAAAAATATAACGAAATTGTAATTTTTTGCACTTAAAAGTACTGAATATATGTAATATTTTTAGTATGAAAATAAATGTTTTTGCAAATGAATGTAGGTAGTTATATATATTATATGTAAACAATTTTATTCTTTGTAAAATATTTTTATGTACTCTTATGTGCGAACAGGATTGAGCAAAGGAGCAACAAATTTATAAATAATTCCACAGAAAATACAAAGCTGACATTCGAAGCGAAATTTTAAACACTATCTTTTTATTTATAATATTCTATAAATAAATAAATTCACCTTAATATATTTAAAATTTTCAAATTTTATATCTTTGGTTTGCAAATAAATAAGGTGATATATTAGTTCGGTACCACAAGTCAATGGCATATATTAACCAATCCTCAGCGATTGTTTTTAAACTTTAAGGTCAAGTTTATTCAATATACAAATATTAGTGTTTCTTTTTTGAGAATTGCTAAACTTTGGTTTTTAAGGGTAAAAAAAATTGTTAATTTCAAAGAATTTCAATAAGTTTTGAAACAAAACCTTTTGAAATTTAATATATTCTAAAATTTAAGCAATTTTATTCACATTATTTTCAGTTAAATAACCAAAGGGATTATAAAAAAACTACTATTGTATATTTAAAAAATTAAAAAAAAAATATGAAAATTGGAAACAAATAACACAAAAAGAAAGATTAAAAATAAATTATTTTAGATAACTGATGAAAGTGTAAAGAAGTAAAACGAACATAAAATTTTGTGAGGAAAAACAATAGAAAATATTGCTTAGATGAACAAAAGCTTTTAATTATATGACTTTTAAGCAAATTCATTTTCAAAACCATTAATAATACTACGTTTACTTTGAAACAACAGAGACGACACATTTTAAAGGTATTTTAATGGTATCAACGTTAACATTAATTCAAAGATTTGAATATTGATTTCGAAAGGTATTCAGGGGTTGTGATTTATGTTAAAAGTCTTGCAAACTGCGGCACTTTTCATAGTTCAATATCTTTAACTGATTTGATTTCAATCATTTGAAACTTGCGGTATCAAACTGAAATGTCAAATAGTCAAAATTGGTATGATCATTAATTGCTGATGTTATTTTAGGCATATTTCAAGTTTCATAAAAAATATTTTGCGTAATATGTAGCGATCTCAGTTAAAAAAAAGCTGTCTTTGTCTACACCTCAACAGAATCATTGTAGAGTGTAGAGAATTTTTATCAAATGTTGGACATATTATATTATATTATATTATTGTTATTGTAAAATTTTAAAATAATGTAAATCAAACTGAAAAAATATTTTAATTTCCTGAAGAAGCCAATCAAAGATATTGGCGAAATATCGATATTTTTAAAAATTAAAAAATAAATAATACACATTTTTTATATAAATTGACCTAAAGCTTGGAAAATCTTTTATAATAATTTCCTATATTTAAAATAGTATACACATTAAAAAATATGCTCAAAAATACGGCAAATATGCTTCTAAAATAAGTGAAACAATTCTGTAAAAACTGAGATATGCAAAAACATGCAATTGTAATAAATCGATGCCAAAATTCAAACAAATTTATAAAAAGGACAAATATTTTATCATCACCTCTATAGATTGGATAATAAATAAACATGCACTTGCTTATTGGGAATTTCTCTGGTAATTACAATCAATTAAATTAAATAACATAAATTGTTATTGCTTATAAAATTAGGAATTTATTTCAACATTTTCATTTCTTTATGGTCTCAATGCACCTAAGGCAGATTTAAGGTCCTTTTTATGTTATTTATTTAAAAAAAGAAAATCTTTTGAAAAATTCATTAAATTTTTTGGCTTAATTCATTTTGGGTTTTTAAGTTTAAATTACTTTAATAACATTTAACCTTTTTTTTTGCATTTCATTTGCATTTTACAATTTCTAGTCGTTCTAACCAGCGTCACAGCTGTGTAACTACAAAATGTGTTAACTACAACAACATACCAACTATTCAACCAAGAGACATTTTTTATATTAAATCATTTGAACAAAATTGAGACAAAATAGATTTCACTAATTAAAAATGTTAAAATGTTAAAAGATGTACCCAAAGAAAAAAATAATTTTCAGTGGGGTTTTTATTGAACGCCTTTTCTCCAAAAAATATGCAGATAAGGGTCGCACATATTTTATGAGCATAATCACCCTTCACAGCAAAAATGTGACAACAATTTAATTTTACAGATCAAAGTTTATATTAATTATTTTAACAGAAATTTTTGATATGAATGTGAAATTCGATGCAGATTTATTCTTCAGAGTGATGTAGTCGTAAATATTGCAATTTGTTTTATTTTAATATCTGCACGATAATCGATTCTTCCCCTTGACCGTATTGGCTGTCACACTGGCAGGTGCAGAACGAGGTCATGTCGGGCTTACATAAAAAATGTATACAAAAAAAAACAAACACACTATTTATATCTTTCATTAAACAAACAATGTTTGCGCACACTGTACATCTGTTATTTTTCGGCAAAATTCAAAGCTATAAGAAAATATTTGTCTGCTTGAAATTCTTATAGATAAGTAAAAATGACTATAAATAAGAATATTACTTTAGACAAAAAAAATTTAGACAACCTATGAAATAAATATCCATTCAAAATCAGTTCAACAAATTTAGTATAAACAAAAAATATCATTAATAAGGCCTTTGAGTTTATTTACATAAAATTTGTTAAATACTATTGTCCTGATCAGTTTCTGTAAGGATACCCTTTACAATATTATCTTACTTTAGCTTCAAATATTTGTTGAGACGTTGTTGTGGATAAACATGTTTATTACAAAGTGCTAAAACGTTAATATTTTCTTTATATAATTTAAAAAATTTTTATATAAAGAAAAAAGTTAAATAATTTCAAACTCCTAATAGCTTTCAGGTGCCGGTAATGTGGACGCGTTTTAATTTATTTGGGTGAACCAAGATATATCCGTTGATATTAAATAATCAAGTATGCATTACATATCGATTCGTTTTGCATTTAAGTGAAAGTTGGAAACGAATGAATCGAATTGTCAGATCTTACAGTAGTTTGGGCTGCAAAGACTTGTTCACTTCTCAAGACTAAGACCTATAGACCACTAGCTGTGATATGTTCTAATTGAACTAAGTTTCAAAACAATAAGTCAAATAACAAATAGGTTAAGCATATTATCAGAACTTACTTTGATTTTTAACCAAAATGTTACATATTTAAATAAAGTTCCCCAAGTTTCTATCTCTTCCGAGAATTTGTTTGCGAGACTTTCTGAGAACGCAACTTCAGTTGTGACTTCTACGGGTATTTTTGTTTAGATTAAAGATATCTTTACCAATTTTATATTTTTGTTAATGTACTTAGAAGGATATCTTGGTGAAACCGCAAAGATGTTGAAAATTGGCTACTATCACTAAATCACTAAAAACGCTCTGACATTTAAAAAAAACTAGCAGTGGCCTGCTCAAAATAAATATTCTTTTTTTTATTAAGGCAGAGCAGAATAAAATACAGATCGAATGTCATGCCTTGTAGTCGATTTGACTATCTTAGTAGTACAATAAGTGAAAAAACTGTGCTATTTTTTAAATAAGACTAGTTTTATTTGAATTGTTTCTCAATAATAGCGACTTTTGCAAGCGATATGTCCATTGCGCTGTTTGCTAACTGTTTGAAACGTTTATGTAATGGCTAGAAAGAATTTTATTTCAACATTAAAATCCAGCACTGATTGATGACTTGGAAAGCAATTGGTTAAAATATTAAACTTTCTTAAATGACTTTTTTTCGGTTTCCTTTCTTTTTAAATTACAGATTAAATTATAAATATATAAGTAACTGTGATATATTTTACGTACATATTCATCCACGTCAATATTTGTTGGAAAAATAATTATGCTACAATCTCTTCATACTAAAACTTGTTTGAACTAAATACAAATTTTCAATATATTTCTATTTATCAAACTCAAGCTAACATTTAACCTCTATCTTCGACATGTCGCCTCAAGTGTCCAGACAGCTAAACTGACACCCAAAGTAACAAAAAAGAAATCTTAATATTATTTAATTCAAATATTTCTTTTTGTATACTTTTCGCACGTTGTTTTACTAGTTTAGGTAAGATCGTAAAACTTTTGTGCATAGTTACACACAAAAGTATTTTTCTTATATTCTTTTGGCAGAAATTTAAATTGTATACTTTAATAATATTAAAACAATTATACAGGATGTTCTAACAACCATTTTAAAAGTTGTCATGACTCATCCTGGTGTAAATACTAGGTCATAATTAAAAATGGAACTTACCTGCTTGAACAACGCATTACAATTATAAAAAATGCTAAAATGGTGAAAATTTCCCAAACTTAAGCATTTCTGGGCCGTCGTAAAGAACTTTCTTGGTGACCAGTTGTAAAACTGTGCTGTTGGGTCAAATTAGTGATATGAGCCAACGAACTCCTGCACGTTGTTCAAGATCAACTGAGAGTGTACCTTTTGTATTCCATTCTGTTGAAGAAAACCAATTGTATATTTCTCATTAATTTTACAAAAAGTCTTAGATCTGAAAATTTTTAAACTTAACGCAAAAACTTACGATACTATAAATCTTTTGCGTGAACAGTCTACTGAGCGTGTGACTTTTCGAAGAAGCGATCACAATAGCCCACAATCGACTAAAATGTCAAAGATAGGATTCGTAAAGTTATCGAGGATATACAGGCGCAAATGTGCGAATTAGTGATGGAAAGTTGCTTGAATATGGCAAGAATATGGCCCTGCAAGCATAACTATAGCATCAATTTGGCTGATATTGTTTGCTTTTATTGATGGCATATCCTCCTCTTTACAAGCTAATAAACATCCGAATAAAAATAATAATAATAATTAGTGGTTTTTAATCGAAAGCGTTTATTATTTTGGAAAGAATTCGTAAAATTTTTAGTCAGAATGAATTTAGACATGAGACAATATTCCAATTTGTTCGAAAAATAATTATATATCAAATAAGCAATTAGCTGCTGGCTAGAGCCTTGCAATATTTGCTGTACTTTGTGACATAACTAGTTAAAATTCATCAAATAAATCAAAAACTCAACTAGTTGACAAAAAAAAGCAATCGGAAATAAAAATGGTCAAACTTTGTATAAATACAAATTAGAAGCCAAATTCAACCGAGCCAACTAAACCGTGGCGAATTCATCGAAACACACATGAACATTGATGATGGGAGTGTATCGGTTCTCGAAAAACAACCTGCCGTGTTAGTTGAAATTAATTAATGTTGAAATTTTTCCCTGTTCCTTTGGAATTATGTCTCAAATCCAATTCTAACAACCAATTTGTACGAAAAATAATCACATAAAATAAATAATAATTATTGTTTTATAATTTTACCGTAAACCACACTCTTTCGGGAAACAATTAGTCAATAAAAAGAAAAGCCAAATGTAACTGCGATCATGTTTCTGCCACTTTTTCTTTCTTCAACTACACAATTTAAATCTAACAAAAGTATTTTGCTGTATGAAAATATAAGTTACGTTTCTCTAATGTTTGGCTTTTAGATTTTCTTTTTCAATAATGTTTTTTTTTTTAAATGGTAGTAAGTTATAATTTCGTTCTTTATATACCTTAAAACAATTAAATATTTCTGGGAGAATATGTTGTCTTTACAATTAATATTAATACATAAAAATATTTGTGGAATGTTTCTTAAATGTTGACAAACAATTGAAAATATTGTAAAATGGGTAAAAACACGTAGAAATTGTGTTATATTCCACTAGCTTCAACCAAATTATTAACTCTAAGAAATGGAAATCATGTTCTTAAAGAAACCCGGAAAAATCCTCATTTATCTGCACTAAACTTAATTAATAGAACAAGAACAAGTGATAAATCTATCCCTACAGCTCTATGAGAGCAATAGCAAAGGTCAAGTGCCGAGATAAAAACCCTTGATATCGGAAATTAACAGACAAGCACGAATATTATTTGCTTAGGTCGACAAATCTAATGCAATAGATTTTTAGAAAACTGAAATTTTCAGAGACGAAAGCAAACTCAATTTGTTTGGTTCTGATGGATGACAGATGGTACGAGGCATATCAAATAATGCCTTAAATATAAAAATACCAACGGTAAAACATGGTATTAGTTATCCTGTGGTGTGAGGTTGTATGTCATCGACAGGAGTGGGAAACTTTGTGTCTGGGTATAAAAGAATGAATAACCATACATAGATACTTTTCCATTTTTAAATAAATTATTTTCAACATAACAAAGAACCAAAATATGCAGCCCTGCACTTAAAACGATCTCTTTTACATAAGACCAAACACCTCACAATACTACACCAAAGCCCTGACATGAATCGCATTAATATCATATTTCACTCAAAAGAAGTACTTAAAAAAGTGGTTCAAAATACGCTCAAAAAATGTCGTAGCTTAGAGAAATCAATGCCTAGACATATGCTAAGGAATGGTCCTCTGTTCATCATTTCGTTCGAACTGCTGTCAAAACACCATATAAAAAATTCATGCGAAATAATTGCATAATAATATGGCTGAACTTGAACTCTTTTCATCTTGAGAAAATATACGAAATGTTTCTGGAAGGATTTTTTTCAACTTCGAGATGTTCATGCAATATATTTTCCAACTGCGAAATAATGTAAGCACCACTTATTTCGTACATAATTGCAAACAACAGTTGATCAGATTCGTTGCCCAGAAATAATTAAAATAATGGAAAATAAAGTAAATATAAAACAAATTTAAGGTACATAAGTGCTTTTTGCAGAACGTATGTCTTCCACGAGCTCCTCTTCAGCAACTGCAATTTGCATAATGGATAAATTGCAGTACAAACTCCTAATATGTTTTAATTCTTATAAATAACCCAATTTTTTTTTAATAAAAAATTTAATGTTCCTCATTTCAATGCAATAAAATCGACAGCGGTCAACATTTTCAAACGAAATAATCAATGCTGCTCAACATTTTTCGCAAATTTTAACAGAGTACCAGGCTTAAGAAGGGACACCACACAAAAAATATTATATTTGAAAATTTTACCAGTTTAGTGGGATCTATGTCTAGACATTTGAGAGTTAGTTCTTGCTACCAATACCAATACAATGTGTTAAAATTTTACAAATTTACTATTATACATATAAAAGTAGGAAAAAATCAAAAAGCAAAACATAATTGAATTAAAATGTTTTTTTTTTCATGTTTTTATACCATTCAATAAAACACAAACATATTTCAAAAAAACTTGTTTTAATGCAGAGTTTTTTCTTTAAATTTTCCTTATTTTACAGAAGCAAAATATATTTGTGAGTAACTGTAGAACTATACTGTTGTTTTCGTAAATATATAAACATTTACTTGTAATGCTACAGACAAAGTAGATGCCTCAAGGATTAAGAAGAAGTCAATCACATTAAATCCTGACACGTGTGCATTGACTGCTTAGGATAAATAAAAAAATTCGTAAACAATATATATAAAACATATTATTTTACTCGGTGCATAGCATGAAGAAAAACATTCAAATTCATAGTGTCATACCTAAAAATTTGTCGAAAAAGTAATATGCTTGTATATATTAATTCTTAGATGGGTTATTAAAAGTTAAGAGGTTTCCCGAAGTGTCTTAAAGTTCGTATTTGTAAGTAAAATAGGTCAGAAGCTACCAAAAAGGAAGGAACCGGCAAATGGGAATAAAACCAATTGCTTTGCCTAATTTAACGTTTATTTAGTATTGTAAATTAAATTTTTTTTCAAATCAAATTAAAACAATAACAATTCTCGTAATATTTCTCTTCAAAAGATTTGTATTAATTAAAGCTTTAATTAATTGGCATTAGCTTAAATGTAATGTAATCCTTGAAATATCATTAACGTTGGTTATTGAGGTTTTGCATACTCCTAAGTCAATATAATAGAACCGTTAACTTCTTTGTTGTTCCTTTGAAATTTCTTACCCTGGCCAGTTCTCTAAAGATACATTCATTAAAAAATTAAACCTTATACAAATTAATTAAATTTTTGAGTTTTTTCGAATTGTCAGAGTAGAAAACTTTTAGATTAATTTTTTATAGAAATTAAGTAAAAAAATTTTATGAAAAGTAGATTTGTTGAGAAATATGGAACATTAAGTAGTTGATTTTTTAAGGAAAAATAAAAATATCATTACAAATTACCCGTTTAGTTGGCAAGAATATCCATGGCGAAATCGTGTTTAAAAACAATAAATCAAAGTTGTGGTTCCATATAACTATTTAAAATTGTGTTATGTCTTGCCAGACAGATTCAAACCGCAATTTGACGCATGTAATTTATATCACAGAGGGAATAATAAACATATATAGTGAAAAAGGATTTTGCTTCACTTTCACTTTCAGGTGATTTTATTTCAACGTTATCTCTACAACACTTTGACTTAACCCTTCGGTCGCTACTAATTGTATAACTGCTAAAAGTGTTTGAATTTTTATTTTAAGTCATAAAGTCTGCCAGCAAAATAATGTTACATGTTTCAAATTAATTCTGTTTCATCAGCATTAAAAATGTGATCTGTGTTGTACATTTTCTTTCTAAAAATGTGTTTTAGAACGTGCTCTTTTGAAGCTATGTGGTTATAAATAAAAAAAAACCATCATAGTCTCCTTGACGCAATTTTTTACTTTTAATAAAATAATCCAAATTTCTAAATTTCACATTAATAAATCTGTTTTATGACCTTTTGTTAACCGTAAGCACCCAAGTTGGCTTTCTTTTTTTGCTTACGAATAACCCCTTCAATATTTCTTAATATTTTAAAATAAATTGGTGTTAAAATATTTATTATTTTATTTTATATATTTTAACTGGAAGTTTCCTACAAAGGCGTATTATTTTATTTATATAGCATAATAATAATAATAATAGATTTTGTTAACACTATGTAATTAAATATCATTAAATTTTATTTTATATATTAACATTCCTTAAGTAAATTTAAAATATTTTATCATGTTTCTGATTCATTGTATTCGCATATGCTCAGTTCTATACTGTAATATAAGACTTAAGTCTTGTGTATGGGACATCCAAAAGAAATAAATAAATAAATAAATAAATAAATAAATTATATAATAATTAAATTATACTATACTGAAATTTAGGAATAAAATAAATAGAGAGATAAAATGAAACTTTTTGCTTGTATAATACTCTATTCATTAATTGATTTATTTTTTGGTTAATGCGCACATCTACACATATTTTGTGTTTGTAAATATTTGTAAATTCATGATTGTTATTACATTTTGAAATTACTTTTGGTTTCTTTTATATCAAAATGCAACCAGCATGCTGCCACACGTGATTAAAAGTATAAAGTTTGTTCATTTCATCTCTTCAGCACATACATTTGCTATCGTTGTTTGAAATTGTGGGGATTGTTAAAGAATTACAACTTTGAAATTATTCACACAATTTTAACAGTTTTAATATTCATAACCATACTTGGAAGAAAAAAGCAGAAACCAATTTTTAAAAACAAATATAATTAAACACAAAATACCCTATGCCTGGCATAAGCTGTGTGTTGTACTGTGTACACTTCTACCAATAATCTAATAGGCAAAGACAAATTTTTAGATCCCTTTTTCTCCCTTGTTTGCCAACGGCCTTTTTTCATTCCTTTACCAAATGGCAAATATTTTTGAGAGTTAGTGACGCTATAGACGTTTCAGTATTAAAGGAATAAATGGTTGACACCACTACAAATGCAAAAAATAGACACTTATTTCACTTATGTAAGGATTGGTTTAGGAGCAATGAGAGTGCTCATATCTTGATGAGTAATAAGATTTTTCCTATTAAATCAGAGATCAGAACTGAAAGAGATGTGAATTAAATATGGATGTAGATGTTCATTACGTATGGATGTGTTGGCTTCACGGAAAATTTTAAGAAAATAAATGTATGGGTTTGTATGCAATTTTATTTATTTTATTTATTTTTTTTTTACGTGGCAGGAAGTGGAATATTAGGTTTTTCTTCTCTTCAAATGAATGCATCTAAAATAGGTATATGTTGAAACTAGATTTCAACCACTAGGCAAACAGTATTATATTTTAAGTTATAACTATATATTTTTCACTATACAAGTTAAGTTAAAGGTTAAAGGCAGGGCAAGTTTAGATAAATATGCACAAAAATTATTAATATATGCTGCAAATATTCCTAAAAAAACTTAAAAATGTGCACAAATATATGCAGCCGAGAAAACACAGACTGATATCTTTTAATCAGTTTTATTTAAACAAATGTTTGTTACAAATTATAATCATATGTTATTCAAATTTTCAAATTAAAAGGATATTAGATTGTCGCACAAAACGATAGAATATATTAAAAATATACGTTCAACAGCAGTCGATGTTACTGTGTTTGTTATTTTAACGCTTGAAGGACAGTATTTCGATTAAAATTTTTTTAAGTTTTTCAATAAGTATTTCATTCTAATTATATTTAAAGTTATTCTTTTACATCTTCTAGGACGGATAAACTTTCATGTAAAGAAAGTTCTTTGGTTTCGAATTTGATTATACTGCGGCAAATACATTTAAAATTATCTTTAATTTATGCTAAATCTGTTTAATCGATTAATTCTTAATTAAAACCTTCGCATTACATATTGTCTCTGTCACGTCATCAGAAAGCTCATTTAAAACGCTGTTTATTTCTATAAAGTTATCGCAATTACTTTTAAGCAGTCTTTAACCAAGATCTCCACCTAGTGGAACATGGCTTGGGCAGATAGAATGCATTAAATTGATGCAAGAGTGCGCCTGGAAATTAATTAAGATACTAAGTTTATTTGGAAAAAAAACTACATACCATGTGTGTTCTATCTTAAGAATAAAGAATTTGCAATTGGCAACAAGTGAGTTAACATTTCAAATGGTAAATGAACAAAATCTAAAATTCTTTACAACTCATGAGCCAGACATGTATCATACAACTTTTTTTGGTAAAGAATTTTTAATGAATGATTGAATGAATGTTCAGAAAAAATATGATATTTGATTTGATTGAATTTTAAGGCATTTAAAAGTACTTAAAACAAGTTAAACATATTTTGTTTCTTTACGTTAATTTTTCTAACGCCTTTCATGGCAGTGAGCCTAGTAATATATTAGTCACAGCAAGTCGTAGTCTATGGTACTATTAAATGATTTGAAAAAGGTTAAAGTTTTCATAAAAATTTCAAGTTATTTTATGGTGAAACACAACACTTAATTAACAAATTGATAGTTTATTATTATGTTGGAATCTCTTTTATATAGCTGACTCATACAGATATAAATCATAAACTAAATAGTTATGAGAGTTAATAGTTTTTGTAATGGCCTTCCTTTCGGATTTTATATTATTTCGGCTAAGAGTTTTTTACAGAAACAGGCCTAAGGCATTCATAATATGGGTAGATATAGAATACTAATAGACTTTATAAAATCTAATCGGATTCTAATCATGCTCTAGTTATAGCCATAGTGTGATATAGTATCATCTCCTAATTATAATAACCTTATTTCAATGCAACAGACGTCAATTCATAATCTAGTTAAAGTTCATTGATTTTTGCGCAGAAGCTGCAGAAATTAAAATTAGAGGGGTTCGCCCTAACAGTTGTTAATTTTTTTTTATGGATATTGGTAAATCCATGTTGAATAAACAGCTATTTATTGTCAAAGTAGTTATTCTGGTTCGCTAATAAAAAGCTTTAAGCCAAGTAATAGATCAGGCATAGTCAATTGTGAGTTCATCCACTTTAAGTCTTTGGCCACTTAAAACTTTAGTCTGAATATTGTTGATGATTTCTGAAAAAAGCAATATCTGTTATATAAAGATACCAATAAACGTTTTAAAAGCTCATCTAAAAGCTTAAAAAAATGCAAATACATGATACTTTTTTTATTTTTCCAAGTAAATACTCGTAAACACCGAGAATCACTTACAAACAGATTTTAATTATTACTCAGTAATAAGTAAATTTAATTTTTGACATAAAAGTAAGTAAACACATTATTGCAATCACAATGTCGATGGTCCAAATTTTAGGCTCCAATTCGTTGTCTACGCAGCCGAAATCTTCCAATTTCTTGTTGTGCTCAATTTTCTTTTTTTTGCTTTTTTATTTTTCACAATTTCGTAAATGTCTGTTATTTCTCTAAAAGAATATAATATATATAAAAGTAAATACGACTATTGATTTTTTTAATGCCGCTCCTTTATGTATGCTTGGTTTTCTATAGATACTATTTTTTTCTATGTTTATATATATATATGTATATATGTACATACAAATACGTACTTATCTAGATACATACGCAAATTTATCTATTTGATTGCTATAAAATATCTAAAAGTATGTGATGAAGCTCAACAACAAGAATTCATTTATCTAGCATCAAGAATACAAACCACTCTGAGTTTATTTAGCTTACTCATTAAATAGTGTTAACATGTTAATTACATTGAAATGAAATTTGCATAAAAATGATTTAAAACAATTAAAATTTTAAATAAAATATTATAGTAACATTTAACATTGGCATTGTACCATACAATCAGCCTATTGATTCCGGTTTCTATACCCGCCAAATCATGTATGTCTTCTACGCCTTAGTAATTAGGGGTTTTTTCACTCTTTCTTAATTTCATTGAACTGCATACTTTGGCTTATTTTAATCTTGTATAGAAGTAGAGAAAAGTTTATAAACTTTGAAATAATTTAAATGACTAATAAATTCGTGCTGTGTGCGTTTCTGATAATTTTTCGTGGAGTTACATATGTGAAATAACTCGATTTTGTCGGTTAAGCAAACCACAGCCAATGAAATATGCGGAGTTTCGTGGTCACTAGTAACAATAAATAATCGCTAAATAAATCATAATATGTTTAATATATGGTTAAAGACATAAATTATATCATAGAACGTATAGAAATCTCAAAAAAGCCAAAAAATTTTAACAATTTAATTAAAATTATTGAGTAAATGTTGACAAATTTAAACAAAATTTTTTATTACTTGGCCATATTCAATAAAATTTGTAAGATTAAATTAAAGAAATTATACAGAAGTTGATATCAGAAGCACTTCAGATGTTGATACAAATTTTTTTTTAACCTACGTTAGGCATAATCCGATACCCAATGGGCTGATGCCACCAATTTCCATGTGCATCGCTGACAGTGCTGAGTTTTGTGTACAAAACTAAGAGGATGTTATACTTTATCATAAATGCTCAAACTTAGGTAAGTGATTCCAGAGGCCGACTCAATCGACCGCATTATAGAAATTAATATTGAACATTTACATAAACACATACAATAAAATACAAAAACAAAAAACATTCTAAATAAACAACTTAAAACTCTGACTCATTTCTATGCGAAAACAAATTGGACAAACACATGCCCACTTTGTTTTTTTTTAAGTTGAAGCTGATACATGTTTGTGTAATAAGTGTGCATGTGTTAGTAGCAATGTTAAAGGACTATAGCTTCCTAAATATCGAACATATTCTAATAACATTAAGATTGTGTACATCTATGAAAAACCCGTTTCAAATTTGGTTCAGTATTACGGCCGTAAAAGTGATCTAAAAAAAGTGTTTTTTTATTAGTAATATATAACTATCTGAGACTAACGGGGCATGTTTTTTGCATAGAAAAAAGTTACTTATTGATTTTCACCAAAAGAAAAATATTATATATGTATATGTATATATTGTTTTAACGTAAAAATGCAATATTTTAAAAGCATATTAAACATTTCAAGAAGATATCGCTACAGGTTGTAAAGTTATATCGAATTGAATATCAAAAATATTCCCCGCTAGACGGTTATAGACATCAGGGTTACTTTAGCAAAATTAAGTGATATTTTAGACTTTTTGCATAAATAAACTTGAGTTGGCCATTTACTGAGATAAATATAGAAATAAATTGAGTACTTCTCTACATCAATTGCATTAATGGATACGTATGTATGTTTTTTTACTTTATCCGATTAAATTACATTACCATGTTTCAACATTTCTTTATCTGTTGCATGATAATGGAAAAATTGTTAGCATTACTTGAGGAAGAAAAAACTAATAAGATAAAGTGCACAAAAGGAAAATATGTAAGAGAAAAAAAACCTAATGAACAAAACAAATTACAAAAATATTATAAATAGCATCTTTTAACCATTGTACGATATGAAACATTTTTAATTTAATTTATTTTTTATTGAAACATTCTTGTGCGTATGTTTGAAAGAAAATAAAATTTTAAAATTACTCGTTACTTTGTTAAGAAAATGAAACTGATTTTAATTTGATGTTGGTAAAACTGTGTCACTTGTTATAGTTAAATAAACTTATGCTGCAAGAAAAAACGAAAAATCAAAAAAAAAATGCAGTATGGGCTGGAATAAATGCAAAGGATACATATTAAAAAACATTCTGAATAAGTTTATTCAATAAAGTAACAAGCTGGAATGTTTAAAGAGAATAGTAAGATGAATCTTTTAAAATGATACGAGCGGTTCTTATATATATTAAAATAAATATTTTTAATATATTTCGAATTAAAATAATTGTAAGAATATTGTAATACTTAGTTAATTTATTAATATTCATACCTCACATTACGGTAATAGATGTATTTACAAATATAATAACAAACAATTTAACAAAAATAACGTTTTGGACTTTTTCCCATACGATTTTGTTGAATATGTTTCATTTAATGACGATGGCAAAATTAATACTAAATTAAATACTATAACTAGTATGTTTTTAAAATAGATTAAGCTAAACATTCATTCAGATTTCATATGGAAGAAGACGAAGTGGTGTGAAACTAACATGCTCTATGATTTTAATTTCAGATATTTAAGGGTAAAATTGTACTGGCGGACATTTTACTCAAAAAATTGTATTTTGAAAATTCGTAAATTCTTACATACAATATTGTACATCAGTTTGACATTTCTTGTCATCATTGGGGTTCGCCAGTAGAGTTCAACGCATTTTTGATACCATTTGGTATTGCCATACTCTCACATTACTATTCATTAATTCTAATTCTGCACACCCCCCCTTTAACCACTGTATAATCAAAGGTCCATTAACCCATATCGAACTATGGTTGCGAAAACGCAACACTCACTTTAGGTATGTGTGTTTCTCAGTTTGGCTATCTTTTTCTTAAACCCGATATGCAATATGTAAATTTGGTTAAATATCTAAGCAACATGAATTGAGATTTTTCTCAGAAATGATTTTTTCATATTGCAATCAGATCACAAAAAAAAGGATTTTTCCAACTTTTTTCGATTTTTTATGAATTGTTATAAAATTAGTAATAATATTTAATATATCGACGGACAGCTGTGATAGTATGAAGATTATACATATATCTATGCATTTATATAAGATTTGGAACCAAAAAACACAACGCCTATTGTCCTGATACAGGATAATTTGGGTGTTGCGAAAACGCAACGCTAGTCCTAAACAGTATAAATTTTCAGATATTTTGCATTGTAGTGTATTTTCATTGAATACACCTTTAGTATATTTTTTGCTGCCAGTTTGTTTACTTTATATAAAAATTTGCAAAGATAACGCCTCTGAATAATTTATTGAACAAAAAGTTCATGCAATTTGGTATATTTTCACACGAATTATCAATTGATGAACAGATGATCGCATATTTTGGTAGACATTCGTGCAAGATGTTTATAAAAGGCAAACCGATTCGTTTTGGATTTAAATACTGGTGCCTCTGTTCCTCAGAGGGATACTTGTACCAATTCATTCCATACTCTGGAGCATCTGGTAATACTTATGACAAAACATATGGCCTTGGAGAAAATGTTGTCACTAAACTTCTTGAAAAAGTTGATAAGCCAATTCAACACACGGTAACATTTGACAATTTCTTTACATCGCATAGACTTATAGCTCGTCTTTCGAGTTTAGGATATTTTGCTACAGGTAATTTAATTCATAATTGGTTTATTCTTTTCTATATGTAAATGATTTTTTCTATATTTGAAGGCACAGTCAGAGAAAATCGAACTGGTGCTGCAAAATTGGAAGAATGTAAACAAATGAAAAAAAAAGATCGTGGTAAAAGTGACTTCTGTTTTGACACACAAAATGAAATTGCTGCAGTGCGTTGGAATGACAATTCGGTCGTTACAGTACTATCTAATTGTACGTTGGCGATCCCTATGCAGCAAACAAAACGTTATGACCGAAAAAAGAAGAAGATGATAAATGTGCCAATGCCAAATGCAATTCAATATTATAATAAAACAATGGGTGGTGTGGATTTATTTGATAATGGAGTCAACAATTATCGCATCCGAATGCGAGGTAAAAAGTGGTACTGGCCACTTTTCACAAATGCCCTTGATTCTGCAATGGTCAATGCTTGGAAAATTCATTGTATTTGTTCCAAAGTAGCACAAAAAAAAAATTATGCATCAATGCGATTTCCGAGCCTTTGTTATTGATTGCTTGTTGCGGAAGGAAATTGCTTCTACAATTTCATACAAACTGGGTGTCAAATCAGCACGTTCCTGTATTCGTATGGACCGAGTGGATCACGAAATCATTCGCGCTAACAAACGTCGTCGTTGTGGCAAATGTAAAAGTCAGACAATTTTTACATGTAAAAAATGCAATGTTGGGTTGCATCCTAAATGCTTTGAAAACTATCATTCTTAAGCTAAATTTCTTATAATAAATAAGTCTAAATAAAAAAACATAAATTTTATTTTTTTCCATTTTTCTATATTGTTTAAGACTAGCGTTGCGTTTTCGCAACAAGGGGTGGCGCCACGCCCAGTGATTCAATTTGGACCAAAAATTTTTTTTTTCTTAGTTGGACATAAATAAACATTTTCTAAAACTCTCTTCATTGTAACTCGATGGAATCTTAGGGCAGTCCGATATGGGTTAAGCATTCGATGGAAAGCTACCTAGAAAACGTAAGTCAAGTAACGTAAAGTAACGTTTTTTTCACAACCTCAATAATACAACATTTTCCCACCCTTCATCCTTATTTTATTTGTCGTAATCGTTGCATAACGACGAGGTTTTTCGTCGACGACTTTCAATTATTATTCCCGTTGTTGTAAACGTTGTAAGTGTTTGCTAATATTTGGCATCCTATAAGAAATCGCAAAGGAATTATTGTATTGAAAAGCCTCCGATTTTGTCGTCACAATTTTTATTAACCACTAGAAAGTGTTTTGAAACAGTTATAGAGCAAAATGGATAAAGTTGAAAAAAAAAAACTAAAGTAAGCCAATTCCAAAAACTTATGGAAGAGTTGAAAAAATAATTCTTCTCTCGTAGAAGGATTTCGTAGAGGTACGATTTCCTATAATTTCAAAGCAATTTGGGAAGAAATCGCAACAGAGTTAAGTGCGCTTAGTCCACCAAGAAGATCAGCGAATGGGTGGCTGAAAGTAAGATAACCACGATAAGTAGTGCACTACAGTAATTTAATGAAATTTATTCATAAGTGTGGCGAGACTTGAAATTTAAGGTAATAACGGAAAAGCTGAGTGCGATTCGACTGATGGTGGAGTGGAGGATCTAAGCAATGTATTGTCAGCCCTCTGAACGAAGCTGCAGACTGCGACAGACTCAAATTAAAATAATTTCCCTCGTTAAGCTGATAGGATACCTGGGCTTAAAACCTTAATGAAGCTGCCAATTTTTTTTTTATAAATAAGTGTAGATCAAATCCACATGTGCAGTTTTCAGATCAACCTGGCCTCAATATGATCCAGCAAAATCAGCCATCATACTGGGGATCCCTCGACATCAACTGCGTATACTTGTGCTGTCCTAACAGGGCACTAGGTGCCGACGCAAACAGACTAAATCTCCCTTTCAACGACTTCTGTAGAAGTTGTCATAATGAGGAGGAGGAACAAATTGTCAAGCACATCTTCTTACAATATCCAGGTCTGTCTCATCACAGGGCCATGTATCTAGGTAACTCAAAATTACGCAAACAATCAAACTATACGGAATGCAATCTGAAGGGAATAAACAAGTTTATTCGGCAAACGGGTTGATTTAACACCGACCACAATATAGTATAGTTAGTACTTTTATTTCACTGTCCACATCAGGCATTACAAAGGGATCCTGGACCCAAGTGGGCCGGTTGCTTGCAATCGGCGGAATGTGCAACCTAAGCTAACCTAAGTGTAAATCGCACTCCATTCCTTAAATCGCATTCTATAGCCTCCAGCATAAACTTAAAAGCTGTTTTATTTAGTCAAAAGTAACTTTCAAACCTGTTAATGAAGTAGCAAACTCTTATTTTGTAAAAGTTTGGTTTCGAGTCTTAATTTTCATCCGGTAAGTTGTAGATGTCGGAATTCTTTGTACAAAGTTTTCTTTCCAAGATAATTAACGATGTGACGGCGACTACGGCAAACAGTGACATTGATATACAGAAGTTTATGAAATTTACAACAACAAAATTAGTCACCTCAAATACTTGCTATAATTTTCGCATGCAGTTCAAGTCAATTCAATTAAAAACTTAAAAAAAATATAATTTTTATATAAGATCTACAAAAGTCCAATAAGTGTGGATGTTTTCCTAACACTTAGGAGATTTTCGAAATTAAAAAAAGAAGTTTTTGGTTTTAGAATTGTGAGGTATTAAATTGAAAACTAAAAAAACATATTTAGGAAACTTGTATTCAAGTATGCTATCTTATTTGACATTAATAACTTAAAAAATAATTCCTTTTCCAATTTTTTCTTCAGGTAGTCGAGTTTTATTTCAAATATTATATAAAAAAGTATTATAATATTAATTTATTTTTAATTATAATGTAAGCTTTTCGATTGGGGACCTAAACTGAACGTCATCGAACTTTATATTGCAGATTTTCTTTGCCTTCTTTTGTCGAAAAATGAATAACCGCACAAAAATTAATATCGCAGTGACAGATAGAAGACCATTTGATAGTCAAAATTGACTGTGAGAAGCATTTTTGTGATACAAAAGAAGATTGCGGCAGTTACAACTTTATTTGGACATAAGTTTTATGTGAGTGGAAGCAGCAAAATGAAGAACGAGATCAAGGACCTTTAATAACAAGCAAAAGCTATTCTTTCGGATATTGATATTATGATTTTTCTTTTCCTTTGAATGCAGAATAATACACTGCAGCGTCTGGTCGAGTGTGGTCTTTAAAGGCATTTTCGCATACACGTTGGTTAGCATGCACTATTGTAGACGTAGCTCCAGAAGTAACTACGAATACTTACATGAGGTATACACTTGTAAGTGATAGTGACTTTAGTGACTCCAATCCGTACTTTATTTATGAAATAATCTTTGATCCGTACTCTAAAAGTTAAACAAAAACGAATATTAAAGAATGTGAAAGCTATATTTTTTATCATTTAAATATGTTATGCAATTTTTATAAAACAAATTAAATAAAAAATATATTTATTAACATTTATAGCTGTTTGAAATGTAGTGGTTATTATTCTCATTTCTAATATGATACATTTGCTAAAATAAAATAATTAAAAAATATTTGATGGGCTTTAAAAATACTATTTATTTGTTGTATATAAAATATTAACTTTGAGAAAATGTGCGATTATAAATTTACAAGATTAAATGAAAGCAATTTCCAAAAAGCACTAATTAAAAATTTTGCTAATTAATGAAGTCAGTGAATATGCTTGTACAGGATGACTGTCATAAACACATATGCAAGCATATGCTTAGCCAGACAGAAAGCTTACAGTAAATGCACAGTTGTAAAAAAACTCATAGAAAATCTTTTAAACGCATATTTGAAAATGTTGATGCATAACAAATGCCATTAGAGTCATGAAGCAAACTAGCTTCAGAACATAGAAATTGTTGTAAGCAACAAACCTTACTGCAAAACTTCAACATTTGTTTCTACAATTTTTTAACTGATAATGGCGAATCTCTTCCGTTTTAGCACCAAATTGAAATCTCTTTACTAAAAACTAGAAAGAATTGCATTATTACTATTGCATTTCTAACTTTTGCCTGTTGTCATTGTTTGCAGGACTATTATTCTTTTTATATTTAAAATTTAACATGGAACAATATAAGGCATGACGAATTGGTACTTCATAACTATTTAAATGTAGTTTCTAAGTCTTTTTGAAATGCAGAATAGAATTTTAATTAAGCTAAAACTGTAAGTCATAAGATTGCGTTAACTAAAATTATCCAAATAAAATAATATGTAGCTGAAAACAATGCAATTTTTCAACGTTTACCTAAATTATTTTATTTGGTTTTTTGCAATAGGTAACGATCAGTGTTGCCAGGAGACAAAAAAAGAAACTAAATCGGCAGGATACACAAATTATCTTATCATTATTTAAATAATCTAAAGAGTCTTAAAAAAATTAAAACATATACTCAAAATATTTTTTACGTAAAATTAACTAAAATTGTAATTTAAAATAAATGAAAGTTCACTTAAAAAACGGTCCACTCATTTTTCATTTAAATTAAACCAAAAGTTCATTTAATTTTCAATATTAAAAAATTAATTCACTTAATTTTTAACTCTCAACAGATTAAATATTTTTGCAAACATTTTATTGACATGAAATCAACAATATTTAGTTTTGATTTTACTTTGGAGTTTTTCTCTGTTCCACCAGTTCTTTCATGTATGAAAATACACTTTTCATATTTACCTCTACTAAACCCAATTCTGACAGCATTGTTGTGACTACGAGTTTGTATAGATGAAACCGAATACATTAAAACAACATGGTAATTACAAACAGAAAACCAGTCTTGTTTACATCTCTTTACAAATAAATATTTGAATTTCATTTCTATTTCAATGTTTTATATTCTTTGAAAGAATCTCTCTCAAAACAACTTTTTCAAAACATATAAAATAAAACTTTATAGTAACGCCAGATTTTTTAATGAAACTTACAAAAAATACAATACTTCAAAATAATGCAATAATACAGGAGATACAGTGATACAAGTATCTTCTAATTTAAGCAAATTTAAATTAGATACTTTCCCAACAATTAAAATTTCTGTTAGATTTTTAATCTCAATACGCTGGTATTGCCAGTAAGTTCTTAAGCTCTAGGTTTTTATAATTATGAAGTCAGTATGATAATTGTTATGTGTAATCAAACATTTTTTTTGGCATTTCTAAGTTTAAAGATAGTTAAAAAATATGTATTGTTTCTTTTAATAATTTTAAAAAACTTATTCTCTTTTAAATAATTTAACAAAAATATTTTTAAATTGTAGGTTGAGTCGTGTGTGAGCTTTCAAACTGTTAAGATCTCTCGGATTAACTTTTCGTTTCTACTCTTTGGTTTTGTGTTATTTCGTGTGTTGATTTTTCGTGTTTTTGTAACTCCAAGGGAAGGAGCATAAATTGTTATTTATTTGATTCAATTTAATTACAATCGTAAAATATTTTGAGAAGCGTATAGGAGGCAAACAAGTGCTTTCTGCAACAAGTGGTTTTTTAAACCCTTTAAAATGGATGAAGAGGATGACGCATCCTCTGTTAAGAAGAGGAAGAAGTCGAGTGAGAAATCAAATGAAAAGAGAGACATGGAGGATCTGCGTAAGTTTAACGCAGTCTTATTGGACAAGCTGGATGATGCTGGGCGGAAAATTGGCCTTTTAGTTCATGAGAATGGCTTACTTAAAAATAAATTGGAGGATTTTGTTAAATTTCAAGACGAAAGGCTCTTGCAAGATGCCGAAAGCCTTGAATCACTTGGTGAGATTGAAATTCAAGATGCTAAAAAAAGTGAGGGCGGTTCTGCAGCTAATACTCGAACAAAAAGAATTGCTATTGATGATGTTGGCTCAAGAGCGGGTGTGAAACCGAAGGACACCAGTCAAGCACCCAAAAAACTTTCTAGTGGGGAGAGTAAGTCTGTTCCTGTCATAACAACTTATGACATTAATGTTAAGTTTATTATTAGTTCTATTGATAAGGCTTTAGGACATAGGAATTTTAATATTAAGGTATTTGGTAAGGGGGTTGCTAATATAGGGGTCTGCACTCTGGATGATTTCCAGACGGTTAAGGTGCTTCTTGAGAAGGAAAGGGTTAATTTTTATACCTACACCCCAAAGAGTCTTCGTCCATTTACGGCGGTTATTGAGGGTCTTCCTGATTCTTATGAATTGGAGGAAATAGTTGAGTATCTGAGCGGCCTCCAGATTAATGTTAATGTAATTGGGATGATCAGATTGGGAGGGGATAAATGGGTGGTCCGGATGACTAGGGACTCTGACCTTCGGGGCTTTTATGCTCTGCGGTATATTTTGCGCTGTAGAGTCCATATTAGGAAATTTAGGCGCATGGGCGTTACGCAATGTTTTAACTGCCAGCGTTATGGCCACGTAAGTTCGAATTGTCGCATGCCTTATAGGTGCGTGAAGTGTGGTGGGTCTTATGGCCCAGGTAAGTGTGAGATTCCTCCTAAGGGGGAGAATATAGAGGAGACTCTTGTTACGGATCCTGTCACTGGCCAGGTTTCTAGAAGAGTCGGTTTGCCAGTTAGGTGCGTCAATTGTGGTGTTGAGGGGCATGCGGCCAGCTCGAAGGAGTGTCCGCGTAGGGTGGAACTTCTTCGTAAGTTTGAAGCAAGGCAATTTTCGAAGGGCGTTTCCCGTCCTTATGTTGGAACTCCTGGCCAGAGCAATGTTAAAGTAGGAGTTTCTTATCCTGCAGCGGCCGGCTCTGCTCGTGGGGAGAAGGCAGCTGCATCTGGAACTACTTCCACTAAACGCCGGGATCTCGGTAAATCTGACGTTTTTTTGGGCGTTGCGATGGATCAATATGATCACATTGACAAGGACTGTCGGTGGTTTCTTTGGAGGCGGGTTATTGAGATGTTTAGGAAGGATAGGTGGATTTGCGAGCAAATATCGTGGATTGGACAATGATGAAGACAGATCTCGTGCCTTGCTTGGCATGCTTATGACGTTGACACACAATGGCTAATACACTTAAGACTATTTTTATTAATACAATCTCGATTGTCTCAAGACACAGAAGACATTACTTGAACTTATTTTTGATTAGACATAGACCCGACGTACTGCTGGTGGCTGAGCACTGTCTTAACTACCGCCATAAACTTAACATAACTGGATACAAAATTTTTAGACATGACCGGCAGGGTAGACGTGGAGGTGGTACTGCTGTCCTCGTTACGGATGCCTTGCATTGCGATGAAATAATTCTAAATACTGGATCATGAGAATTCGGCTGAGCGTATGCGAAGATCGAACGGTATTGATTTAATTGCTATATCAATGTACCTTATACCGGGGTCTGCTTTTAATGCCAATGATTTTGATTCGGTGCAGGCGCTGGCACGTGACTGCAGTTTAGTAATTGGCGCTGATCTCAATGAAAGGCATCCCTATTTGGGGGATCCGTACACGAATGTTAGTGAACGTAATTTAAGGGAATTTTTACTCTCTAATCCGGACTTGGAAGTACGAGAAACTGAAGGACCAACCAGGGTAAATAGGGGTATATCTTCACACATTGACTTTTTTCTGACATCTGTAGATATTGATACAGTGAACTCGAACCGACTGATGACACTTGACTATGAATCGGACCACAAGGCAGTAGAGATAATTTTCTTTATGAACCCCTGTTTGACAGTAGAACGTTCTACCAGGTATGACTATGACAGAATGAACAGGCGCATATTTGCGAATAGATTGTCAAGTAATCTTGCTACTTGTGGGCTGCCGTTGGACAGGAACGTGACTGAGATAGAGATTGATGGATGTATTGGGACATTGGAAACTGCTTTTCAAGATGCTATGGAGTATTCCATACCGAAGTTCTCCACAGGAGGCAGAGGTTTGCTGAAGCTCCCGCGGCATATTTTGAATTTTATTGGCCAAAAGAAAAGAAAAAGATGGTTTTTACGAATTATGTTGACGGGGGTCTGAATAGGAGATGCCCAACTATGGCTGTGAGCTTAGATGTTGCCAAGGCATTTGATACGGTTTGGCATGATGGCCTGGTGTATAAAATGATGGATATGGGATTTGGCAGAGCCATTGTTTAGAATTAGGGTTGGTGATGTTCTCTCTTGTGAGCGTTCAATCTCTGCGGAAGTACCTCAGGGGTCGTTGCTTGGGCCGGTCTTGTTCAACATTTTTGTTTCGGATATTCCACCCCCTCCTCAAGGGGATGTTTTGTTGGTGTATGCTGATGACATCCTAATTGCATCTGCAGGGGCTAGGGCACGCGCTGTTAATGATCGGGTTAACTGTTATTTGTCTGAGCTGGCCTGCTATTTTACGAGGTGGGGCCTTAATTTGAATTTGCGGAAGACAGTGGCTATGATGCTCAAGGGTAGACGCAAATTCATATATAAAAATTGTAGGTCATATGTGCCATGTTTACGGGTCGGAGGGGAAATGGTTTTGGTGTCTGACAGGATGAAGTACCTCGGGGTCAACTTTCATGAGAACTTTGAGTATTATCGTCATATTGATGATGTTTTGGAGAAAACAAAACGTTCTTATGGTGCTTATCAGGGTGTACTCAAGCGTAGTTGTGGTCTTGTCAGAAGAGTTCGCTTCTTGGTATATCGCCAGATCATTCGTCCGCTGTCTTCTATGCCTTTCCAGTTTGGTTTGGAATTTCTTCATCCCAAATGGAAAGGCTTAGAAGATGGAAGCGAAAGATCTTGGTTGCTTGCCTTGGTTTTAGACCTTACACTGGGCTGAACGGTGATTTCCGTAGGCCATCGTGTAGCTCCATTTATGGGGCAATTGATTTTGGTCGTATAGACGTTTATATGGTGGAGGGTGCGATAAAATTTTTAGAAGGGGTGCGTTCCACTGAGAATCTTTTGGTGAGAAAGTGCTTTTGCAGGAATAGGGATCTGGAGGCTGTTCAGATGTCTCGGTATTATTCGCCCGTGGATTTGTTGACTCTCAGGGGAGCTGGACTCCTTTACGAAAGTGCAGACCTTCTATTTTATTATCGAAGGATTCGTAGTCTCAATATAGTTGATACGGTATATAACACTACTCAATAGTTTTAATTAATTTCTTATTCCCCTTTTATTGTGAATTTACTTTGTTTTTTTTTTGTTTTTGTTATTTGTTGTTTAGTTTTAAGTTATTAGTGAGTAGTTAGTTTTAAGTTCTTTAGTTCAGTAAGTACTATTCTAAGAGCATCTCTTTTTTATTTCCTTTTTTGGGGAATATATTTTAAGATTTTTGTTTTATTGGTATGATGGATGTATTTTTAAATGTACAAATTTTTTTTTGTTATAATGTTATAGTCTTTGATAAATACGTTAGTATGTAAGGAATTTTATTTAATGTTTTTAGTTTCTTAATATTTAACTAAATTTTATAATGATTTTTGGAAAAATAAATTTAAACCTTTAAACCTTTAATATTTTTAAATTTGTTCTAAAAAATTTTGTTCTATACATTTTTTATTCAGTGAAGTGTAACTAACCAAAGTTAAAACTATACACATGATGAACTTTAATACATTTATTTTATACAAGCTTTAATCTTAACCTTTTTCCTTTTCATTTCCTTCTCGTTTTGACTTATTCGAGTCCTTGTAGAATTTATGCTAAACAGCTAAAAAAATAATTTTTATTCAAGATCTTATATGCATAAATAACCGAAGCATAAAGGGCTTCAAATAAAAACTAAAAAAAAATTATTTGCTCTTATGTAAAATTTCATGGCAACAAAAGAGTTTCAAGATGTACTTGTGACTTGTTTTGCTCGTTTCCTATTTAAATGGGTACTTTTAAGTGTTAATGACAGTTGTATTTGTTGTTACAGTAAAAGTTACTCACACTTTGTTCTTCTACTTGTAAAATGTTTTGTGTGCGTATGAAAAGAAAACTTTTATTAAATAAAATGAAAGATCTAGGCAGGCGTTATTATATTAAAATAGGTTTGACAGATAAGTCGGACAAATAGGAAACTAGTCATAAATTTATCAATGAAATGTAAGGAAATATTAATTGTCATAGTTATGAGAAACATAAATGGCAGCTTTATACCTTTGAGTAAAAAGAAGTCGGTCAAAGACTATTACAATTAGGTATAATATGGGAACCTTTTCCTTTTTTTAATAAATTTGGTATGATTCTTGGACCTTTTAGAAACAAGAGCTGTTACTATTTTTCTTAGCAGATTTGCTAAATTTTGCATACTTTTTTATCTCACCAGTGAAAAAAGAGATTCCAAGGAACATAATAAAGTAATACAAATCGATATCATTTCTAATGACTTTTTCAATTCCCATGGCCAAGCTAACAAAATTTTGTCTTTCCTTTAAAATCTATTAAACTTAAAAAAAATATTAAAACAAATAAATCAATCGTTATATTCTCAAGTCATGACTCTAAATAGCTTTTCTCTAAGTTTAGTTCCCTATAGTTTAACCTTTATGTAAACAGCTAAAAAATTATACTTGCGTCAACAGCAAGCATACCCGGGTATGCAACCACATTCAGTATGGGATTCACACGTTGCTAAGTACATTTTTGTGTTTTGTTGTTGTTTTTGTTTGTTTTATTTGTATTTTATTTGTGTTTTTTCTTACTTTGATTTGTTGTTATACGTTTCGACAACGGAAATACACGCCCACAGCGAAAAACAACCGACAAAGCTGCAGCAATAATGGATATATTTTTAATGCTGAACGATAATCTTCACAGCAATTACGTAGCAGGGGCCAATGTAACAGTTGACGAACAATTGTATCCTTTCCGCGGTGGAACTGGTTTTACTCAATATATACCATCAAAACCCGCGAAGTATGGAATTAAGGTATGGTGGGTATGTGACTCCGTGTCTTCAAATCAAATCAAAGGACAAATTTATACTGGTCTGTCAGCATCCGGCGAACGAGAGAAAAACGTAAGCGAAAGAGTCGTAAAGGATTTGTACGTCAACCTTTTTCGTGGTAGCGGGCGGAATATTGTTTGCGATAATTTTTTTACTAGTTACAATTTAGCGATGCTGGACAGTAATTTATCGATGTTAGGTACAGTTAACAAACGACGTGTTTTTGTACCCCCGCAGCTTGTCATTCCTAAAGGGCGTGATGTAGAATCAGCCATTTTTGGTTACAGCAACAATATTTCCATGTGTTCCTATATCCCAAAGAAAAATAAGTCAGTCTTAGCCCTTTCTACAACGCATAATACAAACGAAGTAGAAGGTCCAAAAAGAAAGCCAGTAATGATATTGGACTACAACAAATATAAAGGTGGTGTTGACAACATGGATAAGTCTTTGGCAGAATATTCTACTAAGCGGAGAACGAATAGATGGCCTTTGGCCTTCTTCTTTAATATCCTAGATGTGGCTGCTTTTGCAGCGTACATAATTGATGTTGAAAACAATCCACATTTGAAAACTTCCACAAGTCGTCGTAGGACATTCCTACACAATTTCAGCGAACAACTGGCTAAGCCTGAAATCGAAAAAAGTGCTAAGAATAGCTATGTAACAAGGGTATTCTCTACCCGGAATGCAATTGAAGCCATAAATAGAGGTCCTTTGGTCGTAGTTGAAACTGCAGAAAATGTGATAGAACGGGACAGCACCGGGAGGATTAAAACCAAAGGTAACTGCTATATATGTACTAAACGTCGACCACCAGAAAATCTTGCTCACTATGTAAAAAACCCGTCTGTGCCGCACATTCCACTGACATTCCGCAGTGCAAAAATTGCACTTAAAAATTATTCAATAATTAAAATTTTAACTTGTTATCTCTTCCATTTCATTGAATTATAATATATTTAATTTAATTTTTGTTATTTATATTTTTGTTTTCTTTATATTAATGTTATTTTTGTTTTTCAACTTTATTAAAAATTCTTGAATTTTATGAAATAAACACATAATATGATTTTATTTTCATTTGTTTTCATATACATACCCAGGTATGTAGTTGTTGACGTTAGGGGTAGAAATGAAAAATCAACCACATCTATGGCCGAATTTTATTCAAACACCAGAATATGTTAGAAAACACTCCTAGTGTGGATATCGTGAAATTTCACAGCGGTATGATAGTCACTTTTAGAGATATGGCGATTTGAAAAGTGGAAACATACCCGGGTATGTAGCTGTTGACATAAAGGTTAAGATTGCAACAATTTTTACAGATTCTCCGCACACTGTTTTTTTTAAATTATAGTAATTTTCTCTCTCAATAGTATCGCTATCAGCAGGTATTCTTTATTATCACTTCCAGTGTTAGCATCTCTAGAAAGAAAAAAGTACAGTAAGCTGTTGCAAAAAAGGCAAAAAGCGCGCAAAATTTACAAAAACAAGGGTAAAAAAGCACCATGAAAAATATTTAAAAATTTTAGTTATACCAAAAAAATATTTAGAAATTTATAAAAAAGTTAAGGTAAATACCCAAAATACAATTTAAAGTTTCTGCTTAAATATTAGTAAAGGACTTAAGATCAAATAGCAGAATTTATTATAATGTATGTTAAAATAAAATCACAATTTATTTAATAAAATCCAAAAAAAAATTAACAAAACAAAATTATAAACAGGCTACATACACATTAGGTACATATATAAAAATAAAATAAAAACAAGGTGTAGCAATGGGTTAATTTAACATCAATCAGTGATGGTAAAATTTGGATATTGATCGAGGTGAAGTTTTGTTTACTTAAAAAAATAACGAACACAAATACAAATAACTCTCGTATCCTTTTTCGAGTCAAAATTTGTATAAATATAAGTTTGAAATCACATTCAACCGGGGCACCGAAACAGTGGCGGATACATGGAAACACACATAAACACTGATGATGGGTATGTAGCGGCTGCTGTTAAGTTGAAATTAATTGATGGTTAATTTTGCCTTGTTCTTTTGGAATATTGTCTCATGTCCAATTCTTGCTGACTAAAAATGTTGCGAACTTCAGCCAAAATAATAATTACTTTGGATTGAAAACCAATAATAACCAATTTATTCGAAAAATAATCACATTATAAATAGAATAGCTTAGGCAAAACTTAAAAGTATATGTATATAGGAAGTCATTTGTCAAAACTGAAATATTAAAAATGGTAGCAGGTATGTTTATGGGTATACTGAAAAACTTTTTATACATAAAGCAATACCTTCAACATCATTTTTTTTTCAAAGAAACTTAATTGTTTTGTTTTTTATAGATATGATCATGTTGCATTAAGGGAGTGATGTGTAGTAAACAAATATCTGTATATTCCAAATAATAAGGAATCGATTAAAAAAGCAAATTCAATGTCGAATGAAATTTATAATTGCATTTCAATCGATTGTTATATAATTTTCATTTATTTTGCTATCAGAAATATCCATTTCGTCTTTGCAAGCAGATCACAAAGCAGTTGTAAAAAAATATTGAGATTTTCGGTATAATTCGTTCGAATTTACTTTGCTACAAAAATTTAAGCGTAGCTTAAAACTGAAACAACATGCATTTTCAAATTTTAAACAGTATTTAAAATAGAGTAACACGTTTACTGATTTTAAAGATAACCGGTTTCTAATTTTTGTTTTAAACAAATTAATCAAACTTAATGTTCCTTCAACCTCAGCGAAAAAAAAATCATGGTACGATTTTCATTTCAAAGAAGCAGCCAATTTTTATAACTAAAAACATTTCTGAGTTGAACAATAAAGCAAAAAATGAACTGTGAGAAAATATGAAAAGCACTGTAAACATCCGCTTTTTAAAAACGGGTATTTCACAAAATTTCGGGCGAATGAAGAGGCAAAAAGAACCAGAAAATATCCGAAAAGCCATAGAAATAATTACACCTGCATTTATGTATCAAACAGTAAAATCATATATATTCGTATACTTTTTTGTTCATTCCTCCGCTCAGGCACGCCCATTTATAAATTGTGTTTCTCGTTTTGTAGCACATTCAGAAACGCCGTTGATATACTTCAAGTCCTTGGAAGATCTGAAAGTAACTCTAGTGAAGCTTCACCTTAACTCATTTTTCTAGCACAACATTTTTCTTGCTGATCTGTCTGACAACTTATATTCATGTTCAAAATTCATATCAAATGTTTTATTACACAATTAACAAAAAAACTTGATGTAGATTCGGAAAAGTTCTACATTAAATGTGTGTTTTTTATTTTAGAAGTTTACCATAAGATAAATTTAAATGGCCTTTTTTAAATATTAGTATTATTCTTTAAATTAAGCTTGAGGTCACTTTTTATTATAAAAATCATCCAAATTTATTTTTTTTTGCTATAATTCGTTACCCTTTAGGTAAAAACAAACTACATTCTGATAATTTTCCAAGGAATTTAATATGCTCACTTTTTGCAATTTTAAATAAGTAGAACTAAAATATTTAACATTTAAACAAGTTTTCATATTTCTGCTGAAATATAAGTAGAGTCTATCTATAATTTAACATAGAAAAAGAAATCGGAAATGCAATTATTTAAATGAAATATGAAATCATTTTCAATATGTAAAGACATAATAAATTAAGTTAAGTTTTTTAAGAGAGGTACTAACGACTAAGATTTTAGACCTAATAAATTATTTATTTGCATTGCATTTTGTGTGTGAAAGTAGAAACACGTTTCTACTAACCTTGTGTTCTTTTTCATTTATATTTTTTAGTTGTTCATCTGATGTTAAAATACAACAGCAAATTATATTCTAACTTAATTCAATGATCATAATGCCGAACAACTTTGCGCATTGGAGTTTCGCAATTTTAACCACCCAAGTTGATGCAAATTTCTATGTATATCTTTTATTGTAAAACTTTTATTTTCAAATGGTTTTAAACTTTATGGAAATGCTATTTATATTGTATTATCCTACGTTTCAATAACGTTTTAAGTGTTTTCATGTTTAATATTACAACAACAAAAAATGTGTACTTATATTGCATTTTTCTCAAAGATTAATACTGAAAAAATGATGGTATTAGATTTTTTTGCAATTCAATCTCAGACAATATGGTTTGCTAAAGTATCTTAAAGATTATAAAAATTTTGTATGAGCTCATAAGCATTATAGATCTCAATTTTTCTGTGTATATTCATATCGTTATATGATTTCAAAAAAGCCATAAGTAACAAAAAATTCAAAATCGACTTCTTTATTAATTACAATGTACCATATCAAAAAACTTGTTTCTGTAAAAATTTCGCAGACTAAAACTTTATTAACTTTTTTATAAACAATGAGCATAAAATAAAAATATTTTGAAAAATGTTTTTTATTTTTTCATATTAGAGTGTTTCTTGCTCGTCATGTAAAATTTTATTATGGATTTTATGAATTCATATGACGATATATAAAATAAAAATAAAATATATCAAATAACAAAATATTTAGAAACTTTATAGCATTCTAGTAACATTTAAGCAGAGATTTTACTTTTATTTTATTGATTTAAGACTTTGTAATACTTAGAGAATTATGTGCTGTTCATAGAATCCAAGCAATCGACTTGAGTAGAAAATATGTATAGAAACCACTAGAATAACTGAGCGGTTTTCATACAAACTGTTTCACTCAATTCGATTGCTTGGATTCTATGAACAGCACATAAGAATGAGTAGAGTAAAAAAAATTAAAACTCACACAATTAAGAAAAAATCTAATATTTAATATCAAAAGTTTTATATTTAACGTCCCTATGAAATTATAAAATAAAAACAGCAATTTTCTTTCTGCCAGTTTGGGTTTTCAGAAATTTAGTAATTTATTGCTATGAAAAAAAACCATACACCTAAAAGTGTTAAATCGCTTAAAATCTGCCCAATTTTTTCATGATAACTTTTGGGAGATTCGGTCTTTTGCTGTTTTGGGAGGTTTTCATTTGGGCACTTGTGTAGAAAGCCTAACAGAAATTTCAATATAATCGATATACCCAATGACTCATGATCATAATAAATTACTTTTTAGGGTGTATTGGCATAATAAATAATAACGAATAGATGGTGCATTATGTGCATTATGTTGTTTATAGTGATTTTTCACTGTCAATAAAAGCCCAAAAATTCGGCTAATGGACTTTTGAGTCCTTTGATTTTCTCTTTTGTGAGAATTCCTACACCCTTTTTTACCAGCTCTTATGGTTTTAAAAAATTTAAAGTGCTAGTCTTTTTACATAATAGAATATGTGCACTAGTCAATTTATAATTTAAATATTTTTCACTTTTATTAAAATTTGTGTCGTAACGAAGATATGTGAGGTAATATTTTTCGGTAGCGTTCTGAAAGATTTTTGTTTTGTCTTCTAAATTGTTGTCTTAGCCATCTAATGTGGTTTGCTTATCCCTTTCGATACTTTTTTACGTAAATTTGCTTATTCTTTTCATACATCTTTTGATATTATTAAACATGCCAACATCAATTTTTCGGTATTGCTGGACATCTGTGATACATATGAACGTTAACGAAGAGCTTATCGCATATATCTAAAAACTCTAAGCCCAATTTTAGTACTTTTTGAATTTTATTCAAAAAAAGTTGCGCAAAGGAAACATCGAATTTTTTTGTACGTTAGAAATATCGATACGCCTGAACGTCGAATGCTCCTAAATAACCTTTTAAAGACAACGAAAAATCTTAAATTAATATGATTTTATTGAGTCCAAATATTTGTTTGCATGTTTTTCTTAAACCCGTTCCTGTCTCGTTTGGTAAATTATGTTGAGACAACAAAAAAATCCCAAAATTGTTTTTATTGAAATATTAATTCCTCACTGAAAATTAATACTTTCTTTACTAACACAGACAGTTAATAACAATTTTTAAATAAGAAAATAAATTGAAATATGTAATAAATATTAAAAAATATACAACATAAGCTGAATTTTTTAAGGGACTCATAATCTATTCTATCAAATTCAAATATGTATATATAAATTTTTTTAATTTTATTTAGAAACGCAATTTGTGTAAAATTATATGAAGAATCGCCAGCTCTATTTGTTTCTTCTCCACGTATAGTGGCTCAAATTTTACTCCCAACATTTTTGACATTTTGTCGTCCCGAAGTTATCTTCACTTATATCACAGAATCAAAAAACATGAGACAAGACCGCTTTTCCAAAAAACTCAAGACTTGACGAGTCAAACGTGACCTGATTGAACTGCGTCTAAGATCCTGAAGTTGTGCTTTGGAAGTAATGCGGAACAAGTAATAGTTTTTTGCATATAATGTTGAAACTTCAAACTCAACTTCCCAAACAAAAAACTTTTTGAGATACGTGAAGATAACTTTGGAACGACGACTTGTTGTATTTTTTATGTATAGAAACAATAATATAGGAATAAAAGTTAACATTTTTGAAGGAGCAATTTCGATATTTCCGTCTTTTGAACAATTTGCAATTTTTACTATCATATATTAAATTAAGAAACCGGTGCATTTTTCGGAAGTGCCGCTTATTGCTAGAATCATATTTATTGACAAAAACCAACTTTAATTTTTAGCTGTTGATTACAGTCCAGCAGTGCTTTCTGGTGCTTTTTAAATTGTGTTGAAACATATTTGGAATACCAGGCTAAAATCGTAGTAAGTAATCTTTTGCTGATTAAAGTAATTTTTAAATTATATGTTCATAGATTTTATCTGCCTTTCTAACTTCTCTCTCTAAGTGGCATACATTTGTACATCCACGGTTGAACTTGTTTATGATCAATGATCAATGATTAGTGTAACTTCCGCTGGGAAGGTATACTAATTTGTTTTGCCGCCATTTTGGTAGACATTGGTCTTGACAGTTCATATTTGGCAGTCGTGAAGTAGACACGTGGCAAATTTATTATGGAAAAATACTCGATAAACTAACGTGTTTTAATCGTTAAAACATTTTATCAAAATCAATCATCGATTACTGTGACGAAGAGAAAGTTACGTGAAATTTTAGGGAAAAGCAACGTGGCAACAAAACGCACTATTTATCGTGTAGTAAATGATTTCGGAGAAAGATGGTCTGCAGGTGGTAGACCAAAGCATGGACCACAAGGTACTGCAAGATCGGCTGAAAACATTACTGCTGCTCAAGAAAGTATTCAAAACAATCCATCAACCTCAATTCGATGTCGTGCTCAGGAGCTTGGTCTTCAAAGAACAACTTTGGCCACAATTTTGCACAAGGATTTGCATTTGTTTCCATTTAAGATTCAGTTGACACAAGAGATTCTTCCACAAGATCATTTACGCCTCCGTACATATGCCAATAGGATGTTACAGCTCGCCCATGACAACCCCGATTTTCATTAAAAAAAATCATATTGAGTGACAAACCACATTTTTATTTGAATGAATATGTGAATAAACGGAATAGTCGGTTCTGGGCAATGAAAAACCCTCAAATTACAAATTATTCATCAGATACCTTTGCATCCATTAAAAGTGACAGTCTGGTGTGCAATTTGGTCAGGAGGAATCATTGGACTTTACTTCCTTGAAAATGAAAACGTCGTAACGGTAACTGTGAATGAGGAGCGATATCGTGATATGATTGAAAGCTTTTTAACGCCTCAACTGCATGCCTTTTGCTTGTTTAACACGTGGTATCAACAAGACGGTGTCACATCGCATACAGCCAGGATTGCAATGGAATTACTGGGAGACCTCTTCCCACAACAAATTATTTCAAGAAATGGTGATGCTGATTGGCCTCCTCGGTCGCCTGATTTGACTGCTCCAGAATTCTTTTTGTGAGTATATCTAAAACGCAGGGTTTATGCAAACAAACCAGAAACGCTTAAGCAACCCAAACAAAATATTCGTGATAAAATTAATGAAATACCGCGTGAAATGTGTGATAATGTAATGTATGCCGACATTAAATAAAACATATCAATATATGATCCATTCTCTTTCATTTAATCAAAAATTATAAACAAACAAAGTAGTATACCTTCCCGTCGGACGCCCTGTATAATTTTTTACAACTTCAAAACTCTTTAGGCTTAGAATTTTTAATAAAACTTGCTTTTATTAAATCATAATAAAATATATATATACATATGTATATATATTTCAAATGTTGTGTTTATTTTATTACGAACAGTCGGAGGTAATTAAGAAATCAAATTTTCCTTAAGGGATAACATTTCGACAATCATAATCTTGAGAAGCATATGTTTTGTTAAGGAATTTTCGCACAAAATTAAAAAATCTCACGTGTTGAAAAGAAAACATAAAATTGTGAAATTCTTACATATGTTGTTGAGAATGTTATGAATGTCGCTAATTTTAGCCACATATCAAGTTTCAGATATCTTAGAAGTTTTGTGTATACTCACTTCAATTTGTTTTGCGAAAGGCTTCAATATGAATTGTTATGCAAAACATTTAAAAATATTGAAATTTATCCTATTACAATGTATTAACAATAGCGGGGAAATGGAATAATCTTATTATGAATTGATAGCAGCTGGAGATTTTTTTATTACACTTCATAAACAACATTTTGTCAATGTCATCATAAATAACAATAGGGTGTGTAAGTCAAACTGTGGCTTTAGTGAATAAAAATAATAGATACGGTAAAAAAATCTATTGTTGAATGTTTATATAAACAAGTGCGTATATGAGTAAAATTTTAAAGTCTGTGATAAAGTGATAGTCATGCTTTGCATAAAATGTCATAATATAAAATTTACTATTGATTTGCAAACAATTACATGTTACATTCAATTCTAATAACATCACGACTAACATAGAACAAATATTTAGGAATATACAAAAATACCTTAGCAGTTAAGATAGATTTTTAAAGTTTATCAAATAAATTCAATAAATATGGTAAAAACGTAATTTAATTTTTCCGGTTAAAAGAAGCAATATAATTTTTAAAATTCAAGTTTTAAAAATTTTAATATGTTTATTTCATAAAAATGCCTGGCATAAATAAATGGTGTTGGCAAAAAACATTTTTAAAAATGCTATACTCTTGGAACTACTTCGGGTCTTTTTTACTAAGTTATTTGTAATCATTTTAACAAAAAGTATAACAAACACATACAAATATTTAATACAAACTGATTGCAATACTCATTTTTGACCTTTATCCTTTCTTATTGTAATTTTTTATAGTCTACTATAGAGCATAACAAAATATTACTTATAATGACGTTTTTAATACAGTCTTTCCATCAAGTTGAAATTTAAATAAGAAATATTTAGAATAAATCAAATAAAGTAATTGCTTTAAGTTGAAGGTGTCAAGTATCTTTTAGATTACAGGTCAAAGAGCTCAGCAAAACAACATTTCAAGTTGAATGACATGTAGGCGTGCAGAATTTTTCTTGTTAATATATTTTTTAAGTTTGTGGTAAATATTATTCTCAATACAAAAGTAAAAAAATCTGAGGTAACGTTTAAACATTTAACAATATTTATGGAAAGGAGTGAAGCCACATTTGCTTGAAATATTTTCTCGATTTTAATTTGCTTTTATAAAATCTTAATGCGTCAAATAATATACAAATGCAGTAATTTTTATATACAGTATGTATAATTCAGTATAGTTTTGTGAGACGCGCTCATGTCGTTATGTATTTGAACAATCTGATGTACGTACCCTTAACGTACGTACGCTAAGTTTTATAAACCCTCTGTTAAATAACTTAAGCAAATGACTTACTGTGCTTTGTTCTATTGCGTACTTTGCGAACACATTTTTAACAGTTGAAAAAACATTGAAGTACTCAAATATTTTTCTTATTTTTACATACGAAAAATACATATTTTTTTGAAATATTTACTTAAGTACATACATATAGTATATATTATATACATAAGAACATACATATATAAAAAATTTGTACTTTCAAAGTTGCGGTTTTCTTGTAATTTAACCAGTAATTCAATCCAACTGAAGCAAATAAAGAAAATGTGAAAAAATATCCCACTATCCATGAAGCAGTTTGATCTTTTTATTATTGTTATAAACAAACAGATATAAAAATTTGACTCCTATCTAGTTTAGCTATGGTGAAGAATTTAATAACGTTAAATGGCTTCTATGTCTTTTTCATACCAAAATGGCTAAATTAGTTCATAACTTTAGGATTTGGACCGGTAAAAATAGAATGCTATGATATAGTGACAGTGCTGCCAAAACGGCGGTTTTCACGCTACATTTGACTGTATTTTGTTTTCATTAGCGGCAAATCCATTAAAAAAACACCTTCTACAGAGAATATTGAAAAGATACTAAACCAGCTGAAAAATATTTATTATAAGATGAAATAATACATCGGAGTCTTTCTGGTTCATGATTTTAGAGTATGCGAACTCTGCAGGAAATAAAATATTTAAAGAGTTATCAGAGTTTTTCTTATAAGTCTGTGGTCAAAAGCAATAAAAGCCGAAGTCGAAAAACACACTTTTGAGACAACTCAGTTTTAATAATCCAAAAGGTTCTTTAAAAAAAAATATATATATATATAACTAAGCACACATTACGGTGCAACTTAAAGTAGATAATGAGATATTTAATCAAATAAAATTTAATTCTTTATTGCAAAATAAAAATCTGAGTTTCAAAAGTTTAAAAGAGTTTATGTTGCTATTTTATATTGAACAATTTATTGTTCTTGGGTTTATAAGGACTTAAACGATTATTGAAAATTAAAACTGGTTGAGGATTGGGTAATTATTGGTTTATGTGTTCTTTCTTATTTGTGATAAGTTATTTTTGCGTGTGCAACCTATTTAGTGTTTTTAAATAATATAAAATATTGTGAAAAATTTTTTTAATATCTAGAATAAAAATTAGGTTAGAGAAATGGGAGCTTGAAGAAAAAATAAAACCTGCTTTGTTATTTCCGATAGTACATAAAACTCGGTTTGTTTTAAGTTGAGTTATGGGGTTTATGTTTGTGACCACAGAAGTATTATGTATGCCATGGTCTAACACATAAGTTGAGCACGTTTCTAACCAACCAAATATGATAAAATCGATTGCAAACTAAAGTATTGAATGCTATTTTAACAGTAAAATAAGTAAAACTTTATTAAGGCCTTTTTAGCGAACTTTATTTATACTATTTCTTTGTTTTAGGTTTGGACTTCGACGTCATAGTAATTGTTAGTTCGGCTATTAGATTCCGACAGAAACAAAATCGACATAGGTGAGTAGGAAGATGTAGATTGACGGCTCTATCTACAAACCAATGTAAAGGTTTACGTTACGAAAACTAATTTCTATAACCGTCAATATATATATATATATATATATATATATATATATATATATATATATATATATATATGTATGTGTATGTATATTTTATAAAATTTATCTCACTCTATATTTTTTACTTTAAACCAGGAAAAAATAAATTGTTTATAAAATATTTAGTGGTTATTTTTAATCATCAGTTTTTTCCGGGTTTTTAGTGGCTTTCTTGCCGGAAATGGGTACAACATTTTGGCAACACTGTGCAGTGAGCCGGTGCCAAATGCAGGAACTTAATCACGTATTATTTTTCCCAAAAAGTGGTTTGTTCACCAAAAAGCACCATTTAACCCTGCTGTTAGATTAAGCCCATTTGGTCCAATATTTTGCTAATTTTCCTAATTACTTTTGAATAGTGATATATTTTTTTTTGATATTTCGGCCCACGTGTTTTATTACTTAAACAACAGTATACTCATAGTTTCAAGACTCTGACATAAAGCCGGACTTAAATATATAAGAAGTGACTTATCTTTGATTAGGGACCATTTGGTCCATTGTAGATTTTTATTTGATTGAAATCAAAATACAATTTTTTTTGCATTTATTCACAAACAATTTTTATTTATTGATATTCTTTTTCATTACATACATACTGAACAAAATATTTTTCGGCTAGTTTTGCAAATAAATTTGTCACAAATGGAGCATTTGATGTCACATTTAGACTTGCACCAACCACAAATTCCACGCTTTCTAGTCCCTCACTTAGAAGAAGTATTACTTGAAGAACCCGTTGAAATTGAAGATGATGCCTGAATTTCAGTCAATAACTGTGCTGAGAACTGTTGTAGCAAACCTTTTGTCGAATTGTAATAAGAAACAATCTCTGCTTATCAATATCGTTCCTTTGTTTTTATGACTGATGTATGATACTAATGTCGCAATGTCACAGAAAGCAAATGTAGAATCATACAACGGGAGTTTTTTTACATTCAGCAATTTCGGAGGAAGGAATGTTTTATTTTGACGTACTGTTCCTACATATGTAAGTTTCCGTTCAAGTAATTTTTTTACTAAATCAAACGTAGAAAAGAAATTGTCTCCTGTTTGTTATATTTTGACCTTTCAAGCCTTCCGTCAAACCTAATACAACGCGTTGTCCTTGGTTTTGTTCAGGCCTTGCATTTTTAGCTTTTCCAAGATATGGCTGTATTTTCCAGACGTAGCCTGAGCTTGAATCTACCGCCAACCAAAATTTTAATCCATATTTTGCAGGCTTTGATGGCATAAACTGGCGAAAGGAACATCGTCCCCTGAAACCAACAAGTTGCTCGTCAATAGTGACATTTTCGTGGCAGTTGTAGAACATTGGAAGAAGTAGTTGCCAACGCTCCCACAACTCGCGAATAGGAGCAAATTTGTCGCTACTGCACATTTGTCTTCGACTCAAAACATTATCAAAACGGAGCGTACTTGTGATCATGTAGAAATTACCTTCAGACATGATTGAACGGAAAATCGGACGACCAAAAGATGCGTCAAATAAACCATGAACGTCTTCATTTTTCCCACTGCCATATGGAAGTTTTATAGAATAAAATAACTAAAACCAGAATGTACATACCGATATACCCCAGCAAGAATAAGTACACCAATATATGCTCGTAATGTGTCTTCATCAATATCGGTCCATTTATTGCTAAATTTTAACCTGCCGTGATTATTCGTATTTTCATTGATAATTTTTTCTATTGGAGGAGGAAAAAACACAAAAATGCTGACATCATGTCACTGGATCTAGATGCTGCAAATCTGGTTGGACCTGGCTGAGTTGATATAATGTTCTCAGCAGCAGTTCCAGTATGCTGAGGTTATGGAGTGGCGCTCCATACCAGCGCGAACAAGGCAAATTGAGAGCTAGGTGACGTTACTACGACAGCTGACTATTTTTTGTTCGTGTTCGTTTTGTTCGATGGGTTTGAGAAATTCTAGGTGGCACGATTCTAAATAATATATATTAATTATATTAACAAGGTAATCAATCAACTTAGATGCAAAATATGGATTAAATATTTACTTCTCTTAAAAAATTTAGTATGGACCAAATGGTCTTTTAACGTAGGATTAGTATATTTTTTCTAATCTAACAGTAGGGTTAAAGTCGATTATAACTTCTACAATTTGCTGTATTATATTGAGATATACTAATCAAAAATCCAAAAGGCTTTTGAACAAATGCGATCCAGGTCCTCAAAAATGATATCGAACTTTCAACTTTCAACATTTCGCCGCAGCTGAATTTGATGCAGTATTAGGTAGAAGGTGTACATATGAATAACAAAACTAATATCGACGCAACGCTGAAGCACTACCTTTTGCGCGTGAAGCAATGTCTGGAGACAGCTTCTAAACGATGTTGCAATTTCTACAAATTTATAACGAATATATACTAGAAGAAAATCAAAATACCAAGGCACAACGAATAAAATGGCTTGGCATATTTTGTGTATGGAACATAATATTACAGTGAAAAAAATTCTTGAACAATAAGAAGAAGGGAATGGAAAACAAGGACAACCGAGAAAAACATGGAAATACGATGTCGAAGCAGACTTGCGAATAATGAAAATTAGTGACTACAGATAGAATAATTTACGAAGAGGGCAGTGCAAAGCAATATTTGCAGAAGTATTGGTCCATAAACGACTGTGATAGCTGATTATTAATATTATTTATTTAAAGCACATTGAAATTGTTAATTAAGCGGTATAACTTCAATTTCCAATTACACTTATTTAGAATAAAAATTAATATTTTCTATGCATTTATCAACACAGCCCCCAAATATTAGGAATACTTGACTGCAAGATCAAAAGCCGTTAGATATCATTTTGTAAGTGAAATCGGCATTTATAATCGTTAGCAAAAGCTAAAAAACCGGGGGGGAAATTATATTCAATACTGTCAAAGTTGTATAATTAGACGTTAATTTAGAAAGTGATAAACCTTATCAATGATAACATTTACTCTGAATTTCTCTTGAATTCTGTTAAACTTAAATCTTCTTGTCGTAGTACTCGTCATTATAATCATCTTTTTATTATGTTTTGTAGGTCTAATTATGCTATGGCTGATCTTTTCACGTGATTATGTTGTCAATATGATTATTTGTTTGAACTTGTTGATTTTTCTTTGAATTCTAATATTACAAAACTTAAAATAATGGTTTTTAGTATCTTGTTATTAGTCTGTAAGGATTATATCCATTGACTAATATATAAACATATAAATAAATAAAAACGAAAACAAAAAAAAAACAGAAAAGAGCAAAAAAAATTTATCAAAAATGTTGTAGAAAAAACATTGAAAAAAATGGCAAAAACCGGAGAAGAGACAGGAACGATTCTTGACTTATCATATTTTGCAAAATTAATTGTACATACTGTTTCCAGGCACCCACGCAATTAAAAAACACAGGAGATGAACAGTTCACTATCTGCATCATAGAATGATTTACTTATTTATTAATCAGCAAGTTACATTTTACATAACGTAGACATATATAATTTGTGTTAAAAAGGATATTCTTATCCATATTAGGCATTTAAAAGTGTTTGCTGGGCATTCAAGAGGTCTTCTTAAAGCCATCACAATTTAATTTATAAGTTATAATATATATATACTTTCTTTATTTTATACTATTTTTACCTTAATAAGCATGATTAAACCTTAGCAAAATAAGACGTCTACATTTGATTTCAAATTAATTCTAAATTTTTTTGTTAATAATTTTAATTTTCTTCACAAATTTCATTAAAAATAGTTAAGGTGCAATAATCAACCTAATTTGCAAATATTTTGTATCACTTTATTCATTTAATACTAAAAGAAAATAAACGTTAACTACTTATGGTTTTTCTACTCTCTGTTCGTTTAATTAGCATAAAAACGTTTATTGTCACTCCATCTTTCCTGAATATAAAAGTTGTTAAACTTTTAAAGCCTTTCAGCTCTGGAAGTTTAAGCGAGAGTAAAAAATTACAAATTTGTTGAGAAAAGTGTCAAAGAATTTAACATAAAATATTCAAGAGGTCTGTGTAGATCGCCATAATATTAGTTTAATTGCAAATAGGATAAAGAACATAAATAATAAAACAAAATAAGTTTAATTATAATCTTTGAGGAAATACTAACTTAAAAATGAGTTTCAAAACTGCCTTCGAGTAAAGTAAGTACAAATATTGTGTTGTGTCCCATATTCGGTCAAAATAGGTTTGATATAAGAAGTTAAGCTATTTATCGTAGTTTGAAACAGTATCAAAATAATTTCTGGGCAATTGAGGGTAAAAACAATACTTAAAATTTTATTCAGTATCATTCTAGCTTTCAACATGCCGCATGTTTATCGTGTTTTTTCACGAAAAAATCCCATGCGAAAACCATCGAAGGAATAAAATATGTTATGCTCTTTTTTGTATTATAGAAGGAGTATCAATCAGTAGATACAAATAGTCATTTTCACTCAACAATTACATTAAGATATCTTAATAGTGCACATTGACCCCCTCCAATGTCAAAGTCATGTAAAGTGACAGGTACTTTACAATTAAAGTTCCAGAATAAGAACAAGGCACTACGACTTAAGCAACGGTTGCGTGACTTATTTAGCGATAGGCAATGTCCCCTCTAGGGTTTTTATTTAAGCTAATTTTTTCTTAAGTATAATAATAAATTAGGTATTTTTCATAAAATGAAAGATACAAAAAAAATCCGGCCAACTGCCTTGTGATAACTGGAAGGAAATTAAATAAAAAAAATTAAAAAAAGGTAAAAAAAGTGTTTGAAAGTGGAACTACCCTGTAGTCAGCCTGCCACCAAGTGTCTCTTTGCCAACACTCTTTTCTCCAGCGATAACTGCACTAGTGAAACTGTCGGCAACCTTTCTTCTACGCACGAATAGAAATTAATTACAGACAACAGACCTAATATATTTCTAGTGACACTGTCATCAAATGTGTCAATAGTTTTTTTTTATTATGAACCCTAAAATATTAAAAACACAACGGTTTATACAATTTATATTTATATAAGGTTCCATTTTGAACTGTTAGTTAAGGTTTTCTATAAAACTGTTATTTATTTTCCTAAAACTAGATTCAATATTTTCGGTTGTAAAATATTTAAAGTTCAATGCACGAATTATATGAGTGGTTCTTTATTTCGTATGTAAACGAATATATTTATATTAAAACTTGTATGATATAAAAATGATATTTTAACAATATATACCGGATCGTCCATATACAAGAATCGTTTTAAAAATTAAATTAAATGAACTAAACCTATTCCTTTTGGTATATTATGGCTTTATTGAAGATAATAATTGTTTTCATTATTTATGGAATACCACTTTATTCAAGTGACTGGCGTGGCTGGCTTCGCAGTAGCTTATCCTTTCCTTGCAATTTCTCAATACTTCTTGATGGCTCGATCAATATTAGCTTTACGATTGCGGGTCATTTCTGGATTACTTGCAAGCATTAATTTTTGATGGTACCCCAGTAGAAAAAATTCAAAGTGATCAAATTGCAAATCTGAGAATGCAAACTGACATGGCCATGGCGATTACCGAACTAAGGCAGCAAAAAATCTATTGTTTAAAAGGGTGTGTGAGATAAGGCTCCATCCTACTCAAACCTAAAAATATTTAAGTTCATATCTTTAATTTGAGATAATTAAAGCTTCTTAGCTAAGCCATGTACCACTTGCCGTCGACTACTGCCATTCTTAGTAGCAGTTTCGAAGAAAATGATCTACTAGGCGCACGATTGTAAGATGCTACCATAATCGTTGTCCACTAGCAAGCCAGTCTCGCGAGCTTTTCGTACAAACTTGCGGACAGGTGTATCACCTTCTTTAGGAAAGGGATAGTAAGGGTGAACAGGTGGTGAAAGTGAGAGAGCTTAATTCTTTTTACAACACTGAACACTGAAGATGGCACATAGCCGAAACCGGTCTGTTTATCAACCAAATTTGACGTGGGATGACGGAAATTCATTCCAAATTGCATCAAACCCCGTCGGAAGAAAAACACAACACTTTTTACAATAGTTTTAGCTAGTTAGTTAGTTTTATTATATCAGTAATGCAGTACCTCTGATGTCAAGTAGGCGCATTAAATTTGTGTAGTTTGTAAGCTGTCTAGTCATGTTTTAAATTTATTATTTTACTTTGCCACCGATTTTGTTACAATACCGATGAAGGAAGTCGCTGTGATATACCTTAGCATACACCAGTATCAATTGCTGTCGGTACTCTCCAGTGACCAGTGCTATGCATTCGTCACTTAAAAAGTCCTACCACAACAAATACAACGAGCATACTAATGCACATCTAAAAAATGCTAGATGTTATGACTTTCCTGAAACTGGGCTCGAACACACGTTCTTAGTCAATATTTCCTTTGTAGTCAACGCTCTAACCACTTCAGCCAACGGCAGCATCCAACGTTGTTTAAGAGCAAAGGTCCTTATTTCGGTTCTCGCAGAAATTACATCGACTGAGAGTTAATGTTTCGGACCGAAAATTTTTATCACTGGCAAAATAACATACGATTTTAAAAGATACTTGTATTTGGATCAACTGCTATAAATATGTAAATTCAAGAGGAAAAAATAATAAAAAAGACAAATATAAATATAAATTGGTATACTCGTATCTCTACAGGAGCATAGTTGTCTTTGGATAAAAGTAAGCAGCTACACATCCATAGAAAACATAATTGCACTCCAAACCTTCACTGTAATAATACAGATATTGAAGCACTCAGTAGCCTCAAGATAATCGGAATAGTTTTCAATAATAGATACATGTGGAATTCTCATATCGACCACCTAAACTTATCTTTTTCGAAGAGATTGCACGTTATTAAATGTTTGTCCTTCAGAAAATTTGGTTGCAATACATGTTCTCTTATCCATGAACTCAAATCGATAATAGTATCGAAAATCAACTACGGTATATCCCTATTTGGATATTCACCTAAAAGTACTTTAAACAAATTGAAAACAAACTTTAACTCAGCCCTACGACTGTCGCTAGGTGCTTTTAGGATCTCACCAATAAGAAACTTAATTTTTGAAGCAAAACTCTTTAAGTACATCATGTTAAATGGCCGCTTTTCTTTTACAAATCTTTTAAAAATGCCTATTAACCAAAAGAAATTTTCAGAAATTACGTCATCGTTAGAACGTATAGTGCTAGTTGCTAAAAATTTCAACATACCTATCAACATTACTCAACCATTTCCTATAAAATATCCCAATTGGAAAGTCGACCTATCAATAATTGATACATCTCTAAATGAAAATAAGAAATCTTCAACCAACACTGAAATATATCATCAACGATTCAGTGAAATCAAACACAAACTCAGCGACCACCAGAGCCGATAGTGGAGTCAGTTATAGTATTGTTAATGATGATAAAACTTTGATTAGCTCAATTCTCCCAGAATATAGCTTTAATTTCTCTGCCGAAATTATAGCTAACTTTGAAGCAATTAAAATTTGTACTGACTCCCTCTCAGCTTTATATGCAATAAAAAATTTAAGTAATGAATTCTATCTACGAATAATTTGTCAAGCTTTTATTGAAAGACAACCCGATATTTAACTTATTTACATCCCTGGACACTCTGGAATAAAAGGCAACCAAACAGCGGATAAGTGCGCCAAGAGTGCACTTTCCGCACCTCTCATAACTTCACCAAATCTTTCTACAGACTACATTACAAATTTCTTGAAATCTAAATTTCGAAAAAAAAAACTAAAAAACTGGATGCAAACATCGGAAAGGTATAGGTAAAAAAAATCCTAGCAAACTCAATACTAATAATATTTATAGAAAAATTAATGATAACGTTCTCTCAAGAAAAATACCAAATCAAGATAATACGTCTGAGATTGGGTCACACTCATATCTCCCACGCCCACAATAAGGACAAAACCCTCTGAAAATTGTGTCCCTTCTGTAGATTCGATCCAATAAGAATATATCATCTATTTTCAAATTGTCCTCACATGAACAAATTCAAAAATACAATACTCAACAAGAAAGACTTTTTCCAATAACTCAATCCTTATACTAATAATTTAGTTATAATTATAATATTAAATAAAAATATAAAAGATAAAATATTAAATTTATAAAATTTTCAAATCTCCCTATTATGTATTATTTTTTTATTATATTATAAAACAAAAAAATATATCAAAGCAATTTTTAAATGCTTCTCTTTGTAATTTTAATAGTTTTTAACATTCACCATCGAGTATGCCTAGTTTTTTTAATATTTTACACTCCAAAACATTTTAAAGTACAACGAGCAAATATATGATATTTTTCTAACAATTCGTTTAGTAAAATATGACAGCGTCCCTTCTTTTAACAAAATATAACAAAAAAATTAATATACATACGAGTAGTTTTCAACACAAACTAAAATTGTTAACCCTTCTTTTATTCTCTACACAAAAACCAAAGTTTTTTCGAAATTATTCAGGTTTATTTCATTTCTTCCATTGAATTCTCTCTAGAGATTAATTTGTGGTATTGTACATTTCACAGAGAAATTAAGTATCGTAGCTTGAGCATTAGAGTATTCGACAAACGAAACTAATTAAACGGTTCTTTGTATTCAAAAATATTATTTTTTAAACATTTTACATGGCGATGACAAACGACGCTACGTTGGCTTTTGCAAAAGGGCAGAAAAAGATGAATCGCTTCAAAAAATAAGTTGAAAAGACATTCTAATTCTAGTTTAACACTTAAGCTCTTTGTTCAATTGATTGTATGTATTTATTGGAAAGATTTGAAAATTTTACTTATGCTCAAGAACCGAACATTATTACATTCAGCACTAATGATTTCTTAAATTAATTTTTGTTTATATATTTTAGATTAGTTTTATTTAAAGAAGGTTAAGCCTAATAAGGATTATAATCCAATCGTTAAGACCGAGGCACATAGAATCCGCCGTACATTATACGTTACCTTTTACAACTGACAAGTATACACTTTTCTTATGAGCCTTGTCCCATTCCGTACGTCTATGTTATCTATCAGTTCTTTTGCTTCTTTTTTATTTAGCTTTTTTGTGCTGTGGGGTGACAAAACTAAATTAATTAGAATAAATAAAAATGACAATTAGAAGAAACCCCAGAATATCCTCGAATTCTATTGAAAATGTGTACTTTAATCAAATCAAGCTGATTTAATGTCCGTCAACAAAGTACTCATTGTATCAACCTCCGCCGATACTTTTACGACGGATTCTATATGCCTCGGCCTTTACACATTTAACTTTTAAAATGGAAGAGTTTGTAGTGACCAAGATGATGCAAGGACTATTAGGGGAAATGGGAAGCAACAAAAACATGCGTAATTCTCATATTCTTTATTGTGGTAAAATAATTGTCACATGAACGTTAATGATGATTAGTGTGGCGATCTAGTGTAGCGTAGTGATTGATTGGCTTCGTCTTAAATTTTTTTGCATAAAAATAATTATAAAATTATTTAAAAAAATAGTAATGTTCGATATTTGAACTTGGGTCAAACCAGTAGAATTTAATTTACAGTTTTTTTTAAATATCGCTCTAAAGATTCCCCATTTAGGCAAAACCAGGTATGTAATATTTTTTGTTTTATTTCTTAATTTATTAATTTATTTCCCGTCCAATCACGAACGTTTCTAAAGAATTCAAATCTACCCAGAATTTATTTTCTGTTGGTCAGAATTTTAAATTTAGAGCTTCGTTAAAAAACCAGAGGGCAAATTACGGCACTCGATATCGAAAGAAATCCCTTATAAAATTTTTTAAATTTGTATGGACATTTCGTTCGATATCGAATGCCGTAATTTGCCCCCTGGTCTTCAAAAAAAATCAAGTTTGCAATATTGAATTTAAGGCCTTCTTCGGAAAAATAAGACTAAAGTTTGAAAATATGTGCACACGAGTATATTTAGAAAAAAACAAAGACATACTATTAGATTTTTTTTTGCTTAATTTTAGAAGAAAAAGGATTAAAATAAATTCACGAAAACAAAAAAGTTCAAATATATATAGATGACATACTCATATATCATACACACATTCGTTGTGTATATACTTATATTTAATTAGCAAAAATAAATAATAAAATATAAATCCTGTTAAACGTTTTTGCATAAAACTATATTCAAAACTGAGTTTTTAAAGCCATTTTCCGAATAATTCGGAAACCTGTTTTTTCAATCTGAGAATTTTAAATACTCTATACTTTGTTGCCGGTACAGTATTAAATGTTTTATTCTATAATATTTTGCATTAATTTTTATTTTTGTGTTAAAACAAGAGCAGTGCGATCGATAGTTCACTTGTGTCCCTTTAGTGGTGTTATTGTGCTTTAAAATATTTATAAAAAGCTTAATGCATTTAGATTGGTTTTGTATTTTTTGTTGAAAAACTTTATTGCACTTTTGTGATTCTCTCGTTTACTATTTTGTGAAATATCAGAGTATTTGTCATAAGTTAGAATTTTCATACAAACCGACAATAAACAAAAAGATTTTAAAATGAATTTAAAATATAATAATAATAAATATATATGCATAAATAAGGATACTTTAAAAAAGTGAATAGAAATGGACTGTTTCACCCCAAACAGTCACAAATCATAACTAAAGATTTTCCACCGTCTGTCAAAACTTCGCAGCGTAAGCGTAGTACACCCGTACTTTGAAACACAAGGATGCGGATTGAAGAATAGAAGAAAATTTCTGCCTTTATACGTAAGGAAAAGAATATGTTTCTCCCGGGAGATTTGAGAATGGGAACTCACGAGCAGAAGGGGATTCCAGCCTTTTGTCTACAAAAATAAAACAACGATTTTCAAGCAACTTACATGGAATACTTTTTCGTATTTCAGCAATTTAGAATTCAATTACAGCTTGCTAAAGTGACTCTGCTGAAGGAGCTCTTGAATGGCTGAGATTTAAAAGAGTAATGAATTTTACAGAAAAAATGTTTTTGGCGCTATCGCTCGGCAGATTCGTTATATTTATATAAAAAAAGTTATAAAGATAAAATTCACAACAATAAAATATTTCTTTGAAAGCCAAGGTTGAAAACATTACATTCTTAAATTTTTAGTTACAATTCACAACTCATCAATTCAAAATAATATGAAAAAGCAGTGGGAATACGTTTAAACGCATTTAAACAAATAATATGAAAAACCAAAAAAAAAACACAAAGAATAAATTCTAAATGCTTGCATTCAGTTTTTAGCATCATCCAAGAAGTACAAAATTTCATTCCTGTCATAATGAACTGCTTTTGTTTTTCGATATCGTAAACAAATAAGAAAAATAAATCAGACGTTTTCCGCGACATTACCATTGCTTCACGGACAAAAAGAAACATTAATATACTCCGAACAGTACAATTATGTCCACAATTGTGTAATATAATAGTTCAAGTCATTTTGTCTTCTCTCTAACTATTTCTTGGCGTCATATATTAGAAAATCTACCAACCTATCCTTGTCAATCACTAAATGGCTTAACACAAATCTATCGCACGCGTCTAATTCGGCATACAGTTCGTTTGGTATCATGCCAGAAATTACGAAGCCGAGCTCGTTCAAAATACATTGGAATGCTTTACAAACTCGAAAAGCCGCCACAATACATACAAGGTATATCAAGTTTAGATATGTAGCTTATCGCTATGAACCTAGCCATAATTGGGATGCATATAAGATGCGTTATCTTATTGTATGATGCCTTAACGCGTATCATTTCAAACACAGTGAACCTCTTATTAAGGGTGTTTTTTATAGAGTGATACAAGTTTAAATAATAATAAAACATAGTAATATATATAACATTTCTGCATCAAACCCCGTCGGAAGAAAAACACAACAAATTTGGCGTGGGATGACGGAAATTCATTCCAAATTGCATCAAACCCCGTCGGAAGAAAAACACAACACTAATGAGAAACTTTCTCTGAACGTAAGCGCCTAGGAAGCCTGTAAAAACTATATTTTTCCATTGCTCCTCAAAGAACAGAATTATATAAATTATTACCCGGAACTATTTTAGACATACTTTAAATCCTCTGCAAAACGTTTCAGTATATAGCTTTAGCAGAAAAAATTTGCACGCACATCAATCCCAGAGATTTGAAGCGCTTCCGAGGATGAGCAAAAATGAGCAAAAAGCAGCAGTGTATATTTCGAAAATAGTATCATGGAATACTTATTTGAGCTAAGGTGGTCAGCAATATGTTCCTAGTTGGAGCATTAAGAGCACTCTTGACGTCAATAATTAAAACTACACAATATTTCCCTATTTCTCCGCCTCATCTCTTGAATAGCGCATATACATATAAGCTTCTCCCAAAATGTCAATAACATCCACTGTTGATATTGTATTCCCGAAAGCAGATGGTTTCCAGAAAAATTATTATTTTTAACACACGCGTCTGGTCTTATTTATATTATATTCTGCAACAGTTTTCCACTTATATCCATCATACACAGCGGGTTAAAGGTCACGGTTCGCCTAGGCGCCTATTTGTTATTATTAAGTTGTGTGACAAAAAAATCAGACTACATGTGAAAATAGGACTTCACACTCTCTTTTGTCTGCGTTAGTTTTGGTCGATTAAACTTATTTTGGTTTTAATTTTTTTTATCGATGTTTTACAAACTAGTACGTTGAATAATGAAAATATGACGAACAAAAGAGAAAGAGCTAAAATCAAACTAAAAACTTTTTCCTAATATGTTGCTTCCTTCCAACCAATTTGCACAATACTGTAGTTTTATTTACATTTATTGCTATTTGCTATTGTATAGACTTACATAAGAATTATTTATCTTTACTTACTAAATAGTATTTCATATACACTAGCAAAATTATTTAATAAAAAAAGATTTTTAATAGATAAAAAATTTTATAATACTCCACATACAGTCAACCAATACGAGTATAATATGTATGTATGTATGTTCAATGCACCAGTTGGCCACGCCTATAACACATTCTCAATGACGGGCGTACGATATCGTGAATCGCTAAGCAACATATTTCTGAACAACATATGAGGGACAGCCGAAACATACTGTCAACATCATGTGACTTAGCTTATCATTGAGGATAATGTTGTCAAATTAGTCATCAACGCCAAAATAAAAATCAGGGCATCTTTCTATGACGGAATTGGAAAACGTCAAATTCTTAATTAAATCTTTTTTGATTACTCGCGCAATTCATTGCATGTTTAAGTCAAAGTGTTAACTACTTAAAATACAGCTCTTCCTTATATACTGACAGTTCAAAATTAACATATTCGTTTGTTGGATTAAACGAAAAACTTTGGACCTTGCAGCTCAACTCGTTGTAAATAAAGATTAATACAAGAGTACATACATATAAGACATAGTCGCTTGATTTATCGGTAAAAGTGTTTCAAAGATGACAAAAAACAAGGCTTTGTCGCTCATATCAATAAATTGTCGCTTGGTCGACAGGGCGCAAGACGTACATGAAACAGCGTCCCGAGTGTAACAGTGTGGCCAACTGGGTAATTTTATGCATGTGCTTGTAAAAACGATTTTCATAAATTTTTATTGTTTGTTATTTTACGACTCAGCAGTAAGGACTTACATTTTCTTTATTTTTATATTACATCAAATGTTACACACAATAAATTTTGACAGCAGCAAATCTTATATTTACGACCTTTTTCCAGACTATTGCCATATTTTTTTAACAGATGTTTATGAACACTTTTTTAGAATTGCGGAGACAATAGGCGTAAAAAATGTGTATGTCTTTAATGAAATAAAGTTCGAATTTTAACAGCAAAATAGTTTGAAATATATTGCAAAAGAAATCACTTGTATATATAAAATTTATAACTGATATTGAACATTCCTTTTTTTAATTAAATTTTATTTGTTTGTATTTAAATTTATTAAAAACTCTTCCCTTGGAAAATAATTTAAAAGTCTAACTGTATTTTTATGGAATTTTGTTCCTTTTTTATGTATTTATTTTTTTATGTACATAAAAGCTGTACGAAATAATTTTATACAAAGTTTAATAAAATACTTGCAAAATTGCTAATTAAAAAAAAACAATATTATTACAAGTAAAAATTATTTTAACTTAAATAGCAACCAATTGTACGATAAAATTCATTATAACTTGAGCAGATTCTTGTCATTGCGTCAGCATTGACATAATTTGCACAAAAATTTAAATACATACAAGGAGATGAAAGTATCGTGATGGTCGGTGTAAGACATAAAAACATATTTCTTAAAAGGAATCCAAAGCAAACCTCGCCATTAATAATATCCTTCAAGAACGAAACTTTAAGCATAGTCTATCGGCTTCACAAGCAGAATAGAAGAAATTGTTTTTGTATAAGCTTATTGTGATCGGAAAATCAACTCGAGACACTGGACCTAAGTTAAGATGTATGGATAAGTAAATTCCTTTCCCCGGCTCTTAATAAAAGCAACAACTTCTCTGGCTTTATTGATTATCAAATTTGAGTGTGGAATAAAAATAAGCTTTGGATCACACATAATACCCAGTGCTTTCTACTTGCAATGATTCTTCAATAAGAAGAGAAGTTTAAAAAGAAGAGAATTCTTTTTATTTATTGTACTATGTTTAGTTCCATTAAGCTATGAACAGATCTTACAAATCTTACTGTATTGTCCGTAAAATGTGTTAAAAATTAGAAGCAGGTGAACAAAACCAGACTAGTGTCCCATTAAATATTTTTTACAGGAGAGGCAAATAACTGAATCAGCTATATAGAGACTAGCAAGCATTATGATTTCTTTATACAGGAAATTTTTATCAAACCTTGAACATAGGTTTTTTTGATTTAAACATTGTCTGGTTATTTTTTATTTTCCTTTTTTATATGGACATGTCAGGTTTCGTTTGAAAATCCTAAAGATGTTTTTGGTCATGAATGAAAATCTGATGGACATATCCAGCTGTAAAAAAAAAACACGGTAGGAAAAATTATTAGTCATTTAGTATAATATAATCTTATACATCAGCCTGAATGCCAGTCGAGCAGCAGTCACATAATTCATCATCATTAGAATCATCATCAGTATCACTATTGTGGGCGTCTGACACATTAAAAATATTTGTCTTAAACTACACAGAAAGAACAGCGTAGTATAAAACCAAACATATGTTAAGTTTTTCTAAAAATTTCGTACGTTTTCAGCACCGTAAACGCTTGTATTAGAAAACTGAATAAATCGTTCTGACTCGTGACTGACTCTATTTTCAAGTTCAGCTTACCCAAATGAAAACGCGTGTTCAAAAATATACTATTGACTTTCAGTTATAGTATTACTAAATGTGTGTTCAATAAATAAAAATACACATTAAATTTTTAGTAAAATAAACGTGTGTTCAAAAATAACTTACGAGTGTTCAATATGCTTATTACTAAATGCGAGTTTAGTCATTTATCACACGCATTCAATGAATAAAATAAAAGAACCATTTGAACATTTTTAAATAATTTATTAATATTTGTCATATTTTGTAAATCTTATATACGTATATAATTTCAAAAAGTTTTGTTTGTTGAGGGTTTTTTCGATAGTGTACATACATGCATTTTATTGATGCCATTGAGAATTCAAAAATTACAAAAATATACGTTGCTTCAAAAAAATGCACAAATTGCCAAATAATATTTTTACTACGCTGCCTTCAATATTTTTAAACAAAGCGTTCAGTTTTTTTTTACTTTTTTGAAGCAAATTATTTCGTTCAATATAACATTATACATTTTCTATGAGAAAAATTACTAAATATTCTACTTAGTTTTTCTGATTGACAGTTCAGCTCAAAATTAATTAGAGAGTTATAAAATATCTGGACAAAACATTTAGTTCGCGTATGGAAAAGCATACCTTTTACGTTCAGTAAAAACCAAATTTATATTAAAGCTCTAAACGCTGCATTATAGAACCGAACATATGCGTTCTGTATCAAGATATTTAATCGCATGTCTAAAGGGCCGTACTGAATGTGCCTCTAGGCATTCAGTTTGAGTTTTTCTGAACATTACGTTTAGCTCATTTTGTTTTTTCTGTGTACTGTAGTTCACTGTTTTCAACCCAGTTATTTCCAAACTGTTTTTCCAAAATTTTCATCACATCTTTCTTTTTGTTTTGTTTAATTTCATGAATGCTTGCAAGCCTTTGAAGATGAGTAGAGTGTATTTTTATGTCTTTAGCAGAGGTGTTGCATTGTAAAAGTTCGATACTTTTATCCCGTATCATATATGAGTTAATGTAAGATTCAGCTCGTTATTTCTATGAATCCGTTGCAGGATTCTTTTCCACGACAAATTTCATTGGACAAGTACAGTGTTGTTTGAAAACAAGTCGTAGGATTAATAATGCTATGATATTTATCTAGGTTTTATTGGAAATAAAAAAGCTATTAAATTTTTTTCAACTCTTAGGAACATATGTCTGGTTTACTAATTTTTTTAAAGTGGGATCGCATTAGTTTTCCATGAAGATATTTATTGATCTCACAGATGTGTACTTGAACAGTCCGAAAAAAGTATTGTTCTGTTCGCTAGCTCCACAAACATATTAAAATCCTATAAACTGACGAATTTTGTCGTCAGAAAAAGCATTATCCATGAGAAGACTGCCAGTTGATCAAAATATTGTCAGACATCTGACAATCGTATGTACACCCTTCAGTGGCATTGTGAGAACGTTGGCAGATGTTATAAGATAATTTTTTATTGTCAGAATTGTGAAGTCTATATATCTCATGATGACAACAATGCTGTAGTTCTAGGTAATTATCTATAATCTATATTTATGTAAAAAGGAGTGCCAAAAGCTTTATAAAATATTATTTGAAAATATGTTTATACCTGTCCTTCTCTACGAATAAACTTAATTGAAAAGAAAGGGGATTTCTCGAAATAAAATTAATAATTAATATTTATACGTAATTGTTGAACTGTTTAAGGTTTATATTGAAATGAAAATTTTTTTTGGCTTAAGTTCAAATCTGAGTTTACCCAGTTCTTCTTAATTTAATTTAATATTTGGATAAATTCATTATTTTATTAAGAGAGTACTTTTTATTTCAAACAATTTATTCATCAGACTAGCAGAACGGATCAGTACTGATTTTGAGGTCGCTTCACCATCTTATCAGCGTTCTTTTGTTCGATTTTACCACATTTGGCGGTGGATACTAGTGACTAGGAATCAACTATTTAACCGTATTATTTAACAAATAAACAAAAAATAGAAAACTGCTTGATCTCAAACCTAATGGCTTTGGAAAAAGCGGGAGAGTATGGAATATTTGGAATAATTAATCATCAGAGATGGAATTTCGTACTAACCAAAATTTATTTAACTTGTGAGAAATAAATAAGTTGCACTTTTCGTATTCTAATTCGTTAATGGCGATTTCTCAGTCCATTGTCAGTGCACAGTGCCAGATCTGATAAAGCTGTCAGATCGGATAACAAGAGAGCTTTAGGTATACCCTACACCACGTATAAAACTTATCGACGTCAAATATGTAAATATACAAATAATCAGCGGTTTTATTATTTGTGAGAAAAATTTTTACAACCTCAGCGAACATGATTGTATTTCAATATTTCAAGGTATTCGGTAGATTATTTATAAATAAGAAGAAAAGTTTGTACCACCAGAAAAAAAATTATTGATTTATGTATACATACAGTTTTTGAAAAGTGTATTTTGTTATATTTAATTTAATTAATCCATATGCAGAATAATTATGCATAAGCTGAATTAAACTACTATTGTAATTTTACTAAAAGCTTGTTAAGTGTTTAGGAAACTCAAAAAATTATTTAATTGACTTTGAAGAACAAATTTTACTAAATATTTAGATTCAATTTTAAAACAATATTGTAAGTGATAAGTTTAAAAATAATAAGACGCAACATCAACTAAATAAATTTCGGAGCACAAAATAACATGACATATAATTATTAATAATTGGTCGATTAGAATTGTGTCTAATTTTTAAAACCCCCTTAAACGTATAAAAAATATTTTGCACATAGTAAATATTCGGATAAATAAATGTGCTTCTCTTTATTTATAAATAGCAATTATAGAAATTTGTATGGACTCCAAAGACTAAATCAAATAACATGTTTATAACGCCAATTTTTTATTTTTATTGTAACATTTCGCTCAATTTCATAGTCTGCTTGTATAGATGAAAATGCCAGAGTAAAACTTAATACAGAAAAAGAAGTACCAGATTAAGATAATCATTGTAAATAAACAACATCAACCACTAAGTATAAAATACTTTTTTTTATTGTGAAGTAAAATAGAAAACCATATTGGTTTTAAAAGCACTTACAAGGATAGAAAAACAAAAATTTTATATACGCATTATACATGGAAAGTAGAGGAATTTGCTTTGTACACGCAAAGAAAAAGAAGGTTAAGGAGGCCATAGTCTAAAAGATAATAAATATAGTTAAATTATTTCGTATTCTATAGAGACTGTCACATGTAATATGCGATATTACCTACTTAGTATAGTAAATGAATCCATAAATATAATATAATCATAACATAATGATCAATTATTTAATCAGTACGCAGTTCTGGTTTAATTACTTTTTTAAACTTTTGCGTTATTTTTGTAATCTCGTCTAAAACTAAAACAAGCAATAATTGATTGATAGACGTAACTGTTGCGCAACCGTTGAGTGTTCATCTTAGAAACGCAGAGTTGAGTAGTTCCGTCCCACACAACAGTTGAGTATTTGCTGCCATTTTTTCTATCACAAATTTTTTTCGCTACATTTAGTCAACAAGTTGGGTTTAACTCCACAGGTGATCACGAGAGTTATGCGCTTTTATATTCTAATGCAACGCCGTTTTGATAGGTGGGGACTGCGTAACAAATGCGATAAAGAAAAGAAAATATAGAAATAAAATTAAAATACTAATTTCATTAAATATATGTCCCTTTATTATGGTTTCTATTTATATTAATTACATAATTAGTTCTATATTAGGTTAACGAATTTTTTGAGCACAGTGGCGGCTTAGCTTTGAAATATAATTGGCGCAGGTTTTTCATTTTATTGGAGTATTTTGCTGTGCATTTGTATGTTGTGAATATTAAATTAAAAACGGAAAATCCCTGCCAAGGAAAATTTCATTGTAAATTCTGTGTTGTCCATACTTTTTAGTATAAGACAAACTAATTTATTTAGCAAATTTAAATTATTTTTTTTTGTAGCATTTTATTTATTTTCAATTGTTTACATTAATCAGCTGTTCATTATCCAATTATTCACTAAGCCATTTCTAAGACGTAACTGTTGACAACAGTTTCACAACAGTTGATCTCAACAGCTACGTCTTATGAATGCGCCCGTATAAAAAAAGGCTTGCTTTTTTCAGTTCTCATAAAAAAAAAATTAGTATTTATATTTAGTAATTATATTTGAATTATTTAATAAGTTTAAGGTTGTCCAAATTAGCTATATTTTTTATTCATCTAACAAATGAATACTTAGAATTAATAAAAACCTTCTCCATCATGATGAAAATTAAGCTTGGAATATTTAAAATTAATCAATTTGCCAAAGCAGACTACTATTGGGGAGAACACGAACTTTTTTAATTTGGTTTTTCGCTGCGTGTAGAATAGTATGATCTTATAAAACAAACAAAAGAAAACAATGCATTCATATTACGCGTTTTATAAATAAAATATTTGTTTAATATTATAAGGACACTTTAGCACAAATCGATGGCCATCATTAAATGTAAAATTAATTGTTTATATTCCATTAGTTTCTATTTAATTTAGCATTTTAAAAGCACAACATTTTTTATTAAATGCTATTTGTAAAGCGATTAGATGACGTAAATATTTTCAGTATCTTTTTATTTACGAAAAATAGAAATTCAATCCCGATTTGACATTGCCATATCAAAATATAGGAAACATTACCCATGTTATCCCTGTGGATTAATCTGATTGTACAAGAATCTAAACCAACCAAATATTTCATATGATATCACATAGCTAACTTCTTCATTACGAATTTAATGAAAAACCTTCAACAATACTCATAGTCTTAAAAATTCAGATATGAAGAATTTATTTCCGGAAGAATAGGACCACGAGACTTCCAGCGCTTTCCTGTATCAAAGCTAATACCTCTGCCCGCAACTACCATTTTATTAACCAACACTGACTTAGACTCTTGCACGTCCTCTTCACACGCTGCGAAATAATCTAAACTACTTCAGAAGTCACGGTATTTTCAGAACATGTGATCAATTCCCAACCTCTTGCATGTGCTGTAAGGTATTGGTAGCTGGCACAATAACATCCTTGGAAGCTTACACATCCATACGTAATGAACGTGACCATCCATATTTAATTCTGATGTCTTTTTCATTTTCAACTTCACTCATTTGAAGAGATCAAATTTTATTACTCATATACATCTCTAAGTATTCTTAAACACTCTCACTACTTTGCTTATAATTTTACTTGAGCCAATACTTACATTAGTGAATGTATGTGAGTATTTTAGCATTTATAGTGGTGTCAATTTTAAGAGCCTTTTGTTGTCTTAATACTGAATCGATTTGAATAATATATAGTTGGGCTCAACAATCTCTAACATTTGGTAAAAGAATGAAGGAAATTGGTGGGCAAACAAAGGAGATAAATGTTATATATGTTGTTATATAGATATGTATAAATTAGTAGTGCTTAAAAAAGACATGTGCTGTTTTCATAGTCTGCGAGGTAAATACTCTGGGGCATGCTACTTTGATTTCATAAAAGTTCAAAATCGTTAACATAGTCGGATTAATTTTGTAAAAAATGCGGTCTTTGTGTAACGCGTGGGAGCTTAAAAATTTCATTTGCGGAAGTTTAAAAATTTGCTTAGGATTTTTACTTGCATTCTTATGAGATTGTGTCAACCGACAAGAGTGTGCGTATTTTACTCACTTATTTTGGCAATCAGGTTTACTGTGCATTGATTACCTGGAAAGTATTTTAATTATAACGTAAATGAAATTGTGTTTAATGTTGGCGTTGTTTGGCAGTACTTAAGTACATACATTTTTAATGGAAAATGAAAAAAAAATCTAGTAGATACTTGTTAAAGTAGCAACTACAATTTGATTGTCTTGTTTAAAGAAAAACACATTAACAACAACATTATTTAAATTGTGTGCACGTGTTACATATTAATAAGTATTTGTATCTTTTTTCTTAGATAGAAATTTTGTTTCCTCGAAATTATATATGTACTTGGAAAACGTTAATAAAAATGCCACAGGTTAATTGCCTGCTAGTTTTATTAAAACGTATGCGTTATAATTTACTTAGCGTATTTGTTTTTTTTGTTTACACAAATTTTCGTATAAGATAATAATTTAATAAGTTTTCATAGATATTGTAGATATTGCAATAGATGGTCAGCACACTTTTAAGATGTGTTTTATTTTGCACTTTAAAACAAAACATGTAATTAAATAAAACAATTATCTTCTGTGGCCTAATTAATTAGTAAAATATTTTTATATATAAACACACAACTGTATTATCAAAAAATAATTTACTCAAGTTCAAGCAAAAAAAATATTGATTAAAAGTTATTACAGAAAATTTAAAATGTAAGAAATATTTTTTTATTTATTGTGTGTTGAGCTGGTTTGGTATTCATGCATGTATTTTTAGTGTTTGTGCCAAATCATCAGTATTTCATAAATTAAAAGTACAAAAATTATATCGAATAGTACAATTAATAAATACGTACGATATAAATTTATAGTTTTTCGTATTTACGAAGAAAAATATGGCTGCAGATATGTCAGAAGCTTTTGTTTACTTTTATTTTTAACTTAGCAAATGAAGCGCAAATTATAGTACCCATTATGAGTGTCCTCTCCATTGTTATATTACATTAATAATATATGTTATAAATTAAAAGGAGCTACCCATCTCATATTAGAGAAATGTATGTTCTATGAGGTTTTTCCAAAACATTTGGCTGGGTAGCGGTGGTCATTCATGAGCTGGACCGTGTAGCAAATGGTATATTATTTAGCACTTTGTATCGGGTCTGCTCTGTAATGATTTATTATAAGTTTTTGCAAAAGAAAGAAAGAAAGAAAGACCCATTGATATTATTTAAAAAATTAAATTTCTTCCTTTGAAATTTTATTTAGTTTAATTTTTCTATAATATTTCTCGAAATATCTTTGGTCTACTGATAACTGATTTTAACGTTTTTATACTTTTTTCTGCTTTAGCACAACAACATATTCAGTTTAGTAAATGATTTGAAAAGTATAAAACTCATTAGTGCCGTGGGATACATACATGACATTCTTTAAAATAAGGGTTTTTATGTAATGGGATATTAATGATGATGCAAAAAACAAAAAAATTAATATTTTAAGACACGGTTCTGCTCACGAACAGCTGTCGCTAGAATTCCAAAATATCTTGGGAGCTCTGTCATAAAATATATAAATTAACGTGATTTACAAAAATTATTTTTCGGTGAGTCGGTCGAATGTTCACATCGCGTGTTTTATTTAGAGGAAAAGAGATTAACGTTGGCAGAATATATAGCTATTTTCAAATCTGTTACTTGTTGTGTTTCTAGTTTGGTTTACCATCAACAGTCTGAACCCTGAACAAGACCAGCAAATTACTAAAATGAACCTATTAATCAATTAATTTACTCAAAGTATAATATCACGTAATACAATATTTACAAAACTTATCTCCTTCGGGCTTTAAGGTGCAAATCATATTGAAATAAAAATAAATAAAAATTTCGGATCAGTCTATTTTCATGTCAGTTAAAAAAATTTACAGTGTTTTATTTTATCTAAAATCTCTAAACATTTTAAAGCACCATTTGCATCCTGAAATAAAGATTGTCGCTTAAAATTATTATACCAAACACCCTTAACAAATTTTCCATAAAGTATTTATTATTTAATATTAAAAACAGAAATGAGTTACATTCGAAACATGAACGATGATTTTAAACCAAAATTCATACATGTAAATTCAAAAGAGCTCGTCTGTGCTTAATCTCATTCAGCAAAAAAAAAAAAAAAACAAGCATGTTTTACCCTACTTGCACACTTTTGTCAAACACAATATGCAATAAATTACCGCAATTCATTTAGACACAGATGGTGTTTAAAATAATTAAAGTTTGCAAAAACAAAATAAATTAAAAGTTAATCGCGTTAATCTATTTTGATGATAATTAAATAGACACTGACAGAAAAATAAAATTGCGAATTCTTTTTTCAGTGAAGTTATTAAAAAAAACTAGCTAAGATTAATGAACAGTTACATATACTTAAAGCAATTGAGCCAACTCAGCAAATCGGCAAAGGAATGAACTAAATTCCTAGAAAGCCACCAATAATGATAGAAATAAAGATTACGCCTTCCGCATGATTTTCCGTTAGATGATGAAGTAGTTCCCCCGCAAAGGTTATTAAATCTGTGTCATATGTGAAATATATAATTTCTAGCAAAAAAAGTTATGCATTTTGTGATATTTGGCAGCCCTAAATTATTTTACTCAGAGAGTAAAAACAGAGTTCCACGTAATATCTACTATAGGCAAAGAAAATTTTTAGATCCCTTTTTCTCCTTTGGTTGCAAACCGATTTTCTTGATTCTTTTAATAAATGGTAGTACATTGTTGAGCTTTACCGACCCAACTATATTTTATTTAAATCGGTTCAGTATTAAAGGAATAAAAGGCTCATAAAGTCGACACCACTACAAATGCTCAAAACATACACTTATATAAGTATTGGTTCAAGTAAAAACACAAGCATGCAATGGGAGGGCTTAAGAGTACATACACATATACGTATGTTTATGAGTAATACGATTATTTGTCTTCAAATGAGTAAAGTTGAAAAAGAAACGAGATCAGAATTGAAAGAGATGAGAATTAAAAATGGATGTATGTACATGTTCATTACGTATTGAAGCTACAAGTAAAAACTTAACAAAATAAAAGTGTGTATTTGTTTAAAATTTTATTTTGTTTATTGTTTTTTCCACGGGGAAGGGAATGCGAAATTAGGTAGTTTTTTCTCTTTAAATGAATACAACTAAAATAGGTATGTATACGTTTAGTTTTAATTAAAATACATGATATTATATACAAGAAATATTAAAATAATTGAAATGTTTTAAAGTTGCAAAAGAAAGAATAACAAATGAAAATAAAAATCAAAAAGAGCAGAAAGAGTGCCAACATGAAGTGGACAGTGGACAAATACAAAAAACGTAACAGCAAAAAACACAAGTGAAAATATTTTCAAAAAACTTAAGCTGTGTTTTTAATTAAATATTTGTATATTTTACTTTAGCTGTATCAATGAGTACTGTTCTGCAAGCGAGCAAAATCCCGTAAATATGAATAAAGAGAATCGTTGTGCTTTACATTTCAAACAAGCAGATTTTGAAAAAAACTGGAAATTTGAAATCCTTTGAATACGATTTGGTAAATAGCGTACGCAAAAACTAAGGCCCGGCGCATTTCTATCCATAGACGCGAGTGCTATTGAACGTGATATAAAAGTTGTTAATGAAAATGAAATTGCAAATGAATTTAAAATTCTAAACCAAATTAAAGTTCCAACTGAGGTTAAAATTTCAAACGAATTTGAAGAAGATTGCGTCGAGAAATACACTCCAATGACGACTAACATTAAGAAATATGGGCTTCAAACGTACCTAAAACCTTTGGAAATGAAAATAAATGGAAGTTTGCAAAAAATTAGCAAACATTTTATTAAATCGTTTTTAGGGAGGCATTTCGCCGGGAGAATGGTATGCCTAAAATGTCAAAAATTCAATATAGGAAAAATAATATATAATATATTAAATTATGAAAATAAGTACCTTCTAATAAAAAATTTATTTGCTTTTGCAAAATATAAATAGAAAAATAGTAAATTGTCCCAGTGTTATGTTTACACACAAGCATTGTACATATGCATGTAGTTTGAGAGCTATAAGTCATTATCCAATGAGAACTCACGACTGTGACCTCAGTGTTCCAACACGTGCAGAAAGGTTTTTTTTAGTAGCCTTTATTACTATATTTATTACTGTTTTGCCACCTCAAATAATATCTTCCAAATATCAATATTTACAAGTCGTCTTATGCAGCAAAGAGAAAAACAATTCAATCACGGTATTGTAGGAGTTCTTGTGTTTAATGTGAAATGTTTTACTCACTGTCTAAATACTCACTTGTCCAAATCCTCGCACACCCACAAAATCTTCGATAATTCATGTAGTGTCTGTACTCTGCCGATTAGGTTTCTGAGCGACAATTCATAAGAAATTGTCGTTGTGATCAGCAAAATCTTGCATGTTGTAGTTTTTTAACGAGAACGATTGCGAATAGCTATGTCTTATAGTTTGTTTAATGTCAAACTTTGTTTCCGGCAATGTCCAAAGTTATCTTTGCAATCAAGCAAAAAAATATATTAATTTACTGCTGCTGATACTTTAGATAGTGTTGTAGCTTTGTTGATAAGTGTCCTGAATTCTAAACAGTTGAAGAATTGGCCGGTCGATATTCGTATGTCAATCCCAAAATAAATTAAATAATAAATTTAAATTAAAAATATTTCGATTGACAAATGCATTCTAGAATCGTGACTTGATTTTTTTCTTCTTCTTTCTTTACCGAAAATATAAGAAACAAGAGAAATAAAAACTAAAAGCACCACGCTGACTCGAAAATTATACAGATCAAATATTTTAAAAACACTAAAAACAACGCTGAAAGCAATGCGTTAACAAGGCTGGCAAAATCCACTAACTTCCCTAAAAGTGTGCATGTTAAAGTAATAAAAATGCTTATGTTTTTTCAAGAAAATTTATGTTTTTATAAATGTGTTACTTGTATTGAATATCCTTCTTACGAGTATTTATATCATGTTTATTATTATTTTATTTTAATCCTCTAAACAACATCTCAAAGAGCAATAAAGCTTAAAGGTTATTTTATGTTTCCGACACATGTTTTTGGAACACAAATAAAGCTAACAACACCCTCGCAGCAGCATGTTATGTTCAAAAAATGTGTTTTTATAAAGCAGAGATGATCAAGTTGATACAATTGTACGATTTTTGATACAATTCCAACAACAAAAGTACGATGGGACTCGCGTGGCCCATACAAATATTCTAACTTTAATTTTTTCGTTTGACAGACAATGTCAACTCATTTTGATATTCTTTTATTTCAGATTTCAATTGTTCAAGGTGTATGCTTGAGAGCACTTCTTCTGGCTTGTTATTTAAAATATTTTTTTTATTATTGCTTATCAGTATATTTTTTGTTGAACTTATAAATTAATTGTCAGAATTTGTGTTTTATTATGGCGTGTTTCTTCATTAAGAAATTTTTTTTTTAAATTTTACAAAAGTAACACTTATAATAAGTCCTTCCCTTTTCAACAAAATATTTTAAAATAAAGATAATTTTGTATTGAATAATAATTTATATAAATTCAATTTATTAAATTCTTATCACTTTTAGCCCATTCCAGTTATGCAAAGTTAAACAACAATATTTATTAGATAGATTTTACTAAATCAGTAATTATACTCCATTGAATACAGATATATGTATGTATGTATACAGTAATTAATACATACATATGTATATGTAAAGTTAAGTACATTTAAGTCTTCAAAAAAACATTACAAAGTATATAATTAGAAATAGTAATACAAAGTAATCTTAAAACTAACATTTTGTATTTTATGATTTATAATAAAAAACTTTTAAATAACGAATTAGTTAAATTTATATACTTTGGTGTTTATTAAGGAACAAACAAGGCACTTTTCAGTCACGTTACGTTTTTAAATCCGTTTCTTTTAATAATATTTTCGTATTTATAGTTTCTTCGGAAAGAATAAGTAAAGTAAGTTTCTTTGAAAGACAAACATTTTTTGTTTGAGAAATTATTTGTCAAAAATTATTAAAAATGTACTTTACGACTGTACAAATAGTTCTGAGAGTTGAGATTATCTAAAAGAATAAAATAAATAAATTCAAAATATTTCTACTTATCATAAAGCTGAAATATATAAAAATTGTATCCAATCTTTCAAAAAAGTATCCTTATAGACTGGACCACAGACACTTGCTGCTCGCAATACTGTTTCATCCCCAACTCTTTAAAAACAATATGTTACGAGGTTGTGCATAGCATAAATTACTTTCGATTCAAAAGTTAGATTACAAAAGATTGCGATTGTTTTAAACCACACAAAGCCTTAGTTATAAAAAGATTTACATAAATTTTTAAGTTTGTACAAATTTGTAAAAGTATAATTAAAAGTGCTCCTATTAGGAAACGAAATTTTTACTCTTCATTATATTCCTTTTTAATTGAGTTACTTAATTTTATATAATGTTATAATTTTTTTCTTAGATCCTATTGTGTTTTAAAAACTTTTTTTCCTTTTCGTTACTTCTTTGTTTCTTGCTTTCCTAGTTCTTGAACTATACGATAATTTGGTAAATGATTAGCTTTTCTAAATATGGATGCTCTACTATTCTGCTATATTTTGATTAAACTGTATTCACTTCACAATTATTTTTATAATTTGAAAAGACTTCAAAAATAAAATAATGTTTGTGCTCTGAACAAACTAGGTGATGACATAAGTGATAGAGGTTTCGCGTAAAAATTATAGTCGTTTGATCATAGAGTGCTACGTTGAGGCTTTGCAGCCTTTAGAGGCTATGAAACTAAGTCAGAATTCAATCCTTTCCTCATAGATCTACCGAAAACTAGAAAATTTTGATTAGTCTGCAGAGACAGACTGGATGCGTAAAAGACACTTTCAAGTGGGGACTCAGTCAAAGGAAAGGTCGTTTTGCTCATATGAAGAAAGATGTGAAGTATAATAAAAAAGCGGAATAGTGAATGAGGACGTGATCATCGTAAAATTCAAAAAGCACGGAGACCAATCATGATATCAGTGCGAAATCTCTGGAAGTGGTCTTTTATCAGGTATGATGGTGAGCCCACATCAGGAATAAATGAGCGTGTATTGCAAAATGTCTATTATTTATGTATACATTTTTAAAAATTTTAATTAAAATAATATTTTTTGACTTTTAAAACAAAGTTTGTAATATTTCACACCACAAAATTCTAATGCATAGAAAACGTTGTATTCTATTTTTTAAAAAATACTCCGCAACAGAACAGAACAAAAAAGTAACAACAAACCAAAAATACAGTTTTTCAATCGAAGAGAAACTAAACAGGTGATCGGCAACAAAACTGAACGTACAAATTATTCTGCCTTAAGCAGGGTATTCTGTTCATCATTTCGTGCGAACTGCTGTCAAAAGTCCATATAAAAAAATGCATGCGAAATAATTGCAAAATAATATGGCCGAAGTTGTACTGTGTTCATCTTGTGAAAACAAACGAAATGTTCCTGGCAGCATTATTTTTTCGACTATAAAATGTTTCTGGCAACATATTTTCCAACTGCGAAATAATGTAAGCACCACTTATCAAACAACAGCTGAATAAATAAGGAAATTACACTTACCTTCCTGTATCATTTCTATCCTGAAGGTAGGGACTTTTTGCAAAGCGTGTGTCTTCAAAGAGCTCCTCCATAGATTCTGCAATTTGCATTAATTGACACGTTGCAGCGCAAGCTCCTAATATTATTTTGTTATTCGTTTTCCATTTTTTTTTAAGTTAATCACTTCAAATATAATCATATGGTTTTTGTTTACATAAGAAAAACAATGGTGCTTACTTCAAGGCAATAAAACCGATAAATTTGTTATAAATTTAAGAAATATTTTGTACAGAAAAGTACGGCACAGAACGGTAACGAAAAGTAAAAACTAATGAGGCCTTTAGACTGAGTACTACCGAGCAAATACGGGGAATTTATTTTAAGTCAGATACTAAAGATTACTAAGAACTCTGTGATGGGAATAGAAGTCCATTATTACACTTTCAGAAATCACTTGGCTTAGTGATTGATAGGTCGAATATACAGTTGACTAAACAATCAATTAATGGTTTACGTAAGGGAGTTGCAAAATAAACCGTTGCAGTTGTTATCTACTTCAATATCCCCATTACAAACATATAATAACATTAATCAAGTAGCGTTGATTTTTATTAATCCAAACTGGTAAAGAAATAATAATCTTAAATTTGAAAAAACATTATGTTGTTTAATAAAATTTTGGTTAATTAAAATACTTTATATAGCATTTGCCGTACTAAAGATATAACAATTTGAATTTGAAGTCTACTTTAAAATAAATGTTTATCGAAAATTTTTTTAAATTATTGTTTTTTAAATCATAATTGATATTTTTAGTAAGGAAATAAAAGTTTCAAAGAAACATTTCATATATGAAATTATAGCACATACATTTATACATATATTTTACTAAACAATTTGATATGTCACGTCAATATATGTTCGAAGCATTATTATGTCTGTTTACGTATAAATTGCAATTTCACATAAAACAACGTTAAAGTTTGCAAATAGGATAAACATTTCCGATTGAATACAATTTGTTGTTTTGTTTTCAATAGCATGATGAAATATAATAGCATCCGGATTACTTTTAAAGTGAGCCAAGTGCTTACATAAAAAAAACGCGGGTGTTATGATTAAATATATGGAATATATGTATATAAATTTTTTAAAGTAAATTTAATACATAATAATATTTATATTTTACCTCAAAGTAAAAAGACAAGTTATAATTTCAATAAACAAAATGGCTCAATTGTTTTTTTTAATAGACTTGCCTTGTTTTAAAAATAAACGATTCACTTGTATTGTATTAAAACCTTTTACACACAAAACGTGCGTGCTTGTTGAACTTGAACTATGATTTCTATTTAAGTAAGAATATTGAATTTCCTCATTGAAAATAGTTGATATTCATCAATTAAACCACATAAATTACATTCAACAAAACAACGTAGTTTTTTTTGTCATGTCATAGTTATTTCTTAAAAAATATAAGTCTTCTTAGTTTTATATTTAACTTACTATTGATTGACTTACTTATGTATATTGTTTGATTATACCAAAAAAATTTCTTAACACTTTGTCAATAACTTTAAAATTTTTTTTTTCGTAAGATATCTATTAATCCATTTTTACACTAAGTAAGTTCTTAAGAAGATTTGAATAAGCTCTTCCATTTGCTTGCTACTAAATTATAGATGACACTTTTGCCGATATTTGAATACTTTAGTCAAAACATTATGTTAAGCAATTTCGATTTCCATAGCCTGTTTTGAATTTTTGTTTCTAGCGTTATTAATGACATTCAACGTATTTTTAGGTAGTTTTATCAATTTCAAGGATATACAAATTTTAATTAATTGCGCTACTATCACTCCCTTCCTGGGTCTGCTATTGCCAGAATTTATCTAAAAGAGTATGCAACATCTTGATCTAATTTCATTGTGAACTTTATTTTTCTGACCAAAACAACATATAAGGTGCTTTTGTATCTTTTAGTTGCGCGTTCTTTGAATTTATTGCAAATAATTGGCGTTTTCCCTTAAGTTTGCATAGATTTGTTATTTCGTTATATCGATCGTAATTTTTTTCAAATTATAGTAAATTATTAAACAATAATTTTTAAATTATATTATTATTCAGTATCGTTAATTTCAATATTGTTAATTTTATAGAATTCCCCATTTGAGGACAAAAGCATAGTACGCAATTCTGCCTGAATTGTTCAAAAGTCATTTAAATTTATGAATTTCGATTCTATTGTTGCCGATTTGTCATTAGATTTATAAGTTCTTTTCGCTGTCTTAAGTTACTGCATTTTGCACCTTTTCTCAGCAGAATATTTCAACATTGAAAGTTTCTATCGGTGACGCCTTCACTGATTTTTATGTAATATAAATTTAAATTCACTTTCGCTATATTGAGTTTTTGTTCATACAAAGCACACTAAAAATGTGTAATTATATTTTATAAGCTTTATTAAAGTTTCATAAATTTTTGCCTTGATAAATTTAAAATATTACTAAAGTGTATTTGGAACCTTACGAAAAATTATTATTTTTTAAATAAAAACTTTATTTTTACGGTTGGTGAATATAAATTTACGAATAACTACAAAACTTTTGTGTAAAAGTTAATATATATATGTATGTTAAAGTAACTTTAAACAGAATTGTTTTTTATTTGTATATTAAGGTTTTTGTATTCAGGTCATAAATAATAGAAAAAAAAACTATTGCAGAGTAACGAATTGTTTGCATAATATTTTAACATAATATATAAAAAAATATATAAATAATTTAAAATATTTTTTAAATAATATATCAGGACATATCACGAAAAATAAATTTACCAAATAAATAAGATAATAAGATAATAAGATAAAATTATATAACAAAATTATTCAAATAACATAAACAAATTGTTTAAATAACATGAATTAAAAACCGGAAATAATTTGAAGTTGTACTATTCTATTTGTTTAGATTTTAAATTAAAAAATATTTGAATTAAGTTTTACTGGTCTGACATAAGTTCCAAACCCGGATGCAAAATTTGTGTTTAATAATTTTTATTTTTAAAAGGCCCTTTAAAAAAAGTATTACAATATTTTTATTTTTGTTTTGTTTACAGAAGATTAAGGCAAAGTCCATTAGTGTTTCGAACTAACCAATTTATCACTGTTGTAAAATGATGGATTTTATGACATGTGTTCTTTATCTAATTTTAGTCCAAAACTCTCTTATATGGCATCACTCTATACTAAACGATTAGCTGTTGTTGTTTTTGCATTTTTCTACAAACCTCTTACAACTACAATTAGAGATGAAAAACAAATCAGCCTAGCTAGTAATGGTAAAGTAAGAAAACAAAAACAATTGGTTCATTATTGAGTTTTTGTTGCAACTTTGATATTGTTTTAACTTTTAAATTGCTTTCATGAAAGTTTAATATAATATCTCCAGTTGTTCTAAGATATATTTGCATAAAATTCCCTGATATGCCTTAGCAACATTGAAATGCGCATAGGAAGTAGCTATACCCCTCATAAATCAATTTCAATTTATTTTTAATAAGACTGTTAATATTTTACCACATATGTAAAATATTAATTATGGGAAAGATTGAGTTTTTAAGATTGCGATTAAACATTTAAAATAGTAAAATTAATATTTCTATATAATTTTTAATTTTTTACTGACTTTTTTTTAAAATGTTGTTGAACTATGAAAGAATTATACTTTTAACGTTCCTATAATGAAAAACATAGATATAAAATATAAAAAAAAAATTTATAAAAACTAATTTGAAAAATTATTTAAAAAAATTATTTGAAAAACGTCAAGTACGAACGAAGTAAAATTTCGTTTAAACCAATACAGTTGAATTGAATTAGTACAGTTAATTAAATTAAAATTTATTATTTAAAACGCTATCAATAACCTTACAAAAATGGAAAAATGTATTTCTATCACAGTAAGGGCGGTAAAAATTTAAATGATTCGTTCTGGCGCAGTGTTAAAAAATTTAATGTTCAGCTATTCTCTAGCGCCAAGGTTTAACTAACGTTTTTGCAAAATTTTACAACCGATTGTATATTGATTGCGTATTTTTTATTTTGCTATGAAGTCTACAACCCGACGAAAACTATTGGTTTTTGGGAAGCAGTAGAAACAATAATATTTCTTAAGTTCGCTGTCTTGAAGCGCTCTCTAGGAAGCGACATAAGTAAATTAAAGGATATGAATTTATTGGGAATCAACGGTTTCATATAAGCAAGCACGTAGTTTAGTGATCATATAGTTGTATGACGCAATAAAACGATGACATGATTTTAGCGTAGAGAATTTACAAGTGGAACATCACCTTCTGGTAGCCCGAAAAATATTTATTGTGAAACGTTTTGTAATGCAGCTGAATGAATTCATGAAAGCAAATCTCAATCATAATTCGTCTGTCAACAGTTACACATTTTTCACATATTATATATTTTAAATTTATCTTTGTAGTTAAAACTAACATAAAAAAGAGTTTAACAATTTGAACATTTTATAACATAAATACATAAGTTGTAAAACAAACCAAATTTTTAGTTTGGTTCAAACAATATTGAACATAAAATATTTTGTCTGTATATGAACAAATAAAATTATAATATTACAAGTATGTATGCATGTTGAAACAACTAGAGCATAAAAATTGCAAAACATTTAACCAAGTCCATAGTTTTATATAAACAAACAACAAATTCTAACATAAAATAAGGGAATTTAACAAACTTGATTGTTTTTGGCAATATTTGCTTTTCTTTGTTCGTTTACAAGTTAAATAACAAATTATTTTCAATACAATTTGATGTACAGCAATTTCTAACTTGTAATTGATGTTTTGCATTATTTTCACTTGAATAAAAAAAGTCTCTTGAACAATTACAATATTTCTTTGCAAATTTTACACTACATTTTGTAGCTTAATAATTTATTCTCTTTCAGTATATTGTTAGGTCTGATATTATACAAGAAATATTGTTAAATTGAGTGAATTTTGTCTGCGTAGTGTTGAAATAAGATACCGATTATAAGCACATAAAGAAATTGTAATATTTAAACTGGAAAAAGTTATTATATATGAAAAGCACAGTCTTTATCAAACATTTTTATAAAATATTAAAACAAATTTGAAATTATCCAAGACATAAACTGTATCTATCAGTTATTTCATTTCATGATAATATATATTAAAGGCTTGGAATCGGTGAGTATCACATTAGTTTCAAAGTATGTACTATATTCAATAAACTATTGCAAGGGTGCATAAAAATGTATCATAGTTGCAGCAGATGTTTGCGTAAGGACTCTTTTAACGCCCAAAAAAATACTAGAAGGGATTCCTTTCGATTGCAAAACTTAAATATTACACAATTATTGCATTAACAAAGGTACGCTATATCTACAACTAAGAATGTACTGAAGATATCTTAAATGAATGGAATGCAACTGTCAACGATCTTGGGTAGTCAATTACCAGGAAAGCTGAATTTCCTTATACCCAGAAGATAAAACCCGAAAGCTCCTCAGCTATAGCCCATATAGGTTAAACCTTTACTCTGCGAACCCGCTATTCGGCATGCGCAAAGAAGAAATCCCTTAAAACCAGTCTAAGGCTACCAAATCCACTATTTGACACAAACAAAGTGTAAGTTCTTACGATCGAGTTCAAATCATGAATTTAAACATTTTCTTTCACATAAAAAAAATTATATATTAACATCAATTGCAATATGGATAGATTTTGGCGGCCAATGGCATTGGAAAAGTGGAAAGAGTAATAATAAATCGAAAAATTAATCATCATAGATGGGAGTCGCGCACCAAGCAAAATTGATTTATTCTAAAAATAGATGTCAAGAAATTTTCATATTCGAATATGTTTAATAATTCGGATAACTACAGGTTAACTCTCATAAAGCGGAGATGTTACAATAGTCTACAATATGATATTCTATAATTTTCTCATTATGATAGAGAAAAACTAGGAAATAGAACTTTATCAAGAGCTAATGCCCACCGATTAGTAGCAGCGGCATAATTTTTCGATTTCTTTAAGGCAAAACGCCGTAAAATCATTATTTTGAACACCATCTTATAATGAGTGACGAAGCAGATCTTCAAATAAATGGCTTCGTCGCGTATGGGCTTTGAGGTATTTAAAAGATCTTGTGTACACAAATAAACAAATCACAGAGCATACCCCAAACTAAAAAAAAGATATTCGAGAAGAAATTCAAGCGATAGCTCCAAAAGTCTTAAAAAGAGGTATAAAAAGACCGCATCTATGTAAAGCTACGAATGAGCCGAACTTACGCAACGTTATTTTTCATGTTCCCCACTATTAATTAAATTGAATATAAAAAGAAATTATATACTATATAACCAGCTACGTTTTAAACGGGCCACCCACAATTACTAGTATTCACCTTGAGAAGTGGTACATTTTAACGTTGGTGAAATTGTACAATGAACTCAAAAATTGATTGATCCTTTCGGCTCTTCTTAATAAAATAAATAATTTTAATTAAATAAAACGCTTTAAAAACAAAAATATTTGGAATTCATGATTTTAACTCGATCTAAACAATTTCTTTCAACTTAAAACTAAACAGTTCAAAAATATTACGCTAAAATAATATTAAATTAATTTGTAATTTTTTATTTGCGATTATATCGAGCTCTATTGCTTGAAAAATTGTAATTATTATTGCTTTTTCTTTGATCATTCAGAAATAATCATTTTTTTAATAGACAATATTATTTCATTTTTTAAAAAAGGAATATTAAAGAATTTTCCAAATAAAAATTAGAAGTAAAATTAATTAGCAAGTTTAAACATATAAAGGAAACAAAAATTTGTTGTCTACAGAAGGTTATAAAAAATTACTTTAACATTTTGAATTTTGATAGATATGAATTGAATGAAATAAAATATTCTACTTCATATAAAACAATTTTGAAAAATGTTGCCCTGGATTTCTGAGCATAAACCAACAAAATTATCTAAAGTAATTGCTACATCACTAATGAATGACAATGAACAGATTGAATTATTGAATTTTTGAAAATAATAAATTTTTCCTTTTACAAAACTTTTAATTTTTAAGATTGAAGAATATTTGTACGTGAATGTTGTCATCTATTGTTTTGTACTCAAAAGGCAAGAATAGCGGCAGTAACAGAAAACCTTGAAAACGTGAAATATTTAGAGATACGCACATATCAGCGACTGTCTAAAGAGGGTAAAAATCTCTTTCAAAGGTACGGAAATTCTAAAAGTCGACAAAAAGCAAATTAACTCTTCTACCGCAAAAAACACGCAGATTTTTATATGTTAAAAATTTTTTTCAATCCTTGCATTTTCTTCGAATTTCCGACATATCTGCTACCAACGTAATATTTTTTCAAGGGTTTCGCTATTATACGGATTTTGTGGTCTTAAGTAAATGTTGAATATTTTTTAATTAGTGCAAGTTTTTTGCAAATATTTGCCATTCTCGCGATAATAGTAGTTTTTAAATTAATTTTTAATTCTAGTTTTTTGCAGTTCCTATCGACTTTATTAAAGTTTTTACCATTTTCACTGTGGACTAAGGTATCGTAAATGCAATTGGAACCCCCAAGCCTTATATTAAATATATTTTATAACCAATTATAATAAAAATTTGTGCAAACGATTTGTATTTTTAATTTGAACGCAATAACAGCATTGAATGAAAAACTATAAATCTATCAGCAAAATTTATTTAAAAAATTGTCAACAGCTTTTGTTTAATCAGTATCGAAAACAGCAATAAAATTGGAAAATTTGTTTTTGTTTTTAATATATATTTTCACTCACAATTTTTTTTATTTTCTAGAAAGAGTCAGTAAAACTCAATAAACTAAAAAATCACAAATAATTTTTTTTGAGCAAAATTTTAAAAACTGTTTAAAATATTTTTTTGTAGATTTATTAGGCAAAAAAAAATAATTTTTTATTTTTAAAATAGAAATCGTAAAACAAAAGTTTACTAATGAAACAGTTAACAACTATCATGACGTATACTCAAAGTATTTGTAGCACATTATCTTCATATTGATTTTCTTTTTCGTTATTTTTACGCCAACAACAATAAAGTTGTACTTTTATTTAAAGCCTTTACACACACACACAAGCGTAATAGGAATACAAATTCGAATGTGAACATAAATATCACAAATTATATGGCAAATAGTAATATGAAATATAAACATAATAATGAAATAAATAAATTTTTATGTTGGCAATAATTTGTATTTTATTGTTGATAATTTGGTAATTAGCAGAACTGTTTGTTATTGAATAAAATAGATTAATACTAATAAGTTATTGACTTTAAATATTGTTGTCAGAATTAGCTATTAAAAATTATATTTTGATAAAATTTGATTATTAGAAATCTCATGAATTCGTAATTATCTAAATAAAATACGCAATTTTTTATAATAAGTAGAGTTGTCAGTTTTGGCAAGAAACACTGCATTTCATAATAAGTGGCTTAAATTTTTGTAGTAAAATGTATTTCCAATGCTTTTCTTTCACTAAACTGCAGATATGATATATTGTTTCATATTAAATTTTTAAAACCATTAGCTTATAGTACGACCAGTAAAATAAACTAATAAGATCAATTTTTTTATCTTATTTAATTAATATACAATTATGTTACCAGAGCAAAAGTAAATTCTGTAATAAAAATTAGTTTTTTCAAATGTATCAGCTGTTTTGATCTATGCAGTATTTTAATTTATTTTTCATTATTTTATTTCGTGGCTCGTAACGCTTTTAACTCAATTATAAATATTATCAACTAAAGCGTTGTAAGAATCAGTAAGCTGTTACGTTAACGTGTGATATTGTAAATCGTTTCTGATTTATCCAAAAACGTCAAAATAAATAAAAATGTCTGCTAAATAAGAGTTTATTTATAGTTCATTATTTAAGTGATACACAGTGGATCTTGCGGAGCTAAAAATAATTAAAAAAAAAAAATATTGTACTGATGATTAAAACTTACTCCCTGGCCTACGATATCGAACGATGTCGGTCTTTTTTTAATTACATTTAAAACAAAAAACAATTTCTAAAATTTTGTTTTTGTTTTAAATGTAATTTCACAAAAGAACAATATCGTTCGTTGAAATTTGGAAATAGCTATTTCCGACGGTATGCAATTTAAGGGCCTACTGATGAGCCACCTACGTAGTAAATGTAATTAAAATTAACCAATTTATTTACTCTCAAAATAATATAGAATTTAAAACAAAAGATGTTGTTGTTGTTATTATTATTATTTTTAATAAAATAGACAAAAATCCCTTGGAAAAGTGAACATACAATTCACGAAACATCGGGACAATATGGAATAAAACCTTGCATTTTTATTTACATAAAACGCGGTAGGCCAATAGCTGAATCAAAAAATCCAAAAAAAAAAGAACGATTTTTTTTTACTTATATTTACTTAAATATTTTTTATAGAAAATCATTCGTTTCCATAAAAAATCATCCATTCCGGTTAAATAGACGTTTGAAATTTTTTTTTTTAATTTTGAGCGATAAAGGAAAGTTAGTTGTCGACACGATTTCTAAGGCCCATATATTCGTAGTTAATTTGTTTACATATGATACTGAGCTCCAATTTCTGTAAATTAGTTTTATTGAATTGACTGTGTATATCGAGACCTTCCGTTATATAAAAAAATAGATCACGTTTTCTCAAGAATTAATCCTTTGATTAAATTAAAAAAACACGTAAGGATCGGCAAGGAAATAATCTTTAAAGTCCGTATAGAATAATTTTTTAACAGTCAGATAGTTTCGGAGATATTCATTTTTTCCAAAAATTTAGATTTTTTTTTTAGTTTTTTTAAAGACTCATTAAAATTTTAGACTCATTTTGAAATTTTAATCTTAATAAGTGGCATATCAGTATCACTGGAACACAAAAGAGTAGCCGTTGAGAACCAATATTACCATCGAAAAAGGAAACAAAATCGCTCATCAGCATCTGATAAGTCGAGATAAATTCATCCATCCACTATTATATATTAAACTTGCAACAGTTTGTAAAAGCTTAAAATACGAACGGAAATTGCCTCAAATCTGTTTGCAAATTTTTCTCTGGTGTCTGTAGCGAAAAATTAAAAGGAGGCATTTTGTGGGCGAACACTCGAATTATACTTTAAGATTTAATAAATTTGTATACATTTTTATTTACATCAATTTATATTTTAATTTTAAAGTTGTTAACATAATATTATAAAAGTATTTTCTTCATTCCATTTTTAAGCTTTTCGGTGGACAACAAATTTGTAAACTTATAAAGAACGTAGAACTCACAAAGCATATGAATCAAATGGAATTTCAAGCGTGGACAAGCGTTGTATCATTTGTAAGGAATTTTCTCGGAAATAACAAAAGCGAAGGAAAATCCTTAAATAATAGGGAAAATGATTCAAGATTTCCAACGACTAGAAGCAATCATTACTGCTAAATTGCATTATTTCCACAACAATTTGGTTAAAATTCTTGATAATACATCAATATATCAAAACCATGGAGGAGAGATATCTAGGCCGATGGGATCGCCAAATGCTGGCAATCTAAAATATAATAGAAAATCCTGTACAAAAGGATTTTCTTAACAGCTTTTTTAATTTGTATAATCAGTTTAAAATAAATAAAACTTTAAAAAATCTGTAAAATATGTGATACCACTCAATTTTGAATAAATTCAAAATTTATTAATGATATTAATAAATTGTCGCTCATTTTATTTGTAACATGCAACGTTAATACAATTCAAAATTTAATTGAGTTTAACATTTTAATGAGTCTTTAACAAAAAAATCTAAATTTTTTGAAAAAATTATTTTTTTTAAGAAACTTTCTGAACATCTCCGTAACTAAAAGACTGGTTAATAATTTTTAAACGGTATTTTGTTGCTGATCCTTCTGCGGTTTTTTACTTTAATTGAAGAACTATTTCTCGAACGAAAAATCTCAAGATATATAGTCAATTCAAAAAAATTTAATTTTTAGGCTTTGGAGCCCAGTACCAAATGAACACAAATTGAGAGAGACCTTAATTAAAAAAAGGTAAATTTGTTAGCCTCTGTTATCTATAAGAAATAAAAGAAATATATTTAAGGATAATATGACAATTTAAACTAAATAACTGCTGTCAATTTAAACTTGTAAGACTATCCGATGGGCTTAACTGATAACAGAACTTTTCATTTGCTTTGCATATCTGACAATAAATTAAGCGAGTATTATGACTGTGGTTGAGGATTAAAATAAATAAAAATGGAAGTACGAAATATCAACGCACATTGATATGTATTTTATGTGCCGTTACGCACATATTTTTAACTTTTATCATTACATTTATTATGGATTTCTTTGAAAAATAAGGATTGAGCCTCCTTGTACCAGTACAATTTTTCGAAATCGTTTGTACGTATAAGGACCATAAAAATACAATCGTTAATTTTAAAGAACCGTATAGAATAGAATAGCTAAAAGCTGTTAAGATTTACGAATCTCTTCTCACCTTGGCGGTCAGGTTTGACCCAAGGTGGTACCACAAGAATGATCTTCACAGCCATATTTTTGAAAGTCCGACTCTTCTCCTAATTTTCCAAAAAATATAGGCAGTAACGGCCCACTGTATTTTGTTTGTCATTGTTAATAAGAGCTACATTATTTATTTGATTAAATACTTATATACCATATGCATGAATAGGCTTTGAAAAGTAATGACTGTAATATTCATGGTAAATTATATTTATTATTATTAAATGTACTTACATATTTATTTATTTTATTTATAACAATTTTTACAAAATAAATTCTGTATAGTATTCTTAAAGTAAACTAATAGGGTAGACAGACGACAGCGTTAATTTGCATTAGTAGCCTTAATTCAAATTAACTTGTGCATTAGCTCCTACCAAATGAGTATTTATTTAACGTAAATGCACGAAAGCAAATTGAATTTATACTGAATTTAGCTTATTTCAATTTGGCAATACCGTCGACAATCAGTCAGTTGTTGAAATTAAAATGAATACAAAGTCAGCAAAAATAATTTTAGCTTTCTTTAAAACGAATGAATAGTGATTTTGCACCAACAGCATAGCTGCTACTCGTACTTTCCACCTTCTATACATTTGATCGCGATGTAAATTCCAAAAAAAATATTTTTTTAATTACTAAATTTAAAAACTATCGTCTGTCAGGGTAAAATTTAAATTCACATTAATAAGTTTTTAATGCAAATTAACTCTGCCGTCTGTCTACCCTATAAATGTGCATTACATTTCTGTGCGTTTTAATTATAAAACCATCAACTAACAGTTAGTTAGATAGTATATTTTATAGATTTTTTTAATTAGAACTATTAATAACTTCTAAAAAAGCCGATAGCCAATTCCAATATTACCATGATTAAAAATTCCTTGAAGCATCGCCACGGAAAAAATCGATTATTTTTAAACAAAACACATTCTATTTGCTGTAAACTGCAGCAAATGAAAATTTTATTTCTGTGAATATAAATTTTTATTCGCTTAATTTATTAATTAACTTTTTATTGCACAAACAGATTTAAATAAGTTCATCAGATAAATTAATTGCAAGTTTTTTTCTCTTAGAAGTTTTTAAGGCAATTATTTTTTTTAACTGGGAATATATTGCATTTGATTGTTGCAGGCAAAAAACAAAAATATTTCAAAATCTTATAAGTAGGCGTTAAAAACAAAGCATTTCATCTTAAGCTATTTTATATATTAAGTACAAAATAATAAAAGAACTACAAAATGAAAAAATAATCAAATATTACTTATATAATAAAAATGTAACATAAAATGTATGTAAGTAGTCTTTGGCTGCCAGCGCAATGAAATTATATTGGGCCTGTTTGGCCCTAAAAGATCTTAACCTTCAAATTTCGTTTTCTAAATTGGTATGGAAAACACTTATAAAATAAAATATATTTTACACAAAAATGTATTTATTACATCAGCTAATTTTTAACACATGTATGTGGAATCCTTTTTCTAATGTGTATATAACTTAGATTGTTTTTTAAATTTTTGTATCAATATTTTTTAATTAAAACTAAATTAAAGTTTTTTTTATAATAAAGTATGTTGTCATCTTACATCTATTATTTAAAGGTTAACCCTCGAGTACTAACATGATTTTTTTCTACATTAATAATAACAAATTAATTAAATTCGGCTAACATGAATATAACTCCGATTTTTTGTTAGCTTCACATGAAATAATTTTAATATTTTTTTAATTTGATAACTTATTTTGTCCAGTTTCTAAAAGAACAATAATACGAAAGTTTTCCAAAATAATTTAATTTTTGCATTAATTTCATAAAAGGTGCTCTTCTAGGAACACTTCCGAAAACACAAATTTTTTTATGAAAAATAAAAGTAAAAAAATGGAAAATAAAAAATTTTAAATTCGTAGGTAATATAAGAAAACATGTCAAATAATACTGAAAAGACAAAAAAAATATGAAATGACTAACATGACTCCAAAAGCTTAAAAATAGCATCAAAAATACCATCAACTGAGTTACAAAAACAAATGAGATTTTTCCATAGCAGCAAAAAAAAGTTACACGCAAAAATAAAAACAGTGTTAGTCATAATGACTAACATCAGTACTGCAGGGTTAAAAAAATCTACGCCTTTTTTGGCAAAAAATTGCATCATATCCACGCTTAAAACTTTACTAACCACCACATAAAAAATCTTTAAATAATTACATAAAGTCTTCCATTAATTTGTTTAGTTATTTATTTATTTTGTCGTTAAGAGGGCCAAGGCAGAGTATTGCGGCAGTCTAAAGGCCGATGCACATCGAATCTGTCGTACGTCGCTTTTATTCAACTGACGTTAAAGTATCGGCGAAGGAGGTTGACACAATGAGTACTTTGTTGATGGACATTAAATCAGCTTGATTTCATTGAAGTACAAATTTTCAATAGAATTCGAGGATATTCTGAAGTTTCTTTCAGTTGTAGTTTTTATTTAATTTCGTTTTGTCACCACACAACACAAAAAAGCTAAATAAAAACAAAGCAAGAAAAAACTGATAGTTATAAAAGTACTCAAAAACGTTAAAGTTAAAAGTTGCCCAACTTTATTGCTTTGCGTTAACGGAGACATACGGAATGGGAAAAAGCTTATAAGAAAACGTTTATTTAAACTTAGTTGTCAGTTGAAAAAAGCATCGTATAACGTACGACGGATTCTATATGCCTCGGCCTTAACTTTCTGGTTGATTAAAAATAAGGCTACGCACACTAAGATTTGTTTCTATAAGCATTAACAAACTTTATTAAGCTTTTATTAATCTTAAATCATTTATAATTTAGTAAGAGCCAAACATACTAGGCTGCCGTTGCTTCTTAATTTTCTGGCAACAGTTAAGGCAACAGAAATTTCAATAAGTGCCAAACCCACACACGACTTCTGGTTTTTGCGCTTCATATCAAATTTCTGAAGAAATTTTATGGTCCGCTCGATACATAATTTTATATATGAAAAGCTTGTCTACCTTTATAGAAACCACTGTTAAAATATTGACTTGGATGTCGCGATTAGTTTTTCCAAAGTAATAAGATGCAGTTGTTAATGAAATTTTTTATATTTTTTTGGATGTGTTACTTCTAATAGCTAAATTTTTAACAATTTGTTTGTTTGTTTATGTTATTCAAGAATCAATAAAAAAGGACTAGTTAAGAAAACACTTTTTCTACTACAAATGAATTTTTCTTTATATACTATAAACACTTAAAATTAATAGTATCGTTAATTTAAATTGATAATTTAACAAGATTTTTTAAGGTCGTAAATTTAACTGTTTTATCTTTTTCAATTAGCAATTCTATGACGCTAATCGATTTATTCAAAGAAGCATCCATTCGTAAACACAATCTAATTTATTTGCTTTCTAAAAGTTCATCCATTTATTTCTTAAATATGGAATTCGTTAAATGTTTGTAACAAAGACAATTTGCTTTACATCTACTAGTTCATATAATCAAAGGGATAAAATTCAGTTGGCTTAAACAATGAAGTTGATGTAGTATTTCGTATGCATTTTTTTGTAAAATTATAAAATTCTATTCAGATTGTCCCACGGATAATCACATTAACACTTCCTGCAGCACGTGAGATATCTCATTGCATAATAACGAGCATCTTTGAAGCACTGAGAAAAATACAACAAGCTTTTAAATTTTCTTCAAGAGGTTTGAAGAAAAGTAGTATATGATCTTTATTACATAGAAATATAATGCAACTGCTGATAAAAAAATTGATACAGTTTATTTTCTATGAGGTTATAAATAGGACAAACGATGACATTGACCAACATGATTTTTTCCTCTTAATCCAAATTTACATCTGGTTTCCCTCAGATATAAGCACTAAGCAGAATATTAAAAAGTATAATTTATTCTAGTATGTGATGCACTTCGACGTATTTGCATTCGGCTATTTTTCTTTATTTATGAATAATTATCAATTTGTCAGTACTTAAATTTAGCAGTAACTTTTTCTGATGGCCTGCAAATCAAAGATTTTTTCATATTTTTAGTATTAAAATTTATATTTTTTTGAATTTTAAGGACATATTTCGTTATGTGAATAATTACTTTAAAGTATAAAATTATATTTGACCTTAAATTAAATGAAAAAAGCACAAATTAAAAAAAAATATATACGAAATAGGTTACGATAAATAAGAAAAATTTCTTGAACATTAGTGTGTTGCTTTCAATAAAAGTTTTTAGAGCAAGTTTTCATGGAATCAAGTATGACTATCTTAAACGAATTTTACACTTTCAATGAAACAGTAATTCTACTACAATTGTGTTTAAGCAAATTCAAATAACTTTATTTAATCATTGCTAGGAATGGCAGTCTTAGTCCGCGACTACACGTTACATCTATTGACGCCTGAAAAAAACTACATGTTAAATTTAAAACAGAAATGACAAGTAATTGAAATCAATAGAAAATTTAGTTTTCATAAAGGGTGCTTTTTTAGCAACTTTCTTTTGATAACACTGTTCAGCTGTTTTTGTGTAAAATTTGACTCGACTCACAAACGAACAACTCTTGCAGATTATTGAATTTTATTATCAAAATTGATGCTCGGTTAAGAAAGTGCATTATGCAATTATTTTATTTTATGGTCAGTTTATATGGATTCTTGTAACTATATTTCGCACCAAATTTACATTATCTATATTATTAAAAGGCAAACACGTTTTTTTAAGATCTCTTTTACGGCCGTAATAGAAAGATTCATATGCTTTTAATGGGGATTTTACATAGATGTGCACAATCTTAATTTTATTTAAATCGGTTTAGTATTTTGGGAGCTATAAGCGTTTAAAGTTGAGACAAACACATTCAAACTTATTATTACACATCCTTGTATCACATTCAAATTGTCAAATAAACAAGGCGTGTATGTGTGTTTGTCCAATTTGCTGTTGCGTAGAAATGAGAGAGTTTTTTCTTTAAGAAAGAGCAAAGTAAGAGAGTTTTAAGTTGTTTATTTATAATGTTTTTTGTTTTTGTATTTTATCGTATATATTTATGTAAATGCTTAATATTAAATTACTAGAATGTGGTCAATTTACCGTCGACCGCTGGATACACTAGTTAGACATTAAACCATCAACACACATACATACGTAGAGTGCGGACAGAAATATCGCAACTGTATCCGCCAGTGTTGCTGATGACCGTGAATTATCGATTCGGCGCCGTTCGCAACAATTGGGCCTCTGTTACTCCACTACGTGGAAAATTTAACGAAAAGATTTAGTTATAAAATCTTTTTAAATACACCTGGTGCAAGAAAGGAAGTCTCGTGACCTACAGCAACAGTATTTACCGTAGTTTTTCAAAAACGACGAAGGCAGGAACGTTACTCTCAATGGCTAGCTCTACCGTGCGATGATTACAATTTTTTTTGCGAAAAATGGAAGAGCAGGACTTGGCTGACATGTGATTCCAAGAAAAGGGGGCATATGACACATAGCATGTGAAACAATTTCCCAATTAAGAGGAGAGTACGGTGAATAGTTCATTTCACGTTTAGGACCGGCCAATTGGCTGTCTAGGTCGTGCGGTTTCACGCTTTTATTCTATTTATTGTGGGGCTATGTTAAGGTAAATGCCTAAAGGAACAAACAGGCAACTGTTGACGCACTGGAAGCCAATATTGAATAATTTATTCATGAGATACCGATGTGTTAGAGAGAGTATGCAAAGTTTGGGCCGAGCGTATAAACCATTTGCGGAGTAGTCGCGGTTAACGTTTACACGCAATCATCTTCAAAGATTGATTTATATAGATTGTTCTATTGACCCAAATAAAGGTTTCATACATTTCGCGCAATTTGATGTGTTTTTTTTTTAAATCAAATCCGAGAGCTTTTAAAAAATCACCCATTAAATGGAGTATCGCTCGTCCATTTGTATACGTAGCATGGACAAACAATAAAACTATGCAAAATTCAATAGAAAACCTTTAACACACGTAAATAAGTAAATGCAATGCATTCTAATACGTATAACTATTAAGTTTTTCTTGGGCACAAAGAGAAATAAAAAGAAATTGTATGCGAAAAAATAACTTAACTTAAACGGTTTTATCTAAAATATTGATAGGTACAAAAAACTATAAAACAATTAAAGCTGAAAGGGTTCCAAATGAGACTTTTAGTCGCTGTTTTAGTGTTAAATAAAATCTGGGACAGTGTGCTAAACTAAGAAGGTAAAAAAGGCTGAATTTTAATAAGCACTTGCAACAGCGTCATCTACGGAAAACAATTGAACACTGAAATCTCGAATTTTCGAATAAATAAAACAGCTGGAAAATCTCCCAGTATTAAAGTGTTCCAAAAATGCGTAAAAATATATGGAAAAATTACACATTTTCGATTTTATTTTAAATTTTGGAGCATTAGATGCTATTTTTTCGGGATAGATTGTTTCAAAACTTATAGCTACAATTGCGCCGCAGACAGGAAAATAAATTTTTAATTAGTTTCCGAGATATAGGCGTGAGAAAACAGTTTATATTACAAGGAAAAATCAAGTCAAGATATATACATAGGAGGCCATAAAATCGGAACAGTTGCTATAACAACCAAATCCCAAATTGGGTTTTCATGGTTTTGATAAGAACTTCGAGCAATTCACAACGGAAAGGAGTTTGCATTCTATGAACTACATTGTATATTCTACCAGTAAATGTATTTTGTATATATTTGCATTTAAATATTCTTAAGAGCTTTATGAATTGCTAATTTCCATTTTGTAAAACTTATGTTCATGCTTTCCATAAATAAAAATGAAAGAAGATTAATAGATGTGGAATTCGTATGCATCTACATGTTATTTATTTGGCAGCTGAATTTAAAAAAAAATTACAAATGATTTCTATTTAGCCGAATCTAGCATAGTTCTTCTTATCTTTTATGTTTATTTAAACATATTAAGTGAAATTGGAAAAAAGTTAACCATAAATTCATTTTTATATCTTTATTAAAACGTTGAATTTAATTTCAAGGAACTTAAGTCATTTAAACCCCCTTTATAAAATGCTATTTGCCATATAAAATCTCCACAAAGCAAACATTAAAATTTATTGCAAAACTCAAAATATAAAACATGGACGAAATACATGCAAAAACAAATAGCTTAAAAATTTTACTTCTAACAACGAACTCCTTCTCCATCCGTTACAGGTCTTAACCATGATAAATGTGCTGGAAGTCAACGTGAGCAAATTACGAAAAAAGAAATAATACTGCAAATAGGCGTGATGAAAGTTATCATAAGAATAATTCCAAAAACTGCGTAAAAATAAAGAGGAAAAGATAATGTAAGATATTTTCAAGAAAAGAAAACTCAAACATAATAATCATGATCTATGTAATGAGCATCTAGATAAATGCAAGAACTTTAAAGAAAAATCTTGTTCCCAAAATATGTTTCTATTGGAGCCATTTACAAAACATTTTTTGGATTTGATTGTATGTATGGCTTTTATATTAAGCTACAACTAATATTTATGACTTTCTTCTAAAACAAGAAAATATAACAGATCCACTTACAGTTACAGATATATCGTCAGCTTTCTATCAGATTAATAGAACCATTATAAGACGGTACATTAAATTTTCGCAGTAATTTTTTGTTCAGACTAGAAAAATATTTGATAAAATAAGGGCAACACAAAATTTTGCAAAGGTTTCTTTACTAACTTCCTTCTTTTTAAATGTATAAATTTATTAAAGTTAAAGAAAAAATGTTGTTTGTACACTGTCTATTTTTCAACTTAATAAATATTTCTTGGAGAAAAAAGGAAAAACATTATTATGTGGTGGTTACGGTTATGTCGTATAATATTTTTCTATTATGAGTTAAGGTATAGTAGTAATATTAAAGTTAAGTAAAATAAAATATTATGGTGGGTTGGTCATTCTAAGTTAAAAGTGATTTTCGGTGTACACGATATAAAACAATACTTTTCTTAATGCTCATTCATTGTTGTTTGAGTAATCCTACATATATAAACCGTCGTCCCACATATATCGTATCTCGTTCCCTGAGTTTTTTTATTCTTTTGAAAACTGTGTTATCTTAGTTGTTGCTGTGAGCCAGTGATGGTAGAAGGTGAGTGCAAACATAAGCTAAGTCTGGGGCAAATTACGGCAATCGATATCGAACGAAATCCAGCATTTTTGATTTTGTATGGAAATTTCGGTCGATATCGAATGCTGTAATTTGCCCTCTTGTTCTTAAAAAGAGCAGAAGAAGCTGAATCACCTAAAAAATATAGGAAACTAAAAATATGCTTTTATTCATAACTAAACGTTTTATTTTCATTATTTATTAAATAAGTTATTTAACAATTAAGTAATGTGCATTATAAAAAGCCATATATTTTTTAATACATATAAGTCAATGACTGTTGACGACGATGTTTCTATAAGCAATATATTTGTTGACTTCTCTTTAACAACTTATTGTACCAAGTCCTATGATACCACAATAACTTATCCTTATGCGACAACTCATTCTTGCGGTATTTACCTTCCGCTCTTAAGCATTAACACTGTACTTTCGAGCTTAAAGCGGCAGTAAAACTGATGTATCTAATTACAGAGGTATCGCTAAAATTAATGCAATTCCAAAACTCTTTAAAAACAATTTTTACTGATCACCATGTCTGCATGGTTTTCGTAAGTCTAGCTCAACTATAACTAATGTTTTGGAACTCACCGATGATGCTAAAATTTTTAAAACTTTTAACGATATTACGGGACACACTTTATTAAGTGGTGCAGATTTACTGGAGTTAAATATCGTGAAATGCGAGCACATGTAATTTTTCAGACACAATCCGATCGAGACTTTTTATTATATTGATATTGCTATTTTAAACAAACCACATTTGATCATTGGCTCAACTTTCGTGATCACATATCTGTTATGGTAAATAAGTACTATGGGGTACTTGGATTCATGAACCGCTGGTCAAAGGAATTTCTAGATTTTTATATTACAAAACATTTATATACTTCTCTTGAGTATGGAGTAATTGTTTGGGATTCTTGTTATTCTATTCATATTAATAGTTTTGAATCGTTACAATAACAATTATTAATTTTCTGTCTCCGTGGTCTTGGTTGAAGTTCTAATGTCTTGCCGCCGTATTATAGCAGACTTGCTTTGATAAAATTTCCATCTCTTAAAAGTCGACGATTGATGCTAAGCGGCTCATTTTTTCTTTGCCTCATTTGTGGTGTTGTTGATTCAGAGTTCCTACTTAGTCAACTAGCCTTCAACGTTCTTGTAAAACCGACCTGAAATTTTGGGCTTTTCTCTCATTAGCAACTTTGTCGTTTTAATAGGAAGGTTGCACCAAGTGGGTTATTTAAAGTTTTCCCGGCAGTAATACACAATCCTAATTTAGTATGAACGAAAACTTGCTGCATATAAAATCCCTTTTATTTGCACAAAAATCCAAATCTTCCTGATTACATTACATGTTGATTTTGTTATTGATTCTTCATGTTCAAATTTGTATGATACTGTGTTCATTTATATTCTGAAAATTTTTAAAAAGTCACATCCCTAGCATACCTATCGTACATCGTAATTATAGACTTATATCATGTGGAAATATTTATAAGTTTATATTGCACATGCTACACAATAGCTTCTATACTATTCATAAATATATTTACATTTATTCACACATATATGAAGATAAACTACATATTTACAATGATAATAATCTTTATTATATAATAATTTTAAATGAAATACAATTTAATTAGACAATTCTTTCACAATGAAAAGGCGTCCTAAGAGCATATTTTAAAGCAGGTTAATGAGAAGTTACAAAACTAATGTGGGTTTTAATGTGTGTGAAACACTTATGAAATGTGTTTCTTAAGAAATTTATAATTATGATTAAAATTGGTAACTTTAGTTATACATAATTTTTTATCATAATAACAATAATAAATGGAAGTCTTTGTTTAAATTGTTTAACAGAAAAGTATCAGTAAAAACTAAATTAGCTGTATTTAACTCAACATACATTCCCACACTGACTTATGGAGTCATGGAGATATGCTACTTCAAAAAAAGTCGCGCCCAAGCAAAGAAGGTGAAGTATCTTTGCAGAGTAGCTGGAAAAACAAGAAGTGACAGACACAGAAATGATAGTATAAGATCCAATCTACATGTTGATGCTGGGAACACAACTGAGACGAATGACGAGTTTTTGGCCGCTAAATTAGCTAAATTAGAAAGAATAAGTTGTCGGTTCTGTTTAGAAGTCTATGAGAAATGAACACATAACGAGAAGAAAAAGCCAAACGAGTTACCATTAGCATTAACAATAATAATAATAAAAAGGAGAAAAAAATTATTATAAAAATATTAAAATAATATACATATGTGTGAGAGTATAGAACATGCTGGGGTACGGTACTTTTTTATGTCAAAGAGTATCAAAAAAGTACGATCATACTAACTTTCCCATCACTGGCACAAACAGTAAACAACTTTATAAATTATAACAGCTGTTATTTTTTCGTCGGTATTGTGGTTCATACGACGAATTTACACAGCGAATTTTCACCGACGAATTCGTCACGTTGGGCGAAATTCGTCGTTCGTCTCAGTTATGTTCCTAGCATGAAGTCTTCGCAAGCAATTATTAACAGATGTAAAGCTAAATGGTTCGGTCACGTGATGAGAATGGAAGATTAAAGAATTCCAAAACTGGCGACTCAATCCACACACATAGGATCTCAGCCAAGAGCAAAGAAGATTATCCTGGTAGGATGCAATGAAGAAAATTTTCATAGCAAAAACATTGTTCCCAAAACATCCAAAACCGCAGCTGAGGACCGTAATCATTGGTGAACTCTTTGTTGTACCTCAAATGTGCATGGTAGAATAGGTTTGGAATAAGTAAGTTAGTAAGTATATTATATTAACAGCAATGGTTTGAGTAGTTTTAGAATTACTTACAAATATTTAAAAGAAAACTTGTAAATTACCAAAATTTTATAAAATTTTGCAAAATTAATTAATAGGTATGTTTACTGAAATATGTCACTCTCAAAAACAATTATTTATTTATAATTAATGTTTGTAAGTAGTATACATATATACATTATTTATTTATTAATTTATTTATTATTATTTGTCTATGGAATGGAATTCCTTACAGATAATTACTAATATTTATTTACATTGCACAAAATTAAATAAAATACAAAAGAATAACATATAACAAGAATTTGTTATGAATTTAGAAAACTTATTATCGCATTTTTTACTACATTATCATTTAATGAAAAGTCTATAAATCTATACAACTGGCACCAGCATAAGTAGCTCCAAAACTTTTAGTGATAGAGATGTGCGGGATGTACGTTGAGGAACAGTAACGAAATTTCATAGACCAAAAATCCAGAACAGATATCACCATTAATATTGAAGACAAACGATACATTCAGCATAGTTCTACGACTTTTTAAGGTAGGCAGCTTAATAAGGGCAATTCGAGCATATTAAGAAGGCAACTTAACTGGGTTAAAACGTAATACTCATATTCAACGCGATAGCTAAGGCTTCGGCACAGTTGATTAAAATACAACTGGGAATTTTATCGGGACAAACTATATTTTACATAAAAATAGTTCAACAATATTATAAGTATATATATCTTGCATATTAGATTACGGACTTTAAAAATGACTTTATAATTTTAAGGTTCACTTTGGGAATAAAAAGTGATAAAAATGTCAAGTGGCGTAACAACTTTATGTATATTTTTTCAAAAGCTTTGAAGAAGGAGAATCATAGTCGCTAGTAAAGTAATAATTATACAATTTTAAGTTTCCACAAATTCGCTAACACGCCTGCGAATATTAAATTTTTCGCCACATTTCTATGACTGAATTTCATATTAAACTAAAAAAGTGTCACTTTCGCAAAAATAACATAAAATTTAACATACTTTCACAATATTATCGATATTTACATTCTGACAACAATAAATCACTTTCTAGTCTTTCATAATCGACATCGAATTTCGCTGGTTTATTTTTTTGAAGACAAAATTTTAATCTATCAAACATTAAATACATTGACCACAGCAGGATTCACGGCTGATTATTTTGGAACAGACAGATACAAAATAAGCGGCTGATTCAATAGTATTTGAAAGGTGTCATTTTAGATTTTTTGTTTTTTTTTTTTTTAATTTTTAATCATGTTCTTTTTAAAAAACTCCCTAAAAAATAGCATAAAAAATCTGAAAAACCCTGTTAAAAAATTATTTTTCTATCATTCCTAGTTTGGTTTAGGTGGGGTTGCAAAGTTCAAATTATAATCGGATAAATCTTTTACACGTTAACGAGCACGTTAACGAACTATTATATATTTAATTTAATTAAAGCTTATCTTTTCTTCGAAGAGAGGATCCACACTAGATCAATTAGTGGGAAAATGAATTCTATGTCCGACTTTTTCCAATTTATCTGGAACTCCGAGAAAAAGCAAAGATAATAAGCTCTCATTTGATGTATAATATACTAGAGTAGTTTAAAAATAAAATAAACAGGCGAATATTTTTCAGCTTATGTTCCCCGCTCGCTGGAATGCTGGTGTGGCCAAGAAGCAATACTATAAATTTTGTAATCTGAATTGTTGTAGCATAAGCACGAAATTCACTCAATATTATAAAAATATAATTACTTATTGTGAATAGATGCACATAAAGTTAGTTATTAATTTTCTTTTTATTTTACAAATAAATGCACCTCTTTGATTTACATATTTTGTTATATTATCAACACAGTTATTGTTTTGTAGCCAACAAAAATATAAACTAATTTAATTTAACATAAACGGCAAAAGCAACATGGGTAATAGCCTGCAGCCGTGTAATCGTGTAGCAGTGTTGTCGTAAAAATAACCATTTTCGTATGGACACCTGTATTTTGTTTTTAACATTTTGTAGTCGGTAGCCTGATGTTCTAAATGTGTTCAACGTATAGAGTTTGTAACTTTTCTGGCTTTCTGTTGGCGCTTTTAATTGGCAGTCTAAAGTATTGTTATAAATAAAAATTTCCCAAATATTTATGAGCAGCTCAATTCAGCATAAATGTTTTAGATATTTTGTAGTTATGGTGTCATTTGAACGAATCTGACATTTTGTTTTTTATTTTGAATTTAGATAATGTAATTGTCATAATTTTTTCTCAGCTCAAACCAAATTTTTCAATCAAAATGCCTTTTTGCCCCGATGGCGTTTTCTTTTCCAAAAAAAGTGTAACATTTTTTGCCGCTTTTATTGAAAATTTTAAATATAATGTTTTTTTAAGTAATAAGTTTATTAGAAGTTATTCTATCATCACTTACGAGAAAAAAGTTTTGTCTTATACTTTGTTCAGGCATGCATTCTTAATGAGTCAATATTCAGTTTATTTACAAAATTATTTTAGTGTTCAGACATACAGAATTTAGCTAACTCAATAAGCATTTGGCAGCTGGAAAATAATATTGTTTTTATTTTTAATTTGAAAGTGAAAATTAGTTTCGAGTTTAAAAAAAAAATTAAGATATATTTTTCTTTTAAAAAGAAATTACTATTATGTAATATAAACGCCGATTTGTTGCGGTTGATACGATCGAGTTTTGGTTTTAAAGTACGAGAAAAATGAAAAACTTGGAAATTCTGAAAATTTCAAGGAAACAACCGCTTCTTGAAATATTAAAGGTAAACGCAAATCAAAGGTCTTTATGGAAATTTGAAAGTGAAATATGAACAATTTTATTCAAATCAATTATTACATTTCCAATAAACACAATCGCCAATTTACATTCTGGGAATTCATTGCCATTGCAATGATGACCACCATTTTTAAAAACATATTCGTGTGACCCATACCAGTTTTTACATCCTCTGTGGTTTGTTAGGGATGTTAAATAAAGTTAACAAAACGTGGAATATGGAATACCATCGCTTTATTTACACTCAGTTTATCTGTGGAGTACAGAGTGGTTTTTGAGCTATTTACTTGAAAGTCTCCTGGGCTGCAAGAGTAACCCTGCTGGTTGAGCTCATCGGCCATCTCTGCATCGAAATGAATAACTTTGTACTTTTCGTATTCTAATTTGTTAAATAATACGGTTAAAAAGTTGATCCTGATCACTAGTATCCACCGTCAAAAGTGGTAAATTTGAACAAAAGAACGCTGATAAGATGGTGTAGCGACCTCAAAATCAGTACTGATCCGTTCTGCTAGTATGATGAATAATAAAAATTGTTCTATATATAGTACTCTCTTAATAAAAATAATGAATTTATCCAAAAAATCTTCTAATAAAAACTAAAATAAAAAAAAATTAGAATAAATAAATGGGTAAACTCGGGTTTGAACTTGAGACAAATTAATCGTTTCAATATATACAATATAAATTATAAATTTAATATTAATAAACTTACCTCTAACTAGACTCGCCATTTCTTACTGCTTTTTTTGTTCCGTTTTTTCACATTGGCCACTCTGGACAGTTTTGCTCACAAAACACACTTGTAAACAGTGACATTTGAAGTTTTATTCAATATTTAACACAATTTCATAATTATTGAACAATAACTAAATGTAAATTTTATATGGAATATTGATCTCAATAATGGTATTTATTTCGATTATCTCAATAAAGTTGCATGTCTGAACTTTGTATTAGAAAAACTTTGAATAGCAAATATTTTTGATAAAAAGTAAAATAAATGTTAGAGAAGAAAATGGCACTAGTTATTTTACACTGTGCATAGAAAAAATTATATATAATTTTCAGTAAAGATTTTCAATTGCTTACCAAATCTTTTTACAAGATACGGACCTACATAGAAATTCTGAATTCAGGCAAAATTTCGCTCCATCATTTAAATTGAAAAAAATTCGCTTTTTGCAAATCAAATATTTTAACCAATTTAAACAAAACTTATTTATTTGTAATTTATAAAAAAATACTTTTTGTCTAAATCAAAAAAACAACTTGCTTGAAAATGTTTACAAATATCTAAAAAAATTAGCTGTAATTAACAAAGATGCTGCAATATTTTATTTAATATATAAAACAAACTTTTTATAATACTTTTAATGCATTAATAATTCATTAAAAAAATGTTTTGAACTTTGTATGTTTACACAAAAACTCTAAACACATTAGTGAGAATTACTAAAGAGAAAAAACAGTATTTTGTATAGTGTGCAATATTTACATTAGTTCAAGAAGTCTCCTATAAACAAATTTGTTGCAATTTATATTTTATATTAACTGTACATATACAAATTTTACACACTTTTTGGCGTCTCTCTTGCTGCTGTCATTTTATAAAAGAACGTGAATTACTGCTGTTGTTTGTCTAATTAGCAAAAATCAAATACAAAGATCTTAATTGTTAGGAAGTTGTTAAAAGTGTTTGCGTCCAACCTAACACCAAAAAAAATTTAAAAATACCTGCGTCAGTAAAGATGGATTCAACCATAAAATGTTTTTCAAATGCAGTTTGTAGTCTCTTTTGTTTGGGAAACTTCCAATTTGAATTACTTTAATTTAAATTTTTGTCCGTACAAACTTCAGCTGAGTCGCCACATAAAATATTTCAAAAGCAGTTCTACAGCAATTCTTTTGTTTTTTAGTTTTCTTTTTACAAATGCAATTTTTTGTTTGTTTTTTTTTTACAAATGTCCTTGGAAATAATTTCATTCATTTAATTCATTATGTATTAACAGAAACACCGGTCTCTTACCACTTCTTCTATACAACTTGTTACAGATTTTTATTAATATATCGAATATGATAGCTTTAATATTCCGGAACATTTTTCCGAATGAGTGAATCGTCTTGCAGAAAACTCTCATTCAACAAAATTTTCTCCGTACAAAAATTGTGTCGTAAATAATTAAGTAAACCCGTCTTGTTTTGTACAAAGAGAAGTTAAAATTTTTTTAACGAATTCTGTCTGTGTAGTCGTTTTAAAATAACAGCTCGTTCAAAAGTTTTTAGTTTTAGGAAATGAAATATTCTTTATTATTGATCCAAGATATAAAATTGTATTTCATAAACTTAATTTTCGAGATGTTCTCCCAAATTAATTTCAAGGAGTTGTGTTTCTTGAGGTTTGTGCTATCAAAATACAAACGTAAATGTAAACGTACATCTTTGAAAGGCAAGATGGCTTTACTTATTTATGAACACGAGTGAAGAGAAGATGACATTTCTCAAATTAATTTAAAAAATTCTGCTCCTCCTTTAATTCGGAAAAGTGTCTTGGAATATTTAGCAAAAGAATTGTAAATTGAACCTCTGAGATGATGGAATAAATAACTAATAAGCATATATAGAGGCCACACTAAGTCACACGCTTGTCAAAACTCCCAAGAATGGCGTTTATTTACATACCGCAACGAAGTGGGTTTGAAACAAGAAAGGATTCGAAATTTTAATTTTTTAATTTAAATGTATTTCTTTACAGTTGAAAACAATTTCAATGAATGATTTTAGTTTGTTTTTAGTTTTAAAGTTTTAAAATTATTACAAATATATATTTTTTTATTTTATTGCTTATATCATTCTGTTGTATTTAAAATATTCGTTACATTCCGGCTAAAGCCAAAGAAAATATTAAATTTGTTGCATAATTATTTGAAATATAAATATTTTTCTATAACTTAAAAAACAAACACTTAACATCTCGACTTCTGTCATTTGATCATGTTAAAATTTAATTTACAGCTAATTTCAGCCCTATTGATCTCTTGTTTTGTTTCTTAGTAACAAAATTTATGTTTAAGCTTTTTGTTTTTTTTAGGTTTTTCAGTTAAAATTCCGATTTATTTCTTTTTTTAGTTTCTTCATTTCAAGCCTAACTTTTAAGACAGCGCATTAAATAAAAAAAAATGCTTTAAATTTAACTAAGATATTGCATAATTAAATTGATTGAATTTTGAAAACGTTTCGAGCCATTGCAACAATAAAGCAATAACTCAAAAAAACTAGTGTAACAGTTTAAGCATTTTTATTTATCGGAAGGGTTACGCATACAAGATATTGATATGATATTTTTATAGAATATTAGTAAGATTTTTACACTGAACAACATCTTTCTGAAACGTATGGAAGATATTGAAAACGTGAGACATGAATTCACTTTGGAAACATATTTTATCTTTCATTTATTCAGCTGTCAAAAAAAAAATAAAAAAAGAACGCATAATTTTTGTTAAAAATTAAAAATATTAAAAATAGATCTACAAAAAGCATTAATCATTGGTGTAGTTGTTACTTTACAAGAGCAAACCTAAAATTTAATGTAGTACATTGAAATATTGAAGGCCATTTTGGAACGAGATGATGCTGAAGAATAATTTTTGGTAGACATAAGTTCTGCCGTGTAAGTTGAAATTAATTGGTGTTAAATTTTCCCCTTGTTCCTTTGGAATATTGTCTCATGTCCAATTCTTTCTGACTAAAAATGTTACGACCATTAGCCAAAAATATTAATCACTTTGGATTTAAAACTACCAATTTGTTCGAAAAATAATCACTTTAAATAAAAATAAGTCTGTTTATTTTCGGCAATGTTAGTTTGCTAGTGAGGGAACAAAGAAAATCGATTATTTTGCTATTTTTTTAGTGATGACACTTGAAATAACGAAAAATGTAAGATGTATAATTCTTATGGGAAGATGTTAACATCTTTGCAAATTGATGAAAGATGAAAGATTATTAACTCAAAAATCACATTTTTTTATTATGGGTCCATTGAAGCAAAGTCTCGATATATTTTTTAATAAAGAGTTTTGAAATAGAAAAGCTTTTGAACACTTATCAAATTCATAAGGTCGACTTCCAAATATAAAATTTTTATCAACGAAATTTTTGTACTCGAAAGATAGAAAATTTGTTTGCAGATTTAAATGCTCTAAAAACGCCCCCAATTGGAGAGAAATAAAGAAATAAAATTTTTTACATGAAAATTGTTTCTGTCAGATTTTCTAAAAAAAATGTGTTCCGAAGTGAGTTTGTAGAAAAAGCTCAAAATTGTGGAAATATGTTACTGATAAAATGTGAATTTCTAAATTAAAACTTTATGGTATTTTTGCTACTAATATTTTGAGAAACTTTAATCCAAACCAGTATGTTTTTTCCATCATCTAATCTTTCACTAAATAGCATCTGTATTAACGGTAATTGAACAACTAATGTGAATCAGATGATATGAAAAAATTACTCCTAAAAGATTTCAGCCAAACAAAAGTATGATTTTTCTGCAAGCAGTATTTCAATAGTTGTTGCCTGATTTAAATTTGTAGCACTAAAAAAGTCAACCACACTCGCAGTGTCTAAAGGATAACGCATATTAGAAACCGAAAACATTCTGCTTGTTTTAATTTTTTTATGTTTGTTTTTTCCACTTACATATTGGCAATGCTAAAAAGCTATTCTGGTTTGGTAAAACTCTAAACCCCAAAAATCCCATGACAGTATTTGGTTTTGTAACACTTGCTTTTAATCACGAAAATATGTAAAGAATTTCGTGGTATTGCATAGTAAAAAAATATATATATTCAAATTATAACACGGCATAAATTAATATGCAAAATGTTTTTGCACATTTGCGTTATGTAGGATGTTTTTAAAGCATTGAAACACTGATGGCCAGTAATAAAAGCATTACAAAGGGCTGTTTTATATTAAATTTTTCAAATATAAGAAGTAACATTTATCGTATAAGTTTGAATTATCTTATTAAGAGTAATTGAAACTCAAAATAGCAGATAAATTCTGCAACTCCTAAGAGCAATTTTCGTGGCCAGAATATGAGATGCTGGTTTTCTCTGCATTTTATTTCACCGACTATACGGTATTCAAATAATTTCCGAAACAAAATCTTGACTTTTAATACTAAATACTCACATCAATTAGAATTTGATACATTCAAATTGATATTCAATAAATGATTGGTAATGATTGGCATGACCAAAAAAAGTACTTGTTGAGTTCCAGTTAACACCCCGGGTTGACTGTCGTACCCATCGTAAGGAGCCCATAATGGGACGCACCTCGATAAATAAAGAAATCAATAATAGAGCTACATTTATAAATTTTTCAAGGCACATTGTCACTATGTATTTTAGGCAATTGGTATAAAATAATTATGGTTTATAGCACATGATCAAAATTTTTCCATAACGTAACTCTTGACGCTCTTGAATATTAAAGCAGTTTTATAATATCACACTTATTACTCGAGTATACAATTCTTTTACATTTTTTATATATGAAAGCCCATTTCAATACTTTGAATAGTTGACCAGTTTGTTAGTCTATTATTCTAATAAACTTGTTTAATACAACTTGTAAAGATATTTCGGAATGACATATTTTGCTTTACTGATAATTTTTGTATTTCAATTGAAATACCGCTGACTACCAAATATGCTGGATAAAGCACAGTTACATATTTAAAATTTTCTTATTAATACTTAATTATTTTTAAATATTGTTTTTCTTTTTCAAATATAACGTAAAGCAGTTAAGTTCTACATTTGTCAAAATCTTACCATTTCTCAATCTCATTTCTTAATGTTGCATTATTTTTAATGACTACATGAATTATAACATGCATTTAAAAATAATTTTTACATAATCAACATAATCGTGCTTAGCGTTCTCTTTGCCGACGCATGACGTTTATTAAATATGGTACTGTGGTTAGCAACCACACCTACAAGTGCGGTACTGTTTGCAAATCTATTACAAAAAACTTTATCGCAATTTGTATATACCTGTTAAAAGTTTGCCAAAACTGTCAATAGTTTTTTTTTAATCACGACCTCATATCGTCAGATGGCTACTTGCTTGCAGCATGACACATTGAAATAGAAAACTAGTTATAAATCAATTACACTGCGGAACATGGATGTTGTTGCTCGACATTTGCTGATTATGATAATAATTTACATGCAGATTATGATACAGATTTTAGTGTTTTTTCATCACGTATACATATCGCACACACTTTTGTTTGTTGAGGGTTTTTTGGCTAGTTTATATACATGCATTTTATTGGTGCTAATGAAAAACCATCAGTAGACCTTAAATTATATTTTTGAAATGTTTCAAACCCTTTATCTTATACAAAAACTTTTAAAAAACCAATGAGAATTGAAGTAGTTAGCGCGTTGACTACAAAGTAAATAATGTCTAAGAACATGTGTTCGAGCCCAGCTTCAGACAAGTCATAACCTCCAGCATTTTTTAAATGTGCATTAGTATTCCATTGTATTTGTTGTTGTCGGAGTGTTTAAGTGATGAAGGCATAGATAGCACCGATCACTGAACAGTACTGGCAGCAATTGATACAGGTGTATGCTATCGGACATCACAGCGCCCTCCTTCGTCGGTATTGTAGCAAAATCGCCGGCGAAGTAAAATAATTAATAAAATGGCTACAACAGCTTAAAAGACATTTAATGCGCCTACTTGCCATCAGAGGCGCTGCAACACTGATCTAAAAACTAACACAGCGCGCAATATCAGAGTTGCAAAAATTAAGCTTTCTCTCTTTCACCATCTGTCCTCTCTCACTATCCCTTTCCCAAGGAAGGTAACACACCTACGGGTTGGTAGGCATACTAATTGCCTGAGTGTTACTTCTCATAAAAAAGTATTAATAAGCATATTAGGCTATGAAACTTATTCAAAAATCCCAACAAATAAATTATATTATTCGGTACGAATCTATTTTATTTTCTTTGGAACCCTTGCCCTGGACAGGGAATAAGATAACATAAATGGTTTTTTCCATTTACCTGAGCGTGTATGAGCGTGAGCCAAAAAAATAAGGTCGTGCATGAATGTGCATGAATAAATATTTTTTTTCGTCCGCTTGCGTGAGTGAATTACTTACGATCACATCTCTGATATGAATATCATCTTTTATGCATAAAATTATGTTGTTTCTCTTTCATGTTTGTATAAACAAACTTTGATCTATTTAAAAAAATGTTAACAATGCAAGTGTTTTATAAAGCATTTTATATTGCCGGATTTTGGATTTATTTTTTCGAAACCATCAAATATGGGAGAAAAAAAACGAGAACGCATTAAAAATCGCTCAAATGTTTTGCGCAAAAAGGATTCTTGAATTTTGTAGTGCAAAAAGAATAGTTTTTAGGTAATTGAGGATGAAGATTGATTATGTGTTTGACGTGATTTTAAACAGATTTAATAAAATTACAACAAAAATCAAAATATACAATTTTTTAAATTAAATAATTCATTAATTCTTGAGATATAAGGGAGCGTTTGGTGTTGAAAACAATTTATAGTGTATTCTAACAGGAAGTTCAGAATTTTTTTTCTGAAAGTTTGGGTTGTACTCTTTAACTGTTTCATACAACAGTTTCTAATTCAAAAGATAATGATATATTACCAAAATAATTTGTTTTTTAGTTAAATGTGTGAATTTTTTTTTAAATGTATTTCTATTTAATATATATTAGTTAATGCAAACAAAGTTGGAATAAAAGGTTGTGACTATCACAAAAATATTGGAAGATAAAAGTTTAGATTTCCATTAATTGTGCAACTCAAATTAAATATATATCTTGAAATGTATGTGTATTCATAGTAAAAATCAAGTGTGAAAATTAGTTATAATTAATACAAAAATTTAATTTCTTGCTTAAGTTTTTATAAAAACATATGTCATTATACAATATTTAAAGATAAAAAAATTCAATTTCTTTTTTAATTGCACTTTTTTAGTTTGCCAAATTGCATGACCTTTTAATTGGTTTTATTGCAGTTTTCTGGTTTTTCAACTAATTTGGCAGTGAGTCAATTCACTTTTGGCGACAATTTGCAAGGAAAGAAAATAACTAGTTTTATGAAACAATATGTTAGAAAAATATATCTGCAATTATTTTAATAAAGCAAATGTGTCTGTTACAACTTTTTGCAAAAAAAAAATCAACACCTATAAATAAGTTTCATATATTTTGTTTGTTTCAATATTTGTTGTTGAACAATTGAAATACTTAACAAAAAAAAACATTTTTTGCAAAACGAGAATAAAAAACAAAGAATTTAACAAAAGGAAAATCAGATTTAAATTTTTTAAAACAACGAAAAAATGTCTTTCAAAATATATCGTGTTTGCAGCAACATTGCGGGATTTTCGCCTTATAAAAAATAAAAGATAGTCCTGCGGGTATTTAAATATTCAGAGTATACAAATGTAGTGGTCAAGCCAAAAAAGAATTAAATGTATTTAAATTTGTATGTTAGCCAGTTAAAGGATTAGAGTGAGTGAAAAATTTTATATTCTTATTAATTTACATTGTATGATATCACCGTTCCACATGAAAAATATTTATTAAATATTTGGCATAGAAGCTGCAGGAAAAGAAAATTAACTTTGTTTGAAATTTTCATAATAATTCATTTATCGCTTTTAAAAACAAATATTCGAGGAATTTTGCCCGATTACAATTCCAATGTGGAAACAGATTCACCGACCTTCCAGACGCTCGAATATACCTTAATAATGTGGCTTGAAATCAAAGAGCTATTAATGTTAAAAAAATATATTGTTCTATAAAGTTAAAATTTATTTAAATTACTCATACGCACTTGTACGTCGCACAGTGGCTGAAAATCGTTTTTCATTGACTAAAATTCTGTAACTTTTGAACCGATCAAAATATTTAAGTAATTTTTATTTTATTGTAAAGATATTTAGTTCAGCTTGATTCAGTTTAAATTACATCAAAATCGATTGAGGACTTTTTAAGGAATTCTAGGTCAAAGTTGAACTTTTGAATTTTTTAACTTTTAGAGTGAAATATGGGTTTATTATTTTTTATTATTTAAAAAATTGAATATTTGGAAATTAATAATAATTATAAATAATTTTTGTAATAATGGAATTTTTTTAATGTTACACTTAAAAAAATTTTTACACTAAAAAAAAGTAAAATCAACTGGAGATTTTGCTATTATTACAGAAAAATTAAAAATTTTTTGCTGACAAATTTGCAAATTTGTTTACACTCAAAGAATAGTTACACTTAAAAAAAAACGTTAATAATAATATCTAAAAATATTGCTATTACTAAAGAAAAATTTATTATGTTTTTTTTTTAATTTTAAAAACATTTTAAAAATAAAAACTGCAATAAATTTTAATAGCATTTGTAACAATGGTAGGTTCTGTTTATTATTATTTTTTACTAATACTATTCTTTTCGTACTTAAATAACAATGAAAGGCAATTACAATATAGCGTGAAAGAGGACAATTTCACCTTTCTCCGGGTGGTATACATTTCTTGTTCCTCTTTGTTCCCTAGAAGTTCTATTCCACTAAAGTTTAAATTTGAGAAAAATATAGCAGTTCCATGAATATTCCGTAACGCCCCTAATATTACACGCTAGAGCTCTGACCACTTACAACAACTAAAGACTATAATCCTACCAACATTATAAAAAAGACCGCAGGCCATTATCGATGATAGCTTGCGAGTAGTAACCATTTATTTTTTATAAAAAACAAAAGAAAAACACCACTTTCTGAAATTAAAAAAAACTGTTGAGTTTAACAGCATGCCACGCTCACAATTATCAATAGTTTAACCTAATTTTTTGGCTACCTTAATCTGGATATATTAGCTACAAAAGGGCGTAAAAATTTTAAAAATCGGTGACAAAAAAAATTAGACATTTGGCCAATGAAAAACGATTTTCAGCCACTGTGCGTCGCAAGTTACAGATCACAAAAGCATGACGATTACAATAAGAAGGGTAGGTTTACTTTTGTTAGCGTCATCAGCGGCATGAGAACAAGTCAGCTAGTTTTGATAGCTACGGATGAGAATTTATTTTTTATTTAAAATGTTCTACAGTAGTTTTGATTTAGCTGACATTTTGTTAAGAGCATTTTTAACTTAACTGCATAAGATAAATAATTTCATTCACTTCTCTTTAAAACCATATAAAAAATCCTTTTTTAAGTGCCCCTTTTGTAACTGCGCAAAATTTTTGTCATTTTAATATTATTTTCATACAAAAAATCAACTTTAGCTGCATTTTGACTTAACTGCCCAAAAATAAATATCTTCCGTAACTATTCTTCCTAAGCTTTGTTTGAGTGCATTTTTTACACCTGCATATTTACCATATTTTTTTGCAGTTTGAAAATATTTTCATACAAAAAATCAAAGTTGGCTGCACACATAAAAAAATAAGGAGGCCACTTTTTCAAATAAATATCCAACTAAACCATTTATAATTTAAAAAAAAAACAGAAATAAGTAATAAAAATTGCAAGTTGTTATTATTAAAATTCTTGTCTTATCTTCACAAAAGATCATGCAAAGTTGTTTGTGCAGCTAAGTAGATCAATATGCTTATGTAATGAATTATTTTGCTTCTTTTTACGTAGTGCAAATGAGTTTTTAAAAATTGGAAACATTGAATCAAATCGAAATATTCTTTTAGTTTAAAGTGTGAAGGACGCATTTAAAGACATATAATATTCTTCTGGAGGCTTTTGAGCCTTTCTATGTCACAAAATATGAAATTCCTCATAAACCTCAAATCTACTTTCCATTTATACATAATTTGTTTATATTTCACTAAAATAATTTTAGAGTAAATGTCCGCGTGCGAACCTCTGCATGTTACTTGAAATGTAGAAAACTTTACAAAATGTAGAAGGTATGATATTCCAATAATTCGCTACCGTGAAAACGCGTCGTATGTACTTCCTGATAAAGTGATATCAGTTTTAGTCCTTTTTTAAATATTCCGTACAGAAAATTTTTGCTGCTTGTAGTTTTTAATTTAAATGGAATATTGTTTACATTAATTCAAACTGGGTGTTCTTAAAAATAAAATAACCATTTTCGTTTGGGAGTTTGTATTAATAAACAAGAACAATTTCAAGTTTATTTTATTTATTATTGTTTCAACATAAATTCTCAAACTTAAATTTGTATTTTTGTTTCTTGCCCAAGAGGATGTTGCCGAATATTTTATTTTTAAATGAGTTTTTTTGCCAAACTAGGGTACAAATTGCTTAGACAATGTTAACAAGTTGTTTGTTCTACAAGTACGTTCGATTCAAACCAAAGAAAAAACATACAGTTACTTTTGTCTGCAGTTATTGTGTTGTGTATTATCTCCATCTTACATGTGGTATTTTATCTACAAATATATATTTAAAACTCATTTTAAACTTTTTTATCACCTTTTATATTTGTTGCAAGTATAAAACTTAAAAACAAATGCTGTTGCTGTTGTCAGAGACAGAATCAACAGCATAGCTTTTTGAACTTGGCTAAACTTAATCTTATAAAAACTTTTCGAAAGGCGACATTTTTATAAATTTTACATGTGCAAGGACTTTTTTCTATATTTGTTAACTATATTTTTCACTTATCATGATATTTTTAATTACTGATACCATCGTAAAAACAAAGTAGAACTCTATTATACTTTGTACTAAATATATTTAATAAATTTAATAAATTAAAGTTAATTTAACTCAACCGCATTAAATAAGTTATAAGTATGGTGTTAAAAATTTGTAATATTTTTATAAATATTTTTCGCAATACAAGCAAAAAATTATAATTTACAGTTTTACTTTTATTGTCATCGCAAAAATTACACATTGTTAAAATGAATGGATTTATTGCCTTAAAGGTTTTTATATTGAAAAAAAAAAAATATTTTTTTAGTAACAGGGCCACATTAAACAAATTAAATAACACTTGAAAATAATAAAAGTAAAATGATTTTTTTTGAAATTTAAATAAAATTAATAATTTAAACTTAATATTTTTTATATGGGAATGAAAAAATTGAAGTAAAAAATATTTATATGCATGAAATAATTAATAAAAAAATCACAGGGTATGACAAATATTGTGTCGCACGTTAAAATTTGAAACACTCTGATAAAACATATTTATATATGCAATCCTAATGTTTTTTTGCTAATAACTACTCAAAATTATGAATTATTTATGTATCTTTCTTTATGTAAAATAATTAATGTGTGATACCAATTGGGTTAAATTTTTATTGAATTGCACTTTATCTGTTGCCTTTTCGAAATTTTTATTAATTTAAAATAAAAACTAATCCGTAATGTTCTTTAATAAACATAATCCGAAATCTATTTTTGTCAATAAACTAGATGACAAACACTCAACCCAGCTTCTTAATTGTAGCCACAAAACATATAACTTTCTCCATTTTTACTGGATGTTTTTCTAAAGAAAAGTCGATGTTCATGGATATTCTGGGTGTAAATTAAATTTGTATTATAAATTTTTCCTTAAAAAAATGAAAAATTTTGATAAATTGACTTCATCCCACGATTTTACTGGTTAAAATGATGTTTTCCTAACCATTTCTTTTCCAGTTTAATGCACACAACTTTTATGGTCGTTAACTTATGCCACTCTGTTAGTTTTTTTGTGTTTCCTTTATTTTCGTTTCATTTACAGAGCATTTAAAAATAAGCACTACGCTTTTACCATTTTTGGTTTTTTCTTCTATTAAATGAGCACGAATGTACCATTAACATTACAATCATTTGTACCTTGCATGTTTGTTTGTTGGGGAACACAACTATGTACATTAAATAGTATTTTTTTTTTATTTTTTAACATTTTGGCACGGCCTCACATTGCTGTGGAATACAAGTTTACTCATGTACAAAAATTACAAACATGTCTTTCACACTAAAAGTTGGAATAAATTCTACAAATACAGTGATCACTAACAAAGAGTTTTACAAAATTCGCTTAAATAAATTGGTTATGACAATAAAGTGATTCTCTAGTGTGTACTGGTTAGTTGTTGTATTGCTTATGAAAGCTAAAGTTCACAGCACAGTTATTGTTGGTATTTAGACATATATAATAACTCTGTGAACTTATTATCAAACATTAATCCAAAAATTAAGGGCTTTGACAACGAAGTCAATAGTTGTTGATAACTTTTTCTGATCTTGAACGTAGTAAGCATTCAGAGTAATAGGCATTGATGCACAACACATTATCACGAGCCCAAGCGTGAACTTGATCTAAATCCTGATTTATGTTCATTATGCAAGTAATCAAGTAAATCACTTACGTAGAGGCAGAATACATGAGGACCAAGTATAGAACGCTGCGGAACTTCTCTAATGATATTAATCTAGATGTTAAGTAGAAGAAAATTAGATAACATGCAGTAGTCGAGAAATTAAATATATTACGAAGTTCTGAAATTATAATCAAGTGATCCACTGTATCAAATAATTTACTGTGATCTAGAAGAGTTAAGAAGACCACAATGTTATAATCAAGCTAAGACCTAAGATCTTGTATATCCATTAATATTGTAATATAACTTCTTGCAGCTTTCATAAATCTTGATTGCCTGTCAAATAACAAGTCATTTGTTCACTCATTATTTTCTCAATAACTTTGGACAAAAACGGCAGTGTAACAATTGGTCGAAAATTATTATCACTCTTCAGAATAGGGATAGTTTTAGAAAATCTCCACTTATTCATGGAAATGTGGCTCTCGTGAGAATCGAGTACAATACGAGTATATGGGTAAGGTATGGCAATAGCCTGGGAATTAGAGTTCTCAAAAATATGGGGGAAATGTTATCCATTCCAATAGTATCTGATTTGACTGGCCTTAAGCCAACAAGAACTTCAGTCGATTTTGCAATTCTAATACAATTTGCAACATTTCTACGAGCAGTCATTTAAAGACCCCTAAGATCATCCGTTTTTTATTTCTTCCATCAAGAATATACTTCGTTACGTTTTCTTATTAAAAAACGTTATTTCAGGAGTAAACCAGGGTTGTTCGTTGGCCTTAACGAGCTTAGTCCTAATTGGAACACACTGATCAAATAAACAATTAATAGTTTCCTGCATAAAATCTTCCTGATCATCCACATCTCCTATACTATATATCCGATCCCAGTACATACTATCAATGGAGTGATTGAGTGATGTATAATGATCGTTACGGAAATCACGAAAAGAAATGTAGGTATCCTAATTATTTTTCGTAAAAACTGATTCTGAAAGTTTATCACACATTACGACTTTAGATTCGTGATTTACAAATACAGGATCAATCAAACTATTTTATTTAGTAAGAAAATGTGTTGGCGTACAAATGTTTAAATAGGAATAGTCAAGAACTTTCTTTCATTGGTTCAACTAATGGGTTATCAAATAACAAGTTATTGTTGAAATCACCACCAATGACGATATTATCATATCGAATTGAAATATTATCAAGAGTGGTAATAGAAGGATTAAAATTCATGTTACTGTTAGCCCTATATACACTACCCAATTGCATTTTTCTACCGTGTGAAAAACAGATCTCAAGAGAGACATATTTGATTCACTACAGCTGTCAGACCTTAATTTCCGGTTACATAGTATGCCATCCCGAACATTATTTTCCATTCCACCACCTCGAGACCTAATTTTAATGTTACCAACTAAGACTCTGCTATCAGAATGAAACAGCCTGAAGCAAAATATATCAGATATAGAGTCTAAGACCTCAACCGACAACCAAGTTTCTGATACACAAATAATATCAACAACTGAGGCTGCAAACAAATACCTAAACTCAACCACTTTACGATTTAAACTCTGCGCAGTGAGATATGCATTATTTAAGACCAGTTTTTTGTCTAGAGAGAACTCTAATCAAATTAAACACGCAGTCTTTGGATCGATAATTACCCGAACAGAACATAAATGTATGATACAATTGCACTTTCAACTTTTAATAATAATAAAATTCAATTTATTTTTAATTATGTATTAATTTAACTTATTTAATTTATAATTATTATTAATCTGTATTATTAATTTTTATAATAATAAGTATTGCTCTTTTAAGATTTTGAAAAATACTGCTTGTTCTTTCTTGACTCGGCTGGTCTTATATATATACACATATGTATTATTCTTGATAACAGAATATCAAAAAAGACTACAATAAATAAAGTAATACAAAAACAAAATCAAACATGATCATGCATGCATTAAAACCGGGAGCTGCTAATTTATTTCTTCGCCTAGTTACAAGTCGTAAAAAGGTAAGTAAAAAAAATTTATTTATGTATGTATGAACAAGTGTGTACGCATTGTAAGACAAATGCGTATGCATATGTGATTGTTATTGAAAATACACATGCATGTGTTGGTGTCTGTGCGTAAAAATTGTTGCTATGGAATGATCATGTCGATTGTTTGTTATTGATAATAATATAAGCCATTTTGAATTAATATTAAGGGTATTCACTATATACATATAACTTTTAGAGAGGCAAACATTTGGAAGGAAAAAATCTGGAATTCTCTTTTGTATTTTTATTCGCGTTCACACAGACGAACATGTTTGGTGTACTATTGTTGGTATTCGCTTATTATTTGCGAAAAGCAAATTAAATTTCAACAAAGAAAATGAGCACAAAGCGTGTCGCCGTCTACGATGCTCTGCTTCCCACCCGTAATATACCGCAATGCTTCCCTGTCTAAATGCAGATAAAGATATTGAAAATGATGTTATATAATAAAATTATATTAAAGGTTGATTTAAATTGATTACGTTTTTTTAACATTTTGAGACATTTTTGTGTTTTAAATTTACATTGACGACTTCATATACCAATTATGAAAATTGAACAATATTGAGTACGCTAGTCAGCACTACTATTTTTGACATCATCCAATTCCGTTGCGCTTGGATATACTTTATATAAAAGTTTAATTTTATTGACTTGCAGCATTTCATCGATTTCAGACTTTTTAATGGAAACGCAGCCACGCATGGTAAAAGTACTAAATATAATTTTATTTCTTTTTTATACGAACAGCAGTGCGAAAAATTTTAAAATTGGTTTAAGTAAGGATTTCAATAACGTAAAACCTATTATAGGAGTTAATGCCAATGTGTCTCAAGCGTTAGACAAACTCTATGTTTGTTTTCCTAAAATTTGCCAAAGATTTCATTATCTATAATTTATGTCTGAATTTATTTCTTTCTTTTTCTTAACCTATTTCGCATAGGAATAATTTCCAAATATAATTCTTATTTCATTTTAATGGTTTGAATATTATTATGTGATTTTCATCAATTCTACTTCATTTTTAATAACTTTATTGAAACTTATTTCATTTCACAGAAACAGATATATGCACGACAAAAATTAATAGCAATACTGCATTATTACAGTTTTGACCAAAATCTTTTTAAGCAGATATTAAAAATTTGTGCTTACAACATCAAAGGTCTCCACTATTTTTTAATAACTCATCAATTCCAAGTATAAAAATTTAATTTTAAATAAACTGACCCTTGATGTTTATTAAACACAAATATTTTCTGGAAATTCAGTGTATACATGATAAAGGCTTACAAAATATTATTCGTCCTTCTTCTGTTTGTAAAAACTTTTTCCGTTTACATTGCTGCTTGATAAGTGTTTGGTTCTCTCTCTTTTTTCTAGACTTCATGAATAAAATTGTTGTCCAAAAAGTAAAATCATTTTAAAAGCACTAAATTCTTATTGAAATGTTTATATATTTCTTTTAGATTTTTCCACGAAACTATTAGTAAACAATGCAAATAGCTTGAAAACAAACATACTCTGTTTATAATTAAAAATTGTTGTTAAGAAATTGTCTTGTGCTTTTTGGATGATAGAAAATATTCGAATGGTTTCAAATTGCACAGAGAAGATATATTTATAATTTACTACAAACGCTACAACAAGCTTATAAGCTTATCCCACAATAACAATAAACTACAAAATCGGTCATTATATAAACCAATATATTCATTTCTTTTTCTATTTAGTTTTAAAATTGTAAATTGTCCTTAAAAAATATTTTAGTATTGTTCTGCCTTTATTGGAATTTTTAATCATGTCTTATGCCCTATTTTAGTGCATGTATAGAAATGACAAAAGAAATATTTTGCTTTCGGGTATCTTGTATTTTGCAGTTTTGTTTTTAATACATATTTTGGATTCAAAATTCTAACATTTCTGTGGCAATAAAGAAAAAGTGCTTAAGTCATATTTTGCCAATTTGTAGGAGAGCACTTTCTAACATTCAAGAGGATTTTTAAAAATTTAAAGTTGCCCAATTCATGTTTCTTTTTTCTATCTTAGGAATACATTGTTCTACAGTCTATAATTCATCTATTCGAAATGAAATACACCAGATTATATGTTAAGTTAGGTTATTACTCCGTATAAGTTTACAAGATGAAGATATATAAAAAGCAATTCATTATACTATAATTTCCTGAAAAGTCGTTAAAAAAATCGGAATAATTGAAACTTTGAACAGGTTCACTAAATAATTAAAAGAAGAACCTCAATGACTTCGTTTATTAATAATTGACATATATGAACAGTTTTTATTTCGTGTGTAATTTTTGGCGTGAAATTAAGTAATTTACTGCAGCAAAAATCTACCTTCCGAAGAAGTTAATAAAACGCAGAAATTTGCCAGCAGAATAATTGCTTTTCGAAAACTCTTTTATACATATTCACTGAAATGAAAGCAATATTGACTATGCCGAAAAAAAAATATATCTTGGCGTTCTATAAATGCATTGTTCTCAGGAACTTAGGCTCTGAACTCGTCTTTTCTTATGTTAATGCTATCGTAAAAAAGTTTTATTAATTTTATTTATTTTATTTATTTTAATTACTCTCCGATGACTGTGAAGATCTTTGGCGATCTTTTATATTTGAAGGGTTCAAAATTTTAGCACGACTTGTGTAATATTTTTTAAGAATCTATGACCTTTAATAGTTGAAGTGTTATGCAGCATTTCAAAGAGAATTCACTTGATTTTCACAACTTTTCAAAATGTTTTGACATATTAATGGCATTTACAGGGGACCTTGTATATGTTTTAATGCATTTTGTTTTTTATAAGAACTTCATTGTGGATCAGTCATAAACAAAACTTTGTTGTATGATAATAATAAAGAATTTTGTGATTTTGACTTTTTTCATTGTTGAAAAATGAATGATTGGCACAACGTTCATGTAATTTTAAACCGCCGAACGCGTTTTCAATATGACAAATTTGAGAAGCTATTTTTAGTATGATGAGTATGAGGAAAATGCTGGTACTCGTAAATAATTAGAAGAATACGACTACGGAGATTCAAATTTCATTCCAAATTATGTAGGCTCAGAATCCGGTGATGATGATAAATTTTTTTAATATGAGGTTACAGATATTGGCTTAGGTGGTACTCCATACTTCGTTTCAAAAAATGGCAGTAAATGGTTTGTTGAACCACCAGTACTCATAATGGTGTAAACTTTACTAAGCGCTGACCAGGGCCATGATCTGGTATGGTTAGCGATCCATTATCAATATCCAAGTCTATTATAACTGATGAAATTGCCTGTATCATTATTCGCGGGACAAATAGAAAAGGCCACAAACTGGCTGCAACTTGGAATATTAAAAATCCTACAGCAAGCACCAAGCAATGGAGTCCTTTGTCGGTAAAGGAGTTGCATGATTTTCTCGGCAAATTTCTACATTCCGCATTGTATCGTTCCTTATTCTGAGCCAGTAAAATATTTGTAGGGTGCTATACATTTACCTATTGATAAAGCAGCAATATTTAAAAACCGTTTTATAGATATCACCAAAACTATTCGAATTGGTAATGGAATTACACGTCTTTGGAAAGCAAACCAGCTGCTATTGATAATTTGTAGACGTTGATGATGGCAATTGTTTCCATCTCGGGAACGAACATATAGCGGAAAGCTGCCTAATGAGGAGCGTGAGGTTAACCAAGGACAACGTGTTGTATTACCTCTACTTTGGATTACGTGATCTCATTAGTATACCTGAATTCAATAAATTTATTTAAGAAGTAATTTTTATGTATATTATTATTAGAAATAACTATCGCCTGCAAATTAGCCTAAATGATATATGTAGTAATAATGTACACATCCGCTATCTTAATTTATGAGATCCCCAGGGACCTTGTTGGCTATTGATCGTTGAAACACTTGCTGGATATCGGCGTCGATTTTTTAGTAGAATTCCAACAATTTGCAAAAACTATAAAGGAATCACAAAAAAGAAGTAAAATACAATTATTATCATCATAACTATTTGCATGTTGAAGTATAATTTCTAAAGAGGTCGAAAATATGATATATTGGTAGCAATAATAATATGATTTCTTAAATTTAAATACATATATTGCTAGTGAAGTTAAGGGAAGATTTAATTAATTAAATTATTAGTATTTTTGTTAGCAAACCTCAAAATCGAGCCATAATTAATTAAAGCTCTCAAACTGAATATTCGTATTTGGAAAAATTTTCGCAGATATTCATTTCCGCATTGCAAACAAAGGGAGTCTCTTGCCATCCCCACCTTTTGTTCAATCACCTTTAAATTTTTTCAATACCGGATTACTGTAAACATTTTACTCCTCCGTGTCGTCTGATTGTGATGCTGCGTCCAGCTTTTCTTGAAACTTTTGAATAAACTCTATTTTTTTATTACTCAAAGTAGTGCATTTTTTTAATTCCAATGTTTTCCCACAAAAGTTGTTTTATATCAGCAAAATAAATTCAATTTTTTATGCGATGTGTGAAAATATGTGATTGAAAGTGAATTCTTGACCTGCTGTGAATGCTGTTGAAAATGTTCATGATGCCGTATTATTAGATCATGAAAATGTTTTTACATCAAACATCTTTAAAAATATCAACAAGACCCGCTCAATAAATTTCTTCAGTAAGAAGTCGTTTATCATGCCCCTGTAGCGTCTGGTTAATGTTTCTTCGTTCTCAACGAGATCTGCAGCCATAGCAACGATATTTTCGACAAAACGACCTTTCTGGTGATGGCTACGCCCTGCAAGGAGATAAGCGATATCGATTCTTCGACGCCCTTCTTCCAGAGTATACCGTTCCATTGCTTGTCTGTTTGTATACTGCAGCTCTATAGTTCACAAATCTCAAACATAATTTGACGTACAACAACATTTGAAAAAATTATAACATCTTCGGATAGGTTGACTACTTTTACGAAATAAGTTATTATATTTCAGAATATCCTAATCATGTGTTTTCCCCTCAGAAAAATATAAATAATTAATTTTTCTTTACCAATATGCATCTAAAAATATGTAACACATTTTGTATTGAACTTGTTAACTGTTTTCAATCAAGTTATACTTTTTAAAATTTTGATTTAAATTTTTTTGTCATGCTAAGATGCAATTTAACACATGTTATATTCAATTTCATGAATGTTTGCAAACAATTTTTAGGGCAGACTTTATGCAAAATTTTCAACCATCGTAAAATTCCGATTGTTCTTAACATTATTAATTTCTCCAAAGCAATATGATAAAAGATTTCAATACACATGCAAAATACACATATACGTGAGCCTAAATAAAATTTGCTCAGGCGTATTGTTAAACTGATTTTTGTTTGTAGTAATTTCTAAGTAGTTACTAAGTTGCCAAATTTTTAATTAGAAAGTTCTTAGTCTTTTCATAGAATCAACAGTATTCTATGCATTTATGTGCATGTTAATTTTATTTATCTCTCTCGAAACCAGATGTTTGTTTTTCCAATTTCAGCTTTCAGTAACATAAGAAAAAAAAATATGTGGGAAGCAAAAGCGTTCAAAACACATTGTCTTAATCCTTTTTTGTTTTCTCTATAGAGTTATATATACTCTGACAGTTTTAATTAAGTCTTTGCATTTTAATATTTGTCGGAATATCAAGAAGACAACAACAATTTTAACAGTTAATAAACGTCGCTAAGGCAAACAATTTATATGATTAAATTTGTTTCAGCTACTTGTTAAGCTTGAGGTCCTTTGCAATTTATTTTCAAGATAAATTTATTACAGATATAAACATATTTGCTTAAGATTTTTAAATCTTAATCAACAAATTCAACATAAGAATTCTGCAGAGTCTTCAATATTTTAAGTATTTAATATTAAATGTATCGTTAGATATGTGAATTTTCAGTTAATTCGTTCCTTAAACAATTTTAAATTTATTTTAAATTCTATTTAATTAAGTTATTATATTCAAACGAATGCACAAAGCTGAAAATATATTGGTAAAGGTAAAAAAATTTTAAAGAACTTGGATAGTATTTGAGCTGAGTTACATTAATAAGTGTATTTTAAATTTGTTAATTTCTTATAAATTCTATATGTCGTCGATCCAAAGTCATCTTCACGTACCTTCTAAAAAATTGGTCTTTGGAAAATATTTTAACATTATATACAAAAAAATATTAACTGATCCGAATTTGCAATACTTCCGGAGAACAAATTCAGCATTTTAGACCCGGTTCACACACGTCAGGATTGATTCGTCGAGTCCTGTGTATTTAGGAGAAGCGGTATTATCTCATTCCTTTTGATTTGGGACGATGATGTGTTAAAAAATATGGCAACTAAAATTAACTAATTTTTCTATAAAACCAATTTGAAATCGATTTGAAGGGTCAAGCGGCGCAACAGTTTTTTGTATATACATTCAAGATTGTTTGCTCAAATCTAAAGGTTTTTGTACAGATTTTTGATATCAAAACTTAAGAAACTTTGTTTTGAAAATCGATTAACAAATCATCAGCATTGTTGTCAGTTAAGCATTTTTTCTTCTCTTAGACTTAAAATATATGTTCCAGCTTCATTGTTTATTTTTATTTTAAGTTTAGCTTAAAAAAATAAATGTACAAACGAAAGTACACTGAAAACAAAATCACATTGATAGAAATCCAAATGCGAAAGCTTTTAAGCAATAGCTGGACAAATATTGAGTCATCTGTTAGGTTTTTGGTGAAGGTGCGATAACCTAACAACGCTCTGCAAGAAATTGCATTTATCGGTTTGTTTAATCCAGTACTTAGCAATCTATTACCTTTTAATAACGCTGAGATTGAAGGAATTTTCATTACCATAATAATTATTAGAAACCGAACTAGAATTAAAATTCTTTATTATTAATACTACAAAGCATTATTGGTTTCTGCTTATATATTCGATGCTCTTTGAAAAAGTTAAAAAAATCTGGCCATGATTTTGCAATTACTGATGATTTAGAAAAATTACTAGACTCTTGTTGTACTTGGAAAATGATATATTCGATTCTACTAGCGATGAGGAAATTGTGATACTTGTTATAAGAATAAATAATAAAATAATAAATGTTCATAAAATAAAATATAATATAAATTCCTAAACGAAAACTTTTATATTAATTTTAAAAAACTAAAAACTCAACTTAAATCTATAATGTGAAAGCTTCTTATGATGCTGCTGCATCTGTGCAGGTTTATTATGATCCTTTAATTTTTACCCCCACAATGTCACTGCTTAATTGAAAATCTTATACGTGAGTTAAAAATCACGTATAATCCCATACACACACATCTTAAACTCTTAGAGAACATGCAGTGAGTGTTATGTTGTGTTAATTAAGCTTTCATCTTTCTATCAACACTGTTTCATATTTTATAAAGATATTAAAACTTAAAATATGGAGGAATTAAAAAAACACATTTTAAAAGGTTTATTAGCAACCTTATGAAAATTTTCTTGACAAGTTCCAAAAGACAATGCAACTATATTGAATATAATAAATATGTTGTAACATACATGTTATAATATACACACAGAGAATTGAATGACTAGAAACATAATTTGATAATCAAGCGTAATTTAAACCAATTTTCTTACTACCTGTTTTTACAAAATTAATGCAAAATATAGTGTGCGAAATAGTTTTGTAAATAAAAATAACTTAATGTGTTTTTAATGTTAATAGTTATAGGAAGGAAATTTTGTTATCATTTTATATAAACAGGCCGATAAATAGCACTGTTCGAATTGATTTATGAGTCTGACTTCTGCATGTTGATTTTTGTTTTGTTACTTAAAAAGGAAAAAATATTTGTTTCCAAAGTTTGTTTTAGTAGAAATGAGAGCGACTTTTAAATTTTTTTTGTAAACGACTGTTTTCCTTAAAATTTTATTGTACATTACAATCAAAAATTTTAATTTTAAACACAGGAGTAGTTTTATTTAAAGAATTATTTATGATAGCTTAGAAATACAAAATTATAAGAAAATCAAGTTAAAGATGAATATTTTTGGTAATTTTTCAATATTTTTATGGACTTTCTCATATTAAATCCCCTAATTAGTCTCCCATCACATTTTCGTGGTACTGCGCTTGATAACGTCGCACGAAATCCATAGTGAGGTACACATTTTTTAACTTGATTTCGAATCGGCAGGTTAAAATATGTTTCATAAGCTTTACAAAGTGTAAAATTTGTAGTTAAAGAACCTTTTTTTCTTTTTTTTTTAATGAATTCACCACAAATAAATCAAAATACATCAACATGTTGTTTACATTGTCTTGCCGCCATCCGTAATACACGAGAACCTTTGTCACAGCTGTGATACTCGTAGATTATTATAAACACACCACTGTGCTCCATGCGAGAAAGAACCACTCTATACACTTTTTATGTAATTGCTACCAACTGCTAATTGTAAAATATACTCAAAACAAATAAAAACAAACTTTAAAAGCTAAAAATCGGTATTTGGATGTTTTTCGATATTTTGGATGATGATCGATGCATTAAAATAGAAAATAGAGAATCTATTAGCGAAATCTGTATACGAGAAGTATTTAATAATTATTTGCAAAATCATATAACAGCAGTAAGTAAAATTATTTTTGCTTTCAAAGTTGATTTTTCGAGTCAGGAAAGTTGCGAAAAAATCATAATTTAGAAACAATAAAAATACAATAAAATGTTCCTGGAAAATATAGGTCCTCATCGAATTCTTTTTATCTATCTCTATATCTCGCAAGTACTTTAATCTAGCTTCATTTAACACGAGCAGCTTTTTAAATGGACCAGATCCAGGAAATTCGTGGGCATTCAGGCTGACGTTGGCGTTGAGGATTTCAGGCTATGGCAGCTTTAGCAATACTAGTTTATGGTCGTCTGGGAATATGACCGATCCATGTCCATTTAAGTTTTTGTATATTATTTTAAACTGCATCTGCGGTATTACCAACATTTATGAATTTTTTCATGCTCAAAGTCCTTAGTAAAATAAATACAGGTTTGAAAGGGATTTTTATAAATTAAAAAAAACCAAATTTCAAGCCGAATAAACCAACTCTAACTAAAGTAATTTAATTCGGCAAACTACGCAGTTGTCATCAGATCAATGATCGCCCAGCTTTAATCTCTGAATCATAAAATCCCTATTTGTTATACATATATTCACGAAATTATTTTCTGAACTAAAACAGCCTTAAAGGTTTCCCTCGCTATATAGAAGATTATCTTTGCTGAGTTAATCACTTTTTACCTAATATCCTTTTCTGCAAGCTAATTGGTTTTCTTTTTTATGTTTGTCTCATAAAGGCTCCGCGAAAAGAATACTGCTTGTGAATTGCCAAATTCTGCGATATACAAAGAGAATAAATTCCTTAAACCTTCCTCTGCGCATACAAAATTTATTTAGCGAAGTCTGTATCCGATATAGAAAGACGAGGAAATAGTCATGACCGGTCGAAGAACGTCTACGTAAAATATACAGAGACCACATCTGAAAAACAACACTTAGAGATCTAAATATAAAACACTTCGGGTTAGTAAAAGTATTTAAGGGTCTTAATATTTCTCATGAATATCGAACCCACAATAACCATACTGATAGACTAATACAATGCGGTGCGTAATGATCGGATATCATATTTTTTGGAAACAATTAATAACTTCTTTTTTGAGGTAGCTAGGGACACTAAATTTTGTGCAGATATGGAGATAAGAAAAAAACTCACTTGTAGAAAGTTAGGAAATACTTTTAAATATAATAAAAGATAATAAAAGATAAGATTGATTAAGAAAGTGAAAACTTTTAAAACTCTGTGAAAAAAACCCCTCCATCTATGAAAAAAATCTTTAATATCCCCAAAATTTTAAAAACATTATTTATTTTTTTTTAATATTTCAATACAACAAAGGATTAAAATGACTTATTATAATATATAAGGATCTCCAGTAAATAGTTCAGTAAGTTGTTTGCAGTATTTATAATTCATATATGATATTAATGGATCTGACGTTTCCATCGCTCTATTACATGTACGATAGACTACATCATGCAAGAACAAATAGCCGCATTAATAACATTACTTGCATTCCTGATATTCCAATTATATCTGCTGAATGAATAAGTACATTATTTTGTTTGGATAATTGAAGCCGTTTCGAGGCAAAAATTTTGGATTTTCTCGATGTTGATCGAAAATTGACATTATAATGTTATCAATATAATCTTAAAGTGGAATACTTAAGACTCATTAATTCCAACAATTTCCGAAAAATCAATATGATGTTGCTAACAAAATCCCCCTTTTTTGGTAGATCTACTCGCCGGCCAAATTTTTCCCAAAACTCCTTTTGTATTTTTTCTTTTTTGTCTTTAACGGCTATTTTTTAAAGAGGAGTTCTTACCTTCCAAGTCTTAAGATCGCATGTATAACCTGTATGTCTTCTTTTATCCATATTTCACATAAAAATGGGTTGTCCTGGAAAATAGCAAAATAGAGCAAGTTTGTTAAATATAATAAGTTTTAAAGAATTTCATTCATTGCTATTTAAAAAAAAAATTAGCTCGGACAAATATGGACATTTTCTTAAAAGTTTTAACAATTTAAGAAAGTCTTCTAAAATATCGTTAAAATAAGGTTATCGGCTCTAATTGAATTTATTTCATTAATATAAAAAATTGTTGATTTTAATGTGATCAAAAACATTAAATAATTAGCAATACCTTTATTTTCTATTCTTAATTTTTTTTTAACTTCTTTTGTAATAACCAAAGTACGCGACTTAAAATTGCACGACTAAAAAGCAATAATTCAACACAATTTTGTACTTAAGATAGAGAAATTTTGCAACCACAAGCTTTATCTTTAACTGCTTTGAAGTATTTTCCAAATAATTACAGTGACATATAACGCCTAGTAGCAAGGAAAAATATCTTAATTTTTGCTACCTTTTTTGAATTTCCGACTATTGTGCTGTTCAGCAAAGCGGACAGATATTTTTATGACAATTGATTGTAATGGTGCTCTTCTACAATTATAATTGGCACTATTCAGTTTAATATTAGTTTTAGTCACTATAAATTAGTATATTATACCCTTCCATTATTTAACAAGCTCATATTATTAGTATTTTTCTGAGGCTACAAAAATATATTAACATTTATTTTTCTTATTAGTGAAACGTTTGAACACAATAATATGATTATCGTTACTTAAAATATTTAAGTTTTTTTCATTCTTTATGATTTTAACTTTAAATTCATTATCCCATAACTTTATCCAATTTGTTTAAATTGAATTTGACTTAATATTTAAATTGTTTTCGTTTTCCGTGTGTGTTTTTCTCTAACTTCGTTTTTCATGTTTTATATATTAAACGCTTTGAAGTAAATACGAGTATATTTAAATTTATCCTTTTTAGAATATAAAATATGTAAGAGGGAGCGCTTTAAAATGATCAGATTAATTTAATTTCTGGGATTATATTTTAAATGCAAATTGCAGAAAAACTCTTCATAGCAATTATTTATACTCAGTCAGACTTTTCTTCAATAAATTGGAAGTGTGAATTTGTTAAATCTAATATATTTCACTCTAAACATTGTGCAAAGACTGCCAACGATTGCAATGTGTGGTGCAAACATTGCAATTATTACAAAAACTTTATAATACGCAAATAAGTTCAACATTTGCGGCGAAAGGAATGCTACATAGATACCGCATGTTATATTTAAAAATGCATTTAGCACTTCAATTAAATGATCGCACTCCGGAAAATCTTCTTGTCAACAAAAAGCCGGCTATAGTATACTCAGAGAAGTTAAAGAATCCATGAAACCGCGACCAAAGTCCTGCTAGAAAAGCTCCTTTTTATTTTTCACCACAGTTACTATTCGACATTCCCAAACGAGGAACCAAGGCCAAATAAAGGCCGTCTATGCTAATTTAGTCTGGTATATGTAGAACAAATCATCTTAGGTAGCCGAAGTAGCCCCGTATAAACAGCAATTAAGCATTTTCTTATATTTTTAGCAATTATTCATTTTGATATAGTGAATAGTTCACCATATAGATAAAACTATTCTTCAATTTTTCACTTGATTTAGAGCTCTTTGTTTACTCATAATAAAACTCAAACCAAAATGGGTTGTTGTATATACATTTGCTTCTATAGGCTACCGGGCTGACTGTCTTACTGACAGCGGATCCCTACGTAGGTTTGTAGGACCGACACCCTTCTTTGGCATCTCAAGAGCATATGTCAAGGAGCAGAATAACTCTTGGGATAAGATGGAATTTAATCGCCACTGGGAAGCCCTTCACAGTCTTAGACAAGCAAAACGTTTCATTACTTGATCCCAAAACAAATTCCAAAAGTTACAGCTAATGGACAGAAATGACGTTAGATTACTAACGGGATGGTTTATTGAACACAGCGGTCTCAGACGACACCAGTTTATCATTGGCAATTCTGAGACTAAACTATGCAGACTATGCAATACTCAAGAAGAAACACCAGAGCACATTCTCTGTGACTGTCCGACAGTGGCGTCGTTAAGAATGAAGTTTCTTGTAGGCATCTTTATGGCTCCAAGTGAAATATACAATATCTCACCGTGTAGGGTAATTGGTTTTATTCGTAGCCTTAATATACTTTAGTGAACATTCGGACTGCAGAAAAAATCCTTTGGGCCGCGATGCCTATGGCCTTTGCACAACAAATAAATATTTAGTTGCCACGGGCGATTTTTCTTTGGGTAATAATTTTTTCTACATTAATGGTTTTATTTTATTTAAGTTATAATTCAATACAAAATTCCTTTTATATTAGTTTTTGTAATGCTGAATTTTTCCAACCCAAACAATATGACTTTAACAACTTTAAGAACCATAAAAGTTATATTTATTGATATAAAATATAACGAACTATTTTTTTCGTCAAGCGTTGTAAATTATTTTTTATTGGCTTTATGTAATTTGACACAATAGTTATAATAACACGTAACATAACATTCAAAATGCTATAAAACAGTATGAAATCAATTGTTAAAATGTAACAACATCTGTGCATATTATATAGAAACATGTAAATAGAATTGGTACGAAAATAACTAGTTTGAAAAGGGAAACAATAATGGCATATTAATGAAAAAAAAGAGAAAAAAACTGAATACACTTTTAATTGTAACTAAGTTATTGGGATCAGCAATAATTTTAATGAGTTTACTGTAGGGTATCAAATTCTAGACAAAACTCAATAGATGGAAAATTAGTAGATTTGGCTTGAGTTCAAATATTTAATTTACAAATTAATTTTTTCCATTAAGAATCTTGTAATAAATTCAAATTAGTTTTATTAAGAGAGTATGTATTATATTATTGAAACATTTAAATTATCAGACTACCAAAAAAGGGAAATACCGATTTTAAGGTCGCCACACCATCTCATGAGCGTTCTTTATATAATTCGATGCTATGAAAGTTTCACATTAAAATCTGGGGGCAAATTACGGCATTCGATATCGAATAAAATCCCATAGACAATTTTTTGAATTTGTATGGAAATTTCGTTCGATATCGATTGCCATAATTTGCCCCTTGTAGTCCCTTCTTCTAGTCTCATATATTAATTTACATTTCTCGTAAAGTCTTTATAAAAACGTAAATTGCAAGTTCAAGATTAAACCACAAGCCAAAAAACTAGTTTTCAACTAAGATCTGTACCACGTTTCTGCATTTGTTGCTTTTTTAAAATATTTCACTTTATTTTAATTTGTATGCAGCATATAAGAAAGCGGAATTCAAATCTTAACAAAAAATAGTCCATTTAATTAAAATAAGTGCATACGCACTCAGATTTGCTTCCACAATTGCACGAAAGAAACTCTGATATATTTTTAATTTTTTGTATTTGTGATAATGTTGACTTTTATAAAATGATTATTTGGTTAATTGGTGTCGCAATTGAAACAAAAGTTCTCAATTTACGAAAGTTATGATTTATATTAAATAAGTTATGGGAGAAACAAACGCACTACATCTTTAATTCCAAGCAAAGGGTCCTTTGCATCAACTACCAAAATCTGGTGATATACAAGAGTCAAACGTCTTCACTATTTACCATCGATGCAGCAGTAAATTCGTTACCTCTTCCGATTCTGCTTGTCTTGAACGATGTCATTTCAACAGCACAAACTGATGGTGGATGCCATGATATTATATATCAAAAACGTCCATGATCCAGTCACTTCTCCAATCTGAAATATCAAAACATTAGTAATATAAAAAAAATAATTTTGACGGTACCCGTAGTTCTTATGAGCTTTTTGAGTGGTACCCATTTGTAAATTTAAGTTGCTCAATTTTCAGACAAATTTTCACTTCAAAAAATAAATACACATCGTTGGCTTAATACAAAATGGTAAATTTTATTTTCTCAACCGCATTTTTAATATTTTCTGGCATTACACTTCGAAATACACAAGAAAAGCTCAGAAAAGCAATATAAAAAAATGGAAAAATTTTTATTTTTGTAGATTTTAATGAATTTTTACGCATTCTTTTGGATCTTATGAGAACGAAAATCAGTGAGAAATTGTACATGATAGATGTCCTATTCTAACCTTTCATATCTCTGCTCTTAGACAGTTCTGCTATGTACGTCTGAAATTTTCTAGAGACTGGACCCAATATGCACCACTAATATTGATCAAGCACATTAGAGGTTTTCTAAAAAACCAGAGTTTTAGCTTTGAAAGTATTAAAACTGATCAGTTTTGGTTCGTTTTTGGACATGCAAAATACGTATGTACATATAAGTAGGTACAGATATGTATGCGCAAACTTTTATATCTATTTATTTTTACTAGAGTGGTCGAAATTCGGCCGCCAGTTTAAACGTATACCTACTTCAGATGTATTCATTTAAACTGAAAAAATTCCTATTTACTTATTTCCTTCCCCACGAAAAAAACAATAAGCATACCAACACGCACATTTACCAAAAAAATCTTATTACTCATTAATATGTATGTAGGTACTCTAAAACAATATACATAATCGCTTTGCTTTAACCAATACTCACATAAGTGAATACGTGTACTTGTGTATTTTTAGCATTTGTAGTGGTGTCAACTTTAAGAGCCTTTTATTCCTTTAATACTGAACGGATTTAAATAATATGTAATCGGCTCACAAAAGATCAAGGATGTTTACCATTTGATAAAAGCATGAACAAAATCGGTTGGCAAACAAAGGAGAAAAGGGGATCTAAAAATTTGACTTTGACTATTTATATATAGATTAAAAACGAATCAGGTACTTTTATTGAACGGGGAAGCTTTCGGTAATTTATGGAAAATTTAAGATTAAAAAGAAAGGTTCTTAAAGCATTTAATGAATAATCGTATAATCGGAATCGTGGTTTAAACGAAATCGTGTTAATAAACCAGGGGAGAAAAGCGGATACGTTCCATTGTTTCAAATAAACATTTGTTTAATAGATATAGAAATAAATCGTATATACATGTTGTCGTCGAAAATCCAAAAGTACGTAACATCACTGTTTTTAATTTTACAGGAGAAGCAAAAACCCTTAGTAAGTAAAAAATATTTCAGATATAGAACCAATTAATGAAATATGGAATCAAGACTGAACACCTAATCTAATTCAATAAAATTATGATGATTTAATGTGATTTCGGGCCTGTCTCAATCATATAATAATGGATTCGGGTAAAACTAAATTTTTTTATTATTAGTTTATTTCATTCGACAATGTATTCGGGTAAAACTAAAGTTGTTTTTACTATGAGTAACGATATTGTATATAATAAAGTTCTGAATTTACAATTTCAATTAGTAGTATGGCGAACTTGCATTTAAGTGTGGAATAAGTTTAACAGCCTGCATGTCCATACACAATAGTAAGCATAAACCTTCCTAAGCACTCTCTATATCATTTTATTTTATTATATTTTCTTTTATAATGTTGATTTGTTTTCTATGGCTATCAACCGCTCCTGTGAAATATTTTTTGGTTCATATGATATACAAATAATATATTATTTCTGGATTTGAAAATGGATAAAATACGATATCTTAAAACTTCCATGAATTTTGGGAAGGATACAGAAGAAATTTAATTTTCTTTGTGTGAATCGCAGTGCTTAAAATATATTCAAATACAAATATTTTATTTTCATTTCTTACCCCAAGTTTAATGATACGTTCATTTGATTTATGGAAATAATGCACATTTTGATACGTTATTTTGAATTATGGTTATAAAAGCGTTATTTTTTATCACAAAAATCTAAAATTTGGTAGAGACATGTAAGATAACCTAACAAATCATAATTAATCAAAAATTCGATTTTGATTTTTTTGATGATACGTACTTTTGGATTTTCGACGCCGATACGTATGTGTTTAAAATAAAAAGTTCATTACACAATTCTTGAAAATATTACAACTTTAAAAAATGCTTATTGAATGTTTTTTCCATCACTGTATAAGTTCACTAAACGTAAAAGTTTGTTAGTTACTCATTATCGTTACTTTCTTTGGAAAAGATTTTCTTACTTTTATGTTGTTATTAGATGATAAAAACGATAACACACGTTTTTTGTCAATCCTCATATATTAAATTTTGTGGGCCGATCTTCAGATTAGTTGAACCTTAAGAACATTTTTTATTAACTCGTAATTTTTATAAATTTTTGGAGCAAAAGCATTTATCATACATATATTTTTTTAGGAACAAATAAAAAAAAAGAAAAGCTGATTATTCCAACAGAACTAAAAGATTTAAGCAACATTCTGAACAACCTTTAGTTGTCCGCTACAGGTCTCAAGTTATACTCAAACTTTAAAAGAAGGCTCAAACTTGTTGTTTTATTTCAAGTTCAAAAAAATTGTCAGGTATATATACATGAATTAAAATTAAAATTTATTCAAAAACAAATAGTTGTTAACCAAGTGACGTCTAAAAAATATAAATTTCAACAGCGTAAGGGCAGAATTAGTTCGACCGTTCTGTTCTGTTACGGATCAGCTGTTTTGTTGCTGTTCAATTGAAAAACTGTATGTGTAGTTTGTTGTTACTTTTTCGTTCTGTTCTGTAGAAAATGGAATAAAACGTTAAGTGACAGCTAAGATTTTGTTTTTGTGGTGTAAAATATTAATACATTTGTAACAAAAGTCAGAAAATTTTATTTCAATTAAAATTTTTAAATATATATATATTTTTGTCCATATTGCAAAAATTTACAAAATTCTTTCCTATAATTACACCGTCCGAATCCGAAAGTTCAAACAGAAAAAGTAAGTAAGAAATATTTTCTAAAGAAAAAATGGCATAGAACGGCAAAGAAAATTAAAAACTAATGATGCCTTAAGTATTAGAATTCAATATACAAATAAATGTCTATGCTATGTGATTGATTATAATAAAAACAAATAATAAAATAATTAAGTGAAAATAGAGTGCCCAACACTTTTTTATACTCCAACATTAGAAATTCACTAAAGAACTTTAACAATTCTATCTGACATCATGAATACCAATACTATTATTGTCTTTAAATGTGCATGAATGCTGTCAGCTTATTTAAAATATTTATCTTTTTTATTACATCCGAAATAGAATTTATCGTTTATTTGAAGTTATTGTGCTAAGCAAGAGTCTTTAAAATCCCATTTATAAGAATTAAGGATGTTTTGCAAGTTAAACACACACATTTAAAAATATAAATATCCTGGTCGCAAATAAATTAAATCAGCAAAACAAAAAAAATTTCCTCCAATGCGCAGACAAATAAAACAGTTGCAAATTAATAACATACATCGATTAAAGTTAAAAAAAGAAAAATACGTTATTTAAACTTTGTGTATTAAAGGAAAAAAATTTAAAAAAAATTTTCAATATTATAATGTTGTTATAAAAATCTTTATAAAATAAATGAAAAATATTTGGTATAAAATATTTTAAGTAAAAAAACTTCTTCGAAAAGCAGAAAAGTGCTAAGTATATCTATTATATTTCTTATATACTTTATGCAAGTAGAAAATCGTTGGTTAATGTTAAATGTGTTTACAACTACATTTATTACATTGGGTTTGGCTTGCGATTTTTCAAGCATTTATTAAAGAGTTACTGGTTAGTTGCCAAAAGGATCATCTTAATGCATATTCATATATAGACTTTAGTACCCCCAATAACAGTGCATAGTAAATTTTAAAAATAGTAGTTTTGTAATTACTGAAATCAAAAAAAAAATTACCTCCAGAGATTTTAATTCAAAAATTCTACAATTTATTATTTATTGTTTATGAAAAGTAAGGAGAGAGTTATATATCAAAATCAGTCTGATGGAGAGGTAAAAGTTGTGACTAACATTCTCTTTAATGCCGACTTTAGTATTCACTTTCAAAAATAAAATTAAAAACATACGCATATACGAGTATTCATAATCAATATTAATTTTTATTTAAGTCTGATCTATTGGTAGTTGCTGCCTAAGTTATTCGTAGTCTGTTTAGTTTAGACCCTTAATTACTGACATGGGGTAAACGTACTTTCAAATTAAAAAAAAAATCCTTCAAGTGGCCCGAACTTTTTCGTGGCACTAATAATTCCTCCTTACGACAAAATTTGCATTTTAACCGATATCGTTTCAGGGGAGCGGAAAGAGGTAGTGCTGTTCACAGAAAAACCTGCGTCAAAGGTGATGCAACAGATATCAAAGGATTGTGTATAACGGCCACAATATTTTAAAATTTTAAAAAATATTGAAATTTGTATTTTCTGCTAATTTTTTAATTTAGTTTATTTTCTATCTAATACGATATTAGAAAATAGTGTTTCTTGAAATTATAGAGGTTCAGATATTAAAAACTAACAACTGAATAATTTTGTTTGTCTATGTATTTAGTATATATTAAAAATTGGTTGTAAAGTTTGGGGTCAGAGAGACCACGTGCAAGCAGTTATGTACATTTATTAGTACGATAAATTTAATTAAATCAATTAAAAATATGATAAAAAGAAAATATATTGATTATATTGAAGTGATAACGAGATCTTACATTCACAAGAGAAAAGTTAATTTTTCAAATGGTTGACGCTGAATTTTATCCACGATACAGATTTTGTACAGAATACAGAAAAATTCGTTATTAATACACCAGTTTTTCAAATTAGAAAAAAAAACAAACACCTAATGTGATTCTTACAGTACGAGTACGATATTGATATAAAACATTATAACGCTTCAGAAAATGTTGGAAACCCAAAAAGGAGAAAGCTAAATTTCCTTTCTTTAATACTAAATGTATACCAAATATATATTCACTGAAATAAAATTTCTAGTTTTTACATTTCATCTTTTTTCTATATTTAGCAGGGCCGTGTTTCTTTTAGCGTTTAACAAAGTTAAATCTCTTTAACAAGTGTCGACTAGGCGACTATAAGTACAAGTTAATAGCTAAATTTGAGTTATGTCTGAACTGATTTTAAATTAAAAGTGTCACAATAAATTTGCCCCTTAGTGTTTGTATTTAATTTCAAAGAAAAAATTATTTGAAAAATCGTAACCCATGTTTCCTTTTTAAAAATAAAATTCAATGTTATTCAAAATTAGTAAATAGTCAAAAATTAAAAAATTTTACCACCCAACACCACATAAAAATAATTGTTCATAATAACTAATTTATACTCATATGTAGTATTTATGCTGTAATGTCAGAAAAATTTAACAAAATCCCTACATGTCTCGAAAAAATTCCCCCTTTTTCGTCACAGTTTCCCTACTCTAAAAATTCATTGATTTTATGAAAAAAGAAAATTTTATTTAGGGTTTTAAAATTTTGTACATCACCAGACAAAAAATTAAATAATAATCATGTCACGTTTTTCATGCTTTTTGAATGCAAAATAGACATTTGCATATTTTTCCAATTTGTCCCAAGAAAAGCATTTTTGATATCACTTGCATTAATTTGCATACTACGCAGGCAGGCAGAGACGCAGCTTCATGTATGGTCTCCAAAATGCAATCATTAAAAATTCTTTACCCAAAAAAGTTGTATATTGTATATTGTTAACTCACTTGATGTAAATTTCAAAGCCATTTTACTTAGAACTACATATATACGTAATATGTAGTATTTTTCAAAATAAACTCATTGTCTTAATTAATTTCCAGGCGCCCTCTCAAACCAATTTAATGCATTCTATGTACCCAAGTATGATCAATCAAAGCCCTGTAATACCAGATAGGGATCTTGGTAAAAGGCTGCTATATATTATTGCGGCAGTTTTATAGAAATAAGCAACGCGAGCACTGTGATGATGAGGTAGAGTCGATATGTTATGCAAATGATTTATTTAAGAACTAATCAGTAAAAACAGATTTAGCATGCATTAAAGATAATTCTGAATGTATTTGCCACAGTTAACCAAATTAGAAACTAAAGGAGTTCCTTTACATGAAAACTTATCCGGCATAGAAGACGTAAAAGAAAAACTTCAAAATATTACGAATAAAGATATTTATTGAAAAACTTAACAAAGATTTTACCCGAAGATCCCTTCATTTCGAAAACTTGAAAAAACATATGATTATACTTTTTAATAAACATTTGTTTAAATAAAACTGATTAAAAATTATTAGTCTGCGTTTTTTCGGGAGCATATTTTTGAGCTTATTTTAAAGATTTTTTTTTGGAATATTTGCATGCATATTTTAATAATTTCTATAAATATTTAAACTTGTAGTGATAATAGTAAAAAAAAAAAACATAAATTTGTAATTTTGACAACTTCCAATATCTGCCTTTGTGGCATCATAGTCCTCAGATGAGTATTCTAATTATATTTCTTAAGAAATTATTTAATTTTTAGAGGAAGTCTATTGACCCAGTTAAGAACCATTTTTTTATAATTATTCGCATTCATTGCTAATATAGATATCTTAACTTTTTAAAATAAAGATGTGGAGATCTTAGAAGGTAATCAAAATCTTAATTCTGATTTTTTTTAATAAAATTTTATTCAAACTAAAAAAATTTAACCCGGAATGGAAAAAATTAAAGTTATATTTTTTTTAATATTAAAAATAGCTTATTATATATATTTTGTAAAATCCTTAATTTCTATATCAAACCAAAAAAAAAATTACAAAATATTTAAATTTGTTTATATTTTTCATAAAATTCTATTTCCAAAAAATCGGACATTTCTTCGCCTTTCGTTGTCTCTATTTATTATTTAGCAAAAGATGGCTCTTATCTGTATGAAATATGTCGGGTAATACTGTAACAGAATTTTAAATTTGGATATTTCTATGTATTACCACTTTTCTGGGGTGTTTTACGCAATTACAAGGCAATATAAAAGGAAGAAAAAAGTTTTAAAAATTTCCTACATTTGCCTTAAAATGATAAATCTGTCCCTTTTCCCTTCCCTTGAAATTTTGCAACGAATTCCCTACAAAAAGCGAAAATTCCGTACTCTTGGCATCCAATGTATGTATGTTTAAAAGTACAATGTTTATTCGTACATACTGCATAAATTAAGGCACAGAAAAATTATAAATGTGAGTATGTACATATACATACATACGAAAAAAACCATCTTTATAAACCAATTATTTTACGTCGCAGTATTCCTGTAATAACTTCCGTATATATGTGTAATTATGTACATACATGCGTACATACATGTAAAAGTATTATACAAATTAATAAAAATATGTATGCTGTATATCCGTATAAACAAATATAGCATGTTTATAAAAGTTGGTTCGAAAGTAAAATATTTAGTGTCGACATGATTGACAGTTGTAATGAGTAAGTACAAATCCACTTCAATTATAGGCCCCATAATTTTTGGACTTTTTATGTGTATTAGATGTACCACAGTTAACTTTTTTTTATTATATCAAACTTAAATGTACTGCCATGTGTTGAGGATCAGAAACAGGCTCCTGGTTGGTTTACAGCTAGCCAGGAGTGCTGAGTGAATGAATGGGGTTATCAAAACTCAAATGGTGAAGGAGTTCGAATCAAGATAAAACGGGGGAGCTTTCTACCTCGGTCGATCTTGCGTGAACGACTCTAGGTCATTGCGGCTAATGTATAAACGTGAGATATTGAAACAAAAGAGAAACCAGATAAGAGTAATTTTTAGCTTTTGGTCTCAAGTCTCTGAGTTAATGTGTATGACGTAATAGACTGAGGCGACATAAAAATCTTGAAAGATGATATTTGTTGACTGTGCCTGGAAGAAGTCATGACAGAAGCGCCTGTTGCGTCACCATCTTTAGCTGATATTACACTGAGAATCACTGGCTGATGCATTAGATGTGCGTGCGATGATTGAACTCAACCTAAATTAGTTGCTAGCGATGCTAAAGACTACGTGATAAGAAAGATTATCGATCGGTAAACTTTTAGAAATCATTAAAGTTGAAAGCAAAGGCAGGAGCTGGCTAGTGTTTCAGTTGTTGGTAGGTCGACCCAATGGTTGACAGAAGAATCGTCAACTGATGCACAGGAGGGCATTGGATCGGTCTGTTTCGGTATTTCCCCTACATAAAAAAAGTCGGAAAATGTTCCCCTTGTATATTTTTACGCTGTATAAATCTAAACAATCTGATGAATAATTAGTGTTGAAAAATGTTTTAATTTTAAAAAGTGCTTGATAACAAAAACAATATCAATTTAAAGTTGTAAACAAAATTATGCTCAATATAAACAATTTCGTACAATAGTTTGTAAAAAAACATTCTTTACAAAAAATAACCTTTTTAAAGACTCTTTTATGTAAAAAAAAGCGTTATACAAAATGCTGTTTAATTAAAATGCCCTTTAAATTTTTTTCCCACTTATTATCATTGAGGAGTATTTTTTAATTGAAATTAAACAGAAAACCAATAAGTAAGCTACATTCGTTTTTCTATATACTGAAAAACTAAAATCTGATTTGGTTGGCAGTGAAATAATAAGCAATAGCATAACTGCTCACACAGTGAACTTAAAAAATATCGTTTGTTTTAAAATGTTATGAAATATGGAACACAATTTTATTTAATCACTGCAGTTGCATTGTTGCTTACTCATTTATGTTGTATTCTTTATGTATGAATAACGATATTAATAAGCAAGATTGTCGTCTCCGATTAAATGACTGTTGTATGTGATAAAAAGTTTCAGCAGCACGCTGCCATGGGCAAAATATCACATAACGTAACAGATACTTTGAGTAAAAGAATATCTCGTTCTGAGGATGTTTAAGTTGACTACCAATACATTTCAATCTGTTCTGTGTGACATAGCCATCACAGAAAGAAGCCTCTCAGGATTTCTTCAACGGCGAAACTTTCTCAAAAGAATTGTTTTTACGAAATATATCCTCTGCTGATGTAAAAAATATTAAAAACCTATTAAATTGAAAAACAAAGTTTTATCTCTAATGTCAATAAATTATAGCTAATGCATCTCTTTAAAATCTGCAGCAAAGTATGTTTTAATAAAAAAAGAACTTGTGATGCCGAAGACTGGATCAATCGACCCTATTCCAGATTTAATTAATAAGCGGACAAACACTTACATACATTTGATAAAAAACATTAGCAAAGCAACATTATACAAAAGTGTTGTTAAAAGTGGCTATATTTGACTGCTCAGTACTACTCAATACTTTTTCTATTGAGCACTCGATACTACTTAATCCTTTTGACGTTTTTTTTTATTTCAAAATAAAAATATTTAATAAGTCAAAATTTTATTTTATTTTTAAACGTACTCCATAAGAACTCATGGATTAGCAAATTTAATAATCCATTAAAAATATCTAACTAAACGGACAGTCTTATTAATTGTTGCAAATGATTAAATCATTTGCGCTTAACTTTCCTCAAAATCGAGTTGTATTAATTTAAAACATTTTCAAATAAAATTTTCGTATTTATAAAGATCAGGCTTATAGTTATAGGATAATTCAGGCCATAAGGAGTGTTGTACTTCCAAATGGTGCGGAAGTATTGGAAATTGGTCCAGTTTGCCACTCTTGGTGGTTAGCAACTGCAAATACGTTTTGTCGCTTATGGGTTTTAAAACAAGACCCTAAAGACAATAACTTGATGACGTTACAAGATCCTTTGGAGGGGAGTTTACTACCCCTGATGGTTTAGAATTAAATCAAAATTCTCTTGGATCGAAGGACCTCGCCACATTATTTTTCAATTGAAGCTCGTAAGATCGTAGAAGAAGGCAGTAGGCGATATTATTTTTCCAATAATTCAGTGTTCATCATGGTTTCCATTTAGTGAAATGGTGCTTCAGAGACTTTTATGTTCGGAGGACAAAAAGAAGGAATTGCGGGGATCAAGAAGATAATTAAATTAAGGAATGAAGATAATGATACACAAGAAAATCTGTATGTTTCGTCTTGGCTAACACCTTCAATAATTTTAAATTGATATATTCCTTTAGAACTAATAGACTGGTTAGATAAGAAGTAAAATATATGGACCCCCACTTGCATATAAAATCAAAATATTATATACATATAAGAAAGTTTGTTGAAGAGCCAATGCGAATTCCAAATGGCAGTCCAAAGACAGGTGCGTGAAACAAGTAACAGAAGCTTTTGGGAAAGTATTTATTCTTGAGAAACGGGACGGCTTCATTTGAGCTCAGGAAGCAAGCAGAATAATGATGTCTAAAAATTAATCGAAATAATATTTGAGAAATATTGTTGGTTAAAGCTATTTAAATATTTTTTAGTATTTTTTAATAAAGAACAAATAAAAATAAAAATACTTTGTTCCTTTGGAATATTGTCTCTTGTCCAATTCCTTCTGACTAAAAATGTTACGAACTTTAGCCAAAATAATAATCACTTTGGATTAAAAAAAAAACCACTAACAACAAAATTGTTCGGAAAAAATAATCACATTAAAAAAAATAAAATAGTTTAAGTTCACATGAGCTATTTTTTGCGTTTATAGCACAATAATTTTTTTTTTAAATTTCAATATACATTTCTATCAAACGGAAATTTATCAAGGTAAATGTTTATAAATAATCAAAAACCTTCCATATTAAGATAAAACGCTTTAAAAGGCATATTTTTTTTATCAACAAGGCATAATGTTTAATGCATGTTTTAGTATAAAACTTTAACGCTTATGCATTCTCAAATAAAGAATATATTTGAGGAAAATACATATTGTAAAGCTTTATTAAAAATCGGCGTATTATAAAATCTGAAAACATATGACAAAAAAATTGAAGACAATTATCTGAATTTTTCAAAGCATTCGTTCATTAATTTCGCTCTATCTCACACCTGTGTTAACAAATTAAATAACTAAATGTTCTTCCCATAAGACCTGAGTATGCAAAAGATTTATATTAAAATCTGACGTTTGGTTCTACATTATTAACTAAAACAATCGTAATTTTTGAAAATATATGCAAATTGGCAAAATACTTTATAAAATTTTGATTGCACAGTACACTGATGACTAAATTAAATTAATCAAAAGTTTTTTAGAGAATACAGGAAAATGGTTGTTGTTCCAGTGTTCAAACACTTTACAATAAAATAAATAACAAAATTAAGTTCAGAAAAAAATTAAAGACAAAGATAAATTATTGTTTAAAATGGTGTATGTTAAACTTAACAACACTGCATTACGGAACGTAGGAATTACAAATGTTAAAAAATACGCTGTACATCTCTGTAGTATGAAATTTTCGCTTCACTTAACAGCTAAAAATTTAAATTACATTGTTTTTAATATCGCAAAATAAAACTTTGTATTCAATTGATCTAACAGTTTGAATCTGTTTTTCAGAATCAACATTTGTAGGAAAAATGAAATGAAACGAAAAATCTATGAATTAAAATTAGGAATAAAAAAGTAGCACTAACAAAATAAAAGAAATTTAAAACGATTTGTTTTTCATTAAATGGGAAATATGCAAAGTTCAATAGAGAAATTAAACTCTTTTGTTGTTTATTGAATTGAAAAAGAATTCTCTTGGTTAAGCACAAACTTAAAAAGTTAGGAACTTTAAAAGCAAATCTAGCTTTTACAGGAAAACCACTAATTCAACGTTTGCTACCAAATCAAAGCAATCTCGCATATTGGACACATAATAAATTTATTTATCTTCCTTTACAAATAGTTGGTAACGAACTACTATTAAAGAAATAATATAATTTTATATAAAACTTCTACTTCGCTTTCATCCACTTGAAACTCAGTTTGTCACAGCAATACAGAAAAAATATTATCTTATCTGCGTACATTTTCTACAATTGAATAAAAAGAAGTATCAATCAATTAAATAGTTTTTTTATTGTACCTAAAAAAATTAAAAACAAGAAAAATCGTACCATTCTATGGGTCCTGCGTTGCCTTTTTTTAATTTTAAATGTGGTGTTCTATAAAAATAAACGAATATCTAATACTACAAGTATATGAAATAAATATTTTTTTGCAAATAAACTGCTTATTAGGTTTTGTCATCAGTAGTAAAACATATTTATTCAAAAACAATTTGGTTAATTCATAGTTCAGTTCTTACAGTAAAAATGTTTCTGTTGACCTGTTACTGCTTTTTAAAAACTTTTAAGATCAATAATAGGCTTTGATTATATTTTTTTAATTATCTTTTATAGTTTAGTGAAAATTGTTTACAACATAATAAATGATAATTTTCTATGCTGTCATGGAGATTATCAACATTTTGCGAATATCAATGCGAGAAAAACTTACATAAATTGTAAATAACATTAGATGAATGAAGCCAAAAGATACTAACTATTTTTAATGTTTTTTACAAATTTTTATATTATTTTATTTTCTAACTACTTTTATCGAAAACTATTATTACTTCTATTATTTACCTCTTCTTAATTTTATCAGCGTATAATTATTGATGTACTTGGAAAATACAATAAAAGCCTGTGATATATAATACTATAAATAATATAAAATATTAAGTTTTAATAGCAAAAACGTATACGAGTATGAACCACAAGCTGTGCCACGCGGTGATTCTTGCGACTAAAGAGTATGTACTTTTCTTCTGCAGCCTTTTTTTGTACCTCGTCTATGCAAAATTTCGTAATGAAAAAAATTAACCTATTTAATTTTCTGACCTGTAAGCTACTATGGAAAATATCATGATGATCCTTCGTTCTATGAAAAACTAAAACAAATCTATCCCACGTAAATAACACATTTCCCCGAAATAGAAAGTAAATTATGTAGTATTTCATTCAATAATCTATCTTTGTGTCATATTTCATCCAGATCCGTTCAGCCGTTCTGGTGTGATTTAGCAACAAACATCCGTCCATCCATCCATTCAAACTTTTTCATTTATAATATTATTTAGATTAGATAGACTAGTAACAAAAATTTCTATTTAATAGTTGTATTCATTAATAACGCTGCGGGTATTCCGCCGATATTCCGAGAATGGAAAATTAATATTTGTTATTTGAAACGTATTACGGCCCTGAACAAAATAATTTCACATTTTTTTCTTACTGAAAAATTGCTTCCTTTACCAAGGCACGCCAACTCAATCAACTCAAATGTATTGTCAACCCATGTGTATGCAAATTAGTGTCGTTGTCGTTTCATATTGTTTTGAAATGAAATTTTTCTGGATGCAACTTCTATACTACACAATGGGACGATTCATTCACCGGAAAATATTACATAAGTCTGCCCGACTAAAAATAAAATAGCTTTCAAATGGCGTTTTAGGTGCCACACTATTAAACAAAAATAATGCACAATGCAATCTATTATTTTAAAAAATACTCTGCTTTAGTTTTTTTTAAATAGAAAATTGAGTATAAAATAATAACGAATAAAGGAAAAGTTAAAATATTATCACAAAGACTTATCATTTTATGAAAATTTTCAGAATATTTACAAAATCGTACGATTTGCCAAATAAATCTGTCACACAGTTGCATTTTTAGTCCAAAATACCATACCTTTTTAGCACTAATGCCATATTTGGCAGATCGTGCGATTATGGAGAATAGTGAATCACGGCCTTAAGCAACATTTTGGCTTGGGAAGGCAGGGCTTCGTTACGTATAAGTGATCAGCAATGAGTAGCGAAAAAGTGAATACGAATATTAAAATACTCATTATGAGGATGTGTGTTTACTCTATTATCTTTTTTACTGTCATTTTACTAAGGCTTAATAAAGAAATATGTATAGAAAACCACATGGATGAGTTGAGTATTATAAGTATTTTCCAGAAATTATAAATCAAACTCACCTCATGAATGTGAATATGGTATGAGTGTGATGCCTACGTCACAATCACATTTATTGCAAGCTACACTTATAAATCACCGTTATCGTGAGTATCAGAGTAAATCAGAGTAGTTGAGTCTAAATGATGCCTACTCACTTATATTTAAAAATTAATGAGTCAATATGAGTAACGAAATAACGATGCATTTCGATCACAGTTACGTATAATTACGATTAAATGACGTATGAGCAATAATTGGAATTTTATTTTATTTATTAAGCTTAGTACTCTGCTCAAATTTGCAATACATGTTGTACAACATTGATTATTTCGTTTGAAAATTTTGATAACTGATCAGTGGCGACAATACCACAATTTATAAAAAATTTAGCGGTTTCATTGCCTTGAAATGAGCAACATTGTTTTTCTTATACAAATAAAAAAATGTGTTTATTAAAAAACAGTAAAACAAATGGACAACAAAATAATTTTAGGAGCTCGTAATGAAATGTATCAATTAATGCAAATCGCAGCTGCTGCGGAGGAGCTTATTGAAGACACACGCTCTGCAAAGAGCACTCACCTTCATTTCATATTATATTTACATTATTTTAATTATTTCTGGACAACAAACTTAAAATTAAAACCACAACGCCCAGAAATATCTGATCAGCTCTTACATTATTTCGTAGTTGAAAAATATGTTGCCAGAAACATTTTGTTGTTGAAAAAATAATGCTGCCAGAAACATTTCGTTTGTTTTCACAAGATGAACAGAGTACAACTTCGGCCATATTATTTTGCAATTATTTCTCATGAATTTTTTACGTGGACTTTTGACAGCAGTTGGCACGAAATGATGAACAGAGTACCAAGCTTTAAGTATACTAATATTTTAACCCTGGTCTTGACTCTGCGAGAATTTCAGATTTGAATATTTGCATTTATTTATAAACTAAAAAATAATCATGCAGAGTTGTCTCATTTGTTTTCATCATTTGGATTAGTTTTTTAACGTTTCAAAATAGTTTTATTGGTTCAGCGAAAAAAATGTATCCATTTTGAGGCTAAATTAAAATATTAATAAGAAAAAAGACAAAGGCTTAAATGTACCCTCGAAAAGAATAGAGTGACATCATTGTTCTCTGCATCATTGTCTCTCAATCAGAGGTGCACATCATCATGCAGTGCTTTATTATTAAATGTGGCGAATTATAATATAAAATTAAATTGAAATTTTAATTAATAATTTCTTCAAGCTTAAGTTCAACAATATAAACATAAATTATTTATTTTATCCAATATTTCGCTTTCTCAATGGAAAGCTTTTTTAGGGATATGTAAATAAAATAAATAAAAATTAATTAAAATATTTCCAGAAAATAAGATTTTAGTTACATAGTTGATTTGTTTTATAGATAAAAGTGTTATATATGCTAAATATTAAGCAAAAATAAGCAGCACCAATAAATAATAAATATTTCATCTTTCATTTTTATTTTCTACAAATGACAGTCATTGAGAAACATATACTCGTATTTCTATAACATCTACAAAATGTATTTTAATAGTATTGAAACAAATATTTTAATGTTTATTATTCTTCATGAAAGAACGTTGGTGTTAATCGCAATGAATAAATTGTGATGAATGTAAAGTAATAACCCTATTCGGCGCAGCAAGAACTAAAAAAAAATGGAAAATTCAATTTGAGGTGTAAGAATGCATTGATATTGTATTGACATCCAAATCACCTCTTTCATTTATCCCATTCACATTCATAAATTTTTCAATTTAAAGTGCGTAATCCCATATTATGCACCACAATTTTGGGACACAAACCATATATACGTTTTCCCGATGAAAAACATTATGTTAAGCTGCATAATAAAACAAATATTATTTTCATTGTTAGTGTATCACAACATTTAGAGCATATGAAATAAAAAATATTATATATTAATTTAATTTCAGAATAGGTGGCTTAATAATGTATACAAAATATATCTACTCTCTGATCTTCATTATGGTAACCTATCATTTATATTAACATCATTAAAAAACATGATTAAAATAAATTAAAATAATATGTGTATTAATGGTCATTTTTAATAACATTTTGAATTTGTTGCGCAAATATTGCACATGTTTTCATAATTAATGAATAAAATGCAACATTAATGTCGGCATATAATATATAATAGAAAGATTATTTAATTTCCAATTACTCGTTTTATGTGTGAATTCATTTATTAAATTGATAATACTATCTTTCAATATATTAAAATTCGTAATTGTATATTCAATAATAAATAAATAAATATTTAAATAATCGTGCAAGTATGAAGTTTATTGAATATCGCTACATCGAAAAATAAAAAGGCCGACATTAAGGAATGTACCAACCAAATGTTGATATTGAATGTAATAGTAATAATAATTGAGTTTAAAGCATATACAGAAAACAAAGAAACAACAATGTACCAAGCCACTGTACAACAGTTGAATAGACAAATGTGTCAAGTGTCGATGAAAGTACTGTAAAGTTTATAGTGCACACACCATACCAAATTGCACAAGAAACAGAAAACAATTTTGTTTATTGGAACGCAAGTTTATTTCCAATTTTTTTCTTCTACCAAAAAAGATAAATACAAATATTGTAACACCATAAAGAGACACTTAAATTCAGTTGACACTCTTGTCTTCGACACTACAACAAATAATACCATTGCTCGGCAGATAAAAAATACTGTTGTATGCTTTTCATAAAAGGGAACAACAATTTTAGTGTTCTTGTAAAATCCAGAGCAAGAAATAGAGAATAGTTAAATTCTTTACATTCTGAAAATTAAGCAGGCAACGTGTTTTTTACTCTTGTTTGGTATCAACACACTTTTGAAATTTGTTCAGGATTAGTTTTGTTGAAGTGTGTTAAGTTAAAGTTGAATATTATTATTGGGCTTAAGATCAAATCTGACTTTAACTTATTCTTATCTATCTTTCACATATATCAACAATTTTGATCTTTTCTGAAATCAAAATAGTGGAAAATTAGGTGCATATGCTGAATATTTGTTTTTTCTTTGGAGATCTTGCTTAAAACTTTTATACTTGCGTAATTTACATAGTTTTTGTATTATTTGTTTAATACTTCAGAGATTATGAAACTAATCAAGAATGCCTTCTTCATTACTGGCACTCTTAAGAGCCGGCTATTTATATCTACCCTTGTTTAAAGAAATTTCGATCTTGCTTAAAAAAATGCACGCAACAAACTAAAGTAATTAAAATTTCGAATAGATTGAATGCAAACAGAAATTTACTGTCAGACCCACCATGTCACACGATTTTTTTTTCATACAATTACATTTAAAAACAAAAACAAATTCTAAAATTTAGTTTTTGTTTTAATTGTAATTGTAGGAAAGAACGAATACGTATGTCTGGCAGTAAAAGTTAATATTTTGAAATGAAAAGGAAAGTAAATACAAAAAATTTAAATTTAGTTATTAATTCTTTTACCAGAAAAATAAGATTGAGCTGAATTGCATAAGTAACCAATAGAGGCAGAAGATCTCAAAAATACTGACATTCCTTATTTCCTGCCACAACCTTCCTAAACGTTCTCAATTCGATTGAGATCGGTTGATGAACATGGTCACTCCATAACAATAATGTTAAATTATTAAATATGAATAAGATATTAAGGTATTTTTCAGGAAATTTAAATAAAACAGTATCAAGTTCTCGAGTATAGACTGTATTTTACAATTCTTAAATTAAAATTTTCTCGAATATCTCACGTAAGATTCAATACACAAAAATAAAGTTTCTTTAATGCGGGGCAAAGAAATAACTTTTAGAATAGAATTAAATGGATATGAGAAACAAGGTGTAAATACCGGTTGTTCTTTTTTTTAAAGAGAAGTAACACTCAGGCAATTAGTACACCTATCCAGCAGTAGCTGTGTTACATTCTTTGGGAAATGGACAGTGAGAGAGGACAGATGGTGAAAGTGAAAAAGCTTAGATTGTAAAGAATATATTGTCTAAAAACCTCGTGAGAGATGCTTGGCGTCGTTTTTGTTCATTATTCGTGTTATCAGCCATCTTGCCAATGTCTATTGGCTCCCTCGAAACTACGATTTGGCCACTTTAAACATTTTCTAGTAGCATGTTGTTAAAGAATGATTTTATGCAGAAACGATCCATATCCTTTAAATCAGAAATCGTCAACAAAGTCATGAAAAATTTTATATACAGTATAAGCTACAGCGATGCCATGGCAGTCACATGAATAAAATCCTGTTCCATAAATAATAGGAATATTCGTTATTTATAATAAAGCATTAATATACTAAAAGAAATTCAGTTTGGAAAATTGTATTTAATATTTGAACGCACGATGACGTGATGATTCTTACGTCAATTCATTTGTCTAAATAATGTCTCTTAATTAAAGTAATCAAAAGTGGCAAAAAGACGCCAGATTGTCAAGAAAGTAAACATAACTCAGAATATTATTAGACGGGTTTTTTTCAAATCAACAGTTTTGTTATTTAAAAATAACATTTAGGATCATTAACAGTTTAAAGTTGGTTAGCAACCCTTCTGTGTAGTATATTAAAAGTTAACTTTTCAATTTTTTTATTAATTTTTTAAAATCTTCTAGGGTTATTTATGCATGTATGCTTATTTATAAAAAATAGAGTTCAACTATGCATTTTAGTAAAATAATGAGTGTCTGACGTTTAATAGAAACATTTAAAATTCTTGTGATATTTTTTATTTAATTAAATTAAAACAAACACACGTTTTATTTTGACAACGTTTAATTTTTTTTACTTTAATATTTTAAATAGTAAAATTTTTGCGTATCTTTAATGATATACAAACTTGAATAAAAATATGTCTCCAAGATCCACTGTTCGTCGAAAACTTTTCCGAACCCCGAAAATCGAATAAACGTATTATATTTGGCGAACTCGGAGACCCCACTTAAACGTAATATCGGACTCTTAAATTAATAAAATAATTAAAATAAACTAGATCGTCAAAAACTGCCAAAATATTTATCACAGAAAATATTGTCATTGTATGTCAGCATAACACAACCGCACCGTTTGTAGTCCTTTCCTAATATACAAAATGTAAATATTAATAAGCTTTAAGCAAGCTTATGGTACAACTTAATATTATAGTTGGTGGAATTTTTATTTTTTTTATATAATATATTCATAAAAAACTTTATGTAAGTAAAATCGAATCATCTTGTTTCAAAGCAATTCAATGTCGTTATATAAATTCATAATGTAAGTTTGTATTATGCAGTAGACAAAGAAAATGCCTTATGGCTCAAGAACATTAAAAGCAGACACTTCTGCTTTAAGTAGTTTATAAAATTAATGATAAAATAAAGACGTTGCTTATTCAACGCCAAATGGTGTGAGGCTCATTAATAAAATGTAATTGTAGAAAGAACAAGCACATAGTTACATAAGCATGTGCTCGCGTAATAATGCTTAAATAAATTTTGAAATTCTTTGGTTTCGGCGGATAATATGTAAAGATTTTTCTTAAAAAATTTTCAATTTTGTTTTTTCTTTCACTGATTTTATTTTGGGTTGAAATGGTGTAATTTCATTAACATGCGGTTTTTACCATCCAGATGTTCGATATGAGTTGAGAATTTTTTTGCAAAGCGGTCATACAAATTAGTGCTTTAAATTAAAGTTGTAGAAAACGTATTTAAAACTTTTTTATTTTTTTTTTTGTTTAAGACTTGAGCAAGGAAAACTTGGCAAATTTCAAATGGAACAATACACAATAGAACAAAGAACTGAAATTATTGAATTATGTTTTTATTTTATTTTTCTGACACAGCGTGCTTATCGTAGACATTTTAGTGTGCGAAGTGAATCTTCCGTCAACACGGTTAAAAGATGATTGCTGCCGGAAGACCACACATGCTGCACACCGGAAGAAATATTCATCGTTTACGCGAGACCGTGGAAGGAAATCAAGAAATATCAACCAGTACACTTTTTGCGCACTTTGTGTTCCATCTTAAAAGTCTGTACTTTTACATATGAAGTTTCCCAAGTATTCTTTCTACAAAATCTTAGACAAAAGAATAACAAATTTTGAATGAAAAAGTTATAAAGCATTTACATCATATCATTCATTTCGTTCCACTCTGTTTAATTAGAACGTATTCACAGAATGTCTGAAATAGGTCCAAACTGTTGAGAGCATTGTTTAAGACCTTTTCCAAGTATTTAGAATATTCGGTCTCTCAGATGGTCAACTTGGGTGGAAATATGTGTTGAAATCACTGGATTGTAGAAACGACACTATAATAACAGCGCCTTTTTTAATTAGGTGGACAACTTTCCGCGCAATTTAATTTATATGGAAGGTTCAGAGCTGAAGTGAGCCAAGTCACAAAAAGCCAATTCGAAGATATTTTGAGTTTCAGTAAATGAACTGTCATTAATTTCGAGAATGAATATTTCATTTATACTATACAAATTTTTAAAATAAAATATACGACTTTGTTCATTTTTTAAATATAAAATGAGAGCCATTGACCTGGGTTTTTTACTTTTACCTTAGGAATGAAACACTTGCTTACTTAGTCCCTTAGAGAACTAAATAGAACTAAACCTTATGGATAATTTCGCACTAGTTTTGAAATTTTCATATTTAATGACTTGGTTCACTTCAGCTCTGAGCCCTCTATATTGTCTGATTATCGCTTTAAGAAAGTATTATTTTCATAAGCCAAAATAATTTTTATAATTCGGGCAGGTGATATTGAGTTAGATTACCATTTGACCATGGAAGAGATATAAAGACCAGCTTTAAAATAAAATAATGAATTTTCAAAAAACTTTTGTTTGTTGAGGATTTTTTAGCTAGTCTATATACATGCATTTCATTGGTGCTAATGCCAAGAAACACAAAACTTGCTTAATTCAAACGACTACAACAAATAAACTAATCGATGAATTTGCGTAAAATTGTAACAACTCCCGTTTGACAGATCGCAATTTAAAAAAAGTTTTTGTGTTTCTGCTGCCGTCTAGCGCTAGGTAGCTTCAATATCAATTCGCCCTCGTATATAAGGATATTTAATAAAATATTAATATTAGATAAATAAACTAAATCAACACTTTTTATCTATATTTAGAGAGCTAATTTCATGCATTCTACATACATAAAGAACAACCAGCTTAAAATACTTATTTCGCATAACATTCCTAATCTATACTCCTTCTAAGTCTAAACAGATGAGCAGCTTAACCGCATTTTCCACAGCTTTACATCATTAATAATTTCCACTAAGGAATGTAGAGTATTATGCTCTATTCAGTGGTACTTATATTACATTCTGTTCGTGAAAAAGCCCATAAAAGAATACGTTAATCTATTTGCTGTTTGGCATTCCCATGTTTTGGTATTCTACCACAAGCTTTCAAATCTTTTGAATTTTTCTTTGTTCTGAATACTTCATAACAATAAGCGGCTGTTATGGTTATTTTTTAAAAATGCAAACAAAACTGATTATTAGTAACGTCGCAAGGTGTAAATCATAGAAAATATATATGTGTTAACTTACAATGATGCTGTCATGTCTAAGAATAATTATAAACGTGTGATGACTAATAGACTTCTGTTCGTCGGATGTTAGGAATTTTAATGTCTTTTGGAAGCAAAAAACGTTTATTAAAAATTTTAAACAACGTGAACTCAAAATTCAAATTTAACTCTGCAGCAGAACACCATTCGAATATGAATTAAAGTTTAAAGAAATAGTACGATACAAAATCAATAAGATTTTTTTACACTCATAATTCTAATTTTAATATCTAATTTTAAGAAAATGAAAGCTAAAATCCCGATTTCGAATTAATTAAATAAGGAAATTTTAAAAATTAAATGTTAGATACTGTTTAGCTACAAACTAAACCATACATGCATGTATATAAACATTCAACTTTTAGCAAAGAACATTTTATAATTTAAACCATATTTTTATGAGTGTAATGCAGTATGGTAACTTTAAAGCAAAGTAATAATTGTGAGAAATAATTAATCTTAATTGAGTGGTAAGAGGTAAGTAAGCTTTTGATGTTTTATATATATAAAACAATCAACCCAAGAAATGTCCTTCTTGTCTTGTAAAAGCCAATTTCGTTGCTACTTGCATATTTTTTGCTTATTACATTTTGTATCACCTTTTTTGATTGCCTAAAACATATTTTTCATTTTAATAGCTTTGCTAATAGCTTTGCTATATATTGAAGATTGTTCGGAAAAATAGTTGCTTCTTTTGACAATACAAGCTACATAATTTTTTTAATTTCCGCGTTTTTGGTCACACGGTAACAGATAATTTATATAAATTTTAAGATTTAAAACTCATACCTAAAGAAAGCATGAGCAACTTTTATAAAAATATATGCAAAATTATTAATGATAGCTTATATTTTTAAGTTGTAACCTGGCGATTTTTCCAGTATAATAATAAAAAATTGTTTCAAATTTTCCATGAGCTTTTCCATCGAGACACAATTGTACCATGGAATCGCATGGAGTAATATTTTTCATCCGTGCAATACGTTTAGCTAATACGTTTAATGTATTGCTGTATTTCCTATAATATCGGCCTTATAATTTTTATTATTTATAGTATATTTGGTACGATTCAGTCAGATTTTGTAGATTTCTAGAAAATGCTCTTTGTTTTTATTTTTCTTTAATTATTTTATTTTTTCATCTCAAATGACATCAAGTCTTACCACAAAACTCAGTTTGTGTCATAGCTTTACGATTAGTTGTGCGTGATGCCACAATCATACAATCTCCGTTTGGTCTCAATTTGCTTTCTACATTCACACAGCCAGTACTGTCTACCACTTGTTGAGGCCAGAGATAAAATAGTTATTGTAAAACTTTAAATAAATACTTTCATGTGCATAAATATACTAGACCATTTATATTAAGTTCTTTTTTTCAAGAGTAAGCATGGAGCAGTATTTTGTAAAACTTATTCAAACAATAGTGCGGTTTCTACAATACAGATTGAAGACCACCCATTTTCTGTGATATCTTTACATTTTTTGTCGATTCCACAATTAAATCTATTTGCAGCGAAATAAGCATACAAAATTTCGTAAAGATGTATTCAAAAATATTTTCTTAAGTTTAATTTGTTAGTTTTTTATTTTACAAAAATGTCACTATACTATAAAATTGAAACTAAATCTGTAGCTGAAGGAAAAAGAATATATTAAAAAACGAATACAAAAATTCTTCAGCAATTCATTAAAATAAATCAAAACTACAACATAATCACAAACATATTCATGGCAAATAAAAACGATGCTATTAAATAAAATGGAACGATATACGTTTCAACAAAGTGACGATATTATTAAAATTCAAATGTTATCGCCAAAAATAATATTATACTTTATCATACAACTGTTTGGCGATTGCCTGCATTTATTTAGGGTCTGCTAAAGTAGGCAGCACGCAAATAACTTCCGGCTTCCGGCTCGTCGACAATCGGGAGGATTCTTTACTACTATGTGTGGACCCTTTGTAGAATGACATATACAAAATATGACTTTAAGGTTTGCGTGCTTTATACGAGTAGAGGGGAAAGGAAAGCAATAAAAAAGGTAGAACAGGTACTGAGCTAGAAATTGGAAATCTGAAAGTGGAAGGAAGGAAGGAAGGAATTGTTAAACTTACTGTGTATAGATGGTAGCACAGTTTACCCCTCCCAACATTGATCATAGCTCTGATCAGAGCATTTGACATTAGGCATGATCCCAAATAGAATTATGTTATCCGAAGCAGTTACAGGAAATCAAACTAAATGCACCTTACAGAAACCTATTCAAATTCATATTGTTTATTAAAATTAAGTTACCTAACATAACAATGTTAATGAAAAATTCATTCTGAACTAGGGCATAATAAAACAGAATTTATGTTTACATAAAAAAATAATCCTATAAAGTTTGAAAACTACCCATCTAGAATTTGGAATATTGTTTATTAAAAAATCATCTTTGTGGGTGTTTTAGAGCACTTTTGGTGATAAAAAACTGACTAATCACTTACACGATCAAAAAAAGAACTCGAAAATGATTCGCACTAATGAGTAAAAAAAGTTATATTTAAAATACAATAACACATTGTGTAGCAATCGCAAATTAATCATCCAGACGTTTAAGATGTGACTATTATTTCCGTTATTTATCATATTTGGCTCATCTGGAAGATTGAAAAATGTGTGATCTAAAACAGATGATGAAGTTGTTTGAAAAGGGATTATAATTATACAAATTATGTTTTTTTTGAAATTCTCATTGGTTTTTTAAAAGTTTTTGTATAAGATAAGAGGTTTGAATATCAAAAATATTGTTTAAGGTCTACTGATGACTTGGCATTAGCACCAATGAAATGCATGTATATAGACTAGTTAAAAACCCGTCAACAAGCAAAAGTTTTTGAAAATCTTTGAAAAAAGATGTCGAGGTAATCTCGATTATTAAATAAATTAAATAAATAAATAAATTAAAAATAGAAAATAATTTTCTTTACATAAACTTTGATGTATTATTTATTTATCTCACACGTATTTGAACTTGAAATTTTTTGTTACTCCACGTTTATATAGAAGTGATTTTTTAAATCGCGTCAGCTTGATCGGCGGATTCAGGAAGCTGACGGAAAAATACTCGAAGAAAAGTGAAATATGATTAGAAATATGACTGATAATTGACTCAAATTACAGTCATAAATGATACAAAAAAAGGTCTTCCAAATGAATGGAAATAGAAGTGATGAATGACAACAAAAAGAGCCCTAAATAGACGGACCAATTACTCACAAAAGACTAGTAAGTGATTATAAATATGACTGAAAGGCGGTTCGAAAAAGTGTCAGAGTTTGAAATCAAATAAGAATAATAAATTATCAGAAAACGATTTGAAAAAGACTTTAAATACTGCTGGAAAAGGGGTCAAAAATGACTCTAAACTAGTATAGAAAAAGACTTATCAGGAAGAGGCGCGGGTAGTCACGTTTTTCTCCCGCCAAAAAATATCTTTTATGTTCAGAAAATGAGCGCATACTTCAATTTTTTTTATCGCGCAGTCAGAAAAGACTCGAATTTGATTAAAAAACTAAAAAGTTAGCTTTTGCAAAAATCAAATAAATAATAACAGAAAACATTATGACCGAAACATAACCTTAATGTTTACTGTCGCATTTGGAGCTCGCTGAACCCAATAATTATTTTTGAAAAATTTTTTTATCCTTATTGGCCTGGGGGGTACACTGGACCTTACTTTTCCTAAAATGAGGTTGGATAAACTGTTACGGCGAATGTATTTCGCTATTAATCGTTCATTATTATTATTTTAATTTTTTCCCCCCGGAATCGAAGATGCTGATGTGAACGTAATTTTTTTACAACAAGACGGCGCGCCGCTGAGTTTTGCATAAAAACTTATACTATCCCTATTTAGAGTGATAAAATTTTCTGACCGTGAGATTTCTCGAAGTGGCAATCGCAGTTAACCACATTAACCTTGTGATGTACTATATTTATAATATTTTCTTTGGGCCAACGAGTAGGAAATAGTCTATGCCAGCGTGGCTATGGTGCCATTTGGCTGATATTGTTATTCTGTGAAAATAATGAATAAGTGATGTCTAAAAAATGAGTTTCATTTTAGAAATGCCAGGCGGTGATGGAGAAGTTTTGAACTGACTCCTTCAGATTCTTGTATTTCACTAGCAAAATTTGAAAGTTAAATTTGGTTTAAAGGCAAGTAGAATATAAATGATTTTCTCTGTTGAGTTTCCAATACATTTACTCAATCAAGCAACACTGAAACCTAAAGAACAACAGCAGCTAACCAAAAATGGTTGCTGCAAAAAAATAACAGCAAATAAGTTTCTTATTTGTTTCTATTTCATTTTTGTTTCGTTAAAGACAAAAGCCATTGTGTTAAGAGAACTAATTTGAGTTTCCTTATTTCGTGATACAGTACATATCAAGCAAAAATAATATTGAAACAAAATGTAGCAATTTCATGTCGACCTAATTAACCCTTAAGAAGGCACTTAAATGTAACAGCTCAAAGAACCGTCTGGGTCTGGTTAGGAGCAGTTACGTTTTGCATGGAGTTTTGGCGCAACCGTATGAAAATTGTTAAAAAATACTATGTAGATCTAAATTAAAAAGACAAGTTAGTATTTATAAGGAATTGTCTGTCCGTGTAAGAAAACACCACACGAAATAAATTATCAAATGCATAAACAAATTTTAAATTCTATTCAATCTTCTACTTATGCCTTTGTCTTTGACCTTAAGTGTATTTAAAAGAAAAATAAAGTGGGTTTTTAATCCAAAGTGACTATTTTTTAAAAATTATACATGTTACGAACTTTTGCCAAAATAAAAGCGTTTTGTTTTTAAACCGGATAGAACTTCAAATTAGTATACAACAGAGATAAGAGATATAATTCGCATCCATATTTCCAAATTTTCAAGAAAAGTAAATTGCATTGAATGTAATGGCCAAAATTAAATATGAACTCAGTTTGCAGACTAAGAGAAAACAAATTTCGGATAAGTAAATAACTTAATATACAAATATGTTGGCCTTTGTTGCATTTACGTCATGGAAACAAAATTCAGATTTGAAATTGATAAAAGAATTGTTATTGGCAGTAAGATATGCAAATTTTTCAAGTGGCCCCTTGCCATTTTTGTGGTATTAAACACTCATTTCAAAAAGGAATTAAACTCCAAATACTATAAACAGAAATCATGTTTCTTATCAGTAACAAAACGTGTACCCCTATACATGTGTATAGTGCAAAGAGGTAGAGCTATAAATAATTTTAAAAAGATACTACAAAACTTTAGTATGAGGCCTTAATTTTTTTTAAGTTAGTCAACAATGAAAAACTTTTTTCTGCCTTAAACTCTTGAAATTTATTTCTCTATATATATGTGTTATAAACCCTTATATGTCACGAAGCTTAATAACGTTAAAAAAATCTGAACTAAAATATTAAACAACGAAAAACAAAAAGAAATCTTTTCATCCGAAAATATATCCAAAATATTTACATATACAAAAATTAACTTTAGAAACCATTTATGTGGGTGCAGAAAATTCAATTTCCTTAACTGCTGAAGAATATTAACTTAGACATTTTTGTAAATATTTGATTAAAATTTACAATATAAAAACACTTAACAAAACAACATTTTATTTACAATTGCTTCATTAAAGCAGTTTGGCATTTGTATATTTTTTCTTATTCTAATATCAGGCATGTAAACAAAATCAGGATGGTTAAATTTTTTAACTTCTTTTTTTTACACTCAAAGAAAAAACATGGCTGTGGCAAAAATAATAGAAGAATTTTTTGAATTTTATGGTTGAAGTCAATTCATAGGAAGACTGAGTTATTTGTTTAAAGTTAAGTTAAGTTAAGTTTATGCGAGAATTCAAAAATAAACATTGCAAAGTAAATAATTAAAAGTAGTATTACATTACTTAAATCTATAATGTTTTGATATAATGGTATTCATGTTAGACAGAAACTATCTTTTTAATTTGTGTGGATATATATAAAAACAATTATTATAATTTTAGTGCGTGCTCCCGGAACAATACAGTGTAGTTATATAAAAAAAAGAGACTTAAAAACATAACTTACAGCCGGAGAAAAAGGAAAAATTCGTATATAAAAAATTATAAAATTACCCTCTTGTTTAAAATCAAATCATTCCCTAAATAAAACTTTATTATGCTAAAGTTCTTAATATTTTTATTCACAAAGAATCGGATATCAGATAATATTCCAGAAAAGCAAGCGAAAAATATAAGTTATATAAGATAACAATCTTAAATAAATATGTGCATCGCTTTTCCTGCTGCCACAAAAATATTGTATCTGTAAATTTTCTTGTGGGTGTCCCGTACTGTTTAATTTTTAAATTGGTTTACGATTCCTGATTGGACCCAGGTTTTTTTTTGCAGAAAAGTCAAATTGCTTTGCAGCTTTTGTTTGTTAAAGTAAATATTAATAATTAATGTTTGTAATTAGTCGAACTTATATTTGTATATATTGAAAGGATTAGTTGGGGCTCAAGCTCAAATCTGAAATTACCCATTTTTGCTTTTTAATGTTTAGATATTTCTAAATAATTCCTAACATTTATTATTTATTACGATGGGACGCATCAAAAACTCAATGTTTATGTTGTTAAAGAAATTAGACTACAAAAGGCGAAAACCAAGTAAACATTAATGAGAAAATAGCTTAATCTCAGCTGCCAATCGTGCTGAATAAGCGAAAGAGTATGGAATATATGGAATATTTAATCATCAGATATGGCATTTCATAATAATCGAAATTGATTTAAAGTGTAAAAATGAATAAGTAGCACTTTTCTTATTCTAATTCGTTAAATAATTCGGTTAAATTGTTGATATTCCTAATCACTAGTATCCACCGTCAAAAGTGCTACTAAAATCGAACAAAGAATGGTGATGAGATGCTGTAGTGACCTGGAAATCAGTACTGATCCGTTCTGCTAGTCTGATCAAAAATAATAAGTTGTTCGAAATAGTATTTCTCTTAATAAAAATTAATGAAGTTATTCAAAAATTTCTAAAAATAAAAAATAAAAAATCGGTAAACTCGGATTTGAATTTGAGCCAAACGATTTCTTTCATTATATGAAAGTAAATATTATTCTTTTATACTATTCGACATTCTTTTTTTATTATTCTAATTTATTCAAGCTCTAGGTCAATTTATTACAGCTTAAAAAAAAGTAGCCTAGTTTACCTGCTTAGAGTATCGTTATTGACATACACCAGTGAGATTGTAAGGGTTTTTTGCTTTCCTGATATTTTTTTTTTTAAGTTTATCAGTTTTTAAAAGAAATCATAAAAGTTATTTTGCAAAAATTACAACTTTAAGATTTCTCTAATAATATTACACATATACATACTTACAGTTTAAGTATTAAACACGTGCTCATGTCTGCGGAATTTATGAAAAAAATGTTGCACTTTATTGCGCTCAATTTTTTTATTTTGAAACTAGAGACCATTTAATATTATGGACCATTTAATAGTATGAAAGCTGAACTCGGTGAAACAATTTAGTTCTACTCCATTAAAAATTGTATTTAATTTTAAGCTTCCTTCCTTACTTCAATGAGCTACTCAAAAACCGACGATTATTATTTAAAATGAAACCAATTTAAAAAAAATAGCAATATAAATAAGAAACAATAAAAACAATTTTGTTAGCGTTCTTTAAAGATTAACATAGAGTTTGAATAAATTAGATTAATAGTAAAGAAAAAATACTAAAAAAAATTAAAGCAGTAAATTATAAAAAATACAACAAAATCTACAAATAATTAAAGAAAATCTTTATACGTGTTATACACAAGTCCATAATTAGTACAAGAAGTATTTGAAACCCCAATTTGATATTGGCCGTTAAAAATTTTACAATATTCCAAGAAGGTGTGTCCTGAAATAAGTCTCAATGTAATAAATGGCTATCTTAATAGTTCTTCAGAAACTTTTCAAACTTTTGTTAAATTTGAAAGCCAAAAGCTTAAAGGTTTTCACATTATCAATTTTAGGATCTTTTAGGACCTCTTTCAGTTTGCGTAAGAATTAACCAAAAAAAATCTTCTGGCCACAATGGTATTGCCTGCATATACTTGTATATACTTACTTACATATCTTCTGCAAAATTATAATTCTTGCTGAACTTTTTCAAAACCTAATAACGCACAAACAAACACGCCAGTTTTTGTTAAATTCATACAAATTATGAATTCTTATTTGAATATGTCAGAACATTTAAATATAATGTTTGTACACAGTCTAATAAACTTTATTACGTTTTCTTGGTGTTAAAAAAAATATTTACAATTTTATTTGCTGATGGCAGCAATACTTGTGTGTTTATTGACTGTGCTAAAACTGCTAGGGGCCATAAGATAAATAAGCAAAGATAAAATTAACGTGTATGAGTACATGTCGAAAAGGTTAATAAAATACCATTTATAAACATCTGGGTTTCAAGAATAAATGGTATACAATTTGTTTAAGATTAAACGAAAATGTTAAATTTAGTGTTCGTTAGAAAAGACAATAACAAAATTTTATCAATGTTTTCAACTACAATCCGAAACAAGTTTGCTTTAAAACATTACATCTCCAAAATAACAAATATAACAATAAATTTTACATCATGATGATATTATTGTTGAGTTTGACTACCGTAGTAAAACAAAGCAACATGAAGTTTATTAGACATTGCAAGAACTACTTTGGATGGGAAGTTTAAATGAGCAGCACAACAAAGCTTTGCCAAGGTTTTAAGAAAACCAAAGAGATTTATATCAAATATACGAGTAAGTTACTTGTTGTTTTTTTATATAAGTTTCTCACTGCCTACTATGGCTTATATTTTATTACATTCATTTCTTATCAGAAATTCGTTTATATAAGCATAAGAGCTTTGTAAAGATCTAATGATGATTTGCAAAAGCGCCAGGGAAATGCAGGCAAATCGATTACCTTACATAGCATCCACAACTGCGATTAAGTCTGATATAAAATTAAAGAAAACTTCGGCAAAAAAGCCCAACCAAATTGACAAAATTTATCTTCATGGCATAAAACAGGAAAACGTATGTTTATTTGCTTTTGCTCATTGAGTAAACCTGCACCATTACTCCAAAATTATCCAATTTGGCAACAACGGTATTTCTTAATTAATATCTTTAAACTAATGTAAATACATAAAAAATACACACATTTTATAGAAAACAACATTTTTTTAATTTATATAAACACATTAGCATTCATTTATATATTCTCATATGTGTATATGACATTGTTGCGATAGAATTTATAATAACAATGCTCTGATAATAATTATTGTAACTTATTATTGACTATTTAATATTGCAGTAACACTACCTGGAAGTCTACACGTAAAATAATTCTCTCTACGTTTGAATTAGACATTCCTTGATAAAAAATATTAGGTATTCTGTCAGGTGCAGACTCTATGTCAATTTTATACTTAATAGAGTTCCCACTACGAATAAAAACTTTTACATTATTAAAAAAAATTTCAGAATTCTGAAATTCTGAAATTTTTTTTAATTTTTTTTTAACAGCATCACGTGCAGCTGTTTTAGTGAACTTATTTAGAATTTAAAAAAAGAGCGCTTAATTTTTTTGTAACTCAAACACGACAGCTAAAAAAATACAATTTTAATATTTTGTTATTCACAGTGCTACTCCAGTTGGAAGTATTTTATATTTAACCTAATATTTGGTACTCTCATGTGGCCACATTTTATAATGATCTTACATCACAGATGTGTCTAAGTTTTATGTCGGTACATATCTTTCGCCTGCACGGGACCGTGTTTTTAGCACTGTGTGAGTAAAAGCGCTCACCATCGCTCCCAATGTAGGCTTAGAAAAGCACCTGCGAATTTCGTAGTGGGAGCACTTGGGAGTGTTTTTAAAAAAAATAACTAAACTCAACTGTGGATATCAAACAACTGACTTTTTCTTTTATTATTAATATTAATTGAAGTTATTGTTAACACAATTTTTTGTTAATTAATCTTACAATGCATTTTACAATTTTTGTTTACTTATGCTAAATATTAACATTATTTCATAATTATTTTATATTAATATGGAACGGTTGCAATTCCTGGAATTGCGACCGAAAAATAATTTTGTTTTCTGTACTTAGCCGGAAATGAGTTTGCTGTTACAGTTGTTATTTTAATTTTATTTTGTGCTTATTATGTTTTCAATAAATTCATCAATAGTGTCATTTTTTTTATATGTGTGTGTATTTGAATTTATATATGTAACTTCTCCCCCCTTTAATTTAGAATTCTCCTGAATTCTGTTATTCAATTTTATTTTGATATTCTTATGTTTTATTATTATTATCAATATTAAAATTATAACTGCAATTACTATTAGAATATTACATCCATACGAAATATTAGAGTGATATTTCAAAGCTTTAATATTTTGTATGCTATTTTTATGTTCTTCTTCCATTTCTAGCCATGATAGTTTATTTGAGAAATTTTGAATTTTATTTGAAATGTTAATTATTTGTTTTTCTTCAATGCTTTCAATAATATTTGAAAAATAGTAATCTTTAATTTTTATTGAACAATTATTAAAAGTGATTAAAACGTTTCCGTTTAGTACAGTTTCATTCAAAATACAAGTTCCATTAACAGTAGTATTTATTGCGTTTTTAATTATTATTGTGTCTATATCTAATTGTATAATTTCTAAGTCCTTATTTTTTATTAGTTGACAATTTTCTTTTATTGTACAATGATTACTTAATTTTAATTCTTTCAAATGTTTATTTTCTTTGTATTGATATGTTTTATTTTCAAATTCAAAGATCTGTTCTAAGACAGCATCAATTTCCTTATTGTGAATATTTGGTAGTGGAACAATATATCTTAACTTAATTGCTACGAATGTTTTTGGTATTTTAATTCCTAAAACTAGACAAGAGTTATTAAAAAATGTTACTCCAAATTGAATGTATTTTAACTTTTTGTAGTTTATTTCATATTTTTCAATTTCACTACTGGTTAATATACTAGGGTGTACAATTCCATACTTTGCCGAAATTATATTTTCTTGCAAATGTTCTATTTTACTCTTTATTAATTGAATATTACTTAGCTGTTCTAAATATAGACTTTTATTGTTTTCAATTTCTAAAATTTTGCTTATAGAATTTAACTCCTTTTCAATCTTAATCCTATCATCATTTATTACCAGTTTTATGTGACTTAAAGATTTATTAAAATAATCATTAATTATAATTTGTTGATTATTATTGTCTACAAAGTCGTTAATATTAAATAGTTGTTTTTGAATATTTTGTCGATCATCATCGTCCATAGTCCCGAATAACCATTTTTGTAAACTGCCTATACCATTAATTAGTCCACGTCTTTATCTGTTTTGTCTCGGTAATAAAGTTAACAGTTTGGTTTTTGTGTCAATTAGTTCTGAATTCAATATTCCCTTATTTTCAATCCTCATTAATTTTATATTTTCTGATAGTTTATTTAAGATTTCTTCTAGCTCATGAAGGTTAACTATGTGTAGCACTATGTCTGTTTCAGTGACAATTTCCTGGTTTTTCATGTATATGTCCGTGTATCCCTTTTGTTCAGTCAAAAGTTTTGTGGTCATTTCCCCTTTAATCATTGGTGTCTGAGTCATTATCATTAGGCATATTAACAGTATCTGAAAATTTTAATGGTTTTTTAATATTGCTAGAGTGAACATTTTCTAACTTTTCTTTTCTGTATCTTGGTTGCTCTTTGTGTCGAATAGCTTTATAATTCTTAATATATCCTTCTTCTCTAATTTCCTTGTATTCTTCTCTGGTTTTATTTAGTCTTTGTATGGCCTTTCTTTTGTTACTTTCTAGATTCTTCCTAACTTTTTCTTTTTCTATTTTTTCATTTTGAACTTCATTCGGGGTGTACTGTGTACTTGAGTGGTAACGATCATTATAATTTCTTATTGCTCTTTGGATTAATTGTTTTATTGGAAGTTCCTTGTTTGTTTGATATAAAATTCTAAATTTTTCTGCTAGTGAACTATGCATCCTTTCTATATCTGCATTACCCGTATGGCTATTGGGTTTTGTTAAATGCAGTTGAATACCTTCTTGGCTCAAGAATTCCTGAATTCGTGCTGCTTTAAATTCGTTATCCGCTATTATTTTATGTGGTTTCCCAATTTTCGCAAAATGTTCTTCTAACTGTTCAATTATTGTGATAGGATTTCTATCGTTCAATGAGTAAGCTGCCCCAAATTTTGAAAATTTGTCTATTGTTGTTAAAAAACGATTACCTTTAATTACATACGTATCAACGTGTATAATTTGGTTTTTATCTGAGGGTGTTTCCGTAAGTTGAATTTTATTTTTAATCGGGCGTCTATCGTATTTTACTTGTTGGCAGAGGTCGCACTGGTTTATTACGATTTGAATTAGCTCCATAAGTTTTGGGTAATATATTTTATTTTTAATGTTGTTATAAGTTTCTATTATTCCTGAATGTATACTTTCCCTAATATGATATAATGAAATTTGTTTTATGGCTTCAACCTCTGTCTCAATGTCCATTGCTCTCATGGTAGCTTTTATAAATTTAATTTGACTATCGTTTGAATACATACTTATTAACTTTTGCTGCACCAAATTATAGCTATGTTCTGATAACTCTGAATAAATGCCTATTTTACCTTTGGAAATATATCTTCTAAAAATATCTTCCATCTGTTCAAAGTCGCATTCCGCAACAAAAATAATTCTCTTCCCATGTATTTCTTTACATTCTTCCGTTTTATTATTTGTTAAAATTATTTGAGTTTTATATTTATTCACAATTTCTTCTTTTATAAAAAAATGATCACCTAAATCTTCTTGTGCTGAGTGCATTGTTGCCATAGTTATGTCGTCTTCAATATTATTAATTGAAAAAGTATCAGAATCTTTACCTCCCTCTTTTTCTGAAATAGTGTCCTCACTATTTTCTAATCTGCTTAAAAAATCTGCAACCTTGTTCTCTTTCCCTTTTAGATATTCTATGTCGAACTGGTATTCACCTAATTTTAATAGCCATCGCTGATGTCTGGGCGACATGTCTTTTCCTTTGTATTTGGAATGGAGATATTTGATTGGCTGATGATCAGTAAGAATTTTAAATTTTCTACCATAAATGTAAGGCCTAAAATAATTTACACTCCACATTATTGCTAAAAATTCTTTATCCGTCGCAGAGTAATTTTTTTCATGGTTATTTAATGTTCTTGATGCGTAGCACACCGGATGACCTTCTTGTGACAATACTGCACCAATTGCATAATTGGATGCATCCGTCGTCAACGTGAATTGAAATCGGGATAACGTAAAACAGGATGTGTACTTATTAACGTTTTCAACTTTTCGAAAGCTTCAATGTATGTTGGATCTTTCACGTTAATTTTTGTGCCTTTCTTTAAATATTTTGTTATAGGTTGAGCTACTTTCGCATAATCCTTAATGAATTTGCGATAATAACCTGTTATTCCCAAAAAACTTTTTATCTGTTTTTCGGATTGTGGTAATTCTAAATTTTGAATAGTTGCAATTTTATTTGGGTTTGGCTTCATGCCATCTTTTGTTAAAATGTGCCCTAAAAATTCAGTTTCCTTCTTCAGAAAATTGCATTTATCAATTTGTATCTTCAAATTTTTGCTTTCGAGAACTTTGAAAATGTCTCCTATTGCTTTAATATGCTCGGTTAAAGAAGTGCTAAAAATCAAAATATCATCCAAGTAAACTACACAGGTTTTATTAATGTAATCTCTTAAAATTTCATTCATCAGCCGTTGGAATGTGGCTGGCGCGTTCTTAAGACCAAATGGCATCCTTAAGAATTCATACAAACCATGTGGGGTTACGAAGGCAGTTTTTTCTCTATCCTCCTCTTTTACTAAAATTTGATGATAGCCTTTTGCCAAGTCCAATGTGGTAAAATATTGCGCTCTACCTAATTTATCTAAAATTGAATCTATATTTGGTAAGGGATATTTGTCGTCTATAGTTATTTTATTTAACTTTCTATAGTCTATTACTATTCGATATTTTTTTTCGCCTGAATTATCAGTTTTCTTAGGCACGACTATAAGTGGGCTGGCATATCTTGAATGGCTCTTTCTAATTATACCCTGCTCTTCCATTTCTGTGATCTGTTTTCTTACCTCCGCTTCGTGTTGAGGTGGATATCTATATAGTTTTGAATAAATTTGCTGTTGTGTAATGGTTTTTATTTCATGCTGAATTTCTGTTGTATTAGTTAATAAATCTCCTTCCCTAAACAATAATTTGTTATACCGGTTTAATAATTTTATAATTTCTCTACGTTCTTCATTATTCAAATGGTTTAATTGAAGCCTTTCGATTTTAGGATCAACAGTTTCAAGCGTGTAAATTTGATTAAATTTGTATGGGTTATTAAGAAAATAGGATACCTTTCCATTTAGTGTTATTTGTCCTTTTTCTATATTTATTTGAGCATTTAAAAAGTTTAATATATCGATACCTATGATGAAATCATAAGTTCTTCCTCTTAATGGAGTGATCTTCCAACGAATCCTGGCATTGTTAGGTAAATTAAATTGCTCCGGGCTTTTTGTGTGTATTTCATAATTTATTGTATCTTTATTCGTTATTGTACTAAATGTTATGGGATCTTTCAATTTATATATTTTAAAATCATTTATTTCTTTATTAATTAAACTAAGGCTAGCACCTGTATCTGTTAGTGCTACGTACTCTTTATTTTCAATATTTAATTTTATCTTTGGCAGGCATTCTGTGGCTGCCTCGTAAAAAAAATGGTATTATTAATTTCCGGTCCTTCTGGGCTTTGCCTACCCAGGTTTAAGCGATTTTGGCCAAACCTGGTGTTAGGGTGTCCTGCCACCTGAGGATTCTTGTAATTTCTTTCTATATTGTCAATTTCCATGGGTTCTGGTTGGTTATTTCTATAATGATTCCAACGAACTTGATTGGAATTTGGTCTTGAGTTCCCTAATTGTTGAACTTGCCCTGAAAATTTGTCATCTCTTACATTATTTTGAAATCTGTATCTTCCAGAATTATTATTATTTTTATTAAAACCGTTCTGTTCTTCATGTCTATAAAAATTTGGATTCCATTTATTTTTATCCTGATACTGTCGCTTATTAATTGCTTCCCTACCATAATATACCTTATCAAAATTTTGTTTATTTTGGTACTGATTTCTATGTCTTTCTTCTTTCAAATATGTCTTGTATTCCGGTCTTATGCACGTATCTTCAAATCGTCTTTGGTTCATTATGTATAAAATATTCTTTAGTTCTCTCTGTTCATAAATTTTGTCCAGTAATGTCCCTTGTGTTATTTCTTTGATAGTATTTACTAACAAACTATCTATATTTGTTAAATCTATTCCATATTCATCATTATAGTATACTATTAATTCATCCGTCTTATATTTAATATTTTGAATCTTATCAATTAGTTCACTTACTGTATTAACTCTTAAATTGGAAATTCTCCTATAAATCTGGTGAGGTTCTGTATCCGGCTTGTATCTCAACTTTAACGTGTCCTTAATAAGTTTCCAGTTATCCGGCTCGGGGATGTTGATAATTGAATTTTTTGCTTCGCCTTGGATGGTTTTATAGTAAATGGCTCTAACTACCTCTTTCTTATGATCTTCTTTTCGTAGCGTTGATATTAGGTATTCCACGCTGCTAAAAAATGAGTTGACGGTTACGTCTCCTCGTCCTGTGAATACTGGAAGATGATTAACATTCTTTAGTGTCCTGTCCAGAATGTCATGGTCCCGTTGTTGTCCTTGCTGTAACTCAACATAAGCAAGTCTGAGTTGTTCTAGCTGCTGCTCCCTTCTTGCGAGCTGCTCCACGATATCCACGTTGGCCATTTCTTGTTGTAGTAGCTCCATTCTTCTTTCGTCGAATATCCTTTGCCTTGCTTGACGAATTTTGATGTTTGTTGCACTTTCACAAGATTATGATAGTTGTTAAAATTTTTTAATTATTTTTTTGTTCTATAGTGGCGTTAAATTTTCTTTTTGTAGAATAATTGTTCACTGCACTAAAGTTGAATAATTTTGATCTATAAAAACTTTTATATCCTGGAGGGTCCCTTGGGATTCGCAGGATTTTATATATTTAGTTATCTGTGTTCGTTTCACGCTCCTTTCTGTATAAAAGAAAAAGGAGTACCGACTGCGCCAATTTCGTAGTGGGAGCACTTGGGAGTGTTTTTAAAAAAATAACTAAACTCAACTGTGGATATCAAACAACTGACTTTTTCTTTTATTATTAATATTAATTGAAGTTATTGTTAACACAATTTTTTGTTAATTAATCTTACAATGCATTTTACAATTTTTGTTTACTTATGCTAAATATTAACATTATTTCATAATTATTTTATATTAATATTGAACGGTTGCAATTTCTGGAATTGCGACCGAAAAATAATTTTGTTTTCTGTACTTAGCCGGAAATGAGTTTGCTGTTACAGTTGTTATTTTAATTTTATTTTGTGCTTATTATGTTTTCAATAAATTCATCAATAGTGTCATTTTTTTTATATGTGTGTGTATTTGAATTTATATATGTAACTTGCGTGAACGTCAAAGTCTACACAGGGGACAATTCTTGTACATAATCTTACTATTTTGCACAATACCTTGCTAAACTATTCGATCTATCTAACCTCTTGCCAGTGGTAAATTTTGTGTAGGGCTTCCACCAGGCAAGAAAAAACTAGCCAGGCAGAACCACGACTTACTCAGCCTTTCTTTTTGAATTCCACTATACTTCCCAGCTATCGCTGTTGTTTCGTCAACAGCACTTAGTATGTTATGTGGTGTCACGAAGTCAGGCACAGCCACAACCACTACGTGCGATCTCGAAAGTTACCTCACCAATATCCGGTCGCAGAAGTCTTCCCCAATATATCTGAGCACGAAATCCATCACAGAGCTTCATTCCAGTTAACACAAGCCTGCGGCGAGCATCAACCATTAACCCCAAAGGGGTCACAACGAACCCCACCAACAGAGAGTGCACTGGAAGCAGATGTGGCGAGCATCAACTTTTACACCTGTATGGAAAAGCATCTGCGGGGCTACTAGATATCGTAGTACCAGTTGTTAGGTAACCAGTCCTTCTTTAAATTTCCTTCCCTAAGGAAGAGCAAGGCATTTCCAAAGATAATTCCCTTTTACAGTTTAGAACGGCTAAGAATTCCAGGTGCAGTTTCATTTGTAATCTAGCTACCATAGACCTTCAGATCTATTTGTTTAAGTTTAAAGTATAAGTACGCTTATTCCCCTGATACCAGAGCTAGAGTAGTCACCAATATGTAGTAAATGAAGTAAAAAGTTAAATGAATCCAAAGTCCTTTATCTTCTCTGCTAAATTGTTGAAACCAATAAAATATTCTTCTTAGAACAAATTATTTTATTATAACATTTGATTTCTCTCATCTTCATTGTCATTGCAGCCTTTTAAAAACTTACATCTATTGCAGCTAATTATTATTCAGAAGTTGATGTAAAGTTCCTAAAAGTAAAAATATATGTATATATACATATATTATATATATGTTTTGCAAGCCCAGTAAAAATTTTGGACGTTTTCTCACATATAAAATATTTATATAGCCTTACAAGTACGAATAGTGAATTTGACATTGTTATACTGTAATTTGTCTTAATCATTTAATATGGGCAACATTTTAATAATATACCGGTCAGTTTATTATGTCACTTCCGTTCTATAGCAATTACGTGTTTTACCAAATATTTGACTAATAAAAAATTCCAAAATTTGCTCTTTTTTGAGGAAAGGGCTTATATAGTGCTTCTATTAGGATTTCCTTCGATCCAGTTTTGTCCTACCTGCTATTCGATTCCTCAGATCTTACACCTGTTGAAGTATCAGTTATTGCCAATGCAGTAAAATGTATTTGCTAGAAGTTTATTTCCGACTTTGAATTATAAATTATGTTCCACAACATGTCAACATTTTTTTTTATCAACCGTCTTATAAAATCATTCAGTACCACTTATTTTCATAGTGTTAGGTATATTTTTTTTAAATAAAATTCACTGAAAATCCTGAAAAAATTTGAGAATATTGTATGTGTTAAAAATAAACTTAAAATATACCCTTAGCAAATACACTTCCTCTCGATTTTTACTACACACCAATTGTGGTTATCTTTATCACGTCTGCAATTTTCTGCATATTTTGTATTACTTTTTCCAAATAAATTCGCTCAAGTATTGTAATTTGTAATATTGTAAATTGAATGATAGTGAGTGAAAGAGGAAATATCATATTGTATTGGAAAGACTAAACTGTATGTTTTGTTTAAATTTAAATTATGTTATATTAAATGATGATGATATTGAATTATGTATTTGGATTATGTTTTTGTTTGTTGTTTATATTAGTCTGTTATATGATAATTCCTTATTTTGATAAGTAAGCGACACATACTGAAATGTAAAATGTATTGTTTCCCATTTTGAAAAATTAACTCCATTAGACTTCACATACTGAAATGTAAAACTAATTGTTTCCCATTTTGAAATAATGACTCTATTAGACGTTATGAATAAATAAAATAAGTAAGCAAACGCGTTTGCTAAATTAAGGAAATTAGTTAAACTAGTTTAGTTTTTTTCCATCGACGGTTCTGAATTTGAAATACATTAGTTTTTAGAAATGCTAATTCTACTCCATACTATCCTTTTTATAAAGACGCTAAAACATAAGCGTAACACTTCATCTCTTTAAAAAATATATATTACTAATAATTTGAAAATCTACTAATTTAAAACACAACTCCAAAATTTAAAACAAATCTTTCTTTGGTGTCGTGTAAAAAGGGTCAATCTGCTGTTTTTACTCAATTTTGCGGATCGCAATCCATATGAACTCTAATGTTATAAATATTCTATTTGATTGTCCAATTATTTAAAGAGATTGCAAAGATAATTTTCAAAGCTAAAATGTTTTCAATTCCAAACCGACTATTTATATCAATTCCGATATGTTTTATCAAACAACGTCGCAAAAAAAAATTGAAAATTTTTCTGAGATTTATGTTGTATTGGATTTGTAAGAATTTGCAGTTAAGTTCATGATATATTTAATTTTAACGCTGCTATAAAATGTTTAAAATCTTCTTTAGGCAATTTTGCGCTTTTGAATTTTAACCAAAATAAATATAATTAGTTTTTACTTCAATTTAAAATAAGTATGAATTAACTATTAAATAATAACCCTTTTGTCTGTAATTTTTAATGTGAATTTGTTGTTTATCTTATCAGCAAACGAATTAATGAGGAATAAATTGAAAGCTGGCGTAAAAGTCAATATTAATTGAAACTGGCATGAATGAATGAACACATACATACATAATGATCATAATAAAAAAATAAAGCACTGAAATGCATTGAAAATGCATAAAAATATGGTAAAATATTAAGTAATTACAACACAAGACGTATGATTAATGAGGTAATTACCGTAAAGCACAATGTACACAATAAAGGTAAGGGATCCTGCACCTCACTCAACTCCAATAAAGTGATTACAACTGTATACATGCATGGTGGTTACGATTATTAAAAAACATATACTCGTATAACTATATTTCCTGTAGATCCCCTGAACAAAGTTAAAAAATAAATGTTCTTTTGAAAACAAATCCATCCATGTCTTTGAAAAATTTTGTTAAAAGTCTTTAACCTTTGTGAAGTTTTATGATGTTGCCTTTTATTAATTCGAATGTTCTTTTGCGGCACAAAATTACCTTTTACGGAAAATTAATTACAGAAAAATAATTTCTATAGAAAAATAATTTTTAAAAAACAAATATACATTTTTACCCAAGAGCGCTGAAATCGTTAAATTATATTTTTATAAGAACTTCTAACTTTGACAGAATTCATGATTCCGAAATACTAGTTATAGCTGACGAAATTACCGTTAGACAGTTAGTATAAATGATTTGAGCTTGTTCGTTAATTCAACAAAGACAACATTTCTAGGTCTTTAGAGTTGACTGTGTCGAATGGAAAACCCAAAATTGTAGTTCAAGGAGATATCAATATTAATTTTAAAAGTGTAAATAAAATACGAAAATCTACTTTATTGCAAAAAAGAATAAAATAAAGAATTTCAACTAAAAAGAGTTGTCTAATAAATCTACAGAAATAAACATTTATACATCGAAAGTATTCTTTCGACATCTGCCGATGTAATAGTAGTGGGATACATAAAAAATTTAGCAATACGTTTCATCTGCCAGATCTACTAAATACACAACCTATTTGTGAGTCAGAATTCAAAAAAGTGTTTCTTTAACAAAATATGTATCTAATATACTCTATAAATTAAAAAAATGATGCATATGATCTCAAGACCGTTATATGCTCTAAAGAGCAAAATAAGCAAATATCTGTTCTAAAAAATCGATACCAAAAGCTCATAAAACTTTCTTAAACGGAAAAATATTTTTTTCTTCACCTCCATTCGTTGCACGTAAAACAAACAATTGCATGATTGCGGTTCTTCTGCTCATAAGCACAAATACTCGTACGACTACCTTGAGGTAGATAGATAATTAAGTGTTTATAATAAATTTTGTGATTGATACTCAAAAGATAGACATGCGTTTAGCTAGAGAATAAGCTTACATAGTTACTGTCAGAACAATTAAACTGATGTTTGATTTGAACGTTAACAATATGATGTGCGCATATTGCAGCAACAAAGGTAACTTGTTAGTTTTTCTATTTCTAGGGCTCTTTTTAAATTTAAATCTCACAAACTTTTTAAATTAATACGAATTTTTCTATTTCATAATGCGCTTTTTATAGTATTTTTTCAGAAGTATTTAAATTAGATTTTATTCTTTTTATTAGCGAATAAATTAATCTAATTTATTTTGAGCACAAGATCAATTTTTTTTAAAAGACGTTAACAAAATTTTTATTAAAAACACCGATGTTTCGCCACTTCTTTGGGTGGCTTCTTCAGATATATATAAAGTTGTGTAAATAAAAAAAATAAATAAAAAAAGGAAATTTTATTTTTAATCTAAATAAAAGATCATGAGAATAAAAATACATGCTTAGAGTTATAAAATTGCATAAAGAAGTTCTTGTTTGTTTCTCATCACTTTTGTTTGATTTTATGATTTGTGAGGCAAAGATCTGCAGAATGTTCGTTTTATTACAATGAAAAACTGGTTTTTATAATCAGTTATAATATTTCGATTTTTCGATAATTCTCAAATGATTTTTTTACGAAAGTTATATACATATAATTTTTATTAAAGAGAGCTGAAAAAATTATTTTGATAAGTTTTTAGAAAGTCTTTACTGTAGATTGGTTCTACCACTGCTACAAAATATTTTAATTTTTGTCATAAAACATTTTGCTTTTTTAAATCAGCATTCTCATAAAATTTCAATACATTATAAATAAACAAGGGATGAAGAAATAAAAAATCAAGTGCGCATTTTAACTATATTTTGCCTTTACATTAATGCATATATGCTTGTTGTTATGTAAAAAACATTGCAATTTGTCACGTGGTGTTATAGGATTCAAATGATGTGCATTTATTCCAAACATGTTTGGAATGTGTAGATTTTACGAATATAGTTTGCCGGATGGCAAACAAACCGTTATGCGGCCGCAGATATGTTTGATATATAACGGCTGCCAAAACCATTTGGTTTTCAATAAAATTACACATTTTTCAGGAAATAATATATATAATAAGTTAACCCTTAATAGCCTGATTTTAATATTTTTTATGAAAAAAATTAATGTTATAAAAATTACAATTGTAAACAACTTTTTTTCTACAACTTTCTTTGTAAGTGGTATTTACATAAGAAATTTTAAAAATAACTGGTTGGTTCCTAAACCTGCCCACTGGTCGGATTTTAACAATTTTAACAAGTATATATTGTAGCAAACAGCGTTTTTAAACAAATATAAACCAGTATTTTTTCATGAAAATAAGCAAAATATAAAGAAAAAATCACAAATAATAATATAAAACTATCATAAATAACATCTAGTCTTGATGAAACTTATGCCGTTTTCTTTTCTTAAAAAATTAAAATTTTTTTTTACTTTTTATCAAAAAAAATTCCTATTCAAAGTTTTCTTAGGACAAACATTTTACATCGTAAATGATGATACAATAATTTCTAATGAACTCACTATTACAAAAAATGATTATATTTCAAACTTTAAATAAAAAGGGGAACAAATTTTGCACTGTGGTAACATCGATTCCGTGAAACGTTGCTACAAATTCTTCGTATTCAAATCGGTTATTAAATTTTTGTGCTAATTTGCACAGTGTAACCCGTGGGCGGCGAACAGTTCCAAGTGTGTATATTCCTAGTGTTCTCATATATGTGTACCATCAAGGGAATAGATGTATAATAATTATCGAAGTACAAAGCCTGATTGACGAATCGAGGAATCGATCAAGCCACTCTTACTATAACATTAACTTGCATATATAAAACCATTCCATAAGTAATATTCACTTCAATTCTGTAATTTTCTATTAATAAATACAACGCGGTGTAACATCATATTATCTACAAATAAATCTTGCTTGCTGGAAAAACATCAAACGCCAGGGATTCCTTTCGAGCACGTACTTCTAAAATTGTTTTAATGGATCTAGAAATTATTCCTTCAGAGTTTTTCGATGCATTAGAAGTTCTCAAAAATCTCTGAAAACCTTCAAACTACTTAAACTTGCACCGGAAATTAATTGTATACTAAGCGTTAATCATTAGTCTTTTTTAAAGAAAATTTAATTATAACTAAAAAGATATTTCCAAAATATTGTACAAACACTTCAAATTGTTGTTTTTTTTTTAATTTCAGATTAAAGCAGCTCATGGCAGTTTCCAAACAAAATACAAAAGTGGCAGAGGTCCTTGTTTCTTGTTAATATGTACACACGTATTATGTAATTATAGAGATGAGTGCTTTTTTGCTTGTACAAGCAGTACCTGAAACAAGCATTATCGTGGTTGATAACGTGTTTGTTTGTAAAAACATAAACATTAGGGGGATCAATATATTTATTTTTAGTTTTTATACGTGGAATATCTATAAAAAAATTAAATGTGTTAAAGAAAACGAATGCTCTAGTGCTAAGCTTTGTGTTTCAACCTAATAAAAGATATGAAAAAAGTTATCGTAATCAATAAAGAAACAAATATATAAAATTTATATAAAATTTAACTAAGTGCAATTTTTTGTAGTTATTAAAAATCGATTCAATAAGTTTTTTTGTACTTAGATTTTCATCCAACCCTAATATACAAACAATATAGAAACAAGCAAACAAGAGACTGCAGCGTAGGGAAGTGAATGTGTACACCTTTATATTTATATGCGAATGTGCAGGAAAAGGATACAGGAAATACCAAAAACCACCCATGCAAATTACGAAATATCATCACATAATAGCGCTGAAAAACAAAAACCCAAAGAATGCAAGCCGATTGCATATTTTACATGCTTTGATCTTAAACATTTCCATTTAAAGGCAAATGTCAAAGCAAGTGCGAAAAATTCAATAAAAGTATACGTTTTCCTAGCAAAACTGAGTGTATGCGGTCCTGACAATTGCTTGTTCATTAAATGAAAATTCAAATACTCAAAACCGAAAAAATTGTAACTTGTAAGAACATCAAGAGAAGCAGAGAGCGCGACACCGTGTTTTTTATAAAAGGAAGAAAAAGTAAAACTATTTTCCTGGCTTTGATAATATTTATTGAATAAGGAATGTACTAGTGTATTAAGTTTTTTTCTTTTCATGGGTGCTGAAAAATAAATTAAAAGTTTATTGGGTGAAGTATTTTTGATTTTTTTCTTTAATTTTCGAAAACAGGCAGATTTTTTTAGTTTTCTTCAAAGCTTTGTCAAAAACAGGATTTGTTCACTTTTGAAGTAACAATTTTAAAAGAAAAATGTCCCAGCTTAATTTTTTGAACCCAAATAAATGAGTTTTAAACAAAACAAAACAAAAAGTTTGATTATTATAATAATAATATCATAAACTGTGTACAAAAAAATATTGCAACATAATTATTTACAATCAATTGATCTTGCAAACTGCACCATTCGTTTTTTTCAATTTAATACAAATTTTGAAAGTTATAAAGCATTGTATACAATATTTTTTGAAAAATTATGAAATACTTTGATGTAAGGTACCTCAATGATCAAATTCATTGCCAAAACTTATAGTTTTTGTATACAAAAATCAAGCATAGAATTTTTTCTTTTAAATTAAAGTCTTCTATCGAAAGTAAAAAAAATTTTGTTTTTGAAAAAGCTACGAAGAAAACTCATAAAATCGGCCAGCAACCGCTATTTTTGGCGAAAATTCGATTTGTGCTACATTAAAACCTTTTGCGAAAATTCTTAAAAGAATCTATAAGCTTTCAAATTATGTTTGCGCCTTTAAAGTTTTTTTTTTTTGGACAACCTAATATACATGTTGAATTATACTCAATATGTTATTGTTACCATGTAGATTGGTCATTGATTTAATTATTTCGTTTGGCATAAACAGCTTAAACGATGACTTTATGCTGCCTGCCTAACATAGCGTAGGGGCAGGAGGAAGATTAATAATTTTCAGTTTAGCACACCTGTTAGTTTGAACAAAATTAAAGTTGCGCAGTAAAAATTTGTTAAGCCAATAAATCACCGAGAAAATAAAACACAAGTGTTCTTCGTATGAGGGTTGAAAATACAGAGAGAGCAAAAACTCTTCTTTAATGGTATAGATCCAATTATCTTTTTGATTTGACATTTGACAAAGGATTGAGTGTTACCATATGTTAATTATTTAAGCTCTAATAACACCCTCCAACCTATTTTATTGGCGACGTTACTGATCATATTTCTCTTCCATTTTTTTAAGTGTAAACCGAGGTTTCTGTTTTAGTTTGAGCTTGAATTTTTTTCATATTTCCTTTACTAGAGCTTGCTGATTGGGGTCTTAAACAGATCCAACATTAAAAAAGATATCTTTTTCACCTTCACTAGATGTGTCATCATTAGGATTTTCCTCATTGACTTTGTTATACCTGGCAATTTTTAACCACGTGTACCAAATGCGTTATTTTTTTACACAGACATTACAAATGAGCTAAAAGTTTTATATTATATATATACACTATTTACTATATAAATAATTGCACGAAAATTAAAAAAAAAATTATTGAGTGGTTGTGAAGATATTAGGCAATAAATACTGTTTGTGCAATTTTGACCAGGTTGAACATATATTTACACTCTACAAAGTGTTTCATCCTGCAAGCGTATATTCAAAATAAAACACTAAGAAATCAACTTTGCCGAACGTACTTTTCTAACTTAATTTATTGGTCATATTTTACGAGTAGAGTTGTTGAAATAAAAAAGACGTTGATTTTTTTTTCATTTTCAGTGCAGTTATTATACAGTTCTTTTATTTCTTGTTCTCATATTATACATATTTTTCTTAACACTTTACACATTCCAGCGTGGCAATTCATGTTGTATAATTTTTATGCTCCAATTATTTCGTAAATGTTTTCTTTTGCTTTGCGGGCGGTATATTTATAATAAATGGGTTAAATATTGTAAGAAAATTGCGCATTTAAATTTTATTTATGTCTTTGAGATTGAGGCAGAAGGAACTTTGTAATTTATTGCAATTTTTGCTTTCATTTGACGTGCAATGTGGTTATTGTTCTGTTCAAGTATGTTCAAGATTTACTGTTTATACTCGTATAAGCTTAAGGGTCATTTTTTAAATAATTCGAGTATTAAATTATTATAACTACAAAAATTGTACCATTATTATTAAACACACAAATAAAACAAATCACTAAGCTATTAAATCGATTGCAGCTAGAAGAATTGCTAATAGCTGACCAAAATTTCTAAATTCGTTTTAACAAAAAATTTTTTTAAGAGGGCGAAAATGCGTTTCACTCTCATTTTTAAAGTTGCGTACAATCAATATTCTACAATATTGACGCTTAATTTTATAAAGGTTTGTACAATTCGGAGATTGATTGAGCTAAAGTTTAATAATGCAAGAGCGAATAGATTTTTTATCTTCCTATAGGAAATTGTGTGGTTGTCGATGAGTAGTTGGATTTGAATAAAAGTCCTCAACATATCGACAAGTTATAAAAGTTGGAGAATAGCATCAATCATACGCAAGTATGATGAATACCTATTTTGCAACTAAAAAAATAATGTATACACAGAAAAAAAACGTCGTTCTAAATTCAGGTATTCTTGAATTTGACTTTGAGTACGAGTCGTACTCAAAATTATATGTACAAATAACAATAAAATGTATTTTAATCAAGTTGAAAACGAGATTACTTAAGATAACAAATCCAGAAGTTTTTTAAAATGAGTACAAAATCCTTTAATAACGTGAAAAATCTTAAATCAACTAAAAAAATTCTTAAATTAAATTAAGCATTTAAATCAGGCCGCACTTACATCAATCTTTCTGTACTTGATCTGGGATTACCGTACTTTTAACACCTCCTGGGATTGATTTAAGTACGGATGGATTGATTTTTCTTTTGAGTGTAATATTTCATAGGAGATAGCTCTTGGCAACAGTCAGTGTGAGTGGGAGTCTTGATTATGCAGTAAGCATTTTCACATTTTCATTTTGTTATTGTTTGTATTTTTTTCTGTTAAGAATTTCAAATAAATTTTCAAGGCTAGCAATAGCAGCGTTTTATTTTGATTAGCAAGTTGGAAAAAGTTAGCCAAACTTGTGCTTCTTTACCTTAAGAAGTTCATAAAATTGGAATTTTGGTTCACTGTTTACAACAACTTTCCAAAATTTCTTACTAGGTAAAATTTTGTTTATCTATTTAAATTTAAAATGAATTGGTACATTTTTAAGAACATTATGAAATGTTTAGTGAAGTCGGGTTGCTAAGTATAAAGGTCACACGTAAACTAACATTAAGCAGCAAGGGTAAAATTTATTATTTTAAAGAATGCCCTTAAGTAAAACGTTATACATATTGCATCATTACTTATTCGTTAACAGTCAGTCAATAGCTTAGCCAATTTGAACAAACCTATTAATGCTTTTTAGGGGAATTATTATTATTATTATTTACTGGGTTTAAGTTTATACACGCACATTTTCCTATTATTTTATTAGAAACACATTAAAATTTATTATTGAAGCTTACAGCTAGTTTCTATGTGCATTTCACTGTTGCTGATGCAGATTATCAGGGAACCTTTCTGTTAAAAATTCTTAGAGCAACTAGAGATATTATATTAGACCTTCATTAAAAAAAATGAAAAGTTTAAACAATAAATATAAAACGGGGTGCGTAGAAAATATGTATAAAAATAACAACAGTGGTACCATACAACTGCTTTTTGCGGCTGCTGTTTAAACATTCCTACAAGGAACATAGTGTTGCAATAAGTGATATCTATCGACATCAGTCTACTTAACCTTCATTTCAGGTTATATTGATAGATTTTAGATCAGCTTTAACCTGCCACCATGTATTTTTAGGACGACCTCTTCTTCTTGTCACACGTGTGTTCTAGTGGAGCCATTAGTTTTTTATCGATTTTAATTTAGTTCATTATAGAATCTCGATGAACATGATAGGCTTACTGGATGATATTGATAATGCTTCTTGCATAAGCCTTCGTTTTACTAATACAGATCGAAAATTAATTAAACCTTCCGAAAGTAATAAATAAAAAAATAGGGCTGAGAAAAAATTACATAAAGAATAAATGCGTGTGTTTAGTTATGCATAACACAATACCGCTGAAGATCGACGGTTCGATAATAAATGACATTAGCTCATTCAGAAACCTCGCTTATAAAATACCTTATAAATGCTGAAAGAAACACGCAAAACTTTTCTCAGCTTGAATAAAATTTTCCGGCCAAGAAACATCGCGAACAAAGCAATATTGAGAATCTATATTATTAATAGGCAAACACGTTTTTTTAAATCTCTTTTACGTCCGTAATACTGAACCCATTTTGGAAAGATTTATATGTTTTTAACGAAGATTTTACAAAGAAGTGCACAATCTTAATTTTATTTGAATCGATTTGATATTTTAGGAATCTATTAGCGTTTAAAGTTGCTCCTAACATATGCACACTTCTTACAAATGCATGTATCAGCTTCAAGTTGTAATATTTATAAACAAATTGTGTTTGACCTTTTTGCTTTTGCATAGAATTGGGACAGAGTTTTTTATATGTTCTTTGTATTAAGAGAGAGTTTTAAGTTGTTTATTTGGAATGTTTTTTGATTTTGTATTTTATAATAAATATTTATGTAAATGGTTAATATTTAGTTACTAGGTGGCGGTCAAATCGCCGTTGACCGCAAAACACAATAGCTTCTAAGCCGTTGTCTAAAACCGGGGTTATTATGTATTTCGATTATAGAAAATATATTTTCGTAACACAGTGAATAAGCTATAAAAATCCGAAAGATTTTCCTTTCGAACTAAAATACAATGATAATTAAAAATTTACTCAATTTGATTCATGTAATTCGGTGATTCTTGCAGCTTCTTCTGTATATGTTGTAATATTCTGTTCTCTCAGCTTTAGCAGTTCTAAAGTTTGACTTGCGACGGGTTGGCTTTTGCTAATTTTGAGTTTTCTTGCAGATCTTAGAAATTGTTCTTATGTGAGAAGCAACATATTTAGGACATCATACAGCATTGAAAATTTTCTCGCATAATCTTTTCGGTGTGCGCGGTAGCGCTTATTGTGGTCCTCTGCAGCCTCTTCGAAAAGCTGGCACATTTTATTACTCTCGAGCGACGCACAAAGGTTTTGTTAAAGTAGGTGTCATTGGATGCCAACCGAAGGATATACATACATTTTGGCAGTATATTTGCACAATTCCTCCGTAAATGATATCTTATTCTCAAATTTTCTTGATCTACTTTCTATGAAAAACATGTATAACATTTTTCGAAGTAAATTAGCATAGCTCGAAATTTTTTGTATGTAACAAACACATTTCTTTTATTAAAATTTTAATATAATTTTTGTTTAAAATCATACTACATACGTTGTATCTGTTATAATTTAGAGGTGAAATCGGCACATTTAATACACGGCACAAGGGCAGATCGATGATGTTTATAAGTTTTCGCAGAAAATACCAGAAAACGATGGAAATCTAACAATTTTGAAGGGATTGTGTACTTTCAATAACACCTCAATAACATTTGATGTCAAATCCGTAACAATAGAAAAATAAATGATATCATTTAAATTAATGAAAAATATGTGTGAAACTCAAAGTACGTTATTTTGAAGCAGTGAGAAGATGAGGAAAAGGTTTGGCTGGTGAATCTCTATGGTTTCTTATAAAACTAACACTGATCTCTCTCGGAACATTTACAAAAATACTTATTTCTAAAAATAACATACAATAAACTCACAAATTTTTTCGCGTACAATTTTTGGTCCATGAGAACACTAAATAGTCATTATAAAAACACTCAAATTAAGTACAGACCTTAATCTTCAGATTCCTTGATTTTTTCCCGTTACGATCGACTTCAAACAATGTCAAACACCAAACAAAACTTTAAAGAAAAATTATAATATTCGAAAATGAATGCATGCATACTGAGCTAGGTTTCCGTTCACATGGTCGGAAAGCGGCGGCATTAAGGGTACATGTCATTATAATATTATGATAATACGTTACCTCAAAAACCACAATTTGGTTGACATTTAATTTAGTGTGTATTTCTCTCTTGTCTGCATTTTAGTAAAAATACTATTACCTGCGATGGTTCTTTGAATTACATAAATTCTAGTTGCAGCTTTAACATATCACTATTAGTCTCCATTTATTATTTTATATTACCTCTGCAGGAAATGACAATAGTGAAGTTATACTGATTATCTATTGACGATGTCACCAGTACCACTGACAAGTTATACGCCAGTTAGTGTTATCTACTACTGACATTTAAAACAGGCTTTTCCTACTAAATCTACCAGTAGACTGCGTAGTAGTAGGTAGTTCTTGTAGGACCATATGTAGAAAAAGTCAATAGTAAGATTGTACTGATTTACTATTGATGATATCACCACACTGTGGGAAATTTCCGTAGTAAAAATGTACCGATTCGCTATAGACGCTGGTACGACCTGCAGAAAATGTCCATACTAAGTAAATTAATGTGTAAAATATTTTACTGTTTTCTTTGAGGTATATTTTTCTTATTGTTGAATATGGACAATGCAATAGTATACCTTTATGTTTATTAAAAGTTAAATCTTCTAGAATGAATTGGCATTCAAATGATAAAATGCATTTGATCATACGAAAAAAGTAAAAGAATTCACATAATTTTTATATAGAAAAAACACATCATTAGAAAAGAGCGGGCTTGTGTAGCCAACAGTGAAAGGTAGACATTTCCAATGCATGTATTGGTCTGTATATTGGCTTCATGAATCGAACCTGCGACATTTCGATTAATATTCTAGTACGCTATCTTCTATTCTACCGGGGCTCCCCTTTTTTTAAGAACAAAAGTCATCTTAACGTTTTTAATAGTATCTGTACATGTTCGATAAATTTTATATATTCGTTAGAAAAAATTGAATTACTGGAATTATTTAATTTTATAATCTAATCTAAAATTATAAATGTGAAATGTGATAGATGGATGGAACAATGTTTGTTACTCAATCAAGCCAGAACGGCTGAATGGATCTGGATGAAATTTGGCACAGAGATAGATTATAGTCTGAAATAGAACGGTAAGATGTATGATTTCCGTGGGATAGATTTGTTTAAATTTTTCATAGAGCAAAGGATCGACATGATTTTTTGCTCTAGTAGTGGTAGTTTAAGGGTCAGAAAATGATGTAAAGGAAAAGGACATACTTTTCAATAGCGTATAACACCGCCGGGCGTAGCTAATATATATCCTAGTATAAAAAATATTGATTATTGATTATATGAAGAATTGCATGAGTACGTACCCGTGCTGTAAAGCATGTTTAATTTTCTGTGATGTCGATTTTCGTTACTGTTCTATATAAATGTGCATATTTGAATAAATCAATATATTTGATAAACAAAACTGTATCAGCGCCATTTGAAAATATTTGTATATTTTATTAATGAATTATTAAAAAGTTATAGTATTGACAAACATATTATTTAAATGAACTCAGAGCTTTTTCAACACAATTTTTACTTTCGTAAAATATGGCTGCTAAAATTTTTATTTTTTCTATTTATATAATTATTTTCACCAGTTATTACAAACCTTCAGTATAATTTGTACTTAGATTATTTAATTTGTTCTGAAGAAGAATTTTGTCATAAATGTATTAAGTTTTGTATTTCCTGTAAATGTTAAAAAGTTTGAAAACAAAACTTTTCTATTTGCACAGTTATACAATATTTAGAAAGTTAAACTACACTTAAATGTATTTTGCTTGAAATTAATTCTACAACACATTCTACAATTCTCTGTTGAACTTAACACAGATTGCCAAACAATTTTCCAACTTTAACCAATGTTAAATTTCTAAATGTATCTTTGAAGTGCCCAAAAGCAACTTGATTATTATTTTCAAATGAGCAACCGCATTTTATTCATATTGTTAAAATCAATTTAAAACAAAAGATATGTATATGAAATTTTATTTGTATGTGCAGTTACAAATATTTATGCCACAAAATAAACCCATTTCAAAATCACCTTCACTCAATAGAATTTTAGTGTAATATTGTTAAATATTCTATTTCATTAAAGTAAAACCATGTAAATTTATTCATAGTTTTATTATATTTAGATTGTTTTTTTCACGCAAATTTCATGTAAACTCGTTACACCATAACATAATTACACTTTAGGTAAAAGTGCTGTATTGGTTTTATATATCAGCCAAAGCTGATATACAAACTTAAATATTAATAAATCAATGTTGCTTGTCTAACAAAACATAAAAACAAATATAAAAGTAATTGTTAGTTTATGGAAAAGTAAAGCACATAAAAATTAAAAAAAAAATTTAATTATATTTTACATATATTAATAAAAAATCTTTATTTTATAAGTAAAAATTAAAATCTACTGCATATATTTTGTGCTGATAGTAGCTGAAATCATTAAAATTATTGCGTATTATTCAGTGTTTTTCACAAATAATCGCAAGGATTTTTATTTTATTTTAATTTATTTTATTTCAATTTATTTTATTTTATTTTAATTTGTTTTATTTGATTTTATATCATTTTATCTTATTTAAAATATATATAAAGCGAGAGCAATTGCTCAATTTTAGATCAATAATTCAAAAGTGATGACAATGTTTTAATTAATTAATATAATTGAGAAATATTAAATTTTTTTTCAAATCTTTCCAAGCTCGCAGTGCTGCCAAAATTTTGTTTTTTTTATTCTCTTTTAATATAAGTAAGGTAATTTTAGCCACATTTTCTGCATAACATTTTAAGAGAAATTCTTGCAAAATTCTGAAAAATCGCAACAACAAATACTTCTATAATAACGAAAAATACAACAGATTCAAATGTTTATATTTTTTCTAGATTGAGCAATTTTTATTAAATTTTTAATTAATTTAATACATAATGGATAAGAAACAAAAAAAGTACTTGAAATTAATAAGTAATAACAGGGATGCTGGAGGAAGTAAAATATTTAACAAGATTTATTATTAAATTTTTAAGCTGTGCTACCTCTCTTCCGCTCCCAATGCAACTTATTTATTAAACAACCTACATTTGTTAACACTTCAATCGGTTTTATTAATAAATTAAACTATTTAGTTGTTATATGAATTTATTAATTTAAAATTAATTTTAATAAAATATATCAATATTTACTAATTTTGGGTAATTGATTTCTGCTTTTAAGAAAAATAGAATCTATTCGAAATTTTCGTTTAACAAACATTTCATAATATTTATTTAATATTGCCATTATATAGTGAAAAGAAATTCAAATAACAAAAACATTCTTTATGAAAGCTTCTAAGAATTAATTGTTAATATGTTTATATATTTATGTACAAAACCTTGCAATAATTTAGATTTTTAGCTATTCAGAAACATCTCTTTCACACATCGCATTGAACAATAAAAAAGATGTTAATATTCAAATCAAATTTCAACAGCTCGGGATGTGTTTTACCGTGGTTACGTATGTAAATTGTCATTTTTCGCACTTCTAACATCCAAGCAAAATTTCAAAATTAAACTCTACTATAATTTTAATAAGATTTTTTAATAAAAACAGCAGACAAATAAACGCCAATAGCTTAACCATTCCAATAAAATGCGTATAATATAAAGAAAACCTTGATTATAAAACTTTTGCTTCATTTATTACATTTTTTTGTTGTAAATATACAAAAGAAAATTCCGCAACACAGACCTAATTTACTTCGCTGCTAATGGATTTTTTTTAACAAAAAAAAATAAATAAATACTCGATTTAAATAAAAGTCTTCGAGCTTTGTGTTGAATGTATGCCTACGTGTTCGTTAAATAAGGTTAAAAAAATATTTACTTAAATTTAAAATGTTACTGCTGCTTATATGAGTTTATAAGGATTCATTTTTGTACGTTTCATATGTCTTTAATTTAAATATTTGTTAAAGAAAAAAATTCATCTTGTAAGTAAAGATGATATAATATATATATATATATATATATATATATTTATATATATATATATATTATATGCTCTGAAAACTACTGCATTTTTTACCTCCAAGCAGCCATATTAAAAAAATTGTATAGTCAGAGTTCAACTTTCGATGAAAATTGTAAATTAAACTACTAAAATTTGAATTATAAATTATTCAAAAATTGTAAGACTTATGGCAAGTTTTATTTTTGATAACATAAGTAATTGATTCAGTTATGATATTAATTGAAATTAATGAAAATTTCTGAGTAGCTGACCGATCACCTGTTCGTCTCTCTTTATTGTGGTCTGCTGACTTTGCATAATATTTTTTGTACTTAAAATCAATATAATAATTATTATATATTTTTAAATATTCTATATAAGTTTCGTTAAGTTGTATTAATATTGTTAGTAATTTTCTCATAAAAATCTTTCTATTAAAATTTTATGTAAAAAATACTAACAACATTTAAACAATTTACAACTCCTACAACAGTTCGTGAATTGATCAATAGAAACTAAAGAAATTTGTTTTAATACAAAAGCACAATTTTACCGAGCTTGACGTTCTGCGGACTTTTAACTAGGAGCTTAAGGTTATAGAAAGTTTCATTTAAGTTACAGGGTTTTAATTTATGTACATCTATTTGTTTGAGAATAAAATTTTATGCTCAAATTTATTTTACATTAAAGTGAAAAATTTTCCATAATTAGCGAACAATAATATTTCCAAGATAATAAATAAACAGCCAATCAATAACGTTTAAAGCGCCAATGGAGGCAATCTTTAAACAAATAAAAAAAATTGCCTACATTAACTTCAGCAGTAAGCAAGAATGAATGCTTGATGATGTTCAAACAAAAAAGCCTATACGATGCGAATACCGTGAGCATGAAGAAAATCAACAATCAAATAAATAAACAAGTGCATAAATAATATTTTCCAGACAAACAAAATATAAGTTAATCGGCAGAAGGAGTGGTGTTTGGTAAAATTATAACAAGTAGAAACATTAAATAAATGGGAGGAAATTCAAAGTGTAATAAATTAAACGTTATGGCTAGTAAAGTTTTCCAATATTTTTTCCAATACTTTTTCATACTTGATTGCGCTGTTGATCGGAAATATGCCTTTTCCTACATGGTATATTAAAGGAATTTTTGTATGAAAAGAAAAGGCTCGGCTGTTTCCATTTATTGCTTTATCGTTTTCTTATTTTACGTCCGCTCTTATTGAGTTTTTGCTTCACTTGATTAACATGATATAAAAATTATTCATTATGAAAAAACGGTGACAAATAAACCGACCAACTTTCAACGCCGGCAATTCCATAGATTTTGATGGGATAAAACAATCGATGTATGTTTGAAGAAAGAGAAAAATTTTTATGAAACTGAAAATTATACTATTCTCAAAATGCATATCAACTGGTAAAACTTTTTTTAGCAGATATCGCGCAATAGTTCTTGACAAAAAAAAACATTAGGACATTAAAAAATTTTTCATATTTAGATTATTGGAAAATAAAAAATTGTAAAGTAATTTTATAGTATTATCTTATGCATATTACAATGTTTGCATCTCTTTTAATGCGTCAGTCTTATTATAAATAAAATAAGCCGATAGCCTTAGTCGCTAGTGCTTTAACTTTAAGATTTATTGCAATTTTAATTATAATAAATATCTAAATTAATAAATAAAAATAAATAATATACGGCACTAAGATGTGTCTGAAAATATCCAATTTATTTTAAAATTTATCTTTGTTTTATATTATTGTATTTTGATATTCTTTATATCTTCTAGGTATAAAGCTCCCTGAGTTAATCAGTAATGATATTAAAAATATGCTATCGAGTTTTATTACCTTGTATTTACAATATATTTATATATACAAACTTTATATTCAATGTGATGTACTTTAATTGTTGAGATAAAGCAGGTGAGGTAAAGCCTCCAATAATTTAGAACAAACACAATTTATAGCCAAATTTTAAAGATGTGAAAAGTGCTGCAAAATAGAATAATATTCATATCCTAATAAAATTCATATTTAAAATAGAAATAAAAAAAGTTTACGGCACCACCTCAAATACTTTATTGTCAAAATTCAAATTTGATTATATTATAAATTTAAAGAATGAAAAAAATATACAAAGAAATAGGGAGAATATATTTTTAGTACAAATCAAAAATTTATTTACTTAGACAGAATAATCAATAAATATTTTATTAAAAAATGATTTAAATTTTTTTTAAGCTTTCTTAGTTTTTTTAACGGTAATCACCAGTTTATTAAGGTAGAAAAAAACATTTCAATTGTTTTTTTTGTTATGAAAAAGTAAACCTTAGAAGAAATCAAAAAGAAGTTTAATAGTATTCTCATTTACAACACTAAAACGGCCGTGTCTAGGCAAAAATGGTATGACCAAACATGCTATGCTGTCACAATCGTGTAAGTACAAAATTCAACTCTTTCAAATATTTTATACTATCGAAACATCATAGAAGCCAATATATGACCTAACATCGTTCTCAAAATATTATGAAAATATGACTTTGATGTCCACAAGAAAATAATAATTTTGACAAACGTGCACAATTAAATATGTGTAGCACAGGTGACCAGTCGGACGTAAAACACATGTCGTCTACAGCTAACTTAAGGTTTTAAAAAAGTTAAGGTTTTTAAAGTTTTTCTGACAGTTCTCTTCCATAAAGATTTTTTGGTCTCTGGTTTTATTTGTTTTACAACGACTGTAAATTGAACAAAATTCTTAAATTAATGGTGTAACATATGGTTATATTATTTTATTGGTCTCAGTAATCGTAAAATATTTGGATGGTTACTCTACGGCTGATAAACTTTTTAACTGGTCATATTTTGCCTCCAGGCAGGCTTACTTTAAAGTACCATAGCTAGCGGATATTTCTTGAGACGCCATAGTTTCTTGTTATTAGGAGATCCCCTAAGTAGGTGTCCGTCGCGAATTCAATGGAATCACACAAATCGACTTGCATGTCTGTTCAAATCAAGAATTGTGGGAAAAGTGTTCCCTTGGATTAATATGGGAAATGGGACTTTCGACAGAGCTATACTTAGTGCGAAAAGTTCTTTGAAGGTCACTCACTTGGGAGTAACCAGAAACGATTCCTTTGTGTGACTGTCCAAGCAACTCACTACTACCGGTCCTAGACCAAACATTTCCCGAGCATTGGCTTTTGAGATTCCTCTGAAAGCTAGCTAGAGTAAGGAGGCAAGTAGGTAAATAAGATAAATATTTGCTGAAGCATAACTGCATCATGGAGGGCCAGCAACCCATTTTTATGGCGCCCTATGCTCCAGTGGGAGTTATTATATTAATAAATGTATTTGCGTTCAGACTTAGAAGGAATCGCTTTAACCACTTTGACTTAACCAGTTACTGATCCCCAGCTATTTAGTAAATCGAAAACAGTTTTAACCCTCTAATGTCTAAGAGTACCTTAAGGCACTCTTCACAAAAGTTGTACTGACGCCCAATATATATGAGTAACTTTTTCGTATTAAATAACCTTTTTCCAGATGCTAAATATGTAGCAAAATATTTTTAAAAGCTTTGAAAGATCTTAAAAGCTCCTTTTTATCCTTTATTCCTACGTCGCATTATCAAAAATATAATTTTCGAGTATTATGGGTTCCGTAATTAACCTTTTTTTAATATATTTGAATTTTATCCTTTGAAAGCCTCGTTTTTGTTTTTGTTAATAAAGGCCCAAGGGTGCCTCAAGGGACTCGTGAGTGTTTTTTCACCTGGAAGGTAAAATTCTAAAATTTTTTCTTAAGCTGGGCATTAGAAGGTTAAAGATAAGTCTGACAACTAAGTAATGCTTAACAAAAACAAAAAGACGTTTAAATAAAGTATAAAAAGATAAAATGTTCATACATATACAAGAAATTATTTGAATAATTGGAGCAAAATTATAAAAAGTTTTTTAATGTTAAAATATGTAACCACAATATGTGATATTCAATTAAGTATTATACAAATTTCGGAAGTATATGCACATAAATAACATGATGATTGACTTTATTTATAGCTCGAGTGTTGTAAGAGTGAATATGGAAATGGAAAGTATTTAAATAAAACCATAAATTTGTTAGCAAACGTGTGGAGCTACTAAAATAAAAGCTTCTATCATGCTTAACACAAAATAATTTTTAGCAAGCAGCTTTAACCCCTTTCTTATTTTCAAGGTCAAAAACAGATAGAAAACCAAGTATATCCCATTGTAATTGTATAGTATAGAAATAATAAATTTAATTACAGCTATTTACCTTTGTAACTGTTTACTTTACAGCGTACAAAATATTACTACACAATTAAAAATTATTAGCTTCTTCAATTTGTTCAATTCATAAAATCTCAGTTGCTGTTATTTCCCTTTTTCTATTTGTTTTCATCATTTACAACGTTTAAAATATTGCGCTTCAAAAGCGAGTTTAGCTTGAAATTAAAAGGAAATAAATAAAAAATTATTCAAAGCAAATAGTTGTCGGTTTTTGCGGTTCAATCAACCAACAGCAGATAAAATTCTGATTAGTTATTTTGATTTCATTTTGCGTTTTACTTTTATAAAAAATTAAAAAAAATATATTTTATCAAAGGCAAATGTAAGAAATTTTTTTATTAATTCTCCAATAAAATAACTTTGAGGTTTCTTGTATAAATAAACACATAAGTGCTTATAAAATAGTAAAAAACTAATTGTTAATGGGTAAACTTCAAAGAAATTATATATTTATGGAATCCAAATACGCATTAAATAAATTTTTTAACTTAGTAAAAATTAGCGCCGACTGAAGGAATTTCATCTATTATAATAATTTAATAATTATGATGATGATGGAGTTATGAAAACTTACTTTCACTTATATAGTAAGAATGTAGTGTTATGACCATTTATCATTTCAATCAGCGTCATGATATTACTGAAGTTAGCTGACGAAGTTAGAACGTTGACTACGAATACAGTAATAACTGAGAACATGGGTTCGAATCCAGATTCAGGGAAGTCATAACATCCAGGATTTTTCATTATAAGTCCTATTTCAGTTAAATCTTATTCATTTGTGTTTGTATTTTCTGCAAAGTTAAAATCAATGAATTAAATGTTACCCAAATTTAATGTTATATTTCTTTTACTTAAATAAATAAATTTTTCAATAAAACTTCTTAAGCAGAAGAGAGGTAATGGATAGCAGCTACCATGTAGCATACTTTTCAATGAAATATTAAGTTAAACCCTCTTGAAATGCATATTTACTACAATAATGAAAGACATATTGTGCTCTTGTAAACCACAACCACACCATTTTATATGCACAAAGTATATCATAGGTAAAATTACGGTGGTTAAATAACACAGCAAGACATTCAACTGAAAGTAATATAAGGCCATTTGTCCATAAATCTTTTACGCAGTCAACAAATTCAAATGAAATAAAAGAATTTACAATAAATATCTGGTACTGATTGTTGTCTAAATTTCAGCTTTGAAAATTTTAATTTACTTTTACAGGAAAAATTTTCAAGTAAACTTGTGTAGAAAAACATAATTACATTCATATAAATATAATATTTATTATATTCAAAAACAAAGAGCGACATTATTAAAAATTAATAAAAGAGCACTCGCCGAAAACAGTATCCTTTCTTACATTCTTTTGTTCGAAATTATTTTTGTCATATATTATTATTTTATTTGCTTCTATAAAATATTTGTTTAAATCTATACAGCAAAAACGAAGAGGGTTCATTTGAATTAATTTTTTTCATAGCAATTGTATTAATTAATTTTGCTAATTCTGGTTTGTGTAATAATTTAATAAAAACGTGTTTGAATTGGTTTGTAAGTTTACAAATTCAAAAATTTTATTTTGTAGAAAAAATATGTTGAAAAATGAAAAAATACCGTTTGTTTTTTTTTTCATTTAAGTTTTTTTTAATTTTCTCCTTTTGGATTTTGTTTTAATAAAAAAACTGCAATGTTTAACATTTGCAAAGTCAAAATTTCCTCTTTCTATACAAGAAAACAATTATATGTATATTTTCTTTTTTAGCTCAACAAAACAAACTGTCCAGTTACTCTTTTAGCATCCCTGATATAGAAAATATATCTCGAAACGTTCGTGTAATTTCTTTTTGAAGTCAGTACTAGTAATCTAGAATGTACTTGAGATTTTACCAACCTGCATTTTCGTAAGTTCATTTTTACACATAAAAATAAAAATGTAAGATTCACACAGAAGTCAGTACCAGCCTTAAAGCAAAACGAAAACTATAGAAGATTTTCTGGCATATTTATTAACATTAATTCATTTAATATTTTATTTATTTTACTTTTATTTTTTGCATTTCCATGATAAAAATATTCACATACACATACATGCCCATTTTCTTTTTCCAGACTGTGGAAGCAAACATGTTATCGAAAGTTTACAACAATAAATTTATTTACCATGACATATAAAAATGTATTCATAAATTTTACAATTTGTCTTAAATAAATGGTTTATATGTGAAAACAAATGTGTATGCAACAAGAAGATAAAAATGTATTTTAAAGAATGTATGACAAATTTATTCTTTGTTTACAAAATAAGGTTTAATTTTTCATTAAAGCTCAAAGAACATATTGTAGAAGGGAATTTATTCATTTTGAAAGAGTAAAACAATCACATATGTGTGAAAAAAAAGAAATTGTTAACAAAATAATCCATGTAGTTTCGAACAGCTTTCTAAGCGTAACAAACTTTTGATTTTAACTTTCTTGCAAGAACTTAAACTAACAAACGCTTTTTCTTAATAAAACTACTTTCTTCGCTTAACTTGTGAAACTAACATTATTTAATTTACTTAAGAGGATTTTTTTATTTATGAGAAGAAGTCTTACATAAAATCTTTTGGCTAACCTTTTTTCTTTACCAAGAAAACTTGTAAAAGAAAATTCCTCTGGACATTAATTTATTTATCTCAGCTAAGGGAACATAGTTTTTGTTACAAGAAAAATCATAATTTTATGGTGTTATTGTTTACGATTAAATCAAAACTTTGAAAACTTTAATTTTCTTGGATACATTAATAAATTGCATATCTATAAAATTTTCCACAATTTCTTACGTTTTATTTGGTTATTATTTTACAAGTATGAAAGGAAATTAATATTTCAAAGTTTGCATAATCAATAAAAATTCTATTAAGGAATATTATATCATAATAACGTAAATATTTGTGTTTATTGTCAAGTAATTCGAGTATTAATCTGTTCTAACAATGTGACGGGAAAAGAACGTGAAATTTGTAGCAGAAAATAAACTGTTCTACAGCAGAAAGGCTGGTAATTGCATTGTTATTTTCATTTATGTACGACACTCAACGCAATTTTTTATTTTTTGTATTTTTAAATAAAGAATTCTTTACTAAACATTTTTGCAAAGGCATTCATTGCTCTAGGATGATTTTTTGAGGTTTTATAAAGTGAAAAATATATGATATGTAATTTTTTTAATTATTTGGCCTCCTGGGAAGGTTTTCGTCAAAACCGCTTGGCACTCAATGTGTTAAGCGAGTGAGCGAGTGAGTACATGTATATGGAGGAGCTAAATGTAAGACTCTAAATTGCAACAGCGGTAATTAATTGCGGTAACTTTGCAGACACATTGGTACAAAACTAAAATCATTGCTCTCATCGAATGTGCGGATTACACTTTGTAAAATAAAATGAGAAGCAAATTAATCGTAAGAAAACTGTAAAGGTTCGACCGGTCGCATGCAATTCTAATTTATTTTGTTATTTTTTTTATGATATTTTTAATGAACTAACATTTTTTAGTGAATTCAAAAAGCATCTACGAGTATATGCATTCCAACGTATTAATTGCCGGAAAATCTCAGCGGTTCACGGATGTTTTAATCCAAAAAGTGTATTTTTTTCGTGACGAGTTGTACAAGCCGAGTTGTGCTGGGCTCTCTAACGACCAGTGTAGTCAGCATCTGGAACAAAAAAGTTAAATCGGTTTTTAAAAAGGCCAGAAATAGCTAAATCACCCAAGAATTAAAGCTTAAAAAGGCTAAAAATATTTTATTAATAATTCTACGTTCAATGAATAAAAAAAACATGTTAAAAGTTATTAAAAAAATGCACTTGAAGTACGAGTACATAAGCAAAAAAAGAATAAAAGTCTACATATTTTTAAAATCATATACGTCAAAGAAAATATGTATAACAAATATCAGGCTTTTCTTTTGACTTCAATTCAGTATGGGATCAAAAATACTAGATTAACCAAATCATGAAAAAATGTCACACCTCCACCAGAACTCAGCTGTTGGCCCAATTCAGGGGTTAAATTACATCATTCGATATCAATCGAAATCCCACACAAATTTTTTGAAGTTGTATGTAATTTTCGTCCGATATCTAATGCCACAAGATTTTTTTTCTATGAACGTATGAGCAATATTTACTTTTTAAATATCACTTATACGTAAATATTACCACAAAAACCACTGCATACTTTTCAGTTCTACATTTTTTCATAACAGTGCGAATTAGTGATACGCTCATACTCTTTCGAATTTTATGTGACTAGTAAGTATGAGTTGGGCAAACAACAAATATGATAATTAATCGCAAATTTATTTACCATCTGAAAAATTAATTTTCCGGTACATTAATTTTCCGATTTAACGAAACTAATTGTTGTCAGGCCTGTTCGTTAAAGCGAATTGTTCGTTATATCCAGTACTATTTTCTTTATAACTATTAATAAACATTATAATAACTTATATAATTATTTCTTTCAAAATATGTATAAGAAAAGGAAAAATTCATAACACCGTAATACAAAAATAATTTATTTAAAAAATTTAATAAACTCAGTCTGCTTATTGGGATGAACATATTTTCTAATGGTATCTTCTTGAAGCTCTCTCAAAAGCTTTAAATTTGTGCGACTAACATTAAGCCCATTTAATACGAATTTCGAATTGCTTAATGACATCTGCGTGTTTTATTTAGGCTCATTTCATCAATAGCTTCATCATTTTCGTTATGCTCATTCTTATGATTTACATTTGTTCGCTAAACCAAGTTAAAAATATAGTTTTTTTTCGTAATATAAGGAACTTAGTAGAAATATAAATTTGTGTGTTTGTTAAATGCGATGTTCATTAAACCGAATTATTAAGTCGTTTTTATTACTTTAATTCAAAGATAACGAGAATTTTTGCTTGATCTGAATTGAAAAACAATATTTGGGTTTTTAAGGTTTATAGCAAAATGTATATATTTACAGCATAACTTCGTTAGAGGGAAGGAACTAAAATATCCTTTAAAATCGTTAAAACTATTCACATTTACTTAAAGCCTTCACCGCACCTTTTTTCTTGCTTACACTATTCATGGATTGATGCTGTCGAGGGTCTGCTGAACATCAATTTTATCCGAAAATCTTACATTTATGTTTGAAATGGAAATAAAACATAAGCAGTTGCGATGTTCTTAACATGAGCAAATTGTTTTCGTTTTGTAACATATGTACATTTGTGTTTTGTTAACCTAAATTTTCATATTAAAATTCAATTTTGTCACACTATTTACAGCATTCGAAAGCTTAAACACATTCGGTATTTGATTTTTATCTTCCAGTTATACTTCAACATTTGTGTATGCATTTAGATGTATAAATGTATTCCGATAGAAAAGTTTGACTTCAACGAATTTAATAAGCAATTCACCAACTTGCTGTGGTTAGTAACACCTGCCACAACATTTGTGGCAAATTGGTCATATATGCTTTTTTATAGCAGGTTGATTTTCAAAAATTTAAATGTTGAAAATTATTTATTACACTAGCTAACATAGTATATATTGTAAGTCATAACATTATTTGTATTATAACATCCTCAAAATCGAAAGTAATGAGATAAAAAATTATGTAAGACCTCAAGAAAAATTTTTATCTGCGTATTTTTTTATTATTTCTAACTTTAACAAGGTTTTCACTAAATCGAAAGTTCGTAAAATTAAATATTTCTGATGGTTTTTATATAAATATATACCAAGATTTTGTTATAATGTTATAAATGTTATTTTGCATTTGATTTAGTTATTATAAGCAAGCTAATCATGGCACTCTAGCATTTTATTTGGGGCTTGGAAAAAAATTTATAAACCATTCGTCATGAAGAATTTCTTGAATGTACCTATTCTGAATCATCAATTATTAAATATTATTAGAAAGTTTCGGAGATTTCCTTAAAAAATCAAAATAAAAACAGAGAAGCGAGAAATGAAATCAAATCATAGTAGCGACTGAAAATTTAAAGTCTGGGAAATTATCTCTAGACGCTTTGTTATCACAAAGGCCGAACTTTAATGATGAAGTATGTATTGACTCAGTAAAAAAAATTACCTACAAACGTTTGAAGTGATAAAGTTTATAAAGAACAAAATTTCACAAACTTCAGTGTCTCTATTAAAATATTGTTAAGAAAGATTTTAAAAATGAATATGTCTAAAACATTACTACACGACATTGTAAATTAGAGTTCGAAATTGTACTTTATATAATGTATTTTAATTTCATGTACGGTAGAATATTGAATATTCAAACGTAAATAGTGATTGTTTAGAAAAAATATATAAAAAGAACTGTTATTCTGTTTATGATCTTTCTGCTCAACGAGAATACTGTACTGAAGAAACTGAACATAAAGATGAAAATATTTAATTGTGTTCGTTGTGTTCGGTTCAGCACATTATTATTTATTTACTACGAGTATTACGCAGTACAACATTTTTGAGCTCACCGATTTGGGACTCAATTTTGAGAATAGCACATGAAAGTAGACCCAAAAAATAAGAGCTTATTGGTTCGCATCATTGGTTTTGTCAAGTAGACTGCATTAATAATTAATAATTACTTTTGAAAACCAGAAGAACATCGAATATTTCAATATAGAAAATAAGAAGTATACGTTCGGTATACTCAGATATAACCCTTTTAAAATATAGAAAAAGTGACAAAAATCCACCTTGAACAAAAAATTCGAATGGCCATTAAATTATTAATGCACCCAAGTTGACAAAACGAATGATGTAGAAGTTCTTATTTTGGGGGCTACTTTCACGTGCAATTCCCAGAATGCGTTCAAAAATTGTCATGTATTGTACTCGAGTTGTGTTAAAATATGCAAAACTTAAAAAATTACATGTCGTTTCTGGGTGTGTGTATAATATGCAAAATAATGTTCAGCTTATTTTCGAATACTGTAGTAAATTATTTGAGAGCATAATTTTCGTATTATTTTTAGATTTATGACACGTAAAATTACAATACGCAAAACAAAAAATTACAATAGCAAAGCAATAGCAGCTGTTTGTTATTTTAATTTACTAAATGCCTTAATTTTTTTATTAAATAAAAATTCGTAAGTATTTTTTTCTAATTGAGGATCCTATGCGTACGCAAGACTATAATTCATATAAAATAAATAAAACAAATATTAAATTTGAAAAAATTTAGTTTTAACTTTTTAAATAAACGGCATAAGCACTTAAGAAATTACAAAATTTATTCACAATCTCTTAAACATGATGCATGATGTTGAAGAAGCACATAAAACAAAATCGCATGGCCAACAATTATTTCTTTAGTTATTTAAAACTTTCTTCTACGTTATACACGCAAGCTGGATTGCTATTGATTTATCTAATGCGAGAGATTATCGACAAATATAACTTTAAAAACTATTCGTATGATTGTTAAAAAGAAAGCAGTGTTCGAAAAAGATTAAAAAATTTTTTTTTATTTTATTCGTTACCTTTATTTGCAATCTATTTACATTTAAATAATAAGCAAATCTTATAAGTAATTAAATGTTACAGAAACGTTAAATTTCAGCGAACATAACCAATGATATACTACTTTTTATCTTCTATAATTATTGTTGTAAGTCAATCAAAGTGTTACTTCGTCACTATCATCTAAAAGATCTACAGCTAGAGTATTTCTATGGTTTCTAAGTCTGTTGACTTTGGGAATGTCAAGGTCACGATAAATGTTGTCTTAAAGTTTTAGACTGATATTTCTAAATAATGTCAATATCAGAGTACGATGCTGTTCCACATAACTGAATTCCATAAGTCCAGATAGGGTTTAAAATTGTCTTATAGAGTATTCGTTTGTTGTTTAGACTCAATTCTGAACTTGGAGCCAGTAGACAGTACATTTTTCTTGTTTTTATATCAAGTTGTTTTTTCTTCAGTTGTAAAGTTTTCCATGTTAAATGACTTTCCATGTTCAAACCACAATATTTATAACAATTTGATTTGGGATGCAAAGTCCCATTGAATATTGAACAACAAAATATTAAAATACGTCATTTTAAAAGCAAGGGTACAGGTCGAGGCACATAGAATACCTTGTACGTTACACGTTCTGTTATTATTTAATATTCTCATTAACAACTTTTAATATTTCGCACACTGTAAAATATGATGAGTGAAGATTGTAAAATAATAGAGATATAATTTGTAACAAATACTCTGCTAAACTATAAATATTGTTAACGTGCAATAAAATCTCCTTAATCTGGACAAATATAGTTTCAGCTACTGTCCCTGATTAGTGGATCATCCGGACTACAGTTAAAATGAAATTTGAAACGCAATACGTAAACATAATATATTTTTATTACCGAGAACTTAAATAAGTACACATAAGAATTCATTTGTATTTAATTTACCTACAGAAAAAATAAAAAACCGTAACAAAATTGACCAAAAATATTCATTTTGAAAAACTAAAATTTATTTTTGTTCAAATACACAATCTATGAAATTTGTCAGCTTTATTTTTAAATTGTTTTAAAAATAAAATAACCTTGTCTGTCGCTTTGGTTTGTTCAGCCCATAAAATAGCTTTTGAAAACAGTTCGCCATGCAAACTCAATAATAATAAACAAACAAATAAATTTTACAAAGGAAAAAGAGCACTAAGCTGTCCGAAAAATTTAAAAGTCCGAATTACTGGATAGGCCAAATTAGTGAGTGTCCGGATTAGGAAGGTTGTACTGTATTATATTTTGAATACTAAGTTTATCTTGTTTACATAAAAATGATTAAAAAACTATTAAAATTAATTTGAAAAAAAAATATTTATCCTGAATGTAAGTTTTGCGATATCACCCCAATTCGAACTAGTAAAGTTTCAAATAAACTTTTTATGTACTATTAATCAACTAAAAATTTAGAAACTGACAAAAAATCTATATAAAAACTTTTAAAAACCAATAAATTTTTTATCTTCACTATTTTTTATACCTAACACCAAAAGTTTTAATCACATTTAATATTAGTTAGCTATTAGATTTAATATTACTTTGTTATTCTGGACATACTTAAAATTATACTGAAGTTTTGTTGTCACAATCCCAGAATTGAGACTTTCTTATTTCTAGTTTATGAATTATTTTTCCTTCAATAACTCAACACCACTCAAAGTCATCGGCAGGCAGCAGTGGTTGTTGTTTTTACATTGTTTTTCATTTATGTATAACAAAAAACTGATTGCAAATTTTGTCTTAAACCAAATTTACTTTCCTGAGTTAATTTATCTGTTGTTTGTGTTATTATTAAAAACTTTGCTTTTTTGTTTTTTTTATTCCGGAAGTATTTGCAAATCAAAAAAAACTAAAGTTTGGAAAAGTAAATAAGCAAAAATGCAAAAGCTAAATCAGCAAAAACTGTGCTTGAATATCCTTCAACTATAAAAAAACTTATTCATTGATAAGACAATTATAAAAATCTATACCAGTATAGAAAATATCATTAAAACTATAACAACAAATTTTCCAAAGTTTGATACTTCACATACAAATTTGAAATATACACAAATTTATAAAAGTATTTTCCTCACCAACTTCAAACTATAAACAATTTTTTCCTACAAAATCCAAATCACTTCAAGTGAAAGGATCTTTTAAATGAATAGAATCAAATTTAAACATCGAGGTGACTTTCTTTGTTAAACTGACTTTCTTTTTCGTAAAGATTTCGCCGACGTTAATGTTGTAATAAAAAAGAGAAATATTAGAACCACTAAAAAAACATTGCATTATCTAAACTAAGCAAAATATAATGGAATTTTAGTAAAAAAAGAAATGTTGTTGATAGAGTGAATCAATTTACGTCGCCTTCTTTCATAACAGGCTTAAAAGGGAATTTAGTAAAATCAAAACGTTAAATTAACATTTTTTGTTTGCTTCAGTTGATAAATCCCCTGAGTTTTTGATTCTTTAAGTTTGTATTTAAAAAATAAAAATGTATTCTGTTTTGTGTTCATGAAGATAAATTGTTAAATATTTGAGGATTCTATTCGCTGAAAATAATCTCGTGATATTAGGGAATTTTAAATATTCATATAGAATTTTCAATTAGTTCCTATTTTCTAAAGCAATAACAAAATCAGCGGATCACACAAAGGCTATACGGGGGATACTACTTATATTTCGGGAGTAGAAAATAATAACAAACATTATTATATGAAAATGGCTGTATTGTTTTTCAAAATATTCCCCTTGATGGTTAGTACACTTTTTCATTTGTTCAAACCATTTTTCATAGCTGTTTTTCCATTCCTCTTGAGACAGCTTCAAAATATGGTTTTTGAACGCTTTAACTGCCAAGTAAGGACTGTCCGGAGGCTGAGTCATCAATTCGATGGTTTGACTGCTCAAAAATTGTTTTGTTTGACGAGATGTGTTAGAGCTTGCATTGTCATGATGAAGAATGATTCGTCTTCGGGGGTTGGTTTTACGAATATCTCTGAAGACTTCCGACAAACAAATAGTAGTGTACTACTCAGAAGTGACAGTTCTACGTTGCTCAAGCGAAATAAAGCTCATATGACTCCTTCGGCCGAAAGCGACTATTTGCTTCACTGTGCTGCTTCTACGAACACCTTTTGCTGCATTTAGCTCGACTTGTAAAAACCACACGGTCGATTGCTGTTTTGTATCCGGCTCATAAGCATTTCTCTTGGAATTCCCATTTTTTTGTCAAATTTATATTCTGATATCACTGTAGTTCTCGCAGCTTTGCAAAATTTAATACTGAAAAATTAGATACGAAAATATAAAATAAAATAATAAAATATTCTGAAGCATAAAAAATTTGTTTGTGTTGGAGATGTGGTCACATGTTTTGAAAGCAACATTTTTGTGATCATTACGTTTAAATCTTTGTAGGCAAATATGAAGATTTAAATAGATCTGGTATTAATAATTACAAGGTAATCGCCAATACAAAATTTAATGTTTTTGTTTGTTTTACAACCTCATGAGATGCAGATGGTATATATCTCATTTTTAGATATTGTAATGTTTTTTGGCATCGATTTCTTGCTACATATATATTTGTATATGTGTGTTTTAACATTTATGATATTATATTTTTATCTTAAGAGCATATAAGTCATGTTCTTTAAAGCATCAAAAATATTTCTTTCGAAATTTAAATAAATTTTTAAGTTTAATTTTGAAAATACCCAGACGTTTTCTTACCAACTATAGCTTTATAAACTTAAAGTCTAAAATCGGAAAAAAACAAATGCCTAAAAGGTAGAATTAATTTGAGCCAGCATATTTATTATTTTCATATTTCATTTTTTAAATCTGCAACGATATGATTCATGAAGGAAATTATTTATATATGTAGGCAAATGGCTTAAGTAGAATTAATATTGAGAGCCAAAAAATTTGTGTATATTTCACTGAGTGATACATACAATTGAAGCTTTCATTTCCCACAAAAATTTATTTTTTCGAATGCTCAAGGTAAAAACTAACCTTATAAAAACTAAGCTTATAATTTTAATCTTTAATACATATTTACGGTTTAAATTTTATTTTCTTAGGTACGAAATGTCAGGCAAATGTGCTCTTGTCATATTATTTTTTATATATTAACGAATTCATGCTCTTCGAAATTGCCTTACAAAATATTTTTTTCTTTACTTAAAATTTGTGTTTTTTATGAATTACAGTGGAGGTTGTTTTTAACGAAAGTCGAAAATAATAAATTTTCTTCTCCTGTACCAATAATTTTGCATAAATGCGTCATATAATTATTTAGGATTACAACGAACTTCGCTTGTGGCCAATTTTCGCTTATAACGATTTTTTTATAAAGTACCCTATACGAAAATTCTCGTAAGTTTATCCGGTATGTTTTACTATTAACTTTGAAGTGGAATTCAATTGAAATCACTTTAGTTTAAATTTTGTATGTTCTGCATTCCTGTTATACGTTTGCATTCCAATATTCAATAAAAAATATACTCTACTTTTGCAGAACATCAAAAATTAAAAGTTTAGTTTTCATATTTCAATTTCTGTACTTTTGTAGGAAATATCTGTATATGTTTATACATATTTATATAAAGAACAAAACAAATTGGACTATTAGATCAGGTAATTTTTTAATTCGTTAATTCAATTATTTACCTTTATTTGAAAAACGATCAGAAAAAAATAATTAAAGAGAAATTAGTGAACTGTATGTATCGTGTCTTATAAACATATCGAAAACTCAGAAATAAAAGTTCTATGTATAATTATTTAATTATTAAATTTATAAATGGTGATTGCCTCAATATCTTTTTTCAAAGATTTTCAAAAACTTTTGTTTGTATAAAGGATAAAAAGAAAATAAAATAAATACATGTGTAATATAATTTTTTTGTTGGGATATTTGAATAAGTACAAGCATACTATGCTTGTACTATTGTAATTTTTGTAATTCTCATTGAGTATTTAAAAGTTGTAGTACAACAGACAAAAGTTTTTGAAGGTATTATTTATTTTTATTTTAAAAAAGGAACAAATATTTAATCCGATTATAACGAATTTCGCATATAAAACCACCCAGTAAGGCGAAGCTAATTATTACCAAACTTCACTGTATGCCAAAAAAAAATTGCATACATGTCAACTTGCCCTGAGACATGGTTGTGCTTGGGACATATCGCTTCTTTATTGCATCGTAGTCATATCTCAGAATACGTGATGTTTGCGTTAAGAATGCAGAAATATTTGTCGTATCGCTCTTCATTTTGTGTAAAAAATACAAATATCTTGTTTACGCACGTCTTAAGGGGAAAATACTTTTTTATTTTTCCATTGATCTGTGTGTTAATTTAAAATTATGACTAACGTGTTTTTTGAGATATGACTACGTTGCAATAACGGAGCGATATATTCCAAGCACAACCATTGCATGGGTTATAAGTTGTAGAAATCTTTTTGGTGATTTCCACATTAACATTTTTCTAAGAAAATTATTACATTATTCCAAAAAGAAGTACTCTCTTAATAAAATATCGGTTTTTTCCAAACAATTTCTTGAAAATTAAGAACAAATGTATAGATTCTGATTTGAGCTCAAGCAAAAATTAATTTTCATTATGAGAACTTTTATTAAAAGTAAAATAACTTTAAAGAAATGTGAATTCGTAGAGAATGAATGAACAAAGATGAATTTGAGTATTTCTTTTGCTCTTTAGTATAAATTTTAGAAGGAAACTTACCAAGAATATTAATCCCACCTACAACTCATACAATAGGTTGTGATTTGAACAAAAGTTTTTTTTTATCTACAATAGCTTTTCGTTTAGTTTAAAAAGCAACTTTATAGAGCGTGAAATTTTCAATACAATCCTGTTTTAACTAAATATCGCTACAGCTGTCTGAGCATTACTAATTAAAAAAAATTAAGTTGACATAATAGCAAATAAGAAAACAATTTTTGGAACTGATTTTTAAGTCAATATATTTATTTATATACACAATTTGCTTGTGCCCCTCAAGAAACAAAAATTTGTCCTAAAAGTATTATCGTATTGCACATAAATTGTGTACGTATATATATTCTGGTGAAACAAGTAGTTTTTAATAATCTCATTTAACTTATTGTATTACGCCTCCATTTACAAACGTAGTATGGCGATGCGACGTTACCATTCGATATTGAAATTTTGGCTGGCATAATCCACCACAATATTTATATCGTTTTATTCCTTGAAAAACACCAAGAACGCTTTAACATATAAGTTATTGATTTTTTTCAGTAACCATACAATATTATCCGCATGAATTTAAGCTTCTTTGCTTAGTTTCAGTTTTCTGAAAGAGTACTTTATACAACAACTTTTTTTATTTAAACCAAAAGTAGTGTAATTCCCTTCTACATAATATATGAACGTAAGACCCCAACGCTATATAAAATACAAGCGACGCTAACTATACAAAAATTGAAAATTGATTTTAAATTTGTTTAATGCCCACAACGCTAAGTAACATACTCATATATTAAAATTTATTTTACCAGTAATTAATTTAGCACCCATAAATTTATTTAAATATAAGTTAGGGCCGTTGCTTTTTTATTCGACGATATAAAAATTGTAAAACAATTTATTAGTCCATCTATAAATCTTAAATAAAATTCAACAGCACTTTTGGCTTCCTAAAGTTTTGCATTAGAACTTTTGAAACATGGTATAACACTTTATTACGTGTATTTATAGCCACAAATATTTCTTTCTTCCCTCGAAAAGCCCACACATTTTCATTGTAACTATTGTCCCCAGAGAACAGTGTCAAATGAACAAATTTATGAATTTACTTAGAATATAAAATAAGTTTATGTTCAGAGCAAAGAAATAAAGTATTGTTTATTTTTTCAAAGTAAATATGCTTTCTAAAGAGCAATTGGTTGTGTCTGGTTTTCGAAATATATTAGATTATATAATCAAAAACATTGTAATTAAGAATAATAAGTCTTAAACAAACTATTTAAACTTGAAAATCTTAACAAACAAGAAGTCAAACCTTTAAAATGTGGTTGTGAAATTCTCATGTTCAAGTTGATTTAAAATCAATTTTTTTCGTTTGACACTTTCTCAATTTAATATCAATTGCTTAGTTAACATTGTCAAACCTTCAATTGGTATTAAATTCAACTTAATATTTACTTTTTTATAACATTTGAATTAAAAACTTTTAATATCCATGCGTATTTTATTGAACTGTTTAGAATTTTGTCTTGAGCTCAAATTTTAGTTTACACAGCCCCGTAATAAACTCCATGTTTACATTATCACAGGTGGTTGAATTCTAAGAAAATCAACTACAAAATACAAAAATGTAAAATAGCTTGAACTAAGAGCCAATGGTTCTGCAAACAAGCGGGAGAGTATGGAATATTTGGAATAATTAATCGTCAGAGATGGAATTTCCTACTAAAGTTCCTTGAAGATCTGCATTAGCAACAGTGAAATGCGCATAGGAACAAGCTATATCCCTCAATAATCAATTGCAATATGTTTTTAACAAAATTGTTAATGTTTTGCTGAATAAGTAAAATATTAATTTTGGGAAAAAGTGCGAATAAAAATTAAAAATACTTAAATTTGAGAGATTCCCATAAAAAGCACCAATTATGAAATTGATTTGTTTAGATGAAATATTTGAACTTTTTTTTGGTGTAATTCCAAAATTTTTTTTTATAACGAATATATTTTCAATATTCAAAGTCATTTAATAAAAGACTATTTTTTATTTCATATTATTCCGACGGTATGTTTGTAAGTTGCACTTTTCGTATTGTAATTCGTAATTGCAATACTACAGTTGAATCGCTGATATTCTTAGTCACTTGTATCCACCGTCAAAAGTGGTAAGACGAAATAAAGAACGCTGATGAGACGGTGTAGCGACCTCGAAATCTATACTTATCTGTTCTGCTAGTCTGGTGAATAAAAACAAATTATTCCAAAAGAAGTACTCTCTTAATAAAATATCGAATTTATGCAAACAATTTCTTGAAAATTAAGAACAAATGTATAGATTCTGATTTTGCTTGAGTTCAATCAAACAAAAATTAATTTTCATTATGAGAACTTTTATTAAAAGTAGAGAATGCTTCTCAAAATTCGAAAGAAAAGTTGTTTGAGACATTTAAACTAATAACAAAGATGAATTTGAGTATTTCTTTTGCTCTTTAGTATAAATTTCAGAAGGAAACTTTCTTTCGCATTTAGATAAAAAGGCTCTGACATTTATTTTCAGTAATCCTAAAATCAATAGTAAATTGAAATTAAAGATTACAAAAATGCAAACACTTCTTAATTTCTTTTGTCATTTAGCCTCGAAATTCACGTTTTAGCTTTGTTGCTTTTTATCTATTTTTAAACTAAATATTTATTTTCTACTGAACCCATGAAATCGTCTTGCAACATGAAAACATTAATCCAATCTACAATCGTAAGTACACTGAAAATAGAATTACATTGATTAAAATCCAAAAGCAGAAGCTTTTAAGTTTGAAATGGACAAATGTTGAGTCAACACTGGAGTTCTGAGTAGAGGTTTGACAATTTTAGAATGAAATCATTTCCTGATTTATTTAATCTACTATTTAGCTACCTTTAGGGCCTTCCAATGAGAGGTTTCATATTGATTAGTAAAAATTTCCCATTTTTAAGTGAAATCATCGGATGTTAATTTAATTTAAAGAGGGGCTTCTCATTCATAATGTAAAATACTATCCTCCAAATGACCGCCATGGCTATGTCTGCAGGACCATATTCTTTTAATTACATTTTTCATCTACAATTCGCACATTTGCTGCTGAATGTCCTCGATAATTTAGGGAATCTATCTATGAGGATTTAAATCGATTGTTGGCCCTTGGCATATACCATATCTTCTGAAAGCACCAAATAAAAAAGTCAAAAGTTTTAATCACAAGATCTCGGTACACAATTATGATCGCTTCTTCGAGAGAGCACAAGGACAGGAAACTTTTCACGTAAAAGAGTGGCATTATCGTTACTATTGTGGCACTTAGCTCCAGCTTATTGAAAATAAACGTCAGCTACATAAATATCTTTATTCGAAAACGTTTAAATTCCGTTTGTGGAATGCATAATTTCAAAAATCGACGAAATCTGAACAAACCTGGGATGCCCCAACGCTATGGGCTACAACAGCAATATTCTTAGTTCACCGACATACACGAGTTTAATTTTTCTTATTACTGACTTGTTCCAACTCCTCAGATTTTCTGCCAGTTTTGCAATTCCTCACAGCGAAAGGGCTTTACGACGACGAAAAAATGCTCTAGTTTTGCGAACTGTAACCGCGAAATGTTCACCATATTTTTAATGAATTTTAAAAACTTCAATGCAGTTACAGGTTGAATATTGCCAACCGTTACAATGATAGGATAAAAAAATGAAACGCTTCGTTAGACCACCCTATAGTGCTCCTTTCAAAGTATATTTTGTAAGGAAAACAAATGCTGCTTCGGTTTTTTAAATCCGCTTGAAACTAATTTATTTATTAAACTTTTTATAAAAACAAAATTTTTGCAAAAATCCCTACATTCAGTTTTTTGTGTTTTTTTAATACGATATTTGTTTATTTTTTTTTTATATTAAACAAAATCGATGTAATAATCATAAACCATAAATATAATCATTATTAAACAGTGTTCGCCAAACTTTTTATATTCCAGAACCCCATTTGGTCTTTATACAAATCTTTATATTATTTAAATGAAATTAGTATTAAAATGGATTTTTCTAAAGATATCGTAGTTAATAGTTAACATTACAACGGAAAAAAGCAGGAATTTTTATAAAGTTATAAAGAAATTTTGTAAATATTAAGCTGAAAAAGAAAAATTCTTGAACACTTAAATATGTAATTTAAATTGAAATGAAAATGTAAATATTATGGATAATTAAAGGAATTGAGTTGAATTGAATTTGAGGTTGCCCACGTTACAAAGCTTAATTTTCAAAAGAGAGCCGATTTAAGAAAAAAGTTTTAAGAATTCATGCATTTTATATCGAAAGTTTTTAAAGACCATAAAAAAGCGAATAAATCAATGTTTGTACAGAAAGACTTTAGTTATTAAGTAGGAAATGTTAAGTAGTTTTAACGAAACGCAATTCAAATTATTCCTATGCGTTATATCAAATAGTAAATGTTTTTTAATGTCTCCTACTCCATTCCATGCGACTTAAATAACTGCACTACAAATAAATATCTTGTATTTATGCACTTTACTTGCATTATTCACTTAAGCCTCATTCATTCCTAAGTACTTACTTATTCACTCCTCATACCGAGTATTCGTTAACAGTAAAATACTCGTACATATTAAATTGAATTTTACATCAAAACTCATGCATGTGTTAAGTGTTCATGTGGATGCTTAAGAGTGCGTGTTCATGTTTAAGTGTATAGACTTGTAATATTGATAAATACAGATAGATATTAAGTTCAAATTGTTAATTTTTTATTTAACGCTGCAATAGTCAGAGCATTTTGTGTTGTTATGTGTGCTTGTAATATCAGTAAATAATTATAATAGTTCGTATTAATACGAATTCATATTTAAGAACTTTTCATATTTGTCATTATAAAAGAGAACACATAATTATTTAATCCTTTTTGCAATATAACCTTTAAACCAATGAACCGATCATTCTGGAATATGCACATTGTATTACCAAAATCTGTATATCTGGCTGGCTGTTAAAGTCAGAATTTTGTGTAAAAAAAACTTATTTTGAGAAAATTATATCGTTGTCTTGTTAATGATAAACTTGTAGTATTGCGGGATATTGTAAATTTCATTAAAATGAATTTTATCGTATTCATTTTCAATAAAATATTTGTTTATTCAACAAGTTAAAGTAAGAAAAATTTTATCACTCATCGAATTTATCAGGACAAAGCTAAAAATATAAATAAAAATTAAGCGCGAAATTATTATACTTAACAGAGAGAACAGTTAGTATGTGCGTTTAAATTCTTGACAAATGTAAGAATTTAATATTTGTAAATAATATTTACATTGAAATGAATAATTTGGCTTTACTCAGATTATAGAAATTTATTGAATAATTTCGTTATTTTATTAAGAGAGTACTTTTGTTATATTTATTATACTGCTTTCGAGGTCGCTACACCATCTATCTCATCAGCGTTCTTTGTTCGATTTTACCATTTTTGACGGTGGACTCTATTGACTAGAAATATCAACCTTATTTTTAATTCAAGTTTGTTACCCATTTTTAACGTCTATTTTATTTTTGAACAATTTAGTTTTTCGGCCTTTTTTGAAAGCTTTTTAATGCAGTGATATTTCACCATGGATTCTCCGCTACACACCAAAAAAGAAACCACATATATGTGTAGGATCGTCCTAAGCAAACTTGATCCGAAGAAAACAAAAATATTTAAATTACCTAATAAGTTCATGGTATTTTTTTTTTGGGTGTGCATGAAGCATTAACAACTAGAAAAAGGAAAAACATTATATAAAGCAGCAGGTAACGCTTGGCTAAACTGTGGACGCGTTTAACTTGTCTGCACCTCAACTACTTTTATATGCTTCCATACATATATATTTATGTTTATGTTTAGCATACTGAATATTTACGTAAATATTATCACATAATTAAAGTTTATTTGCAAACAAACAAATAAAAGTTAAAAAGAAAAATAATAAATTTATATTAAAGAAAACTTATGAAAGATATTCTACCTCAGTTATATGAAAATAATAATAATAGCAAAAATTATATTTGGTGCTTTTTATGGAAATTGTAAAAATTTTAGTATCTTAAATTTTTAATCGCACTATTTCCCATAACTAATATTTTACATGCATATGTAGTAAAATATTAACACTTTTATTAAAAACAAATTGAAATTGATTATTGAGCGGTATAGCTAGTTCCTACATACCTACTATATATGTAGGTAAAATATTAATTATGGGAAATAGTGTGACTAAAAATTTAAAATACTAAAAAATAATATTTGTTTATAAAATCTAGGACGACAAATAATTCCATAAAAAAATTTGAAAATTTTACTAAAATAAATTTTTTTGTCATTTATTATACAAATATATATATAATAATGTATGTATGTAGATACTAGGTGAGTGTGTTTATGTTCAACTCCTAAATCCAGAATAAGAAATAAGGATTGAGATTCAATTAGGCAAAATTAAAAATTTGCTAAAAATTTATTAGTGTCAAAAACTACAACAACGAATTTGATTCCTGCTTCATGATTTTGATACACCTAAAATGTTTCATATTTTGAAATGATAAACATTTGCGACGTGTTGTCATTGTATGATCATCGATATCTGCTTGCAGAAATAAGTTTTATAATCATAATATATAACTGAGATATTATTTCAATTATTAGCCAAATACAATTCAAACGTAATTACACACAATCCCTTTTATCTTCTTGCTTGGGACACTTATTAAGAGATGACTAATTCAAGTCTTTGCCACAAAAGCCTCAATTAAAGCACATTCAAGCTTACTTATATCTTAATATACAAAGAAAATTAACAAGACATTAACGATTCCCTAGGTTACTCTCACTTCCTTAATAATAAAAGTTAAATAAATTAATTGTGATTTTGGGTTAACAGGTATTGTGTTTATAATCTGCCGTATAATGACGCCAGCTAATTTTTGAGTAAGAAACTGCTTTTTAAAAAATAAAAATTGTTAATGAAAGATTATTTGTTTGCAAAACATAGGATACAAAATTAAGCGTCATTTGAAACTTCAAAAATACACATTACAATGTAAATAATTAAATGAGGAACTAATAGCATAGGTCTAATAAATTATTTTACCTATTATCAGATATTAAAAAAAATTAAAATTTTATTGTTTTACTAAATTGATTGCCTTATATTACGATAGACTTATTTCATAAGATGTCAAAGTAACGAATTCATTTGAGGGCGCTGAACATTAATTTTTACATATTACATCTTGTTTTCCTTTTTAGTGAGATAGGATATTTGTTATTGTTAACTTTTTCCTTCTATATGGGTCACAGAATCATTGAAAAAAATTCATTAACATTTATTTTTTAATTAATAAAATTAAATTAATTTTAGATTTGACTTTTTAGTCTGACTTTAGCAATTATTACGAAATTTTTGACAACAAAAACATTATTTTTATTAAGAAACTAATAGTGGCACATTTATTCATCAGACTAGCAGAGCGGAGAGTACTGTTCTGTTCGAAGTATTCAGAGACAATTTATTAACGTACCAGAGAAAATAATCTAAGTTAGATCGCATGATCAACTTAAAAAAGTTACGCAAATGTTTAAACTTTTTTTATTTCTTTCAGTAATACTTTGAGTATACTTGAATCTTCAACGAATTGTAGGCGTTGTGTTCTATACATAACTTTTAAATGGGCTGGCGAGAAAAAGCACTCTTACCAATTCAAAGTTCTATCGGGCCTAAAAAATACCCTTTATAATAATCTAAAAATATCAACATCGTTGATTTGATTCTGTAAAGGATAAAGATTTTGAGTGGAAAAAATAGACGACAAAATAAATTGCAATAACATTTTAACCGTAAAGCGAAGAAATCAATTGCATTTTGAAAAATTCTCTATGAAAAGTGTTTTTAAAATATGTACATAACATAGTTTTGAGAGATAAAATTACTTAGAAAAGGGCATTCGATGTACATAGTTGTTGGACAAGCCAGGAATGGACAATATCTATAGTATTAATATGCAGACACGTTTTTTCAGATCCCTTTTACGTCCGTAATACTGAACAGATTTTGTAAAGATTTATATATTTTTGATGGCACTTTTTACATAAATGTGCACAATCTTAATTTTGTTAGGATCGGTTTAGTATTTTGGGATCTATAAGCATTTAAAGTTGCTCCTTACACATGCACACTTCTCACACATGCATATATCAGCTTCATGTTGTAAAATAAACAAATTGTGTAATTTTTAATTGTCCAATTTGCTTTTGCATAGAAATGAGATGAGTTTTTCTATATGTTCTTTGTATTAAGAAAGAGTTTTAAGTTGTTTGTTAAGAATGTTTTTTGATTTTGTATTTGATCGTATATATTTATGTAAATGCTTAATATATAATTACTATTATTACTAATTACGATTTCACCGCCATCGTAACAAATGATTATTTTGTCCTCTCGCTCTCTCTCTCTCTCTCTCTTTATTTCTTTGAGCAATTATTTATTAAGTCTACCTATTATATTGCATTTTACATCTACAGTTTTTATTATTAAATTTTTTTTATGTATCTTAACCCTGGGAGGTATAACTAGGTCTGTGCAGACATTTTGCATATACAAGTGTGCATAACTTTATTGTTTTGTGTTAGACGTCTGAATATTTTTTTTGGAGAGAATTCAATTGAAATTTTCCAAAAATATAAAAAGTATATGCCGATAATTTTGTTTCGTCACATGATTTTTCCATGCTTTTGATGACAAAATGTTTGAAGGAAGTATGAACCAAGCAAAAAAACAAAGCCTGCATACCGAAGGAGATGTTACATCCCAAAAGAAGGGATAATGTCGTACTATGCTCTTACGTATCGAAAAAGAAAAAAGTAGTGGTTTTCTTCTCAACGAAACATTATAATTCCACCGTAGACATATTTGATTTGTAATGATATCCTTTTCGCCCAAAATTGTTTAGGATACCTGTCATGAATGAAATGAAACCCGAAATATAAAGAAATAATAAAATATAAATGCCCGCAACATTAAAATGTATTAAAAGCTCGTACAAATCAAATTTTATACTAAGAAAAATATATCATCATATTTAGTTTTGTTAACGAACCGTCTGAACTCAGTTACTTTTACACACCATAATAACGCTGTAATATTTTACACACTTGTCAGAAACTACTTAGTGGTCTGGTAACCTAGTCTTGTGGATAAATAAATATTAAGAGTAAAAGTGAAAGATGCAATTATCTCTACAAAGTTGCATCAGTCTCTGCTGCACACATGTAGTTATTCCTTTTACTTCTAATACAAAGCATAGGTTGAGCAATAAAATATGCAGACAAATTTTATTCACCTTGAACCCAGGACACTGGAACTTAATAACAAATAAGAACATCCAAAGTCAAGCATTTCTAAATTTGAAACTAAAGCGTTCTTTACATTTCAACTGTTGACGAAACACGTTGTGCCAAGTCCCTTGGTAGAAAGCATAAGGTAATTATAGCCCAAACTAAAAAAGAAAAATACTTAAAATATTCGTATGTGCCTAACTTGTGTACAATATCCATGGAATAAAAACTTCTTCAACCATCGATAGGTACAATAGGACGTAATCAAAAAAAAAAACTACCAAACGGCAGAAGTCTCAATTCCTTCCTGTTCCTGTTCGTAAAACACTTATTTCAGAATGTTCTAGGGATATTGTAAGGGAAATAGCAAAAAGGTAAGGTTAAGAACAGAAAAGAATTTCCATGAAAAAAGTTAATTTCATCTATATTTTTTCTACTAGCTACCTAATAGTGTTTAGTGAGATTCAATTAGCTCAGAACGTGGAAGGCCTAGGCTTGGATAACCTAAGAAAGCAATCCCAGTTCATTTCTATTGTCAGTTCATTTCTTTGACCATCGGCAATGCTCAACAAAACCAAAGAAAATCGTTGCACAAATAATTGCTATTTTACCGGGTAGTAAAATTCAATTGTATGTAACGTAAAACCAAATCAAACAAATAAAAAATTAATAGTTATATTAATTGTAATTGTTTTATGAATTTTAAAGAAAACCTAATTTGTTTACAAGAAAAGAATTTAGTATTAATTTAATAGCTCGGTAAGTTAAAGTCAATGGTAAATGAAACCAACCCTAACCAAAAAAGAAACAAACTTTCGAAACAAATTCTAAGGATTTAAATATATGTAAGTGTTGGTTTTACTAAAGAACTGTGTTATAATGAATTGCAACTTGACTGTCATGAAAACATGAAGAAGTGAACATCAACATTCTTAAAACAACTTCATCATCAACTGCATCTTTGGAGGCCTTCATCGTTTGTTGGTGAGTCATTTATTATTACAGTTTTGTATTTAAACTTTAATTGGTATGATGGTGCAGTAACCAATTTGTCAATCAAGAACTACAACAATCATTAGTAATATTAATGAAAAGTTATATAATGGTATAATATTATTTTGGTTATTAATCTTCCCTTTGATTCATTTATTTGCAAAATCAACATTGCTTTGACTAGGTTTTTGTTTGACTCGTTTATTGTTACTGATTGCCACAAATAGCGGCATATGCATGTGCGTATATAGTACGTCTGGTATGCGGTATGTGGATTGTTGAAAATTTATCGCTAAGCATATAAAGTCAATCAAGATCTTTTAATTTGAAGCTGAAGAAAAAAAAACAACCCTTAACTCACGACAAAGCAGTGTTGATGATCATTTACTAAGGAAAGAATTTATGAAAGGGAAAATCCTAAAACAGGAATAAACCACAAAAGAAGAAGACAAAATTTATATAAAAAATCCCAAGAATTTGAAAGAAAGAAACACATATTAAATTTATTGGAATTTTTCTTCTGAAAGATTAAATACCCCCCGCTTTACTGCCAATGTGCGTGAAAGAGAAACGTATATTATCTTATTTGAAATTCCAAGGAACAAATTTTCTATCCATGAGAATCGACGGATCAAAACAAAATTTATCCAGGGAATGAGTGAGTTCTGTAATTATCTTGTTCTTTTCCGTACCTTTCATAACAATCAATTTTATTGTATAAATTTTATAAAGCCCCTTTACAACGAGGGCAGTGCAACCACTGAAGTTAATGTTAAATAATCATACCAAGTAGTATTTAAGTACTTTAATAATATTCAGGAAATTTGAAAAAATTGCTACCTGGACATTTTATACGAATCGTACAATATGATTACTTATGTAATTAGGAAATTAAGATGTTTGTTTTTAATTTTATTATTTTTGTTAAGATCATATATATTGTTACTGAACATTTAAATAATAATATTGTTACAAAATTTAAATGTAGATTCAAATTTAACGGACATAAAAATACAGCGGTGATTAAGCACAGTATAATCAACCATGTGTATGCAGATTTGATCACTCAAATTCAAACTAATGGAAACAGAACATTCAAGAAAGTTGTAGAAACAGCAACGGGAATCTACTAGATTGATTAGGAAATCTGTATGAAAAATCTTTATAGCAATTGTAAACAAAGCCTAACGCATTCGATTGGATTACGGATGAACTTTACATAAAATTGGTTAGTTGATTAGCCACCCACATTTTTTACGTTTACTACTGTCATCTCCACGCCGTTTTCGTAACATAGCTTACACAAGCAAACTTATCGTCATGGTGAGGATTTTTCGAAAAGGTCAAAACGTAACAATATAACAACTATGACCGAGTAAAAGCATCGGAGTTTTCGATAGCGGTAATTGTGGGATCATAAGCCGTTTTTTGGGTTTCTTTACACATTTTCATGCTGTAGAAGGAACATTGGTAGGGTGGGATATGAGACAGAACCGGTGCATTTTCATCAGCATCGAGGATAATAATTGCCCTTATATGCCCCATTTAGATTTCAGGTTGACAATAGTCCAGAATTTTGTATTTAGTCGGAACAGTCCAGCCAATATTAAAATTTAAGGCTAGCAAGGACTCTTTAAAAAAATTAAGAAATGCGATTAGGTGAGAAAGGTCAACGAACCAACCCCTTCTCCCGCTCCCCACCAACCGCTAATTGGCTAGTCGACAGATATGACGAGTCCTATCCGACCTACTTGTCCCTACAATCAGTGCGAGTTTCCGTCTGAAATTTCGCGGTAACTTTTATTATCAGCGTATTACAGATTACAATAATTACAAGTTCGGAGGGAACACCATGGATCAGGGATCAGGTGGTTAATGGTTACACTTGCAAACGAGTCACAAACCGATAGCCTTGTTTTTCAAGATAATTCATGACAAGTTGCTGCATGTCAAGCTAAACGATAGAAAACGTGTCTTCCTTATGGATCTTGCAGCTGGTGATCCCTCATATTGAACAAAGGGCAACGAATCCAATAGTACGAAGCGATTTGTAGACTTGCCGATAGATAACCAACCCGCTCATGCCGTATCCATCATGCTTGATTCGTGCTTGATTTGTTATGAAATGTACAAAAAGCAACGAAAAAGACGGTGCCATTGCATGTATTACAAAAAAGCCGATATATTTACAGCAAGATTTCTTTCACCAAAAATATAGCAAAACCAGAAAACTGCTGCGTTAAAAATTTATCGAAGAAGTGTGAAAATTCAACTTGTCAAAAATGTCAGCGGAAGTTATGGACATTGCTAAAGTCTTTAATTAATGAGGACGCTGAGGCGGGAGGGCTTGGGGTTGCAAAAAGTCACTTGTTTTAAATGCACACAATTTCTTTATACACTCTTGAAAATTAGTTGCTTTGTTATGCTTATTCTAGATACCTAATAAAACATAATATCTATTACAAATATTTGCTTAGATTTATCTTATTTAAAATCCGGAATTTCATAAAACTATATTTGGTTCAGATTTAAATATATTTAACATTAAACAAACACCATTAGTTCTTTATGTACACATAATTATCATAAGCAAATAAATAAAATAAACACATCTATTCAACATAATTCTCTACAGGATAAGGATGCAGGAAATACTAGCAATCAAATGTGTAAACATACTCTGCACAGTTTGCGATCTATATTGGGAACATTTATCTATTTCGCATTCGCCATGAAATTTGCTGTGCAAATGCCATAAAGGACTTGCTTATTTAGTATTCACAACTTCTTGTGGAAAAGCAGCACCGAATTAATTTTGTAATTTTTTTATATTTTTATATTTACACTCAAAACAAACTTTTTTAAAGTGTTAAATATTAAAGATATAAAATAAATAAATATATTTTCAAATATTTAAAGCTTGAGTGTTTTTAAACTAGAATAACCATCTTAGAAATTGAAAAAATAAGTTAACACTTATAATTACATATGTATTTTGTGTATCGATTAAACTTCTTTGGTGTTCGTTATTTTAAAGAGAACAGTTTTTATTAAAGTATATTTAGTTAATTACACTGATATCTAAAACAACAAGAACATTAGCGTAATTGTTATTTTTTTTTAATTATCAAACAACAATCAAATTATTTAAAAAAATTTTCACTTAATAAAAGATTCAATTGTGATCAAAAATTTAACAATTGAGGGAAGATCAGCTGCTAATGACAGTGTTGAAATGACAGTGCGTGTCACACGAAGGTTTCAAAAGGGTCACCTTGTCAGATGTATGTACAGTTTGTCAATAATGAGTTTTCAAATTAAAAATAAACGCGGTTTAGTTAAATTAGTAGCAATTAAAAAATACTTTTTGTTCAGAAAAATATATTTTATTTATGTACATCATACATTTATAGATATTTCTTGTCATAGTTTCTTGACAATGTGAAATGAAGTATAAATTTGTTTTTGTTGTATTTCTTTCTTATTTGAAACTGATTATTAGTTTTCTTCAGCATGATCTCTTTAAATATCTATAAATTTATGATATACATAAATAAAATATATTTTTTCGTAATTTTTAATGTTGTTATGATAATGGATAATTTATAAACTGACATATTCACTCGCACATCTCCTAAATTTTTAAGAGACCTCCACCAGACGAGCAAGCTTAAAATTTTGTCAGTCTGCAGCATTGTTTTAAAATATAAACATCAAATACCTAGAAAAATGTAATAGTGTTAAAATTTAAAAGTAATGTTTCTATAAGAAATAATAATATTTTTTTAGAATGGGCGTGGCATTTTTCTTGTTATATTATTTCGATAAATATCTTAACTAAAGTTTTCTAACTACTTTTGGATAGCATTATATAAGTTAACGAAGCAGACTTGTTTAATAATTTTTTTACTAAATGTATGGGATTTCTATTCAATTTGTGACTTGTTATTAAGACGATTTTCTTTTATAAATATTTTGCATAGCAATGGCTTAAAAATATAGAGAACAGCATTAAAGAAATGCTCTTTAGAGTAGGAACTAGAATTTGCACTCTTGTGGCTATTCTTTTTAAATTAATATTTTGCATATCAATTGCTTAAAAATTTGTGGCCTTATTCACAAACGCTTAATAAAGTTAATGTATACATTAAAACCGGTTTTCCCATAAAAAATGCAACATTAAACCTACAATAACTTTATTAGTCGTTTGTAAATAAGGCCATTGGAAAATAGTTGTAACGAAATGCTTTTTAGAGTAAAAGCTCATATTGACTCTTTTGTTGTGTTTTTATTCATTTATTAATCAATTTGTAAGCTTAGCGCATTCATCAAAACAAATACGATGTCATTAATAAGTTTGATCTGGGATAACAAGGATTATACGAAATTATTTTTATAAAACTTTATAGAAAATTAAAATATTGTATCCTGAAAAGAACAAAAACAAAAAGAATTTTTGTAACGTAAATTCAAATAAAACAAAAAAAAATAAAAAAAATAAAAAAAAGAAGTTTCACAAAAAATTAAATCGGTTTTTACTAAACTTTACTAAAAAATAAAATGTTGCATTCTGAAAGGATAAAAATATTAAAAAAGACATTTTGTAAATTAAATTAAATTGGAAACGATTTTGTTAAATATCGAACTTTGTTCTCTGAAACTTCTATATAGTAGAAAATTAAAAGTAAAAAAAATTAACAAGTAAAATAAATCGTTTTAAAATCGAATTTTGGAAAATTTATTACTTAGTGAAGAAATAAATTAAATAAAATAAAAATAAAAAAAGTAAAAAGACCTGGACAACGAATACTAAATTAATTTATACAAATAACCTACTTAGTCCACCCCAAAATTGGCAAGACTAACTAAATATAAAAAATTTTATTCTGCTCCGCACCAATTTAAGAGTAGATTTTCTTTCTGTAGAAAGATAAACAAATTATAGGAACACATTTTTAGGAGGTTTACATATTAATGATACTACATCCAAATATAAGAAACAAACAATTTCTCAAGAAAACAAAAATGCAATAAAGAACGTTTGTGATAATTTTCACTCTCTCTAAACAAAAAAATTAACTCCATTATTTTGATTGTCAGCTTTGCAGATATATAAACTCTTAAATTTATCCATTTATTTTATTTTTTATTTCTTTCTTGTTAATAAAAACAGTACATAAAAAATGATAAGAATATTTCATCTAGATTATATAGAGTAAGTGTTATTATCTGTTAAATAAAAATGAGAAATCTCTTTTAAAATGCAAAAAAGCTAAAACAGAACAGTAAAATGAAACTTACCGCAAAGTGTTTTTTGGTAACTAATAAGCAATTCTTTCGGATAACATTCGCTAGATTGAACAAAAAAATTAAGGTCAAATAACTGTTGAAACAAATTATGCCGAAAAGGCTTAAAACTTTGTCGAATATTAACTCGTTTAAAGTTTACTTATATTTATTTGACTTAAATTTTTACCAAGTGGAAAAATTCTCTACACATTTTGCTTACTTGCCATCTTTAAAAATATAAAGTGAAGTGATCACTAAAGACAATTAACGGTTAAAACTTTTTTACTGATGTGATGACTGCTGTCTTAATTTATTGAGTGTAAATATTTTATTTTCTTTTTCAAATTGGTATATGAAAAACATCTAAATATATGTTATTATAAAGCAAATTATACACCTTGTGCATTAATTACCATTATGTTACCTTATTTTTTTTAATATGTTAGTTAGTAAATAAAAACCATCAAACACATACACAACATTAAAATGAAAAAGAAACATTCAATTTAATTAAGTTCAAAATATTGTTAGGAAAAATTTTTATTTGAAATAAAATAAATAAGATTGAAAAAACTGAAACGACAGTTATACTCCAGAGATAAAGCTTGCAAAAAATAAAATAAAAAATATTAAAAATAAAAATAAGTTTTATAAAACAAATTGCTAGTTTGCTAGTTTACTTTTGTAAATCAATTGAAACTACCGAACTTTTGATTGAAAAATAAAAATTTAATAAATCTACAAGTAACTGTAGAATATAACATCAGAAAATTAAACTTTGTCTAAAGAAAATTTTTTAAAGATTATAAAATATATGGACTGAAGCACACTACAATAAGGATTTTATGATATTTGGATACCCATATTCCTTCCTAATATTTATACGGGCATTATCCGTAAAAAATTTTAATTAAAGGAATTATATTCACGTAAGTTTCTTATTAATAAGGAACGACCTCCGTAAACGTTTAATTAAGCTAAATTTAATATTAAACAACTTTTTAAATTTTGTGATTGCATGTTAATAACAATGTACTATTTTAATTGCCGAGTTAAATTAGTTGTTGGATTCAGTAAAATATCCGAATAACGAAGTAGTATATAACGGTTGGAAAAAAGAAAATTTTATCACATTTGTTAAACCAACTTGAATTAGTAGCTCCGTTAAGACCGTGATCCAATATACTACATAATCGCACGATCTGCCAAATATGGCCTGTGTGCTGAAAAACTATGGTAGTGTTTATTGTTAATAAATTAAAAATATGAATACACCGAAAATTATTAAGGTAGATAATAAAAATAGATTTTAATTATATGTACTTACTTTGTACTGAAATTATTGCAATAATTTTGTTCATGTATTTTCCGATTGTACGACCAAAGAGTGCTGTTTAGTCCCTAATTGAAGATTGGGAGCAACATAAACATTTTATATTAAGTTTTTATAATTTCAAAAGAACGAAAGCAAAGTATTTTTTTATAATAATAGATTGCATGCATGAATCAAGAAAACAAGATGGCGCGTTGCGCAGCTCCGTTAATTTGTTCTGTGTGATTGTGTTGTGTTTTGACGTAGACATAGAATATGTGTTGCAAACAAAAGTACATTTGTGTATGGAAAGCAAGCCGAAGTGTAAGACATTGGTAGCCCCAGGAAGCATTTCGCACCGAGTTTTTAAAGTCGCTCAGACTTATGTAAAAATCTTCTGTGAGTGAACCGTGCGATCACGTAGGTTACTGAATCAGAGCCTTTAAGCAGTACTTTTGGTTTTATTTTTAAAAATATGGAAAAAACTATAGGAAAATACAGTGACAACTAGTTAGACGAAGACAATACAAGTATTATTTTAAAGACACACATATCTTTGCATACACATATAAAAGTAGGCGGAGATATTCGCTTGCAGCTTTCTAATTTCACGTAGAATTTTGCACAAACATACCGATTGTCGAAATTAAATTTATTAGAAATCTTTTGTTTATTGAGATTTTGTTGCTAGTCTATATACATGCATTTCATTGGTACTAAAGCCAAATCATCAGTAGACCTTAAATAATATTTTTGAAAAACAAACAAAAGTTTTTGAAAATCTTTGATTCTCGATTAATAAATTTAAAAAATTATTTAAGGCCTCATTAGTTTTTACTTTTCGTTGCCGTTCTGTGACGTTCTTTTCTGTAGAAAATATTTCTTACTTACTTGTTCTGTGTCTAAACTTTTGGATGTGGACGATGTAATTATAGGATTGAATTTTGTAAATGTTTGCAAAATGTTTTTAACTTGGCAAAATATGATGATGATGTTCCGCTATTCTCCAGCTTGGGAGCAAACGGCCTCAATTAAAGGTTTCCATCTGTTTCGGTCGGTTATTTGTACAGCTTCGTTCCATGTTAGTTGCGTTGGTGCTAGTTGGTTTAACGTCGATGTGCGCCAGGTGGTTCTTGGGCGTCCACGTCGACGGGAACCTTGTGGGTTATACGTCAGGGCTGCCTTTGCAATTGTGTTTTCTGACCTGAGCGTATGACCAATCCATCCGAATTTTCGCTTTAAGATGTCCTGGTGGATTGGAATCTGCCTTGTCATGCGAAGGAGATCCGCATTACTTATTGTGTTTGGCCAGAAACATCGGATGATGCGGCGTAGGCAGCGATTGGTGAATGTTTGGAGTCTCTTTGTGGCGAGCTTTTTCAGACCCCAAGTTTCACATCCATAGAGGAGGATGGGCTTAATGCAGGTGTTGTAAACTCTTAACTTGAGGTCACGTGACAGATCATTTGATATCCATACATTTCTCAAAGAGTACATAGCCTTTCGGGCTTTGTCTATCCGGTTTTCGACGTCTTCGTCTGCACCGCTGTTTGTTGAGATTGTACATCCAAGGTAGCTGAAAGATTGAACATCCTCAATAATGGTACCATTTAGGAGGAGAGTGCTATTGTTATTTGTATTTAGTCTCATGACCTTTGTTTTCTTTGTGTTAATGCGAAGTCCAACTTTACGTGCATTGTGATAAAGAGCTTGAAGTTTGGCATTAATGTGTTCAAAACTGTGAGCGAGTAGGCATAGATCGTCTGCATAGTCCAAATCATTTAATTTTGTAAATGGATCCCACTGCAGACCGTTAGGTGCTGCTGAGTTCGTCGCCGCCATTACTTCATCTATTATAACCAAAAACAAGAGTGGGGAAAGGACGCAGCCTTGGCGAACTCCAAGGTCGATTGAGAAGGCATCTGAAGTTTGTCCTTTAAGCAGTACCTTATTTTCTGCATTGGAATACATGTTTTTAATTATGTTTGTTATGATGTTTGGTACCCCCTTACGTTCTAGGGATTTCCATATGCATTGCCTTATAATAGTATCGAATGCTCGTTCAAAGTCGACAAATAGTAGGTATGTTGACGATTTGTTTTCATTCGCCTGCTCGATAATAATTCTGATCGTGGATACATGGTCCACGCATGATCTACCTTCGCGAAAACCCGCTTGTTCTTGCCTTAAGGTTTGTTTCAGTGGAGAGAGTCGTTCTAGGATTATCATTGCCAGTAGCTTCTGGATGGTGTTTAGTAATGATATCCCGCGCCAATTTTTGCATTCTCGAAGGTCACCCTTTTTCGGTAGAGCTATAATTAGGCCTTCATTCCACCTCTTTGGAGTAAGTTGACTAGTCCATGCATCCGTTAACAAGGGCGCAAGTATGTTAGCAGACCAAGATGGATTTGTTTTAAATATTTCTGGAGGAATGTTATCGGGACCAGCAGATTTGCCATTTTTTAACTTGGTAATGGCTGCAGTTATCTCCCTTATGGATGGGGGAGCATCGGAGATGTCGGCGGGAGCTAAAGGGAGGGTATTATCCTCGTTGAATTCGATTCCAATTTCATTGTTATTTTTTATTTCAAAGTGCTGTCTCCATCTGTCTAGCTGCTGTTCGGTGGTAGTGAGTATATTGTGTTGCAGATCAAAGAGTGGTACTGATGTTTTAAATGATTTAGACGTGACCGTTGAAATATATTTGTACGTCTTGCGTAGATTGTTCTGCCGTGCGGCCTTTTCTGCTTCTTCTAAGTTTGTTGCTATGAAGTTTCTTTTATCGGCTCTGGCTGACCGTTGAACTTCACGATTCAGAGATGAGTATTCACGTCGTAAGTTTTGCGCGATTTCTGAGTTTGGATCGCAGTTGCATAAGGTGTTGTGAATTTCTTTGCGCTTGGTGATTTTGTCCCATGTTCTATTTTAAATCCACTCCTTTCTTTCTGTTGCTGATAGACCAATGACTTGAGTTGTCGAATTTACTATTGCATTTTCAACTTTTGACCAAGCTGAATCCGGGGTGTCGCCGCTATTTTGGGTTTGCCGTATAGCATCGTCGCATTTCTCAATAAGTCTGGCCGCTGTATTGGGTTCGCTGAGGTTTGAGATATTAAATCGTATTCGTTTTGTTCTGTTTTTCCTCTTGGAGAAGTTAAAAGTAAGAGAGAGTTTGCTGCTAACAAGCACATGATCGCTGAATATGTCTGCCCCTCGTTTGTTGCGTACGTCTATCATGACCTTCAACCATTTCTTCTCGATAAGGATATGATCGATCTGTGCGCGGTATCTAGCTCCTGGTGATACGTATGTGTATTTGTGGATATCCTTGTGAGGGAATTTGGTGGCTCCAATAAACATTGCATGTGTTGCACAGAAATCTATAAGCCTGGTTCCGTTGTCGTTGCACCTATTCTCGAAGCTGTGGGAGCCCATTATGTTGCTTGTAGTTGGATTTCCAGTGACCTTCGCGTTGAAGTCTCCCAGGATGACCTTGATATCGCCACGATGTATTTGTCCCATCACTGTATCGAGCTGTTGGTAGAAGTCATCCTTATCTTCGTTGCAAGTGGTGTTGGTTGGCGCATAACATTGGATAAAGGTGATGTGCCTTAACTTACTGCGAAATCTTGCTGTGATGATCCTATCTGAGATTGGCTTCCATTCAGTTAGTGCACGTTGTGACTCAGTGGATAAGATAAAACCGACACCGTTGGAATGTGTTTTGTCGTTTCCGGAGTAAACGAATTTGTATCCATCCGAGTCAAACTCGCCACTATTCTTCCATCTGGTCTCGCTTAAGCCAAGAATGTTGATGCTGTAGTTCTTCATCTCTTTGATAACTTGCGCAAGTCTAGTGGATTCAACTAGTGATCTGACGTTCCAGGTTCCGTAGAGTATCAATTTTCGTTTGCGGTGGTTCGTTGCCAAAGTTTCCAGTCCATTTTCATTTCTATTTGTAATTGAGGTTTCTAGAATCGATTGGTATTTTCGAGCTGATAGGTGATTGGCCCATCGAGCCTTATCCCAATTACTGAGGCTGTCAGCATCCATGGGCGGATTTTGGTGTGGTTAGTTCATCCGCCTTCAATGTTTGAATGTTCATTTTCCGCCGTTGACTTCCCACGTTGTGGATTGTTCTTAGCTTCAGCGCTCCCCTTCGACCTTACCAGCATGGGTGACCCTACCGGTAGCTATGCTACCGCCGGCATTGCTCTTAGGGTCATTGCGCTTACTGAGCGTCATCATCGCGACAAGGTGACAATCCGTCGAGGACGAAAATATATAAATCTTTAATAATTTGAATTAAAATAAAATATTCTGACTTTTAAAACAAAATTTGTAATATTTAATTCCACAAAAAACTAATGCATACAAACTCTTGGCTGTCACTTAATGTTGTATTCTATTTTCTACAGAATAGTCCGCGACAGAACAGAACGAAAAAGTAACAACAAACCACACATACAGTTTTTCAATTGAACAGAAACAAAACAGCTGATTCGTAACAGAACAGAACCTACAAACTAATTTTGCCTTAATTGTATAAAGGTTGTAAAAAAAAAATAGATTCGTATCGAATAATATAATTTGTTTGTTTGGAGTTTTTAATAAGTTTCATAGCCTACAATGCTTATTAATATTTTTGTAATTTTTGAAATTCTCATTGGTTTTGTAAAAGTTTGTGTATAAGATAAGAGGTTTGAAACATTTAAAAAATATGGTAAGGTCTACTGATAATTTGGCATTAGCACCAGCGCAATGCATGTATATAGACTGGCTAAAAAACCCTCAACAAAAAAAGTTTTTTGAAAATCTTTGAAAGAAGATGTCGAGGCAATCTAAAATTTAAAAATATACTTTATTAGAGATCTTTTATTTTATTTGCTTTCACTTTGCAAGCATTTGCAAGTAAATACCAAAATTTATTCTATTTTATTGTTACATATATTAAAGAGGCGGTATGTCATAATGTCCATGGACATTTTGATACACGTAAAAGAGTCATTAGGTCCATGGAGATTCTAACACTTCTGAAAGTGATGTAATATCCGCCAAGGTAGTGTTGTAATGTCCGTGGCTAACTATGCAAAAAGAATTTCGTTAGCGAGGACAATGTTTGCTATAACATACAGGAGGAAATCCTTGCACCCGGCCGAAGGTTAACTCTGCAAAAAGGCTTAAGTTGCCGCAGCCGGCGTCTCTTATGCCATAGAGGAGAAAACACTTTCATTTGAATAAACTGCATACCTAACAAGTGCACATTCGTAACATTTTCGCATAAAATTTTGCGTAAACAGTTTTGAGAGCTAAAGAGTTTAACTTTTTTAAACACATTTTAAATATTGAAAAATATCTATTCAAACGCTTAGTTTTCAATTAATCTGGACTTTTTTCTAGTACATTTGCAAAGTGTCATTATGGTCATGGAAATTATGTCACGTTCAAAAGTGTGACAATGTCCATGGACCTTACGACCCTTTTAAGTGAATCATAATGTCCATGGGCATTACGACACTGAACATTATAGGACTCCACCTATTACAAATACTGTACAAACTATTAAATACAGGTTACAGATAAACAAAATTGTGATTATTATTACTGGCTAATTACACTGCCAGGGAGCTATTAAACGTTTAAAAATATTTTTTTGGTGATTTTGGTTCACATTAGTTCAAATTTAAGAATAAACGTTGAGTCGACTATAATTTTTCGTTGCAAAAAATAATGTTTGTTATTATGGTATTGTAAATAAAATAAGTATTAAGGGCTACATGCTTAAAAGATGTCCCAAAGAAATCATTTGCAAAGCAAAAGAAAGATTTAAATAAATTTTAAATATGCCGCCCCATTTTAGTACGACAATACTTAAACAAGTAGAATGCAGTGAAACTGGAATGATAATTTTTAAATTCAGGACTATTCAAAATTTTAAAATCTTTATAAAAAAACATAATTTTCAACATGCGCAAACATTTCCCAGTACGACTCAATCCTAAAGAAAAATATTACCTGTATACGCAAACAAAAACATAGTATCGGCAACAACAATCTTAAATTAACGTGCTGTGGTTGTAGCAGAATCATTAAATTACTTAACTATCGAATTAATGCCGGTTGATGAATCAATAATAATACCTTTTCATATAACAATAATATTACAATTAAATGTACACATAATTTTCAATTAAACTGGGAAATGTCAACAGTAATAATAACCATTTATTTTATCGTATATGGTCTTTAGTCGGTGTGAAATGTTTTTGTGTATTCATATGATAAAAGGAAATAGAGAATTAGTAGTGGAAGCTTTTGCAGGATATACTACAAACTTCGTTGATAACTAACATATTATTGATGAAAGAAGTAAAATGGCAAGTCGAATCTTCATTCTTCATTAAAAATTAGTTTAATTAAATAGAAATTATGTTTTAGTAAGTCTGCCGAGACGTATGACTCGGGTCATGAAGAGGTGGGTTCAGGCATCAAAAACGTGCGCATGTTCTCTTAATTAGTAGTCAAATTTGTTTTTTGTTTTCTACTCTATTCATATAAAAAGAATTTATAAAATCTTCATCCTCCGACGGAGTCTAGTGGTACTAAGCCTAGACCTTAGCAGATATGTATGGTAGTCAGTAATCAAAATATCGCCAAGGAAAATGTTGTACCAATTGTCCTGAACGTACCTGTCCTATGACTTGTGAATATCGGAATGGTACAAAAAGTTCCTGAGTCGTGACTGATAAAAAGAGACGTTTCACAAAACTAGAAGAAAAGTGCTTACAAAATTCGCTCACTAAAGAGCACGTATTTTTGCTATTTTTTTCATTTTTTGCTATTATTTATAGTGATAGATACGGGAGCCCCTAGAGTAGTAGATAGCCTACTAGACCATTAAGCTGGGGTTCGCAGGTTCAATTCCTGCATGTTCTCTGGGTGTTTCTGCAGACAAGCCGAAATGGCTTCGCGGATTGTGTTCTTAAAAATAAAAATAGATTCAATTAATTAAGTATATTATGATCTGATATAATTAGTAATGCATTTGTTGATTTGAGCCAAACAAATATTTAGAAATTTATCTTAATCTAAACCGAAATAATAACCACTACAAAGCTAGTTCCATAGGTTACATTCTGCTCTAGTATAGTTCTATTACATATTACTATGACAGGTACTAAGGATACTACCACAGAACAAGTACGTAAAGAGTTTTTCTAGAACCTGTCACCGTTGGTTGTCCTCCGGAACCAGTCCCGTAACATATCCTGCTATAGGTTCTTTTCCCTCTAGGGATAGGTTAGAATTGCTGCCATGTAATCACTATGCCATAAAATTTTCAGTCTAAGTTTTGCGGAAATCAATGTTCAACCACGTCTAGGACTGAACATTTTTCTTTGTACTTTTAATGCTAAACAAATAAGTATTTTATTAATCATTGCATACTTTTTGTATGCTTTTCAGTCATATATTTATTACACAGCTTTACACAAGAACGCCACATGCCTAGATAAGTTAATTGGGACCTCCTGAACACGAAAAACGCTGTAATTTTTTTTAAGTACCGTTTTATAGATAACGGTACTTTTGTGTTTTTCGGTATATGGTCCCACTCAAACCCATGTGGAGCCTAACCGAAAGGTTCGATCGAGATAAATGACATATTGTTAGAAAGGTAATTCAACACCTTCTCCGTCGATATGCTGCAAATTAAATTATAAATGAACAAAATTATTTATGAATATGCAAAATAACTTGGCTATAATTTAACTATGTTGCAGCTGATAACTACAAAATTATAAAACGCAAAAAACTTGTTTACCACAACCATAGCTATGGTTGAAGGAAAAAACGATGCCATGCATTGTTTGCTACAGCCATACGGGTGGTTTATTTATAAAGGGTGTCCCAACAAGAGCGCAATTTTTAAATTTTAAATAAAACACAGATATTTAAAAAAAAAATCGTGAAACTTTATTATATCGTAAAGTAGACAGAATGAGGTTATGTATGGAACAATATATCGTGCAGATGGCCGCCGCGGCTTTGCTGGCATGCACGCGATCTTTTAATGAAATTTTCAATGACCGTTTTGCATAAATGCTGCGGTATTTCATTAATGCAGCGTCCAATTTCCTCTAATGGTGTTAAATCGCACGATCTAGGCGGCCAATTCTGATCTCCAAAACGCTAAATAACACGACCGGGAAATGACTGATGCAGCAATTGAATTGTTTCTCTGGCTGTATGACATGTGGCGCCGTCTTGTTGGAACCACATGCCCTCCACATTCATTTCTTCAATTCTAGGCAAGAAAAAACTGGTTATCATATCAAGATACCGTACACCATTGACTGTTTGCGCTTGACCTGCCTCATTTTCATAAAAAAAAGTTCCAATGATTCCTCCAGCCCAAAAACCACACCACACAGTGGCACGTTGAGGATGCATTTGCTTCTCGTGAATCACTCGAGGATTTTCCTCACCCCAAATGCGACAATTCTGCCTATTGACGAAGCCATCAAGATGGAAATGGGCCTCGTCACTGAAGATGATTTTATCGGCAAAATCAGCGTTTTCATGTTGTCTCTCCAATACCCAATTAACGAACTCCCTTCGCTGTCCATGGTCAGCTGGCTTCAGTTCCTGAGTTAATTGAACTTTGTATGCATGAAGATGCAAATCTTTCGTCAAAATTCGCTGCAAAGTGGATTTGGAGACACCAATTTGCTGAGCTCGGTGTCGAATTGAGGTGGATGGAGTTTGAGCGACATCATCACGTACAGCTGCGACATTTTCGGTCGATCGACCTGGTCAATGGCGCGTTGTTGTCTTTACATCACTAACAGACCCAGTTTCGGCAAATTTATCCATTAATCTCTTTACAGTTGACTCTTTTGGAGCATTATTGTGACCTCAAATTGATCGCAATTTGCGAACTGTAGCCGCAAAACTTTCACCATTTTGGTAAAACAATTTCACAATGAGAATGCGTTGTTCATTCGTTTAGCGCTCCATTTTTACTAACCTCGCACCTTCTACTAGCAAACAATAACAATTGTTCAAATGTCAATGACACTTCGAATGTTGCCAGATTTAAAAATTGCGTTCTTGTTGGGACACCCTTTATTATTTATATTACTGTCCAACCAACTTATCTATGTAGTTTGAAAGTCCTGTCCTGAATTAATAAGTTAAGTAAAACTTCTAAAAAGGATGAAAACAAAATTAACAAGAAGAAGATATAAAGAACTACAGATATTTCTTATTTCACCAAAAACTATTGACAAGAAATTTTCAGTAAAGGCCTGTCTAATAATAAGACCCTCAAATAGTTTTTTTCTTTGCTATCCCAGTAAAAACCTGAGTCTTATAGACCCATCTAATAAACGAAGCGTAAGCACTTGCTGTTTATCTACCAATTCAAATTATTACCAATTCAAATATCACATTTTATATAATTTTATTATGTGCGGTAATAAAAATACTTCACGGTTAGACACAATTTTTAATCATTTTCATAACAATTGCTATAGACATTTTGTTTTAATTATAAATGCAAAATTTTCATAATTACATATTAGGGAGAAACATATTTTTTTAATTTTTGCTAGCAATAGATACATATAATGAAAATGTATACAAGTACAGAAGCAACATTATTGTAAATTTTGCTTGGGATTTCAGAAGCCTTTGAGGATATGGGACTAAAAAGGAAATAATTTTTCGCTAGGATGTATCTCAAAAAACCTAAAAATTTTAAAAGTTAAAGAAAAATGATTTACCAATATTAATTGATCCTTTATTCGCGTACTTTTTAAACATATATTGACAGATATGAATTCGTTATATCATAGCCGATTAAAAGAGAGCTTTATATCAGCGGCGATCTTAGATTTTAAAATTACAATAGGGTTGCATAAAATACACATAAACTTATTGAAGCTATTTTGTCTTCCCTATATCCTTTTGAAAGAACAAAACACCTCATTAAAGATGTAAAATTAATAGTTATTATTGCTTTAAAAGTAAATTTTGCACTTAGATAAGTTAGTTAGTTAGTTAGATTTATTGAGACTTAAATTTTTTCATATTACAGAATTTGCCAACATACATTTTTAGAGAAAACTTAAAACTATAGAGTATTATTTTAATTATATTACTATATTTTGAAATATGCAACTTGCTTATCTAAATTAAGATGAAATATTAACATAAAAATTAATTAAATTGAATGTTGCTAGAAACAGTGCTTGCTCCCGGCACCTACCTATACCAGTAGAGTAATATCTACAAAAAATAAGCTTAATACTAATAAAAATAAAAGAAACTTAAAATTAAACCTTAGAGCTAAAACTTAAGCTAAAATAAAACTAAAAACAAAAAAAAACGAAAAAAAACAATTTAATAACTAAAAATAAAGAAAAAACTACCCCCTGTGAATGCCGGGAGTAATACGTGAGTAGAAGTTTTGACCAGAATGTTCCTGCAGAATTCCAATACTGGAAACGTATTGTGTGTTTGACCAATTAAACTCTCTCTCGCCAGATAAAACATCTTGAATAATACTGCCTTCAAAAAGAGACAGCTTCCTAACAAAATTTTTCATTAGATCAAGAGCATAAAGAGATATACGGGACACTTTCGCCCTTTTATACACATAGTTATTCGAAAATCTCCTGTTCAAAGACCTATAGTTCTTCTCTATGCATTTCCGTACAATATGACGTTCGAAAATTTCCATTCTTTTCATCACCGTTTTTGAAATGCTAAACCATATCGGAAAAGCATAAAGAAGAATTGGCCTGATACTTACTTTATACAAAAGTAATTTAGTGTTTTCCGGTAAAAACTTACTATTAAAAAGTCTAGCAAAGGCCCCTTTAACTCGATTTGCCTTATCAAGGTTATAAACTACATGTTTGTTAAATTTCAACAGCTTATGAAAGTTGACCCCCAGGTATTTTATGCTATCCTTAAATTCGATATCGTCTCCATTTAAGGATAGTTTCAACTTTTTACTCTCCGGAACAACATTATATTTACACTTCCCGGAAGCATTCCGTATACATATTGCATTGCTCTTCGAGGCATTAATTTTTATACCCCAATGAGAGTAAAATTCATCAACATTTCTGAGGTGCGAAGATACACGTTGGAGTGCAACAAGTGGAGACTCATGGTGAGCATAAAGGAGCGAGTCATCAGCAAAAAGTATACCTTTCGAGTTGTTAAAATCAATGGGAAAATCATGTATAAAAATGTTGTATAAATGAGGAGCCAACACAGAACCTTGAGGAACACCACAAGAAACCTCACCCTGACTAGATATCATATCAGCAATCTGCACGCAGAATCTTCTGTCATCAAAAAAGCTGTGAAAGAGTTTTGTGATAGCTGGACTAAATCCTATTCTACTCATTTTATACAATATACCATCATGGTATGCCTTGTCAAAAGCTTTTTCGACATCAAGAGACACAGCAACAGTACACCGACGTTCTCGTAAGTTCTGAATGACATCAGTGTGAAGTTTCAAAAGAGCGTGCACCGTAGAATTACCCTTTTTGAAACCAAATTGTTCCTGAGGAATGTAAGAGCCATTCAAGCCAATATCCATTTTCACTCGCACTATTCTCTCAAATAACTTACTCACATTGGAAAGCAATGAAATTGGCCTAAAATTATTTATGTCACAAGAATTCCTTTGTTTCGGAATAGGGACTATCTTGGCGATTTTCCATTCACGTGGGAAATAACAATTATTTAAACAGTTATTGAACAATATAGTGAGGTACTCAAAAGCCTTAATTGGAAGTTTTTTTATTATAAAATTAGATACATTATCGATACCACATGATTTTTTGTTATTAAGAACCTTACAGATATCCGACAGATAACATAAATTTGTTAGCTTCGAATTCCCGAAATTGTTTAATGATGTATTAACGTCATTAAAAGAAATAAAATCTGGAATTTGTGAAATCATATTGTTGATTGCGCTCGTTATTTCCGAAATATCTCTATTTGGAGCCGAACCTTGAAAAACAGTTGCAAAATGATTTTTAAGAACTGATAGCTTATTATCCAACTCTATTATTTTGACACCGTTTACAGAAATATCTCTAATGTAGGAACGCTTCTTATTTCCGATAATCTTAAAAATTCTTTTATAAGCCCATGGACCAGGCTTAATTTCCTTCAAATGGTCATTAAAATATTTCGTTTGCTCCTGTTCAATTTGCTCTTTTATAATGATCTTGATTAGATCTATTTGTTTGGAAATCAGCAAATATTGAGGATGTTGCCTGTTCATGGTCCTAGTAAACAGTCGTTTCAAATCCCTTTGCCAGCCATATTTAACCTTGAGCAATCTTTTCAATTTATCCGAAGCAACAAATTTCCTATTTCTACTTTCCAACCTTTTGGAATGAGCTCGCGTTACAAAACTCAGAGAAGCATTGAATTCCTCAAGAAAGTGGTCTATTTCATCGTCCGATAAATTCCTATTCTTCGGTGGAAAATGATTCAATAGGGCGTTAATCATATCAACTTTAAATGTGTTCCAATTTGTATCCCTGTAGGATACAAAATGACAAGGTTGTTTCAAAAAAAAATTAAACGACGACAAATTTATACGTAATCCCAAAGGAATATGATCGGAGAATGTCGGAAGTGTAAATGTTTTGTAATTCGGGTGGTAAATGTTCAAAATGTCATTGCTAACTATAAAGTGATCTAAATGCGACGACCCACTCGGGTATGTGGGATACAAGTCACAAACTCTTGAAACTGAAATAGATTGATTCTGAAGCCAAATTGAAAGCACTTCACCATTAAAATTATTGAGCGAATCGCCCCAAGAAATGTGTTTCGCATTTAGATCACCACCTAAAACCAGCCCGCTGTAACTACTAGAAAAATCTAAAATCAATGAAAGTCCATCACAGATATCCTGACGATTAAAATTAGATTGGAAATAAATGGATCCACAAAGAATTTTTTGAATGCTACCATTCATTGACACTTTAATTTCCACAAGAAAATTTAAAAAACGAAGTCCAGGAATATTTACACGAGAATAACACAAGGTCTTTTTGAGAGCAATGCCAACACCTAATGGACTATTGTCCCCGAAAACGAAATAATTATCAAGAAATACAATTGAACGCGTAGGCAAATGCATTTCTTGTAAAAAAGCAATATCAATATTAAATTGATTCAATAACAAATCAAGTTCAACTCTCCTTCCTACGTGAATAAGAGATCCAACATTAAAAGTGACAAAATTTAACGAATTACGGGCCATATACATCTTGAATATTTTTAACTAAGCTCAAACACTCTTTTCTTGCCTGATCTTTTGCCAAGGATTTGTATGTGCCCAAAAAATTCCGAACCTTATCCTCTAACGATATGGATTCAGGAGCGCATAACAGCTTAGCTATCTTCATAAATTCCTGTATCAAAGCCGGTTTCTGTGGTTTGCTCAGTGTTGGAACCTCATTAAACAAACTTGCAAACGATTTATTAATAACAATATTAGACTGCTCAACAGCTCTTGCAACATTGCTTGCAGCTAGCTCCTTCTTATTTTTTGCTTCAAGATACGATTTCTTCCTGAATGAAACATACTTCTTATAAGCGGGGCAGCCCCTATAATTTGAGGTATGACCATTTTCGTTGCAATTAGCGCAAAATGGTAATACATCACTATCCGGGCTAAGTGAGCATTTGCCAAAATCGTGCTTTTCGCTACATTTCAAACAAGAAAATGGTCGACTACAATTTCTGGAATAATGACCCCACCTTTGGCATCTCCAACATTGCGGTATTTTAGCGCTAGCCTTTGGCCGTTCCCATGACACCACCTGGTTCAGAAGGAACTTCAAGGCAATTAAATCGCCGACCTTACGATTTGGTTTCAGAACTATCAAGAATAATCCGGTGTCACTACCCTTTTTCCTTGAAAACTCCGTCGAGAACTTCGAAACAGAATCAACAGTATCCGGAACCATTTTATCTATTTCCGACTTAATTTCACTAACATCAGACTTAAAATACAGCCCTCTACAAAGAACACTCTGACGTTTATACTCCTTAGGAGTATAACTATAAGAAGAAATTTCCTTATCTTTCAACAATTGCATCATTTCACAATGTGCAGAAGCGTCTCTAAAATATAACTTACTTTTATATTGCGATTGGTTCTTGATCTTGAATTCAACGTTTTTGGAGCTTAATTGGTCAATTAAAGAATTTACGTTAACATTCTCCAGAAATATAGGAGGGCAATAAGAAATCCTGGTCGAAACTTTTGATTGTGAACTATTCTTAACGTCTCTACGTTCAATATTTATATTATTAATTGGCTCTTCGGCCTCTAAATTCAAATCTCCTAATACCGAATACTTATTATTACGGTTAACATTTTCAACAAACTTATCGACTTTTTTAAATTGACATTTGGATAAATTTATTTCTACGTCACCTTGAAATTTCCTTTTCTTATTCTTGACTAAATTGAAGTCGTCATCCAGTGAAGATATTGAACCCACCTCATCCTGTTCCATATTATTTTGAGTTAAATCCTCCATTTTCTCTTTTTTATTTCTCTTTTTACTTTATATTTTTTTAAATTTTAATTCATTAAGTTCGTGTTTTGTGCTGTCCACTGTATACATAAACTGTGATATTTTAAGCAATATAAATATCCTAATGTAAAGAGCAATTATTTTTATAAAGAAGCATTCCTGAGGAAGTTGGAAAAATACCAACGAAACGTAGGATGAAATTTAAATTAAATAAGTAATCTTTTATTTATTTATTTGATATTTAAAAAAAGGACTTGAAAGCCTGTATTTTGGTAATAACGTCCAAATAAAAAAATAAAATTATTCATATAATAATAGTTTTTTTTGGAAAAATTTAAACGCAGTTATTATTTTTTTGTCGGTTTACATATAATATGTATTTTTTGCAAAGATCTGAGAACCCATGCATTTAAGGGTTAATGACTTTAGTAGTGGTGATAAACCAGTCATCAAAGTTATGGCAAATCCACTATTCCCAACACCACCTGCTTAAAAAAGCCCGGCTGCCCAAATTACCGTATACGCTGTAATATAAATTCAAAGTTAGCCATACTTTTAAACTTTACTAACGTAACTTTAACTTAATATTGTTTTTAAGCAGTAACACACTTATTGATATATTTATTTTTGAACATTAATATTTAATTATTACTTTCAAATAATAAGCAGTTTTTTGTAATTCCAGCAATACTGCCTTGAATTGCTAACAACGTGTGTTTTTGCACGCGATTACTTAGAACACTTTTTAAATAAATTAAATTACTCTTTTCAGAAGAGAAGATAGTTTTGCGGCAATTGTTGAGGTTATAAAGAAGCCAAAAAATTCCACTAATTATAGTGGATTCCAACTTTAGCTTTTCGAAAATACTAGGAATAGTTGGTGACAGGTAAATGTACAAGAGAATGTCAATTGGTACCGAATATATGTCCAGCACCATGGCGCTATATGAGGAGGTGCTGAAGGTGTTAAAAAACAGAATATGAATATACACATGTATAATTATTTTAAGTCATTTTTTCACATATTCATTATAAAGAAGTAAAGTAAATACTTATGTGTTAAAAAATATAGCTGAAAAATATCTAGATACATAAATTTCAAATTTGCACTAAACTTAATTTCTCCACATTATTAAATTAGTATGGCATGTAATAAAATAATACCACAAAAAGTACTTTTGACAATCATTAAATAAACGTTGAAAAACCATTAAATTAATTACAGCAACGACTTTTGTATGGTTTTATTTATTTCAATTTGATTCAGATATAAATAAATACCATATAAAAACTTCAATAATAATGATTGCACACAATAAACATAAAAATTTATATTTAAAACAAATCATAATACTACAAGTATAGCTTCGTCATTTTCAATTGAGTGAAAATTTCTAAATCGTTGGTCAACGTGTTGTCACCATGTCATTTTTTATATATTTTTTTATTGTAATTTAAAGAAATCACATTCCGATTTCGTTTAAAACTTTAACGGGCAGCAAATAATATAACGGTTAGTTAACCCTAGAATACTAACTCTATTTAATAATACGTAAATTTTACGTACTTTGGGATTGTTCCTAAGCTGTTTCAATTAGTATGGTTATTTCTTTAATTTTTTTATTGTGCTAATTGTTTTTTATTAAATAATAAATAACTAGTGTATCCAGCTGTCCACTCAATCCATCGCAATTTATAAATTAAGATAAAACATTTACATTAATACATACGATAAAATACAATAACAAAAAACATTCTAAATAAACAACTTAAAACTTTGTCTATCTCATTTCTATCCAAAAGCAAATTAGACAAACACACTTGCACAATTTGTTTTTTTTTAAGTTGGGGCTGCTACATGCATGTATTATAAGTGTGTATGTGTTAGTAGCAACTTTAAACGCTTATATCTCTCTAAATATCGAACCGAAATTGTGCACAGTGGAAAACCCCGTTTAAAAATATATAAAACTTTCTAAAATCAGTTCAGTATTACGCCCGTAAAAGGGATCTAAAAAAACGAGTTTGCCTATTAATATTATAGATTACTTGTAATTAATATTAAGGTTAAAAAAAAAAACAAAAATTGACGTTTGAAATCAAATCATAAATAATAAAAAAAACTCATATGTACCACCTAAATTTTACGTATAGCCTTTTAATGTTCACGTTCTTATAGAAGTTTAAATAGAACACTAAATATGCTTTGTATATATATTTGAGGTTGTTCAAAAAATATTGAAAAAATAACTTGTGGAATTCGGTATCGTTAGGCCGCTAAATGCTTGTGTGGCAACAATAATAAAAAACTACACGTAAAATTTACGTGGGTTAGTATGCTAGGGTTAATCGTAAATATTATTGATTAACTTCGGTTCTTATTTTGTATATTGTCGTAAGGAATGTTCCTATACATTTTCCGCAAAAATAAATTAATAACACTTTTTACAAAAAAACCCGACCTTAAAACTTTTAATGGATAGTGCTGCATCCACTGCATTATGTGTACAATTTCGGTTTTAGCGGCAGATATTCAAATTTTCATCTCTCGCTTTTTGAAACAAAAATGCGATTCAATTCCGAACACTTCGACAACATAAATACGGAAAAAATTTGTGCCATCTTGCAACTCAGTTTAAATACAAACAGCTGTTAAACCTGACATTTTTCAAAATTGTAAAATTGTAAAAGTGGTAAAAAATTACAATAAGAAAAATGTGAATTTTTTTCACAAATTTTTTTATTATTAAAATTTTACCAAAATGGATTACAATACTGGACAAAAAAAAAGACAAAGAGATTGTACTAAATGTTGGTATTATGTGTAAATTTCATGTTTTTATTAGAGTATGTTTTTCTGTGGTATAAAACTTACGTTCTTCGCATTTCTTCGAGGAACGATACAAATGAATTTATTTGTCATGGCTTCTTGTCATATTAAAACTTATTACAGCTACTAACAGCTAAGGAAATAATTTTCTTTTTTATAGAAACATTGAAGCTTAAAATTGGCGAAACTTTTTATTAATGGATCAAGAAGAAAGATATAGAAAATATATGAAGTTATGTTAAAAAAAATATTTCAAGTGATATTCCTGATGATATTGAAAAAATAATTCGCAAAACAATAAGCAAATTAAGCGTTAACGCATTGCAAATTAAATATCAAATATACTTTGAACTTTATTTGCTGTATTTATTTTTATTTAATTTTTTAAAACCCTATTTTTGTAAGATCGTAATGATAAGACGGCGAAGCACATGCAATTTTGGAGAATTAATTGTAAGTTCCTGTAGCAAGTTCTACAAGGACAGCAAATTTCGCTGGTAGAGTGGTCGGTTGGTTGGTGTTACCAAAAAAAGGGGGAGGGGGTTTTGGCAACTTTTTTAATTTTAAAATAATTTTTCACTCAATTTCGGCTTTGAGGCACATAATGCACTGATTAAAAAATAATTATTATTTCGTTTGGGCGTGGTTTTCACTCACTTTTATAATCACGATATAATATTGCAATGTAAAGTTAATGTGTGTGCAAAAATAATGGGCTTGACGCTGGCCACTTTGCAATCGATAAGCCCATCCTGCAATGGAGTTCTGAAGGAATTTGCCTAAAAGAAATTCAAACAAATTGAAAACCTTCGATTTTTTAAGTCGTTTACAAATTAAGTATGGTCAACATATGCCATCAGTATATCTTGAAATCATAAATGTCTGCATTTAACTTAAAAATATATTTAGCTATTCAATTCAAAAAACTAGTAATAAAATATTTAACTTTCATTTAATTTAGTCTAAACTCAATATGCCATTTTTCTACTTCAAAGTTCTTAAATTAAAAAACTAACAGTGATTTTTTAAATATTTATTTTTAAAAGAAGATGCAAATGATGAAAATGTTTGACAATATGGTATCATTTTTAAGAAAAAGTCATCACATAAATTTAATATTTTTTTATTCCTGAAAATTATTTTCTTCTTTGAGGGTTTTTTTCTATTGCTTATTGACATGCTTTTACTTTTCAGTTGATTTAATATAAAATACATGTATTTCGAAATGTGAAATCATGTGAAATCTTTAATTGAACGAACTCAAAATCTCTAGAGAATAGTTGATCAACTACATTCAACTCTTTTATATTTAAATTGACAACAATACGTTTTTAAATTATGTGTTGGGCAAATTTCGTAAAAATAAAGGGTGTCTCAAAGTTAACGCAAGATCTTAATTTTCCGCTGAAGGCTTAGGGCTAATGAAAATGAAGCGTTAAACGAAGAACAAATTATTTTAGTATCAAATCTCAAAAAAATTAAAAAACTTTGTTCTCTATTTATTCAAATCTTGCGTTAATTTTGGAACACCCTTTGTAACTGCAAAATTGAGCATGTATAGAAGCATTTTCGTAAGTAAGACAAATAATAATTTCACTTCCACTTGTTTGAACAAATTTTGTGTTTATGTAAACAATTGTTATTTGGAATTAATAATATTAAAAAAATTTATATTGTGTTTTTCAGGCAAATGTTGATGCAAAATGATCGATCGTTCTTAAAACGAATTGTTATGAGAAGGTGTAATGATTTCCCATCGACTTTGAGAATGACTTTTGCGCCAATTTCGAACAGTTTACATTAAAAAGGATATTGGAAAATTTTATACAAACAATATAATATAATTTTAAAAGAAATTTGTGAAAACATATTGTTAGCTTAATATGTAACTGGTGTATTTCGATTTTTTTCAAAACCGCGGTTTGAGATTAAAAAAAAATTGAGATTCAACCTCTCTATATTGAGCCAACGAGATTTTAAAATAAGGGCTTCTGCTTCGAAGATCCTACAAATTTAAATGTAGGTGAATGATACCTAATAATTAAATAAATAATTCGAACATATTTAACGTAGGGTATTTTAAAACTTTACAGGATGCTTACCCTCCTTATTTATACTGTTTTATAATTAATATAAAATAAAATGTGTTACCGAACAATTTAGTTTAATTAAAAATTATATTTTCAAATATAATATAATAATCTTACTGACACTTAGTTCAAGAGACATAACAATTAAAGCAGGTAAAGCTGTATTTAATAGGTTATTTCATTAAAATAAAATTAAGTGTTTCCTTTAATGACTTTAGCTCTTTGCCTTGACTCCTCAGTTTATACATTGCTATGAAGTCTTGTTATTCAGTATTCAACTACTATAATTCTATTATGACTTTGAAAAAAAATATAATTAATCTTTAAAAGAAAAGGAAAAATGAATGAAGAAACTTGACATAGTCGTATTACCAAATGGCTTTCATTATGACCTGTAGAGTGTGAACTTGTAGCTACAATAAAATTTCAATGGTATCAAATAGTCACACACACTCACTTAATACCCCTAAATCTCATGATGACACTGATATGTTTTTCCCTTATGTCTAAGCATGAGTTTACATAAAATAAAAGTTATAATCATTTATGTTTATGACAGAGAATAATAAAACTCTATCAAACATTAAATTCATGCTGTGATGAAAAGTTAACATACATTTATCAAGTTTAGTCTTTGTAATAATTTAAACATTAAATGAATATGTATAATATAAAATTTTTACTGTACGTTGTAAACTTTTAGCACTCATACTATTGATAAAATATATTAAGCTTTACCAGGAAGTGTCCAACTCTTTTTGCTAAATAGATTTAAGCAATTAAAAATCCAAACAATTGCAACTAGTTTTCAATTCTTTCTTTGTAGAATTCTTTTTTGTGCCATTAAGATTATGACATGCCTGAGAGACGTAAATATCCTTTGGAGAATATTGAAAAATTTTAAATTTATGTGTTTTTTCATTGAGATAAATTATTTCTACCCATAGTTTATAGACAAAATTGCTTTCTGACAAAAATTAATAAACCTTAAAATAAATTAAAAAAATAAACAAAATTTTCAGAGCTCTTTTTAAATTAGTTTTTCAAAGAATTTCAAAAGGTTGTGTTTGTTAACGGTTTTTTAGCCACTCTTTATATACGCATCCCATTGGTGCTAATGCCAAATTATCTGTAGGCCCTAAATCATATTTGTGAAAAGTTTCAAGCTCTTAGCTTATACAAAAACTTTTAAAAACCCAAAATTACAAAAGTTATTATTGGAATTAAAAATATATTTTACAAAAGCAGAGTGAATGTGTCTATTTGAATTTAAAGAATAAAACTAAATCTACATAAAAATATTAAAACAATTATGACAGACAAATTTCAATGTTCTATTGATTAAAATTAAAATAAATGTTAAAGTCGAAAATGTTAAAGTAGATTTTCAACAGTTATACATTACATAAAATTTTCTACTATATATGGCTTATGCATTTCTAAAGAAAACATCATATAATTACGCCTTTTGATAAGGACCGAGAATACTGAGCACTAGAACTTTCTGTGATAACAACCGGAAGAAAAAGAGCGCAGAATTAAAATGATAACCGTCTGTCAGACGAACCTTATCTGGGTCTGAGACTACTACATTCTTATTGAAAAACATGCTTTCTCACATAATTAAAATTTAAAAGTTTTTATTTAAAATTTTTTAATTAATCAATCAATATATATTTGTAAAGTATTTTTATCCTTACCAATATTTTGCTAAATAAAATAAAAATTTATTTTTGTTGATATATGTATATACGATTATTTTTTAACTTAACCCTGCAGTACTAATGTTAAGCATTTTGACTAGCACTGTTTTTATTTTTACCTGTAACTTTTTTTCTGCTATGGAAAGATCTCATTTTTTTAATCTCAGTTGATGGTACGCTCTTGCTTTGAACGGTCACTTTGCTGCAGTAAGTAATGCTGTTTTTGAAGTCATGTTAGTCAAAATGACTAACAGGAGCATTTCACATATATCAAGCTCTAAAAATAATTTTTGTTGTCTTTTCAGTATTATTTGACATGTTTTCTTATATTACCAATGAATTTAAAATTTTTTGTTTTTTTATTTTTTACTTTTATTTTTCATTAAAAAATTTGTGTTTGTGGAAGTATTACTAAAAGAGCACCTTTAATAAAATAAATGCAAAAATTAAATTATTTTGGAAAACTTTCATATTATTGTTTTTTTAGACAAAATAATTTACCAAATAAAAAAAAATAATAAAATTATTTAATGTGAAGCTAACAAAAAAAAATCGGAGTTATGTTCATGGTAGCCGATTTGGCTTACAATTAGTATTAATGTGGAAAAAAATCATGTTAGTACTCTAGGGTTAAAATTATGAATTTGGATAGAGTTTTCAACTTCAAGTATTTAACTTAATACAAAACAATACGTTTTAACTATTGTTTTTTTTGTCAAAAATATATTAAAGTTCTTATGATCTGCTAATAATTCTTAACATATAAGTTCAATGCATTCTCAATAAAAATAAATAAATATTTTAGTTGTTCATTAAAATATTAGTTTGGGAAAGATACATTACAAATTAGATTAAGTTCACCAAAATGCCGTGTTCGTGTTAACCATAACCATGTAGAGCGATAGGAGAAACCAGGACGAAAAAGGGTTACTTTCCACGATTTAAAAAATAAGACAATTTGAATTTTATATTCTATTAGATTTTTCATACACTGCATGTCCATTCTTCATCACTATATATTGGTATTTTCTTATTTAAAAAGATCTATTAGTTTCTAATTGGTTATTCAAAAGATTTATGTAAAATTCTGTGTATGGTAAAATAAATTTTTCAAACTGCCTTTGACATGTGGTTCGCCGTTCAACAGATGGTTCAAGGTTAGAAAAATACATACATAGATGAAAAACAGTTTATACAAACAGCGTATAAGCGAGGTTTTATCCGTGTCAGAAAAAATGAAGCGTGTTGTGCTGAGGCTGTGTTCTAGAAAGCGCGCGATAAGCGAGGTGTATCTGGTTATTTAATGTTTTTTATTAAATAATATAAATCGAGTATGGCTTTTTTGTCTAGGAAGTACCTCTCATATTAAGAACTTTCTAATAAATGATTTATAGTCTACTTTTTTTCATTAGAAGAAAAAAGTTTAATATCTTAACAAAATTGCAACTTTCTTTAAGCATCTTTGATTTCTTGAGTTCTCTAATATAAAAATAAATTCACGCTGTGTACGAATTAATTAAAATTTGAAATCGAATTTATAAACATGTATGAAACCGTTTCATGTGTACAGAAATATGAAATTCTCCTTCAAAATTGAGCTAAATTTTTATTTTTAATATATTTTTTTATCTTTATATATCTTGTATATCCAATATTTTAAACATATGTTTAATAAAGAGATATCCACTCTAACGCGACTACTAATGTGTCTTTGGTTACAAAAAATTCATATCCTGATGACGTGCGTAATGTTAAGGAATATCAAATATCTCTTGATTTTTGGACTAACACAAACACACATATTGAAGCTGAAAATTGATATTGAAATATTTGTTCAATTCACAAAGTATTTTATGGGTGTAGTTTGCATAAATATTTTCTAAACATAAATTACACATTTGTAACGATTTAAAAAAAAAAATAAAGTACACTTCATTGGATTTTTATCAAAAATATTGTAATCCAGTGCGAATAAGTAATTTGTGCACGTATCTAAATGCCTTCATTTATCATACGCCGTACATCAAATATGCAAAAGTCATAGCATACTTTTTAATATTTGTTTAATACGCGAGTCAAGCAGTGGTTACATTAGTAAAGCCCGAGTTGTATTTCGTGTTAAGAGAAACACATGTTGTTCAGTTTACTGTTACACTAATAATGAATATAAATTTTATTTTCTTTAAGTAACTTATTAAAGCGCTAACAAATCAAAATTGTACGTAAGTATGTAAGTATGCTTGTTTACTTTTAAAATGTTTACGATAAAAGAATCAAAATGTATGTATGTACATTGTTTAAAATTGTTTAAAATGCTGACAAATCGAAATTGTATATGAGTATGTTTGTTTTACTTTAAATGTTTACAATGAAAGAATCAAATTATTGCAACATTTTATATTGCTAAATTTAACAAGAAAGAGTAAGTATTATTGCAACATTTTATATTGCTAAATTTAATAAGAAACTTATATTAAAATTGTGTTAGTGATACAAATAAAAGTGCAAAATAAGTTTGTTATGTTGTTGTTGTAATTTGCTGGAGTCTTCGGGGTTTTGGTGGGGGTTGATGTGCTAACATAACTCCTCCCCCCTTAGTGTAGATCGATGGCCATAGCGAATTCGATGGGGGCAGAGCGACATCAGCTGGTTGGAGATAATATCGGACTTTTGGGTTTTTCCATAACAGGATTAAACAAGTGAAAGTTATGATGACGGATATCAATATTGTTGCTGTTAGTATGCCTCCGCTTTGTATTGTATCCTTTCTTAATCGTAAGATATCGTTTTTATTGATGAAGCTGTAGGCTTTTATCTTCTGCAAAGTCAGGGTATCTGTTGTTGATTCAATCTGTATTTTGTTCAGGTTTGGTGGCGCCACAAAAATTGTGTCCCAGTGGACGTGGGGGTTGTCTCTGTAGGTTGTTCCTGCTATAGTGACGGAGCAATTTTCATAGTGGAGGAGTAGAGTGCCTTTTATTGTAAAGTTTTTTCTGCAAGAAGAAGTTATTAATATTTCTTTCACATTAATGATTATTATATAGTTGTCTTCCGGCTGGAAGATAGTTGAGGTGATTCCCACGTCATTTACTGGACATATTGGCCTTTGCCCATCCAATATTCTTCCGATGCATTTTGAGTTACCAGTTTCTTCGAAATCGTTCGACATTTTGCAATAATAAATGTTCTCAATCTTTGGGCAATTCTCTGTGTAGTACTGGAGGTTGTGCGCATTGTAAGTTACATAAGGTTTAGTTTTAATTATTTTTGTTTGATTTAACGGAAGGGGAATGAGATGGTAAAGCAAGCTTGTGTCTTTGGAAAAATTTGGAAGTTTTATGTTGAAAATTAGGTTGCTGTTATTATAATATGCTTGAAGTTCTAGAAGTTCATAAAGGTTTCCGTCTGAAACAAAATCGACATTCTGCGATTTCAAATGGTCCCTTATTTCTTTTAGTTCATCTGGGTTAAGAATAAGTTTTGATATTATACCAAGCTTAGCAAGCATTACGGCTTCAATTATGTCTGAGATGTGGTCTATTAACAAATCTATATTATAATTGAGCTGATTCATATATTGAATTTCTGCCAATGCATCATTTTCCTTCTGAATACTATTAGATGTTTCAGTTGAAAGTTTTCCTAGAAATTTTGTAATTGTTTCTTGTTCGTTATTGATATGCTCCGTTAAATTTTTAAATCTCTCCATCATTTGTATATTTAAGCCTTTCTGATTTTCTGCAATACTAACCGAATTTGATGCAATTTCCTGAAGTTCCTGGATTTGTCCGTTTATAGTTTGTGCGTCGTTTGCGTCCATATTTCCTGTAATATATTTAATTACAGAACCTATGCCGTTAAATAGTGCACGTTTTGGTCGTTTATATGGGTTCAACGTCTGCAGTTTATTTTCAAGTCCTTTGAGTTTTAGTTTACATATTTTAGCGGCATCTTTTAATATGCTATGTTTTCCAAATGATTCTATGGTGTTGAATAATTTTGAAGTTTGTTCATTATAATGTTCTAAGTCTATTATATGTATGAAATTAAAATGGTTTTCGATCGTTCTTGCTTTGCCAACCTTTAGGGCTATCATAGTTTGTTCGTTGTCGAAATTCCGAATTTCCAACATCTGTCCGCAAATTAGGGGTATGCTGTAAATATGGAATATGTGTCGGTTACTTCCTTTTCCTAAGCTTCATTTTCGACTTGTGTAATTTTTTGTCATTAGTAGTTTGAATTGTAATAACATTGTCTTTCGATATTTTATGTTTTGAGAATCGGGGTGTTAGTTTGTTTCTCCTACATTCTTTTCTAAATATTTCCTCATCTACTTCCCTATTTTCTGGGTTTTTCCTAATCTTGTTAAGGTTATTAATATTTTTTATTTTTGCTTTCAAAACTTTTTCTTTGACAGAAGGATAAAGTTTTTCTTTGAATTCATTTAACTTGGTCAAAAATTCATGTTTATTGTTATATTTGATTTCTCTTGAGAAATTATATGGTCTTCCAAAGAAAAGTTCGTATGGCGTAAATTTAGTGGATGAATGGATTGTATTATTGTAAGTCATGAATGTCTCATCTAATATCTCTTCGTGATCTACTTCCATTTTCTTCGATTTTCTGGTGCTCATTATGATTCTATAAATTTCTGTTAAAGTCGAGTGAAGTCGTTCCACTGGAGAATTACTGCTTGATTGTTGAAATGATGTAAAGTGAAGCATTATTTCATATTGCTTGCAAAAATCTTTAAAAATATTTGAGGTAAATTCGGTACCTTGATCGCAAACAATTTTCTTAGGTATTCCCAAAAGGTTCATAAATGATTTTAGGGCTTTGAGAACACAAACGCTAGTTCTTGATGGTAGGGTATACCCTGCCGCATATTTAGAAAATTTATCTATGATGGTTAAAATACATTTACTATTTATAGTATATATGTCGATATGTAAAATCTGAAGTGGTTCATCAGGTGTCTCTGTAATTTGAAATTTTAATTTCGGTGGGTGTCTGTCATATTTTAGGGTATTGCAAATTTCACAATTATTCAAAGTTTTATTTATTATAGATTGCATAAAAGGAAAATAATATTGTCTTTTTAAATATTCATAGGTTTCATTAATTCCCCTGTGGTTTCTGTTTTCGTGAGAGTTTCGAATTAATTCTACTTGTTTATCAGTGTCAGTAATATCTATTAACACTTTAGTGCAACGGATGATACGGAATTGTTTTCCATTTGAGAAGTATTTGGAATATACTAGTTGAATAGTTCTGAAGGTTAATTCATCTGAAAAAATTGCAGTTAGTTTACCTGAGGGAATGAATTTTTTAAAAATTTGAATTATTGTATCCTGGGAGAATTCTTTTTCCTTTATGGTTCGACGCTGTTTATTTTTGAAAATAGTTTCAACTGTTATATTCGGCCCGTTGTCTGATTTTTCTAATAAAAGTTGTAAATTGAACTCATTTAAAGGTTTTTCAGAGATCGGTATGCCATCATTCAAGTTTTCGTCACAAGAATGTATTGTAGATAATTGGCTTGATGCATTCATATTTACGTCGGCGACATTGCTATTGTCTAATCTAATCCTACTCAAAGCATCCGCATTACTATTCAATTTTCCTTTTTTATATATGATTTCGTAATCATATTCTTCTAATTTTAAACGCCACCTAACTAATTTGGAGTTAGGTTCCTTAAGGCTCATTAGCCACGTAAGTGGCCTGTGGTCTGTAACTATTTTAAACTTTTGACCAAATAAATAGGGGCGGAAATATTTAGTTGCCCACACTATTGCTAGGAGCTCCTTTTCAATAGTGGAGTAATTGATCTCACTTTCGGAAAGGGTTCTACTTGCGTAGCAAATTGGTTTATCGCTACCAATATGTCCCTGAGAGAGGATTGCTCCTAGTGCAATGTTACTTGCATCAGTTGTGAGAAGAAATGGCTTTGAAAAGTCAGGGAACTGCAATATTGGATCATTCATCAGAATGTTCTTGCAGGTTTCAAAAGCTTTTACATATCTGTCATCCAAAGTTATTCTTCTGCCTTTCTTCAAACACTCCGTCATTGGCTTTGTGAGTTTTGCTAGGTCGGGGATGAATTTTCTGTAGTAGCTCAGTAGACCTATAAATGACTTTATTTCACGGTTAGTACGTGGTATTGGGAATTTTTGAATAGCCTCGATTTTTGTTGGATTAGGTTTTATGCCTTCCGTTGTAATTATATGCCCTAAAAAAGCTATTTCTTTTCGGAGAAACTCCGATTTATCAAGTTGGATTTTAAAATTTGAGGATCTCAATTTTAAAAAGACCTTTTCTAAATTTTCAATGTGTTCTTGGAGGGATGTCGAGAATATAATAATATCATCTAAATAAACTAGACAGATTTTTCCTACCAGGTCCCTCAAGACATTATCCATAACCCTCTGGAAAGTTGAAGGCGCATTTTTTAAGCCAAAGGGCATTCTCATGTATTCATAGTGGCCCCCTTCTACAGTAAAGGCTGTTTTTGGAATATGTTGTGGACTCATCTCGATTTGGTGAAAGCCACTAGCTAAATCCAGCGTAGAGAAGTAAAGACACTTGCCTAGTTTATCCAAGATTTCTGAAATATTTGGGAGTGGGTATCTGTCTGAGATAGTTTTATCATTCAACTTTCTGTAATCAATAACAAGTCTCCACTTTGGCTTTCCTGATGCATCTTTTTTCTTTGGAACAATCCATACTGGAGAGCTCCACGGGGAAAAGCTTGGCCTAATAATTCCCTGTTCTAACATATCTGATATTTGTTTTCTCACTTCTTCTTTATGAACAAAAGGATATCGGTATGATTTTGAATGGATAGGAATATCGTCTGTTGTCTGAATTTTGTGTTTTATTTCGTTTGTGAACGTTAAATTTTGTCCCTCTCTATAAAAGATGTCATCATATTTAGTGCATAACTTTAAAAGTTTCTGTTTTTCTTCATTATTGAGTTGTTCTGTGCGGATAAGTTCAGGTAAATTTTTAATTCTGTCGTTTATTTGTTTGTGGTTAATGTTGAAGTTATTCAATTCAATGAAGTTTTCTGAGTTATACGCAATTGCCCTAATAGGTTGTTCTAAGAAAATTGTTTGATCACTTCCAGTGGGGTTAACTACTTCTATTATGCTAAACCAATTTTTTGCATTATAGATGCCTGGAGAAATAAGCAGACCGTTATCCAGGGTTATTGCATTTAAAATTATGTCTCCCTCTTTAACATCAACAGGCAGTTTTATGAGTTGTTTTGAATTTTCTGTTATTATATATTTTCCAGAAGAAAAATTTGGTTTCATTTGGAGGGGTATTGTCACACTCTTGGTGCTTAGTATTTTGTTTTCTAAATCGATTTTTGCTCCAATTTTAGTAAGAGAATCTAAACCTAACAGCCCGTCGAAATAACCGTGAAATTTGAAAACTAGGAATGTAAAAGTTCCTGTTCTCTGAATTTCCTTGAAGATAGGCAATGTCACCTTCTCCTCAATATTGTATTTATTTAAAACTGTGGATATGGTTATTGGGCTACATTTTTCGATGTCTAATGGATTTATAAATTTTGGGTCAAGGAAAGAAGAAGAAGCACCAGTGTCTATTAGGAATTTTAATTGTCTGCCAAATGGAGAGTTAATGTTAATATAGGGTAGTACACTACCATGCTTATTACAATCTATATATCCTGTTTGTTGCTTAAGGCTGATTGCCAAAAATCCTGGTTGTCGTCAATATTATAATTTACATATTGGTCCAGATTTGTATGATTAAAGTATGGAGTTTGATCTTCGTTTCGGGGACTCCTAAATTCATTGATATTGTTCATTTCGTTTCTGCCTGTTATCTTACTAAACCGAGTGCTTGGGCTTGTTTTAAATTTATTGGTACCCCTTTCAAATTTTGAAAACCCACTGTTGGTTTCCATTGGTTCTGGTGGTGGCTGTGATTGCCCCCAATTTGCTTGTTGAGAAAAGTTATCAGAATGCTGGTTAGTTTTATAATCAGGGAAATTCCTGTGGGGTGTTTGGTTGTTCCGGAAGAAAAAATTACGATTATAATTGCCTAGGTTTGGTTCAGAATTATTATTATTATTAGTATAGTAAGGTCTTGCAGAATAATTAAAATTTCGTTGGGGTTGATAGTAATTTCCCTGTCTTGGTACGGTATTTGAGTAATTGTGTGAATATCTCTGGTATGGAATATATTGGTTGTTTTGTCTCCATTGAGTATATTTTGGTTTGTTCAAATTGGACCTTATATAGTGAATGTTTTGTTCCCTAATACAGTAGTCCAGAGCTGTTGGCAATGATTCTGGTCTCATTGCTCTAATAGTAGAACCCATAGGTTCTCGTAGACCTGATAGAAATGCATTTAGACACATTTCGGCGAAGAGATCTCTTTTTGCTTTGATTACGTTATCTTCAGATTCATGAATTGATAGGTTATTTGATAAAGCCGATTGAATTTCCATGACTTCACTGTAGAATTTTTCAATTGGTTTGCTGTATTGTTTTAAAGAATGGAGGTCTCTTATTAGGGAAGTTTCTGTCCGTTTGTCCGAGTAGTGTGATATTAAATTTCCCCGGATCTCATCCCAGTTAAGGGATGTACCATACATGTTTAGAACTTCATTGGCTGGGCCATCTATCTTGTTTCTAATAGCCCTTAAAAGAATCAGTCCTTGAGGAGTGTTATCGGCTCCTCTAATGTGGAGAAGTATTTCCTCCACATTACTTATAAATTCGTGGAGTAATCTCGGATTACCTTCGAATTTAGGTAAATCTTTAATTGCGTCCGGAATTCTTAATGAATTAAAAATGTCAATGGACTGTATAGGTGGTTGAGCCACTCTTTCATTTTGATTTCCATTTCCTCCGAGCATTCTAAAATCCAAGCTATTATTTTCGGGTATAGTAGAAAGACTTTTTGATTTAAACAGTTTAGGATAAGGTAAGAATCGATATTTTCCGCTCATTAAATATAAAAACTTCCGATTAAATGCACTTTCCACTTGATTTTCGGTAAACAATTACACACAAATTTAAACTGTACCACCTCTTTCCTAATTTTAATCCGTCTGATAATATTTCTTCTATTTAATTCTTTGTGTTTAAACCATTTGTTTTTAATAATTGCTATTTTTATTGCTAATTTTCTCTTTGTATATTTTTATTACACTCTTTCATATATTTATTTCCCCCTTTTTTTTTTTTGTTTTTAATGAATTACTTCGTTTAGTAAAAAGGTATGTACATATATATTGATTTTGTTTGTTTTATTTTTTCTTACTTCAAAATTTTTATTAAAATATTTTATTTTTCCTTAAATTTGTTCTTTTTTTTTTTAATAATATATATTTTTTACTAGCACACAACACAGTACTTACAGAGCCCCTATGATGATGGTCCCGTACATGGGTGCGGTTCTTTTTCCAGCAATTTAAGGATTAAGATCCTCTCGGTTGATTGTGTTGACCTAGTATCGATATGCCTTCGATACTTGTTCTTCGTACAATGTTCCTTTGTATGTTGAACAGACGGTCGTTGTTGTTTGTGGTTTATCGCTGTTAGCCTAGTGTCGATATAAATTCGGCACTTGTTCCCTATTCAATATTCTCTTGAATGTTGAACAACGGCTGTGGTTACAGGATTTATTTAATTATATATTTTTCACAATTATTCCGATTTGCTGGCCGTCGACTGCGCCAGTTGTATTTCGTGTTAAGAGAAACACTTGTTGTTCAGTTTACTGTTACACTAATAATGAATATAAATTTTATTTTCTTTAAGTAACTTATTAAAGCGCTAACAAATCAAAATTGTACGTAAGTATGTAAGTATGCTTGTTTACTTTTAAAATGTTTACGATAAAAGAATCAAAATGTATGTATGTACATTGTTTAAAATTGTTTAAAATGCTGACAAATCGAAATTGTATATGAGTATGTTTGTTTTACTTTAAATGTTTACAATGAAAGAATCAAATTATTGCAACATTTTATATTGCTAAATTTAACAAGAAAGAGTAAGTATTATTGCAACATTTTATATTGCTAAATTTAATAAGAAACTTATATTAAAATTGTGTTAGTGATACAAATAAAAGTGCAAAATAAGTTTGTTATGTTGTTGTTGTAATTTGCTGGAGTCTTCGGGGTTTTGGTGGGGGTTGATGTGCTAACATAACTCCCGTTTCACATTATAATAATGAGTAATAAGAACTGTCAAAAACTCAAAAAACACCAAATGAATTGTACTCGTAGTATAAAAGATTTATGCTATGGAAATGTCAAACAATATGTTCAGAAATTTGACATCCCATTATTCTAAATAATTTTTATTCCCATTCGTCAAATCACTGTTGCGTTTTTATAGAAGAAGAGGCAGAAGCCAAATATTCAGCAGCCAATTGGTTTTTATAGAGATAATGTTTTTTGTTCACTAAAGACTTCACTAAACAATTTTTAGCTTTCCTACCACTTTATTAGCAAATTTCTTACAAAAAATTTTTGAATAACTTGAGCCACCGAAAATTCCCTACAACTTCAATCTATATCTGAAACTTTTTTTCCTTTTATTTAAAGTGCGATAGTCCAAAGAAAATATAGTCTTATGTTAGATTTTTTGATAATCACGGCAATAAGCTTTTGATTTCTTTCCTGCAAAATCCGAGATATTGATAACAATTGTCTCATAGTGTGAAACGTTATCGTAAGAAAAATATTATTGCAAAACTCATCGCACACTGTTTTTGCGTAAGATATTATGCAAAATAGTTTATTTAAAGGTTACAGATAACTGTTTTTTGTACTTATCTCATACATTATTATGTGACAGCACTACGGAAAATATTTTTGCAAACCTTTTTAACCCCTTAAATTCCTGTTTTAATGATGTTTTTTGCTCACTTTTAAAAGAAGGAGAGAAGTTAGATATTCTTCAAAAATGTTCTCCGTAACATTTTAACAAATTTTGCTAAATACATTTTACACCTAAAATGTAAGGGTCGTATGGTATATTATGCTGGGGAATTTTAAGCCCCCCTTCAAATGAAATTTAAATGTAAACTTTCAAAACGCCGATACACATATCTTTTTTTTTTGTCTCCTCTATCAATATGTATAGGCCAGAAATTGTAATTATTTTTGTGTTGCACTGGTACACTATTATTATTTTTACGAGCTATTTTTGCTCCGCTCTTACTTTTAAACTAAACTTAAATTGAAAACAAGCTTTACTAAACCAACATTTAAACCTTCAGTTATTTATTATCGCTAAGTATTAAACCATTGTATGTTGTTAGTCAATAAGCACTAACAAAGTGTGTTGAATTTTTAATATTAAGCTGTTTTTTTTAAGAATCTTCTATGAGTGTTCTCCTCTTATATGTATACATTTTTTTAACAAACCATTAGAATGATTGTACACAAGAAAAATGTAATGATACACATGGGAAATAAATCTAAAAAAATCTTTTCTAGAAAATATGAAGTGCGAACATGTTTGATCGTTTATACCAAGTCATACTAAACGTACTATAAAAATTATTCTACTTTCTTGCGTATACTATATAATTGATATGAATGTATATTATATATACGTTCATATATAATATACTCGTATATCTACTTTTATTTATCAAATAATACTCAGACACCACAAGGGGAATATCAATAGTAGCACTACGTTAGATTGTGTGAAAATTAAATGAAAATTGTTAATACATGTGTATTAGGGTGGGTCGATGTAGCAATCGATATTATGTCATCCATTTTTCGATAACTTTGGCATGAGGAAAAAAAGTTACAGTATGACGAGGTATCATTTTCAAGGTAGCCAAATTTATTTATTTTTCTTTTTCTCAACCTTAAAATGGTTTTTTCGATATGTCCTAGTAGAAATTTTTTTCCTCATGCTAAAAGCAATCGAAAAATCGATGGCACAATATCCAAAAATTTTTGTACTTGCAAATTGATCCACACTTATCTGTGCAACTGCGTTGCCAGTTAAATTCAAATTTATTTTTATTTCTTTTCCAATTGCACACATTTTTGTAACAGATAAAAATCATTTTCACTAAATCATTTCGTTTTACGTTTTGGAAATAACTTCAATCATGTCAGCGATGTTGTAAATTTTATTTACTTATTCTTAATTAAGTTCCTGATTAAAATACTCTTTAGAACATGCGGAATTTACCTTAGCAAAGCTGCATATATAAAATTTTGTGTAATTTTCGTAATCAAGGCGATCGATTTGTGTAGAAATCCTTTACTGACAAAGTAAGTATTTTCATAGGAATTTTCTATCAAAGTCGACCTCTGGAAAAAACACCTTAAATTCTTTTAAATCATTGCATAGAGGGTATTGTTGGCTGCATTAATTGGAGTGTTGACCACAAAGACATTGATGATTGAGATAGCAGAGCTGTAAAATAAGTAATAAAATTTTATATTTTCAAAATCTATCCTCACATCAAGTAACATCTAACATTTTACTAACATCCGTTTATATAAAAAAGCTGAAAACGAAGTAATTAAATAATTTTAAATAAGATTAGTTTAAAAAACCCTTACGAAAAAAGCAAAATTGTAAAGTAATAATGAAAAATAAATCCTGGAATATTAAATTGCTATTTTTCGAAGATTTAACTTCTTTTATTTAGTGTCCTTTTTGGCAGCCGATTTAGCTTGGATTTTCTTCTTCACCTGGCAACTCTGGTACAAAAAGTATTTATTTTGCTTAGTTCATAGAAATAATAAAATGCATCTTAGCAAAAATGTTTCAAGTACTTAGGAGACTTAAAACGCTTTGATAAATCACTTGTTATTTTTAAATATTTATGCAGAAAATTAAAAACAAGAAACTAATTTGAAAATTTTATTTTACTTATAACAGATTTAATAATAACTTTTCAATTTATTTATGTAACTTCTTCGTATTCAAAATTTTGCTAAAATTTCTAAAGAAAAAAATTCAATAAAAAAAATTTTCATATTTTATTAATAAATGGAAAAAAAGTTAAAAAGTTTCTTAATTATTAAAAAACATGAATTTCATATTTAATCTGTGTGAGTTTTTGGCTAAATGTATAAGTACAAATAAAAATAAATAAAAATAATTTTCCAACTTCAATGCATTTTGTGGGTGATCTTTCTTGAAAAATATTTTTCATTAAAATATTTTTATTGCCGAAGAAAAATGTAATTTTCGATCACTATCATACAAAAAACTATTTCTTGATGTTGTAGTCAGCTGCTTTTAACTCTTTTTAATTCTCGTTGTTTTTTTTATTGTTATCTTGTTGTAATTACGAACAGACCTATATTATTGGATCATGTTATACCCTTTTAATGTGAAGCAATAAGTGGAAAGTGTCCGCAAATATATTAAAGACGTACACATCACGGTTATAAAAACTAAATCTTCTAGTTGAGAGACGCAGGTATGTAATTTTGTCATAACATTTGTATATAAAACATACAGTTACATCAGATTTCTTGCATGACTTAACATTTTTTTATTTGAAAATTTCTACATCAAAGATAGTTTATTCATGCTTTATGATTTGAAAACCATTTGAAGTATCGTAAATAAATAGATGTTCGAAAGTTTTCGACTTCATAGAAAAGGTAAAACGAATTTTTGCTTTAGCAAAATTCATTTTATATAAATAAATCTTCTCAAGCAAATTAGCTGCAAAGTAAGGTATATTGTACATAAAATGGTTAGATTACTTGGTCTTACTCTGATAGTCGTATACACATGTATACTCCTAAAAGATTTTATAGAGACAGAAATATTTTCGGCATGCATAGAAAACTTCATCACCACATTAACGATACTATATTGTTACGATTTAGAGTTTATTTTTATTTATTACTTATTTAATCTTCATATTTAAAATAAATTAACATAAAGCGAAAGTTTAGCTCTAAAATTGTGAATAGCAAATAATAGACAAGCAATTTTTTTTATCACTAAGTCAATTTCTTCATGTCATATGTAACGAGGTCTACTCTTTATATTTTCGGAATAGCAAACAATAACAAACACTTTTAAGTGAAAAATCATTTATGGTTTTTCGAAATATTCCACTTTTCCATTCGTTCAAACCATTTGTGATACGAGTAGCAGTTTTTCCATTCCTTTTGAGACACTTCCAAAACATTGTTTTTGAACGGTTCATCTGCTTCTTTGGCGCTCGTAAATCGTTGACCAAGCAATTTAATTTTGATATTAGGAAACAAAAAGAAGTCATTGGGTGCCAAATCAGGATTGTGCGGATGATAAATCATCAATTCGATGTTTTAATTGCTCAAAAATTCACTTGTTTGACGAGATGTGTGAGAACTCGCATTGTCATGATGAAGAATGATTCCTCTTCAGGGGTTAGTTTTACGAATATCTCTGAAGACTTCTTCCGTTGCTCAAGCAGAACAGTAGCTACATGACCCATTCGGCCGAAAAACTACGCAACCATCTGATTCGCTGTGCTTCTTCCATGAAAAACTTTTGTTGGATTTAGGTCGTCTTGGAATACCCACACAGTCGATGGCTATTTTGTTTTTTTGCTCATAAGCATATATCCATGAATTGTCATCCACGGTTGAACTTTTCAATAATTTTCTTACACCACTTGACGCGAGCCTTTTTTTGAGCGTTAGATAAATTATGGAGTATCTAACGAGAAAATTTTTTTTACAATTAAGCGTTCATGTAAAATCGAATTTATTTTAGTGAAAGTAATGTGCAAGGATCTTGCATTATCAGTTCATGTTTTTTGGCACAACAACCGATTTTGGACAATCTTTACGAAATTCGTCGGCGACGGAACTACGACCACGATTGAATTCATTTAGCAGCGATATACTTAGGTGTTTTATGGTGATTTATCGCCATACAAAAACTGAGATCATAGACACAATCATGTTGAGATAATCCACGTCGAAAGTTGTGAAAAATAATTTAAAGAAAATCTTTTTTTGAAATTTTCATTTTTTTGTCAAAGTGATTTTCTGAACTCGTTGTAAACACTTTTACTTCAATTTTTTAATTATATTATAAAAAGATTTTCTAATCTACTTTGCTTTAAAATAACATTTTGAAAATCTGACTTTTTTCTTTAACCTAATTTTTTATTAAAATACTATCAAGAGAATTTCAAAGCATTTCCACTGCACAAGAAGGCCCAAATTAAATAACATTAATTTTTTTGAGTATGAAATTTGCTAACCAAAAATGACAAACTTCTTGTTTTCAAAAATGTTAAAAGCATTTTTGGCGGTGAGATTTATATTATAAGTATACAAAGCATTAAAAAGATATATTCAACTTCTTTTTCATAGCTTTGATAAGACTTCAAATATTAAAATAAAGACCCCAAATGTACTAGAGTGTTCCTTGTAATTTTAATTTTGTAAAGAATATATCCAGCTAATTGTACATTTATATTATGTGCTACTAGCTTCTTCTAAGTAATTTACTTGGGATTTTTGCTGAATTTTTTACTTAGGTTTCTTTAACCTTAACATCACCTTTTTTTGTTTCCCTAAATTTTCTTTTCTTCACCTGAACCACTTCATTACACATCTTCAAAGTATATTACTTGCTACATTGTATTTAACACTGGTAAGTATAGCCTTGCGAAACTTAATCTTTATTATTCTTTTTTTTTTTTCCACTTAACATTTAATATACCATTAATCTTGTCGCTAAAATAGAAAAGTATAAGGTTTTATAACTTTTTAGAAATTTTACAATATGATTAAGAAACGAAACTACAAAATTACAACACAACATCTTTAAAGGCGGCTTCAAACAAAAATTCGTCTCAAACCGTTTTCATATAATACTTTTCGGTTTGCTAAAAATAAGTTTAAAAAGCCTTCATTATATATTTATAGATTTTTTTTCGCTTTATTTTTTCTATAAAATTTCGTTTAATTATACAACTTAAGATCACACATCTTATTTTAGTCGCTTTTTTATGACTTTTTTATATAAATTTTCTGAAATTAAGTTTTCTGTGGAAAAGTGGCGAAGCCATTAGTTATTTACAATCCAAAAGAGTTAATGACCCGACTTTTTTTATTTTGCTTTTGTTTATTCATTTCATTTTGGATTTTACATCTTCTTTAATTATTTCTGCTGTTGTAGTCGTGTCGTCGAATTTCTTTTTTTGAGCCCTACACTGTCATAGAACTCATTTCAAATTAAGAACAGTTTTTCAGTCGCTCGAATATTTAAAATACATCTGCTCTACAGTTAAGAAAAGGCAATTCTACCAATATAATTGTTTAGCTAACGACATTTTTAAAAGGATTTAGCAAATAAATAATTTTTTTAAATTTATTTTTACGTACCCACTGAGCGCAGTATAAAAATAGTTCAGCCAGTTGAGATATACGACAGACATAGAAATAGTGTGGGTCTGTCACTTTAAGATCATTAATTTCCTTTTTTTATTATGAGTTTATTATTTAAAATTCAAACTATTTTTATTAAGAAAGTAATATGAAATATTTTAATCAACAGACTAGCTGAAGGGGTCAGTACTATGTTCGATTTTCTTGATTTATAATAGAGATTTAGGAATATTTCAGCAAATTGTGCAACAAATTGGAATACGAAAACTGCTGCTATACATTTTTACAAGTCAAATCAAGTTTCTTCCAGCGCCGTTGGTTGATGATGTCAACCTTTTTTATTTATGTTTATTTGGTAGTGTCTCTTGTAGTTGAATTTTTTTTTATAATTTAACCAACTATGACAAAGTAAATATTGCATTAATGGTTGCCTTCGATTTAATTCATGAATATTTATTTACAATTTAACTGAACTGGATTATGCCGTTTTCTTTTCTAAAAAATATGTAACATTTCATTTTCATTTATCCAAAAATTGCTATTCAAAGTAAGAAAAACAAGTGATGATACAATAACTTCTAATAAACTCACCATTTCAAAAAAAAAACAATATATTGCAAATTTTCAATAAAAAGGCAAAAAAATATTGGACCTTTTTTAGAAAGAAAATGTCATTTAGATTAAGTTAAAAGGAATTTATGATTTAAATCATTTTATCAATTAAAAAATTTTAATTTCTTTTTGTTAAATAATTTGTTAGATATGTAACTACAAAGAACAGACAAAAACAAAATATTACACTTTTTATTCTATATAAAATATTTTTTAATAAAATCTAAAAAAATAGAAATAAAGGCTCGTTTTGTAAGAAAACACAATAATATCCACAATTGTTTTTCCTTCAAATAACTCTGATGATGCTACAATCACTATGCTCTAACTTCCCTCTATGAAAGAGTGCATATCACAATATTAGCCACGTGACCGGTTCCCAGATCGTAGTGACCTCTTCTAATTTAGGAACTTCACATCGAATGAACTTATCACTTTTACATTGCGTTGTCATTGAAGTGGTCATGTGATATACTTAAGATACTCTATGACAAGTAGACTAGGGTCCAACTCGTTCAGTCGCTCGTTTTAGACAAACACCTTTGACCAAACCCATGTAATTTAAATTGGTTTGATTAAAGGTTTCTGACTAATATGGCAACTCTAGTGCCTGAGTAGACATAAATTTTTCGTCAGCTGGTCTTTTTATTACTTTTCAAGTTTTAACTCACAAGAATATATTATCTAGCTAGTCCTGGGAAAAAATCTTTGACTTATTTTGTAAAAACATCAAGTTTTGTTTCGGTGATTATTTATACCCTCTATTACAAGTGTTTTTGATTAATCCTTTGGTTACTGCTACTGTGAGCCATTTTGCTGTTTGTTGAGTTGTTGCATGCTTGTAGTTGCACGCCATTTTGCGAAAACATCAAGTTTTTTAATTATACACATCGGTTACAAGTATTTTTTGCTGAAACCTTTGGTTGTTGATGCTGTGATCCATTTTGCTGTTTGTTGAGTTTGTTGGAGCCTGTTGTTGCTGTTGTACACCGCTCTGCGAAATAAATCGTTTTGCAATATTTCTTCTGGAAATCTGATCCTGATTTTGATATGGCTCCGAAAAAGAATGTTCATAAGTGCGGTATGTGTGCTATTAGTATTGGGAATCAGGCGTGCATCATGTGTGACCTGTGCTCGCTGTGGGTGCATGGTACTTGCGCAGGCATATCTGATGATGATATGAATAGAATTGGTGAAATTGGCTCTGCTTCTTTTATTTGTGCTTCATGCAAGAGCAATAACTCGCCTGCCGGTCTGCGTGGGGAAATCTCCAGCTTAAACACAAAATTTGATAAACTTAATTCTAAATTGGATGATATCATGTCTAAAGGAATAGACGATCGTGAGTCTTTTAAGCAGTCTCTTATTGATGTTGTTGCCGATGTTAAGAAGGAATTTGCTGCCTTTGCTAAAGATCTGAAAGTGGATATATCTCAATGCAATGACCTTATTAGAGAAGTTGAATCAGACACAACAGCTAAAATATCAGCCTTGAAGGCTGAAAACAATGCCCTACATTTGAAATTTAATCGTTCTGACATAGTCATTAGGGGTCTGCCTGATTGCTTACATGACCTATCTGAAGCTGTGACTCATTTGGCATCTGCTTATGGAATCCAGGTTAATGAGCATGATATTAATCAAGTGTCATATATTAACTATAAAAAAGCAATACTTTTGAAGCTAAACAGGGTATCCCTCCGTGATAAAATCATGGAGTCCTATTTTAAAACGATTAAAACTAAACCACTTAAAGCATCTGACGTTGTGAAGAATGTTTTAATTCCTTCTAACCTATTGGATCGACGGGTGTTTCTTAATGAACATTTTTCCCCTGAGGCTGGTAGGTTAAACAGTGTATGTCTTAAGCTACGACAAAACAAAATTATTAGCAAGTTTAGAGTGGTGAATGCGTTGAAACCTGTGGCTGTGCTTACGATGTGTGATGGGACTACGATCGAGCGGGATGCAAAGGGATGTGAGGAGCTTCTGAAAGGAGGTATCGTTCCGGCATAGCGGGTGAGACTATGATATGTATGCCGTTTTTTCTATTCTTTTTATTTCTTTAATCTTTTTATATGCATGCTTTTTGATCTATTCTGGTTATTTCTTTATTTCCCTAAAAAGCTGTCGCTGCAATAACTCATCGTTTTTCTGAATTTTTTCTTGGCTGTTTTTTACGCCCATTCATGTATTTCTGATTTATTGCAGCTAAATGCTTCTGAACGTTAACCTTTTCTTATATTATCTTTATATTCTTGTTTTTAGTATGATCTTCCAGCTGATAAAATAGACTGATTGTTTTTTATTGTGTAATATGAATAATATAAATAATTCTTATTGCTATGAATTGCTTTGCTTAATGCTTTCACAGCACTCTTTTTGGTTCCCCGCTTGTACTATTACTCATGTCGTTGCTTCTTAATGGTAATATGGGCCCGGTGATTAGTGGTAATTCCTATATTAAAAATGTGTTTCAAGATTCTGGTAATAAGCTTAAAGTTGGCTACCTTAATTGCCGAAGTATTAGGCCTGCTTCAAAGTCGGTTAAACTCGATGAGTTGGGGACTATTTTAAGTGATGGTGTATTTGATGTATTTGCGGTCTCTGAAACGTGGTTAGATGGTACTGTATCTGGTTGTGCTGTTACTTTTCCTGGCTATATGTTTTGTAGGAGTGATAGGCCTACTAGAGGTGGTGGCGTTGGTATCTTTGTCTCCAGGAAACTTAAGTTCAAGTCTCTCCGCAGAATCTATGTTGCTGGGCAATGTGAGTCTTTATTTATCGAGCTCCACCTTTTTAATATCAAACTTTTATTCGGCGTAGTATATCTGCCTTATGGTAATGTGGCTATGTTCGAGGAGTGTCATCGTGATATTTTCTCTAGGTATGTGAACACTATTGTTGTTGGTGATTTTAACTGCAATTTATTTAATGTCCCTAGATCAAATAGCATGAGGTCTCTATGTGAGGGTCTTAAACTGCTTATTGTTCATAATTCTATGCCCACCCACTATGATTTGGCCAATGACTCGACATCGTTGTTAGATTACTTTCTGGTTAGTGATATCTCTTTGGTTAACTTTACTGGTCAATTACAATGCCCTACGATATCTGATCATGCTTTAATTTTCGCTGCCTTAACCTTGAATTTTTCGCCCCCCCAAGAATTTATTGAATATCGTGACTATGACAATATAGACTGGAATGGGTTATTTTTGCATCTTTCTAACTTTAATGTTGGTCTTATTGTAAACTCTACCGATGTCAATATGAAATGCGATTTATTTTCATCTCTACTTACGGAACTGTTTTCGTTTGTTCCTGTTGTTAGAAAGAGGTTACGCTTGAATGGCAATGCGTGGATGAATTCGCGTGATATTTTATTCGCTAGGTCTTTAAGGGATTTGGCTTATTCGACTTTTAGGTCGAATCGTTCTGTGGAAAATTGGACTATATACTGTAAACTAAGAAATAGGGCCAAGAGAGTGAAAATTTTCAGGGTGTTGATTCTGCATGCTTATGGCGGATTCTGCGTAATTCTGGATGTACTAGTGCTGATAGTGACGTGATCTGGGATGGTGATGTTGGCTCCCTGAATGACTATTTCGTCGGAGATCAACATTCTATTGATACTGCTGAATTTGATATCGGAACGTTTGTGAATTCTACTGACTCGTTTTCTTTTTCCTGTGTCGATGAGCTGGAAGTTATTGAGGCATTAAATAAAGTTAAGTCTGGATCTACTGGTACTGATGGTATCCCTATCAAATTTATTAAGCTTATATTTTCCCATATATCTTTTATCTTGTTGGATATTATAAATTTTATTTTTATGTCATCCCATTTTCCTAGATCCTGGAAAATTGCTCGTGTTGTTCCGCTACCTAAAACTAAAATTGTCAATAATGCCGAAGATTTCAGACCGATATCTATTCTTCCTGCTCTATCCAAAATGGTTGAACATCTCATTAAGAATCAAATACTTCGTTCCGTGAGGGGAGCTATCTATGAGTCACAGTATGCTTTCCGTGAAGGTCATAGTACCGCATCGTTGCTACTTAGTTTGACTGACTCTATAAGGGATCATATAAATTGTGGCAGACTCTGTGCTCTGATATCGCTGGATTTATCTAAAGCTTTTAACTCTATTTCCCACACAACTATGATATGTAAACTCAGAGATCAATTTAATTTTTCAAGTTCTGCTTGTAGACTTATTTTTTCGTACCTAGTAGATAGGCTACAATTTGTGGAGTTTAAGGAAGCTAGGTCTGGTATTTTGCCCCTTCACTCTGGTGTTCCCCAGGGATCGGTCCTGGGCCCCCTCTTATTCATTCTATATGTTAATGATTTGTATCTACAGACAAATTCTGATGCGTGTGTAACATTCTTGTTTGCTGATGATGTTTTTCTTTTATTCAATGGGGACCGTTCCCTGTCTCAGAGGTTGCAACATAGTGTAGATGGCTGTCTGGATCGTGTCCTGAAATGGACCTCTGAAAATTCACTTTCTATTAATCCTTCTAAAACTAAGGCTATTTTCTTTGGAGCTTCTGACTCTACTTCTCACTCTTTTAGACCTCACCTTGGCCATGCCGATATTGAGTGTGTTTCTCGGCATAGATGTTTAGGTGTGGTATTAGACGGTTGCCTTTCTTTCGAACATCATATTAACACTGTATCTGGTAGGGTGTGGGGCTCGCTACGTAGGATATATTCCTCCAACTTGTATTTGCCTTTTCGGGTTAGGCTCAGATTAGCTCATGCTCTTCTTATGCCGCAGGTTCTTTACTGCCTTGAAGTGGTGTCTGCTGCTTCTGTTGAAATGTGTAATAAGCTGCGACGCATAGTTAATATGATTGTCAGATTCGTGTATAATGTTAGGCGTTTTGACCATATCTCATCCTTCGTACGAGAATTCCTGGGTTTTACGTTTAACGATTTTATTAAGTATCGGAGCCTCCTTTTTTTCTATAGGGTAGTGCGTAGTGGTGCTCCATCTCCATTGTGTGACAAATTTATCTTCCTGCGATCTTCTAGAAATCCACAGATTTTCATTCCAAGAATTTCTAGACGTATTTTTGAAAGATCTTATGTGGTTAGAATTGCTCGCTGGTGGAACTGTTTGCCCTATGAACTTCGCATTTTTTCCCATTCCAATAACGTTTTTCGTGTTAAACTTAGAAGGTATTTAACCAGTATCTAGTGATGCGTTTGCCTATATATTTATGTATATATATATGGATGTATGCGCAATTGAGTATAGACTCTAAAATCCTGATTTATTTTCTACTTACTTACCTAATATACTTACTACTGTCTAAAATAGTTTTTGAGACATCAGATATACATATTTAAATTCCAGTTATTTGTAGTATGCTTATTCTTTCCCACTCCAACGATTTTTTCGTTGAATTGCTACTAATGGGACCATGTTACCTTATACTTTGTGCTTTTATTATTACCTTTAAATCTTTTCTTTAAGGCTGGGGAGCCAATAAAGTACTGTGATTATTAATTAATTCATTATTGTTTTTATTCTTTAATTTTTAGTTAAAATGTTTAAACAAATTAGAAGTAAGAACTCGGGATCTTTATTACTATGTAATACATATTTATATTTTTGGCCAAAATAAGGCTTTGTATTACTCTATTGAATAAATAAATAAATAAATAAATAAATAATCATTTAAATACATAACTATATTTAAATAGAAGAAAAAAAAAGAAAATAAAACGAGCGACTAAACGAGTTGAGCCCAAGTCTAATGACAAGTCAAAAATCTATAATTTTTTGTTCTTGTTTTGTAAAAGTTATTGTTTTTGTGTATTGATACATCAAGAGAATAAAAATAATTTTACTATCTCGAAGTTTTTTACAAAACTGGGCTTGTGAAGACAAATCACGATCAATGTGTGTCAGATTTTTAAAGGTGTTTATTTCAAACATGCGACACTTTGTTAAAAGCTGTGAACAAAATAAATTTATTTCAATATGTGAACCTCTGCAACAAAATTTAAAAATCGTTTAAATTTTATATAAGCTATTTTTTATATGAAGTTTAACAAACCTACGATGTATCACAACCGTGTGGCTGTAGAGTTGCTTATACTTAAAAAAATTTACTTTGGTTAGACTGATACTCAATTATAAGTGTCTCTTGTCGGAAATAGGAATTATTTTAACAAAGTCACTATTAAGAAAAATTACTAAAGTTTCCATATCACACTTATTTTTATCGGCCCTGACACAAAACTTCGCGCAGAGTCGTATTTTTTATATAAGATTTCCCAGCTAGCATTTGGAAGATTACTTGATGAGCGCAATCATTTCGGGATTCTTTTATCAATTCTCCAGATGATTGTTGAAATAAAATTGCTGTTTACTCTCCCAAATGATGCTTTTGCAAATCATACTGTCGATTGTTGAACGAGTTAATCGTCGCTATTGATTTTTAATTCATCGTAATCGACGAAAGTGATAATAAAAAGTGTCCGTTTGTTTTCTTTTAAATTAAAGTGTTATTTAAATTAAAGTGATTTTTTAATTGAAATACATTTGTATTTATTATTACTATTTTTTATAATAAAAAAATAAAACCACAAAAAAGACTTTGTATTTAAAAGAATCTTACACGATAATTTTCTGCGCATCGTAGAAGAATCATTATAGCGATTTATTCGAAGGTCGTTTGCAGTAAGAATAAATGAGTCTTACACGATTTTGCTATGCGCATCGCCAACCACTCATATGGAAAAGTCACCGTCTTGACACAGTTTCTCCCGTTGTACTGAACTTGCGCGATCGGAATACGACGATTCATTTAATCGCCCGCTAGGATCGCGGAAGATCCTTCTACGATCGAAAATGCTAGCTGGGTTTAAAGTTGTAAAATATGTAAATAACTCTCATGTGTTAGTTAAAGAGTAACAAAAAAAAAATATCCATAGCTGCAGTATTCCAACACAGTTTTGATCCTACCCTATCCTATCCTTTTACAGTACCGCACAGTGGCAGCGTCTCTATTATTGTGCAGCAATGACTGCGCTACAAAGATTAATGATTATTAAAAAACTTATACCAGCGTTACTATAATCATGTCCTGAGCTTTTATTAAGTGCAATAGCCAAGGTGACGCAAAACAAAACGATTCAACAAATTAAAAGGGACTTTTTAACAATATTTAATTTTCATTTTTATCGTCAATTTTAACAACAAATTTGATTGTAATTAGAGATTTTGTCTTGATTTTTGCAAAATAAAATGAATATTCTAGATTTTGTGTAATAATATTTAATCTTGATAAATAATTAAAAAAAAAATTTAAGTACCAGCACATAGTTCATATCATTTACTTTAAGATTTGTTAACTTTACGCAACGGTGTTGCGTTTTTGCATTTAAAACACCATTTATTAATGTACATATTTTTAGAAATCAAATCGCTCTTCAATTGTCAGCAATCACTTTAACTTGACTCTTTTCATTTGTAGAAACGACAACTGAAATACTTCGAAAAAATTGTTTTAGTTTTTGAAACTTTTCTTTTCTTGCATCTGCTGTACTGTTTTATGTAGTCGACCTCGATCACGTATTCTTTCTTCCTTTATAGGTCAGCGCAATTAAACAATTATTACCAGATGAAATTACAGTGAATACAAAATATTGTGTATAAAAATATGAATCCGACTTATTGATTTATTACTTTGTATGTGGTTTTTATTTCAGTTACTACTAAGCCGCTAGTATGAATACAAATTACAAATCCCCCAGTATTTGTTTGAAAAAATTCTGTTATACAGATATTATTAAACAATTTTTATTTGCAAAATTTTTTTATTTTGTTGATAAATTTATAACTTTTTAACAATTACTCAGAGAAAACGTGAGGAATTGACTTCTTTATGGTTTCGAATTATTTATGTGTTAGACGAAAGGTATTAGTAGACAGCATCTAAACTAAAAAGATAGGAAGCCATTTTGGTTTCTTCTCGCATGCATTTGCTAAAATGCTTAAATATATTGACAATTTAAATAGCGATTCCAATTTTAATGTTTCTCTATATCGCTTCATAACTTTTAGAAAAGCTGACTTAATTTTGTACACCAAGGTAAAAGCAACGAGTCTTACAAGAGCAATTCGCCTCTATAACGAGGAAATATGTCTTTCACACTTTGAAATAGTAAAATAATCACAAGGGATTATTGTCTATTATTATTGGTCTAGCTAATCAAAAGGAATCAAGAACGCCAGTTTATTTCAGACAAAAATAGTAATCTTTAATCAAGATAATGAAAACCTGCACGAGCTTAACCCATTAAACGCCAAGACCATTAAAAATAAAAAAAGATTAAAATTCATTTATTTTTTATACTTAAATACAGTTAAGAAACATAGAAAACAAAAAAAAAATAAAAAAAAAATCTTAGAATTGAGTTTTTAGGGCTGTACTCGGACGAGTACAATGGCGTCATGAGTACGCTATTTTTTCTGAGTATGAAAATTTTTAATGCATACTTTTTCAACACATAGCTATATCGCATTGCTCACATAACACTCTTATTCAGTTAGGACACTCACGATATCACAACTGATTTTGTATCCTTTCATGAAAGTGGTTTCCGCAAATATTTGCAACAGCAGGAGCCGTTTGGAAATATTCACTTTCTCTGTATATCTTCCATGTATTTACCACAGTAGAACTCAACGGCCACCATAATTTCCTTCCTCGGAATTGTATTCTATAGTTAGTTTTATTCTATATTTATATTTCTTTCCTCGGAATTTTATTCTATAGTTATTGAGAGCTTGATCGTGGAAGTCAACCCCACCCATTTCAGCATTATATTCTGCGATCAATCTCGGTTGGCTTACACTTTATCATATGCGTTGGCTCAAGACACTGCAAATTCGACCAAACGATTACTGCAGTATTGTCGTTCCATTTGATTGGTCTTGTCAAATCTGCAATCAGAATATCCTATTTTTTTCTTTTTGAAAAGCTCATTTATTCTAGTGGACATTTTTTTGTTCTTGAATCTCGAACAGCTCGAACTCCTATTCTTTTAATTTAACTAGATCATATGACGTAAAAAATTTTCAAAAAACACAACATGATCTGAAGGGATAGGAACGACTCGGGATCCAAGAGGCAGTGTTGATCTTTCTGCAATTACACCTTTGGCGCCACATTAGATATCGAGTGCTGTTGAAATGTATAAAAGCTTTGCCATAAAACTTGATGGTTTGATAGCTGTAAATTTCATTTTTGTCCAAGGAAAATTCTAAAAAAATTATACATATCAAGCCATTGTACTCGATTGGGTACACCGATTTCGCTACCCACATAACGTTGTCCAATAAAGTATTTTATCTTGCAGCTTTTTATTAAATGAACACACAATCACTCTTCTTCAGAAAACCATAAAAATATCCTGCGTGAACAAAATAGTATGTACTCTACGAATCTCAATTGTTACTGATGTAGCTAAAAATCATAAAAATTATCAAGTGTTACAAAAACAAAACAAAGTACACAATAAGGATATGTTTTTCTTTAAATTTTTTTATGTGTGTGTATAAAGGACAATATATTCAGTGTAAAAGCAAAAGAAACGTTGTCTAACTTTTTTTGTTAAAAAATTTATGCGTACTTAAATATTGCCGTTTTGTTGTACTCTAGCAAGTACAATGGCTGGGAATGGGTTAAAATCGAGTTCTTGCACCCCCCATCTTTATATCCAATAATTCCTATTGCGTCTAGAGAAATTAGACCGCTAAACTCAGCTTTATTATGTTAGAGTTGGGGAAAATAAAACAACACTATTTTGTGGAATGTCTATTTACATAGAGGGATACACATTAGGGGTATAACCAAATTTTGGCCCTAGCACTACGCGATAGCGAATATTGTGTTATTTACGAAAACAATTTTTATGGGTCGTTTGAAAATTAAAACCTCACCCACAAAATTGATTTTGAAAAATCCATAAAGAAAAAAATTTAATAAATAATTGTTAATAATTTATTAATAAATATAAAAACATTTAAAAAGTTTCTTAATTATTAAAGGACATGAATTTAAAATAATAATTTTATAAAAAAAACTGTTCGTTTTTGGCTAAATGTATGAGTACAAATAAAAATAAAAAAAAATAATTTTCCAACTTTACCGCGTTTTGTGGGTGACCTTTTTTGAAAACCGCGAAAAATTAATATAATTTTTTTTAATAGTTTTCAATGGACTATTCGACTATGCTAGGGCCATTTTGATGTTTGCAAAAAATGGGAATAAGTTATACCCCTAATACACATACTTAAGCACATGTGTTTTTTATTAAAATCGAAATAAGTTTGTAAATCAGCTTTGCGGAATTCAGTTGAGCCCGTCTATTCTAATGTTCAAAAAGGAATTCATTTAATAAAATACATACTTAAGCTAATTAGGCCGAGGTTTCATAATTAGTGACATAATGTACAGAGCTGGGCACGTTGAATTATTTATTAATACTAATTATACTTCAAGTGACGATAAAATTCTAGTTAATTTCATTATAAAAATATAAGTTTTGATATTACGAAATTGAACAGAGAACGCTGATGAATAACAAATTGTTCCGTATAGTACTCTCTTAATAAAGCAATAATAAATTTATCCAAACAAATTTTTAAAAATTAAAAAAATGGGTAAACTTGGATTTGAACTTGTGCCAAAAATTCGTTTCAATATACATTTACATATTTAAAAAAAGGTTATTATTTTATTTACGACAAATTCATCTTTAGGTTAAATGTGACTATAGACTTAGGCAATCGCATTGGCGGAAAAAAATTGTATTCACAGGAAAATCATCATTATAATCAAAGCATAACGTTCATGCGAAATATTTGGTCATATTTTCAAAAATCTTTGTACTTAATAGGAAAAAACAAATTTAATTAAAAAAATTACTGAATTTAACCGCCGTTAATCCCTTTTTTATTTTAAAATCTATTAAATAGTTTGTAAAATTAAATAAATTTGTCTAATGAATGCGCACGTACAAATAATTTTATACAGCCTTTTTAAAATTGTATTGGATTTTAGTGATGTTTTAAGTGTAGATAACAGCAATGTTTACTATATATATAAAAAATTTTACTAAAATTTGGAGTAAATTTCAAACAGATTTTCGTCTGAAATTATGATTTTAGTAATGTTTTTCTTCTGTGAAGTCATCACAGCTGAAATATTTTCAGAGAATCGGCTAAATGATTACTTTATGGAAGTAGTAAGCTAATCGAGGATTATCCGGATGAGCAATTTTGAGTCAAGAGAAAAGACTATATTAAAAAATATTATAAAAAAGTTATTAAGCTAAAAATTTTGATTTTTCATGTTTTTGCAAATAATACACATTTTATATACTGCAGTGAAGGAAGGATATATTAATTACTTATCTTTGGTTGACCATTTATTCCAATTTTGAAATCAAAGTAATCAATTAGTCAATCAAATCTATTATCATCCACTCCTTGTTAATAATTTTTGTAATTTTTTTTTCGTAGACAACTTTTGTACTACGCTGCTAATAAACCTCTCACACACATTTCACAAACAGACAGGACTCTGTCGGAAATGTTAACTTTCAGAAAAAATTTATTTTTAATTACCATTTCAAAGATAAAATTCTTTAAATTGCAAAGAAGACATTTAAGATAATGTTTTTTTCAGCTTTTAAATTCTTGGCTGGTGAAATTTATTTTTTTGCCCTGTGAAATAAAATACTCACTTACAAACACGTGCGATTGTTACTTACAGAACAGCAAAAATAGCAGAAATTGCGAAATTCAAAACAGTTTTTACAAACTAACATTATTCGATTATACCAACTGCATGGCATGTCTGCTGTAAATAGCAAAGGAAAAGCATAATTATATATTTTATGATTTAAGATGTTGAATGACTTGCGTAGTCATTTTGTTAACAAGAAATTGTCGCAATATTTCTCAGATTTTTTTAATGAATACTTAAGATTAGCAAAAAAGAGTAAATGACTAGATGCATTCTTTATTAATCAAGTTTGTGTAACACTACCAAAGTATGTTGAATAAAAGAAATTTCTTCAAAAGGAATTTCTTAAAATATGTGACTGATGTAATTTTAATAAAATAATCTTGTATTAAAAAAATTAACTCAAATCCATAAATAACAAATTCGGGTGTTACTCATTTAGTAACAAGTTAGTTTAATTAAGAGAATTTTAATTGCTTGCTTCAAAGCATAAAAAAACCATTTCTATATAAAAATGTCTTCATAAATAAAGATCCTTGAACAATTCCTTTTTCTTCAATTATTTTGAAGTATTACTGGTGTTTAAGTATGCAATCAAAAAAGAGTCTATTAAATTAAGTGACATTGAAAATAGCTAAAAATCTGTTTTGGTTTTTATGTTGTTAGCAGGTTTAACATTTTTATAAGTAAATATCGCGGAAGCCTCTAAAAATGATTTAACAAATTTTATATGAAAATGGAAACGTATATTAAAAAATATATTAACTGAAATTACAAAATCGTTAATTCTTTACGAAAAATCTTAAAAGCACTTCAATTATATAAAATCAATTTAACAACTGCACACTCAAATATATTTTGCTTAATTAAACACAGTTCTGTTACAATAAAAAAATGTCACGACATGGTAGCTGGTTGGAATATAATATTTATTTGAAAATGTAGTTTATTTATAATATGTGATATTTTTTTGAAAGAATTTGTCTTCTTTTGTTTTATAACACGACTAAATATTATTGTTTTTAGCTGTATAACACATACCTACACATACACACATGCATGCATACACGCATATATTCATGTGTCCCTAAATTTAGCAAAGTTTCTATCATGAATAGCAACCACGATGCCATAGTAATATTTCTTTTTCTTCAGTGTCATGGTGTTATTTTATTTTATTAGTCCTAAACCCGGTATACTCCGCTTCAACCTTTGTAGAGGAATTAAGTCTTTCATATCTCAAAAAAAAAACTTGTTCTTCAAAGAGGAGTTTAAAGCTTTTACTCAAACATAAATGGCAAAATAAAAAATTTGCACCCCTAAATGATATTTGTATGAATATTTTACACAAGATGGAGAACGATACGACGAATAATTCTGCACTCTTAATTAAAAAATCAAGTTTTTTGAGATGTGACTACGTTCCAATAAAGGAGCGTGTAAATATCTTTATACAAACTTAATACAACAATTATAAGTTCAATTCACATGCTATTGTAGATGTTATATTTTGTAACAGTATTTCTACGTTCAGACATGCATTCTTGATTGGGACAATTTATTTTTAAATTTAGTACCCACACAGTTAGCTGACAGAAATCCAGATGCCACTGTCAGCTCAAACGAATTTTGAAGAAAATTTCAAACACCATATAACAAAGAATTCGTATACAACAATAAATTTTATCTACATAAGAAGCTGTATCAAAAAATCAAAATTAACAAAATTTTACGCAATTAAACACAGGCTAGTTGCTGTGCCAGTGATACTATCTAGTTGATCTGGCTTGTATTGTATAGAATTGTTTTTCTCACTCAACACACGTCTCAGTAAACGTACTTGTTGCAAGGGTTTCAATTCGAATTTTAATTAATTAGTGATGTAATTAACTAATAAATTCTCAATTTATTAATTGTCTTATTGTATGGTAAATTGAGCTCAATTCAGGCCTTAAAGTTTCCTTATTTTGCAATTACGGTGTACAAAGGTTTGATGATTGATATGAATTTAAAACTATGTAGAGCTGTTCGTCTTTCTTTATTTTATTACTTATTTGACAATTAAATTTATAATTCGAAACAGGTTTCGATATTTTTTTCAAAAAATTTCAAATAGATTTTGAAATTACATATTTGAAGTACATTCTTAGTTAATAACAAATAACATACCTTTTTTTTTAATTAATTAAATAATAAATTAAATATAAAATAGAAATATAAATAAAACATGTTTAGGCTTTTTAGCTTTTTTGATGTGATTTAGCATTTTTTACCTTTTGAATATGACGACTTTTTTCTTCAGCTTTTTCAATTACTGGTACGCAAACAGAGAAAAGTGTTGCCTAGTAATGTTTTTCAAACGAATAACTTACTGCACAATTATTACATTTACGAATGTAATGTGTGTTGAAATCAGCGTTAACAATTGCTGTAGAATGAAGAAGATAAGTCGATTTCTATGAACGACCATTAAATTAAAAAAAGGCTAACAAATTTTAATTTCAAATTTAAGTTTTTATTAACAGTAGTGCTCTTCAATTTTGTTTTTTGCAGAAAAAATTGAACTTAAAAAATTATGTTTTTTTTCTTTTCTATGCAATCATGAACGATTGAACTGCAATTCAAAATTGCTTAAAATTTTCGTTGTGTTGACTACAATAATTTCTGTACAGCTAACTCTCTTTTTGGACCATTACCCTCATAAATGCAATAAGTTTTTAGAAAGTTTTCAAATTCAAGAACCACAGTAGTGAGAGTATTTAAATTTGAAGCAAATCAATTTGAAAACAGTGACTAAATTAGCGTGGTGGTCTAGGTATGGTGTAAAGGATTTAGTTTCCCTATAAAAATGATTAATAATCCTGTATTTGAAGAACTGCAATAGTGAAAATTAGGCAATAAAAAGAAATAGAATGCAATTGAATTAACTAAAATTTACGACATTGCAGAGATACCAGGGGGTTACTATCTATTGCGATGCGAAAGAAAAATGGTACAAAATAAAACTATTTTTATACTGAAATTGCTTTTGCTCTGCAATAGAGAATAACCCCCCAGCTCTTACTAATAAAACTTGCAAATTTCTTATTTGACATGCCTAAAAATAAAAAACACATTTTCGAAAAGAAAGAAAAATATATTTGAAAATAAATTTAACATTTTGAAACATAAATTTTAAAGCTAAAAAACGAAATTAAGGGCTTAATATAAATTTTAAAATGCAACAGCGCTATTGTGCATCATCATGGGTCAACCATTTAGATTTTTCTGAATTTTATGAAATAAAAATAGATGAAGCTTTTTCTTTAAATCACCTTTAGTTTTTGTTTCATAACAAAATATTTCATATTTGCATTATATACATTTTTTGTAATTTTCCCCGCCAACGATTTCAGAATTAGTCTTGGAAATCAAAACTACTAAAATTATTACTAAAGTTTTTTTTGTAATCAACATGTAAACATTTTATTATCAGCTATTTAAAACATACAAACTGCTCTTCACTGGAATTTAAGCTGCTTCCACCATAGTAACAGTCTAGAATACCATCCACTAGAGTATGAGGGCCCCCATTATTTTGATTTTAAAATAATCTAAAATGCTTATAGTTGTAATGAGTACACTGGTTTTTAGCTTTCAAACAAACATACAAACGAATACACATTCATTTTGATAAATTTACTGCATATAGAGACAAGCCCTCCTCATATAGTCACATACTGACGTATTTACATTAATGCTTTATGATATATTAAGGTTCGTTCATAACTCTTGAACGAATGTCCCTTTATGACATTATGGCTCTTAACGCCTTAAGGGATAATGAACAATTCGCACACAGTTTGATAGTTATATATTATTTCTCTCAGTTTTTCTACAAGAAATCTTGATAATAATATGTGTTGGCCGACATTTTGTGGGCGGTTTTGCTTTAAATGTATGTTTATGTATGTTTTCTTTGAAATAATAGGTAAAAACCAAAATTTATATTTATTAATTTTGTAGATTAATTTAAGTTGTTATATGTGATAAAACTAAATTTTGTTTAGCGTATCTACAATTTTCAATATCTTAAGTCGACAAGAGTTTGTAACGTATTATAAGTGTTTTCTTATCCGTAATCACGTGTAAACGATTTTATTTTTTAATATTCATGATTTTAAATATCTGTAATTTTTCTCGATATTATTTATTCTTTGTTTCAATAATTATGACAGTACGATAAAAATACGTTCAAAAATTAAAAAAAAATGAGCGTTACTTCCCAAGGCGTATTAACTATTTGACACTATTAGTACAACAATTACAACAATACAAGAACAAGATGCATTTTTCGTCAAAAATATCTACAGCAAAATATAGACACTCTTTTTGACATTTACACACGAGAACAATTGTGCTGGCATCAGATGTCTGCTTTTAGGTGACCGGAGAGATAAGAATTGTTTTTTCTTATCGTAAAGTTTCAAGCTGCTGCAACACCATATTAGCAGTGCAAATTCAATACATACACAATTAAAAAAACACAGATTTCAAATGAATATAAAAAATAGTAATACACCAAATTGTGTTGAGGTATACATTTCATGGCAGATGAATAATATACCGTGTGTTATGAACAAAATAAAAATTGTGCATTTCAAAATTGTTCTCATGTGTGAAGGCTGTACGACAAATTTTATATCACCCGGATATTTTAAAATATACTTAATAAATGTGTAAACAAGATTTTAATTTTGTAGTTAATATTTTTAAATGCACGCAATTTCATAAACTGTTTTTTCATGATTTTTTCAGGCATACATTTAATTTCGGTGAGATGCACCCCTTGGTGTTACACTTTCATGCTAGAGGGTAAAGAGTATTTTGCCAATTTAGTTTTCTTTGTCTCTTTGCTGGAATAAAAATAAAGAGAGATTTGGCTTACTTTAGTTTGCGAATATGTATGTGATCCTCCTGGCATCACCTTTGGTAATATACGCTTAATAAAACTGGTTCTGAGAAGAGGGCAAGCCCATACGTATCCTCTAAGGAAATAGATTAAAGTTTGTATTTGATAGGTTACAGGCTTAGCAGCACCTACAACATCAACCTCTTCAAAGCTGTAGAAGTGCCCTTAGTGATCTAACACCGGTATCACGTGATCCGGTGGCCATGTAGACGAGTCGCCTTCAGAGGAATTTAAAAGTTAATGGTTCTCATCATAATCCTACGAGATTTAATAGATTATGCCTGCCTTCGGGCTTGTGGGTTTTCAGAATGGTGTTGGCCGGGTAGTTCTTGCGGCTGGACCAGACTTTGGCCAGCCACGGAACGTACTAAATACTATTGATATAACAGCAGATGCTGCGTATGCGGGGCAAGGCATTCGAGTGGTAGGGGAGACCAATTCAGCTATTGATTTTTGGCTGGATCCATGGTACAATAATACAGTTAATTCTAATAGCACATCTGACTTAGTAAATTTGAGAATGTATACGGCAAACTGAGAACAGGTTTTGACATAAACGCTGTATGTTTCTACCAACAAAATTCGTGTGTTTTTTTGTGTTGTAATTTTATTTTTATTTTATAAATTTGTTCACATTCAATTGGCCATTTCATTTTCAAAAATATATACATCTAAATATACATATGGATATACGAGTACATATATAATCGAATAGGTATGAGATTGTTTAGTTTTTGTGAGTTTGTAAATAATTTTGTGAATCTCGTAGTTATTAATGAAATGTGCAAAATAATCTTTTGGTCGGCTTGGTTTGTATTATAAACTGCTGTCCGAAGTGTTGTATGAAATCTTTTTTTTTTCAGTTGTCTATGACAAAAATATATGAGGATTATATTTTATGGTGTATTAACATCACGTTTGTTCTTTGTTTATTCTGCAAATAGTATTATTGGGAAAATTCATAATGCGTATTTTATTTTTACGTTCGGTCCCAATGATATTTTTTGTTATCTTGCTCTATGTCTCCTTAATTGTTCATTTGTCTTGCAAGCTTTTTAATTAGGGAAAATTTATCATCACTAAATTTATTTGCGTATGTGGCAAATGTGTGAAAGATAATTCGTTTTTTTTTCTCTACACTAACAAATTGCTGACATTCAAGCTACCAGCTCTTCTCACGTAGTGTATTGGCTGTGAATAACTTTTTAATATTGATAAGGTTGTAAATATGCCTTGAAATCTTCGGTGATTTGATTTAATTTTTATTGTTTTAGATGTTTCAATAAGAGGATCCATTTTGTTCAGTAAAAAACGAGTATAATTTCGCTTAATCAGCCGATGTCTGTTTAACTTTAAGGATGCCATTACCAATAGAAAAAAATATCAGTCAAGTGAGCGCCTTGGCTACACTTGGACCATATTATTTTTGTCAGATTTGCCATCAATAATTTGCACATTTGTAGTAGCTCGATAGCTTCAGATATTCCATATTTGACGTCTTAAAAAATTGTTGTTAAATCTCAAAATCTCGGTGACCAATTCTGAACGTCTTTTCAAGAAATCATACGGTCAGAGAACTTTTCACGCAAAAGAGCGCTGGTGTGGTTACATATGTGATACGTAGTCCCGCATTCTTGAAAATATACGCCGTCCCACCTTATTTTCGAAAACGCACCAAACAGCCACAACTTGTAGATGAGGTATTTTCCGAGCCCCAAATGCAAAAACTCTGCTTGTTAACGTAGCCAAGAAATTGCTTCACGAAGACCCAAAAATACGTTGTTAAAGCGGATATCGTTCTATTTTTATTAATTTCCCAATCTTGCGCTACATCTATCATGAAAAGTGGTAAAATGGAGGGCTATAGAAAACGAACTATTTTATTGCAGCACCCTGTATAATGAGTAGGAAGGCATAACTAGAACTTTTTATTACTCTATCCACAACGTTTTTATTTTGTAATTCAAGTTATAAAAAAAACTTGTAATTTTTATATTTAAGAAGTGTTTCAAATTGAATTCACTATTAAATCGTGCTTTTTATGGAAATTGCTAAAATGTCAGTATTTTAAATCCCACTATTTACCATAATTAATAATTTACATATGTAGTAAAATATTAAAACATAGTTTTATTAAAAATAATTTGAAAGTGATATTTAATAAATAATTTTTTATATGCAAAAAAATTGTAGTAAAATATTTCTTTGATATGTTATACTGTTACTTTCACTAAAAATTAAAATACCTGCAAAACATATTTAAAAATTGTTTGTGCTGCTGGCAAAATTTTATAAAGAATTCAATTTATTACAAAACGTCATAAATGTGTTGTTTCCATAACAAAAATTTATTTCAAATTACACAAACAGGGAATTTTTAGATCCCTCTTACGGCCGTAATACTGAACCGACCTTGGAAAGTTTTATATGTTTTTAAGCAGTGTTTTACATTGATGTGCACTATTTTAATTTTATTTAATTCAGGTCGATATTTAGGGAGCTATAAGCGTTTAAAGTTGCTACTAACTTATTACACATGCATGTATCAGCTTCAACTTGAAAAATAAACAAAGTGTGCGTGAGTGTTTGTTCAATTTGCTTTTGTATAGAAATGAGTCAGAGTTTTAAGTTGTTTATGTTTTTTGTTTTTGTATTTGGAAGGCTCTGAGCTGAAGTTAACCACGTCACAAAAAGACAATTTGAAAATATTTTGAGTTTCAGTAAGTGAACTGCCATAAATAAAATATTAAATGAGAGCCATTGAATTGGGTTTTTACCGTTACCTTAGGAACGAATCATAGAGTTAAGGAGTTTGCGGAGAATTTCGCACCAGTTTTGAAATTATTCATATTGTATGAATTGGTTCACTTCAGCTATGAGCCCTCTATTTGATCGTATGTATTTATGTAAATGTTTAATACTGATTTCAAGATTTCGATTCAATCGACTGCAGGTATAGATAAATATACCAACGGTAGCGCCGAAGTGGGACCATAATAATCCGCGCAATTTTGATTGGTATGTTACTTAGCACAATGTCAAACTTATCACAAGCGTTATCCGCTAAAATTTAATCTACATATTTCAGTAAGGTTTGTAAACTATTGGTTTAAAAACGATATAGGAAAAATTAAATTTCTGCTTCACATATATTTCGATTTAAAAAAAAAACTGGGATTGGCTTTGTTATATTAGATAAGAGCTTTAGGCAACAGTTTGAAAAAGTTGTGTGAAAAAATAAGAAGAGTGTTAGTCGAAATGACTAACATTAGTACTGCAGGGATAATAAATATAAGCAGAAGGTTTTTTTACAAGAAAACTTTAACATTAGAAATGATGTTGTGTTACATTCTTTGCGTTTTTTAACTAAATTAAATTTATAATCTCTTAAGCTAGAAAGCAATGTTGTCGGCGGACTATCTGAACAGCACAATTAGTCAAAAACCCTTCACGTACTCGGGTTTTCCTACAAATTTAACCTTAGCTATTTCTATCCGCATTCGAAATGTATAATTAAATCTCTTTATATATTGCAAATTCCAATCTGCTGTTAAGTGGTGTATAATTCTTTTTCAGTATTTTCTTAATATAATTACACATCATCTTATCGTGTTCTAAAAAAGAAGATTGTTTTTGTACATTGTAGAAATATGTCCTGAATGCGCCATATTGTACGTAGTATAGTCTTTCATCACCACGTTTTATAGCAAAACTTGTCATCAATTAGGTTGTGTTATTCCTCATCCCAAAATTGTATTACTATTTATGTTTTTGTGGAACAAAACTGCTAACGAAATTAGACATTTATTAACTCAACTAAAAAATATACATATCTATTTTAAAAAAGCAAAGAAAATTATTTCATCAAGCAAGATCGACTATATTAAAGCCTTAACCGTTCGCTAGAGAATAATAATTGGTTAAGTTTGGAAAAAAGTTATAATTAAGAAATTTGTGCGAAATGAAAATTTTCTTTTTGAAAACATTATATGGGTATTTGTATCAGACTTAATGATGAAACAGCACTGGGGCTGACGTTTTTTTTTCTATACAATTTGACATAAAATTACACCAGAGAATGTGGTCGTGAAATGGAATCTATTTTATTTTTACAGTGTTTTTTCTTATACTGTCAATTTTATACACAAAATAAAATGTCAGGAAAAATTCTTCATATAATTAGTGAATTTTTTTTCATTCAGTTTTAATTTTATTTTCCCCATATTTTTTCTCACTTTTTTTTGAAAAGGTAAGCTAAATAAATACATCAGAAGTTACGCTACTTATTCCTCAAATTAATTATTCTCAAATTATTTATTATTTTACATATTTAATAAACTATTAATAGTTTAACAAAAACAAATTGAAATTGATTATGGAGGCTTAAGAAAACATTGGTTTATTATTGAGTTCTTGTTATAATTTTGATATAGTTTTCATTTGTATTTTATAAATTATAAATTTATAAATTTATTAAACGAGATTGCCCCGATATCTTTTTTCAAAGTCTTCAAGAAAATGGTTTAAGGTCTACTGATGATTTGGGATTAGCACCAATAAAATGCATGTATAGACTAGTTAAAAAAGCCTTAACAAACAAAACTTTTTGAAAATCTTTTCATTTGTTTAATTAGGGTTTAATATTTGCAGTTGCTCGAAGAAATATTTGGGTAAAGTCCTCTTTACATTTCTGCTGACTACAAAAATCACTTTTATGTGAAGAAGAATGTAAATTTCATGGAAACATATAATTCACTTGGTATTTACGATAACGATGAGTGCACAAATTTCAACTAATTTAAAAATTAATATTTATTCGTAATTGTTGAACTGTTTAAGGTTTATATTGAAATGAAAATTTTTGGCTTAAGTTCAAATCTGAGTTTACCCATATCTTCTTAATTTAAGAAATTATATTTAGATAAATTCATTATATTTTTATTAAGAGAGTACTATTTTTACATTATATATTTTTACATTGTCACAGGTGGTTGAATACTAAGAAAGTCAACTACAAGACAAAAATAAAGTAAACAAAAATGGAAAACTGCTTGATCTCAAAGCCAACAGCTTTGGAAAAAGCAAGAGAGTATGAAATATTTGGAATAATTAAAAATCAGAGATGGAATTTCGTACTAACCGAAATTGATTTCACTTGTAAGAAATGATTAAGTTGCACTTTTCGTATTCTAATTCGTTAAATAATACGGTTAAATAGTTGATATTCCTAGTTATTAGTATCCACCGTCAAAATTGGTAAAATCGAACAAAGATCGCTGATGAGATGGTGTAGCGACCTCGAAATCAGTACTGATCCGTTCTGCTAGTCTGATGAATAAATTGTTTCAAATAAAATAGTACTCTCTTAATAAAAATATAATGAATTTATCTAAATATAATTTCTTAAATTAAGAAGAAATGGGTAAACTCAGATTTGAAATTAAGCCAAAAATTTTCATTTCAATCTAATTTAAAAATGTTATGTAGAAAACTTTTTAAATCTCACAATTTTCGTTGAAAAACTTATGTTTTGTTAACTTAAGAAGAAAATAATTTTAAAATGATTGTTAAGGAAATTTCTAGTACATTAATATTAACCTAAAAATCGTTATAATAAATTTTAAAAATTATATATTCGCTTATATATTATTTGTAAAAAGTTGATTACAATCAAGGTCATTTATTTTCTACCACTGTAGCACAGGCTCTACTAAAACTGTATTGCCCCGAACATAATATTCTAAAAGCCTTCCCTAAGGTTATTTTGAGTATCAGAAAAAGCCCTTGTAAACATCATTCAATCATCTAAATCTCTAAAATTTTTTAAGTCTTGATTCTCACCTTTTATCAAGCACCTCCTCCTAAATGACCATGTCGTCTCGAGGTACGTGCCAGTCTCACAGAGCAATGAATACTATGTATGGATAAACATTATAACCAAACAAATTTTATACCGTACTGAATTAAAGTTTACAATGAATAATGTACCTAGTAGTCATTTTTGTCAAGTTTGCCATCTGCAAATATAATCTAGTGTTAAAAAATGATTTGACAGGCCAGCGCGCCCATACAAGTCATTTTTAATTTATTAAATGATTAATAATTTTCCACCATACATCTAAAATCAAAACATATTTTTCCATTAGAATCTATGTATATTGTTTTTCCACTGCAATAATTCAACGTATGCGATTGTTTTTGCTACCATACTGTCAATAAAATCACAATTGTTTAAGTAATTTACAATAGCAGCAGCATGTTCTTCTATTAAAACAGCTCATATATTTTGTACCTTTTTTGTTATCTTCCAATTGGAAAACAACTGCATCGACTGATAATTTTTAATTTTAAGATTATGTTCCAGTTTCGTCATCGCCATCCTCATCTAAATGATGAATGTCGCCAATTCTATGACTGAAATTACTTTACTCTTCACTTCTCTATGAGAAACGCTGTATCTTTTCAGAAATACAATTTGTTAGAGAAATCTGCTTCTGATAATTCAACTAGAGAAATAACAACTCTATATTTCAATCTCTTAATATTTTTGTCTAAACCGGGTTTGACAAAAAAAATATGGTCGAGGCGCGCGAGCTTTTTAACTATGTTGGTGTTTATTTCGTACTCGTACATAAATTATACTAATAGCATTTTATTTATTTTTATTTATAAGTATGTCTTGACAAAGATCGTGTTGTGATGCAAAAACAGCTGAAATTGTTCGGGAACTATAAGAATTTCTTGTGATTCTGTTAAACAATTAGAAATTTCATCAAAGTTTTCGTATCAAAACTTTTTTTACCGATTATAGGATGGGTACGTTCAGGAATATTGCCACAAATTTTCGTTGGGAGGTGTTACATTATTTGTTTCAACTTTTTTACAAGTAATTACTGCTACTTGTAGTTTTTTTAATCCAAATGTTTCCTTCCACATGTCAAAGTACGAATTTATTTTTTTGATATTGTAATTATTTACTTTGACATAAAACATGAAAGTTGTAGCAAAGTGTTTGTTCTGTTTTATATTATGTAATTATTTCCCATAATACTTCTGAATTAGAGGGATAGTGCACCCAATCAACACTGTTAGAACTTAGTCTCGAATTTGGAATTTTTTAGACCAGATGAGTCGGAACTATTTTGGAGCTCATATTGAAAAGTAAAAATTCTAGTTATATAAAAATTAATTGAGAAAGTAAAAGACTACAAAATTAAAGTAAAATGCTAAATTTGTCAAACTCAACTTCTGTGATTAAATTTTTAAGTAGATAAAACATTTTCATTTGTTTTTAAAAGTGTTGGATAAACATATAGTTTCAACCCTATGAAACCCTTTGAAATATCATGTCATTCTTACTACCATCCGTGTTGCAAGCCCCGAGTTTCATAAATGAAGTCATCTTACGACTCTATACTGCCGCCAAAAGAAGAAATAACGTGAAAAATTACTTCGGACATAATCGAAGATATAGAAGGAAATTGTTTTGACACTATGATCCTTATAGGAAACAAAATATAAAATATAAATCTAGTCTACTATATATTTAGCTTGTTTAATTAAATTTTTATAACATGCTACAATAATTAATTTGTTCTATATTATTTCAAATGAGCCTCAGATATCTCAAAAAGGCCCCCTTTATGCAATTAATGCTCTCTTCTTTAATTTATATTTAATTAATTTATAAAAGTTTGTTTATTATTTAAGATGGACTCAGCAAATTTTGTAGAATTGGTTTTTATTTTTTCTTGCGTTTTTAGCCAGAGAAAGTTAAGTTTTACAAATGTTGTTTTCTTTTATATGGACGTGTTCTTCACTTTTTGACATTTTTCATTTCTTGGCTTGTGATTTTTCTGTTCTATAAACGAAAAAAAAAGAAAATTTGCTAATACAAAAATGTCAATATACTAGCCGCCCCTTATCCTTCCCACTCTCTTCATTCAACTCAAAAAATTGCAAAGTAAATTTTCCCTGTCGAAAAAGTGTCATACAGTTTGATTTCAAATTATTCTCAATTTAAGATGAAACGTACTATGTGTGTTCTGTGCACACGTGTTTGCACATAAATATGTGTAACTATGACAAATTCAAATTCTCAGTATGTATTTGAGAAAATGTGTGTGCATAAATTAATATTTTAAGCTAAGCACACGAAGTGTGTGTGCGTGCTCTTTAAAAAAATTTAATACAAAAATTAGCACATACTGTGTTTATTTTCAGGATTAGGAATAAATTTGTTTAAAATTAAATACAGTATAATCTATTTATTCCGAACCTTTAATGTGCCTAATACCTATATCTTCTATCCCAGCAAACGTTGGGGAAAATTCTCAGTAGTTAAAGCATATTTCCACTTCCCGATTTAAAGGAACGGAAATCCTGGGAATTAGAACGTTGGTTAGAAAACATTTATAATGGTATAAAATAAAAATAAAGAAAATTTTTGAAAGTCAATAGCAAACGTGGCTCAAGTTCAAGGATTAAAATTAGTTAATTCAATTAATATTTTTTAATTAATTATTATTAAAAAAGAAGGACACGCCAAATGAGAATCATATAATTTCTTTTTATACATTTGTTGTAACAATATTAAAATTGGTTGTACAAAATAAATCATCTAATTTTTTTTCACATTCTTATTGCCAAATAAAAACGTGAATAGCTAATTTTATTAACCAGTTATAAAAGTTTAAAAAGTTTTTTACCTGACCCATATATCTCTTGCTCTTAAAATTCGGTGTGTATGCTTCATGTATATTGAATATAGTCATACATTAATTACCGTATATCCAATTATATATGAACATACATATATGAAATTCTTATGTAATACATAAATTTTTGGAACCAAAAATAACTTATTTATCTGGAAATATTTACAAATTATGCCAACATCTATCAAAGGCAGACAGTTTTTCGAAATTTTTTAAAATTTTTATATCAAATACAAAAACCTCTCACAGAAATCGACTTGAGTGTTTCAAATTTAAATACGCAATATTAATAAACGTGCGAACTTAAGTAGATTCCCTGTAACTTTTGTTGTTTTTATTTTAAATAAAATGATGGACAGTGAGAGTTAGGGCTTGAATACAATGATTCATGGAAATCATAACTCCGCCTTATTTATAATTAACTGATTTTGTTTAATAACAATTCTGAGCCATACAATTTGAGAAGAAACTGAGTAAAATAATTAAATTCTGAGTTATCTGATATTTTATTTTATATTATACGAGCGAACGAAAGAAAACTTTTCTCGATTACTAAGCGGCTAATATTTCTAATTAATTCAAAATTAGCAGCACCTAAAATTTAAAATACTTGCTTCTAATTCTTCAAAGTAGTATATGCAATTGGTGATCGCTAGTATTTTTTTTTATTATATCTTTATAAATTTGTTTTTTGTTTGTTTTTTAACTGTCAAAAAGATTTAAGCTAAATCCTCCCAAAAAATCTTGAAAACTTTTAAATCAAAATTTTTTACTCAATTTCGACTTAAATTTGTAGATACCGTGATGAAATAGTAAATTTAAATATTTCTAGGGACAAATTTGTAACTATTGCGCATGTTATTTGATTTATTCCATAGATCGTGCTGACAAAAAGCATACATTTCATTTCACAACAACTGCAACCATAAATTTATTAAGTGAAGTGTTATATCTTTCTGCATCTGCATCTATACGTCAATAAGATGTCATAGAGTACACTTTAAGTTGGTAGTGACGGTAATGATGGTATACGCAAAGAATTGTAAAAATAAAAAATTACATTCATGATGCCACATATATGTTCACATGTGTGTATCTTTGCAACGGAAATAGTGCGATTCTGTACCATTTTCCGAGATTTATCTAAATACTGGGAATAACAAAACTTATTTTCGATTATAATGAATTAGTACTAAACTTTAGTAGTTTTTCTGTGAGAATTTGTTATTCAGTATTATAATATCAGATACATAGATTAATCACATTTAGAAATTTCCATTTAAGACACACTGCTATCATTCGGTATGCCTATAGAAATTCATTTATGAGCCTTTAGTTTTACTGTTTAATAATCAGGACAAAAAATAAATGAAGACTAAGTGCAAATGTGTGCATGTATTCTCGCATCGCTTAATCCTTTGCTGGCAATGACTGTTGTGCTGTATGGGCTATTGGTGTTGCATGTTGTTTGAATGCAACCACATGTTAAATTTGAAATGGCAATCACTAACAATTGGAATCATGTGGAAGACAGAGTGTGCAGAACAATATGTTATACTTTGGAGTTAAAGCATTTAGCAGGCAGAAAAATAAAAGAAGAACGTTATGAAAACATATTTAGCAAGTCTAAAAATAAACAATAACTTTTTCAAAGAACAAAGTCTGTAATTAAATTATATCAAAAGTTTTAAGAAATTTCTTGAAAAGAAATGGATTAAATTTTTTATGAAAGATTTAAAATTACTTGCACCTACATTAACATAAAAACGTACTAATTAAAGGATTATTGTACAAACTTTGAAACTTTTACTCAGGCAATATTATCTGTAAAATATGATGTGGAACAAAAATTACTTAATCTGATTTTAAAAAAACGCGAAGAAACATGTGGTATTTCAAACAACTTAATGAAAATATTATGATACAAAGAGAGAGAGAAATTTCATGGTGCAAACCGAATTTCTAATTAATAAAGTTTACCGGTTACAATTACTATAATAAGACTGGATCGTAAGCTAAATTTATAAAAGTGAAGCACTTACGAGTATTAAACAGTTCTACTGACATAGCACTCTAAAATTTGTGTCTTAAAAGGGACATTAACAGGTGCAACTTGTGAATGTGCCAGCAGAATTTTTTAATTATTTTTTAAGCAATTACAGGAGTATATATAAAAATACTTAAAAAATGGAACATGGCATGACTATTTGCTTTTAAATAATTGTTTGTTTCTTCAAAAATTTAATTTAATATTAATTCATTTTACAGAAATGTCACAACTTAAAATTATTTTCTTTTGTGATCCCCTATATTCAGTACGATAACTAGAAATTCATGTTATTGCCTGTACGAAATTAAAAAAATTAATTTTAGTTGTTCATATAAAAATCGATAAGTTACTCGAATTCAATACTCTTATGCCTATATTTACAGTCTTTAATTAACTAATGAAGTTTGATTAGCTAAAGACTTTTCATATAAATATCATTAGTTAAACCCCCATCATTAGTTAACTAAAGGCTATGAATTTAGCCCTTAATGATCAGTTGCGACAAATATGTAATTTTGATTTTATAATTTTTTTTGAGTTAATTATTAAAAAAATTCTGTGTGTCTAATTGGAATATTCTGACTAAATTTTAAAATAGCAATGCAAAGTTACTAATTCCATTTAGTACGAGGGCTACTCTTTATATTTCGGGAATAGCAAACAATAACAAACATTTTTAAATGAAGATTCATTGTTCGTCCTGATGATCAATACACTTTTGCATTCGTTCAAACCATTTGTCATACGAGTAGCGGTTTTACATTTCTCTTTTTAAATACCTACAAAACCTGGTTTTTGGACGCTTCAACTGCTTCTCCGGCGCTCGTAAATCGTTGACCACGCTGTTTACTTTTGATATTCGGCAACAAGAAGAAGTCATTGGGTGTGAAGTCTGAACGGTGCGAATGATAACTCATCAATTCGATGTTTTGACTGCTCAAAATCTCATTTGTTTCCCGAGATGTGTAAGAGTTCTCGTTGCCATGATCAAGAATGATTCCTCTTCAGGGGCTAGTTTTACGAATTTCTCCGAAGACTACTTTCGGCAAATAAATGGTTGTTTATCACTCAGAATTGACAGTTCTGCGATGCTCAAAAGGAACGGTGACCCGAAAAAACAGGCGAGAATTCGCTGAGCTTCTTCCTTGAAAAAATTTGTAGGGCTTAGCTCGTCTTGGAATACCCACACGGGCCATTGCTGTTTTGCTTCCGGCTTATAAGCATATATCCACGATACGTCACCTGTCGCGATTTTATAAACGACTTTTGAAGCACCACGGTGGAACTTTTTAATAATTTTTTTGCAGCACTTTACGCGAGCCTTTGTTTTACCGATTGATAAATGATGGGGTATCCAACGAGAACAAATTTCATGTAAAATCGAATTTGTTTTAGTGTAACTAATGTGCAGTGATCTTGCATTATCAGTTCACGCACTGCATCGAGGTTTTTGGCACAACAACCGAATTTGGACGATCTTCACGAAATATGTCGGTGATATACAGCGATATACATAAATTTTTGGAGGTGCTTTATCACCATACAAAAAACTGAGTTCTTTGACACATTCTTGTTGAGATAACCCACGTCGAAAGCTGTGAAAAATAATCTAAAAGAAATATTCTTTTGAAATTTATATTTTTTTTTGTCAAATTGATTTTCTGAACTCTCTGTTAACAAAACAAATAGTACTTGTACATCAAACGTTGTGAGCACGTTTATGCTTAAAAATTTCAAACTTCAGTGTGGTGTTGCTAAATTTTAGCTATTGACAGTTCCCGAAATATAAATAGTTCTCCTCGCATTATCAAAAAATTAAATTGTTATTTAATAACAGCCAATTAAAGAAAAGTGGTAGTTAAACGCGATTAATTAATGATACCCAATATAGAAACCAAAAAAGTTAATAAATCCTGCTATGGTGTACATCTATATATTGCTCAAAGAAAATAAATATTTATGTTGTATGTTCCATTACAAAGCATTCTAGCTCCTTGTGCATACCCTAAGAACCAATATATATTTGATTCATTTCATTACAAATATTTTTTTTTAGTTGTTTTTTAAATGTAGTTTCATTAACTCACCAAAATAGTGAAAAATACTAATATTTCAGTAACAAAACCATAAACTTAATTATAAGTTATATATTTAAGTTACACTTATTAGGAATTGAAAATAAATTTTTGTTAAAATTTACCACATTCTAGTTGTTATATAGAAAGAACTTGTTAGTTGGTTTTGTTTAACTCTTATTTTAATTTTCGGTAGTATTATTTTTTATTTAACGTTATGTAAACACTTCAATAATTCTAAAAAATCAAGTACTAATAAAAGACACTTATTTTGCTTTCATACTGCAGATCTCTAGTTTTACGGTCATTAAGTAAAATGGGAAAATGAATAAAACACAAAATTTATCTCTTGTGTAGGATAAGTTAAACCACAAAGAAAAGTTTCCATTTTCTTATTTTAAAGCATGACATGCATAAACTGCATCGTTTGTAAAATATAGTTATTTGTTGTTTTGAACTTCGCAAAGTTTTTAAAATGTCATAAATCAAAGATGACATTATTCCAAACATGTTAACATATGGTTGTAAAAATTAAAACAAAAGTCTCTTCATTTCTTTCAAAGATACATATGTATATATGTATAACATTCTTTACATATGCACATAAATGGAAATGAAAAACATTAAAAAGTTTCTTAATGAAAGTGCGATTATGTGGCATATTGAAAGAAAAGTATGCAAATAACTACTATATGCCCCGTGACCTTAAAATACGAGTACGTACAAAAAAAAATTATGTTTTCAAATAATAATTAAAGAATATAATTAAAAATAAATTGAGCAGATATTCGTTAGCTTCATGTGTTAGACTTAGTCGATTTGTGGGGTGTTTCTTTATAATATTTTTTACCGTTCAATCGCTTCAAAAGCAGAATTCCAAAAATTGTTTAATAATTTTCCTTTATTAATAAATAAGTTCACTGTCAGCCATTTTTTTGCCATACGTTATTTGTATAATTATATTTAATGGCAGCTTTAGGTTTAGCTTGAAAAAGTCAACCTTGGGCCTTCTTTCACAACCTCAAATAGCGATTGTCTACATACCATCGTCGTTTGACATTAAATTTTCTATTGAAGTCATTTAACTATGTCTGCGCGAAAGCAATGTTTTATGTTACGAGCTACTGAAGGTTTACGAAAACCTAATCTGTGCTTTATCATCTATTGTATAATAGGGTAAAGAAAATTTTTAGATCCGTTTTTCTCCTCTGTTTGCGGCCGATTTTCTTGGTTATTTTACCAAATGTTTGAGCTTTAGTGACCCGACTATAGATTATTTAAATCGGTTTAGTATTGAAGGAATAAAAGGCTCCTAAAGTTGACACTACTACAAATGATAGAAGTATACACTTACATTACCTTATGTAAGAATTTGTTCAAGTAAAAATATAAGCAAAGCTATTAGAGTTGTCAGATATCGCGATTGGTCGCAAAGCGTGGCGATAAAAATTTGTTTTTGGCCTTACAAATTTTTAAATGGCGACTGGTGATTGATTTACTTGGCGCCATTTGAAGTCCCTGGTGCTATTTTTGGCTATATCTTTAAGATTTAAGATAATAATAATAATTACGTATTAATTATTTTTTTTTTTAAATTTATTAATCAAGGTTTCCTCGAATTCATCTTTCAAAGATTTTCAGAAACTTTAGTTCGTTGAGAGTTTTATACTTTTGTAGTTTTTGAAATTCTCATTGGTTTTTTAAAAGTTTTTGTATAAGATAAGAGGTTTGAAACACTTCAAAAATATGGTTTAAGGTCGGTTGATGATTTATCAATAGCACCAATGAAATGCATGTATATAGACTAGCTAACAAACCCTCAACAAACAAAAATGTTTGAAAACTTAATAATTACATAATTAAGATTTCATTTTCCGTTTTGTCTTATTAAATACTTTAATTGTCACCCAAAGTGTGTCTAATTGTATAAAAGTTGTAAAAATGATAAAATAGGCTCATATCGAATATTATTTGTTTGTTAAAATTTTTGAATAAGTTTCAAAGCCTGCTATGCTAATTTATACTCTTGTAATTTTTGAAATTCTCATTGGTGTTTTAAAAGTTTTTGTATATGATAAGAAACTTTTCAAAGATATGGTTTAAGGTCCACTGATGATTTGGCAATAGCATGTATATAGTAGAGCTGTGCCACATTGTTCACTTCAGAGATCGGTTAATTTTCATTCAATTAGCAAAAATTACCCCGTTCGCGCCTTCGTTCAATTTCAACGACAGTACGGCAACAATTCTATTTTATAATTCATTATTTTCTTAAGAAAATCAGTTGTAAATATTTGAATAATGTAATTTAATTGAAGAATTCATTTAAAAAATGGATTTATTAATTAAAAAATCATAGTTAAGTTCATTTTAGAAACAATTTCTTGTTCTTGACTAGAATATTAGACATTTTATTTTAACTTAATATACATATATACTATACTTTATGGTTTGATTGATGCTCAAATGAAATCTGTAATTATGCATACTTTCTCAAATAACTCTCATCAAAAATCAAATGAAACAAAAGAATACAACATAAAAAATCCATGAACGAAAGTAAATTTGACATAAAAAGACACCTGAACGAACAAAAACAAATTTTAAACTCACCTAAAAAGTCGAACGCTACACTATTGAACCAAAAGCGTGCAGTAAAATGACCAGATCACTTCGTTCAGTCGCGTGAATCGTTCAATTTAAACCGCTCGTTCATGAGCTAAACAGTTCTAGTATATAGGCTAACTAAAAACCCTAACAAACAAAACTTTTTGAATATATAATAATGATAAAAATATATAGTATTTTTATGTAAGGAATTTTTCGTACAACATAAACTACTTCGTGCAAAAGCTGCTAAGTCCGGTATAACAATATTACTCGGATAAAATCGACTTTCTAACAGCTTTGATATATTTAAGTTTGATAAATAAGGTATATGTTTCGGTAAATTAAATGAAATTATATTTAACAGTCATACTTATATATACGTTATTAATCTGCCTTGCAGATAAATATTATAATAGTATCATATATGAATGTAAATAACACATGTTACATTCGTAAATAATATTCGTTCCAACTGAAGATATGTTAGGTTAGGTGCCATTGTCAGCCGTGGTCAAGCACAGCTCACGCGGATCTTTCAATTAATTCCCGTTGTGTTACCAAGTAACCCCGTCCCCCAACGGTCCCATGTTATATGGCTGCTGATATTCCCGGCTGATTCAATAAAGAAGTGGATATGGTTTAAATCAATATTAGAGAGACATATTTTATCCCCAAGGATTCTTTGACCAAATAGTTTAACTCTTAGATGTCCGAATGCCGCATAATGACAGACAAGATGTTCTGTCGAATCTGACCTGATTCGTCTCGTGTCAAGTAAGGATACAAACAATTATAATGATACTGAAAATAAGGAGTGCGAAAGTTTAGATTCAATAATTAATATGTGTACTTAATTACACGTTAAGTAAACATAAATTCTATTTTATTACACGATTTAAATAGCAATTTTATTCTCCATGTTCAAGTTTAGTTCATCGTGTTTAGATTGATCTTTTGGAATATGTTATTTTCGGGTTTTTTTTATACGCCAGCATTTATATCTTATAATATTCCAATGTACCTTCTATAAATGAACTGTTGTTCTTAGTTTTTCCTAAACAATATTCTTTTTTTATGCTTTACGACTCTCATTACCTACAGAATTTCATATTTAACAATATTTTTAATGCAATTACAAAGCAAATATATTTTTTATAGCTCAAATTTAATGTTTTATTATATTGACGATATTTGAAAAATCATTTAGCCGTGGGGGGCCAAAAGTAAATCTGACAACACTACTTACATATGTGTTTAAGTAATAAGATTCCTTCTCTTCAAATGAGTGAAATTGAAAAAGAAATCAGAGCTGAGTTGTATGAGAATTATATATGGATGTGCATGTTCATTACGTATGATTGTGTTAGCTTCACTTAAAAACTTAAAAAAATAAATATGCATCAAAGCTTTGGCCTGCCATAAGCCAGAAGAAGTCAGCCACATAGCCTTAGCGGTCAAAGTGTTATCTGCTTTGATCAGGAATGTTACAGTTGCCCGACTTACGCCACAAAACGGATCTGGGCCCATAAAACGAGCAGTGGAGGCCCTACACTCACAATATTATTACAGTACCGGACTGTACGTTATTAAAGAAGTAATCTGTTCAGTAATTTTTAAAAGATTAAACATTTAAAATTGTTAGCAATTTTATTTTTAACTGAATCCAACATTCATTCAAAAAACCAAGGACATTTTAATACGGATTTTCGGTTACATTTAATATTGTCGGTTGTTTTCAAGTGCTGTTTTTTTTCTTTGTTTGCTTTATTTCATTTGTTTGAGATTTCCTCTCCTACACAAACAAAAGAAAAGTCTTTTATATTTACGGGCTTAAGACAAATAATTTTTGGCATTAAAAATTAAATTAACTTTTGGTTCAATTTAAATGAAAAATGAGTAGACCGGTTTTTAAGTGAACTTTCATTTATTTTAAATTACAATTTCAGTTAATTTTAGGTACAGAATATTTTGAGTGTACTGGCCAGTTCATCCGCTTCATCGTTCCACGGATGACCACTGTGGCCATGTATTCAGTAAATGACAAAATGAAAGTGGTACATGTGCAACAAAAATTGCCAACCCATTTGGGAGAAGCTTTTTACTGAAAGATCGTTCTCAACCCCATTCAGTACCCCACTGGGAAAAAGGAATGATACACCAAAGAATAGCGGTGTTACGAATACACTTACTGATGTCAGTGAGATTATCCAAGAAACTCTGCGTACCAAACAAGTCTGGCAGAGCTTTACGGCAAAAGCGGAATCAACTGTCTTGCAAATGGATAAGGAGAAATTAAAACAGACGAAACAAGTGGAAGATAGAGCTTTTATTGAGCTTGGAAACAGACTGTCCACCATAAACAGCGTTGTGTCAAATGCAAATAATATTTACAATATTATACGTGATATTCTAGATTGTATCTATGCATTGTACCGGAAACTGAAGGAACACAGGGAGGTCATACGCTCCTACCCAATAGCAGAAGGAGGAAGCGATCTAAAGGTCTACAAAATTAGGGTGGATCCCAAGTCACCAATACAAGACGTAAAGCGGAAAAGAGCTAAAACAACAACAACAATCTCAGATCTTTAAACAGGGGCGACAAACGAATGGGAATTAGTGAGACACCGAAAGGAAAAAAGGAAGATATAACATAAAAGCAAACAAGGTGACCCACAACGTTTCCTCAGAGAGCAAGGAGAATTCATAGCTATCAAAACTACTTCTACAACATCGTATGCAGATGTCATTAAAGAAATGAAAAGAAGAAAATTTACTCCACTGCAATCAGTATCGAAATTAAGGGTATAAGAAGAACCAAGCCTGGAAAGCTACTCGTAAAATTTGATAAAGGCGATGGACAGGCCGAAAAACTTAGGAATGCCATTGGCGACACGTTTAGTGATGACGTGAAAATAAGGTCAGTTGCTAAAAATCATAGACATTAGAGATTTAGATGAATCTACTGTGGATGATGTCCTCATAAATGCTCTCATGGTGACGACAGATGGGGACGTGCCAACATTATTTAAAGTCCTGAATGTAAGGGAGTCCTTTGTTGGTACTAAACAGGTACTAGTCCAGTTATTCGAATACCTCGCTGCACCCCTACTACGTGCACGGAGAAATAAGGTAGGGTGGGTTATGTGCAGGATACGAACTAAAATTAAATCCAAGCAGTGCTATAAATGTATGGACCACGTATGGTTTCCGAAAGGGAAAGAGCACAATAGATGCAATCGGGGAAGTTGTGAATATGGCCACACGGGCCAAATCAGCGAAGGAATATTGTGTTATAATAACACCAGATCTTATAACGATTTGTATTGATGGTTGTCCAATCAAAGCCTCAATTGCTAAGGATGGACATGACCTCACTGCGCCTGTTGCAAGAACTTCGACGCAACCTGCCGAGTCTTTTGCCATCAAACAATCGCGCCGTACATTATGCTTGCACTAACGATCATTTTATAAGTCCACATATTTTCCCTATTTGAAAACATTGCAATTTATTGGCAAGCTCACAAATCTAAAAAACGACATAATATTCGAATTCCTGCTATATCATTGTTAGTAGTAACCATGATAAATGTGTTGTCGAAAATAGGAAAAAATAAAATAAAAACAAAAACCGAATAAATAAGAAAGTACAATAATGAATATGCTTGTCAATTCAAGAAGCATAAAAATCAAACTTTAAATAACTGCAAAAATGTTTGCAGTCTGTTTGTGTTTTAAATTTAAATAAAGAAAAGATACCTAATAAGTTTCATGCTTTCCATTTATTCAAGAAAAGGTTATTAGCAAAGCTTGTGTAATAAACTTTTTGTTTTAGCATTTCATATAGTATTTTAAAATATTTAAAATAACTTCTCTTAAAGCTGGAAATAAACATTTTATTTTTAGGTAGATACTTATAAAAATATATAAATAATTTTTATATTGCATAGCTATGAGTATAAATTTTCAAAAATATTTTGTTTGTTGATGGTTTCTTAGCTAGTCTACATGCACGTACGTATATAGACTAAGTAGCTAAAAAAACCTCAACAAACAAAAGTTTTTAAAATTCTTTGAAAGAAGATATCGAGGCAATCTCGATTAGTAAATTAAAAAAAATATGAGTATAAATTTTATCAGAAAAAAAAACAAATGCAATCGTTTTTAATGCCGAGATATCAAACCAAGCTTATTTTTAAAAATATATTTTGTTAGGTTTAATTGCTTCTGTTAAACGATAATTTCTTATATATATTAATATGTTCTACTGTTAGAAACATTTACGGGCTGCCCCATATTGTCGAACGCTGTCATTCGCTGGAGTTCTAAACAAAAAATAGCTGACTGCATCCCACTAATCTCTATTTATAACTTCACTCACTTAAAAAAATAATCAAATAAATTAATAAATAAAATTTGTTAATAGTGAAAAGCAAGTTATTAATTCTTGTGTAGAAGTCCAGCAAATGATAGCGTTTGATATCCTGACAAATAATTCGTATTTGTTCTAAAAGCGAAAATATATTTTTTTTAATTTATTTCTGTTTCTTTTTTATTTTCAGTAAGAAAATATTATAAAAGTTAAAAAAGAAGTGAAATGCTATTCAAATTAATTAATTATATTAAATGTACTTATATATTCGTAGCTACATATACATTCAACGAGTACATAAGTATTATTTTCCTCCTGGTTTGATATGACATAGAAAAATACTAACATATTAAGAGGAGTAAATATTTCCTTAATTCAAATAAAATCGCATGTCTACGTTCAGAGTAGTTTTTTTATGCTTAACTCTAACAATTACTCTCTATAATAAAGATGCTGTAGGAATTGTTTAATTTTAACGAGCTCAAAATTATTCATTACAATAGTAGTACTTTCAATTAAAAAATATCGTAACAAAATTATATGTATTACATGTATTGAGTTATTATATTGTGGAACTATAATTAAAAATATACTAAATCTTAAATTAGCAAATCCCTATGTTATGAAATTGCATCAAAAAAACAAAATGTCAAGGAGACTTTGCAAGAAATCCTCTAATTACGATGTTTTTTGATGTGTAAATGGAACTCTTGAGAAATTTGTTCTTCTTATTATTAGACATAAATGAGATTAAGAATTCACAAGTACCTTCTTAAAATTTAATTACAATATATGTATATGCATAAACATAGGGTGTTTCAAAACAACGTTTCATTTTTAATATATTGCATTTTTAAGAGTTGTCATGATCCAACCTATAAATGCTTGATATATGACAATTGAAAACTACGCCTTTAATGAAATTGGAATCGGGCATTTCAAAAACGATATTACTCCATGCTTTGGAGGATATCGGTGAGTGTAGAATTGCGCACTTTTTTCTTACTCAAATTATTACGGTTCCTGTTATCGTTGTCCATTTTTTCTTTTATATTGTTTTGTTTTTGATAATAGACTCGTCTGACGATATCCAGAAGTAGATGCAAAAACCATTAGAGTGATAGGTTGGAATTAATTTGCGCCACTTACAGAAATATTAGTATTTGCTAATGTGATATAACAACTTATTGTTGAACGAACGAGTTTGAGAAATAACTGAATGGACAGACTGTAGAATAAAATTAAGCAATACGCTAAATGCGTTGTTACTAGCAGACTTTTTATGCGATATCAGTGCCGCCATCGATTTTCGTGAAATACTAGTATCAAATAACCAATTTCTGAAATCATAATACATAATACATCTCCAAGACAGAATTCGGTTTGACATCACTGTGCGCCATCTTTTACTTTAAGATAAGAGGTTATGCATGGCATATTTTCACCAGTTGAGATACGAGTTAGAATAATGTTGAATTAAAAAAACTAGCAAACATTTTCGCTTATCATATTGCAAAATTGTGAGGAAGTATTTATTTATTACTTTTCCGGTTAAAGTAAAAAAATTAAGGTATAAAATTCTGTTACGGGGTTGCGTAAGAAAACCCTTGATATGCTCCAATGAAATGCTAAAAAAACTAAACAAACAAAACTTTTTGAGATTCCTGGAAACAATATCTGGCACGACTAGTTAAAACCAGGGCTGCCAGTAAAACTTTCAGAAAAATCGTAAAATTTAGTAAATAAATTCGTTAAAATCATCAGTATTTAAAAAAAAGTCGTCAAAAAGTCGTCAAAAAGTCGTCACTCAAAAATCTTCTATTTATACAACAATATTTCACTTAAAAATTAATAATTCAACAGATTTTTAAAAAAAAGTAAAAACTTTAAACATTTTATATAATTCAAAGCAAGATTTAAAGATATTTTGTGTCGAAACAAGTTATATACTTTTCAAAATAAACGCTAATTTTTTATATGATATGTTTTATATTTTAATTTAAATGGAAATTCATAGAATATACTATTATACAGTTTTTCATAAACTTGTAATTCATGTGTAGATTCGAATTAATTTTATGATATATTCGATTTTATACGCGTACAAACATATATATTTAATTACATATAAAGTACGAAAGAAGGACATATGAGATTAATTTAAATTGGGTAATTACAAAATAAAAATACTTTACATACATATCATAGTTATTTTTTTATAGTTTTTGTAATGCTAACATTGTAACATTCAGAGGAATTATTTTTTAAATAATCTAAAAAAAAGAATCTCTCAAGAGTTTCTGTATGCAATGACCATCTTATCTTGGTTTTGTTAAGATTAATTTTGCTAAATCTGCATTCAGCATTAGCTGAAGAGATTGGCAAATTCATTAAGTTATTTACAAATTCACATAAATTTTAAAAAAGAGGTTTATTGTTTTGTAGATTAATTGACTTTCCTCTTTTCCAAAATATATCTATATATGATGCACTGACTCCAAAATCCGAAAATCTTAGTTCTCTTATTTCATACTCAATATCTTGATATTTTTCTTTAGGGACTAGATTAGGAAAACCTTTATAAAGGAAGAATTTCGGAGTTTTTTTTCAAAATCACAAATGGTGTACTTAAATTTAAATTTTTTATAATTTTTCATCGAAATATTTTTTTATTTGATAACACAATTCAACGTTAACTTATACACAATAATCAATAAATTGATTGAAAGTTTCAAGATCAATTGTATATTGTCTTAACATTTCTTTTACATGTTGTGAATTTGAATTCCTTCAATTTCGTTTAGATTATTCATCAAATGCAGCACATATTTTAAAGAACAAAAGTAAATCTCGTTAATGTCCTTAAAATTTTTTAATTTTTCTTTAGCAGTATCAATATCATCGATATTGGCCTCCAAAAATCGTCAAAATATAAAGGAGCACTCAAAATATTTCATGCAGAGAAATACGAAATTTATTTTCGTAAATTTTCTTTCGTAAAATACACGAAATTTTCGTACATATAACGAAATAATTGTGTTTTAATAGCTTAAAACATATTTTGTAAATTTAGAAATTTTGTAAATCTACAAAAATAACTTCGTAAAATTATTTAGGTGAATTTTCGTACAATATACTTAATTTGGTTAAGGTACAAAATTTCGTAAATTTAGAAATTTCGTCCATTTTACAAATTTAGGTTTATATATTGTTTTTGGATTATTTTACGAAATGTTTGTACAAAATACAAAATAATTGTATTTTGCAGCATAGAAAAATTTCGTACTTAAAGAAAATTCGTAAATTTTACGAAAAATTTTGTAAATCTGTTTTTTCTGCATATTTTGTTCTTTCGCTATCTCTTTTTATCTCATTGTGTAGCTCTTTTGGAATCTAACTGTAAAAAAGATACGCAGTTGGCTTTGATTTTAACATAAATGAAATTAAGCGTCAGTTGTCATTGTGCATTTGAGTATTTTTAGTGTGTATAATAAAATTGAATTTCGTGTATCATAAAATTGTATGTTTTTAAACTTAAATTATACAGTTTATTGAGAATATCGAATATCGTCAAAATTCGTTAAAAGAACTGTGTGACCCCAACTCAAAAAAACAATTAGTGCATTTATGGCCGATGTATAAAGATCCATCAGGATTTCGCTTAGTAAGTACATATTTCAAAGTTTAAATTCATTGAATAAAAAAACTTCCAATTATTTAGATTAATAATGATTCCGAACGCATATGTGAAGAGCACAACGAATTTCTTGACCACTTTGACGATTTCGCGAATTTAATGATTCAAAAAATATTTCCCAACAACACATCAAAGTTTAAGGACGAAGATGATCAGAAGGTTTGGAATTTTGTAATCGAAAATAATTGCATTGACTATAGTAAGTGAAATCATTACGAGCATATATTGATTTTATTAATATAATATATTTCTTTTAAGATACCAAATTTCTAATACTGTTAACGCTTTTACATTCATTGCTTCCACCTTCAAGAATTAAATCAAAGGCTTCTATTAAAGGAAATAAATTTTATAGCAATATGGAATCAAAGCGATCCTTTATATCTTTTTTGCCAACGGAAGAGTTTTATAAAGAACAGTTAGACTCTAAGGTACTGGCTGAAGGTTCAATTGCTCCTTTTATGACTGTTATTAAAGATATATATAAACCCCAGGCATTTTTTGTGACTTTGATAATATTAAGTACAAATTGTTTAGTATTACTACAGCTATCGACATTTGCTTTAAAGCATACCATGTGTTTTCGATTCAGTATCCTCAAATTTCCATCCATATGTGGGAGGTTTTAAACTTTCAATTTTATAAAATAGGAAACATTAACGTTAACCCCGTCACACAAATTTTGTACAAAACAATACAAGGTGAGTTTTTTTCAACTAAATTAAAAAAAATTCTATACATATACATACATATATAAAAACCTATTTTTTCAGAAGCCGAAAATAATCCATAAGCATCAACAAGTTTTGTTGAACTTGACTTTTTTTATTATCTACTTTTATTTACAAATATTCATTTATGACTATTAATTTTTGCCTAGTTTTTGGATTGACTTTTGTGTTATTGATAATAAGAAATTGTAATAATTATAACATATAAATTTAAAAATTAATATGTATGTATGTATGTAATTTTTTTTATCTATACAAAATGTATGCTTTATATGTAAATGAATATGTGTAATTTCTATTTTATTTTCTTGTAATAAATTAAAATGATTAAATATAAATTATTACAACAAAATTCGTATTGTTACGAATTTTCGTAAAATAAACCAATTTCATTTAGTGTTATTTACAAAATCTTTTTCGGTTATTACGAAAATTCGTGCAATTAACGAAATATTATTATTTGCAGATTCATTTTGCAGATTTTTTTACAAAATAATTTGTGAATTACACAAAATTATTTCGTACATTTTTAAATATTTCGTATTTTAATGAAATGTTTTTCGTACTTTTACAAAATTTCGTATATAAAACAAAATGAATTTTTACCATTCACGAAATTCTTTTCGTAAAATAAACAAATTTGGGTAATTTTACAAAACAAATTTGGTAAAAATACGAAATTTTGTGAAATGCAGTGATAAATATATTTCGTAAAATAAACGAATCTAATTTGTGCATTCTACGAAATACTACGTAGCGTCAAAATAACAAATATTTTCGTAGCATGCACGAAGGTTTTCGTGTATTTTACCTATAAAATATTTTCAGTGAGGATACTAACAAAATTCCTCAAACGACACCAGTCATTTTGTGAAATTCGCTTTAAAAAATCGTCATAATGACGTAAAATCGTTATGTTTGGCACCCCTGGTTATAACAATAATTTAAAATCAAAAACTTTAAGTTGTATTTTTTTTAATTGCTTTTAATTTTTTGGCATAACTAAAACTTTTAAAATATTTTTATGGTTCTTATTTACCCATTTTTTGCACTATTTTTTCATGCTTTTAGAACAGCTTACGGTGCTTTTGATCTCTCTAGAGATACCAACACTGATGATTTTTTTAAACAAAATATTGCATACTTTGCTGCATTTTCGCTGCATTGTAACTCAGTACGAATGAGTAATTTATCATTGTAAGTACATTTATCTATCATACGTTGTACATAAAAAAATATTGCATACTTTTCAGAGTTATTTAGAATGTCTCAAATTTAGCGAATTTAAGAATAACGATTAATTGTCACAGCAGACTGATTCGCAATTCGCATTTTCATTCGTTAATTGGTTAATTCAGTTTAAATTATCTCGATGCGCTTTTGCTATTAAGAAATAAAAAAAAAATCCTTTAAAAATTTCAATTCTTTTGGTTACTTTAAGTAATATTCCGTATAGAACATATTTATTCATAATAATAAAAGAAATCACACAATTAAAAGTTCAAAATAAAATATTTTAGCTTCCCTACAACCAAAATACAAGTACAAAGTAAACCTTTAATATATTCTAAAATTTCCATCATGTCTTTACCATGTGATTTAATGCAGTAAAGCTATGTGGTAGATAAATATGCACGAGTGCTTCGCATTATAATTTGCTCAGTTTTAATTTACTACACCAGTGCATTTTCTTAGTTCTCACTTATTGTCTAATTAGGTTAAGTGGCTTTGTTGTGGCATTTTCTTTTTTCGATTCACTGAAGATAATTGCATTACATTATGAGAAGTGTGTGTATAGTTACCCGGGATGAAATGTTAATTTTCCAAACCACATAGGATATACATTATACACTTTAAACAAACAGTATGTTAACGACAGTTTTGCGCCTGGAAATTAGTTGTTTCTTCTCGTAAAGAACAATTAATGCATTTAGCTTTTTTAGAAAAAAATCAACAGTTGCTTATTGTAATGAGTAAATTGGGAGCACTTACAACAAACCTTTCGCAATAAACTAAAAATAAATAAAAAGGGAATAAATAATCAAGTCGAGTGGAGTTATAAAATAAAATTAAACCGTTTTCCTTTTTTGTTTTCGTAATACAAATTTATTTGGATCATAATATAACAGACATTCACTAAAGAAAAATATCTAAGCCTGAAAAGTATTGGTATTAGGTATTTTTAGAAAACAAACTTCTAAAAAGATATTTCGGAAACAGCTTTAAAGTAGAACTATAAAGTTATAAAAACTAATGCAGTTGTTAGTAATAGTTTGAAGTCCAATACCGATCGAATTTATTACAACATTTTTTAATCACGTGAAAAATCTTGAACCATTTGAAAAATCTTAAATTAAATTGAAAATTTAAATCCCTCTGAACTTAAATCAATCCTTCTGTACTTGATTTTAGTAAATGTGGGATTGCCGTACTTTTACCACCGCTTGGGATTGATTTAAGGACGGATAGCTTGATTTTTCTTCTGAGTGTATTCTTACGAAAGTAAAAATATTGAAATGATTATACATATAACAAAGTTAATGCGTAGAGATAATACATGGTTGGTATTATATAATTTTGGAATAAAAGTACTAATTGTCATAAAGTGATTTAAATATTAGTAAGATAACAACAAACTATATTATTTTTACATATAATCTTTATATTACTAACATTCGTAAAAGTTAATAAACATATTTTGTTAAAAAATTCTGACTACAATCATATTTTATAACTATAAAATATATTACAATATTTACAGCAATAAATAATAACCAGTAGCCAAATTATTTTAATGCAATCAAAATATGACAATAAAATAAACAAATGTTAAAAAAAACAATATTAACTGCCAAGCCCACGATGTTGCATGTATTCTTTCCGCAGTACAATTACATTTAAAATAGAAACTAAACTCAAGAATTTCTTGTTGTTTTAAATGTAAAGAGAAAAATTAAAACTTTAATTTCAGAAATTTTTTTAATTTCATAATTTAGCCCAGATGGACATGAAAAATTTGAATATTAAAATAGGTATAAAAAATATCAAAATATTACTATTTTGACCTCCAGCTCAAACAAAACTTATTATTATTTTCGTTTGCTTAACCTCAAGCTCAAACAAAACTTATTATTATTTTCGTTTGCAATAAAATTTTTTAAACACATTTTTTTAATAAAACAAAAAAATCTTAAAAATCGTTTTTTCAAAATATTCAGTTCATATTATGAAAATAAATTGTACTATTCAATAAAATCTCAGATAAATTTATTACAGAGTAGTTTTACATTTTTCTGAAAAAGACAATAAATGTCATGTAGTGTCTTTTAATTCGAAATTAATAATTTCTTTACATTTAAACACGCTTATACCGCCCACCATTTGTTGGTATAAAGGAAACATCACATATTTTTCCACATTGGATTCAATGCAACAACAAGTATTCTCAATTACTTTGCATTATATAAAAAAAGTCGAATAATAAACTAACTAAATGTTTTATTGCAAATATAAACTCAGAGTTGTCATTTTGTTCACTGGAACCGATATAAATATTGAAGTCTTTTTGATTGAATTCAATGCAACAAAACGCACAATTAAATTCCAATAAATATTTTTATATATTTATACGTTTTTTTTAATTTTCATTCACAGTGCAAAAAAAGGACAAAAATGGCGCAACTTCAAGTGCCATAAAAATTGAATTCGAGCTAACTTTTCAAAACCTTTTGGCAGCTTTGTTAAATTAATGGTGAACTTTCATTTTCTATTAGAGTTATTGTGGCTGGCGGTGATGACCCGAAATTTGTTGCTCAGTGTTATTAGTAAAAAAAAGCCATCCCAATTATTCCACGGCCTTCCCATGAAATATAGCACTCCATTACTTGGCTTCGTTTATACTTCAGCTATCTACCTCCCAAATATTAAATATGACTGAAGTACTAAGCAATTACAAAAATTATAACATCTTCCAATACGAAGATTATATTATATTATTATGAGCGTCAACCCACTATAAAAATATGCAACTATAACTATGTATTTTTAAATAGTATTTCAAAATATCGAAAAAATATGTAAAACTAACTATTTTCAGAAATTTTATTCTAAAGAAATTCCGTTAGGATCTACTGAAACACATAAAAACAAGTCTTAAAAATCCTGTGTGTGATGTAATTTAATTATTTATGTTCTCCTTGCGGATATTCTTATGTCTTTACAACAATACCTGTCTGGAGAAATTTCATTGTTACCGTTGCCAGCATAATACACTTTCTAGATATCCATCTTAATGTGTTCGTAACGTATATTTAACAAAAAGTGAATGCAATCATAGTCAAGCATGCATTAATACATGGATGCATACATGCGTTAACATATCATAAATTTGATCTGCTCTACCTCTCTTATTACCATCGTAGATAGAAGATTTTTTAAAACGATGTGAACAGAAATAACTGGTACAGAATAAAGTACATAATTGACTTTTTCAGACTTTTGCATATTTAGTCGCGGCTTAGCTGAAATATGACTCAGCACAGAAATGTTAAATTCAAATACATAGATAAATTTAGAAAGAATTAAAAAGTATTGCAATTAATTTTATTACAAATAAGTTACAAAATATTAAAATAACAACCAAGATATCGTGTATTTTTCAGTATTTTTTCTTTTAAAAGAATGTTTGAATTATATAATTTTTAATAAACTCCATTGGTTTTTGTTATGTAATAGAAAATAACAAAAGAATTTTTTAAATTAAATACTACATTTAAGCCCTTTATCATAAATTGCCTGTAAATCATTTGGCAGAGAAATGCAAATGACCGGTTACTACTTTAACCCTCAACTCAAAATTATTTTAAACACACAAAGGCGATAGAAAGAATTTATTTTTGCACCTTAGATAGAATAGGGGAAGATCTGGTCCAAGCACCGGCACTGGGACACCTGGTGGATCTTTTGTGACAATTTTTGCTCCTTTCAAATTATTGTTTATTGTTTTCAAATTATTTGTTTACTTATTTATTAGCATATACAACAGGACCAATGTCTAACATGAACACAAAATTGTGGGAAGTACAAACTGAATGATGGTAAATACGTTCGCAATGTCATGGCAACTTTAATATTATAAAACTTACTTTAGAATTAAAGGTTAGGTGGTCGCCACTTCAGCTTATTAGTAATTTTTATCTTAAAGTTCACTTATGACATCGAAAAATTAACTAACTGTTCAATAACATTCTAACTTCAGCTATAGGCAAATTATAATACCGGGCCTTAACTAACAAAATAAATCTAAATGAATTTGTTTGTCAAGAAGAGCTAATCCAGACAAACCTTTCGTAATGACAAATAAAATTTCTTTGCTTTTGAAATACCCCAGACTTCTGTCCTTCTGCCAACGCTTAATATGAATCCCACTTATAATTTTTGAATAGTGATGGCCAGGATTTAATGCTTATACATTTGTGATTTCTAAAATTATTTAAAGGCTTAGAATAAATTATCGGACTAATTAGGGACACAAAAACAATTTTGAATTTTATTTAATGTGATTATTTTCGAACAATTTTGTTGTTAATGGTTTCTTTAATCCAAAGTGATTATTATTTTTGGCTAAAGTTCGTAACATTTTTTATTCAGAAAGAATTGGACATGAGACAACAAAGCAACAAGGGAAAATTTTAACACCAATTAATTTCAACTTACACGGCAGAACAGAAACAACGTTGTTTTTCGGGAGCCGCTACACTCCCATCATCAGTGTTCATATGTGTTTCCATGTATCCGCCACTATTTAGGTGGCTCGGTTGAATGTGATTTCAAATTTGTATTTATACAAATAATGTCTAGAAAAAGGATACAAGAGTTATTTGTGTTATTATTTGTTTTTACAGTAAACACTGTTTTACCACTATCAATATTCAAATTTTACCATCACTAATTAACGTTAAATTAACCCCTTGTTATATGTTTGTTTTATCTCATGTACCATTTTTCTTTCTAATTTTGAATTTTATTATTGTTCTTTCAATATAGATTCCCAAATAATTCTTTTTTTATTTTTAAAACTTGACATTATATTTATAAAAAAATATTTCTTGTAAATTAAGTTAGTTTATGATTTCATTGGTGCTTAAGCCAAAATAAATATCAAATCAAATCAAAAGCACCAATGAAATCCATGTATAGAAACTACATAGATCAATCCACAACGAATAAAACTTTTTGAAATTAAATTGGGAGAACAGTATGAAATAATAAATTTACTAAATAATTATATATGAAGAACTAAGAGCTGAAGTGAACCAAGTCATAAAATTTGAAAAATTTCAAAACTAGTTCGAAATTCTACGAAAAAGTTTAAATCTATTTATTTATTTATTTATTTATCTATTTCGGTTTCGTTAAAAAAGTGTTTCGTTCCTAAGGTATCGATAAAAAACCCAAGTGAATGGCTTTCATTTTATATTTTATTTAGGGCAGTTCGTTCATGAAACTCAAATTATCTTCGAATTGTCTTTTTGTGACTTAGTTCATTTCAGCTCTTAGGCCTCCATATCTATATAATTAATACTTTTTCCTGTACCTCTTAATATTTCTGTTTCTATTTTCTTATGTCCTCTTGCAAACTTGTAATTGTATTTTAGTTTGTGTTTTCTTTCACAAAATATTTTTTTACGTATTCTTTTTTGGCAAACCTTCATACCAGCTTATATACACACACACGTCAAGTGTTACTGAACCTTTCCGTCTAATTAATACCTAAGGCTAGTTGTCTTGCATAGACTAATATAAATGAGTTATAATTTTTGAAAACTGACAAGATTGGAAAAAGTTAAAAGGAAAAATGTCATTTGATAGCTGACAATCTCTAAAGAATTATGATAGAACAAAAACTAATGAAAAAGCAATCTTAGGCAGCAATAAATTATTTGAATTTGAATAAAATCTGGTTAAAGTCAATCCCAAGATAGCAACAAATTAATCGAACTTGAATGAAAACTAGTTAAAGTCATTGACAAACCCAACTGATTGAAAACCATGTGTCGTGGCAAAAAAATATTTAAAACAAATTTTTATGTTTTGGCTTGAAAACGCATTGAGTAACGCAACAATATTCGTACAGTCGTAGGTAACTTAAAGTTTCTTAAAGTTTCATACCACATTTGAATTAGCACAAAATTTAGTAGCACCACAGACACTTCAGTAAAATTTTTTACAAATAAAGGGGCATACATCAGTGTATGAACCTGCAACTATTTAACTAGTTAACAAATTAACTTAAAGATTTACTTAAAGACAAGGCGAAAGAATTCTTTATTTTCGCTCACATTAAAAAAATTAAATTTGTACCAGATGTGTCCAATTTTTATTTTATTATTTTGAAAGTTGCTACAAATAATAACATCGGTACCAATAATATCCATCTACGTGGTTCATTTTAGCTAAACTGGACTAGTTACAGCATGGTCATTTATAATGCAGTCGTAGGTCGTATCAACATCAAACATAAATTTATTCCTACTTTACAAATGCTTTAACGATTGCAATCGTTACAAACTCGCTGCATGTGATTGGTCCATGTATTAATGACATAGAGTAGTTTTAATCATGTAATCAAAAGCTGTATTATACGGTCCAGCTCCAACACAAAATAATCTTAAATCGACAATGATTTCTCCATAAAATTAAATGTATAATAATGTGGCATGAATTCACTATTTTCATAATAAACATAAAAATCTCATGTATCACTAAATATTAAAACCAAAAATAAGTACAAATGGAATGTATACGTCACCCGACACTTTGTTCCATTATTTTATGACGAATACTTTACATGGAAAAGTCGCCTTATCTGCAGAGAAATATCAGCTTCGAGCAGAAAAAAAACATTGCTCAACAATTAACTTTCGTAAAAATAGGAGAATACCTATAAGATAGATATTTTTCTCTATCTTAACACAATGAGTTCTATCATATAAAATAAATATATTTTCTTAAGGTGTAAATTAATATTATTGTAATACAAATTTAATCTGAAAAATCGTTTTTTGTGTATATGTGCTATTTGTACCGTTATATGTGCGACATCCAGCAGTGCACATGGCACACAGATAACACAATTTTATTCATATGCCATGTGTGCGGCAGAAAGTATATTGAATTGAACTCAAAAGAGGCTGTGCCCTTCAGCGTGGCAGATGGTATTCAACGTGGTAAATTGGAGGAATTTTAGGAAAGTCGCTGTGTGTGCAATTTTTTTTTCAATACTTAATCCAAATTTTCCACTCAATTTGATGCTCTACATATTCAATTAATTTTTTTTCAATCAAAAAAATCAACACCCTGAAAGTGCAAAAGCACAGCAACCGACAGCATGGGATTTGACATGGGTTTTCTGGTATTTTCTTCTTGGTGTTAATTTTTCTCTCAGTTTTTATGTCTTATTCTCTCAGAATTATTAACTTTACTATACAAAAACTATTTATATCTGGTGCTTTTTATGGAAATGTCTAAAATTTTAGTATTTAAAATTTTTATCCGCACTATTTTCCATAATAATATTTTACAAACATGTGTAGTATAATATTAACAGTTTTAACGAGCTCAGTTAGAAGGTGTTGGAATACTGGAGAGAAATCGGGAAACCAGTTAAGTCTTCTGAGCCAATAAACAAATTAAGTTTCTTATTTTCCCAGAACATATGAACAAAAAAACCCAATAGGAAAATTAAATTTAAGAAATAAAAGATAGACATTAGCATTTCTTTATATAATTATTTATTGCATTACGGGCTAATTACCCCTGTTTTGGACAGAATATAACTGAACAAATTTTATTTGTCCCAAAGGCCGAAAACAGTATCTATGACATGCTAACCTATTTATCACTTGATTCTAAAGGAAAGAGATAGATACATATAGGGCAAAGAAAAGCTTTTGTTCTTGCGGATGAATTCAAATGTGCTGTTAAGGATTATGGGCATTAACAAGTTTTATTAAAAACAGATTGAAATTGATTATTGAGGGGTAAAGTTATTTCCTATGCGCATTTCACTGTTGCTAATGCAGGAACAAGCTATACCCCTCAATAATCAATTTCATTTTGTTTTTAATAAAACTATTAATATTTTACTACATATGTATGTTAAATAATAATTATGGGAAATAGTGCGATTAAAAATTTAAAATACTAAAAAAACTATTTATATTAATTCACAACAAAATAGAAATATTTAAAGATATAAAATTAAAAAAGTTTTGTTTGCTGAGGATTTTTTTTAAGCTAGTCTATAAACATGCATTTCGTTGGTGCTAATGCCAAATCATCAGTAGACCTTAAACCATATTTTTGAAAAGTTTTCAAACCTCTTATCTTATAGATAAACTTTTAAAAAATAAATGAGAATTTCGAAAATTGCAAAAGTATAAGCTAGTATGCTTTGAAACTTATTCAAAAATCCTAACAAACAAATTATATTCGATTTGAATCTATTTTATTTTCATTACAACCTTTGAAAAAAGATATCGAGGTTTGCTTCAAATAATAAATTTAATAATTATATAAAATTAAATTTATTGAATTTGTAGAAATCATTGAAAAAATAAGAACAAACGAACTGCAAATTAAGAAATATTAGTGGCAAATTTTTTGAAAACTGAAAACTATTAAAAGAATTATGGGGATTACTTTGTTCCTATGCAATGTTTTCACATTTGCAGTTAGTGAAGTTTTAATATAAAATTTTAAATGATAGTACCTGTGCATTTGATCTGTAGTGGCTTAAGTTAAATTTTACCAGTTTTAGCTTCGTCCAAGCAACGGAATACTACTATTTTTAATATATCGCATCATGAATCATTATCGGCGTTCAAAAGTTTATTTGTGAGGTGGATATTAATTGTGTTACGATAAACAATACAAAAATTATGCACTTACTTACACTTAATATTAACTATTTCAAAACATTAATTTGTCAACGTTGGTTAGTTTGAAAAATCTTTAATTTAAAATTACAATAATTTGGAAATAGTCTGACTAATTTAGAAGTCTCTTTTATCTTATAACAAAAATATAAAAAAAAATAAGTTTAAATAGAAATGTGTTATCCCGAAAAACCCCAAGATCACTAACATGAAATTTTCTCATCCAAACAAGAAAACTAACTCCCCGATAAGTCCCTCAAGCTAGGAACGCTTTAAAGGCGTTATGAAAAAAGAGTCTTCAATAATTTTAAGTGTTTTAAGGATTTTAATGTTTTGAAGAATTTTTGTATTTTTATTTTATCGCAGTGTATAAAAATTTATTAGTTATAAATAGAATATGGCCTTTTGCACAGGATTTGATATGATATCTCAGGTAAGGGATTTGGCTTAAAATTTTGAATCATACACAATCAACTGAATCAGATTGCAATTTTTTAATGCTAGAATTTTTTTGTTTTATTTATATTTATTATATCTTGTTAGTAGATAGAAAATAAATATCGAATCTGAGTTGAAAAGAAGTATATTTTTATTGATCTAAAAATTGTAAAGAAGCATTTTTATTGCAAAAAAATGGCACACCTACATAGTGTGCTTCTATAATTTTCGATCTTTCGTTAAGGGTTGGCTGCAAATGCTATCGAAGCACTATCCAAAAAAACTTGCTCATTCTCCATTTATATATTGTGTACAGCACAAGATGACAAGAAAAAACCTCCAGGCACGTTTTTTTAAATTTTAGCACCGTACATTTTTTCTCCATCCAAATAATAGCTTGTTGTAAAAACGGAAAGGAGTAACAACAAAAACTATGAAAGCTACTGTAAAGCCACACACACGATTATGAGTTCACTACTTATAGACTTACGTATGTACATCTATTATAGTGTTAATACACGTGACGACATGTGGTGAATTATAAACGTGCGTTAAAAAATAGAATTCTGCAACAATGTACGACGTTGCTGTTTTACTTTTAACTTCACGTGACCGCATCGTTTGTAATTCACAAATAATAAATGTTATAAAAAAAATTTTAAATAATTTAAGTTGAAAGAATTAAAAAAGTTTGGAGGTTGTTTGAAAAATTACCTGATGACCACAGCAGTTTTCAAATAATATTTATAAATTAAATGTATTATTTTGCTATCTTTTAAGTAATAACTTGTCATTAGCAACAATATTCTTTTCGATTACAAAAGAAATACCCTGTAGATAATTTTGTGTGACGCGAAAACTTTAGGAATTATTATTAGTGTTGAACAGAATGACAAGAATTTCTATTCGTAATCATTTTGCATTAGAACACGATCATCGAAGAGATATAATAAAAATAAATAAAGTTTTATTTAGTATCATTTTAGGGTTCAACACAGCGTAGTCAAGACGCACATTTGAAACACAAACTAAATCAAGAAATCAAGAATTTGATAGTTGAAAATGGTCCAAATCGGCTGTGTCGAAGGTCATCGTTGAAAGAAACAATTATAGTATTCAAAATGCTAAGAACAAAGGGATGTAAACAAAATAAAAATAAAAAACAAGGCATTGTTAACGGCGCCGTGTTGGAATCCCATATACCATAACCCCATATTGGCTTTATAACACCAGCGATGTGTTATAGTCCCATATGGGTTTATTTCCTTCAAATAAGTTTGATAGTACCATATTAAAAATTTAAAATTTATGCTATAACCCCATATTGGCTTTATTGCACTTTTTTCTGTACGATAACCTCATAATTAAAAAATTTTGTATCACATGCATTAATTTGCTTTCCTTTTTATAGAAATAACATAGTATGACTGATTTTAACTTTTCGTACAAGGGAAAATTCCCTTCTATTATATTTTTTTGCAAAATTATGGTTTCCCCTTTTACGAAATGCGGAATATAAGTGATTTAAACTTTTCATATATTTTGAAAATAATCGAAATCAATCCCTTACAACTATTTTTTCATGGCATACTGAATTTTCTGCTGGGTTTTTTTTTGCAATCAATAATAGAGAGTGAACTAACTGTTAAACCTGTTTTGCATTGAATTGCCTAATAACTATGTTATCACATAAAAAGCGAATATTAAAAACAGTTTTGCGTATGCTGCTTAAAAATAAATATGGAAAATTTTAAAAGAATGGAGAGTAATCGTTTAAACGCAAGGAAGATCTTACTAAATAAAAGCGATATTATAAATTTTTCTAATGTTCCCGGATTTATAATTGATTCTTTTTTCGGAAAAAGAACTTATAAAGCGCAACTAATAGCTTGTGCTTTTGCTTTTGTTAATGGAATCAGCGAGTCGCAAATCCTTCAACTCATACGATGGATACCTTTCACAAAAACTCACGAAAAAAAAATAACAGAATTACTCTTATGGTTGGCATATTCTCCGAACGCTCACAAGTACTATAGCTATAATGTCGAACTTAATCAAGTAATATTTTGTAACGGAGATTTACGAAAATATGGCGTAAGAAAACAAAGAAATTAAATAAAATTTTCAATTTATAACTGTTCGTGGGGGCTAATTCGTACACCCTACAAAATCATTTGGTTTCATTTGTATACAAATGTCTAATAATACAATATGAGTTTATTCCCTTCAAATAAGTGAGGTAATACCATATTTAAAATTTAAAATTTGTGCTATAACCCCATATTGGCTTTATTGCATTTTATTTTGTGCGATAACCCCAAACCCAAATTATGGGTTTATAGCATAGGAAAAAGTGCTATAAAGCCAATATGGGGTTACGGTATATGGGATTGCAACACGGCGCCATTGTTAACTACCCAATTTTTCAATATTTTTATTTTAGAATTGCTTAAAAAAGTAGAAAACATGTTGTCTTTTGCAGATGATATCGTTACATATCAAGCCGAAAAACAGTTGAAAGAATAAATGCAAGGCTTCAGGAGTCATTTGATGTTGTAGAACAGTTTGCATTTGAATGGTTCATGCAGATAAACAATTAAATGTAAAGCATTATTATTTAGACCCCCTGTGGACAAATATAATGGCAACATAAGAAAGAACTGTAAATCCTTTGGAATAAAGTCAAGCTTGAGTCAAAGAACAATTTCGAACAAGCAAACTGTCCGATACTTAGGCATACAATTATATGAATTTGTATACATCATTAAAAACGAAAAACGAAGCTATTAAAAAAGCGCAGAAAGCGTCTTTCATGTACAAATCTCTATTTTACTCAAAATACATAAAACCTTCAGTAAAAATCATCATGTATCAATCGCTAATAAGACCGATTCTTATATACCGATCCCTGTATAGTTTAACATTTTACCATTCTACATGGAAAAACTTCGGGTGTTTGAGAGAAAATGTTTAAGAGCTTGCACATCGTTATCTAGATCAGTGCTCTACAATTTTTTAAAATATGTTTCAAACAAAAAGCTTTATAATAAAGCAAATATTATCAGAATCCATAACTTTATCATTAACCTAATTAGAAATTATATTTTGAGAAGCTCATACCGCACTGAAAATAATTGAATAATGGCACCATACCACACTAGTTTTTCTTACATTTCCAATGCTCTGGAAAAGGGACTAGGTTTACCAGAGTCATTCTTTTACTTAGATACATTAAATATTACCCAGGATGAAAATAGTATACCAATACTTTATCAAAAAATAAGCTTGTACGGGAAAAATAGTCGAGTGTAAATAAGTAAACAAACTGAAAAAAACTCCGAAATAGTTTTTAAAATTTTAGAAATGAAATTAGATCAATAATTACAAAAGTTCCAAAAAAAGCAACTGTTCTGATCGAGAAATAATTCCTTTGCTTTAATGAAGATCAAAACGTGGAAGAAATCTTTAACACGAAAAAATTATCAAATTGTAGACAAAAACACAAGAAGCAGGAATGCAATCTGAAACAAATTGCTTCTTTAACGGGACGAAATCTTAAGTATGCATACGCATTTGCTGCGCGACTAGATAATACGATAGTATATTTTTTGTGGCAGATATTGGGAACGCGTTACGGAGCGACAGATATGAGGAGCACAATTTTTAATAACAGGCGTTTGGACTGCACCGTTGAGAGCTCTACCGACTGCCATCGTGTTTGGAGGATGAGAAAGAAGTGAGCTATCTATAACATCACTTGTTGTCGTAGTTTGACCTGAACAATGCTGCGCTTGTGAACCTCATGTATATAGCACAACAGCCTGCATTATCTTTGCTGCAGGACATTACGACAGCACTCTATTGTTAAGAAGTAGTTATGAGTTTTTGTATGGTTTTATAGCCACTAAGACATGTTGTCTTTTATTCAAATGCAATGTTAGATAAGTAATTAGAAACTTGACAATTTTTCACCAGTAAAAGTTTATTTTACTTAAGTGCATCGAATATTATACAAAAAAAAAATCCAAAACGTAATAGAAAACAAATTCAATGTTGACACTTACAAACTACTTTTAAAGTTATGACATTTCTCTTATATACTCGTATGTACATTTATTCTTTTAACACATGCAATCTGAGATCTTTTTGGCTTTTCGTGTAGTGAATTATCTCCAACAAACATTTGACGTTGAGCAGAAAGTTTTGGCTTCTATTTGTTCTTTATGTTTCTGATATTCTTGTTTTTTTATTTACCTTGAACACTAAGATTTCTTCTTGTAGTTTTAACTTTCATGAAATGAAGATGCAACAGCAAGTAGTAATGGCTTTTTCTTGTAACTTGAATAAACTTTTTTGTTTATTTATTTTTTCTTTGATTTTTTATAGTTTTTATATATTTTTTTTGTGGTCTAGTGCTTAAACTTCAAGGAAAGTGACCTTTTGTATAATATTTCTCTAATGGGTCACATACTCGTACAATTTTTAAAACAGCTTGCGCTTTTATATTTATGATATCAGCATTTTTTTCAGTATGATTTACTCGTTTTACCTAACAAATATATTTTTGAAATAAAGGTAAATTTGGAGTTTCCTTTAAGACGTTGCGGGAACTTTGAAAAGTAACCACAAGGAATTCCAATTTTAGATATTTTTGACAATATATATGCCAAGGGTAAGTTAACGTGAAGTCTGATTTTAATATTTAGAAAACCTAGCTACTCTATTGAATACCTTTTAATAAGTAAAAATTGGTATAAAAAATCTCTGCATTAAAATTATTTCGCCGAAGTACCAAAAGAAAGAAATAATAGTTGTTAATAAATAGGTTCCGATTTTGAAAGTGTATAAAAATGTCGAAAAATTAAACATATATATAATTTAATAGACCTACAATGTAGGATAAGCAAAACATAAACATTAAAAATAAAGTGACAAACTGATTCGCTACGCTGTATTTATGATGATATACTTAAACTGGAGATCAACTAGCAGATGCTTAGCAAAAGATAAATTGCTAGCCGAAATTATCGCTCAATATATTTTGAACTGGGAACTTTGTTGGATACGTGAATAATCTTCCTTCAATAAATCACAAGCTTTTCTTTGTTGTTGTATCGACAATTTCTTCAGATTTTAATTTTATTACACGTTTAATTAATTAGCAGTTATTTAATTTATTATATGCTCTTCCCATTTATATTGTAGTAATCTCTAAGGATTATTTTATACTTTGATTCGGTTCACAACTCATTATTCGTGTCAAAAAAAGGATTGGAGCTTTCTTAAACTTTCGATCCATAGTTAGGAATTAACTGTACCCCTCAATAATGTATTTTAATTTGATACATATATGTAAATGAACTTACTAATAATAATTTTTGTTGTAAAAAGCTATAAAAAACTTCTAAATTTTTCTTTAATAAAAATTGTCAAAATTGAAAAATAAATTAAACAAAAATAAAAAATTACATAAATCTATTACAATATAATGCAATTTATTTAATTTCCTCCTCTATTCTTATAAATTAAATGTCTATAACTTTGAACTACATTTTCCGTTCCCATTTTAAAGTTTATTCTTTGTCTTTGGTGTATTAATAATTTGTAAGATTTCCAGCATGAAACGACGTTTGTTAGTGCAGTTTTCTGAGTTGATCTGCCTTTGTATTTCTGATCAGACTTATGCCCTGCTAAACTAGATTTTAGTTTATTTTTAGTGGTACCTATATATACTTTATTACACCCTCCGTTATTACTTCCCTTACATGGTCTAATATTTCCGTCTTATTCTTCATTTTACTGAATAAACTTTATAATGTTTTATATGTCTTATGAGCCAATCATAGATTTTAGAATTCTCCTAAATTTCGGAAATGATCGGTACATCAGTCAAAGACTTATAATTTTGTGGTTCATTCGCAGTGGTCGTACTATTCATCCTCAGTCTTTTGTATTGTCTAAGCAATTTATTAGTGAGTTGAGATAAGTTATTAGCATCCAATATATTTCTAATTTTTCCCACATTTTTCCTATGAAGTTCAATATCACTAATATTCAGTACTCTATCTATGAGATTTTTTACCGTAGTAATAATAACTCTTCTAGGATGTTTTTAATAATAGTTAATTATTCTCCCCGAAGATGTAGGTTTCTTGTACCAATCTACTAATAAGTTATTACACTCAAAATATTCTGTACGTAAAATTAACTGAAATTGTGATTTAAGACAAGTGAAAGTTCACTACTCATTTTTCATTTAAATCTAAACAAAAGGTCATTCAAGTTTTAATGTTAAAAAGTTAGTTGACTTAAGCATATAAAAATAAAAAACTTTTCCTTTGTTTCTGCTATTTTTACTAACTATCAACTGCAAGCTCCTTAAAAGTAAAAAAAAATTTTAATCTGTTTCTGGTATTTTTACTATCAAATAAAAACACACCTAAACAACGGACAATATTGAATGCAACTAAAAATCCGTATTAATATGTCGTTAGTTTATTGAATGAAAGTTAGAATTAATTAAAAATTAAATTGCTTACAATTTTAAATGATTATTCTCTTAAAAATGGCTGTACGGATTAATAATATTGTGTGCCCTTTCTTATTATTAAAATATCTGAATATGGTAGTTCATAGTCACATTCCCTTTCAATTGTAAATTAAATGTCAAAATGAAAAGAATTCAACATAGTTAACAATTCTTCGATTTCAGGTTCTGAATAAACACAAATTAAATCATCCACATATTTTGTTATAAGCTTTGGTTTATAAATTGATCTCCAAATGTATGTATCAAGAAGTTCCTCCATAACAATGTCGGCTACAACTGGTGCAGCTGAAGATCCCATTAGTTTGTTTTAAATAACGCAATTAATATTTTACTGAATATATAAAATATTAATTTTTATTAATGAATATTAGTAAATATATTTACGAGTATATATATAATATATGTAAATTTTGAGAAAAACTGCGATCATAAATTTAAAAAGCTTCATTTTAGCCATTCCACAATTCCATTGTACAAAGAAAAGTGGAAACGCAAGATCTCATAAAATTACTGCTGGAGAGTTAGTTAATAAGCTTGTTGAGATGATTTGTATGGCAAAGTACCTTGCAGCAAGATAACGTACTAAAACATTTTGCAGCAGACCCCAAAAATATTTAATAGCACCAAAAAATTCCATTTTTTGCAGTATCTCTAGGGAATATTGACTGGTAAGATTGAACCAAAATTCAATACAATATTGCTCCCTTAAAAACCTTTTGTATAGATAGTGAAAGAGTGGAACAATGATGCCTAACAAATAACGATATCCTCCAATCTTTGTATCATTAGAAGGACCCAAGAAAATTTTTTTTAATTTTAAGTTCTGCGATAGCATCATATATGTATAAAACTTTTATATACATAGTTTTATTAATTACAATTAAATTTTATATATACCTTATTTATTTTATTCGTTCATGCCATCCTATAGGTATATTAAAATACGTGTATTTGATATGTGTATGATGGTCATTATTTACAATGTATGTACAGATACGTACTCTTTAAACAAACCACTGCTTACGTTGAATAAACGAAAAAAAATGAATGTGTTTAACATGTCAAGGGTGTCAAGTGAATTTGTTTTACAGTGCTCTTATTTATTTGAAAGGGTACTTTTATACTTTCTGCCTGATTTCGTTTCCTTTAGCAGAGTTCAGTGAAATTAAATAACAAATAAATATATGTTTCGTTAACTGAAATAAAGACAACCTAAATATATGTAAATGTATTTTTGTTGTACCTCATGTGACGCAGTTAAATCGAAAAGATGTTCAACAAATCGGCTTTTTTTCATCAAATATTTACTTATACATTAACTCGTTTAATCTTATTTCTATTAATAGAGAAATATATATTTCCAAAAGGTACTTGTGTAAAATATATGAAACGTTAACAAGAAAATAAAAGCAAAGAGAACATATGAGGGTCTATTAAGATTGCTGATTCTGAACTAGAGCTTTTTAAGTTAACAAGGACAACATTATTCGCTGTGACAAACAAATTTATTGAAATAGAATATTGTTACTGATTGAACTCGGCAAAGAGGGCTGCAAATAACACCATGAACCCTTGAAGTAAACTATCTTAAAAAATACTATATTTTACAATTTCTTTATTAAATACACAAACCGAACAGTTAAATTAAGGTACCCATTTTTCTATAAAAAATTATTAATAAATGTTTACAATCATGAAAAGTTCTTACTGAGAACCTCTTTAATTCGTGTACAGAACTATTTGTATGTGTGGTAATGGTAAACACTTTTTGGTTCGGGTAATAAAGTGTACAGGAGTCCAATATCCTACTCCCTTCGTAAAATTTACTGCCTGCTTTTCCAAATAAAATAAAAATTTTGTGTATAGGAATGTATTTTGCTTTTGCTTTCAATGTAAACTCCCATCCGAAAATTTTATTTTATTTAAAAAACAGGCGGTTATTTGATTACATATATGGTACTGATACTAAACGAGAATGGACATAAATATATATTCAAAATAAAAATATTCGCTAAGGCACAAACTTATACAGTCTATGTGTAAATAGTCTATGTTAACCCTGAGATTGATTACCCTCTTGGTCTGGCCATACGAAATTTTTTTTGTGCTTGAAATATTTTTCATATATAAGAAAAAATACAAAAAAAATATTGTAAGAAGTATGTTGTGAGAGAAGTATCGAATGAAACTCATTTGAAATAGATCGGAGCAAATTTGTGAGTTCAAATTCCATTTTCATGTGAAGGTATATTAAATTACCGTCTTGGTCTGCCTAGACCACGAAATATTATGTATGTTTTGTTTTTGATATTTGAATATATTTTTGTAAAGTAAATTAAACGATGTGGCTGAAAAATGAAATTGTACATACTCGTACATATGTGTGTTGTTTTTTTTTGGCTTTTGTGTGAGTTGTTACAAAATTTTTCTGGCTAACTTGTAGGAAAGCTAAACATTCAAAAAATAAAAATCCGCTTTTTTGAAAATGCGAACTAAATAAATTTATAGTTTAAATGCATTATAATTTGTTCTTTTGAATTGCAATATTATAAAAATAATGATTCGAATTTGGAATCTTTATATATTTCAGCAGCAAACCTAAACATATATGAACAAACTTTTCCTTTTCGAGGACGTACCCAATCCTTACAATCCAAGAAGTCTTAAATTTGACACTTGCGCATAAATTTTTGCCATATTTATTTAAAAAATTAAGTAAATGTCACATATGGGAAACTTTATTTGCTTACTATGAAAATAAATATGCCTTCTGTTCATATGTACCTAAAAAAAGTAAAGCCATTATACCTTTATCAACAGAAGATGCGCCAGATAGAGCAATCAGACTGAGCGCTGTTAAAAACCCAACCAAATTATTGACTATAAGAAGATGTTATACTACAGCTGTAAGCGAGGAACCAACCACTGGTCATTGCCAATGGTGCTCCCCTCACATGGAGCTGCGACGTAACAATTCTCATGTAATGCGTCTTCCACACATCAGAAATGCTATAGCGAAATATTATATTTACGTAAGAATAACCCTTTCAAGTCCAACCACAAAAATCTTTATGAAGAACCAACCCCATCACAGTGCGAAACTGTACCTTATCCAACTTTAAAAAAAAAATACTGGCCATTATGCGTTAAGTGCAATATAACAACGAAAACAAATTGCAAAACTCGTTTCAGGTGTTGTAAATGCGGGAAAGCAATGTGCCTGCAGCATCGTGAAAGATATAGTCTTTAGTTAAAAAAACAAACATTTGTTCAATTAATAATTTACTTATTTTCTTTTTATTTAATTGGTGACTTTTAGTGTTTCTAGTCTGGCCAGACCAACAGGAAAACTTAGTGGAAAAAAATTATCGGTAATCCTAGGGTTAAATATGTCAGGAAAATGGTTTCTACTAAATATATATTTTTTTACATTCTTACGCATTACTGATAGAAACTAATGCCATTTTGTTTTCTAAAAAAATTAACGTTTCTTTTACTTTTTATAAAAAAAATTGTTATTCAAAGTTTTTTTAAGACAACAAATTTGCCTCGTAAGTGATGATACAATAGTTTTCAATAAACACAATATTTCAAAAAATCATTAAGGTGCACAAAATTTTGCATTTTTTAGAAGAGAAAACGCCACAAGATCTCTAAATGTGTGGAAACACATGGGAATTTCCATAGAAAAGAATATTTTTTACATTTCGTCAACCTTTTTAATTGAGTGAAAAATTCCGAAACATTCACTACTTTTTTTGCTTTTTTTAAATGAATGTGGGAGTGTAAGTAGCTCGACGTTTAGTAAGAGAACATAAAAGAAAACTGATAATTTAAAAGTATGTGCCAACAAATAAATACGGTGAATTGATGTGAATGTAAAATTTTTCTTTGGAAATGCCAACCTTTCTAAATGATTTAATTTTGCATAATTCAACCAGCCCGTAGCATATTACATTATTCTGCCCACATTCGTTTAAGAAGGATGCACAAACAATTTAAATTACAAATTTAAAATTTTTTTCTTTAATAAAGGTGGGAAATACAGTAAATTAAATAAGAGAAAATATTTTAAAAAATATAAAGATTTTTTTGTGTGCACTGTCATCACGGAGATTTTCGTTTGTATTATTTTAACATAATTTTAAAATGATTAGCTACATTAATGTTCATATATTAGCTAGCTGCCTTAGTTGTTTATTAAAGTATGTGGAACTTTTATGTAATCGACCCTTTAGAGGGGACGGACATATTACGGAACATCATTCGGCTAATATCGATAAGTCATGAATTAATTGTTTAGTAAGGGCGGTACTATAATTGTTTCCATTATAGTGGGATATTTTCCACATAATAAAATTATTTATATTTGTATTCACAGTAAAGTATTCACTACGACAATCGCTGTTCAAGTAATCAATTAATTAAAAATAAAAACAAAAAATATTGATTAACGGCGTATCGAACCATTTATGTCATTTAATCGATCAATCGGCAAGTTTATTTTGTAAGCCCATCGCTTTTTAAATTATTATGCTATATTTCTTAAAATTTGCAAATGACTTTCATAGTGTATGCAAGTTCAACCTGTTCACATCTGTTCATTAAAATTATACATAAATAAAATGATACAAGTTTTAACTTCACTTCTTTTAATTTTTATTATTAATTAACTAAGAAAATTTCAATAAGTGATTTTCAAAATATTTACTTAGTTGCGTTACAACTTATTTATTAACTTAGAAAATTGAAATAGTTGCTTTTGAGAAAGTTTACTTGATTGTCTCAAAAACAATATGAATTAAGAACGAATTAAAGTACTTAATTCGCTCATTTATCATCTTAATTCTTTAAGGTTCTCCCAAAATAATATTAACGTTTTAAAATACAAGGTAAAAAGCAAAGAAAATAAAATTTTGAAAATAAAATATGTTCTTCAAGGAAAGCAGTTTCTTCAATTGAATGCCATTTGTAATAGTATCACAGATGATTTTATTTCATTTCAATATAAAAGTATTTATATAAGATGGAAAAATACTAAAAAATTTAGAAAATATTCTAAATGAAATATTACTTTCGATATCACAAACATGTTTTTCAAGTAAAAAGTTCTTTCCGAAGTCAAGCTATAGAAAAAAACGTCAAAAAGAAAAGAAAACTATTTTAAGGATTTAAAAGATAAAAATCTCTTCGACACTGTTATTTTTTTCATATATGTTTTCACATTATTTTATAGAATCATGTTCGACTACATGCATGGCACATATGAATTGTTGCTTTATTGTTTATTAAAGTCCTGGACAACACAACATGGAGCTTTAAAGCACCGTAAAGAAAAATTTCATTTATTTATTTATAATTATTTGTCTACGAAATTGAATTCTTTACATATAATTACTAATATTTATTTACATTACACAACATTAAATAAAATACAATAAAATAACATACCACAACAATTTGTCATGAATTTAGAAAATATATAATCGCATTTTTTACTACATTGACATTTAATGAATCTGTTCAACTGGTTAAATGTGTTACACATTCTTCCAAGAGGATCAGCATCAGCATAATTAGCTCTAAAAAATTTTACCGATAGAGGAAGGAAATTGCAGGATGTACGTAAACGAAATTTCATTGATCAAAAATCCAGAACAGATATCATCATTAATAATATTAAAGACAAACGATACATTCAGCATAGTTCTACAGCTATTTAAAGTAGGCAGCTTAATAAGGGCAAGTCGAGCAGAGTAAGAAAGCAAGTTAATTGGGTTAAAACGTAATCCTCGAAGACAAAATAACAGGAATTGCTTTGGTACCGGTTCAATTGCATCAGATTGAATTTGTTAAATAGGATCCCATATTATTTATCCATATTCTAGAATCGGACGTACCAGTGACACAATTTCTAATGTGCGGGTGATTAAACTCTTTTGCCCAGCGTTTAATATAGCCCAGTATGCCCCTGGCCTTGTTTACTGCAAATTTTATATGTGTGATAAAATTCATCTGAGTGTCTAGTAAAATACCTATGTGTAGAAAACTGTCGACCAAATGCAATTGATGACCACCAAGAAAATAGTTTGCCTTAATTTGATTAGATCTCACAAATCGGATCAATTTACATTTATTCAAACTAAGCTCCATTAAGTGTACGTCGCACCACTCATAAAGTGAGTCCATGTCCATTTGAAGAAGTTTATGATCCAAAAATTTAGTATAAATTTGAAAAATTTTTACGTCATCAGCATACATCAGGAAGGATAAAAACTTTATTGCTGTATGCAAGTCATTAATAAAAAATGAAAAAAGTAGCGGCCCAAGATAGCTACGCTGGGGTACACCTGAAGGAACGGCTTTGCTTTTAGAAAATGTGTTTTTGAAACGAACTGTCTGTGATCTACTTGTAAAGAACAAATATATCCATTTTATGCTGTAAATCCCCTTATTGGAAGATTCTTGGTAAGAAGAAAATGATTAACTTTTCATGCCGCCGTACTTAAGCTATTTTGCCGCGTTCATCCTTAAAAACATTAAATCCAAGCTAAAAGTCAAAGCACGACTGTAATTCTACTACATGCAACTAAATTTATACAAATATTTTTTATATAAAAATTTAATGCAAAATGAAGGCTTGCAGCCTTATAAAATTAATATAAACACAATTAATTCCTATAAAACGCCAAAGCCTTGGCTTAGAAAAATGTCAATAAATTTGTCTATGTATTTTAAAAAACTTTACTGCAAGGAATTGAATTTTACCTGCATTTGTTTTGCCTTTTGTACCGCATGATTTGTAGTGTCAACAATGAGTTTTTTTAATCTAAATAGTCATCTACTACTTAAATGTTTTTTCTTTCTTTCTTTAAAAAGAGCAATCATTAAATAACCTAAAGCTATAGCGACATTAATATTTTTTTCAAATGCTATCTATAAGTTTGACTAAACGTTAAAGAGGATAAGCATTTAGAATGCAAAATGTGTGAAAAAGTCAAAGTGTTATTTTTGTCAATAAACAGGATGCCTTTAAATGTCATGGAATATATTGCAACAAAAATATACTATCTCTTCTTTATATTAAGGACATGCGCATAAAAATCTTTAGGAATACCAGCTGTGAGAAATCGAAACAATTTTATGAAATCAAAACTAAATTCGGAGTAAAAGTGCTGCACAAGTATAGTTTTTGTATAAGAAGTCTTGCGAATTATCGAGAAACATTAGTTGTATGTAGGTTACTCTGTAGTTACCATGAAGGTAAAGGTTAGTTTTTGTAATTTTTAAGGAAACGAAATTTCATTCAAGTGTAGTGTAGGTATTTAAGTACTACGACCAAAAGTTATAACTCCAAGAAATATGCACAATTGGTTTTTTTTTCACCGGTGTCAAATCGGTCTCAGGTGGGAAAAATGTAATTTTTACAAAAAAAAAAATACAACGAATCTCTAAATCTGTTATATTTACGTATTTTATTATTTTCTATCATAACGGCACAACATAGTTTTAAGCGTTGTTTCTTATCACTTTGCGCCAGCAATTTTGCCATAAGTGGTTGTACTTACACTTATTCTTAGTGTTTTTTTATTGGACCATGCTAGAATCTCATTTAGTATTTGTATAAACAGTTTTTATGACACAAGTATTTTGTTTTTGCTCTCATAACACAAGACACGCAAACGAAAATTTGTTTGTTATTTGTTGAAAATAATTGAAATATTTATTAAATTTATTATTCGGCAAGTTTTCATATGTTGTGGGTTGTAGTAGTCGATATACATGCATTTCATTGGTGCTACTAGTGATTTGGCAAGAGCACCAATGAAATGCACCTTTATAGACCAGCTCAAACCACAACAAAGAAAAGTTTTATTTTAGTATTCGTAAATTTAAGTTTTTAACTACAAACCTAAATAATAATATAATGTTAAGTTGAGCTTTAGTAACTTCAATTAGAAACTAATATAAAATGATATGCTCTGTAAATCGATGTAACTCTTTCTCTGGTTGGAAATGGTTTGTTAGTAACACAATATTTTCGTACTAGTTTCTTAGCAATTCTGTATAAATCCTTGGTTCTATTAGTTGCGGCTGCAGTTCCGGTTTCTTTTGACAGACCGTCAAAACATTTCTGTTTTTCATGGTGAGCTAGAAATTCTAGTCTAGCATTTATCTATATTTATTAATAGGCAAACACGTTTCTTTAGATACCTTTTAGGGCCTAATACGGAACCGATTGTGGAAAGATTTATATGTTTTTAAACGGGGTTTTCCGTTGTGCACAATCTTAATTTTATTTAAATCGGTTCGATATTTAGAGATATATAAGCATTTAAAGTTGCTACTAACCCATACACACTTATTATACATGCATGTATCAGCTTCAACTTAAAAAGTATACAAGTGGTTTACGATTTGCTTTTCCTTGAAATGAGATAGAGTTTTTTCTATATGTTCTTTGTACTAAGAGAGCATTTTAAGTTGTTTATTTAGAATGATTTTTGTTTTTGTGTTTTATCGCATGAATTTATGTAAATATGAGTTTCTAGAATGCGGTCGATTGAGTCAACCGCTGGAAACACTAGTAGTATAGTAGTAGTCTTGCTTTTTCATTACGAGTAGAGTGTTCAAAAAAATTCTTTGTTTCTAGTAAGATGACAGTCGAAAGTTTCACACTTTTTCCTTTAAAAACATGAATCTTAAACTTAATAACAACCACCAGTAAAAATTTACGTTCGTTTATTTTAAATATATATTTGGTTTTATTCTTTATTTCAATTTAATTATTGCATTTATTTGAAAATTAATCTTTGTTTCTTTGAAAACATTTATTTGGTTCAAAATACGCTTTATAGTGAAGAAAGACATAAAACTGTTCTACTCAGTTTTGCGCGACAGCCCAAAAATTTCTATTGGTTGCGTTAACCGAGTCTGCACTGTATTTTCATAAAGTTACAAAACAAAAGTCTGCAAGCGTCGTATACAATATATCAGTTAGTCCTGCCAAGTTCCGAGTCTAAAATTTTATTGACATTGAATATTTAATTATTAAATAGCTATTTTCGTAATCAGTTGACGAAAAATAAATTAAAATAATTTAATTGACATAAAACTTAAAAAAAGGTAACAAAAAGCCAGCAAAATTTAATTGAAATTTCATAAGCAAAAACGTGTATAAAGTGTGGTGTGTAACTTGCAGTTTTTAAAGTGTCAAAAGCTTCAAGCGCATGAAACGCGTTGCTGCGTTAACGCCTGACATGTAACTCAAGTTTAACGGTATTCTATAAACACTTTGTGTCTCCAATATGAGGTTCAAAGTATTTCCAAAGATCAATTGCTTTTTTATTTCTGTGCAATTTATGTGTTCGTTGGCGGCGTTTATGAAGCAATTTTCAACAGTATTCCAGTTGTACACTGCTACATACGTTTACGATTATTTGATTATTTGTAGTTGTTCTTGATAGTTAGCTTTTTCAATTTATCAACGTTATATTTTATATGAGTCTACTGTGCTCTTCTGATAGCTGATACTTTTAAGAAAATTATGTCAATCAGGAAGTGCTGATCATTGGCGTAGTCGCTTATTAAGGATATTTAGTGACGGTCTTCTACTATTTCACAAATCGTGTTCCTTTTGTGCAACTTCCCAAAAAATTTCGAAGATCCTTAAATCTGAGTCAACTGATAAAAATACGCTGAAAATGACACCAGAAACACCTTCGGTATTACACCAAACTTTATTTTTAATAATGATATTACAAAATAAAAAAATTGTAACTATCGTACTACTGGTATTCTCTTAAAATCTCAAATTTACAAAAGTTTGCACAGAAATTTCTGTAATAGCTTTTTTTAACCAGTGCAGAAATTATAACTAATTTGTAGTTCTTTTTTTCACAAGTACTTGCTGAGAAACCTAATCGGCTACCTTATACGTTTTAATTTGACAATATACATGCAGTTCTTTTTTAAATTTGTATGACTTGAACTTTTGTATGCAATAGCTTGAATTTTGTAGCAATATAAAAACTCCTGCCAGTTATTAAGTGCATAAAATATGCACGCACTCAAATATGTAGACATATATAGTATATAAATTTGTACAAAACATAAACGTATGTAAGCTAAAAAGTAAAAAAAGTTGAGTGTTAAATGTTATAATTGTAGTGTAAATGAAGGGAAACAGACGGCGATTCAAAAAAAAAAGAAGAGTTGTAAAAAAATATAACGGTTTAGAGTAAACAAGAATCATAGCGATAAAGAATTGTAAAAAATAAAAACGAAACATAACAAAAACGTTTTGAAAATATTGAAGTTCTTCACTATCACACGACACTCTACACTTTATATAAATATAAAGGCATTTGTCAGAGCTAAGAGTTATTTTGTGAATAAAATATTTGATGCAATAATTTATTCTATGGGCAAAACTCAATACTGGAAAAACTATACCTTTTTCCTGTGTGCTCTTCAAAATAAGCCATTTTTTATATAAATACCCTAGAGGGAAAATAATCTGTCAGAGGACACGTCTCGTGATTGGTTCCCAGGAACTAGCAACTGGGTCGAATTTCAGAACTTTATATGTGATGTATCGATAACCTTTACATGGCTTTTTCAGTGGAGGGGTTCAATTGACATAATTTCGGTGACAGGTTCTAGACTTAACCTTGACGTAATTATCCTGTGGTGGTATTCTTCGTATCAACCAAAGTTATAAACTGGAAATAGGACTATCCTAGAGTAACCTGTCGAAGTCTAGTCTTTAATGAATATGCCACAGAATTGTTCCTTAAGGCGTGGTATAAAATCTAGTCCTTCCATGACCTTTCACCGAGCAACTTAAAATTTATATGTAAAAAATGTATTTAAAAATAAAATTTTATTTTATTTTTTATTATTTTATAGGCCACAATCGTAAATGCAATAAGCTTGTGCAACCGGTCAGCAAAATATTGCAGTAGTAAATAAAATGCTGATGTAGATGCACCGAGATATAGCAGCACGGTCAATGATTTGCGTCAGGAGACTTTTGCAAAAAAATTATTACGAGGTGGTGGTTTTCGAAGGCTACGATTATTGTACAATTACTGCATTTATGAATGTACATTATATGGCTGGTATTAGCCTTTCACTCGGTATAATTTCAGTTTGGATTAAGATAAGTTTCTACAGTTTTGTCTAAATCAGCAAATGCATTTTTACTTTAATCAGATAATATTTTAATTAATGTAATATATGACCATAAATAAAAAAATAGAAAAAGATATTTAAAATTACTTGCTCCCGAAAATCTTAAAATATATAATATAATTCTTCCGATGTAGCGCAGAGTGAGTTAATTTTGTAAGCGCTTTTGTTCTAGTTTTGTGACACTTCCTCTCTTCATCAGTCACGACTCAGGAACTTTTTGTACCATTTCGATTTTCACCAGTCATAAGACAGGTACGTTCGGGACAATTCGTATAACATTTCCCGTAGAATATTAACAAATTATCACTTTCAATACAACAATAAAAAATTTTTAAAGCAATTTCACTTAATTGATTTATAAATTTTTAAATGTTTTTGTTGTCAAATTCCTTAATTGTAAGAATCCAGAATATGTCAAAGGTGGAAAATGGCAATTCTTAAATTAAAAACAGTAATAGTTTAGTGAAAGAAACATATTTATTTGGTGAAGAAATATATTGATAATCATGACTAATATGCTGAACGTAAATCTTATCTCTGAAATTAACTTATAATCACACATATAAGAATGTAGGATTCGATATTAAAATGCCAAAATAAAACTATTGATTTATACAAAATACTAAATTAATAAAAAAAATTAAAAGGGTCAAGAAAACAGGGGCAAACTACGGCATTCGATATCGAACGAAATCCCATACAAAATTTTTTCAATTTGTATGGAAATTTTGCAAGAAATCGAATGCCGTAATTTGTCCCAAGAACTAAATAACAACTGAAATTAGAAGATATTTTTCAATTGTAACACTTAATATCCATGTTCGCATTCATATTCGCGAAATTATGATGGCATTGTCCTGAAATATGAACTAAATAAATTAAGAGAATTTAAAGCTTGAAAAAATTAGCTATACTACAATTTTAATATCAACTGCAATGTATGTTTATATCTTACAATACAAATACTGTTAAAAATAAAATATCGACCCCTGTGCACGCAATTATCGTAGGCTACATTTGTTGCAAAATCGATTTTTTTATGCAAATTATTTAGAACCAATTAATGCACCTGTTGACAAAATATTATAACGATAAATTCAAGAGTTATGGAGATAACACAATGTACATTTTATCGTATGTATAGTATATAATAGTAGTAAAAATAGTAATAACAACGCTGTCCTGGAAAATTTAGTTTTTGTAACATACGATAATATCGCGCAAAAAGAGGAAATGTCATGGCTCTTGCGATACCCTTAATATATGTAGCCATGATTCGCTGTTGTACATCAAACATTATTACATATTTCCCTACTTACTTTGTTATCTTACAAATAAAAACATAAATACTGCTGGCGCCGAAATTCAATTAAAATATTTGCAAGTTTTCGAAAGCAGCTGTCAGAAATCATTATTTCCATTATTACATGTCATTATTATGACGGCTAAGTGTAAGTTGTTATAATAATTTCTTTGTTCTAATTTCATAAGATAAATACTGTTGCTTTATATAAAACAAATCACATTTATATTTTCCAAGTTACCAAACAACCAATTACGTAATAAAATTGAAGTTTAATTATAAAATATTGATTAAAGAAGTAAACTGCATTCTGGAACAAAAGACACACATTACATTAAACATTAAAACAAAAATATCTCTGAGATTTGAGCATTGAAAAAAATTATTGAAGATGTTTTAAATCAAATACTTTTTCAAAGACTCTCAATAATGATTCTAATAACGTTTTATAAATGTTCTCGTGAAATAAACACTAAAGATTTTTTAATCACAATACATTTTTTCAACTTGCTCATTCTGGAGTACAGAATGAATAAACTGGTCACAGTATAAACTTAAGCTTGCGCTCGCACCATTTTACTTTTTTAATTAGCTTTAAAACTGCAAATCAATGTGGCTTTTCAACATCCCTTTATGTTCATTGAAAAACGGAATATTAATATATTTTTATTGAGTTCATTTAGTTGCGCAGTTTATTCCAATTACTTTCGAATAAATATTTAGAATGAGGAACAAATTAACAATAATATTAAATAAATATTAAAAAAACTACTTTTCAAATCACTCAAAATCAATTCTAAGAACTAAAAATTAGTGGATATTTTTCATATTTATTTAAGTATCTAAATATAAATTATTTTAATTACTTTTGGCAAAAAAAAAACGTATTTTATTTGAAATTCCAAACTGGTATTTTGTTATTAATCAAATTTTCGATGAACGGAAACCGTAATACATTTTATTTTAAGGAACGGGCTGATCTGCAATGTAACTCAATGTAACTGCACTTGTTATTGGTTAATAGGTTGAGATTTCGACAAGGTGGACATTTCAAGATATAATAATTTTGTTCAATTGTAAACATATTCGCAAAGTGTGTACCTTAAAATTAATATACAACACTTACTTCCCTGCAGGAAATGTCAATAGTAAAATTATACTGATTTACTATTGACGATGTCACGAGTACTACTGACAAATAATACCTAAACTAATGCTATCTACTATTGACATTAAACACAGGCTTGTCCTACGAAATCTACCAGTAGACTACGCCAATACTGACTAAGTAGTTATTGTGGGACCATATGGAGGAAATGTCTTTAGAAAGATCATACTGACTTACTATTGACGAAATCCGTGGTAAAACTTGATTCTCTACAGACGCTATCACCGCCTGCAGGAAATGACAATTGTAAAATTATATTGATTACCTATTGACGATGTCACCAATACTATTTTATTTTAAATTAGTTCAAACAGGTCAAATATTTATTTAAAATTATATTTAAAAGTAAAAGAAGGTACGAAATTTTTTACAGCCTTTTTGAGATGAACTTTTCCTATTGTTAAATAACACAAAAGAAACTTTATTTCGTTTTAAATTAAACAAAATATTTACATTTATAAGCTCATTTCTTCGTGGCTGGCTGAACCTTTTAGATACATATGTTTATGGTTTAACACTTATTAATCAGAAGAAGAGAACACGTATTTAAAAAGATATATATACATGTATATCTGTAAAATAAGAATTCCCCCACTATACCTTTAAGCCGAGATCAATAAAGAAAATTGCCATCGGCTACCCCCAATTTTGAGACCATCAGATTGATGATTTCATTTTAACCGTCAAACATTTACTTACCGATCAAAAGCAAAAGACAAAAAAAAAAACAACATTACGTTGACAGTGTCACCAAAAAAGCATTATAATTGTTGACAAAAACATTCACATAGATACATTTAACCGCATGCTTCCTTCAGGGTTTATGCTTTTCTTTGATCCGTGAGTAAAATAATTGAAAATGTAAAAAGAAATAAAAAATCACAACTAAATTATTACTTAAATACTATTATTTATATTATTCTTCTAATTGAGCTTGAGCTCACTTTTTTATTAAAACATCAAAAGTTATTTTACTCAATGTTTCTTTTCCCTTTGGGTAACTTCTTCAGGAGTATAAAAATCGATAAACAATTTAAATAACAGCAAATTAACAAATTTCAAATTAACAAATTTCAAATTAACAAATTTCAAATTAACAATTTCTTTATTCGTTTTGGTTTTAAAACTTTAAGCTTTAAAGTTTATACGCATATTTTTATTTATTGACATTATGGCTTTAATGTAACAAATTTACATCTACCTTCTTTCTACATATTCTCATATTTATATTTTAAATAATATGAAATAAACTTTTTTATATCTTTTGCAAAAAATAAGTTCGTATATGAACACAACTTTACTATAATGATATTTAGTTTCAATTCCTTATTGAGGACTTTCTAAATTTTCACTTTTAACCCGGTGTCGTGGTTTTCTTTTTATAGTAACTTTCGCTTTGGTTGACATGTTAATCTTTGCATGAAATGACACTTTTACTGCAAAGGACAAAATATAATTAATAAAATGTAATTAGGTTCTTATTTTGCACATAAATGAAAACGAAGTTCCATTTTTTTATAAACATGACAATATAAAAAAAATAAATAAAGCGTATTTCTTTTTTGTTTTTGAAATAGCTTGAAATTGTAATTGATAACCCATTCGACCCTTATATTCTAATATCTAATATATTCCACAAAAGTTTTAAGTATTATCTGTGATGTAATTAATTAAATAATGTTACAGAGTTCAACTATTGAATACTGCCTTGGCGGCAAAAAAAGTAGAAAAAGTTCAGAGGCGACAAAATAAAATCCTTTGAACAACTAAAGCCGCCACATGGTATGTAAAGAAGTCACGCATGTATAAGGATTCAGATGTCTCGATGGTAAAAACTGTGTTTTCTAAATATGTGACAAATTATATAAAGGAGCCCGCAACATTCTAAGCTAGAGAGGTCACATTCGGCTGAGAAAGGAAGACTATTTTGCTTTCAGACAAATACGAGAGAGGCGTAAGACTGCAGCATCATCTGTTGGAATCAAAATTTTAGTATAAAATATTTATACTTATAGTTAGTTCAATTTACATTGAAGATTCAATAACTAATATTTATGTATAAAAGCAGATTGAATTTTAAGGAACAATATAAAGAAATTTTTTATTCAACATCTAAAAATATACAAATAATTCATTTGCTATATATTTTAAAGAATCTGTGATGATTCTTCTACATGAAATGAGTAAAACTTTTAATATATTTACATTTTGCATAAATTTTGGAAACTGTTTTCAAGCATTATTTCACATAAATATAGCTCTAACAGAAAGTTAAGGGAACTCATTATTTTCTGTATTATTTTAATAAAAATGAAACGAGTTGTTAAGAAAGCAATTAAAACGGTCGAATGACAAAATTATATAGAGCCACTAAAAGTATTTGCAATATAGAAGATAAAAAAAATTTTCCATAAATAAAGTAATCTTAAAATCTGTACTCATAAATAAAATAAATAAAAAATAAGATTAAAAGTGATAAACTTAACGTAATTATCCGATCATAAACATTTGCTTTTGATAACACAGGAAAGACGTTGTTTGTTGCTTCACAACTGAAAGTTATGTCTTAAGGCCGAAGCACATAGGATCCGTCGTACGTTATACGTTGCTTTTTTCAACTGACAGCAAAGTATCGGCGGAGGAGGTTGACACAATGAGTACTTTATTGACGGATATTAAATTAGCTTCGCTTGATTAAAATACACATTTTCAATTTAATTCGAGGATATTCTGTTTTTTTTTATTTTTATTTAATTTAGTTTTTTCACCACACAATACATAAAGCTTAATAAAAACAAAGCAAAAAAAGAGATATTTGTCAAAGTACTCAACGTACGTTAAAAGTTGCCTAACTTTAGTACTTTGCGTTGACGGAGAGGTACGGAATGTGACAAAGCTCATAAGAAAACCAGTATTTAAACTTAGTTGTTTGTTTTTTTTCTGTTCAAATGAAAAACTGTATGTGTGTATGTGTGGATTGTTGTTACTTTTTCGTTCTGTTCTATTGCGGAGTATTCTGTAGAAAATAGAATTCAACGTTAAGTAACAGCTAAAAATTTGTATGTTTTAGTTCTTTGTGATATAAAATATTAAACACTTGGTTTTGAAAGTCAGAAAATTTTATTTTAATTAAAATTTTTGAGGGTTTATACATATTTGTGAAATCAAAAACATTTTGCAAACATTTACAAAACTCATTCCTATAATGTCATCGTCCACATGCGAAAGTTCAGACACAGAACAAGTAAGTATGAAATATTTTCTACAGAAAAGAACGGCACAGAATGGCAGCGAAAAGTAAAAACTAATGAGGCCGTAAGTTTGATTGAAGGTAAACATTGTTTACGTTGTTTTCTGATTTTTTTTTTTGCTCTTTCTTAAAAAAAATATTTTTTTCGCACAAAAAAATACAAAAAAAAAAGTTAATTCAAACATTTTCCGTCTAATGTACTATATTGCAAAGGAAAAGCATCCCGAATAACTCGTACAAAAAAAGTTTTACGCAATTATTCAAATGATTCTCTTATTTATCGAACAATTTAAAAATGGATTAACAGAATGCTATAATAAATAAATTTTTTGCCTAAATGAAATGACCAACTTCTACGAATCCTTTTTTTTTTCTATTCCTCTTTTTTGAGGTGGACTAATTAATTTTTGTTTATTCAATTTAATTAGTATACTTGCACATTTTAACAGAAAATCAAAGCAGGTCAGAGTTGTTCTTTTTTTGTGAAGAATATTTATATTCATTTTGCTATCTAATTTTGTTTAATGGCCCAAGTTGCTTTGCTACCTACAGCCACTTTTTCTTCATTTAACTTAATTATATTTAAATTGTGTTTATTTGTCTTTTTCAGAATATTTATGCAAAAAGAATTAATTAATTTTATTATTTGTTGCTTAAATATTATCTTTTTTTTTATGGATGAGCGTATAACATTAAGAAATTTATATTAATTACAAAAGGTAATTAATTTAAATTAGAAATACCAAAAAGTTAAAAAGACTATCATAAACTTTCCTCAATAGGTAAGTGAAATTTTAGTATCTGTTTGACACTAACTGAAATAAATGCATATTTTCTTTTGCTGCCACACAACTCGTGATGTCTTTAAAATATAATAGATATTAATATTTATACGTAATTGGTGGAAATGTGTTTCGGTTTGAGTTGAGTAGTAGTGCTTGGATCAAATTTAAATCTGATTTTGCAATTTCGTTACCAATATTCAGTTAAATAGTTTATGTTCCTAGTCACTAGTATCCACCGCCAGAAGTAGTAAATATGAACCTGGAATCGATACAGAGTTGGGTAGCACTTACCTTAAGAAATATTCCATTGAATATTCCATTATCAGAATAGCTATGGCTGTTTAGTTTACTAACCATTCACTATTGATTCTAACGCCCAATTCTTTATGACAAAAAATAGGCATTACCAGTTCAAAAAGCACAGTGTCCGATATTGAAAATAAGAAGATTTTGTATTAACAATACCAGATAAGGAAGTGCAGGAAATAGCTACGACTATATGAATAAGATGCAACTAACTAATAGAGTTGAGTTTGAATTTAATAATGTAAAGAATGCAGAAAATTGTTTGAGAATTAACAAGGATATAATTATCTTGAATGCTAACCAAGGTAACACAACAGTAGCAAACTTGGTCATTATTAAGAATTAACAATATTGTAAGTCATAGTGTCACATATAGAAATATGGATAAGACTCCAATGAATGGATTACAAGTTAAGTAATGAAATTTCAGAAAACGTTTTTGAATTAGAATATATTACACTTTCAGAGAAAAAACATTTAACTCTAAATACAGGGTCTCCGCCAGGAAGGTATACCTCTTTGTTTTGCCGCCATTTTGGTAAACATTAGTCTTCACATTTTATCAAAATCAATCATCGATTACTGTGACGATAAGAAAGTAACGTGAAATTTTTGGGAGAAACAACGTGCCAAAAAACGCACTATTTATTGTGTAGTGAACGATTTCGAAGAAAAAGGGTCCGTAGGTGATAGGCCCAAGCATGGACCACAACGTACTGAAAGATCGACTGAAAACATTACTGCTGCTCAAGAAAGTGTTCAAAATCCATCAACCTCAATTCGACGCCATGCTCAGGAGCTTGGTCTTCAAAGAACAACTTTGGCCACAACTTTGCACCAGGATTTGCATTTGTGTACATTTAAGATTCAGTTGACACAAGAGCTTCTTCCACAAAACTCTTTACCCCGCCGTACATATGCCAATAGAATGTTACAGCTCGCCCATGACAACCCCGGTTTTCATGAAAAAATCATAAAGAGCGACGAGGCACATTTCCATTTAAATGGATATGTGAATAAACAGAATAGTCGGTGCAGGGTAATGGAAAACGCTCAAATTATTTATCAGTCACCTTTGCGTCCTTTAACAGTGACAGTCTGGTGTGCCATTTGGTCAGGAGGAATCATTGGGCCTTACTTCTTTGAAAATGAAAACGGCGTAACGGTAACTGTGAATGGGGAGCGATATCGTGATATGATTGAAAACTTTTCAACGCCAAAACTGCATGCTTTGGGCTTGATTAACATGTGGTATCAAAAAGACGGTGCCAAATCACCTACAGCCAGGATTGCAATGGAATTACTGGGAGACCTCTTCCCACAACAAATTATTTCAAGAAATGGAAATGCTGGTTGGCCTCCGCGGTCGCCTGATTTGACTGCTCCAGAATTCTTTTTGTGGGGATATCTGATAAGCGAGATTTATGCAAACAAACCAGAAACGCTTGACCACGTCAAATAAAATATTCGTTATGAAAATAATGAAATACCGCGTGAAATGTAATGAAAAATGTGCTCGGGCTCGCATTTGTGAGGCTAACAGAGGCGTATTGTGTTCCATAGATAATTGCCGACATTAAATAAAACATTCTTTCATTTAATCACGCCGCCAAAAATGATTTCAATAATAGTGAAGCTCAATCTGTTCCATAAAAAAAGATATTGTGGGTGTTATCCTTCGAAAATTCGATGAATGTGGAAAATGTTACATATGAAATGTCAAACACCTGTATGGTGGAGAACTTAAAATGCTAGTATGCATCACTTGCATGCAATAATACAATAATAAGGTTTATTTGATTGACAAAACTTGTTTTATATATAAATACTTAAATACTTTTTAAGAAAAGATACTCTTTAATTTTTTTACACTTGTTTTTGTGTCCTTTGAAAAAGGTTGTTTATTTTATTCATATTTTTTATCTTCATTGAATTTTTCGTTATTATTTTTACTTACCAAGTTTTTGTGTTATCAAAGAGAAAACTTAATAAATTAATGAACCCAAAAACACATATGACAATTTTAAAATTTTTAGGTCCTTAAAAGGATGCTAGAAATCAGGCATCTTTTAGGCGCATCGTTATCTTTAACGTACAAAAAAATTACGTTATCTTTCTAGGGTTAAAAGCAAAAATTTGTCATCTATTAATTCACTTTCTTTTAAATTTATACAAATCCTAAAAGTACGACTAAAATTCCTAATAATAGACAGAGTATTTATTATTTGTGATGTAAGATTAGTCAGAAGGCATAAATATATTTTGGTTAGTAATGATTTTCCTATTAAACTTATGTATGATTTGATAGGGCAGGATATTAGACAGAATAGAAATAACAATATTCAACCTAAAACTTACAACTTATTATTTTTAATTATTATTATTATTTAATCATTACTTTTAGTATTTGTAGTACTACAAAATTTTCTTATATTACACACCTGTAGAGCTTTGCTCGTTTTATTTCTAAAAAAAATTGGCATTGTGTTGTATATATTTATTCCTTTATAAACTAGTCATTACAGCATGGCGCTGGTATTTGCTCTTTAAAGTCTAAAATTTAGGGCATTCCTTAGGTTGTATAGTTGTACTTCTCCAACATATCTCAATTGTTCGATCAAATAATCTGGTGCATCTCCCATCTTAATTTTTGGAACAATGTTTATGGTATTAAATTGTAATCTTTGGTGTATATTAGCCCATTTTAGTGTATCTAGCATAAATTCTATGGATGTGAATCGGTTGGATTTTAAAATCCCTCGCATTGCTTTACTTTGTAATTTTTGAAGTCTCGATATTTGTTGGTCTGTCCAACATGTTTACAGTATCGTTGATCCGTATTGAAAGTGACGTTTTATAATAGTATTGTAGATATATGTTGATTGATGTGATAGTTGACATTTTGTTTCTTATTCGTTATATTTCTATTCTTTCATTATTTATTATAAAGTGAATGGTATATTAGTGTTCATTTATTTCCATTATCTTTGTTTTATTTTCAGAAACGTATAAATTTTTTCAGATAAGGATAATATAAACAAATGGTTAAAAATTATAAACCGTTTGTTGTATTATCCTTATCATGTGTAAAATTTTCATAACATTTTTCAAACGTTTCTGCATCAGTGAAAATTAGAGTGTCGTCTGGATACATGTTTATTTAACATTTCTGTAACATTTTTTTCCATATCATGTATATATAAAATAAATATATAAACAAAATGGCACCTAAAATTTAACACTGGGCCACTCCGTAATTATTCTCTACTGCTTTCGAATCGAAATTGTTGAATTTTGTATTTTGATTACGATTCGTTAAATACGGTTGAAACTATTTTAGCTCTTTATCTTGGATACCATGTTTGTAATGTTTTTTCAGAAGAATATATTTGTCTATTGTCTCAAATGCTCTTTTGAAGTCAAGAAAAATGGCGAAATTCTTATAATCAGGTTTTCTATATTTTTTCTTATTTATAACATAATTGAATGTTGTTTCACACAAGTATTTTTTTCTGAATCCTGATTCATATATTGATAATAATTTTCTTTTGTTCTAAATAGTCTTCCCACTTTTTTTACTAGTTTTTCTATTATTTTTTCACAAGTTTTTAGAGTGTTTATCGGACGATATTCTTCGCACTTATTCGTTCGTTTTTTTTATTTTTTCGTCAGGTGTTATCATGGATTCTTTCCAGTTTTCAGGAAAAATACCAGTCTCTAATGATAAATTTATGATATTTAGTAATATATTGCCTGTTATCTCCCAGTTATCTAGTACTACGTCCTTTGAAATTTTGTCATAGTCTGGCTTTCTTTTTTACTGTTACACATATATTCCTCTGATTTTGGAAAGATTATAAAAGTCTGTTAATTTTGATACTAATAGATGAAGGGTGGCATATAGAGCATGATAATTAATTAGTAAAAGATAAGATATAATTCTAATGTGGTTTACAAAATACCATGAAAGGGTAGTGATAAAGAAAATTGTGATAAGGTTTATGTAGGTACAATGCAAAATATAAATTAAAACTAGACATAAGTCTAACTTAAAACACATAAAATATACATCATCACAAAAACCATTACCTTTTCATAATTGATATCCATATCCAGACTCTGATGATATATCCATTTTTATATGTTAGAGATGATAAAGATACTTGATGTACCATAGGATTTAAGAATTAGTGTGCCAGTCTGTTTGCTGTTGTTGAACTGTTTAAGTGTTGCAGGCATAGCAGCAATTGATAATGGTGTATGCTATTGTACATCACAGTGCCGTCCTCCATCAATATTGTAGGAAAAATCACCGGCGATGTAAAATAACTAATATAAAATAGTCACACAGCTTAAACAAATTTAATGCGCCTCCTTGAAAGCAGAGGTACTTCAACACTGATCTTAAAACGAACTTAACACTCAATTTTTCACTATCTTTCACTCTATCACTATGCCTTTCCCTAAGGAGGTAACACACCTACTGCTTCTTAGGCATATTTATTGCCTGAGCACTGCTTCTCTTTATAAAAGAAATTAATATACAAGGCTTACCGAGTAGATATAGAATAAAATAATACAATTAGTTAGTTTCCTCATTTATACATCTTTAAAAAAAATTTTAATTGATATTTAATTTTCATATAAAAAACGAAAAAGGAAATTAATTAATTTTTCTTTTGTTTGTAGCCTTTCGGAGCTGTCGACCATAAATATCAAAAACATCGCTGATTCCCCCCTGGACGCAGACTTATACGATAAGAAATGTTCATCTCTTTCATTCCCTCTAAATATCTACCTCTGTACAGCTTCATCATTGACTTCCCGGCTGTGCTCTCCTCTACACCACTTCTATCACTTCAATTTAATCTTTTTTAATATCTTATGTCTTCTTATTCCTTCTTTCCTTAGGTTAACACGAAGGGATCACAATTACTTTTTGACCCAAGTGGACTGGTACTCTAACTTCCTTTGCCTTCAATAGCAACCTTTCAACATAATATAACCTAACCGTTCTGTTTGCGATCCTGAGAAAGCTATACCAAGGATTAGCGAAATATTAAAAAAAAAACTTTATGTTATTTATATAAAAGTCACCTAAAGCTCGTTATTTAATTAAAAAATTATGTAAATATATCAATATATATTCACTTCTGATAAATTAAAAAATTAATTGCAAATTTGTAGAAGAGGGCCCATGCTCCTTATGAAAATTAAAGAAATCAATGATGATGATGAAGTCTGTAATTTTTCAATGAAACTTTCTCACGCATCCTTGATTTTTGATTTGAAAAAACAACAACAAAGATTTTGGGAAATCCTCTCATATTATTTAGGTTAAAGCTTTTGCATGTATGATCAAAGTTCGGATAAATTTTGTCTAACTTAAAAAAAATTATATATATATATAAGTCGTGATACTTTAATTTAGCCAGCTTTAAAGGTAATGACACAAATAAACCACATTTCATAGCATTTGATTTATCTGAAAGCAAAATGACTTAAACAGACAAGGGATTTTACATAGTTTTTCCTATAAACCGTGTATGTACATACTCGTATGTATGTATATTACAAAATTTATCATTTCGAGTGAATACATTTCATGTGGTTGTCACTAGGGTTTACGACTAATCAACATTTCCATATTTAAAACAATTTTATGCCACAAAATATAACATTCATATTTCAGTTGTGAATGAAAAGTGAACTAAAATAGCAAACTAAAGCCATTGAAATTGTCATTTATTGAAAATATATTTCTTAAATTTGCGAAAAATTAAAATATGTTTTTTAATGCAACTATTTGTGACTGAAATACCATTTATTTATGTACATATTGAAATGAATAATAAATAGTTACATATAATACTTGCATTAAGAATTTCAGCGGAAACATATAAGAAATTGGATTTAATAAAAATCCAAATGACTGTGCTTTAGCTTTATAATTTATTGTTATTTTATTTATATTATTTATCTAAATAAATAAATAAATAAATAAATAAATAAATAAATAAATAAATAAATAAATAAATAAATAAATAAATAAATAAATAAATAAATAAATAAATAAATAAATAAATAAATAAATAAATAAATAAATAAATAAATAAATATTTAAATAAATAAATAAATAAATAAATAAATAAAAAAATAAATAAATAAATAAATAAATAAATAAATAAATAAATAAATAAATAAATAAATAAATAAATAAATAAATAAATAAATAAATAAATAAATAAATAAATAAATAAATAAATAAATAAATAAATAAATAAATATTTAAATAAATAAATAAATAAATAAATAAAAAAATAAATAAATAAATAAATAAATAAATAAATAAATAAATAAATAAATAAATAAATAAATAAATAAATAAATAAATAAATAAATAAATAAATAAATAAATAAATAAATAAATAAATAAATAAATAAATAAATAAATAAATAATATATCTTTCGTAATAAAGGTACTCCAAAATAATAAATTTATTTCAGAAAGGATAAAGAAAAATATAATAAAAAAAAGATAAGAAAATCAATTCTCCCTCTTATACTAAAAGCTGTGCGTTCAAATAAGCAATATTAAGGTAGACATAGTTCAAATAAACAAAATTAAATGTCATAATTTTTTTCAGAGCTTTGTACAACCACAAGGAGAAAAAAACTTTTGTTTTCTTTGGAGTAAGCTATTTCAATTTTGAGCGTTCGGTGAATTTTGTTTTTTGTTTGATAATCTCGAGAAGGAACACATTAAAAAATGCAATTTATTGAGTCAGAAAATATAGTTGCATCGTACAGACCGATAAGTTTACTGGTCATATTCGCTAAATATTTGAAAGAATATTTTTAGAAAGATTAATGCAAGTTTTGGAAAAATTGAAGATTATTCCTGAATACCAATTTGGTTTTCGGAAGAAGCACGGCACTCCAGAACGTTGCCTATATACGAGAAAGATATTTGTTCAGGAGTTTTTATTGGTGTACAACAAGCTTTTGATAAAGTTTGGCACACCGGTTTATGTTTCAAATTTAAAAAAAGTTCGAACACCTTTTTATTTGCTTTTAAAATCTTACTTACAGATATAAGTTTTTATGTTAAAGTTAACACAGAGATTTATGAAATATATAAAATAAAATCTGGAAACCCTCAAGTCTGTGTACTTGGACCAATATTATAGACAATTTTTACGTCAAATTTGCCAGTTAATGATAATCTTTTAATGGCTACATACGCAGATGATACTGCAATTTTAACATCTTGCAATTGCCATGATGATGCATCAAATTCTGTACAAACTTAACTAAACGAATTAGAAATCTGTTTCAATAAATGGAAAATTAAAGTCAACACGGAAAAGTCATCTCATGCAACGTTCTCATTACAACGAGTTAATATACCTGCCGTTCTTGTTAATAATAATGTTATGCCTCATAAAGAATCGGTTAAATATCTGGGTATCCATATTGACAAAAGATTGACATGGAAAACTCACATTAAAACAAAAAACTACAGTTAAATATTAAAACGAAAAAACTAAATTGGTTACTTAGTCCAAAATCAAAATTAAGCTTGCAAAAAAAGATTCTTATAAAACAATTTTAAAAACGAAATGGACTTACGGCATTCAGCTTTGGGGTAACGCATATAGATACTGCGAAGATACCAATCAAAATCTCTCAGGTAAATTGTTAACGTTCCATGGTACGTATCAAATAATACAATCCACAAAGATCTATACATAACAAAGGTCGAAGATGAAATGGAGATACTGTAAAATACTGAGTCAACACGTGAACCCTTTGGTTATTGCCTTATTAGATGACACAAAAGAAACAAGCAGATTTAAAAGGCACCACATCCTTGATTTGCCGTTTAGAAACTAAACTCTATATATATTTATTGTTACATATTCTACAAAGTAAATTTGCAGAATATGGTTGCATGAAAATGGCGCCGGTAACTATACATTATGTCCATGATGTTGTTAACAGTATTTTAAAAATGTTTTTGTGACTGGCTACACACGACCTATGCCTTCACATTGGCAGTAGCAACATGGTTGTCACAAAAACTCCCCAAAAGAACCACAAGACTATACGGTTATCCGTGGCAAATCAGTCGACCAGCGCGAGCAAGACGACAAACCGTCCAAGGCCAAACAACACAGGCAAGCCAAACCGCACTAAATAAATAATTACGATGACGCGAGAGCTGGTCTTCAGCCCAGAGCTGCTTAACGACTCTCCTCTATATAAACACTAGTTTTTACCTTTTTTTAAGCAAATTTTTTAATTTTAATTCCTTTTGTAATACGCTACATACATATATCATTTATATTATATATACATCAACTACCTATATTTTTCCTTATGTTTTTTACAATGGAACTCAACATAATTAATACATTATATTTCTCACTATATCAAATTTACTTATTATCCTTGATCGGATAGATTGTAAATAAAGAACTACGAAAAAAATTGGTGAGCGAAAATTCAAATTATAAAGAGCCAGCGAGAAATATGTTCTTTCTTAAACAGCAAATTTTTTAATGTACCGGAATTTATTTAGTATGTGCAAAATTCATCGAGAATTCTTCAAGGGACTTGAGAAAAAACTATTGAGAGATTCAATTTATCGAGATTCCACTGCACATTTTTTTTAAACAAAGAAGCTAGATTTCACGTTGCATAATTCATAACACCATGTACAAGAAATATATATTTTTTTCGCCATGAATACTGATTATTTAATGATTAATTTACAGATCACATGTAGTATTTAAAGAAATATTGGTACCAAACAAAATGGCGTGATCTCCAAAAGTAAATAAAACATTGTTTTTCGGCTTGCCAAATCAAAAAACTAAGAGGTATGTTACTAGATTAAAAATTACAATTGAAAGAATGTATCAACAATAGAAACTTGTAAGTGCAGCAGCAAAAATGTTTAAAGGAAGACCATATCTGTTCACCCTCGGTAGCAACGGTCTTTGTTTGCTTTTTGTAAATTATGACTTGAAGTCGTAGTAATATAATCAGATGCCTAATAAATACCTGAATCTTAAAAGGCAGAATAGTATTCATTATATGTCTGTGTGTCACTTCACTTTTTATCTTATTCATTATATTAGAAATATATTTTCTGTCTGGCAGTTTGTATAAATCAAAATCACAACCGCAAAATCTATTAAAATGACGACTGAAAATTTCTTTGGAACTTAGTTTACAAGGCACATTTTGTTAATAGATACATTTCCAACAACCTTTAAGTGCTCTTTGTTATACAAAGTCCCGGGGTTACCTTAATCCTTGTAATCTTAGACAGAATTGATCAATCCGTTTAATATTTTCCTTTATTATAAATTTGGCTTACTACGAGTATTTACACAGTAAACAAATTAATTAAGGTTCCCATAAATATCATGACCGAAAATTTCATTAATCACAAGTTTTATAAAAAAATATAAATCAATATATTTATATGTATGTTATTTAGCTTTTGCCCCAAATTCATGTTTTGCTTTGTCATTTATTTTGTAGCCAAAGTGTGAGTTTGCAGCTGTGAAAATAATACAATTATAAAGCTCAATAAGTAATAATAAGTGAATTGATATAAAAGTGTATACAATATTTGTATATATATCAATATATAACACATACATATATATATATGTTAGTATAAAAACTTGTGTAAGCTTCACCTTTTAACCCACTTTTTAATGGGAAATACACGTTTCAATACAATTTTTAATAGAGTCTTTCAATTTAATTGATTCTTGGCCACACACTTCATAAACTGAATTGCAAGATTTTCATTCAACTGTCAAATTTATATTTTTTTACAACTACAAAATTTAAAAATCATAAACTTTTATTGCAATGGCTTAATGGCTTTTTTGTCTTTTTCATTTTATTTTTGTAATCCCGATTTTTTATTTTCCAAAGTGCTGGATTTTCTTCGAGCAGTTGGAAAATTACTATTTTGTTTTTATATTTTTTATATAAAATTCAATGAAATTAAAGACAATTTTAAAAATACTTAAATCTTTATTTGCAAAATAAGACTTCAAACATATATTTTGACTGCTGATCAAGAGACTTGAACACACACAGCATATTCGAATCGAAATATTTACTAGCCAACTTAAAAAAATAAAAATCTTTTGATTTTGCTTCAACCAACTCGACAACAGCCAAACTAATTAATTGACAGAGCCACACACGCCTTGATTTGGACCACACCCGAATCAGCTGACTATTGGATTGAAACGGACACTGAAATTCAAACAATAACCTATTTAATTGATATATCAATTAGATAAGAGAATCTATAGCAACAATAATAGAACTCTGATATTTAATTAACTAATAAATGATATGAATATGAATATGAATTATTGTGAAATTATACAAAATGGGCACAGTTTGCGTGAAACATTTTTGCAGAGCTATACTCTTTAATAATTGTTTTTCTTTAACAATACCTTGCTGGCTCTGAAAGAATATCCTAAAAGTATGGTCACACTTGCCAAATATTTGCCGAAAAAAACGTGACAATAGGCAAGCTAAATTTGCAATTTCTTTTATTCCAATATTTTTTATTTGCATTTATAAAAAATATTATAAAAACAGCATATTGAGGCATACTTGACTCTATTTTGTGATATATAAACCAAGTTAAATCACTAAGCATAAGTAGTGGTAACGTTTTTTTTTTTGCCAAATGTTTGCCAAGTGTGACCGTACCTTAAGCTTTCAATTTTTAGTCAAATTTCTTGACTTGAACTACTATGTGCTTCCTATTGGTTGAACTTTACACAAGCAAAACAATCTAACAATAAAATTTTTATATTCAAATAAAAGATTTATTATATCAGTTCCGGAATACAAAATGAAAAAATCAATGTTTTTGAAAAAGTATTTAGATATCTTGATACAAATATTTACAAAACTATCCTTAAAGGTATTTTTGGTTCACTGTGGTGATTGTCAAAATAGTAAAAATAGACATTCATAACCAAAAAATTACAAAATAGATATTAAACAACAATTAGCAATACATGGCTAAACGCACTTTCAAAAAAAAAGACAGCAACAACAATGAATGCAAATACTGTGAGAATTCAAAAAAATTAAAAATTTATCATTTATTATTTTTTTAAATGAACTTTTGGTTAAATTTAAAGGGAAAATGAGTAGACCGGTTTTTAGGTGAACTTTCTTTTATTTTGAATTACAATTTCAGTTAACTTAACGTACATATCCTACACTTAAAATATTCTGAGTGTAGGATATGTAGTTTTTTTCTTAATTTAGTTTAAGCAAGATTAATTTAATTGAAAACAGTATGGCCAGTATTTTGCCATCGAAGAGGAACAGAACAGCTTTAGCATAAAAGCAGAAATATGTTTAAACATTTAATTTCAAACGATTTCCCATTAATTAAGTTCAATAAATGTTATTTTAATTAAATCCATGACCAGTATTTGAAGTCTACACCAGAACACATGAACCGAGCTCGATTTTATGTTATTTATTTTTTATTGTTTAATCGAGAGTTATATTTGACGAAAATCAGGCCAGCTATTTGGACGTTATCATTTCATAATTAATGAGTGGGTGAAATCATTAGTAACAAGTCGAAGATTTAGTTCTTCTGTTAATTCAGTGTTATCAAAAGAACACTGAACTGTTGCAGCTACTTTTTTAATTTTAAATTAAATTTTATAAATATATATCGGATTACTGATTTAGTCGTTATGGATTTGAATAATAGAAAAAAATTGGCATTTTAGAAGATTGCAAAAGAAAACATTTGCAACTGCTTTGTAATGAAAATGAGTTTTTGATAATTGCTTAGGGTGGTTCATTAAGAGGTTTAATTTTTGTATGTTAAAAAACCAAAATCCCGTAAATTAAAATATAGAGTGTTTATTTAAATGTTCTTAATGGGGGTATTTCCTTAACAATGAAAAACAATTTCAGCCAAATGGCGGCCACGACTATCGATAACTTCACGAATTCCATCTTTTAAGTCTGAACCTATAATATCCTAAAAATAACATAACTGTATTTTACGTAGCCCCACAGAAATAAAACTGAAGAGCTTAAATCAATAGACTTTGAAGGGCAATTGTAATCACCTCATCGAAAAATCATACGATCAGGAAAAGCTTTAACGCAAAGGAGCGATTGAACCGCTACTTGTGTGATACATAGCAACAATATCTTCCAGCTCCGGCCATGCAAACCCGTTAATCGAGGTAACAGTGGGTCCAGCCTCATTTTCGAGAAACGAATGACCAATAACCCCGCCACACTAAAAACCGCTGCAAATTGTCAAGTTGTCTTGGGTTTTGCGAGCCGTAAATATTTGATAACGTAGCTAAGAAGATGCTTCATTATTACTTAAAAATGCATTAGGTTGGGAACTATGACCGCGAAATTTTCATTGTTTTTGTAGTGAACTTCAATTTTTATTAATGGCGTACTTGTCATCTGTCAAGTAGTTACAGGTCATGACTTTTAAAAATGGCAGGCTATTCAAAATGAACCAAATCCCTTAAAGTGCTCTTAAGTATGAAGGATGTGGGTAAAAGTAACCAATCAGATATATAGATCACAAGCCATTGCTAATTACTAATAACTCTTAATTAATTTTTTTTGTCTACACAGGATTTAAAAGAGCTAAATCAGTTAGAAAATAGCTGAATTTCCAACACGGATGGCCGCTATCATAAGAACCGTGAAAATATAAATACAGACTTCCCTGCAGAGACAGAGCTTGCAGAAGAGTCAATTAGTAAATAAGAAGTACGAGAGAACAAAGGGCTGAGAAATCGATTAATAAGGATACGTAAAACTAGCTTAAATTAGATAGCGGACGAGCAGAAATTGCACTCAAGGAAAATATGAAGATTAACATAATATTTCCGAAATCTGGTGCTGCATTATATATTCAGAAATCATAATAATTAGACTGAAGACAAGATACAATAGCTTTTCAAATATGAATGCTAAGCCTAATGATCACTAAAGAGACAGATAAATATGGAAATGGTCAACAGTAGGATATAATTAAATCTAGACTGTAGATCGATTTGATTGGCATTCACATAAAAATAAAGGAAAACTTAATATATGCCATAAATGATTTCTTTAAATTTTTCTAAATTTTCATAAGAATGAAAATTTCTTTTTCAGATCTTACCAATACTCTCAAAGTCGTTTTCAAAACTAGCAATTAATGGGTTAAGCCAATACCTTGCGCGTATCTTAAAGAAAACAGAAAAGTGTTTACATGCAAAAAAATCAAAAATTTCTACTAAAGATTGTTTTTGTTTACTTACGCTTCATCCGTATAATATTTATAAGAATTCACAAAAAAAATTCAAAGCGAAACTGAATCGCAACAACAGTTTTAAAAGGAGTGATGAAGAAAGCCTATGAGGAAGCTGAATAATATTGTTTTGTTATTTTTGATGACATGTTTCCAATGGTTTTGTTATGTTGCTGTTTTTTTTGCTGAAAAATCAATCACACACGTGGCGGTGTGTTAAACAAAACTCTTTTGAAGTCTTAAATGAGTTCAGCAGGTGTAGAAGAAGTTTGTTTAGTTTTTCAACAAGCTGTTAAAAACGTCTAGTATCGAAACGTAGTTAAGAAATCTCTTTAATATATTGGGAGCACTTTGAACAACAAATTACATAAAAGTATTGACATCAAACAAATTTTTAAGTGCCGATAAGTGTGTAAGTACATGTTTTGCTGTGACGCAAAACGCAGTCACATTTAATTATATAACAATATACGTTTTTGGCTTCCAATCCCATGGAAATTGTCAGCACTTCCGTTACAACACTAGGTTTTTCTCAATGACCTCATGAAGTTAAAAATGTTACAACTAACTGCTCCACAAAATAATTAGCACTCATCAACCCGAACCATTGAACATTCGTCTTAATTTCACCCAATCTGAAAGGAACAAAACCATAATACCTATGAGAAATCATACGCTAATGTCGGAAGGGCAATTCGTTATACCCAATATACGTCTCTGGAATAATATCCCAGCAAACATTAGGGAAACAAGCAACGCATTAGATTTTAAAAGGAACTTTTTTCAGTTTTATTCTCAAACGCAACTTTTATTATTCTAATATTCTGATTTAAAGTAATTTTGGATTTTGCACACAACTTAATTTATTATTATCAAATTTAATTGTTTTATACTGCAATACACAATCATGGCAACGGCAAAATTCGTCATACGCGGCGAACTCTGCAATATATTTATTTCTATTTATTACGCCGGCGAACGACGAACAAATCAGACCATGTGACCATTTGCGTTTATAGTTTTCAAGTGTTTTGATAAATAAAGTTTCTTATTACTCTAATAATTGTTTTATCGTTATTTTGTAGCGTTTACAATAAATATACGAAATAATTAACTAAAACAATTGTTTTAGTTGTTTTTTATGTATTATTTTATTTTATTGTTTTATTTTTTAAGATATCCGGCACAAACAAACCAGTGATGAAAATAAAATTTTTGTTGTTTAAACTTTATTAAAAATTAAAAAAATTATTTGAAATTTACAAAGAAATAAAGAGGGAACACAAAGCATATTCACATATACATATGTTCATATGTATGTATAAAATTTATTAGTAAATATGAACAAACAAATATATATGTACTTTTTTTATTAAAAAAATAATAGTACATGTGTACATATATATTTTGAATTGTTGGTGAAGTCTACAAAGCTAATTATTTTTTTATGGTTGCCACTAGAATCGTATCGATTTTAATGTGATTATGCGCCCACAATAGTAATATTACACTCGCTGCATACTTTTATTTTAACATTCTTTTTTAACCATGTACATTTTTTTGTCCATTCATCTCTAAAAGGGGCTTATGTTGTTTACTCGTCCTAAAAATATATACATATGTACACATATTTTTAGATGGATTATCAAACTGTTATCAAACAATAAAATAAAACTTACCCGGTTTCTTCAAATTCCTTAATTAAATATATGAAATTTACGGGAGGAATACTACGGTAATTTTTTATGTCAAATAGTACAATCGTACCAACTTTCCCATCACTTTTACAAACAGTAAACAATTTTATTAACAGCTGTTATTTTTTCGTCGTTATTGTAGTTCATATGACGAATTTAAAAAGCGAAATTTCACCGACGAATTCGTCGTGCTGGGCGAAATTCGTCGTTCGTCTCAGTTGTGTTCCTAGCATAAACTGTGGAGTTAATACTAGAGTATCCAAACGATTAATATTTGTTTGATTAATCAAGTAAAGTTTTTCCATTATTTGATCGAATATTGAAGATAGCTAAGTTCGATTAACGAATAACTCGAACAATTGATGTCAATTGATCCAGTAAAATGAATTTCTCGTCTTTTTTTAATAGAAAAATATATTTTTTAAATTTCTAACTGCGTAAATCCTTCAAAACTAAATAACATGTTATTTCTTTCAGTATATACCTTCATTACACATATTATTAAATATATTTTGGTCCCTTTTTAGATGTGCATGTGTGACAAATGGTGCAAATGATGATAACCGTCAAATTCCATTTGTAACAAATGCCAAATACTAAATTCGCAAATTTTTATATTTAGTTTGATGTTTATCATACAAAACTTATCTATTTTATAACTATCCGTTAAACTTATATTTTTAAAATATTTAAGACATTTTTAAATTTCAATTCTTTCTCTTTTATTTTATGTGTAATTTTTCTTACAAAAAATCTAGCACAAGCTGTATTAGAATAATATATAATTTTATATATGTATTTAGATAAGACAAATAAAAAACAAGAAAATAGTTTTAATCGATATCAACAACATCTACTTTAAGTGAAAGGGTGTTTTCAACGTCAAGTTTTATTAAAATAAAACAAAAACGTGCTTAAGAAGACAACATCTAATCTTTATACCGTTTTTAAAAGACTATTTAAAAAATGTGATTCAAATCTCGTCAACAGTACAATTTTTCTTTAAACATAATTTTTGATATACTATTAATTTTTAAAAGTTTTAGAATTTTATTCGTAGGTACAAATGAATTGTTAATTTTTTGCTTATTTTTAACTACATTTTTGTTTTATTTATTTATTTATTTTTGTGTTTATTATAGTAATAAAAGAATCAAATCAAACACTCATGTATATATCTTCCATTGGATACAATTATTTGATTTTTTTTTATTATTTGATATTATTCGAGTTATTCGAATAATTTAAAACCTTTACTCGATTAATTCCTTACTCGAACAAAATCAAAAGTTATTATATATACAATAGAATTTTATGAGACTTATTAATTATTTTAATTTTCCTGCTGCAAAAAATAATAATTTAAAAAAATCCACTAATTTTGGCATCCCCATTTCATGCCTTCTAAAGTTGATTTTCCCAAGTGACAATTAATTGTTCATATTAATGACAATTTAATTAAATACCGAAATCTGAACAAAGATCGTGGTAAAAATTTTGTACTTTGTGGAAATGTCGCTAACGAGTTACAAGTTACAATAAATATCACAAAGCGATGATACTTTCTTCAAATTCACTTAATTTATAAAATTGATTTAATTTTAAATAAATCAATCAACTTCACTTCAGCACTTGTCAACAATTTCAAAATAATATTCTAAAATAATTTGTTTGCCAGTTACTTCTTTTAGCCGGGTTAATTGAATTTTCAAGCTCAATCTAACGAAATGCGAATTGTACACAAAAAGGTTTCTAACTTTATCTACAATGAAGTTAAGTTGGATTACGCAAATTAACGTGCTTGGTTGTATCGTTTTATTTTTGTGTTTAAATTTACTTTGTTTTTTCAACCAAATTTTATTTCTAAATAAATGAAAAACATACTCCATCATACACATACACATACATATATACATATTTAAATGCTTAAGATAAGATTTAACAGAACTTTTCGCAAATGCAAATGCTATAAAACATTTATTTAAAAATAAATATTTGGTGAAAAGGATTTTTTTTGAGTTGACGTTTAAGAAGCTTTTTCAGTTATACTATTTTTAATTAAAATTCTAGTCTAGTTAAAGCATCTGCATATGCCAAATAAATAAATGAGTGAACATAAGATGAGCATCAAAATGATAATGAAGGACTCTTACGCTTTGTTAAAGTTTGGTTAAATTCTTTCAAAAAGTTGAACATACGTTGGATGCTTATTTCTAATGATTTTGGTTAAGTTAAAAATCGACTAAAACGTTGTTATTTTAAGCGCAACTTTTTTATTATGTTTTTATATCTTTGGCATTATTTTAACCTCATAAAACACATATAAATATTATAGTTTTTGCTAAGACCAATGTATTCAATTATGAAAGCAAAACTGAGCTATTAAATTTTAAAACAATAATAATTTCAATAGCGCTGCATTTTAATAAATGTCATAGCAAAATTTGCAACTAATAGACAGATGACGAAGACAACAAAGCTATTAATAGAAATTAAACCAAATACGCTTTGACAACGCATTGAAGTTATTGAAATTTACTTCAAAAATGGAGAAAATTCTTCGGTCACAATTCGCAGAGTAAGAGAATTAATATGTTCTTCAGAAATATTTTCGATCAAAAATGACAATATTTAAAAGTCATTGAGAGCGCAAGACAGTGCAAAAATTAAATATCTTCTGTGAGTATTGAGCCCGTGTTTTATAATTATTGGTGCGTTTTGGATCCAATACTTTACTTTAATGCATAAATTACATGATAAGAAAACTCTTTGCTTTACAAGGTGATAAGTGCAAGAAGATCTACTACTACACCACTCAGAGATTAAAATAGTTGTTTATTAATACTTTGAAGGCGTTATGAACAATATAAGGTATTTAATAAAATTTATTACAAAATTTTTGATTTGTTGAGTCATATAGGCGCAGAGCGATCTATATGGGGAATAGAATTTTTTATGAGAAAAGACAAAAAGAGCTTATTTGCTGAAAGGATGTACGGTTTTGATGCCGCAAAAGATCGCTTCGGCACACAAGTCATATTTTGGGTCAGATTTTATTTAAACGTTATTACTATTTCAATTCTCATTTACTGAAGAAAGAATATGTGATGCATAAAAATTACTAAGACATCTTCTTATTCAATTATTTTGTTGTTATGAAAAAGGTTTGTACACTACAGAAAAATTTTTTGATGACACTTTAAAATTTTTTAGACACATTTTCGTATATAAAAATTTATTTTTTTACTAAACAAATTTTTTTTAATTTAATTTCAGAGAAACTTTTTTCAAACAAATTTTCATACGAATTCACTTTAATTTTTAATAAACGTTCTATTTGTTTTTATATTGAGCTCTTTAGTTACACTAAAGACAGCAACAAAATTTAATTTGTTTCTTTAAATTTATAGTTTCGTATTCAACAAACAAATTATTTCTGAATTATTGTACTGATTTAAAAAAATAATCAACAATTATTTAATCATTTATTTAGTTTAGTAAATATCCTTCTTATTTTGTTTTTTAGTACGAAAAAGAACAGGGATTTCTCAGAATCGATAAATTCTTTCACTAGTCAGCATGAGCAATTTTTCTCTATACTTATGCTATTATTTGTTGTGACCACCGCTATATTATTAATTATTTTCATTTATAGAATTGTATCCTTGCTCATGAGGAATATAAAAATGGCTCCAAGTAAATATAATTGCCACTGTTTTATTGCCTTTTTTGAAAAAATTAATGTATGCAACAAATGGCTGCTATGAATGGCAGACAAATTAATGCCAAACATGTTAAACTTGATATCCATTGAAACTTAGCAGACATATAATTTATGGCTGTTAACGCCTTGAAATATACAATTATACAAATCAGACATATTGTTACAATTTGCTTGATTTTCTAAAGGTTAAATATTCACTTTTGTAATTTTTTTTAAGTTTTTCTTGATAATTTGGGGGAAAAATCTGTTACAATTGTTAATAAATATAAAGTTCTTGTACATTTTTAGCTTTTAAAGATTTAGTTCACGCACCAATCAAATAGATATGATTTAACTGACTCATCAATTCTTCAATTTCAAAGCACTTAATAAGAAAAACATTACATACCATAGAACATATAAAAAATATTGGTATTAAATTTTATTCGTATTTGAAATGAAAAAACAAAATTTAATTGTTACAAATAATTCTATGAAACGATAAAAAATATTGTGAAAAAACAGCATGCAATGAAAGAAAAAATAAAAAAAAACTAACTCGTTGGTGTGCGAAGTCACGTTCTTTGAACAATAGTACATGTACTCTGACCAGAGCTTTAGCAAACTTTGTTTTGATGCACTTCAATCTGAAAAATATGTCAAATTATATTTAAATTTTTTTTAATTATTATTGTATATAAAATCTTATTTTTAAGAAATAAAAAAAATACAAAAGCTATTCGGCACTTCCATAATATTATATTCAGGGTAGGAATTACTTCAAGAAAGAAGAATTTTGTACAAACTTCCGTGTACTTTAAATTCTCTTGTCTTTTCTCATCGCAATTGTCACCATGAAATAGGCATTAGTTTTTTATAAAAGAAATTGCAAAAAAAGAAGAATTTAAATTGCAGAGAGAAACTTTCATATTGTAGACTAAGACATACATTATTATTATATTCATGAATCCAAAAATGCAAAGTTGCTCAAACAAATTTTCAATATTATTTGTTAAAAAACTCAACAATTTCAATTTTTATTTAAATAAAGAAAAAATCAAGTTGAAATCAAAAGCACTTTGTAGGTTCCAGTTTTAATACTAGGAATTTTTAGAGTAAGAAAACGTTATTATTTGTCAAAATTTCTTAATCTGAATTAAAAAATGTCATAATATAACTTTAAATTATATAAGAGAATATATTGATATACATATATTGATTTTTGATTTCATAAATTATAAAACAAAACACCGAACTCTTTTATCTGTTATAAATAACTTCTTTTTATATATCGGAATGTGATATATTAAATTTATATTAGTCAAGCAAACAAACAATTTTCTACAAACATCAAATTATTTATAAGTGCTCAAAAACGATTTTTAGTTCTATGATTTGTAGTTTTGAATCAACTTTTTAACATAAGAAATTATTAAAAATAAATTGTTATTTCAATAGTGTTTATAAATTGCATCATCAGTACAAGAAAAATAATAAAAGTCGCCTTAATATTGCTCATATCGAAATATACATGAAGAAGAAAATGAGTATAAGGTGTAATACTTCTTAAAGTAAAGCACACAATTAAGTTAGTTTTAGGACGTTAGGCGGAACCTTTACGCAAAACAAATCCCGAATTCGCATTCCTATGAGTACTTTTTACGACTCCAGTCTTATTAGAGATACTACAGACTTTGAGTCGTCATAACTCAAATTTTTAATGGACTTTGATGTCTTTCGTATCGGCAAGCTAAAAACTAAAATGCGAAATCAATGAATCTTAGGTAATCGTACAAAGCCATTATGAACGATAATAGATGTTTAAGTGGCAAGTAAAATTATTTGCATATCGCTGAAAAGTTTACAACCAAAAGAAGATACAAAATGACAAATGATTTGTTAAATTCTTTAGCCGTCTTAAAATTAAACTTATTATTAAATATTTGTGGATAAAGTGTCCCAGTATTCGCTATGCGATATTTTACATTTTGCTAAATGAATACTTCATTTGCCTGAATTCACTTAAAAGTCTTTATCTAATTTCTTCAAGCCTTAGGTAATTTTTTTATATATAAAAAAAATTTATTTTATTCAAACTCTGATATTTCACCACTTCTTTAAGTGGCTTCCTCAGGGATATATAAAATTGTGTAAGAAGTTATTTCACAATAAACAAAATAAATGTGTAATGTTGGGAAAAATAAAAAATAAATTAAAAAGAGTTCTTATTTTTTAATTTAGTAATTAAACAAAAGAGGCAGACCTCAAGCCGAACAACTAACTTCTTAATTCATAATAATCAAAATAATAAAGCAAACAAATATTAAAAGAAAATTGTTTAATATTTTGGTTATTGTTAAATAATTGCTTACACAATTTTACATATCCCTGAGAAAGCCACACAAAGAAGTGGCGAAATATCAGAGTTTGAATAAAATAAATTTTGTAAACGGTTTTTATAAAATAATAGACTTAAGGTTTGAAAAAATTAGAATAATATTTATAAAAAAGGTCGAATAATAAGAATGTTAATTTCAATAAAACAATGAATTTCAAGTCGATAGATTAAATTAACTTCCAGGAATTTAGGAATTCCCGGGAATGCGATTTCTAATTCCCCTTTCCTGGAAAACAAAAAAGTCCGGAAATCCTAAAAACCTATTTATAATAGAAAATGACTTCAAGCTATTCGTGACTTTAACTTAAGAGCGATTTCCTGTCTTCTAAGCACGAATATAAATAGCGCACACAATTTAGGTAATTATCTGCGATTTGGCAACACGTAAGTATACTTGCTGTAGTTGATCGATATTACGCATACGTTTTTGTGGAGTATATTCGGAAATATTTACCAAAAAAGAAACTAGTAAAACAGAAATTAAAAAATATTCCACAGATAGTTATAGATCTTATACACAATTCAAAACAAATGTGCAGCAACTGCAATTCTGCATATTGGTTTATAGGGATAATAAAATGTCAATAACACTTCGTACGATACTTACTTTAATTAATTAAAATGCTTATGAAAACATTGGTTACTCTTTAAAACAATTCACAGAAATCCTAAAAATTATTTTCTTATTAATAGTTTGTACATAAATCAATTAAAATAAGGACCTGTAAAAATAAAAATGATTCAATAGAACTGGTTGACCAAAAACACATCTCTAGTGTATTTTTTGTACGGTTTTTTTTTTGAACGCAATAGAATCAATTATATGTTTAAATGTTTTACTTAGTTATCATTTAGTTACAGCTTTACCCATAACTAAGCTCAAACTTTTCGTGCTGAAAATAACCAACTGTGAATAGCTTAAATAGGTCAGAGATCGTAAATTAACACTTATCGAAACAATTTAAACTCAAAAACTCCCTGTGTTAGAGTCAACGGGGATCAATACTGTCGTATACAAATAGACTCGTATTGGCGACCTCTTTCAAAATCTATAGGGAACTTAAAAAACGATTTTAATTCCACAGTTAAGAGTTATTTTTCAACGGAAAAATAAGAAATCAGATGAAACTCTTTTAAGCAGTTTTATTTTTTACCGCTAAAATAAAACGCATTTTGTTCATTTTTTTAAGGAGTTTCATTTTTTCCGTCTAAAATAAAACTCATTTTGTTAATTTTCTTATTTTTACAGTCTCTTTTTTACTGCGTCTATCCGATATAATGTGTGCCGGCATATATGTATAATATAATTTTTTTCAAAAAATTTACGATTAGAAACAACAGAATTGTGACCCAAAGCCGTTTTGTGTAGACATTTTTTTCGAATTTATTACTTCAGCTACTTACTAAAATGCATAATAAGAACATCTTTTTTTTAATTGCTTTCAACTGAAATGCAATGTGATTATATTGGGAGTCAATTTACATAAACTGAGTTCTATTTTCGGACGGGAAAAATAAAACTCCTTAAATGAGTTTTATTTTATGACAAGAAAATAAAACTCTATTTTTAAGAGTTTCATTCCACCTTGTTTTTTTACGTTGAAATAAACTATTTTAGATGGTTTTTTAAATTTTCAAAATAACTGACATAAAATAATTTTTGGTATATGCAAACTGTTATTTACGGTCCCTGAAATAGGTACTTAGTTTTACAAAATACAAATAAAAATTTAATTGAAGTTATTAAACCACAAATTCTTAAAAAATATCAATTATACATTGTGGCACAGTGTTTGAATATTATATACTAAATTTATATCGATGCGTTTCTTGCGTTCAAAGCCACACGTGTTCTCCAGATAGCAAAGTTATACGATGGCCGTGAGGAATTTATTCGACCTACATGCAAAAAAAAAATTGTCTTGTGTTGCACAATTCAACTTACATTATACAAATGATTTTGCTTAAAATAATACATAAATCTCATTCATCAAGTATTGCGACTGTTGATAGTCTAAACAAAGTTCACTGTTTTCGACAGAATTTTTTTTTCAAAGATAAGGAAAATCCCTAGTTTAATTCTCTAAAATTATTATTTTTTATATAGAACAAATGGCATATTGAGCTTTCTGTTGTATCACTAAGCATACCTAATTTAATTATCTTAATTGAACATAATTCAATGTGGGTTTGTGCTTAAAAAATTATCTATAAAACTAATTTCAGCATAAAATCAACTTAATTTATTATAAGGTCAACAAAAATAAAATATATACGTATTATATATTGTTGTTTTATGCAAATACTTTTGACAACAAAAACGTGATTGTGCATATTAAAGCAGTTTTTAATTCCAAGGAAACTTACTTTTAATTTATGTGCATATGCATTTGAGTTGTTATATCCTTTGTATCGCGAGAAAATATTATTTTTTAACTTTGGGTCGGTTGACATGCAAAACTGCATCATATATTGCCACACCCAAACATGTTAGGGCCTTTTGATTTCTTTGCGGCAAAAATCATTAAATAATTCATACATATTTATATGTTCAAAATATAACAATGATAATTTTAAAGAAAACTATATGCATATGCTATGAAATTAAATTCATTGAAAACAGATTTACATAATAAAATCAAAAATATCTGTGTAACCGAGGAGTATTAACCAGGTGACAGCATTACGGCAGCAGATTTCATTGTCTTGCTTATGTTTTCGATTTTGAATTTCAAAAAGGGTGCCATTATATTTTTCTGTATTTATTTTCTGTAGATGCTTTTGACAGGACCAACATAAAAAATACCTGTTGTTCTTCTATTGCTGTAATTGCTGTACTGATTAATACGCCTTGTGTGCAACATTTTTTTAATTTGTCATTATTAAATTATTATTTCAATGACCCTTTCTGCATATTTCACTTAGTTCAGAGTTAAATTCTGTTTAGCAAATAATAATGATGAAAACATCACATACATACATATAAATAAGTGCCGTAACAAAAATGTTGTTAAAGTTCAAATGTAATAAATTTCTCGCACAATTGGCAAAACTTTGTTTGCTGGCATGCTATCGATGTGATTATTGAACAAAAAAGGTCAAAACTTGTTAATTTATGAATCTGTGCAAGATTTTTGTTGAGATATATTTTATTTGCATGTGTTTATGTAACTCAGAGGCGTTTATATATACTCGAATCCCTGCCTGCCAAAGTTTAAATGACAAAAAAAAAACAAACATAATAAATGTTTGTGGTTTAAAAATAACTAGGTCTCCTGCACTTTTCAATTGAATAAAAAATATGTTAAACAGAAATAGGTTAAATAAATGTGCGATTATATGATGCGATTAAACTCTTGTTTAAAGTATAGATTTATGTTAATGAAGTTTATTTATTTTAGATCTGCTGATTTGTTTCACAAGCTCTTAAGAATACTACAATAAACTCAGAAAAAGCTTTGATGGCTAAGTAATGAATTAAAATGCTAGCAAACATTAAGATAAATTCATAACAAGTGGTCTCGACAGCTCAGCTGATTATTTTTTGCTCCTTCCATCTCTTTGCATTTTGATCTGTTTTGTTTGTCAAAATTTGTTTATGTTTCATTTATATATAATGTTTAACTTTGATTTTGACAACGAAAGCAGGTATATTTTTAAAGGGAATTGAAGCGAGTCTACCTGTTATGAAATCGACTTGGCAAACATATGGAATAAATACTTTTCACCACTTTTAATTTTTCGTTTTAGCTCATGCCTTCAACATGGCAATGTTATTGGAAGCAAGTACTTAGCAGCTCGACTTACTAATTTCAATACTTAGAAGTCATTAAAGACACAAAACACAATCAAAATTAAGTAAGTGATGCCAGTATTGAACTCGTCCTCTTGAATGGGTTGTTGAACTTCATATTAAATATTTTACTTACTGGTCTATCGCACAACAAGTTAAATACGCAGTAGAATCATGTTTTTACGAGCACACATACAATATAAAAAACACATGCTACGACAGGAGATGAACTACCGCTCATCTGCTTCATAAACGCAAGTTCTGCTAATACACCACTCAGAGTGTAATTCATTTCTTACATTCTGGTAAGTTGTTATATAGCTAGTGTAAAGTTATATAATTACATCAGTATTCATTAAATAAGCGAAGTTACCGCAACTACAGATGGATTCGTGAGGAAGTTTTTGCCCACGCTCGTGCATACTCATGATAAAGACAAATTTACTCATGCTCGCTCATGCACGATCTTATATTTTTGACTCATGTTCATGCACGTTCACTTGAGTGAAAAAAAATTGACTCAAAAAATATAAAATAATAACAATCACGCAAAAAATCTACTCATGCAGGTTTTCTCTCATAACTCACTCTAATCATGTGAGAGGTTCTATTTCTACTCTCAACAGATAAAATGTATTCATCATTATTATGACTGCTGAAATTACAAAATCCGCAGACAAATATTTAACAAAACTCGAGTCATAACCTAATCCCCCTTTTCGTAAAATCTTAAACTTTGCTGGACATATCCTTTTAAAAAATAAGGACACCAGGGCTCTAATACGCAACACTCTGTTACTTAGTTTATGTCAAACACTGGTTGGCCCCAATTATTTTATCTAGACTTTAGATTTGAATACTTATTGCTAGTTCCCAACAGCTTTTTAAATGCTGGAGTTCTCAAATAACAAACCCTAAAAAAGTTCAGTTAAATTGAAAATCTCCTCGTTTTTAAGTTGGTTAAGAAGCATTCATTATTTAGTATATTAAAATGATTATTTAGTGATTTTATCTATGTAAACAAATAAATGCCCAACGTGAAGGCTTTGTTGAAAGTTGACCCCAAATCCATATGTATTTCCAATTTGTTTCTTTTATGGCGTTTTGCTAAGTATACATCTTTCACATTACAATTCAACATTTTTCATTGACATATTTTTGTCTCTTTTTACTATCTGACATAACTCGTTACATACATATCTTTTGTTTAGCAATCAATGAACAGATAACGCACAAATGGTCAGGAATCTAAATGACGTATGCAGAGAAAAAAAGATACCACAAATCAAATGTTTTGGCTAAAAAAAGTCTAAATAAACCTACTAAAGTATTTGGATGAGATTAATGCCACAACCCAAAAAAAATTTTTTTAAAAATTTCAGTTTAAAAGATTCATACAAACGTGTTTTGTGAGCATGTGTTGGAACTGACAAAACCACAATCTTGTTGTTTCAGTATTAGAAATACAAAAACCAAGTACAATTTAACAAATAGAAGTTACTTTAGTTACCGCAAAAAAAATCAATTTAAATGACTCTTGACAGTGAGTTAAAAACTACTATTTAAAATTTTTCATCATGTACAGTAACATCTGGCAAATTAAATTCTAATTTAGTTTAACCAGTTATTCGAACAACAATAATTATGTAGTTTTCGTGTGCTACCGCGTAGCTGCTTGATTGTCGATCATATTTAAGTTGTTTGCGCTTAAGTTCTTAATTTTGAATATTCTTTGCAGGGCTATAATATTTTTCGGGATAGTATAAACCAATTTCGATTTGGTTTTCCATAAAACAGCCTAACTGTAATATATTTTCAAATAATCTTTCGCCAAAACTCCAAATGCAATAGCTGAACGTCCGCTTACCATACATGAGTTCAACTCCTGGCAAAGTAAAGTGGATTTTTCTTAATTGTGTTAGTGTTCCTACAAATGTGTTTTTAGCGTGAATTATACTGACAAGTTACTCAATACTCACAGCAGACTTTGTATTCAATGACTTCTCAGCAATGAAATTGTTAAGCTGTTATTTGTAAACCGCTATTTGTAACTGCTTGCCTCCAATGACATCGCCAAATCAAAGCAATGCGTTAAAGCGCCATAGTAGAAGCAGTAAAATGAAAATAATATGTTGCTTAGCATTTTAACTCATTACTTTGCGATCAAAGTTTTTGCTGTATTCGTATGTGCACTCTGCCAATAAAATGCATTGCTGTCCTGTGTTCATATTTATCATTCAAATTTTGAAACATTCATCGCAATTGGCAAAGCATTAACTATTTTCGTCATACTCTTTTTGAAGAATTTCAGCAAATCAACAATTTACCAATCATGCGATGTTGTTTGTTCTATAATTAATAACTTTGAAAACATGATGTAAGTAACGATGACATTGATCCATCATATTGTAGTTTTTAAACGTAAAAGAAATAAGAAACTCCTATTGCCAATTAAAGTTATGCAAGACTGCACTCAAACGTTTACTCGAATCAGGTTTCAAATTGACAAATTACAGTAAAGACTAGTAAAAAGCAACCAAAAATTTAATAATTTACAAATACTTCTAAATTAATTTTCTTTACGTTTAAGCATATATGATGGATTGTTTCAGTAAACCACAAATAAGGAGATGTATACAATCCTATAAATTAGTAAATTGGTTTTTGTTAATATTTAATGTTCGCGGCTTAATAAAAACACAAAGTTTGATGCTATTGCATTGAGGGTTGATTTATTACTGAACACATGACAGATAAAATTAGAAAATAAAAGATTATAAAAGCATAGTTGTGTTGTATAGAAGGAAGTCAAACTATCATTGTGTTGCCATACTTTTAACAGTTTTCAAAATAGAAAGCTCATTAAAAAAAAGTTTAATGTGGTATTTAAAAAACGCACGCTTACCGCACACATTTTTCTTAGTGCTTTCAAATTAGAGATAGGCCTGTGTTATGAGGACTCCCAAAATATGTCTGAGGTTTAGCCATACCCTTGCAGTACACATTTTTTTACACAACCATAAGTTCACTAATAAAACCATATTGATTTGAAAGCATACAAAATTTAATACTTTATACAATAAAAGACAACCTTTGCTTAGAAAATGGGTGCTAGCAAGATTTCAAGGAAAATGCGGTTGTGTGTCATGTTAATTTATATTTTGCTTTTGGAAAATACATTCTGCATTTCTTTATAAAATGGCGGTAAAGTTTACCTGAAAGTGTACAAAATAATCTGCAAAATTGCAAGGACAATCGCAGTAAAATCAAGAATCAAAATCTAAAATTATTGAAGCAGAACATTTTTGAAACGCTGTCCAAAAATATTATTCCGCGTGAACTGGATGATATTTGGTGGGATCCAGTTTTTTTCGTCAAAGACTTCAACATTTTCTAGAAAAGATTTTTGTTTATTTTTTAATTCTATTTTCCATCCTCAATTTTTAATTTTGAGTTTCGCGTGAAAGGGCATAATCAGGTATATTTTGTGCAACCATATATTGTGAGTAAAAAAGTATTTTGAGAATACAGTTTCCTTTATATTTACAGCAAAAATATTTTCTTATTGTGAACTTCAGTAACATACCAACATTTATTTAAGAATTGCATCATGTAGGTTTTCAAAATAAGAGATTATTACATACATAAATGTACACTAAGAGAAAAATCACAATTTGAATTCAAAACATATCGTTGTTGAAATGAAAATATTTCAATTTTGAGCATTTCAACTTTAATTTGAGGTAGCACAACTAAGAAAACCCACATGAAATCAATGAAGTACAACCATAAAATTTACATTTGACACAGAAACAAAAAAGTATTTTCATAAATTTAAAACATCCAACATTGAATTAAAAAGAAACAACATGAAATTCTCAGACATTTTATTTTACATATATCAACATCTTTTCCATTGAGCAGGAACTATAATTTAAAAACGCATGCGCTTACATTTCAAACCTGCGCCTTTGAATTAAATAATGAAGTAATGCTATCAAGAAATCGGCAGCATTTTCATAATAACGTGCGTTGTGCAAATAAATTTTAATACGAAGCAATATGAAATTAACGCTGTTGCGTGCTTAAAATAACAATGCAATTTTTTAATTCATGGTTTGTAATATTATAATGAGTAATAAATATATATTAAAATATATATTGCTAATTTGTAAAGGATATATTAAAATAAAGGTTCAAAGGGAAAATCTGCTTAGATTTTTATAAAGAGTGCAACATACTGACAGACAATAAACATGACGATATTATAAACATTATAAAAATAAACATTATAAAAAAATAATAAAAAATAAAACCAAATAATTTCCTTGGCATTTGTGAGATTTTTCCTAGTGTGGTGGCTGCAAAGGTAAACCATTTCTTTGCACACCGGCACAAATGAATAATATTTATTTAACTAAATTTACTCTATTAAGATTATTAGTATTTTATCCCGTGCCAATATATTAGGAAGGCAGAAAAACAAATTGTTGATATGTGCTAATCAATATTTACGTCCTCAATATATATTCTGTTGAAGATTTCGATGGGTATAGAATGATTCGTTTTTAAGAATGGAGTATCAGCGATTTGCAGCAAGTTCATGTCATGGTCCCAAGCAACCAGTGGTACAAAAAACGAGTTTAAGGTTTTCAATGTATTCACACCTTAGATATTTGATTGAAACCTCTACACAGTATAAAGAATATTTGTTATTAACCCATTTAGGCTTAGTTTTTTTTTTGCAATTTTTAACGAATTTCAATACTCAAAGCATTTGTTGGCAAAGAATCACACTTCGTTTTAGAAATTAAAAAAAACTGGAGACAAAATTATTTTTAGCTTTCAAACGGAAGAAGCCAGTGAAGTGAAATAAAATACGTTAGAAGAAAACAGAATTATTTTAAAAAATCTGAAAGTTCTTTTTTATAAGACACCCGTAGAGTGAAAAATAGTACAATAACAGGAAATTTAAGTTGCCAATAGGCATTAATTAATTAACTCATTAAAAATTTAGCATAGTATATATATTCTGAAATATTGAATTCTTAACAAGAAGCCCGAGAACAAATTAATAATCATTAATTTTCCACTTGGTTCACCTTATCAGGCGCATGTATATCATGTTTTCTTAAATTTTTCAATAACCAAAATATTATACATTATAATTTAAATATTCTGATTAAGAGTGAAAAGGCTTTCTTTCTTATCTGAAAACGAAATATACCACACATTTCATAACTTTCTATATATTAAAACATTAATAACAAGTGCTGTTTGTGAATGCAATGCAATGCAATTCTTAATTTTCTTTGCACACAAAATGCATTTATACTGGTACTCAACAACACAAAACCGATATAAAAAGCTGTACAATTTGTGTATTTTTCATATGACATTCCCTCATACTTGACACATTTAATTCTTTTTAGTTCTTGGAAAAAAACACAACAAAAGATGAAAAAAGTGCACATAAAAATAAGACTAAATTGATTCATGGCAGTTGTTTTATAACTATAGCTGGTTGCTTTCTTTCCTTAACTACAACTTATATAAGTGCATACTTTATAGTTTCAACATAAACTGTTTTTCCATATTTTTTTAATTTCTTCAAAAGGCACAACTTTTTATTTTAGTTTTTTTTCTGTCAGAATTTTGCATAACAAAATTCAAAGCAATTTTTTCAACCTCTTAACCAGTAAAAAATAAATGATGAAAGCATTTATGGTTAATAAAAGTTTCTCAACATTTTATACCTTTGAACCATTCGTTAAATTTTATATTTAATAATTTTAAAATTTTATTATATGAAATTTTCATAATTCTATTTAAGGTTATTAAATTTTAAAAGCAAAAATTGTAATTTCTATAAGACAAATCAATTCATTTAGAGAAAATATTTTTAAAGGATGCTCAAAAAGCCATAGAAGTCACGAGATATTTTATATTTAGCTCACATTTATCTACTCACAATTAAGTTTTGTGAGTATGAACATAATAGGTATATTTTTGATACATTTACGTTTATGAGTTTCCAAAAGAAAAGGTTTTTTTTCTTTCGCTATTCAACATATTTAAATTTTTTGTTTTCCACTAGACGTCTAGGAAAATTCAAGTTATGCCGTTTTATTTTCTAAAAAAAATGTAACATTTCTTTTACTTTTTACAAAAAAAAATTGCTATTCAAAGTTTTCTTAGCGAGCAATTTCGCTTCGTTAGTGATGATGCAATAATTTCTAATAAACTCACTATTTCAAAAAATCATCATATTGCAAATTTTCAAAAAAAAAAAGCAAAAAAATGTTACACTTTTTTTTAGAAAAGAAAACTCCATTACTTAGCCCATTTTCTCATTTTTCGCTCTAGTTTTATAGAATTTTTTTAAGATTCATGATCTTCACAAAATTACCTTGTCTATAAGCATAATTTTATTGCAGTTTGCTCCAGGATAATTAGAGGACATTGCAAATAATTCCAAAGTTTAATTTTTTTGTTTTATGAAATTTTAACCATTGAACCTTTTTTGCCAACAAAAATTAAAATCCAATGAACAGCTTGTGAAATATTTGTAAAGGAATAATAAATTTATTCCTAATGAATCGTTAATTTATAAATCGTATTTCAACAAATAACCTAAATAATTTTGCCTTTATTGTATTAAAAATTGTCTAAAAACTAACATTGAATGTCTTATATATTTAATTTGGAAATACATATCTATCTGGAACAATTGCTAGCACAACTCAAATCAGAGTGCTCGAATTAGGTTTACCAATTCAGTGCCCTGACCAGGTCAAATGCAAATTATCATGAAAAATTTAAACGTAACATTGGGCGCATTCACAAAACGTAGCTGTTGGTTCAGCTCAATAGCTGTGAAGCTGTTACCAACTGTTGAGCCCAACAGTTACGACTTAGAAACAAACGGCTTGGTAACTAATTGGAAAATGAACAGCTGACTAATGTAAGCAATTGAAAAGAAATCAAAATAGTGCAAAAGAGTGCCAGGAATTTTCATTTTTTATTTTAAAATCTGCACCCCAAATTAGATGTTCACAATATACTCGTAAAAATGCACAACAATACAATGCAATAAAATGATAAACCTGCGCCGATAGTATTTATATTTCAACGCTAAGCCGCCACTGTGTCCAAAAAATCGTTAAACCGTATATTGAACTAATTATGTGATTAATGTAAATAGACATCATAGTAAACCTGCGTATATTTCATGAAATTACTATTTTAATTTTATTTCTTTATTTTTGATACTTTATCGCATTTGTAACGCAAAATTTAACATATTAATTTGCAGCTGCCACTTAATAAAACGGCATTGCATTGGAGTATAAAAGCATGACTCTCTTCGATTTTTTTCAACGTTTATTTAGCAAATATTTTTTTTTCTAATATTTAAGACTATAAATAAACAAACCATAGATAACTACATTCTTTTGTATTTGCACTAAAATCTGTCAAAATGGCATCCCAGTGATAGCTCTACGTTAACCCCATCTTCATTAAAGGACAGCAAATGTTTGTTTTGGATATGTCTATCTCTTTTATTTGAACGGGTTAACTTTGTTTACATTTTTGTGTTAAATTTTCACAAAATTGGCGGAAAAAAATTGGAAATTCTGATTTCGGCGGACTTTTTGATAGAATTTTCCAATTTTTTTGCGCCAATTGTTCATAAACAAATACTGAAAAAGTTGAAGTGTGTGTAGAAGTTTGTGTTGTTTGTCTCTAGTACAAACGAAGTGAAGAAAATCTAACAAGAAGCAGCCAACATGTAATTTTTTTTTTGTTTGCTTTAAATAAATATTAATAATTTTTTAATTTCTTTACAGGAGTCGCAAATGCATTATGGGCTGTCCAAAAGAGGAGAACCTGCACCGTTTCCCCAGAAATCCGACAAGGTAAGTTATTGATTAAGAAGTGCAAAAACAAGTGACAAATTAAAACAGGAAATTTTTGAAAATTTTTTGGTTTTGAATGGAATACATTCTGTCCAAAATCAATAATTGTGTGCTTCCTGTTTTAATTCCAATTGGTAAAATTAGCTTAACCAATTGGAACGTGTTTAATAAAAGTGTATTTTTATGGGGTGGCTTTTATTCCGGCAGACAGACCATCATTGTTAAGCGGAATCAATGATGGCACGGTGCCGGCCGGAAAGCAAAGCTAGTGTTTGGTGTGCTGCTGTAACACTACCCGACATGATTAAAAGAAAATACACAGTGTTAAAATAATTATTAGTGAGTGTTTGTGTTTAGTTTGTGTTAATTTAATTTTGGCCAATAAGATAGTTTGATGATAGTTGATGATTATTCTTCAACTAATACGGCCTAACTTTGTTTGAAATAACTTTTAACATGTTTCATCAAATTGAATTTTTGTTTGCTGGGATGGCATCAAGGATAAACCGAAAGTGAACACTCAATAACCATTTTCAGTTCACATAAATCCAGGAGTAAGTGTAGCGAATAAACATAATGTATGCTTTTACATTTATAGCTTCTCCTTACTCAAGACCATTATGCGTGGTGACTAACCGCATCCTACAAGAGGTGATGCTGTTAATAGCAAAACATAATGGATCTAGACGAGACAATGTCGAAAAAAAATCATATTTATTTAATAAAAGTTAAAAATACACAATTTATTAAATAAATATAATATAACCATAAAGATTTTAAACATATCAATATTAATTCCATTATTAAATATAATTACAGCATATCAAATCATTGTGAGAGTCTGCACTGCCTGCGACCACTGGTGTTTATTGCAAACAAACTTTTTATTAATTTTCTTTGTTTACATTTTTTATACAATTAAGGTAATGTATATTTGTTGCCACTCACTCATTGTTTTTGAGAATGCCATATATATTTTTACTCTTCACAATATGGGGTTAACCTCTCATGATATGGCCATTTTCCAAATGTCAAAGTTGCTATATCTGGTTAGTAGTCTGTGAAACAAACAGTATATTGCATAATATAATATAGTGCGTACACTGTCCCGTGCTCGAGCACTCTAGTACATTTATATTTTGAAAATCTTATACTATAAAAATTAAAAAGAAAAGTTAATAGGGATAAAAGAAAAAGAATAATTAGCTGCCATATTGGTCTAGCCACCAGTATCTATTAGTATTTAAATTCGGCAACATATTCTTGTCCCTCGCATAGAGGCTTGTGTCATATCTTTTATTAATATCCGTAAGTTGCTTGCTATTTATGGCTTTAACATTGGCTCGCCTATAAATGTGATATAACACCGGAATGCCGAGATAATTTTGAATATAACCTTGACTATCTAAGTATAAAAATGCTTCCGGTGGCACATACCCATTTTTGCGAGTTTCCTCAACGTATTCTTCATTGACATGGTAGGGTGCCATAACAAGATTATTAGCCTTACATTCAAAAGTCTTTAAAATATGATTTCTTATTAAGTGAATTATGAAATTATCTATTCTACTTATTTTTGAAGCATCATACAGCCTCTTGTTGGAAATGTATTTCTTAAAGTTGCTAATAGATGATCTATAGAGGGAAGTGCATGCTCTTAGACATTTCCGTTCGAAAACTCTCATTTTCTTCATATATGATGGCGCAATATTGTACCAAATTTGGCAGCCATAAGTTAGTATGGGTCTAATTAAAGATTGGTATAAGATTATTTTAACACAAGGGCATATTTATTTGGAATAAAATAGTTTCTTGTGAATAAAAAATGCTTTTCTTGCCTTTATAATTTGTAAATCTATATGTTTGTTGAAATACAGAAATTTATCAAGGCGAATGCCTAAATATTTCACCACCTGTTTGTTTCCTATATTAATATTAGGTCCTGCTTCAACTACAAACTCTTTCCAGTGCTTTCTTATATTATAATTACACTTTCCGACAGGAGGACGAAATAGGATGGTCTCGCATTTGTCGATATTTATTTTCATTTTCCAGTCCTTGGAGTATTTTTCTATAACGTAAAACAAGTGTTCTAATTTTCCTTTAATTTGTTTTTATGTTGTCGTCTAAATGAAAAATTATTATATTATCAGCAAATGCTACAATGTTATTATTAAATTGTTTTAGCAGATCCAAAAGAAATAAATTGAAAAGTAGTGGAGCGGTAACTGTTCCTTGTTGAAGGCCATTTCCTAAAGTGAATTTTTTCTTACTTATTTGATTATTAATAGATATAAGAAAGTTTTTGTTGTTAAGCATGTTATGTATCAAAATAATCTGCTGGAAGGGCATTTCATATTTTATAAGCTTATATATTAATCCCAGAATCCATATATTGTGAAATGCTTTTTCAAAATCTATCAGACAAGCGCCAGTATATAGAGATTTGTTCCAATTCCAATTAATATTTGACACTAAAAGATGAGCCGCATGAATAGTGGAATGCTGAAATTTAAAACCGAACTGTCGGTCATCAACTAACTTTTTATTTTCGCAATATTTCGTTCAATTGTTGTAATGACTCTCTCGATCAGCTGTGGAGGCTAAACACAACATGTAGCAAACAAAATTTATTATGGAAAAAATAGCAGCAAATACTCAACTGTTGTGTGGAGCAGAACTGCTCAACTCTGCGTTTCTAAGACAATCCCTGAACTGTTGCGCAATATCTACGTCCTATGAACGCAACCATATTAAAAGAAAGCAGATGCTTCTTAGAAAGTTTCTTTTCATCTCAATTAAATATATTTTAATAATAGTTAGACATCATTTTTTCTTTCAAAATATAAAAAGGTACATGATACATTGTGTAATCAAAATTTTACAAAATAAAATATCTGGTATTGCTTTTTTTAGTTGTACTTTGTGTCATTTTTGTTAACGACCATTTTTGTCAGGCCAACGATATTTTAGAATTTTAGAATTTGTTTTTTTACGAAAGAAAGAATTTTTTCGACATCGTGAGCCAGGAAGTTAAAACAATCAGTTGTTGGGATATGTTTGCATTAAATGTTTACCATTGTTCAATATATTATTTGCAATCAGTTTCGTTTTAACATTTTGTTTATTGAATTCTTTAAATAATAGATATTATAAACTACTATTCTCGCTAAACTTGTTCAATGATAAGAAACAAGAGCGCCTCTAACTTATTTCTGTTTTTAACGGAGTTTATAAACGGAGTTTATTAAAGAGGCTGAATAAAATTGACTCTGCCAAATTTGCATAAGTACCTATTAAAGAGCTGCATGAATTGAATCACAGCTATTACAAAAGTGAATGCACAGTAAATGCACAATGAATACACAGTAAATTTTTGCTTCATTCTGCGGTGGTATTCATACCACAACACCCGTGAAATAAACAAACGAAAAAAAGAAAGAAAGAAGAGATTTATAAAACATGAATCCATAACTGCGTACACAGCAAAGTAATGAAAGTACAACGTTGAACAGCAACAAAAAATTTAAATATTGAAAGTATTGTTAGTACCGAAGTCTCTTTTATCTTCGTCAATATTTTATTTCTCCATAATAAGTATATATTAGTTTTTTAATAAGATCCTGCTTACATATTACGTAAGGTATTCAGTAAAATTCGTTATAGAATTGAGAATTAAAAATCATTTTAATTACATTACCAAGGTGGAGTGGGTCTAGAACGCTAACAATAAAGTAAAATAAAATGTGAAGAGCCTCTAACGAGTCTACTGCAACCTAAAATTTTATAATGGATTGTATGTTTCCACAACTTATATTAATTGTAAAAAATGATTTTTGGATGTTTTACATACATAAATTTTGTTTAAAAAAACTACTCCCTAAAAGGTTGTACATTAAGTACATTAAAAACCGTGGGTGTAATTAAAACATACTCTTAGTTTTTTGCCACTATCTATATACATCCCCTTATTATAGAAACCATAAACAATTTTGTTTAAAAATAATCCCAACGGTAACACGACCACTTTCTAAGACTTAGGAAAAGTAACAATTAGAATCCATTGTGTTCATACAGGGTACCGCATTACATTCATTGTTTTTCTCATTCACTGAGCTGTCACAAAATTTTGCCATATATGAACATGTCGGATGACTACACATATATTTAATTGATCCATTCAAGTATACATAATAAAGCAGTGCATGAAACTTAATAATGATGATCATGAAATCATCATTATTATTTTTTTATTCCTTTCGTTTGTATTCAATACAGATATGTAACTATGAAAACAGAACAATCAACGCTCAATAAGTAAGAGCCAAGTGTAATGAGGTTTGTGTGTTCATTTATACAAGACCTTGCTAATACTTATAAATGTGAAACAGAAGATGTCATGAATAAATATCAGAAAAGTTCATGCCAAAACAATATAGTTTTAAAGATTAATGTCGCCAGTTGTAGGAAAAAGGAAAATCATTTAATAAATACTCAAAACATACGAAAGGAATTAAATCGCAAAAAATATGGTAAAAAACTTTAAAAAATTTAAAGTTCAAAGATTTCATTAATGATTTCATTTGGTAAAATATCTAATTTAGATAAAATGTTTATTCTATAGTATCTCTCGCTATCACTAAATGTTTTTATAATAGTTAATGTGCATATAATTATTGCAATGTTATCAATATTTGTATAAGTTATATAAGTTCTTAATATATTACTAATAGCTGGACAGTGTACTACAGTAGTTTTAATTTCCCTGCCTATTGTTTGAGCGCTCTTTTGATTTAAATGCCTAAAACTATTAATTTCTGTCGCTATTCCTTAAAATCCCATAAAAATTCGTTTTTTTATTCATTTTTGTGCCTGCACTTTTAGGAAAAATGTCTTAAATTCGATTTCACGAAACTGGTAACTATTGCTATTGCGTATTGATAGGAAAATGTGAGATGAGAGAAAGAACTGCGCAATAAAAATTGTTTCAATGAACAATCTCTTTGTCCTAACGAAGTGAAACAAAATGTTCTCACTCATGAATAAAGCAACAGTATGTTTGGTAATCTGATTTTTATTCGATACAGAATTTTAGTCAAAGAATAAATGAATGTGTTCATTGATGATCACGTTCATGCAAGTCTGTAATACATAAGGAATGAATTCACAATTTTGCATTTAAATCCGATTCATGCAGGTCTCTAGAATGTTCGCATATTCCGGCATTCTATAGTGGATTGTTATTGTAAATCGTATAGCCTTTCTAAGCTTGTTAAAACAAAATAGAGAAAATAATTACTGAAATATTGTTTATTATAACAGCATGGAAATACAATTCAACATTGTACTGGTACACAAACAGAATTTTCTATATAAATAACCTGAGTTGAACGACGCGTCGTCGGTTTTAGATATTTGGTAATATTTAATTCTCTGCATATTGTAGAGGGTCTTCCAATAAGAGATTTAATTTTGATACGTAAAAAATAGGTATCTTTAAAGAAAAATCATCGAGGGGATCTGCTATTAATAATGGAATATAATATCAGTCGAATAGCTGCCATATTCCTTTCATATCGCTTGCAGGGCCGTATTATTTTCATAAAATTTTCCATCACCAATTTGTACATTTGTATGGCTTCGATAATTTCACGAATTCCACTTTGAAGTCTTGAGTCGACTGGTTCTCGTAGCCACAAAGAAAAAAGTCTCTAGGTGTTTTCTCAAAAGATATCGGTGGTGTAATTGTGGTCGCCTCTTCGAGAAATCACATGGCCATGAAACTTTTTACGCAAAGAGCGCGTAACGATACGTGTGTGGCACGTAGCATCGTCTTGTTGAAAATAAACCTGCTCCACATCAATGCCTTCAACTTCCGGACATAGCAAAGCATTTATCCACGTTTGGTAGGACAATTCATTTACCATAACCGTTGCCGCATCCTTTTTTCAAAAAATTAAAGTGAAATGACCCTACCAAAAACCTCACCAAACAGACCCCCGTTGAGAAACAAGACTCTATTTCAACAACAGCTCTTGCATTTGGCGAGCCGCAAACGCGACATTTCGGCTTCCTAACGTATCCTTCGAGCCTATTTACACGGCCTCATCACTCAAAATGATTTTTCGATGAAACTCCGGAACATTATAATGCATTTCAAGGGGCCAATCAGCAAAAACGTTGTTATTGACAGTCGGTATATATGTATGTGGTTTTAGTTTAATGCAGCTCTAGAAGTCTTAATACTTAAGTTTTTATGTAATATACGGTGTCGTACGGGTTGTGGAATGCCCTATTCCAAATATCGACAAGAAGTGGACAAACCGGGAGTTTACTCTATACTATGGGCTACAACAGAAATAATCTCTATTGTTTCTGAGCGACGTGTACGAGCTAGATTGTTCACGTCACTAAAAGCTTAATTTTCGCACCAGTTGCCCAAAAAGTGCTTCAGTTTTGCGAACTGTGACCGCGAATTTTCCCGAATTTTCCCGTTTTTTATGCGTATATCGTTAAAATTTTTTAATTGTGTATTTTTCACTTGTCATCTGTCAAGTAGTTACTGCTTGAGTCATGACAGCTGTTAAAATAGTGAGCTATTGAAAATAAAACGTGTTATTTGTACACCCTGCAGTATTCTTAAACTTAATTTTCAATAAAAATATAATACGATATTGTTGAAACCGCTTTGTTTTTGCTTAGTAAATTTCTTTGTGTGTATTAGTATGCTGTAATTTTGTGGAAAAAATTGTGTATTATAATTACACTTATTACACTGTGTGTTTTGAGTTACACGGTGCTTCACTGTATGACAAATCCATAAACAACTTTCGTGCTATTGGCTGAAGTAGTTAGCGCGTTGACTACAAAGCAAATAATGTCTAAGAACGTGGGTTCGAGCCCAGCTTCAGACAAGTCATAACCTGCAGCATTTTTTTAGATGTGCATTAGTATGCCATTGTATTTGTTGTTGTCGGAGTGTTTAAGTGATGAAGGCATAGCACACTGGTCACTGAACATTTCTGGCAGCAATTGATACTGGTGTATGCTAGCGCATACATCACAGCGCCCTCCTTCGTCGGTATTGTAGCAAAAATCGCCGGCGAAGTAAAATAATTAATAAAATGGCTACAACAGCTTAAAACACATTTAATGCGCCTACTTGACATCAGAGGCGCTGCAACACTGATCTAAAAACTAACACAGCGCGCAATATCAGAGTTGTAAAAATTAAGCTTTCTCACTTTCACCATCTGTCCTCTCTCACTATCCCTTTCCCAAAGAATGTAACACACCTACGGGTTGGTAGGCATACTAATTGCCTGAGTGTTACTGCTCTTTAAAACTAAAAAAAATTGCTTTTAAAAATATATCGATAACTTTCTTTATGGTCATTAAACGTTATTAATATAGAAGCCAAATATTCTCCTGGGTAAAGCTAATAATTTATTTTATGTTTATTATGCTCAAATAGCATGAATCCTACAATTTATCGTAACAAGATCAAAAAGTATTTCTGACGAACTAAATTTAAGCATCTAGAGCTTTTAATACCATAAAAGTCAACCAAAAATAGTAGTTTTAAAGTTAAAATACAGACTTTATTTTACAAATTCTCATTGTAGAGGATGTGACAGCATGTGAATATACTCTTCAGGCACTAAATAAATGTATTTAAAGTTCTCGTGAAAATTTCCGTATTCCTCTCTTAGATTGAACTAAAATCTATGAAGTAGTTTTTATGAAACACTAGATGTCTTTCCATGATACATATATTAGAAACAATTTGTCACAAGTAAAAATTTAGAAAAAAAAGTAAAAACTTGCCGAGTAGTGTTATTATTGCATTTTCGAAACCTTCAAGTTATAATTCTTCAAGAATGTTCGTAGCTGTTAATTAAAAATGCATGTGTCTTTGATTTCAAAAGTAGTGCTTTTTGTTTCAGATTTGTGTATTCATAGTGGAACTTTTATGAATTTTTCGTTACCTTGACTTGAGTGTAACGAGCATGTTATAAAAGTACTCGAATTATTTTTAGTTATAACTATTTGCTTAACTACTTTAACATGGAACAAAGCATAAACAACAGAACTACTGATTTCAAATCATAATACATGTTCAAATAAACTTAAAATTTTTTTTCTTTGATTTTGTATAAAGTTTTTTTATTAAACAGGTGACTATACTAGTATTATTTAAATTATATTTTTATTTCAAATGCCAAATACAAGTAATACTCCCCTCATTGCTGTTTGAAAACTTTTAAAACACTCGAAAAAATCGGTCGTTGAAACAACGTATTTCATGCAAAATTGATTAATTTTACCATTCATCTCAAACTATACATGATTGTTTAACTTCAAACAGAACATGAATGTTTTCTATTAGCATTTGCTCGCTGAGAAACTGCAAACAAAAGTTCTTTTATAATTTGAAAATGAAAAGGGAATTATATTCCAAGCTTTATCATGATTTAATATAATAATTTAATAGGTGTTTTAATGTATACAAAACACTGTTAGCTTCTGGATAAAATTTTTGCTCAGGACCACACACGTTCATGAAGAAAAATAACTTACGCATTGTGTTACGGGACTCACCTTCATTCACACTAAAGCGAAAGCCAAATGAGGCTTAAGAGTTAAATAAAAACAAATATTTTGACGCTGATTCGCCCAAAGATCAAATTACTGTATTGCTCTATTTATCTGTATTCATAAATATATTAGATCAGTGAAGTTCAAAAATAAAAATGAAGATGTATTGGTGAGAGATTAAGAATTAAGAAGATAAGGAAAAAAAGTTTAGATTTACAATTTTTGTCAGATATAACCAACTTATTAAATGAATGTAATTTAAATTTCAAAGAAAAAAATATATATTACACGGCCGAAATGATCTTAAATTTTTAAAAATTTCAATACTTTTTTTAACTTTAATTTTTTTCGATTGTAATTGATACGTGTGTGTTAACTATGCTTAATAAATTTCTGAAAATTTGTGTTTCTCAACGATAAATTAATAAAAGTCTTTTAAATAAAATAACAAATGCGTGTGAATTTTTTTAATCATTTGTTCTATGGGATAATCATCACTGTAGTAGATCCCCCAATGACAAATACCCCATTGTGATAAGATGTAGCAGATACTGGTGGAACTCTTGTTGACATTCCTTAGAAGCAAATTACACAAAAATTATTTAGACATAGAATACGTCCAAAAAAAGTTTTAATAACTATTGTTATTATTTCGACAAAGCAAAAGAAAGCGCAAGTTTTGCACATACAAGTGTAGCCACAAGAAAAATAGTTCCATATTCAATTTTCAATTGTTCTTTATTCACTTGATCAATAAATATTGCAATACAAAGTGAATGGTTGCGTATCCAAAATCTGTAAGCAGCATGTCTCAGTTAAATGTTCGTTCAACAAAAGCATGGAGATATTTTATTTATTTTTTATTGTATTTTAACTATTTTATATGAGAGACTATTACTGCTTAATCATCGGAGGATTTTAAGACCATCTCTAACAGCGAAATTTTTCTGGCTCGTCTGCAGAAATACCCACCATCCACTAATCTAATTTTAATCATTTGCGCATGGGTACATTTTTTATCACTTCAAAATTATTTGCAAAAGACTTTTTATCGATCAGCTAGCCCCTGAAAGTTGGATTTACCCATTTGTTTCGGATAAAATCAATATCAAAGCTACCATATGAAATATATAAATAAAAATCTATGACATATTGTGTAGAAGAAATTATAATAGACAAGTGCTTCTGTTAAAAAGTAATGAGCTAAATAAAGCCACATCATTTCCAAGAAAAAAAACTATAAAATAAAACAATTGCTCTAACATCGCTTTTGAAAGGCTATAATGTGTCAACTGAATTCAACTTTGTCCGGACAAAAATCATAATTCAACCACTTCAAATTGAGAGTTGTCTGAACGAAAACATTTCTCTCTATCAGAAAAAGAGACATCAAACTACACATGAAAAAAAATTTTCAGGACAAAAATTTTATGTGTGAATCCAGCTTAAGTTTACTTCATTCTTGAAATAATATTTAAGCCCATTTTAGAAATTGTATAAAAGAACACACAACCATTCGGGATATTAAGCCATGATCCCAGGATCGTATGCAAGGCTGAGACCTACTGATTGACCTGCTGTAATTTTGGGACATGAATGAGTTGATAAAATTATCTACTTTTCAAGAAAATTCTCCATTCAGATGTTTGTTGCGTGAAGAATCTTCACTGAAGATGATACTTACAAAGATCACGCCAATCGTGGCCTTATTTTTGAGCCACCACACGACCTTAGAGGTCATATAATTTTGTTCAATGATTTTACAAAAGCTTCAAGTGAGTCTCCGAAGTCAGCCATACCTTAAGTTGTTTTTTTAACTTTGACGAAAAGGAGAATTATTTGGCTGGTCCAAAGTAAAAAAGTTAAAGCTTTGATGTCTAAATAGCGAATCAAAATGCCAACTAAGATATAAATTATATCCTTCTACTGTTTTTATTAAATTAATCTTACTTTTTACGTTTTAACTTAGTACATCAATGTGGCGATATCATTGCAGCCAACTCCATACTACCTCATGTTACAAAAAACAACTTCAAATTGTCAATACTTAGAACTCTTTGAATACACAAAACATATAATGCCTGCAGTCAGTATTGAACACGAGCTTTTGAAGGAATTTTTGAGTTTGATATCAGCTTTTTAATCACTGATGTATGCACAATTATTTTATTACGTGCTACAAGCATGTTCTCACATCACACACATAATTAAAAATCACATGAGCTCGTCAAAATTTGAAAAGTCCACCATCTGCATGATAAATAATAAGTTCACTCTCTACAAGTGGACCATTCAGAGATTAATTTTTGTTAATCTACTAGTAAGTAGTTATGTAACTACTGTCAGTTAAAACAGACGGTATGCATTTTGTGTGAAACAAGATGCTGTTCTTTATGAAAGTCTTTACAAAGTTTTGGGTGGGCAGCGCCATCGAAGAAAAATTATAAGCTTACAATAAAAAAGATATACTAAATCACTTCGAAAAATCAAAAAGCGAATTTCAAATTATTAAATTATTTATTGTTATTTAAATTAAATTAATTTATTTAATAATTTATTACATTAAGCCAAAAATGTCACTTAATTTATTCAAGGTCTTCCCTAAAATTTTTACATTATATTACAGCATTATCTCTCCTTTTTCCAATACTAGTGAAATTGATACATGCGAATTTTTCCACTCTCTTTTCTTAAATTCATTTTCCTTAGAGTGTTTATAAGGTAAATTTTTCTTTATTTTTCTATTTTTCATTACGCATTATATGGCATTAGAGGAAATTATGCAAGAAAAAATTTTGCACTCAAAAATAAAATACGCCAAAAAAAATAATCTGATAAAGTTAATTTTCTAATTTAAATTCCACACACCACTGTTCATACAAATTAAAAATACTAGAAAAAAAAACACTAACAATTCAAACCACTTCTTTTGAAATAAGCAAATTACATCGATTAAGATAAACTTAATCAAACTGTGTGGTAATCTTTAAATAAGGGTACCTTAAGTTTTGCATATAAAATGATAAAAGGAGAAAATCTAAAACCCCAAAGGCATTTAAACAAATTATACTTTTATTACTTAAGTGTTTTTAATAAATCCAATCAGATATAATAAATAAGATAAAATGTCAAATGCAAGCTTATTTAAAAATTAAACAAAATAAATTATATTGTATATTTTATTATTATATTCTTAAAAAATTTAGTTTTTTTAATGCTGAATAAAGTTTTAACAATGAAAATGCTTTAAATTAAAATCTTTATTTAAATAAAAAGCAAAACAATGTTGGAAAAGTAGTACGGATAAATTAGTTTTCGTAAAGTTAACAACTAAAAGAATCAATTCGACATAGTGACATACTCAACTCTGTGAGTTGTAAGAATACATTTGTATTCTTGTATTCGTAATATTTGCTATAACTGGAGTTATTGATCAATTTTGTATAAGTGTTACTAACTGTGTAAGTGATTTAAGTCATATCTGGGTAGCTTTTACCACGTCCTTGCAAAAAAAATTTGGGGTAAAAATTCTGCATTAGTCACCTAATGATATTACAATAATAGGATATGGAATATATGTTGGACGGCACTATAAAAATTGGTTTAAAAAATAAATTTTTTGTGAAATTTCTGAAGAAAATTTATTTTGTGTCTCTGCTAGTTAAATGCAGTAGTTTAAAAGCTCTTTTGACATAAGTGCATAAAATTATTAATTTCAGTCACTATTCTTCAAAATCCAATACAAATTTATTTTTAAGTGCCTTTTTGTACCTGCACATTTAAGATAAATGCATACAAAAAAACCCCGTTAGCTGCTTTTTGAATTAAATATCCAAAAATACATAGTTTCTGTAATTATTCTTCCTAAACATTGTTTAAGTGCATTTTTTATACCTGCATATTTACCATATTTTGTTGATAGTCTTTAAATATCTTCATATAAAAAATCAAAATTAGCTGCACAAAATAAAGAAATATGGTGCCCACTTTTTTACATAAACATCCAACTTATGACATTTATAATTTTAAAATATCGCCATACAAGTCACACAAATAGCAAGTTTTAATATTTAAAATTCATATATTTTGTTTGCATGTGCATACAAACATACATTTAAGATAACAGCATTTTTGACTTATCTGCGCAATATATCGTTTAAAGTTGATTGTGCAGCTAAAGCAAAATTACTGCACGAATTTATCTACGCACACATTAAATATGTCAAAATATAAAAAATAAAAAATATATTTTGAATTATGTTGAAAACATTTTGTCATGAAGTAAAAATAGTTTTAAAAAACCAATCCAAACTGTATGTCTGCCTAGTGTTTGTCGTAAAACCATAAAAATTTCCATACTTTTTTTACTTAAAATTTTTAAAAATTAAAGTTTTAAAATTGAAATAAGCAACGAAAAAACATTTACGTTAATTTTGTTGGTAAAAACTGACATTAAAATTCAATAGAAAATCGCACCACAGAAGAGTTTTTTAATGGTTATCATTTGAATAAATCTAAAACTACTTGAATTTCATATAGTGCTGAAATAACAAACACTGTATGATCGTGCATTACATTCAGCTACTGTGGCTTTAATTCAACGGGGGTTAAAATAGCCGGCCATTTTCAAAGCTATGGGACCATATACTTTCGAAATATGCCTAATTTTTTTATTTATCATTTAATGTATCTCCAATATAAATTGAAATTAATTGATTTATAAATTGAAGTAACAAAAAGTATCACAATGTTTACTTCAAAATTGTTAAATATTTAAGGCCAGCCAACTGCAGGACCAGAGAAAAAAAAAGTTTATGCTTCGTGAAACGCTTAACCCTTTCGGACCGATCAAAAACTGCTGGAGGTACAGTATTGGCAATAGCTGAACCTTAAAGAATAGGAAAAAATAAAAAAATTTACAGCGCCAGAAATTCATATTGCACCACCAGAGGCTTCAGGGAGGCTGGGACATGTAATGCCAATAGGTGCTTCCGATTTGAGATAAAATGTCCCAGCACATAATTAAAAACACTCTCTAGTAAAGGCTTATCAATTTTATTGTTTTATAAAAAAATTACATATGATATGGCGTAAAACACTTAAAACATAGTGGAACTTCACTTGTCTTGCATGTAAAGAAGGTGCGTCGTGTTTTTCCTTCAATAGGCATATGATCGCCAATTACACCAAAACTGATGCCTCGAATCTTCAAGTGACGTCCAGATTTTTTCTTTTTGGGTACCATACTTTTCTTCAACGCTGACTTTATCATATCCTCCCCCAAAACAATAGTAAAATCTATATAAGGAAGATTGGGCAAGTGATGCGTTTCTTTATATATTATCCAGGCGTTAACACAGGCAGTCTGAAAAGGATTTTAAAATACCTTTTTTCACCACTTTGAAGACTTTCTGTTGTTGTCGCACAGTTGCGACATTTGGTCGGTTAAATAGACCCCACCCATATATTGGTCGCATTCGACAATGGACTTCGGACAACTCGAGCTAATTTTTTCACCGCTTTTCTGTTTCCGTTGGAAAAACCCAATCTCTCCTCCATGATAAATACTCATTACCGTCACCAGTTTTGTATCCTGCCAGTACGCGCATGAAGTTCCAAATTGATTTTGGTAGCACACACTTTCTTCTCTTTTCAATTTCTTTGAACATGAAGGAAGCTGCTTATACTAAAGATGTATTTAAGTTTATAAATAACGGAAAAAATACATTTTCATTCACATTCTTCATCAACTATCACCAAGAGGTGTTTTTAATTTTTTTGGGATATATTGTACCGACCGGGTCGAAAGGATTAAATATAAAAAATATATGATAAAAAAGCTGTATTACATAATTTGATACCAAATGGCTATTTTTAATTGAAAATCGTTAATCTCAAAAAATTTTAAAACTTATTTCAGCATGAGTTTATTTTGTATATAAAGAAGTGATATCCATCTCTCAGGCCGGGCTACTATAACAGCATTAAGCTATTTCATTTAACCATCTCGCCTACCTAAATGAATCCTTTCTCTAATCCTTTTCCAAAAAAGCTTGGTAGGATTTAATTGCCTTAATGTTACTATACCTAAAAAAATTCAAAATTTAAATGATTGGTACGTATTCATTTGCAGTGAACTATAAAAAATGTTTGCATTAAAAGATTTCAATTAAGGAAAATATTGATTGCGTATTTAGTCATCAATCACATGTTTTTCAGCTCAGTATTTTTATATTTTAGTTAGAATCTTATTTATTGGAAATCAAATTCAATAGCTTTAGAAGCTATTTTCTTTCAATTTGATTTAAAATTAACATTTTCCCTTTGGAGGATTTAATCGCTGAAAATATATAACAATATGTGTGAATGTTTATAAGAGTACAAGTTACAATAAATCAATACAATTTTATATCGTATAACTTTAACATTTATACATGTACATTTAATTGACTGTTGTATTATATGTTATACGTACATTCATTATTACATTTCTAATCTTTTCTTCACCAGCCAAAATATTATTCTTGAATTTGAGCTGAAAGCGAAATTTGCTTGAATTAAAATCAATTAAAAATAATTATATTATATATTTTAAAGAGATTATACATGATCACATATTGTATATACTTAAAGTGATATATGTAAATTGAAAGGAGTCATTGCTGGCATAAATAAATCTATTATATTTTAAACTTTTCAGCTGTATTAATAAACATACAAGGTGGTACAAAATTAACGTTACGGTGTTAATGTTTTATGCTATTTGCTTTAACATTTCTTGTTTTTGTCTGTTTCAGATTTGTAGAAAAAAGTTTAGGGGAGCCCCCGTAGACTAGTAGATAGTGTACAAGTCTATTAGTCGGGGGGTTGCAGGTTCGATTCCTGCCTAAACCGTGGGAGTTTCCGCAGACAAGCCAAAATGGCTTCACCGAATTGTGTTTGTTCTTTAAAAAAATGCAACAGTAAATTAAAAGATGGAATTTATTTTCTTATTCAGGGTTTATTAAATGAATTTAGGAAACTCAAATTATATTTAAGTTTAGTATAATTCAATATGCGGTAAGTATTGAAGCAAGCTTCTTGAGGGTTGGTTAGGAAGTAAATTAACAATTTAAATCTTACAAAATAACTGCGGTTGTTCTCAGGCGACCTGGTTCTAAGTAAAGCTACAATTTCTTTTAATTTTATGTTTTCAATTTCAGACTTGCCATGTTATAGAAAATTTATATTTAATGTTTTTAATTCATTTTTTAGGGCCCTGCTTTTAAAAAATTTGATTTAAGTTAATTCAAGAAATAAAAAAGGCTACAAAACTTCCTTAATTATTTAGTACTCAATGTTGTTTGGAAAATGCCTATTTTTTTAGAAAAATTATTCGATTAGAGCTCATCTAGTGTATTGCGGTGATTTTCAGAAAAATGAAGAAGTCTTTAAAACCCAAAGAAAAAAATTGTGTTGCAGTAGCGTATGCGGCGGGATGTATATTTTATATACAAAATATATTCGGGTAGATTTAATAGTGTCTTTAGTTTGTTTTCGTAACTAAACTCGGATTGCAATCAAGGGCCATTTACATTTTTTTTAATCAAATCAAGCATTATAGTGGTATTGGTGAAAACTTGTAACAACGACGATTCTGCATCGAAAATCCAAAAAATATTTAGAGAACAATAAAATTTTAAATAAATGCTTGAATGCCTAAACGTCAAGCCCACGTACACGAATTTAATGTTAAACATTTTTACATATGTACATACAAGGCCTTTACGAATAATTTAATGTTTTTATTGCCCCATAAGAGATTTAAAAGTAAGCACAAGTTTAAGCAAATTAACAAACAAGTACTTTAAAAAGGAATCAACAGAACAGAAACGGGAAATATTACTTAAATAGAAAAATCTAACGGTAAAATCTATGAAGTCACTGTAAAAATATATAATGAGAATAATAGTTGTCTTAAAAAGTATATTTAATGGAAAAATGTTGCAAAAATATATTGAAAACTTGAAAAAAGGATCAGCAAATCAGACCTTTTAATGCAAAAAGCAAGTCAAAGTGGTAACATACTCGCAGTCAAATTTTGAAATATTTACAATAATTATTTTAATTGAAAATCATTACATATAGAAAACTGTTTGTAAATAGAGTAAACACATGTTCGTTAAGTCCAATTGCTGTTTAAAAAGTTGTTAATGCGGTAAAGTGTGCAAAGAAAAATGTTCACCACATTTTTCCTGACTATCCAGTTATTAATTTTGTCACGGAATCTCGTTCATAAATATGCGTAGTATATATTAATTTTTTATCTACTTACACTTGTAAAGTGAGCTATAATAAATGAGTTTCAAAGCATTTCTTTGTGTTTTTGCTCTTTCCAAGCTCTTTTTTTAATTTAAAATATTTACTCGTACTTACTGCAGCAGAAAAGTTTTTGTATAGATTACGTGACATTCATATATAAGAAATTACATATATATTTACTATAATAAGGGGAGTTTGAATGAGAACATTTTATTTAAAAAAAGAAAAAAAAAATACATTGAAAGTCGGATATACTTTGCAATCATAAAAAATCGATGTTCTAATTTGCAATGACTTTTACGGATATTTCAATTTTACTAATAGTAATATCTGGCACATGCTTTCTTAAAGCTGATTTACCCAAATAAACTTTGGAGTTTATTTCATCCCAAAATAACAGTATTTTAGAACTTGTTGAAAACGGCAGCTTAACAGCTTCACTACGTAAAGCTCTTACGCTGGCATAGAAAACTTATTTCACTCTTTTTGGGGCACTATTAAAAACCGGTTTAATATGAAAAACAATAATTTTGTTTCATTTATAATCGAATTTTATTAAAAAATATTTATTATACAAAATTGTATCCCTGTAGAATTCTGAGCAAGGACCTGGTATTATATGTTTATTACAGCGCACAAAATTAATGCTTTATTTATATATTTATTTCCAATATTTTATTCAGTTTTATAATTGATATTAATTTGTTAATTGATATTAAATAAAACATAAACCAGTCAGAAGCCGCACACAGAATTTTTTTAATCAACGTATACATAAAAATGGAGAAAATACTTCTAACGCTTCTCTGATGTTTCCTTTTTGTACTTAAATAAATTCTGTTCATATACATTTATTTTTCCCACATGATATAATTTATTTTTAATAAAATTTAAGCTTCAAATTACATATAAAAACGGTATTTCTAACAAAAGAATGTGCACAGAATTTATAAAAAAGATTTAAATTAGTGGTAAGTTTTTCATATCACCGGCCTAGAAAGAGTTAATAAGGCCGACATTTCGGCGGCTATTAGGTACACGGCTTCCTAGCTAGCTTTTTTTATCGTGAAAGAGTCTACTGGGAATCTCATGAAGAACGTTTTTGATCGTCGGCGAGCGCATTTTTTAATCGTAGAAGATTCCTTGCACAGTAGAAACTGTTACACGAACTGATCCTTCTGCGAGATTCTTTCATAACACAGAGAAAGACGCTTATGTTAATCGTAGAGGGAATCGTTTGAGATTTGTGTATTTAAACAAACTGTAACATTCATATTCTCATACTCTTCAAATAATTATTAGCAGATTTGTTTATGACTTTCATATTAAACAGACGAGTGTATCAGAAAATGTGTAAAAAAGTAAAAAAACAAATAAATTTTTTTGTTATTAAATTTGTATTAATCGAGATTTCCTCGATATCTTTTTTTAAAGATTTTAAAAATAAAATAAAATAGATTCATATCGAATATAATAATTTGTTTGTTGGGATTTTTGAATAAGTTTCAAAGCCTATTGTAATTTTTATAATTCTCATTGATTTTTTAAAAGTTTTTGTATCGGGTGTTTTTTTTAGAGGTATAGAACTTCGAATTGAAATAAAACACAAGAAAATCGTTTTAATGTCCATCAATTTGGCTTTATTGGAAGGATAATTTTATGCCATTAATGTTTAAATATGATTTCGGGCATGTGGCCGCCGCGGCTGGCTCGAATAAAGCCAATTCTACAGGTCCAATTTTCAACCACTTTTTCGAGCATATGGGGCCGTATGTTGGCAATAACGCCACGAATGTTGGCTTCCAAGTCCCCTAACGTTTCTGGTTTGTTGGCGTAGACGAGCGACTTCACATATCCCCAAAGAAAATAATCCAATGGTGTCAAATCACACGATCTTGGTGGCCAATTGATAGGTCCATTCCGCGAAATTATGCGCTCACCGAATGTTTCCTTCAATAAATCGATTGTGACGTGCGCTGTGTGGCATGTAGCGCCGTCTTGTTGGAACCACAACTCATCCACATTCATGCCATCCAATTCGGGAACAACATAGTCGGTTATCATGGCTCTATACCGGTCTCCATTAACGGTAACTGACTCTCCAGCATTATTTCGGAAGAAGTATGGCCCAATGACTCCACCAGCCCATAAAGCACACCAAACAGTCAGTTTTTGTGGATGTAATGGCGTCTCAAGGGTCTCATGTGGATTCTCTTCACTCCAAATGCGGCAATTTTGCTTGTTGACGTAGCCATTCAACCAAAAATGAGCCTCATCACTGAACAAAATTTTGCGATGAAAATCAGCATCGAGATCAATCTCATTTTCGGCCTATACACCAAAATCACGACGTATTGCATGGTCTCGCGGCTTTAATTCTTGCACAAGCTGGATCTTGTAAGGTCGCAAGCCAAGATCTTTGCGCAAAATCTTCCATAAAGTTGATGGACAAAGCTCCAATTGCTGTGCACTGTGGCGAATCGATTCATTCGGGTCCTCTTCAACACCTTGCTCTACAGCGGCAATTGTTTCTTCGGTGCGCACTGTTCGACGTCTCTGCGGATGCGTATTATCACATAGAGTAAACGTAGTGCGAAAACGATCCATGGTTAACCGAATTAATTGCTCTGATGGACGATTATGTCGACCATAAAATGGACGGAGCTTGCGGTAAACTTCGCGAACTGAACCATTATTTTCGAAATAAATTTGCACGATTTGCAAGCGTTGTTCTTTTGTCAACCTGTTCATGATGAAATGGCAAACCAAACTAAATATTAATCACTTGACAGCTGACAAAATGGCCGCCAGTTAAAAAAGTGATGCCAACCTCAATAAAAAACACCCTTTATAAGTAAAGAGATTTGAAACTTTTAAAAATAAGGTTTAACGTCTACTGATGATTTGGCTGTAGCACCAATGAAATGCATTGGTGCAAACAAAAGTTTTTTAAATGTTTTTGTTATTGTTACTCGTCAGATCATCATCAGAAGATTCTTTTAGGGGTCGTATATTAAACACAATCGTCCAACAAGCATCCTATGCTAGCTGGGTTATATCAATAATGCGTATGTGTAGGTCTTATAAATAATGTTGAATCTACTAAATATATTACTATGAATTAATATTGGCCATTGTGAATATTGCACTACGGTGGTAGAAATCGCTGGGGCAAAAATACAGCAAGTCGTCAAAATTTGGGGACTATGTGCATGGGCTCGAACGGATTGAACTAATAAACTAAATGAAAATGAACAATGAAAAGATTTTGTCAAAGGCACAAGTGAAATACAAATAAGTAAATGAACTAACTCTGCAAGAAATTCTTTTGAGGATTTAATTCGTTTTAGAGAATGGATCATTACAAACATTACAAACTAAGCTACCAAAATTCAAAAGTAATGTAGATGTAATTTTTTTAATTCGTTTTTGGAGTTCCTACTAGTAAACAACAAAGGTATATAATTTTCTATGCACAGCACATATCGATATTCAAAAGTGTAGGATTATTAAAATGTACGGGTACAAACAAATATGTTCACAGAAAGCTATGACTACCAACGGGTTCTAATATAATTAAGTGCGCATGTCGATAGGTGTACATTAAATAAACAGAAAATGCTTTTATATTGCTAGGAATACGTACAAATATAGATATTAGGAGGATCACCTCGGTTTTAAACCGGTTTTCAAAACCAGATTTTCTACAATACGGATGTCGGTATTTTCAAAATGTTGTTTTTTTAATGTCGAATAGTCCGGTTTTTTTAAAATTAAAAAACCGGCTCAGTCTACTCAGTGACTATGGCAAAATGATCTTATGAGGTGGCAGCAGGGGCGAATTAAATAGGCCTTGTTGCGTGCAATGGCTATCATATTGCATATTTAAAAATCTATTTTTAGTTTTGTTGACATTTTGCTACATATTTTATATTTGCAGACCAAAACGAATAAATGAGCGCCGCCTAAAAGATTTGAATACTTTAATATTATACCTTTGAACTGGAATATTCACCAAAAGCGAGAATTTTATTAATTACTTTTTCATAAATGAAACAAAGGAATTCGTCGTGTAACTTCGTAACTTCACTTTTTTAATTCAAAGGAGAAGCTAAATACGTTATAAAGTCAATAATAATAGAGTATTCCTTACAATTCTTTAAGTTTTATTATCATGTAGAACTTTATTTACAACTCCACTCTTTTTTTGTTACAAGAGTGTAAAAAATACATGAACTTTTATTTACTCATCTAACAAAAAACTGTAATTCCATATCATAATTTGAGCTTAAAAATTGCATATCCTATTTTATAGAAGCCTTTACATGACCAAAATATTGAAAGGTATTGAATAGAAATATTATTCTATTACATTTTGCTTGAGTGAAACTAAAGTAAACACTAATAAATTTTACAATGCTTTGGAATACGTGTGTGTAACACATGTTAAATTGAACAAACTTTTAACCGCATATTTGGTTAATAGGTCAACGTACAGCAAGCATTTACTGTATTTAAGAACCATTCTGTGCATAAAAATTAAACTGTGTTTCTAATGAATCTTTAAAAAAAATTGATCGGTAATTTATAGTACCTACATATCGTTCTTTTTTTTTGAACACCGTTAGATTAAAGTTTTGTAAATTGTATCCCTGTTAGAGTTTGAATTAGAACCACAGTAACACGTTTTAAAAATCTTTTACTAAAACACACTATTTCAATAGATAAATGTGTGCTGCAAATATTTTAAAATATAAAAGCTAAAAATTTTTATTTTGCGATTTATAGTCATTTATACAAAAATAAAAAATAAAACATAAAAATCCATTGGTAAAATTAAATGTAAATGTAATTACATATTTTTCTTTATACCTTTTAAATACAATTACATAGATAGTTATGTACAAAAGATGCCAAGTGAGACTATGTTTCGCACTTCCCTGGATCATAGATTTCTGGCACTTTGGGTTCTTTTACGGAATCATATAGATTTTTTGTATCCTTTTTTTAACACAACACAGACAACTTATGAAATAAACTATGGAGTATGGTGTGTATGTATTAAACGCTTTATAATATTTTGTTTTAAAATTTCATATTTTTTCTGTTTAAAATTTGTAAAAAGAAAGCTTGAGAGATTTTAAATGCAACAGCAAAAAAATTATAGATGAAACAGCACACAAGTTGTGCAGAACGACTCTTGATTGGTGATTATTGATATTGTTTCACAGTCTCGCGTACAATTTGATTATTTATAGCGAAGTGAACCATACGTAGGTTTCCGGTACCAGAGAGGCTCCTTACCGAATCGTGACGCTAAGGATCAACTTCATACATTCAAATGTTGACGATGAGCACGCTGCGTCAGACAAATAAAATAACAACAAAATTTAATGATTTCTGTTCGTTTTTCTATTGTGTACTCTTCTATTTTAATTTCCTAAGTCTTCATTGCATAAATTTTAAACAAAAGAAATAAACAAATTTTAAATAAATATGATATAAAGCATTTTAATTTTTAAAACAAATCTTGAGATTTGGGATCGAAATTTCCGATACCGATGAGTCATTAATAGCTACGGAAACCTTACAAAATTTTAATTAAAACTATATAAGTAAAGGTTTGTCATAGGGAGTAACAAAATGGTTCATTTTACATATGTAAATGTTACATATGTAAATGTTGTTAATTAATTTTTTAATATTTCTTTGAATAAAGCTCTAAAACTTAGGCAGTTGTCCAACGACATGTTTTTTGGTCTGACTTGTGAATGATATGTAACTGATATGTAATTTTTATTTTACAGAAGATTTATTATTATATGAGCTCAACAGCCTTAACGTACAATTACGTGTGAAATTTACCATGTTTATTTGCAACAGCTGATGTGAGCGCAAATTTTATTAGAATTTTTTGTTTAAAGTATTTTTTTTTTGTGAAATGCATTTCAAAAGTAACAAAATTTAAGTATACATTACTATTTCAATAATAATAATAATAATAAAAATAGAAATTTTGTCAAATAAAGCAGCCGGAAATGACACCAAAGCGATGGAATTTTAATCATCTAAAACTATTTTGTGACAACAGCATTTACATTATTCAAACGATTGAGCGTATACCACTTAACACATTTCTTTCCGCCGTGTGTTTGTGCAAACATTTATCATTTATCAACTTTAGGCAAATATAAATAATTCAATGCGTTTGTATTATCAACAAAAAAATACAGTATTTACCGCTTATATGCACGCCGGTTATAAACATTTTACGCTTTTATGCATCTCAGCTTAAGCAACTTCAGTTTGCTTTTGCATATAAATTGATTTTTATATATGAACTTCTCGTTTATAAGCACCAAAAGTCGTGAAAAATTTAATATGCATATAAGCGATAAACACTGTATTTGAAAGCCTCCCCTCTTTCACAAGAGGTGGTTTAAAAAGTGTAAAAAATGGACTCTTTTTAAATTAATTATATAATTATTATATATGGATTGCGGTGTGTTAATATATCTCTTAAAAGGAACCTAAGTCCATTTACCCGCTACACTGATAAATATACGTGCCGCTATGTGGCAGTAAATAGCAGCACTGGTACTGATAGTTATGTTTTTTTTCTCTTGTTCAATATTACTCCCTCTTATTTGAAGTTATTTAAATTCCTCATTTTGGCGATTCGCTGAATAATGTCGCAAAATATATTCACGAAATTGGAAGAGAACTTTTATATCGCTTACAATGACAATTTGGATATTTCTTCGGAACTCGGTGCATCCGACATAATAGAATAGACATAATTATCACAATTTGAGCATCCAATGCAGCACACCATCAACTTTGACAATTCTTTTAACTCCCTCTAATTGCTCTGCTTGCTGAAAAACAGAGGCTATTGTGCAACCGGTACTGTTTAACCCAATCGTGTTGCCGGCGCTCCTTTAAAAACTGGCAAAGTACGACATACAAAATTTCGTCATGGTGATATGTTGGGTGGATAATTCTAAAGTCACTATCGCAGTTAATTTTGACACAATCGACCCAATGGCAACAGTGTAACGATACAGCAAGGAGAAGAAGAAAAAAGTTGGTGTTCAACAGTGGCATGGATTAACACGACAATCGGGTCGCCAATTACCGTATTGGCATTCGTACCAAAAATTGGTATGGACCGCTTTGGGTCCAATCTTGGATAGCGCTGTTGTCAAAGCTAGGAAACTTCATTGTTTCGTAGCAGCTTCAAAAAAGCGAGTTGTATGTCACAGCTTTACTTTAAAATTCGATGACAAAGTCTAGGTTGCTTTCGGAGGACGCAAAGGACGAAATTTAACTTTCGGATTTCTGACACTGATTAAAAGCAAAAAAATCTTTCGAAACTAAGCACGTTCCTTTGAAAACTATTAATCATTGTATTTGCATTGTGTGCGCAAAATATGAATATGAGAAGTGATCCGTCTATCTACACTCAGAGACATGCTTCAAGTTGTTCCACAAAAATTAACAATTTTATTCACTGCGCCGTGCCACACATTCAAACAATATGTAAAGAAATAAATTATTCCACGATTACTTTACTTTCAAATAAATACTTGAAACTAAAAAAATACGGTCTTTTACTTACCTGTACTTACCTTGTTTTACCTGCAATTACTTTGAAATATTACTTGCCACAATACTTACCTAAATACGTACCAGAAACAACATAAATAACTAAAAAAAATGTACCAAACAAAAGATTTCAAAACTGTTTATAATACCAGTGTGTGGTATCATAAGACGACCAGGAAATTTTCATAAAATAATACTTACGTTAAAGGTTGTGGTAATTAATGAGTTTTAAAAATGTTATTAAAAAAGCGAATTTAAAATATCGTTACTTTTTCTTTAGAATGCCGCAAGAATGCAAAAAATTTCGCACTTGAACAACTAAAACTTTGCCAAATTAGAAACCGTTTAGTTAACATATTTCTCAAGTATGAAATTTAGCAAATTTTCAACTTTTGTTTTGATTTTAAGTAAAAGCCCTTTCACGGCTTAATTGTTTGAAGCACTACAGTCCGCTATGGCTTAATATTAATACAAAAAAAAATTTATTTACAATATAAACAATATATATATTATTTTTGACCTTATTTATAATATTTAACTCTTATTTGTAGTTAATTTTTTTATTTTTATATTGTTTTTTTGTTATAAGGAAACTTAACATGTAGTTAAAAAATGTACATTAGCATAAAAGTGCTGCTTAGTGGATAAAAACACGTAAAATTTAATTAAGTACATAAATATTTATGTTATAAAGTTTATGTGAAAAGTAATTGTGGTTCGAAGCAACATTATATAATAGAAAAATTATATATTTAATTTCATTCATTAACTTTATGCCTGTATTAAATTCAGGCTCGATTTAAATAAATGTTCAATTTGATTGCTTAAATAATAGTTATTTCATTAAAAAAAATCATTTTAAATTTTTATATAAATAACATTATTAATCATACGCTCCATAGGAAATGCACTATTAGAAAGCGTATATAGACGCCTCCATTCTATAACATTCTAAGTCGAATATGTGAGTTTTGAGTTACGAGCTCTCAAAGTTTTGACGCGATATCTCATAAACTATATAAGATACGCCATTTGTTATTTCACTGTTTTTAGTAGAAATTCAGTAGAATTTTTATAGTATTTTCTGAATTTAAAAATTTTAATTGGACCGTAGCTAAAAATGATATAAAATGTTTTAGCACGGTGAAAACATTGGCTATAGGTCGTCTAAGTGTACTTAGCATGTTTTTGATAGGTCTATCGTTTTTAAGTTAATCACCTAAGTATACATATAATATTTTAGTTTGGACAAACATTTTAGAAAATTATATTTTACTACAGAGACGAATTTTTAGTTAAAATGTTATACAAAAAAAAACTATTATTTTCTTTTTAAATTAATTTTATTCGTAAAACAAAAAAGAAAATTAAATATGTATAATAATTCAGTTCAAACAAAAAGTAGTTATAAGATAAATTCAAGGTTACTTAAAAATAATTATAAGAATAAAGATAACAGAAACAGTATTAATTCAGTATAACATTAAATAAGTAGAAACTATATTGTATTATTCAGTCGTCATTATCTGACACGACTACATATTCTTTTCCATTAAAACCATTAACTTGTCTGTAGAAATTTTGGTAAAATTTTGGAATTACATTTTGATCACACAGATATAAAAGATCTTTTCGTTTTTCTTCCGTTATAGGAAATCCGGATATGTATGCTTTTGGTATTTCTTCAATAACAATTTTATTTTCTTTTCTTCTCTTCCTAGTTTCATCATATATGTTTATTTCTTTGAAATACTCATCAAATTCATATTTATAAAATAATTTATAATTTTGTTCTTTATAAACTCTTATTTCTCGGATTTTTGATAGACATAATTTTTCATTTTGTATATTTTTTGTCCAATTTGTTACAGAAGCAAATTGCTTGAAATCCAAAAAATCATCATGGTCCATTTCAATTACATTGTATAATGGCGGTGTTTTCTTAGCATTTCTTATCACGGAGTACCATTCTATCGGCGTGTATATTCTTTTATTTTTCTTGCACTTCTCTATAAGTGCATGAACACCATCGCCTTCATTTTGAGTATGACCCTTTTCTAAAAATTTGTGACTAATATCGATTTGTAATTTTCGTGCAATCCATACATACATAGAGAATACAATTTTATTTTTGTTTTGACCTCCACAATTGTCAGACCATAAATTAAACTTAGTTATGCCGAATTCTTTATGTTTTGTTGATATAAATTGAAATAAACATGTGGCTACTTCTATCGCACCTTTCTTTGCAATTGTTTCATCCCATACAAAACAAGATGCTATATTGGAACCAAGCTCGAAAATTGTGAAGTTATAAGCATGTAATTTTCTTTTGTAGTAAAAAGTGCTCACTTCAGCACAAGGTGATGAAAATTTTTTTGAAAATCAAAGCAAACTGTAATAACATTATCGTTTTCAATACACTCTTTTTTGTCGATATCTTTCAGTTCTCTAGATTTTTGTTTACAAAATAAATGGTGATTGAATTGAAATTCAATGAGCTTTTTTCCTTCTTCATCAGAGTTCTTGAACTTTTCGCATAAGTCGCATAAATCCTTTTTTTGGATATAGAATGAAATATTGAAAGAATCTTTGAAAACATCGCGATATTGTCTTAATGTCGCTTTTAAACTGATATCAATTGACTTTTCGGAGAACCAAATTTCATATAAACGATACATTTCAGTAACCGACGATATTTCACCATCCAAGTACTCGTTGGCGACAGTAGTGTGATTCTACTAAAGGAAACTCGTTAATATGCTCTATAACTATGTCTCTTATTCTACTTAAAGTTTTATTTGCCATAGAATGCTTTCCTCTTCTGTCGGGTGATATAAATCCCGCATTAGAATGCTTTTTGCGTATCACGGTTTCGATTGTCTGTTGAGATATTGACAATGTATTTATAAACATGGGTTTGCAGACTTATTCTCTTATGTCATTCCCATTTTCTTCATAAGTTAGAAAATATTTTCTTGACTCATTTTTTCGCGAATTTTTTATATTTGTGCAAACTTTTTTCTTGTGCAGTGTTATTAAATTTGCTATAAAAGCCCATTGAAGTTCCTTGCTGCCATTTTTATAAAAATTTTGAAAAATTTGTGTTCTTCTATCTTTAGACAGCTTTTGTGAACATCTTATTCTACAAGATTCTTTGCAACCTTCTTTTAACTCTTTCTTTGGTACAAACTGACCTTTTTTATTATAATGATCATTTCCATGGTTTTTTAAATATTTTGCTATATTTTTCTTCCACTCGGATGGATGTCATTTGCAAAAGTTTTCGGGTGGTGTATCAAATTCCGGATTTAATTTTGGAGTTATTGTTTTCTATATATATTTCTTACCAACACTTTCCTCACGATTATATGACATTGAACTTATACTTTTTGATTCACCTTTTCCTAATAAAAAACTTATTAATTATTTTAGATAATATGGAAATGTAATAAATAATACCTCTCACGTTATTTTGTGCTAAATTTATCATTTTTCTTGAACGCGAAATCATTTTATATCCGAAAATACAAAAATTAGGCGTCCGATTTGGTTGACTACTTTTTCCAAACTAAAACATCTTATGTACACTTAGAACGTTATAGAATGGTGGCGTCGATATTTAGATGTTGTTGAACGTGTTCAGACGGGGCGTATGAGTGACTTTAATTTGTGTGTACTCATATATTTTTCATACGTTTACAAAGTATGTATGCATGAGAATTCTTCAGGTAGAATTTTCTTTCAGAAAATGAAGCATCAACCGGAATTTATACGCGATTCAATCCGGCTTAAGTCCCCTATTAAAAATTAAGTTGAAAGGTTTTGTTTTGAGCAAGCTCAAACATGACTTAGGGCCGTTAACAATAAAAAATTATCTTGAAGTTAACACAACGGGAACTGTGCTTGATCACGGGTGCCAATGGAGCCTAACACAAAACTAAAATCTTTAACTTTGGTTAGTAAAAGTTCATTAATACGAAACTGTGTTAAGTTATAACTTTTTATTAAAAATAACTGAAACATTTTCTGAGTTTAATTATTAACTTGAAAAAAATGAATTATTTTTTGTTTAATTTAAAAATATTATGCATTAATTCTTAAGAAAATTGTGATTTAATCTTTATCATCTAAAAAATTTACATCTTTGTGAAAAAGTTGTGCTCAGATATGCTTGATTGATGGTGTTCTCTTTTTTTTTTTTGAATTTCCAAAAATAAGTTCCAGATGTCACCAAAAATAAAAATGGTACATAAGATTAAACAACGTGTAGCAATGGGTTAATTTAATGTTAATTAGTGATGGTAAAATTTTAATATTGATCCTGGTGAAGTTGTGTTTACTTTAAAAACAACGAATAATACCTTCCACAATACAAATAACTCTCGCATCCTTTTTCGTGTCAAAATTTTTATAAAAACTAAATTTGAAGTCACTTTCAACTGAGCCACCCAACAGTGACGGATACATGAAAACACACATGAACACTGACGATGGGAATGCAGCTACTCCCGAAAAACAATGTTGTTCCTGTTCTGCCGTGCAAGTTGAAATTAATTAATGTTAGTTTTGCATTGTGTGCACAAAATATGAATATGAGAAGTGATCCATCTATATACACTCAAAAACATGCTTCAAGTTGTTCCTCGAAAATTAACAATTTTATTCACTGCGCCGTGCCGCACATTCAAACAATATGCAAAGAAATAAATTATACCACGATTACTTTATTTTCAAATAAATACTTGAAACTAAAAAATACGGTCTTTTACTTACCTGTACTTACCTTGTTTTACCTGCAATTACTTTGAAATATTACTTGCCACAATACTTACCTAAATACGTACCAGAAACAACATAAATAACTAAAAAAAATGTACCAAACAAAAGATTTCAAAACTGTTTATAATACCAGTGTGTGGTATCATAAGACGACCAGGAAATTTTCATAAAATAATACTTACGTTAAAGGTTGTGGTAATTAATGAGTTTTAAAAATGTTATTAAAAAAAGCGAATTTAAAATATCGTTACTTTTTCTTTATAATGCCGCAAGAATGCAAAAAATTTCGCACTTGAACAACTAAAACTTTGCCAAATTAGAAACCGTTTAGTTAACATATTTCTCAATTATGAAATTCAGCAAATTTTCAACTTTTGTTTTGATTTTAAGCAAAAGCCCTTTCACGGCTGAATTGATTGAAGCACTACAGTCCGCTATGACTTAATATTAATACAAAAAAAATGTATTTACAATATAAACAATATATATATTATTTTTGACCTTATTTATAATATTTAACTCTTAATTTTTTTAATTTAATTTTTTTTATTTTTATATTGTTTTTTTTGTTATAAGGAAACCTAACATGTAGTTAAAAAATGTACATTAGCATGAAAGTACTGCTTAGTGGATAAAAACACGTAAAATTTAATTAAGTACATAAATATTTATGTTATAAAGTTTATGTGAAAAGTAATTGTGGTTCGAAGCAACATTATATAATAGAAAAATTATATATTTAATTTCATTCATTAACTTTATGCCTGTATTAAATTCAGGCTCGATTTAAATAAATGTTCAATTTGATTGCTTAAATAATAGTTATTACTTTAAAAAAAATCATTTTAAATTTTTATATAAATAAATTTATTAATCATAAGCTCCATAGGAAATGCACTATTAGAATGCGTATATTTAGGTGTTGTTAAACGTGTTCAGACGGGGCGTATGAGTGACTTTTATTTGTATGTACTAATATATTTTTCATACGTTTACAAAGTATGTATGCATACGAATACTTCAGGTAGAATTTTCTTTCAGAAAATGAAGCATCAACCGGAATTTATACGCGATTCAATCTGGCTTAAGTCCCCTATTAAAAATTCACTATTAAAAATTAAGTTGAAAGGTTTTGTTTTGCGCAAGCTCAAACATGACTTAGCGCCGTTAACAATAAAATATTATTTTGAAGTTAACACAACGGGAACTGTGCTTGATAACGGGTACCAATGGAGCCTAAGACAACACTCAAATCTTTAACTTTGATTAGTAAAAGTTCATTAATACGAAGCTGTGTTAAGTTAAATTAATTATTTTTTGTTTAATTTAAAAATATTATGCATTAATTCTTAAGAAAATTGTGATTTAATCTTTATCATCTAAAAAATGTACATCTTTGTGAAAAAGTCGTACCCAGAGTTGCTTGATTGATTTTGCTATCTTTATTTTTTGAATTTCCTGAAAATAAGTTCATAAGATAAAACAACGTGTAGCAATGGGTTAATTTAATGTTAATTAGTGATGGTAAAATTATAATATTGATCGTAATGAAGTTATGTTTACTTTAAAAACAAGGAATAATACCTTCCACAATACAAATAACTCTCTCATCCTTTTTCGTGTCAAAATTTGTATAAAAACTAAATTTGAAGTCACTTTCAACCGAGCCACCCAAACAGTGACGGATACATGGAAACACACATGAACACTGACGATGGTAATGCAGCGATTCCCGAAACAACTTTGCAGATGAATTATTCGTTGTTCCTGTTCTGCCGTGCATGTTGAAATTAATTAATGTTAGTTTTTCCCTTGTGCCTATCGAATACTGTCTCATGTCCAAGTCTTTCTGGCTACAAAAATATTACGAACTTTAGCTAAAACAATAATCACTTTAGATTTAAAACTACTAATTTAAAATAGTTGAAAACTGTAATTTAACAATATTTTTTAATTGTTAATGAATATTTTTAATTTCCATTAAAAACTTAAGTTTAGACAAAGTGAAAGTTAGGAAACTTTCAAATTAAATAAGTATAATTAAACTTTGTGTTATTGGGCGTTAAGCAATTTCTTTTCAATTTCAGACATTTTTAATAACTTTAAACTATTTTTATTAAGAAAGTAATATTGGAACAATTTATTCATTGAACGTACTGATTTCGAAGTCGCTACACCATCTCCGCTCGGATGAAGCTATTTACCATTTATTTTTACTGAATTGTTGTCTGTTGCAGTTGACTTTCACAGTATTCAACCAGTTATAACAATGTAAACATGGAATTGGTGGGTAGCTGAAAATTAATTAATTAAACTATTAAGTAAAACAAATTGTATTTAGAATGGAGTATTGGAAAAGTTAATATAAACACTATTTTCAATCTTTGCAACACCATCTTAACAGTGTTCCTGTATTTTTCATTAACACTTTTTGTTGTGGATTTCAGGAGTATCAGTTTATTAACCAAAGTATTCAATGCAAAAAAATAAAAATATCGCAAACTTTGTTATTCGCTTTTTCGCTTACATGACAATCAGCTATTTTCTTTTATTTTACACGAGTCTTTGGTACAGAGAGATTAACATTTTTTTTTATTTCACTATCAGTGTACTGGATACTTACGATTTGTTTAATTTGAAAAATATATTCTTTCTGGGATTTCTTTTGTGTTATTTTCTAAGTTTCAATGAAATTTATATTCCTTTTATTATGCCCTCAAAAACTTTCCAAACACTTTGTTCTTCATTTGAGCGATATTGGGCTGCTATTTATGCCAAGAGCAGTACAAGCATTAATAGCAAGACCTAGTGTAAATCAATAAACACATTTCAAAAGAATCTTATGCACCCTACATTAATATATTTTTTTTTGGCTCAGTACTTTTTTAATAAATAATTTTTAAATTTATTCTTTTAAATAAAGTTTAAGCCTGCTTTTCTAAATGCAAAAAAAAAAAAATAATTAAGCATTTACACAGAAAACAGAAACCAATTTGTGTTTTCTATTTTTATATTTAATGCAGACACTCTAATGAAATTTTCTTTTACGTTTACAGAAATATTCCATTTAATATTAGAAAAAAATAGTTAAAATAAAATATTTTTATTCACCATGAATTTGTGTTGCTACTTGCTGTGAAGGTTACAAACGATATGACAAGCTCATATTTACCCGCCGCGCCTAAGATAGAGGATGAGATAAAATGTATGTATGTGAGACTTTTTGGTTGTGTATATTTTGTCTGTGTTTCAAATATATGTACGTGTTTACAAATCTTGTAGCAGAGCAAGTGCTGCCTTAGAGATGCCTATACACACTCATACCCACTCTATTTTTATAATTCCATAGCAACACATAACAAAAAATTAAATCGATTAGTTAACAATCTCAAATGATACAATATAAAAATGTTGGCGGAAAATAATACAACTGTACGCAAAAAATAAAATACATAGTAAAATGGTTAAAAATTAAAATCTACTCAAATGACCCTCAAGCTAAATCCAAGTTTAATATTTTTATTTTTTGCTTTCTTAATCAAAAGCCATTAAATAAAGATTGTAGATTTCAAATGGATGCAGAAAGGAAAAACTTAAACAAACAATGCTGTACGGCAAATGTTTCTTAAGTTAAATTAACTTGTAGATGAGATTCTTCTTAGATATTATACTCAATTAGAAACTTATGTTATATAATGAAAAATTTATTGTTCTTTGTTAACACTTCTTAACAAAACCATTTTAATCCCAAACTCAATTTAATTATACTATTCGGATCAAAACCGTTATAGGAGGGTATAGAGTAGCAGTGGGTTTTTATAAAATTACTTAATACAGTCTTAAAATAAATTAAAAATTACTTAATGTTGGAGAAAATGTAGCCAATTGGGAAAATATCACATAAAATTGATGGATTTTAATGTGTTTAAATAATTTGCGAAGAATGCTTGAACAACTTAAAATCATTAATATGATCTCAACTCCTTCTAGTTAAAAGTGCTTAATCCGTTTAGCTCAACAAATTGTGTTTTATCAATAATTATCTACTTAGTTTTCTGAATTCAGCAAAAAGTCGTCCTAACTTGAATATATTAATGTAGATCACGCTGCGAGCTTTCGATATATAATTTTTTTTAAGTACATATTAAGAAACAACCAATTCAAAATCTTAGATTATTCTCTACACTTTGAGTACAAATTGACGTTAAAAATTTATCTTAAAATAACACTAACAAAAGTTAAGTTATGACTGTTTAAATTGAAATTTTACTAAATTTCAGTTAGTTAAAACTTAATTTTTAATTAGAAGTTAAAAACTAACAATAAATAACATAAAATAATAAGATATTGAGTTAACTTATACTTATCAACTATTATTATTACATTATCTTTAAAAAATGAAAAAAAAAAATAACCCCATCAACCAACGACATCTGAACACGATTTCTGCATAAAGGTGTGCATTTTCCAGATGACAAATCTTGAGTCTGAATAAAAAACAATTTAGTTTTTTAAATTTTTATCGCACTTTTTCCTAATTTACATATTCAGTAAAGTGTTAATTGTTTTACTAACAACTCATTGAAGTTTATTATAAAGGGGTATGTATATCTTGTGCCAACGCGTATTTCACTGTTGCTTATACAGTCCATTAAAAGAAATGCTCTGCAACAACAAAAGTTGCATAATGTGAACTGGCACTTTACTAGTTTGTTTTTTGTTATTGGTACTGTATGCGGCATTATGGGCGAGCTGGTTAGGTCGTTAATTGAAAAACAAGCAACAAGTTGAAAAAAAGTAAAAAATACAAGTTTTATGTATAAGAAAAAATAAAAAATTCAGTCCAAAAAAACTGATTTAAGGAAAAAATTGGATGACGAAATCGTATGGTGGACTAAGTGGTCCCTTATCATGCATTCAATACAAAGCCATCCAGGCTTAATAACGACTTAAGTACGCATTGCTTGATATTTTTTTTTTGTGTGCTTTGTATTAACCAGAATTTCTAATATATCAGAAAATTACTTTTTTTCTTTTAATTTCTGTTGTTACATTATACCTTCATTACAAAGGGAAATCGATCAAAAAGAATGTATTTCGAAAAACTATTTTTTGGGGATTTAAAAAAATGTTCCCTTTTTAGCATGACGCTCAATATAAATTTCTGTTTTTCTTTCACTAATTTTGAAACAATATTTCTTACATGGCACTGAAGTCAAAGTTTGAAGAAAAAGTTGAATACGGCAACAATTTAAGATTCACCTTATATTTTCTTATGTTTGAGCACTTGGGCCGATGTACTTAGTAAGTTTTAAATGTGCTACTGACAGAAGGAGGTATCGTGTACGTTATAAAGCTAATGCTGACTGAGTTCGAGCACATTTTCAGGCAAGTCATAACATACAGCAATTTTCAGATCTGCATTAGTGTGAAGTGTTTAAGCGACGAGGGCATAGCACTGCTTAATGACCCGTGCCGGCAGCAGTTAATACTTTCTTATAATAAGGTATATCATGTTATTGTAACAATATCGCCGGTCAAGTGAAATAATAATTAAAATGCAAAAATTAGTGTGCCTACTTGATACCGAAACAGCTGGAACGCTGCTGTAAAAAATAATAACTCTTTAAGTTTTCCATTTTCACCATAAGTACTTACTATATTATCCCATTCCCAAAGAACGTAACACATCAAAATGATTGTTAGGTATAAAGTGTCTGAGTCTTACTTTTCTAAGAAAAATAGAATAATTCAGTAGTTTTCTTTGGGATATCTTCACGCAGAGAAAATACATGGTTGGGGAATGGTTTGAAGGCATGCTATTAATGCTTTAAGGTACTGCAAACATTTTTAAATTTCAATAAGCAATGTCTTGCTTAAATATACCCATAATAATTCTTTCACTAATATAAATAATATTTTGACCTAAAAAATTATCCAGCTGTTAATGTTTACAAAATTGATTACCCAAAATTAGATTAAGCCGTAACATATGACTATCACATACAAAACCTATATGATTATTGACAACCTCATTATTATATATATAGAAACATATTATTATTAGCTTAATCACATAAAATTTATCAAACTGAATTTAGTTGTCATTTAATCAAAATATAATATTTTTTAAAAATTTTTGTTCATTACAATGTGTTTCTTAATGATCCCCATTAACAAAAGGTTCAGTTATGCTAGTTTTATTTGTAAGTTTACTAACTTTCAGTTAGTCAAAACTTAATTTTAATCTTATAGTTAAACATTTTCTTTAACTTATTCTTATATATTTTTCGACTTTTTGTTTTTTAAATGAATCAAATTTATCTCGAGCTATAGGTAAATTTTTTATATAAAACGTTTATAAAATTTTATAAGGTAACCGATATTTCGCCACTTCCTTGTGTTAACAATAAAAAATATTTGTTAACTTGCTTTTATCTACTATTGTGAATCACATCAAGAGTTTATTTTTTAAAAAATGCAACCAATCACATTTTAATACGATTTCTGCACAAAATTTGCCCTTTTGAGATGAAAAAACTTCAATGAGTTCAATTTCAATTGAAAAATTAGTTTGACAATTTTTTAAAAATGAGGAATTGAACAAATTCTTAAACTTTGAAAACATTAATATTTTATTATTTTATTTTATTCTATATTTATTCATTCAGCCTTGTATATTAAATGCAAATAATTCTGTGCTACACTAACACTATCAGCTCTAAAAATAATTCTTAAATCTGACGGTTCATTAATTATCTATAACATCTCTAACATATAACGACGTTTATACTTATTTTCTGAGTTCAAAATAGATACATTCTTAAAGTAAACATTCGGATAGTAATCTGAATTATGGTAATGTAATGATAATGCTGTTTTTTGTGTTGATGTATAGTTACTGTATTTTAGGTTAGACTTATGTCCTGTTAATTTAGTTTTAAGTTAATTTTTTGTTGTACCTACATAAACTTTATCACAATTTTTATTATCATTACCCTTGCATGGTATTTTGTAAAAAACATTAGATTTATCTATGTATTCTAGCTTTTGTCTTACTAAATAATTTACCTACAGTATTATATGTCCTATTAGTCATCCTATATTTATTAGTATCACAAAAAAATATGTGACTGCTAATCTTTACGAAATAAAAGAAATATATGTCAGAGATTTGTAAGTTTTTGGTTCAATAAAGTCATTTTCTAAATTATTTCTATTCTGTCTTCTATACTGCCCTATCAAATTTTACTTTAATCCAATAGGAAAATCATTTTTAACCGAAATATTCTCGATAATATGCCTATTTTTTTAGTGGAATCTTGCATCAATAGTCAGTATACTGTCAATAAGATTCTTCGCCGTTTTAATAATTATTCTCTTTAGATGTTTCAAATAATAATTAACCCCTCCCTCAATTAATAAACTATTACCATTCCTAATTACAAATGTGTCTAAATAGGGATGTCTATTATATTTTTCTCTTTTAATAATGAATTTTATGGTCTGAATGGAATGCCTCAACATATTTAATTATGATATTCGGTTTAACAGATAAACTATATATACATACATCTATCTTATAATTCTTCCATGACAATATGAAAATATGTACTAAACTCTAAAAGAATTCCTTGTTCATATCAGTATGTTCTGTAATTTTATTCCAATTTTTCCTATAATACTAATCGCTAGTTTTATTGGATCACTTGGAAATAAAGAAACAATATCTAATGATACTAGTTGTTTAAATTTGAAATAAAATTGGGGTTTTTTATACAAACCTTAAACCCACTATGCGCATAAATATAAGGATACTTATGTCATTGAATAATCGAGGTGATTATTAACCAAATATATTAGTATATGTAACTACCACTTTTGTTAAACAGAACTCTGCAGATTAAGGTAACGTTTTACCTTGGACTCAATGGATATGGGATGGGAAACCTCAGGAGGGGGATAACTGGGCCTATTGGGAAATAAAAGACAACACCAAGATTTTCTTCAAACTAACTTACATATGGATGTATGTATTTTTTATTAAAAAATTAATAGAGGGAATGGCTCATTCCTGCTAGCTCGAGTGTTGAAGGTATTATGAAAAATATTAATTATTCACACTAAAAATGCTTATTAAGGTGTTGCCGTTAGGCAAAAAAATATTCTTTTCTCTACTTGAAGTTACAACTCGCTACATTACAATTCACAATAAAAATCAAGGAAAATATTTTTGGTAGCTTATAGAAAAAACAAATGAGAGAATAATCTTGACATCAAATAATTAAATGATAGTTCATGATATAAGACGCAAAAGGTTTTAATAGCATGTTATTGTTCTTATTTTAAACCATTTTTAAACACTAATATTTCATTATTATATATCCTAACAATTTCTATTTTATCCCTAAATGGCAATGAATTCTTAATATTATATTTAGAATCCTTAGTCATATTTTTAAGAATTTTTTTAATAAATTTACTAAGTTCATAGGAAGGTGAATTTATAAATGAACAAATCGCCTTCAATTAAAAATTATCCTTATTATCCTTTTATTTTCAGAACTCCATATAATCCTGGTGCAATCATTATATTTTTTTAAGTGTTTTTTCTCTGAATGAGTAATAATCTCCAATTTAAAAAGTTTTTCTACAATTTCGTTATTCAACTTCTATAATTTGTTTGTTGGATCCTTATCTAAGATTCTGTATGTGGGACTATCATTTACAATGTTGTCCATTCTTGATAAATAATAATGTTTATTCACAGCTACTGTAGTGTTACGTTTGTCAGCATTCAATAGAAGTATGTGCTTGTTAATTTTAAAAAATAATTGTGGCTATCTTACATTATTAAATACAAAGTTATCTTTACTAGTCAGTTGCATCTTATTCATGTGGCCATCTATAATAGTTGTTAATCTTGTCCTGGCGATTTCCTGTCTTTTCTTATCTGTTATTGTTTGTACAAAATCTGCTCCTTCTGATGTAATCTTCAATAACGGAAACTGTTCCCTTCTAACTGGTAATGCATATTTGGTTATAACTCAATCATAGTACAATATTCATAGATTATGCTCAACCATATTTTTTAGTATTTTTTAGTCTATTAGTGTAAAGGTATCTTAGCAAGTTTTAATGTATGTTTTTTATCACTACATATGCAGCTGTAATGAATATATTTGAATGAAACTGTCTTGGTACCCTTTTAATAAGCAGGGTAAATTTTTCATGCTTCTTGCATATTTTTAAAATTTTTCCAAAAAAAACATCATTGTATAACTTGCATAAATTTGCATATCACAGCATAGCTATTTGAAGTTTTCTTAAGACAAAAATTTTACCTCGTAAGTGATGGACCAATAACTTCTAATAAACTCACTATTTCAAAAAAAATCATTATATTGCAAATTTTCAATAAAAAAGGCAAAAAATGTTACACTTTCCTTAGAAAAGAAAACGCCATTAATAAATTTCCAGACGCCTTCTTATTCAATATAAGGCATTCTATTTGCTCAAAACCTGTTCCACTAAATGGTTATCTTGGTCAGAAAGCAACAACTTGATAAAAATAAGCAGCGTTTTAAATGAACATTTTGGTGATGAGGCAGAGTTGATATATAATGCAAAGGTTTTATTTAAGAGTTCATCGGTAAGAACTGATTAAGCATACATTAAAGATAATTTTTAATGTATTTGCCACAGCAAAATCAAATTGGAAACCGAAGAAGTTTATTTACATGAAAGCTTAAAAAAAGATTAAAAAAACATATAAAATAACATCGACTGATATTGAACGTATATTTTTAATATATTGGACCGTTTTAAGCAATAATCGAAGATCCTTTTAGTGTGAAAACTTGAAAAAACATATGATTATACTTTGTCATAAGCATTTGTTTAAAGAAAACTGATTAATAATCTGTGTTTTTGGGTGCATATTTTTGTGCATAGTTTAAAGTTTTTTTTTGGAATATTTGCATGCATATTTGATAAATTTTTTTACATATTTAAACTTGCCTTTCTAATAAGATACCGTAGTACACAAAACAACACACAGAAAAATTTATAAATTTGAAAGTAAAGTTATCAAACTAACAACCACTTGCTATTTCTTTTTTTTTTTTTTTTTTTTTTTTTTAACTTGGACCAGCACTCAGGGGATGACCCCTACATATGCAATGCATTGTGCCGGAACTAGGAAAATTGGTTATAGGAAGGAGGATAAAGGGAGTAGTGTTTGTGGACGTTCGATTTGAACTTTCCCACACTGAAAGTAACAGGAAAGACCTCTGCAGGAAGTTTATTCCACATGCGAACTGTTCGGCTAAAGAACGAATTTTCTCTGTAATGCGTAGTGCGATCCACTGGCATATCAACCACAAATGGATGCGCTCTTAACGAAGAACGTGTTGTTCGTACAAATGAGCGGGTTTCGGGAATAAGTTCCCTGATTTCATTAGAGCACATTCCATTGTAGTAGCGATAAAACAGTGAAATACATCCCACATTGCGTCGATGCTCCAGTGAGTCAATAGAGTTGGCTACCCTACTGTCACCGATGAGCTTCTTCGCCCTCTCCTGTACCCGGTCGAGTAACTTCAAAATAGACTTTGAAGCACCGGCCCATACATGAGAGTTGTATTCCATTATCGGTCGGATATAGGTGGTGTAAATATTAAGGAGATCAGATGGAGTGAAGTATCTCTTACACCGTCTTAGAAAGCCGAGGCACTTGAATGCTTCTTTTGAAACCTGAAAAATATGATCAGTCCATCGAACATCACATTTAATTTTCATGCCAAGAACATCAAGAGTTTCTGATTCCTCAATATCTACACCACCCATTATTACAGATGAAGCAGCATGATTGTACGTACATTTGTGTGTAAGCATACAACACTGGGTCTTGCGAGCATTAAATTCGACCCTATTCGCACGTCCCCATTCATGGATTGCTAAAAGATCATTATTTATCGAATCATTCATATTTTGCCTCATTGCCGCGATCTCCGGCAGGCTTGGTCTGTTATTGAATGAATATGAATGGCACATGCTGCTGTCATCTGCAAAAGAGTAGATAGGATTGGAAGTTTGAAGTAGAAGGTCGTTTAAGAAAATAAGAAAAAGTGTGGGAGAAAGAACGGATCCTTGCGGTACCCCTGAATTAATCTTGAACTCGTTTGATGAGATCCCTTCTATAACAACTCGTATAGTGCGATCTCTGAGAAAGCTTGATATAAATCGAGAGAAGACATCACCGACACCAAAAGCAATAAGTTTTGACAGAAGTGCACCATGCCAAACTCTATCAAACGCCTTGGAAATATCTAGAGCCACCACCTTACTCTCGCCAAAATGGTGAATAGAATGACACCATCTTTCTGATAGAAAAGCCAGTAGGTCTCCCGTAGAGCGACCCCTACGAAATCCATACTGGCGGTCGCTAAGTAAGCTGTTGGACTCTAAATATCTCACAAGATGGAAATTTACCATACTTTCCATAACTTTGGAAAGTGCAGAGCAAATTGCAATTGGGCGGTAATTTTCAGGGTTGTTAGCCTCTCCTTTTTTGGGGATTGGCGTTACATTAGCAACCTTCCAACACATTGGAAATTCACCAGCATGGTACAATGTACTGAAAAGGTTAGCTAACGGACGCGCTAGCGTCGAAGAGCACTGCTTCAAGACCAGTGCTGGAATACCATCCGGCCCAGGAGATTTATTTATGTTGAGATCTGCTAAAACCTTTTTAACTGCACGGGCTCGAAAGAATATTTTAGGCATAGTTACAGATACTCTTTCAAGCACGGGCAGTGGTTGAGTGCTTTCCGGCAAGTGGGAGTTACTTGCAAATAATTCAGCCAGAAGGTTAGCTTTATCAACCGGGTTAGTGAATATTTGATCATCCTTTAAAAGAGCTGGAATTGAGGAACTAGCATTATCCTTTACTCTTTTAACGAATGACCAAAAGCTCTTACTACCCCGAGGGGCATTAAGAACTTTAGCACGAAGGCACTGCTCGTACAAAGCTTTTTGCTGCCTTAATACTTTGGCACATGAAGATCTCGCCCTTTTGCGTAGCGAATCAGTATCGGCATTTTTGTTATTACGCCATATACTGAAAGCTTCCTCTCTGGATTTGACTGCATTTTTGCACGTCTTAATTAACTCAAAGTTTTTTTTTTAATTATGTAATTCCCCTTTATAATAGTTTCAATTCACATCCCTAAGAAAAACTTTTCTGGCAACCCGCGTACATTCATATAAGTATGCTTATAAAATGCACAAAATAAATACTATTTTTTAATATTTTCTGTAACAAAAATGCCCACATTTTTACTTTTTGACTTGCATATCGCTAAACTAAGTTAATCGCGTGCACATACGATGGTATGTTTTAATTATATAATATTTTTTTTAATATGTCACGACTTGTACGCACAAATTTCAAAATTTCTAATATTAAAACTACAAAGATGGAATTTTTATTGCTTTTTGAACTGGCGGTTCAATAAAGCACTCAAATGGCACTCATATGAAATGATATAGAACATCTAAAAACACATAAAAGTATGCTGCTCATGTAATCTAATTCGTGCTCAAAAGTAGTAAAACTGTGTGTTGGAACATATTATTGCGGATAGCATATGTTTTGTTGTTATACAATATAAAATTAAAAAAAGTATGTATATGACACCTACAGGAAGGACGACAAATAACAGTAGTATGTGATATTATTACAGTCTTATTAAATTTATAGATAATCACATTATATTAATATAGAAAATCGTATTAATTATTAGTAATGAAAAGTATAAACACCAAAAAAAACTATTTATAAAAATGGGAAGAGAGCAATATTATGAGTTATTAGTGAAGTGTTTTTCGAACGTCAAACAAATTTATTAACCCTAAAAGGTTAACTAAAGTTTTATATATGTTAGAAGTATAAATAAATATTATTATATTATTATAGTATAAATATAAATATTATAGTATAAATAAATATTATTTTTGGAGAAATAAAAAGGATTTTTTTTAAATAATTTATATACGTATCGGAGAACGACAAACGATACAATAATAAATAAATTACTCTAGCGTATATTGAATATTTTCAATATAAAATATTTTTCGTTCATATTTGTTTATATGTATCGATAGTTACTCCAATGGCTATGAGCACATTTATTTTCCAACTGTTAAAATTTTACTACATATGTATATAAAATATTAGTTATGGGAAATAGTGCGATTAAAAATTTAAAATACTAAAATTTTACCGATTTCCATAAAAACCATCAGTTATTTTCCATTTTTTGTTTGACAACTATTGCCAGAAATGTTGTCTAAAGTTGTTTTATAGATTTCGTTTCGTAATTATTATGAAACATTTTTAAGCAAAATGCGATAAAGTAGTATTAAAAATTTCGCGCTTTGAAACTAATTTTTGCAAACAATTTTGAGAATAGGAAAAGCTTAAAAATGGATGTTTGTACCCCTACATTTTAATAATCCTACACTTTGGAATATCGATATGTGCTATTTATTGAAAATTGTATACCTTTGTCCTTCACTAATACGTATGTATGTTAATAAAAGATAAGTGTTTAAGTGCTAATAAATCAGTGCTAGTGAATTGTTTTTTTTTATTTAAAGTATATTTCAACCCGCAAGTCTATCAATCAGTGAACACTTAAACAATTTTTAAACGCATGAGATTTCGAAAACCGGGAGGTTTATGGTAAGAAAAGTATTATTGCAAAACAACGCATATATTGTTTCCTCCTAAAGTAACATCATCAACTAATGATTTTTTGGTAGGAAAAAGATAATTTTTCTGATTGTTAAACCTACAATAACAAATTTTTTTTTATTTGATTCAGAAAACACTTTTTTTTAGCTCTTTATTTTCGCTAAAAACGAAAAGAACGAAAACCAATTCTTTCGGTCTGGTCTGGTTTTACAAAATTATTTATAGGGGCGCATTCAGGAAATACATTTAATTGAATTTATAAGAACTTTTACTGGCGGCAAATAAATGCAATCGATATCGAACTAAATTTCTATACAAATTGAAAAATTTTTGCATGGGATTTCGTTCGATATCAAATGCGGTAATTTGCCCCCATTTGGCAAAATAAAATTTTCTATAAAATTAGTTATTAATTTTTTACTGTGAAATACAACACACTTTTCTGCAGCATAAACATTTTAGGGGAATATTGAAAACTGAATTTTTGTGTCATACATTTGACACATACCACATTTCACATCCGCCATTTTTGTATTAGCATAAGCCATAATACATTTTTCATATACACAATTTTGTGCAAATCGTCTTTAGTCAAAGCATTTGCAAAATGATAGAATATATTTCTACCGTACAATAGCAAAATATACCAAATTACCGAAACGTTCTCTTGCCGCTCATTCACGTGCGTGGGTGTATAAATGTTAGGGTATTCATTAACGGTCACCCGATTAATTACTATCCGATTGAGTGATCGCTTAATTTACAATTGACTGTTTCCGATTAAAGATTAAACCGGTAAATTTGTTACACTGGTGTAACAAAATTTTTAATTTTGTATATTATTATAACATATTTTTTTGTGTTTAGAAAATATTTTTTTCATACAAACAAAGCTATTGTTTAGTGATTTTGTTTTTAAATAAGTCTTTGCTATCAACACCTTTTTGTTCCACGTATATTTTTAACAGAATTAACCGAAACAATTAAAAATATTTAAAATGAAAAAAAATTATAACAGGGCTCTAATGGCATAATAGAAGACTTAACATTCTTAGAGAAATCCATGAAAGGGCCAGAGAAATTACATATTCTATATTATAGGTTGCTTTTAATCTCTCCAACATCTACGATAAGTAAAATTATTTTTTCAAGTCTAGTTTTATCAAAAATAAAGGGAAAAAAACTCTCTTAAATCCTAAACATGTAATGCAAATAATTTTTCTTAAGGAGTATTTTATAAGCTCTCCTTTAACTACGGAAATAACTAATAAAATGATTTTACTGTTTTCTTTTTTTCGAATTGATATGTTTGTTTTGTTATTGTTTCTGTTTTTAATAATAAACTCACAATAAATAATTTATACATTTTGATATATTGAAGTTATTTAATTTATTAAAAAAACTTTATTAATCGGATAATCGATCAAAAACAAAATAAACCGATTAAACCGGTATCTCGAGCGATTAACTGATTATAGCAAAATCCTAGTAAATATAAATAAATAAAAAAATATTTATTTACAGATGAGTGTGAATTTCTTGTGTTGCAAAGAAGTATTGCAAACTAAACCAACAAGTCCGTTTACGGTTGATGTAAAATGTTTACAATTGTAAAAAAATATAGAATCTCAAATGGATTAGATTATGAATATGGCTACTTTGTTTTTATTAAATAGACCAATCTTCACTGAAACCATAATTTCTAATTAGTATTAGATGTATAAGTAGTGAAAATCTTAAAGTTTTGGAAATAGTGGGGTGTTTTAGACGACCTTACTTCCACCGGCAAAAAATATTTATATACGATTTCGGATAAAATTTTTGAAGGTTCGCTTGCGTTTAGACATTAATTTTTAACGCATATCCGACAGGTTTTTGAGTATTCGGCTTAGCCTCTCAGTAGCTCCTACTACTTTTTAAATTGAACATTTTTTAGTATTTGGCAAAAAATCGTAGCAATTGAAACGAAACTAATTAAATTTATAAACTAATTATAATATAAAATAAGCGAATTTCAATTTAAATGCTAAGCCATGTGTGTATTTAACAATTTCTTCTAAAGTGACATGAAGTTGTAAAGAAGTTGTAATGGAAACAGCATTAGAAGTGTGTTACGACTATACCGATCTTTCTCAGAACTTTATGTTATTGTCACAAGACTAGTTATTCAAGCCAAATAAATTAAATTTATGCTCATAGTGAACCTTTTTCTATTTTCAACTATTGATTAATGGGACTTTTGTTAAGCTAAAATAAAAAAAAACACAAATTAAAAATATCCCGCTATTTGAATATTTATATTTTTCTATCTATTCTTTTAACATTTAGTAATCTTCGATACATATATGTATATAGATACATGACGTGACGTGATTGACGTTTGACATTCGGGCTTACATTTATAACGGCAGGCAAAATGTGTGTTTGTTTTATTTTTAATTTCAAACCTAATATTTAATGTTTTTGAAAAACATGCAATTGTTAAAAAACAAATAAAAATATGAATGGCATATAATTGTAGATACTATTTAGGTACTGTTAAAATATTGTACATAAGTTATGCAAATACTTGCCATGATTCGATGGTGTTATTGATAAGATTTACAAATATTATTACAAAAAGTGTATCAATAAATCATGTTAAATGCCATCTATACACACTTAAACGACTCGTTATAAATATTGGTTTGCCAAATATTGGCTTATCAATATTTGATCTAAAATGCAAAATAAATTTAAATATTTATGCACATACATATATACACGTACATACATCCATATGTAACAATGTATGAGCAAAAATATTTTTGGGGATACAATAATAGAATATAAACATAAGTTGGCTTATGATTTATATTTTTGAAATATATATTATTGAAAGTTTTAAAAAATACATACGTGCCTATACAGTTATACCTACATATCGATTGCTTAGTATAGAAAGAACGTATCTTGATTTTTTTCGTAACGCTGTTTTTAATGTTTTTAATTTTTTTTTGACATAGCACTTCCAAATATAGCAGAAAAGCCTAAAACCATAATTAAAAAAAATCGAGATACCTCCATTCTCATAACTGGCTACTGGCCTATTGAGAGGCATGCCCAAAGATTAGGGCTCAATTACAATGACATACATATGTAGATGCCGCGGCAATAAAGAAGAGGATGGGTCGACGGAACATCTTCTCTGTCATTGTCCGGCTTTCGGAGATCTAAGAATTAAATTATTCAGTCAAAGAACCCTTAGGGGCAAAATATGCCTCTCTAATATTGATTTCAACAAGATTCACTTCTTTATTGAATCAACGGGATGGCTGCGTGAGAATATCAGGAACCAGATAACATTGGAGCCTTGGGAGATGGGGCAACATGGTAACACAACGGGAACTAATTATGGACCCACGCACAGTGGGGCCTTTTGAGTATTTTCGTTGCAAGAATCATAAGTTTTAAAGTAATAAAGATATTTAAAATTTTTAAAAAGCTTTTAAAAGAAGACTCCTTAGGCTTCAATATACATGATTTGCACAGTCATAGTTTAGCCGCGGCTCTATGCAAAGTGTCGGCATTTGACTGTTTTTATTACAAACATTATAACTTTAAAAGTAAAAAGATATTTTTAAAATCTATAAAGCATTTCAAAGGTAACCGCATCCGCTTAAAAATAAGTAACCTGCATGACCATAGGCCCACAGAGGCACCATGCACAGTGGTTTTTTTGTTGCAAAAATCATAATTTTTAAGATATATAAAATAGCTAGAATTTTAAATGCTTCAGCTTCAAAATAAGTGCTCCTTTTGACCTTTCGAACTTTTTTGTCGCAAAAATCATATTTTTTTAAATAATGATACTTTTAAAATTTAAGAAAAATTCAAAACACATTTTTTGGGCTTTTTTTAGGTGCACTACAGATACGCATTTGTGATATATAAATATTAAATTATTTAGTATATTTTCTTCAAACTAGCTGGTATAATTTTTTTGTTCGTTAGTTTTCTATAAAATAGTAATTAATATTGGGAGCGATATTTTATAGACTTAACACATCGGAGTTATAAATTATGTTCTTCCAAGTCCTTTCGAGAACTTATATGTCTCCGTGATGAAATTAGTGGGCCGCCAACATATTGAAAAGGTCCTCATTCTGTCTAATCCGTGAAATTTTGCAAGTATTCGTGTATCTAAAGTGTTTTTAGTCTTTGTTTTTGCTTTCCTGGTCTTCTTCAGATAACTCTCTAATTGGTAAGCATTTATAATCAATTAAATTTTTACCATGAGCCAAAATCTTATAGGCCGTAGGAAGGAGTACGTTTCTTCTCAGGGTACATTTGAGCCAAAAGTTTGATGCATAATCATGAAACTTTGAGCCATTTACAATTTCTCTAGAGTTTATAACATGTAAGATAACTGCTAACTTATTATAATATGATTGTCGACCCCAGTAATTTGGGCTGTTACCTCATCATTTTCAAAAAATGCTCTGGATATATTAATATCGTTAGTATTTCCATATCCCTGCTTTGGGCAGTCTATTGTCAGTCCAAGCTTCTTAAGAAATTCATTTTGTATAATTATTTTCGAGCAGATATTTTTTATTTTGGTGTTGCGTTGTTATCAAAAAATTATCCTCTCACGGATTTGTATACGCTAGTTTTAAAATAAATTCCATGCACCTAGTTCTGGCATGTAACGGAGAAATCTTATATTCATATCTTTGATCATCACTTGAATCGTCAAAATTTTGAAAGTCTTTCTGCGTTTTTTTGGAAATCGTACACTTCAAAGTTGCCGAAGTATCTGTTATTACATTTAAGACTGTTATGAATCATTATCAATGAAAACAGTTCCATTCTTCATTTCAAGAACAGAAGGCTTTAGTTCAGAAATTTGCTTTTTTATATCGTTTACTGTAGGTTTGATTATTTCTGAAGACTCCTTTGCATATTTAAAAAATATCGGACGGCATGACGCGATGACGGATGGGCGAGGATTTTTCTAATGCTCAGAGATTTCACTTCTCAGTCGTGAAGGAACTACAGAAGCCATAAACATATTTGCATCTGTAATAGTTGTGTCATTTGTCGATATTGTTTGTTTGTAAGCACCTTGAACGGATGATACATCACATCCCCACTTATTTATCAATGTAAGCTTATCTGGTAGTAATACTGCTTTCTTTTCAGGCAAACTTTGAATAAGGCGTTTGGCTGTGTGATCCATTAAGTCTTGCAGGTTAACCTCTACCGATACTTTTACCTTTACATTAGATGGCTTCTAAAAAATGCAATTAGATATAGCTTTTGTGGCATTTTGAAGTTTACGATTTTTTGTGTACTCCGAACACTCTTTTATGGTTTTTGCAGGTCTTCCTCTTCTGCTGTCAGAAGATGTATGCGGTTCATCGAAGGTTTCAAAAGTTGTTACTCCATTTAGCCAGTCTGAAAAAGAATTTTCATAAAGGTTTTTGTTGTACGGTTTGAGGCAAGCCATTTGTTATTAATTTATACATCCTTTTCGTGGTATCCTGGTAAATCGTGTAATTTTTCCACAATAGTCAATTTAAATATATTTTCATTATGTGAGTTTCTGAATAACTCGAACAATTTTGAATTTTGAAATCACATTAAAAGTAAAATTTAAAGTAAAATTGCATAAGTTCTGGTACTGATCACTACTTTTACAAAATAAAAACTGAACTGGCTGCATTACACAATTGCGGTTTAATTTATACCCAAAAATAATAATTAAAAAAAGGTTCGAACTACCTGATTTGTGAAACAGAAATCCAGGCCTTAATTAACTGGATTATAAAACTGCAGTTTCTATTTTACTTAGTATAAAAAAGATATAAAACTGCCGGCATATAAAAGAGAATTAAAAAAAAATGCATGAGATTGTAACAGCTTCCTTCATATTTCAAGAAAACCTGTCATTTTTTGTGGATAAAATTAGTTAAATTATTTAAAGTATTATGTAGCAAACATGCTCAGAAAATATGGGCGAGACCATTTTCGGCCATTTTTAGTTATGGCGCCACAGTGCCACGTGAGCTGTGCTTGATCACGGCTGCCAAAGGAACCTGACCTAACCTCTTTTATATATTAATCCAACCGTATATGGATACACAAAAGAAACCATGCAAGCAACCCAGCAGCATCGGTAGAATTCGAAGTCAAATCTAAAAATGGTCGAACATATATCTTCTAGACTAAAACTATTATCATTAAATACAAAGATTCTTGTTTTAAAGTTTTTAATAGTGTAAGTCTACTTGGATGTTAATAAATTATTTTTTTACTAAATTATTTTAACATATTGTATTGTAGTGCTAATAACCGTATTCAAAATGGTTAATGTTTGCCAATATTTTTGAAACTATTTAAACGCAAACCCTTAAAAGTCTCGAAACATGAGAAAATTCATTTATACCACTCTTAAGTTTTACTGGTCATATCTACTTATACATAAATATGTTCATAATATAATTAACAAAATGGTGTTATAAAGCAAACCTCAAATGCTGAAGTAATCAGTTTTTTTTCAATTAAAATACCATTATTATTTTAAAAATTATAATTTAAAATTTCGTGCGTTGGGCAGCAATAATGGCAGTAGAACAATTAGAAATGTTGGCGCATTTTCATAGTTATTAACAAAATATGATTTAAAAGTTTAAAACTGATATTTTCTATGGAAATATGATTTTTAAGGCTTTAAGTATTCTTTATGAATATTACGATTATGAGTATGCGCCATTGTTTTTATAAATAAATATTGTTTCTTTATTTGCTGTGTAAGTATATCAATCACTACATATCTGTGTTAATTTTTATTCGCACAAAAACACAAGCGTCAAAATAAGGTCAAGTTCCTGTCAAAAAATTTTAACGGTATAAAGTACTGAGATCAAAATGACCAAAAGGATTAATCTCTATATATGTACGTTACCATTTAATTCCAAGGCAACATATCTTTTTTTCAATTGTCCTATTCATGAACCCATTTTTCAATTAGGCTGGCAACGCTGAATATAGACTTTTTCACTGAGCTTTACGTAATGTACTAAAGGTTTGTGTATTTACTTACACATTATTGGCCTGTAAACGCAAGCGTGCAACGAGACCCAAACTTGTTCGAAAGCTTTTTATAAATGAACATAAAAAGGCAACATAAATAAATGATATATTTTCGGAACTTTTATCTTCCACGTTTCTCTATTTTACCCAACGCAATAATAATGGGATGAAACAAATGAATAAAAAGAAAAACGAATGGACTGTAACACAAAATTCGGTTTCTAGCATTGGTATTTCTGCATTTCTTAATTGAGGAACTATATTACATATTAATTATTTTCACACTAATATTTGAAGATTGTGATTGATGTCCCATCTATGAAAAGTCTATGAAATGCAGAAGTAAACCAAAAAAGACTTTCAGATCGCCATACAAAAGGCAAATAAATCAGGTACAAGAGATAATACAACAATAAAACATTCATTGTAAAAATACCTGTGTAGCTGTCAAAACATATGGCACTGTCAGCACAGATGAATCTCTAACAATATGTCAAACATCATAAGTGAGTGCTGTTTGGCTGTTTGAATTCAGCCATGTTATGAGTATACTATCAACTAAAATATAATAATACCCAACGACATCTAGTCAGGTTAATCAGCTGTGCTATCTATACTACCTTGTTTATTTGCCTTGCTCATACACTTATAAATAAACTTTAAAACTATTTACCAATTGTTGCACATTCACGTTTTTTTGTCATTTTTTGAGTAACTTTGTAGTCACACGCAGGGGTGCCAAACGTGACATTTTTACGTCATTTTGACGATTTTTACAGCGAATTTCACAAAATGACGCTTGACGATTTTTTTAGTATCCTCCCTTATACTTTGACGATATTTTGACTTCACTACTTTTTGCTCAACATAACCTCTACGTATCGGAATATATCAAGCTCTAAAAATATATATTTATTTTGCGGCCAATATCGATGATATTGATACTGCTAAAGAAATATTTAAAAATTTTAATGAAATTAACGAGCTTTACTTTTTTTTAAATATGTGCTTAATTTAATGAATAACCTAAAAATAAATTGAAGGAATTCAAATTCACAATATGCACTATGAAATGACGCAACTTTTTTCAAAATGTTTTAATAAATTTTTTAGTAGATGATTGTATAAAAAATACGCATTTAAATCAAATATATTTCCATAAGCGTAAACATATTTTCAAAAAGGAAAAAGTTTATAAAGTATATTATTTTTATTTTGTAATTACCCAATTTAAATCAATATCAGATGTCCTTCTTTCGTACTTTATATGTAAATATGTATCTTTTTACGCGTATAAATTCGAATAAATCGAAAAATTATTTCGAATCTACACATGAATTACAAGTTTACGAACAACTGTATAATTGAATATTGCATGAATTCTAATTAATTAAAAATTATTTGGGAAATATATAAATATATATATAAACTGTTTCGACACATAATTTCTTCTAATCTTGCTTTGAATTGAATAAAATGTTTAAAGTTTTTACTGTTTTTAAGAAATCTGTTGAACTATTAATTTTTAAATAAAAGATTGTTGTATAAAACAGAAGATTTTGAGTGACGATTTTTTGACGACTTTTTTTAAATACTAACGATTTTATTTACAAAAATTGACGATTTTTCTGGAAATTTTACTGGCAGCCCTGGTCACACGATAAAATTTTCTTTCAAATTTTAAAATCTCTCACTTTTTTTAGCATTACACTCACACTGTATTGAATATGCTTGTTTAATATACTTTCTACAAATACAAAGAAGTAACAGGTTTGCGAATAAAAGCAAATTTATTTTAAAGCTGTTGTTTTGAAAAAAGGTAAAGTTAATTAATGGGATTAGAAAATGGATTTAAATCAATTAAAATACACTATAGCAATTGAAATAATATCCTGCAGATAATGGGACTAGTCCAAAAACGCATGTAAAATAAACTCCATAAAAGACTAGGACTAGTCCAAAGGTAACCCAAATGTGTGTAGAAAACATTGTCTATTTAAAATTACGATGTTCTACGACTGGACCATATGGTCCAGGTTTGCATTACATCGGACTCAACTTATTAAAAATGGACCACTCACAAATAGTTTGTTCGGTGCGAGTACTACCGTGAAAGCTCGAACGTCGTTAAGCAATAAGTTCTTGTTTGAAAATGGCAATGGTCCGTTTCAGCTGTAATAAACCACATAGTCCAATATTACCTGCAAGGTAATATTACTTTTTCTGTACTGTATAAAGTAATTTTTTAACATAAAACTCAAAAAGTTGTAACACACCAAAAAGTGCTAAACTTTAGTTAAGTTCGATTTTTTGGCAACGCTGCTCATGACTGACAGGCCCATTTCAATAAAAAAGTTAGTTTTTCTCGTTGAAATATGGAGAAACTAACAAATATTTGTTTGAGAGTGCAATTTTAGACTCTTGAATACAATCGGCAAAATGTGCGATGTTACGTCAATTAACAAAATTTTAATATTTTGGTGAGTTAGAAACCAGGCAATTGAACAGCATTTCTACAATAACATTTTTTTTTAAGTAATGAAACAAATTTGTAAAGCATGACAAGTAAACAAATATACTGCTTGGTCCACGATTTCGAACGTATTCTGTTTTTCGTAAGATTATATTTAAAACAAAATTATAGAATTAATAGAAATGCTTATTTCCAGTTTTAAATTAAATACTTTTATAGTGCATTAACAGCATCACGAAATCCAGTAGATCCCAATCGAAATCTCCTTCAAAATTTTTCAGGATTTCGATTATAATTTTCATTTTCAAATGCCAAACTCCAAAAATTATTATTCAAATTCGAAACAGCTGGAGAGCACACCTTTCAGAGATATGTTATTGAACAGCGTAGTAATGTTCAGTTTAATTTACGAAAAACCAAAGTTGCATCACTAAGTACTTACAGATTTTGGATAGCTTTCGTCAAAATCTAGTCGCGAAGTAGATAACACTTCGAAGTATTACATACGATCGGTTTTGTAGCCAAAAGATAGACCAGATGGTGTAAATGAAAGTATTTTTCTATTATTTTTATAATATTAAAAAGTTTCTTATTGTTTCTTTTAATCAATGAAAATTTTAACCCCCTTATATATATATATACTTACCAGAAGTGTATAATTCCTTTATGAAACAAATTTTGTATGTAAAACAGTTTCATAAACCTTTAATAAACAGTTGATAATTTATTGCTTAAAACATTAAAATTTTTATTGATATATCATAGTAATATTTTAAGTGTTGTTGTCGTTTTAAGCTTCCTACATGTTGTTAATAGCTGCAGGTATCTACTTTTGGTACCTGAATGAATTTAAAAACAAATATATAGATACATAGTTATTATTTTGATTCAATAAATATTGGATTTCATCAAAATTTTACCAAGTGCGTTTGGGAATAGTGCGTTTTGGTTATGAATATATGTTAACGCCATGATTAAGCGCGTTTTGAGGAGGTGTATGGTGCGTTTTGGTTATAAAAACTTAACAGATCACAACACAATTTTTCAAAGTGGATTGATGAGAATAATATAAATACTAGCGTCTTATGCAGTAGTTTTATAGAAAACTAAAACTTTTTAAATTTTTTTTATATATTTCAACTAATAAGAACGCATAAAGCCACATCGGATTGCTTACATATCCATCAGATTCTCTCATTACATATGTGGCAACGTAAGGAATTTTGTATGTCTCTCGGAATGTTGTTTTCAGCAATAGTGAATGTGACCAGATTTTAAAATAATATAAAGCTAAATCACGTTTGAAATAGAGCTTAAAAGAGCTAAACAAGGATATTTAAACCCAAAAAATAAAGCTACGTTTTTTTATAACTTTCCAATAGTAACTTTCAATTATTTCAATATTTTTCATAGTTTAAATAGTGTTTATTTGTTTATAATAGAAAAATATTGTTTTGGTTCATTTAAATAAAAAAATATTGAATCAATAAGGAAATAAAATTATTTATTAAGCAAAAATTTCATTCCTAAAAATGTATATATAACAGAAAGGGAAAACAAAAAGTTCTTCAACTAAAACTAAACAGCCTTATGAGGCGGAAAAATATCTTAAAACTATGAAAAATAACAGCTTTTCAGAAGTATCCTTACCATAGTTTTTTAACAACAATGACAATTCCCTAAAACGGGTTTCATTTATTGCGTTGTTGTACATAAAATATGAATCCAAAATTCTGTAGTGGACTTTTGCTTTGTCCAATTAGAAAAATTCAATTTTTGCCATTGTAATTTCAAAAGAATTATGTAAGTAGATCACCTACGATAAAATTTGAGATTTTTTCTTTAAAATGTTCATACAATTTGCCTATTGTATTGCTTAGACTATTTTCTAATGAAAAGGTGTTGTGTTTTGTAAAGTTAAAAAATTATTTGGCAAACGCTGTCGAAGTTGACATATTAATTGTTTAATAAAATTTCGGTAAGTGTATCTAATTTTTTTTTAATCTGTTAAATAATCTATTATGTATTGAAAACAAATATATTTAAAAATGTTAGTTAAAACACGGTGTTGGAATCATAAAATCATCTGAATCTCATTCTAATGGGTCAAAAATTTCAGCCTTCAAAACGATTTCATTACAAAGATTTTCCTTATTTTCATGAGATTAAATTTATTTTCATAAACTGTTTTATTTTTTTGGAAATAAGTATTATTAGTATTTATTATAAAATAAAGCTACATTTAGCTCGAAAATAGCTAATATGGCCACACTGGCAATAGTTATTACACCCTGTTATCAAAGTTCATACTGCTAAGTTTTACCTAAGAATGTTATATGCACCCGGTGTGCCCAAGTGCTTTTATACTTGTGTCATTAAGCTTTTTAAAAGTTGCGGAATAGTCGAGGTCTTCATCATGGGCAATAAGTTTTTGTTACTTTGTTAAGCTCGTATTGTATAGAAGGTTCCATCTACAGATAAAGTACTTTGTGTTTTTGGTTTATGAATCTGCTGGGTTCTACTGGTGTTGCTTAGTTCACATACAGGTGACGGTTTGTCAAGAATCTTTTCTACACAGTGAAACTACAAACCACAAAAGTGCATTTTCACAATCCAGATGTTTGAATTTAGTATACATTATAAATGAAAAGCGCTCTGTTTTGTCTTATTTATGGATTTTGCATAAAAATTAATGAAATTATTGAGTGGTTTTCATACAAATTTTCTACTCAATTCGCTGAAGCTACATTTAGTCTTGTATTATGAATTTTCCTTACTTAGAAATAAACACTGAATCTTAAAACTTTCGGAAGAAAAATTGTGTGCGATTTTTTTAATTAAAAGAAATCCTTTAATAGGAGTATGTTAAACGAAAAATATGGCTATTAATAACCAAATAAAACTAGAATGGATAATATCTAAATTAAATAAAAAACCGGCTATATTTATCCTAAAAATGGCTAAATTAGCCTTAATTCCAAGTACATACTACAAAAGGGGTAATTTTAAGCAGTGTGATTTTCGAAAATCTAAAAAAAAGTCGGGTTTCAATAATATATCGGGATATAAGTTTGCTCGACTTGCAGCACAGGTCTCTCAGTGAAGAATACTGCAGGCAAAATATTTCAATGAATTGAAACATCATCCGTCTTTCATTAAGTTAATAATTTCCTCATTAGTTCTATGCAACATTTCAGTCTTAGCTTTTATCAAATGTGTTTCTGTATTTATATATTTATTTTACACAAATTCAATCTAAAAGAAGGATCACACGATTGCCGCAAATACACCAATCAGGCCCAATTTTCTTTTATAGTAATTTTTTTTACAGTTATAGTAATTTTTAGTTTGTTTTGTTTTTTGTTAGTTTGAAATTTTTTTCTTTAGCATATTGATGTAATTCTGCACCGTAGCTTTTAATTTATCTCTAAATTATTATTAATCGCTCACTACGATTAATTATAGTAAAATAAATACAATCTACGAGATGTATTTTACACTCAATAAATTTAACTAAATAAAATGAAAATTAATTTTTTTGCATTATTTCTATGTATGTCTAAATAATATATTTTTTTCAAAGCGAAAAAAATGCATGCATTTAAGGGTTAACGCTAAAAATCTGTTTATGTTACACAAAACAATTGGCACACACAAAAAATTAAACTAATTAAATAAATTTGGCGTGTATTGGCTACTTTGATTGCCGCATGAAAAGACAATAAATATTGGTAAATTTTTAACATTTATATTGACGCATGGTTGCCTATCAACCGTTCACACGATTGTCGCACCAGAGTTGCACTTGATTGCGGAAAATCAGCACAATATTGTTCTCGATTGCCGTAGGGGACAATAAATTGTGAAATCACACGATTGTGTGATCCTACCTTAAGTTAAAAATTTGTAACTTAAGTCCGAAATAATATTGTTTAATTTATTTGATAAAATTAATTTCATTGAAAAATTCTGGAACACTATTTTTAAAATTTTAGAAGCATTTGTTTCAAGCTTTGTAAGTTAAAACATTGAAATAGTTTAGAAAAAGTAAAAATTTGTCCATAAAATGACAAAATATTGTAGTCCTAAATGAGCTGAATTTTTTTCAATAAAACTTTGAAATCAACTGACGCGATTTTAATAAAAAATTTAAGCAATTTTGTTTATATTATGAAGTATTTCAATAAATTATTGGAAAATATCTAATTCAATAGGTTCATTGGGTTTATGGAGCAATATTCTTTCGGCGTACTTAGTACCCATTTTGTGTTAACATGTATGTGAAATAGGGTGGGTCGATTTAGCAATCGACATTGTGCTATAGATTTTTCGATAGCTTTTTGCATGAGGAAAAAATGTTCCACTACAACATTTAAAAAAAATCATTTTAGAGGCGCCCAAGTTTCACTTTTGACTATTTCTCAACTTATATTATGGGGGGTTTTAGTAGGCAATAAAAAAAATCGGCTGATATAATTTTTTTTAAATATTATCTACCCATGTGAAATTCATTTTTGAATTATTATTATTTTGAATTATTATTGAATTATTTTTGATAAAATTGAACTATTTATTAATGAACATTTGAGTTATTTATTAATGAAAATGTCTCTTTCCTATTATTTACCGATAATAAAAATTGTGTGAAAAAAATCCTTAAAAATATAAGTTGAGAACAGGTAAAAAATTTAAATTTTGGGCTCCTCAAAAATGATTTTTTTCATGTTGCGTAGTGACACTGTTTTTTCTCATACCAAAAGTTATCAAAAAATTTCTGCCATCGAAAAATTTTTCACCCTACAAATCGGCCCCCTTCTTATGTGCACATACAATAAAAATAATCCAGCAAGCCGGTTTAAATTTCTTTATCGGCGTTATTAATTTTGTAATACAAAAAATTAACCAGATAATTGCTACAATAAAATAAAAGTTTCGCAGAGATCACTGAGATTGCCTAGAACATAAATTTTAAATTTGCTTATTTCTTTTGATAAATTCAAATTTGTAAAGTATATTATTTGTCAATGAAGTAATATTCGGATAAAAAGCTATTTTATGAACTCTTAAATTGTGAATAATGTGGCTGAAGGTATTGATAAAAGTTTCAATACTTATTTATGCAATAAAAACAGCAAGACTAAAATATGTGTATACGTAAGTGTATGGGTACTTACAGGAAAACTACGGGAAAGCACAAAAAGGGGAAAGAAAACTATAAAAAACAAAAAATTGTAAAGATAGAAAAGATATATTACATACTTAGCATTTGATTCTTTCTTGGGTTTACAAAAGCCCTTTTAAATTTATTTCTTTAGCCATTTTCTTATCGATATGTGTTCTTTTAAAGAAGATACCATTTATGTTTGTCCTGTATTGATTCTGTTCTATAAAGAAAAGGTTGGCCACTTTTCTATCAGAGAGGTCAGTCCGTGTAGTGATGTGCAGGGACGTAGGAACTATTTGCAGTATTAATGTAATATGCTAAGAGTATTCTTCAAAGCTGCCTTTTCATATTTTTGTTTGACATGTTATTGGGGTTCTTTGGAATACTTTTTTTTTTGGTAGGAGGATGTTCCTTCTTTATTCATCGTTACAAACATATTAATCTGCTCAAATGTATGTATGTATGTATGTACTCGTATGTATTCTCTTTCTCTGTAAGTTTTTCAGCAGTAATCATCTGTCAAACGATTTGTTTCAATTATATTATATCACACATTTTTGCTGTTAGTGCTTTTTTAATACATTTTTATTCTATAAAGAGCAAACATACATACATACATACATACATGCATATATACTGAAATACATACAGATAAAAGAAAATGGACGAATATTTATTTTTGTATCGATGACAGATTTACAAACTTTTACTTAAGAACTGAAAAAGTGATAAAAAATGTTAACAATAGAGCAAACAATAATAGAAAGTTAACTATTGTCATTTTTTCACTATAAATCAAATTCTAATTAAAGTACTTTGAATTTTGTTCGAAAGTTTTATTTTTATTTAACATAAATGGGGAGTATTCGCAATGACAATATAAAATATTTGATACTTAATACGAATGCAATAAATAAAAACCAATACTGGCAACCAAAACTTGTAACGGCAGCGATAAGGTAACGGCTTAACTATTTTCTACATCGGTATCGGTGACGAATAGCGGTACATAATAAATTGAACAAATAATATTTTATTATTAGGCTTTAGATATTTGGCTGCGAAAAATGTAGTAAAAGATGCTAAAAATTTCGTAGAGATAAAAATTTCGTTATCTTAAGGATTGCTAATAAGATCTTTTGTCAGATTAATAATTAATTGCAAAAAAATTCAAACTCTTGAAATAGTGAAATTGTTAAAATTTTTAAATTCGCGAGTTTCTATTATCTTTACAATATTAAATTTTAACAAAATCAATCTTTCTGCACTGTACACATATTTTGCATTAGTGACGGCCGATATTTCTGTACCTGTGATTAAATCACTGTTATTGAAAAATCGTTGGTTATTGCTGTTTTTAAATATGTTATATATTCAAAATTTAAAGAAACAGTGTTTGTATATGTTACTAGAATAAATTCTTACTAAGTTCTAACTTAAGTTTAATCGATTGTAAGGGCTGCCTTAATATACCATAAATTATATGAAGAAATTAATTTTCGTCAATCAACCTGGAAGCAGTGATTTACTAACAGAAATGGAAAAAGGTAAAAAATATTTCAAATATAAAAAAAAACTCATTTTGATTGTGTCATTTAACGGTAGCAGACATGAATGAGCCCATGCAGTTAGTGCTGTACTTGTGATTATTAAAACGAAATTAGATCTAGCTTTTCTGGCAACTGCATAACGAATACGTGAAATCATTTGGCTGCTTAACTTTAACTTTGAGCATAGTATGAGTTATTTTGGTTGCAAAGAAATATCTATCACAATTTTGTCGATCAGTCACAACGCAACATTCTTTAATATGTTCGCGTTTGTGTTATCGTATAATTTTATCAATATAAATATATAAAATTTTATCATAATAATATTTTATGATGTTGAAGCATATTTAGCGACTTTGAACGAATCTGATTATGACTTCAGCGATAATGACAATGCTGCTGAGAAAACATGAATCGATTTGAATCTAAATGCAGAAGAAGGAGAAAGCCAGCCAATTAGACCGACTGTATATCCAAGCTCCTCTGACCCACTAGCAGCAATATGGATTTGTTAATGTAAAGAACTCATTAGGCCAGTAAAGTTTTAGCTACTAAGAAGTAGGCTAGGTCAGGAAGTGCGCTACGTACCATGACATATTAAACTATTCTACGGATTCCATGTCTCATGATATTTATTTCGATCGGAAATACACTTATCGGACTATTTCTTACAAGACTCCACACGTAAATTATGGAGAATCTTATCAGTCATCGATATGGTTAGAAAGCGGCGCAACGAATTACGAACTGAAACCACAAATTATTCAATTGACGAAGAAATGATTCCATTTACGACGACCAGTTGAATTGAAAAATCTGGTCTGTGCAGCTTTAAAGTCTTTCAGGAAGCTAGAATATTTAAAGATTGCGGGCTTGAACATTAACCATGTATAATTATAGGACTAATTAAATATTTAACAAAGAAATCCAAATATATTCCGATAGGTTTTTTATAACAATTCCACTTTTAGAATCGTTACATCATATGGGTCATCTAGCAATAGGCACAGTTATGGCCAATCTAATACGAAAGTGTTAAATTTCCTTTAAATTTGAACTGGTTATAGCTGCCTCATATATGTGTGTCAAAGATCTTGTAGATGTTTTACTATTTTTGGACATTATTTCTCATGTTATGACCGACCACACAATTGTGCGATGTCCTGTTCACAAAAGAGGACCTATTAAAATAGTTATGTAGGCAAATTTTAGCCTATATATAAAATAATTATTTTGATATTGAATATTAAAGGAATTTATACGCAATATAAAGTACATTTCTCAAAGAGTTAATGGTGCATATACACCTGCACGAAATCTTTTAGATTTCAATTGAAATCTCTATCAAAATCTATACCGTTTACGCTGGGTTATGTCTGACATTTTTAAAGATTTCATGTCCATGCCAAAAATAGTTGATTTGAATATTCCTTTTCAGGTGTCAAACTACAAACAAAAAATTATCAATTAAATGTAAAACAGCTGGCGAGCACACCTTTCAAGATATGATTTTGAACAGCGTAGTAATGTTCAGTTTAATTTAGGAAAAACCATAGTTTCATCACTAAGAACTACAAGATTTTGGATAGATTTCTTCAAAAGCTAGTGACAAAGTAGATTTAGTTTTATATAGGAGATCAACAAGATTTCGCTTGAAATGTCGTAAGTACTAGACTTTGGCCTGCTGTAAATGCCATATAAGTGACAATTGAATTTTTATAAAAGATAAATTCAATAACACAATGTTGAAAATTTGTATGGAAATTTCGTTCGATATCTAATGCCGTAATTTGCCTCCTAGTTATATTAGCAAATGTAGTAAGTTTTAGCACCTTCTCTGCAAAATATTCCAAATGTTAATAAATTGTCAATTGTTTGCACACAGAAACTTTTTACGAAAAAGTGTTTATTTTCTACATCTTTAGGTATTGTATGAGAGCGATGAAAAGAAATAAGAAATATTCTATTACAAAGTTTTGTTTTTTATGTTTTAGTAAAAATAGCTGGGGAATCGTCAATACAGTCACTGTTTAAAATAACACTGATTTATTATAAATAGATAGCGCTCCTTAACACTCTTTGATTACGAAACCCTAAAATAGCTTTTAATAAATTTCCAAAATCCAATTATAATACTAGTAATTATTAATTGTGCTACTGCGCTATTTACATCAGTAAATTAAAATGTAATCGTGAGCTAAAAACTTAGAAATTTATAAATGTCTACGTTTTTGGCCTTGACTTATAACACATGTTACTGTGCCATTAGTTAAGGCCGCTGTGATAAATAACATAAACATTTGTACATGTCAAAAAAAAAAAACTTTGCTGTTTAACAGATTGTAATGTCTCTTGTGTTTTAGATGGCCTTTGGGTTTATCAGTGACACCAGAAATGTACGATGTAGTGGTATATAAAAGGTGGCGCAAAATTTACGTTGTAGTGTTAATGCTTTATAGCTTCTTGCTTTAAAACTTCTTGTTTTCTTCTGTTTAAGTTTTGTGGAAAGAAAGGTTTGGGAATTTAAAATGGAAATTTTAAATGTTGTGTAGAACGTCTACTAGTTGATATTTTTGGATTTTCTTTCACAATCTCGCGTACACGTTGCATATTGAATAGTTGAACATACGTACTCTTCCGGCACCTGGAAGACTCTTTAACTAATTGTGTTGACGAAAAGTTATATAGTGTTGACACTAAGGATCCTTTCCGCAAATTAAAATATCGACGATAAGCACGCTGCTTCAAAAAAAGTAAAATTAAAGCCTTTTTCAATGATTTTTGTTTGTTGTTCTATTGTGAACTGTTTCATTTTAAATTTCCTAAAGCCGTCTGGACACAAATCTTAAACAAAAGCAACAAACTAATTTTAAATAAACTATAAAGCATTTACTCCATAACGATAATTTTGTGCCACCCTATATAAATGTATATATTTCTCAACGTACACCATATACGTGATAAAAAAAAAACTGACAGCTTATATTTAAAACCCTATATATCCCATTTGCTATCTTAACCTTATATTCCTTGAAAAAATATTTATATACAAATTTTTTACATCGAGCTAATTTTAACATACTGAATAGAATTTGAAACATTATTCTTCGCATTGTGACTAATGATAAAATTATAACAAATTACATTTTGTAAATTTAGAGTAGAATTAAAAAAGGCTGAAGGCAGCATTATAAAATGTAACCTCTTTTACCGACAACATTTTTATCTTGAAACTTGGGGACAAATTACCGCAAAATACAAAATCATTTAAATTTGCATGGATATTTCGTTCGATATCGACTAACATAATTTGCCCCCTTCTTGTCTTTTGGTTTACTCGCTATACAGAATAACACATCGAAAAGTTAAAAGGGCATACAAAATGAAGCTCTAACAAAATACCACTGTTTTATGATAGATTATATAGGTTAGGTTAGGTTCGATTGGCAGCCGTGATCAAGCACAGCTATCGTGGATCTATAATTAGTTTCCGTTGTGTTACCATGTAGCGCCGTCTCCCAAGGGTCTTATGTTATCTGGCTGCTGATATTTTCACGCAGCCACCCGGTTGATTCAATAACGGTCAAGAGAGTCAAGTTTTGTCCCTAAGGGTTCTTTGACCGAATATTTTAATCGCTAGATCTCCGAATGCCGGACAATGTCAGAGAAGATTATATCAATCGAGTGGGATTTGTGTTACCCGGGCTGCGTTCTAAATTTCTAGAAAATCGGAGATTAGAAAATCCCACTTTTGAGAATTACCTGGAATCGCAGAATATAAGAATTTTGTTTGCCTGAGTTAGTAATTAGATATATAAGTTTTTTTAATTTAAATTAATATACGAGTAATAACAAATAGAAAGAGAAAATTTTATATAAAGTTTTTAAAATTGAAAACAAAAAACCTCTTCAATGCTCTTAAGTTTATCAAAATGTAGAAGATTATTTGAGAAATACTTGACCACTATTTCCGTGAATATTTAGTAAACGCTTTAATTTTAAGACTGTCCAAAAACATTTCTCTTCTAAAGAAACATTCTGCGGAATCACTCAGGGTTTAGTCAAATAATGAACCTACTTATAGCCGTGTACATAATCCGCCATGCTATGGGGATCCCATTTAATAAACTACTTTTCATTGTTTAAGTTTGTACAAATTTTATTAGAAACTTAATAATAATGACGTCCGTTAGCTATTAACAAATTAAAGTTCCAACGACTTCAAGTCATTCATTACAGTATATTTAATAGGGCTTAAAACGTTTTTTAAGATTTCTAAAGTTGCTGAAATATCGTGTTTCACTTCAATCATTATATAGTATTGAACTTTGTTCTGATAACTAAACAAGACTTTTCTTAAATGTACTTAAACATATTTTTCTTGTATGTTTTATATCATTTTGATTTAAAATACAGTACAACCTCCCTAATCCGGACACTCGCTAATTCGGACTATTCAGCAATCCGGACATTTAAATTTTACGGACAGTTTAGAAATTCTTCCTTTATAGTCCGGAAAAGTGTTCTTTTTTTCTCAGTAAAATTTGCGGGACGAAGTCTTTCCAATAGCTATTCTAAGGGCTGAACAAACCAAAGCGACAGATAATTTTATTTTATTATTAAAAGAATTTCAAAATAGAGCTGAAAAATTACATAGAAATTCTTTTTTTTCAAAATTAATATTTTTTTCTTTATGTTTTCCGTAAATAAATTATATACAAATGAATTCTTATTTTCCTTTTCGGTACTAAAAATAAATTATAAATACAGATGTACATTTATGTATTGCGCTTAAAATTTTATTTTAATTATAATCCGAATGATCCACTGATCCGAACAGTAACTGAAACTACTCGTATATCTGTCCGGATTATGGAGGCTGTACTGTAATTACAAATTCGCTTTTCCATTTTCGATTTCTGTAATATTTGCTAAATTTTTTTAATTTAAGATAAAATTTAAAAGAAAAATATAACAAACACATGGTCAAAACTGTCTTAGATTCATATATGGGTGTGTTTTTAAATCTAAATTAACGATTCATACCCGACTTAAAAAATAGATAAACAAATAATAAAGAAATAAATCATCTGGTTATTTTTTATAATTTGTTATTCTTTCTTCAGCTGCCAATCGTCATATTCAGCTGTTAATTGTTATATTAATTTTTGGTATTATTATTCACCTCTATTCTGCATTTCGATTACGTTCCCACATTCAATAAAAGTCGAATCGAAAAATGTTTTTCCAAAAAAAACCTTAATCGAAAGAAAAAGATGAAGAGAAGAGTACGTTTCAGCCAACTGCTTTGCTATTACACTTATGAAAAGAAACAGAAAAAATAAGTAATTTTGTAAGCATTGTAAATGTTAAATTGAAAAAAAGTTAAATTTACTGAAAAACATAGTGATAAATATATCAAAAATAAATATTGTGATAACTATAATTAAATAAACACATCAGTTAAATACGGGAAGTAAGAAAAAAGCCAAAATATGAGTAAGCAGTATTCGTTTGGAACTTCATCCCAGAAAGCCAGCACTTCTTGGGAAGCTCTTGATATCCACACACAATATCATCCTGCGTTGCCTTTTAATTTTCCATCTTTTCATATCGCTCAGGTATTTTTTACTACACGCAATAACGTAAATACTGTACAAATTTGTGTAAACAAAAATTTTGGAATAAGAATATCCTGCATCTTCAATAAAATTACCAATAATGCAAGAATTTTAAAATTAATTACACATAAGGTTGAGCCGTGTTTTTTTTAATACACTGTAGAACAAAGATTTTGAAATATATTACCAATAAACGAAGCAAAAAGCTTTTGTGCTCTCAATAAAAGTTCAGATTTTTTATATAGACGGGTTTCGATATAAGGCGTTGATAGCTAACACATAAGCTTTAAGTGTTAATCAGTGTCACACACAAGTACCTGCGTAAATAAATATGGAGAAACAGCATACTTTTAATGTTGTTAATGTTTAATTTTGTTTTTCTGGGTGGAAGTTTTGATTATATAAGAAGGTACTCAATTTTATTTAACACCACGTCGTAGGCCAAAAAATAAAAAAACGCTATTAAAATAAATATAATCTGAAAGCTGGCGAAGCCTAGTTACAGAAACATATATTCAATAAATAGTTAAGTTCATTTTATCACCGCATGAAAACAACAAAGTAATAAATTGTGTTTATACAAAAACTTTTAAGAGATAAAGGTTAAAGATGTGGCCAACAACTTTTAATATTTGTAAAAAGATCTTGCTGAAATTCACTTAGCAAATAGTTGTTCAATTCACAAGCTCAGTCGAGATATTTTGTTTATGTGCATGTGAACAGACAAATTTGTTGTATCGTCATTTTGTCTATTTTAAATGTCAATTCAATGTAGTAAATTCTTTGTAAGTAAACAATTTATGTCGAACAACAAATTTAATGAAATTTGCTTCCATTTGTATTATTAAATTTTTATTTATTTCCGGAAAATTTTTACTTCTTCTTAAATTTTTTCTTTCCTTAAAATCTTCTACTTCCACAATATTCGACACTTAATTCAGTTGATACCATGAAACTAACCACATATGGTATTTCTTAGTTTACGCGAAATATTTAGTAACTTTTTCGTGACAAACAATTTTGATTCAAATGGTTTAAAAATTAAATTAAAATGAATCAAGTACGATCATATATTTATCATTAAGAATAATGAATTTTCTTCCATACCTGGCCTCATTACAACTATTTATAAAACATAAAATTCAAACACACTTTTGTATGAAAATTACCAAGAACAAAAATACAATACTGTATAGTTAGACGATTACACAACACACACGATGTTAATACAAGTATTAATCAAGAAAATCCCATTTCTACATTATGCTTTTCTGAGACGCCTCTGAGAGCGAACTCTGAGGCAAAAAAGAGGAAACGTATTTTTTTACTATTTTTTAGTTCATTTAAGCGTCTTGATTAAGTATAAAAAAATAGTAAACCCGTTAAAATTTAATAAAGATTTTAAAAGTCGTGTTTTTGTAAATTTAAATTTATTATTAAATTTTGTGGTATTTTTATGCAAGATCTTAATTTCAAGGCAAGGAAATTGGTTTATATCTGCACATGCGACCGTCGATATGATGAGGTACCAAATCTTCAGAAGAACTTTACTAAGAAGAACAAAAAATACATTTTTTATTTTGAAATAGAGAAAAACGACTACAATCTTATTTATCTCAAAATTACAGTAAACATTGTAAACTCTTTATAAGTTACTAGACAATTATCTAAAAAGGTAAAAAATCTTTTTGAAAATACATTTTAAAACATCAAAACCATTATTATCTTACAATAAGTTAACATAAAAAAAGTTCTAAAAAAACTTAAACAAAAATTAGTTTTTCTATTTAATTCACAAACAAATCGTTACTATTAAAGATCTGAAAACTTTAGCATAAAACTAAGATAAATAATGTTTAATTTATTGCAATTCTCAAACAAATAAATACCAATTTGTGTATAAAATAAAACCTAAATTATTCACCTTTACTGCCTTTTATTTAACACACACGCACACATCTTAAGAATACAAACAAATAGTACTTTGCTACAACAACACGCATACATGAGTTTAATAAATTCTTATCGTGCATTGTCCCCGGTCTTTTAGGGTTTAACGCTACGTTGAATTTGTAAAATGTAACGCTATTAAATTCATTCTGTTAAAAACATGTTAAAATGTTGTTTTTTTTGTTTTTTCATCCTTCTACCAACTCCATGCTAACTAACAGTGCTGTGTTAAATAATAGGAAAAGCTCTAAAATAAAAAGAACATTGATTATCTGTTTCGAGGCGAGTATGAGAGCTTCACAAATTAACATAATATTAGCATTTTATTTTGGTAATATAAAAAAAGTAACTGAATTTTACCGATTTAAAAAATATATGCACATAATGAAAACTTTGTTGTAAAGATATAATACTCTGCCCTTTATATTACCATTTCTGTAAAGTTATTTAACAAGAATACTTTTAAAATTATTTAAACCAACATAAAATTTATGTGTTAAAAAAGAAATCACATTTTAAAAATATAAAATACATTCTGTAGAAATGTAGTTTTTTTTTTAAGCAGGAAAAGTATGGATATAAATTTATATGCTTAAGTTGCAAAATGCTGTATCAAGAATTTTTACGAAAACATAAAAATCCTTACACATATTTTTCATGGATAAAAATGAACTAATTTTTTTCGCATTAATTTTTTTTTACAAAATAGTTTTATGGCACAACGCCTTTTTGCATATGTGTGTGAACTTTAAGCTTTTAGGTAAATAAATATAAATGTATGTATAAATAAACATTTTTCCTTCTATACATACGTACAAACTTAAATTTTTCACGCCAATAAACACCTATTTCGCAGTATGTATATGCATATGTGTTAGGGTATTCGCTGCAACAATATTTGTTTTAGGTAAAATCTCTTAGATCAAAAAAATTTCGAGCAAAACTTATTGAATATATATTTTTTTGTCGATTAGTCGAATAACTCGAATAAAATTTCTTATGGAAACTTTCTTTTTTGTATGGTATTTTCACAAAATTTTAATACAGCTGTAAACATTTTACGAAATTCTGCAACGTGTGAGTGATGTGAAAGTGCTACAGAATGATTTAGATGGTCTTACTAGTGGGTATGAGGAGAGTTTATGATAATTTCACATGTTTAAGTGTGCCTATGTGTCTTATTCTAGAGCCCGTACCTCAATTTTGTTTTGTTATCGTATAAAATCTTTTATCAAAGATTTAAAAAACTTTTGTTTGTTGAGGGTTTTTAGCTAGTCTTTTATTTTAAAATCATATAATGAAATTTATGATTTGACCATTACTTTTGACTCAAAATTGATTTTTAAGTCGCATTAGAAAATGCTAATCCAAAAGACTGATTCTATTTTGGTGTATATCAGGAAAAATAGCTTAGATTGTCACACTTGACAAACATTTTCCCAAAAAAACGTAACCACTACTTTTGCTTAGGGTTACTGTGATTTAACTTGGTTTTTATATCACAAAATTTTTATATTATTTTTAATAAATGGGAACCCATATTTAAAAAAATTTTAGAATTTAAGATTAGCTTGTCTGCTGTTCACGTTTTTTCGGCAAATATTTGGGAAGTGTGATCGTACCTTTAAACACTTAATTACTCATAATCATATTTTGTAATATCTAAATTGGAATATCAGGTTTAATTTAAAGTTCTTAATGCAAAAATTCTATTGCCCCTGTCGAACGAGTACAATAGACATTTATTTAGATTTATTTGTGAAAATTGAATTTTGTTTATCCACATCCGTCATATCGGTCTAGAACTCTGTCCCAAATCATATAAATCATATGAAAATTATGCTCGATCATTATTAAAAAAATAAAAATAAAAAAGTAAAAAAATAAAATTAATTTGGAGAACTTACTAGTATTAAAAAACCAATATGGACCAAAATGGTTCTATACCTAAGATTCGTAAATTTTAGTTAACCTAACAGCAGGGTTAAACTTCATGGTGAAATATTGCATAAAACAATTATTTTCATCTAGTCCAATAAAATGTAAGAGCGATTTTAAGTCAATATACATCAATAATAATAAAATAATACAAAATCTATAACCAAGAAATTTTCATTAATTAATTTTACAACATTTCTGTAAGGATAAACATTAATTTTGCTAATAATTCAATTTGCATGTAACTCTTTGGTATCGAAATTAAAAATATTAAAGGAAACAAAACTTTACACAACATGGAAGAATAAACCTATTCTTTAATTTGAAAATAATATGAGTTATAGAAAATTACTTTAACAAAACTTGATTTATTTATTTAACATTAAAAAAAACCATTAAACTTAAGAAATGTTCGATTAACTTGAGTAGTTCTGAGGAATAAAAGTTAATCGAATAACTTGAACAAAATAACAAAAAAAAACAACGTTGTTTCTGTTTTGTCGTATAACTGAAATTAATTGATGTTAAATTTTCCATTGTGCCTTTGGAATATTGTCTCATGTCCAATTCTTTCTGACTGAATATGTTACGAACTTTAGCCAAAATAATAATCAATTTGAATTAAAAACCTCTAAAATAATACCTTTACTCGATTGTAAGTGTAATTCAAAAACCTAAATTTCAATTAATTGAACAATTAAAAACTTTATTAAAATGAATACCCTATTATGGATGTATGCACATATAATAGTTTGCAATAGCAAACAAAAGATTGAAAATAGTAAAGATAAACTTTTAAAAGAAGCATTTCGTTAAACCCAAATATTTTAAAAATAATTTCAAACTACAGAGTTTGTTTGATATATAAGAACATTCAATAAAAAAAGCAACGTGATATTTTGCAGTTCGAACGTTCTAGCAAACTGTTATGTCTACGTTATTAACAGCAGTACTGCAGCGCAACAGTGAATTTAAATGTATCAGTGAAGGAGGTAATACCCTAAATTATGTCCAACTGGGCAAAAAAAATAAATAATAGTTTAACAAAAAGATATGATTATTAGACTTGAATTGGTATCTTAAACAAATGTACAACATTTACGGACGTAAAGATAGAAGATATTTTTCGAAATATCTGGTTATTAATTATATTAATTATAAAGGAAACACTTTTCATATTTGCATATAAATAGGTTTTTAAGCGGACCCATTCAGCTGTGTGATTTTGTAAGAGCACATTCAGTTGTAGCAACGAAAGAACAATGAAACACACCTCTCGTTGCCTACCCTACAGCCACCAATAAATTTCTCCTGTACGCTATAACTTCGAATAACAGACTTTAAAGCACTAGCCCACTTAAACGCTCCTTTTGATACTTACAAATTGTGATCCGTCCCCTCAATTTTAGCGTAAATATCTGTATAAATTGTATGAATATGAAATTTAATTTTATATGGTATCTTGAATTCGTTGCAAACAATAACTTTCTTTTCATATATTAAAAAAACCATAAAATTTGTTTTAATGCTAAACCACTTTTTTCCTCAGCAGATAGATAAATATTTTTATGTGCATGAGATTAAATATTTAAGTCATCGAACACGTGATTTTGTGTTAAGCCTCATACAAATAGTTTGCTACCATTCTTGTAATATTAAGTTTGCAAATATTGGTTTTGGGAATTTCGGATGGTAAATATTTGCTTTCATTGGGTGCAAAGTGCACATTTGTAGTTTATAAAACTTTCATTTTTGGTTGTGTTTAAAGAGTAAGTAATAGAGACAGCGATATTACATATAAGATATTACATATATGCTCAGTTATGGTTATAATTATAAGTATAGCCTTAAGTATACCAAAGGGTTAAAAAAAGCAAAATTTAAAATTTAGATAGTTGAGGCAAAATAAGCAATTTTATTCAGAAGATATTTGACAACAAGTTGATTATGGCAATGTTACGTTCCTTGTACTTCTTGATCATTCGAAGGCATTTGACACTATTGATCATAAAGTTGGATGTAATAAATTTAATTTTTTTCATAAATTCTCATCCACTTATACCAACCTGATTTTTTTTTTTATTTAACTGACAGACATCAATTTGATGAATCAGGTGCCTCTAAATCAACCTCTTTGCCTCTAAGTCGAGGTGTACCACAGAGTTTAATCCTGAGCCCTCTACTGTTTTCGCTGTATGTTAATGATCTGTCAAGCAAACTTGCACATTGCAAAATTAGATTGTTAGATGTAACATTGGATCAGTCGACCGATGTGTGAAAATTTAAACGAAGAATTGCATTGTATCTTTGAATGAGCTACTGCTAATGGCCTGTCGATAAATCCCACTACATCAAAATGATTGATCATTTAGAAGAATTTATTGAAACTTGATTAGATACCCGTATTAATCTAACATAATCATCTCATTGTGATTGTAAACGTTGTTAAAAATCTGGGAATTTATTTTTCCAGCACCTTCACTTGGTCTAACCATATCAATATTGCCCGTGGGCGAGTTTTTTCTATGTTAAGAAATCTTTGGCAAAGTCATGATTGCACTCCTATTAACTAACATTCGCATACTTCTTGCTAAAACATATTTAATGCCAATTTTACTGTACGGGTTTGAAATTTTTGCCAGTTGTGATAGCATTAGCAAAATATATCTTATATCGTAATAAGTATACGTAATATGATTTAAGAAGATTTCATAATGTTTCTTTATGCTCAGTTAAATTTTTCAACATTTAATAGAGGCAAACGATTATTTTGTTTTAGATACAGCAATCAGATATCTAAATACTAATTCTTTATTTACGCCATAAGTCTCTGGGACAATATTCCCTACAGCTCTCAAGTAATTAGTATCGCACATCAATTCAGGAGAAGTACTATTTGTCAATATTTAAGTTAATTTTACTTAACTATGAAATTAATTTTATTTTGGTAATTATGTTTTTATTATTTTGCTTTATGTGTTTATAGCGTAGACCTATTTTTGCAACACTTTTGCCATTTTTATTGAAAATTTGCTATACAATTTTTGAAATAGTGAATTTATTAGTAATTATTGTATCATCACTTAAGACGCAAGATTTTTTGCTTTTTATTTTGATAAAAAGTAATAGATATGTTAAATGTCCTGTCGAAATTTCTCATTCATTGTCAATGAATTAAAAATTATTTTTCATATATGTATTCCATAAATTGTTGGATTGAGGTTCGCCGATCGTAGAGGCCAATACAGACAATTGATGTTGTTATCTTTGGTTTATGCTTTAGGATATTGTCTTGTGCAAATTAGGTATCGCCTGGCATACACCCAAATACTTCCAGAACAATGAATGTAGGAATCCCGTAAAATTTTAATTTTCTGCCTTCATGATACCTTTAATTCTGCGAAGGATTCCTTGCTATTCGCCTTGACAGCAACCGCATATCATTACTGAATATTGCGAGATATGATGTCTACTTTCGGTTCATACCAAGGCCATCAGATCCTTAGCGGTTTATTTTTGTTTTGTCAGATCATGTAACTAGCTTCTACCACAAGGGTGTCCAATGTTCTTTACAAATTCTAATCAAACGACGCACAGTGGTTCTAATTAGAAATAAGGGTAATAAATCTGTATTTAAGAATCATAGTAGAGGATTTAAGCCATAAGAATATTTAAATTTGAAGCGACCTATATGAATATTGTCTCAATTTTTAGCTAAATTTTCACCGGTTATATTTCAACAAATATTCGTATTTAGAAACCATATTCTATATAAAAAATATAAAAATAATTTAAATTGTACCTACACATATAAACACAAACGCCTGTAATATTGTAGGCACAGTATACACTATGTATGTGTGTAGTAAAAACACTGCCAAAATTCTAACGAAATGCCTGTTTTTTGACTGTTTTATTCAGTGTTTTAAATCGTAAATATAATATGTAGCAATGGATAGCTAGATAGATAACTTTATTTTTACATTTCATATAAATTCAGATCATTTTCAACAATTTGATTGAAAAAAACCTAAAAAATTAACCATGCGTGTTTTCTTCACATATTATTTTTGGATTTAAAAATTCATAAAAAAATTTCCATTTAATATATCGTTGAAATTTTTAAAATATTTTTCAATAAATAATGAAGAAGTAAATATTAACATTTGAAAGTTGGTACAATTTGCATGCAGGTAAATAAAACGCTTCCGAAAATTTGATTTTTTTTATTAGTAAAACTGCTCTCATGACCACATTTTTGAGCGAGCGAGTCAAAATGAAAAGCCAGATTATTTATACTAAATATATGTAATACAATATATAAACAAAATTAAAAAACCTGAGTGGGAGTTATTTTTTGTTAAGCGATTAACTTAGAATTTCCTTAAACAATTCTCGTTATTCGTCCAATGCTGGATATAGCGTGCATGACTTAATTGACTTAAAATTTCTACTGCAGTTTTTTTAAGCCTTATTTTTTTAAATATTGAAAGAGGAATAATTTCGGTTTTGAAAGAATGTTGAGAGGGACGTCGAAAAATCAAGCTCTATTTTTGTAAAAATTTAACTTAAATTTAAAATCTTACTTTAATTTCAAAAAAATTTAATTTGATTTGTTTTTCACGACTACCTGAATTGATATAAATTAAAAATTTTTTCTGCAAATTATAAAAAATTGTATTGAAAATTATATAATATTTGCTTTTTAATTGTATCTATCTTATTACCGGAGATATTCACATAATTGCGAGCACAGTCAAGACAAAAAACGAAAATTAAAACTTTAAAATATTAAAGATATTTTTATGTTTCAAAGATACAGATTTATTACCCTTTTTTCTAATTGGAACCAGTGCCCGCTTCTTGATTTTAGTTTTTGCTTTTATACCGTATTCCTTAAGAAATCTGCGTATTGTTGGATTAGACATATTAAATTGGAAAGACTTTCTTAGTTCTTCATTAGCTTCAGTAGCATTATCAACAGCGGCAGATAATAAAAAACTTTTGTTTCACTAATCTGAACTTCAACTTCAATTCTCGCTCACCTTTATATTTTTCAGTGACGTCAGCATGCTTTTTTCGTAGTTTCAACACAAATCCAATGGAGAAATGTTTTCTTTTAATCTCTAGCACTGATTTCTCATTTATTATGTTACTTTCCACGAGTTTTTGAATTGCACCTGCAACAACTTTTGGCTTGGTAAAAAATCAATTGCTCCCTACCGAAAACTACTTTTTATTTCAATCACCTTAAAATCAATTTAAATATTTTAAAATATCTTAAATATTTTTCTTATTTACCGCACAATCGAATGCAATTATTATAAAAACTCAAGTGTTAAACAGCTACAGAAGTGTTCATAAAAAAATATTTGTTAATCCATTAATATCTAATTGATGTGAGCATTATTTTTGTTGGGCACTACGAATATGTCACTGGAGCACTAAAAAAAATAATTAGAAAGAAAACAGAAACGAATTATCGATAATGAAAAAATAATTACTAAAAAACCAAAAATAATTTGTTTTAACAGTTGTGGAAGTCACTGTACCTGAAATGTGTGATCAAAAAAATGTTTGTTTTGAAAATTCGACAGCGACAATTGCCGTGCACTGATGGCTTCAAAGTAATCGTTCTCATATAAACGTGTGTAATCCAATTTCAAAACAACTCTTGTGAAAAATGTGCAGGTGTTCTACTGCTTCCAGGAACCCCATAATTTTTTCCTGGGTCTGTAACAATGCAAATTCATAGCAGGTAGTCACAGGAGAGATCGCCTTGGAAAATATTATTTCCAATACCAAAATAAACTGATGTTAAAATACAATGTGTCACTTAGACTGTCAACCATAGGTGGTATGAATTGTTCTTGCTCAGTAAACTATTTTAATTTCATATTAAATAAAATAAACCGAAATGTGTTTAACAATCAACAATTTAAATGGTTTTTGGATTGATTCAAAGAAAGATGTAGAGAAATCTTTAATAAAAAATTAAAAAAGTGTATCCACCACAAATCGCTACTAATATGTATAGAAAAGATATTATGGTACACAGAATAAATTTGGAATCTAATAAAGAGAAATTCTTATGATTTCTATATTTGACATTGGAAACAATTTTTATTACTTGTGGAACAAAAAAAAACGAAACTAGAAAACAAACAATTAAATTTAATTGACTAATATTTGCAAAAATAAACATTTACAAAAGACAAGAGTTTTAGTTTTTATATAAAAAAAAATTAAATTTAAAAACTAAAATTTTTTAGTTTTAATTTTTGCGTATTTTGTTAATGTTAAATATATATTTTTTTTAATTCAAGCAGTCATTAAGTTTTGATATCCTTCTCAGAGATGAAAATTATATCTCTGGTTCATATAAAAACATTTTTTTAGTTTTGCTGAAACTTCATTATTAAGATCATCTTTAGAACTTTAAACCGCCATTTAGATTTTGTTTGCCACAATGAAAATTTTTAGAAGCAGAAATATTATCTTTAAATATACTAAAGGAAAAACTATAAATAATATAATGAATATAAACAAATATAAAACCGAACGCTTTACATTAAGCTTAAAAACAATACCATAAATTTTGATTAGCACATAAGTAATCACGCTTAAAGAAAGATTCAAATCACAAAACAGTCATCTCACCGTTTGGAAAGAGAAAGGAAAATACGACAAAATTTTTGTAATGGTTTACCATTCTTGGTGCTTGTTGCTGTTCAAAATGAATTGTTGTCCTTTTTAGAGGGTCTCTTAACTCTTTATTCCATTATGTTTTACATAAGTGTGTATGTATGTCTCAACAGTTCAAGCGAATATGCTTAGATTCGTAATTTATTGATTCCCGCTTAGGCGTACACATTTAACCCAAAATGGCAATAATCCTTTTGCTCTTTGTTAGCATAAGTTTTATTTCCTCTATAATTTTATTTACAAATCCATTGTAAAACACTGTTAGCATGCTTCTATGGTAGATCATTCGGGGGAAAAAACACAGATTTTTACTTCTCTTGCTCGTTTGTTTTTTTCTACGTCTACGCTTAATTTACGCAAGTTTTATTTTACTCTTCGTTGGCTTGTTAGTTTTTTTGTTTTAATATGTTAGACGCAAAACAGTCCTTATTGTTGTTGCTTTTCTCGAATGTTATGGCGGCCCAGGCAGGACATCACAAACATACGTTATCATGCAATATGACTTTACATTGTTATAAATCTTTTTAATTAACATTTTTAGCTGTATTAACACAATTTATTGGCATCTGCTACCACCTTAATTCTTCAACAACAACGTCAACTATGTCTAACTGAAGTTATGTTGTCTCACATTCAAATGGTGTGTCAAATATGAAGCACCAAAAGTAAACTGTAGTGTCGGGCATGGATATTATTTACGTGACCAGATCCTATAAAAATTATATAATATTTAAGTAACAATTTTTATCATTAGGAATTATTGATTTAAAAAAGTTTTAATTTGTTGTGAGTTGAGCTTGTCGATATGCCGGAATTCCATTGTTATCTATGTCTAATCATCAGCAGACCTTAACACCATATTCTTTATAATAATAAAAAAATATAAAAAACGGATCGGAAGCTCAATTGGAAGCACTACTTAAAACAGATATTGATCGATAAGGGGAAAAGTTTAAAGCCAAAAATGGGGTGCAAATATGACTGGTTATAAGGATCTAGAAATCAGAAGAAAAAACATGTTGAGTTAAACTGAAATAAGTCCTATAACAGAAGTAGTAAATTTAAGTAACTACAAGTATCAAATATTGATATTATTTTTATTGAAACAAAATATAAAATATTTTAAGGTGATTATTTTGCAAACAAAATTAGTTATTAATTCAAATTGATTGTTATTATTATAAATTTCGTAACAGATTTAGTTAGAGATAATTGGACATAAGACGAGGCTCCAAAGAAGCCAGCGAACAATTAAGGTTTTTTGATTTTAACCTATACGACACCAACAATGGTATTTTTGGGTGCTCGCTACACCTCCATAAAAGCCAGATACTGCAATTGGAAAAGACAGTTAAACTCAAGGGAACAGTCTTTGTTTTTTTAAATTTATACAAAGACGTTATAAAAAATATAAAGGAATAAAAAATATATAAATAATTTCAGGCAAACGAGTGTTTGAGCAAATAATTTTTTTTATGAATGCGGCACACTACAAAATATATTGAAGTATGTACTTATATACATAATATATCTTTATATTTCACATAAATTGAAAAAAGTCGGGCATCAAATTCACTTTTCCACTGACTTACCTTTTGTCCACACTTCGAAGAGGTTCGATGGAAAGGTAAGCTCTTGTTAAATATATAGTTCGTTCCTGTTCCCGTTATAGTTGAGAATATATTTTTAACTTTGCTGACCCCACCTTTTTTCGCAACTAGAGGTGACCGATAACTAATTTTTTAACAGTTTTATTTTTAACTCTTTGGGATATTTTTTTACGAAAATTCTTACTCTGGACTTGTTCCATGTAGGAAAAACAGAACTTTAAAAAAGCAAAAACCTAAAGTGGCACCACTAAAATCTAAATAAATCATACAAGACAACATCAGTCAGGACACTAGAAACCATTTGGGTATCCAGCCCGCAGCCATCACTGCAAAATGCCCTCCGATGATGGATGAGCGATGCTCGTTGCTGCCTGAAGCAAGGGAAGCAATGAGGCTTGGACTATCTACGGAAGAACTTTACACTGGATTTTAACTTCCTCCTACTAGACCCCAACACGTTCCTTTACTCGATGAACTATTACTCAGCACGTGGAAGACTGCGCGTTATGTGCATATGTGGTTACTTCAGGGTTTTTAGGAAATGAAGCTCGTAAAATTTTTGGCAATTAAAGCGAGACAGATTAAATCATCTGTAAGAACAAAATAGCAATAAGATTTACTTTTTTAGAATACAATAACAAAAATACCACTAGAATCCATGCTTACTTACAATATTTCTAGTTGATTACCCAGTTCAAAAAAAAAAATTATAAAGGCACCATTCGGTTTTGGATCCAAAAATTTTGGATACATCGCTTCTTTATTGCTACGTAGTCATATCTCAAAAAAGTTCATTCTTGAGTTAAGAATGCAGAATTATTAATGACATCTTAATATTTTAAATTTTTATTCGCACTTTTTCCCAAAATTAGTATTTTACATATTTAGTAGAACATTAATAATTTTGTTAAAAACAAGTTGAAGTTGTTGCGAATTTCACTGTTGCTAATGCAGAACATTAGGGAACTTTACCCCCTGCATTTAATTTTAGAAATTTCCGTAAGAAGCACCAATTATTAATTATATCGTTATTATTTTTTATGTGCTAAGTTCATACAAATATATGGTTTACTCACATAATTCTTTTTTATTATTTCACTGATGTGTGAGCAAATTAAAAACTTTAAACTCATTTTCTGAAGAACAAGATTTTTTAAGACATGACTACATTGCAATAAAAGTGCGATATCGTCCAATATATGTTTATTTCGGATGAGTATACAAACATGATATAGTAAGAATACAGGACACTTAAATTAGTTCTCCACTTTTTTTGGAAAGCTTTTTAAATTCCCCTGTTCTTGTCGGGTGTAGTTTGTTGCGCTACTAAATATTAATTTCTGGATGAATGATTTTCTTTGGTTAATATGGCGTTAGATAAATTAACTACAGTTAAGTTTGTTAGTCAAATATTTACATTTTCGTAAAAGTGTGTTAGCAAATTATGCGTTAGTTATTATATTATTTGAAAATTTGTTGTATTTATACGTCTGATAAATTTGTTGTGTGGCATCTTTTAGCCAAGCTATTCGTTCTAAAAATGAACTAATTAAGTTGTGAACGACTTTCAGCTGAATTGTATACTATGTTGAAGTTAATGTTAGTAAATGTTTTATAATATTTTTATTATTGTTGTTAAGTAATTATCGTTAGATTGGGCTCTTGTTTGAATTGGAGTTATTATTGTTGCGTGATTTTAGAAAATTTCTTCAAATTTTCTATAATTGTTCCTCTAAAGTTTTTTATTTTGTAAGATGTTTTTCCTTTTTTATACTTTAAGTAATAAGCACATTATTAAGCTTTATACCAGCTCAAAATTTATTAAAATAATTTTCAAATATTCTTTTTTTTTATAAGTTTCTTATTTAATATTATTTGCTCCATATTTAACAGCAACTAAATTAGTATTTTCTATATAATTTTTTTTTCTGTGTATATAAAAACTATAAGCAGCAGATATATCGTATGAAATATACACACATTCATATATATATAAGTGTCTTTAGCTGTTTTTTATCATTTATCAATAATCACTAACTGTCTAAGGAAAAGTGTAAATTATGAGAAAAACAAAACAAGAAAAATATACGTACATTAACATCAAAAGATAACAAAATAATATCAGACGAATGACCTAATAGAATATTTAAAATCACAATTCAAAATCATATAAACAAAACGTTTTACATACATAAATTTTAAGCAAGAAACCTTCAACTCATTTAATATATAAAAAATAAATAAAAATAACAAAATTGAAATTGAAAATTGCGACGTTTTAATACGTAATTAAATTTTCATTATAATAATAATAAAGATTAGTGACATATTTGTTCGGCTTACATACAAATATGTAATTCGGGGATTCGCTCATGCAAATTATTCGATTAAATCAAGAACTTTTTTTCGCCTGATTGAAAATCTTAAATTAAAATAATTTGATTTGATAAATTGATTCTTAATTTTTTATATATTCACTACTTTTTTTTGTGTGTTTCTAGTTTATACGAAATTCCACAAACATCGTATTGCGTATTTAAATGCTAACATAAATCTTAAAAACTATAAATTTATATTTATTTTTTGATATTTTGTTTGCAAAACCATTGATAGAATTCATACGTGTTACCATCATATATTAGACTTGGACTTAATAAGCTACTAACTTTAAAAAACCGTCGAGTAATGATGAGTAACTCTTTTCTAATTCGCGGTGACATCGATTCTAAATTTTATTTTTATTTTTATCATAAGAACATCAAGAATATAATTCTTTTATAGTTCAATAACATTTCCAAAAAAAAAAAATCAGAAATAATAGAATAGCTAATTCCACTGTTAACAGCTTTTTGAAGCTTACGTAGTTATTGCGAATCGATACTACTGTAAACTTCTGCGGAATAAGTTATCAGCAGTAGTATAAGTTGAACCACTAGTTTCTTCTTCACTACTATTAGGACAACTTCAGAAGACATTCTCAAATTGCGAAGTGTAAGAAAAACATTCCGAACCACAATATTTATGGTCTTTACATGTTAAGTTTGAATTAGTGTAGAAACCCAAGTATTTCACTTTGTCAACATACTTGAGCACAGTTTCATTAAAGTAAATATCTGGAAAATCTATGGAGTCAAGTACAGCCCACCCAACAATAGAAATCAGGTCGTTGTTCAATCTATATCCTCAAGAAGACCTACACGATTAGGTATATACAACTGCATGTCATCAGCAGGGCAAGTTTTTCATGCTTTTTGTATGAAAAATATGCGTTAGCATAGTTTTCAAATTTTTCCCAAAAAAAGCATTTTTGTTATAACTTGCATAAATTTGTATTACACAGGTTGGCAAATTTTTTTAACCAAAATTGGTTGTGGTGACCGAAGCAGCTCCGATTTAGCATACATTAAAGACAATTTTGAATGTTCTTCCCACAATAAAGTCAGTAAAGTCAAATTGGAAACCAAAGAAGTTTCTTTACATGAAAGTTTATCCGTCATAGAAGACGTAAAAGAAAAACTTCAAAATATCAACAATAAAATATTTATTGAAATACTAAACAAACTATTTAATCGAAATGTTGGCAAAATGACATTCGAGATTAAAAACAACATTATATAAAGTAGCATCGCATTTGGTGCGACAATCGAAGATCTTTTCAATTTGAAAAATTGAAAAAAACATATGATTATTTTTTGTAATGAACATTTGTTTAAATAACTGAACTGATTAAATATTATTTCTCTGTGTTTTTTGGCTGAATATTTTTAGGTTTTTTAAGGAATATTTCAATAATTTATGTGCATATTTAAACTTGCTTGGTCATCAGTATATGTATGTATTTTCGCAAATTTGAATTTACTGATTTATTTATTCGAAAACTACAACTTATAAATATGAACTACAAAAAATAAAAATGATGATAAAAATTATGGTATCTGATTTTAAACGGCATCTTTAGATTATTTATGTTCCCAGAATAATTCCTTCAGTAATACATAAATAGACACGTATTTAAATTTTTCTTAAACTTACAAAATATTCTCTTATATAAATAGTTTTATTTGTATTTTGTTTTGCCACGTGTAAATTTTTATATTCGTTCAAATTACAACCTTGAAGGTTGTAGATTGTTTAAATATTCTTGGTAATTTATATACAAACATTTGTTTAGAACTATATTTATGTTTAAATTTAAATTAATATTTCTGAAACTTAGAACTCATACAACAGTAGGTTTTGACTGCTGTTATAATTTCAATTTTGAAACAAGATATCGATGTGAATAGCGCTACGAAAAAAAATTGTGTAGGAAAGTAGATGTTTAAGCACATGCAACTCTACAACAACACGTATGTGATGCAATGTTGGTTTTTCAGACTTCATATGAAAAAACGTAAGCAAAACTTTTCGGTTATTACCGCTCCATTCAAACAACCCACGGAAGAGATAACTGATAACTTCTGGCACGTTCTGAATTCTGATTTTTTGTTTAATTAGCCGAAAGAGTGCCTTCCGTAAGAAATCCCAAAAGAAAAAATGAAACACTCCGATTCAAATGACAGTTTCTGCGTAAGATTAATTAATAATTGTAAGAAGAATTATTTGAATAATCTTGCCAAATATAAATTCAATTATATATTAAGAAAACATTAACAAATACAAGGACGAGAAGAAAAGTAGCTTAAATAACTGTACATAGTTGTAGAATGATTTACGTTGGCCATAGTCGACTTGCATACGCGCTATATTTTTCACACCTACAACAACTTGTCTCTTCTTTAAGAAGTCGCTTCTAAACACTTACCTTCGTAAGATTTTTCGCTATCTTCCATTTGAATTGGTTTACGTGGCTGCCCTCTACACGTAGGCATTCAAGTAGAATCTAGATGATTCCTTTTTGAAATCCATTTTAATAACATTTGATAATTTTCTTATACATCTAAATTTTCAAATTCGTATGATTTTATTTATCAAATCAAATAGACTTGTTGTCGAAATTTCGGTTTACACTCCTCTATTTTACTAAAAATCATTAACAGTCGATTGATTGGTATACGTATTCAATATATTTGTTTCAAATTATTATTAACATTTTCGTAGCCATTTTTAGCAAATTTTTAGTTTTGTTCAGCTATCAGCAACAGTCGTTAGGTTTTTGCAATTAAATTGCCAACATTTTATTTCTCCAAGGAATGCTGGGAACCATGAATTTTACAAATGTCATTTCAATTGCACATATCTATTGCAGTTCTTATGTTATACAGATTATTTTTCTGTTAAACAGAAAATACAATATTTAAACAAAACAAAATCGCCAATAAAATGTAAGAAGCAAAAATATTTTACAATTATGCATACAAAACAGAGTTGCATGAAAATTCCTATATTAACGCTATAAAATTTCTACTTTTTACAAAAACAAGTTATAGATATTTTTTAATGAATAATGTATCCATAAAACTGCGTCATTAGATTTTTCAAATACAGTGGTCGAAAAAAGTATCTCTGTGCAACAGTTGCCCCGATTGTACTGAGCAAACGACACAGGATGACAAATATAACAAAAAAAAAACTGCTTTGGGAGATTGTTCGCAATGATGCTTAGTGATGCTTCGAAAGCAAGAAACATGCAATTAATTAAACATTACTTCCATTTGCTTTTACAGGCTGTAGAATCTTTGTTAAAAATATTTTTTTTAATAATTTCCGAAGAAATAAATGTAAACAACAGCTGAATAAAATATAAACATACTTATATTTGTATAAACATATGTATAGAGAAGTATATGCATTAATATATATTTATAGTATACGTGGCGTAAATTTGGAGGAATAAGAATTTGCCAACAGGCCATAACAAAATAATCAATTTTATACAAGCAATCGTGGGCGGTATCTCTCTTGAATACACCCTCGTATTATAAAATAAAATAAAGAAAAATATATTAAAAACAACGTAAAACTAACAACATATTTTTCAGCTGGCTACAAAATTAATTTATGATGACGATAATGCAAAAAGCATCCAGCAATCATACCATAAATAAATATATGAACATCTAATGTGAATAAATTTAAAAAATTATTTTTATTTAAAAGGTTTTTAAAATATATTTTCTACATAAAAAAAATTAACTGGAAAATTATTTAAAAAAAAGTCGCAATTATTTAATAAAATTTAAATGTACTTGTTTTAGAAAGAGACAAATTATGAGAAATCAAAGTTTAGACTTATATTAAAATTTAAAAGTTAAAAAAAAATGTTGTGTTAAAGTCTAATTCTAAAGAATAATTCTTAATCACCAAAAAGTTTTTTGCCCAATTCCATCATGCGATGATTACGACATACTCTCAAAGCATCGGCTTTTTTCAAAACAGCTTCCACTGTTGAGTTGACTTCTACCAGTTGGGACAAAAAGTCTTCATAGGCCGACTTGACATTGGCCGGCAAAGTACCAATTTTAACTTTTTTCAAAGTCTGGACAATACCTTCTGCCCAACCAGACTCAATGGCAAACTCAGATATCCAGGGTACCAACGGTAGTACGCCACACATTGTTTGCATACCGAGGAACCACAGCTCCGACAATTCCATCCAATGTTCTTTATAAGCGATAGATACCACTAAGGCGGTGGGGTCATTGGATTCATCAATGTTATACGCATCCCAGAGAAAGCGTATGGTAGCTTGTATGTAACGGCAAATAGAGAAATCATTTTGTTTAACTTTTTTGGCTTGTTGCTTAAGTAACAGTAAGCCCAAGACAGATAAATTGCCATGCATCAGCAAATTGTCGTGAGTGTCCTTCAGTTCTGGCAAATGTTCATAAACAAATTTAAAAACATTGGCAAAGAATTGTCCATCTTCAGCCAGCTTGGGCTCCAAGACAGTTAAGTTCATTAAAATGTTGCACAAAGAGCATATTGTAGCTCGAGCATCCTTCATTTCAGCCAATTGTTCTGGTGTCGGTACGGGGTCTGGTTCGTTCATGCGTTTCAAGCGTTCTGCTCTGGGTATAGGCGGTCTCTTATAGTGAGCAATGGAAAAGTAAAACTCCAAACTTTGCAAGAACACTTCATCTTGTTTAGTGGCAAAAATAACTTTTCTAGCATCATCTTCTACCACCAAATGACACAAGGCCGGTAACATTACTCTGAGTACATCTTCAGGCGCCTCCGTGTCTCTGGTGCCAGCTCTCCATTCTTTTAGCTCGTAAAAGGATTCATTAGCTACCTTGAACATGAAAGGAAGCAGCTTATAAATAGCAGGTCTCATGGCGGTGGTTTCCTGAGCCAACCAAGCAGCCAAAATACGCACAGTTCCTCTAATGAATGACTTTTCTTTAGGATTGCTAGTGTCCTTAATTTTATCATTCGAAACGCGAGATAACACAGCCAAAACTTGATTGAAAGCGCCTTTAAGAGCGGTATAAGTTGTTTGTTTTTCCTTGGCCTCCAAATCTAAAATATCTTTAGCCATATACTCAACACATTGCTCCAGTATAGTAAAGCAACATTGTATTAGTTCACAGTTTCGGAAAGTGGCCTCCAGTTTTTTTTCATCCATTTGCATCCTAACCTCAATGGCAGCCATTTGTAAGATCATCAAATAAAACTGCTTACCATCATCCATAAAAGCCCATTGGATACCCAAGACTTTAAGGGTATTTGCAATCAAATGTAAAGTAGGATCTCTTTGTTTTGGTCCAATTTTACTTTTTAAAATATCACCACAGCCTTTGAACAAACTTTCTGGCCAAATTTCACCTTCCAAAGAGTTACAAATCAACTCCTTCTTGCACGTTTTTAAAATGGATGATAAAATTTTACACAATTCATATTTACGTTCATTATTCTCAGTTTCCATATCCAAGGCTATGCGTTGGACCAAAGCATGAAAAGGTTTCGGATCATCGGTCCAAGAAGAAGCTCCGAATTTCATAACTAGCAATACAATCAGCTGTAAAGCCTCGTCTGTTTGGAAACTTTGAGCTGCATAAATTTGCGACATTTTAGGTATAGCCTTCATTGTCATTAAGGCATTTTGACCGGGTTCATGGGAGGCAATAAATTTCAAGCAACTGTATGCCTCGCTCACAACAATCAAATTATCATCACAATCATCGGCATCGGCTTGCTCGACAATCTCCAAAAGGGTAGGTATAACATCCAATATATCTTTATGTGTAGCCAGTTCTTCTTCCTGACAGAAACAAGTCAATATCGATAAGGCTACACTTTTATACACCAAAGGTGGGCAGTCGTTAGGCAAATTTTTGCCGCTTAACAACTTTTTTAAGAAGTTCAACCCAATGGCCTCGAAAAGCAATTTTTTGGCAGCTGCATTGCAATCCTTGCCCTTTACCAATTTAGTGACCATAAAAAGAGTCGCAAATTTTTCTGTATCACTTTTGGTGACCTTTAACATGGCCGCGCATTTTTTGACAGCTTCTGGTACATCAGCCATTTTTTGTTAAATTTCTCAAAACGTATAAAGTTCCTTCTCTATACTGATTTTTTGTATATCATTTATTATCAAATATTTTATGTATGTATACACAAAAATCTATTAATAGATAAATATTACTTTTTGTTTCACACTTTCACCACTATAAACCAGAATATATTTTTAATTTTTATTTTTTTCTATTCAACTAAGAGATCTTCAACGGCCAACTTTTATTCACGTACTGAACGTTTCAAAAATTTGTTTCACTTAAAAATCTTCAAAAATTCAAATTTTCCTCGACATTTGTATTTTCTATATATAAAATATATATTTTTTGTTTCGCATATAAAAAGCCGGGTGCATTTTCCAATTGGATATTGTACGTAAAATACTTGTGAACAAGCAAACAATAAACAAATGTTCTTTGCTCTATTTTAATATACTACATACACAATTTTCCCGCTCCCATGAAAATTAATCTTGTGTTCGGAGAAAAAATTGTGTGTTCAAAACAATGCGTTGGGCTTGGTCGCAGTAATTTTACGATGCGTCACTACCAGGGGTGCCACAAAAACAATTTTTTCTCCTACCAAAATTCTCCTTAAATATACAAAAATCTATCATTTCGCCTTTACTACACTAAATGTTTTTGTAAAAAATGTGTAAAGTTTTATATTATATTTAATGTATTATTTACACTTTCTTCAGTGACATGGCACAGTGCAAAATTTAACTAACTTAACTAGACAAAAGGTTCTTTTTGGCTTTGAATTGTTTTTAATATTAATCAAACATGACAAACAATATTTTAGCGAATACGAAAATTGTAAAAATTTTCAATTCCTTTATTTACCCATTATATTTAAATTTTCATTTCAATTTAAATTATATATTTAAGTGTTCAATAATTTTTCTTTTCAGCTTAATAATAGATCTATATTTACAAAATTGCTATATACATACTATATAAAATATTTTTTTGGAGGAGAAAATTTTGCAAAAAACCTATTTGATTTTTATTTTTATAACTACTTAACTACAAACTCGATAAAAACTAAGATGAGACTAGCTTATTAATTTGCACGAATTTAGAATTCAGACATCTGGTATTAAAATTTTGTGTAAGCCTATTGATCTTATACGGAACTAGCTCCAGGCTCGCAATATCGTGTAGGCATATGGTGGAAAAAACACGGTTTTTTTTAAACTTATTTTGAGCTATTTGCAGTTTTTTAACCCTCGGAAGTATAAGGATTTTTGTCGCTAAATGGTATAAGCAGGTCTGTGCAGACCTACATAGGATTTGTATGGAAATGAATAGTCAGTTGTCCTAAAAGTGTCTATAAATGCATTTTATGCTAGGAAAACCACAAAACAATAATTAAAACGCATATTTTCACACCTTAGGTTGCTAATAACGCTATTATATAAAATAAAAAAAATTCATTGTTTTACATATATTCTGCATTACATTATTACATTGGCGGCTTTTTTATCTAACATGAAAAACAAAAAAGTTATACACACTTTTATATGCAAAAAGTCTTCACAGACCTGGTTATTCCTCCGAGGGTTAATATGGCAAGATGTGTTAGTAGACCACACGGTGACTGCATAGAAAATTACAGCGTGGAAAATGGACTTCAGAATAATTTTTTTTTATTGTTAATGTTAAGGACAGATTTCCAATTTATAAAAGGGTAATGGAAACGTGTCAATATGTTAATTTTATTGATTACATAAGGTTTATGATCTTTAAACTTCCATTTGGGATCGAGCATAATACCCAGATGTTTTACTTTTTGTTCAAATTGTAAAAATTTACTGAAATCAATGACTATTCTTTTACAATTAGTATTTTTTAATAATTTATTTTTGAAAAAGTACAAAAAAACTACTTGAAATTGCTAAACCTTTAAAGCGTGCAAATTTTTATTGCAATTGTATTTTTCAATAATTATTTTAGTTCTTTTTGTGTCAAAAATGTTTTAGCAAACGTCTTAAACAAAGTATTTCAATATTTTTTATTTTCATTTTCAGCGTTTTGTTCTGTATTTTGATGATACAAATCAACGCTTAAATCTTTAAAAAAAATTCTGTGACGATGAGTGGATCCATATTGGGTTTCAAATTCTATGTTTATAATGTGGGATGCTACTGCTGCAATAGAATTAAAAAAACTGACAATGGCCATCGAGTTGTAATTTATTCCATATACATATATTGTTACAAAATTCAAGGATAAATTCAAATTTAACGAGCATAAGAATGCAGCGATGATTAAGCACATTTTAATCAACCGTGTGCCCGAATTTGGGAGTACTGAAATTCAAAATAATGGAAATAGAACATGCAAGAAAGTTCTTGAAACAGCAACAAAAATCTACAAGACTGTTCGAGAAATCTGTACAACGAGTATTGTTCGTATCTGCAAACGATAGTGCAGTTTGGCGGATTACGTTGACATGAATTTGAATTGTTTAGTTGATTCTCCATCCACATTATAACTTTATTTATAAAGCTGCCACTTAACTTAAATACACAATTACATGCCTATACAATATGGCTGACAACGACAATTAAAATATATGCCGAACAGTATCTCGTTCCTCCTCGAACCGTCTAGAAAGTGCCTTGTCTACCGTATAAAAAATTGCTGCCCAACCATGGCAGTGAGTAGTGTAAGAGATACAGCATGGTGAACTCCAGAAAGTCAGTTGTTAAAAAAGCTTTTGAAGTGTAAACATCTCCAAAACAAATTATTTCTTGTAATTTTATTCTAAAGTGTAATAAAGGAAATAAAACAGTATTTAGTAAAAATCTAGATCCGTTTATGTTTTTATTTTATGGTTCACAAATTAAAATAACCACGGTAATGAAACGTTGTCGAAAAGGTTGAAACATAACAATATTTTACAAATTTTTATTTAGATATTTAGTGGCAAAATGATTGCTTAAAAGATTTTAAACATCTTGCCTTTTTATATATTTTTTTAATTGATGAATTTGTGAATTGTATCAAAAAATAAGAATTTAATGTTTCAAAAAAAGTCTTTCATTTTTGTGAATAATTTTTTTAAAGTTTAAATAAAATAAATTTTTTTTGTAATATTTATTCCTTTTTTAACTCTCAACAAGTCAAAAGCTTCTCCAGTAGTTTCACCCCAGTAAACTGTGATTGAACTCTCCATTGCTGTAATAATAAAAATCATTCAATGTAAGTTGGTTGAAAGGGTTTTGTTTCACTTTAATATCAAAGGCATGAACCCCCTTCTGTACGTGATTTTCCTTCTCTTGTCTCCCTGGGAGTAATATATGTAAGATAATATATTTATGCGAGTACAAGGCGGAAATTACCTTCTGTTACTTGTTTTTCCTAGAGGTAGTTGTCCAATTGTAACAAAATTGCACGTTGGTGAAATCAGATTGGAGAATTTAAAAAGAAATATATTCTGTGATAACTCATTGTAATAGTATAAATTCTATTTTAAAATATTATAGATGCAATTTCATATTTAAAAAAAAAATAAACAATATTGGAGGAATCTCGCCCTGGTTATTAAAGTTTACTTTGGATTTTTAGACCTGTAAGTCTTTTTGTAGTTATTATTAATAAATAAACTTTATACTTTAATTTTTTTTTTTAAATAATTTTTTCTATCAAAAAAATGAGATATTTTACAAACCAACTAAAGTTCCGATTTTTTTATAAAAAGAAAAGAATTCGACAACTTTTGCCTGATCTGCCCCGGTTGGCATCCCTGGTCACAACATTTATAACTTATTTTCTATAAAAAGATCACCATACTCGCGGTGCTCAATTTTCTCTAAAACTGTGCGTTTACTTTCTTCTTTTTAAACAATTTTAAAGTTGTAAATTTTTTTCTTAATTTTAATTGATCTGAAAGAAATAAATAATAAATAAAATTGAATCTGTATTTTTGTATTGTAAAATATAGAAAATGGAAAACTAAACGAATTCATTAGTTAACTCCATATATATAAAGTAGAACGTCTGCCAGTATATTTTTTTTTTAATTTTGGGCTCATTGCCTTTCAGTTTTAATTACAGAAAGTTTAGTATGCTCGGTATTTGTCAGAAGCTTATCCATGATGGTCGTTTTTGTGCTCTAAATTGTTTTTTTTTTTAATGGGGAAACGATATGCTGTACAGATGAAGTCATCTTTTGTGCAGGTTTTGGGGTCCTTTCTTTCGAATTTTTAGTTATTTTAAAACAAAAAAATGTTTCTGTAATTTTAGTAAGTAATCGAAGTTTGGGTTATAGAAAAATTGCCGCCATATTATTACACTTTCTTCTAAATGATTAAAATTCATCCAAAGAAGTATGTTAAATAATGCTAAAATTAATATTAAAAATGAAACTATTCAAATTGACGAGCGTAATGAAAACATTTAATTTGAGAATAACCTTAAGCATAATGAAGAATATATTATTTTTGAACAGATATTCCAATTACAAGTTGCGACATTTACCCGAAACATGCAAACCCACATTTTAAAGTGAGTACATCGATGGGTATACCTCAATAAATATACTTCCAGTGGAAAGCACACCTTCAGATCTTGTGCTTAAATAGTTTTTACTGTCGCAATAATTTTTTTTAAAGAGCAGTAACACTCAGACAATTAGTATGCCTACCAACTAGTAGGTGTATTACCTTCTTTGGGAAAGGGATAGTGATTGAGGACAGATGGTGAAAGTGAGAAAGCATAATTTTTACAACTCTGTATTAGTATTTAGATTGTATTAGTATTTAGATCAGTGTTGTGGGGCTTCTGACGTATAAAATGTGTTTTTTTTAATTATTTACCTCGCCAGCGATTTTGCTGCAATACCGACAAATGAGGGCGCTGTAATGTCCGCTAGCATACACCACTATCAATTGAGGTTGAAATCATGAAGCCCGCAACTTGTGTAAATCTTTAAGTATAAAAATTAAAAAATCCATTCCTGATGTAACCAATATGTAATTTATAACAAATAACAAAATGTTGGGAGCCAAATGTCAGCCTTTATCCTGGGAGACAGGAACAATTCAGTACACAGCTCTTTTTTTTTTTTTTTTAACTTGGACCAGCACCAGGGGATGCCCCTACATATGCATTGCATTGTGCCGGAACTAGGAAAATTGGTTATGGGAAGGAGGATAAAGGGAGTAGTGTTTGTGGACGTTCGATTTGAACTTTCCCACACTGAAAGTAACAGGAAAGACCTCTGCAGGAAGTTTATTCCACATACGAACTGTTCGGCTAAAGAACGAATTTTCTCTGTAATGCGTAGTGCGATCCACTGGCATATCAACCACAAATGGATGCGCTCTTAACAAAGAGCGTGTTGTTCGTACAAATGAGCGGGTTTCTGGAACAAGTTCCCGGATTTCATTAGAGCACATTCCATTGTAGTAACGATAAAACAGTGAAATACATCCCACATTGCGTCGATGCTCCAGTGAGTCAATAGAGTTGGCTACCCTACTGTCACCGATGAGCTTCTTTGCCCTCTCCTGTACCCGGTCGAGTATCTTCAAAATAGACTTTGAAGCACCGGCCCATACATGAGAGTTGTATTCCATTTTCGGTCGGATATAGGTGGTGTAAATACTAAGGAGATCAGATGGAGTGAAGTATCTCTTACACCGTCTTAGAAAGCCGAGGCACTTGAATGCTTCTTTTGAAACCTGAAAAATATGATCAGTCCATCGAACATCACATTTAATTTTCATGTCAAGAACATCAAGAGTTTCTGATTCCTCAATATCTACACCACCCATTACTACAGATGAAGCAGCATGATTGTACGTACATTTGTGTGTAAGCATATAACACTGGGTCTTGCGAGCATTAAATTCGACCCTATCCGCACGTCCCCATTCATGGATTGCTAAAAGATCATTATTTAATTTTCTGAAATTCTCCACGTTTTCCCCAAAAATTACTTAAATAATATAAAAGTTTTTTAATAACTCAATTGTATTTCAATGCATTTACAAAATATAAAATTTTAAATTACTAGAACTGATTTTGAGTCGTTTGAAATTTATTGTATTTTGTAATTATTTTTATAGTAGCTATTGCATTTTATTATGAATGAGACGAGTCATATTTTACTCTTTCTGTCGACATTGCAAAGGATTTTTATAAAACTAAATTCGAGAGTTTCCAGATCATCCAAATAACGAGAGCTCAGTTAATATAATTGAAGAATGTGTGAAAACCATCACTCGTAGTGAGTGTAGTAGTAGCTATTTACCAGATATGATGTTGAAATTAACATCAGCTGCTTCTGAACAATTTCATTAATTCAAGTTTTCATATACACCATAGTACCCCCAGTGGTCGAAATTCGACCGCCAGTTTAAAAGTATACTTATTTTAGTTGCATTGCATTAATTTTTTCCCATTAAAACTTTATTGGGTTCACGTGACGGCGATAAATAGCTTTTAATATTTCATTTTCCAATGTCTTCAAATGGATCTTTCAAAAGCTACTTCTATCGGGCGTATCTCTATAGTGTTAAATCTTTTTTACCACATACTTAATATTTAGAAAAAAGAAATTTATTTACTACATGTTTTACATATTTGATGTTTTCATGAGCGTGAGTATTTGTGATAAATTTGTTTCACTCGTAAGAGAGTATTCGTCAAAATAACAAATTCTTGGGAAGTTCGTAAAAAGTTACTTGCGACCTATTTGTTATTGGAGGGAATGAATATTTCAATTTACTGAATTAAGTTGAGAACTCCAAGCCTACTATACTTATGCCGTCATTCTCAGTCAATATTAACAGAAGCTGGAAAGTAAGCTAAATTATATTTAAAGATATTATCCACAAAACAAACAACATCAATATAATGCTCATTAAATAAGTTAAACCTATGAGCTCAAGTACTTTAAGTAATACCTGGAATCACGCCTATAGCTTAAGCTTGTGTTGGTAACCAAATAATTTTTGACAAAATTAATATTTCGGTTTCGCAAGATAGTGGTTTAAGGATATCGACTAAATTGCTTTTCAAATTGTAAAGATAAGTTCAATAAATGATGTTCCATTCTAGCTATTTAAATTTATTTAATGGGATTTTTATATCCAACTCAAAATCAAAAGCGCAGTTAGATAGATAACTTTAAAATAAAACACACTCACAAAGTATTAATCAAACCATACAAAATTTGACTTAAGTAGAAAAAAAACAAAATATGGAAAAAAGACACATAAGATCAAAGCAATGGGTAGCAATTGTTAAGTAATTTGGAAGCACTTGAGTAAGCTGGAATGGTAGTATTTCTCATTCGAATTTTCCGCGAAAGATTTACATATATATTTACGATTACAATCAAAACGGCCTGATATCTGGTAAAAATATTTAAAATGCAAATAAACACTAATGCTACAGGTTGTGGCGTCTTCCAAAAACAACGTTATTCTCTATCCATGTTCCTTTTTTAGAACTTCTCATAACAAAAAGTTATAGAACGAAAAATTCCATCGTTTCTTGATTTGTGAGGAAAAAATGTCAGTATTTCAATGTGAAAAATTAGCTTTTTTTAACCGACCGATCATATCAACTTTTTTCCCATATTACCGAAATAATCACTTTTTGTGAGGTTTGGCTATAATGCAATAAAAGATCGATAATAATATAGTGGTTCAAGAGTAAAAAGGTGATTATTTTAAAATAAAAATATAACACAAAATTTATTTTATCTTTTATTTTATTTTTGAGTGGCTAACTTGGCAACTTGGATTAGCTCAACCATATCACTAATGTTTTATAATTAGCCCTAAAGAATTTTTTATTTTGTGTTAACAAAGTATACAAATATGCTGTTTCCATCGGCATCTGCATTTGGTTGTCTTTTACCAAAAAAAGAAAAAACGCTGCACAGATTCTTCTGTTGCACAAGAAAAACATTTACTTAGCGTGTGCGATTGCATTATACTTAATTATTTTGAATACAGACATTTTGAGTTAAATGAAAATATCTAAAAATATTTTCTAAGTTTCTACGTTACGTAGTTTCAGAAATATTATATAAGAAAAATTAACTTAACTTAAGAAACGGTCACATAGGGGAAACATTTGACGAAAAACGACTAATATTTCTTTGCTGTAGTGTGACCATAAAATATTTTTGAGGGGCAAACAGAAAAATAGCTGATTTTTTCAAAAAAAAAATCATTAACTAATATATTTGTTATTGTCATTTTAATGCTATAGTTTTCAGGATCCTCCTACATGCGAACTTGCGGGAACATTTGAAATAACGAACACAAATGATGAAGAGTTTGAAGATTTAGAACTGCAAAGGCCGGTTAGAGCTTCCGGTGGTCCACCACCACCGAAGCGAGAAAGGTCAACATACAAACCCTCTGACTCTTTTGGCAAACCAAAATGGACGAAAAAATGTAACGCCAACAATCAGTTCGATTTTCACCTGAAACCTAATACAGAACCGTTAAAAATCATTCAAAAAAATCTGTATGATGAAATAAGTGGTCTCTAACCAGTTCAATTGTTTGAAAAATTTTTTGATAAAGAAATGTTTGATTTTATTATTACCCAATCAAACATGTATTCGCGACAAAAATCCGCAAATGTTGTCTTTAATGAGGTGATCTTAAGGCATTTTTTTGGTATATTGATTTTGTCAGGATTCAACACATTGCCATCCATTGACGACTACTGGTCAAAAGATCCTTGCCTTGGAAATTCAATTGTCAAGCAAACTATGTCAAGGAACAAATTCAAAGAGATTAAGCGCTTCATTCATTTTAATAACAATGATAACCTAGATATAAATGATAAGCTGTCAAAGGTAAATACATTATTCTTATTTCTATTTGAATTTTAAAATCGGTGTTGTTAATTAGGTTCGTCCGTTGTTTGACATTGCCAACAAAAAGTATATGCAATTTGGTGTATGGAGTGAGCTGCTGTCGATAGATGAACAAATGGTCCCATACTTTGGTCGTCAGTCATGCAAAATGTATATCAGGAATAAACCAATTCGATTTGGGTACAAAATTTGGTGTTTGTGTTCTTCTGGCGGTTATTTGTTTAATTGCATACCATATTCCGGTTCAAGTGACAACTATGATCGTCAAATTGGTTTAGGCACAGACGTGGTTTTAAGACTATTGGAATGTGTGGAAGATCCTACTCTATATCGAATTTATTTCGACAACTTTTTCACATCATATTATTTGATGTGCCTTTTAAGCGAAAAAAGGTTTTGCGCTACTGGAACCGTTCGCCCAAATCGTATTGCAAAAGCCCCACTACGCACAGGAAAGCAGATGAAGCGGGGAGAAACTGACCATCAATTTGATAGAAAAAATTCGGTATTGGTTTGTCGTTGGGCAGACAATAAAGAGGTAACGGTTCTCACCAACTTCGAACAAATTGAACCGATGCGCAGCGTAAAGCGATGGAAAAAGGACTTAAAAAAATATGAGAATGTGCCACAACCATTGCTTTTCAGCTCATACAATAATGGGATGGGTGGAGTAGACCTTCACGACAATGCTGTTTCAAATTACAGGATAAATATTAGGTCAAAGAAATGGTATTGGCCTTTATTTATTTCTATTCTAAGTTCTTCAGTCACTAATGCGTGGAAACTACATTGCTTTTTGCAAAAAGGTGAAAAAAACATGTTATCTCAAAAAGATTTTAGAGTAAGCATAAGCAAAGCTTTGCTATTAAGTTCCCGGTCAGATGCTGAATACGCTCAAGAAAGACACGACAGAAGCGTTACTTACCAATTGCCACGAGTTGTAGGAGAACATATTCCAATAGTTCAGCCACAAGGAAAGCCTAGAAGATGCCAACTTAAAGGGTGTGGCAAACCAATCAAGTGGATGTGCCAAAATGCAATATTCATTTGCATCCACAATGTTTTTAAAAATTTCATTTAAAATAAAAATTATTATTATCTTAATACGTTAATAAATATATACATATATATTTTTTTTGAAAGACCTCTCATTAGTTATTATTTTGAATTTTAACATATGTACATGTATGCACATACATTTTTTTTTATATAAAAAATTTATGTCAAATTGAAGCCAGCGTTCGCACTTGCGAACACCTTTTTCCAGGAATCACGGATAAGATAGCATCAAACCGACAACGGATTTGGATTCAGAAGGTCCGAATTACTATAAAAAGATTATATTTTTTTAAAAAGCTTGTGTTTGAATTTTCTTGGCTGAAAATGGGTTAATACATCGTTGGAATTTTTTAAACATAAAAAGATTACTATGTTTGTTAATAAATAATAAAGAAATATAGATTAAAACTTTAAAGTTAGTACAATTTTCATGCAGGTAAATAAAATGCTTCTGAAAATTTTACTATTTTTAGTAAATCTGCGCTCCTGGCCACATTTTTGAGCAGGCAGGTAACAATTCACAGCCACATTAATTTTTTAAATATATCTAATATAATTTATAAAAAAAAAATAAAAACTCGATGGACGTTATTTTTTTCTTAAGCGAATAATTTAGAATTTCGTTAAAAAATTCTCCATATTCGTCCAATGCTGGATATAGCGTGCTGCTTTAATAGACTTAAAATTTCTATTGCAGTCTCTTTTTTTGTGTAATCTTTTAAAATAATGAAAAAGAAAAAAATTTGGTTTTGAAAAAATTTTGAGAAAATTTTAAAACAATAAAGTTCTATTTTTGTCAAAATTTAGCAATTTTTTACTCATATTTCCAAAAATTTTCTTCGATTTTTTCACGACTACATGAATTAAGAACAATTAATTAATTTTTTCTAAATGGAGCCACAATTCAGTGGTAAAAATAATATAAGTTTTTGAAATATTTTTTTTGTTTTGTCATATCCAAAGAGTATAAATTTGAGAGAAGTGTGAGAAATTTTACATAGCGATTGTTCTTCCCCGTTGAATGTTTTGTCAAATATTTGATCAAATGTTTTGTATCGGAAAAATATAATTTGTGTGTGACCAGAGGGAAAAAATATTTTCTCATGTTATTTGAAAGCTGTTTGACAAATAAAAAGTGACAAAAAATTTGCGTAGTGTGGACAAGAAAACAAATTGTGTACTGAGTTAAAAACATTTTGGACAAACAGAATCAAACATATTTGAATGAAATGTTTCCCCAATGTGACCGTACCTTTACTTTTTACAAAGCGACATAAGTACTTCGAAATAAGTTCCTTTATTAAAAGTAAATTTTTCTAAAAAACAATTTAATACATTTTTTATAATTTGCTTTTGACAAAAGATCATAAATACACAAAAACGAAAACAGATTTAAATGCTTTTGTCAAAAGTCAACAGATATATTTCTATGTGTGGGTACTTAATGCGAATTCATAAAAAAAGTCACTATTTTCTTTTAATATGTTCTGTTAAACAAACTTAAATTCGACTAGATGTAATATATACAGCGCCGGTCAAAAAAATAACACCAATGACAAAAAAGTAACACATTTGGAATAGCCAGTATAAAAGTGGAGAAATGTTCTTTGGACAGATGAGTCCAAATTTGTTTTATTTGAACGCAAGGGATCACAGTCCTACCTCAGAAAACCCCATAATGCAAAATTCAATCCGAAATTCACAACAAAAACCGTTAAACATGATGTTTTTATTTAATGTGATTATTTTCGAACAATTTTGTTGTTAATGGTTTCTTTAATCCAAAGTGATTATTATTTTTGGCTAAAGTTCGTAACATTTTTAGTCAGAAAGAATTGGACATGAGACAACAAAGCAACAAGGGAAAATTTTAACACCAATTAATTTCAACTTACACGGCAGAACAGAAACAACGTTGTTTTTCGGGAGCCGCTACACTCCCATCATCAGTGTTCATGTGTGTTTCCATGTATCCGCCACTGTTTAGGTGGCTCGGTTGAATGTGATTTCAAATTTGTATTTATACAAATAATGTCTAGAAAAAGGATACGAGAGTTATTTATATGTTTTTAATATTATGGTATGGGCGTGAATTTCTTATAATGGTGGGGGACCCATATACTGGATCAAAACAATCATGGATAAAACAGTTTACGTTAATATCTTCCACGAAGTCATGCAACTGTATGCTTCTGAAAAAATGCCGCTGCTATGGGTCTTCCAACAAGACAATGACCCGAAGCATGCGAACAAACTAGAAAAAAAGTGGTGCTTGGACAATGAAGTAAACATGATGGAGTCGCCAGATCTCAATAAAATTAATAATTAATTACAGAGATTGTCTTAAATATGGCCAACCGGTAATGTAGCCCTTTAGATGGCTGTCCAACAAATCTGGAACTCGATTTCGAAAAAACATGCCAAAATCTCGTGAATTCCATGCAAAAATGTATGTACCAAAAATGGGTACGCATTAAAATATTAATTTTAATATCTTAAGAGATCATAAATACAGTGAATTTAAAATCTTTAATTTATTTCAATTTATATTTGGTTTAAGTATTTAATTTCAGTACAAAATGAATGATGGTGATATTTAAAAAAAAAATTATAATAAAAGAAAAAACAAAATAAAGCTTTTTTATTTAATATTGTTACATAGTCTTATAAGTATCTTACGACACATTTTCAATACAACAATATACAATATATGACGAAGAAAAATTGTTTACCATGATGCTACTTTTTCACCACAGTTGTATATATGTACATATGTCTTGTGGGTGTTTTATATTTTCTTTATTTATATATTATGAGTATAATAAGACTTATGAATGCAATTGAAAGTTCGTTGACTTTGGCAGTCTCAAAATATCTCTTTTCAATGAGACATATTTCAAAGAGATGCAATAAGAAAAATCTTTATGCATCACTGTTCTAATTTTAGAACACATATCCCAAAGTGCACAATTGTAAAATTGTGTAATTGGCCTTTTTTGTAGAGTTTGTTTTGTTATCATTGCGGGTCAATGTTATTAACTTAAATATGGGTGTGTGTTCATTTTCGAAAGTGTCCCTATAAGTTCGTTCAAGGCAAACCACATGGTGTTGCAATTATTTTAGTAGGTACTTAATGTAATTTTTGTCTAATAATATTTAGAGCAGGCTATATTAATCCAAGTGTGCAATAATAAATATGAAAATTGTAAGAACATGGTTGAGTCTCTTTGAAAATTGTATATTTTTTTTTGATTTTGAAATTGTTTTCTGATTAGAGGAAGAAATACGACCTCACGGGGTTGCGAAGTCGGATTCCGTTTCTCAGAGGAAATATAAATTAAATATAGTCCGGCTATGGAAACTTATTTTGTTTTTTTTGTAACTTTTTATTTTTTTTACACATGTTTATCGATTAAGTCAAACTTATAAAAATATTAATTATTAATTAATTAATATTTTTTCTTCTAAAAAACATGAAAACGATGGCACTATTTACAAAGCGATCGTATCGTGCTCAGATACTCGTGGGTACAAAACTTCGTAAATTATTCAGCTCTTTCTGATTTCATTCTCTTGCTCAATTTTATATGAACATTTAAAGCTTTAGATCTTTATAGGATAGAAACTATGCTTTTTCGTTGACTAAGGACATAAATCTATTTGAGGTATCAAACAGTGAGCTACTGGTTATACCAAATGAAAAAAGAAACTGTAAACTGAGAGTGCCAGGATATTAAATATTACTATCGTGACTACTTGTAATTAGAAAGGAAATAGTTTCCTATGGTCCGCAATTGTCTTTAGGACCTATGGTCCGCAATTGTCTTTAGGATGGGCCCGAAAATTAAGATGAAGTAAAAGCCTGATTGTATAAGAAAATGCTACATGGAAGTCCAAACTGAAATTTAGGCAATTTGCACTTGTTTTTTTTTATTTAAATATCGATTATAGGAGGATACATAACTATTTGTCCAATGGCCAATATATGCTACAAATTTGTGTTCCCGAGCGCACACACATTTAAAAATAATGTTTTGCTTCGCCTTGTGTTGAAATGATGATAATCTGAATGATCAGCGCACGCTTTGCACCTCTACCACGAAGTCATTGCCAAATTTTTGCTGGGGAAGGCTATCATACTTTTCCGGATACAATACGAAAAAGATTTAAGAAGCAAGGTTTGGTCATGGTATAGAATAATATTATTAATAAAAATATGTTAACAGAAACATTTTGTAGTTGAAAAAACGCCGCCAGAAACATTTCGTACGTTTTGACAAAATGAACCGAGTATCTACAACTTCAGCAGTATTATTTTGCATGATTTTTTGACAGCAGTTTGTACGAACTGATGAACGGAGTACATTGTATTAATCGAAAAATTCTCTTAAATAATAAAAATAATAATTATATATTGAGATTCGTTTTATTAATTAATAAATTAAATTAATTTAATGTTAGTGGCAACATATTTTTTTTACTGTAAAATAATATAAGCAAAATTTACTTCGTGTGAAATTGAAAAAAACAGCTGATCAGATTTTTTTGCTGCGCACAAATAATTCAAATAATGCAAAGTTGTGTAAATATAATAAAAACCAACATACCTTCGCATTCCCCAGACAAAAAGTTATATCTCAAGATCCACTATAACAAATTTAGAATAATCCATTCTCCGAAAATGGAGCAGATATAGTCATCTTTATCAAACAATAAACCGTAATAGAATACCAGTCATCCTTCCAAATTCGACTAACTGCCATAAAAATAAATGCTTTAGATGCAAGGCTTCGCCTAACACACACCAGACTCACACACCAATACTAGATGACAAAAGATCCACAACCTGTTTGCACTTTTTGTAATAATGGTACATTAACAATAAGTCATCTTCGGTTAGAAAATCAGGCGCTTTACGACACCCGTTTAAGAATATGCAACTCCCACAGTATTATAGATATACTCAAATGTCCTTCAGAGGATAATATAATTAAAACATATGATTTTCTACAACATCTTCAAATACAAACCAAAATTTAATTATAATAAATATCTAAATAAATAAATAAATAAAAATAATAAAAATAAAAATTTTAAACTAAATTTAACGAGAAAGAGAAGGAAGGGTCTTCTCAAATCGGCTGCAAAGAAAAATACATCGTTTTTGTTTACATAAGAAGAACAATGTTGCGCGCTTCAAGACAACAAAACCGAAAAATTTGTTCTAAATCGTAGGCTAATTGTCGAAATTTACAATGGAAACAAACAATGTTGCTCAAATTTTTTCGCAAATTTGCACAAAGTACAAATCTTAACGTTTTAGAAATAATGAAGTCGAAAAGCTATGCAATGGCCCTATAATTTATTTTCTCATTAAATCATTAGTTTTTACAAAATTGCAATTTTAATAATAATAATAAAAAAAGTTCTTGTTTGTTGTTGGTCATACATTTCGTAGCAACAAATTAAACTTTTATTTCTTTGTAACATGTCACTGCTTCTTCTATGATTAACTTATAAATTGTTAATTTGTATACTAAATTTTATTCAAATCCGTTCAGTAGTATTTTTAATATTACTCGTAAAACTAAAATATTTCATAACTTTAAATAGTTTTGTTTATGATTCCTTTTTTAAGAAATGAATAACAAAGTTAATGAAAAAAATATTCATCGAACTTTAATTAGTAAGTAAATGGTTGAATGATTATGGCAACGTGTTTCCCTTTAGTTCTTTTTGCAACAAAATTGTATATCAACACGAAAGTATTCGCAATAATTGCATTTAGTGAAAAAAAAATCACAACAACAACAAAAAAAAAGGAAACTATTTAAAACACTTTCACGCTTTCATACAAAAATCCAATTTATTTGTCACTCAATAGTGCGTCAATCAGATGAAAGGGAAAGAAATTTGCTAATATTTTTTTTTTAACTTTCTACTCTTGGCTTCTATTTTACGGTTGGCACAAAAGGCCATCGAACGAAATGCCAACTCCTACCAAACACACGCATCTTGATCGCAAGAATAAAATTTAAAATCTTTGAGCTAAAAGGGAACACTTTTCGAAAATAGCATCTGTATGAATATATTTTCAAATTATTTTTAAAACCTGGACCGAAATATCTTGCAAATGTTGGGTGTAATATACAGAATAAGCGAAGCTGTAAAATTAGTTCAACAATGAGAACCGTGTATTTTTGAGTTTGAAAATTATATTCTAGATATTTCATAAGTCTTACCAAATGTTTGTTGGGTACTGCCGTTAATAATAGAAGTTTGCGAATGTATGTAGTATTATATGTATGACATATACTCATGAACGAAGTTTTATAAATACGATCCCTGTCACTTTGGTTGGTTGAACTCAATATAGGAAGCGTATGTATGCATTATGTTCAAAAACTATTGAATTGAGCTGAAAGTAGAGTCTTTCTTTTTCACATTTTTCGTTCGATTTTTCGTGTTCTAATTCACAAGAAGACTGTCATAATGAAGTTGTCGTTGTTGGGCTTAAAAATGATAGGTAGAAAATTAAGAATGGAGTTTAATTGTTTTAAAATAAACACAAACACATTTCTTATGATAAAAATTTTTTTTAGCGTGTTGCAGCTTTCTGAGATATTAAACTTAAAACTACCGTAAAAAATCATGAATCCAAAAATCAAGCGTCTTCAAGTTTTAAAAACATTAACCGAAAGCATTCTAAAAAAAACTGACCACACTCAGCTAAGAACATGAGAGAGATGAATGTGAAGCATGACAGAAATCGTGAAGAGCAAGGTTTACAAAAAAAAATAGCATCAATAATCACTTGTAATGAGAAAGACAGTAATGAAAAATAAGATAAGCAAAATGGCCTCCGCTATGCTGGGAGGACGATATTCTCTTCGTGAAATTATAGGTATAGACCTTATCAATGAAAAAAGTCTGCAGGTGTTAAATCATAAGACCTCGTTGGCCAATTGTGATCGCCTACCCGAATAATCAATCGGACAGGAAACTTTTACTAAAACAGCAATATTCTTGAGGACAGTACACGAGTTCGATTCTTTCACTGGGAAATTTTTATTATATTTATAGTGAGTTTTAATAAATTTAAAGCGTTGTTAAAGCGTATATCATTTTATTTTTATTAATGACGTAGTTTTTACTCGTCATCTATCGAGTATTTACAGCTTGAGTCATGACAACTGTTAAAATTGTAGGCTAATACAAATAGAAGCGTCTTATGTTAAATTATATTTAGGAATTCAATAATTCATTATTTTAAGATTGTGTTCTACTGTTGATGGCTAAGATTCTAATGCATTAGCTATAGAAATGCCGAAAAACCACGGAAAGACACCTGAACAGCTGAATTTTTATTCCTCGATTAAGTAAAATGGCATTTCTGTTGATGTCGTTTCTTGTATAAATGAGTCAATAAGTCACTAAACATACATACCATGCCTGGTTTAATTTATAACATTTTGTAATAGAATAACGAAATTTTGATAATTTTAAAATAATCCAACTGTGCTGGCAGGTCTGACTGAAAAGATAGTTTTGTATATTTTAAAAATTTTGTATACAATCTTACAATGGAAATTTATCGATTAAACACAATTTTCTAAGATATTTTTTTCTATCAGGTCTAAAGCTAAGCTTAGACGATATGTTGAATCAGCATATTTTTGCTGAAAAACTTGTTGCAAGTGCTTGCATATCGTGTAAATGCAAAATTTTTTCAGCATACGTATGTTTAACAACATTTGGCAACACTTTGTTAACAACAAAACCAACAAATGTTTCAAAGCCTACTATGCTTACTTATACTTTTATAATTTTTGAAACTCTCATTGGTTTTGTAAAAGTTTTTAAATAAGATAAGAGGTTTTAAACATTTCCAAAATATGGTTCAAGGTCTACTGATGATTTGGTATTAGCACCAAAGAAATGCATGTATATAGACTAGATAAAAAAACCCTCAACAAAGAAAAGTTTTTGAAAATCTTTGAAAAAAGATATCGAGGCAATCTCGATCAATAAATTCAAAACATATTTATAATTATTTACGATTGAAAGAGTTTTTTAGATCGAAATGGTCTTATATCACTCTCAAGATAAACAATAGTAAGCATATAAAACAAGAGTATATATATAAGAAGTAAATGCTGTTAATGGGGAAATAAGAAAACGAAAATATTAAAAACTATTTCTCAGCCATAATAAAATGGAAATGAAGAATCTGGTCTAAAATGGTAACTGAATAAGTTTATTTCAAAGCTCGAATCATTTTTTCAGTTTGAAGCTGTCTTGAATTAATAACGCTAAAACTCTTTTCATCATCGCATTCACGAAATCGTATTCTGTCTCGAAGATTCACGGCTCCTGCCTATTTAGTAAAGAATGGTTTAATATTCCCAAAAGAAAATTTGTTCTTCTAAAGGTCAACAACTTTGAAACTCAAATAATACAAGGATAATGTATAATTTTAAACAACTTAATTAGAAGTATAAGATTATGTAATCACTTTTGAATGGAAAATTGGCCATATGAGCGCCGCGGCTGGGTGAAGTGCATTTTGAAAGTCCGATTCTCAATCCTCTTTTTCAAGCATTTGGTTTAATATCTCGGCAATGGTCCGCACAATGGTATCTTTCCATTCTTCCGAAGTTTTTGGCTTATTCGGAATAGCCAATGACTTGAAGTACCGCCAGATAAATTAATTAATTATTATTTATATTTGAATAGAAATGCCAGGTTTAGAGTTAGCTCGCACAATAAACACATAAATCATTTTCAAACTTGGAAGCACATTTTAAAAGATTTAATAAGTGTTATTTAATGAATTTTTTTAAACTTCACTTTAATATTATAGCTATTAGGAGTATGGCAATATTTATATGGGCTGTGTGCATTATTTTTAAGTCTATCCACACAACATATCCTGTTGCTCTTCCTCCCAAATAGGCAGAAATCTTGTAAACATGTCATTTAAAGTACTTTGCATAGATTAAAATAAAAAACATATAATCATGGCCATATCATCAGTATGATGTCAAAGCTTTTATTTTTTTTTACTATTTATCTTTAGAAAGTGTTTTATGTGACATGTTTACAATATTGAAAATGCAAAGTCAATGTCAACACAAATGTCAGTAGATAATGTTCTTGAAATTTTATTATTTAACATTTCATTCAAAACTACATTAAAATTTAGTTTCAGCAAAAACTTTAAGTTTTAAATATGAATCGATTTTTCAATTAAAAAGATTTTTTCTGTATTCCATATGCACTTGAAAATTATAAACTTTAAAATGTTTTGATCTCTTTGTTTCATATATATTTCTTTTTGTCTTAATAAGATTTATAAAAGTCAATTGAACTCGGTTTTTTAGTTTCTATTTCGAATTAAATGATAACATTGATTATTAGTGATAGTTTTTCTATGGCCAAACTACATTTAACTAAATAATAACAGTCATATCGCTTTTGCAGCGTCATATCTAAAAAAATTTTACTTGCCAAAATCTGATTAAAGTTTTCCAAATGTTAGCACGTGCTTGGCTGACATTAGCTTAATATTGGTTATAACTTCAATTAAGATAGGAAATTGTTTTACATATGAAGAAGGTATTAAAATACTTCTTTCTTTCAGGGACTCCAACATTTTATGTTCTTTTGTTTTGAGACATGATTATGTTGAATTAAATCTGTATACGTGGTTTTGAAAAATTTATGAACCAAAAATGCTTACGACACACTTGAGAATATGTGTGATTGATTTGGTGGATGGTCAGGATCTAGATGGATTTTTATGCCACACTACATAACTTTTTATAAAATATAGATTTCGCAAACTAAAAATTAAGCACCAGGTGGGTTTTGTTAAGGGAATCCGTTTCCGAAGAAATTAACGGCTTTTAACCTTCGGTTGTTAGAATATTTTAAATGTGTATTGAATTATCCTTTTCGAGTACTAGGAAAAAATATTATATATAAATTTTTTTATTATTATTGCAGCAAGTAACCAAAAAAGTTGGGACTGAACGTTTCCAATAAAAGTAACACAGTACAACATTTTTCAGTTCATTAATTTGGTAGCCCAAAAAATGAGCACTTCTGCATCATTCGTTTACTCACGTTGGCGGCTGCATTAATAATTACATTTTAAAACTAGAAGAACATTGAATATTTCAATATGGAAAATAATAATTCTGAGAATTGAGTCTAAAAAACATGTGTTGTACTGTGTAATCTTTAATGAAGTTGTTCTCCTAATTTGATCATATTTTACTTTTCTGTTTCCAAATTTAAATCAGTGACTCATCTATGTAGCAAAACTGTGCTTTGAGGGCTTCAAACATTTGAAGAATTACTGAATAAAAAGCAACAACTTATAGAAAATAGTTTATAGAAAATTATATAGAAAGCAAGAATGATAAAGACAATGCAAATTTTTCGTAAGGATTTGGCTTTAACGTCTTATTAGGTTCAACTTAATGCATTCAGGAACAACCCGCTGGTTTTTCTGAAAAAATAATTTTTTCAGATGAAGCCCATTTTTACTTGTCAGGGTATACCAACGAGCAAAATTGCCGCATTTGTGCTTCTGAAAAACATAGCGCGATTATTGAGAAGCCTTTGTATGCTCAAAATGTCACTATATGTTGCGCTATGTGGTCTGGAGGCGTCGTTGGGTCGTTTTTTTCGAAGATGAGTCACTGAATCACGCTATCGCGATATGTTACCAACTTAATTTTGTTCTCTTATTGATGACGTAGATATCACTGACATGTGGTTTCAACAGGACGGTGCCTCATGTCACAGAGCCAATGAAACGATCAATTTATTGCAAACCAAATTTCACAAAAATCAGCTGGATGACCACTTAAATCGAGTGATTTAAGACCACTGGTTTTTTTTGTGGGGCTATGCTGAGGACAGAGGATATATGGAACGAATTAAATCAATTGTAGCTTTAAAACTCAAAATCCGTGATGTTATTAACGAAATAGAGCCGCCATTTGCCAAAAAGTGATTAAAAGCTTTGACGATAGAATCAACATCTGTTAGCGTGGTCGTGGTCGACATATGCCAGATATAATTTCTTATTTATGGTTGCTAAACTTTTCTCTTTGTAATACAATAAAAATTTAAATCATCTCCAATAAAATTTTTTGTTTTATTTTGTTTTAGAAAACAAAGTTCTTATCGGAAAGCCCTGTAAATGACTAGAGCACTTTTATGGCATAGCGTCAATAGAAAGCTATTCAAATCATTTCTATTTGAACATAAGAATAGAATAATTGCATGTTAAATTTCCTGGATGTAAGTTATTGGCGAATGCCTCGCCTTCTACCTCATTGAGGGTTCCAGTCAAGAGCTTTGGTGCTGATGCACAAAGCTTGTTTATTCTGAATATGACCAATCCTCCTGCACTTCTCTGCGAGTATTTCTATACATTGCCCTTCCAGTAAAATTCAAGTAATGCTATTACGATAAAGATAATTTATTTTCATTGTTTAACCGTTTCTTAAAATTTTATCGCCAAAATCACACGTCATTTTGCATATTTTTTAAGTAATTGTTTTTACTTTTACTTATTTCATGTTATTTTACAATTTTAACTCTACTACCGATTTCTTTGACTTTCAAAGGGAGAATAACATTAGTTTTTATTTTTATTTTCAAGTTTATGTTTCACATATGCAAAACGGGACGCTATACGCTCGAAAGAAATTGGAAAATATTCAAAACTTATTTCCAAAGTAGCGAGTCTTTAAGGCAAACTGTAAGAAATTTACGTGGAAAATTTTCCAGAAGAGATCGTCTTCAGTTCAGCTTGTTTGTCAATTTGTGAAGCGGATTCATGTAAATGGCTCATCATTGGACCCACCAACCCCGTTTACGTTCTCGGCCAGTGCGTTCAATCGAAAAAATTGCTGCTGTGGTTGAGAAGGTGCAAGAACATCCATCAACATCAACCCATCATCGTTGACAGGAACTTCACGTTTCTAGCACTTCCTTGAGAAGAATTTCGCATAAAGGCCTCGGTATGAAGGCTTACAAAGTTCAATAGGCTAAAAAACTGAAGCTCCATTAACATCCGATTTCGCTTCCCACAATGGACTGAAGATTGTTTGGCGGAGATGAAGAATTTCACCGAAAAGTCGTGTTTTCAGATGGAGCTCATTTTTTTCTCGGTAGCTACGTTAATACAAAGAATCTACAAGTGATTATTGAGAAGCCAATGCATCCACAACGAGTAGCCGTTTAGTGTGGATTTTAGTCTGGCGGAATGATTGGGTCAATTTTATTCGAAAATGAGAAAGGAGCCGCCGTTACCGTCAACGGTGAGCTTTACCGTGCTATGCTCAACGAATTTTTGTTTCCAAAAATTTAGCAGAATGACATAGAAGACATTTGGTTTCATCAAGACAGATCCTCATGTCATATAGTCAACGTACCCATCGATATTTTACGCACTGCTTTTGAAAATCGAATAATTAGCCGAAATCGTGATGTCAATTGGCCGCCACGGAGCTGTGATTTGAGCCCTTTGGATTATTTTCTCTGGGGAGCCATTAAGAATAAATGTTGTGAAAATGCAATTTTTGTTGAAATATTTCGCAGTTACAAAAATTTATTAAACCAAGTTCTTGCTAGAACCAGAGTGAATTCATACTATTTGTACTCTGCTATTCATCTTTTATTTTCTAAATTTTTTTTGTACATTTTTTTAATTTTAAACTCATGTTCAACAGTTCGTTTTGACATCTGAAAGAGACATTTGCCACGACGAATTCACTTGCGACTATGAGTAGAAATTTTGACAAAGAAACTACTTCATAAAATAAGGCATCAACTACTAAAACTTTTAAAAAAGAATTTAAATTATTGCACCAGCCTGAAAGAAAAGTTACTGTTCATTTTTCCTTTGAATATTTTTGCAAGACCTTATTAACTTGTTTTTGTCTGCAGGTTAATTTAATTGTTTTAAATGCCCATTCCTGTTTTACCGCTTCTTCATCTGTCACAATATTTTCAAAAATTTTATTCAATAATTTATAGTGCATAAAGTACTTGTAACCAAAATAACTTTTCTGACTTCAATATACATCATTCCTTGATATAAAGTTCCTTAATAAAAAATTTTGAAACCATTAAAAAAAATCATTTTATATAATTTGTCCATGTCTTTCATCAGCCATCTTTTATGTGTAAGCGTCTGAATGTGAAAGGTTTAACATATCCATCCTTTCCCATTTGAGTTAATCCTCTCAGCTATTTTATTTTTCCCCGTATGTTCATGAAATTTCTTAAAATCAATGCAAACATGCAAGTGAACACAACAAAGAAACCAAAGGGGATTTTCACTGATTTTGATTGGTATATCAAATTGCCACTTGTTGTAGCTGCAGTTTAAGTTACAAAAAAATAAAAAATAAAAAGATAAAAAATCTAGTAAGAATAATAAAAATATACCACACACTCGTACAGCGAAATTGTTTTATTTATCTACTCACTTAAGAATATGTGTGTGCATTTTTATTTTGTTTTCTACAAGTCTTTTGTACAATAAATATATACACTCAAGATTGTAGAAAATATCTTAAGCGCAGTTGAAAAGGCAGGAAGAAAGGAACTTCTGCTAAAGAAGAAAAAAAAATATAAAAACATAATTGCATTTATTAAATTTCTTAGATTTCACGCTAAAGTTAAGTTGCCAAAACTTATTCCTTTGCGATGATGTTAAGAAAATTCGCAAGATTTTAAGAAGACAAAAAAAGAATTATATGTTTTTTAGTGGTTGAATACAAAAATAATTTTAGATCTTTTAAGAACGTAACATACCAAGCAATTTTAGAATGAAACTTTTAACTCACAAGAAATTTAAATTTAGCTTAAATTTGACTGCAGAATATGTTTTAATGTGTGGATTTTGCAAACTTTTATTTAACAACCTTTTTTCAAAACAAGTCTCGTAATTTTATTTAATATAAACAACAACTTTCATACTTTTTACTAAAATGTGCCTAATTATTTAATTAATTAATTATGATTTAACATACGGAAATAGCGCATTCGTTCAGTTGTTAAAAACGTGTATTTTTGCTGGCGAATATTATAAACAAATTTTTCTTAAATAAATTATTTTTTTTTTAACTACGAATGGTCAGAAAAGGCACAAGTTTTGGGGGCAATTGTCCTAAATATGGGTTGGTAAGTTGGGATCTGCTTGAAAGTCAGTCGCTATCCCCAAACGGTTTAAATAAAAATCTTGGTGATCGAGCTATACCTTGATGAATATGGTGCAGAGTATAGGATAGATAAATATTGCAAACTTAAGATCTTTTCGTCTCTATCCTGTTGATTTTTCCTGGCATGGTCGTACTCATACGTTGAACTGAAAGAAATAGATCTTAAGATTTACGTTAGCCAAATTGCAGGTGAAACGGCACCCGGAATTCCTACCGGTTCTAAACTGTAGAAGATAAATCTCTTCGGAAAAGCTCTGCGTCAGCAGGGATCATCCATAAGGAAGGAATTTCGAGGACGGACCGGTTACCTAACAACTGGTACCAATAGTCCCGTAGATGATTCTCCATATATGTTTAAGAGTTAATGCTCGTCACATCTTCTACCAGTGGACAGTCTGTTGGTGGACCTCGTTCCGACCCCTTTGGGGTTAATGGTTGATGCTCGCCGTAGGCGTGTGTTAACTGGAATGAAGCTCTGTGATAGATTTCGTGCTATCCTGTATTATCGATGATTCTGCGTTCGAATATTAGTGAGTTATCTTTCGGGAATACACGTGGTGGCAGTGGTTAAACTAAAAATTACGCTGGTAGTATTGGTGGTTAAACGTCTGATGCTCGAATCAGCGCTAGTTGCTGTGGCGGACTTCGGGACTCCACATAAGATACTTGGTGCTGTTGCCAAAACAACAGTGGTAGTCGGGGAAGTAGGTTAGAAGTCAGAAAGAGAGGCTGATTTGAGTTACCTTCGGGCTGACTAGTTTTTTTCGCTGGCAGAATCACTACGAAAATGAGGTCGTAAAAATTCCACCAATTATAGTGCATTATTATAGTTTTTTAATTTTAATTTTAAATGTTTTTAGTTATATTAATAATAATTGTTAGTAAATAAAATATTAAAATTAAAAGAAAATTTCAAAGGTACTTAATTCTTAGTAGCTCCGCCGCACAATGGTTTAAGAGCGGCATTAATAAATTTTTTTCATGACTTCTGATCTAATCACAGTTTCCACAGTTTGTAATAAACTATCTAATTATCATGAACCAAAAATATTAAGCTTATATCTTTATTACTTTTTTGTCCAGAGACATTCAAACTTGACCTAAGTGAATGCGTTTGAAATGACAGTATTATATGTGCTACCTTCCATTGCTTCATGCTTTTAAAATACTCTTGACTTGTTTTATACAATTGGGTACTATAAATGATATATAACGTCGGTCACAGGTTGACAAGTCTTAACTCGCAAAAAAATCGAATAGGGTTTTTGATGCCAAAAGACTGTGTTTGTCCTTCTGCGTATTAGTACGTTTCATTTATATTTGTAAAAAATTTCCTTCCCTACTTCTCCTAATAATATTGGTTTTTTTTATTTACTTTCAACACCGTTTTGTAACAGAGTGATAACGCTTTTTTTGTCTCCTGCAAAGTACAAAAAAAATCTTAAGAGTTGTCAACCTGTGACCGACGTTATATGTATATCATTTATACATACATAGCGATATGTAAAAAAACTTTTTTTTCAACTTTAAGGTAAATGTACACACCCAACTATTTTTATTGTTTCGGGGCTACCTCACGAGACATATTTAGTGAATCTGATTTTCCCGGTATGTAAAACACAAGGAGCTTTTGTCCAACGTATTGTTTTAACTGAATACGAATTCTACGCTGTATTTTTTTATGGCCTTGTTTTAATAGGTGTAATTTTTATGGGTTGTTACCTTTTATTATAAATTAAAAATTAGTCAGCACACTTAAAGAAAACAAGCCGTAGACCGAATAACCTAAGAATTAAAGATTTCTTATTTTATATATACAATAGCACAAAAACGTCTGAACATTTGGCCGTTAAATTTTACACACTAGTAAAAGACTTCCTTCCATATCTACAACTTCGATAAACCGCTTGATGATAAAATATTTGGTTAGGCGATAAATTAAGAAACACCAAAAAAAGAGGGAAAATGCTAAAAAGTACGTTTTTTAATCCCTTTTTTATATAACTTTGAAACTAAGCGTTGATTCGCAAAGCCGTATAGCAAAATTTTAGATATTTATGTCATAAACGAGTCTGCAAAAAGTCGCAGAGAAATCTTTAGCTCTTTTTGTGCCGTTTACGAAACCAACGAACAAATTTTAGGCGGTTTTTGCTATTCCAAAGAAATTTATGAAATGATAACATAATAAACTGATAAAAACAAATACAAAAATTACCACTAAAATTCCCTCCAAATTTAATCCATATTCCTTTTCATTAGGCTCCATAGTTTCGGAAAGTTTGGAAATTAAATTTTTAAGCTATTTTTAACTTAAAAATCTGAACCGACAAGAATTGTCATCTGAATAAGTAAAATGGAGCTTATTTTATAGACATCGATGCACAAATTTTGATTTTATTCATAATTTATTTTGATCAAAAATGCAATATGTGGCATTTATTGTGTTTTATTGTACGATTTTTTTAAGATCCACAATTAAAGATTGCATCTAATTTTATATATTTTTGCCTCTAATTGCCACACCTTTTATCCGATTTTCATAAATAATACCTTTCTGCAAAGGTTAAAAATTATCTCGTTTGTTATTCCATTCATAATTTATTTCAAAAAGCCGTCACAAGCTAGCTTCAATTAAGTATTTGTTATAAAATCTTAAAAATTTGCCATTATTTGAAATTTTTCGAAGTCTATTTAAAAAAAAATAAAAATTAACCTTTTTAAATAAAATTGGTGATTATTGCAAAATCATATTTTGAGTTTTTGGGGGTCTAATTGTCTTTTGTTTTTGAGAATCCAAAAAACTTTTTCAGATAAAAAAGTTCTTTTTCGCGAAAGGTTGATTTTGACATGTTGCTAATTATCCAATAATTTGTTTTACTTAATATACATTTTTCTTTAATTTTTATTGAAGCTCAAGATTTACTTAAGTTGAACGAAGCACTTAAACGAAGTTTAATGTTTTAGAGATTTTTCTTTATTTATGAAAATGATGATTTATTTGTTTTTTCGTGATTGATTATATAAATCTTTTTAACTGTGTAAATTTTGTTTGTTTATTTATGATTTCCTTGCTAAAGCAAATAAAAGAAACAATGCTGTGCATATGCAGAGTTGGACGGATAGTAGTATATCAATCATTTGAATAAGTAATAATTAAATCCTTTGAAACATGTGTAAACTGAATGGGTTGCAGTTGTTTTGATGAAAATAAATTTTCTACAATACACATGAATGAGATTCTTAAAATATATTCGTAGTATTAATAAAACGAACTTCGTTTGAGTTTAGTGGTTGTCAGAAAAGTTCTCAATAGCTTGCCATCCACAACTGGTCCTTTGCTGAACTATTTTATTTAACTTAGCTGGTATGTTATTGCCATTGATATTATGAATTGTTTGCTTAATAAATTTTTTAATATGTTATGCATTTTCATTATTATACGCTAAACAGTGCGTTGTTTTTACATTTTAAAATAAAATTCCGTTTATGAGAAATAAAATTGAAGGCATATTTATGTAATTTGCTTTATATTAGGAAATTAAATTTTTGGCAAAACTCACAATAAAAAAGTCATCAAAATCAGGACAAGAGGGAATTCTACCGGATCAACAACGTCTGATTTTTGCTGGAAAACAATTGGAAGATGGTCGATTTCTCTCCGACTACAATATTCAAGAAGAGTCAACATTGCACTTGGTTTTGCGTCTTCGTTGCGGTGTAAAGAAGCGCAAGAAGAATAGTTATTCGACACAAAAAAATGAAAAATAAAAGGAAAAAGTTTAAGCTTGCTGTTTTAAAATATTACAAGGTTGACGATGAAAGTTAAAAATTCATCGCTTGCGTCGTGAGTGTCCTGGAGAAAATTCTGGAGCAGGTTTTTTTATGGCAGCTCACGAGGATCGGCATTATTGCCGTAAATGTAATTTTATATTTGTATTTAGCAAGCCTGAGGATAAATAAAATAAACAAAGTAAAGAAGCAGAAAAACCTGAATAAAGGCTTGTTTGAAGTTCATACGGAAATACAGGTTCCCATAAAAACTGTGTGTAAGAAAAAAACTTACAGAAATTCAGGTTATTAAATTTCTGAAAAAAAATCATTTTTACCAGTACGGAGTCACAAAAGAAAAGTACAAGGAATTTTCGACATTTGCTTATCATTACAGAGTTACGAGTATTACAACAATAAGTGGAAACTTTTTCTATAAGCTGAAGCAATAATTAATATACAGACATTTCTTTTGTCACGGAATTTTTGACATTTAGCAATGTAAATTGAAAAATAAGGGAATTTCTTTGTATGCAAATAATCTTCTCCACACAAGTATACATAATTATTATTCCATGTAGAAATAAATGAAAATTTCCAAATGTGAATTCAGTAAAAACTCCGTATCAGGCTCACGGAATTTTTGATAATAGGTTTTCTTCTCTTTTATTTTTTTAAGAGAAGTAACACTTAGGCAATTAATATGCCTACCGACCAGTACCTTCTTTGGGAAAGCGATAGTGAGCGAGGAAAGATAGTAAAAATCAAAAGCTTAATTGTTTTAAGACTCTGATATTGCGTGAAATGTTATGGCGTTTTCTTTTCTAAGAAAAAGTGAAACATTTTTTGCCCTTTTTATTGATAATTTGCAATATAATAATTTTTTTGGAATACTGAGTTTATTAGAAATTATTGTATCATAACTTACGAGGAAAAATTTTTGTCCTAAGAAATTTTTGAATACCAATTTGAAAAAAAGTTAAAAAAGGCATTAATTTTTAGATCAATGTTGCAACGTCTCTGCTGTGAAGTAAGCGCATTAAATTTGTTTAAGTTGTGTAGCCATTTTATTAATTATTTTACTTCGACGACGATTCCGCTAAAATACCAACGAAGTAGGATGCAGTGTTATACATTAGCATAGACCAGTATTAATTGATGCAAGTACTGTCCAGTGACCAGCGCTTTACCTTCGTCACTAATGTACATCAGAAAAACGCATGATATTATGAATTGCCTGAAACGCGGCTCAAACCCAAGTTTTGAGCCATTATTTGATTTGTTCTCAATGCGCTAATTACTTTATCCAACAGCACCTTCTTCTTGGTAATAAATAAAAATAAATTTATTTGTGCGAATACTACAACAATTTTTTAAATGATGATGTTTTCGTATGGAAATTAATGGAAATTTGCAACCGCTAATTTCCATGAGAACTACGCAGCACCCTTAAAAGTGCCAAATTATAAAAGGAAAATGAGTTAAATTTGATCCAAACTAAAATAAAATTAAAGGAATCAGAAATAACACAAAAATTGAAAGAACCGAAGAATATGGGAACAAAAATATTTGATCATCATTTACATTATAATCGCAAAAATAAAATTTTTTCATTTACAAATTAGCCATTACTAAAGTTAACGGATACACTCTACTGAAATGCTGCTGAAATTGATTAAGTTTTTATTAAAGTGAAACTGATGTTGTCAATCGAAACTCTTTCCATTACTTGTACACATATTTTTCGGAATCGGTATATATCGTTACCGATCGAGAATTTTAGTGAGAAATTATTTATAAAATTCTTGTGTCACGCACGGCGTTTGTGCTTGAACTCCTCCAAAAAGGCTTTTCCGATTTTTATGAAATTCTTATGTGTATTTGATAGGAATGTGAATAGGTCGTCAAGTATATTACATATCGTTTTTGGTCTGTGGGCGGAGAGGCGTGGCCAAATCACATTTTAATATTTTACCACAAATGTTCGCTATACAAAACTACATTTCTCAACCGTTTTTTGGTGAAATTTAAAACATATAACGTACGCAACCTGGGAGAGACGATAAAAAACTTTTCAATAAGTTGTATGGCAAAAAATAGAAATTATAGAAATATTCATAACACATATAAATAAATTCTGAGTGCTTTCCATACCAATTGGAATCTATCTGTTTTCCAAAACGAAGCCATTAGTTAATAAATCAATAAATTCATGTAGAATACAAGCTGTTTTCATTACTTAACCCAGCAAGCCTGCATTAAAAATGTATAATCATCGTTACATAAGTTAATTCTTAATGTTTTGCTTAGAACAATTCATTATTTTATTTCCATGTGTTTTGTTATATATTTCTATTAACCCTGCTGTTAGGTTAAGAAAAACTTACGAATCTTAGGTATAGGACCATTTTGGTCCATATTGGTTTTTTTTCAAATAACTGACAATTTATTTAAAAAGAGAAAAATAATATTTAAAATAACGGTCAAGTTTTGACCACAGGTATGGTATATGGAAATAAAAATTTTATAGGTAAGCCTGTTATAATGTTGAAATATATTAGTGATGCACCTAGTTTGTAATTGCAGCACTAGGTTGAGTTTGTTTTATATCTGTGATTCCCCAAAAATTAGTGTGCCATATTACTCGCGCTAGTCTTACTTCAGTTTATATTCAGTGTTTGACTGTTTTCTTTGCTGAAAGAATGGAAAATCGACGATTAAACACCAATGATATCCAACTTGTAGTAGCGTGGACGAGGATATTGAATATGAAATCACCGGAAGAAATTCTTCTGGTTCAGAAAATGAAGAGAACGCTGTAGCTATCGGCGACGTAGAAGAATTATATGCCGCAAAAAATGGAATGCATTACACAGTGGTATAAAAACTTCAGCTGAAAATATCATATCCACACAACCGGGGCCAACACGATTTGCCGTTTCCAGATGCCATGATATATTGAATTCGTTTTTGTTATTTTTTCCCCCAACACTAGAAAAAATAATAATTGAAAATACAAACAAGTACGGCACGGTGAAATTCGAGAAGAAATGGAAAGATCTAGAAACTTCTACTTTGCGCGCATACATTTCTGTACTAATTCTAGCAGGAGTTTACCGCGGAAAAAATTAAGATCTGCGTGGTTTATTTGACGCACGTTTTGGTCGCCCTATTTTTCGAGCAATAATGAGCAAGGATAATTTTCATATGATTTCAAGTGCTCTTCGCTTTGACGATACTATGGCCCGAAGCCAGAGACAAAGTGATGATAAGTTCGCACCTATTCGAGATTTGTGGAATCGCTGGGAAGCTAACCTTCCAATGTTTTACAACTGTCACGAAAATGTAACTATTGATGAACAGTTGGTGGCTTTTCGTGGTCGTTGTTCTTTTAGGCAATATATGCCATCAAAACCTGCTAAGTATGGTCTCAAATTTTGGCTAGCAGTCGATTCAATGTCAGGATATGTATGGAAAGTCCAACCATATCTTGGAAAACTAAAAAATGTAAAAACCAGGGGGAGCGGGTCGTATTGGATATCACTGAAGGCTTGAAAGGTCAAAATATCACAGCTGATAATTTTTTTAAAGTATTGAATTAGGTAAAAAGCTTTTGTAAAAGAAGTTGACATACGTTAGCACATGTCGATAGCAGCGATGAAAAGAAAAAGCCAGAAATAGTTTCCTACTATAACTCTACAAAAGGTTTGTATAGCTTTATCATCAGGAATATATTATTCTGGTAATTTTTTTTCTTAGGAGGCGTTGATAACGTCGACCAAATGATTGGCTACTATAGTACAAAACGAAAAACAAATAGGTGGCCAAATGTTGTATTTTCCAATATGATTGACATATCCGCATTGAACGCGTTTATATTGTTTTCTGATATTGATGTTTCGTGGGCACTAATGGATAAAAACCGTAAGAGAGCAGATTTTTTACGGCAGTTAGCTCTATCTTTAGCTCAAAACTATATGACCGAAAGATCTAAGCTGCCTACAAATAAATTTTCAGCTGAGCTTCTTACCGAAATATGAACATCATCTCCGGATTGTACAGCATCTTCGAGTGGCTTACCAAAAATAACAGCTGCTAGAAAACGAGGAACCTGCAGCTGCTGCAAATCTAAGCGCAATAGCAAATGCATCATATGCAACAAATTTATATGCAAGTTGCAACGGAAGATAATTTGCTCATCATGTACTGATAAAATTTGATTTTTTTTCACTTATTTTGTAAATTTTTTCATACCAATAAATCGATAAAAAGGAACGGACCAAAATGGTCCTAAAGCTAAGATTCGTTATTTTTTATTTTTCTAATTTCCTTTACAAAATTCATGATTCAAAATTTTGCAGAAGTAATAAAATATAAAAACACTACATTAGCTAACGTTTTAAGTTGACATATTGAACCGTTCCGTAGTCAAAGCGAAAAGAAAATAAAAATTGACCAAAATGGTCTAAACCTAACAGCAGGGTTAAGAAATAAATTTTTTGTAGTCATATATATTTTTTATGATATATTTTTAGATATAATGAAAATGGCAAAAAACAAATTCATGACAAATTATCATGTCATAATTTTAAGTTATTTATCATGGCCAAGTGGGATCTGGTTGATTTTTCTTCGTTCTCAATGATATCGCCTATCACAGCCGCGATATTGTCGACATAATAAGCAATCTGGTGGCAGCCGCACTCCGCAAGGTCTTTCGTAATTCCAGTCTATACGAGTCTACGCCATAATTTACCATAGCAATTTTAGAAATTCCCTATTGATTTTTTAAAGTTGAATTCTATTTTTTATTATATTCATGCAAAGTGTATTCTCAGTATCAGCGCTGCATAGGCTGGTTGTCAATTTTCGTCAATAGGATGTGGTACCGTAAGATTAGGTGTGGTTCACGCAGCCACAAAGGAGATAAGCTGTAAGATAAGGTGTAAAATCTAACGTAAGCACCAATGAAACGCAGACATACGAACTAGATCAAGCCACCGCAAAGTATTTTTTTTAATAAATTGGAAGAATGACTCGAATAACAACTCGATTAATGAAGATTTTTACAAAATCTTCAATAAAACATAAAAAATCGTGTACATGTTTTATCAATTTTATTTTAGAACGAAGCTGTTAATAATGCAATAAAATTATTTAAAGACACGCCAATCTCACCCTTTTGCTGCACCTGTTGAAAATTGCATTATTTTTAAAATTTTATTGCTTGCAAATCGTGTAAATTATTCAATAACATAAAAAGGGGAGCTAGATGCACAGTTTAGGGTTCTAAAATAACACAAATTGTTTAAAAGAAAATTTAAAAAGTATAAATCAGTATTATTTGTTATTGAATTTGTACATACAACGAGTATATACACAACTTGTACAGATTAAAACATTTGCTGCTAAAATGAAATATAACCAACCAACAAAATAACACAAAGTTTACAACTATAAACATGCAATTTTATTACGAGCAAGGAACAACTTTACAAAACATGTAACAATGAAGTTAAATAAAAACACTTGTTGCCAAAAAATAATAAATATTGTACAATAAATAAAAACAATAAGTTCAAAACATGGCAGCTATAAAAAAAGCAAGTAAGGAACTAAATGTATAGCATTTAAAGTATTTAATAATTTCAGCAGAGAGCATAAAGGTAAACAGTGAGAGCTTTATATTAATTAGTGCTGCTGTTGCAAATTGAATTTATTATTTTTATTTTTCAAGGCATTTTCTTGTAATAAACGTAGTTTGCGCTATTTGGAAGTTTAATTTTTGCAAAATAGATTGTAAATAAGAGAAAATGAAAAAAAAAATTTTTTTGCGAATGAGTTTTTAATAATTTAGATTTCTATATAAATTATACGCTACCGATTAAGGGTCTAGAATTTTTTTGTTAACAGTTATCATAGTTAATATGTATTGCGTTTTCAGGTGTAATTTTACCTTCTTTTTAAGTCGTTAAGCCCAGATATTTATGTTTTACCTTCGTGACCTTTTCAGGATTTTATTTAGCCTCATAAAGAACAAAATCATTCTTTTTATTTGCACACATTATTTTCACATCTCGACTAATTTTTCTGCACTGGATTTTTTTAATTTAGAAAATTTGAAGAACAAAAAGGTTTGCACAAAATCAATTCAGTCTGTGTTGCAGGATTATTTGGTGATTTTGCTAATTGAATTTTATTTGATTTAATTTATTTAATTAAATTTTATCCTATTTGGTGCACGTATCAAATACGTAACTAAAAATTTTCAAATATAAATTTTTGAACACTCAAATTATTGAATCTATGAAAACGAAAATTTTGTGTGATATTAAAAATTACTGCATAGCAAATAGACAAATTAAACATATCATCCTCGGTCCTGGCATGGAGCTGGACATTTTCAAAACAAATATTTTTTTTAGGTAAAAAAAAAATGTTTCTTGTATTATCGAATCATTCGTAAAAATTTTAGCTACCTGACACCATTCTTATTGGTGCTGCTTCAGAATTCCATTTCTAATAAGTGTATTTATTCTAAGATAGTTTTAGTACACTTGTGTTTTGAATCTGCATTTGAAGATAAGTAGTTTAATAAAAATAGTGTCCCATAAATAATGAAATTGTATCCATTCTACTCCAAATGACTAGTAATCCCGTATTTGACAAGATCCTTTTTTCTAATGTTTCCAAATTTGCATTCGCAATTTCGAAAACATCTACCTTAGCATATAGTGAAAAAATTATGAACTATGTTATACTTTTTATTATATATCATCTTTTTGTAATCAATTAACTATGTAAATGCTTAAAATCTTACTTTATTAAAGGCGAAGGTTTTTCTCCATCGCCTGGCAACAGCATTGAAAGTGTAAGTAGACCAAATATTATTTCATCTGCCTAAAATTATACTTTATTTGGGAAACCAATGATTTATGGTACAACTTTTGAGTTGAAAATATTTGGCGGTGTGTGAATTGAAGCCAAACGGAAATTTGGTAGATTCAATTAAATGGTGGTGGTTTCAAACAAATATTGCCCTTATTTTTCGGGTATTTTAGAAACCCAAAATAAGAGTTTTTAATCCAAAGTGATTATTATTTTGGCTAAAGTTCGTAACATTTTTAGTCATAAGAGATTTATACTCTCAACTAAGTTAAAGTTTATATACGAGTGAGATATTTTATAATAAATTATTCTGAATTGCAAATAACCACTCCTCCAATATATGAAAGAAAACTTTCAAAATTTAATTATAATATCGTCATTTTATTATTAGTCTTAAATGTTTCAAGTAGAAAATATTAATTGAAGAAACACCAACATTTATTTTTCTAATCATTAAAAGCATATATAAGTTCACAATGACAGTAATCATTTCCCTTAAGGCCTGATCCAGTCCAATCTGCAATATTTTTATCCTTTTTCCGGCAACTCTGAAAATTGTTGGTCGTAATTAGGGTTTGGGAATCGAAAACTTACGGAAAAGAACACATTTATATTCCCGAGAAAATAGAAAATTAAATTAATATATGGAGTCTATTTTATATTTTTGTTTTCAATATTTGAAATATTCGTAAACAAAACCAAAATTACAAAAATTGTTTTCCTCTTCAGAGAGTGAGAAAGAGAGAGAGAGAGAGAGAGAGAGAGAGAGAGAGTAACACGACATTGATTTTAATTTTATAATGTGTGCAAGCAATTACAGTTTTTGAACTTCGGTTTCGGTTTTCCATGAAAACTTTCACTTAGTCGACACTTTTCTCCGAATAGCCATCAATGTATTAAATTTAAATAAACCTTTTGCTGACTGAGAGTGGCAACCATTTTCCAATATTGATTTAATGTGCTGTTCACAGAATCCAAGCAATCGAGTTGAGCGAACAATTTGTATGAAAAGCACTCAGTTTATCGGTTGGTTTCCATACATATTGTCTACTCAAGTCGTTTGTTTTGATTCTATAAACAGCACATAAGACATGCCAAAAGTGCATTCGATTGTATAAGAAAAATTTTATATATATATTACATTTTTTTTGTATCCAAAAATACATGAAAGAGAAATTTTATAGAGATAGAGTAATTTACGATATCATTTCTGCAAATAAAGCCCACATAGAAAATATTTTTAGTGGAAGCATTAAGCGTCAAAAAGCTGAAGTCGCTTTGCAGCTGAGTGCTTTAGTAATGTTTTTCACTACTTTAAGTACTCTAAAGATACTGTAGTCTTTGAGTCGTCTTAACTTAAATTTGTTAACAGCCTCACGTCGTTATTAATAAGAACCTCGTAACGGAAAATCTAAACTAAAAATAAAAAACCAAATCAATGATTTTTGGGCAAACATACATTCTGTTATTAGCGATAAGAGGTGCATCAGTAGAAGTTCAACTATTTATTATTCGTATCTCTGAAAATTCGGCTACAAAGATAAGAAAAAAATGTCAAGTCGATTTGTTAAATGATTGGCCGCCTTAAAATAAAACATTTAACTAAATTTTTGTAGAAGTAGCGTTCAAGTATTCTTTATCCCATCGTTTTCTTTTTGATAAAATAATTCTCCAATTGAATGAATTCATTTAAAAAACTTAAAGCGTTTTCTTTTTAATTGCTGTTATATTAATTTGTATTTAAGAAAATATTTATTTTATTTGAAAAAAAAATATTGAATTAGAAAATTCATACTTTTCGCGTTTACCGGGAGCTCCTACGAATGCATTTTCTAATTCCTATTTCTCAGAAAGTGAATAGCACGAGACGGAGAATTTTTTCTTTATTCAACACCACTTTATTAAATTTAAGAATATTTAAATATTTAGACAGATATTGCATTTTTCTGTCAGCACATAGAAACTTCCAGAACTACACTGGTCAGGGCTTGATTTTCAATGAATGCTTGCAATGCCCAAATGCTGTATTAAGGTTCTACACTATTTTAATTGGGTTTTTTAAACACTATCGACAAAGAGCTGAATATGGCGTAAGTTGACTAGTTGCAAAGTGGGTAAAAAATCCGCTTACGCTATCACTACTGGTTAACAAGAGCCGCAAGAACATCTTAAGGCTCATTCAAGTGTTGACATGCTTTTGGTAGATACGCTGTTCGATTGCTGAGAATAAGATAAGAAAGGCACAGTTTTCTGGTTTCGCTGCGTGTGCTCTGCTCTTAAATTCTTTGAGACCCAATTTTCTATGCAGACATATAAAACACGATTTAACGGGGTTGTCAGAAATTGGTCCTGGTGACATAATTACATACCTCAAAGCGACAGGGAGGGCTTTGAACCGTTTACGGTTGACAGGTTGATACTAACGACTGAAGTAGGGCTTCGTCAAAACGGAAGCACTTGATTCTAATTGAGTTCTTGCATATAGAGGCAGCCATGTAAGCCAAAACAAACCAACAGCCAAAATAATACTTTACAAAATCCAAAAGATATATTTTCTTGATTACATTGCATTTGATTTTGGGATTGCCTATTGTTGTGTCGCTCCTCTTATTTATGTGACTTCTGTTACTAAATATTAGGGGTTCTATTGCGTTCTGTGGTGGTGTTATACCATGAAGGTTTAAATCATGCCGCCTCCGTTAATACGATTAAAGTAATAAAAAAGCTAATGATATATATTTAGTTCTTTAATTCCCAGTGGAACATAGGGCCTCAAATTTCTGCGCGTTGTTGAGATTTTATTTTTATAACCTTTAGATTCTGAACATAAGTTTTGCACCACCACATTCAATGTGTATACTGTCTGAGAGGGGTGTAAGGCAGGTGAATTAACTGCAGAGTTGCAGTGACCACTTAGAGATTCAATACTATATATTGGACTTTGACTCATGTTATTTTAGAATGTTATAGTTAAAGAGGACTAGGTCCCAATCATATATTACAAGGATAAGGTTGGAGATGAATAGCTTAGCCGTAGTGGAGTTTTAGTGGTTGTGATGTATTACTTACACCAACTTGCCTGAGACGCACCGGTATTAGCATGCCATTCAGAATACACACACACAGCTAAATAATACGAAGGATTCCCATCACCAGTCTCATCGCAGTACATTTACCGCTTTACCGACTAACTCGGCCTATAACTGTTAAATTTGCTGCCCTTTACCCGGATTGTTTTACAGCGTTTTCTTGCTCTACATGGTTGGCTCCTCCATCTTGATGTTTATCGCGCCAACGACGACTTCCCACGTTGCAGATTTTTCCTAGCTTCAGTGCTCCCCTTCGACCTTACCGGCAAGGGAGGCCCTACAAGTAGCTATGCTACCGCCCTCATCACTCTGAGGATACACGTACTGAGCGACGTCACCGCGACAAGGTGACATTCCGTCGAGAGGCGCAAAAAAACTACTGATAATAATAATGAACCCAAGCTCAGATCAACCGCTCCCAGTAAAAAGAGATAACATAAGCAATTTACGCTTGTACACTCTCAAAAGTTGTTCTATGCTATATCTAAAAACACAGAGAAAACTAATTATTTTCATCCTTGTAAATTTAAATTAAAAAAAATTTATTTTCCTTAAACCCATATAACGTCATATTTGATACATATTTTATTTAACCTCCTGTCATTATTTTTTTTCACTTTCAGACATGTCTCATGCATTTCCTTGTTTTTCATCACTTTACATAACAGTCTATTGAAAACAATGTAAATCAGTCGAAACTATCCAATGATTCATGTTGTTCCCCTTCCGCCATACATAACAATTTTCCAATCATCATAAATAATCTTTTTCACACATCTCTTTTAACTTGTTTTTTACTGTTTCTTTTTATTTTCCATTATACAAACATTGATCCGTTATTATCGATGTGTATACACATTTATGACGATATTAGTGTTTGAATGCATCTAAGCAAATCACGTATCTTTAGTACTGATGTGTTAATTACATGAACTCACCACATGTGTAAAGTTTATTTTACACTTAATGGAAAAAGTATGTTTTTTTTAATGATAAAATTTCTTTATGCATCTATAGAAAAATGTTTCTAAAATATTATTTTTTATAATTTATTTAAAGTAAAATTAATATTAAAGGTTTTTACTATTTGAAAGCATCCACTGTGTCGATTTGTTTTCATTTACAAGTCTACAATTAGTTAGCTGTGATATACTGTGAAGCAAAAAATTTTAAATAATTTAAATTTATTTTCAATGAAGCTCCTAAGGGCTGCATTTTTATCGTGCGAAGATGAAGAAAATGATAAAGTTGTTTCTATATATATTTTAAGAATAATATACATTATTTTAGACTTTGGTGTGAAGCAGCAGCTTTAAGCATCCACTTTGCAATTTTGGCGGTTAAATCTAAAAACAATATAAGTAGGCCGAAAACAAAATTGTAAAAATTCGGTATTTGCGAGAATAAATAAGAAAGCTACCATCATACCCCACTTCAATAATGCTCTGAGCGTCAAATGTTCCCGGAATATCTTTCCAATAGCACCAGTGAAATGCCCACACTTTATTTTCCTAAATATGAAGAAAATCAAGTTTTATTAAATAATAGGAAAATTTAAAACTCGCAAGGAAAAACAAAAGGTAACAATAAAATAAAAACAATAAAATAGAACGGATTTAATATGAAAAATTTGTCAACATATGAAAGAATCAAAAGAAGGGGAAACCATCGGAATAAAACAAGACATCTAAAATAAAAAAATAATTTATACTAAATTTTGTCGTCGATAACTTTATCCTATTTATTTCATGTCATTCTAATGATTCTTTTTAGCAATAACAAGTGCTCCAAATTATTTATTTTAGTTTTTCTAATCTATTTTTTTTGGATTTTTTTAGAAAAGAGAGGCTATTTTTAGAGCATATTTTTCACATTTTATGATCATATATAATTTTTTTAAGAGATTTTTAGCAGAATATTCTGTGATTGTCGTGCTTATAAGTTTGATGAAATTTTTGATGGTTTCTAATGTGCAAATAAAATAGATGGCATATAAAGTAGCGAACATATATCGCCCTTGCATATAAGGAAATGTTCCGATTTAGGTCATGAAAGTTGACAGCCTCATGGGTGCTATTTTCCACGGCTCGCAACTGTGACAGATGTTTAGCAATTGCATAAATTTTGTTTGTATGTAGCGACTTGCGAAAACAACTAACACGCGTTTATTGTTTCGGTATCTTTTTTTAACTTAGCTGGAAGTCCATAGCACGCGTTGTATGCGTTGTCGCGTTATATCCCTTTCATACTTTCTACATGTTCTATGCTTTTCTAAATTCAAGTTACATGCAACGGTTTTTATGTTTTGATCAGCTGTAGTTTAAATATTTTTATCAAATAAAAATAACCTTTGCAAAATGAAAGGCAAATTGAGAGTTTAAAAGAATTTATTGAATTTATTGAGTTTGTGCACATAATATTTTGTGCCATTGAGTCCTGCGAAAAGCTTTTATTGTTTAAAAGTTTGTATTTTTTCACAACATTAAATAGCTTCTCTTTCTTTGCAATTGCTTCATAAATTTATAAAATTAATATACATAACAGAGATGAGACCCAGGACGTAAAAGTAATCGACAACTAAAATGAAAATTTTGATGGATAAAAAATTGTTTTAAAAAACTAATTTTAATGTATTTTATTCTTGAAAATATTTCTAAACTTTAGTATAAAAAATATGTAAAAGTTATTTACGATACAAACATATTTATCGATATGATATAAGAAAATAGAAAATAACTTACCATCCTTGGCTGTATAGAAGGCCGTCAGTGAAATGGTTCACGATCTCCCAGTATAATAATTTTGGTTTTAATTACAAAAAAATAAAAAAAATTTAACAGGATAATTTATATCGAAAATATATTGTTTGTTGAATTTGTTTTGATAAATCTTTTACAGTCGAATTCTTAGAATTATAATATATTTTAAAGAAAAATTGTAGGAAAATTGTATAAAGTTTAAGTTAATTTTTTATGAATACCGGCCTTATTTCTTTTTTTATAGTAATTCTCATTTATTTTTAAAAGTTTTTGTATAAACATTCGCGGTTTGAAATTTTTCAAAAATCTTAAAGGTCTACTGATAATTTAGCATAAGTATAAATGAAATACCCACTACAAAAATATCTTCTTGAAAAAAATTTAAGTTTCCAATATCTACTTATATCTGATTCCATACATTGTTTCTAAAAATTTTTCTCTGTTTTAATATACATATAGTTTTTCGACCTTTTCTTAGTAATTTACGAGTATATTATTCTTCCAATTGAGCTTCAGATCACTTTTTTTATAAAAAACATGCAAATTTATTTTTTATTAATTTCTACAGGAGGAAGGAAAAAACGAATAAAATAATACATTATTAACGTTTTCATAATTTCAGAAGTAGTTGATTTCCTCATTTAAAAAAAAATTTCAATTGACAATAAATTTTCATTTAAAAACGGGAAAGGAAATTGTTAATTTGTAATTTGTTTGTTTATTGTTGTTTAAATTTCTTAACGATTTTTTTCCACCTGAGGAAGTTTCCCAAACGGTATCAAAATATTGAGAAAAAATAAGTTTGGATGTTTTTTATAAAAAAGTTACCTCAAGTTCAATTGGAAGAATAATATAAATTATTTTTCTCTGTGTATTTCTAAGGAAACAAATAAACCAATCGATATAAATATATGATGCATTTTTATTATACTAGATGATGCACAATTTTTTAATTTCTTCACCCACATATTGATGGCAATAACAAAGCGAAGAACCACCCACTAAATAACTTACACACATATACATATTTATTAATATATAAAAATTAATTATCAATTTTCGAGGTTATTTATAAATCTATCACTTATGTCAAGGCATGCATGTATATAAAAAGTTTATTATTACAGCAAATTTAACATAAACCACCACAAAAGCGAAATAAATATCATTAAACATTATTAAAGAACATAAATAAATTCCAAAACAAAAAAAAAACTTACAAAATATGAAAGCAATAAAAAACACGCTCACTTATATCCAACACCAACATCCAATATAACACTTAACAAGTTCTGAAAGAAAAACGTTTAAATTTCCAAGAAAATACAAGAAATTAAAAAAAAAACTATTTGTGAGAATTTAATAGAAGTCAATATAAGGCATGAAACCACCCACCCACCCATGTTATTAGTAGGAAACCAAAAACAACCATAGATATTAGAAAAAATGGAATATATTGTAAAATGACTGTGTGGTTATCGATAGAAGTGAGTGATTATCATGCTACGAGTAGAGACAATAAAACTAGTTGTAGACCGGAGCACTGGAGGACAGATTACAGACAGACGAATACACTCACTGCCACGGATATAAAACATATGATTGTTTGGCTAAATGTGACGGCTTCTACAAATACACTCACAAACGGTTTAATTTAGTTTATACGAATATTAAAATATATGTGTTTGTAAGTTAGTGTTAATAAATGATTGTGTGTTTAGTTCAAAGTGATGGCAATATTGTACAGTGCTATAAAAAGCTTAAATAGGAAAATTCATAGACAATTTATTCATACGTTTCCTACTATTATAATACTCTTAAAATTTTCGTTAAAAAAACTGGATTGAAAAGTAGACGTGGCACTTCCTATTCAAATGAAGTAAAGAATTGCAATAGATAAGATTTTCAAATTTTTTTAGGAGCAATTATTAATGCGATGTGTAGTTCTAGTGGCGACATGGAAGTAAAGCGCATTTTTTGCATAAATACTTGATGTGCACAACGTTTATTTTCAACAATACTGCGCTAAATGCCTCAAAAGTAACGATGCCATCACTTTTTTGCATAAAAAGTTTCCTGGCGGTGTGTCGAATAGGCGATCAAAATTGTGATCGACTTATTTCTTTGGGCCAATGTGAAAGGTTAGGTCTATGACAATATCCCATGATTATTTGAAGACCTTAAAGATGGAATTTATCGATTAAGTTCTTACCTCAGCAAATGTGCTAATTGCTGATAGGAAATTCCACGAAATGAACATATTTCCTCCAGTGGATCCGTGGCAGCCCTTTGGCTGCTATTGTTTTTCATTATTATTTGCATAATCTGCTGCTCACAATCAAATAAACATCTATGATTTTGTTTGAAAATTATCAATTTTTTACCTATCAAATTCAAACCTGTTATTGGAAGACCCTATAGTTATTCAAGAAAACCGTCACCAAAATTTGATTTGTAAAAGTTATAATTTTCAAATAGATCAAAGGCAAAAGCTAAAGAAATCAATGGGCATATTCAGAAGACGTAGGTGTTGCGCTTAACTGTTGTGAAACTTTTGACAACTGTTGAGCCCAACGGCTTGATGAATAATTGGAATATGAACATCTGATCATATTATAAATGCGATCTCCAATGCAATAATCAGCAGCCCAGGAATCTTCCATTTTTATTTTAAAATTGCAGAACAAATTAAATATTAACAACATAAAAATTCACAACAAAACGCTGCAATAAAATGATAAACTTACGTCGATAATGTTTATATTTCAACGCTAAATCGCCACTGTGTTCAAAAAATCTTTAAATCTTATATTGAACTAAAGATATAATTAAAATTAATAGACACAATAATATTTCTACGTATATTTAATAGTAGTAGTATTTAAATTTTATTTCTTTATTTTTGTTACTTTATTGCATTTGTAACGCAAAATTTAACAAATTAATTTGCGTTGCGTTGGAGTATAAAAACATAACTCTCTTATTCAGCTGTGGAGGCTAAACACAACATGTAGCAAAATAAATTCATTATGGAAAAAATGGCAGCAAATACTCAACTTTTGTGTTTAGCGGAACTACTCAACTCTGCGATTCTAAAACAAGCACTCAACTGTTGCGCAACAGTTACGTCTTATAAACGCGACTATTAATTAAAATAAAAAATAATACATATTTTTTAAATTTATTAATCGCGATTGCATCGATATCTTTTTTAAAAGATTTACAAAAACTTTTATTTGTTGAGGGTTTTTTAGCTAGTCATTGATGCTAATGCCAAATCATCAGTAGATCTTAAACCATATTTTTGAAAAGTTTCAAACCTCTTATCTTATACAAAAACTTTTATAAAATCAATGAGAATTATTAAAATTAAAAAGTATAAATAAGCATAGTAGGCTTTGAAACTTATTCAAAAACCCCAACAAACAAATTATATTCGATATGAATTTATTTTATTTTCTTTACAAGCTTTATACAATTTGACGCAGTCAACAAACAAAAGTTGTTTGTAATTATATAAAGTATTTTGCTTCGCAATTAAATAAACATCTTATAATTATACCTACAAATCCTCGTGTTTTTACATATCAAAACTTACATATAGATTTAAGATAACTAGAGTTTGCCTGGTGGTCGAAATTCGCGCGCGCCAGTTTAAGCGAATACCTATTTTAGTTGCAATCATTTAAAGACAAAAAACTACCTTATTTTCCATTCCCTTCCTAATGGAAAAAAACAAACAAAATAAAATGGCATAAAAACAAGCACATATATTTTGTTAAGTATTTGCTTGAAGCTAACACATCCATAACTTATGAACATGTAAATACATTTTAATTGTCATATCTTTTAAATATGATCTCTTTTTCGTTTTTAACTTCACTCATTTCAAGAAACAATTTTTTAGCATATACTACATATTTAAGTAGGTACTTTTAAACACTCCCATTGCTTTGATTATGTTGTTACTTGAACCAATACTTCCTTAATTGAATATGTATGTATGTATTTTTGGCGTTTGTAGTGGTGTCAACTTTAGAAGGCTTTTATTCCTTTAATACTGAACCCATCTAAATAATATATAGAGTTAGGTCACTAAAGCTCGAAAAAGTCTACCATTTGGTAAAAGAATGAAGAAAACCGGCTTGCAAACAAAGGAGAAAAAGTGATCTACAAATTTGTCTAATAGATATTTAAAATAAGTATTTATGTAATAAATAAATGTACAAAAACGATATTTTGATTTGGCTATTTTACCGGGAATATAAGTTTATTTATTCCCTGGAACTCCCGTTTCCCAAATCTTAGTTTTTATTTAAAAAAATCATACATACATACATATTTATCAGAAATGTTTAAAAATATTTATATTATTTTTACCAGTAAAAGCAAGGAACCAATCGACGCTCACGTTGAACCACTGTGCATTAATACTTTATTGAATGCATTGCATATTATATTCCTTAGCGTGTGCATGGGTTTGTGTTAATGTGTGATGGTGCGTTGTTTTTTTTTTTGTTTGTTTTTAATTTTATATGGTTCTTTAAAGCACAGACAGAGTCCATTGAGTGCACATTACTGCATTGGACTCAGCTGTTTAAAGTTATTTCGTTGTATTCGTTCAGTGGGACAAGTTGTTTATACTTTGCGTGAAAAATAATAACGGATTTTTGTTTAGTTTATTTGTATTTTTTGGTTCGCTTAGTTTTAGTTTCTTCCATTCATTCTATTTTCCTACAATTTTCCAGCCAGATTAACATGATTATTTTGAAAGAAGAAACAATGAAAGGGTGTGACACACGCAAAGTGTTTGTTACAAGAATTTCAAGCGCGCCGTCACGGAAGTATTTTAACGCAATTTAGTTTATCGACGACACACATTTTTCATTTTGTTCGATGCGACAGTCTTGTGTATGTTTTCCAAAAGTGCAAAGTAATAAATTAGCAGAGGTATTTTGCAAGCGCGCCAAACTAATTCAAATTATAGCATATTTTGTTAATAAAATCACTGTACTACGAATTTAAAACGAATTAGGCAATTGCAAAAAAAATGTATTTTTTCTATATCAGCAGAAATAAAAGTCAATTAAATAACAAAATTAGTTTACAGTTGAAAACATTATTTAAATAACTAGAGAGAGAGAAAAAAAAGAAATAAAATAAACGCGAAAATAAATATTGATTGTAAAAAATTTGCCTTCAATTCGATAATAAAGAATCAAATAAAAGTATTGTTAAAGCGTAAAAAAGTGAAAAAGTGCATATAAATAAAATTCGAATTTAAAATAATCTTCTGATAAAGGGAACGAAAATTAAAACGAAAGATACAAACAATATGGAATATTATTTATGTGCAAAATATGAAGCCATATTTACTGTAAATTGTTTGTTTTTTTAATAATTTTCCTAAAAATTGTTGAAAAGATAATTAATTTTTAAAATAATTTTAATTGCGTTCTTGCTTTATACTTAAATGAAATTATTGAAATAAAGTGCTTAAAAATTGTGTATATAAATTTGTTAAATTAAAAACTGATATTTCGAAGCAAAAAAATCAGTTGAATAAATTATTTTATATACGAGTATCGTTGAATAAAAAATCTCACTTGTTATACGAAATAACAAAATAAACATCTGAAATGAAATGAATTTTCTTTGTGAGGTAAATCAAAAAAAACATACAACCAGTAAAAAACAATACTTTGTTTCAATTTTTTAAATTGTTCAGAATAGTTTTTGTTTTAATTTGCTGTAAACTGAACGTTTGTGTCCATTATAAGCTGGAAGTGTGAGAGTGTGTAAATAGAAGGCATATATAATTAACAATCAAATGACCAAAGAAAAGAAGCGTGAAGTTAAAATAAAAATAAAAGTAAAGAGTTTGTCAATAAGGAGGATTCCATATTGTGGTTCTGTCAAAATATAGATCAGCTTGATTAATAAAGTTGAATCATGTGAATGTACTATTTTATTATACAAATTGGTATCAATCAAGCAATAATGAAAAATGTTAAAAAAACGGCAACTTAGCAACGTGGCCGCAATAGAAGCTCAATATCAACCTCGTCTATTAAAAATTCATATGGTAAACATACATTTGGTAGAAAAATAAACAAGCGGTATTCAGTGTTTAGTGCGTTTTGCATTGCAACTCCTTACATGCAATTATTTTCTCATTTATAGTGAGCGCTAAAGTGAGCGTGGCAAATGCAAATTTTAATAGATTGCAAGGGAAAGCTACGATATTTTGCATTTGCACTTATGCAAGACCATTTGCGTCAAACACTGAATACCGCTACAGTTTTATTAAGTTTTTGCTTAGCCACTCAACGATCTTTTGACCAGTTCTCAGGGGACGACCTTTACATTTGCTGTGCATTGTGTTGGAACTAGGAAAACACGTTTTTGGAAGGAGGAAAAAGGGAGCACCTTTTGTGAACATTGGATTTGAATTTCCCGATGGTGAAAGTGACAGGAAATACCTCTGCTATGAATTTATTCCACATACGAGCTGTTCGACTAAAAAATGAATTTTCTTTGCAATGCGCAGTGTGCTTCACTGGCCAATCGGCCACGGATGGATGAGAACTTAATTGAAAGCGTGTAGTATATAAAAAAATTCGGGTGTAAAATATTAGGCTTAGTTGTTTTTGGTATTACTATTGTTTCTTTTGTTGGTTTTTGCTGCCGTTTCTTGTAGCTCTCTATTTTTAGAGGTTTCGGCCCGATTTTCGACATTTAAATTAATATAATATATATAATTAAATTAATTTTTTTCTTCCTTAATATTATGTGCCTCGAGCGGTTAACGCTAAGAGTGCGCAGTGTTGCACGCACCTCTTTTACAGAAAATTTTAACTTATATTAATTTAACTTATATAATTTTTTTGGCTTCTACTTTTGGTTGGGGTGCCATTTGACTAGGCGGACCCTTCTTTCTGTTGTATTTGTTGAAGTTCCCTTTGGCTAAGCGGACCCTCCCCTTTAATTATTTTCAAGGTGCTTTAGAGCACTCTTGAAGGTGGCAGGATCGCCATGTAAAATAATAAAACAACTTTTTATTTTGTTTTCGTTATTTATTTAAATTACAGAGAGCTCACTGTTGGAGCTCCTAAGCATAAGTTGAAGAATTCAATTTTAAATACTAAATATATTAGCTTATACATATATTAGCGATGAGAAGTTGTAGACGACTTGAATGAGCGTTTTCTAGAACTTCACTCAAAATCTGTATTTCTATTCTTATAATATAATTATTTTATATTTTACCAGGCAAACATAAATTTTAGACAATACACAAAACCCATGATTGAGTGGCTTCTTAATAATAATAATTAAAGTGTGGAGACCAAGTGACATATGATCGTTTAGTTATTTTAAACATCAGTTTGAGTTCTTCTAGTTTCCCAAGGGGGATGTACGTCCCGACTCTTAACAAAGCCTTTTCGAGTACATACATACCTGTATGTGCCAGCAATAGATCTTTTAATAATTAAAACACAGGAAATTGTCCAAGTGACTTATGCAACGGCCGCTAATTTAAAGATTAGGTGTCAGGTACTCGCGGAGTCATCTATTGTGTGGACAAACTTTTTTATTTTCCATGCTCGTTTTATTACGATAGAGTATTTTTGAGATATGAAATTGCAATAAAGAAGCGATATTTATTCAATAGTTTTGCTGGATTGCACTACGTCAATTAAATGCGTTCCTTACACTTACGTAATTTAAACGAGAATGGTCAATGTTTCTTTTATTTAAAAAAATGAATTATTATCCGACAACCACGAATTATACTCGTGTATGGTACTCTAATGTTAGTGTTATTGGACCAACCACAGTTTTCGTTAAATATATTCGGGGTATTCATAAAATTAAAAAAAAACGCGATTTTCGAGTTAAGAATGCAGATGGCTTATAAGCTAAGCCAAGTTGTATCTCGAATTTTCATTTTCAATGTTTAAGTGATTGTTTTTTAAGAACCCAATACTGAACCGATATGTAATTGAAAAATAGTTTTGATAAAACTGCCTAAAAAGTTTTTTCATATTATTTTTTTTATTGAAAATTAATTAAACAGAGGAAGGATCTTTTTCTGCAGAAAGAAAATATTTTATACCATCCAAGTAGCTTTCAAATAAGTACAATTAAAAAAACAGTTCTTTAACATTATTATCATCACAGCTCAGATTTTATTTCAAACTTAGAAATTTTAGAAAGTCATTGCTATTTATGTGAATATTAAAATCACTTTGGATTTCATAGATTTCACAACACGAACATTCGCGCTTCAGATTGATATTTATGTGAACCAAATCATAAACCGCGTGCAAAGACATTCTGTTACGTATTTTTGACTCAAATATATCAATCGAACAGAGTGCACTTCAACATTTTTTAAAAATATGAAACACAGCTAACTGTTCGAATGTACTTCATATAAATTTACTTTTGTTAGTCTTCTGAAAAAAATGGTTGCATTAAGGAGGATTTTTAACATCGGTAGCAATTTTTTTATATAAAGAAATAAATTTTTGAATTTTATGCTTAGTGCTACCGTCACAAAAAAGGACCAAACTTAAAGTAAAAAGCACGGAGCAACAACTTTGAAGTTGAAAGGTTGAAAAGGCACTAAAAATGCTGCGGAAAGCACTGAGTTGAGAAAGCTGAACAATAAAGAAATATTGAGTAGTTTCTAATATTTGATTTTTATTAAATTTTACGTATTTGCTTGCACCATGTATTGTAAGAATGGATAGTTATAGCATGCCACTGACAAAAATATACATTCAGTAATCTCTGATATAAACAGCATTTAGAAGGAATCAGTGGTGATTTAACATAAAAGTGTCATAGTCTATTTAATCAGTGTGCTATGCCGAGAAGTTTGTAGCTGACACCGTCATTGAACTTACATGGCAGTTCTAAATGAAACTAATTTAGCCTTAAAGTAGGCCAATTCAATATTTTGTAAAAAAAAAACTCTTCCTATTTAAACAGTAACTGACTCCCTGATGGCATCGTAATCGGAGTTATAAATAGTGATAATGATAATATCAAATTACACATACATTACAATCTTCTGAGATTCCTGGCTTACCATGCCATACTCGCTATTTATTTATTTATTATCTAAATAATTAATTTAATTTGCTGTTTGAATATTTAATTTTTTTAGACACAAAAAGAAGTATGTGCTTACTTATCTTCTTCTATATGAGTAAAACTTTTTCTTACAAAATTTTATTTTAACAAAACTTAAACGAGGGAAAACTACTGCGTTTAATATCGATTATAATTGTCATATAGTTTAAGTGGACATTTGATAGATATCGAATTTTCTGAAGATTTTACGAAAATCTACTTGAACAACCGGACTATAATTTAATTAACAAGCAACACTGCAAATATTCAGTGAATTCGCATGAACATGATTAATTAATAAAATACTTGCGACTGTTAGGCTCACAAGCACAATCAAATTTATTAATTATTTTTCTTAAAAGAACAAACAAAGCGAAAGTAAAAGTATATACGCCTGCTGTTGTAGAATTTTTTAATAAACACGGCATTAAAACAAATAAGAAAAACAGTTCGGAAATACACTTCTGTTTTTTCTGTGCGGCAACAGATGTCTTCGTTTAAGGAGAAAAAATTAAAGATTAGAATACTAAATAAATCTATACATAAAATAAAACTTTCACGAGATTGTATCTGTACATGAAATAATGCGTATTAGAGTGTATATCTAAGCACACGCTTCACGTAAAATCTGCTGGATGAATAAAAAAATGTATCGCTGACAAATAAACCATTTGCAAAGGAAAATAGGGGAAAAGATTAAAATAGTTCTAAAAAATCGATTGTTTACTTGCCAACAGTAAAAATTTCACACACAAATAATGCTTTATAGATTAGTGGAAGAATTAAAGTCAAATAACCAGGTAAAAATTTTCATAAATATCCCCGTTTTAGAAATATTTAAATTAAACAAACTTATCCATTCTATTTAAAGGTTAACATGTTTAAGTGTGGGCGTGATATTGTTACCATAAAATAATGTAAACATGCAGTAGCAATACTAGAAATTTAAGTTATATGTAATGCAATTTGTATTTAAGAACTTATTAAAATTTTTGTTACGTCGTTTATTAATTGCTCGATATTGAAATAACAAAAACTATAACATTATAGAAGTGGTATTGCGACAGAATCAAATGAATCAATCAAAAACACCTACAGATACAAGGAACAAATGAAAAAAAAAATTAAAACACTAAGATTTTTATTTTTGTTTAATATATATTCATATAGAAGGTTACTTTCTGTACAATCAAAATATCTTGTCGGATAATTTGGAAAATCGTTTATACTAATTTAACCAGCGGTCGACTCAATCGACAGCATTCTAGAATATATTAAACCATTTTATGTATTTATACATACGATAAAATACAAAAACAAAAAACATTCTAAATGAACAACTTAAAACTTTGCCTCATTTCAATTCAAAAGCAATATGGAAAAACACATTTGCTCACTTTGTTTGGTTTTTTTTTCATGTTGAAGCTGATACATGCATGCGCAATAAGTGTGCATGTGCTAGTAGCAACTTTAAATACTTATTTCTCCTTAAATATTGAACCGATTTGAATAAAATTAAGATTGTGCACATTTATGTAAAAACCCGTTTAAAAACATATAATTCCTTCCAAAATCGGTTCACTATTACAGCCATATAAGGGATATAAAAAAACTTGTTTGTCTATTAATAATACAGATTCATTTTTTGATAGCTCTCCAAGTCTATGATTGGAAGAAGGCTCTCAAAGAAAAGCACGAAGAAATAAAAAGAAACACTAGTATTTTATTTTGTTTAATTCCTAAATTTTCTCTGAGATATCATTTCTAAAATTAATTATATAAAAAAAAACTATTATAAATTTTTCTTTTTCACATAAAAATTGCATATGTATTTTAAAAAGTTATCTCGAGTAATCTGCATAGCAAAAACTACTTCAATTACTAAAACGAATTGAATTCTGCTTTCGACTATTCGAAGAATTTGAAAACCTGAATTTATATTAATTAATGGAAGAGTAAAAAATTCGACTAAAAACGATAACTTAGTTCACAGTTCGTCACAAAAAGCCTCAGTGGCTGAATGACCGCCAAAATGTCGATGACTGATATGTGTACCGAAAACTGTAATTACAAAAAATTTTGTGGTGAAAACAAGAAGGCAGAGAACACTATCATTCAAAAAGTTTCATTTTATATGCTCACAATCTCTGATAACTTTTTATACTGCATTAGCAACAGTGAAATGCGCATAGGAACAAGTAATGGAAAATTTCACAAGAAACTGTAGCGCGATACAGTTAGTAGACCATTAGCATGTGCGAGATGACATTTCCGTTGGAGAACTAATTCAGAATATTTAGTAGTGTCTAGCAGCATTTTGCTAAAACTGTTACAGATGTTTTGGTATTATCATATCAATTAACGCAGTTAAAATTGATTTGAATACCATGTAAGGGCCTTAATTCGACAATTAATTAATTTAAACTTTTTAAAACTAACCAGCAATTCAAGTAAAGACATACATATACAGTAAAAATTTAGTTATATATTTTTAGTTGTGTTTTTTATGACTTATAATAATATCTAAATTGTCTAGAGATAATTTATGCTTACAACAATGAAAATTTATTCATTCATTTTTTCATGGGTTTCAAATTAAATGCAAATTTAATAAGATTGTTAAAACCATTTACAGATTTTGCTGTGTAGAGAAAATCAAAATTTTTCAATACGGCTCCCTCAAAAATACTTCAATATATTTTTTTTAAATTTTTTATTTAAGAAAATAAGCTATAAAAAGATCCCAGAAATTGAAAGCTAAAGACTAATTAAAAATACATTAAAACTGAAATGCAAGAGATTAAAGAATTATTTACAACGCAAAAAATCGGAACATTTTGAAACAGCATTTGCGAAGTGTGTTTGAAAAGTGCTTTATAAATCGCAAAAAGAAATTTAACAGACATACATACGTCTGCAGAAATATTAAAAAAAGAAGAAATTTTCAATTTGAAATTTAATGAAATTTTGCTATTTTCGAGTCTATTCTGACCAAGTTAATTGAAATGAAGCAGTTTTTACATATAAATAATGTCCCTTTAATGCTTTTAAGTTGTATATGATAAATTAATTTTATATATGATATTTTAAGCATAAAACTACAAAAAAATAATATCAAATTTTACTATTAGTATATTAAGTTTTCTTAAATGAAGTCAGTTTATATCGACTCGGCTTGTAAATTGATGTTATTTACCATTTTAGACTTTTTTTACTTTTTCACCGCATAATAATTTTTTAAAAGAAGTCAAGCCTCTTTATAAAAATCAAACATTTTGTAGCCTAAAATTACTTTGTTATTTGGAAAAAAATAACATTTGTTAAATGAGAAACTTGCAGCCGTAAGCTTATCCACGGTTAATATGCGCCATGTTGTTGTTGTACGACAAGGACATTGAAACCGAACTCGCGTTTAGTAATAAGGATATTGAACGCTCATAGGATATTTTTACACACACAGTTTAGTTTAATAAAAATTGGACACACATTTAGTAATACTATAACTGAACGTCCATAGTATATTTTTGAACACCGCGTTTACATTTGGGCAAGATGAACTTTAGAAAATAAAAAACTGAATGCACGTTTGTCACGAGTCTGAACGATTTATTCAGTTTTCTACTACAAGCTTTTACGGTGCAGAAAACGTAAGAAATGTTCAGAAAAACTATATGAAAATTGATTTAAAAAAATGAAACGATTTCAAACCGAAAAACGTTGTAATGTATGATCATTATTTTCGTTTAGTGAGCACTTTTAAAATATTATTTCTATGTAATATATTTTCGATTAATTTTAAAAAAATTTGTTTTAAAATTTGCTTCATATTTTTGTGTTTTATTTTCTGGACTTCTTTCTTCAGGTAAAGAACTTGAGATTGGTTTAAAAAAGTATTCTTAAAATCGTTCGACATTCATCCTACATTTTCAAAACGATATTTTTGAAATCGATCGATTTCCATCAGATTCCTGAATATAACATATTGAACAATAACAATGATGAAATGTTGAAAAAATCAGCAAGGCTGCATAAATATAAGAATTTAAAATTTTAACTAATTTTTACGCTAACCATCTGTCAAAATACAATAAACATTCGAACATACATGGATATTTATGTGTGAATGTGTGCAGGTACTTGTGCTGAAATCAAATATGGAAACAAAAAAAAATCCTATAATCTTTGAATGTACATACTAACTATCTAGACAATATAAAGACTAGCACAACCGGCCAGCCACATCATCGTCATGAACAATTGTTGCTTGTTTGCTTTTTATATTTATTTTGGTTGTACTTTTCTTCATTTTACTGTAATACTTTCACTGTACGCACATACAACGAGCAGCAAATCAATCGATAGGAATTATCAAAATCATTCGCTTTTTTGTATTTTTTACTGGTTGATGTATTTGTGAAAAATTGTATTTTCATTTTATTTTCTTTTAAATTTTTTTTTTTAAAGGTCTGTAGTGTTGAAAATAAAACAAAACCCATAATAATTCAGTACATTATTGTGCACGAAATACACACACACGTAAATTAACTGAAAATATAAACGGCTCGGCATAAGATTATAAAAAATTTGGAGTGATGGTGCCTCTAAAAAAACAAATTTAAAGTTAAAAAATACAACCAGAAAATTTTGTTATTATTATTTGTATGCTAAAATATATGAATTTTCAGAAATTTATTAATGCAGAAACAAAAAGAAAATATATTAAAAGTGCATAAAAACCTAATGAAGAGTTGAATCAAAACACATTGTTTTTATATTATTTAAATATTTAATTGAATATAAGCAGAAAATATGTATATAAAAATATCCATGAAAATAAAAATGTAGTAATTGCATTTTATATAGTAAGTAAAAAATAGAGTCTGTGTGAAAATACAATGTCATGTATTGGTTGGATAGTTTTACATTTGATGACAATTTAATTAATAATTCATTTCTGGTCGCCGACAGTAATGGGGAATTAAGTGACAATAATCATCATCGCCTATCGAAAGCCTCATCATCGTCCGGCAACGCGAATTCCAATTTTAGATCATCAAATCGTAAAGCACAAAATCTCAAAGGATTGGCGGTCCCAACAAAAGCAAGTAAGTTTGCATAACAAAAATTCTACTCTATTAAATATTTATTCTACTGCTCATTGAATACTAAGAACGTATAAAAAAATTACCTTTGAATTTTAATGTTCATTATCAGCAAGTATTTGAATTTGTTTAAATATGAAAGCAAAACTTTTTATCTTCTTTATGTATTTGAAATTAATTACATTTAATTCAAATAAAAATCTAAAAATAACGATATTTAATCCAATAAATCATCATTGTTGGCAATAACGGTCAATCCATGAGTTACACCACTCGACAAAGTGTAAACATTTTGCGGACTGTTTTGTTTTGTATTTTTTCTTTTTGTAATACGAGATGTTACTGTTTAAGATTCATCTAGTTTTTGAATTATAAAATATTTGAATAATGATTTTTTTTAATTTCGCAGCTGTTAATGGCGGTATTGAAGCTTATAGCTTTTTAAGATACATTGCTAAAAGAAAAAATAAATTAAAATCTCGTAATAGATTTCCAACAGATAAATAAACTTGCTTGTTAGACTTTTTATTTGTCACAGCTTCGATTAATTCGGTAAATTTAGCTACAAAAAGTGTTTTTCTGAGAATTTTTGTGAACTTTGCAAGTTTACTTAGTGAAATCACTCTCTTTATCAACATTTAAATATGAAAGGGAGAAACCCTTTTCGTTAGTAGCAGAATTAATATTTTACACAAGCGGATGTTACTCGTACTTGCAACGAGTAATATGCTCGCAGTAGCTTAAAGATAAATTTATATTTCAATTATTTTTGTAAACACAGATTAGGATCATTCAATGTGCTTAAATCTGGGAATTTCTTACATTTCTTAAATTAATTACATAGAATACATGAAAATCCAAAAGAACTATATACAATTTTCTTACCACTCCAAGACACAAGGAAACAATTTCGGTCCCTTGTGGCTGCACTCACGCGGCTCTGCAAGGAGGAGGAGGAGGTGAGTGTAACTCATCTTCTTTTCCTCTGGCCGGCACTGCAGCATCAACGCCTTCGGTTTCTGAGTAAAAGATGCTTTAGTAGCCTTTCGGAACTGTCGAGCATGAATCTCAAAGATTCTTCACCCCTGGATGAAGCCCTTACGATTCTTCCTACACGGATGCACCTCTTTCTAGTTACCTATCTCTCTCCAGCTTCATCTTCTGCTCTATTTTTCTGCACTACAATCCCTCATCCTTTTGTTTTTTTTCTTATTTTGCCTTCTCCTCCTCACGTTAGCACAAAGGGAACATAATTAATTCTTGGACCCAAGTGAGCTGGCAGTCTTTTCTCTTCTGTCAATCTCTAACCTAACACATGTCTATTTCATGATATCTAAATTACATGAATAAAAATAATAAAAATTTACAAGTATGAATTAAGAAAAACAATGATTTTATGTTTTATAATATTAGAATTCAAAGAAAAATCAACAAGTTCAGACAAATAATTATATTGTCGACATAATCTCGTGAAAGGATCAGCCATAGCATAATTAGACCTACAAAACTTAATAACAAGAGGAAAAACGAAATGTGAAAACCAAATAAAACGAGATTTTTAGAGGTTAAGGCAATCACTTATTAGTCAAGAAAAACTATTTTAAGTCTAAACTGGCTTCATTAAAAATCTTGTTAGCCTTTCAGCAGCAAGATAAAGTTTTTCCTTTATGCGTCCGACTAAAGGCCAGTTGTATCGAAATATTTATTTAGCGAAACCAGTTTGTAAATTACTGCAGACTAAATAATTCTTGCTTTCAACTGGCTTTTGGCCAGTACACACGGTACACTGATTTTCTTCTTGGGAAGCCTTTATTAGACAAACTCGAAAAAATAAAGTCGTCAGCAGGCTCAAAAGACCGAAAGGAAGAAAATCTTTACACAGCGAAGCCTCTTTCTATATACTAAAACGAGAAGGTCCTTAAACACGGCCAATGGTCGGTCATGAGCAAAAAATATATCCAAAAGGAAAAATACTTAAGCTCGTCTAGAGCCGGTGAGATAAATAATGTCTATTCAGCGAAGCCACCTTTGAGTACACTCAGAGGAGAAAATTTCCAAGCCGTGCCAGATGCCGGCTAGGTAGAATATTTTCACTGAACAAAAGCACTTCTCAATGTACCCAGAGGAGAAAATCTTTAAACCTTGACTGAGCCAATTTATCTTCACTCACTGAAGCCGTTTTTATGCACATCATAATAAGAAAGCTTTTTAGCCTGGCCGCTAACAAACTTTGGGTGACTATTCATAACAGATTTTGGTATTTTGTTATCATAATTATTGAGCCAAATACATGTGTGACTCTTAGCAAAATTTTGCACGATTTTTGTTCATTCCGAATAAAAACCCCCCAAAAAATCTGCAATTATACATTTATTTGATTTTTAAATACTTAGTATTTTATGCAGCAACGCGTACAATCGCCCGATTTTTTTTTGGCGCTCGTTCATAATGAAGAAAATAAACAAAAGCATAAACTATGCAAACGCAATAGCTGCACGATTTTCTCTAGGGTGATTATTATACGTGCAGCTATTTTGACCGCAATCTTAACTTAATGATGGTTGTCTGCTTAAAAACATTGGTTGCAATGAAAAATGCCTTCGAACTGTAAAATGAAAAATGGTCACAATTTGTTTTAATTGAAATTGTGTTTTTAAAATATGTTTGAGTAAAAACAAAGAATCTTGAAATTTGAAATCTACTAACTCACAACATCCCAAATGACATAGGCCACACGGTTAAAAAAGAAGGACTCTTTTATCTACACAATTAGACGTGAACAAAAACGACAGAAGCAACTGCATTTAAAATTATATTTTGCATTTCATTCGCCTGTCATTCTTTACTATTCCATCTGTCTCTTTCTGCAAGAGGTTTAAAAAAATCCTTATTATTTTTTTCAACAAACTGTTCAAAGTTTTATTTTTTGTTTCACATTTCAAATTGATATCAATTTAATCAGTAATAGACATGCAAAATTTTCTCTACTCTCTATTGAAATTAGAATGTTATATTTTAAATGCAAAATACTTAAATTCTCCCCAAAAATCCATTTTGGTCAACCTTTATATCAATCGTTTAACCATAAATCATTATAAAATCGATTTTGATTATCTTGCGGTTACCCAAATGTTTGGCTTTTCAAGCTCAGGAGCCAATTGCTTGATGCTGTTTAACCAAATAGATTTCGGACAACAATTGAGAATATGTACAGATATTTATTTCATTAATTGTAATTATTGTATAAACAAATCAAATACTTGTTGAAAATAAATTGTTAGTTGATTTGTATTTGTCCGTTGAAACAACATTTGATGCGGTCCGTTGCCTATTTATAATTTCAAACAGTGTGCAACTACTATTTGCAGATAAATAAACGAAAGCTAGTTTATATCTGTTTATGTTTTAAGTTCACGCACAAATAAGAGTAAAATAAATATTTATTTTTCACACATCTGATTAATTGAACAAATATCATGTTTTGCGAAATAAATAGTACAATCAATTTTAAACTTCATTTTTTTGTGAGTTCAGTTGAAGTATAAAAGCATTGTATCTCTAATGATTTTTTCGGAAACTTTTTTGCGACGTTTAGAATAATTTAAATACTTTTTTCTATACAGCATTGTACTTATTTATATCATATAAACTAACTCTACGTTATTCTTGCTGCTTAAGGTCTTTTCACACTAGAATAATTTGTATTAAGACTTGTCAAAAACTGTAATAATACGTGCAAGTGTGATAGTGTGAAAGCAAAATGTTATTAAAATGACAAATAATACGATAATAAATTTGACATACCATAAGACTTTGCCATTTTTAGAAATTTTTCTAAACGATAAAATTTTTCATTTGACCAGGTTTGAATTTTCATAGACGCCAATTGAACAGTTGATTGTTTTGCCGCCGATAGCGTGCCATCTCTGATGGGTTTTTTTTGTCATACACATGCTCAACATTTGGAATGTATCTATATCACACTATGTCTCAAAATTAATGAAATTTTGTGGTATTTAATGTTATACTTTGATATATACTAAACATTTTAAATGGCCAGCATGTTCGCCGGCTACATAAAACTTCTCAGCCACCGTTTAGTTTTTATTCATATTTTTCATTTTACTTGATATCTGATAGTGTGAAAACAAAATGTAATGTTACGTTAGATTTTTTGACAGTCGCAACAAATCTCGCTAGATTTCTTTCACGCAAAATCCAATAAAAATCCTACGACTTGTATGATAGTGTGAAAGGCCCTTTAATAATACATCTTATTTCTTATCTAGTCTTATAAGAAAATTCCGAAACAAGCAAATAAACTACAAAAGCTTTTTTGTGAATTTTTAAGGAAATGTCAGTCTATAATATAGAGGAGGCTAACAATTACTTTTTATATTTACTGTCAGTCTCTCTAATATACTTTGCAATAAGAGTTACATTGAAATTTCAACATTTCATAATATCGTTAATAATAATAAACCAAAATATTTAATTAATCTTTCATTATGGTCTTAATTAAGTTTTGTTTCATTGTACAGTTAATTAACAACAATTAATATTAAATATATTTTATTGGTTAAGCCTTGAAACTGAACAACAAACATTTATAAATTTTATTTGCACAAAACCATTCAAATTAAAATATTATAAATTAACATAATTGCAGATATGATTAAAGTTGAATAAAGAATTACACTGATCAATTAACAAAACATTTGGAAGCAATTGAAAGCATAAAAAATTGAAATTAAATTTCAATTGGGGCGGGCAGCAATATGGACATACACATGTTGAAGTAGTTAGAGTATTTGCTTCAAAAAATATATTATGAGTTAACTGAAAATATTAACATCCTTTTAAACAAAAAAATACAAAATATAATGTGTTAAAATTATTTTGTGAGCTTATGCCTTTACATATATACATACGAGAATATAGTAGATGCTTTGAAAACTATTTAGTTTTCCAACACGTTTTTTCTTTATGACATTTTAATTAATTAAAACACCCTTGCAATAAATACGTACGTACATGTTTTTGTAACCACAAAACATAGCTAAAATATACTAAGCACTAATAAATAATATTTTATAAATTTGTTGATTTTTATAGCACACAACAGCCAGAAAATGAAAACATTATTGGAAGCATGAAATTTAATTATATGTATAAGTTAGCATCAGCACTATTCTTCGCAAATATTAATTCAATATTATATGCTATAAATTTACAAGAATAGCTGCGCCTCGCGGTGTTACCCGTGATTAAAAAGTATTGTCCTTTTCCTCTATGTGTTTCTCTGTGTTTCTTGTATTTTTAAAAGTTTTATAACTTAGCAACCATACATTCTTCCGGGATAAAAGCATATGTGCTATTCCAGACTATAATCAATCCATTTGCCAAATTTCGACCAGATCCATTTAGCTGTTCTGGCGTGATTGAATAACAAACATCCATCCAAACATTCAGATTTAACTAATAGATTTAGATGGGGAGAGGAGCATATTTCTTACCTTCCTCCTTGGACTTCCGGATGAATGTTTTGCATAATTTATGGGTTACTCTAATTTCTTCATATGTATTCCCCGTATGAACGTGCCTTAAACAACTTGGATCATGTTTATATATTCTCTATTTTTAGAATTCGCTAAAATTTTTGCTTGTATAAGAAAACAATTATATATTGATGATGTAAATATTGGCAATTAAAAAAACTTCATAAATCAAGATTTTAGTTTTTTTTCACTAAATAAAATAAAACAAAATACTTTCTTGGATACTATTTGCGATTTATTCTTATTCTTAAATTAAGCACAATACTTCTTAATACTATGAAGAAAATTTTCCATTCCTGTCCAGCCTTTATGATTCTGGATGTAGAAATCCATGTGATTTCTCTTCCGCTTGAAAACCTTGAAAGTAGATTTGGCAATATTTTATATATATATTAAAAATTTTATAGAATATTAAATGGAACCTTATGAATGATCTAGAATTAAGAATAAGTGAATTATAATTCTGTGCGACTGAAGTCCGAGCAAATCGTTCAGAAAAAAGGCTCTTGAGTGTCTTAATTGTAATGTAAAAGAGAAACAAATGAAAAATAAAGGGTTATATATAAACTTAAATAAGGTTGGGTTGTTCATGCTGAATATACACTGGAGAGATCACTGTATAGGACGCAGCATTATCATGTTGAAATTACACACTATTCGCGTTTATATATCGCTGTAATGCAGTAGTCGAAACTGACGGTGACAACCTTTATACCGATTTAGTGTTTTCTGCTCACTTTCATATGCAAAAAGATTCTTTCAGTCGATCTATGATTTCATTGGATTACGGATATTGACCAATTAGTTACTGAATCGGTTTCCTAAAATTTATTCACAGAATATTGTAGAGGCGTTGATAATCAAACTTCATTATTGGATATACTGTTCAATTTTGTAACTTTCTATGGTGATATGGCAACAAAGTTGATGGACCTGCAACATCAGCCTGCCCATATAAAAAATCCTACATAAATTTTATGTATTATAAATTATAGATTAAGCTCAGTTGCATTATATATCATAGGTTAAACTCAATTCTGTATAATGATCTTCATCATTTGCGCATGCACAGATAATCTATCATTAGACTGGAATAAACATTTCTACACAGAAAGAAAAACCACGTACTAAATTCCTGTATTTCCTACTTACTTCGAGTACGAGTCGTACTCAAAATTTTCAGAATAAAATAACAATAAAATGTGCTTTAATTATGTCGAAAACGGTACTAGCTTAGATAAACAATCCTGTAGTTTCTTAAAATGAGTACAAAATTTTTTAATCACATGAAAAATCTTAAATTAACTAAAAAAATCTTAAATTAAATTAAGAGCTTACCTCAGTTTGTACTTAAATAAATCTTTCTGTACTTTATTTAAGTAAATCTGGGATAACCGTACTTCTAACACTGCTTGGGATTGATTTAACTTCGGATTGTTTGATTTTTCTTTTGAGTGTACGAACCCCAAGGGTACATATTTCGGAAGCAAAGCATTAAATTTAACTTGCAAATGTTACTGTTATTGGCGTACACATGCGAGTCTACATGCATATTTTCTGACCGAATAATATAATACAGTTAAATCGTTAGAATAAAGTATTCAGGTAACTGACCACTTTAATGAAAATAAGCGTTTGTTCATATTCTTCTTTCAGTATACTAACTATTTAGCATTTTAAATAGTATGATCGCATTTCTGCTTTGAGCAGACGTCAATAGAATAAGCCACTCAACGACTTAGCGATGGCGTGAGGACCATTAATTGTATTGGACCATTCAGCGCATAAGATGGTTTTTAAATGCGAAATCTTTATTGACGTATAAACAAGCCAATTAATTTGCGATTGCGTTTTGTCACTGAACAATATTTTTCAAGATGATTTTTTCAAATAAAGTGACGTTTTGAAAAAAAATTTTTACATGTTTTAATTGGCAAAATTGGCGAATTGACGAATAAAATCAGCTGTTACAGAAAAAAGTATTGCAACTACTTTAGAGCTTTCTGCTTCCGAAAAAAAAACATTTGATTTATTTAAATTTTTTATTGCAAAGGCTGCAAGTTTTACTTTTCTTTTGTTGCCAAATTTTGTAAATATATGACATTAAACCTTTTTCCAAATCTATTATACTGAGTAGCATATTATGCTGTATAATTAATTTTTATGGATTAAATATAGAACTTTCTGTAATATACATAGTTTTAAAAGTTATTGAAATGCAGATCGCAGATGTGCAGCTGTACTTCTCATATGTATTATAATATAGCATATTGGTTTGCATTAGAAATGTGATTGCATTCTTTTCTTCAAATTTATTTAAGAAGAATGATCCTCATTTTTAATGCTACATATTTGCAGCTTTTCGCGCTGGAATTTTTTTTTTAGATTTGAAGGCTTCTGCATCATTTCTGAACATCAAAATCAATTTGCATACAATTGTTTTTTCTATCACATTATAGTAGAACAATTAAGTGTCCAGATTCTTTTACCCACTTAATGTAATTGAAATATACATATATACATATTTTTAAATCCGAAAAAATCATAAATATTAATATAAAAAAGAAAATAACGTCAACACACATATATTTAGTTTGAAGATTTCAAAAATTTTCTCTCATAGTATCAAAGAAATGTGTCGTACGTTAATATTAGGAGTGTGCCTTTTTAAAAAGAATTGTAGCATTTTTTTCTTTCTTTTTCGAGCAAATGTCTGACATCAATGTATCGCATTATAAAACATACAGCCATCTATATATTTATACATTCTATTTTAGTAAAGCAAAGTTGTTTATAAAGCTTCACACATTAATGTATACTTGTGTATCCAGCGGCCGACTCAATCGACCGCATTCTAGAAATTAATATTAAATATTTACATAAATGCATAAGAATACGAATACAAAAAAAAAAACATAAATATAAATAAACAACTTAGACCTCTGTCTAAAGCGAATTGGACTAACACACACGCACACTTTGCTTACTTTTCAATTACAAAGTGAACGCAAGGTGGCTCTATTAGAATAAACCGTCAATGAATTTTACACTACCGGACACAGTACAGCATTTTTCAGCTTGTTGATTTGAGACTCAGTTCTGAGACCCAAAAATAAGAACTTCTTCGTTCGCATCATTAGTTTTGTTAAATTGGCTGCATTAATAATTACATTTTAAAACCAGAAGAACATTGAATATGGAAAACAATAAGTATACGTACGGTATACCGAGGTATTATAACCCTGTTAAGATATAGTAAAAAGTGAAAAAATCACTCTTGAACAGAAAAATTCGTATGACAATTAAATTAATAATGCAGCAAAATTGACAAAACAAATGATGCAGAAGTTCTTATTTTTGGGGCTACTCTCACGCGCATTTCTCAGAATTGAGCTTAAGAATCATGTGTTGTACTGTGAAAGGAAGGATACAAGCTGAGAGGCTGAACGGTACACAAATAAATATATTCAGTACTGTACTTTTGCCAAGCAAAGTCTAGGTAACTTCACATTTCTTTTGGTAGCTTATTTTATTTGGTATGTTTAAAGTTATTTTAATATAGTAGTAATAACGTATCGAAACAAAATCATACGCTCTTAAGGAACGGTCGCATCTGACAAATATTTGCTCAAAAAACGCAACCACTACTTTTGCTTAGGGTTAGTGTGATTTAACTTGGTTTTTATAACACAAAATGAAGTAAATTTTTATATTATTTAAAATAAATGCGAATCCATATTTAAAAAAATATTGGTATTAAAGAAAATGCTAATGTAGATTGTCTGTTGGTTAGGATTTTTTTAAGCAAATGTTTATCAGATGTGACTGTACCTTTAGAAATTATGACCACTTTTAGATTTATATTTGTATAATTAATAAAAACTCATATATATATATATATATATATATATACATTGTAATTATTGCTCTACCGTTTTTCTAAATTATAGATGAAACTTAAACAGAAAATGCACATTTTATAAAAATCAAAATAAATTCTGATCTCTAAGTGATTTTCACACCACTTGTTGGCTGCCAAAACGTGCAAAAACAAACCTAATTGTTTTTATTAAATGAAGCAAAGAACTCGTATTTATACATCTACACATTATGCTTGAAACTCGGCATATAATTTGCTTTAATTTTTTTTTGCTTTATCTAAGCAAACTTTACATATTTTCAGTTTTTATAATAAATTCAAAGAGATTGTTGTGCTTATTTTATATTATTATTTTCATTGAGGATATGTATGATCAGTTTTTTACCTGGTTTGCAATTTCAACTAATACTGTCGAGTGACGAGTGTCGAGTATGATAAAATGAAAATAAGAAATTGTTTATCATTACTTTTAATATATAAAAAGTTAACAATACATTGTTTCAATAATGATAACAAATTTATTTTCTCCGTGTGCTGAAGCCACGATGTTTTTTCTGAATGGTATACTGTACCACACATCACTTGTCCATTCACACTACAGCAAAATTAGTTGTTGCCTGTTTTTAAGAATAAATAATTGTATAAAATTTGTAAAGAAAATAAAATAGATTCACAACGAATATAATTTGTTTGTTTGGATTTTTTGATTAAGTTTCAAAGCCTAATATGCTTTTTGATACTTTGTATAAGATAAGAGGTTTGAAAGTTTTTTTAGTTTAAGGTCTTTTGGTGATTTGGCGTTAGCACCAAAAATAAATAAAGTTTTAATATACATAAACAAGTAAGCGGAAATTCTTATTTTATTTTCAAAAGCAGGCAGTTAATATATTATGCCTCTTCGAACTGTTGCTAAATGACTTGATTTCCATTGACACTCTATTTGATATGTTTGCGATGTATTTCATAATTTTTTGGTCGAATATTACAAAAATCATAACTTGACCTTGATCGGCCTATTTTATAAATAAATAATAAATATAAAAAATATAGCATTATTGCTGATGTATTCAATGCCTATCACAACAAGATTTAAATCTCATAATTTACAGTAATAGTAAGGTACATGGCAAATTGAACACAAACTTGTATCCTTAAATTAAGAAGTAGTTATATATTTAGATTGATAAAAATAAAATAAATTAATGTCCATGTAAATGAATATTAAAGAGTAATAATTCCTTTTCAAATTCTATTCCAAAGATTCATTTTAAGGTTATGGAATTGTCTGGAAGACATAAGATATTTATATTTTTGAGAATTAAAATTTTTACCGCGTCGAGATTTGGCAATTATAATTCTTTTGAACAGATATTCGGGTTCTTTCATATATATATTATTTTGTGCATGATAAGAAGGTTTTTTTTATTTAATTAAGGTATTAAAACTCATGCTGAAAGGAGTACGTTGAAATGCTTTTAGTTCTATTTCGATTAAATACATATCATGCTGTACTATTACAGGTTACTTCAAGTCGATGCATGTCGGTGTTGCCACAAATGGCAAATATTTCACACCCATATAATAAAACTGGTATTTAAAAAGTTTTAGCTAATAGCTAATCGTATATTAAATGGAGAGAAAGCTTGAATAGCCCGAAGGTTTCATAGCATTGCGTGTACCTTTCCTGACGTATTACAAATGTGATTATACCATGAAATTTTATAGTTGAACGTAATTCCTAAATTTGAGAAAAATGGAAAAAGTAAATTTTATTGTTGTTAATTAATAATAAAGCGTTGTTATTAAGTATTTTATTATTATTCCTGGATATGAAAATGCATTTTGATTTCGACGGACTTATGCATAAACCGTTCATGGACGCCCAGCGACGTACTCTATTGAGATCATTATTTATTTAATCAATACCGGAACTAGCATTGTCTGTTTTGGTAGTTGAGTACAATTGCACATCGTCATCATCATTTATACACCGAAAAAACAGCAAACCCAAAATAGAGTCTTATGGAATCCCTCCGTCAACTTCAAGAAAGTTTGACGTCAGACCATTGAAGAAAACGGGTTCCTTCCGACTTAGGAGATATAACAGAATGAGTCTGCCAGCGGTAGAAAAAAGTTAAAAAATCTTTTGGAGATTTGCTATTAGAATAGAACGTTCAACAGTATCAAAAACTTTTCGGTGATCTAGCAGTACAAGGAATTAATTGATTATTCGGATTTTTTTATGCCAAAAGGCACTAACGTTTTAAATATATTCACTACTCAAAAGGTGTTCAAAAACCATAGAGCATTTAAAACAAAACATACCCTACTTTTCTTTTGTTTCTTTTTATCCTTCCGAAAATGGGTTTGTTTTTATGTTGGAATAGTTTTGTTTAATGCAAAAACTGAAATCATAAAGAGCTATTAGAGTTGGTGTCATTAGAACTAGACTCATTGCGGACTTTATGAGGAAAGGTGTAAAAAGCTACTTTATTGCAGTTTTTAATACGCTGACTTAAGGTTTTTTACCTTTTCTTCTCTGGGTGCATGAAATAATGGCTTCGATAAGTAAGGTCTTCCTGGCTAGAAGTCCTTCGATACCGTAAATGGGAATTGCATACGTACTATGTATATATTGTATATCATTAATTTAATACAGAAAATGTGTATCTCTAAACCTTTTTTTTAATATTTATTACCACTTCACTTTCAAATCCTATAAAAGAAATTGAGGTATACCATTTCTGTATTAAGTCAACGATATTTTATATTGTAAGGTGTGGTGTAAGGAAATTAGAAATTCGTCTTATACTTAGCTTTGTTGTTGTTTTCCTGAATAGAAAAAAGATCTCGCAGACATATTTTTCATATGCGTAACGTCTGTCTCGCTGGCAGTGCTGGCCAAAATTAGTTAAAGAAATAAATACAATATTTACAAATAAAATAAAGAAAATGAATTAGTGAAAAACACACATAATTTTTCTTCTTCAGAAAAAATGGATGTTTTGTTAGAACTTTTGCATTAGGGCCGTAACAAAATTTTAAAGTAAGCACTACGTGACTGCCAATGATTTTTCGTGTCATTTTAGGCCAAGCACGTCACGCACAATCCTGAAATTTAAAAACTCATCCAGAATGTAAAAAATTCATTTCACTTCATTTACGAAAATACAGCAATAAACTTAAAAGCTGAAGTCTTTAATACACCGCATTATGTATGGGAACTTGAGTTTTAGTTTCCATGGATTTTCAGGTCAATTTCAATATTTGCAAGAATTCCAAAAAAGATATCCCCTAATGTTTACAGCTCTCTTAAAGTTGCAAACGCATTCAAATCAAAAAATTCTTTTCTTATCGTGCAGTACTGACTTAGCCGCGTGCGTGTTATGTTAGAACGGTTTTTAATTTAAACAAAAAGAAAATAAATAAATTAAAAAATCAAATGTGCGTTAAAAATAATTGTGCGCTCGTTGTGTTCATTACATTTGAAAAATATAAGAACAATTTGTGTTTTTCTTTTTTTATATTTGAAACAAAATACTATTAATGAATTTAGTTGGAGTATACAAAATCGTGCTGTGTATTTTATATTTTGAAAGAAATTAATGAATAATTGAAGAAAAGTTTTCAAAATAAGCAAATGATATAAACTTCCTTATGAGTTCATTTTATGATTCTGAGTAAGTTTTTATGACTTTATGTGCAAATACGATATGAAAATACGGTGGGGGTAAATAATTTTTATTCAGAAAAACTTATTTCGGAAATTTGATAACAAAAATGTATCTAAAGTTTTTTTGTTTATTTCCTGGAAACTGTTGTTATTGAAACACAAACTAATAAAGTTGAGCTGGGCAGTGTAACAATGACATTCTACAAATTGTAATTTAACCATTTTAGTATTTTCAGAATAACTGAGTAGAGTCAGTATAATTGAGGGTGCTGTTGGCCGAAGTTGTTAGCGCGTTGACTATGAAGCAATGAGCAATGGCTGAGAACGTCGGTTTGAACCCAGTTTCAGCAAATAATAACATCCAGCATTTTTCTGATCTGCATATGTTTGCCATTGTATTTGTTATTGTTGTTTGAATGTTTAAGAGACGAAGGCATAACATCACTGAACAGTACCATCCAGAATTGCTGCTGGTATATGCTGGTGTACAAAATTTAATGTGCAGCAAGAGTGCTATAAAAAATTAACAAAACGTCCAATAGCAGAGTTGTAAAAGAAATAATTAAGGTTTCTTATATTCACCGTCTGTGCTTTCTACACTATTCAGGCAATAGTTGCCTGAGGTGTATCTTCTCTTAAAAGGAAATATGCCTCCAAATTTCGCTTAAATACAACCCGGTAACTGTTAAAATAAGACTACCGACCAAAAAAAGCGTCACTATTAAAAACTTTTTTAAAAATTATTTAAGAAAAACTTAGTTCCCAAATTTATAACTTAAAATTTTAGGCACAAAAAGAACAACAATTTTTGCCAAAAAAGTGATGAGCGTAGGTACAGAAATAAATTATAGCTTTGTTCCATAAATATGGGATTGCGGTAAAAAAACTTTCGAATTTCATATGTCAGCATTTGTTAACTTCTTCGAAAACATAAACCCATCGAGTGCTGTATACAGGTTGTTTTATATTTCTCTAACATCTTGTAGATCTCTTTACAATATATTTTATAACCAATTTATTTATTCATTAAACGTTTCAATGACATAATTAAGCTTTGGTTGGAAGGGTTGCACATAATGACAATAGAAGTCTCTGACATTAATCCTAACGACGCCTAAGAAAAAGTAACAATTATTAAGTAACTCACTCACACTAGAACTCAATTTGAAGATCGTACAATACAAAAGGTAACTTACCAGAGTAATTCAGGCTGTACTGTCTTAACGGCTTGTGAACAATAAAATATTGTTATTTTTTTTTTTTTAATCTTGGACCAGCACTTAGGAGATGACCCCTACACATGCAATGCATTGTGCTGGAACTAGTGGAAAGGGATAGTGATAGCCATGACAGGAGGTGAAGCTTCATTCGTTCTTTACAATTCTGCTTTTTCCACATTTTTATTCGTAGAGCAGTGTTGCAGCGCCTCTGGTGTCGAGGAGGAGCATTACGAAGTTTTTGAAGCCGTGCTTAGTATAGCCACTTCTTTATTAATTATTTTACTTCGCCGTTGATTGTGCTACTAAGTACCAACGAAGGAGGGCGCTCTGATGTTACATTGGTATTAGTATCAGCTGAAGTTGGTACTGTTCAGTGACCAGTGTGACTATGCCTTCGCCACTGTAACCTTCCGCCAACAACTGACACAAAGGCACACTAATGCACATCAGAGAAATGCGTGGTGTTTTCATTTCATGGCTCTGTCTGACACTGGGTTTGAACCCAGGTCCTTCGGTTTGTAGTCAACGTGCTTACTACCTGAGCCAACGCCACCCTTTTCTTTAAATCAGAAAAGGAGTAACTCGACAAGATCACTTCTCTTCAATATATTAGTTGAAGTTGTGCTGGGAAGCAATTATATAATACAAATGCACTACTATGGCAGATCTACTACATGCACTTCTACTGGAATAGTTGGGCCTTTATATACAGTCTTTAGTTAAGTAATGATGATGGTTTAACATTATACCTTAAAATCATACAGGGTATTCCAATAAGAAGTTTAATTTCTCAATAGCCCGGAAAATTTATAAAAAATAAAAATCGTCTACTCATTTTAAATAAAATTTAAAAGAATAATATTATTCTGCTTGAGTTTTTTTTAATTTATTTTAACTGATGATGACGACTTTTCTTAACATTGTTTTGCTATTAATATTAATATTCAACAAAGGATAAATATATATATGAGTATCTGTTTTTATATAAAAAAAAAATAAAAATGCAGAAAAATGCAGATTTAAAAGCATAAGATCGTTGGAGTTTACATTTAAAATATTTTATAAAATGGGATAAACCGTTTTCCTTATAAGGTTTGAATATCAAAATGCCAAGCTTGAATTGCGATGTGCTGGCATATATTACAACTGGACACGACACTTCTAATACACGATATACAGGATGTTCCAATGAGACTATTAATTTTCAATAGTCCGTAATTTTAACAGTTGCCATGACTCAACCTGTAAATAGTTGACAGAAGACAAGTAAAACTATGCCATTTATACGCCTTAACTATGCTATTGTTAAAATAATATAAATTTTGCGGTAACAGTTCGCAACACTAAAGCAATTTTGGGTCGTCGTGAAGCACATTCGCGACCAGAAATTATGAAACCGTTAGAAAAATTTTAGCTGTTGGGACAAGATAGTGATGTGAACAATCGTGCTCGTGCACGTCGCTCATGAACAACCATAAATATTGCTGTTGCAGCCCATGCTGTTGAGGAAAACCTACATTGTCCATTTCTTTTCGATCTCTAGAATCGGAACATTTCACAAACAACGGTATTTTGAATTGATATTAATATTACTGTGGACGACGATATCTTACGGTTTAACACTTATAGGCTTTTTTTGTTACGCCTCGTGAAAGATAAGGCACACAGTTTATTTAAGACCTTAAAGAGAGAATTCGTGAAGTTATCGAGAACACGCTGCCGGAAATATGCGAAGTGGTGAAGGAAAATTTAGTGCAAAGAACATGCGTAGTCGTGGCGGACATTAAGTGATATTGTTTTTCATTATTAATGGCATAACCTCCTCTTGAATATGAAATAAATATTAGATGATTTCGCTTAAAAATACTTGTTTTTTAGCATATCAGAATGAAAATGTTTACTGGAAGAAGAAAACTTTGTGTTAATTTTTATGCTGGCGGATGCCCGGAATATAATTACAGATGCTGTTTGGAAACACTTAATTACATATTATAACTTTAAATTGTTCAATTTTACAACTTTTGACGGTGGATACTAGTGATCAGGAATATCAACTATTTAACCGTATTATTTAACGAATTAGAATACGAAAAGTACAAACTTATTCATTTTCACATGTCAAATCAATTTCGGTTAGTACGAAATCCCATCTACGATGAATAACTACTCTATATATTCTAGTCTCTCTTGCTTATTCAGCGCCATTGGCTGCTGAGAATAAACGGTACCTAACAACATGATTTGTTAGGTTTCTGTCATTTGTAGTTGAATTTCTTTTTTAGTATTGGTTGAGTTGAGTTGAGTTTGTACTTTTCGTATTCTAATTTGCTAAATAATACGGTTAAATAGTTGATATTCCTGACACTAGTATCCACCGTCAAAAGTGGTAAAATTGAACAAAGAACGCTGATGAGATGGTGAAGCGACCTCGAAATCAGTACTGATCCGTTCTGCTAATATGATGAATAATAAAAAATTGTTCTATATATAGTACTCTCTTAATAAAAACAATGAATTTATCCAAAAAAAAAATTCTAATAAAAATTAAAAATAAATTAGAATAAATAAATGGGTAAATTCGGGTTTGAACTTGAGCCAAAATTAATCGTTTCAATATATAAATATTAATAAAAGTTCGACTAATTACTTATAAACATTAATAACTTTAAATTAAATAAAATTTTTCTTGTGATATATATATGACTTTTGTGTAACTTAAAAAAAATTCTTTCAAACATTTTTATTAAAAAAATATACATAAAAACTCGCAAAACGTTATTGCTAAAAAATACATTTTGTTGGAGTTAAGAATGCAAAATTGTTTTTAAATTTTTTTTTTATTTTGATCTTATACACTCAGATCTGGAGAGCAGAATATTTTTGATTTTCCATTGAGGTTTGCGTAATGTAAAACTCTAAACTCGTTCTTCGATATTATCGAAATAAAATTTAATTAGGGAGTAAATTATCAGACCATTATTGACAACATTTCTACAATAAATATATATGGCCTCATTCATAAACGATTAATAAGGTGCATTAATACCAGCTTTCCCATATAAAATTCTGACATTAAAACAACTATAATTTTATTGATCGTTTTAATAAAGCCATTAGTCTACAAATGGACTTAGTTTTCAACCGATTAAATTTATCAAAAAGTATTAAAAATTTAATTTATTTAAATATTCCGGTTCTCTTGTAGAACGTTTCTGTGATGGAATATGGTTTTATTGTAATCGATGTATTTTATATTGAAAAATTAAAAAAGCCACACCAAAAGTCGGACTATATAAAATGACTTACAAACTTCAAATTTATTTCTCTTAAAATTAGTTTTTTTATACTTAAAAACTTTTATAACTTATAGCTTTCTGAAGAAAAAAGTAACTACATAACTTGTACGTTTAGCAGTATGCGTTCTGTATAGAAAACACAACAAAAAAAGTTTAGACCTTAATAAAGAAATGTTGTATGAAAAATAAAATCTTTTTAAATACATTTAAAACCAGCACATTTCACTACTAACTGTGACGTGATGCACTAATTTCTTTTATACAAATACACTTCTACTTACCTAAAGAAGGTGAGTAATAACTAAATTTGCTGAGCCCAGTGGAAAGTTACAATTTAAAATATTTGGAACTGTGGCATTGAAGAAATATTTCCTTTCTAAAATTTTTAAACGTAGTTTTTATAAGTTGTTGAGCTTCTGCCAGTCTAAAAAATCAAGTGATCGCTCTTTAACTCCGCATTAAGAATTGTGAGTAAACAAGTTATTTGCACACTAAATTTGAGCTATAAACAAAATATATTACAAATCTATAGACCTTGGATGAACATTTTTTACATCCTTCTATTAAGGCCGGTTTCACAAATAAACCGATTTCTTAAAATTTCAATAAGATGTGCTTTTTTATTTAAGCATTAGCTTATCAAATCAATGATATTAATAAATTCTAAATATCAAATTTTTAAAAGTTAACCTAGAAAAATGGCTCTCACAACTGAAATCAGCTTGATGCAATTAAGTTTACTTAACGGGTGCCCTGCTTATCGGTCTTTTTACTAGGATATCCAATGTTATTATTTTTTATTACTTGTTTTACATGAAATGAATTGAACTAAATAGATATTAGAGAAAAATGCTTCCATAGTTCAGATTTGTCTGATTAATTTTTAATAAATCTTTAATAAAACAAATAGAAGTTGATACGATTAACACGATTGGAAAATACTCTGAAGTATTAGAACAAATATCTGAAAGAGAATTAATATGTTCAGGTAAAACGACTATTATAAAATGCAAATCATACGCTTTTTAGCAATTATTGAATTATTAAAGCTTGTTAAGAAATTTCTATATTTATGTTTGACAAATAGCCTATACTCACGTTTAAACGTGCGGTTGGCCAACAATATTAAAATTTCAATTAAACCCCATACGTAACATGTCATACCCTGTACATGCGTAACTATGCACCAGTGACGAACAATTTTTAAATACATTTGTACATGTTAACGTTTAATCCGTAATGTTAAAGGTGTTGACCCTTTTTTATAAAATAACACGCGAGTGCATGTAATATTTTAAATGGATTAAAAGATTTTTTTTGAAAGAAACAAAAAGTCGCGTCATTCTTTACAATTGACAAATTGCTAACCATTAATTTTTGAAATATTTATTTTATTTCAAAATAACAAACTAATAGCATCTTGAAAATTTTTTGTCAAAACTGTCAACTTATTTAACAATAAAATCAAGTAAAAGCAATATTCAAATTGAGCAAAACATGATATTTGGAATCCAACTATAAGAAACGTAGATAAATAGTGCACAAGTGTTCAACTGAAATAATAAACAATCGGATGAAAAATCTAAAGAAAATATAAACAAAATAAACTAAAAAAATACACAAAATTGAAGCAATTTATAATTATTAAAAAATAAAACTAACAACGCATTGTGTACATTTTTCTCTCTCTCTCTTCCTTTTCTTCTCTTATTTTATTTAATATATACTCACTTCAAAACTCTTATAAATTTTTTGTAACCAATATAAATTTGATTTTTATTTTCTCGTAAATTCAATGAATTTTATTTTCTTATCATATTTTTCCAATATTTTCTTTATTTTTCCACTTGTTTATTATTTATTTTTGTTTCTTTTTGTTGTTATTGGTTTTTCTTTATTTTTCATACTATGGGAACTTTTAACGCACGGCAATGCTACGAGAACGGAGACGGCATGCGCACTATAAACTAAATACCAGGTAATTTTATTTACATTTAATAGACAGTAGATCATGAATAAAAGATACTAAAAAAACTTCACAATATTATTTTTTTATATAAAATAATCAAATCAACTTGTATAAGTACTTTGTAAATTCAATGAAGGAAACTAAATAATATAACAGATGCAACTTATAAAAAGTTGCACTTTTGTATATAAATCTTTCCAGACTATATTTTCCAGGATTGTTTTTTTCTTTATGTAAAATTCAAATTTAAAAAGTTTCAAGTAGATTCAAAAATCTATTTTTGCTTTGTATGCGCTGTTTAGTGTTAAACAAAATGTTTGTTTCATTCGATTTTTTTAATTCTTCGCTAACATGGATTTATTTTTTTTGCCCTACGAAACTTAAAATGCCGTGAGTTTTGAAAAACTTTATTCTAATTATTGTATTATTTATATCCATTACGCACTGTAATCATCTTCAATATTTACTGAAATTATTTTCTGTTGTAATTGCGCTGTAAAACTCGTGATAGATTTGAAACATGTGTTGAAAGATAAAAGGCAGAAAAAATTAGTTTTTACTTATAAAAAAAATAAAGAACCGCAAACAAGTGTTATTTAAACAGAACTGTTCACTTCTTTTTGTTAAAAAGGTCTATAGAAACTTTAATTGTAATATATTTTAATTATTTTCACTAGAAAACTTAAATATATTTTATTAAGTTAGTAATATTTTCTATTACGTTTTCTGAAAACAAATTTGCTTTGTTCGATATTTAAATTTTATGGTATTTATTTAATTCAACGTGTTAATAGTTTGATTCATCAATCAAATGAGATTTTTATGTAACACGAACTAACGACGAAATATTTTATTTAGTTGAGTTATTCGAGTGCAAAGTTACACAAGTTTAACGAATACTTTTTCAAAAACAAAATAAAACATTTAATTGGTACATAATTTAAATAAAAAAGAAAGCTTAAAAACGGTTACATATTATTTGGTTTTAAAGAAGCCTGAGGTACCTGAATGCTGTTTAGTATTTTGCAAACTCTGCTCTGGGCCAAATAAGGACAACAATAAGTTTTATCCAAATAAGCTTTTTGTAGTTCTTCCAGCCGGATGTGATGTCAGTGTCAACAACGCCAACGGCAAGTGAGAACATTTTTTTATACAGTAGTTTTCTGATTTAACGAAAAATCGATTTTATAAACATAGTATTTAACAAACATCCATTTATTTCTGCTAAGTAAGAAGCTTATATTACGAATATAAATTTTATTTTGTACTCGGCTTAACGAACAAATGTATAACAAAACGATACACAAAACGAAAATGATGAAGAGCTTGTTGAAACCGTAGTTCTAGAGCCCAAAACAAAACACGAAGATGTCATAAAGCACTTCGAAATTTGTATTAAATGGGCTCAGCAAAACAATGTTAGTAGCAAAAATTTAATGTTTTTGAGAGAGCTTCAAGAAGATGCCATTAAAAAAGATATCCATTTCAATAAGCAGACTTTGTTTATCCAATTTTTTAAATAAATTATTTTTATATTACGGTGTTTTTATGAATATTTCTTTTGTTATACACATTTTTAAAGAAATATTTATTTTAAATTACTATAATTTTAATAAAATATTATAAAAAACTTTGTACATACATATTTTTAATTATTATTAAAATAGACGACGGTATTAAATTTTAATTTAGTACTGAATATATCGAAAAATTCGCTTTAATAAAGAGGGCTGACAACAATTATGTTCGAGAAATCGGAATACTACTGTATAAAAAAAGTAAAATTTTCACATGCAAAATAATAACATCACTCATACGTACCCTGCACACATGACATTTCTGAGAAAGCTGCTCTCAGAATAAAATATAATCATACAATCGTTGCGAAAAACGAAATTCAATTTTACTTGTCAGTCCTAAGGAGTCCTAATATTTTTATCTCAAACAAACATTCTGTAATCATAGTTTCCGTCTAATGGTTACAAACAAAATACCAAAAGAAATGGGACATAATATTAAAGTCTGTGCATTTATTCTTTTTTAAGTAGTATAAAAAAAACGAATACAAGATGCGACAAAACCCACAACACACGTTTAAACACTTAAATATATGTTGTGTATATGTTGTGCATATGCTGACACGCTTTAACCTCCTCCATTTAAGAATTTAACATTTTTTTTAACAAGGTTGAATTTTCTTTAAGTTTTTTTTAATGAAAAAACAATTAATTTTTTTCACAAATATTTGAGTTCAAAGTAGAACTTTTATAAGATCTTAGTTTATATTTTCATTTTATTATTCTTGATGAATTAATATTTATAATTCCAAAGCTTTAAGAAAAATTTAATTAATAGATTCGTTTTAGAGTATTAGAGTCGGACTGAATGCACTTTTTCAGACCCAATTCGATCCCGAAGTTTGGCAAAATTTCCAAACCGTGTTTTTTTATTTCATTGAATAGAAAAAATTGTAGTTTTGGATTTTTTGTATTTAATAAAACAAAGTTAACACACACAACAACCTTTTATTTTGACAACTTTGTACTTCTTGTAATTTATTGCATGGCCTGCCAATTAATGTTTTACAGTATTAGTATTTTAGTATCTTTGATGACTGTACAAAAAATTTATCCAAACCTCAGTGTTCGGTGAAAAATTTTCTGATCATCAAACGAACGTATGTTCTTGCCAAACTCCGAAACCGAAACCGAGCGTTCGGTTGGACTCTAGAAAATATTGAATGCAAAGCGATAGATAATATGAAAACATGCATAAGCTTTTTATGATGAAAACTTTTTTGGATTTCGTTTCAAAATTCAATAAACAGTTTTAAGCTTTTGTCATTTTTTGATCAGTAAAAGCTTTAGATTTGAATTTGAAAAAATTATTATAACTAAAGCATTTTTTAGTTATTTATTTTTTAAATAAATTTAAATTTATTTGTTAAATGAGATTAAACATTTATTTATTTAGACAAAACAATAATTTTTTTACAACACAGTACCGTAATTGAAATTAATGCTGAGCAAAATACAAGGCCAAATTGCCTAAGATACTTTGAAAAATAAAAAAAAAAATTTTTGTTTTGGTTATTCAAATAAACTCTTATTCGACCAAACCAAGGCTCACTTAGTATGCAAATGTTGTTGATTTTTTCATAGACAGCATCTATAATTGTTAAAAACAGAATAAGGGTAACAACTTTTTTCAAAATCCATATGCACCAAACGAAAATATTCGTTATTTAGAGCAACATATTATCGTCTATAACAAAAAAATTATTAGAAAAAAAATAAAAAATCTTCAAAATTCCATCACGAGGGCGAAAAAACAGCTGGCCTTCAATACCACCTGTTAAGTTAATTTGCTTAAGAACAAAGTGTAAAAATTCAGTCATTGCTTTGGTTTAAAAAAATTTAATTTTCTTAATTCATTTAACTATAACTTCTGTATAGGAGTTTAAGACAATCAGTCACAAAATCAGAAAACTTGTATATTTTTTTCTCTATCGTCTGTGATAAAAATATTTATCTCTTACTATTGCATAATTTTTACGAAAAACAAGAATTGATCGCAATTTAAAAAATAAAAACAGAAATCAACATTCAATTCATTTCTCTTCGTCTTTCCTAAATAAGTCGTATGAGCAATTATACGAGTATGTGTATCATACGTATTCTTGTATTGTAGTTTGTTGAGTACTGCTGCGTTTAGTACTCTTTGAAAGCTTTAAAGAATTATAATCAAAAGCTTAGAGAACCAAGAAATTTGCATTCATATATACATGTGTGGATACTTATGTATTCAAAACATTTGGATAAAAGCTTTTTGTAAGCTTTTTGTATAGAGATGCCATATAATTTCTTGGATTCTTCAAATATTAACGAATATATGTATTTAAGAACACCAAAAACATTCAAGTTCACGTTGAAGGGATCAACTTGAACTTTATCATAAAATTTATAATTATGGCTCGACTACTTTTTCATTTATAAATTTTTTTTATTTTCTGACAGTATTTACTCTTCTAAGTTATTGTAACAACCCAATTACAAGGTGCAGGCTTTCTCTTTTTTATTATTATCTATCATATTTTTCTACATAATAAAATGTTTATAGAAACAACTTTTAATGATTCTCAAATATACTTCAAAATTTAGTTCTAATCAAATATACGAAGTACAAAATAACAGCGCCTATGCCACAAAACATTTCTTTTAAATTTGTCGAAATTTATAATAACCATTAATCCTAACTGACAGTTTAGGTGATACGTAACTAACGCAAATAATTTATAAAATTTGAAAATCAAACAACTCAGTACAATATTTATTTATGTGCTGTATGTTATTTTGTGGTCACTTCAAATATTTTAAATATGTACAACGTGTCTTTAACCTTAAACAAACAATTAATACAGATACAAATAACAAAAAAACGCATAAAAACTTAATTTACAAATAAGCAAATAATAAACAGATGTCTACGTCATCGGTATACTGAAAATTTTACTTATAAGTATAAATAAATCTTAATTAGTTGATCACACACTCGTAAGACAAACAAACTATAAATTTCTTGAAATTACAATAGAAGGAAGCACTTTCAATATTCTAAAATTTTTAATAAATTTTTGAATTTTGTTGTTGATATTTTTATGAGATATTGTAATTGACATGTTGAAAAACAAAGTAATTTTTTTTTTAAATCTTGATGGGGTTTGTTCTAGTCTCAGAGGAATTTCAAATAAATTTTATGTGATGATTTTTTTTGAAGAACTTTTTCAATTTTAATTTAGTTGAGTTCGTTGATTTATGAGTTAAAGCTGTTGAAATTGCAATTATGATAGTGTTCGCTAAAATTTATATTTTTTTAAAACACAATTGAAGTAATATGCACCCTCAAGTTAGAAATTCCACAAGGGAAAAAGATGCCAGACAGTGTTTTATAAATACCGAAAAATTTCTTCAAGAACTTATAATTTTGATTTGTTCAGTGTTTTAAAAAAAAATATATATAAATGTATCAATTAGTATCTATTATACATGGTAATTAAAACACATTTTAGGGTTGCAGTACACTTCAAAGAGATATGAAAATCGTATAATATAAAATAAAAGATTTTGGCAATAATTTATTTTTACAACTTCTAACGAACCTAAAGTATATTATATTTTGTCACTCCTTTTTGGAATCAGATAATCTTGTTGTAATATAAATGGTTATCCATTAGTGGTTTCAAACCCGCCGGTCTGGCCAAGCTGCCAGCTGTTAAATATTTGTCGTTTGAAATGACATTTATTTCATGAAAAGTTTGCTATTTAAGAATATAGATCGTTTAACTACCAAAGAGCGCGAAAAAATAGTTAAAACTTACTATAAGTGTGCTGATCTAAACGTGGTCACTTTTCGAGCATCGCGAATAATGACCTCGTCATACTTGAAACTGAAATTTAAAGAGACTGGAAGCATTACCAATGTGGTACGGCCTGTGCATCATCCATAGCAATATGAAAATATCGCTTCTGTTAGTGAAAGAGAGGCAGTTAAACCGAATTTTTATATTCTTAGCAATTTATCTTACAGCTCAGTATTACGTATTTTTTGTGCAACTTACGCAACAATCAAAGACGGCTGATCATTTTCAACGCCATAGATATGCTGATTGGGTGGCTGGAGCGACGAGCCTTCAATGCTGATGTTTCGAACAAGATCTTCTTCAGCAAAAGAGGCCATTTCTCACTCAGTGTTTACGTTCACAAGCAAAATTGTCACGTACGGTGCTCGAAGAAGTCAGAAGTGATTTCGGAAGAGCCATTTCATCATGAAAAATTGACTGTTTAGTAAATATTAAGGTATGGAGGTGTTGTTGGGTCGTATTTTTTGGCCTGAAAGAATCGTTACCATCAATTCAAAACGGTATTGCCGTGTGAAAACCGCCTTGTTTTGGTCTGAAATGGAAGATTGTGTTTTAAAAAGACGCCGTCATAAAACACACAACATAACCGATTTTGCAGTTGTAACCCAAAGTGATTATTATTGTGACTAAACTTCGTAACTTTTTTGGTTTTTTGGCATAAAAAGTTTCCAGAACGCGTAAATTCACGTTTTTGGCGAAAAAGTATTCGAAATTTTTTTAAAAGGATCGACTGTGTCAATCAATCCAGATGCGGTTAATAAAATGACATTTTATTTTGTACATAATGACAAATTCTAAGCACGAAATAAAAGTTCCATCGAGATCATAGTCGTATGAATGTCTTATTTAACTTTAGGTTTCCAAAGGAAAAATTAATAACACTGTTACTGAAAATTTTAAAAATGTCCATTGAAAACGTTTTGTTTTCCATAGATAGACAGAATAGGGTAAGATCTGGTCCAAAGACCGGCATTGCGACACCTTATGAATCTTTTGTGCCACAGATCTGTAAGTTAAATTAAATCAATCTCTGTATGACTCTCCGTATGAAATTCAGATATTGCAGAAGCCCGCCTAATATCATCTGAACACAGAAACTCGGAATGAAAAATACGCCTTCTACAGTTACATAATAATGTGTGCTGTGAACGAGCGAACTTGGTGACTTTTCCGCAGAGGATATTTCAGGCCAAAAAGAAAACCGGTAACAAGCCGTAAATTATTCCTGTTGAGGTTCAGGATGCTATTATATGAGAATGGCCTGCCTTAAGCCAGAATAAGGCAGAAACATTTACTTAGCGGCCGAAAAGATATCTCCTTTGACCAGGGATGTTACAGTCGGCCGACTTACGCCACAAAATGGGTCTGGACCCTCCTGGCCAATTCACCCGGTTCCTCGTTCCCCGGTTGACCACGACGGCCAGGTATCCTGTAAATAAATACCTTTTTCAAAACAGTCTAGGCCATAACATGCAATTGAAAAATATGAATGGAGAAATTAGTTCATTTGAGATGCCACTTTATGTTATGAAATTCTTTGAAATCAGATATCGAGACCTGTCTCGAATAATGAATTTAATAAGTGGATAATTAATTTAATGCTATAAATAATTTTTGAAAGCTAAATATTCCATAAACATATCTAATCTTTAATTTGATTGACGATCGTCTTAAAAAATGAAACAGTAAAAAGCGATTAATTATAAGCTGAGATTGGACTTTTAGCGGCGTAGTGAAACTAAAATATTTATTTATTTATATTTTTTATTTGTGTTAGATACGTCATTGACATATCTGCTATCCGAATGTAAATATTTATTTGTGTTAGAACCCGACTCGACCAAATGTGTTTTAGAGCGGCTCACCGAAAGAAACGGGTTTAATACTATCACTGAATTTTTGACCTCTTTTTTATGAATATTCTTAAAACTTTTTGGTGTTTGGTGATGATCGTTTTGCAGAATTTTGCATATTTTCCTATTTTCTCCCAAGATAACATATGGTTCACATAAAATATTTTTTTCAAGACGCATTCAATGGAACATAAATCTTGTTCAAAAGTAGCATCAGTCATTTGGCATTCATTTATTCAGTTACGTCTTGAGACCTTAAAATGGACTAGAAAAATTTGGTTTTTAAAGCATATTTTTTTTATATACATAAATCCCAAATTTTTATATTATTTTTATCTACGAAAAAAGAGTCATCGTTGTGAAAATTATTTATTTAGTTGAAACAGAATCAATCATCGTTTATAATCTTAGTGCTTGTTTTGAACTGACGATTTATCTAAATTTAAGAGTTGTACTATTTTTTTATTTTGTGCTTATATAAAAACCAAATTTTTAATTTGAGCATATAGAATTTTTCTTTAAGAAAGAAAATATATTTCCTACACGTAATCTGTTGTATGCTTTTTAAAGAGATTGATTTATTATGAAGCTTACGCACTAGGGTATTCAATAAATAGGGTTCCTGTTTTTATCGGTTAATCGCTTAAATAATTTAGCCAGATTTTAGTTTATTTTAAATTCTGGATTAAGCGATTCATTAAAAAAAATTTCATACAAAAGTACAATAGAACCTCAAAAAAGTTAATCGTACGGTTATGTTAACCGAATTTCAGTGTCCACATACCATACCGTGTGCATTTTCCAACCCAATCGTATCGAAATTCTCAGTGCCAACAAATTCATTTTTGTAGCCAACCGTTTTCGTTTTTGTTTACAAATTTGGCCCAAATTAATATCAAGAGATTGGGAATGATTGTGAACTTTAAATCAACCGGTACAAAATGAGTCTTAAGTTTCTTTTATGTAGTGATTAAAATAAATTTACAGGTATGTGTTGGAAATCGATTTTGAAAATGAAGCAATTTAAAGGCCGTTTTTAAAAAAACTTTTCTTCCAATTTTTATAATTTTTGTGATAAAATTCTTCTTAATGAAGAAATATTTCCATAATATTTGCGGCAAAGTACTTTTCAATAAAGAAATATTATTTAGAAACCCCTTTTTAAAATGGCTTTGTTTTTTAAATCGATTTACATCACATAACTGTTTGTGAGTTTTTTATTGTATTATTTTTTAAATTTGATTATCGCTTAGAAAAGTTAATTTTGTTTGAAACATTTTGGTTAACTTTTTAGAGGCTCTACTGTACTTTTATTAAATCATGCTTTAGTTTTTAACATTTTTAAATCCCTTTCCTTCTTTTGTATTACATAAATATAAAAAAATAAAATTCTTATTATTTTGATATTTTGTTAGTAAAGAACCAGTAGTATAAAATACATAAAAATTCTTGAAATAAATCAGACTGGAAAATAGTTAATTGTATATAAGTAATAAAAGCAAGTAAGTGAGCTCAATGTATATAAGAATATTTTAGAGGTAAAAGGTGTTCCAAAACGAATGCAAGAATTAAAGTAAAAGAAAAAATTTTTTATTTTTTTCTTTATTTTTGAGATATTTTTCAAAGAATTTTTGTTCTGTAACGCTTAATTTTTACAAGTCTTAAGCTGGCAGCTGTGAAATTGATCTTTAGGCTCACTAACACATTACTTTCACAAATCTTGCTTTGATTTTTGGACACCCTGTATAATTTGCTACAAATGATTAGGTTTCACATTGCGAAATTTTTTTATCTAGGTTGCTATTTTTACATAACAGTCCTTCTTATACAAAAAATATAAAATTTTCATCCACCTAAATCAACCGATTTAATCTTTCATCGAATATCTCCAATTTGAAGTTGATGAACTGTTAATCGCAAAGTATTTAATCGGCTAATCGATTGAACGCCCTATTGCATAGAGAACATTCAGTTTCATTTTTAATAATTTTTAAATTGTTTTCCGCTGTTTCTTTATTCAAAGCAAATAGTTCCGTATCGACATCAATATATTTGCTTAAATAGTTTCGTTTTCTTTTAATTTGAGAAATATGGTATCTTGTACCCCCCAGCAACGAGTCCATTTAAAAACGATGATTTGTTTTTTCAACGCAAATTAATCTTTTTTTCTCAAAAAAAAATTGCTTAAAAAAAATTTCTCCGTCAGACCTTTCATTCAGTATTTTAGGTTATTGTCTTACGGCATCATGTTTTATTCTATTCTGTTTATTAATTTTATGAAAAAAAAATCATACATTATATTTTATACAATTTGAAAAATTTTCATTTAGTGGTTGGTCTCACATTGATGCTTCATGTATTAAAATTGTAGTACAAAGCTGGCTGGCAATGAATTTCGCAGCCACCAACGCTAAAATAAGAAAAAAATATATTAGAGAATTTACAGACCAGATGATTATGTCGTTTGGTCGGTTGGTTAGTTGAATATTAGTCCGTCATTCGCTTAGACACACGACAGTATGAGTGAATTATGAAGTACTTCAAGACAACAAAATTTTCAAAAAACAAAGTGAAATATATATTTTTTATACATCCATAATATACCAAAATGTCGAATAATGTTTGTGTCTAAACAACAGATAATAACGCGTAAAATTATAAAGATAAATAACATCAAAAGCAATTGTCTAAAGACAAAATCAATATTAATAAAAAAAAGTAACAAAAGAGGAGAACATAAAAAAGTTTAATATTTAAAAGAATTAATTTTACTTACGAGTATATGTATAAATAAAAAGAAAATTGTCAATATCAAATATATTATAAAACAAATTAGAAACATGTCAATGAAATAAATTTTATTTGATCTCTCTTTTAATACTTCAAAAAGGCATTATTTAATAAATCTTGAAAAAAATATAACATCTATTTTTAATTTAAATGAAAAGCTTGAGGAATGCGCGCCAGCAAAATGGAAATACTGAACGAAGTAGAAGTGCGAAACGTTCCGAAAAATATTCAAAGTATGTTGTTCTTTACATTAACTAACTTTTGTTAACTGAAACAAATATTTTACATTAAATATAAGAAATGAAAAAATAAAATGTATATAAATTTAAAAATTAAATAAAAATTGTTTTTACATAACAATATGGTTGCTTTGCGAAGAACCGAAAAAAATATTTGCATAATAAAAATGTTTATGTACATTTGGAAACGTCTGTAAGCAATGAATTTAGGTTACTCTACTTGATAATTATAAATCTTATAAATATATTAAATAGAGACACAATTTATGTATTAAAAATTTCGATTGCTGCTGGATATATGATGCATATCCCTCATGTATGAGGTATTTGTGAAAATTTTACGGATAATATATAACAACATTATGAGAAAGCTTTGCAAATATTTAGTTTCAGTAAAATAATAATTACAAATTAAAAACTCTTCTAAAGATAATATATTAATCGTAAAGCTCACGCTAACGCCGGTGCTAAGAAATTCAATTTGAAAATTTGTAGTCCGCAGCCCTATCATTTAGACAAATTGTCCAAACAATGGATTGCTCGAGAAACAAAATGTTTAGTGCTGTTCACTCAAAAAGAACGATCGAAACCAGATGCAGAGAGCGTAAAACGTCGTTACAATTCGATAAATTTTTGAATCGTTCCCCAAAAGAAACCGACCATAATTCAGTTAACAGTCTTCAAAATTAAATACGTGCTGGAGTAACAAGACTGACGAAGTCCAGTAAAAGTATCCCTAATATCTAAGCGAAATATTAAAAAAAAATTGGAATTTTTAGACAACATCTTGGCATCACATTGAAAGTCATTGGTACATTTCGCTGCCAATGAGGGAGTTTAACCTAAAATAACCTAAAAAGATCGTCAAACAGTATGTCTGCATTAAGATGGAGTATTTTTCTGCTGCTGGGGTTGGCCTAAAGTTCTGGATAAGGAAAAAGTGATCCACGTATATAATTTGATTCTTCTGCAGAGCAAAATGCTTTCATTTGCTAAAGAAGAAATGTCATAAAGAAAATATAATAATGTTACCGCACTCAAATCCCATAAAACACCTCTGGGGACTTCTAAACAATAAAATTCGAACGAATAAATTTGCAAATAGGCAGGTAATGTAGCATATTTTTCAAGAATCTTGGAACTTCAATGTTCCGGATACCAATATTTTAAGTTCAACGAAGCAACACTGCCAGGAACTAATTAAAATAAAAAGATTTTCTACCAAATATGTAAATAATGTTTGAGTAAGATAGCAAAAATGTATTTTGTTTTGCAACATAAATTTCCTTATTATTTTATCCAGACATATTTTTTTAATAACTTTATTTTTTATTTTTTTGTTAGACGAATTGCATACTTTTACTTAAATTTATATATATTTTATTTTATTTATGTAAAATTAAATAAAAATTTAAGAAAATAAGAGAAATTTTGATTAATAGCTATTATTATATCCGGCACTGTATGCATTTAAGGTAATTTTGCATTAAGAACAATTTATAAATGGGTTAATCGTCCATAGCTCATAGACGAATAGGCTCTTTAAAACCAAACTAATTTCATACAATTATATCTGATACATTTTTTAGTATTTCTCAAAACATTCGTGTTCTTAAAAATCATTAATTAGTAAAATATGAACGTTATTCAATATTCCTTATTGAACAAACAAAATTTAATAAAAATGCACTTATACTTTAATTTCCTTATACTTTTCGATTTCAGCCATGTACAAACATATACAATTTTAAATGACCTATTATCTTAAAATAAAAAAGTTTTAAAATGTAAAAAAAAATATTAAGACACAAAAAAATCCTTGCAGAATTAGAAAATCAACAGAACATTTAATCTCACATTCCAAGCAAAATGTCACGAACAGTTTCGACAAACAAGGCAAAGTGCTTGAACATTAGGGTGTTCGAAAATTGTTTATTCTTACAATTGCTTCTGATAATAAAAAAAATACTTTTAATGTCTTGTCAGGTTATTTAAAGTTCTATTGAATAATTTTTAATTATGTTTTATTTATTAAATACCGATTTGGTTCCAAAGTTTAAAGCAAAGTTCTCATACCATAAATATTTTCGAGAGTTATCATAAATGTAATTGCTACATTTTAGTTTTATTTGGATCTTGTTGCCGTATTGATGCCAAAGTTATTAAGCAAAATATTTTACATGCTTTTAATTATACAACATATTTTCGTTGTTAGCAATATATTCGCAAACAAATCAAAAAATTTTTTATCAACCCTATTACATGTGTATCTGTTTTAAAATAAAAAAAACACTACTATTAGCGAAATGTTTTCAAGAACTACTGCTGCCATAATATTAATTAAGAAACGGAAAAATATGTTTAGAAATAGTTAAAGTTGATTTGAGGAAATTTAGTACACGCATCGTATCTTTTTTTTCATTGTCTCTTAATATATTTATATTTAGTTTTATTTAATATATTTTACAATATGAATGCAATCCAATTTATTCTGATCATAATATTTTCTCGATTCACTTGTACTTATAACAAGGAAGATTAATTTATTTTTATAATACAAGCAAAGAAAAAACATTCTCATGTCAAACATAACATAAGGGCAACTTAATATGATTGAACTACACCCAAAAGAAAAATCAATACATCCGTACTTAAATCAATACCAAGCGGTGTTAAAAGTACAGTAGTCCCAGATTTACTAAAATCAAGTACAGAAATATTGATTTAAGTACGGATTATTAAGTGCTCAATTGAATTTTTTACTTGATTGAAGATTTTTAGCGTTCTTAAAGAATATTGTACTCATTTGAAGAAACCCCAGGAGTGGTTATCTAAAGGAATCCCGTTTTTGGCTTGATTAAAGTACATTTTATTGCTGTTTGTACTCAAAAATTTGAGTACGACTCGTACTCAAAGTAAGTAGAAAATACTTGAATTTAGTACGGCGTTTTTCTCTCTGAGTATATGGTTGTAGTCAAATCATAATATAGTTTTATTATGTTCTTGAAGCCAAATCATCTTATTATCAAGCAAAGGCCGTTGAATGAAGAATATTTTATTAATAAATCAATAATAATATTTTTTCCATATAACAATAGTTTAGCAAATTGCACAATGATCATAAAATTACTGAGAAATCAGTATAGGAAGTTCAAGTCTTGCAAGAATCGTAAGTTTGTAATACTTAGACTATTTTTAATAATAAACAAATGAAAAGTGTAACGTGCAAAAATTTTATACTACATGGTATTCATGTGGTTGGTTGAAACATAAATATATTTTTGAATAATGTGGTGTTTCTGTCCAAAATATTAACTATTATTGAGCATCATACCTCCGCAGACACCAATGAGTTGCATTACGGTTGCACAAAGTAGGGAAAATTCGCAAACTCATTACCGGACATCGAATTTTGGCGAAAAATTATCAAAAAATAGCGTCATCAATTGCCGAAATAGAAACCATCAACAAAGGTATTGTCAATCTTTAAACAAGGACTTCTTTATCATGACTGTGGCTATGATTAAAAAGTTAAAAAGCAACAATATATTTTATTTGCTACAACCATATGGATTCCAGCAAAATCATAATATTTTCGCACCAACCTTATCTCTTCTCTTTCATATATCCCGTCAGGTAGAGTGCTTAACTTTGTACTAACCAAAAAAAAAATTGATTTACAGCTGATGTATGTATATATGTTATTTCTATTAGTCTCTTATTATTTTTTAAATAAATGTTAGTTTAAATGTTAGTGTTGTATGAATAAGTGCAAACGAAAGAGAACTATTGAAATTGATCAAGTGGAATTAATTCAAATTCTTCTGATTCAAGTTATTTCGCTTCTTCCTTTGGATACCGATCATCAGGAAATAAAAAATAAAACAATACAATTCTAATATCTTAAAAAAAACAAATAATTGCTACCGGTATTATTCAGTGAGCAGGTGCAATGCTATGCCTTCTTCACTTAAACAGTCCAGCAACAACAAATGCAATGACACACTAATCCACACCTGCAAAAATCGTGAATGTTATGACTTCTCTGAAACTAGGCTCGAACCCGCGATCTTAAGGCAGAATAAATTTGTTCGTTCTGTTCTTTTGCAGATCAGCTGTTTCTTCTTAGTTCAATTGACTGTATGTGTGGTTTGTATTACTTTGTCGTTCCATTCTGATGCGGACTATTCTGCAGAAAGTAGAGTACAACGTTAAATGACCACCAAGAGTTTATATGAATTAGTTTTTTGTAGTGTGAGATATTACAAATATTTTACGAATAGTAAGAAAATTTTATTTTAATTAAAATGTTTAAAGATTTAATTTTTTTTTTTTGTAAAATATAAAACATTTTGCAAATATTTACAAAATTCATAATTACGTCGTCTACATCTTTCAGACATAGAACAAGTAAGTAAGAAAAACTTTCTACTGAAAAGTTTAGGTTTTAAGTCTCTATATGCTGTGTAGTCAACGCGCTAACAGCTTCAGCTAATAGCCAATGACAATAAAACTTTATTAGAAGGCTACGAAACATAGGAGAAGGATAACAATTTGTAAAAACCCTGAAATTTATTAAAAATCGATCAAACTGGGAAAATAACAAAAACCTTGCTGAAATCACGCGCTAAAGGAAAATTTGCCGGAAATTAAAATTTTAAAAAATACCTAATCCAAGAACCGCTGATAATTCAAAAATTTTTGGAGCTTTAAATATTTCAGCAAATATTCAAGTCGATAATATTGAAAAAAATATAAGAAGTTGGAAAAATGCGAAAATGAAGAAAATTGAAAAACTGTAAACACGAGCTTCTATTGATTAAAAAATAGCTAAAGTTGCTATGAATACCCAAAAGCTTTGAAAATATCACACGGAGATTTCCATATTAATAGATTACATCATACAAAATCGGTTGTAGATCAAAAATCGCTAAAGTTATAAAAATACAATAATCGTAAATTCGATGCTTAAAAATCGCTAATATTTCACAGAACGCCGAGGACTTGGAAAAAATTGCAATACATACATTAAAAATCGAAAAAGCCTTAGAAGGCCAAAACTATAAAACGGCAAAAATCAGTCAAACATAATATCCAAGAAAATTATGAATATTTGATGATAATAAAATTTATATTAGTATAACAATTATGAGGAATGAAAAATTTAGATTTTAATAACAACTGCTAACAAACAACATATAAAATAAAATTTGAAATAAAAATTATAATTGTTATCAACAATGAAAATAAAGTATTCGCAGATTTATTAAAATTTATTTTAATTTAAAAATAAATTTAACAGTTATTTTGGGTCTCTAATAAAGTTAATTTGATTTGCTTTTACTCAACTTATTGCATTCCAATTTCAAAAGAAAATATGTCAAAAGAAAATGTCATAGCATCAAAACATTGAGAAAATACTGCAATTGAAAAATTTCTCAGCTCATGGCAAAAATCTTATATATAATATTATTTTGTTTTTAAGATTTGGCAGTTGATATAATGATACTCTTAGTAGAAATAACGGCCACGGTTGAAATATTTTCACCACCACTGTAAATCTTAATATAAAACGTACAATTTAGTGAAGGAGAAATTAATGTTAATGGCTTTTGCAATAAAATGCAATTTTATTATCAAAAATATATTAATTAAGTCTTAGAAATGAAAAGACTAAAACTGAATTAAAAAGTGAAATATTACTTTTATACAGTTGTGTTTTTCAATCATATAATTTTGTTCACAAGCCATAACAGCATACGTTGAAAATCATAATTTTGAGACGAATGCAATTTAGCAAGTGAAAGAGTTTTTGAAAAAATCAAAATTGCCAATAGGAAGAAGAATATACTGCTAAATAAAGATTACTGCTATTAATAATTTGTATATTTTTTTACGGCTCTAAAATCAATATTAATTTATTAAATAATAAAAGTGGAAAAAACGTATAGTTTTGTTAGTGAAATATTGTGTCATTCTTAACTCATAAATTTTTCAGGCCAACTTAGTCGGCTTAGCTATTGTACGTACCCACTCATAACTTTTATTGCTCTATTTATTTTATTTTTTTGTCTCATTTGAATATAATTACAAATTATAGACTAATAAGTAAAGGGAAGGCCATGGCTACAGGGCCTTAGGCTCGATTTATTATTGTTTTTTTTTTGTGGTTTCTTTATTTATTTTAATTTCTTTTCACACCTCTAAATCGTTAGGAGTTTTGCTCAATTCATTTAATGGGTGATTAAATTTTTTTTCATTTTCGAAAATATAAATAAATATATGTATATATTTATATTCATACTTTAAGACAAACTTTATCATTTAATTATGTGTCATTATTTTAATTTTGTTTTTCATGTTTATACGTACATACATTGATATGTACTCGTATGTAAAGGGTGTTTTTTTAAGCCCGATAGAACTTGAAATTGTAAAAAATAACACAAAAAATTAAATTGTAATCGAAATTTTTTTTTTTATTCGAAAGATCAATACGTGACATTAACATTTGAAAATGATTTCGGGCATATGGGCACCGCGGCTGTTCTTGACGAAGCGCATTCTGGACGTCTAATTTTGGGCCACTTTTTCGAGCACTGCTGGCCGTATGTCACGAATAACACGAACAATGCTGGCCTCCAAGGCGTCAATTGTTGCTGGTTTATCAGCATAAACCAGTGACTTCACGTAGCCCCACAGGAAATAATCGAGAGGTGTCAAATCGCACGACCTTGGAGGCCAATTGACAGGTCCATTTCTCGAATACTGAAACAAATAAAAAAAAATGTTTCATCAAAATTTAATTTTTTGTGTTACTTTTTACAATTTAAAGTTCTATCTAGCTTAAAAAAACACCCTATATGTATAAACTTAATAAGATTGAATGCTTTTTAAAAATAGCTTTTGTTCATGGTATAAAACATTGACCTCCAAACTTTTTGTACGTATGTATGTGGCTCGAAATTTATTAACATCTAACTAAATTCGCTTCTTAATTTCCAAAAATAGTAACATTTTTTTTTTGAGTTCACTTAAAACAAAAATTTAGCTTTCTAAGAGATGAAACAATTATTTCTAATATACTCAACATTTTAAGAATTGTTATTTTGCAAATATCTATTGAAAATGAAAAAAATTTTAGTTTTTTTCTAGAAAAGAATACGGCTTGATTTGTTCTTCGGAATTACATAATTGATTTCAGAGTTGAACATTTATTGATCATTTTCAAAATCGTCTTTTATAAATAGTATATAAAAGAGGGTTTTGCAATAATTAAATTTATTAAGTTTTGTTAACACTACCAAATAATTAGGCAATTTTTTTATCCTCAGCTTTAACTAAATATGTCCAAACATTTTTTGAAGTGTTTTTTTATGAAATATTATTCCAAATATTATAGTAAAATATACACTCCAAACGTTATTTTTGTTTTAAGTATTGATATTATTGATATTGTGCATTGAAAGCGACCCGCTTGGCTTGTAAATTTTTTTTGTTTTGTAGAATCTTGGAAGCATTTTTGAAGAATATTAAAAAAAATTTAGGCGAAAAATAACTCCAAGGCAAAGGCTATTTCGTTTTTTTATAGCCTATTATAATTTTTGTTTTTTCCCACCTCATCAAGAAATAATAAAAAAATCATGATATTGAACATAAAAAACTCGTGTTTGGGTTGTCTGTAAGATTATTGCGTCTATATTTTATAATCTGCATTAGTGCAATATTTCGCTGGCAGCGGAAAATTTTTGGATATTGTTCATTGTGTTTGTGTATTTGACATAATTGACATTTTTGGTGATTGTCCATTATGAACGATCGTCCAAACTTTTGAATGTGCTCCCTTCTCTTTTTATGTCAAAAATTGGCTTCGCTGAGTAAAATATTGAATTTGTACGGTTTCATATATGTATATGACTTTTCCAATAAAAACGTGAATTGTTTAATTGAGTTGGGCTAATTTATTAAAAAAAAACTAAGAAATAATATATAAAAAAGTTTTATGATATAAAAAATTTCGTTAAAAAATCAGCCATGCACCACGAGTTCTTATGAATATATTTAACAAAAATTTGCGCATCAGGAAAAATAGAGTTGGCTAGTAAATTGTTTTTATTTAGATCAATAGCACAACTAAATGGTTTAGAATAGGTGATTTATCTTTGCATTTCTTGAAACTTTAAATTTGGTACCGATATCGCTGTAAAATAAGTATATATAAATAGTATACAAATATTTAAAATTGTGTTTTAAAAAGTTTTTATAAAAAGGACAAAAGATAAGGAAAACAAAAAATTAATGCGCAGTTTTATTATAGTTTGCATTGGTTATTTTGAAGTATTCATTCCGGAAAATGCTGTAGTACAGTGTAGTTAACGCTGTTTCGGAAAAATTATACCTTGTTGTGTCATTCAGAAATATTCCAAAACTATTTTTAGTTCTGCTAATTTCATTCATTTTCCCAATTCGCCGCTAGGGTTTTGGATTTTTGTTACTATTGACTTCCCGGGAAACCCCCAACATCACCTTTCCGGGGAAATAGAGTGCACGACTTTACTAAACGTTATCATGTTATGAAAAATTCAATGAAAGATTTTGAAAACTTTTTTTTAATAATTTGTTAAGTTAAATATTGTGATATAAAAAAAAACTACTGCACTAGAAGCAACATATAATATTCTGTTTTGTAACTAACTTTGCGGAAGTTCATCATATTTTTCTATTATTCTGTGGACACAAAATAGTTAAACACATCGTTTTGAGCAAGATTCTTAAACTCTATTGGCAAAAAGATGGAAACAAATTTTGAAAATAAAAAACACTGCAAAAAATCGAGCTTGCTAAGAAAGCCTAATCTCCAATTCATTAGAAATTTATTTACTTTTGTTTTCATTGTGCTTAAATTCAATGTGTAATTTAGGATTTATAGTTAACGAATTATTTAATGACAGCCCGTTCAAAAATACAAGCTATTGGAGTATATTTATCATGTGGTTCAGATTCAAAAAAAAACCAAAGTACTTAAATATTAATCAAACCAAAAAAAGGTAAAAAAATAGGAAGAAAAATGGTACATGAGATAAAACCAACGTGTAACAATGTATTAAATTAACGTCAATTAGCGATGGTCTAATGTTAAAAGTGCAAGCTGTGTTTGCTTTAAAAAAATAATAATTCTCCTTATTTCAGTTGACATGTCGACGTGACGTTAACACAATACCAAAAAATTCTAGGTTGTTTACTCGCTCTCGAACTTGCTACTGGCATTAAGTAACATGAGCCTGTCAATAGTACCCAGTTGTTTTCAAAAACGGGTAGACCAGCCCAAATTTTTTGGTATTGTGTTGATGTGATGTTGATATCGCCAACTGGGATAATGGTGAATATCTGACATAATACAAAAAAGTCTCGTGCTCATTTTGTGTGATAATTTTTATAAATAAAGATTTGAAGTCACACTCGATCGAGTCACCTAAACAGTGGCAAATACTTGGAAATAGATATGAACACTTATGATGATAGTGTAGCGGCTCCAACATTGTTTCTGTTCTGCCGTGTAAGTTAAAATTGATTCATGTTTATTTTTCCCTAGTTCTTTTAGAATATTATCTCATATCTAATTATTTCTGACGAAGCCGTTGGCTTTGCAGAAGCTGATCCAGTCAGTCCCTTATCCCAAGGCTTTGTTCACGGTTTTTGAATCCATCTCACGAAAGGCTTGAACAATATTTACCTTAAGAGTGTGGATTGTCTTTGGATGATTTGCATAGAATAGATCTTTAACGGCAATCCATAAAAAAATTCTAGAGGGCTCAAATCGCAGTTCCGAAGGGGACAATGATGGACAAGATGGATGATAACTTGAATTTTCGCAATGTGCGCTAATAAGTTTACAATATTTCTTAACATTTTTCAAGCATACAACGACCCATTTTGGTACGCACATAGAAAAAATGGCACATGATTTGCGACCACACTGTATTTGTGTATATCGCACTTGATCAACTAGAGGGTATTAATACAAAATTTTAATTTTTTCACTGTACCTCCAAAAATGCAATCTATTATTCATATTTACATTCTGTAAAAATTTCTCATATTGATATGTGCTTAAAAACTAATTTTTCTAACATATGAAAAATGGGTTATTAAAAAATTAAAAAATAATGAATAAATCAAATAAAATAGATTAAAATTTTTTTTTTACTAATTCAAAAAAAATAATCTTTGATGGTAAATAAGTCAATGAATTTGAATAGAAAAGAATAATTGGTGCTATCATATAATTATATATATAGGGACGTTAAAATCCAATTGTTTATCGCTTAAGTATAAAATATCTAAAATATATATGAGTTTTGTTAATTTCAACTGTTTAATAAAATAGATCTAGTTACAACTAAAAAAAATCTAAATTTGTTGCATCTTTAAAACATGATATTTTTTTATCGCTTACTGAATATTTAAAATTTTTAAAGAAGTGCCATTTTCAAAATTTACAATGCAATTGATAAAGCACTATTTTGCTGGTAAAACTCTGACATATTTGTAGTCTCCCCGAAAGCGTTTGCGTTTTCCCTAGAATACTATTTCACCAAACCCTATACACTTTGCCCAGCTACCTTTATACATTTTTGTCTGCCACTTATGTTTTTGTTTGTGATTTCTAAAAAACTTATCGTCACCTAAAATCCAAAAGGCCGTAAGTACTAAATAAAATCAAAATCGAATTTTTGATTGAATGGGATGCAGTTGACCGAAATACTTGTAACTACAAAATTTTTCTCGTATATGTAAAAAAATAAATAATAATACCAATTTTGAAGTTTTCTTCTGATTTAAACTCTTTTATATTGGCTTGTTGTTTTCCGTCTTAAAGAGATTTTTGTGCGATGTTTAATTATTACATTCTGCTTAAGCGATTTTAATTTATAGTAGAAGTTTTTTATACCAACCAATCAATATTCAATTTTATTTACAGAAAAATATATTTCAAAAACTAAGGAACTTATTTATTTTAGTATTTTTTAACAAACATAAATGAGCTTTTCTGGATTGCTTTTGATTTTAGGTGGCGATATGTACAAAAATATTTCCACTTTTTTGTGTTCCTCAATATTAAGTTATAAATATATTATTTTATTTGTAAACATTGAAATTTTTCCGTACATTTAAATAAAACATACTTTTCGCCATAGCATACTTATAGATAGACCTGAAACTTATTTGTCAAAATCATAACTAAAGAGAAAAAAAACATGATCAAATGTTATACTACACACATACATAATCGTATATTTTGTTCGAATCATATTTCCACCTCTATTTTGGATACTTTATAACTCAGCTATAAATTCGCCTCGTTTTTTAAAACAAAACAGAAAATTATTAATTTATTGGTTGATTAGAACAAATACACAAACATACATATGTATGTATCGGTATTTATGATTCTTTGTTGTTGAAACAAAAAATTTATAAAAAAATATAAATATAAGTTTTTGTATTGATCACTAGATATACAAATTATTTTACTTACAACATTCAGACTAAAACGAAACATCATTTATGTTAGTTGCTTATTTTATAAGGCCGCTCAAAAAAATAAGAAGATTAAACAAATTTTCCATTAAAACGAAATTGTGCAATAATTAAAAGAAAACCATGTTTTTAGAATTGGGTAGACATTGGAGTCGTTATAATATGAGAAGGCAAAACCATATTTACAAATCCAATAAATAAATAAATGCATCAATGTCTGTTGTAATATTTATATTGATTATTTTTTTTTGTTTCTTGATTTTTAGATTGGATCGAAAGTCATCACGTGGCATGATCTATGAAAATGAAGAATTAAGACTACGTACCATCAACATTAATGCTGAGGTGGAGAGAGGTAAGTTTGAAATTTTTAATTATTTTGACTTCATCAAATGACACAGTAATAAAGGAAATAAACAATTATCTAGTTTATGTCGATAAAAATTTGTTGGCCTTAAGCCAATTCTTATAACAAACAAATATATCTGATTTACAGATCTTGTAAACACATAAATCATAATATTATGAATTCGTTGAAAGCAAATACAATCTTTCACAGTGTTTAGAAAGGAATTACAGCAGAATTGCATCACCTCAAGTGTTTTTGTAAACAATTGTTTTAATATAATTTAAAAATGATCATTAACTTTGTAAACTCATTCATTTTGTGAATGGTTAAAGCAGTATGAACACAGATAGTAATTTCAATGAACTAGAAAAAAACAACATTCAACAACTGATAGACGTATTGTTTTTAGTGTTAACAATGCCTTCTCTCATCTCCTCAAGAACTGTGCGATATAATTGAAGGACTGCAGGATTTATTAAGGTCTATCGCAAGACTTCGTTATTTCTTTTTTTTAACGACCTTCTGTATGGAAGTCTATTTCTATTTCTATATATTATTTTGCAGATGAATGCAACATTTGCCATTCTCTGTATCTATTTAGTATTAGCTCAAGCCTGTTGAAGATTGGAATGAAGAGGTAACACATGATTGTTGCACCTAAACGTGATCTTGTAAAATTCTCTGAATGTGCTATTTTAACGCTTGAAAGACCAGTGATGCCATTTTAGCCATTTTGAGGCTAGATTTAGCTTTTTTCTTGTCTTTTAGCCTCGAAATATACGTTTTAGCTTCGTGGCTTTTTTTAGCATTTATTGCAAAATTTTTATTTTCTACTGAACCCATAAAATCATCTTGAAAACAAAAAAGTCTAATGTACAAACGAAGGTACACCGAATAAAAAACTACATTGAATTAAATCCAATGGCACAAGCGTTTAAATTAGAAATTGAGTCAATAGTTGAGTTCTAAGTGGAAGTGTTACAATTTAAGAAAGCACTGTAAGAAAATTTATTTATTGATCTTGTATTTAGCTATCTGTAGCATCTTCAGATAAAATGTTACATTTTGATATATAAAAAAGGGAATTTTTAAGCGAAATCATCTGATGTTTATTTAATTTTAAAGAGGATGGTATACCGCTAAAAATTTAAAAACAATATCAGCCAAATGACCGCCATAGCTACGCTTGCAGGACCACATTACTTTCACTGAATTTTCCATCACCAATTTTTACATTTGCTCCTGAATATCCTTGATAACTTTACGAATCCATCTTTGAGGGCTTGAATCGAATTGGCGTAGACCATAATGTAGTCCCAAATAAATAAAGTTTAAGTGTTTATAAAATCTCGGTCGATACTGTGTTTGACTCTTTGTGAAATCTCACAGTCATGAAATTTTTCACGTGTCGTTTGTTGAATGCCCAATTCGAAAGACCGATAAGAAAAAACCAACCTATGATTTCTTTAATACCATGAGCCACAAAAGTAATATTGAGAGGGAGTTATTATAAAAACAACCATAAATCTTCCAACAAATTTGGTATATCGTCGTGGTGAATGCAATATGCTGTATGTCACTAAATCATACTTTTGCAGGAAAGACAAAAACTGAATATTTCTGAGAAAAATTGTTTGTTTTACTTTCGCTGGCTAGAATATAATAATAAATCGCCACGATTCACACTGTATCCAATGTTAGTATCCAATGCAGAATGACACAATTTATAGGTTTTATTTCGAAAGAACACTCCACGCCAGTGTCAAATCAAGCGTGCGATTGTCATTTGTCCTTTTGCAGTAACCAAAAGAAGCTCGCAAAAGCTCTCTTCTGATTGCCTGAACGGCACGAGATAAATGCAAGTTGTAGGAGCCCCAATTTTGGTTACAACGCTACAATAAAACCAAATTCAATTTTTTTTGACATACAGCCTATTGCATTCACCACGACGATATCAAATTTCACATAATTTCAATTAAAAAACACGTTTAATAATTTTGGCCAGCTTTTTGGCTCAAATACTCCTCTGTACGGTGCTTCAAAGATTGTTTTGAAGTTACCCGATCGCATTCAGAAGAGGACAAAGAAGTTCATCGGTGGCAGTTGGTAGAGCATCTCGAACATCGATGCAATGTGAAGTGTGTGTTTCCTTGTTTTGTTACTACCTTGTTTTTTGCCTACCACACACTTTTAATTAAGTACTCATTCATTTGTCGGCGATTGACAAGTGAATCGCACTGTAGAGAGAGTTTGTGTTTTTCTCACAGTTTGGATCCTTCAGAGGTCCTTCCTATCACTATGAACACGAGAAGGTTCACATCGAATGTCTACAAACACTACCCCTCTTCCGTCGTACCAAAAATGTATTTTCCTAGTTCGGGAACACATCACTGTATATGTTAAGTTTATCTGTTGAGTACTGGCCCTGGGAAAAATATAATAATAATATTGTTTAAATTTCATTCAATCAAGGTAAGGGATTATTGAAAAAGAGAGATATTTTCTTTTCATTTTCGTATTATTAAAGTTTTGGGCAACTAATATTCTACAATATTGACAACTTATATTATAAAAGGATTTATTAGTAAAATATTGATTGTGCAAAATCTTGGTAATGCTAGAACGAAACGGTTTTGCTGCCTGAAGTATAATAGAAAGCACTATTTGAATATAAAGTCTCTATAACGATAATATTCTAAGATGTGTTTTACATTTAATAATAAAACTTGGTAGTGGTAGCTACAGTCTAGAATGCGGTTTTATTAAACTGCCTGTATAGATGAATAATAATATTTTATCATTTATCCACAATATTATAATATTATAACAAAATATAAACACAACACAAAGTTGTTTAATTATGATATTATTATAATGATTATATTATAATCGAAATGTTGGTGCCGCACGACCCCCGCAAAAACAATTTCCATATATGTTTATTAAACTGTCAGCAAAACTAAAATATTTGTATTGAATTACAGAATTTTTAATGTTTTATTTAGATAATGTACTCCAGTACACTAATTAAAACTTCTTTAATTTCTCTGAGTAAGAAGTTCTTTCTAGTTTTCAAAGCACACTTAAAATAATATATAGTTTAAAGCTCAAGGTACGTTGCTATTTTCAACTGACATTAAAGTATCGGCGGAGGAGTTTGACACAATAAGTACTTTGTGGACGGACATTAAATCAGCTTCATTTAATTAAAATACATATTTTCAATGGATTTCGAGGATATTTTTGAGTTTCTTTTAATTGTTATTTTTATTTAATTTAGTTTGGTCGATACACAACACAAAAAGCTAAATAAAAAAGATGCAAAAAAACACTGATGGTTTCCAAAGTATTCAACGTAGGGTAAAAGTTAAAAGTTGCCCACCTTTAGGACATTGCATTAACGGAGACGTGCGGAATGTGTCGAAGTTCATAAGAAATCTGTACGACGGATTCTATGTGCCTCGGCATTCAAATATGTGAATAATATTGTCTTTCTAAAAGATTCTTCCACATACTTTCAAGTTTTCCTTCCTTTTATTTACAAAAACAAGCTGTAAAGCCATGCGCTATCTTGTTTTTCAAACTCATTTTGGTTAATCGGCTAATGGTTAATACATCAAAGTGAAATTATTAAGAACATATGTTTTTTTTTTTGTAAAACGCAAAGCTTATTATATAAAATTTACTAGTGTATTCGGCGGTTGACTCAATCGACCGCATTATAGAAATTAATATTAAACATTTGCATAAATACATACGATAAAATAAAAAAAACATTCGAAATAAACAACTTGAAACTCTGTCTTATTTTAGGACATTGCATTAAATTTATACGATTATAGCTCCTTAAATATTGAAAGATTATGCACACATATGTAAAAAAACGTTTTCAAAACAAATAAATCCTTCCGAAATTGGTTCACTATTACAGCCGTAAAAGGGATGTTAAAAAACGTGTTTGCCTTTTAATAATATGTACAGTAATGAATAAAATTCAACCTACAGAAACAGGTTTAAAGTTTTGTTAACGTTAAGCTTTTCGGTTTAGAAAATAAATTCGATAATGTAAATTGGAGGAAAACATTCAAGGGACGAAAACCTCAATGTGAAAGTTTTTTTTATAAAAGCTTGGATTTAAAATAGACTTGGACGTTATTCTGCGTTAATTATATCTGTAAATGCCCAAGCATATTCAAAAACGTTACTATGGTTAAGAAAAAAATTAGAGACATTTTATTACGAAGTCTTAAGTTAATGCATATAAATTGTGTACATTTAAAAAAAATATTGATAAACTTGAAATATGCAAGAAATTAAAGTTCATGACAGAGCACTAACAATAGAAATAGTTGGGCAATTGCAATGAACAGAAACTTTTAGAAACATCTCCAAAATGATATTGCATTATTTGTTTTTGTTTTTTTTTTTTTCTTGTTTTCAGGTCAAACAGATATTAAACGTTTACGGAAAGAAAATGAACAACTTCGTCGCGAAATTTGGACGTTACGTGATGAATGCGACCGACTAAATAAAAGAGTTAAAGCGAAATTTATAGAACATGAACAAGGTGTGTACAGTGTTAGATGTAGTGGTGGTAATGGCTGTCCTTGCCAGTACAATGATGGTGATGACGGTTGTGAGGCCTTACAAAGTAGATGCAATAGTGAGGTTGGTATATGAAAAGATTTCATAAATGTTTAATGTGATTTTGATCAAAAAATTTTAAAGGATTCAGATTCCTGTGACTCCTGCTGTTGTAACGAGGAGGATATTACGCCCTGCAATGAAGAATGCTGCATTGAAAACAAAAAACTAACTAACACTGCCGAAGGTGAGCAGACTTCAACAGTAGTTTCCCCAAATGACACGGTGGTAGCAGCAACAACAGAAGCTCCATCTGTTGGTGCCAGTAAATTAGCAAACTTTGATCATTTGTCAGTGGTTTCAGAAGAAACACTGAGTAATAGTGAGGTGTTATCAGCTCAGCGCTATACACCCGACATTGGTGGCTCCCAAGCAACTTTACCTAGCCTAGTAGGTCCACTGACACCACTTACTCCTGTAGACTTAATTGCAAATGAACTGAACGATTTACAGGCCGTTGTACCCCCTTTATCCTACTTTGAGAATATTTTGCAACAGCATATGAATACGAATTATGGTAAGTTTATTTAATGCAGCACAAAATATTTATAAAAAGATTTGTTTTACTCCATTTTAAGGAAGTACTCCTGAAAGCTCGTCTACAACAAATTCGGGTAAAACTATTGTCAAGCATACAAATGGCTGGGACTATAAGCTGGAATCACCCTTTTTGCAAAGACAAGAAAATTCCATATCGCCTATTATGACAAAACGTTTACCAGCACAAACTTTGACTACATTTGTACCTACTACCAGTGCGGCACCAACTTCTTCTGAAAAACCAATATTGCCGAAAAAACCTAACGATCTTAGTGTAAATAGACAACAACATCCAATTGCAGAAATTGTTCCTATTAATACATTGGCATCTAAGGATTGCGGATCGCAGAGAGTTGCTGTAATACACAATGATAATAACAACGGTAACGCAATACCTAAGCACTTTTTCTCTCCCATCAAACCAAAATTGAAATTGAATACAGCCTTAGCAAATCAAAAGCGAGTACCACCACCCCTACCTCCAGTAAACAAACCGGTAACACAAGTGCAAAGCAAATGTGAGCCACCGGATATATATGTGACCAATGCACTGGCAACACCTTATCGGCCACCCAATAAACAAATAGTGCAACCACCACCTATACCACAGCGTATAACCTGCACATCAACAATACAAGCACAAGTAAGTTCTACTCAACAGCAAAGAAATAGACAACATCAACCACATCATCGTAGTAGACAACATCAAATGTGTCGTTATCAGAATCAGCAACCGAATAATGTTGTTGTCACAAATAATGATGTATATGCAATGCCAGCAATGTATACCACTACCGCCTCAATTACTGCTACAACTGCTAAAACAATAACAAGAGTAGCAGTATTAAACTGCACTAACAACTTATGCACCAGCATGAAAACTAATTTAAAAACTTTTTGTCCTCTACTAACAACAATGCCAACAACTGTTTTAGCTTCTAATACTTTTTGTAATTCTTTAAATCCATTACTAACAACACAAGTAACTACAACAAAAATATCATCATCATCAGCAGTAACAACATTTAGTATGGCATATTTAACATCAACAAAAAGTCCACCTCCACCAGCTTGCTTTAAATTTATAAATTCGAATATTAACTTTCGAAAACCTAATGATCCCGTTTATGCAATCGCACAAAATGTTTGCCATAATTTAATCACAGCTTCTGCTGTTACACAACCTTTGATGTCATCGATTGTTAAGTGTTGTACAGCAAAACAACAACAGTTGCAACAATACCAATACATTACAGCTGCATCGTTCCCATCAAAAACAAAAGGTTTTCATAATACAACAGCTGTTTATGCCATTAATGATGCTGGTGGTAGTGGTGTTACACTAACAACGCTACCAACAGCACCAACAGCAACGTCATCGGCATCACAGGCAAAATTATCAAGTGTTTCATCTAGTGTAATCATAAATTCTGCTTTAAAAAAACCAATAACAACAGCACTGACAACGTCAACCACATCAGCAAATGTTATTGTTGTCGATTCTATGTGTCAGGTGAGAATTGGTTAAATCGGTGGAGGGAAATAAATTTTGAGCAATTTATTTATTGATTTTCGAGTTTATCTACAAAGAGCATTGGATAGTTGTTTGTGTGTTATTTTTAAGTTATTTACTTTTTGCTACAAAACACCTTTAATTAAATTTGTTAAAAGTTTATTAAACTTAAATTAATTGCACTTTTTCCATAAATTAATGTTAATTGTTTTATTAAAAATACATTGAGAATGATTTTTGAGGAGTAAATTTCTTGCTATGGCCATGTCAATGTTACTGACTTGGTAATCACACGATAAAATTTTCTTTCAAATTCTCTTTTACTTTTGTCTCGGTTTACTCTATGAAAGTTTTCTTTCCGAAAGTGTTAGTTTGTGTTCGGGGAGCGAAGATTTTAAAGGAGTTCATTCTTTCTTGTCCTTTGAAGTTCTCTTGTGTTTTGTAATTCGTATCTATCAGTGGCGGATATATGGAAACACACTTGAACACGGATGATGGGTGTGTAGCGCCTCCCGAAAAACAACGTTGTTACTGTTCTGCCGTGTAAGTTGAAATTAATTGCTGTTAAAATTTTCCCTTGTTGCTTTGGAATATTGTTGGAAAAATGTTACGAACTTTAGCCAAAATAATAATCACTTTGGATAAAAAAAAAACCACTTAATACTTTTTACTTTAAAAATTTGACGAGAATTTGCTTACAAATTTTCATTCCATAGAGTGTTTCATATTACGATCAAGGAAACAGCTGGTTGCAGAACTTTTATCCAAATTTTAAAATGGTGGCATTTTGCTAAAAAAAATTTGCTTTAAATTTGCATGCAGCCTACGCCACAGCTTTAAATTTTTTGAATTTTTTCAAGCAGTATGTGTAAAAGGCTTGATTGAGAATTGAAAAATAGTTTGATGGTGTGACTGCAACATAGTGCAGGTAAAGGATGCCTGATGATCTGCAGTAGTAACAGTTAAATGCGCATAGAAGCTTTCTATACATCTCAATTATCTTTTTAATGTCTTTTTAATTAAATGGGAAAAGTGCGATTATAAATTTAAGAAACTAAGTTTTAGCAATTTCCAAAAAATCACTGAGTAAAGTGTAATTGTCGTTATTTTGTGGAGGACTTAAATTATATGGGCATGCGAAATATAATCGTCAGCTATGGAAACGATATTGCAAGCTTTGTTCGATTGAATTTCATGTTGTTTTTTATTAAATATCTGATTGTTAAACATATTAAAATGGGAAAATTTTAAAACACATAACAAATAATCGGTTTTCGAATCTATTTTTAAGAAAATGTTTATATATATAAAATTTGTCTCAAAGTACATTTAATTTACAAATAATTTTTTTATGAACACTGACCTTGGCAACATGCTTAAAATAAAAAAATTTTAGCACTTTTAAATTGTTTCAATAATAATCCGATTTGTTATTCTTTCTATATTCTTTCTCTTCCTGCAAACTTAACATTATTCTTATGTCCACTTTCGCTTTATACACTAAAATTTTTATTTTTGATAAATATTCAAATAAAAATAATTTATGTACTTCATTTTTACTTGAAAAATTTTAATGAATAAACAAAAATTGTATTAATATTTTTTAACGCTCAACAATTATATAATATTGCAGACAGATTCAGCTAATTTAGAGTCAATTTTAAATGATATTGAGGCAATATCCGAAGACATATTAGCCATACAATTGGTGAAGAACAAATCACGGGATAATATTGATTACAAATCTACGGAGTCAATTAATAAAACTGAACAGCCGTCACTGCAGCAGGACAATAAAAATACCAAACCGTATAGATCTGAAATGAATTTGCTGCTCACATATGACGGTGATAATCCTACAATAAAACAAACACAAACTGCAACCTATACTGACAATACAATTATTCCAGAATCTATAAGTAATAATAATACAACCAGAAGAACTAGATCTTTGGAAAGAGATCACAACGATAGTCCGTCACCACACATACCAGATGCCATGCAACCATTTCCTGAAAATCGTAAATATATAGGATTTGATCGTATAAATAAAGCCGCTGTTATAGCGACTACAACGGTTCCATTTGCAGCAGCTACAGCAACACAAACTTCGTCTGTTTTAAATTCACCTCTAAGCCAAAGAGCACAATTGCCCTTGTCACCACTAGTTACTAATGTTAATACGACAAAATCTTTAAATATTAAGCAATTGCCGCCTACTCCACCAACTAGATCATATCCGGCCCCTTTGAATATCAAGTGTTCAGGTGTGGCCAGGAGTAGCTCCGTAGCGGGTTGTTTGCAAACGACAGATTTAAGTACAAATTCTCCAGTTCTGGCTGGGGTACCGCCAAACAAAAGTCAATTGTATTCTGCTTTGGCTAAAAGAGCCCAATTCCGATCTCAATCAACACATCTGACAAAATCATTAGACGTGGACACGCCAGATGATACTAATGAGGACAATAAAAATGTCACAAATGATGAAAAAGATGTGAGTGTTAAAAATTTAATAAATTAATTAGTATTTAAGTGGTAAAATTATAACTCTTTTCTATGGTGTGTAAATAAAATGGAATTAAAGTAAATGTAAATGTAAAGTAAAAAGAATTTTTGATATGCTTAAAACTCAAGCGCCTACAAAAAATTCAAATAAACAAAAGTTTGTTTAAGATTAAAATTTTTTTATTTTGAACTTTTATTTCATTACATAATGCTTCTTTATTGCCACGTAGGCATATCTAAAAAAAAGCAAACTGTCCAAAATGCGGTTAAAGTTTTCAAGATATTAGCAGATACATGGCTGATATTAAAAACATAAAATGAAAAAATAAAAACAACGTCATTGACTATTGACTTTTGTTTTAACTTTAATATCGTACAGGCTTCTTTCTCATTTATCAAAATGAAAGCTTAGTATAATTTCTTAAGTTTTTCTCAGAAATTTTTGGGTAAAAGTTGTCTTCCTAATGATCTGCATTAATAATAGAAAAATGAGCACATAAACATTCCAGTAATAATACGCTTAAATCATCAAAGTCAAAGTATTTTTAAATATAACACGTTACATATTAAAATTAATTGTGGAAAAGTTTACTTTGTCTCCCTCCGCTAGTTCAAAAAATATTTGGCTTTGAGCTTTAACTTTACATTTTTAATTTCGACTTAATTTTATTTGTCACATTTCAAGAATACAAAAAAAATAAATTTTCTGCCAACAAGTTTCTTAGTTATATTAAACCAGCTGGATCATTGCACAATTAATCAGGTACATGCGTCAATGCAACAAAAACGTTAACATCTGGGATTGTCAAATAAACTCCATTCATAAGAATGGTTGTTAACTTTTTTATATAAAGTTTTACAAATGATCAACTATTGTCCTACATGTACCTGTATTATTCTGCCATGAACTGAACTTAGAAAAAACTAGCTGCCCTATTCATAAAAAATAGTTTGTATTTGAAATCTATTTTAAGGAAAATTTGTATGAAAAATTTTTCTTAAAATACATTTCAAATACAAATTATTTTTTATGAATACGGGTCTAAAAGTTTATTTTACATACGATTTTATAAAAAATATGAAAAGAAACAAATATGTTTTAATAAATATTTAAAGAAATCAGAAATTTGGAAATAATATTTAAGCTTTTAATTAATTTACTTTTAGACATTAGAAAACATTAAACGAAAAGCTAGAAGAGTATCAATCGTCTGTGCCGATACTGACAGCCCAGGATCTCCAGAGAAGCGAAATCAAATTGGATTTGAGTCATCAATCAGTGGTAGCTGTTCGGACTTGCATGCTATAATGCAAAATCCAGCATTAAGAAACCTTAAACAGACTAGCCAGAGTACACCAAACTCTCCACATTCCTATCGTAAGCATGAAAACTCACAGCTGGCAACAGCACAAGCACCAGCGCCACCCATAATTTCGATTACGTCCACTTCAACGCCTCAACACCAACGCAGTAGCTCCAATACAAGCGGCATGTCACAACTACTGGCGCACAATCATGCTCATAGCAATAGTTATCCAAATGTTATATCACCGTTGGCACAACAGCAAAAAGTTCGTAAGAACAGTCAAGATATAATCAAATCGAGTGCAGCAGAAATTGCTTGTGCAGCAGCCAATGTTATGCGTTCAAAATGTTCACGACGTCATTCGGACAGCACTGTGTCGCACGGAAATCAACGTATTAGTGGTGTAAGTGGTGGCACCAGTGGGACTCATCATCATCATCTGCACACCCACCATCATCGTCAGCACAGCTCATCTCTTGCTAGCAATACAAATCCTCAACATAACCATCATTCCCGTCGTGATAGTAATCACGAGACTGTGGCTTCGTTTTCTGATCGTAACTCAAATAGTTTAGCATCATCACGAGAGTCATCGGCAAGTTTTAGTATGCGCTCGCAAAGGCGTAAATTGTCAGTAAGTTCTCACACTGGTGGCAAAATACCTTGGTGTGGATGTTGGGGTAATGGTTGTTTGTGAATATTTGCAATTAATTTTTTTATTTTATTTATTATTTATTTTTTATGTTGTTTAGTAATATGCATGCAATAAATTTTAAGACCAAAGTTTTTTGTTCTAAACAAACACATGTATGTATTACATGTATAAATTAAATACGAAATAAAATTTGTTAGAAACAAAACTGTATTGTAACTGTAAATAAATTGATAAGATTTTTAACATAGTTAGTAAATATTTGTATTTATTTAGGTTAACATATTGAATAAATTTAAATAATTGGTTTAATTTAAATAACAAAATTGCAACGTATACGAGTTTATTAGAAAATAAAATTATTTCAAAGCAGAATATAAAAAATAGTATTGTTGGTAAAAATAACAAATTAAAATTGTACAAAATAAATAACACAGATTCCATTTTTTATGTTAATGTTATTTGAATATTTTAATTGTGTTTGTTTTATCAGTGATTACTTGTTTCAATTAACTAAAAATTTCAATAATATTTTTTTTAAAGAAAATACATAAAATAAATCTAATCAAAATACTACTTCTAGGATAGTTCCTGTTTTATTTGTTGCAACAAAATGTCAATGCGCTGTGGTCCTAATCCAAAACTTAACTGGACAAAACAAAAAAAAAATCAATTTTCTTTTTTTTCATTTGTTGAGTAGATTTAATTCTATTTCATCTGTGAGGTTTTTTGTTCTATTTCTTTTAGGCTTGTTTACAGAAAATCCAGAGTCTGGGCAGGTATCAAACCGCTAACTCCCATACTAATAGTCCGGGAGACATTTTGAGACCAATAATTTAATCAGCGACCATCATATGACTTCCATAGAGAACGCTCTACGGATGACTTAATAGCCTTCTTTTAAAAAAAATATGGTGCTTTTTGGTGAAGCTAAGGTAATGTTTCTACATATTTCCAAGAATATCAATCATTCTTTCTCATGCCTCTTATCAAATAAGATCAAGAATAATTAAGGAGGACCTCGAGCCTTCCTTTATGCTCGTTCCCTATTTCTTATGTTGGTTATGATTGCAGCTTTTGCAATTCATGCTGGATCATTAATAGCTCAGGCCTATAGGGTCATTAGGCCACAATCTCTGAATGATATCATTTTAATGCTCCAAAGGCCTATTGTTATATGCTTAATCGCCAACGTGTTAAAGAAAACTGTTAACTGATTCACCTATAAGAATGGATGTTAGAAGTATTCAGAGTGCTTATCAAGTTACGTAGATCATCGATGCACTGTGAAGCACGTCTTACTGCCTGTCATTACTAAAATGTAATATAAAATAAAAAGTAATATAAAATATAAAGAAATCATGGAACTTGTCCCCGATAGCCGATACCCAACATGATTTTCATTAATGGCTCATCCACTTGTCAACTGAGTCGTTCTATGCATTAAATTTTTAGCCCAACAGTTCGCAAAGAGAATAAACTACTTGCTGAGATTTTTCTGTCACTTTCAATGTGGGAAAGTTTGAATCAAATGATCACAAACTCTAAAGCTCTTAACCAATTTTCCGAGTTCGGCTGGAATACACTGTATATGAAATACTAAATATTCTTGTTTTGTTCAGAAATACGTTCTGAAAGTCTTTACATCATGTTGTCAGGCCTGTTCGTTATATCCGGTACTAAATTAAAAATTAATAGTGTCGTCTACTTTATTCATAACTATAAATATTTATAGAGTTTTTTAATATCTTATGAAAATTATAGTAATTTAAATAAATATTTATTTAGAAATATGTTTGAGGAAAGGAAAAATTCATAAAAAACCGTAATACAAAAATAATTTATTTAAAAAATTGGATAAACACAGCCTGCTTATTGAAATGGATGTCTTTTTTAATAGCATCTTCCGGGAGCTCTCTCTAAAATTGTTTTGCAAATTTGTAAATTTCAAAGCGCTCTAGAACTTCGATTCATCAAGCCTTCATCATTTTCGTTCTGTGCTTTATTTATAGATTTGTTCGTTAAACCGAGTACAAAATAAAATTTTTATTCGTAATAGAAGGTTCTTACTTAGCAGAAATTTGGGTGTTCCCTAAATGCGATGTTCATTGATTCGAATATTCGTCAAATTGTAAAACTACTGTACATATGCTATTTATTATATTTATTTGGGGGATTCAAATAAAGCACTATGTAATTTCTTTCACACTTCCCTCAAAATTTTAAGACATTATGAAAATTTGACTTAATATGCCACCGTTTGATTACCCCAATTACATTAACAGTAGTAAAAAAGTTAAAAATGTAAAAAATAAAGAGCATTGATCAAAAATAATGAAGACTATTTGGAAGCACGTATCGTCAAGTAAATTTTTATTTACGGCAACAAATAAAAATTTGTTGTCCATCAACTATTAACATTTGTATTTTTGAGCAGATCTCAATATTGACATTAATAATATAGGGAATAAAATAAAACAAGCATTTTGTACGTCATTCTTATAGTAATAAGGAACAAAATAAAGATTTCTATTGTCAATTAAGAAGCGCTTTCTATTATACCTAAATTATCTGTTGAACTTAATATATTGAAAATTTTCTTTCAACGTCTGCTGATACAACAGTGGAATTAGAGTGGCCGTTAGTTGTCTGAAGATTTTTTATAAATTTCTTATATTCCAACTTTGAGTGGCGGCCGGCCACACCCCCTAAGATACGACTTATCGCTATGAATTTTTTTTGTATTTCTTTTTACATAAAACTGAACCGATTTGGGGGTCCTAAATATAAGTAATAAAAAAAAATTAACGTGCACGCTAAGGAGCATATATAAAATATAAGTTGTCCTAAAAATTATATGTTAAAATTGCTTTGGATAGAGCAATGTAGAATGATATGAGGATGCCAACTGCTAGATTTACAAAAGCCATCCTAAAATGGTAATAAAATATTAAAATATGTTCTAAAAGAATCTAATATGATAAATAAATTTAAAAAAAGCTGCAAATATGCCCTAACGACTGAATAATGCATAAACCTGATTAAAAGGGTAAAATATGCAAAAATATGCACTTAAAAATTATTGTCTAAAATAATACTTTATCTTCACTTCGATTGGCCGATACAAAAACCATGTAATTGCATATTTGCAGTTTCTTTGGCTATAACGAACTCCGTGGGGTAGACGATGTTCGTTATAGTCAGAGTAAATATTTCTTCTTTCAAGAAACCGAAATAAACAAAATAATATTGCGAAAATAATACAGAAAAAAAAACTTTCTTATTTCTCAATATGTTTATAAAATATGATCCATATGTATATATAAATTTACATGATTTTTTTTCAAGTACTTAAGGGAGACTTTGAAATTGCTCTCTCTCCGAAGTTTGTTATAACCAGTGATGGCATTTTGATCCTTTTCTGGTATTTTTTCGTCCTTTTTGACTCTCTACGCGTGAAATTTTGTTAAATACCCGTTTTTAAAAAGCGAATATTTTCAGTGATTTTTAAAATTTCTCACAGTGCTTTTTCGTACAACTGAGAAATGTTTTTAGTTACAAAAATTAGCTACTTCTTTTAAGCGCAAGTAGTATTTTTTAAGCAATCATGAATTTTTTCTGCTGAGGTTGAAAGAACAATTAGTTTGAAGAATTTGTTTAAAACAAAAATTAGAAATCCGTTATCTATAAATTCTGTAAATGCGTTACTGCATATTAAATACGGTTTAAAATTTGAAAATGCATTTTTTCGTCATTTTCAACTGCCTTTCAATGTTTGTAGCAAAGTAAATTCGCACGAAATATACCAAAAATGTCAATATTTTATTAAAACTATTTTGTAACGTGATTGCGAAGATGAAATGGATATTTTTGATAGCAAAATAAACGAAAATGAAATAACAATTGATTGAAATGCTATCATGAATTTCATTAGACTTTGAATTCCCTTTTTTCAATCGATTTCTTGTTGTTTAGAATTTGCAGAAATTTGTATGATACACGTCGCTCCTTTAATGCAACATAATCATATCTTAAAATCCCAAAAACTTTTAAGTTACTTAGAAAAAAGGTATTTCGTTTTATGTAAAAAATTTTCCGTATCAAACATATGCCCACTAAAAAGACAATAGAGGCCATACCACATACCCGCTAACATTTTTAATATTTCGCTTTTGATAAATGACTACGGTGCAATAAAGAAGCGATATGTACATTTATTTTATTTTATTTATTTATTTATTTATTATTTGTTTGTTCCACACACAAGACTTTAGTCTTATTTTGCAGTATGGAACTGAGTTAAAATCAAAAATAAATAATTACATATAATATATTAAAATATAAATTGAAAGATTCTATATAAGCAAAAATTCTAAAGTAAACAAAAATCAAAAAATCAAAATCAATATAATCAAAATAAATTCTAAGCAATAAATAGATATGTATGTTAAAAAAAAAATGAAAATCGAGATTACATATAACACATTGGTTCACAACATCACAATATTAAGGTCATAAACTATTCAGAATATAGCCTAAACAGATTTTCTTTAAATTTTTGTGCGTTACCTAAAATTTGAATTCCATGTGGTAACGAGTTCCAGAGAGGTATAGCAAAAACAAAAAATGCCATTTAGAAATTAGACTCCTGTATCCAAGTGATCTTATTCTCTTACCCCTGCAAATGTTAATTTGGAGTACAAATGTTCTGGTTCTTGTGTATAGATAATTTTGTGTAAAAAAGTTAAAACTCTCACATTGAGAAGATTTGAAAAAGAAATTCCGTACAATTGTACTGCAAACCTGGACACTCTAGAGCGACTATTTAACCCATATACATACCTAATGATGTTATTAAACGCAACATTTAATCTCCTCATACTAACAGAGTCGCAAGAGGCAAACAACTCGCAACCATATAGCAAAACAGGAATGAGATATGTTTTGGCAAGAATAATTCTTATTTTGACGGGTGTGCAATGTTGAGTTGCCCACAAAGTTCTTAACATTGATAAAGTGCGACCACAAGCATAATTAACATGGTCCGACCAAGTCAGAGTCTTGTTAAAAAAGACACCAAGATTCTTAGCTGAAGTTACAACTTGCACAGCTTGATTATCTATATATATTTTTGGAGTAATATTCAATTTCATAAGTCTCTTCCGAATTACTAAACATTTAGATTTTTTTGGGTTTATTTCAAGAAAAAAAAAACATGCATACATATACTTTCAAGTTTTGTCTAAGCCAGTGCCATTCAACCTATGGTACGCGTACCACTTGGTGGTACGCGAAAAATTTCCAGGTGGTGCGCGAAATCTTTTAAAATTTTTACGATTTCTATTTTGCAATTGGAAACAAAAAGAAAAATCATCATAAAAGTATACCTTTTTTGTAAAATTTTGAATTTTTAAATTTAAGTATTATTTAATTTTAAAATTGTTTGGTATTTATTGATCTAATTATTTTTTCAGTACATTATATTTTTTTTGGTGGTACGCGAAAAGTTTGTCGTGAATTTAGTGGTACACGAGCCAAAAAGGTTGAATAGCACTGGTCTAAGCAAACTATTTTATTTATTTTATTCTTATATACATATGTATGTACCTAATATATATTACCATGAATATTCTTTTACTCCTATTTTTGTTTTGTTACTTTTTTCACTTTTATTTAATGAATTACGATTTTAATTAATATGTTAATAAATTCTGCTTTTTGTTCTCAAGCCCTCTATTTATTTTGAAGCAAAAACTTTAAATTGTATTTTGGGTATTTTTTTAACACTGCTTTTTCATTCTTTTTTTGTAAATTTTTTACCCTTTTTGAAAAAGCTAACGGTGCTTTTGTTCTTTCTAGAGACTGTAGTAATTTGCATGCAATATTAATGCGAAAGTATTCGTTGTAAACGATATTTATTTATAATCGGTGTGTATTATAATCAAAATTCACTACATTTGTTATAAGACACTCGTATATACTTGAAATAATTCAAATCTTTCATGTATATTAAAGAGTTTTATTTCACTTTAAGTGAAATATATGCATATCTTAAAAATGTTTCTTCTTTTTTGCAAAAGGCAAATAATAAAATGTTTGCTACAAATAAAGCAATAGGGCAATAAAACTCAAGTATAAGTACTCATAAAAAGACATACCGTAAAGCCTATATCATAAAGACCGACACATAAAATCAGACATAAAAAAGGCATTAAATAATACTTTCCATAGCCTTGGCGTGATTAAAATTTAGCAAGTAAAATCATATATCATAATATATACGATTAACACCATGTACGCTGTCAAGAATAACTTTAGAACCATAAGCCACTGTCAAAAGCCAGAAAGTAAAAAGTTAAATATGATTTTGTCATAAGTTGATTCCAGTAGAAAGATATACAAACTGTTTAAATCACTATTTAAGTAAAACTTACTAACACATTTAGTTTCCTGAATAATGACAATCTACTCAAATAAATGGTCGAAATGTTGACTAATCAATTTAATAAAACTGTAAACATGTACAATTGGTCACATTTTAAAAAAATTAAAAAAACTAAAACTGATGTAATTTTTATTCGCCAAAAATTTGGACTCTGCCAAAATTCTTAATTTTTCACGTAAAATGTGGATCATTTGAGGAGAAAAAAATGTCACGTAATGTTTTGCTTACTCAACTGACCTGTATTGAAATCAAAACATTATTTGGAATATATAGAGACAACGTTTAAACATTTTTTTGAATGTTTTTTTTTTATGTTTTGAATGAAAAACTCCTATTAACAAAATACTAACACTCCTAAATGCTCAAATCCATCCAAAAAAGCTATTAAATATAAAGGCAAACCTTTTGTTAAACTTTTTTTTAACTTTACTATAATATTTCTAGAAAAATTCTCTTTATAAATTTATTATTGCCCAGTTAAAAATGTTAAGATTTTTTCGGCCAGGTAACGACCAGAATCCCTTATAAACTGATTTTTTAATGTTTGTTCTTACACCTCTCGTTTACAGGAAGCAGTTTGTATTACAAAGTCTTTAACATCAATAGAGCAGAACATACATTTTTCAATACTATTCCATAGTCGAAATTCTACTTATAAAAATTATGCATTTTTCAAAGTATTTTATAAGATAGTCTATTGCTTCTTTTCAATACAAATCTACTTCAATGGAATCAAAATATATCACTGGATCAATACTAAAAATTAATTTAGGTTACTAGGACTATTCATCATACTTGCTGAGCGTTAGATATTGTTGCTAAACAAAAAAGGACGTCTTTGGATGTGATTTAATTTTCATTGAAGTTAAATAACAAATTAATAAAAAAAATTAATTTTTAAATTAAAATATGTTCGTACCTTTTTTGCGTTTTCATAAAAAGACCTTTTAGCAGAACAAAATCTTGGTGCAGTTATTAAAAGAAATGGTTAAAATAGAAACAACATTTTAATGAGTTTGAAATTTACTGCTTTGTACAATAAAAGAAATAAAAAAAATGTGTGAATTTTAACCTTATTTTTGTATATTTTTTATTACAACATTTAACTTTCAGCTGTAATGAATACCTTTTTTTTAGAAAAAAATATAACAATAAAAAAGACTATCAAATCAAGAGCTAAAACTTTCTGACGTGAGTAATTAAAATGAACATAAAAATTACATGTTGGCTTAGAGAGAAATCATTTTCTTTGCCATGTATTATTTTATAGAAGGAATGAAAAGATGTGCATGTTAAATGATTTGGTTTTTCTAGCTTCAATCAAAATTACAAGATAATCTTTTAGAAGCAAAGTAACTGGCCTTGTATGAATTGTGTCTGACTATAAATAAAGCCACGACAAAAAATTTTTTAAATTAAAAAAAGGGGCTTTATATTGGCAGAGGTAGAACTTGTACTGATAATATTTTTGGATTAAGGACAAAATTCTGAAGAGAATGTAATAAAAATCACTTAAACGTGGTTATATCTGGGTAAGTTGCGGCGTTTTGAGCTTGTAGTTGAAAAGAATTTAATTTTCAGATAACTGAGATAAATTTTAGGAAAGATTTTTGTCTTGTTTCTAAGCTGATGAGGTAAAACTATCAAAAACTACAACAAACAGAGCACTTTTATTGAAATTGTTAATTGATCATGAGCATTAAAGTCTCACTAATACTAATGTTTTGCTTTGTACTGAAAATTTTAATATAGCAAGATGTGGTCCTTTTGGTCGCGTCATAAATATTATTTCGTGTAGAATGTCGAATTGGAAGCCAACTGAGCATCATCATTTCAGCTTTAAGAACGCATAAATTTAAAGAAAAATTAATTATGGTTTTGGTGAAAAGTCTCTAAATTTGTTAAAATATGCTAACTTTGTTCTGTTGGTGTTAAACGAAAACACTGCATTTGCAGCTGTATTATATCATAAGATCTAGGTGGCCAATTGTAAACTCCTTTCGAGAAATCGCACGGTCTGGAACTTTTCAGACAAATGAGCAATTGCATCGCTACTTGTGTGACACGTAATGCCGTCTTGTTTAAAATGGACGTCGTTTGCATAGCAACATACAACAATTTATTAGAAAGTTTATTCGTCGGCAATCAGAATCATACTGCCGCTCATAGCAAAAGAAATAAAGTAAAATTAGGGAATTCACATAAACAAACTATAATAAAAAGATAAAGAATTGTCGACCACGGGTTTAAACAAGATACAGCACAATATCGTTTGTGGAATACCCAATTTCAAAGATCAAGAGATGGACAAACCTGTTTCTTTAAAGATTATGGGCTAAACGAGCAATATTCTTTGTTGTTCTTGAGCGACGTGTACGGTTTTGATTCTCCACAGCACTTACTTATCCCCACAGCTCAAGTTTTTCAACCAGTTCCTTAATTTCTTTCGAAGACGGTGATTCTTGACGACCCAAAAATGCTTTGTTTTATTTAACTGTGAGAGTCGAAAAAAAGTCAGCCTAGGTAGTAATGGTAAAGTAAGAAAACAATTGGTTGATTACTGAGTTCTTGTTACAACTTTGATATTGTTTAAACTTTTCATTTGTTTTAATGAAGGTTTAATATAATATCTCCAGTTGTTCTAAGAAATATTTGGGTAAAGTTCCCTGATGATCTGCATTAGCAACAGTGAAATGCGCATAGGAACAAGCTATACCCCTCAATAATCAATTGCAATTTGTTTTTAACAAAATTGTTAATGTTTTACTGAATAAGTAAAATATTAATTTTGGGGAAAAGTGCGAATAAAAATTTAAAATACTTAAATTTGAGAGATTCCCATAAAAAGCACCAAATTTTCACCAATTTTAAAGTGAATTTTTTAAAAGCTTCATTGCATCGTTGAATGGTATATCGTTTTATTTTTAAAACGGTTAAAATTGCGGGATATTGAAAACGAAACGCCCTACTCTGAATATTAAAAAAAAAATGCTCCCTGTCCTACTTGCGAGCTATATTATGTTTACTGGAAGCGTATTTCGAAGCAGTAAGTGAAACAAAACCTACAACTCTCGCTTACAATCCTGCCTCGGGTGAATCAGTAGATTTTTCATATCACAATTTGATTGAACAATTTTTCATACGTTCCAGAAAAATCACGCAAAAAATATTGCTGTAGTCATAAACATAAGCCGCCTAACTTAACTTAAGAAAGAAACGAGTTTTATGTACTATCGGGAGCAACAAAAAAGGATTTATTTTTTCCTCAAACTCCCATTTCTCTAAGCTAATTTTTGTTCTAGATATTAAAATATACATACTGACTTAAGTCGCTCTGAACTCTCTAAACATTATCAATAAGCACCAAAATATAACTTATTATTTATTTTCACAATATTTTATTTTAATTAATAATAAATTATCACAAATAGGAGGAACACATAAACATGGGTAACACCCATTCCTCAGCTACTTTTAATTTTCAGTAATCATTTAAGTAAGTCCTTATAAATTCAAGAACAATAAATTACTCAATATAAAATAAAAACATATTTTGCAATATAGGAATTTAATTTTCTTTGATTAAATATCTCATTAACTACTTAAAGTTCAATTACCAATGTTGGTCAAAATATTGCACTGTAATGAGAGCTTAGGTATATATATATATTTTCCTAAACTAAAAGTGTATTTAATTTTGATTTTTTGATTCAGCTATTGTCCAAAATTAAGAAAAGGAATTATACTTGGCTAATACTAATAATAACAATAAGTGTATTTTTCTCAAAAACTTTTTCGAATATTAAAATTGAGTTATCTCAAAAGTATGTTTTTTGATTAGGCTTTTATTGCTTGTGACCACAGATTTACCTACGCACTTTCATTTTAATTTTTTGTTAAAAATTGTAAAAACACCCCTAAATGGCTAAATATCTAATTGTATACTTAAACAAAGTTTGCAGATTTTTTAAATTTCGTTTTTGTTTTCCCTTAAAACATCACTTTCAGGATAGCAATGGCCAATTAAGAGCACATCCATTTGAGGTTGATATGCCAGTGGATCGCACTACGCAGCACAGAGAAAATTCGTTCTTGGAATAAACTTCCTACAGAGGTCTTTCCCGTTAATTTCAAACGGTACTTCCTTTATCCTCCTTGCCATAAGCAATTTTCCCAGTTGCGGCATTGCATATTTAGGGGTCATCCCCTGAGTGCTGGTCCAAGTTAAAAAAAATTAATACTAAAATTTTAGCAATTTCCATAAAAAGCACCACGTAAAAAAAGGCCAATTAATTAGGCCATTAGTTTATGGCAGAATAAATGAACAATAAGTTACACATTTTTTTCTTCTTTCTGTGAGATCCATGATGTTTCAAATTACCCCAGAGGAAAGACAACCTGCCACTTGGCTCTTTAAGACCGCTTTTTATATCACCAGTAAAGGAGCGAGTACGATCTGAACAATTGGCGCAAATTTTCCCCTGCCTAGTTCTTATACTAAGTCTTAATTTCTTTAGTGAATACAGCATTAACGGAAATCGCTTTTATACCAAACCAACGCCGAAAACTCAGGCAATGTTTAGAAATATAAAAAAACGTTTATGTTATACTTTAATTTACAATGAATGAAAATACTCATATTTTAATTTTGAAAAGATGAATGCAAACAAAATCGCTCATGGTTATGTAGAATTAAATTCTAAACGTATAATGTTTCTTTAGTTTTTATGTGCAGCTAGCTGAGCTGATGATGATGGTAGGTTAATTGGAATCTTTCTCAAAAAAGATTTTTCAAACTCATTTAATTTGCAAAATTCTAACAGAATTTTCCTTTATAATTTTATACATGGAATTTTCTATTATAAAATTATTATTTTTAGACAAATTTTAAAGCAAAATAAAGTGAAGTTTATTATGGCACATATTTTGAACTAACCACAACTTAATAGATAAAAAAAATATATTTTATTTTTTGGTACAAAGAAAAAAAATATTTTTTTATGTTGGCGATTTTCGTGTACTCTTATTTTCATATTTATATACGAAAAATTTTTAATTCAAAAACAAAAACTTTTACGTTTTCTGTGATTGCGTGTTTTATACGTATAATAAACAAAGTTTAATACAGTAGTTTTGATTGAGCTGCCTTTTTGTTAAGAGCACTTTTGATTTAACTGCATAAATTAATTGATTTGCATCACTTTTCTCTAAAATCCCATACAAATTCCTTTTTTACGTGCCTTTTCGTACCTGCACATTTAAGATAAATACCTAATATTTTTGGCATTTTTAAATTATTTTCTTACAAAAAATCCACGTTAGCTGCTTTTTGATTTAACTGTCCAAAAATATACTTATATTTTCTGTAATTATTCTTCGTAAACCTTGTGAAAGTGCATTTTGTATATTTGCATATTTACCATATTTTTTGGTAGTCTTTAAACATTTTCATATAAAAATTCAAAGTTAGCTGAACACAATAAAAAATATGGTGCCCACTTTGTCACATAAACATTCAATTTAATTAATTTATAATTTAAAAAAAATCACATACAAGTCGCACATATAGCAAGTTGTCATCATTAAAACTAGTTTATTTTGTTTGCATGTTCATAGATACAAATAATTGTAGGGCATTGACATATACCATATCTTTCACGTAGCACAAAATAAGAAAAGTCTAAAGGTTCAAATCACAAGAACTTGGTGGGCAATTGTGATTGCCTTTTTAAGAACCAACACGTTCAGAAAAATTTTCACGTGCCGCTTGTGGAATGCACAATTCCAAAGATCAACGAGAAATCGACAAACTTGGACTACAACAGCAATATTCGCATACGGCCGACATACATATATAATATCTATTAAATTATGAATTAAAAAATATGTAGACTTTTATTCTTTTTTTTCTTTTTTCTTTATGTTCTTACGGTGCATTTTTTTAAATAACTTTTAACATGTTGTATGCATTGAGCGTTGAATTATTAATAAAAAAAATTTTAGCCTGTTTTTAGCTTTTATTTTTGGGCGATTTAGCCCTTTAGTCGGTTTGGCATTTTTTCAGCGACTGGCAATACTGGTTGCAAGTCTTCTTTGGTTAGATTTATGAAGATGTTGGAATATTCACGACAAAGTCCGATCAGTTATTAAAAGCAAAAATATATTTAGAAATCGTGGGCTTTGATAATTTTTAAAATCCGTGTCTCGATTTTTTTCGAAACCTCGATATTAAGTTGTTGTGAACATCAAATAATTCATGACGAATAAAAAGAAGTAGATTTTTTTGCTAAAAACGTTTATTTTAAATGAAATTTGAAAAAACCTGCAAGAATGCGCACTTTTTAGGACAAACATATTTCATAGATATGTATGTTTACTAACTATTTTAATTGCATTTACTGTGTGAAGATATTTACCCTAAAATAGAGTTAAATATTTACTAAAGCATTTTCCCTTTTTATCAGATGAGATGTCAAGTTTGCTTTTACGTTGCATGACATCTAAATGGTAAAAAATATTTAAAAAAATAGTTGAGACTCATACTATTTTTCTGCAGGGCATGCAGAGAATTTGAAAATATATTATTATATTTGTATAATGTTTTAAAAAAGTAAGCCCCTGTGGTATAACGAAAACTATAACACTACAAAAAGCAATGCATCTTCTATATACAAGTATTTTTAAATGCTACACTACTTACATTATCAAAAGCGTATCACATTTTAAAATTAAGCATTTAATAAATTTTGAAATTATAATTATAGGCTGGAATATTTAAAAAATTATTTAAAAAGAAAAGGTTCTACAATGATAATTCTACACGTATTGCAGTGCAAGTCTCATGGAACATAACGCGAGCAAATGCAAACATGTGAGAGTTTTAAGGAGCAGCATTGTTCATGTAGACTTCTTTTTATTGAGTGGACAACGTCTGAAGCTAGTAAAGCTTAATGCTAAACTTTGTTTTATCTCTCAGATTAATATGATGGTTAAAAAGGCTAGAGGCGTACTTGATTTTATTGAAAGAAGGTCAAAAGGAATTTGATGACCGGTACATTACTATGACTTTGTACACATCCTTAGTAAGAGCTATATTCAAATGTGGTTCAGTTGTTTGGGATCCAATTTACAATGCTCATATCGATCACATTGAAACTATTCCAAAAAAAAATCTTCTGTTTTGCTTGCGGAGCTTGCGCGGCAATATAGCATTAAAACTACCTCCTTATCATCAAAGAATAGCGCTTATTAAATTGCCTGCTCTTAAAAGCCGCAGGACTATTCTAAATGTTTCGTTCCTGATGAGTATCACCGTGTCCAATCTGATTTCCTCTTAAATAATATATCATTCACTGTTCCTCGCCATCCAATACGTTACTTTCATCCTCTTGCAATCAAAACCTTTCATACCATCTTTGCTGTTGCTGATCCGCTGAGAAGGATCTGTGTTAATTTTCATGAATTATATAAATTTATTTACTATTCTTTAAATTCAAATGTTATCCAACGTAATATTATAATTTTTTTAATGTTCATTTGTTGTTTTTCCCCACCCACTCGTTTATATGATGAATAATCTTGTATTTTTTTCATTCAAGTCTGTATGAAACTATTATGTAGAATTTTATACGTTAAAAAATAGTGAAATATGCCTGTATAATATTATAAAAATGTGTAAATAATCTTGAGAAAATCATTTTTTTTTGTTAAGAGCAGTTTATTTGTATACTCAGCTGCTGAAAATTAATGCAAAGAAAATAATTATCTCTCAAATCACTAAGTGCACATAAAATTAAATGTTTTAAACAATTAATTATATTGTACATATCTATAAGCAAAAACCGCAAACTATACCTTAATTAGTTTGTCATATTCCTGCAAAAGATGATGATAAGATGAACAATAAAGAATTATAAATAAAGAGATATAAAAAAGATTAAAAACCATACAATCTGTATTACAGAAACAAAGCAAACTATCAAACTAATTAATTAAATGCTTACACTTTTAACCATAAAGTAATAATGAGAAATTACACACACATACATAATTATACAAACAAGATAAATATGTATACGGATAGATACTCCCATATACACCTAAAACAAAGAATGATGCATCATGTGGTTTAGAGGTAAAAAGTTGACACTCAACATATAATCTGAATCTTTTTATGTGCACTTGTGCATATGTTTGTATGAGTGTATATATATTATTATTTGACACATTCTCATACGCAATAACCCCAAGCATAATAACCTTGGTCACTTTGGAAAAGAAAATATGCATACAAGCTCATATAAGGAAGAGTTCAACAAGAGCAATAACAACAACTTGAACAACGATAACGGAAAATAATAGTATTAAGAAGAAGCAGCAGAAGAAGAAACAAAAACAACGGTAAACTAAAGTTTAATGATAATGACAACACGTTGATGATGATAGTACTAGTAGTGGTGGTGACAGAAACAACAGTACTGGGCTACTATCACTATTACCACACAACAACAACTATAATAATAGAAACAAGTGCAATATATATACATGTATTCTACATATGACAACTACAATGTCACATGCATAATAGAAGGAGATATGGTAGATAATGACATACAAAACATACTCCATAGAGACCATGATGTCAACAACAGGAAAAACTCTGATATTTAGTGACCATAATTTAAGTGAGAACTTAAACATTTGCTGAAAAAATGCATAGAAGTATATTAGGATGGCACTTAGCATGAGTATTTCAGTATAAAATTGTATATTTTAAATTTAACTAATAGCAAAGCAGACTACTACTGTCTTGGGCTCCTGAATATAATTTGTTAATGGTTGCTTCCGATCATTAGGTCCATCCACTACTCAGTCACTATGCGGCATAGCCAGCATTTGGTCCCGAATTTAGTGATTAAAGACATCTGTTCTCATCACAGAGGTCTTACTAATAGCTAATAACTATCTGAGGCTGAAGTTCCCCCATCGCTCCCACGTTTAAATATGTTGGCCATTGGTTTCCGAAAACTAAATAATCACACACATCGTGCACTGCTATATCAGCTTTTATACGACACATTCTACAAACACCATATTTGCCAGATGGTGCCTGAAATATCCATATATGGTTACTACCGAATCTTCAGTCGATTCCATTATCGTCTCAGCTACTCAATTGTCAATTCAGAGTTTTCGGGGCCAGAGGCATTCCTAACTGAAATTAAAAGATTAACTTAAATGCTTTTATTTTTTGGCGTATTTGTTTATCTGTGTGATTTCAAAAAGGTTTTCAGCCTCGGCTCCTATTTCGATTCAATTCTCAAGTCTAAACATGTTTTTTATTCACATGGTATCGTCTTCGCTGGCAACAAAACTAAGGAAAGTCTTCCTTTTTTTCACAATTGTGACCTAGCTCGTCTATCAAGCTCACGGAAAACGTTTCTTCATTTTGCAATACATCACAGCCCAATCCATTTCACTAGCTTAAAGCATGTACCCCATTATTTTTTTTAGTCAGTATTCCTACTGAGTCGCAAGCCTACTTGAGGTCTGCTTCTGGTTGCGAACACTGCCAGCTGACGGCCTTCCTTATGTTTTAAATTATGTAACTTCTCAGCCAATTGCTCGATTAGCACAAATCTTTACTCATATAAAACGCCATGTCCTAAGTTTTCAGAATTTTTTTTATTGCATTACAAAACCGGTTATATCTCAATAACATTACACCGAATATTTAAATATGTAGTACAGATGTGTGTAGCAGGCTCCAGGTCATCGCCATATTGAAGTGAGAGGCCCCTTTCATATGAAGTGTTCCCTACAACTTCACAGCAGTGATGCCAGTTAAGCCTTTTCGAGGCTAGATTTAGTCTTTTTCTTGTCTTTTAGCCTCGAAATTTACTTTTAGCTTCGTGGCTTTTTTAGCCTTTTTTTTAGTTTAAATTTAGCCTCAAAAATGCTAATATTTTTTACTGAACTCATGAAATCATCTTGAAACATTAAAAAAAATTAATACAATCTACAAACGTAAGTACACGGAAGACAGAATTTCGATGATTAAAAGTCAATGGCGAAAGCAGTTAAGTTAGCAATGAACAAATGTTAAGTCAACAGTTGAGTTCTGGGTAGAGGTGTGACAATTTAACAATGCGCCACAAAATTAGTTATTTCTTGATTTAGTTAATCTAGTATTTGGCTATCTATCCAGGGTCTTTCAATAAGAGGTTTCATTTTGATATGTAATAAATTGTATTTTTAAGCGAAATCATGGGATGTTTGTTTAACTGTAAAGAGAAGAGTATCATAATAAGTGCCTCTTCGAGAACTCACACGTTCAGGACACTTTCCACGTGTCGTTGGTGGGATTCCCGATTCCAAAGATCGACGAGAAATGAACAAATGCGGGATTTCCCAACATTATGGTCTGCTTCAGCAATATTCTCAGTTGAGCGACGTACACGAGTTAAATTTTTTTTATCAATGATTTTTCTCAAGTGCTCAAATTTTTCCACCAGTTTCCCAATTACTCAGAAGGTGCTCCACGACGACGCGAAAATGCTGTAATTTTGCGAACTGTAACCGAGAAAATTTTCACCATAATCTTAGTGAATTTTGGTTGAGTCATGACAACCGTTAAAATAGAAGGCTATTGAGAATGAAACGTCTTATTGGACAATCCCGTAGTATTACCTTTCAGTAACGTTGAGGTTGAAAAATTTTTAGTACCATGGCAATAATTAAAACTATAGAAAGAAATCGTACTTTATGTAAAATGTTCTTTCAAAAGGTTACAGAAATGTTGCCATGATTCTGTAATTTCCGATGATTTAATGAATTTAGTAGACCCGTGATATTTATGCAAATGAAAGATGCGATTCTACTGGCGATGAGAAAATTATAATGTCTGTTATATGCATAAATAATAAATGCACATAAAAGTATTTAAAATATTAATTGTATATATAGTATATATTTTTTTGTTTGCTTAAGACAGATATACTACTTGAATATATTTAAATAATGATGCAATAATTATTATATCATGCCTAAATGCAAATATCCTGATATATTTTTGCTATAATACTGCATTGAAGTCAATAGAAATACCTGATATTTATGACTTATATTCGTTTTTTTATTTAAGTACTTGAAGTGCATTGCTTTTAAAAACTTTTTAGCCTTTTTCTTGCTTTTATTTTTGGGTGATTTAGCTTTTCATGGCCTTTTTGAAAAGCCGATTGAGCGTCTTTTTCCTCCAGATCCTAGTAACACTGGTAATGATATTACAATAATAGGATATGGGATAATTATTTTTTATTAAAATTGATGAAAAACATTTGGTTCGTGTCTCTGCTAGCTAAAAAACACATTAACTGCCTGCTCCACGATGTCGAGCGATATCGTTCTTTTGTGATAAAACAAAATTTTAAAAATTGTTTTTGTTTTAATATACTTTTAGAAAAGAACGATCTCGATGGCCAGACAGTAAATATGTCAAAACAAAAAATTAAAAATGTATATAAGTAAATTTTACGTATTATTATTTTTATAAAAAAAATATTATTTTTATTTTTTATGGGAGCTTAAGCTCTTTATTTATTCATTATCAACTTAAGACTGCCAATTACAAAATTGTTTTTCTTAAACCTAACTTATTTTTCTACGCGCTGGAATTGTTGACTCGACGTTTCCCACGAGTTGCAAAATTATTTACTGGCGCGTGTGCAACATCAGCAAGACGGAGTTGTTTAAAAATGTTGATGTTGAAATATTAAACGTGTGCAGCAAAACAGAATTTGATGTCTAAATATTTAATGTGTTAACTTATATATGTCCTTTATCTATCTTAAAATAATATAAATACAAAAATGTAAAATAAATATTTAAATAAAATGTTCACGTAGAACATAGGACGTCAACGAATTTTTTCCATCGATTTCTATCTCTGGCAAGTAGTTTAGTTTCGTTCCTTGTAAGACGAGCAGCTTCATGTTCTTTTCTGATGGACTGGATCCAGGAATTATGTGGTCGACCAGGTTGATGTTCCATTCCATTCTAGGGTAGCTCTGGCAAAATCTGTTAATGGTCGTCTGAAAATATGGCCGAGCCATGTCCATTTACGACTTCGTATTTCATTTTCCATGGGGCAACAATGTGACTGATTCAAAAGGGTTTCTTTGGATATCCAATCATTCCAGTAAATCCATAATATATGTCTCAGACACCGGTTAACGAATGTTTTTATTTTCTTCGTGGTTAATTTAGTAAGGCTTCATGTAGTGCAACCATATAGCAGCACAGATTTTACGCTGCAGTTGAATATGCGTATTTTGGTCTTCCGGGATAAGTTGTTAGCGCGCCAAACTTTGTGCAACTTGAAGAACGCAATACGTGCCTTGTTAATCCGATCATCAATATCGGCTGCAGAGCCCCCATCTTTTGTAATTTTTCACCCGAGATAATTAAAAGATTCTACTTCTTCAAATGTTGTATTATCAACAACGAGTGGTGTTTCTATATTACTTCGAATACGCATGAGTTTTGTCTTCTTGATGATTATTCTCAATCCTACTTTTTTGGTGTTTTCAGAGAGTCTTTTTAACTTTTCTTGAATGTCCGTAAAGCGGTGTGCCATTAAACATATGTATAATAAATAATATACATATGTATTTTTAAAAATGTTGAAAACATTTTTTCGTGAAGCTATTGTTTATTGTAAAATCATAAAAATGTTTTATATATTTTATTGTTTGAACATTTTAAAAATTAAAGTTGTGAAATTGTTACTGATTAACATTGAATTTAATTTTGCTGTTAAATATTTTTAGCAATGCAACTGAGGTTACAATTTAATAGAGAATCACACCCCTGATGTTACTAGGTATTTGTATTATGGCATTAGGCATTGTTATTGCTATGGTACGTTACATATGTCTATTAACGAAAACCCTGGGGTCTAATCGTTGCTTTCGATATCGAGCTGTTTGGATCGAGTTTTCTTACTTTGAGATATCGAATAATGTGTTTGTATTGTTCGATACCGAATGTCATAATCTCAAACTAAGAATATTCGATCGAATCAGCTCGATATCGAAAGCGACGATTAGGCCCCTGGAGTCCATGAGGTGAAAGCAGAGATCGTCTAAAAAATCTCGAATGTAAAACATCTTTTATTTTGTTGGTTATTATTTAAGTTTGATTAAAATCAATCATGCAATTGAACAATTTTAATAATTGCTTACAGAAGCTTTAATTGAACAAATATTTCATTACTTAAGTGGCCGCAAGAAAGAAGGACTTAAGTAAAAATAAGCAGATAAATATTAGTATGTACAACTACAAATGCGTCGACAAACACGCAAATACTATACGTACACGACCACATGCGAATACTCCATCTCTTATTCTGACGTACCAGACATTATTATGTTGTATGTATATTTAGATACACACATCTATGTACATATGCAACACTCCGTAGTTCGCATGAGGAAAAAATAAAATTGTTCACTGGCCAGTGAGAACGAGGCACCCTATCAGTTTCACTAATGATTTGAAAGACACTTAGCAGTTAAGGCTTCATGCATATTACAAAAAAACAACACACGTCTTTCGGCAATTTCATAATAGAAACAAGGAAAAAAATTTACTTTTTAACATGCATTTAGTTCACTCACTTGTACAGTCTGCTTTGAAGTTGAATTTGTACTACTGATATATAACCAGCAAATGAAACAGCGGGATATTGTACTCATAAATTTGCATCCTCAAATATTTTGTAGACACCTGAAGATACAGATCTACAATAAAAGTACTCGTACTTGGTGAACACTAAAGATTACACCTCGTATAATGCATTTTGTGCGATAAGCACTTCAACTGCTGCTTGATTTTTCTCTAACAAAACACATTAATGCACATTGTTTATATAAATGGGTTTGTGTGCGTGTATGTATGTGTGAGTGATGGAGTGTATATTTGTACGTCTACGAGTTTTGGTAGTTTGTTGTTGCTATTTCCGTTTCGTTAGGTTTGCTTATTTGGTTTCATTTGCAATTCCTGTCTGTCAAATGTTTCCCCTGTTATGTTACCTTAATATCTTATAATAAGGTATTGTGCTCTCGTTCAGGTTGGTTATCTTGAGTTACTTAGTTTGGCGTATTCTGGTCATTTACATTTACATATGAAAATTGTACACAAGAGTGGATGTTTGCTTGGCCTTTTGTTTTACGTTGTTCTGTTTTAATTATTTATGCATTAATTTTCTGAAACATAAAGTAAATGAATATTAACATTTGCAATTAATGATTTCTGAATAATAAATATGCCTTAAAACTTATGCAGAATGATGTTTCATGGAAAATTATTTCCAAAACTTGCAGCGACAAGTAAAAGTAATGTTCGACATTTCTTTTAAATTAATGCAAACCTCACTTTGACACTTTTACAGTATTATAAATATACTTAAGACTAGTTTTTATGCAAAAAAAATTTTAGTCGAAGTTGGATTATTTTTTTTAATTATTACTTCGGGTTTTGTATTGCGACAAGCATACACAATTAATAACAATCATTTTAACTAATGCATACCCCATCTCAAAGTTTTAGTATTATTTGTATATTCTAAACTTATTCTAAATTTGAAAAAAAAATTTAGATAAGTTAAAAAATGTTAACTTAAAATTTTCACTTCCGGTTTTGCAGTGCTACATGCATATCAATGTGAATAACTTTTTAACTTATGTGTTTTTAAGATTTATACACTAATATTAAGGCATCCTCGGACAATTAGAGCTTAAACTAAAAAATCCAGGAATCGAACTTTGGAAAGCGTTAACTTGAAATGGTCACTTCCGGTTTTATATATGAAACAATTTTTTTAATTACTTATTTTTATGATTTTAGTCAATTTACTTACCCAACTTATTAATTTTTTTTAATGCGAAAATATAATCTAAAAAATAAATTGCAAAATCTGGAATAATTTAGCGTAACACGACAAAAAAATTAAACAAAATATACATTTTGTTTTGTGTATATTCACATCAATGGCAAAAAGTTTTAGGAGCTTGAAAATAATTTATTTTTTTTTAGTTGTTCTACTGCCCGTATTCATCACATACCATTGTTAGGATTTTAAGTAACTGATACATTGAAAAATCATCTCATATTATTTTTAATTCCGGGGAAAATAATTTTCTGTAGCTTTGTTTCATTAATTTATTATAAATTAACACACAAAATTGGTGTGGCGGCTGCTACATATCAGTGATGTCTTTTCGAGGTCTTATTTAGCTTTTTGTCTTTTCTTTTAGCATCGAAATTTATATTTTAGCTTCGTGGCTTGTTTAAAGCTGTTTCTCTTCGAGAAATCACATGGTTAGAAAAATTTTGACTTAAAAGAGCGATAGTATCTTTAATCGTATCGTAATTTAGAGTCGTTTGTGGAATGCCCAATACCAAAGAACGACGACAAATAAACAAACCTGAGATTCCCCAATACAATACGCTACAACAGCAATATTATTAGTTGAGCGACAATTCACGACGACGCAAAACCGCTTTAGTTTTGCGAATTGTAACCGCGAATTTTCCCCATATTTTTAGTAAATTTTAATAACGTATTCGCAGGTTAAGTCATGACCTGTTAAAATAACGGGATGTTTAAAATAAAAAGTTTTATTAAACCACTCCTTAGTATTACCATTCAGTAACGCTGAGGTTGAAAAACTTTTTAGTACCATTAAAAAATAATTTAAAAAAATGCTTGAAATGCTTAATAATTTATTCAATGCCATTTAAAAAGGTTACACAAATATTAGCCTGACTTAGTAATTTCCGATGATTTAATAAAATTATTCGACTCTCGCGATATTTACGAAAATGTCGGTGATGGAGAAATTATGATGCTTATTCGCCATTGCATATATAATAATAATAATAAATGCACATAAAATATGTAATATATTAAATGTTTATTTTTTATTTATTTATTTTTTTTGAGACAAACACTACAAATAATAATCCTACTTAAATATATTTAAATAATGATACAATAATCACTAAATCATGGCTAATTACAAATATTCTTTTCTCTTTTGATCTACAACTGAATTGAAGTCAAAAGAAAAGCTGATATTTATGTTATTATTGATTTATATGAATTTAAAAATATGTATACTTTTATTTGATTTGGTGTTGTTCAAGTACTTGAAGTGCATTATTTTTTTTTAATAAGTTGTACCATGTTTTATGCATTTTTTATTAATAATAAATAAAACGTTGAATTGTGAATAAACCGGGTTGACCCTTTTTCTAGGATTTTTAAAAAGCCGATGTAGGTTGTTTTCCTCCAGCTCCTTGAAACACTGCTACATATATATGTAAACCAATTAGTTGAACCATTTTGAACTTTTAAAGCAAATAAGATGTCCATAAAATCAATATATGATGTTCCTGTAATATTTATCAATATGAATTTACAAGAAGATGATCACCATCTGCAAATTCTATGGCGAATATGGCCAGAAGACATGTTAATTGAGACAAATTGAATTCCACTTCATTATTCCTTCCTATTCCTGCATTCCTTCTCTCCTATCAGCAAACTGTTTATATATATAGTCATCAAAATATATCACTTAAAAAATTATAATTAATTTGTATTTTTTCGCAATTTGTAATCAATTAAAAATGTAAATTTTCTTATCAATAAGAATTTATCGAGTGAACTTCGAAAGCATTAAATCATTTAAGTCCCCTTATATGCTGCTTAGTCCTATAAATATGTAACTCAATCTTATAACATAGATAACAATAATAAATAAAGGTAAAATTTTTTCTATTAATAAGAGTTTCACGTTTGTATTTTGTACCTGAACTTTTACTTCTTTTAACAGCATCGCTTCTTTAATATATTTTTTATACTTATCTTCTACATCACATACTTGTGATTGAATTCCCTACTCCTAGAATTGCTGCCCAAATTTTTAAAATAACATTGTTAAACAGTATTTTTAATGTCATTACAAAAGTTTTCTATTAGATCTGCACCTACACTTCGGGATAACAAGCTTAAAACTTTTTTTTTCAAATAAAATACTCTACGCCATTTTATTTGAGTGCAAGCATGGACCAAAACGTACAGCAAGATCGGCTGAAAACATTACTGCTGCTCAAGATAGTGTTCAACACAATCCATTAACTCCAATTCGACGCCGTGTTCAAGAGCTTGGCCTTCAAAGAACAACTTTGGCCACAATTTTGCACAAGGATTTGCATTTGTTTCCATTTAAGATTCAGTTGACACAAGAACTTTTTCCACGCCGTCGTACATATGCCAATAGGATGTTACAGCTCGCCCATGACAACCCCGGTTTTCATGAAAACATCATAATGGTTGTTGAGGCACATTCTGATTGGATATGTAAATAAACAGAATAGTCGGTTCTGGGCAATGGAAAACCCTCAAATTATTCATCAGTCACCCTTGCGTCCATTAAAAGTGACAGTATGGTGTGCAATTTGGTCAAGAGGAATCATTGGACCTTATTTCTTTGAAAATGAAAACGGCGTAACGGTAACTGTGAATGGGGAGCGATATTGTGATATGATTGAAAACTTTTTAATACCACAACAGCTTTGGGCTTGATTAACATGTGGTATCAACAAGACGGTGCCATATCGTATACAGCCAGGATTATAATGGAATTACCGCAAGACCTCTTCCAAAACAAGTTAATTCAAGAAACAGTGATATTGATTGGCCTCCACGGTCGCCTGATTTGACTGCCTTGGACTTCTTTTTGTGGGTATATCTGAAACGCAAACAAACAAACAAAATATACTTGATGAAATTAAAGAAATACCGCGTGAAATGTGTCAGAATGTAATGAAAAATGTACTCAAGAGGGCTCACATCTGTGAGGCTAATAGAGGCGGACATTTATCTGATATTGTATTTCATACATTTCTCCCTTCGGATACCCTGTATGAAGAGTGGTCTTTCATCCTAATACTTTATCCATTATGCGCTACTGTGCATTTCCAGTGTACCTTATATTTAACGTCTGCGACGAATAACAGTCCTTTCACTTTGGGGTATGCGATTTACTTTGATTCCATAGCATCATTAGATATTTTTCCACAAGGGAACACCACGCCCTTAATGGGGATTTGCATGAAACTTTTAAAGTTTCTCCTTGCAGGACTATTTAATGCATATTATTCTCTTTCACGTAGCGTAAGTCTCTTTCAATATAAGTTCTAATTTTACTACACGTTTTCTTTCTTTTTTTGTTTTGTACAATATATTTTTATCAGATGAACTTGAGCAAATGTCATTGTATACCATTTACGGCGAATATCTTAAAATATTTGCAGTTTTAGGAAGGATTTCAGAAAAAACTTCTTAATTGAATAATATATGCTACCACATTACCCATATGCCGTCTGTATTGCTTTGCTGTAGTTGTAAAAATAACTAGTTACTTGTAAATGAGCAACTAAATCATTAGCTGAGTGGTTCGGTATTTTATCGTGCTCCTATTGTGCTCTAGCACAGGCATGCATTCTTTAATTATGTGTGTTTTTATACTAAAAATCTTGTGGTGCGTAATAAGTGAGCTCTTCAATAGAGCAATTAGCAAAACACTTCACACAATAAAACCATTCCTGGACACGTAGTTTTTATTATATATTAGGTATTAAATTTTTTCATTCAAAAATATATGATTCTTAAATATATTTTTGTAAGGTAAATATAATTTAGGCCAGATTTGTTAAATTACATTTAAAATAATACCTTTAACACATGTATCATATGAATTCGAACACTCATTATACACGCTACTAGCAATTTTTAAATTTGTACACGCCAAATTATTTCTTGTTATAATATTGATAATCGTTTGCTACAAATAATTCTTAATAAAAAAAATATATATACGACACAGATCAACACGATTTTCTTATTCAATTTGTGAACACATGATACTGAGCTTCAACGCCTCTCAATTAAATACTTATGTAGTAGTCTTATAGTTTCAAAGATATTCAAAATAAAAAAATATTTAAAAATAAATGCATATTTTTTGTAAGACTTATTAAAATTTTAAACTGGAGCTAAAATTTACCAACATTATTTCATAAGCTCTGTATTTATTCATAACTCGGTGATATCACCTTTTAATATAAAATTCATTTATCTCAATGAAGTGGCTTATCTGTATCACTGGAATACAAAAGATTAACCGTTGAGAACATATATGACTGAAGAAAAAAACAACATGGTTCACAAGCCTCTTATAAGTCGAGAAAAAATTATCCTTCTGCAACTACACATCAAACTTGGACTTATAAACAGTTCGTGAAAGATTTAAATACGAACGAAGATTGCTTCTCAGCATAGAAAAGTTTAAAGAATTTTCTATTGACCATAAATTCGTAAACTTATAAAAAACACAGAATTCACAAAACATATGAATCAATTGAAATTTTAAGCATGGACGAGCTCTGTATCAGTTGTAAGGAATTTTCTAGGAATTAACAAACCAAAGAAATATCCTGAAAAGGTAGAGAAAATGTTTCAAGATTTCCAACGACTAGAAGCAAATATTAATGTCAAATTGCATTATTTGCACAGTCATTTAGATACATTTTTTCAATCTAGGTGATTATAATGAAGAACAAGAAGATCGATTACACCAAGATATCAAAACCAAATAAGAAAGATATCAAGGGTAATGCGATCGCCATATTATGGCCGACTAATGCTGGAGTATAATAGAAGATCTGTATGATTTTAATAAATTTTAGCTCATTTTACTTGTAACATATGAAGATATCACAATTGAGAATGAAATTTAAAATTTTCTTCAGTTTAAACTTTTAATGAGTCTTTAAAAAAAACGTATAGTTTTGAAAAAATTAAAAATAAAATAGAGCATTAGATCAAATACATACCTACCTCTATATTTCATATTTTAAAGATAATAATTTATTATTCATCTTGCATTACTCTAGACTGAACGACAGCAATAATTTTATCTAAGTTTTTTTATCTAAAATATTACTTACTATTTGAGAATATTAGTTTTAGCAAGGACAATTGAATATTCATAAATACGTTTTTGTAATTAAAGATTTTTATATAAATGAAATAATAATAGAACTTTTTTTATTAATAGTAAGAGCTACTAATTTAAGTAAATTACGAAATCAACTGTCTGTAGAATTTTATATAATTCTTGATGTATTGTACTCTGAAATCACTGCAAGTCAAATAATAAAAATAAAATTAAATTGGAGTGGCGATGTTGTTGTTAAAAATTATGTTCACTGAATGGAGTAGACGCATTTTCAACATATTTTAAATGATGACATGAGTCGTGCGATATGGACAGTAATGTCCACAAGAATTGATTGAAAGTATAGCACTCCAGCCGCCACTCTAATGGATGTGACAAAAGCAATAATTTAAGCAGAAAATGTTTTCATTAAAAAGTTTTATCGTTGAGTTGGTTTAAAAGGGCCCACAAAACTCAAGTCTCGTATTATTAAGTGAAATTGCTCATACGTCACCTTAGAGTACGCTTATCATATGTGGCGAATGATTAATAAAAAATCTTCTCAAGAATAAAAAAAGGAAGAAATAAAGTTTACTTTGAAAAGTCTTGTGTTTGAAGACGATAAGGGAAATAAGGAAGGGGCTGAGTACACACTTTGCTGTACCCGCAAAGTTGTTTCCTACTTCGTTCGTCGTTTACGCATATTTGTATATGGTTGCTTGTGTGTGTTTGGTTTGCATGTTCCTCCAATAAACGAACACAAAATTTTTCAAAGTAAACTTTTGATGTGTAGAAGCGAAACAAAGTTTAAAAGATCAAAGTAAACTTTGATCGTGAAAATGCAGTCTAAGATAAATAATAATTTTCCACAGAAAGCAAATATTATAGAAAAATCGAACCAAAGTGGGAAAGCTTATAAGTATGAACGTTTGGCAACAATATGATTAAAATATTTATATCCCTGAAAATGGCCAACAAAATTGGTCCGAATACAAGAGAATAAATTAATAAATAAGACGAAAATTTAAAAAGTATTTTTATTTATTAATCAAGAAACACTGTTTAAAAATGATAGGTTATCACCTTTGAATAAAATCTGTCTTTTTTAGCAACCAGGAAAATATGTTGTTGATACAGACTCCACTCACGGGAATGGGAAGCAGTTTTTATAATTGGGCTTAGGAGGAATTAGTTTGTTAGTATGGGTGTACTTGCGGTCTCTAAGTCCAGGTACTTTAATATGAAAAAAACATTTTTTTCTAAATCAACTTTTATTTATTTATAAGTGCTTAACAAGAGACCTTCCTTCGTGCCGTATTCAAAAGTAAGTAAGTATAATTCAAGTCGTACACAAAAAGGAAATCTTCAGCGCGGGAACTATTATATACATATATATATATATATATATATATATATATAATTTATAAAAAGTTTCCTTAATTTACAGTTTCGTCAAGAGACGAGTCAAAATAATTTATGAATTCACAATTTATATCAGGGATGGTAATAATTAATTAAACTATTTAAAACTGTATAATAAAATTAAAACGTGTTTGTTCGTTTTTAAACAAACACCTTAGCCGAAAATATTTTAACAATATCAAAATTTATCAAAAATTTATTTTAATTTTATCTTAAATTATTTAATTTTATCTTAAAAGTTTAGAAACTTAAAAAGAAAAAAATTATATAATTTCCCTAAATAGCAGGAATTTCATAAACAATAGAAACTTTTTTTAATATGCATGTATAACTTACAACAATAAATACTGTAGATTTATACGTTTTCTGCATTTCTTATCGATTTAAAACTGAGTAGATTATTTGTAGTAGGAAGTTCATGCCAATCGACTCTTCTTTTGCTCGTTTAGTCAATTAATCGATATAGATGTTCGTGCATTACTTAAGAAATTGATGAGAGATTTAATTTCGGTCGTCTTTGAGGACTAAGAATTATCGAATCAATAGAAGTTTTGAATTTTTTAAATTCAGGCTAGTGAATGTGATGTTTTGTGATATAAGTATGAAAAAGAAATCGATTACTATAGTTTTATAATTTGAAATTATTAAAAAAATAAAGAAGTAAAATTTGTTATAGAGAAAACTTATGATATGCTAAATAGTACTATTCTATATTCTAATGCTTTGAATTGTGGCTTTTAAAGATGCAATTGCGAAAAGGAGAAGAGCAAATTTTCCGCTTCCAAAATTCTTTTAAAAAAGGATTGAGTTAGATGTCCTACAGTTTAAAACCCAAACTTGGCATTACTGATTTGCAAAACATCGTGTTTTTTATGTAATTACAAAAAATAAGAAATTGTCACATTCTTGCTTTCGCTACCTGCTTTGAAAAGCTAAAAGATTGAAAATTTATTAAATATAATACTTAATGGTATGGTTTTCAAGATTACCTACTGCTAGAATATCCATTTATTTTAGTTTTGCTATTGTTCGATTAAGGAATTGAAATTGCTCGATTAATCGATTAAGGATTTATATCAAAGAAGATTTCCTTCCATTCCTTGCTTTATATTATAATATCGTGCTTTAAGTCATGAAATATTGCTGAATGGTCAATAAAAATTAGTAATTTATTATAAGTTCATAAAACACGCCACCAAATAGGTTCCATATCACAAAATCAAATGCGAAGCTATGAGCTTGCTAATCGCTTCTTAGTGCTGAAACATTCACCTGTTACATATAATTGGTAGAGTCCATCACCGCGGTGCACCGTGGCAAAATATATTAAACACCATTTATTATAAAATTTTACTCCGCTTCGTTTTCAAAGAATTATGGACCAGTACTCTTGCTGCTTGATTGGTAACAAAAAAAGCGATATTAATATTTTGCCTATTAATCACAGCTATTTAATTTAAGTTAACATCTAATCGTTTTGAGGCCCGCTGCGGATTTTCACTGCCACTTTGCATCCTTGGGACCGAAGAACTTAAAAATTAACTGAGAGTATGACGATTTTTTTCATACATTTGTCATTAAATATTTCTGTTGATTAAATAAATGAAAATATTTCGCAGACACATTTGTAAAATACATAAAAGATATCAATTAAAAAAAATGGGTACCATCACATAAAACTTTCTCTGTCGTTATGTGCACAATCCATTCACAAATATGAATTTAATTGCTCGAGTGGAAATTTTTTTCATATGCAAAAGGGAGTGATAATAAAATAAAAGCTTTCATAAAAATTGCTTTTTCTGACAATTAAAATTTTACTATCCCCATTAATTGTACTAAATACTGACGATTTTTATTACATAATTGATTAACAACGCAGTCATGAGACTAAGTTAATGAATAAATTTAAGAAACAAAAGGAAAAAGTCATTTAAGAATGACTAAAGCAAAAACAGACCATTCTATTTTTTATTATTTGACGAAGATCTGACATGTAGTTTTAATGAGAAAGAAAAAATAGAAATTGCATGTTTCTAACATTAATTTTATAAAGTGCTTTAGAGAACAATTTGTCAGCCTTTAATTTTATTATTCTTGATCTGGCAATTAAAATATTCGTGTTGGGTGCTCTCTAATTTAAATGATTGACTTTTTAATGTACGAAGGCTTAAATTTCTTGGTTTTGTTCTCAGCCTCTAAAAAGAACCAGTTCCACCAGAACTACCAGTTCTTGCAACTATTTTCTTTACCTACGATTATTTTAGGACTCCTTATTAAAAGTGTGAATAAGATACACAGTGTCGTTTTTTCATAAACGAGAGGCCAAAAATAGAAGGAGTTTTTATAAAAAGTTGAATTTTGGCTCACATGTTTTAGTTGCTAAAAGATAACCAAATATACAATTTCAAAAATTTCAGTGCAAGGATTCGTATCCTTCCCATATTTCGGAGATTGAAAAAATTTCACAAAGTAAAGAGAAAAAGCTCGAGCTCCATGAAATTATGTATATTTCTTGAATTATATACACTACAAGGTTTAGCCAAGTTTTATCACAAACGGTGAAAAAATGTCCTTGTTCCGAAAATTCAAAAAAACTTTAAAAATCTTAAATGAATTCCAAACACGAACTTCATATAACAAGCTTAATGAGAATTAAAATTTGCTTTTGCGATTCGGAGCAAGGAAATTATTAATATCCTGTACAGCGTTGTCGAATGGCAAAAAATAGAATAAGTTTTCCAACGTTAATGAAATATGGTACATTTTTTATATATGTATGTGATATTCTGGAATTTTATTTTGAGTTGATTTTTAATAAAGCAAAGGATGTGTGTAAAGATTTTTTATTTAACAAAGTCTTGATCTATAGTTTTTGCTCCAAGATCTGGATGTATTTGATTTTAACAGTCTTATATTTTGTTAACTTTTATCTCCCAATTTTACTTCCAATCGAATTTCTACACATATTTTTTTAATTTTTGTGCAACATCTTCCCTGGATCATTTTTTTGCTTCAATCCATTAATTTAAAAAATCGAAAATATGCGATGAGCTAAAGTTATATTTCTTTATTATACGTTCTTGTTGTAATAAAGTTCTGCGGGATATATCGAGACGTTGTTTTTTTTATTTCTGTTTTGTTATTGTCTTTATTATTACGGTAATCCTATTGTCGTTAATATTTCTAATTAATAATAGCGTTGCCAAAACAAAATCATATTAGACTAAATAATTAGTAATTTTTTTACGTAAATCGACGTAATTGACTTATTTAGACGTGCTTTACAGGCACGTGGAAATATTCCTTATTTAAAAAAATTATTAAACTTGTTTACAAAGTGCAAATTTGAAGCCCTATAACATCGGCTAAATATAAAATTTTTATTTAATTATTTTCTAAATTTCTTAGTCAGAGTGTATAATATTCAATAGCATCAACATATTTTCGGATTTCAAGCATTCCGTGTTAATATTTTTGGCTACCTAGCAACACTATGCGGTACCCTATTGTTCGTCAGTTATAGGCTTCTATCTCGTAAACCATATTGAGTAGACACTTTGAATTTTCACAAAATATGTATTAATATAGCCAATATAGCAACAAATTTTAAAAGTAGTAAGACATGTTATTTTTGCTATTGATTCAATTTAATTTAATAGCGGTTAGTAGTGTTAACTTAAGTAGGGAACACAGTTATCAACTTAAAACGGGAAACCTAATATTAATTTAAAAAGGGAATGCTACTAATAACAATACATAATTAAGTAAAATTAAAAAGGTTCAGAAACATTTTCTCATCTTCTTGACAAACGAGTTGCTTCTTTATTTTTTTGTGCGGTAGCTGTTGATGATCATATATCGTGGGCGTTTAAAATAGCCAGCAAACATTCAGGAACTCAACATTTTCACAGATTATATATTCCAGCTTTAATATAAAATATATAAGGGTGTTCCTACCCAAACAAGTGCAGAATCGATAATCAGGCTCTAATTTGCCTGATTTTATTTAATTTTCCAGAGCAAATTATACAAAAAAATTTAGTGAAAAACATTCTCAAATTAAGTGAAAAACATTCTTAAATTTAGTGAATAAAATCATTATTTACAAAATAAATAAAATAATTTATTTGGTTATGTAATATTAATAAAGAGATCTACGATGCCGAAAGTTATTATCGTCCTAATTTTAAGTGCAAAGGAGAGGACTTACGTCTTATTAACAACCCATTAAATTAATATTTTTATTTACTAAGTAAATTATTTGCATACATTTTTATTGTTGCAGAAAAATACACATTTTCACAATAATAACGTCTAGCAATGCGGTCACAGTGAGACAATACTTAACGTCACATATTAATTAAACATAAAGTAGTTAACAAAGCAAAGAAAACAAAGCAAAACTATGAAATAGAGCTAATTTACAACTTGAGGCAAAACCGCAGAAGGCTCGTAATTAAATCGACGACAGAAACTTCAAATGCTGTCTTTTTATTGCTTGATATTCTTTTATTCATAGTTTACGCATTAAATAAGTTTAAAGTTTGATGAAAGCCTTGTAACATTGTTAAGAAAACGACTGTCTAATATTGCGAGCTCAAGAAAACAAAGCTGTTAAAATCCAAAAGATTATATTTCGCGAATACTTTTGTATGGAAAAACTTGTCTCGATACAGATCTGTATCATCAATAACATATGAAAAATGTAGGTAGTTGCCTTTTATATTAAAAATAATATTGTCGTACTTAGAAAATAATTGCCTTGAAAAAGAAGAGTGTACATGATGTACTTACTGGTTTTATTTATTTAGTCCTCCTTCAAATGATACCTTAAGAGATTTTCTTCGAACTTGAAAGTTACCATTAGTGCAATTATCAGCCAAAGATTAAAATGAAACAAATCAGCGCTTATTATGTGTCGAATAATATCTAACTTGTTTCATATTGTTTCCTAACTTAAGATATTTAATTGGAAAATTATGGTGCAATAATGCTGAACGTGATAAAACTATACAACTTTACACTTGAACAGTTAAACGTTATTATACCGTGGCCTAGTGCCAACAACAATGGAATCAAACTAACGTTTGTGAAAATTAAAATTTATCGCTACTTAATTCAATTCGAACGCTAAATGCCTTCAGCTGCCAAAATGTCAAAAGATTGATTTTTCTTTAACGTTTGATTTGGCTCAGGTTCAGCTAAAAACAACTTTTGTTTCAGGCTCTGAGTTGCTGATGGTTATCAAGCTGTAAGTAGCTGTTATTTATAGATTTAAGACTGCTGCCAATGTCTTAAGTTCATATTATTTACTAGGCACAATTCGGCCATATTCACAGACAATACTTTATAAGTTTTAAATGTTTTTGTACGTGATTCATTGCCAACTAATTGTTTGAACATGAGAAATCAATTTAAAAATCGTACAATTTTTTTTCTCATCAATTTCCTGGTTTTTATTAAAACGATGATGGTTTTATGTTTAAGGTCGATAAGTAGATTATACAAACACAGATACCAGCGTGTGTACGTGTGTATACATTTTTCAACGTAAATTTTATTATTACAAAGATTTTCCAAGAATCTTATTGGCAGCTTAAATGTCTATGATGCATAAAAAAGCAATAAAAAAGATTGAAAAAAATATATATGAAGACGAGAGAATAAAAGTTGCTGTTGTAAAACTTTTCTTGCAATATTTAAAATAAGTACTTATAACTTAAAAAATATATATATTTACTTATGTATGTATAAATAAGATGTATTAAAATGAAGTAACAAAGAAAGATACACTGATTTGTAGTCACAAAAAAGTAATTTTTTCAAACACTCGGTATTGTTAAGGTATTTCTTTATTTATTTCGATTTTCTGAAACTTGTGAATCCCAGACATATATTACAACATCTTTAAATAACAAATACGCCCACATTAGAGTACAGTTTTGTGAACTACGGCAAGGAAATTCATACTTGAATTTGAATAAGCCTGAAATGTTTAAGTAACTTTGTGGATGCGCAATTATATTTTAAAAATCCAAAAATCTTCTAAATTGATTGCTGTCTACGCCACCATAAATATATTCAAAAGAATATTTCACAGACACGATCCTTTTACATCATTGATGCGCAAATTATAAACTGTGATTGTGTTGTTGCTTAGTAGTATCAGTGGAGAAATCGAGTTTTCCCAGCAAACACAAAGTCAAGCGTTTGAAGTATGATGTCGCATTACATTTCCTTAGGAAAAACTATAAACCTTCAAACTAAAAAAACGCTTCTTATAATAAAAATTACAGGAAAGAAAAAATCTTTCTCCAAACCACTTATTTTTTACAAAAATTAAAAGTCTGGTTGCTTGAAGTAGAAATTAGTGAAGAGCAGGCTGAAAACCACAAACTGAAGCAGGATGTAGCTGCTGGTTTGATAAGTTTATATTATTAGGAATTGTATAACATTTGCTGATGGAGTGCTTTTTAAAAATATAATTCGCTAAAGTATGAAAGGCTAAATTATAGTGTTACTTTTATATGATCTCTTCCCTTGCTCCATGATATCTTGCCCAGTATTGTTTTCTATTTCCTAATTTTTTTTCTTTAAATGATACCACAGATTTCAATGACTGTAGAGTACAATATCTTTACAACCATGTTTTTACTCGAAACTTTTTACGCAAACGACGTAAACAGGCAATTTGCTGTTCGATGTCGTTAATAAAAATCTTTTTTCTATTGTAGACTCCAAGAAATTGGCTGGTGCACAGTGGCCTTTGCGTTTTATTGTTGCAAAAATCTTAAATTTTAAAGTAATAAAGATATTTAACAATTTTAAAAAGTATTTGAAAGAAAACTCCTTAGGCTTCATTATACATGACTTGCACGATCATAAGTTAGCCGCGGCACTGTGCACAGTTTTGCCTTTTGACTGTTTACATTATAAAATTCATAACTTTTAAAGATATTTTCAAAATGTATGAATCATTCAAAAGATAACACCTTCCACCTAAAAATAAGTAACTTGCATGGCCATATGCCTACAGAAGCACAATGCACAGTGGTTTTTTCGTTGAAAAAATCATAATTTTATATCCCTTAGCTCCCGCATTATGATAGGCATTGTGCACGGAGACATATTTTGGCCCTTTTTGTCGCAAAAATCATATCTTTTGAAATAATGATATTTTGAAAATTTAAAAAGTATTTAAAACACAACTTATTGTGCTTCAAATGATATTCTCGTAAAGAAGTCTAGAAAAAAATGTCAATCTAATACAAGGTGTTAGACTAATATTAAATTTTTCATTTGCAGTGCAGATGCACATTTGTGAAATATGTTTTATATTAATGCTATATAATATATAATGATATTAAATTTTTTAGTATATTTTCTTCGAAATAGTATATTCTTTTTTGTGTTCGTTAGTTTTCTATAAAATAGTCATTAATATTGGGAGCGTCAACTAATAAACTTAACATATCGGAGCTATAATTATGTTTATCCAAATCCTTTCGAGATCTTACATGTCTCCGTGATGAAATAAGTGGTTCTAAAGAGGCCGCCAACATACTGAAAAGATCCTCATTTTGTCTAATCCGTGAAATTTTGCAAGTATTCGTGTATTTGAAATGTTTGTAGTCTTTGTTTTTGCATTCCTGGGCTTCTTCTAATAACTCTTCAATTGGTGAGCATTGATATTCAATTAAATTTTTACCATGAGCCAAAATCTTATGCACCGTAGGAGTAAGTTTCTTCTTAGGGTAGGGCAGTTTTTGAAGCGTAATCATGAAACTTTGGGCCATTTACTATTTCTCTAGAGTTTATATTTGTGTCATTTGTCGATATTTTTGGTTGTAAGCACTTTGACCAGATGATCCATCACATCACATGTAAGCCTATCTGGAAGTAATACTGCTTCCTTTTCAGGCAAACTTTGAATAAGCTATATGATCCATTTAATCTTGCAGGTTAACCTCTACCGATATTTCAGTAACCTTTACATTAAATGGGATTGCTTTTTTGGCAGATGTAACTATTTTGTATCCAGGAAAAATATTCACATTATCATTCTTTAAAGAGCTTCGTAAAATAGAATATTTTTCCCTTAACAATACCGCTAAGGCTTCTTCTATGCTATACTTTGTGAGTAAAGCATTTGGAGTAGTTGGAATACTGTCCTTAATCCTCTGCAGTCAATCTGTGCACGCAAGGGCCAAAGCTTTTGTAATGTTAGACCTTGATTTATCTTTATCTTTTAAATACTTAAGACATAATGCTTCTCAAAAATGCGATTTAGATATATCTTTTGTGGCATTTAGAAGTTTACGTTTTTTTGTGTTCTCCGAACACTCGTTTATAGGTTTTGCAGATCTTCTGCTGTCAGAATATGTATACGGTTTTTCGATATAGTTACTCCATTTAGCCAGTCTGAGTTCTTTTCCATAATGGTTTTTGTCGCACGGTTTGAGGCAAGCCGTTTTTTATTAATTTCCAAGTAAAAGAAGTGAATTTTAATTTTAACATCCTTTTCGTGGTATCCTGGTAAATCGTGTAATTTTTCCACAATAGTCAATTTAAATATATTTTCATTGTGTGAATTTCTGAATAACTCGAACAATTCTGAATTTTGAAATGACATTATCGCATTTTAGAGTAAAATTGTATAAGTTCTGGTACTGATAACTACTTTTACAAAGTAAAACCTCAACTGGCTGCATTACACAATTGCGGTTTAATTTATATCCAGAAATAAAAAAAGGTTCGAACTACCTGATTTGTAAAACAGAAATCCAGGCCTCAATTAACTGGATTATAAAACTGCAGTTTCTATTTTACTGAGTATAAAAAAAAGTTTTAAAACTATTTGCATATAAAAGAGAATTCACGAAAAATGCAAGGGAAAAAGTCAATCTTTAAGTCCCGTATTAACGAGAAACAATAAAAATATGTAACATGTAAGTGCTGTAGTGGAAACAATTTTGGAGAGTCTTTTTTATTATTTATTTCTTTTCACATTTCGAATACATCTTCGTTACATACTTTAAAAATGGGGAATAATTGTTCTCGTCTTCGTTATGAGATTGTAACAGCTTTCTTCATATTTCAAGAAAACTTGTAATTTTTTGTGTCTAAATTTAGTTAAATTATTTAAGGTATTATGTAGCAACTAAGATCAGAAAATATTTTTGCCCTTTTATAGATATGCTCTATTTTATTTGTAAAAATTACCTGAATATAGGATGTCTGAAAAACGGCAAGTGCCTTTTTTTAATAAAAAAAAAACATACCTTTAAAACAATACCAAAAAAATAATGATCAAATGGTAATTTTTCTGACACTTTTTAAATATCACCTTATTTGGATTTCTAAAAAAATTTCAAATTTATGGAGCTCCACCAGCCATAATTTTTATCCAATTAAAAAAAATGTTTTTAAATTGGGATCAGTAAGAAGCTTATGGGAAAAGGCGCCACAGTGTGAAGTTTTTACGGATGGTGCAAATGTTATGTGTGGAAAATATGAAGATTTCATAGGTCAGTTAAAAAGGTGTGCATTTGAATTTGATGTTCCCTTTGCATTAGGCATCAGGTAGCTCTTGCATGGAAATTTTAAACTGATTGTGTAAAAACTATTTGTCCTTAGACAAGAAGTGAGTGATGGAGTCTCTAGAACTAGAAAAAATTTAAGAATATCTGTTAAATAAAGGCAAAGCATCTTGAGTTTTCATCAGATACAACAGCTATTAATTAATTGTTGAAGAATTTTTTTTTATAAAACGCAACATCGTTTTAAAGAAATAAATAAAGAAAGAAAAAATCTACACAGTTTTCAAACTAAGAACAATACTGGGCAACAGTATCACGGAACAAGGGAAGACATTATATAAAAGTAACACTATAGTTTATCCTTACATAGCCTTGGGGAGTATATTTTTAATAAACATTCCATCACGAATTTGTCTAACTTGCCTAATAATATCTAATTCTACTTGCAGCAACCACCCTTTTAATTTCTGAAAAAAAAATTATTTAATGCTTTCAAAAAGGTTTTCTTTTTCTTTCATAATAATATTATTTATATTACAATGCAATTTATCAAAATGCCTTTTTAAAAATTTTCCCACTTATTTAAAATGATTTTATAACATTCCTTCGCGAAATGTTGTACCAATTCTCCTAAACGTACCTGTTCTATTACTGGTGAAAATGGAAACGCTACAAAAAGTTCCTACGTCGTGACTGCTGAAAAGAGGACGTAGAACAAAAGTGCTTAAAAAATTTCCTCACTCTGCGCAACATCGGAAGATTTACACTTTATTTTTTAAGGTTTCGGGATCGAAAACTTTTAAGTATCTTTTTCTATTTCTTATTTTATTATTTATATTTATATAAAAATTACATTAATTAAGATATTATCTGATTAAAATAATAATGAGTTTGGTGATTTCGTCGCTTTCTCATCGATGACTAAATCAGGAGTATAAGAATCTGTGAGAAGAATGTGTGTGAGGTAATATCCACAATTGTGGTATGGGCTGCGCACCAATGATGTCCATAGCCGTACACTAGGATATACATGTCCTCCAAAGCATGAGGAACTTGTACTATAGCTATATATCAGAGATTTGGTATACAAAAAGGTCTTGGTAAACAACTGATGATTAAAATCTAAAAGTCTCACGTTCTCATCGAGGGCCTAGGTTCCCCTTAATTGTATCTGATTAGTTAAACAAACCCATCTTTAAATTTAGAGCAAACAAAATTTTTATAACGAAAACTTAGCAGAAGGGCCTCAGATCCACACAAAAACAGATATGTGAAAAATAAGGCGAAGGAGAACCACGTTCTTGATAGGTAAAATAGCATTTTTTTTAATTTTCTAATCCAAAAGAGAATTATGATTTTTAATAGATTAACCTCTCTAATATCGGAAAAAAACTATTGTGAAAAAAACTTTGCCAAGTTGGAAGTTTGCCTAGAAATTAAATGATATATATTGGACATGCCAGTGTTAATATGAAGTCTGTCAAATACCATGAAATGTCATTATTAATATTCTATTACAATACCATATTCAATTATCATTCTCATTTCTGTAAATAAAGTCAGTCTCTTTTAATATAGCAAAGACACAACATTAAATGCTAATTTGCTTATCAAGACCTTGGTCCTCTTTTTGATCTCATTACTTTAAATGGCCAACATTTTTGGCCTTATTTTTCACATTAATATTTATTAACGGAATTAAGTTTATTTTTTTGTGCTAGGTTCTATTCCAGGAAAACTTCATTCTAAATTATGATTGTTTTGCTAGACTTAAACTACTTATTAGTAAATAAAAAGAAGAACCACCAAGAACTTTGTTACTCATCTAGTGTTCATCTTAGGCTTAAAAATATTGCTGTTTGTCCTAAAAACAGGAATAAAACGCTTGCACACATATTGTTTTCTATATTTAAAGCTCTGAGTATAACAAAAAATAATAAACTAATTCATTTGAAAATATATTTTTTTTCCAGAAATCCTTGTTCAAAGCATAGACAATTTTTTCTTAATTTCATCTCCGTTCTTCTCAGCATCAGGAAATATTTTTTTTGTTTTCCTCCAGTTTGTTTTATAAATTAGTAAAATAAATAGTGTTTAAATTTTAAAAATGCTTGTTTAAAAATATGAACTATTTTATTTTTAAATTATTGTTTTTTAAATCCATATTTTTAAATATTCTCTATTAATTAATAATATACATTTATTTATGTACGTATATACAGTAGGGCAATTCTCCTTGTATGTGTTGTTAGTACCCCTCTTAAATTATAGATTCGTTTATTTTACCACTATTCTCAGAAAACATTAGATATCCAGCGCCAGTCGCACGTAATTTAATTGTCCTATAAAACTATTGAGAATTGAGAAATGGCTAACCTTGCTCACTATCCGTGGAATTTCCTGCTTCACTCAGCCAGAAAGCGTTCAACATTTTATACAATACATCATTCCAGTTGTTTGAGATCAAAAATAAAAAAAAAGTTTTTGTCAAATGTTTCGAAAACCATATCTTTTGAATCATTTAACTGATTTGGATAAAAATTGCGGTATTCGATTTTTTAAGTCCATCAAAGGAAGATGATTGAAAAAATTTATTTGTCATGGAATTTTGAAGTTACTAAAAACACAGTTTCTTCTTAAATGTTCGTAGGCGATATCTCTCGTACGGATCAGTCTTTTAAAAAAAATGCTCTCGATGTTATTTTTTTAGTTTAAGCGCTTATTAGTTTTTCAAGTTGAGCAGAGAACGCTGCAAATTCAGTTCAAATCGGCAAATATATTTTAAATTTATGAGAAATATACCTGCACATACACTCAAATACGTAAATATATTTACATATCGTCGCCCCGAAGTTATCAAAAAAATCGGACAAGACCGCTTCTCCTTAAAACTCTGGACTTGACGAGTCAAACCTGGCGTGTGTATGCCGGGTCTAAGATTCTGAACTTGTACTCCGTAATTACTGCAAATTCGGATCTTCTACAAGTTTTTTGTATATAATATTAAAAATTTAAACCCAATTTTACGAAGAAAAATTTTTTTGGAGATACGTGATGATAACTTCGGGACATGCGTACATCATCCAAAAATTTTTAGAATATTTTCTCATAATTTCAAAACATCGATATCTAGTGAAAACCCGATGTTCGAAAATTGTGGTGATATCCGTAATTTTCTAATTGATAGCAGAAAGTTAAAAAATAAAAAAAAAACCAAATAAAACTTATTTTTAAGAATGTTGCATCTCACTAGTAAAAGCTTATTTTTCTGCAAGTCGATCTAATGTACATACATAAATAAATTTGCATATACAATTAAATGCGCAACTTTTTAATAACAACAATATTTCAAATGCAAAAATGCTGACACATTTTCCCGCATTGATGACATAATATTGATTTGATGTTCATAATTTGTTGCTCTTATATGTGTGTTTGTGTGTTTATTCGTGAATAAATAAAGTGCACTTTTGTCATCTGATGGGAATTATTTATAGTATAACTCGCGGTCAATTAAAAATGATAGCGAAATGTTATCAAACATTTAGAGGAGGTCAAATATAGTGATTTTAATATCAATATAAGAAATTTATGAATTCATAAATAAATTCAGAATACACCTGGCTGAACGATATGTTTGCAACATTAAATTTCTATGGGCAAATAATTCTGTATATAATTTAAATTTCGTACTGAAATAAAAGAAATTATATCTTTGAAAATTGAGTACAACTTAATCTGTAACCATAATTTGTAAAAATTGTTTATGCTTGCAAAGTTATTTGAAAGGCAATCTGCTATAAAACGTTAATTTCCGAATAATTTAAGAACATTTATAAACAATAATATACATTCTTTCCCATGTCTGTATATCAAGATTTAGCTTTTAATGTTTTCATTTCAATAGCAATAAAAATTGCTTAAATACATCATATATGTATGTATATGAAAGTACATTATCAAATCTTTATTGTTTATTGTCCACATGTTAAATTCGCCTTGAAATTTATATTCCTTATATGTGACGTTTCTTTCATTTTAAGACACCATAACCGAATGCTTATTAATATAAATATTTGTTTTTTTTATGCGGACTGTTCAGGGCCATTAAATGATTTATTTTTAACATACTATATATTTTTATTTTATTTTTATGGTTTTTTTATTAAGCAATGTTATGTGGGATTTTACCTGTTCCTTAACCTTTATCTGCAAAATATGTATGAATACAAAAACGAATATATTTCCCCGATAGTATTCAAGTGTGGATAAATGTTTCAATGCACCCAGTAATAACTTGGCAATGACATTCACTAAAAACAATGATTTACTGTCCCTGTACACTTACGGACTGCATTACTTTGCACTAGTTCTATCACTACTTATTAGAAGGACAAGTTTGAAATGGCACATCAAAATGAAAAGGCATAATATAATATTAACAATTAAAAGCTGATTTGATAAATAAAATCTTATCGTTCTACTTTTTTAATACATATATACAAATAAGATTGTCGAAAATTTTTACTTAAAAGGAAATTTTAAAATTCAAGATTTGGGCGCGATTCAAAACTACTTTTCGATTCTGAATAATTTCGCGATGATGTCCTTATGAATGTATGTAAGTATGTGTGTGCACGAATTCATATCATAACTTAAGAGTTGCAAAACAGGTCGGCATCAAATTTGGCCCACTCTAAAGACATTGAGCTCACTTAGGTGGCAGATTTCAAGAATTTTTTACATCAAAATTTCCAAAAAAATATTTTTAGCACATAAATTTTAAACTACTCAAGCAATAAGGTTCAACAGCTAATCTGATGTTCAGATAAAAAAACAACGTAGATTTTTGTGAATTTGACACATCTCGGTTGATACGTTCGAGAGTTATAGTTGGTGAAAAATATCAGAAATAGTGTTTTCTTTTGCTAACTCAAAAAATTCTTCATTAAATAGATTTTTAATGTTTAAAATAAATCAAATCGGTACAGCGGCTTCGAAAATTTTCGAAAAAAATCTTTTATTTTAGTAACACCACAATTTTTCGCTGCATTAGTTTCTGATATTTATTGGAAAACTTATATATATTTCCAAGCACTTTCGGGTTCAATTAGCATTAAGTTTTTTGGATGGCCTGCAAAGTCAACCAACTCCCATAAATTATCTATTTGACAGTTTGCAGTAAAACTCTTGGCAAAGCAATACATAGCGTGCCAGTAAAATAATTTACAAGGAACTCACTAACTTTTTCAGAAGCACAAGTTCAATACTCAGAGGAGGTTTACATATTTTTGTGTTTTACGCATTCAATGTTTTTTATAAATATTGCACTTTTAAGTTATAATTTGTCATCCGCGGTGGTATGTACTTACCACTAATTACATTGCCTTGTTAAAATAATGAATTAAAATGCCAAAACAGAAGCACTGAAATATATAAGTTATTCCTATGTTCGTTACCATTTTAACATATTATTTTGCTATCAACGTTTTTACTGGGTTCTCTTTCACATTATTATGAATGTAGTATTTGCACGGCTTAAAACTATAGTATATGTTTGCGTACTGTCTCGTTATACTACACAAGTATATATTTATATTCATATTCATATTCGTATTCGTACAGTGAACTCACAATATTGTGAGCTAATTGAAATAGACAGTATTTGTCAGAAATATTTAAAATTTTGTGGGTGTATACACAGAAAAAAACATCAATGTGAAACCAAAATAAGCAATGTTGATTTTATTTCATGTAATTTTTTCCAAAAAAATTAACTTTGTTGAAAGCATATTGATTCAATGTTTAATACTATAAATTTGAACTATCAAATAGCAGATTGAAAATTTTTCCTATGTATTTAAAATAACATTGTGCAATGTTGAATTTAAACAACTCAGCTTCGTAGTAAAATAAAAAATTATTACGTTAAATTAACTTTGGATTTGATAAAATCAACCTTGAGTAGTGTAAAGACATAATTTCTTTATTTTAAATCTACATTGCTAATGAGTATCTTACGAATTTTAATGAAAATTTCAAAAATTACAAATGTATAAGAAATTCTCATTGGGTTTTTAAAAGTTTTCGTAAAAGGTTTGAATTTTTTCAAAAATATGATGATTTGGCGTTAGCACCAAATGTATGTAAATAAAATATATATTAAGAAAGTCATCGTTTTTATTAAATTTTTATGGGTTATTTAAAACCATCATTTTGAATCAAAAAACATTGTGTTATTTTAACATGAGTATCGGTTGAATTACATTAACTTAACATCATAATTACTTACATATTAAATGAATTTCATTCAATATGTAATTTGTGTTGTTTGAAACTGCAGTAATTTGATTCAACAAGATTGGGCATATTACTCCAATATGGGTAAAATTTTTATTCAATTACATTCGCATGTTATATTAACATTCCCTGCTGTTGTTTGCAAGTTATCATAAAGTCATATTGATTTAACAAGAAACGACTATGAAGCAAAATCAATAACAAAAAATGTAAAATTAACCTTGTTTTCACTGGTTTTACATTGTTTATTTTTCTGTGTGTAGACAGGGAATTTGCTATTAAAGGTATGTTTTCAAAAACTAAAAAGTAAATAATTTTCCTGTTATCTTAATACAAAGAAAAAGCGATAAAATGCAGTTTATCTAAATACAATTATCTAAAAGTTTAAAAAATCAGCTGATTACAATTCTGTCTGATAGCAAATCACTTCAATGAATTACTCAATAAAGTATCACGGCTAAAAGAAAAAAGTATATTTAAATTCGAGATGACAGTCAATCCAACACCAATATTAAAATGTGTTCACATTATTTCGTGTTCCCGCTATTACTTGTGCATAATACATGTAGTTATGTGAGTATGTATACACTAGGAGTTGAATTTAAGTTACAGTAGCGATCGGGAGTTTCTTCACGCCACCAAACTCACAAATGTAATGAAAATGTTCTCTTGGGCCTCATGCATAACCTAGATCATTTGGATCGCACTGATATACATCCAGGTATATGAATAAAATAATGTAATTTGTATCGTTAAAATTACGATATAAATCGTTATTTTATTTCTATACAGGATCTTGAAATAATTAAAGTCACTAAAACAATTCATCCAGAAATTTATACGATATAGTTACGCAATTCATGATTTTTCTTAAATTTTATTTTTGTTTAAAAATTATCTTATTTGATAAATTTTAGTAGTTGTAGTCGAAAGTGACTATTATTTTAGCTAAAGTTTGCAACATTTATGTAGTCAGAAAGAATTGGAAACTAGACAATATTCCAAAAGCACAGAGGAAAAATTAAGATAAAATTAGGATAATTTAATTTAAACTTACACAGCAGAACCGAAAGAACGTTGTTTTTCGTGAAATGCTACACTCCCTTCATCAGTGTCCATGTGTGTTTCCATGTATCCGCCACTGTTTAGGTGGCGCGGTTGAATGTGATTTCAAATTTGTATTTATACAAATAATGACTCGAAAAAGGATACGAGAGTTATTGGTATTGTGGAAGGTATTGTTCGCTGTTTTTAGAGTAAACACAACTTTACCACGATCAATATTAAAATTTTACCATCACTAATTTACGTTAAATTAACCCATTGCTATACATTGTTTTTATCTCATGTACCATTTTTGTTTTAAATTTTTTTATTTTACTTAAGACAAATTTTTTTGGTTTGATTAACACTTACGAGTAAGTACGTTTGTTTTATTTTTTTTTTGTTTTTTTTGACAAAGTACGTCAAACATTGCAAGGCTCAAGCCAGTAACTATTTGTTCATTAAATGTGATTATTTTTCGAACTAAATTCGTTGTTAGTAGTTTTAGTCTAAAGTGAATATACGTTTTATTTGAATTTCGTTTTGTCATGTTTGAATCATTATAATAAAATTGCTTTTATAATTTTAGGTTTGTAGTGTTTTTTTAATTTTAAGTTATATTATTGCCGTCTATAAAAAAAATTGCTTCGAAGCTGAATGAACGGATTTGTAATTACTAAAAATTAACTTTGAAAATGGCTTGATTAACACTTAAGTACGTTTGTTTTTTTTTTGAGACCCGGCTAAGTTTTTGATATATATGATGAATTTCAACTAGTTTTACCAGGAAACACTGCAAGGCTCAAGTCAGTAGATATTTGTTTTTGGAACCAAATTGGTTGTTAGTACAAAGTTGTAATTCAACGTGATTGTGATTTTGATTTGAAATTTGTCTTCCATGTTACAAAACGTTATATTAAAATTTAAAGTTGTCTGTTAATGTCAATAACGAGTGTAGATATTTGGGGAAGTTATAAATTGAATTTAAATTATTGCTGGCTGTAAAACACATTGTTCAAAAACTGGATGAATAAACTGATTTAAAAAAATTTTTCCAGAATATCATATCAATAAAATGTATAAATGAAAAATAAATTATATATAAAAAATTATAAAAGACCAGTGCTTTTGTTAATGGTTAATAAACTAAATAAAGAGAAATTATTTTCAACACATTAATAGAAAAAATGAAATCTTAAATTAAAATTATTGCTGTAAAATTGAATTTGAAACACAATAATGTGGCAACTAAGATCAATTTTGTCCGCGCAAAAATTAAAATTAAACCAATTCAAAATAAGAGTTGTTCGAACAAAATGGTTTCTCTCTCTCAAGAAGAAAGGAGATCTCAAACTAAATAAGAAAAAAATTGTCCGGACAAAAATAATATGAGTTAATCCAGCTTTAAACATACAAATAGATAAAAGTGTTTTCTAAGCTAATTTTCTATTTTTTTATTAAATGATAAATAAATTGACGGTCACACATATATAGGTAAACACGTGTGCTCTTGGAATCACAGGAGCAATTCCCATTTCTGGTTTATTGTTTTAAAATAATATAATATAATAAGTATACTGGTGAGGTGAATGCATAAAGTGCCAGGAAATGTTCGGAGATGAATAACGATGATAGAGGAAATATTTGTAAAAGAAATTTGGAAAATAAGTTGGAAAGAAGGAAGAGTTTATACTAAACTTGGATTGAATCAGCTCGAATTAATAGACTGCGGCATAGAAAAGTATTAAATGAATCCTAAAAAAAAATTTAAATATTATATTTGTAATGTTTCCTTTATTTACTTTTGAAAAGTTCAAACAGGACATCTTCCAACAAAGAGAGAAAATACACAACCCAAGAAACATCAAAACCTGAGTCAAATAAAGAACTGCCTCACAGAAACACTAAAGATTGGTTGATAATCACCACGTTTTTTTGATCATGAACTTGTGTGACCTCAGAAATGGAGTTAATCCAACTTCTTGAAAAAATCATTGGCGTATTTTCTGAAGCATTGACGGTAAATGTTCAAGCCATATTTACGAATTAACCCATGACGGTTAGAGAAGGCACGGCAACTTCTGTAGCCGTCGCCATATTTGCGTGGGTGTGAATTCCAAATATTAGCAAAACCCAAGTTGGCTACTTAGCTTCGTAAATTTAAACAGATACAAAGCAAAAATATTCGTCTGTGCAGAGAGTTTTTCTTAAATTCGTTGGTCGAAGAAGCCTTCAATTTCAAACACAGTTCCTAAAAAAATACTCTGAACAATGATACTTAACAAACGAAAGGCAACACCTTTATTAGTTTTTGAATGCCCTTCCACCAATTGAATCGCATTATTGTTGTGCTGATGCGCAAAAAAAAATTATAAAATGAACTTTATTTTACTTTCATTTAAATTACAATAATAATAATATCATTCAAATTTCTGAATAAATTATGTTTCTTTTTTTACAATAATCAAAACAACCATTACTTTTGACGTATCATTGTTTTTTGAATAAAAACAATAAAAAGGCAAAAAAGAAAAAATACAATACTTTAATTGCAGTAAATCTATATTATTAATAGGCTACCAGGTTTTTTTTTAAATCCCTTTCACAGCCGCTATGCTGAACCGATTTTGGAAGGATTTAAATATTTTAAATGGTTTTTTAAATAGATGTGTACAATCTTAATTTTATTTAAATCTACTCGATATTTAGGGAGATATAAGCGTCTAAAGTTGCAGCTTCAACATGGAAAAAAACAAACGAAGTGTGAAAGTTTGTTTGTCCAATTTGCTTATGCATAGAAATGAGACAGAGTTTTAAGTTGTTTATTTAGAACGTTTTTTGTTGTTGTATTTTATCGTAGTCATTTATCTATATGTTTAATTTAAATTTCTAGAATGCGGTTGATTGAGCCGACCGCTGGATATACTAGTGGGAAATAAAATGAAAGACAAGTTCTAAGAAAAACACCTTATTCCCTGCATAAATACAAACTAATCAATAGAGAAACTCCGAAAAATCTATTGTCTCGGCAAACAATTTTTTTTTCATTTTCCTTTTACGCGCATAGAAAACCGAGAAAAATACCAAAAAAATTGCGTTTAAAGAATGGGAAAATGTTTACGCCAAAGAAAGTTGATTGTTTATTGTCTCCCCTGTAAAATTTTAAAATAAGGACTTGTAGCCTCTGCGTGTTAAGCCAGCGATATTTCCAATTCTGTTCAATATAGTGTCGTCGAGTAAAATTATAGAATCCAGGAAAAATAGATTATTGAATACATGTTTGCCTAAAATTATATCTGTGCATATTTATTACTATTTTGTTTACTCTTATAATCTGTGTTTGAGTTTCTAAAGAAAGGTGTTTACTTCAATTAACTCTTTTTCTTATTAATTTCAGTATTGGATTTGAATAATTATAATAAAAAATCATGTTTTGAAAACTCAGTCTAAGTGACCAAATTAGGGCCAGTACCGCTTAAAGAAGAGTGGAGTTTCTCGAACGGAACCACATGATTATACTTGGGGACCAACATTACTTACATATGTTTATAAATACTTATTACAAAAAATATTAAATTTGCCAAGTACAAATAGTGATGAAAGGGCCAGAAAGGTGGGTGATTCAAAGAAGGTTGTTGAGCGAGAGAGCCGAAAAAAGCAAAAAGCAAACACTTTAAGTGAAATTTGGTCTGCGGCAAAAACGCAAATTTAGTTCTAAATCACCATTGTTAAATGCAGGGATGAAAGCCCCATAAATTACAAAAGTACTTCACTTAAAATATATAATACAGTGCAATAACTCATGGCATATATAATAATTAGAATTTGGCTCAAATAAATCTTACATTCGCGAAGTTGTTTAAACAATCCTGGAAATTCAATAATAGAAATAGACTTTAAAAATGAAATTTAAAAGCTCCGTCAAAGATATTGCAAATAATGTTAAGGGTACTCAGTTGTAAATGATTTTAACCTTGTCATAATTGGTAAATGCTATTAAATTTACAAATAGTTTAGTAATTTCCCTAAACTCTTACTGCTGTGTTTTGGAGTTAGAATTTGTCACATCGTTTCACAAATCTATACGCATAACAAAAAAAAAGACCTAATTTACTAGCTAATTTCATAATGATGAAAATAAATATATATCTATTGAGCAACCTAATATTTGCAAGAAAAGCATTAATTAAAAAAAGAAACTCTACATGGACTGAAGTTTATATTTTGTACCATTGTAAAGTAAATGAAAAAAACACTTAAAAGACTTGAACCAAAATGGTTTAGACCAAAATGTTTCTTTTCTCGGAATGTAATTTAATTGAAATGTAATTTTCTGTTTCTTAAAAGTCATATTATTTCGGTAGTTTTTCTTAGTAATTGTTGTTTTCTTTTTGAATTTCAAACAATAAATCTCTATTTTTCGAATAGTCCTATGAACACAAAAATTTGAAGAAAAAAAATCAAAAATATCAAGATTCATCTGTGAAACACGAACGAAGGTAGAACATTGATTACTGGTAAATTATAAAAAAAACTTCAATAAGTTTTTCAAATAAATAAAAACAAATTAGCTAAGTTTCTTAAGTTTGTAGTTTTTTGTTTTAGAAATGTAATTTTATACCATTTTAAAGCAAGAGATCTCTATGGTCCCTCGTAAAGAACAAAATATTGAGTTTCAAATATTTTACACTTCCACACATGTAAAGCTATATGTACATATATACACACTATCATACACACTTTCATCTGTATGTCACTAGAAAATGAAAAATTACGCAAAATGAACATGTTGAAACTTACAAAAACATGTAACTGCAAGTGAATTTATGCACATACATCTATGTATGTATACTAGTGATGTAATAAGAATTCGTATTAATATTCCTGAATATTCGCCAATTTTTAACATTCGGATTTTATAAATTTATGAGACTATTTTGAGAACATCAATGTTCTACTTATTTATTAATAACGTTGGGCCAATTTATAAACAAAAATTATTAATAAAGAATACTACTTCTATTTTGAACTTAAAATCGTAGTTTTATTAGTTATAGCTATCGCTATATCTGTTCAACTTTGCAAAAAATGATGAGCATCATTAATTATTTCGTTTGAAAATTTTTACAACTAGCCAGTGGCGACAATACCACGATTTAGAACAAATTTATGCGTTTTATTACTTTAAAATGAAAACATTGTTTTCTTCTGAACAACAAAAAAAAATAAAAACAAAATGGCAACAAAATAATATTAATTAATGCAAATCTCAACTGCTGCGGAGGAGCTTGTTGAAGGCACACATTCTGCAAAAACCACTTACCTTCATTTCATATTATATTTACATTATTTTCCATTATTTTAATTATTTCTAGGCAACAAACTTAAAATTAAAACCTAATTATTTCGCAGTTGGAAAATATGTTGCCAGAAATATTTTGTGGTTGAAAAAAAATGCTGCCAAAAACATTTCGTATGTTTCCACAAAATGAACAGAGTACTACTTCAGTCATATTATTTTGCAATTATTTCGCATGAATATTTTTATATGGACTTTTGAAAGCAGTTCGCACGAAATAATGAACAGAGTACCATGCTTCACCAGAAAAAAAAGTTATTTTACTTGTGTTATATATATAAAACACAACTAACTGAACCATAAACTAAATTTCAAACTGAACATTCGTATTCGTATACGCGAATAAAGGCCGCAAATATACGTATTAGTAAATATGTATATTCTTTACATCACTACTGCATACCATTGTATCAACGATTGTATGTAAGTCTCAAGTACAAGTTTGTAAATATGTATTTCTTAGTAAAAGTGCAGCTGCATTAGACAAACGTAAATGTACTTTTGCTATAAATATAATGAAAAATGCTTTTACACTTATAAAAGAACCATAAACTTTTTCCAATTCCACTGAAAGGAATACAAAAGTATAGGTCATAAGTGAATAATATTCTACGAAACTTTCGAAAAAAAAACAATATAAAGAAACATACGAATGTTTGCTACAGATTTCATTGGTGCTCCAACTATTTCATACAGTAAATAAAAAAGAAAAATGAAATTAATTTTCGACTACAACTAACAACACATGTGCAACCAGCAAACAACACAATGACAGATGACAGCGAAAAATTAAATGCTGATGCAAAAAATTTAATTAAATGTTCTCATAGGAAGACTACAAACATAATATGTATGTGCATATCATAATGAAAATAACTCTTGAAGTTTCAGATTTTAATTAACAGCAGGTTTTTCTTTTAAATAAATATTAACTTAGTTGTTAGTGAAACAGAAATATTTTCTGTTTTTTTTTCGTATAACTGAAACAAATATTTTCTGTGTGTGACAACAAAACAACTTTAATTTTTAATACAGACAATTTAACAATATATTTTATTATTGTAGATATAATCACATACGTAGATAACTTGAAGACCTGTCTACCGAGAACAGCCCAAGTGTGTTATTGGTTATTATAAAAAAAAAATTTAACAAAGAATACATTTAGTGAAAACCAACCAACAAAATATTAATGAGAAATATTAATATTAAAATGAAAACAAAGTCACCATCCGAATAATAAACTCATCTCTGATAAATAAATTTGGAACGACTAGTCTAAAAATATATTTTTCAAATTTTTTCGAGGTGCATAGGTCTAGTATACATTAATAAAAATATATCGCTCCTTTACTGCAACGTAGAAATATCTTAAAAAAACTCCGTTCTTCAGAAAACGAATTTAAAGTTTTTAATTTACTTACAACTCAAACGAAAAATAAAAAAAATCTTCTCTCCTCAAGAAGTGATTAAACAAGATACTTGTATAAATTTTTTACACAAGATGAAGAAAGAGGAATAATTCTGCAGTCTTAACTCAAAAATCAAATTTTTTGAGATTTGGCTACGCTTCAATAAAGGGGTGATATGTGATACTTAAATTTTAATTTATAAAAAATAAAAATATTCCAAAAGATATTATTTGTTATGTCAGTATTCCTGCATACACTCCTTGAAAACAGTATTGATCCGTTCTGCTAGTCTAATGTTCAAATGTTACTTTCTTTATTAAAAAAATAAAAAATAATCAAACATTTCTTAAATAAAAATAAATTGGTAAAGTCCAATCTAAACTTGAGCCAAAAAATACCATTCAACTTCATTAAAATATTCTTTATATTGTATAAAAAATGTTAAGAGAAATTAATTAATTTAATTTTGTAAGTTTAATTATTATTGTTTTAAATTAGTATTACTAAAAAAGGAGAATAGTTACAAAACCAAAACTGAAGAGTACAATTTTATGGCACCTCTTACTGCGTGTTCGTCGATATCGAAAGCAAAATTACTTTCGAATTATTACATTTGAAATAAAAATAATTTTTAAAATTTTGTGTTTGTTTTAAATGTAATTATCCGAAAGAAAATTTTCTTTCGTGTGAATTACCGAAAAAACCCTGTACAGAATTTATTGAATTACTTAATTTTTTTTACGTACTATTAAACTTTGATTTAACAAGTTTGTGGCACTTAGCATTCATACTTCAAAATAGTTGTAAAAGCAAATTATATTTTTTTTATTTACAATCTGCTTACACTTATGTAGAGGTTTATGTGTAAGTGTGTGTTAGTGATAGGATAAGTACGAGCCTTTGCGCTATAATTTGTCAACTAACAAAAAATATGTATTGCAATTAATCATGCTGTACAACCAACAATAATAATTTTTCGCCCTAATTTTCCTTTTATCTCTCCTCCACACAATTTCTTGCTATTTCTCTAGATACATATAAGTTTGTACTAAAAAATGCATTCATGTTACGGAAAGTGCATGATAATGTATCACTACTAATTTTCTATGTATACAGAATTTTTTTTAAATGCAAATAAAGTTTTTTAAGTGTGTAAATAAATAAATAGTAATTGCAGTAATTTATGACTGTAGAAAAACGCGGACATGCTTTTTTATTATTTTATTAATTATTATTAATTTACTAGGATTTTTTAGAATAAACTATAATTTTGTTTGCATTTGAGTAATTTGTTCAAATAAATAACATTTACTTTGACTTAAATTATATGAAATTATATTAATAGATTTCAAAATTGGCAAGTTTTAAGATAAACTTATTATGTATTTTCACTTTTACCAAATAAAAATTATAAAAATTTTGCAATAAAAATAGTTAAGAGTTAGGGTATTCAACTCTCGCCTTTATATTCACAAATGTTATACATATCGCGTTATTGCAACGTAGTCATATCCCAAAAAATTTTATTATTCAGAAAACGAGTAAAAAATTTTTAATTTGCTCAAACATCAATGGAAAACTAAAAACGTATTCTCCTTTCAAGAGGTGAGTTAAAGAGATATTTGTATGAATTTTTCATAGAACAATACGGTGAATAATTAATTCTACATTTTTAACTCAAAAATCAAATATTATGGCAATATTTGTATCTTCGTATCGAAAATAAAATTATTAATCACTTTGTTAGAATGTAACGATTTTTGGAATTTTCCTGTCCTCCCTGGGGCTATAAGACTGCATAGAAAGTGGTTCGTATTTGGATAAAAAAAACTTATATTGTGTGACTGATTCAAAAATTTTTCTTTCTATGTAGCTATTTTAAAACTCTGTTGGTTGAAGTGGTTCAGGCTTAGAACAGATATTGATCAATAAAAAAATATTTAAGAGCATTTTTTTTATTGAGCCAAAAGTTAAACTTTTGTTATGTAAATGAAAATGTATAAAGATTTTATTTTTCTAGCACAATAATTTTTTCCAGTGGGAATTATACAAACCAATTTAGCGACAAAAAGGGTGCAGCTACTTTATTATTTTATAAAATTCCTTGAAATTGTGCTTATCTAATACGCTTGTATGATAAATTTTAATTAGGGCTAAGCTTAAACCCATAAGTAAAAGAAGTATCCTTAAAATATGAGCTTAAGCCCTTCCGTGTAAACCTTCAATAATAATGCTTTCACTGCCTTTGCATGACCATTAAAAAATAATCACGATGTCCTTTGCTTAAGCACCAGTACCTTTGTTTTTTTGTCCTTTTCTGCATATTTATGTTTATAAATGTATTGTTTTGTGAAATCTTTATACAAAAACTGAGTTACAAAAGTTCAAACTATATTTTTCACAGTTTTTTTTGTCTCATTTTAATTTTTAAATCCTTGTTCACTTTGACTATGTAAGTAAATGCAGTATGCATGTATATATTTTTTTGTCAATGGCAATGTTTTTGCTGTTCTTACAACAATAAAGCCTATTAATCATGTAAGTTCATAGCTCGAGAGCATGCAATATAAATGTAAATTTTATGACTGTAAACATGGCATATCCTGTAAGTATTTAAAATTTGCTCCGATGTTGTTTATGAAATAAAAAAATTTACATAAGTTTGCATGTATATATGTATACTCATGCATAACAAAAAAATTGCAATGATTAAATAAATATTTCAGCACATAAATTGTTAACTTTTATTAATGAAAACAGCTTGTTACTTAAGTTCCTAGAAATATGATATTTTCAGTTCTTAAGAGCTTTTTCATGATGGCTGAATAGTGAATAAATTTTTGATTTAATAATACAAAATCCAAAATACTAAAGTCATTGACTGCGTAAGAGCAGGCGGAGTCAAATTAAAAATGCCACCCTCTTTCTGTAAAAATATTAGTCAATAGCTTGATCTGAATAAGTTTAACACGTGCCTTTTTCAAAATATCCTTTTTAAGTAAACGTTTAATAAGTTTTCTTAAAATACATAAATGATATAAAAATACTCCATTTGAGCTACTGCTACTGTTTTTACATTTGATTTGAGATGCCTGTTTTTTTTTTTTTATCTTGGACCAGCACTCAGGGGATGACCCCTACACATGCAATGCATTGTGCTGGAACTAGTGGAAAGGGATAGTGATAGATATGAAAGGTGTAGCTTCATTCGTTCTTTACAACTCTGCTTTTTTTTCTGCAAGTTTATTCGTAGAGCAGTGTTGCAGCGCCTCTGGTGGCGAGGAGGACATTACGAGGTTTGAAGCTGTGTTTAGTTTAGTAGCCACTTCTTTTATTAATTTTATTTTATTTCGCCGTTGATTGTGCTACTCAGTACCAACGAAGGAGGGCGCTCTGATGTTACATTGGGATTAGTATCAGCTGAAGTTGGTACTGTTCAGTGACCAGTGACCAGTGTGACTATGCTTTCGCCACTGAAACCTTCCGCCAACAACTGACACAAAGGCACACTAATGCACATCAGAGAAATGCGTGGTGTTTTTATTTCATGACTCTGTCTGACACTGGGTTTGAACCCAGGTCCTTCGGTTTGTAGTCAACGTGCTTACTACCTGAGCCAACGCCACCCTAAATTAAAAGCATTATTGATCTTAAAGTGAGGTCAGTGAATTGACGTTATTTCCACATTGAAACGGAATTAATGTGATTTTAAAATAAAATAACTTTCAAACAATCCGTTCAATTTTAAATTTTATATGGTTTCCATTTTGAAATCAAGGGCTTGATCTACCTTTATGAGACGCTCTAGATGCTCATGAAACCCCATGCAAAATTGCACCAAAAAGCACCAACAGCAAAAAAAGAATCCTTCGAAAAGAGGGACACTTTATTTATTGGCCCGTAATTGGCACAATCTGTATGCTTCCTTACTTATGATATTGACAAAACCATTGACCATTTCTATAGCAACAGAAAATTATAGATGATTAATATAGCATATAATATATGAGACTACTGTCTGAGCTTATGGAATCCACCCTAGATGTCCTATCAAAATGGTGCTGGATATTAATCTTGCAAAAACGGAACGCGTACTTTTCACAAGGATATATGAAATTCCCAAATTTGTTACCCCAAAGCTAAATGGGGTTCCACTGAAACTATCGGATAATACCAAATATCTTGGGCTAATACTGGATAGAAAATTGAACTGAAATATGAACACTACTTTCAGGACCACTAAGGTGGCAACTGTATTATGTTGCTGTAAAAAGGCCATTGGCCTAAACTGGGGAATCAACCCGAAGAATGTATAATGGCTGTACGAATGTGTAATTGAACCTGTTCTATTCTGCGGTGCAGCAGTTTGGTGGCCGGTGCTTAAGCGGAAGAGTCATCAAACTAAGTGTGAACGTTTAATGGGAATGATAACAATAACAGTAACAGGTGCTATTAGAACAACGCCCTCTAACGCATTGGCTACGATCTATAACTGGCTACCATATCATGGCAAAAAAAGTTGACTGCGAACACGGCTGTAAGACTAAAGGTCACTAGAGTATGGATTGATTACAATATCGGTCATGGTAATATCCTGTATGACATAAATTGGCACATGGACGTTGATTATGTCATACCTGAGCCAATATGGAGAGCCTGGCTTCTCTGTAGGCATTTCGGATAATGGGGTTCACACTGACGACCTACAAACTCCCACGAATTTGCATCAAATACTCACAGACAAATATTCATTCAGGCTGAGATAATCGCCATCTACACAGATGCAAGATACATTCGGTATAGTGAAATATTTGGCAGGGATGTTTAGATCATTACCGATAGTAAGGCGGCCATAAGATCCCTGAAGAATGTTTGCATCACATCAAAAATAGTCCAAGAATGCCGGATATGTCTAGAGGAGATAGCGCAACATTCAATGGTAACCCTCAAGTGGGTACCCGGACGCAGGGACATACACAGAAACTGTATTGCGGACTCGTTGACGCATGCAGGCTCCACTTTAAATCGAAACGATTTAACATGTCTCTCTCCCAATGAGCCAACAACTTATTGCAAGCAGGTTTCACCTTATTACCAATAAGAGATGGTTATATGAAGCTACCTATAGGGAAACCAGTAAAACTTTTCCCATAATAGATGAAAAAAGGACTAGCGGGCCCTACAGCAGTCTAGACATCATCTCAGAAACCTTATCGCGGTTTTAACTGGGCACTGGCCTATGGGAGGCACGCACAAAGGTTAGGGCTCAATTACAATGTAGAAGCTGGCGGCGACGAAGAAGAAGAAGAGTCGACGGACCATCTTCGTTGTCACTGTTCGGCTTTCGAAGATCTAAGAATTAAATTAGTCGGTCAAAGAACCCTTAGGGCCAAAACTTGTCTATCTAGTACTCATTTAAACAAGATCCACTCCTTTATTGACTCAACCGGGTGGCTGCGTGAGAATATCAGAAGCCAGATTATATAGGACCTTTGGCAGAGGGCAACATGGTTACACAACGGGAACTAATTATAGACCCACGTGATCTGTGCTTGATCACGGCTGCCAATGGAACTTAACCTGACCGATATGACGCATAATATTTGGTTAAATAAATTTTTTAAATTTTAGTAATTTGACCGTCTGGTTTGATGATATTGGATTCGATCCTCATAAATGCATAGCAAAATTTTAGTTTTGTGACAGTAATAGCTTGAGAGATATACCAAAACAAATATTTAATTGAATTTGGGCTTTCCACGTTTTTTTCTTTAATCTTGACTTTTTAGATAATACAATTCTGATTATTTGAAATTACTGCTGATGCAATCTTTCAAAACAATCACTGATGAGACATTTAGAAATGTATAACCTATTGTTTCTTTCAGATCATCAGTAATTCGGAGTAAACATTAGTGGCATTAGTTTTCAAGATATTTCAAAAAATACTTGTTTTTTAAGAGAGGTGCTAAGCCCACTTTTTTAATACTGAATTTTTTTCCAAAAATAATGTAGATTACAGAGTTAATTTTACAAGCTATCTCTTTCCGAGATATCTCAAAATAAACGTGTCCAATATGAACTTATTTTTAAGTTTATTCCAGCATTGGTGATGATGTTCAGCAATTCTCCAGCTAGGGAGAGTGGTAGTAGTATTAATTCTATTTAGTTTTCTTAGGCGTGGTAGATGCGTGGGGCAAAGTTTACGGCACTTGAGTTTATTTTACGCTGCATATTGCAAAAAATTATAAAACTAGCTATTTGTTTATTTCTTTTTTTTTTTTTTGTAACACAGTGTAAATAATATATTCCAACCATTTATTTAGTTATATTAAATATTAGCGGACTTATACATTTTTCAATCGTAATATAGAAGATCAAATAATTCCTTTTTCTAACATTAACCTTATCAAATCTTTTTATATGTATATCCAGATGTGTTTTTCTAAATTTATATAATAATCTTTCATAAATATTTTGCAACGTATGTGGTGACAGAGGTATGTTCATAAATTGAACATACTATTTAGTAATGGACGATTAAATCCATAATGCCATACAGAAAGATAAATACAAACACGCATGTGAGTTTTTGTGTAATGTTACATACAAACATTGATGTCCTTTGGTCATCTGTACATATAGATACGCATTATGAGCAGCCAAACTTTTGCTATAAAACAGATAAATAGCTAACAAAAGGTTCAAAGTAAATATTTATATTTATGAAGGGAGAAAGCGTCCGAAGACAATAAATATGAATTATAAATGATGATCCTAAGAGATGCCAAATAGAACAAAATTTCACAAGTTCCGGAGTTCAAGGCATTACAATTTAAAATTTTAAAATTCCGAAACCTTTTAATCACTTTAAAATCGTTATTAATAAATACTTTTAAATAAAAATAACTATTTTAGTTTTGATTTTGTACATGACGAGTATTTGAAAAATTTTGTTTTGCGATTTGGACACATTTTTGGGTTTTGTCCACTTTGAATGAAACCTAAAGAATATGCATTATACCTACTGCTCGTGCCGTTGTTTATTTTGTATTTCAAATTTTTACAAAAACATATTTATTATTGCATTTACTATTTTTAAATATATACGAATGTTTTCTTTTTTGTGTAAATTGCATAAAAACTCGCAAAAGCAGTAAAATAATCGAACAAAGTTTGTATTAGTTCATTCATTACTTGCCCAAAATACCTTGTATTAGAAAATGTCAATCTTCGTTATTTTACCCTTAATCAATATGAAATAATAAACAATAATTTAAAAAACGTATTAATTACTTTTTAAGTTATTTAAAATATATAATTTTTTATTGTTTTAAGAACAATTTAGCCATAATAACTACTTTAATGCTTAGATGAGCAATAGTTTTTATTTAATATTACTGTTAAATTTTTTTATAAACAAGATACATTCTTTAAGATTTATAGTTAGGAAGAGCCAAAATTTTCTTTTAACGTAAAATTTATAAAAAATTGTAAAATAAAAGAAAACAAAAACATGTACAAGAGAAATGCATGAATGCAAATTTATTCTATTTTATATTTTAGAAAAAGTTTTAAAATGTGTAAACGAAAAACAGGAAAACTATTCAGATATTTCTTACACTGGATTACTTTGTAGTTATTTTTAAGGAACAACATAAAGTATATTTTACCACACAAGCATATATTGTTCAATAAGAGACAAGAAGAAAAAAGGAGCCAAACATCGAATTGAAAGCAAAAAACCAAAAAATAAGCAGCAGAAAATACTCAAGATCACAAAAATATGTGTGCATTAGAAATTTATGTTATAGCATTTTCAGTATAAATTAGACTTTTTTCACTTTAAACGAAACCTTTTTCACATTAAATGAAACTTTATTCAAATTAAGTAAAGCAAAAAAAAAAAACCATTAAACATAATCCATAGTAAATAAAATCGTAGCAAAAAGTATTCTAAATATTCATATACTCTCATATTTAGTGAAGGACTTGTCCACTCGCTGCTCCACTCGTTCGCCAATCATTTTGACTAATTTGTGCGATACTTGCCTCAATTATAGTAACTTTGCTACGCTCAGTGATTATATCACTTAATAATGATCGGGCATGGAATTTTAACATAGAAAATGCCTTCTCTAACGCGTTCTCTAACGCGTTAAGGTGGTAAAAATTTCGATGTATATATATAATAAATTCGAATAACCGTTATCAGCAACCAACAACAATAGTTAACAGCGAATTCACAGTAATGGCTCAAAAAATAATGCAAGGCAAAATAATTCATACAAAATTAAAAAAAAGGTTATATTTAATTTGAAAAATGTTTTACTTAATTTGAATAAAGTTTCACTTAATTTGAAAAAGATTTCGTTTAATTTCAAAAAGTTTTCGTTTAATTTGAAAAAGGTTTTAGTTAAACTGAAAATGCTATATATGGATTATTTAAAAAAGTTTTAGTGGCACATTTAACGACAGTTTTCTGTTCAGAAATTAGTTAATATAACTTCATTATTTAAAAGTCGCTGATAATGTACTACAAATAGTTTTTCGTATTTACTACGAAGCTCACTTCCGTCCTACTTTTCTTCCATATGTGAAGGCCTGTGTCTATATATTATGACAGTTTGCTTATGAAATATCTCGTTAGCCAGCTAAAAACTAATCGTTAGTAAAATCATCGATGAACTGGCGCAATTGAAAAAGTGCTTGTCCTAGAACGTATGTAATGCAAAGAACTGGATGGTATCTGTACTAAATGTTACTGACAAACGACATTTTCAATATATTGAATTCAGTATTTGTACTGTGTATGCAATGAAAATGGTGTCTCTGAAACCACTGTCGTAACTTTTTGCTGGGTAATGGATGGTAATCATTACTCTGTTTGCATGTCTAAAAGTACAGTCACATTGGGGAAACATTTCATTCAAATATGTTTGATTATGTTTAACAATTTATTTTGTGGTCACACTACGCACATTTTTTTCTCACTGTTCATTTTTCAGACACCGTTATGTGCAAATATGAGAAAATATTTATTCCCTGTGGTCACACTCAACTTAATTTTTTCCGATAGAAAACATTTAATCAAATATTTGACAAAACATTCGACGAGGAAGTACAAGCACTATTTAAATTCTCCACACTTCTCTCAAATTTATACTCTTTGGATATGACAAAAAAATATTTCAAACAAATTTTTTATTATTTATATCACCGCAATTAATTGATTTTAATTCATGTAGTCGTGAAAAAAATCAAAGTCAAGTTTTTGAAATGAGAGCGAAAAATGGCTAAGTTTTGTTTTTTCAAAATCAATATATTTATTTTTCATTATTTCAAAAGATTAGACATAAAAAAGAATGCAGTAGAGATTTTAAGTAGATTATAGCATGCAGGCTATATGCAGCATTGTACGAATATGGAAATTTTTTTAACGAAATTCTAAATTAATCGCTTAAGAAAAGATAACGCCCATCGAGTTTTTAATTTGTTTATAAAATATATTATATATATTTAATATAATTAACTGACTTCAAAAATGTGGCCAGGAGAGCAAATTTACTAAAAATAGTCAAATTTTCAGAAGCATTTATTTTATTAATATTTTTATTTTTATTGTACTAAATTGAAATTTTTTATCTCTATTTCTTTTTTTTTTTTTTTTTTTTTTTTTTTATAAAGAGAAGTAACACTCAGGCAATTAGTATGCCTACCAACCCGTAGGTGTGTTACCTTCCTTGGGGAAGGGATAGTGAGAGAGGACAGATGGTGAAAGTGAGAAAGCTTAGTTTTTACAACTCTGATATTGCGCGCTGTGTTAGTTTTTAGATCAGTGTTGCAGCGCCTCTGATGTCAAGTAGGCGCATTAAATGTGTTTTAAGCTGTTGTAGCCATTTTTATTAATTATTTTACTTCGCCGGCGATTTTGCTACAATACCGACGAAGGAGGGCGCTGTGATGTCCGCTAGCATACACCAGTATCAATTGCTGCCAGTACTGTTTAGAGACCAGTGTGCTATGCCTTCATCACTTAAACACTCCGACAACAACAAATACAATGTCATACTAATGCACATCTGAAAAATGCTGGAGTTTATGACTTGTCTGAAGCTGGGCTCGAACCCACGTTCTTAGACATTATTTGCTTTGTAGTCAACGCGCTAACTACTTCAGCCAACAGCACCCTCATTTTTCATTGAAAAATATAGTAATCCTTTTATGTTTAAAAAATTTCAACGATATAAATTGAGGAAATTGAGCAATATTGTATTGTGATTATGGCGGAAATAAATATAACGTGATTCTATTTACCGTTTATTGATTTTGTTTTAAAACGCTGTTGTTTCATATTGTTTGTTCTTACAAAAACTTTGCAAGAACTATTAACTAACTGACACTTTGTTCACATTGGAGACATATTTCTTTGAAAGCAAATAATTTGGTCTGTAAAAATCAGTTTTTTTTCTATTTGCCCCTCAAAAATATATTATGGTCACACTGCAGCAAAGAAATATTTCTCGTTTTTCGCCAAATGTTTCCCCAATCTGACCGCACCTTAACCCCTTTACGCATATGGGACACCAGTTTCCAAAAATTCAGTGATGTTACTCAAATTGAAGTTTGTTTCAAACAAGAAACAAAACTTGTTATTATTTTTAATTTTGATAATTTGGAAATCTTCTTTTATTTGATTTGTAATAAATTTTGTGAAAATGCAAAATATAGATTGTAATTTTAGTATTTTTTGTTTTTTAAAGTGAATTTAATTTAAAGCAAATACAATTTAAGATTAATTAAATTTTGATGGCGCATAGCCAATTCAACGTTTCACTTTTCCTCAAAAATTGTAATCTAATATTCATTCATATTTACCTGCTGTCAAAATTTCGCATTGGTTTTTATACGTTTTGCTCATGAAACGCATGATTTAAAATCTTTTTTTCATATACCTCTGATGTAAAGTCAAAAAGAATTTTTTCTTCTGTGAAAACTTTCTAAATTTCGAATTAAAACGATTGTGTTAAACAAGTGCAATATATCCCAAGATATTTTTTTAATAATTTACACCTCTTTTAATACTTATATCTTAAAACCTTCTTATATACTACCTGATTACGTAATGAAATTCATACAAACAGTTTTCTGCGCGAAAGGGTTAAGAGTAACTTTTTATAATGAAATACTCTATTGAGTTTTTCTCAAGCAATCGAAACTCAAATATATAATATCAAGGTTTCTATTCAAAAAGTGCAATTTCCAAGTACACAACTTTTTTAGGAGTGCAAAAATTCATTTCGTTTTCTCTGTATTCTAGCTTTAGATCTTTTTAATGATTTTAATGATTTAATGATTAGTGTCTTTGCAAACCATATTATTTTTATATTAGTTACAAATTGTGTAAAGTTTCTTTAAAAAATATGAACTGTTTTACTAACATTTAAAAGTGCTTTCGGATCTTTAAAATGTTCCAGTACTCTTGCGTTTGCTTTACTCCTGAAACACTTAAGCCACTTTTTCATCGCGACATGTGTCATTTTTCATTTTTATTGAAATCGGAGCAACCACTTTCCTTGATCAGCAACATAGAGGGCTGAAAAATATTAATTAAATTGTTGAAGTCAATTATAGTAAGTTCTATTAAGGATCAACTATATTCTCGTTGTGTAATTATAGAAACAATGGAAAGCTTTTAAAAGTTATAAAGGTCTCAAAAATGTATTAGGAATTGTTTTTATTGTGTCTTGGTAGTAAATATGCCCGAAGTTCATTCTAAATTGATTATATGTTCAAACTTTATTGATTACGTTGTATGTAGTTTGGTTGAGTTTAACTTAATATCTTTTAAAATAAAAAAAATGCTTCTGATCCTTATATCGTAATCCTACACTTGATCTATGGATGTTAATGAACTGGTTTATAAATACTCAAGAACATTCTTTTTGATTATAAGATCAGTGACATCATCCAAGGAAATGTTGGAAGTTTCTCAGTGGTACATTATTAATAATATAATTAGCGGTAAGAATTTTAAATGAAAACTTTTTATTAAGTATTCAAAATAATGAATTAGAAAATTATAACTTTAATAGTGGACTCGTGTATTATTTATTTTATCAGAGCAAGTCTGCAATGATACGGCGGCAAGACATAAGAATTCCAACCAAGACCATTGATCTTAGAAGGTGATAGGAACTGAGTACGCAATGAATCAAAACAGATATGAATTAAGTTCACAAAACATGAAGACCAACAGCAACGATTATTGATTGCTTAGTTAGCTTTTAGTTTTATTTTTAAGGGCACAAACTACGGGAGGTAATTCCTACCACTTGGAACTAAGACAATCCCGAAACGGGAATAAACTTAGTCCCAAAAGTTTTATATGGAGGACAAGAACAATGTTTTTTGGCAAGATAGTTTTTTTTAAACAAAATTCCTAATTTTCTAAAATTTTTTATGAATTAAATAAAGTACTTTTTGACTCTGTATTGTATGAGAAAATTCACCATTTTCCTTCATTTTATTCTGCAACATTTAATTCAATGTCATAAACTACAAATAAATTTTGAAGCGCATAAATGCTCAATTTCCTGTAAGTGTTAGAAATTCGATTTGTGTGTGAGTGTGGTTTAAACTTTTAGTGGTTTTCATGGCTTTAGTTATCCTTTAGCTTAGTGCTGTTTTTGTTTCTCACACAAATTAAAACATATGTATATACATTCATATAACGTGGAGTATGTCGTCATCAACCACAAATAGGTTGAAGAAATAAATACACAAGTGCCATCATGCAAACCTAAAGATGTGTTTTTAGTAAGGAAACGAACTTGAGAATCTTTAAGTTGTTTTCAAAGCAATAAATATAAAAAGATCTAAAATTTTTTTTAACATTTGAAATATTTATTCAAAATATTTATTTGCTAAAGTTACTGAGCACAAGCAAAAAGAAATTGTTGAGTATTATTTGTTTTTTTTTCAACATAGAAAAAATAATCTTACTTGGTTTTAGATCTTTCGAAAATACATAAAATGAACACACCTATGAGACCCATAATTAACTACAAATCTGCTCCAAGTTACAAATTATCGAAATATCTAAAAACAATACTGAAAGATACCTTAAGCCTAAAAAACAAACACACAATAGTCAACACCACGGAATTAGTTACAAAGCTAGATAATGTAGAAATAACGAAAAATAGTAAACTAGTCTCATTTGACGTAAAAGATTTATATCCATCAATTCCAACAACGGAGACAATAAACATTGTACATAAAACACTACTCAACAAAACAGAAAACGTAGAATTTTCCAATCAACTCGTAAACACACTGAAAGCCACACTAGAACAGAATTACTTTAAATTTAACAATAGCATATACAGACAAACTAACGGACTAGGAATGGGAAATCCAACATCAGCAATCCTCATGGAGGTGTTTATGCAAAATCTAGAAGAGAAATACGTAGATGATCTAAAAACCAATTTCGGGGTAACATTCTATGCAAGATATGTCGACGATATTATATGTATACTGGAAGGAAATAGAGAATAACAAGTTCTGGAGCTCCTGAATAAGCAACATAAAAGTATTAAATTCACAATGGAAGTAGAAGAAGACGACAAAATAAATTACCTAGACCTAACAATTAAAGCAAATAAGAGTTTAAATAGAGTTGAATACGAAATATACAGAAAACCAACGGCCACAGACACAATAATACATAATTCATCGAACCATCCTCAACAACACAAGAACGCGGCAATTAGACAATTAGTAACAAGACTTGAACGAATACCACTAACACGTGAGGCCTATAAGAAAGAGATAAAAACAATATATGACATAGCAGAAAACAATGGATACAAAAAAGAACTAGTAGACAAAATCCGAAATGATATCAAAACAAGTAAAGAACGGAACAGAGAACAGGAGCAAGAAAATGGAACTTGGGCTACTTTAACGTATATGGGCAAATCAACATACAAACTAGCAAAATTTTTTAGAAAACACAATATTAACACAGCATTCCGAACAAAAAACAATTTGGGTAGAATACTACGAAATAGCACAAACGAAACGGACCCCCTAGATAGGCAAGGAGTTTACAAATTGACTTGCTCATGCAAACATAGCTACATTGGACAAACAGGACGGAAAATAAAAACAAGATTTCGGGAGCACATAAGAGACTACAACAAGAAACTGAAACAACCAGGAGCAACGCCAGAATCAAATTTCGCGAACCACATATTCAACAACAAATGTACACCAAGACACATCAGACAAACAGTTGAATTACTGCATTTACAGCACAAAGGACGGCGACTGAACGTATTAGAAAACATGGAAATATACAAACAAAAAACGTTTGACGGAAGAATTATAAACGAACAAATAAACACTGCGTCAGACATAATATTTGAACCGCTAAAACATTTTTACACAAAAGAAAACAATAACCCAAGAAAACCAGACAACACAACAAACGAACAAAACAAAAAAGAAACCCAGAAACGTACAATCACAGACTACTACCTACACAAAGATAAAACACCTAGCAAATGATCACTCAAATAATAAACTGTAACGGTAAACACAAGAGACTAACAAGAGAAAAATTAAACGAACAAGAAGCAGGTAGATATAGAGCACACAGGAATATATACGAACGAGAGAGAGCCACACACGAATATATACGAACGAGAGAGATGCAGACACGAACAAGAGAGAAAGAGAGGAAAAGAGGTTAGGTACACAAGGAAACTATACAAAAGACAAGGGACAACACAAAAAAAAAAACGATTAGTTACTGAGAGAACACTGAAGATGGCACATAGCCGAAACCGGTCTGTTTATCAACCAAATTTGACGTGGGATGACGGAAATTCATTCCAAATCTTTTAGATTCTTATAAAAATATATTAAATGTTGACGGGAACCGTATTAGATTGATGCGCATGGAAAACCATTAAGAATTACGCTACCGATCAAAACTATTTCTGATAGCCGTCTAAGTAAGTAAGTATATTAGACAAATTCCTGCCACGGCTCAGTTTACAACACCATATTTTTAATGAAATTTGCTATCATCAGTTCGCACGAATCCCTACTTTAAGTTCAGAAATCATTTGTGGGCCCTCTTGTACATTACCGAATTCACACGGTCAGGAAACTTTACACGCAAAAGAGTGCTATTGTTATCACTTGTGTGATACGTAGTAGAGTTTCTTTAAAAATAAACCTCGTCCCCATCAATACATTCCAATTTTCTATTCAAATGGTAAAGATCAAGTAGAAATAGGCCATATTCTCTGTTATTCTTGGGCGACCAGTGTCACAATCGCTGGTCGAGAAGGTGCTTCACTATGACGCTAAAATCTTCAATTTGGCGAACTCTTGCTGACTGAAGTTTTTTAATTTCTTAGAATTCTTAAAATTTTAATGCGTTTTGAAATCGTATATAATTTAAATTTTTTACTGGCGAAGGCTTTATTTGTCATCTGCCAATTGGTCACAGATCAAGTCATGACAACTGTTAAAATTGCGGGCTATTAAAAATTAAACATCTGTTGGGAACTCACTGTGCAAACCTCAAAACTATTTGAGGGGCTTAACTCTATATGAAAGCTATGACTCATGATTTCATTCAATCGAATTAACTGCCTGACCCACAATATCGTTTGACATCGTGGGCCAGGCAGCTAGTTAGTAAAAGAAAAGTTTTTTATCTTTAGATCTTCAACTTAAAATGGTAATTTGCTAATTTTTTGCGCATAAAAATATGGCTCCATAGTTTTCTGTTTTATTTATACTTGAGGTTCCTTCATATTGACCAAGTTTAATTTTCAATTTCAATTCAAGCAACATTTTCATTCAAGATAAGTTTACAAATTAAAAGCGAAACTGGACGTCATGCATTTTATCAGAAATATTTGTGTAAGTTTGCACAATAGTAAGCATATGGATCGCATTTGCAAAACAATACTGTATTAACTCGAAATTTTAAAGTTTTCATTTTAAAGAAAAATTTTGTTTTTGCACTAAAAATGCAAGAATAATAATTTTTGAGCTAAATGTTAGAGTACTCAGAAAAGGACAAAATAAAGCAATTTTTTACAGCTTTAAATAACTTTATTACATCTCGATTTTTTGCAATAAGAGAAAAAATATAATTTTCGAGTTGATACTCTATCGTTGTATGAGATATTTATATTTCTAAATATATATAAATAGAAATGTACAACATGTATGTTAAAAAATGTACAGCGAAAAGTGACAACATGATACTATTGTCTGTTCCAAATTTCCTGCCCATGAAATGTCATGAAAAGCAAAAGTCAATAAAAAGTTTGTTTTGTTTAAATTTATTTTTTATAAAAATTTTCCAGAGTAAGATATATAAAAAAAAAAATTATAAGTAAACTTTTAAGTTTTACATAAATTTTTATAGGAGTTTACTTTCTACAAATCAAGTTGTGCATTTTTTGTTGAATAAATAAATTGTAAAAACACAGTAGTTGGCTGGTTGACTAACCGAATCGGTTAAATATTTATTAGACTTTTTGACGACAATTTTTTATTTATTTTTGTCGTTGGCTGTTGGTTAAAGTTTTGCTTTTTATATTGCAGTTGTAAGCCAGTGATGTGCAAACAAAACTAGTTCAAATATAGTATGTTGTACGAGGTATGATTTTGCAAGCATAAAGGAGAATTCACTAATGTTTAGTAATGTAAATATAAGTATTTGAAAATTTAAAATATTGGCCAACAAAAATCTTCTGAACGACAATAATATAATAATGGAACATCAAGTTTTATTTTATTTTATTTTATTTTCATTTTATCTATTTCATACAAGAACTATGACAAACATTTTACTTCCTAAAGCTGCTACAACAGTGGAACTTCATAAGTTTGTGTAAGATCCTAAATTAAAAGAAATTAGTAAAATTCCAAGTTTGTTTATGATTATTTCAAAAATATTTGTGATCGCATTCTCTCCCTTCCAAGGCATTTTTGAAATGTGCTCAATCATGTTTTTAAACAAGTCAACTAAGGCCATTCATGGCTAGACACTAATAACTTTTCAAGATGTTCGTTTGTTTATTGTTTAAAACCAGAAGTCTTGAAAAATCTGGGTAATTATTTGACTAAAATAATTATTTTAGAACTTAATTTATATTTTTGGGGATTTAAAAAAATTTACATACACCTGAATCTATAACTAATTACTGATTAACCCAAATATTTATAGCTTTTTTAACATCGTCGTCCTTTCGACATCTTTAAGCTTGTTAAAAAGTTAACTGACATACAAACTGGGTTTTTAAAAAAATTATTCATATTTTTATAAGATTTTTAAAAATATTTCAGTATTTAGTAAACTTATGATTCGAGATATGCTTCGATATCTAAGTTAAAAATAAAGTTTTAAGAAGTAATGTTATATTTATTATTTTATTAATAACTAGTTATAATGACCCCTATTCTGAGTTTCGATTCAAATCGAAATTTTCTCCGTTTTGCAAATTGGGTATTTTGAGTTCCGTTCTCCGTATCACTTCGATTTCTTTTTCGATTGTATGTATTCTGCATTGCGATCGTAGCTATGTTTTTAAAAGTGTATTGTTTACTAACGGAAAGTTTTTTGATTTTGTAGTTAAAAAAAGTGTAAAATTTCTTTTGGTTTTTTAAAAAAAATAGCTATTCAAAGTTTTCCTAAGATAAAAATGTTCACTCGTCAGTAATGATACTGTAATTTCTAATAAGATCTCTATTTAAAAAATTCATTATATTGCAAACTTTCGATAAAAAGGGCAAAGAATTTTGCACTTTTTTTAGAAAAGGAAACGGCACAAGATGCTTTAAAATTATTTTGTACAAAATTATTTATCTTATTGTCCAATTTGAAAGCTTTATTTATTTTATTGCATTTTGAAAAACACAACACCTGAGCTGTCAAATTTAATGGCAATGAAGAATGATATTCCGTGTGGATATCAGAAGCATTCTAAGGAAGAAGTGCAGGCATTCTGGTATGAAGTTCATATGATATATAGAAAATGAAAATATCAGATCCGTCGCTGCAGGATTCTTCATACTGGAATAGTTTGACCACAAATACCGTTTACTAATATTCTGTTTTTTTCTTAATTTCTGTTCTTAACTGGTGTGTTTATTTAATTCTAGTTATCACAATAATTATTTTTAATATATTTATCACTATGTTTTTCAGTAAGTTTAAGTTTTTCCAGTTTAACAATTACAATATTTACAAAATTGCTTATTTTTTCTATTTCTTTTTCATAAGTTTCATAGCAAAGCAGCTGGCTGAAACATAATCTTCTCTTCTTTTGTTTTCTTTCGATTAAGGCTTTTACTGGAATACTACATTTCGATTCGAACGTAACTGAATGCGGGAACGGGTTGATATTGTTTTCATTATGTGTATTTTGTTACTATGTGCTTCATTCAGAAGAAAAGCAGCTATTGTCATTAGAGACTAAGTAGGAATCTTGCTATTTTCTTATTGAAGTAAATATTTAAAAATTAAAATCAGGATTACAAAATATATTCAAGTTTATGAAGATAAAATAAAATTGCTTTTTAAGAATTACTTAATATATATATTTGCAATAGAAACGCTCCTAGAATACTAACCTGAGGAACCTTATTTTTTACTTGTAGCAAGCTGCTCTTCAGGTCTCCAATCTCACAGAACTTAAGTTTTTTTTTAGATAGCTATTAAAAAGATAGATTGTTTCAATAGCAACCCCAATATTTTTAAAGTTTTTTAGTAAGATATCATATTAACAACATTAATCAAAAGCTTTAAAAAAATATGTTCTATAACATGAACTAATGGTTATTCTTAGCAGTGATACCAGTTTAGAATTTTCGAGGCAAGATTTAGCCTTTTCTCTTGTCATTTAGCCTCGAAATTTACGTTTTAGCTTCATGGATTTTTTTGCCTTTTTTATTTTAATTTTATCCTCTAAAAGGATAAATTTTTGTTTTTTACTAAAATAATAAAATCACCTTGAAACGTAAAAAATAATCCAATATTCAAATGAAAGGCAAAGTTACATTGATTTAAATCCAATGGCGAAAGCGTTTAAGTTACTTATTAATGGATAAATGTTGAGTCAATAGTTGAGTTCTGGGTAGAAGTGTGACAATTTAAAAATGCGTTGCTGATTTGGTTAATCTAGTATTTAGCCATCCATAGGGTCTTCCAATAAGATGTTTCATTTTGATATGTAAAAAAGGAGTATTTTTAAACGAAATCATCAGATGTTTCTTTAATTTTAAAGATAATGTATACCTTCCATAATTTAAAAACAATATCAGCCAAATGACCGTCAAGGCTAATCTTGCAGGACGATATTATTTTCCTTAAGTTTTCCATGACCAATTTCTACATTTGCTCCTGAATATCATTGATAACTTTACGAATCCATCTTTGAGGTCTTGAATCGCATGTGGGCCATTGGCGAAGACCATATCTTTTACGTAGCCTAAAATAAAAAAAAGTCTAAAGGTTTGAATCATAAGATCTTTGTGATCGTGATTTGTGATATCTCACAGTCAGGAAACTTTTCTCTTGTCGTTTGTGGAATGCACAATTCCAAAAACCGACGAGAAAAAGACAATCCTAAGATTTCCCCAATGCCATGAGCTACAACAGTAATATTTTTAGTTAAGCGACGTACTCGAGTATAATTTTTCACATCACTGACTTGTCCCGACTGCTTAAATTTGAACACCAGTTTCAAAATTACTGGCCGAGAAGGTGCTTCACGTCGACGTAAAAATACTTAATTTTGGAAACTGTTTATTGCATTATGTACTTGAAGTGCATTTTTTTAAAATTATGTTTTCTGCACTTTTTATTAATAATAAATAAAATGTTGAACTATAAATGCAATTTTTATATAGCGATTTAGCTCTTTGTGGCCTTTTTAAAAATCCGATTTAGGCACTTTTTCCTCCAGCTCCTGACAATACTGCTTCTTAACCAGAACAATTTGTAACACCATACTGATTTTCGTACATCTCATATTAATCACCCTGTAAAATAGCGAGTATTCTTCCAAAGCTAAGAATTTGGTGAAAGAAACAACAAAGCAAGCATTCTTAACTCATCAATTACCATAGTGAAGGTAACAAAAATTGTGGTTTTCTTTTTGTCTGGAATAGCTTAGATATGTTTTATAAAAAATAATAAAAATAAAATTGCTAAATAAACCCGCCAATTTTTTTAAGGGCGGTCACCTGGGCGGTGACACTGGGAACTGTGAAAAGTTAATGGTTTAAAATGGACGCTTTTTTCAATCTTTTTGTAAAAAAAACATTAAAACTTATTTAATGTACCAATATTTTATATGCAAACCGATGTTACACTTAGCACTTTTTTCTAGTGCGTTGATGGCAATATTCACATCTTCGTTGAGAACAGTCGACCTGCAATTTATCATCCACAGTTTCTCAGCTTCTTACCTCGATAGGCACTCTTTGCTCCATAGGAACACCACAAGCAAAATTTCGGATTGGAGGCTTGCCATATTTTTGACGAAATCTCAGTAAGTCCAATCATTTTCAAACTGCTTTTGAATAAGGCATGCATTTTGACAAGCTGCATCTAAACCGAAAGCAAATAGAGAAAACCACAACTTTTCTGCGGAGAGCTACCCTCATAGAGTCAATATTTTCATCAAAAGGATCTTAAGTACTTGACATTCAACTTGAATTTTTCCTTCGTTTTTTATTTATTTATAAATCCAATCCGGTCTACTTTTGTGATAGAATCCACTGCATGGCAGTTTGATAAAATGTTGACAACACTGATCTAATGCCACTTAGCTGCAATAATTTCTGCAGAAAATGTTATACCAAAGCTTACTCTTTCGTTCTTTTTTTGTGTCTTTTGAGTTTATTCCTTTAAAGGATTTCGAAATTACTATGGAGATAATAGTGTATATCATTGTCAAAAAATAATAAAATTGTGTCTGTTTTGTTATAAATTAATTTATGCATTCTTAATCTGAATTAAAAATCAACACAATATTTCCATAATTTTTCCCTATGTGTAGATTATGTTTTTAAAGTCAACTTATTTTATACTTCTATATTTTTTTGATACTGCTGAAAATTCTTGTAATGTTTATTAGTTCACTGCTTTCGTGATTTTTTTTTTAGTTAAGATCTATTTCTTCTTGTTCGTTTCGAAACCAACAGGAACTAATGAGACACAAGAGTTGTGGTTATTGCTGAGCAAAATGAATTATAACAAACAAAGATAAAGATATAGAGGACATTTGCAATGGCTTTACTCAAAAGTTACCATAAAAATGTCGAAATACCAATACAAATAGCAATAACTAGAAAATCTCAGAAATGACGATAGCAAACCATGCGATAATGTAGGTATTCATCACTTCCTTATAGACGCCGGCTGATTGAAAAATTTTAAATATTAAAACTAGTTTTTAGAGTTCAGACAGGTAATCTGTTAAAAATTTCAGGCGAAATGTTAACATAATCCATGTAACAAAAGTTTACAAGAAATAGTAATGAAAAAATATTGCAAAAGTTGTACTCTGTTCAAATCGTGAAAAATTTATGACATGTATTTGGCAACATTTTCTTGCCATCTGTGTAATGTGACTGGCATTTTTTTCGCGCGAAATATTGATAGCTGATACAATTTTTTCTGTAGCCTTTTTTACTTTTATTTTATGCGCCAGAAAAATCTTTAAAATAAAATTAAAATTTATAAAATCATAATAAATACAAAATAAATTAGTAAATTTACTGAAACGGAGAAGAGTCTACTGATATCAGCAGTAAAAAAAATTTTTTTTTTTTTTTTTTTTTTTTTTTTTTTTTTTTTATTTATTTATTTAAAAGAAAAAAGTTCATTTACAAAGGTATACAAAAGTATTAGGTGCCTCAGCGCCAGTAGGCATTAGAGAGGCTAGTTGGCAAAGTTTAAATCATCTTATTAATGTTATGTATAATATAATATCAAATAAGGGAAAAATAAAATAAAGAAAAAGAAAATAACTAAATAAAACTTAATAAATAAAAATTTTATATTTATATATCTACATATTTACATTTTTATATCATATGTACATATATCAGAAGCAGTACATAGTCTATAAAAAATCTTCAATGTTTAACATTAAAAATTCTTTTAACAATTTTTTAAAGCTCGAAAGTGTAGGACACAATTTAATATTTTGAGGTAAGTTGTTAAATTCTCTACTACCAGAGTATTCTACTCGTTGTTTAGTTGTCTCTGTACGACAAAACGCTACTCTCAATTGTTGATTATTGCGAGTATTGAATGAATTTTGATTTTGAACAAAACGCGTGGTATGATGGCCTATGCAATGGAGGCATTTATATACATACAAAAGGATTTGTAGCCTATAAGTTCCACATATTGGCAAAACAGTCGGAAAAGATTCAGTGAACAAGGAGTTAGTTGAATGTCTCATTGGTAGGTTTGCAACAGCTTTTAATGCTCTGTTTTGGAGCCGTTGAAGAGAACGTATCTGAACACTCTTCTTATAGGCATAAATTACAGGTAAATAATTTATGTGGCTTTGAACTAGACTTTGGTAAATAAGAAATTTAGTGTTTTTGTCAAATTTGTGTTTGAACTTATATAGTAACCCAATAGCAGGGGATATTTTAGTCTTTATATGTTTTATATGTTGATCCCAGGCAAGATTCGATTGTAAATGTAGTCCCAAATACTTAATTGAGGACATTTCGTGAATTTCCCTACCATCAATATATATACTGAAATTAGTGTTGAGAAAGGCATGTGGTCTAAACCGCATCAGTTTAGTTTTGCCTGGGTTAAGAAAAAGCTTGTTTATACGCATGTACTCAATTATCAGAGCTGCATCACGCTCCATATAGGGCTTTATACCAGCCTCGTGCTTATATGGATAGAAAATAGATTTGAAAATTATTTGGGATAAGTCGAAAAAGCTGCACAGCAACCGGAACACTATAAAAGCATCTTGGAGGCAAATCGCTGATGAAATAGGAAAATCTGGTAAGATTTTAAATTTATATGTATGTACATATTTACTATATGCATTTTCCATAGATGAAAAATGTAGACAACGCTGGAAGAGCAATCTCGCCAGCAAGAGCTATTATAAGCAAAGTATTCAAAAAGTCTGGAAGTTGATAAGAATTAGAATTAAACATATGTTTTTGTTTACATAAGTCGATCAATGTTGCATACTTCTAAAAAATAATAAAAACGAAATTTTTTTAAAAAAAGTAATATGGGAATCAATTGTTACGTGTCAATATTTTCAGGAGATATAATCAATATTGCTGAAAATTTTTCACTACTACGCTTCATACGCTGATATTTGTATCCAAATTTGTATTCAAAATAAATTTTTATATACTAATACTTCTTTGTGTATCAACAATTTAGAAAGTAACTTAAATATAATATATTTTTTCACAGAGTCTTTTAGTCTATAATCGCACATCCTTCGCGCAAAACTATTTATTCTCGTACATCGTTCTTGCACAGTAGTTTTGCATTGTATATGCGAGTATGTACAAATATAATTACAGCAATTCTATTCTAATTTAATTGCTAGCGACGAGAATTAAATGAAAAGAAATAGAGAAGGATAACACTTGAAAACTAAAGTTATTATTCGTTATTACATTTTCAGAAAAACTTTTTTCTGTATTAACATGTTGCATGGAGAGATGAAAATAAAATATTTGCATCTTCCTAGAAAGACACTGTTCAATGCATTTTAAATAATTAGATTATATTTCTATTTGCTATATAAATTGTTTCTTTTATACTTAAATATTTACTTATTTAACGAGAGTTATTGAAGGAAAATAGTATTCATAGAATTTTTATATACACTACTTTTGAATGCTTAGTCAATATTAATTTTCAATGACAATGAAGTTTGTAGTTTCTTTTTATTAAAATTCAGCAGTTTTCAGCGTCATTTAAAAATCTTTTATGGTTAAAAAATAGCATAATAAACACAAATGGGACGATCGGCGAGTTTTGCGAATCGATTAAGCGTCGTAGAAAATAAAGCAGACATGTGTATGTCGAAATGCGCACAATCAGAACGTCGAGTGCTATTCGTCGTGAGAACAAAATCTAGGATAGATCTACTTATATTTCTTACGACCACGAATAACGATTAAATTGGTTCAGATTTGGAAATGAATTGTAAGTTAGTTAAATTTTGATTGTGTTGCAGTCTACGAATTTACGCAACGAACTTTTGCGGATGAGTTCGTCACAGTGTGCGAAGTTCGTTGTTTTGTAATTTCTTAAAAATAAAAATTTCATAACTATTACAAAAGTGATTTGAGAAAACAAAATCAAGTCGATGTAAAAAAAGAAATTTTAAAATTTCAACAAAAATATTTCACATTTCGAAATATATGATTCAAAGAAGTAAATTTTTAAATGAAAATATTGTATTAAATAAAATATAAAACTACATCATTTTAGTTTAATTGTATGCAAAAACGGAAGCAGCATGAAAATTCGGTTTTTTGACTTTGTAACTTTGATGGCGCAAGTTCTTTCTTTATTGAAATCTTCCTTATATGACTTGGTTGCTGACGAGGTGTTGTGTGTTAACGCAAACGCGTGCATGCTCTCCAGGAATTAGTCAGATTTTTTTGTAGTTCCTAATAATAACAAAGATATAAAAATTTTAATTTACATGTTCACCAAAAACATGTCCATATAAAGTATAAATCTTTATGCCAAACAAGAATAATATTGGAAAATATGTAGAAAATAGCAAGAGAAATTTTAAAAATCAAAATTATTTTAGCAGTCGATTATTTTTTTCTTTGAGAAACGAAATCCTCTAACATGAGTTTCAACTATTTAATAATTTGTTTGGAGACACTTTCAGATTACGAAAAATTTAATTTGTTAATTAACCATCCGCTTAAAAATTCATTTAATGGACAGTGTTGGGCTTAAAGATTTTACATCAAGTAAGTTATAAATACTCCTCTAGACTTTCTTGCTATCGCATATGAGTTCTCAATAAAAATTAACATATTTATTTTTTGTAGGAAAAGCTTTTAAATATCTTTAAAAAATATTCTCCAATGCGTTTTGTAATAACTTTAAGAAAAATTTAAATAAAACAAAAAAATCATGTATAAAACTTCCAAGCATTTGCGCTCCACCATGTTACTCAACATGTTTCCGTTAATCCTAAATGCCACAGTTTTACATCAAGAAAACGGAAACATCGTTCATTCCTTTTATTTCTCTTTACAAATCTGTCTTTTAAAAAGTAATCAAGCATAAAGTTTTTCGCAATGTTTATATTACATTATTTTATTTATTTCTTTTCTACTAACAAACTCTTCAAGGTACTTTGTGCAAATATGTAGTGTATGTTCATGTAGATGGTTTAGTTGTAGATGCAATATAATTCGCATTGAATTCAATTTTTCATTGCAAATAGATTCAAAATGATGTTTCCTGTTTTTATTTTTTACTGCAATCAACTGTTTATTTTACTTCTGTTGGCACAAAAAAATAAAGAATAAATATTTTTAAAAAATAAATTCTACAGCTAAAAGGAGTATTCTATTATAAAAGATTTTTCCAAGTATTCTATGTTATAGTTCAGAGTTAATATAATGTGAACATAAGATATAGAAATGCTCGAAGTATTGAGTTGATGTTTTGATTTCAATAATATCATTAAATATTTTAATTTATATATTAAGCATTATTTGCAGCCAAAGTATATATAGTAAAAACAAAATAAAGAATTATAAAAATTTTAAACTAAATAAATATTTAATTAAGTTATTTATTTATACACCAAATTTAGTTTTGAATATATAAAAAGGTAATTTTTTTTGTAATTATATGTGATAGATCAATTAGTCTTTGACATTATTTGCGAACACAATAAAATTTTTATTATTTATTAATCAGTCTTAAGCTCAATGCGATTTCATGAAACACAAGCAGAAATTAATTATTATAAAATATAAAATTATAAAACATAACGTACTACGTTGTCAAAATAAAATTAAAAAAAACTGAAATTGATTCTATTTAATGAAAAAAATTTCGTTTTCGAGTTCGGGATCGGTTTGAAAAATATACTGAAATTCGTGATAGAGTTTGGTCTGAAATAGTGCATTTTGAATAAAAACTCTTTTATATTATGCTTTCTACAAACATTTTTAAAGACAAACTTCAAAATGTTTTTTAAGTTCTCAGCAGTGAAGTTGCTCTAATTAAAACTTAAATAATAGATTAAATGGGACAATAAAAAACATTCACTGAAAATAAATTTAATTTTAAACAAATCGTTGTTTGAACATTATTATTTTTTTTCTTTTCATAGACGCCATGAGCCGAATTGAACTGAGAACTACATTGACTATCAACTCAATGATGGGACTTGAAGTTGATAAATGTTAGTCGACAAGCAGGGCAGAAAGTATAAAACAGGCTGTGGAATAGATCTAAGGGACCGACGGAAACTAGTTCAGAAATCATGTATGATAAATTTAAGTAAAACAATTTTGTTTCCGTCAATGTAAGTTTTAATGCAAACTATATTGGCTGTTAGTCGAATGAAATTTATATAGTGCTAAATAAGATTTCATTCAGAATGATTTGGAAAAAGCATGCAGGAACTATTATTTTTCCAACATATCGTTACCCAACTTTTTTTCTATCGAATTTTTGCATATTTCGGTAGATTAGCATATCAATGATCATGATTATAAACATAATAACATAAAAAATAGTAGCCCAGCGAGAGCAGTTATGTTCAAAATAGAAGAAGAACTCTAAAAACATTGAAAAAGAGGTTCTAAAATAATATGAAATTAAAAAATAATCAAGAATGTCTTCCTCGTTTCTTGTTGTCAAGATATGTATTTGTTTTTAATTGATCTGTTTCATTTATTTCTGTGTGAAAAGTATTCACATTCTCTCTTACTTACTTTTTTATCAGGCAAATACATAAATTCATTTGAAATAAAGCTAATCTGCAGGCAATTAAGTAACTACTCTCAATTATCCCTACGGGATATGTTGTACCAATTGTCCTGAAAGCACCTGTCCTATGACTGTTGAAAATGAGAATGGCACAAAAAGTTTCTGCATCGGTACTGCTAAAAAGAGGACGTGTCACAAAAATAGAATAAAAGTGCTTGCCAAATATCTCTCTCTCTCTCCCTGCGCAACATCGGAAGATTTACGTTTAATTTTTTAAGTTTTTCAGGAGCAAAAAATTTAGGTATCTCTTTCTATTTTGTTTATTAATAGTCCTAAATTTTTTTGGAATGAATTTCCGTCATCCCACGTCAAATTTGGTTGATAAACAGACCGGTTTCGGCTATGTGCCATCTTCAGTGTTCTCTCAGTAACTAACGGAAATTCATTCCAAATTGCATCAAACCCCGTCGGAAGAAAAACACAGTCCTAAATTACATTAATTAAGATATTATCTGATTAAAACAATAACGCATTTAGTGATTTAGAACAAATAAATTTTCAGAAGCTTATCTTAATCTAAACCGAAGTTATGCCGACTGAAAAGCTAATACCAGCCATTGAGGGTACATTTGTAAATACAGTAATTGTGCAATAATCTAAGCTTAGCGTTCGAAAACCATCACCTTGCAATTATTTTTTTGTCAAAAGTCTCCTAAGGTGAGTTATTGCAACTACAGCAGCATTTTATTTGCTGCTGCAATATTTTGCAGACACGTTGTACAAATTTATTGCATTTACGATTGTTTCCTATCAAATAATGAAAAAATATAATAAAATTTGTATTTTTTAAATAAATTTTTAATAAATAGATTTATTATTGTGAAACAGTTGGACTCCTTCGGTGAAACGTCATCGAAGGAGTATATTTTATACCAGGCCTTACGCAACTTTTCTATGGCATGTTCATTGAGGACTAGACTAGGACAGATTACTCTAGAATCGTTCTATTACCAGTATTTAAGAAATCAGTACTGGCTGTTAATGCGAGGTGGGGTAGATATGAGGTAGACTGGGGACACCAAATTGAAGACGTTTGAGCTATCAAACAAAACAACCGCTTTTGATTTGTTTGCTCCAAAGCACGGACAATCTAAATCCCAATAAGAAGTAGAATAAAAGGCATAAATTATTAGAATTTTGAATAATCGGAAAATTTATTCAGTATTGGATTTCATCTGTATTAGATTACCTTCTATAGCGGTTGCCGAAAACTAAGTAAGTTTTCTAGTAATAAAAAGGGAATCAACCTTTTGACAATGATAATTTTGTGACTATACATTTTAGGCATTCTGTGCAACTGGGATAGAATGATTATTATAATATTTAGCTCATTTATATAATATAGGGAAAGTATCCTAATCATGGCATCTTTAAAGCCAAAAGATGCACCCTTTTTGTGTTAACACTGGGACTGATACGAATAATATTTCTACAGTACAATTACGTCAAGGTTACGTCTAGAATCTGTCACCGATTATTTTAGTTATGTCAATTGATCATATTCAAAGACATGGCCATGTAAAAGTTACCGGAACATCTCATACAAAGTTCCGTATCTCTAACCGGTGACAGGCCTTGTGATAGGTTCTTTTCGTTATAGGGATACAATAAAAATTTATATGCTTTCTGTTAACAAATTATAAGGCTTCATTTTAACATTAATTTTACGTTGACATCTTTAGTGTTACTAATTCTAATCTCACATAATAATGCAGAACTAATCGCCTTTAAATTGGAAATTTTTTTTACAAATTTTTTCCTTAAAAAAAAGATTTCTTTCATACCAGCCTTAAGCGGTGAATTAATTTACAGCTCTGAACTCGTTTTCTGTAAAGTTAATTATTTTGAGTTATGCCACTTTTGTAAGATGTAAATGTTAAAGCAATCAAATAGTTTTCTATAAAACTTTAAATATTATTTGTGAATTCTACAGAAAGATTATCTTGTTTTGCATTAATATTTAATATGATTAAAAATCCAGTGTATATAACATTCCGTGAAATTTAACTTCAATTAAGGTTAATTGGATTATGTGGAAGAAATATATATATTTTAAGTGCGTTAATTAGAGATGAAAAGAAGATTACATTATTCAAGGTTTAACTATGTTATACTTAAGACCAAATTACTGAAAATATTCTAAATATTGTAAAAAAAATATCAAGGTTTTCTCATATCAATGTTCTTCCTCCTAAAAAATAAAAAAAAGATTTATATGTATCTATATATTAATGCCTATTTCTTCTCATAGTTCAAAAGCGGCATCTCAAATTTATGAAGCAAATCACAGTTTTTTTAAATAAATATGTATAACAAACTGAAAGGAAACATGAAATACTAAAAAATTTTCACATGAATTAGTATGCTCGTGCTCACCCATATTGATTTACATTCAGGGTAAAATAATCAGATATTGAAGTGCAAACCCATTAATGTATGACTGAGTCGTGGATTTGGCTAAAACCAATTGCATAAAATTGAAGAAATAAACCGTGTAAAACAGTAGCGTTGAATAAAGAGGAGTGCTAATAAAAAGGAACACCGTACTTGAGTTCGGTTTTTCTGACTATTGTATTGAGATGTAATTTTTTTGAGTCCAGGGCAGCCGTACAGCATGTGCAGTTTTATAACATTTTCTGTAATAAGACACAATAAAACTATTGCACCTTCCAAATAGAGGTATCATATTGAGATGTAAAAAACAAACGAGTATTTTTAAGCGTTATCATCAGATGCACAGGTTGGCCATAGTGGCCAAGGCATATTCTTGTGTTCACAATTACATAAACACACTGCGCGTCAGCAGTGTTATTATGTAAATATTATCTGAACCAATTACTAATTATCCTTAAAACTATTTAGAATATAAATATCAAAAAGATAGATAGTTGAACAAAATACGAAATTAATAGAAATTATAGCAGATGGTGATATCCTGTTGACCAATTTTTCAATTAAATTTTAATAAATAGTTTTTTTAAAAAAATAACTCTTTAACAACTAAGAAATCAGTAGACACATGATGAAATAAAAGGGTGGCATTATTAGGGCTACAAAAGGAATTTTTGTTTGGGTAAAGTCTGAACCTTTTGTTAAAAATTAATTTAAACAACAATTAAATAAAATAAGTTAACAGAAACCATTCCATTTTTTGGACTCTACTAATGAGTAAGACAAGGAAGTGTGGACTACTTTGAAAGTATTGCGGTCCATATAGAAGGTAGTGGCACTCTCAAAACAAACACAAATGTATGAGTACCTATAACAAATTATTGAAAATTTTAATAAAAATAATAAACACAAATTGAACAAACAAAAGCTTGGATATTTTGTAAATATAAACTAGAGATGTGATCGTGAGTGATTTACTCATGCACGTCCTTATATTTTTGGCTCCCGTGCATGCATGCTCACGTGAGTAGGATAAAAATTACGCACAATCACGAAAACTCAAACTCACGAAATATTCACGAAAAAAATTTACATAATTAAAAAAATATTAATATTATCAGTGATTCATTCTGCAAGTCTGATGAATAGACTGTTGCAATTATACTTTCTTAATAAACATAATTTTAGTTTTTCAAAAAAAATTTCTAAAATTAACAAAGAATTGAGTAAAGTAAAATTTGAGCTTGAGCCAAACAATTCCTCAACATAAACCTAAAACAATTTAAGTAATTACGTGCAAATATTAACTAAAAAAATATACGAAAAAAATAACAATATAGAAAAAAATTCACGAAGCAATCACGCTGAAATTCTACTTATGCACGCTGAATTTCTTTGTAAAAATTAATATAAACAAAACTGGCATAAGATTGGAAGAACAATGCTAGAGCAAAAAATTATCATATGGCGTAGTATCTAATGCCACATGTTAATTTCACCATGAGTAGATTTTATGTTCTTCCAATGAAATGAATCCAAATTCTTAAAATAATGGTACCGATTGAAATGTGATGAATAAAATAGTTTGGCAGAAGGAATCATTCCAGTCAGAACTTTTGTGAAAAGTGGCAAACAAATTGCTTGTGATTTTAGTGAATATTAAAATTAAAAAAAATTTTGCATTTTAGCTATTGAATTGAGTCCGGATTTTTTTTGGTAACTATTTGAACAGTTTACTTTCATTATATGTATGCAGCTGTAAAGGTAAAACAAACAATTGTTTTTTTTTTTCAATGGAGATTTTTGTGAACGTGTCTGTAGACGCTCTGAGTGACTTAGTCGAACAAAATTTGTTGTAACTTTTTTACCGGAATAAAATATAATCGATATTACTCCTTGTGTTTTGGAATAGCAACTTAGAAATTGTCGATTTACAAGATTATTGCAAGAATTTCGCTTAAGATTTGCAAAAGCACTCTGCGCTTCCATCGAAAAAAGTTTGGTTGGTCGTCCATCATTTATTGAACAGCCAACCGGTAGCTCTCTCGTTGGGAAAAAAGCTATTCAACATGTGGTTAGTAATAGAGTCCACAATGGTGCTCAAAAAATTGGAAACTATTGGAAATAATACACACACCTTATGTCCTAAGTGCAACGTCTACGTCTACTTATGTTTTTCAAAGACTAAAAACTGTTTTGAAGAGTACCATTCAGTTGTATAATATATTTGATTTAAACATGTAATTTATTTGTATATGAAATGTTGAAAATTAAACAGGTTTTCTCTCAATTTATTTCTGAAAGAAAATAATCCCCTAAACCACTAAGACCGCCCACAGGCGGTCCTCCTTGTTTTTGTTTTTCTAGAAATCGTTTATTATTGCCACAGTTCAATTCGTATTTCAAATTCAGACATTTAAGGATTAATTCAAATATTATCTTATATGTTACAGGAGTAATTCTTGTCTTATTTTAAAGAAAAACAATAAGGGTATAATTAGTTCAGACAATTATTGAACATTAACGCTCAGTGAAGACAAAAGAATGCCTTAGCCGCCATAGCTACGTTTGTAGGATCATATTTTTTTCATGAAATTGTTACCAATCCGCATATTTGTCCTCGATAACTTAACGAATTTCATCGTTTTCTTCCTGAATCGATTGAAGGTCTTATATTAGTCATAGTCCACGGTTTTTAAATCACAAGTTTTCGGAGGCCTTATATATCGTATCTATGTGTCACTTATTGAAAGCAAACATCGTCCACATCAATATCTTACATTTCCAGACATACCAAATTGTTAATATGGTTCAGTACCTGAATCCGTTCACCTTAAAAATTACTCCAGCCAGCTCATTTTCGGAAACTAAAAGTTCAATGACCCCGTCAGACTTGTTCTTGGCTGACACACGTCCCAATAGCTCAAATGTTTCGACTAGTTCAAAAATGAGTACTTCACGACGATTCAAAATGGTTTTTGTTTTGCGAACTGTGACCGCAAAATTTTCATAATTTTTATTTTAGGTAATTTTAATAATTTCAATGTATTGTGGAAGCATATATTCGTTCAGTTACTTCAGTTTACTTGTCATCTCTCACAGTTGCAGGTTGAGTTATGACAAATTTTATAATGGCGGGCTTTTGAAGACGAATAATCATATTGGAACTCGCTACAGTACAGAATATGGAAAATATTGCTCTTTGTTTTGATTCCCCAAAATACTAATTAAGTATTGTATTTTATTTTTTAACTTTTTTTTTGTGCGTGGGCCTTGTTTTTCATCATTAAAACCTAAATGCTGACTAATGTACCTTTTTAATATCATCATCCAGACATTACCAGTGTCTTCACTAACAATCTGATATCATTTCAAAGACGTTGTGGATAAATGTTACAAAGCAAAATAACTGAATAGTCAATTTCAATTATCTTATTATATATAAATGAGTCTGCAAGCTAATTTATTATAAATGTTCGCAACAAAGTTATTAACTTAATTTTCAGCGACACCAATAACAAATACTTCACTTAATAAGATGTTTCAAATTTTGAAGATTAGAGCATCAACATCAACAGACAGTTAAGCAAATTCACTTAGCCTTTTATGTCTATGGTAATTTTTCCTTTATAATTGATAAAAAGAATAACGTTTTGTTGATGTTATTTAAGAAAAGCTCTTAGGTAATTGTATACAGTAAGCGGTGTTATTTAAGCGATTTAATTTTATATTCATATGGAAAACCTTATGGGGTATTTCACGTGAATGGACCAAAGAAGTATTTTACAAAAAGTTTTCATACAAAAAATGTTTAAGGAAAATTTAGGTTCCATTCTTTTAATTTCTTCTATTTATATTTTTAAATTTACTGTTTTCATTATAAGAGTCAAACGAGAATGTAGAATATCGGGAAACCTATCATAATGGGAGTGACAAATTTTTGAAGCCTCTCAAGCGATAAAAAATCTAATATCGTTCTTGCACATATGAAATCAAGATTCTAAAATTCTTTGCGGCCAACGGGAAACAATTGGAATTCATTGGCTTCAATATTGACAAAGAAAAATGGGCCCACTAATAATTAGAAAACAAAGAAGTTGATTCCAATGAATTCCACTATCAGCGCGGTGTTTAAATTCGGACCACTGTAGTCGTGGTTTGAATATTTTGGTTGTGATTTGACGTTTATAGGTGTGTAGCGGCCATCTGCTAGTTTCATTGTGGGTTACAGTCTATGACGTTCTTGGTGACATAATTTAGTGTCCCCAAAAAGGAATGTCCAAGCCATCCCTATTTGTGTAATCTTATTAACATCTCAGTTAATTGCTGATTTGTGACTGACTAGAGTTGGGTATTGAATGCTAGTGTAATCTACTATACTCGAAAGATCGTGAGCAACTATTCGATATTGTTAATTGATTTTCTTAATTTTTATTATGAAAACATGGGCTCTAAATGCTCTCAAAATGATTCACATGTACTAAACCTGAATGTTTTCAAATTGAAATTGTTAAAAAATTTTGCAGAAACGAAGTAAAATATTAAACTTTCACGTTTTGAAGAAGTTCACTCTTTGTTACCGGTATGGTTAATTACAACAAACGCAAGACATTTGTTACGAACTGCAAATTGTTTTATGGGAAAAATGTTCCTTATTTAATAACGCCTTTTTTATTAGGCGCCACTGTGCATAGATTATACTTGAAAAAAATATGATTCATTTGTATTGCGGTCAAGCGTATACTTAATTTGAAATATTTATGATTTACAAACTCAGGTATCATACTTTTATTTTGTATCAAATGCCACCAATGTGGGAGTATATAATGCACTTTTTTGGAAGAATTTATGTTTGTTGAAAAATATGGTTTTAAGTATTTTTTCAAATAGGTAAGCTGAAATCAGCAACTACTCATTTACTTTAATGTGATTTTTATTTCGAACTTTTTTTTTTTTGATTTTTCAATCCAAAATAAGATATTAGGCTAAGGATATACAGGGTGTCCGCCAGGAAGGAGTACTACTTGGTTTTTCCGCCATTTTGGTAAACATTAGTCTTGACAGTTCATTTCTGGCAGTCGTGAAGTAGGTACGTGGCAAATTTATTACAAAAAATATTCGATAAATTAACCAACGTGGTTTATCAAAATCAATCATCGATTACTGTGACGATGAGAAAGTTACGTATAATTTTTGTGAGAAACAACGTGCCAAAAAAAAGCACTATTTATCATGTCGTGAATGATTTCCAAGAGAGAGGGTCTTTAGGTGATAGGCCCAAGCATCGACCACAAGGTACTGCAAGATGGGCTGAAAACATTACTGCTGAATAAGAAAGTTTTAAAACAATCCATTAACATTAATTCGACGCCGTGCTCAGGAGCTTGTTATTCAAAGAACAACATTGGCCACAATTTTGCACAAGGATTTGCATATGTTTCCATTTAAGATTCAGTTGACACAAGAACTTCTTCCACAAGAACATTTACGCCGCCATACAATGTCAATAGGTTGTTACAGATCGCCCATGACAACCCCGATTTTCATGAAAAAATGATAATGAGTGTCGAGGTACATTTTCATTTCAATTGATATGTAAAGAAATAGAATGGTCGGTTCTGGGCAATGGAACACCCTCAAATTATTCATCAGTCACCTTTGCATTCATAAAAAGTGACAGTCTGATGTGCAATTTGCTCAGGAGAAATTATTTGACCTTACTTCTTTGAAAAGAAAACGGCGTAACGGTAACTGTGTGTGAATGGGGAGAGATATCGTGACATGATTGAAAACTTCTTAACGCCACAACTGCATGCGTTGGGCTTGATTAACATGTGGTATCAAAAAGACGGTGCCAAATCGCATACAGCCAGGATTACATTGGAATTACTTCGAGAAATCTTTCCACAACAAGTTATTTCAAGAAATGGTGTTGTTGATTGAACTCCACGGTCGCTTGATTTGGCAGCTCAGGACTTCTTTTTTTGTCGCGTGAAATGTGTAAGAATGTAATGAAAAATGTCTTTTTAGCACAGTTGTGAGGCTAGCAGAGGCAGACATTTCATATTAGTCTAACAATCGTAATAATTTTAGTCAGCAGAAATTTATCACGATACAATATTTAAAGCATCAAAGGAAAAATTAACATCATTTAAATCGAACTTATACAGCCAGAACAAAAGAATGTTCTTTCCGGAGCATATACACGTAAACGTGGAATTAAAAACTGCCCTCGTTATACCAAAAATTATTTAAAGTTATCAAAAAATTTTTTATTTAACAATAATTTGGTATAATTAGATTTGAACTTTAACCAGCTTAAGCCTATGTATAAATATTAATAAGCCATCAATTATATGTTCACGTTATCATAATTGGCTGAATACTAAGCCACTCAAACACAAAAGAGGAAAATAGAGTAAACATTAGAGTATCCACTCAATTAATACTTGTTCGATTAATCGAGTAAAGTTTCTTCATTATTTGATCGAATAATGAAAATAGTTTACTTCGATTAACGAATAACTCGAACAATTGATGTCAATTATCAGAGTAAAAATGACGTGGGCACTAAAGCGCTCAGTAAAGATTCCGCAACATTAATAGAGTTGGGTGGAATAAAAGAGTTCTTAATCAATAATTTCGAAAAGGCGAATAATTCCTTTTCAAACGATTTACTTGCTTGCCTTAAGGCAGAATAAACGACAGTCGATTTAAAGTACTTAGTACACTAATTCTTTATCTTAATTCCGCATAGTTTTACAGTTTTAAAATATAGGTTGAAAGGTTACAATAAAATTGCATGATCAGCTGTTTTACATTGAATCTCAGCAAAATGTATCAGACGATGATATTTTGGAAGAATAAAATGTGGATCCAAATAAAAACAATCATTTGTGTGAACTTTGCAAAACTATACAAAGTATCACAAATTTAAAAAAATCTAGCACAAACATATTAGTGCTCGTATAAAAGAAGATTTTATATATTTAGATATTGGCAAAGAAAAAATCAGAAAAACTAGAAAATCTCTTTAATACAATTCTATCACTATCACTAACACCTACTTTAAGTAAAAGGGGTTTTTCAACGTTTCACAAGCAAAACTGTTTAAGAGGCATAAAACTAAGCTGTATACTATTTATAAAAGACTATTTTGTTAGATGTGATTCAAAAGACTAATTATTTTATTGTTCATTTTAACTACATTTTTGTTTGTTTATTAATCTAATAATAGTATCAAATCAAATTCTTCAATTGGATACAATTATTTGAAAATTTTTTTGAATTATTTGAATTGTTCGAGTTTTTTGAATTGGTGCAGTCAGATTTTGACTTGAGCCATACGAGGCCTTTTAATAAAAAAGTTAAATACATTTAAAGCTATTTTTTATGCGTTAAAACATATATTACATAGTGTAAAAAGAAAAGCCAGCTTCAACAATGTAAGTAGACCATTAAGTAAACAGAACTGCCAAAGGGGTTTGAAAAGTTAGCTCGAATTTTTTTTCATTCACATTGCAAAAAATGGTAAAAAATGGCCCAACTTTGAGAGGCCATAAAAATTAAATTCGAGCTAACTTTCAAAACTCTTTAGAAGTGTTGTTACGTCAATAATGAACTTTCATTTCCCATTGAAGTTGTTGATGCTGGAGGCGATGACCAGAAATTTGTTGCACAGTGTTATTAGCAAATTAAATGTTTATCCTTACAAAAATGTTATTATTATTATTATTGCTGTACATTGACTTCATTTGCACTTTTGTACTATGAAGATACTTTAGACTAACTTGCGGTCAAAAAAATATACAAATTTTTATTTGAAATGGTAACTTCCAATTTAGCATAAGAAAATAAAAATGTCTTCTCAAATTATTTTTTTTTGTTCAACTTATTTTTTATTTTTTTCTAAAGTAACTTTAGGTTTTGTAAATAGGAAGGTAACATAAAAAATACTAAGAAGCTCTCGCTGTATGTTAATATAGCTAACCCAGAAGTATTGGGCTACGAATATGGACGCACCGTTGGTTTCCAGTTTGACCGAGATTGAAAATACGTTTGATAGTATTTTGTTATATGCATATTCAAACCGATATTTTGTTCCAAATTACAATATTTTATCTAATAGCATTTTAATTTGATAATCTGTTAGTGTGGAATAATTAAAGGCAAGTATTCTGGAACCAAATTTCGATAGTAAAACAGAAAATATATAGTCCAGCCAATCCAAATATTATTTAGATAATAGGATCAACAAAAAATAAGCTAAAAATTAAATGATTACACTAGACGAGAAAAGTTCTATGTTCCTAACACAACATTTACAAAAACACATTTTCGTTACATATAACTTGTTTTCTTATTTAAATTATAATTTCGGTTATGGTATATTATTCCACATTGCGTAGCCAGGGATTCCATATTATTATCCACATATGAAAACGACTTTTTGGGAGGACCCTCTGATTTTTCATATAAAACTTTTTTAATATAATGTGATTTTTGTGTTAACCTTTTGACGCGGGATATAATTTTGATCATTGCAAAATTTTATATATTATTTTTATAATAAGCTTAAAAAGGCTTAAAAAAATGTGTAAAAAATTATGGGGACAAATTTTTATTCTAAAGTGGGTTTTGTAAAAGTACATATTAATGTAGATTCTTCTTTTTTAGTGATCATTAACGCGTCAAACTTCACTCTTTTGTAAAGCGTATGTTTTCATTAAAAGGTATCGAAAAAATAATTAAAAAATCTTATCTCTCTTATGAAATACACTTAACTAAATATTTATTATTTTTTTAATTTGAAAATAAGCTCATTATATTCTGCGTAGATGATCACAAGACAAAATATGCAAAACTGATATCACATTGTTTTGAAGTTTTAGAGCCTCTTAAAAAATAAAACAACAACAAAACAACGAACCGATAACTGTAAATTAATTGCATATATAGTAAAATTCAAATAAATGACGGGTTGATCAAATCGACGTACATAATAATGTACACCATGCGTCTAAGTGTTTAGTCCTTCTTGGCAATCGATCAATCAAAAAGAACATTAGAATCAAACCGATGATAATATTTCTTATAAGTTTGTGAAGAGCATCAAAACAAAAATAAGGGTTCCATAATAACCGAATTTGTTTTTTAAAAGTAAATTCCAAAAACTGCAACACTTTAGCGTCTTATCAGTCGGCAAATAAACATAAATATAAATTTTTTATATACATTCATATCTACTTAAAGTGCGGTTATGCAAAATGTCAAGGAAATAGCGAAAATATTTATTATATTTAGCTTGTTATTAAAGTGATAAAATAATGAAGTTCATTACTAGAATATAACTATTTCTCTTAGTATAGTTGACGTTCCTGCCGACTCAAAACGTTTTCTGCCACTCAACCTACTGAACTAAACACAAAGTAAATCGGTCAACCAAATCAAAAACGGTATGAAACGGCAGTAAGCTTGTAGCATTAAAGATAATAGAAATGAAAAAGAAACAACAAAACATTGAAGACTTCAACTTTAATAATCAGTCAGTAAGTTTGTTAGCAAACCAACGAGCCAAAGCTTTAAAAGTTTCACAATACGTGTATACAAATCTACGTAATGGTAAAAAAGTATCACTGCAAAGGCAATTGGATTGAATGGCGTATTCACAGACAGATAAAAGCTTGCTTCCACTCTATTGTGATTGCTGCGGATACTAAGATAGCTTCTGTTGACATTTGTTGTAAACAAAAAAATAAATAAAAGATTACAGAGAAAAAAGCGTGCTAATTATGATAAAAGATTTCCGCTTCTTTTAAGGTTAATTCATTTGGAAAATTAGAAATGAAAATTTAATGAAAACATTGTAGTGTTCTTCCTGTATACTTTAATTTTAATTTAATGTATTCTTATGCGTATTCGTTTAGTAAAAATAAAAATTTATTATCTTTAAAACTTCATAATATATATAATATATAATATGCCAGTACTATTAGCAATATTTATTTACCTCGTTAAAATATCTTTAGGAAATAACATTGAAAAGCCAATTATTTAATTATTTCAAAGAGATTGTTGCGATATACAAATTGATTTTAATACAAAATTTGCTTTTCGCATACATTGCCTCTGTCTTAATAAGGATGTTTTTATTAAATAAAAACTTTCCGCTTACTTAAACACAGCAGCTTTGATATTGCATGTCTATTTAAATAAATAGTAAAAATTATATTTAGAATTCATTGTTTAAATTTTATAACTTTCATTTAAGGAGAGTTGTCCCTTTATTATATTTTTATGTAATACATGCAAATATTAAAAGAAAAAGATAATAAAACAGAATATAATTTAAATTTCTAGCGATGTACCGGTATTCTATGGGATCAAAAGAAACTAATGTTGGAGTTAGTAGGCATCGATTTTCCTTACTATTGTCAAGGGCTGATTAATAATGAATATTGATGCCCATATCTGCAAGTGACGTATAAACGAGCAGATAAATATATAAATCTTTATTTAAGTCTCTAGTGCCGTAGGAAGAAGCAAGCGCTAAAAACAAGTCACAGTCCTGTAGCTTCTATCTATCACATTATTCGCATTATTCTGCCGAGTTTGACGAATATCCAATGTATTAGATTGAATAAATAAAATTCATTCTGGACTGCTAATCTCGACTTAGTTTCTAAGAAAAATGCCTCATCCGGTTGTTGGGAAATGGGTGCATTTTGGTCTCATGTGGAATTTTATACTAAAAGTTCATACCACCAAAGTTAAGCTCAAGCTTTTTAAAATTTCACTTATTAGCTTTAAGATCCTCATGCAAGCAGAATTACTAAACCGATTAAAAGTCTAGGATTTTTAATCATTCAAAGTACAGAAGAAGTGCTCATTGTGCTGTTGTAAATACATTTTTTATGCTTCTTCTTTAATGCTTCAATCAATAAAACGTTTGTATGTATTTGTACTTGTATTTGTACCCACAAATTGCATATAATTTAACATAAACCATCTCACTTTAATTAATTAACTTTGTTCATTAGCTCCATGGTCAGTATCATATATTGCTTTGCCTGACAAACGAATTAAAGTATCAGTATACTTAAATAATAAAATTTAATCGGGAGCATAATTTAATTTTAATGCTTTTTTTTAACGAGTGTTGTTGATTTCGTTTAATGCATCCATTTATAAAATCAGAATTTAAAATTACGTTTTCTCCACACAGATGGATTATACATTTAAATTTAATCCTTAGATTATAGCTATAAGGTCGGTCGCATTTATTGTAGATATTTAACTAAAAAGTATATTCAAATTCCCTGTAAAAATGATTTACAAAATTCTTTCAAAATATTTTTGAAATTATTTTTAATATCATCTATTCGTGTGAGTTCTCAGCTCCTAATAATTTAATCCAATTGCAATTGCGAATATTTTTTACGAAATAAACTAATTTTTATTATCTGCAATTTGTACTACTTGCATTTCATTTTCACTTTCACACATTCAAACTAAAAACATTAGATACCTTAAAAAAATATAATTGTTATTTTATGCGTGGTCAGCAAGAGAAATAAATCTCATCTTTTAGAAATTACAACTAGAAATATACTGCTTATTACAAAGTGGATTAATGTGCACAATCATCAAAAAGTAAAAAAAATCGGCTTGACAAAAAATCTACCATTTTATCACTATAAACTTGATTTGACTTATTGCATCAACATCTAAAAATTATTATGATTAAGTAACATATTTTTTGTAAGAAAAGTAAGAAAAATTAAATAGCAAAAATTTTGCAATGCAGAATGATACAAATAAACTTTGCATTGAAACCTTTAGGCATCTAAAAATGTACAAAACAATCGTGAGGAACATAAATTTTGAAGTTTTTGCGAATACAAATGCGTATTCGAATACCTGCTTGAATCATCGCAAATACGCATCAGTCTTATATCGCTCCTTTATTGCAAAGCAGTCATATCTCAAAACTGGTTCTTTAGAAAACGGTTTCAAAGTTTTCAAATTCCACACATCGCAGTGGAAAAAAATATTCTCCACTTAAGAGTTGAATGATGCGACGACAAATTCAGCCATCTTAACTCATAAATCGCGTTTTTTGAGATACGATTTAATTAGAAGTATTCTCCGCTTTGCAACAATAACTAAAACAATTTCTGACACTGAAGTTCTTATGTGCGGAAGTAAAAGACAGTAAAGTAAAAAAGTAAAACTTAAATTAGAGTTTTGGAAATGCACGTCATATTGTATATTAGACGAACTTTAAACCTGCATATCTATGTGAAATAATACTTTTGTTATGGATTTTTTAATTGGTATGTAAAAAATCATTAAAGGAACTTATTAACATCAAAATTAATCCTAGAACCATAGCGATACCTTTACAATACGTTAGCAAAAAAGATACGTATTTAGCATTTTTCCTTTGATAATTTGCAATAAAAAACAAATCTGCGTTAGGATTTCGTTTTAGTTGTTTATTTTAATTAATTTTATTTATTTATTTATAATTAATGTATGTAAGTAATTAGTCGATCCTACATATATTGTGTATTGTGTATATATTGAAACGATTAATTTGGCTCAAGTTCAAACCCGAGTTTACCCATTTATTTATTCTAATTTTTTTTTATTTTTGATTTTAATTAGAAATTTTTTTTGGATGAAATTATTATTTTTATTAAGAGAGTATTATATATAGAACAATTTTTTTTATAATTCATCAGACTAGCAGAACGGATCAGTACTGATTTTGATGTCACTACACCATCTCATCAGCGTTCTGTGTTCAATTTTACCACTTACAAACATAGTTGGTTGAATACTAAAAATAAATTCAACTACAAATGACAAAAACCAGACAACATGATAAATACCGTTTATTTTCAGCAGCCAATAGCGCTGAATAAGCGAGAGAGTCTGGAATATATGGAGGAGTTATTCATCGTAGATGGTATTTCCTACTAACCGAAATTGATTTAACATGTGAAAATGAATAAGTTTGTACTTTTCGTATTCTTATATTTCAAATAATACGGTTAAATAAATGATATTCCTGATCACTAGTATCCACCGTCAAAAGTGGTGAAATTGAGCAAACAACGCTGATGATATGGTGTAGCGACCTCGAAATCAGTACTGATCCATTCTGCTAGTCTGATGAAAAATAAAAATTGTTCTATATATAATACTCTCTTAATAAAAATAATGTATTTATCCAAAAAAAATTTTTCTAATTAAAATTGAATAATAAAAAAAATTAGAATAAATAAATGGGTAACTCTGATTTGAACTTAAAGTAAATTAATCTTTTCAATATATACAATATTAATAAGTTTGATTAATTACTTAAAAACATTAATTATAAATAAATAAACTTAATTTTTCAAAATAATAATTTTGCTCGATCATTAAGTATTCTTAATGATTTTAATTCATTTGGTGTTTTAACTAAATACAGCGGTGAATTAACTAAATACAACAGGAGGTATTTATTTAAACTTTCGACTGATGTAATTTGACATCTTTAAGCCTCAGAATTAATTCCGCTCCCATTTTTCGGTCGGCCAATTCCAACTCTAAATTGCTTAATCGTTCACTAAATATAGCAATTAACTCATACTCCTACAATGTACAGACTACAAGAGAAACGATTAAATTTAATTAAATGGCCAATGCATTAATTTATATCCTTATCACAACCAATGTATGGCACAATGTCTGCAACATTTGGTCTTGATATTATTTTTTCACTTTCGTTTTAAGTAGCTATTTGAAGATGAAAACGCATTGTTCGATTAAAATATATCGCTCGTTTATTGCAACGTAGTCATATCTTAAAAAAAAACGAAATTTTTAAGTAAATTGCCAAAATATTCGTCGTATCGCTCCTCATTTTGTGTACAAAATGTACACAAATACCTTGTTTACTTAACTCTTAACTCTTGGAGAATGATGTTAGTCTAAAATGAAAAAAATTAAAACCCGTTTTCTGACGAAAGAATGTTTTTGAGATATGACTATACTGCAATGAAGGAGCGATATGTGTGCACATATACATATGTATACAGATTGTCTTAATGGAGAAGTGCATATGAATGTGTGTTTTATAGTAAAGTGTCTATAGTACTTGCACAATGAATTTTTTCTGCACTTAATTGAGTTTTATTAGATCAAGTATTTCATTTATAAATAACTGCAGACATGGCAGCAAGCCTTGTGTTTAACTGATATTGCTAAATAGATGGCTTTATTGAAAAAATGTACTATAAATATACAAATAAATACACATGTACAAAATTCACATAACTTATGTGTAAAGAGAAAATAAAATTCAATCGGTTTGAATTTTCAAGAGGTCAGTTTATAGTTATAGGTTTTTTAATTGGGGTATATACACATTTTTTTTAATAGACTTGAAGAAACGTAAAGAAGATTGAAAATTAGAAAATTTTCTTTTCTGTCGCTTGAAAGTTATTGTAATATCATGTGAAATTTACTTAGTGCCATAACCGGGAGTTATTAAATCAATTTCCTTGGAACTTGAACATATTTATGGTGCAAATCATTAAAAAGCAAGTAGAAAATTTATCTCTGGACATGATATATTTGATTAAAAAGCACCTGAAGAAAGAATTAAAAAAAGTTGGTCCTCAGGCCGAGGCATATAGAATCTGCCGTACGTTATACATCGCTATTTCAACTGATAACTAAGTTGAAATAAAGGTTTTCTTATGAGCTTTGTCGCATTCCGTACGTCTCCGTCAACGCAGAGTACTAAAATTGGGCAACTTTTAACTTTTAACGTACGTTGAGTACTTTGACAAACATCAGTTTTTTTCTTCGTCTTTTTATAGCTATTTTTGTTGTGTGGTTACAAAACTTAATTAAATAGAACTAAATGAAAATTACAATTAAAAGAAACTCCAGAATATCCTCGAATTCCATTGAAATGTGTACTTTAATCAAATCAAGCTTATTTAATGTCTGTCAACAAAGTAGTCATTGTGTTAACCTCCTCCGCTGATACTTTGAAAAAAGCAACGTATGACGGATTCTATGTATGTGTCTCGGCCTTTACTTACTTTAAGTTTCGCATATCCTTGCCGAATTGAAATGCATTTACATTTGATTTTTACAGCTCTGTACGGACTGCATGATGTAACGCTTACTTTTACGTAGAAATAATCAGTTAAATAAATCAGTGAATTGTTCTTTTATTTAATATTACAAATTTAAAATTTTTCATTTAAGAAAAAAGGTTCCATACATTTTCGCTCATATTTCAGTAGTGCCATAGACAACACCCTTTTATGTGTACCACTTCAAGTGTATGTTGAATGAACATATAAGTGCATTTTATGAATTTAACTGGTGTACATTGTCTACATTGTGTTTAGTTCTCTTTTATTTTTATAAATTTTTTTTCTGTCAAGCCTTCCATCTAAATTGGCCAACAACATGGTGAGTTACATGCACTCATTATTTCTACAAGTATTTAAGTGTAGTTCAAGTTGAATTGTTTTTGTATTTCGAATTTTAGTATCTTTTCCAGTTTGTACATTTATGTACTTATGTTGTTGTGCTTATGGGTACATCCTAGGATAATGGTTAAATCTAAAATATACATGTAATAAGATTTTGTACACTGGTAGAAAGAATATATTCGTATATGTATGTATTAATGTTTGACATTTCGTTTGTAGATTCAACCCGTTCCTATCCCAGGATTATTTTTGACTATTTTTCCGGAAAAACACGGTAATTATTAGTATACATTTATTAATAAATTATATCGTCGTTGAAAATCCAAAAGTACATAACAACACTTGTTCTAATTTTATAAGACAAGAAAAAAATCGTTATAAAATAAACAATAAAAAAATACTTCAGATTTATAAGCAAATGGTGGAATATAATTTATGAATATAAAGCGGTTTTTATTTGTGTCAGAAATCTAGAAATTAGAAAAGGCATGTAAAATAACCGAACGAAACACAATCAATCAAAAACACGATTTAATTTTTTTAATGATACGTACTTTTAGATTTTCAATTTGTTAAATATTTTTTGGAATTTTTGAAGATTGCTTCGATATCTTTTTTCAAAGATTTTCAAAACACTTTTGTTTGTTGAGGGTTTTTCTAGGTAGTTTATATACATGAATTTCATTGGTGCTAATTCCAAGTCATCAGTATAAGATAAAAGGTTTGAAACTTTCCAAAAATATGGTTTAAGATCTACTGATGATTTGGCAATAGCACCAATGAAATGCATGTATATAGACTAGCTAAAAAATTCCTCAAAAAAAAAGTTTTTTGAAAATCTTTGTTATATATATTATTTTAAATTAAAGTAAATTTTTATCAGATACTAAAAAGAATGCAAATGATTTCTGTGACAGCGAAATTGATTTTGATTTGTTTCGATTGACTTTTTCATATTTTTAAGAAATAGTAATTATATACACATCACCGTCCAGTTAAGAGCAGTTAACTTCACGTATCTCCAAAAATATTTTTTTTTCGGAATATTACAAGATTCCCACTACTTCCATATCACAAGCTCAGTATCTTAAAACCGGTTCATACACGTTTGGTTTGACTCGTTAAGTCTTGAGTTCTTAGGAGAAGCGGTCTTGTCTCGTTTTTTTTTTGATTTTGTAATATGCTTGACGATATACCAAAATTCTCCTTGGAATTGCTTGACTTGAAAAACACATAAAGGAGGAATTTAATGGACTACATGTCATCAATGATATCAAAACAACAAGCAAAACTTAAGGATGATTAAAGTGCTTTTATAGTTTCTAAAGCAACGCATAGAAATTAAATAACTTTAATAATATTATTAAAAACTTTGAGTCGTTAGTCCTCAAGTTTGTTAGTAGCCAGCAGAGGTTGTTAGTAAGCCCTGATACAAACAGCTTTAAAACTAAATCTTGAAAGCAAAATCAGTAAAATTTTGGTAAACTGACAAAGCATTATTAACAATAAAGATTGTTTTGATTAAGAAGTAGACTATTTTTTCTATCACTGAAAACTTCGCAACAATAATGAGACGTAGAATAACAAACAATTTGTTAGATGCTCTCGAGTTATTCAAATCATTTTTTTTCACTAAATATTTATGGAAATAGTTTTTTGGTATAACAATCATCTACTTTTTCATAACTTAATACTCGGAATAGACGTTACAATTATAAGGTAAACGACAAACAAGTGATTTTTTACCATTTATATTGATGAATTTGTAATGGTTATAATTAAGCATTTTTATAAGATATATTTTATTTTGGTCATCGCAGCTATTTTTAGTGAGGAATTTGCTTTTTTGGTTATAAATAATCATTATATCAACGAAAAATGTTTTTTTGGTTAGAAATATAAATTACAAAAACAAAATTTTTTTGGGTATCAGGTTTGAAATTGATAATCAAAAATTAATTCATAAAGTTTTAGTGGCAATATTTCTCCCACAGTTTCTCTACAGTTCAACTTATTATGTACAAACATTAAATATTTTGAATAAAATGACCTTACAAAATAAATTTCAGTAAACAGAATAGTAATATAAAGAAATTTGTCTTTTAAATAAAAAAAATTTACTGAAAAACTGAAAGGGTTATTTAGGTTTATTGAACATATACTTATTTTCGAATATCTTGCTATTTCGCATCCAAACAGTACATTATTTTAATTGTTATTAGTTTCGCATAGCATAACTGATCATTTCACTTATAGTGTATTGTTATGGCGATATGTGGCGTATGATTATTTTTTGGTTATATCTGCAAGACGCATACGCCACGCTAACACTGTTTTACAAAAGTTATAAATTGTGTTAATACATCATAGACTTTTAGGATGCTTACTTAATCTTGAGTTTTGGAGCAGTTATAGTCGAATGCCTTTTTTCAATCAGCGTTGCCACTTTCTATATTTTAGTACAAAAATTGTACTATTTAAAAATATTTGTATTATTTTTGTACCATGCAATTTTTGTACCAGTTTTGTACTATTCTAATAATTTCACAAAAATAAAAAAATTAAAACAGCAAATTCACCAAGATATATTTATAATTTCTTCCATATTTCTTTAACTAATTTTAATTTATTTTTCCAATTAGAATCTTCAATGTTATTATACAAACTAAAAAATTAAGTTATAAAAGTTATATGCTTAACATTTTTTGTCTAATTATATAAAAACAGATATTATAAAACAAAAATATTTATTTATGACTAACCACACAAATGACCTATTTTTTTGTACAACAAAGTAAAATGTACATTGACTATTTCATCCTGTTCCAAATCAGAGCAACAAAAAATTGATACCGATTTCAGAAATTTTTGCATTGAAGTTATTACCCAAATTAAAAAAAATATTCAATTTTGATGATGCCCTTTAAAAATATAGTAGATCCAAAATTTGCACAATTTTTTTAAATAAAATCGTCATAAAAACAACAGATTTCCTTCGTTGAAAAATATTACTAATAATTAGACAATGAGTGAAGCGAACAAGCACTTTTGGGCCACAAGGAGCTAAATCTTTCTTACGACTTTTCTTTTAATTACTATTTTCTAATTCTTCCATAGAAAGGCTTTTTACCAAGCTTAACAATATTAAAACGGACACAATTGCATCTATCTAACATGTTTACGATAGAGAGTATTGAAAAAAATTAGGGTACATATTTTGAACCTACTAGTGAAATGCTAAAGAAACTGGAAAAAATAATTCTTACTTTTTATAAAAAAAATCTATTGATATTTTAAAGGTACAAAAACAGTGACCACTGAAATATATGTAAGGGAATAAAAGGACTTTATGCTTTATTAATATTTAAGTGCATTTGTCATATATGTAAGTATATACATAAATGTCTACATATATTTTTACATCTGAAGCACAAATACAATGATCTTCTTATGATTTTTAAATAAAAACAGTATGTTTTGATGCAAATAAAAAAACCTTTTTTAGAAATTTTTTATTTGGTTTTGTACTATTTTTTCGAAACTTCTGTACAATTTCAACTGTCTGTGTTGGCAACACTGATATCAATTGAGTTTTTCTCTTTCCGGATCCATTACCCGCTCTAAAAAAATTAAATGATTATCGTTATCCTCTTTAACCCATTTTCTTTGCGAATTTAACAATTTTTATAAATTTAGTAAACATTAGTATGGGTATGTTACTCGATTGTATTATTAATTTGTGGTCTTAAAAACGTAAATTATTTTTGGTGTATTTTTCCAACGTCTCGTTAATTGAGTTTGCAAAAGAAAAATAAAAAATAAAAAATTAAGATTTGTAAGAACCAAAATTAAAAAAAAAGTTATGAAGCTCGTATATTACTTGCATTATAATATTTATTAACATTATAAAACCATTTCAAAGTGGTTATATTATTTTTCATCAACATTCTTTTTTTATACGCATTACATTGTATGAATATTATCGTATTCAGCCAGTGGTCGAAAAATTGACCAACCCTCCCACCGAAACCGGAAGTGCTAAAAAATATGAATAATATATAATTTTTTTCATTTATATCATTTGTGCAAAATTTTATCAATTTTTATACAGCGGCTTAGGTGCGGCTTTAAATAGATTAATTGCAAGTACATATTTTAAAAACTTTAGATTTTTTCACTTAACGGTTTACACCAACAAACATATGAAGAATTAAATAAAATCTTACCTTTCTAATGTTTTTGCATTAGTGGAGAAAATGACGTTTGTGAAAAAATTTAATATTTCTGTGAAAATGTTCATAAACGTGTTGCTGTTATTTTATAGTTGAGAATTAATTAAATAAATTCATTTTATCAATAAATATAATATATGAGAAAAGTAAACATCAAAAAAGAAAAGAAAAAACACAAAGATTAAATTATAGTAATTAAATAGTTTTGTGTTGAAACATAAAAAGGTTTAAGAACTAAAAAACTAAAATAAACAATCAAACAATTTAACGTTATTGTGCCAACGACTTCTTAAGAGAGACAAAACGTTTCAAATAAAATTCAATTGAATATTATATATTTTAGTTAAAATATTTTAGTTAATATATTTTACTCCAGAAAGTGTTTCAAAATTATTGCAATTTTGCTTTCAATAAAAATCTCGGAACAATAAGTGCATAAATGAAATGATTAAATATTTCTTTTATAATTTTCAAACTTAAATTTTAGGTCATATCGAGAAACAGTCGTCATCAGCGCAATCCAAAATGTGATATATTATTATTTTTTCTGCACAACGTTCAAATATATTAGGTATCTTGTTAAGCAATTTCAACAAAATTTGGCTTCATTTTATTATATTATGTTATATTATATTTTTGCTTTTATTAGCATATATTCTTTCACGTACATTTTTAAACATTTTAAATTTTGTTGCCTTATTTTAATTTTGATTTTTCTTCCTTGTTAATTTATTCATATTATAGTTTATTTTAGGAAAGCAAAACAAAATATCTGAAAAAAGATATAAAGATTTGAACAAATATAAAATATGTATTCAAACAAGAAGTCACTAGAAGAAAAGCTAAGATTAGCAAAAATCAGCTTTATCTAGATATAAACTAAGCTCGGAAAAAAATCGATTAGATTGAAATAGTTTAAAAAGCTGTTAAAATTCAGTAAAGCAATAAATGAAATCAAAACTTAGAAGAGGCAAAACTAAAAATTTTCCAAGACTGTATAAAAAAATTTTTAAACTAAAATATAACTGAAAAGATATCGATGTTCGATAAAATCGTTTACATGGCAAAATTGTAGACAAAAAGACAATGTAATACGTGGAACATTTTGCTAAACTTAACCCCAATAATTACTTTAAATAAACCCCAAAACGGTTAATAGTTTACAAATTTACATTCACTTCAGTTTTTTTAGATCAAAAATAAATTTTTTTTCGAATATAAAGAAGTTGGACGCTGAAAATTGAGTTTTCATAAATCTTGGAATTTTTAAAAACAAACGCTTTCTTCGAAAGTTTTCGTAAATGATATATCCCAAATGATCAATAAAATTTCATCAAATTTACAGCAGTCTCCAATTTTTTTTACTTAATAGCAGATAAGATTTTAAATTCGATCAAGTAAGTAGCCCTGAACTAAAAATTTTATATTCGGAAATTATAGAAAGCTATTCAAACGAATCGAATAACGAAGTTCAAAAGACGTCCTAAATGTAGTTCAAGTCGTATAAGCTAGTTATCAGACATTATCATTAACATACATACACACATATATACATAAACCGATGCGGTTATCTGGTGCAAGCTTGATTTCCGAAAATTGCGTTGAAATCACTTACTTATTATTGTTGATAGCGGGAGGCTAAAAATATTTAATAGAACTGATAAAATTTTCACAACATATCAATCAATACATAAAAAGAGTCAAAACGAAGCAAAAAAATCAAAACTAATTAAGCATCATTAATTTCTACTAAATCAATAAATTAAAAATATATGTTTGAAGATACTTTAGCAACAATCCTTCCATTGATTGTTTTATTTAACTTTGTTTGACAAATCTTTGGCTTTAAAGAGAAATAAAGGCTATTTTTAAATTATATTTTTTATATCTCATCACATTTTCATTTTCAAATAAAATTGTTATGCATATAAAATTTTCTTTATATTTATAATTTTCTTCAATATTCTTACTTCGTAATGAATTGCAATGTTAAAATAAGCTCCCTCTAAATAAATTTCATAAAGTTTTTCATTAATTAAAAGTCATTTATTATAATGGGTCTGCATTAACAAACTTCAATAATAAATGGAATGAAATGAACCAACTAGAACAAAAAAAAAAATTTTTTTGGACAGAAGGGAGATGAAAGATTATGCAGAAGCAGTCAATATGGCGTCTAAAACGAACAAATAAAAACAACATATAAACCATGAAAAAAAAACCATCATTCTTTCTCAAATCGATATTATTTATTGTTAGTGTCAGTATGTATGCCAGACTATTTTCTAAACTGGGCAAATAATATTTATGAAATAAGCACAATATATATAAGTATGTTTATATATTTATAAGGCAATTGCGTTTGAATATCAATAAATAAAGTTAAACGAAAAAAGATTATGAAAATATCTTTTTAAAAAACAAAGTTTTTAAACAAGTTAAAAATAGGCAACAACTTAAGAAGAAAGGAACATCTAGATCGAATTGAAATAAGCCGTCTAACAAACAGTTGAAAAGCTTTCGCATGTAAAAAAAACAATTTGAGCTTGAAAAGAAAATTAGAAAGTTTTTTGTTCTACGAAACTTTACTTTAATTTGTTTTAAATGGTATTTTGATTAATTAACCACAACCATTAATTTTCAAAATCATTATTTACTTTATACCAAAGATATAACACAAAAGATAATGACAAAAAAAGTTCTATAAAATAAAAAGCCATGTCATGTCCACTCGCTATTTTTCGCCATGGCTCAAGAAATATTGACAATTGCTCAAATGAAAATTAATTGTGATTGCTTTGGTTACGTGAAAAAAAGAAGTGTTTCTTAGTTTTGCTCACTTCAAACAAAAAAAGATATTAGTCAACCAAACTTATTTTCTTTCATATAAATATATCTATTTCAAAGCATCTCATTAGTTGGTTTACTTAAATTTAATTATAAAATAGTTTTGCTGAAGATGTGCTGTAGATAAAAAAATTTTAATTTCTTGCTGAAGGAATTCTGGTCATATTGCTTGAAAAAACTTTGTTTTAGTCTTAAAATTTGTATGTGTGTTAATATAAAAGAAAATGTTTCCATAGTGTGCCTAATTCGATTAAAGGATATTGTACATTAAAATAAAAATTAAAGAATTTATAAGCAGGCTGATTTTAAATTAAATTCTGAAATTCATTAACTGTGTTTTGTTTTATGTTTGAGTTTTGGCAAACCGATTTTTTTTTATTTTTTATTAAATAAATAAAAAAAAGACCGTGATCATCATTTGCATCTAAATCCCCGTGCGGCTGGTAGCATACAGATACCCCAAAAACACTGTATATATTACTAATGTAACCTCTCTTTTGTATCTTAATATTATTTTGAGTGCGCCTTAGGAAGATAAGAATCCACAGAAAATAATCGAGAACAAAAAGACAAACAAACAAAATAAGCCAGAAGAATGACTTTATTTTGTGTGAAATAAGCAGTTGCGGTTTTCTATCAATGTACGGTTCAGTTAAAAAAAAATTGTGATCGGAGACATCTACAGAGTGTTATGGTTTCCAGGCCCAATCGTGTTCTTATATTCAAAGACAATTGATCTACTAAATAAGGTATTGTGGATTTATTTAGGGACTTCAATTTTGAAAAAAAATATATTGTTTGCGTATTTTATTAATAGCAAAAAATAAGTTAATTGTGACTTTCAGGTAATAATAAAAATATATAACTTTATTACGAGTGAGTGTTAAACATAGTGAGTTAAATAAGTCTCACTAACCTCATTAGCAACATTCATACAGTATTATGTTATACATTCTACTACTTCTATTTCTCTCACTGTTAACTCATGTAAGTTGAAAACTTTTACTACACTTTGATTTTTTGTTTTTTTTTTTTCTTTGTTTATTTTAGAATTTCTTTTATTCTAGTTTAGTTGATTTGTAATTAAAAAATAACCACCACCAGTTAGCACATGAATTTTAGCTAAGTTTGTTTTGTCTTTCAACATTTCATATAATTTTACAATTATTCTTGCATTTTTTCATTATTTTGCTTCACATTTTCAGCCGGTGATGAGGTCGAGCATTAATCGTCGTTAGCACAACACCATCTGGTTTGGCTAAAAAATGCGTTAATTTTGCCGACTAAAATAAATGAATTCCGGGGGCCGCTAACTAACCAACTAAATGGTGGCTTTAAAACAAGTGATGTAAAACAACAACGAAATCAAAACTAAAACTAAAAAAACTTACAAGAAATATTTTCATTTGTAACCTGAAAATCTAAAGAAGCATTATTCTTAGTTTTGCTTACAACTACATCCTCTATAGCTGTGGAATAGATTTGTAGTAAAATAGCTGAAAAAAACTTAAGATGCAGTTGAGTAGTGTTTTTTTGTTGTTTGTTTTTTATACTCCTAGTACTGCAGCCATTGTTATTTACATTGTACGCCAGCTTAAGCATTGTGGCAGTTGTTTTAACTTCCTTTCGTTATAAACAATAGTTAAAATATTGTGGTTGGTTCCACGCAGCAGTAAAGGAATGTACAAACACCTTTTCTTATTAAAAAAAAACTTTCTCGTCTTCATTGCGTTACAGTGACGTGAAATTTTATTGTTTGCTTGTCTTCTTAATTTTTTTTATTTGTACAGAAAACTTTTTGCGAATGTTCATTATTGTATTTTTTATTTTTTCGGTTTCTTATATTTCAACTGTAATCAACTTTTTTAAATTTTATTTTACATAAAACTCCATGGTCTAGAAAAAAAAAAGAGTTATAAAATAGCATTTTATAGTATTGGAGAAACAAAGTACGGTCTACACGAAGAAAAATATAGGTAAACTGATAAGTATAATAACTTTATATGAATGTAGAAATATAAGTCCTTAAATTGCCATATTTCTGAAATATTTTACAACGCTTTTAAAGCTGAAATTTAATTTCATTAAGAGCCATTTTAAAATTTGATATTTTTTACAGAGAGGTGTTCCGCTAAATGTCTTAAAATATTTGAGATATACAATCTCCAGCAAGTTCTCTTTCAGTAGTGTTCTATTGCTTTTGAGATTTCTTCATGTGTTTCTCTTTTTTCAGGTGGCAGGTACAAAGAATTTAATGTAGTCAAATTAATTAAATTAGTTTTATGGAAAAACAACCGGATGGGTTAGCTGAAAATAATATTTTCACAGGAGAATCGCATTTCTATTTAAAGGAGTACGTAAACAAGCAAAACTGCCGAATTTCGGGCATCGTTAGATCCACGCCAAATGATGATAGCCACTAAATTATATGTTTTAAAATAATAAAACAAAAAAAATATGACGAGAAAGAACAACCACATTTGGGGTATTCAAACGGTGTCCTATTAGGTCACATTGTCATAATGTCTTAATATTTTACAACAGTTGTAGTGCTACAAACGAAAAAGTCGTAAAATAATGAGACTTTTTGAACTATGTTTAATGTTATTTCATGTCCTAACAGTTGAAATTTAAGAGAAGTGTGAGAGAAATTACATATTGATTGTTCTTCCTCGTCATATTTTTTCGTGTTATTATTTTAAGACGTATCATTTTATGACTACCATTTGAATACCCCAATTGTTCAAAAACTCTTCTTATTTTATGAGTTTTTCGTTTGAACAAAAAAAAAACAAAAATTCGCTTAAATTATTGTAAATTGTTAAGATATTATGTTTTAATCTCCCAAAAGTATTTTTCTTCGAATGCTTAAGATTTTTTGCAATGCACGCCTTGGGTTGCAAGAATTTTTTCCTCTGAGATATGATTCAAAGTGGCTTCGCTTACTTAGGCTTTTATGCAATAAAAGTTTCCACTGTATGCAAGAATTTCGTCCTCTGATGTAAGATCGAAAGTAGTTTTAATTACTTAAGCTTTTCTGTATTGCGGCCTTTGGTTGGACCCAGGGACTTTCTCCTCAGAGTTAAGATCAAATGTTGGTCAAATTGAGTGTTATTATATAATATAATAGTGATATAATTTGTGTTATTTTAGCACATCAAGAAAATAAAAAAAATTATTGAAAATATATTAAAATTTGTTAGAACTTTCGAGTACATATTTCCTATAACACAGAGAAGAGATACACTTTCCATGGAAACTAACTTAAAGAATGTGCAACAATTAGAATAATGAGCAAATTATGCTAACTTCGATACGGGACATAATAAACTTAATCCAATTCCTCTTTGAAAAATATCAAAAAATTAACAAAAATTTATACACTTTATTGCAAAAATAGTAATAAGAAATAACGAATTTCCAAAGGTTTTGTTTGAAATTCTTTGCAAAAAGATATCGAAGCCTGTCTCGAATAATAAATTTAATATTTAAATAAGAAATAAAGTTTAATTTTTAAAATTAATATTTAATTTAAGAACCTCCAGATACCCATGTATATCTGAAAAACCTCTCACTGTTTTTCTGAACAACAGCTCGATGAACAAGACTCTCGCTTCCACCTCGGCAGCATGATAAGACAACTATACGGTCAACTAAATATGAATGTCAAATCACATCTCTATGCACACAAATTGCAACGCCCTCTACAATTGTGTATGATATGTGTTCTTGTATGAAGTAGGGCTTGGAACACCGCTACGCTGGATCTCAACACTCAACACAATAAAAACTATACGTAAGTTAAAATTTGTTTATTTAAAATTGAACTTGTATTGAAAAATCTGGTCTTAAGCAAACTTAACTTTTGAAAAATAAACTATTTTCAAACTGTCTTTTGGACTTATTGAAATAGTTTTAATAAAAAAAAGGGCCAAAACACTGGAATTTTTTAATTTTTTGGCAACTCATGATACATTATTTGGGGTCCCCAATGATGGTCAATTATGAAACTCATTATTATACAGCAGTTCAATAGTTGCCGCAATGTGAAAAGTGTCTATAACTTCCCTCATCTATTAATTTCTGAAAACATTGTTCCCAGATCCAATCTTTAGAAAAAAAAGTTATTGTTGGAAAAATATACGTACCGAAGGCACACCATACAGACTTATATAAAATACCTTTGTAGTGAATACTACAAAATTTTAAATTATATCGCAGTTTCACTGTTTTTCAATTATTTTTTTTTGGAGCAGTTTTCAATTGTTATTTTTTCTGCTACAACCCTCAATTACTCTTTTGTTAGAAGACCAAAGATTGGTTTGGTTTCTTCATCTTCTATAATGATTTATATTTACTTGTCATATTATAAGTCCCGTTGTCACCTTCTGTTCTTCCGTTTTCCGTTGTCGTTTTCTTCACAATATTATTAATATTTTTTATTTTTAGGGTAGTTATTATTTGTTTTTAATCCTTTTAAAATTCCGCAAAACTTTTAGAAGTTTTTCATTTCAATAAACTGCTATGCTTTGCCCACACCACTAATTCTGTTCCCTCATTTGCTGCCATTTTAATAATTTAACTTATGATGTATATAAAACACACCCAACTGGTTAGTAATTTAGTATTTTTATACTTTTTTGCGCTTTTGTCAATTCGAAGTGGACCTTTAGAATTCGGTTGGAACTTTTCTTTGTGTGATTGAAGGTTCAGTGTGAACTCAAGTAAAAATGCAAAAAAGCAAAAAGACGAATGTTTTATTTACCTCTGGGCTATTTGGCAGCATAAAGGAGTTAATGATGAACAATTTCTTGCAAAAGTACGAAAACTATTTTGTCATTAGTTAAAATTCTAGACGCTAGAGAGATAATTAAATTTCTTAAAAAAGTTCATTTTATAAATAGTTATTACTTTGTTCTAATTAGTTTTTCGGTTTAAAGCAAAGCAGAATTTAATGTTTGAGTATTTCTTAGAAAACACGTTATTTCGTGAGAATTAAAATGGAAATAATTTTTATTAATACTTAAAGTTCACGAAGTTTTCACAGTCTATATAAATGCATTTAAAAGACAAAGGCGTCACATACACTACACTGAAATTTTGAGTTGGGGGCTAATTTACATCCAGCCAAATATCGTCTATGCCGAAAATCTTCCCTCAGCGAAATTACTATTCGTTATATTTTAAGTTTGACATTAATAAAATATATCAGGGCTTATAAATAAAATATTATGTACTAAAGTTTTGCTATTAGCCTTATATCACATTTTAAAAATAAATTCCTACACAGAAAGAAAAACATCGTAATAAATTCATATATTTTCTACTTACTGTGAATGCGAGTCGTCTTGAAAATTTTTAGTATAAATAACAATAAAATATACTTTTAGCAACCCGAAAATGGGATTACTTTAGATAAACAATCCTGAAGTTCCTTAAAATGAGTAAAAAATTCTTTAACCACATGAAAAATATTGAATCAACTAAAAAATTAAATTGAGCACTTAATAGTCCGTCCTAAATCAATCTTTCTGTACTTGATTTTTGTAAATATTGGCTTACCGTACCTTTAACACCGCTTGGGATTGACTCAAGGACGGATGGCTTGATTTTTCTTTTGAGTGTATGACCTCAATTCGATAGAAATACAGTGCTATTTCCGACGTCCTTCTTACTTAACAAATAATTTTATCTAACATCTTTCATCTAAAAACTCTTTACCTAAGTAAGTTTATTAAAGTCCCTACAACTAGCGTAATCTTTTTTTAGTTACTGGCAGCATTGCGAATTCTAAAGAAACACCGTGCGACTTCATTTAGTTTCTTAGTTTCTACATAATCTTACATCCTACAAATAAGTTTTTCTCTGAAAATGTTATTTCCGAGAAGAAAAAAAACATTTAAAATTGTTGTTTGTTTTTTTATGTTATTGTTTATCTTGTCTTTTGTATATTGTCAATTTTAATTACTTTCTAATATAATTTTATTGTCCATTGTAAATAAGGAATTTTCTGATAATTAATTTTTATAGAAGTGTTAATTTAATGTTTTGTGTATGTATGTCCTTGTAATATATAAAGTTACATTAAGGTTGGTGATATTTTTGACGAGTTTCTTTAATACAATCGTCATTTTCATTGAATGGTAGCTACAATGAATTTGGCATTGTGTTTAAATGACAAAAACATTTTGAACATGTCGTAGCCTATACGATGACTGGTAGACTTTTTAAGTTTTTCTTCAATTTTCGTACCAGGTCTATGCATAAAGAAGTAAAATTTTGAAAAATTAAACATTGATAAAATAATATATTTGAACAATCAAATTTTCCAATCTAGAATCAAATGGTTAAAAATAGAATACATGATTAAATTTTAATCAGCTATATCAAATCGTAGGTTCGCACTAAAGTTGTTATGAAAATTTCTTTTGAAGATGCCGTCGTCCAATAAATAACTCAAAAAAAATTCTATGAAACGGAAAAAATCATTATTTTTATTAGTTTTATTTATCGTGTCACTGCTTTAGAATATTTTTAAAACGAAATGCGAACACTCATTTATAAAACTTGTTATTAGTTGTTTAACTTGGCAGTAGAATTTAAACACAACTTGAAATTGAAAATGTATTCAAGTTGATGTACAATCTGATTGTCTTACGGAAAAATTTGGAGAGTGTTGAACTATGAAATTAAAATCTTGAGCGGGTAACTGTCAAGTTCATCTTAAATTTTTAACAAAAAGCAAGATAATTTTTTATATTTAATTTATAAGATCAGAATCATATAAAGCAAAATTTGGTTTATAAAATTGAACTTTTTACGTCTGTGCAGAAGCTTATAACAGCTTTTCTTATAAATTATGTCCAGAAAGTGCGCCACTAAATATCATTAAAAAATATCATTAAATTGTGGCATATGAAAAGCAAATTTTTAACCTTGTTTCTGTTCTTCCATGTAGATTGATATTAATCATTGTTTATTTTTCACATGTTTCTATGGAACAATTTCTTAAATCCAGCCTTTTCTGCTTAAAAACATAACGAAGTTTAGCCTAATAATAATCACTTTGGACTAAAAATAGTTCTCATCCTTTTGTAGCGCTTTTAACTGTTTGTATTCGAAAAAAAATTGTTTTGTAATTTAATTGCTTTTATATGTTATTTTATTATCCCTATAAATACATCTACGGACATACTGAGTAATTATCATATTGATTAATGAAAGATGTAAATGCATAACATTGAATTTAAATTAATTCAAATATTTATAGTTAATAAAATCAGACCTTTAATGATTATAAAAACAAATGATGATATGAAAACAAAGAGCACATAAACATTTGAATGGAATAATATTTTGCCTCTAGCTAACAGAACTTATTTGTATAGTAGTTTCTATTTTTATAATTAACTAATTAATTTCAGTTTATTTACATATGTACGAGTATGTCTGGCATTGTGGCAAAAGTGCGTACTAAGCTTTAAATGGGGTTTCCTTAATGAATGTTGGAAAGTGGCTTCACCGAGTTAAGGCAGGGAACAAGTATTTTTCTGAACGCACCCGAAATATTTGTAAGCAGAAAGGACTTACTCAACAAGGCCACTATTCGATATTCCGTTAGAAAAACTAGTTCTGTCTCGCCGAATGACGGTTCATGTTTATACCGCAAAGCCTGCACAAATATTTTTAATCGGGCAGAAGACTTACCACGTAATTATTATTTTCTTTTTTTTTTACCACGGGCACGTATTTTATTTCAGCTTGCGATGTTATTTTCAAATTTGAGCTATTATTTCATATAAAAGCTGGGCTAGAATCGTCACATTTAGATAAGAGTTTCCTCTGTAGCTATTTTGAACCCCTTGTCTTTTTCATTATTCAGGATAATTCTAGACATGTGATCGTTAAATGAGGGTCAATCATAACGCCAAGGTACTTAAGATACGGCTTTGTCTCTACAGCACATATTTCAATGTTTAGAAATAACGTTAATCTAGATTTTCGAGTACTAATTAGTACCACTTCGGTCTTATGATCGGCTTAGGATAAACCAACGGATAAGGTCGAGGTTTGTACAACTTGTATACTCGCATTGGCAACAGTTGCCGCTTCTTGTAGCTCCTTGGCTGCACGCACTAATGCTAAATCGTCAGCTAAACCAACGATTGAGACCCTTTCCAGTAGCTTTAGCCTTAAAACACTATCATACATTTCGTTTAATAGTGGGCCACGGACAGATAGTTGGGGAACGCATATCGTTACAACAGAACTGTTACCGCAGCCGTCTAATTGCTACTTTATTTACTCATTTATCGATAATCGTCGTTATATTTTAGTCAATATTTATCACTCTATTATCTATTGTAAATATATGGATTGCGTTTTTTATATTTGAATGCGGTATTAAATCAATTAATTTTAAGTAGCAAAAATAGCCATCTTTTTTCGTGAGAGCAATAGCAGACAGTGTTTTATTAAAAAACCGTAAAGTTTAACTTCCTGTTTCTTTACGAAAAAGTTAGTAAAAGTATAAAAACTTTTCTTTATTTTGATAAATATTTGTATCTTCATTTATGTAAATTTTAGGAATTTTAACGTTAAGGTATACGAATTAAATGCAAACTCGTATCTAAAAAGCTTGTGTTTTATCGTTCATAATCTACATTTGGTTCTTCACCTAACAAGAACTCTCTTTCGGAAATAATCCTTTATTATGTCCTGTAAGTATTGTGGAATACTCAATCGTTACGACTAGCGTTACGACTACACATTACTCTTTTGCATAATTTCTCCAGAACTGCCCTTCATTTGCCTTGCCGGCAGTTTCCACAACAATGTTGATGACATCTACACTTGACTTTGCTTTCCTGAAGCCGAATTTGTTATTTGAAAAACCTCTGGTGACTTCGACACTGGTTTCCAAATTTTAACAGATGATACCCTCAAACAATTTTCCGCTTGTGTCTATCATACAGAGAGGTCTTTTTATTCAATTTTAACATCCTCGCCATCCTTTTTTAAAAAGGATATTAAAATTATTCAACAAATATATTTATACTTAAATAATTTTATTTTTATTTGGTTTTGCAGTTGATTTAAAAAATTTTCGAATTCATTTATTTTATTTTGGCTTAAAAGTTTTTTATGAAGAACCAATTAATTTAACAATACACCTTTCGTTAACTAAAAATATTGCTCTTTATGGATGTATATAAATTAAATTTTCCCAAAAGTATTTTTCATTAAAAGAAAAACACACGAATACTGCAACATAAATATATATTTACGTATATTTTATACATATCAGAATATAGTTTTTTTTAGTAATATACATTACTGGTTTTATCCAAGTAATTGCAATTCAAAATAAGACATAGAGATGAAGTTGTATTAGTTTTATTATATGTATATGTATGCATGTTCATAAGATATTTTTAGGTCACGACATCAGGCAAACTACTCGACATTGCTAAAATAGATAAAGACGTTCGCTTCATGCTACGTGGGTGTATAAAGATTCCTCTTAAAGGTGGGAGGTACACAAATAGTAAGTCGTCGAGTTCAACTATTGTTAAGTTAACCTCAATGTTCCATTTAACAATTTAGTTGCAGAGCGTGTGGCTGTGTTTGTAGAAAGAAGAAAAAAAATTTCAAAAAAAAAAAAAACATGAGGAAGAACGACAATTTACAAATACATAAAAAAGAAAACAGGAAAGAAATGGGGTTAACAAAAACTGCTAAGTTGCACTAAGAGTTAATGTGTAATGACGAGGGTTGTTGCGGAAAAAATATGAGCAAGTAATTAAACAGCTAAGGATATTCTAAACTGCTTTTTAATATATTCTAAGCGTATGATCATGTGTTCTTCATAATTTTAATTATCGGCCACGTGTTTTGGAAATTTTTGAAAATTAAGTACAGGGACCTCAAAACATTGCTTAACTTAACTAATGTAAGGAACTAAAAGAGAAAAACGATTAACTCTGGGAGTGATCCAGAAAAATAAAGAGAAAGTTCGACACTTAGTAAGCATTAGACAACTAAAGATTTTTATTATTATAGTATCCTCGAAAGTGATACAAAGTTTACAGTATTTCTTTTAATTTTTTCTCTAGATGTGGCAGTCCTATATACTTTAAGGTATAAAATCACGCAGCGACACAAGGGTGCATTATAACAATTGAAAAAATGTTTCAACTGTAACCGAGAAAAAGAATAACAACAAAATATCTACAAAAATGCAATGGCAAAAAAGGAATTTCAAGAACAAAAAAACCTAAAGCAAATGAAAGTAAAGGTTGGTAGCAAAAATTCTATTATTTTGTACGGTATACATACAGGAATGTGAAAAGAATATTTTGCAGAAAATTTTTGTAAATACTTGTCTTTTAATTTTTTATCTTTTTTTCTCTGACAACTAGCAAAAAATAAGGAAAGCGAATTATTGAAGCACATATGAAATAAAACTAGTACATCTTGATATTTGAGATATTTTAAAGCAAAACTGAAATAAGTTTTTTTTTTCTTTTTTACTCTTGTAAAACATTAAAATAATGACAAGTTCAAAATTTAATTGTAAATATTTACTTCACGGCACTATAGCATGGAGTGATTACAATATCGGCCATGCTAATATCCTGTATGTCATAAATTGGCACATGGACGTTGATTATGTCATACCTGAGCCAATCTGTGATCCTGGATTATCTGTAAGCATATCGGATATCGCGGTTCACTCTGACGACTGACTAACTACCGTGAATGTGATTCAAATATTCACTGACGGGTCTAAAACACTAATTGGTGTCGGTTTTGGCATATACTCAGGCTGCCGGACCACTGCATTGTCATTCAGGCTGAGATAACTGCCATCTACAAAGCCGCAAGATACATTCGGTATAGCAAAATATCTAGCAGGGATATTACCGATGGTAAGAGGGCCATAAGATCCCTTGAGAAAGATTTCATTACATCAAAAATAGCCCAAGAATGCCGGATATCTCTAAAGAAGATAGCGAGACATTCAATGGTCACCCTCAAGTGGGTACCCGGACACAGGGACATACATGGAAACTGTATTGCACACTCGTTGGCGCATGCAGGCTCCACTTTAAAGCAAAACGATTCAACATATGACATAGGTGTCTCTCTCCCAATGAGCCAGCAACGTATTGCAAACAAGATTCACCTTGTTACCAATCAAAATGGTTAGAAGAGGCTACCTGTAGGGAAACAAGGAAAACTTGGCCCATAATAGATGAAAAAAGACTGTGCGGGCACTACAGCTGTGCGGACATCATCTCAGACACCTTATCGCGGTTATAAATGGCCACTGTCCTATTGGGAGGCACGCCCAAAGGTTAGGGCTCAGTTACAAAGTAGAAGCTGCTGCGACGAAGAAAAAGAAGAATCGACGGAACATTTTTTCCGTCATTGTCCGGCATTCGGTGATCTAAGACTTACACTATTCGGTCATAGAACCCTTAGACGACAAAACTTTTCCCTCTAATACTAACTTAAGCAAGATCCACTTCTTTTTTGAATCAACCATGAGGCTTCTTGAGAATATCAGCAGCCAGACAACATATGACCCTTTTAAGACGGGGCAACATGGTAACACAATGGGAAAGAATCATGGACCCACGTGCGCTGTGCTTGATCACGGCGGCCAATGGAACCTAATCTAACCTACCTCATTATAAGAAACATTAAAAAGTTTGATATGCAATATCTCTAAATATCGACGTAACATTTACGTAAGCAATAAAGCTACTTTTGAAAAAATTCTCCAATCCCTAAGAATTTCATTACTACAACTGCGTTGTTTTCTTTTTTCACTCATCAACATCTACCTTAAATTTTTAAACATGTTGAAATTTTCCCATAAGAAGTGTACACGGCTGAACGGTTAATATTTTTCATTATATTTATAAAACAACATCATTCGATAATTTTAGACTCATCTTTAAAGTATTACAATAAATTTTTTGTGGCATTACTGTAAGTTGAGATTTAATGACAATAGAAAATGTGGAACATTATATATCTGTTTGCTCTATATATATTAGTTGTATATTATATATTCGGATGACGACCCTAAGGTATACAAAGCTATTAAAATGTGCATTTCTAATGGAATAACACTCCTAACCTTTGTGTCCCCTTTTTCTAAAAATTTTAATTTTTTATTGGTATTGGAAACAAATTTTGCTTTACACGAAAGGATTCCGTAAAGAATTCCTCGTTTTTCTCAAAATGCTCCACAGCGGTTCTAAAATATTATTAATTTCTTTACTCAGTTACTTACAAATATCCAAATATGCATGCGTACATCCAGTACGGTCTCTTTCCTCCAGTAAACTTTTTATTTCTCACATACTCTTTATTAATTATGGTTGACGAAGAAAATTATGTATAACTAAGCGCACATTACAGTGCAATATTTTGACCAAAATTGGTAACTGAACTTAAAGTAATTAATGAGATATTTAATGAAATAAAATTTAATTCTATATTGCAAAATAAAAATCTTAATTCTGAAAGTTTGAAATAACTTATGTTTTTATTTTATATTGAATAACTATTGTACTTGATTTGATAAGGACTTAAACAATTATTACAAATTAAAAGTGGCTGTGGAGTGGGTAATATGTTATGTGTTCTCTCTTATTTGTGATAATATTTTTTTGCGTGAGAAATTCTTTATAGTTATTTTAATTAAAGCTATTTTATTCAGCGGTCGACTCAATCGAGCGCATTCTAGAAATTATTATTAAACATTTACATAAATACATGCGATAAAATACAAAAACAAAAAACATTCTAAATAAACATCTTTAAACTCTGTCTCACTTCTAAGCAAAAGCAAATCGGACAAATCGGACATGTACCCTTTTTGTATTTTCTAAGTTGAAGCTGATACATGCGTGTGTAATAAGTGTGCATGTGTTAGTAGCAACTTTAAGCGCTTATAGCTTCCTAAATATCAAACCGATTTAAATATAATTAAAATTTTGCGCATCTATGCAAAAACCCGTTTAAAAACTTACAAATCCTTTCACAATCGTTTCAGTATTACGACGTAAAAATGGATCTAAAAAACCGTATTTGGTGCATATTGATAATGTTAACAAACTTCAAAGAACAAAAATTAGGTAAGAGAAGTGGGAGTTTGAGAAAAAACTAAAGCATTTTTTGATGATCAAAGCAATACATAAAACTAGTTTCTTTCTTAAGTTGAGTTAGTCGGCTTGAGTTTGTGTTCATAGAATAAGTCAAATTAAAAATTATTCTGTTAAATATATTTAACTCAATTACCATTTTATTAAAAACATCTTCCCTGTAATTTTTTTTATTTTAAGATTTGTTCTGTATCCTTACTTGAAGACATGCGTATATACATATATACCAAGGATGGTGTTGATGTTGATATTGATGTCCGAAAACTTCGGAAAAGAATCGATTTGTTAGTGACTCTACAAGATCAAAATAGACCTGCAGATTGATGGCATATAACAACGGTTAAAAATTATCAAGAAAAATTTTCTGCAAAGTCGCACTTAATAAATAAAATTGTAGCGAAACAATTTCAAATGATTTTTTTTAATTGTGTTCCAGTTACGATATATCAGCAAACAAAGAAAAGCCAACAAATAAAAGCTGAAAACATTATTATACACATTTATATATTTTTTCTCCTAAAAGAATGTCCCAGACATGAATTTGTTATAATAATAAGAATAGTATTATTTTTTTATTTAAAGTGATTATTTTTCGAACAAATTGGTTGTTTAGAAGTTTTTAATCCAAAGTGATTATTATTTTTTGGCTAATATTCGTAACGCTTTTAGTCAATATTCCAAAGGAACAAGGAACAATTTTAACAATAATTAATTTCAACTTACACGGCAGAACAGAAACAACGCTGTTTTTCGAGAGCCGCCACACTCCCATCATCACACATGAACACTGAACATTATCCAAAAAATAATAATCACTTTGGATTAAGAACTACTAAACAACCACTTTGTTCGAAAAATAATCACTTTAAATAAAAAAACAATTAGCTACTGGCTTGAGTCTTACAATGTTGCCTGTCACATAACTAGTTAAAATTGATCAAATAAATCAAAAAACTCAACTAGTTGGCAAAAAAACAAAAAACAAAAATACTTAAGTATTAATCAAACCATAAAAGTTTGTCTTAAGTAAAAACAAAAATTAGAAAGAAAAATGGTACATGAGAAAAAAACCAACGTGTAACAATGGGTTAATTTAACGATAATTAGTGATGGTTAAATTTGAATATTGATAGTGGTAAAGCAGTGTTTGCTGTAATAACAACTAATAATACAAATAACTCTCGTATGCTTTTTCTAGACATTATTTGTATAAATACAGTGGCGGATACATGGAAACACACATGAACACTGATGATGGGAGTGTGGCGGCTCTCGAAAAACAGCGTTGTTTCTGTTCTGCCGTGTAAGTTGAAATTAATTAGTGTTAAAATTTTTCCTTGTTCCTTTGGAATATTGTCTCATGTCCAATTCTTTCTGACTTACGAACATTAGCCAAAAAATAATAATCACTTTGGATTAAAAACTACTAAAGAATAATATTAATTTAGTATCATTGAACGTCTATGAATAAGCTTTCGTATTGTAGACTTAAGAACAAAAGTGTTTAATGGCACGAAAATTCTTTAAAATGCTTCTAAACTGCATAAAAATGGCACAAAAAGGAAAAAAATTCAACTAAAAAAAATCCAACACGATGTTATTTTACTCAATTTTATTTTTATACTTTTCAATAAGTTGAAAGCAAAGTATCTTTATTTGTTATATATTTCAATTAAAAAGTTTTATCACATTTGTGAACGAAATGTCGCATGAAATTACTGAAGTTAAATATAAATTTTATTAGGACATTAAATATGTAAATGATGTATTTTTTTCATTATTTTAATGTTTCCAGTATTTTATAAAATTATTGTACTTGAAGATATTGGAAAATGCCAAAAAATGAGACAAATATAAATGAAAAAAATTATCTTTTGTTTGCATTAAACTGAAATTAAATGACCTTAGAATCCTGTATAGAAATAATTTCCAAAGAATCAACATTATAACTACAAAAAATGTCGAAACATTATGAATATATAAACAATGTTTGTTTGGCATTTTTAATATTTTTTTATTTTATATGCCCAAAGACCAAATTTTCACTTATGGAAATGCCTTCGGCATGAATTTTTGTAATTTTTAAAAATACACGCTCTAAACAATTAATCTGTTTATAATGCGATGCTGTTCTTGAAAATCTTATGCGGTTTAAATTGAGTTATAAATTATATAGCTTCAGTAGCACAAACATTTTGGTTTTTATGACTTATTGTATTTAAAGTGCTCTGACAAATCTGCTCTTAGAATCGTCGTATTTTTTTTACTATTCCAGTTATATGGTAGATGATAATTAACATTTTCAAAAACTTCTGTTGTAAAGAAAAAAAATATTGTTATGCAAATTTTATTTATAAAAAAATATCTGCACTTCAATGACGGCCTCTTCGTATTGTTTTCGATCAAAAATGGCAACTGGCACCACTAATGTGTAATTAACACACAAAAAATATGTTATTTTGATGATTAAAAACAATGTCTTACAGTTTGACTCATTTGAGCCTCCCTGGGAGTATTTATGTATTTTTTAGGGCGAATAATTATGGTTAACTTTTTGGTTTAGTATAACTTTTATTGGGGGCACCAGTATTGAACTCAAATCACAGTTCTCCTCTCTACGCTTAGTGCAATGTGGAGTAAAAGTGTGCTTAGAGTTTTTTATTTGGAGAATTATTACATCCAACACATCCAACATATCCAACTTGAGTGATAAATTGAATTAAACGTACCATAAGAAAATATACTTTGTCACCTTGATATTAATCAAGGCTGTAACATTGTAAGTGCATCTCAACATTCACCAATTTCCTGTTAGCAATTTTCTTATAAAATACCAAAAGAATTTCTTTTCAATTATTTTAATTTAAAAAAGATTTTTACATCTATATTTTTTCAATTCAAGGATAAGTATGTAGACAATTTTCTTATTTCTTGTTATCAAAATATTTTAATGAAGCAAATGCTTTTTATTTATTTTGTATTTCATTCGCAGTTGCTTCCTGTAATGATTAAAGTAAAGTTTCTATAAATTTTCGAAAGTGATACAAAGTTTGACATGCACAATAAGCGCTGGCATTATTTCCAATTTTGCAAGTATCTACGCATCAATACTGCTGGCATGTTGGCAATTGGAAACGAATGATTGTAGACCAAAAATGTTGCTACACAACGTGACATTTGACTTCCTGTGAACGAACATACGACACCCAAAGAATAACAACGTAAATCAAGCATAAATTTGCTTTCGGCATTTGATATATTACAAGCCATACAGGCATACGCACACTAGTACAGTCTATAGACGAGTGCAGATACAAAATTTGTGTAGTAATGTATGTATTTCGAACACATGAATATGAATACAAATATATTATAGAGTGCACAATTGTATGGGTGCATGTTCAAGCAGATATGATAAAAAAAGATGTATAAGTTCGCAATAAATAGATGGATGTATGTATATGCTTATGCAGCACGTTGCATGTTAGTATGCACATATACATACATAGATACATGTAATACACATAAAACAAAATTTGCACTAATTTGCATAAGGCGTGACAGATGTTGTGTTTGTTTTACAAAAAAAAAAAACATTAAATAAAAATTCGAAGGGAAAAGAAAAAAATGTTTTCTATAAAATAAACACTGATTGCGTTCAATACACAATAAAATAAATATCAAAAATATTGAATGTTTTCCAACATCCACGGTTAAGGACAAACATAGAAGAGATTTATTGAAGTTTAAAATATTTGAAGTTTTATTTTCTTATTTAAAGGAAGAATAAAAATAAAATAACAGTTTAGTTTTTGTAACATCATTATTGCTTAAAACAAACATTTGTTCATCAGAAATCTTAATTTATTGTCTTTTATGTAAAACAGATGCGGATAAATTATATATCCTTGCTCATCAATGGATACCGAATTCTTTTAAATACATAAAGTTTCTATGCAATCAGCCCTTCCCCTCAAAGGCAAGCGAAAATCTTCAGCTACATTCGCACTAGACCCATTTGAACAAAATTCTACAAACAACGTTTCATTGAAAACTTAGATATGAAATTTGTAAAGCGTCGCCAAAAAAATATTTCAAAAAGTCATTTTTATTTACATTAGTATTTTTGGGCCAATTAGTTCAAAGGTAATGGTGCATTTTAATAATCAAGCTTTTAATTTTAATCAAAATAAAATGAAATTTAAATTTAGCCACCAACTTTTAATTCACTTGTATTCATAGTCGATTTTTGACGTTGTTAATTAGTTTCAACTTAGTTTTACTGCTAGATATAGAAAAAAATTCAGTAAAGATATATCGATATTATATTAAGGTGATCAAGAAATATCGCTCTCAGTTGATATCTTTTTGGTGTTTCTGAAGCAATATAATCATTTTGTAAAAAACCAAATTTTTTTCTTATTCGAAAAACTCTAAAATTATATCAGTAACCAATTTTTCTGCATGTTTCTCAAAATTCTATCGCGCAAGTTAGTTTTGCTCTTGCAAATCTAAGATATTTCTGTTACTTCAACCAATTTATAATTTTTAAAATTTTTGTATTATTTTTTAGTGACGTAAGTTTCATGGTAATTTACTTTATAGCTGAAACTAACTGTTTGATTGCATTTTAGCAAATAAGTAGAAACTACAACCAAATATACATAGACCAGACCGACCTAAAGTGCAACTAAAAGTTTTATAAATTCTAAGTATTTTAAAAAAATTTCGTTAAAAATTCTCACAAATCTTGCTTATAATTCTTTAAGAATTATTTTTTATAGTCTAAGTTAAATGAGATAATATGCCATTAATAATGAAAAAGAATATCAGCCAAATGACCGTCACGGCTTCAAGGACCATATTCTTTTCATAACATTTTTAATTGCCAATTTGCACTTTTCGAGCTGTATATCTTCGATAATTTTGCGGACTCCAGCTTTGAGGTCATGAATAAATTGTGGGCCATTGGAATAGACTAATAATATAAACTCAGAGATGAAGGTCTGAAAGAGTTACATCTATAGAGAGAAACCACACGGTCAATAAAATTTTCAAGCAAAAGGCCGTTGGTATCCCTGTGTGGCACGTAGAGTCGCCTCGTTGAAATCAAAACATCAATATGTTCCGATTTCGGTTATACAAAAACATTAACCATGGCTCGTTAGTGCAATCTATTCTCCGAAACAGTTGCTGCAGCCTCTTTTTCGAAAAAGTAGGGTAAGCTGCCCTGTCATACACAAAACCGTACTAAACAGTTACACTTAGATGATGACTAGGATTTTCAAGAGTAATTCTTGAGTTTTCCGAGTTCCAAATTATAAATTTCTACTTGTTAAAGTAGCCTCCAATGTGAAAATGCACTTCGTCACACAAGATGATTTGACGATGAGTCTCAAGGACCCAAACAGCAAAGACACCGCGTTATATATGGCTGAAAGGTTTAAGTTTTTGTGTCAATTAAACCATAAAATCGTTAATAGCTAAGTCGTTACGCGAAATACTATAGAATGACTTTTGAGGAATGCCAAATTCCGAATTTCGAGTGATGGCCAAACTTGGATATTCCATAACGTTATGGGCAACAACAGCAACACTTTTAGTTGTGCGTGAGCGACGTGCATGATTTCAATTCTTCACATCACTGACCTCTCCCAACAGCCTCAGATTTTTTACAAGTTTTACAATTTCTGGCCGAGAAGGTGCTGCAGAGTAACCACATCTCTGTAACCACGAAATTTTCACCATTTTTGTAGTGAATTTTAATAATTTAAATGCCCTGTTGAACCGCTTATCACATAAATTTTATTAATGGCCTGTTTTTTTCTTGTCGTATATTAACTATTTGGGTTATGACAACTGTTAGAATGGGGGCTTTTGAAAATTAAACGTTTCATGAGAACACCTTGTGCAATACAAATCGGAAATATAAAATTTTTTTATTGTTAAAACTGATTTTGAGTCCTTTGGAAATAACACTTATTTTTTGGTTATCCCCTAATAGTTTTCCAATTTTATGGGTAATTATTTTACCCACTACAATTTTTTAATAAAAAACAATTTTTAATAAAATAAAACTACACAATTTGCTGAGGGGATTCAAAAGCGTGAAAGGGACTTGTAATAATAGATGGGCTTTTCCGAGATCGCGGAAGTAAATAATTTGTTTCAATTATAAATAATAATAAATTGTCTGATTTTAAATAATATAATGGGAGTCTCTTTCAAACTTTGTTTTAAATTAATATTATAAGCGATATTCTGTATTTCTACATGTTTAACTTTTCCAAAAAAAAAACTAAAAATATATAATTTTGGTTCTAATTATTTCTATCTCTGATATTATAAATTTCCATAAAACTGAAAGCACTCATGCAGGTATGTGACATATTAGATGCTCCAAAAGGACCTCTTTTCTGTTCAATTAGAATTTTAAAAACAACTGACCTTATGATTTTAATGAATTTTATAAAGAAAATATTTGATTTATTTGCTTATAAATTGAACTTACAGTTACCAAAAGAAAGAAAATTATTTACTAATGAACACCATTTGAGTAACAAGTACAAAAGCTAAAGCTAACATACAATATTTCTTATATTTTTGGTATAAATAGAACAAAAAACACGTTGCTTACATACTTGTACATAAAGTAAGTTAATATATAGTTAGCACTTTTTCTTTCAAATGCGACTCAAATGCTTTTACATTTTGACTTGTTTTTCAGAACTAATTTGAGTTTTCGTGTGATAGTGTTTTATTGCAAAGTTTTGCTCGTATTTTTAACTGTTTGCAATATTTTTTTTTTCTTTCTTACTTGATGAAATTTTATGGTCAGCAATACAGTTGCACGTCATCAAAAAGTTCGTTTATCAACTGTGTTTGTCGTCTGACATTGTCATTTGTTTTGTAACACAAGCAGCAATGAAAGAGATTCATTTTTTTCTTTGCTGTTGTTTGGATTCTATACTTGTTGTGTAGAAAAAGAAGAAAAAAAAGATGGAAAAAATTTGAATGAAATCTAACGCAAGAGAAACTTACCAAAATTGAAAAAGTTTCTATTAAGAATTTGTCTTTTATTTGATATTATTTGTTGGCGTTTTGTTTTATTGTTCTACTTTTTGTTATTGTTATTTTTTTATAATCAAAGTAAGATATACAAACAAATAACATAGATGACAACTGGAGACTTTTATAGAGTACATACAAATTTTGAATAATACGAGTACACACAAAGATATTCACAGATGCATTCACTTTCTCCGAAGGATTTTTTATATTTGCTGAAGTTCTAATGGATAATTATATCCGTCTTAAAAATAAATTATAAATAAAATTTTGTTGATATTTGTACTTGCGTTGGCCCATATCATAATATTCAATTTCTTAAACTTATGTAAATTGAAAAAGTTCTTTTTAAGATTGATAAATAAAATAGGGGTAAAAATTCCATAAAAATGTACATAATTATTGAGTATATAATACATTTTATCAGAAGTGAAGATTAAATTTAAATAACTAATATTACTATCTTCGTAATGTAAACGTTTCAGTACAATTATTTCAGAAATGAGATCATAATTTTCCGTAGTGCATCATTTCCTTTGGCATTGTGAAATAAAGCCATTATGGCACAACTTCAGATTAAACTATTACATTTTATAGTTTTGAAGATTTTCTCTCCTGTTTGTGGCAAAATGCAGATTTATTTAGTAAAGATTTGTTGCACAGTCCGCCAATTGCCGGTATATCGAAGAATGGCTTCAATGAGTAGATTTTCAGCCTACCACACCTGCCGAGCAATGGTGGGATAGATATAAGAGAATATTCTAAAGGATCAAGAGAAAAATCAGTATGGTATTTACTGAGCCGCTATCCGACTTCAGTGTACACGTGTTTTTCCATGTATTCGCAACGATTTAGGTTGCTCAGTTTAATGTGATTTTATGTATGTGTTTTTATACAAACTAGAGTATGCCTAGTGGTCTAAATTCGACCGCCAGTTTAAACGTATATCTATTTTAGTTGCATTCATTTAAAGAGAAAAAACTTATTCCTTTCATCATGGAAAAATTAAAAGCAAAATAAAATCACATAGAAACAGACACATTTATAAAAAATGTTGTTACTCATATACGTATGTAGTACTCTTAGCCACTCTCATTGCTTTCCTTGTGTTTTTACTTGAACCAATACTTACATAAGTGAGCGTATATACGTGTGTATGTTCAGCATTTGTAGCTTTATGAGCCTTTTATTCTTTAAAATTGAAAATTGAACCCATTTAATGTTTACCATTTGGTAAAAGAATAAAGAAAGTCGGTTGACAATCAAAGGAGAAAAAGGGATCTAAAAACTTGTCTTTGCATATTTATGTATAGATTAATATCCGAAACATATATGATTTTAATGTAATTATTTTACAAACAAGTGGTTTTTAATCCAAACTGATTATTATTTCGGCCAAAGTTCGTAACGCTTAGTCAAAAAGAATTGCACATGAGACAATATTCCACAGGAACAAGGGAAAAGTTAATACTAATTAACTTAAACACGGCAGATCAGAAATATATTTGATTTTTTTATTTATTTTGTATATATATTTTGTTTATTTATGAGCCCAATTATAAATATTCGCAAGGTATTTTTTAATGAGGGAAAGTCTTTTCTCGAGAAAAAATTTATCCAATTAATTCTAACTGCTTTTTTTATGTAAAATGATTATTTTTCGAACAAATTGGTTGTTAGTGGTTTTTAATCCAAACTGATTATTATTTTTTGGCTAAAATGTTCGTAACGTTTTTAGTCAGAAAGAACTGGACATGAGACAATATTCCAAAGGAACAAGGAAAAATTTTAACACTAATTAATTTCAACTTACACGGCAGAACAGAAACAACGTTGTTTTTTGGGAGCCGCTACACTCCCATCATCAGTGTTCGTGTTTGTTTCCATGTATCCGCTACTTTTTAGGTGGCTCGGTTGAATGTGATTTCAAATTTGTATATATACAAATAATGTCTAGAAAAAGCATACGAGAGTTATTTGTATTATTAGTTGTTTTGTTTCTGTTTTGTGAGGGATTTTTTTATTTAAAATAACTACTTTTTAGCTTTTTAGTTTTTCTGGCTTTTACACGATTGAGAAAAAAGGACCAAAAAGTAAAATGAGGGAATTTTCATTCATAATAGGAGAAAAGGAAAAACAGAAAAATTTCATGAGGAATTTCTGTTTATAATTTTATTTACAGATTTATATTTTCACGATACTTATTTCTGTGTTGTGGCAGGTTTTTTTTCATAGTTTTAAAGCAAATACAAGTTTACCACGATCAATCAATTAACTAATAACGCAAAATTAACCCATTGTCGCTCGTTGGTTTTACTTAATGCGCCGTTCTCTTTCTTCCTCTTTTAAATATTTATTAATAATCACATTTAGAATTAGATATATGATCTTAAATCAGAAAAATTAATTTAGTTTCGAAGGAAACAAATAAAAAAATATGGATTGACAGAAATGAATCACTACTCCAAAAATATTTGAGAGATTTTATTGCAAAAAAATTTTTATTTATCTAAAACTAGAATTTTTGCATATTAGCAAGAAAGCTTGTTTTCTATTATAAAACACTGGAATACATTTGAGAGATACGAGTAACTACTATTACTTCTACTACTACTACAACTAAGAAATATAACTTTGAAATTCAGATTTTGTATAGTGGAATACTTACAATACAAAGCAAAATTCTAAAAGAAGTTAACAACTAAAAGCAATTTCGTTTAAATAATTTTAAAATAAACTTCAAAATATGTTGGCCTTAGTTGTGCAATTGAGTTTCTTCATGTAGTATTTTGTGTTTAGTTTTTTTAATTACATACATATGTTGTAATATACGTAAATGAACATATAGTTATTAAAAATTAATTTAGATAAAACTCAATTCAAGTCACTTTTGTGCGTTTTCAATGTACCATTAACAATTAAGTTCTCTTGTTTTTAGGCCATGTTAAGTACATATTTATAAACTGAACCAAATGGTAGCTTCTTCTATTTAAATGTTTTACAGTTTTAATGTTTTTGCTTTTCTTTCTTCTCTCATTCAAATGGAACGTTTCATGTACATATGTATATATATATTTCTGAATAAACATTAAAGAAAATTGTATTTATTTTATTAAAACATTAATCTTAATGTTTTGAAAATTGTATTATTTATTTCTTAATAACCACATTAAACAGACATTTACAATATCTTTTCAATGCTAACAAAAACGTAAAGCATTATTTATAATTTTTCCTTTTCAATGTTTTCATATTAAAAACACCATATTGAAATAAATAAAATGCTATTATGAACAATAAAGCTCACACTAAGAGAAAGAAAAAGAGAGATACAACTTAAAGCAACATTATGCTTTTGAAACTTAAAATAAATAAAAAAAACACTTTGATTTAACAAGGACTAACAAACACGGGCAAAAAATATTTAAAGAAAGCTCAGAAAATTTGCCCATATTTACTATTAGAAAGTGCAGTGAATTCATTAAAATTGATGAGGCATACTGCAAACGAGACTGCAGACACTGAGTTTCATATAAATAATGACATATAAATACAAAGCCAAAAAAAATATACATATATAAATGCATTTACACACAATGAAACTAAGAACACTAGAGGTACCATTGAGGTGAGAAGCATATTGTAAGAGCGCAGGATATTATTTTACAAGTACAATATTTACATTAAAGCAAATAATGTTAAAAATATGCACGTTAGCCAGTCAGGTAACAAGCGCCTAGAAAACTTCTTTGCCACATTTAGTTGCAGACAAAATAGTTACAAAGTAGATAGTCTACAAAGAACATGCGACCACATATAAAAATTCAAGTATAAAGGATTAAACTTTTCGAAACATTTTTATTTAAAAATGTATATTTATGTAGGCGTAGGTATATACTTATATTAATAGTTATATAGAATTGTAACATGTATGGACCATGTAGGGAATGTAAACTTCACATTACCCTTTTAACAAACAAACAAAAAAACAAACACAAAAAAGCACAAAAACCCCATGAAAACTGTTGAAAAGAAAACATAAAAACATCGCAAAAATACTTCCGAGTGCAATGTAATCACTTGAGGCAATTTGTATGCCCTACATGATGTTATGGCTAAGACTTTTGTAAGGTTTGTGGTAACTGATTGTTGTTGCCCATAAAAAAAATATTAAATGCAATTTTGACATGAGTAGATGCACTCATATGTTACTACGGTTGGGCGTTATGTTATGTTTCATTTAACCAAGATAAATCAAAAGTTTTTCATAATTATCATTAAAACTGTGTTTAAAATAAAATTAATAAATAAATCTTTGTATTGCAGAAAGAAGCTAAATGTATATAAAGATAAAAAAAGACTAAAGTAAATATAAATATATTTTTTATTTAACTATTAGGGTTTTATTTAATAATCATCGTATTCGGACAAATTTTTTTTAATTGAAATTTTTTTCTCTTGTAGGCTGAGCTGGACTTTATACAGGCATTTCAATGCCGCTTATGCCACATCATCAATAGACCTTAAATCATATTTTCGAAAATTCTTACCCCTCTAAACGTATACAATGGACGTACTTAAAAGGTGAAGCTGTTGCGCTAAACAGTGGTGAAACTGTTGGCAACTGTTGAGCTCTACTTGATGAATAACTGGAAAATGAACAGCTGATTGATGTAAACAATTGAAAATAAATTAAAGTGCTGCAAAAGAAATAATATAAATAATGCGATCTCCAATGCAATAGTAAACAGCCCAGGAATCTTGCATTTTTATTTTAAAATTGCGCCACAAATTAAATATTCACAACGCCAAAATGCACAACAAAACACTATATTAAAAAGATGCAAATAATTAGTTTTTTCTCTTCAAATGACTGTAACTGAAATACTTATACGTTTAACTTGGCGGTCGAATTTCGATCACTAGGCGTAGTCTAGTTAAAATGAATAGACAACATTATAAAACTGCGTGTATTCAGAGAAAAAAGTATTTTAAGTATTAAATTTATATTAATCGAGATTGCATCGATATCTTTTTTCAAAAATTTTAAAAAACTTTTGTTTGTTGAGGGTTTTTTAGCTAGTCTATATGCATGCATTTCATTGGTGCTAAAGCCAAATCATCAGTAGACCTTAAACCTAATTTTTATTTTACAAACAAACATACAAACATAGATTTATTTTTATATATATACGCTTACATTATTAGTAATCAATATTTTTGTATTAAACAAAGAGTAATTTAAATAAACAGAGCTTTTTGTTCTTGAACATAATGGCAGCAAATACTCAGCTGTTGTGTGGAGCGGAACTCCTCAACTCTGTGTTTCTAAGACAAACACTTAACGGTTGTGCAACAGTTACGTCTTATGAACGCCACCAATAACTTTTCAAAAACAAATAAGAATTTCTAAAATTATAAATGTATAAGAATAACAGGCTTTGGAACTTATTCAAAAAATATAACAAGCAAATCATTCAATATGAATCTATTCTATTTTTTTTACCAACATTATCCTATGCTCAGACATGTCTTCTTAATTGATTCAATATCTGGTTGATTGACAAAATTATTTTAGTGTTCCCACATACAGAATTTAACTAATCTAATAAGTATTTGCAAGCTGAAAAATAAATTTTTTTTCTTTTATTTTAAAAGTTAAAATTTCCTTCGAAGTTTCAAAAAAGGGAAATATATTCCTCTTTTAAAAAGAAATTTTTATTATTTGCGGTTAGTATGATCGAGTTTTGATTATTAAGTAGGAGAAAAAAGGAAAATTTGGAAATTTTGCAAATTTCAAGGAAAAAACAGCTTTTGCTTCTTGCAATTTTATACAACAATGCAAATCAAAGGCTTTTATGGAAATTGGCAAGTGAAATAAAAACAATTTAATTTTGATAAATTATTACATTTTCAATTTACAGAATCACCAATCTTGATTCTAGGAATTCAATTGCCATTGAAATGATGACTAGTATTTTAAAAAGCATATTCTTACGATCCCTACTAGTTTTGACATCCTCTGTGGCTTAAATAAAGTCGACACAAAGTTGCCAAAAGCAAGAACACTACTCTGGAGAGTATAGAGTGGCTTCTGAGATACTTGCTCGAAGTCTTGTAGGTTGCAAGCGTAACCCACCCGTTGTCCATATATTTTGCTTGGCCATATATCAAGAAGGGCTACCTCACTCCAGTACATTCCGTTTTTCTTTATTTTTACTCCAATTTACCCTATAAAAATTGGTTTTTTTTAATACTAATAGTTACAAATTTAATAAAACTTACCTACAACTTGACCCGCCATTTTTTAATATTTCCTTTTGTTCTATTTTCTTCACATTTTACAATGTAGATAGATAGTTTTGCTCACCAACCCAATTTGTGGATAGAGTTGCATTTCAAGTTTTACTCAATATTTATAGAAATTTCATACTTATTGAACAATAACTAAATTCAAATTTTGTATGGAATATTGAGCTCAATAATGGTATTTATTGCGATAATCTCAATAAAGGTAAATGTTTAAACACCGTATTATACAATTAATCACCCTTTGGGTGACACTGAAAATATTTAATAAGGCAAAAAAATAAATAAAATCTCAGTAAATGGCGTTTTCTTTTCTTGTTGGACCTTTTTATTGAAAATTTGGAGTATAATTATTTTATGAAATATTGAGTATTAGAAATTATTGTATCATCGTTTATGAGAGAAAATGTTTGTCTAAGAAAACTTTGAATAGTATTTTTCTTTTATATAAGGTGAAGAAAAGATGTTACATCGCTTTTAGAAAAGAATACGACATAAGTAACTATTAAATTTATCATAAGCATAGTTGGACTTGAAACTTATACTAAAAACCCAAAAAACAAATTATATTCCTTATAATAAAAGAATGGAGAGTAATGATTTATTTATTACCATTCGCTCGTTTATAGTTTTTCTGTTTTACGATATCACTAGAAAGTGTCAATTGGCATGATTAAGATACTCGGTGACAGGTCAGAAACCTTACCTTAGTACAGTTTGGTCAGTGAAAGTTACTATTCGTTTTAATTGATACATTAAGAAAATAAAATATTTTACTCTCTCTAAATGTTTGACAAAAGGCGGCATTGACATGAAAACGGGATTGCGCTTTGTTGAAAACTAGAATAACACTAAATAACATTTTATTTATATTTATTACGCCCACTTGATTTTCTTGTTGTCATAAAAAAACCCCGAAATTGCTCCATTTAACACAAAAGTTTTTGTATCACACCTGCTTTCACCGGCTATAGGTTGTGTATGTTTAGGACAATTGGAAAAAATGATTCTCGCATGGTTGTTAATAATTTAAAAATTATTCTCAAGTTTATTTGCAATGCATCACGATACTTCTAAAAAACGTTATTGAAATATATATATCGATTATCATATCATTTACGTATTATTATTGGATCTTCTCGAGTCTATCTAGTACACTAAAAAGAAATATTAAGCCATGTATACCAAAATCAAATGAAAGCGTATTCAAGATTACAGTATATATGGTTTTTTTTATATCAACTACGGAAGGTTTGATTCAAATGCGTATTTCTCAAGCGGAAACTTCATATTTTTTGCGGTTATTAAGCTTTGTCCGGTTTGATTTTATGTACAAAACAGAAGGATTCGTATTGGATTCATGATTGACGTGTATTGCATGGATGTTGCAGGACCATTTAGTTCAGTTTACCTTTATCGAATAAATGCCCGTATTTCTTGAAATAAAATTTTTTGCTTCGCAACAGGCTGTTTATAAGTAGATATATATTTAATCCTAAAACATATGTTATTTTAACTTTAGATAAAAAAAAATCAAGTCTATCCTTCTAAGTTTAAATATTTGCAAACTAACGCCTAAAACAACCCAGCCCCAATACCATCCTTCGACATGACGTGTAAAGGAAAAAGATTTATGTTTTTGTTTTACAACTTCTATGCTTGATTCACGATATAATATGTACTATATATAAGAATATTATTCTTCATTTATGAAACATGACGATTAATTTTCTTAATTAATATCATTTTAGTTTTAGTTTTTTGATCACTTGTCATACTAAAAATAAGTAAAACCAACTTTTATTTATTCGAGCGAATTTATGTTTTACTGCCTGTTTTTAGAAAAAGAAAACCAAATTGTGAGTGAGAAATGATATTGAAAAAAACAAAATGCGAAAATTAGTTTTTTTTTTTATATAAATTCTCACTCACAATTTTGATTTTATTTTTCAAAAACAGACAGTTAATGAAACATTACTTCCCAATATTAGCCTAAATTAAAAAAAAAATCTGACTAAATATGTGTGTCTTAAAGGTTTTTACAATGTTATGTTCATTAGTGGCTTTGCTAAAACTGTCTTTGCATTCATTTGATTTCTCATTGTATATGAATTTCTAATCGTGAAGCTCAGATTTCAAATTATCTTAATGCGGAATATGTTCAATACAGTAATTTTCTTTTTCAAAAAGGCATCATCTAGATTATACTTTATTATGCCTACGTGAATAGGGCAGCACCCAAATAGCAGTCTTCGTACTAAATTTTTAATAGGGGCGGCCAGACTTCATCAGCTAGGTGCTGTGTTGTGGAAAAGTTTTTTATAATTCTTCACATTCATTACCTAAACAGGATTCTTAAACTTTTGCCTTACAAAGCAACGAAATCTACCCAGGAAACACTTTCCAATGACTTCTAGTATGAACAACTTATTGTTGCACTCAAATTACATACCATCTACATTAATTTACAGCAGCTATGTAACTACTTGCCGGCAAATAAACAAACACATTACATTACTTTCTAAGATATTCAGCTGTTCATCTTGCGCCAACAGCATATCGCTCCTTTATTGCAAAAAAACTCGTTCTTCAGAAAACAATATACCTAAATGGGAAATTTAAAAATATATTCTACATTCAAGAGGTGACTAAGCAAGATATTTGTACGAATTTTTCAAACAAGATATATAATTCAGCTTTTTTAATTTAAAAATCGCGGTTTTCAAGATATGATTTCGTTGCAATAAAAGAACGATGTGTGTTTTTAACTTTTAAGAACATGTTCTATATGACAGCAATTTTTGTGTGTGAAGAAACTACAAATCATTCAAAACAAATGCCTAAAAATAATAAAGAACAAAAACTGGAGATATCCCACTGAACTTCTTGATAATGAAACTGGCTATGAGCAAATTCTCGACTTCATAAAAATGCTCAACAACAAATACCGCGAATCAATACAAAATTCCTCTTATCAATTGATACAAGAATGCATACAATCGGCTTAACCCTAGCTCTGGCACTATTTACATATGTAAATATATGGATTTTAAAAACGCAATAACTTTTATAATTTTTTTGGACTCAGTGACTAATTTCTTACGTTTCGTTGAAAAATAAGAAAAAAATTAAAAAAAGTAAATTTTAGATCCATTTTTAGGCATTTTATAGAAATTTCTTTATTATATGGCACTATTTACATTTGTAAATATGTTAACATTACTACTTTATTTGTATGTAATTCAATTTATTTTATTTTATTTTTACAGAGAAAGACAAACAGTAAACGAAAAAAAGTTAATTATTCTTTTAGGCACTGGTTACACTTTGTTTGGACTTTACTATGCTCAATGCAAACAGCTTTCTTACATAAGCCGCATGCTTTTCGAGTCGATCGTTTTCTTTTATTGTTCTCTCGATAGCATATGTAGCAAGTGCCCTTTACTTTCGAATGTCCACGGTCGTCTTCATCTGGAACGAAATCCTCAGTTCTGTCCTTTGTGGCATTGTGGACAACAAATTGACGGCCTTGTTCTTTTTGGGAACATATGACCAAAGTGTCTTGTTTTCACTATATCCGAAGATAGTTGAATATTCATCTCGTTGCGAAGATAGTTTGAAATCGTTGGGCAAATAGGTTTTATTTTTTTTAATGTTCCAACCATAGACAAGTTCCATTCTGTAAGTGCATTACCTAACGAAAGGCTTGTAAAAAAGTTGTCACAGGTAACATTTCTCCCAGTGTTTTTATATTGTTTAACCAAGTCCTTAACAACCCTCTCTCCTTGATTTTTCTCTCTATTGCTTCCCGATTTGCCAGTGTATATTTGTCCAGTAAGTGGGTATTACGATTTTGCATCACATACCCACCACAACTTTATACCGTATTTTGCCGGCTTAGAAGGAATATATTGGGTAAATTTTGTGCGGCCCCTGAAAGGAAAAAGCTGTTCATCCACTACAAAATAAAATCAATTAAATCGAGAATGTAAGATAGTAATCCTTTGATAACTTCATAGTATACATGTTTATTTTCCAACTTAATTTAACATTTTTTTACACATAAAAAGGTTTTACCTATTTTTCCTTTAAATCTTATTTATATTTGTAAATACTTTCTTTTAACAAGATCTGAGATTGCGAATGAAATTCGCTGTAGTATCTTTAGATAAAATCTCGAATATGTAATTCCATATGTAAAGATAAGATGTAAATAAAGATGAATTTATAAACGAAAAATGAATTATCAATGACTTCTAAGTATTAACAGTATGAGTTTGTTTTATAGAGGGAAAAGAACATGCCACGAAACACGTTACGTAACTGGTTCCCAGGGACTAGTAACTGGTTCGAGTTCCGGAAATTTATATGAGTTGTACCGGTAAATTTCACATGGCTTTGTCATTAGAGGGGGTCAATTGACATAATTAAGATACTGGGGGACAGGTTATAGACCTTACCTTTGCGTACTTCTCCTGTGGTGGTATTCTTTGTACTAGTCTTAGTAATAGTTTCTTAAAAGGTGATAATAGGACTATCCTAGAGTAATCTGTCCAAGTCAAGTCCTCAATAAACATGCCACAGAATAGTTCTTTAAGACCTGATATAAAATCTAGTCCTTTGATGACCTATCACCGAAAGAGCTTAAAAGTTTCATTACAAGAAATCTATATGTATAAAATGTATTTAAAAAAAATTCATTACAATAGCAAATTCATTACAATAGATAATACCAGCCATATAGGGTACGGCTGGTGTTAGCTTTTCAATCGGTATATTAGTATTATTATTTTTATTTAATGCAAATTTAATTTACAGAAAATGTATATAGAGCAAATGACTGGCTGCTAGGGCCTTCACCCTACCATAAATAAAAAATTGAAAAAGATACTTTGTTCCAAGAAGCTTTGTTCCTGAAAAACTTAAAAAATAAAATGTAAATGTTTTGATGTTGCGCAGAATGAGTGGATTTTGTAAGCACTTTTGTACCATTCCTATTTTCACCAGGCATAGGAAAGGTACGTTCAGGACAAAACATTTTCCGTAAGGTAATTTTTAATCCGTGGTGGTAAGTAAGTACTTGTCTTCAATGAAATCGCTATATTTATATGTTATTCATGTCTTTGCTTTAACTTATTATTTTGCTTTTAATATTTTAGTGGGTTAATTCTGAATTCTTAGTATTCAAGGGCTATTATATTTAGAAAAGCTCTTGTAAATAATTAAAATAGTTTAATTTTAAATTTTGTTTTTCAGTTTCATACCACAAATTCCATGGTCTAATTACCGCTTTCGATATGGAATTAACTATTCAACAAAAATAAAATTCGATTCGTGTCGAGTTGCCTCATCGCTCTCAAATCGAGTTTTCATACTAAATGTAAAAGACTTTATTAAATGTGTAGCAAATTTTTGTAATTCGTACATGTTTCCATGAAATATTAACAAAATAAATAAAAGTAATGCAAGTAATAAAAAATAAAATTTTTACTACTTTAAATAAAAGTTTGTATTTTATAGAAAATGCATTCCCTATATGATGCTTTCATATTTGTCTTCCTCGGAGTCAAAAGATGAACATGGATTGATGCGTATTAGGAAACAAATGCGGGATGAGAGTGGCGTTCTATCATTGCCAACAAAAGTGTAAGTAAAAAATTTTATATTTTAGATCAAATAAATTTTTGATTGCATGTTTTTTAGATTTAAAAAACGGTTCAGATTGTCAAAGCAGATATTCAATTATGTATTATCGCATATCAACGGCAGTGGCACCAAAGCACGATTAGCAAAACAGTGACAAAGGTGCATAAAGAAATGGATTTCTCAATCGGTTTTTTGCTACATTTGGATGCACGGACATAAATTCTACCAATATTTCTTTCTGCTTTAAATTGAGCTTATAAATTTTTTCTGATATGTACACTGTAATTACTTTTGTTTTAAATCAAAATAAAACTAAAACTTATATTATGCACAATTGTAATTAATTGTTTGTTGTTAAAATTAAGGACGCCACTTGTTTTGTTTACGATAGACATTTTGGTAACCTACAATGTTTGCAAAGATAACACTTGATCGAAGACGCGCTATCGAAAGCCATCATCTCAATTTTTTTTTAATTTTTCTTCGATATCGAATGCCATAACTCCAAAGCAAAAATTTTCGATCTCGAAAGGGGTAATTAGACCCCCGTTTCCAAAAACACGCACAGAATCAGGCATTGCTTTGCCTCTAATATATATGAGTATTATTTTCCAAAAATGGTTTTGTCTGATTGAAATAGCTCTTGTAATCCAGGGGTTTTAGCAAGTACTTTGTTTTCTAAAACAAAATAAAACAAAAAATTTAGATGAAGATGATTCATATTTTTTTGTATTACAAAGAGAAAGGAAATTATGAATAAAAAATTATATTTAGCAAAGTTTTTTTTAATCACTTTTTGGGAAAATGGCCCAATCACGCCTCGAGACTACAAAGCGCACCAGAAAGTGACACGTTGAGCATGGAAAGGCTCAATAATCGCCGTAGAATTTTCAAATGCCCAAAATTATTTTTTCAGAAAAAACCAGTGGGCTGTTTCTGAATGAATTAAGCGAATTTACAGCGATGATAATTGTCGGTCAGCTTCAGTTCCTGCACCAGTTGAACCTTGTGAGGCTTCAAAGCCAAATCCTTGCGCGAAATTCGGCATGTGGTGGTTTTGGATAACCCCAATTGTCGAGAATTGGTTAATTTGGATCTTCTTCGACACTGTGGCTCACTGCTGCAATATTTTCAGTTGAAAGACCCAGTCTAACACCCGTTGATGTTAGCAAATTTGGTATCGACGCAAATTTAACAACCATATTCTTAATAGCGCTCGCAATTTTCCAGCAAAAGTGAATTCATTGTTACAATTGCCCATGCAACTACGAATACGTTAAAAACTAAATGTCAAAACTATCATGTTGGTGTTGCCACAAAGATCTTGCTGAAAACCCTTTTATTATATCAAAATGATGTAATGTTAACATTAACTTTTGTATAAACAAATAATAATTATCGCTTTTGTGTGGTGTTTCACGCTATTTACACTATTTACGCAATCTTTTTTAAAAAAAAACAGATCAATCTTCATTTGACGTCGGACAGAATAACAGCAACAGTATCATCGGATGCTGTTTGACCTTTACCAATTAAAATTATATTAAAATACAGATAATATGAAAACAGCATCAGCAATGATTTCCTGACTAAATAGTAATTCGCATTCTTAAACAAAAACAATGCCAAAGAATTAAAACCTCGAAAATAAAGCTAAATAAACTTTATCTTTAATAGTTTTTATAATTTAAAAATTGTTTCCTGCCTTTAAATAAAGATATACACATTTGGAATCTGTTTTCTTTTATTATAACTAGTTTTATTTTATTTCTTTTTTCAAATTAATTTTAATCAAATTATATGTAAGTATTTTTGGTTTTCGTGGTTTTTTATGTAAGAAGATATTACATAGAATTTATTTATGTTCGTTTACTTTACTTTTTAAACTGTTATATAGTATGTATGTAATAGTTTTGTATTGTTATCATTGAATTTTATTGTAATTTTTTAATTGTTATATTTATTATTTATTTTATTTACATAGAGATTGAATTAGTATATTCATTTATGTTTTATTTAGATTTTGAATTCATTTATTAAGTACTCGTTCTACTGTAGTATAATAGTTGTTATTATAATTCAACACATACGTTTTATCACTTATACAAACAAACAAATATATATATATAATGGTTTGAGTGGCGAAGTGTAATAAAATGTGGGATTTATTCGAAAACATAGAATTTGTTTGTTTGTGTATGTGAACGGATGTGCTAATTTTAATTTATTTGTATGAAGCTTAAAATTTAAATGCATTTCTTGAGTAATAATTTTTAGTTTTAAATACATAATTAGATGTTTTTGAATTTCCTTATTTTTAAATTTCATCTTTAACTTTAAATGCATATTTATGATTTATTATTATTATTATTATTTTCTTAAAGTAATATTTATGAGAGTTACGTGGTTGGTTTTATAATACATAGACAAACTATTTTTTCAACATAATTTACAGTTTAATTTTAATTCAAAATAAGATGTAAAACAAAATGTTTTATATAATTTTTGGTATTATCATTTTGGTTGACAAACACTGCAAATATTCGTTCAATAATAAAATAATTATTCAGTTAAAATATAAACCTCAATAAAACATATTGCAACTTTCAATAAAATACAAAGTTAAAAAATAAGAACTTTTACCACATTAAAATAATTATAAAGTGTTAGAAATCTCTGTTATATTTAAGTAAAGTTGTACAATTTAAGATTTCTTTTATAATAAAAATTAATTAGCTAATATTAAAATATAATGTGCCACGTAGCAAAATACTGTATCATGTGTCAACCACCAAAAATAATTAATAATTGCTTTTGATGTTTAATTAACTTTAATAACAAAAAGAACAATACTATATTTTATACTTAAAGCTTGTGTTAACTCATGCCTTAAAGGGGGAATTATTAGTTTTTAAAATTCTACAGAGAACTAAGAACCAGTTAAATAAAATTTGTTTGGAAATAACAATTTTTAAAGAAACTTCTCAGTACTAAAACGGGCATCAAAGTAGACGAATACAATATTGGGATTTGCTATGCGAAAACACATACGAGTATAATTCGCATTACACAGTAAAACATTTTCAGCTCATTACTTGAGTCCCAATTCTGAGAATCGCGCGTGAAAGTAGCTTCAAAAATTAGTACTTTTGCATCATTCGTTTTGTTAAGTTGGCTGAATTAATGATTTAACATACATTTTAAAACTAGAAGAACATTGAATATTACAATATAGAAAATAACAAGTATACGTACGGTATACCGAGATATTATAACCATGTTAAAATGTAGAAAAAAAGTGTTAAAAATCAAACTTGAACAAAAAACTTAGTATGACAATTACATTATTAATGCAGAGTCCCAAACTCATATGTTGTACTGTGTTATATCAAATGATTTTAATATATTAACTGGATTTGAATTAAGCATTATTAGTATTTTTGTTCAGTTTAAAAGTGAGCACAAAGCTGAGCACAAAAAATCTCTTCGAATTCAGTACCAGTAAAAGTTTCCGCATGAAATAGGATACTTAAAATAAAAACGATGTGTTTCTTTATCCATACATTGCGAGAACTCTCAGTCATTTAAATTATGTTCTAATAATTATTAAGTAATAGTGGTTTTCTCACAATATTATGTGAAAGGATTTTCCCAAAACCCCGTCAAAACCTTTTTAATTTAAGTAAATTTAGTACAAGGAATAAATTAATTTAACCACTTTATTTTAATGTATTTTAAGCTATTTTTCAGCATTGAAGAAAATTTAAATCATCCTTTGGCTAATGAGCAGCGGTTGGCTTTGTTTTATTTTGCGACAACGATCCACCACTTGAAAAAACTCGTCACTTTTTCTCTTGCATTGAAAACATGACTGTAATTATTTTTAAATAATTTTACGACACGAGCAAAACAAAATGCATGGAAACATATATAATGGATCACTTTTTGTTCTATTAATAAATTTTTATGTGTTTCAACCTGAAGAACTTTTTTGCAAAGCGGTTCCATTGTATTTTTCCCCAAAAACTTTGTAACTATAAGAAATGTAATTATCATACAACTTGAATTTACGTACAGTGATTCAATTAGATGTTAAAAACGATAAAGTTCATTTGGAACTGAATCTTTTGACGCTTGCGCTTCTTATCACCATCCAATTAGAAATTTTTACAACGCTTCAAGGGAGATTGTTTGCGGTATTTGCATTCACTACATTCCATACGCAATACAATCTTTTTAATAGTCTTAGCCTTCTTTCTGAAGATGACCTTAGTTTGATCACCAAAACCTTTTTGTTTTCTGTATTAATGGAAACATTCCAACAAAAAAATTAATTTTCACATTTTCACAGAAAGGATTACAATTTTTGTTTTACACACCATGTGAAACGTTCTACGATACGACAAATACAGAAACGTAGTACTGGCCCCTAAACACCCGTGATCGTATTGGTAACGAAAATTGCGCGATATATTTTCGTATGATCTGAATGGCAGCATTATATACGACTACAAACGAATCGTAATTATCTTACAATTTTCAACAGCTTTCAATTTCCACAACACTAGAGATCTGTATTGAAATCTCAATTGATTTGAAACTGTCATTTAAAGAATTACAATTATTTAACTTAACTAAACATGACTATGTAGCCCAAGGTGTATTTAACTAGGTGACAGCATTAGGAAAACAATTACAATAATACAAGAACAACAGGCATTTTTGTTTCTGTAGTTTCATTGCGTATGTCAAAAATCTAACCCACAAAGCAAAGAAAAGAGATACAGAAAAAAAGTAAAAGTATTTTGTATGTATTTGGAAATTCGCAACGAATAGCCAGCTGCTCTAATGCTGTCACCTGGTTAAATACACCTTGGGTTACATAGTCATGTTTAGTTAAGTTAAATAATTGTAATCCGACTATAGTTTAAAATTCAATCGATTCAAGTAAATAGAAGTGATAGCGTGGAAGAGTTATTCATTGAATTTCCTTGCAGATTTGAAAAACGAGGGTTTTATTTGCGAATGCAGAACCAAGACTGAACAAGTGTTTCGCTACTGTACAATTCGAAGTAGCTTTGGCAACCATTGGCACTAACTAAGAAGTGACTATCACCTTAAGCAGTGCTGAGCACAGTTTTTAGAGTAAAATTATTGACAAATTATTTGTATGAGTGCAAGTAAAATTCACAGTGCTAAACGTTTTCTTTTGGCGTAATTAGAAAGACAATTTGTGGACATATTTTGGCATTCATCCATAAATTTTGCTATAAGTTCCATTTAATATGCAATTAACTGCCTATAATTAGTCCTTGAAGCATAATATTGTTTATAAAACTTCCTTCAATTACATCAGCATTTTTTAAAACAATTTAAATTTTATGAATTTTATACAGATGTTGTTTGTAATGATCTCGAAAGTGTTTTGCCATATGATCAGGGATGTCATAATTTAGTTCACTAACGCATGCCATAATAAAATGAATTGCTTTACGTTCACGGAAGTGGCGATTCAAGCCCAAATTAGTTTATAGGATTGTGGGTATTTAAAACAAATGTATATTATTCTTTTGTGATTAAATAACTTATAATCTTTTTGCAGTAGCGTGTTGTGCGTACGTATAGCAAAATTAATCACTAGGTTTTTTATCTTTGTAAAAATCCTAGCTTTAAAGGAAGCTGTCCTTTTTATGTGGAAAGGACTTAGTTAAAATATTATGTAATAGAATCAGTTGCGCTCATTACAGTTAATGTGAGTTTACCTTGTATTTTTTACTCTTTTTGCATTTAAATATATCAAGATAAAAAGGTTTTTATGTTCTATTTATTCATATGCATTAGAAACAACAACATATTTGAGATTGTTTTAAGCAAGACTTTAGAGAAAAAAGTTGAAACCTCCTGTGGAAAGAAAACCATTTAAAGAATTATAAGATTAGCTTTCTGGCTTTGATTAAACGTTTTATAGGATCTGTTCTATATAAACGGCTCATACAAAAACCGAACTTGAAAATAATCTAATAAACTATAATCCCTTTCTAATTAGTTTCTTTAATAATTTTTTTAAATATAATAAACAATAACAACAAAACAAATTATAAAATAAACTTAAAACTATTGAGGTTTCATAAAGCCATTGTTAAAGAATCTGAAATGCTTCGCACTACATGCGTTGTACAACAAATGATTTGCGAAAAAGTACCAAACAATTTTTTGATATTTTTTTTATTAAGCAAAAATAATGCTTGTTGGTTTATATTGAATTTATTAACTTTTTCATTTATTAAAAGTACTAATAAAACTTTATTAAAACTATTTTATTTTAATGTGTTGGTTGTTGGTTTATTTTTTATTAATATATATTTTCCTATTTAATATTTTTTGTTATTTTATTGTTGAATTATATTAATTAAAGTATTCATTTATTCTGTTGTGTTGGCAGATAATTTTTGGTTTCTTTTTTAGTTTGTCTGTTTTTTTTTTATTTATATTTTTTTTATTTAATATTAGTCATTGTTATTATTATTATTATTTATTTTAAATGTAGTTTTTGTTGCTGTTGTTGTTTTTATTTACGTTTATGATGTGGTAGAGAACTATCTAAGCATGTCATGTTCTATGACCACCAATCATAATTAAACTGAATATTAAAACCAGACTACATGCTGAGTATGTTTTTGTGGCAACGGGTGCTGATGAAGTAACTGCTGATGCTGACGATTCCCCTGCAAATTAAAAAAGAAAAATGATATGGGTTAATGAATTTATATGCCATATACTTTGTATAAACAATAATTTATTAAACTTATTTATGCAGTTGTCATAGTGTTTGGATATGTGACATTATTTATAAAAATAAAGGAAATATAGACAAGTTCGTTTCTCTTTTCTATTTTAAAGTGTTAATGAATATTTATATCTCTCAAAGAAAACTAAGCAAGTTCAGTGAGTTTAGAAAACAAGATTATTATTTATTTATTTATTTAATATACTATTGCTTTGATCTACTATTCTAAGGATTAATTTATTTGGAAATATTATTTAAACGTTAGATATCTCTTAAAAACGTTTTATTAAGTTTTTTTTGTAGGAAATTTTATTGTTTAAAAGAGTGTTTGACTGGCTAACTGGGAAATTGGAAAATAACAGAAAAAATACTGTACTGTAATACAACACTTACATATTTATTATGTGTTTGCTATTACTATTCTATCGAAAATAATTGCAACAGAGCAACAGCAAAAGTAAAAGGTAAAAAGAATTTGCTGCCACAAAAAAATATATATTTTTTTATTTTTTATTAAATTGTGCTGTTGCTGGTTGTAGTTATTAAAATTGTAAGAGCAGCATTAGTAGCAAATGAAGCAACAATTGCATTGACAGATTACCTAAGAAAGTTAAATAATAATGTCAAATGTAAATTCTAACTATGTTCATATGTATTTACATAAATAGTATAAATCTAACCTGTGTTAAGATTTTTGTTTGTGAAAGGAATACTTTACCAAGTACTGTCATTATAATTTCAATTAAAGTCTATTTATTGACATTTAAAATCTGAATCGAAACAATTGGGATTACTTCTTAAATTATCTCAAGCAAGATTTTTTTATTATTGTACTTTGCATTAATTCTCACGCTCAATCAGTGAGCATGTACAAGAACATGTTTGTAATTGCACAGGTCATAAATGCAAACATGACTTTTATTACCATATATGGTAATATTTTCTGTCTTTAGTTGCAGATTTAGCGCACGATCACTGTCCGTCTTTATCACACTAGTGATAAACTCTAATTAATCCACCTTCTGTTCTGTTACTCTTATTGTAACAATATACAAGAGAGCCTTGAATTTGTTTTATGTGCACTTGATCATACCATCTATCGAGCTCCAACAGACACTTGAAAAGTTTAAGTTGCTTAAAAAAAGTATAAAAAACGATTTAATTGATATACAATAAAACAATATAATTTTCTGGAAAAATATTTTTACATCAGGAAGAAAAGCAGGTAGATAGCTATATTACACTTTGCAGCAAATTATTTTGGAGGGTTATCCAATATTCCGTCCCAGAATTAAGCACCCACGTGGACTCGTTCACAGTAGCTATATTCAACACTATCAGCATAACCAACAACTTCCCTTAACCACGTAAATTCTGGACTAATGCATTAACTAAAATCTACCGTAAGTTTTTCCAATTGCCTAAGCACAAGAATATGCATAAACAAAAATGTACCTAAAAGCTTTTTGAAAACGTGCAATATTAATATTTATTAAAATGTGAAATCCTTCAAAAAGCTCGTGTTTTCCTTTTAAAGTTCTCTTTAAATACATTAAGACTAACCTAAAGCCACTAATGCAGACCATTTCTTAATATTATAATTATTTAAGGTTAACATGCCAAATCTTTTTTTACCAGCATATTCCTACACCATTACATAATAGGATTCATTATTAAAAATGTTTGTATAAAAAGAGAATTTCAAAATTAAAAACCTTAAAATAATACCTCAATAATAAATAGCAACTCATTTGAACATAAAATTGAATTCCCTAATTTTATAACCAAAATTATGACGTAATATATACTTATATATTACAAAATTAAACTATCATTATTTTTCGAGTGTAAGTTAAAAAATCTTAATTGTAAGCCTTAACTAAGTATTATAATTGCAAGATCAACTTTGATCTCTTGAAAGCAACAACAAAACCAACCATCATTATTACCGTCGTCATGTATTTATTAAAGTGTATTTTTCTTTATTTTTATAATTATCCAATATTGTATTAAATCATTCATCATTTTGATAAAACATAAAAACAAAAATAAATTGGTTTTGTCCGATAGTCGGTCCGATCCCATATTGTTTCCTTTTTCTTATTTTTTTCAGTATTCACAGATCTTACTATGTATGTATGTTTGTTTATAATTTATTAATGCATTTCGTTTATTAAGATCAATGGTTTTTGGTTTTGTTTTGAATTTTGTTTTCTTTTTTTTGTTTTTTATAAAATGACTATTAAATGGACTTTGTAAGTAATAAAAAAAAAATATGAATTTGTAATTTAAATCAAAAGGAAAAGGACGGCCAACGGCATATGTATCTTGAATAAGTAAATCATATCATAATTAGGGACAGAGAATATGTTATAGGGTACGCACTCTGTCAAGGAGTCTGACAGTCAGTCTGTTAGTAAGGTGGGCAAAATGTACTACAATTGGCTTAACAACTTGCCAAGATGTATCTTGTTCGTCAATGCAATATATTATTCCTTTTTTTATACTCTGCGGTATTTTGAGGCAAACGGGTATATAATTTTTATATGATTATACGTTACAGAAACTGGGTTAAGAACCGATTATACCGAATATTCTGAACTAGCCAAACATTTTTTTGCCTCTTAACTTTTGTTTTAAGTAAATATGTAAACAATTACTAACTGTGAGCTTTCAGCAATTTTTGTTATTCTTTCTATGTACACGACGCATAATACATGATGCATATATCCCAAATATTATTATTTATTGTGGACAAAAATGTTTTTGTAAACGATATACCCTTTTCTTTAAAAATAATTTTTTTTTTAAATATTGTGAGTATTAAACATGGAACCTACAACTCTCTGCAATAGACTGTAGTACTTGTATTTTATTGTTACTTCATGTAAACAAAAATTTAAATTTTAGAATCTGTAGAAATTGTAGAAAATTTATGAACTTTTTTCAAGCAATTCGGATTTTTGAAATCCATAAATACATAAATAAAACCGTAATGAAAATTAAATAAATCCACAAAGACACATAAAATGGGTTCATGCTGTTCTCGAAATTATGAGCGCAAAATAAATATTTTTAGTTTTCTGTATTAAAGGCAATATCATTGCGAAAATGGTAAACAAATTTTAAATAAATAATTACACAATTGCAAAAAAACAGTAAATGCTTGAGCCATATAAAAGTTTAAAAATGACTATGTCAGTAAAAATAGGAAAAAGTTGTAGAGAATATCGAGAGAGTGAACTGTGTTTTCAACACCAGCTTTAAACTAAATATGTCTTCTACTATATTATAGTTCCTTAGTCTCGCATAATTTAACATAAGAAAAAAAAAATACAGTGAAAACGGTGACAGGGTATTCGGTTACCGCAAACCTCTTTACACTTTATTATCCTCGTTGTAGCCGAGATTATGCTTTCGTCTTTGAATGACAGAGGCGGTATTCAGTCTTCATCTTCATTCTGGTTCAAGTTCCAAGACGCCTACAGGAAAATATTGACGCCATTATGTTTGCGTCTCTTAAGATTAGCTGGAAGTCAATTTTTCCAAGACTAAGAAAATGTCTGGTAGTTATGGTGCAAATTCTTATGATGGATAGCGAAGTCGTTGAATGTGTAAGTGCAGTCTATACGGACAGTATGATAACTACAAAAGGTGGTGCTGACTAGGGCATTAAAGCACGAAATAGTAAGGCGAGAGCTGCACTCGGCACGTGACATTCTGTTTCGAGATCTACAAAAATATCATCAACTTACAACAACAACAACAATTAAGTTACGAATATACAATTTGAATGTCAAGTCTATCCTTTTTTACATTTGCTAAACTTGGAAGCGCACAATCGCAGTCGAGCCACGCTAACAAACTTTTAAGAACAAATGCCTTCGGGAAATTTTAAACATATGGTGGCCGAATCGAATATAAAACGTTGATCTGCTGAATGCGACAAATCAAATATCTGCGGCTGTGTAGGTATGTTAGCGGAAATGACGGTGGATTAGTCACACACTTCGAAGGCCAATAAGCAACATTGCTCGACAAGTGCTTCGGTAAAATCCGCAGGGAAGAGTCCGCCGTGTTAGTGCGAATACTAGAACGTTGCGAAGGTCAACTGATGCGAAAGTGCAGGCAGCAAATTACTCTCGGAATGACATAAGCTTAAGTTCTCCGGTATAATAGGATGGGTAAAGCTTTGTGCTCCATTGAGAGTCAAGGATAACAGAAGAATATTTCTATATACATATCTATATACATTGTTTTTGCTAAACATTGCTAGAAATTTGAGGACTTTAGTGGTTTTCAATAAGGATATGACCATTTTTCATTTTACTATGATAGTTTTGATTTACTAGTCCTACACCGTGAAATTGTTAGTAAATATTAGAGTTTATCTCATGGTAAGACACACAATAGTTCTTTCTGAAAAACTTTGCGGGCTAAAGTATTGTTACTCGAACAAAACTAACTGTATACTACTAAATATTGCTGTAGCTGGAGACAATGCACGTTCTGAAATACAAATATCGCACTCGCATTGGCCTTTTCGTATCAATCGAATCCAAAAATTCCAATTAGATCTAAAATACAAATACAGGGTGTCCGCCATTTTGGTAAACATTTGTCTTGACAGTCCATATTTGGCAGTCGTGAAGTAGACACGCGTCAAATTCATAATGGAAAAATATTCGATAAACCAACGTGTTTTAATCCGTAGAACATTTCATCAAAATCAATCATCGATTACTGTGACGATGAGAATGTTACGTGAAATTTTTTGGGAGAAACAACGTGTCAACAAAACACAATATTTATCGTGTAGTGAATGAAATTCCAAGAAAAGGGTCCGTAGATGATAGTCCGAAGCATGGACCACAACGTACTTCAAGATTCACATGAAAACAATACTGCTGCTCAAGAAAGTCTTCAAAACAATCCATCAACCTCAATTCGACGCCGTGCTCAGGAGCTTGGTTTTCAAACAACAACTTTGACCACAATTTTTCACAAGGATTTGCATTTGTTTCATTGAAGATTTAGTTGACACAATAACTTCTTCCAGAAGACCATTTACGCCACCGCAAATATGCCAATAGCATGTTACAAACTCGCCGACAACCTTGATTTTCATGAAAAAATCATAATGAGTGACGAGGCACATTTTCATTTGAATGGATATGTGAATAAACAAATTAGTCGGCTCTAAGCAATGGAAAACGATCAACTTATTCATCAGTCATCATTACATCCATTAAAAGTTACAGTCTGGTGTGCAATTTGGTCAGGAGGAATCATTGGATCTCACTGAATGAAAACGGCGTAATGGTAACTGTGAATGGGGAGCGATATCGTGATATGATTGAAAACTTTTTAACGCCACAACTGCATGCTTTGAGCTTGCTTAACATGTGGTATCAACAAGACGATGCAACATCGCATACAGACAGAATTACAATGGAATTATTGCGAGACTTCTTTCCAAAACTAGTTATTTCAAGAAAAGGTGATTTGACATCTCCGGACTTCGTTTTATGCAAACAAACCAGAAACGCAAAATGTTCGTGGTGAAATCAATGACATGTGTGAGAATGTAATGAAAACTGTGCTCAAAAGGGCTCACATTTATGAGGCTAACAAAAGCGGACATTTATCTGATATTGTATTCCATACATAATTGCCGACATTAAATAAAACATTTATCAACATAATATCCATTTTCTCTCTTATATAATAACTATGAAACTCCGTGTTTATGTGCTACAAGCTTTAGTTTGTCGTTGGTGTTAAACTGTCCGATTTTTTTCATTGCTTTATAAAATGAGTTCTTAGCAACACAAGATTAGAAATATAGGCAAAAAAATCAAATAATATTAAGAAAAATGTCTGTTATATTTAAAAAAGAACACCTCTGTAATCTCTCACTCTGTTGAGAATATGAAAAGTCCAACGATGCACCACATCTTCCCCAGCTAATGAAATATTTTAAGTGTATAAAAATGAATTATAGAAAAAGTTGTGGGTTGTCGTGAAGTTTCCACTCTCTTACACGCTCTAAATCTACAAGAAAATATAATTAAAATTTAAAAACCCACCCAGGCCCACTGTCACATACATAAAGGATAAACTAAAAATGTTTCTTAAATAAAGATAATTTAAAAAAACTTTCATGGGCTTGAGTTTTGCACTTTTGTGTGAAAATCTGCTCACGTGTGCGTAATCCAACAGAAAAAATAGCAAGTCCCATGCAAAATAAAGACTTATTATATAAAATCTAGAGATCTGTAATAGTGAGCCCACAAAAATGTTATTAGTGAGCCGTCTTGCTAATGAGAAAATGTAACAGAAATTATACGAGCTTTGACCAACAAAATTTTGCGTTAATTATTGTGATGTTAATATACATATTCATAAGAAAAAAACTTGAATTTGATACCACCCATACAACAAACAAAAAACATTTGATAATTATATTATATTTAAAAGACAACAAGTCTATATACAACAAATGGAAACTTATTGAAATTTAAAGAAGAAGATTGGCTACATTTTTTATTACAAGTGTGCGTATATCAAAGGGAAAATTTATAAAATTGTGCCTTATACCTCTCATACAAGGTAAATATATATTAATATATTTCTTGAAAATCGTGAAAGATATGCAACTTTTTGACTGTAATCATTCTAAAACATGAATTGGTGGATCAAAAAGAAAAGAAAATTTAAAATGTGGGCACGGTAGTATATTTACAAAGTAATGTTTTATTACACAATATGTAGAGAACTGTAATGTCAATGCACTAATGCATTGGAAAAGAATTGCGAAATATTGGGTGATCAATAACCTGCTAATGAAAAAATATTATTTAATAATATATGTTTCCTCTATTTATGAATAGGATTGACAATTTATATTTCATGCCAGTGGAAGTCAACTGTATGTAGCATAAAAAATAGTAATTAGCTAGCTGCAATTGTTGATTATTTTTCAACTTTAAAGTTTCGTTGCAAAATTAAAATTGATTATCTTTACCTGAAAATTAAAAAATATCAGACAATGCATGTTGCCAACATTTGTCCATTTTTATTTTTTTTAGCTGAATTATTCGTAATAACCACAACGAATAGTAGTTTGTAAAATAATCACTTATGGTGTATGTGATAGTACCGAACGAATTTTTTTCTCTGCAAGCGAACTCTAATTTATGCCCAACATTTGCAATAGGTTTGAAAAGTTGTTGACTCTACCAAATTACACAGATGTGCTAACAAAAACAATATTTATTTTTCGAAAAGTATTTGCCCGAAAAGGCAATGTTTTTTTATACTGCAATATAATTATATTAATTAAAACTTAAATACAGTTGTAATGAATATATGCGCATATAAAGCACTTCAAAAGTTAAACGAATTTTACACACTTTGCTGTTTGTTATTCGCATAAATGTAAATTTAGTAAAACAATACTCCCCATCTCGTTTACACACTTACGTATTTACGAAAAAAATTAATTAATTATTATTATGCAACACAGATAAATACATTTCGTAATTGTAATAGTAAATATTTATTTTCATTGAAATATCGGCATGAAAATACAACTGATACAATAAATTTTTTTTCTTCAGAGCACATACGATTGACACTTGTGCAATTTGTATCGAAAAATAACCAAGAGTTTGGTATTTTCTCGTAATAAATATGCATACATAAGTCTCTAGGTATGTAAATGCTGAAGGGTATACTATTTTTTTATTCAAAGTGTATTTATTTGTATACATAAAATACACTAGAAGGTATTTTATACAGGAAATTTGAATTACTAAACACATGCATTAAGCCGCAAATACAATACATTGACACTGAATATGTATATACATGTTGTACATTTCTTTTATTTTGCCTTATTTTATGTACAGTGTGTACCAAAAAAGAACAATTAATTAAAATTCCTGTTTTATAACGTTAATAAAAGTCACAGATCGTAGGAATGCATTCTCTGAAAACAATAGTTAAATTACGAAAATTTGTTTTAATGCTGTCGTTTATAAAATTTAAAAAGAAACTTTTACTATTCTATGCATTTGCTAGTCGAATAAATTGCTATAAAGCAAAACACAATTGTGTTTTCTTTGTTTTTTTTTATATAAATTTCTCATTTTGCGTCATGTTAAAGAAAATTGGACGTGAAATAAATTTATTGTCTTTGGTGATATGAGACGTATGAGTATTATTATCATTTTTTTGTAAGTAAAAAAGTATACGTTGCATTATATTGATTTTTTATTGTAGTTTATCGAAATTGTTGTTTTAGTTTTAATATTTTATTAGGAAAATAATTTGAGAGAAATTAGATATTGGCTCAACAGCCTCTTATATTCCTCATCAATAATTAGGACGGGCAGACGTCAAGCCTTTGGCTTGACTATTTAGTACAAAAACTATTTTGTAAAAAGTGAGCTTTAGGTAAATTCTTTTTCAAAATGATAATCAAAAGAATGGAAATCTTTAAGTAACTTATTATGCGAAAATACATAGAGAAGAGTACAAAATTTTTGAACAGAAGATTTTCGAATATTTATACATACGAAAGTGCGAAATTGCCTTTCTATGCTCTCGATATAATAGAAAAATTTTGAGAAAAAACTGACTGATTTTTAACGCAGTGTCAGTCCAAATATTTCATCTAACGAGCAAGAGTTCAGTTCCTGAAAATATTGTAGTTGTACAGGGTCGTCTTAATAGTAATCTAGCTGAACAGTACTTCTACTTAGATATTACTCCCGCCATTCACAGGCATTATATTTTTTAACAATTTTATTATTTTTTCTGCTGCTGCTTTAATTTCAAAAAAATTATGCTGGTCTTCTTTTCTTACCATAGAATACTAACGCTATTTCATACTAACACCACGTAAATTTACGTATCTTTGAATTGTTTCTAAAGTACTTCAATTAATGTAGTTATTTCTGTATTTTTTTATTTTATTAGTTGTTTTATAATAAATAATAACTTATAATTCATATTAAGGTAAACAAAAACAATTTCAAAACAAAATAAAAATTCACGTTTAAGATTAAATCATAAATAATATAAAAATGTTCATACATATGTACCACATAAATTTTATGTATAGCCTTTTAATGTTCACGTTCTTAGAGCAGTTTAATGACTAAGTATGCTTTGCTTTTATTTTCGCGTTGGTTTAAAAACTATTAAAAAAATCACTTGCGGAATTTGGTACCGTTAGGCAGCTGGATGCTTGTGTTGTAACAATAATAAAACAAACAAAAAATACACGTAAAATTTACGTGGGTTAGTATTCTAGGGTTAAAGAAACATACTCTCTCTAAACAGAATAATATTACTTAACACTACTTTTAGATTTAAAAAAAAACTGTGAAAGTGTAATTACCTCAAGGCGTATTTAACTAAGAAGCAGTATTAGTTAAAGAATTACAACAGTACAAGAACAACAATCTCTTTTTTTTTTGTATAATTTCTTTGCTGCTGACAAAAGCATTTCCCATAAACCAAAAAAAATCAGATACAGAAAAAAAGTTAAAAAAGACAAAAGTATTTTGTGCATATTTTGACACTCACTGTGAAAAACATAAGCAAAGCAAAAAAATTGTCAGCTGCCGTAATGCTGCCATACGCTTTGAATTATTTTAATTTTATGTAAAAAAAATTCTACCAAAAATATTTGTATGACTATTTTAATATCCATACCATTTTCGCAGCATAATATTAAAAAATTATTATTATGTTTTAAAAATGGTTTATCCTTTTCATTTCATCCTTTAAATGTTACAATTTTGAGTAAAATAGATACAAATTTATTTATATGCTTGAAATGTAACAAAATTGACTGGCACCATGATATTTTCGAAACTTTAATTAACTTATCTACTTATAATATAATGCACGTATAATAAATAAATAATGTAGAGATAAATTGGATTGTAAACAAAAAACCTGATCCAGCTCCCTTCAGCTTCATATACCCATAAATATTTGTATATAACCAGTCAAAAAGTCGTATCTGCACCATATGTATGTCTTCGGGATAGTAAATGGAAAGTGTGTACTCCAGATATATTCTGATTATATTTTACACACGTATATGAAGTGTAAATACCAAATTTTCGGGTCCAAAACAGGCCTTCATAGGATGGTGAATAGTTGTAATAGGATGTTCGATTTATAGCAAGATTATGGGTTTTTCTGCACATATGCCAAAAAATCTTAAGCAGTTTATATTTTTGTTTTTAAAATTAAAAAAAAAAATTGTGATATTCATTTAATAAATTTATACTTTGCTAGATACCTCCTGTGTCTTTGTTCCTTTATAGTTAGACAGGATCGCTTCGCATAGTTCATAGTTCACACAGAGTTTGACTTAACTGAAAGGTTGAAATGTCAAATTGTTTGTGGTAATAATTTATTTCATATTTTTATTCCACAAAAAAAATTGGTGAATGACAAAAAAATATAATAAAATATTTTTTAAGCATACTGATTCATATAACGTTCCCTTAAAACCGTGCTTAATTCTTAGACTCTGTTGCTGACGAAAGAAACCCTTTACACATAAAAGATAAATTGTCGAATAAAATTTTAATGTTGTGTTGGATATAAAATAAACCAAATCACATTTTACAGTCACTGTTAATGCATCAATTGGTAGTAAGTGATGAGTAAGTTTCCATGTAGGTAACTATTAGATTGAAGCGTTGTGTTGACTTTACTGTATTGTTTGTTGCATGTATACGTAATTTGTTAAGCAGAAAATTGTACATGGATGTGTACATATACTTGTATATCTACGCATATTTTAAAAGTTCTCCTGTGCTTTGTTTTACGCTTTACAATATAACAAAGAATTGGTGCCCGAAGTGTTGATATATATTGCACATAAAACGAAATGAAAACAAAAATACCAACAATAAAATGTCAGTATAGTAAACTATATATTATTAAAACAAAATTGGAAATATAGAAGCCTCTTGATATTCAAACTTAAACATTGGCTTACAGTTTTGCAAGAGAGAAAATTAAGAACGTAAGGAATATTTTCTGATCCCAACAATAAATTGGTAGGGCCTTTTTTCTCTAAGGCCTATTTAAGGATTATTGAAAAAATTTATATATGTTGGTACAATTAAGTAAGCTTTTTAACAAAACTGCTAGTGGTGATAAGTTAGTAAAAATATAGGCAAGCGGGAATCAAAAATTTCAAAATCACATACTTAGATTACAATATGTTGTAAAATATAAAAAATATGAATGTATGCTTTTATATCGTCCTTGAAGGATTTGAAACACAAAAGAATAAACATTTTTGTTTGCTACGAAGTATTATTAGGCATCTTTAAGCATTTCAAAAATGGAAAACCTGATTCATCATAATTCGGATGCTAGTGCACTCCAAATCCTTAAATTTGTGTGAGGTCTTGGAAGGGAATGCACATTATTTTTGAGGAAAATAAAAAAAAGTGTCATGGATATTTTTTGAAAAATGATGCCTTTAATAAATAAAAAAAATTATAACTTGAGTTTTATAACAAAAACAAGTTTTTGATGTCAAACAATAAATTATAGTATTTCTCACAGCTAATAAAAATTTTTGTTAAAAAATTAAATTTTTTAAAAATTACTGCAGTCTTTCAGCAAGGAAACTATTGAAAATTTCTAAAATCAAAGGATATTGTCTTAAACTTTCTACGGTTGTAAGATTTTATAAATTTAAACATGAGATGTGTAACTTACTTTTTTAAAAACTTTGTACTTGAACCTCAAAACTCTGCAAACAGAACACAAATTATTCATAGAAATAGTAGCTTCCAATGTTCTAATGTTATCTGTAGTTATTTAATCGATTAGAATGCCGAGAGCCCTTAAAAATTACATACTTTCTTCAAACAATAGAAATATCGCTTGAATAAAATGTGCTAACTCTAAAAAAATATTGGTTTTGTTGTAAAATTAAATAGTGCCAACTGATTAAAATAAACGGATCTAAGTTTTTAACTAAACTAAATTGTTTGTATGAATTTGAAAAATATTTCAATTTTTCATAATGATTTCTTATGCATTATTGTTGGCAATTATAATATTCATATCAATAAGAAATTATTTGACGTTCTTTCTTAATAAATAATATTTTTTTCGCTTTGAAATATTTAAACTGTACTTTCGAACTTAACGTCGTTAAAAAACTCGTTTAGCCAATGTCCCTGTCCCGGTGGTATACCAAGTTGTATCCTTAGAAACTGTGCAGCATCACTGCATTATATAACGAATGTATTGAATCGGGTTATTTGTGTGGGAAAAATCGTATACAGATTCTTTAATCAAAAATGGAAGTAAAGCTGATGTATCTAATTACAGAGGTATCCCTAAAATTAATGCCATTCCAACACTCCTTGAAAAAGTTCTTACTGATTACCTATATCATCAAATTTCTTTCCCTCTATAAAAATGTCAACATGGTTTTCGTAAGATTCGCTTAACTACAACTAATGCGTTGGAACTCACCGCTATTGTCAATGAAGTCTTTTCAAATAAAAAGCAAAGTGATAGGATATACACCGATCTTAGTAAGGCGATCGCTAAAGTTAACCACAATCTTTTATTGCACAAATTATCACTAATGGGCTTTAGTTACTCTGCTCTAAAATGGTTAAACTCTTATTTAAAATAAAGAACTCAACAGGTCAAATATGGGAGTGTTACATCAAAAATCATTCAAGTACATGCTGGTGTCTTTTAAGGCAGTCACCTGGGTCCAATTTTGTTCACTTTATTCATCAATGATCTTCCTACTATTGTTCTGCATTCTAAAGTACTAATGTTTGCCGATGATATTAAAATTTTTAACTCTTTCAATGAGTTAAATATGTGTCGTTCATTGTAACAGTGAATTATCTCCTTGTCATTAAAATTCGATACAACGAACCTTTTGAAAATCATTAAGTAGAAACAAAAAACAAATTTTTCAGAGCTTCTGGGGTTTCTATGGGGTTTTGGTGCAAATATTGGAGTTGCTTCACTGTTACTACTAAAGATCTGACTGTATGTGATAGTATTTAGTTACACCACTTTTTAAATAAACGACACATATCTCGAAATGCAAGCACATGTCATTTTTCAGACACAATTCGATCGTTACTTCTTTATATATTTATTTTAAATAAAGTTCAAACCATATTGAATCATGGCATACTGTTGGTTTATGGGCGCAACTTTCGTAATCACTTCTCTACAATGGTAAATAAAGACTATCGGTACTTGGATTCATGAAACGCTGGTCAAAGGAGTTTCTAGATCCTTATATTACAAAACTTTTATATACTTCTCTTGTTCGACCAATTCTTGAGTATGGTTTAATTGTTTGGGATCCTTGTTATTCTATTCATATTAATAGTATTAAATCGGTACAAAAACAATTTTTAATTTTCTGTCTCCTTGGTCTTGGTTAGAATTCTGATGTCTTGCCGTCGTATCATAGCAGACTTGCCTTGATAAATTTGCCTACTCTAAAGAGTCGACGATTGATGCTGAGTGCTTTATTTGTTCTGCGCCTAATTTGTAGTGGTGATGTTGATTCAGAGTTCGTACTTAGTCAAGTAAACTTCAATGTTCCTGTAAAACCTACCCGCAATTTTCAACTCTGGGCATTAAAATACTACCGTTCTGTATATGCTAATAATGATTCTTTTCGTCGCGCATGAGTTAACTTCAATAAATGCTACCATATTATGGAATTATCTGAGAGTAATGATGTACTGAAGAGAAATCTTACTTTATATCTAAATTGTTGATATGATATATATTGGAACTACAAAAAGAGCTTTAGAGACAAGGATAAATGAACATAAGAATGATATTATCAAAAAGAGAGAGACAACAGCATTATCACAACACATACTGGAAACTGGACATATACCAGACTTTGAAAATATCAAAATACTAGATAAGGAAAACAAAGGAAGAAAAAGGTACACGTTAGAAAGTTTACGGATACAACAAAACATAAACAGAACCATGAACTTAAAAGAAGACACAGACAATATAAGTACGAGTTACAGAGTAGCTTTATACAAGTAATTATTTAAGCTTTTGTTTTTTTTTTAAATTAATGTAATCAATATTTTAATTTAAAATTGTAAGTATATATAACATACTATTTGGTGAAAAAATTGTAATTATTTAAGTTTTAATTTTTAAATAGACAACACCCTTGAAAAAGTCATCATAAAATTGACGAAACGTTGGGTAAATATGTAATAAAAGTTTTTTATTGACATAGAACGAGTTATTCCAAAATCAGCTAAAGACTTATAGTCAACAACACTTCTAAAATCTCAGAGTGGCCAAATATTAACATTAAAAAAAATATATATATTTCTTATTATTGTTTAGTCAGTAAAGATGTAAAAATCTATTGAACTAATAAATGAATAAATAAATAATCATTGACTTCTTCATGACCATTTATAAAACAAAATATATAATATTTATTTTAGAAAACGTAGATGTATGACTAAATTTGTAATCTTACGAGAAGGTTTCAAAACGCGCAACTTAATAAAAGAGCTATTCCTTATATTTGCAGTTGGTTGCTATAATATTTATTCATACATAATAGTTAATATTCAGGTACAAAATTTTATATATAACAAATTTCTTTGCTTATTATTATTATATAAAAATTATCAATTCGAATTTCCAGTTCAAATTACTTATGCTTAGGTAACCAATTTCAGTCATAAAATAGGCTAAGTTTAAGCTAAGAGAAATTTTCTGCTAAAAGTATAAAGCGGTATTAATAAATAACCAAATTAAAATTATTTCAGATTTCTATATATTCAGAATTTCACAATTTGCATGGTTTCTAAAAACAGTATTTTCCATTTGCCCTCTCTACTGGTGACTGTTGCATAAGAATGATGCATATTATTGTACATACATTTGCATATGCATAACAAAACTAAATTGATAAAGTTTGTACAGACACACAATAAATACTTTGCAGTAGAATTTTTGTTTAACAGAAACAAAAAAAAAACTAAAGAGAATATGGAAATGAGTTAAGCCAACTAGAAATAAAAAAAACTTTAAAACAGTATTAAAATAAGAGGGTTAATTAATTGAAAATACTTTCTGCTCCTTATTTATATCTGTTTGTATATATTTTGCTAACAAAATTACTAATTAAAATTGTAAAAAAGTTAAGAATAATGCTGTTGTGCTAATCGAATAAGCACAATTGTGAATGCATGAAATCATCACAAACGATTGTTTCAAGTAGATGAACTAATCATGGAATTGCATTAACAAGAATTCAAAGCTGTGTGCCATGGCTTTTGCTGGGTAATTATATGGATATATAAACATACTGGGTATGGGTATGTGCATGTCTTGCAGATCCGAAAACATTTTGCTCTTATTTTTAAACATGAGTATAATACGTATAATTAAATTTTATGATAATTGAATTTAAAAATACAATAGATAGAGAAATTTTTAATTACAGTTAAAGTCTTTCGCTAATTAGTATTTATATGAAATGTGTTTTAAAAAGTAACTTTAGTACAGATGAAACAATTTCAAACTGAATTAACAATTTACAAAATTCAGTTAATGTTTTTTAATTAATTTTTTACTAAGTAATAGAGCAATTTTTTTTACTCATAAAGATTTTGTAAATTTAAAAAAATGTATTTACGAATTATTTAGCTAATCCGGTTTGATAAAACTAGTGATTATCGTTTTGTGCGAAATATAACCGTGTATATACTCATATATCCGATTTCAAAAGAATTTATACTAAGGGGATCAATGCAATTTCGCACTTAAAAAGAAGTAATTTTTTCGTATTTAAGTTTTCATATTAGTAGACCAAGTTACAATTGCAGAAAGACGCATCGCTGGTCATAGTGTGTATTGTCATAACTGTCCTGATAAAACCAACGGAAAACTTGTCATAATGCGCGAAAAAATTTGCCAACAGATTCTACCAACGCTGGTGAAATTCGCCATTTTGCAATTATTCCACAAACAGAATTTTTCTATCATTATTGCCAATAAATGCAATTTTCACAACAACATACATGATTCTAGTGTTCAATAAAAAATTAATAAAATAAAATTCAATCAAATGTTCATCAAAATATTAATGCGAACTCCTTGCGCCATTTTTGTTGTTTTTTGGTGACATTTTATCAATACATCTTACAACAGTTTTCCGTGGTATTTTTATCTTTCCCTTTTCCTGATGATGAAATTATGAGGAGGTTTCCTACATTTTTATTATTGAGTTCGCATTAAGTCCAAACTGTTAGTTCCTATTAATAATTTTTTAATTAGTTTTTTTTTCATCTAACTAAATAGTTATTGATTTTGTTTCCTGAAAATAAAATATTTAGTTCAAACCAAATACTTTAACAATAAAATAATTTTTCAGCATATACTTAATATAGATTTCACATTATGGGTTCAGCAAAGACTCCGTACAAGACATTCATGTAGTTGTCATTCACGTTTGGTTTTGTTTGTTAATTGTTTTTAAGGCATGCCTGCAGAAATATCTAGGATGTAAACAGGATTCAATCTTGTGAACTCCAATATAATATTCTACTAAGCTTTTCACTAATTTATATAATCATTTGGTTCATTAAGCATTTATTAATGTAAGAAGTCAGTGAAATCATTTTGCTTTAGTTATTCACAAGCACTTTTATTTATCACGCATCTTTTTTTTTGTCGTTGGTTTTTACTGTTTTTGGTTGATATTGTTAGTTTAGATGTTTTCTTAAAATTTTAAGTTTAATGTTCATTTTGTTAAAAATTGTTTTTTGATATTGTTGGTGTTTTTTGTTGTTTTTTGTAGTTGTTTAAGACTTTGTTATTGTACATTGTTGTTGTTACGAAACTACATGTTCTTATTATTGCGGTTCAGAGCCATGCCTGGTGATTCAAAAAGTGACTTTTAATAATCTTCTTTTTTGATTGACTATTGTTAGCTTTAGAGATGACTTCAGCAGGAATGCTGTTAAATATTGTTGGTAACATTACGGCTAATGTACTTCTCCCATACTCATTGTTAGTAAATTTTATTTTATATCGCCCCTCTACGTTTCTTCTAGTTTGGTGATTGTGATCAATTTGTTGTAAAAATCTGGAGTCACTATAGAATTCTAAAGCGAGTGTTGTTTTGTAAATGCTATTGATGTTTAACATCATACAGTCTGATGCTATATTATTACGATTCGGAAAAGTGGTGTTGTTGATGTGTTGGCGTTGATTAAAATTTCTTACTCTGTGAGTCATTGTGTATGGATTTAATATTTTCAGAATATGATTCTGAGTTTGTTGGAGTTTACTGCAATGTTTTGAGGTTCCCCACGCTGTAATTCCATGCCGAATATGCGATTCAGCTATACGTTGTTGTTGGAGCAGTAGCTAAGGTGATGTAGCATGAAAGCAGCTTTTCTAGGCTTTTTTCGTACTTCTTCTACGTGAGTTTTCCATTTAAAGTTTTGGTCTACATGTACTCCCAGATATTTATATGAATTGACTATTTCTATGTTTTTGGAGCATTGGTCACTGGCATAGTTGAAGTGTGTCATATTATTGGTATGGATGCAATCGATGTCATGGAATTTCAGTTTTATGTCTGCATAACAGAAGTTTGCAGGCTTTGTATGCATCAATTTGGTTTTGTTTGCATTAATTATTAACCCATGATCATGACACCATCGAATCGCTGTGTCTAGCTGATTTTGCATAATTGTTGTAGCGTCTTCTAGATTTTTGTGTGATACAACGATTGCAGTATCGTCTGCGTATGCAAATGTTTTGCACATCGATAATACGTTAATTAGCTCATTGGAGTATAATATGTACAACATAGGACCTAATTTGGATCCTTGCGGTACTCCATAGTCTACTCTGGTTTCATTGCTGAGTTTGTTATCCACTTTCACATAAAATGTTCTTAACATGAGGTAGTTTTTAAATATTTCAAGGCAGTGACTTCTTACGCGCAATCATACCCATTTAAATTAAAAAATCATGAATGGTTTACCTAAATTTGAACCAGTGCAATACCGCAGAAATATTTTTGTTTAAACGCGTTTTCTACGCCTCTTTTTTTGCTGGGTGGATTTCCTGAGCAAAATAATATTGTTAAACATGAAAGTAAAGCGAAAAACTAACATTTTATTGCATTGGAACATAGCAAACATAAGCAAAAAATCATCAAATATGCACTACATCCGATGCCAAAATGCTGCATTTTTTATCTTGATTTTTTATGTTAAGTTCAAACTAGAAATATTTTGATGATATTAGCATAACCATTATATTCAGCTGTTTTTTATTTAAACTAACACGATAACTGTAAGTTAATTAGTTTAATACTAAACTGTTTTTTGTACAGATATTATTCAGGTATGTGATGGGAATCGATCAAAAGTTTCGTTTTAAAAATCGATGATGCATTTCGAACGATTTTGTGAATCAATGTTAAGCCAATCTCATATTAATAAATCGAAAAAAGTGGACCAGTAGATAAAATATAAAGAATGCACATTAAGGAAATTTGAAAACAAATTTATAAAAATTATTGAAAAACATATTAAAATATATAAAAAAAATTAAATTTTAGTTTTTAAATCATTTTGTTTTTAAAATAGATTTCCATTTTTGAAGTAGAAACTTGTTCAATTGAAGTTGATTACTTTTCAATGAGCTTGTTTATCTTCGATATGTAAATTTTATATTCTAATGAATCCAAGAATAATTTGTATTATCTTTCTCAAAAAATATTTTCTAAACTTTTTGTTTATTAATCATGTACATGCATATAATCTAAATAATTATAAGTAAAGCACTCATTAAATGATACACGTCTGTCTGTTCTTCACCCTTTGACGCATATGGGACACTGGTTTTCACAAAAATTTAAAAGTGATGTTATTCAAATTGAAGCTTGTTTCAAACCATTTTCAAAACTAAACGATTTTTATATAAATATATCTTTATTTTTTTCTAAGGTTGATAGCATCGCGCACAAGAAACAAAAGGAGTTATTAATATTTGATTTTGATAATTAGGAAATTTGCTTATATATAATTTTTTGCAAAATGTGATTTGTAATAGATTTTGTGAAAACTACAAATAAAAATTGTGGTTTTAGTATTTTTTATTGTTTAAAGTAATTTTGAAGTAAATTAAATATAATTTAAGAATATCCCCTTTTGGCCAATCAAAAATTTTATTGTTTCACTCCTCCCCGAAAATTGCAATGCTGTAAAAATTTTGCATTGTCTTTTCGAATCCATTGGGTTGACGGTTAATTTAATTAACTGTTAACCGATTTTTCAAAAGCGCTCTGAAAAAAATGAACAAATCTTGCAATTGAATTTAGAACCAGTTGTATCCAACCAATTGACGTAATCCCAAATATTTTCCAATAAAAGTTAAGATAAACAATAATTTTAGCAAACCATAAAAAATACGCAACATCGTGCTGATTTATTCAATCTTATTGAATGATTTAATCATATTATGAGTGCAGTACGATGATAATTTTCATACATCACTTTATTTTCATAACACATTTATTACATGAGAGTATTTGACAAAAGCGAATACACATATAATAAAAGGGAAATATATTTGCTTAGTCAATTCATGCTTTATGTTGCAAAAAAAATGTTGATAAATTGCAAGCAGTTTCTAAACATAATAGTGAATAGTAACAAATAAGTAAATATCCCATATTAATGCAGTAAAATGAGAGCTATAAAAATAGTTACATTTATCACATCATGTTGTTTATTATCTCACTATATTTTATCTTTGGTTTTGCTTTATTTTTTCTTAAGTTTTTCCCGTATATTTAGCGAGCTTGTTTTGTATTCAACAGAAAATTTGTCACCAACTCCAGTCATGTGTATAAACATGACAAAAACATGAATACTACAAAATTGTTTAGATATTTTTGTTGACTTCAATGGGGTTTTTTTATTTATTCAATTGAAACTTACAGCACAATTTTATCACACGACCAATAAATGCATAACAACGACATGCAAGTTGAGATACACCATTTCATGATGAAAGTTGATTTATAAACTCAAATTAATAATATTGTTATAATTTATTGCTAATTTTTTTACTTTTCAAAGAAACACATAACACATGACGCCAAGAACGGCGACGAAGCGTGAAGGAGCAGAACAATTAATGCTTCATTCGTACTGATTTATTTTAACAACAAAAGTAAAAAAGAGCAATAAGTATTTTTTTCTTGCCTTGGCAATAATAAAAGCAACACACAAAATTATTCTTCCTACCTGCTAGAGTTTGTAAATTTGGAAAAAAATATTTGTATAAATATACCTAATTTGTATGCTTTAAAATATTTTGTGTGTACTGCATTTAATTCATTTTTGTAAATTTTTTTTTTCGATTTTAAAATCATTAAAAGAATTTATAAGTTGAATTTAATTTGGTTACTGAATACGAACATTTGTACTCTCAAAAAAAATTAATCCATCCGTACTAAAACCGATCCCAAGCGGTGTTAAAAGTACGGTAATCCTAGATTTACTAAAATCAAGTATAGAAAGACTGATTTAAGTGCGTATCGATTCAAATACTCAATTTAATTTAATATTTTTTTGATTGATTCAAGATTTTTCACGTGGTTAAAGAATTTTGTACTTATTTTAAGAAACTCCAGGATTGGTTATTTGAAGTTATTTCGTTTTCAGCTTGATTAAAGAACATTTTATTGTTATTTTTACTCAAAACTTTGAGTACGACTCTTTCTCAAAAAAATAGAAAATACTTAAATTTTGTACGATGTGGTTCTTTCTGTGTAGATTTTTGTAATACCACAGCGCTTCATTTTACTGAATAAAACAGGAGTTTAGTTTTGTTTTTAGTGTAGATGGAAGGTTAAAAATAAATACGTTTAATAAATCAAATAAAACAATTGATGACATTTAAAGCAAATTTTAAAACATTTGTTTGGCTGAAAATATGTTTATTGTTTGTTTTTCCTGTGTGTTATTAAGACCTTAATAATATTTAAGGATACGTTGGGCTATTAAAAATAGTTTTACACACTTTAGGATAATTTTCACATATACATATATATAATATAGTTAACTTACGTCACTACTACTACTATGAAATATTAAAATTTTTATCAGTGTACTACTTGCTACTAATCTTAACTATCAGGAAATGGTGGTAGATGTTAAAATATACTTTCCTTTTGCAAGTAAAAAAAGGAAAACAATATTTTTATCGTATGTGTAAAGTATCGAAAAATGCAAAATATTTTACTTACCATTTATAACATTTAACGTCACAGTCACACTGGGGCTATTTGACGGGCTACACGTGTAATTGCCGGTATCACGTTTTTTTGCTGATTCAATGATTAATGAACCGATCTGTTATTGTATAGTTATTATTTTTTATGCATTTTCATATTATTTTACAATATTTTATTCGGAAGATTTTCATTATGTTATTGTAGTTGAAAGTTAAACAGGAGACGTGCATAGTCATCATATCAAGAAAGACATCAGTAGAAAAACAAACATGTAAAGAATATACAAAATAATATAAATGATTGTTAATTTAATACCATTTTTCATTTTATTTAATTTTTTTGTACATATTATGGTAAGTGTCTTGACACAAAGTAATTACATTATGTAAACAAATATATAGACATAAGCACAATAATATATATATATATATATACATATATATACACATTTATAGCAAAACTGACATTTTGTAATGATACGTGTTAAAGTAAAATTTCGTGACATCATTACTACAGTACATTAAAATGGCATCAATGTATGTTTAGTTATTAATTTAAAAGCATGTAGCTTAGCAATGCTTTAAGGTGTCTTTACAATTATCTGAGTTAAAATTCATACTTAAAATTAAGTTTTTGCATGCGAAATATATTTTGCTAGTAATTCACATCGGAAGAAATACTAAAAAGTGTATGTCAGAGGTGTTAGCTTATATCTAACAGCTGAAATCAAATTGAAAAACAAAACATGACATTTACTGAAAATGTACACATGTGGTGTTTTAGATGAGTAGAGGATACCTGGGGTTGTGGATTACGCCACCAAGCTGGCTCTGACTTTACCACGTAACTCTACCTTGGGCTTTAGATGCTACCGTTGATCCAAAATGAATTCTTCCGCAACCAATTCTAAAAGAATACCCGTGGATAAGTATTCTGCATTCCAACCGGCCATTGGATTAAGTTTGACGATATTGCCCTGTTGAAAATTCCCCTCTCTACAGCCCCGACTTAATGTCTCATGCGACTTGGATGCCACATCTTCAATTAGACTGTTAGAGTTTCCAGGAAACACCGCCCGCAGGTAAGAGTAGGAATTGAGTGGAATTGCCCTTCAGTGTCTGCATACTTTGAAGTGGCGTTTCCACCATATCTGAGGCCCTATGTTCCACTTAGGCTAGAGTTTTACATGTTACATAATTTTTTCTTAATTTTTCCTTATTTACTCGTATTATATTTTGATCACGTATAATAGAAAAAAAAATTTTAAATTAGGCTAAAGCGCGTAACATGTTTATTCAAAAAGAATTGGATATGACACAATATTCCAAATGAACAAGGGATAAATAAGTGTTGACTAATTTTATCCTACACCGCAGAACAGAAACAATGTTGTTTTTCGGTGGCATTTATACGCGGGGCAAGGTTCAAAAGGTGTGAAACAAGATGATGTTTTAAGCGAACCTCTTTTTTATGAAGGACCATACAGGCCATTATTTTTGCAACATAGACTTATATATGCAGCAAATAATTCTTAGTTATGGGTTAAGGCCAACTAGACAGAAAACATTGGGTTAGCAAAGCAACTTAGCATTGTTCATGTTTGTATATATCCATTTATTTGTGAATTTAGCGACGATTTATTAACAAAGAGAAAGGAATGAATAGTTGGTATCTCTAGCCAACATATTTAAAAAGATTATTTTTGACGAAACAAACAAAAAAATGTAAAAATCTAGCTTAAATATACTAGAAGAGAGAGACCAAGAAAGTCTCCGCTTTCTTTTAATCAAACATAAAAAATGTCTAGATTTTATCTAGATTTTATTTCTTCCAAGCAATTTCTAATTATCATTGTGTAATATACTTTTTATAAAATTTGTTTGGCATGTTTTTATCATTCATATTTTCAAACGCAACAATGTCAAAAAAAAAAACTCGTTTGGGAGACAAAAATAGCGAAAATGGTTCTTTAAATATGGTTTAGACTCCATGGAAAATGTTGAAAAACTTATAAAGCACCCATGGAATGTTTACAGTAAAAAGGAAGAATTGTTTTATATATTTTTATTATTATTATTATTCATTTGTTTAATCTACAGAATGAATTCTGAGACTAAAATTTATATTGATGAGCTTTGGCTGCATAGGCCATCAGCTCCTATAAAAAATTTACACGGAATGGAAATGGATGGATTGATAAGCATTTTTTATAATAGATTTACAAAGATGAACCAGCAGAAATGGTCATGGGCAATTTCGACAGAAAAGTGCATTTTAGCCATTAAACACGTGAGTAGATTTGATGTTAGTTATTTCATAATAACCCTATTCAATATGAATTATGAAAACTAAAAAACCTTAATCTTAAATTTAATCATAATGGATCTATTGTTAATTTCGGAAAAGATTTTACAGATGTTATTGCTATTTGATGTTCCCCACAAAGTGTTTACTAAATTTTGAAATGCTTACTTTACTCATACGTGCTCAATTAAGATTGTTTTACTAATTATCATGTTTATTTCTATATTACCAACAAGAATAATCATTGTTGAATTAATCGAAAAAAAAATAGTTTTGTCACATAATCGAATAACTAACAATATAAAATTAATCGATTAAACTACGAGTATATCTCTAGTGAAACTTCCTTTTTTTATATTGAATTCCCTAAAACTGAGTTACATATATATTCTGTTCGCTTCTTTCCATTAAAAATACTCTTCTTTAGTTGTAATTTTTTCTTATTTTTAACAAAGATATCAAAGAAAAAACTAAGCTACTAACTGATGTCGTTCTTGTAGAAAAAATCAACTGGCGTATTTATACATGTGTAAATTTACTTACTACCTATTTTCAAAAATATGGAATTGATTCAAAAATATTATTTTATTATTTGTTTTGGAAGAAATAGTAGAGTTTCATTAGCAAATTAGAAAACTCGAACCGTATCTTTTCATATGCCTTAGAATTAATTTTAATGTGTATATTAATTTTTTTTATTTATGTCGAGCAAGTACCTTCATATTGGAGATAATTTTATATCACGAAAACCAGAGCCAATTTTAAATAAGGAAGTGTAGATTTGAATTCAGCATCACAGTTTCATTTGTGGTGCAGTAAAATCCGTGCATTAACGTGTATTTTTTCCAAGGATAATATTATTAGAACAATAATTTTATTTATTTCAGTTATTCGAATTTCAAGCGTATTTTAAAAACCTTGATCGATCAATCAAGCAAGATTAAAGTGTCAAAATTGATTATTTGCTTACTAGAACACAATCAAAAGTCGAATAATTGGATACTGGATTTAATCTCTATTTTTATATAAACATTTAAGCTTTTAAGTATATTAAACATATGACATAACTTTTTAATTTACGCGGCGTATTTAATTAAATATGACTCATAAAAGTCCATTTTTTCCCACGAGATGTTTAATATATATTAATATTATCAAATAGATGCGATTGCACACCGTTTAATATATTTTGGATTTCATGTGATTAACTGCATCTTTTTATCAAATGAAAACAAAATTGTAAGTGAGAATTTATATTGATAACAAAAACAATTTTTCGTATTTTATTGTTCTTTTCAATGTTAATTCCCACTCAAAATTATGTTTTCATTTTATAAAAAGAGGCAGTAAAGCTCTTTTATTATTATGATTATGTCTATTGATCATATTTTACTTGCAACTTATTCTCATTACTTACAAAAAATTTACTTTTGATTTTACATTTAGTATTACTGGCAAAGAAAATAAAACTAAAACATTAAATGTACGTGTAACCCTCCTCATTTATACTGCCAGCAATTTATATATTAAATAAAAGAAGTAAATGAAAATCCCAAAAACAAAACGTTGACTATGACAGTTAACAAATAAACAATGACAACTCTCAAACACAGCAGCTTTGAGAACCATATAGAAAGGTGGTGCCAATTTTTTACAGTGCAAGACACGCAGATACTACATGACAGAAACAATTCACTAAAATACAAACATAGATAAAGAAAAAATAAATGGAATTGAATCCAATGAAACAATTTGTGTACTCATGTGAAATCGAATGAAACATTACACGTTAAAAGAATTGTTTATACTGATGTTGGTACTTTGAAACATTAAACCAATATTCGGAAAAAATTGCTTCTGCACATAAATATTTGAAGTTATTGGCAAACAACAAAAAATCAAATGGCAATAACGAAGGTGAGAGAATCGTTTCAAATACCATTATACAAATCAAATATCATTTTTACGGCTTAAAAGATTTATGCAGCATTTTCTTTACTTTAGTTTGTAAAAGAAACCCGATCGATATAGAGCATGTTATTGAAGCTTTTGATGGGGAGAAGGTTTCGGATTGGATCCAGAAATTTCGAAAGTTATTACTTCTTTTCTAGATGTGTTAGAGGGTTTTTTGAATTTATAATTTTCAACCTTTTTCAATTTACAACCTTTCATTAAAAACAAAATTATGTTATTCATCATACGAAACTTACTAAGACCTCTTACTCCAATTCTCATTTCCGTATATTTTGTCTTTCTTATAAGACTTTATATTTTTGGAAAATACAAAATTTAGAATATATAATATTTAATGTTTTGCAAAAACTTTGGTACTAAATAAAACAGAATTGGAAATTTAAAAGAAAATGTTACGAAGCGTAAATTTAAGAAAATGTAATTTTAAAAATGTTTCCTTTCTTAAGTTTAAATGTTTCATCAAATATTTTATACGAAATCCAAATATTATGAAGGAATTAATCTGTTCTGAGAAAGTTTTAAGAAAATCAACATAGAACATTTACTTTTTACCCTACTAAAATATAATTTTTTCATATTTGATTCTTTTATTTTCATAAACAGTGTACAGAATTAAATTGTATAAAATGTAATGTTTTCATAAATAAGCGAAATAAAATTATGAAGCTTTAGAAATTATTAGAACTCATTTAAGGTTAAATTTTTATTTAAATATTTTTCAACAATATTTATATTTGTTAAATTTTTTTATTTTTCTTCGACTGCCACTCTGTTATTGTTAACATACTCGTACCTTTGTGAAAGATTCCAAAATATTTTTTCAATGTTTTCAAATAATCTCCCTAACATTAAATTTGCAATAATAGTATGACTGATCAATGCATTATGCATTTAAATCAATAACTTCATCGTGTTAAAATTGGGTTTAAATTAATGTTCTTGAAATCAATCCCAAAAAATCGAAACGTATTGTAATTCCGAAACGACTAATGCAAAATAATATTAAATCCAATATATTTATTAACAATCAGACAATTGAAATCTTGAATAATTTTAAGAATCTAAATGTTCATTTCAATAATACACTTACTTGGTCTAACTATTTTGGCAACTCAGCATTGTACACCAATTAAAATCCGTACTGTTCTTGCAAAAACTTTTTTAATTCCAGTTTTATTGTACGGATGTCAACTGTACGCTGACTCGATTAGTAAGAGGAAATTAAATGTCGGCTTCAACAACATCATTCTTTATGTGTATGGCTTGAAAAGACGTTCTAGAATATCCATGATTTCTTTAAGGTTGTTTGGAATATCTTTTGAGAATTTGTTTAAATTAAGGCTCTCGCTTTTCACGGACAAGGTACAATATTATCAAACTGTTTTCTGAATAATATATTTTTTTCTCTTCGTTTCTAAAACATTTGATAGTTACTTTTTTAAGTTTTATTTACAACTTATTTATCCATTTGATATTTTTTAATAATATTACGTATGTTTTTCTTAATTTTATCTTTTTTTAATTACTTATTATTATTCCTATAATTTTTAAATTGATTTTCATTCAAAGTTGGTTTTTAAGTTCAAATATTGATTTGTAATTTTTCATAAAATTTCGAGATGATTATGTTCCAGTTGTCACCAGTATCGGTATCAAATACTATAGTATTATTAAACAAATTCTTTTTTAAATTTGGTTCTTTAAAAAATTCTATAAGAAGGACAAAAGTTGAGAAAATGAAAAAGAGAGTACCTAATGTGACTAGTGTGATTAATGGCGAAACAATGCTGCTGCACAGTGTTATAAATTCACATATAATACATCCATGTCGATTGCTTTTTTTACCGCTTATCTGTTTTATATAAAATTTGGTTTACTTTATTTAATTTTTTCTGTTTTATAGTTTCTTGTTGATGCTGATGCTGCTGTTGTCGTATTGTTGTCATTGAGATCACAGGTGATTCTTTTGCTACTTAATAAGTTAAGTACACCAAAAAGGACGTTTTATTATATTTGACTATGGATGTGTACTTAAACATGCAAAATGTTTGGTTTTTATGTGTCATCATGGTCCCATGTAAATGTTTTAAGCTGCACGTATGTATGTGTTTTCACCAAATGCAAATGTTTGTCAAGACGAATCCATGTGCTGTGGAGAAAGATATTTGTGTGGTTGAATACACATCATACGAAGGTCCTTTCAGTAGTCTGTATATGTTGGCAAGTATGTATATGTAGATAAGATTGGATTTTGTGCTATATGCAAACAATATAAGGGTTGGTCTATAGGTAAATTGTTAAGAAAAAGTAATAATTCAATTTATATCAAGTTGTCCAAATGACACATACTTGACACGTTTCTGCTTTACTGTAATGACACTCTTTCTTCATTTATATTAATAGTTTATAAGATCTGTTACAACAAGGAATATTGTACATGCGTTCATTAAAGGTAGTTCCTTTAATATTTAAGTTGAGTATCTGGAAAAAAGGTAAATCCTAAATTTACCGTACCAAAAATCGAGTTTTTATCAGACGTCAAAATTTTGAGGTCCCACGAATTTGTTCTGTTTAATTAATTTTACGATGATATTCATATGGCTATATTTGTATCTGTATGTCTGCGCTGATGTGCTTTCGAACGATTAAATCGATCGGAGCACTGTACGTAGCAATCTAAAGATATTTATTTCATTACAACTTTCTGTGATAATGAATTGATATTTAATAGATTCTGAAATTTTTTGGAACTATTAAAACAAATTTTAAGCTGCAGAACAGATTAAATTTCAAATCTAATCTGCACTTACCATGAAAAAACAGTGGCAACTACTGAAAACCTCATTAAAATAGCTTGATTCATTCAAAAGAAATCGTAATCGAAAATTCGTAAAAATCGATTTAAATATTCCAAAAGTTCTTGACAAGTCGATTTCCTTTATAAAGCATTTTAATAGAACTTTAAAAATTGCGTAGAATTCAGTAATTTCATTCACATTAATTTATTATCTATTTCGTAGAGTTAACATTTTTCTTTTATATTCCAAAAATGTTTGTGAAATTGATTTTACAGATTTAAAAATGAAGCGTAATAAGTTTTGGATTTTATTACTTTACATACCTTTTCCGATGCCATATTTTGGGTAGTTATTTTATTTCAAAGATATTGCAGTGCGAATAATAGTTTTTTATTGTAAGTAGTTTCAAAATTGTGAAGTGGTAGAAATTTTATTTGGCATTTTTATTATTTTTATTCTAAAATTATTTTATATAAAAAAAATAAGCTTAAACGTCGCGGAAAGATGCCCTTTTAATCGAACTACAAACTAAAAGTATTGGTATTCATGATTAAAAATAAATGCTATGTAAAAAAAGCTTCCAAAAAAGTCATTAAAATCCTGAACTTGTTTTCTGGAAGTAATTGAATTTGGAATATTTCAAATGATTTTTACGTGTCTTTACAGGATCAGAAGTCGTGTTCAAGAAAATTAATTTAATCATTCGGTTTGCAATTTGTTTTTAATTAGAGTAAAGGATATATTTTTATATAATTTATCAGTTTAATTGTTATTTTTATTTCTATTATTTATTTTTTATGAACAATAATGTAACAATTTGTGACATTTGTCAAATCAAGAATCCGGTCGGTATGTTCTACATTCCACTTTGAAGTGGTATTCAATTAAAATCAGTTCAATTTAAGTTTTTTATGTTCTGCATTCTTTTTTTATATTTGAATTTCAATATTCAATACAAATATACACTACTTTTTCAGAACATCAAAAATGAAAAGTTTACTTTTCATATTTCAATTTCACTACCTTTGTAGAACATACTTGATTATCAGTATTTGGAAAAACTAGAAAAGAATTTGAATTCTGTTGAAGTTAAAAAACTTTTCAGTTAATTTTATAGACGTTGTTAATAAGTTCTTAAAAAAGTGGAAAATGAAATTTTATTAATACTTTTGTGGTAGTGAAAGAGTTTTTCCTTGAAAATAACTTCCACTTTTTTCACTGGGTATATGCTTTAACCCGTGACTTCGTTTACGTAAAATTCAGAATCAAAACTTATTCCCTCCTGTTCGTGGTCCAATTTCTAAAAAAAATATAAGCTGAATGTCGTTCTAGACTCAGCCAAATTTCATTCAAATTAATTGAGCGGTTACCACGCGATACTGCAACAAACATCTAAACATACAAACTCACAAACATAAAAACTATCTCATTAAAAAATTATAACATTAGTAGGAGGTCATTTATTTCGGTTATATATGAAAATTATATTATGAGATGTATTATCTTTTACAGAAAATAAATCTAATTGTGCCAAGAACTCTACGCTATAACTTTCGGTTGTCAGATAGATCAATTAGTCAAGATTAAAATATAAATAAAACTGAAGTTTTTGTTAGATATTTAATATTTTCCAGGTTATAGTTTTTATTCTTGTATAAGTTTATTTTATGCTAATTCAAAACATATGTACATATTTAGAACTTTGTTATCAATTGTGGCAACACCAACATGATAGTTTTGACATTTAGTTTTTTGACGTATTTGTAGTTAATGCATTGGCATTTCTTACAATGAATTCAATTTTGCTTGATAATCACATTAAAATAATTAGAATCCACTATGAAAATGGTGGTTCTGTTAAAGTTACGTTTAGTCAGATTCGTGATATTTTCGGCAAACATAATCGTTCTTCTGAGACCGCTATTTAGAATTTGGTCGTTAAATTTAAGTCAACAGGCTCGATACGAAACTTTCCAACACCATCGCGTGTTCGACCGGGTCCTTTAACTTAAAATATCGCAGCCATGAGCCACAGTGTTGAAGAAGATCAAAATTTGTCAATTCCTCGACGTTCTAAACAATTGGGGTTATCCAAAACCACCACCAAAGATCGACGAGAAATGAAGAAATGTGGGATTTCCCAACACTATGGTCTACTAAAGCAATATTTTCAGTTCAGCGACGTACACGATTTTAATTTTGTTCATCAATGATTTGTCTCAAGTGCTCAAATTTTTCCACCAGTTTCCCAATTGCTTAGAAGGTGCTCCACGACGGCGCAAAAGTGCTTTAATTTTGCGAACTGTAAACGCGAAATTTTCACCATATTATTAGTGAATTTTGGTTGAGTCATGACAACCGTTAAAATGGCAGTCTATTAAGAATGAAACGTCTTATTGGACAATCCCGAAGAATTGCCTTTCAGTAACGCTTAGGTTGAAAAACTTTTTAGTATCATGGAAATAATTAAAACTATGGAAGAAATCGTACTATAATTATAATTAAAATGTTCTTTCAAGAGGTTACAGAAATGTTGCCATGATTTAGTAATTTCTATTGATTTAATAAAATTAGTTGGCTTTTTGCAATTTATGCAAATAATAGATGCAATTCTACTGGCGACTAAGAAATTAAATTGCCTGTTATATGCATAAATAATAAATGCACATTAAAGTATATAATATATTAAATATATAGTATATATTTTTTTGTTTGATATACTACTTTAATATATTCAAATGTTGATGCAATAATTATTATATCATACCGTAATACAAATATCCTATTATATTTTTGATCCAATGCTGAATTTAAGTCAATAGAAATACCTGATATTTATGTTATGTATTTACTTATACTCGTATGAATTAAAAAATATGTAGACTTTTATTCGTTTTTTTTTGTTTAACTACTTGAAGAGCATTGCTTTTAAAGACTTTTTAGCATTTTCCTAGCTTTTATTTTTGGTTGATTTTGCTTTTTCTGGCCTTTTTAAAAAGCCTATTTAGTTCTTTTTTCCTCCACCTCCTGGCAACACTGGTTATAGCATTTTTATGTTTGTTGCGTGGGGTTATTTAATTTTTGTGATGCTTATTTATTAAATTGGAGAAATTCCGGAATTGGCGTTAAACTAATTTTTGCTTGGGATTTATTTAATTTAATTGAAAAACTTGATTTCCCATCACTGATTCAACACAATGAAATGTAAACTACTTTTGATTGATTCACAATTTTCGACCATTAAAAAACACAAAGCTGCAAAAAACCAGCAGGATTATTGAACAGGCCTGCATTATTGGATCAGGTACTATGCTTACAATTTTGTAATTTTTGAAATACTTATTTGTTTTCTAAAATTTGTTTTATAAGATAAGAGGTTTTAAACTTTTCAAAAATATGGTTTAAGGTCTACTGATGATATAACATAAGCACTAATTAAATTGACATGTAAAGATTAGCTAAAAACGCTCCAGATGCAATATTTTTTTGAATCTTTTTAAATAAAATATTTTTTCATTTATAAATTTTACTGTAACTATATAATTTGGGAATACATATGATATATCATATACTCGTATGTTTTTAAAATGTAATTTAATTTAACTGCTTACCGTACTGTGCGGGTCCCCTTCTGCTTCTGGTAAATTTCTATCGATTTGTGTTATATGTCGTCTCGATTCTGCAGATAGTTGCTCAGTGCCATGATACCACATAATAAAAGTAGGAGGCTCCAAAGCACCACGCACGACACAGCGTAAATTAACTCTGCTACCTGCCTTAACATAACGATCTGGATCACCCAGAATTTCTGTACGAGGAACTGTAATAAAAAAAAAAACAAAGAATTAAAGTTTGATAAATAATAAAGTAGTTGATCCTAAGAATTAGAGCTCTTTATACTTGAAAGTTTCTTATAAGCATAATTTTATCGCTTGTAACGCTTTACCAGTTGCCTAATTAAACTCTCTTTAAGAGCTTTGCTTGAAACAATTGCATGCATAGTATATTAATCACATGGTCTATAATACAATGTAATAATTGCAATTTTGAGCTTTACTTTTAATTTAACATTCGTAAGCATTGTCCCGTGTAGAAAAAGATTATAAAAAACAGAGTGAAAAGTTTAATTTTCTTTAGTACTTTAAAAAATATTAAAACAGTGTAAAAAAATAGTACAATGTACCAAAAAAAATTGTTGTAAATCACGTATCACACGTAATAATGGAAACAACACGTTCACAAAATCTTGGCATCAGTATGTGAAAAAACCATTTAAATAAATGGTTGTAGAGGCAAGTTCCACGAAAAATTTCTGTCTAAGCCACGATGACACGGATAAGTAAGTTTGTTAGACAAGTTTATCATTGTATTTGCAACGCTTAGGGATTCACTGTATAAATACTTAACAGTCTATTGTTCGTTACATATATACATGCATACATATGTATGTTTACTTTCCGTATAATATTTCAGTGTTCAAAATTTATCAAATATGGAGAAGTTTTTTAATAAAATTTATCAAATATAAGAACAAAGAACACAAGCAAGATAGAAAGATGTTCCAAAAAAAGTCATGAAAATTTAAAAGCTCAAAACTGAAACTAGATCATCTCCAATAATTTTTATATGGGGTTGTCATTTAAAGAGGTTTTCTTCTCTTATTCCTGTTTAAAAAATGGAAGCAATGTTCAGAATACTTCGAAAACAAATTATGTTTGACTTTATTTAATATTATGCTCTGCGAATGAATAAAAAGAGGTCACAATTTCACAACTACATTCTTCGTAAACAATGTTTTTTTTATAAATTTAGTTAAATAAATTCATTTTTCAAATAAAAAAATATACCAATTTTTTTTTTTAATTTTTTGTAGTTTTAAGTGCAGTAATTTCGGATATAATGGAACATCTATTATCAAAATACTTACCGGATTGATTGCAGTATTATTGTTATTGCTTGTATTGCAAAAATCACATTATTTTATTAATAAAAAACTTATACATGAAAAATCGGAGACATTCTAAAAATGGCTATTTTCAAAATTAGAGGGTAATGTAGAACCTCCTAGATGGGTAATGTGGTTCTACACCTTCTAACCCTTGGAGTTCTATAAAATTTGGTGTGAGGAATATGGTGTTTCTACTAATTTAACTAGTTCTCATTTGATTTATACTAATTCCAATTATCTTATCAATCTTTTTTTGGTATAACTCAATATTTTCTCTTATTGAAAAAAAATATCAAAATAGGGTTTCAGAATAACCGCCTTTAAGTATTCCACATTAGCCAATTGTCAAATTTTTGTGAACAAATATAAGCATTTATACAAAACTTGTAAAATTAAACTGCCAACCAATTAGAAGCGTTATTTAGTTTACTATAAAAAACATATAGAACAGCTTATAATTGGAAATTAATTAGTGGTTTTCATATGCACATAAAAAAGGCAACATCTCGAATTTTCACTCTCGGTCCAACTGGAAACTGAAATTGCGTTCGTATTCATAGCACGTAATCTTAATATTTCTAAGTTAGCTATGTGAACATATAATCAGATCTTCTAAATAAATTTTAAGTTCTGAAATAATGGAAGTTTCCACATTACTCTAATTTAAACTCAATTATTTCTTGCTTTTTATCTAATTAACCAAAGTATACTTAGTGATTTTTTTGAAGGAGATTTATATGCCATTTCACCAGAATGACTTCCATTTTTTTTAATGAGTTGTTTAACGTATCCTCATGAAAAGAAAAACTAAATTAAATAAAAAATAAGTAACACACCGTATCTTTTCTTAAATTTGTATCCAAGATTAAGATTTATAAAACCATTCTGCGGATTGCGCCTGCTGCCGGAGGATTTGCTACTTCATGGTATTTCAAATAGAGGTTTCCTTTGTCTATTAACGGATTAAAAAAATTTTTTTTCTTTATGATATGATATGAAATAAAATGTTGTTTAAGTTGGAAAAACCAGGGTTTGTTGACGGTCAAATTATCAGTACACTAGCAACAAAAAAACTTTTTAAAATTACAGTGCGAGATCATCTCGAAAAATAAATTTTATAAATTCTTTTATTTGGTTTAAAAAACTGTTTTTTTTAAATCTAATTTGTTGAGGTTCTAATCTGTAGTGGCGTGCTTTAACTCTTTGGTCCCAGAGCTATTAAGATAATGATGAACACATAGCTCTTGAATAACTTTCTAAAACGATATAAGTTTTGCAAAAAAAAGCTGTGCAAGAAAACTTCATGTTGACACTAAGCAACGTCATAGATCTTGTCAAACAAAGATTAATAAAGTAAATAGATCAACGACTAATAAAAATGTATTTATGAATTTTGCATGTATACAAAAGCAGATTCAATAATATTAAAATAACATATAATTTTTTTGTCGAAAAAGATATATTGGAAATATATACAAATAAATGTATATACGTGAAACGTATATGACAATGCATGAATATTTTTTAATGACTGAATACATTTATGGACGCTTATATGAAACGTTCGATATTCACATATTATTCACATATTATAAAGTCAGTCGTCATATAAAATATTTTCAATATATGGATCCATACAATGCATATTTTAATCTATTTGTATGTACATGTGTATACTAAAAAAAACTATTAACTACTTTGAAAAAGTCATATCGACCAGGGGTATACCACGATACTTTGGAACACCATATATTATCAACAAATGAGATATAAACTTTTTCATCCCTGATCTTGTTTCTTGGGAGTCTTAAATTGTGCTCGCTCTTCAAAGTAATTTCGTTTATCTCTTGACGCTGTTTCGTCAAAATTTAAAATAGTTCTTTGGCTAGTTCTAATTTGAAAATTAGAAAGAAAATTTTAAAACTATTAAATTAAGGAAGTTTCAGGATAAAATAAAAAAACTTTAGAGATGGAAAAGATGATTGAATATATAATGTTTAAATCGAATCAACATTGATATGAATGTATGAAAATTCAATCCGCTTTAATAATTTATGTAGACCACATCCTACCATTGTTTTTAAATAAGATGTGTGATCATTTGTGAATCATTTATGTTTATATACCTGCGATATTCGAATCCAACCCATGTATGGAGTTCTTTATATGGGCAATAATTTTTTAGCTGTTTTTTGTTTCATATTGATAAATATAAGTCATCGAACTTAAAGTCTTGATTTTTATTAAAATTTTTTAGTAGGAAATTCTATATTTCAACACTCGTTCGTGGGCTTTATTTTGAAATTTTTTTGGCTATTTTTGGCCGGTAGAGTCTTGTTCCGGAAGAACCCGTAGCAAATTTACTGAGTGGGCGCGGTAGCAATTTGAGAAGAATACGCATCACTACTGAAGTAACATTTCTGCTTCCATACATGACTAAAAACAGCATATTTCTAGGTGTTTGTAACCATGTGTTTTTTCTTAATCAATCAAGAAATTAAATGACTGATATTCTTAACCCTTTGACTGTCCAATGCATCACATATGATGCACAGACGTTATGATTGATACGCTTGCACATCGTATATGATACACAATTTGTCTTATTTCTTTTAACAAAATTTTATATGAAGTGATGAAAAATAAAGTGATCTAATGGTCTGATCGTGTTTTTTTTAAAATAAGATATGAACATTTGTATAAGAAAAAACTGCAAATTTCCTAGATATAAAACAACAAAAATAATTTTTAAAACAAAAAACTTTATTCATGTTGAAAAAAAAAATAAAAATACGAGAGAAAAAATAATATTAATAAAAATTAAATTAATTTAATTATACCTTATATGATATAGTTATAAAAGAAATTAGGAAGGATATTTTTTATGATTTCATTAAAGCGAGGTAAACAATATGGTTTTTGACATTCAATATATTGCGTCTAAACTTGTTGAGACTTTCCGATTGCAGTTTTTCTATTGCGGCTTTAGGCTAATTTTTTACATCTTTTACGTACAAGTTTTCTATCATCTTTTCTACGTATTTCGCTAAGCTCGTGAGGTGAGTTTTTGTATTTTTTTATAGTTGTTCACTCTTAGGTAATTTCCAAGTAAAGAATCCGCAATTGACTTTGTAAACTGCTCTAATTTTATTTGCCATTTTTCGTCTTGTGACCGTAAGATGGTAATGGATCCATACTTCACTAATAAAAAAATGATACTGACAGCTAAAAGCTTCTATGTTGTACAACAAACCAAAGACAATTCCAAAAAATGGGATTCCCCAAATTTTACTTAACACACGTATTTATTTCAGAGTTGCTAACATTATAAGGCAAAATAAATAAATAATAACGAATAAAAATAATATGATTCATATGTGATGCACAGAACGTTTGAATAAAAAATATTTTAAATATTGCTCCGTTTATCACATGTGATGCACGCCATTTTTATCAAATTATTACTGTGGACGTATTTTGTGTGGGGACAGTCAAAGGATTAAAAAACGGCAATAAATTTATTAAACAGTTTAAAGAAATTCACTTCGTTAGGAATTTTCAATGATTTTTTTCAAAGACTTATTCACATGCTTTTTTAATATGAATAAAAAATACCAGTCGATCGCTTCCCAAAATATAAGTCAAAGTATTTTATTTCATTTTGTAATTCTACATTAAATTAATTTAATTTGAAAATTGTTTGTGTGTAAAATCTAAAAATAGCTTACGAATTCCTGATGAAAGACAAAAAAGGCAAACAAAATGAAACGTCGCGCCGAAACTTCAACAACAGTTTAACACTTCTTATGCTTTTATGGGCATATGCATGAGTAAACAAAACTAAGCCAGTACATCTCAGTTATATCCGTTTAAGCTAATTTGTATGCTTAATGAACATGTCTAACATATCCTTATGTATAATCCATATAATTCCTTCTAAAGAGGCCAAAAACAAAAAATAACGTATTTTTTATAAACTCATTTATATGTATGGACATAAACACCCGCAAAATAATAAAAACGTTTATTATGTAACAGACGTTAAGAACAACAGGTGTCATATAGATGTAAAGACACATGGATATTCTAATGGAGCATAGTCATATCTCAAAATAAAGTAAGCTTGGCAAAATGTTATTAGAGGTTTTAAAATTTTAGCAAGCATATAGCTGGAGCTAGCTTGGTGTCTGATGTAACTTTAATTTGGCTTGAAATAAAGCTGAATTTTTTTGGAAGCGATAAAGATCATTTTTTTCTTTGACATTTTATGTTATTAGTTTGTTTCTGTAACTGACCGATATAAATAAACTGCTATCACGATCTGAAACTGTTGCGCAAATATAGCAATAATGCACCATACTAACTGTTTTTTTTGCCAGTACATTTTTGGGACTTTGTTTAAAAAATGTTATGATGTGAGAATGTGAAAGTTCTTACTACAAAGTGGACGGACGCACTCAAAAGACTGTTGAGCCCAACAGTTACGTTTTAGAAATGGCTCGATGAATATACCGCAAAATGAACACTGTTGGAAAGAACGAAAAGATTGACAGAAAATATAATATAAATTACCAAAATTTTGAGTGCATTTCGCTTTTTTTTATATATTTGATAGAAATGGTATCCAATGCGATAGTCAGCAACCTACGAATTTTTCATTTTGATTTTATTTAAAAATGTACGCAACAAAACAAAGAACAAAGCAATAAAATGATAAACCTGCGCCGATACTATTTATATTTCCGCCGCTGTGTTCAAACAAATTTTAAACTTTATGCTGAACGAAATATATAATTAAAATAAATAAACACCAATTGTATAAAGGTTGTAAAGAAAATAAAATATATTCATATCGAATAATATAATTTGTTTGTTGGGATTTTTGAATAAGTTTCAAAGCCTACTATGCTTATTTATACTTTTGTAATTTTTGAAATTCTCATTGATTTTTTAAAAGTTTGTGTATAATATAAGAGGTTTGAAACATTTCAAAAATATGGTTTAAGGTCTATTGATGATTTGGCATTAGCACAGATGAAATGCATCTATATAAGCTAGCTAAAATACCCTCAACAAACAAAAGTTTTTATAAATAGACTCCTTTATAAACCTGCGTACAATTAATGAAATTAGTATTTTAATTTTATTTCTTTATTTTCGTTACTTTATTGCATTTATAATTTTAAATTTAACAAATTAATTTGCAGCCGCCACCTAACAAAGCAGCGTTGCGTTAGAGTATAAAAGCGCTTAACTCTCTTAATCGGCTGTGGAGGCTAAACACAACATGTTGACTAAATGTAGCGAAAAATATGTATGATGGAAAAAATGGCAGCAAATACTCAATTGTTGTGTGGAGCGTAACTACTCAACTCTGCGTTTCTAAGACAAACACTCAACGGTTGCGCAACAGTTACGTCTTATGAGTGCGATCTTTACTATCTAAATTTAAAGTAAATAGAAATGACCTTCTTTCCCTTTGTTTTTACCTTTAAATTTTCTACTAAAAGTTTTGCTTAAACCTGTATTTTGATAAATTTTTAAATACTTTTTTCAGAAACAGTTTTTAAAATATATGTATGTGTTTTGTTCACAACAGGTAATGCTTTCAATTAAAAACTCAAAAACTTAAATAACTTTTTACATTTCAAAATACGGAGCAAATATAGTTGTAGTTTCCTATAATTCGGGTTTTACAACTCAATAGAATTGTTGCATTATAAAGTTACTTTATCACACCACTGTATTGCTGCAAACATCATCTGCCAACACTGATGTCGTCAAACAGAAAAAAACATCTGGTAGATCTGGCAGATCTAGCGATTGGCTTAAATTAAGTATAGTTACATATATTCGCCATATTAAAAAAATTATTAATTGCGTGAATTGTTGAACTTCTCATATACATATAAATAAAGCTTTAATTTTACTGAATTTGTATATTTAATTAAAATTTTATTAAAGGAGGTTTCACACTATAATACTTTATATTAAAACTTGTCAAAAACTGTAATAATACTTGCAAGAGTGATACCGTGAAAGCAAAATTTTATTAAAATGACAAATAATACGATAATAAATTTGACATACAAAAAGACTGCCATTTTTAGAAATTTTTCTAAATGATAAGATTAATAAAAATGAAGTTGTATACAAGACTATTAAGGTACTCTTTTCTTCGCAAAAAGTTCTGGCTGATCTTCAATGGCTGGAAGATCACAAAGTGTTTCTGATTCCGCCGTCAAAATCGGTTAAAAATACATTTTTATGTAATATCGAATATGTTTCGATTAATCATAATTAAGAGTGATTATCCACTTACAAAACAAAACATTATCGAAGGCATGAAAGAAAGTATTATCAATTGCGAGAATCATTTCACCAAGGCCAATCTACAAGGAAATTTTGTTGAGATTTGTAATCGCTAAGTAGCAAATTAAGATCGATATTTTATTCTATGATATACATATGTACCTTTGTTAATTTCTTTTTTTTTCAATTTAATGCTTCCTAGCTCTGATTTTTAGATACCCTTCAGCTCGTTTTACCTAATTTTCTGCCATCAAAACAAAATCATATTGTCATTTAACAGGCATGGTGGTAAAAGCATTAAAGACAAGTATGTTTTTCTTCACACTTCATACTTTTGAATACATGCATAATAATATCCGAAACTACCGCAGTTAAACGCATTGAATTTTTTCATTTATCATATATGCAAAAAAAATCTTACTTTTCCCATTAACATTTTGTATCATGATATTTACTTTATGTAAAGATAATTTGTATTTATAACGTCATTTAGTTTGTGAAATTGGGCTAAATAAACATTTAAGATACAAAATCCAAATATATGAAGCTAAGATATACAAAAAATTGTGAAGCAAGAAAGTGATTGTTGTTCTAACTACTCGTATTAGTTGTATTTCTTAACATAAAAAGGGATAATGCTTTCTAGCAATCAGTTTTTCGTTTTTATTTGATTTTTTTTCTACATACATACATTATTCCTATTTTCTGCTACTCTTTAGCAGCAAGAGTTGATTTCTTTTCAGTCGATTTGTTCTTATTATATGTACATATCAATATAAATAAATTTGTGTGTTTTTGGTTTATATATGTACATTTATAAACTTTTTTTATACTTTGTATTTCGTTTAACATCACATAACATTTAGTTTAGTTCTGCCTCATTTATTCGTTTGCCAATAGAATATTTAAGAGATATTTTTTCCATGTTTGTGTTGTTTCGGTAGTTTGCTTGTTGGTTTCCTTAAATCCACTACTTTTGATAATTGAAAAGGGGGCTGTATTGAAGGTGGTATATAGTAGTGTTTTATGGTGTGAGTGAAACGATTTGCTGCTTCACATACCAGGATATCACAAAATATTTTTATGTTTGCAAAAATAAAGCAAACAAAGAAATATATTAAAATTTCAAAATAACAAAACCTAAAATAATGATGTCGAAGCAATCTTTTTTTATAAATATTTTGTTAAGGTTTTTTTAAAGTGCTGGAACAGAATCGAAAAATCAATCAATATATGCACATATGTGTTTATGCTAACGAAGATTGAAAGGATGGAAGGTAAACATATTTAATATGAATGTCTCTGCAACCTGAATAAAAGATTAAAACGATTAGCTGAATATATGGCAGAACAGTTAGAAAACCATATTACGCGGACATGTAAATCCTTAATGATAAATCAGGAAAAGTCATCTAAAATGCCATCAGCCTAGTCGTGAAATGAAAAACCGCAGTCTAGGTTACACAACATTATACCCCAATAAATATAGAAAGATAAAGCACTAGAGATTTCAATGCGTACAAGCAATCGTAAATACGTTCTCAATATATGCGACAAAGAAGAAAATAATCTTAGGGGACAGATATAAGCTAGTAACTAAGAAACCTCAATGTTCTGCACACCATTCCCACAGGGAACCGTAGATTATATATTTTACAGGAAGATACGTGTAATGGGAACACAGCAATCTCACTTAATCCTACCTAATTTTTCTCCGTTTAAGATACCTGAGATGGAAGCTGCTGTCTCCAAAAAGACAAAGAGTCACTGGGCTTAGATGGAATTCTAAATATGGTACTAAACAAAGACGTTACAAATTAGTCCCGAATATTTTATAAACTTAGTAAGCCAATGCTTACATCAGGGTACGTTTCCTGCAATATAAAAACTTAGTACTCCCTATATGACCCCCCTCCTATCACCCAACAACTATGTATGATAGAAACAAGTGGGAAACTATTGGAGAGAATAAGATGTAAAAAAAACTTACGAATGGAACAATGTTCAGAAAGATAAGATCTGCAGTAAATTCCATTAACGTTTATGTAGAAAATGCTGCATATCCTAAATGTAGATGTAGAAAAATAGCACAATTGAATATTGTGCAGTTGAGATTTTGAGCATCTAGAATAATGAGAATACAGCAAACAGCAAACATATTGTGAAAGCTGCATAAAATTGCAGTCAATTTAATCTTAATTTAAATCTTAATGATTTCACATTAATGATTGCTAATTTTTAATTGCATTCGAGATAGTAAATTGATTTTATGATTTAAATTTCACATCATGAAATCAATACGATTAAAACGATTGAATAATTTTTTTTTAATCATTACATATACTTATTGAATTGATTGTAATTACTTCAACTAAAATAAAATACAGTAATTGCAATGAAAATAAAATCAGAATACAAATCTTTGTCCTTTTCAAATGAATTTCCTTCTTCTACAAATAAAGCTGACTCCTTAAATTTTTAGTGGCAACCGCTAGATGCCAAGTATATAAATATTATTACGTTGGATTTTCACCAAAGTTTTAATGTTAGGGCAAATAAGTGAAATCACATGAAAGTTACAAAAATTTTATTGCAGGCGACTCAATTCGCTTTTAAAGATTTCTACAAAAAAATTTAATCCAATTGCAATCCCAGAACATCGCTATTTTGAAGAGATTTCATTTTAAAATAAAAAAATAAAATCAATTGAAATTATTTTGAAATCACTTTGATTTTGATCCCAATTGTTTGTGGCTTTTTACAGCTCTTCATATTGTTAATACTTTAGTTCGTTTATATTTACCAAGATATCTAGCGGTGATATCTATTCTATATTATTTCTAATATGGGGAGCTAGTTTCCGATACTGATGCTAAAACAAGAAAGAGCAAAATCATTGATGGCGTTCCTCAACGGTCAATACTTCCCCCATTATTGCACGATAGAGTACTAAATTACCAAGTTCACTTTGAGGGTTGGATTTGATATGTGAAGCAAAAGAGTTACTTGAGGCAAAAACAGTTGTAAATGCCATCATTCAGATCGTAATGTTTTGACTAAGATAAATGGAGCTATCTCTAGCTGAACATAAAAAGAAAGCACTTCTGAAAAAACTAGGGAACTCATAAGATCCAATATTACTACGAGTTATGTAGAATCCAAATTTCTTTGATTCATTCTTTCAGCAGCACTTGAAATATTTAGCTCTAACGCATCAATTATTATCTTCCTTCTGCTCTATCGCGGATAATATACAGAAGACTCAACATACAAGCGTTGGAAGCTGCTCTCTAACGTAGTAAGAGGTATAATCCTACACAGAAAGAAAAACGCCACACTAAATTCAAGTATATTCTACTTACTTTCAGTACAAGTCGTACTCAAAATTTTTGAGTACAAATAAGAATAAAATATACTTTAACCAACCCAAAAAAGGGATTACTTTAGGCAACCAATCCTGGAGTTTCTTAAACTGAATGCAAAATTCTTTTATCAACTGCAAAATCTTGAATCAACTAAAAAATTCTTTAATTAAATTGTGCATTTAAATCCGTCCGTACTTAAATCCATCTTTCTGTACTTGATTTTAATAAATCTGGGATTGCCGTACTTTTAATACCGCTGGGGATTAATTTAAGTACGGATGGATTGATTTTTCTTTTGAGTGTATAGGCCTTACCAATGTGGTGAAGCTCACTGGCCTGACATCACCCTTATATACGCTGGACCTTTGCTCTGTATACTCCGAGATATAGCAGTTGAGGTTCTTTTTGTCTTTATCGTCATTGATACCCATCGAAAAAGAAGGTGCAACAGAAGCTCCGGATTGTGACTTAAAATATGGATGTGGTTTTTCGGTCGACCGACCGAACTTGTAGCACTTCGAATATGACAATGTTCCGTTTTATCTGAGTTGTAATGGTAATGTTGTGGACAATATCGAATACGTTTTTTTCGTCTGCCCTCAATTTCTAAGCTGGAGAGAAAACTTATAAGAACATAGTTCAGATTATCAGTGTAAAACAAGACGATTGTAAATAATTATGCGAAGTTAGTTCTATTAGGGCTCCGTAGGTCAAAAGTGGTCAGCTGAATAATCAGTAAAGATTAGTTAGGATTTAGTACTTTCTCTACCCTATGATGGTTAGCTTTGCGGCGGGCCACGAAAAATAGTTAAATCAGTGTAACGGGATGCTTAAACCTGTTAAAGTCTCAATGCCCTAGCCAATCCAGATTCAGAGTCTTTCAGGGATTCCACTCGATTAAAAAACATTCATACATAAATATGAAAAAAACTTATAAATTTTACTACCAGTGTCATTTTAAATCTTACAAACAGCATTCGAATTAAAAAAGGTTCTCTCATACGGCCCTCATATTTTGGTTTAAGAAGCAAAATATAAAAAATACATGGATGTATTCATAAAAAAGTTTTACATAAGAGGATCTTAAAAAAAATCTGCATAAAAATGGAAGTAAATTTTGTTTGCCAACAAGAAAACAAACTTTTCTTGTTAAAAGTGAAATGTCGAAAAGTATAAATCAACTTAAAAATATGTCTCTACTGTAGTAAAAATATTGTTGGTTATACTCGTAACAAGATTTTACTTTTAGCTGTAAAAAAATGTGTACAATAAAAACTGCCCAAAACCTCTTGAAGAATTCGACATCATGAAAAAAGTAAGTTAGCATATAATCCAACATAATGGTATGTTGTCAGCAAGTTAATAAGTTTGTCAGGAAATATTTACGACTGATTAAGGTTTTTATGTACGTAATATTTTAAGTAAATTGCATAAAGTTGTGTAATTCAAAATTTAAATTTTAGAAATTATTTTCTAGGGAAATATTTCAACAAGATACACGATTTTAAAGTATTTTTTTTATTTATTTTTAAAATTTATTAAGCAAAATTTTTATAAAATTTTTTGTCAGAATGAACACTTGCTGAATCTAGACATCAAGACAAAAAATGCAAAAATGAAAGTCTTAGCACATTTAATGACCAACAATTTTCTCGTTTACTTAAGGACTTTTATGTTTTTATTTATTTGCATTTTGTTGTTATAAAAACCAAACCAAATAAGTGTTAATTGTATAAAATAACGCTAAGATAATTTTTTTGTTGAAAACAGCTTTATTTAGCATATTTTTTTGTTGCAGTTTCGTTGGAAAAATATGGTTTGTGCTATTTGATAGTATCCCAGAAAAACAAAAACTTTTTCATTAACTAACAACAGCAAGAATAAAATATAACTTACCAACAACTTGTAAATGCACTCGAGCGCTAACTTTTGGTTCTGTTGACACTTGGCATTCATATGCACCAGCATCACGAGCCTGCACATATTTTATTTGTAACGTCCAAAATTTATCTGGTTGCTTTAGAGCCAAAAATCTTTGGTCTGCAATAAAAACGGCTCTGCAAAGAAAAAAAATAAATGAACATAAAATAAAATATACATACGTACATACATATAATCGTTGTATTGGTTCTTAGTTAAAATATTTCATAAGTTCTAAGTAAATTTTTGCATGCATTGATCAAATTTAATAAAACCCAGCATTCCATTTCACATATAAAATGAGTCTTAGAGTCAAAATTATCGGATAATAAGTTCCGCTTTTTCTGCTTAATTTCTGCTTACATTCCAAGTAAGCGGGCTAACAAAATTAAATAGTTTTTTCATACTACACGATATATGCAGCATCGCAAATATTCAAAGAATTTCCCTCTCCACCAATTTATTTTAAGAATGTTATAATATAAGACCCAGTATAAGAAAGAGTACTTTTTAATTGTAGCACTCAACGGCCCATTCTCCTTGCATAAGTACGGGAAACAAATATATATCTACATTTATACGGTGTTCGCCGGGAAGGCATACTACTTTGTCTGTTTATAATTTTTGGTTAAATGAAAGAGAATGGATCTTATATTGATAAATGTTTTATTTAATGTCGGCAATTATGTATGGAATACAATATCATATAAATATTCGCATCTGTTAGCCTCACAAATGCGAGCCCTTTTGAGCACAAAAATTTTGTTTTAGTTTCAAAACCGTTTCTGGTTTGCTTGCAAAAACCTTGCTTTTCAGATATCCCCACAAAAAGAAATCTGGAGCAGTCAAATGAGGCGACCGTGGACGCCAATCAACATCACCATTTCTTGAAATAACTTGTTGTGGAAGGAGGTCTCGCAGTAATTCCATTCTAATCCTTGCTGTATGCGATGTGGCACGGTATTGTTGATACCACATGTTAATCAAGCCTAAGTCATGGAGTTGTGCCGTTAAAAAGTTTTCAATCATATCACGATATCGCTCGCCATTCACAGTTACCGTTACGCCGTTTTCATTTTCCAAGAAATAAGGTCCATGTATTCTTTCTGACAAGACGCACTAGACTTCATTTTTAATTAATGCAAAGGTGACTGATGTATAGTTTAAGGATTTTTCATTGCCCAGAATCGACTATTCTCTTTAGTCACTTATCCATTCCAAAGCAAATGTGCATCGACACTCATTATGATTTTTTCATGAATACCGGGGTTGTCATGGGCGAGCTGTAACGTCCTACTGGCATATTTACGGTGGCGTAAATGGTCTTGTGGAAGAAGTTCTTGTGTCAACTGAATCTTAAATGGAAACAAATGCAAATCCTTGTGCAAAATTGTGGCAAAAGTTCTTCTTTGAAGACTAAGCTCCTGAGCACCGCATCTATTTTGAACATCAAAAACATTAGTGGCCAAATGACCGCCACATCTACGCTTGCAGGACGATATTCTTTCAATTAAATTTTCCATCACCAATGAGTATAATAGATGGATTCTACACATCATTAACTTGTTCGAACAGCTTGTCGAGAAGGTGCTTTACGACAACCCAAAAATTCTTTAAGCTAAGATCCCACTATGGTCGCAAACAGCATAATCTGCGGCAATTTTTATCGTCCCATTTCGGCACACAAGTAAAAACATGGTTTAATTTATTTTTGAGCGGTCCCATTATCGTGATATACTACGACTATCAATTGCGACAATAATCGTTGTAATGCGATCATATTATCGTTTTTTATTGGTAAATTGAATCTTAATTTTTTTGTTTATTTTCTTGTTGCCAAGCACAGTTTAATTCTCTGAATAAATTACTATGAAAGACAGAAGACTGCTTTGCGATTTTATATTGTGGTGGCAAAGTGTAAAAAAGGAACAAATAACAAATAAAAGAATACTTAAAAAATGGAGCATTTGGGGAAGGGAGTTGTTAGAAAAGAGGAGTGTATATGGTGCATATGAGAGTACTTTACGAGAATTTCGTGAATTCAACACCTAAAATGTTCTTTTCAAAAACTATGTATGAATGTCTTAAAGAAATTTCTTCAAATTGGTTGCATTAACCAACCCAAATATTTAAAATGTTAAAATTTATAATCCTACATCTTCACGAGCCATCGAATTGAACATGACGTGACCATGATGCCGGCGGAGCGTCCATGTATTTGTATATGGCGAATACGTGTAGATGTTCAATTTCTGCCTGCTCATAAAATTTTCAGGTCGTGCAATAGAGATACAATCTGTTTTTTTTGCGCTTTCTCCTTTATTAACTTTAAAAAATAAAATTTTTGTCGAACATAGTTGCTCAGCGACATGCTCGGACATCGATGTTAGAGCATGTATGAAACATGGACATGAGCGGTCTACCTTAGCCAGATACGATATTCGACATACAGTTGTATCCATCTTCGTGATAAAAAAGTAGTATAAAAAACACAGTTTTACGCCCCTACTGAATTTTTTCTAATTTTGAGTTGACTCTCTTTAGAAGAACAAGAATACCAGATTTGAAAAAAAATATATTTGGTATAATTAAGCTAAAAAAAAATTAAATTTTAACTGTATCTGCACTGATTATCGACTGTGATCGGCGCACGAGTGGCCGATAAAAATCGGCGCATTGTGCTATAGAGTGTTCACATTATCGGGACACCCAAGTTGATTTTGATTGTCCATACTCAGCACAATTTTGGCGCAGATTTTCGCATTTTAAAAAATTGTTGCCGTTCACACTATCGATACATGATTTGCGACAATAATCGGTACATTACGCCGATAGTGGGATCTTGGCTTTAGAACTGCGACCACAAAAATTCACAATTATTGTAGTGGATTACAATAGTTTCAATGCACTATTGAAACGTATGTTATTCTAGTTTTATGAAAAGCTTGTCATCTATTAAGTAGTTATAGATCGAGTCTTAGAAATGGTGGGCTATTGAAAATGAAACGTGCTACTGCAGCACCCTGTAATGAGAAATGCTTTTAGAGTAAGTGGAGTAAAGACTGGCAAATATATCTTTCCAGTTTGATCAATAGCGTAGCTTTTACTTATCAAGTAGTTATAGGTTGAGTCATGACAACTGTTATTGGAGCACCCTGTACTCGAACGCTTCTGCAGCAAGTGGAGTAAAAGCTAGCAAATGTCGTTAAATGTGTCAGATAATCGAACAAAGCTATAATAAATATTCCTCCTAAATTACAATGTTCTATTAAAAAAATACACAATTTTATTTGTGTTCACAAAACTAAGTTGTAGTAAAAGCAAATGGAATCTTTGTATATTTAATTTATATTAAATTGCCATCACAATATACATTCCTTAACGCGAACCTAAATATTTAAATAAATATATGCATAAAATGTACAAATAATGCCTCAATTTATGTATATATTACTCAAACGCTCCCAAGTACATATTTAGTGTATTTGTTATTCTGTGTTTATAGAACATGTTAACAACAATTTGAATATTGACATAACACTCAATACGTAAAATACTTGCATAAATATTAAACTTTTTTATGTTTATTGTACTATTGCATTGTATTCCTTCATAAATATCTTGACACAAATATATGTGTATGTATATATATATACGAGTATGTATATTTAAATTTCACTTAAACTTCCATAGAAATGTGTATGGAAATATTTGTCATAAATGTATAAATGTGTTTTAAGATCACATTAAAATGTCATCATAGCATTAAACTTTTGGAAGTGTGCATTATGTGCTTTTCAAATTCTGTATATACTTACATTTTTAAAGACAATAGTACATTATCTACGGATACAGTGTCAGGAGTGAATGTTTGTTCGGATATCATACCACATCATGGTATTGAATAACTTTATTTTAATGTCTTAATATCTGCTGATGGGTTTGTTTTTCCGACTACTGAAGAGCTTTTGTTAATATCCATGAATTAACGAATCTGCAGTACTATGCTGGTATGTTTAATTGTGTTAGTTCAATAACTGTGTTGGTGTTAAAGGTTCTGAGTTCAAATAAACCATGATTTGTTGAATTTTCTATGAAAAACAAACTTTTAACTGGACATCCAAATATCAGACATAAATTACTGAGAATTATTGTAATAACGCAAGCTACTGTGGAAATTAATTTATATTAAAAATTAACAAATCTGGTACAAGACTAAATTTTTTGAGAAGTCGAAAAATATAATTAATATATCAAAGTATTAATATATTAATCAATCAATTAAAAAAAAATTTTTGTTATAATTTTTGAAGAAATTTAGAAAACTTGTTATAATATTTTTTGTTTGATGATACAAGTTAAATTTCGATAACCAATTTTTAAGCATTAATATGTGTAATTTACGAAACGTTTTTTAAACGTGCAAATGATTACTTAGTTTTTAGTCGCAAAAAGCTGTAAAATATTTCATATTTAGGAAATTTTTTAAGAAATCATCTTCTAAATCCCAAGGTGACTTTAGCACATACATAAAGAATAAAACATATTTAAAACAAACGAGATCATACTTTTTTGTGAAGTACTTATTTATGCGTTGGTTACAGTTTTTAGCCTCTCTTGATGAGTGGAAATCTGGAATTGTAATACGAACTGTAAAAAAGTTACCACACAAATATTGCAAGAACAATTATTTAAAGAGTAAAAGAGACCACTTAGATCCAGCCGTTAGCTCCTGCTAATTCAGCTTTTGATATCGATCACAAAGCACTGGTTACATAAATTTCTACATATTATTTTAGTTCAATATGATGTGTATAATTTCGAATTTTGATCTCTTTTTGAAGATTTAGAAAAACAGCTTGACTCACACAATCAATAATATTAATCTGGGTGGCTCAGCGAAACGAAGTATTCCTGAGGAATTCATATGACTGTAAAAACCACATTCTGATCATGCTGACACACAAAGTGCTATACAAAGGCAAACCCTTCAGTGTATTTGTGGTGAAAGATATACTCTATAATTTTAGAAATATTAAAGTAAAACTGTACTAAAATATCTATAATAAGTACCTGAATTACTTATTCTACTGTCAACTTTTCCACAAACTTAATCTTAATAAAGAAAACATAAAATTTTCAAAACAATATGATATTCACTGTGTTAACAATAAATACTGAAATGACTAAGGGGCTAATGTTTTTTTGCTTACATTTTGAAATGTCAACTCATTTGTAGCAAATTGAAAAGCTGTTTTTCTACACACATACGTAATATGTAGTATTTTTAAAAATAAACCCATTGTCTTAATTAATTTCCAGGCACGCTCTTGTATCAATGTAATGCATTCTATGTACCCAAGTGCGATCAGTCCCCAAAAAAACCTGTACCTCTAGATGGGGATCTTGGTTAAGAGCTGCTTGATATTATTGCGACAACTTTATAGAAAATAAGCAGCGTTTTAAAGGAGCATTGTGATGGTGAGGCAGAATCGATATGTAGTTCAAAGGCTTTATTTAAGAATTCATCAGTAAAAATAGATTTAGCATTCATTAAAAATTATTTTGAATTTATTTGCCACAGTAAAATCGCATTGAAAACTAAAGGATTTTCTTTACATGAAACTTTATCCGTCATAGAAAACGTAACAGAAAAACTTCAAAATATTAAGAATAAAATATTTATTAAAAAACTTTAAGTATTTAATCGAAAATTTTGGTTAAAAACAACATATATAGTAACATCGAGTGCTTTTGAACGTATATTTTCAATATATTCGACCGTTTTGTGCGATAATTAAAGATCTTTTCAATTCAAAAAACTTGAAAAAACATATGATTATAATTTGTAAAAAACATTTGTTTGAATCAAACTGATTAAAAATTATTTTTCTGTATTTTTTCGGCTGCTTATTTTTGTGCATATTTTAAAGATTTATTTTGGAGTATTTGAATGCATATTTTAATAAAATTTGTGCATACTTAAATATGCCCTGGTCATTATCATGAAATTATAGATACTTTTTCTAGCCGATAGCTGCTTAAAAAATGTAAAAAAACACTTTCAAAGTCAGCTCCTTTTCGTGGGAGAAAATAGTAAAAGGGAAAGGTCGCTCCAATGCTTCAAAAGATTTGTATATAAATAACATTTTAAAACCAAGATAAAAACTGAGCGTAATCATATTTATCGCAACTGAATCAATATTTAAAGACTGCTTAATATAAAATGTACACACTTCACGCATCCCAACTACGGAACGGGATAAGACGTATACGAAAAAGTAAACAAATACTGACCATCCTTTGTTATATCTTCATGTTAATGTTAAAACAATTAAATATAAATAAATGCGAATAACCAATGCTAGTTTTAATCCACCTATCTACTGAGCTGTATGACCAGGAAAGTCACAAAAGATACAATTCTGTAACATATCCAGTGTTGAAAGGAGCTGGAACAAAAAAAAGGCTAAAATTATTAATTCAAAGTTCAATGTACAAAACACGTTAAAAGTTATTTTAAAAAAAATGAACTTCAAATACGTAAACAAAAAAAACGAATAAGAGTCTACATATTTTTGAATTCATATAAGTCAATATATAACATAAATATCAGGTATTTCTTTTGATTTCAATTCAGTATTGGATTAAAAATATAACACAATATTTGTACTCAGGCATGAATGAGATATTAAACTCGTGTATGTCGCTTAACTGAGCATAATGCTCTTGTAGCCCAGGTTTGTCCATTTCGCGTCGTTCTTTGGAATTGGGCATTCCACAAATGGCACATAAAAAGTTTTCTGACCGTGTGAGTTCTCAAAGAAGCGATTACAATTGTCAACCAAGATCTTGACATTCAAACCAGTACGCTTTATTATTTGTTGCTACTTAAAAGACATGGTAGATACCAATGGCAACCAATTAATTCAGGACCAACCCAAAGATGAATTCGTGAAGTTATCAAGAACATTGAGCAGCAAATGTGCAATATTGTTTTCCATAATGAATAAATAAACATCCTATGGGTTCGCTTAAAAATACTCTCTTTTTACATATCAATATGAAAACTCTTATTGGAAGATCCCATAATTAGCTAAATACTAGATTAACCAAATCAAGACATGGCATTCTTAAATTGTCACACTTCAAACCAGAACTCAACCATTTACTCAACATTTGTCCATTTCTAACTTAAACGCTTTTGCCATTGGATTTCAGACAATGTATATTTGTCTTCAGTGTACTTACGATTGTACATTGGATTAAGTTTTTATTATTTCATGATGATTGTATTGTTTCAGTAGAAAATAAAAATAGCCTTTCTTTTTGAAAAAGGCTAAAAAAGGCCAAGAAGCTGAAATAAGAATTTAGAAGCTAAAAGACAGGAGAAAAGGCTAAACTGCCATCACAGAATATATCGTACGTTTTCTTTACAGACTTATTCGTTGCCCACTTTCCCTTCCGTGATTCGCACTGATACTACAAAAAGAATTGCGTTCATCGCCATACAAGACTTTGAAAGAAAATTGTCTCAATTTTAGGTAGTTCAGTTCAAAATACGATCTTAGTCCTATATAAATACCGTCTAAATTACCATCACATTAGTGTTTTCTTTATTTTATCTGTCAAGTTTATTTGAATTTGTTATCAAATCGAAAAATATATTTTTGATTTAAACTATTATTGAATTAAACTATTGGAATCCTTACAAAATCAAATATTCATAAAAAAAATACGCAAAACAAATCAATAAAAAATAAAGTATAAACGTGAAAATAATTAAATAATAGCTTAAATACCGAAAGAATAAAGTTAACAAAAAGAAGGTGAATAATAATTTTGCAAAGAAATTACAAATATTTGTGTGAAAGAGTTCAGAATCTCAAGTTATCTGATATGGCAAGATATTCAATCTATAATACACAATATGGAACCGAAATATAGCTTAGAAATTCTCATAATAAAAAGAACTTGGGGCTGAAATAATCTGAAAATCTAAAATTTGCATGGTAGACTTGATTACAAAAGCAAACAGCTAGAAATTTATATTTTTCTTTACGGCACAATTTACGATAAACAATTCAGTTTTCTTAAAATATTGTGCATTCAGAGAAATATAAGCCTTAATTTTGCAAATGCTTCTAATATGTCTTATAGTTGTTCATTGTTATTTGCACTTAAATATTGATACTTATGTATGTGCTTCCTCAAATATTTTCTATATTATCAGTAATATATCGATTTGGCAAACCTTAATTATGGTTAACATCAGTGATTATTTCTAGACTTCCACCAAATGGCTATTCAACTATATAAATATATTAATATTAATCAAACATTTATTAGTATTTTAAATGAATTTATTTAGTCATATGTAAAATATCGTTATAATTATTAAACACTACAATAAGGAAAAACATCTTGATCGAAATTTTCAAAGGAAGACAAAACTAAAGATATACATAAATAATGCAAGTAATTTATTATTCAGTTCAAAGCAAGATTTTCATTATCCAAATATCTATGAAGTTATGTATGTACTCGTAGATATTTGTGAATATTTAGAACTCTCTATATTGATTCACTTTACATACTAATATTGTCATAATGTTAAATAATAAAGACTTAATATGATAGAAAGATAACTACAGACGTAAAAGACATATGCAGTAGATAAAGGATAAATGTTATAAAAATATTAATATTTTTTTTTGTATTAATTGTATATGTTTAAATAATATAAAAAAATATGAATGCATTTGAAGGTTAAAGGTTGGTATGTCCTATTTAATTAAATAAAAACCCACAATAAAATTGGAAGTTCTGTTGTCGCCATTTTATACTTTACATTTAATGTAATTTAAATTTTTTAATTAAATAAATTGGACGCGCAACAACCAGTCCCAACTTAAGTCAACAAAGAAACAATGTATTGCAGATAACCATCAGGTTACCTAAAAAACAATGGGACAATAGATCCATTTGGTGTATCTGGACCAGATCTTAATTTTTTAAACATGAGAATAAATTTTAAGTTGCAGAGCATTGACAACTTGGAATAATTGTCTTATAAGTTCCACTACGTTTTTCCAAAGAAGTTTTAATTAATTTGTCTTTAATCAATTTTTGCTCAAAATACCAAACAAAAAACAAAAAAATCTTTGAAATAACTTCCTGCAAAAATAAAACAAAAGTCACTTAAATAAAACAAACAAAAATATGCAAATGTTATACAGCAATAATTTATTTATCAAAAATTGTGAAATATGAATTTCAGAAAAAAACTAATTTTGATATATTTGGTAGACAAATTTTTACTTTAAAAATTTGTGCTAAGTCGGAAATATATAAAGGATCAAAGAGACAGAGCTGAAAATAAAAATATTATGATTTTCGCGTACTGAATGATGTGTTAATATTATTATCATGCAAAGTCCGTAGACACCGCGACCTAAAGGATCTTTTGTGGAGCCCGAGTGTTCATTATAGTAGATTAAAGCTACGAATAAAGCCAATTAACCTATTAATTAAAGATAAGATGTTGTATATTTTACTTAAAGTCGTAAAGATGCCTCCTTCTTCACGTGCTGCAGCGCCACTGCAATAAGAATTTCAGAAAAAAATAATATTGCTTTTGATATTCAATTTTATATATTGAATATTAGATATTTATTGTCCCATTGTTTTAAAATTTAAATTTATAAAATAAGGTCTTTGCAACATTCCAAACAAATGCGTATGAAGTTGTTGCATTTATTTTTGTGGTATAAAAGGTGATTATGACTATAAATAGGCAACAGGCAATAAGCTTGGTTGATAATCCAACGATTATTGCATATAACGAATAATTAATGGACTCCCAACAGTTCGGTCTCAACATTCCTTACAGACTTCTGCGGCTAAAATGATGCTCACTTTTACTGAACATTTTCTTTACACCAAAAATAAAAATCATGCAATTTACTTTTGTAAACCTTTGAAAAAGTCGTTCCATTATATTTTTATGATCGCGCAAACTAGTGTTTGAGCCAAAAGAGTGGCCAAAAAGTAAAAAATGAACTTAAATAAATCTTAAAATCTTAGTACGCAGCTCGATATACAGAAACATTTTACATCATATTGTAAATATTTAAGATTTTATGTTGCGATTTGAATCCCTGAGAAAGTCGCAGTCAGGAAAGTGCAAAAATTACATGTGGTTTTAATTTTTTTTTGGTTTAAATATGTTTATACAATATTTTTTATGGCGAAACGCATTTTTGACGCAGGTTTGATTTTTTTTTGGCTGAAAGATTTGATCGAAGGCAATTTTTGTAATTTTTATATCTTGAATACTTATTAGTTTAGTATATTTTTTACCCGAACTTATGTTTATTTTTGCAATATTTCGAAGACCTTCGGTGATCTATTTTAGAAACTGAAAAACAATTTGATTAAAAATGTACTCTTTTTTGATCGTATTATGTTTACTAAAAAAGCTTATTATTGTGTTATTATTATTTTTTTTCATGACAAAAGCTATCGAAAAATTGATGGCACAATAACGATTACTAAATCGACCCACCCTAATGTACATAAATTGTAAGCAAATAAATTATATACTTCTCTTTTTAGGCATGTATAAAAACAGAATACTGCTGTTATTTTCAATCCAAATTTACTTTTTAAATGTGTCTATTGTAGTTCTTTTAAATTTTATTTAATATTATTTTAAGAAGTAGCTATTTTCTTGTGCTTTTATTTTGACACTTGCAATCAATCATACAAGCTACCATATTTTCATAGTATTTTATTTTGTGTTTTAAACAAGACTTTACAATCTGAGGTATGAATAATAAAAATAAAAGGAAAAAAGCAATAAATTAATTAGTAAGAAGTGTATTGTTAATCTTGCCATTTTTATTACGGGCTTTGATTCCCCCACAAATATTTTCCGTCTACGCTTCAGTCGTATTCTACTTCATCAATAAATAACTCGTACAAAAAGAACATGTTATTGATTTCATTAAATCTCGTTTTGTCAATAATATACAAAATATGTATCTAGGCAATCTACGTACAGATATTTATTTTATTAGCAACAACTTAATTTGTAAGTATGTGTGCTTTATTGTTTACAATGCTAATGACAGGCATTGATTTGTAAGCTATTACTAAATGTGTCTAATTCCATGTCTATTCTTTTGTATGTCATTTTATGCAATTTTTGAAAATAAATATTAAATGTGTTGCAGGCATATGTAAAACAAAAGAATTTTATTAGAATTATTATATTAAAATTGAATTACATATCTTAGCACATGTAATTAGAAGAAAGAAGCAGGGATTTGAATTTTGTTTGCAGGATTTTAATTACTACACAAACGTAAACTAATTGAAATACATTGTTAGAATAAAATAATAAATGTTAAGAAATAATTAAAATATTGTTTTGTTTCAGCCTTAAGTTTATCAATTAAATTTATTACAGAAACCACAGATGATAATTAAGATGAGAATGTTAGAAAATAGTTTTATATATAGCTTTGTTTAGTACACATTTTACCTAATTTAGTTTCCTTAATATTATAAAGTATTTTAACAAAAGCACAGTAAACAACATGTTATCATTTTGCTAAATACGGGATGTCCGCCGGAAGGTATACTACTTTCTTTTGCCGCCATTTTGGTCTTGACAGTTCATATTTAGCAGTCGTGAAGTATACACGTGGCAAATTCATTTGGAAAAATACCCGATAAACCAACGCGTTTTAATCCGTAGAACATTTCATCAAAATCAATCATCGATTACTGTGACGATGAGAATGTTACGTGAAATTTTTTGGGAGAAACAACGTTTCAACAAAACGCATTATTTATCGTGTGGTGAATGATTTCGAAGAAAGAGGGTCTGTAGGTGATAGGCCAAAGCATGGACCACAACGTACTCCAAGATCGGCTGAAAAAGTTATTGCTGCTCAAGAAAGTGTTCAAAATAATCCATCAACCTCAATTCGACGCCGTGCTCAGGAGCTTGATCTTCAAAGAACAACTTTGTCCACTAGTTTTGCACAAGGATTTCCATTTAAGATTCAGTTCACACAGGAGCTTCTCCCACAAGACCATTTACGCCGCCGTACATTTGCCAATAGGATGTTACAGCTCGCCAATGACAACCCTGATATTCATGAAAAAATCATAATGAGTGACGAGGCACATTTTAGTTTGAATGGATATGTGAAAAAGCGAATAGTCAATTCTGGGCAATGGAAAACCCTCAAATTATTCATCACCTTTGCATCCATTAAAAGTGACAGTCTGGTGCGCAATTTGGTCAGAAGGAATCATTGGACCTTATTTCTTTCAAAATGAAAACGGCGTAACTGTAACTGTGAATGCGGAGCGATATCGTAATATGATTGAAAACTTTTTAACGCACAACTGCATGCTTTGGGCTTGATTAACATGTGTTATCAACAAGACGGTGCCACATCGCGTACAGCCAGGTTTACAATGGAATTACTGCGAGACCTCTTTCCAGAACAAGTTATTTCAAGAAATCGTGATGTTGATTGGCCTGCACGGTCGGCTTATTTGACTGCTCCGGACTTCTTTTTGTAGGGATATCTGCAAAGCAAGTTTAATGCAAACAAACCAGAAATGCTTGAGCAACTCAAATAAAATATTTGTGGTGAAATTAATGAAATACCGCGTGAAATGTGTGAGAATGTAATGAAAAATGTGCTCAAAAGGGCTCGCATTTGTGAAGCTAACAGAGGTGGACATTTATCTGATATTGTATACATAATTGCCGACATTAAAACATTTATCAATATAAGATCCATTCTCTTTCATTTAGTCAAAAATTATAAAAAAAAAAAAAGGAAACCTTCCCGGTGGACACCCTGTATAAATTTTATCATGGAAATACAAAAAAAAACAAATACATCTATAGAATTGAATATATGACAAACATAGTTTTAATGTCTTTATTGCTTTCGCTCTCCGTGGAGTTGTATTTTTGTATTATGTTAGAAAAAACGTAACAATATAAAAAGTATTATAAATTTTCTTTATTTTATAAACTGTACTTTTCGTGTTTTTTCCATTGCAATTTTAGTGTTTTAAAATCCATTCAGCTGAAATGTCATCGATAATACCAATGTCAGTGCATATGAAATGTATAAAAAGGAAAATAATCTTCAGTTATATAACTCATACACACAAATCTTTGATAATGCGAATGTGAAAATACATTTTAGTTGAAGTACAATAATAAAAAAAAACAATGACAGCAATTTACTTCTCTAAGAAAATGACATGAACGAACAAATAAAATAAAAACGCAAAAGTGGCTTCTATATGAACCCGAAGTGGTCACATCATGCATTTGGTTGCATTTTTATATATCTATTTTGTTTTATAAGTATTTGTTGCTCTCAAAACAGAGAAAAAATCCATATTTCCTGTCATGACGACTTCATTATACTGTACTGCTTTGTATATATTTTGATATTTGAACAGGAAAAGCTTATACTTTATATTCAAGAAAAGAGTTTTAGTCGAATTGTTCAATTCACAATTTACTATCGGATTCGTATATCAATTGAATTTACAATTTTTTTGCCAATAGTTTTGCAACGTTATTGGCAATTTCTATGAAAAATATTTTTACAAAACATATGTGAGTTAAAACCCGTCAAATCATCACGAAAAAATGGCATTTTCGGCATCATTACCTCCGATTTCAATGCAATTCAACACAAATGTCATACACTATAAGAGTATAATTAAAGAAAAGAAATTTGACTCCAGATTCTTTCGGCTTCCGAAATAAGACGTCATAAAAGATGTGAAAAATGTTAAAAAATCACAAAAGCCTCCTTACAAAAGGGGATATAACTTTTGAACTATGCTAGATAATTTAGTTTTTTTTTGTATCGTTTCAAAGGTGAAAGTACACAATTTGAAATAATATGCATATTGTGGCTTAAGAAAAGGTCGAAGGTAATTTTTTGGGGACTTGAAATATTTTGTAGAATCCTTAACACGGGGTATGAGTTCTAATAATGATTAATCAAAGAGGTGTTCACAATTGGCCTTATAAATTTTGTGTTTTAACACAATCTAAAGAATATTGTTCTGCAAGCTGGCGCTGCCATTTCGTCATTATTATTTTCCATTATTGACGACATACCCTCTTCTTTCTTGACAGCTTAATAAACATCTAATGATTTCGCATAAAATTATTGTTTTTTTATATATAAAAATTAAATCTATTATTGGAAGATCCAAGATAATTTTAAATTAATTAACAATAAAAATTTTTACATAGTTTTCGTCAATCTAGAAAATATTATACAAACAAAATTACTAAAAATATAATAAAATAGAAAACAAGTTTATTTTGATAATAAACAAAAAACAGAGTATATTTCGGGCATCAAAAATAGTGCTCCATTATGTGATTCAATCTCGAGGTTACCATTCAAGGCTAACATAGCTTTACATACTATTTAGTAAGCGTTTGCTTATATTCTAGCACTAGCGTTCGCACTGCATAATAAAACCTTAGCGTGTCCCTATAAAAACTATTCGTACGTATAAAATTTTAATAACAAATTCTATGCATCATATGTATTTCGCAGTCAAAGGGTTTAACCCTTGACCCCAAAATTTTGATGGTTGTTCTTTTGCAAAGTTAGAAGTCGACTAATATATTATTTCCAATTTCTGACTCACTTGGTTGCTGTAGTAAACTCTTAAATTCATATGTCCTTAATGACACGCTATAGAATTTCACCAAAATTTATAATAATTTTATAATTTTTACATCGAAAGGAATTCTTTGGCTTGAGTAAATCAGTTACGTACGTTACAATTTGAATGCATGATTTTAGAATGCTTGGTAATAGGAACAAGCACGATGATAATACGATATGTTAAATGCAATTAATATACAGAATTATCTTTCGTTGTTTTACAGCAGATTTTAAGAACTTTTTAATTTGAAACTTATTGTGATTATAAAAACCTTTTTTTTAGTTTGCACTTAATTGAGTTCTTTAACTCTGTTGTAAAATTGTAAAAAAATTTGTTGGGCCCTCTTGGATTTTATATGACGATATGAATCGCTGTATGTTTGTTTGTAAAGTCATCCAAATGAAGCTACTTGAATTCGTAGTACTTACAATTTATTCTATAACAACTACAATAACAAAAATAAAAACAGTTTAAAAAAAGTTTACTTTCTTCTTTCATTTATTTGCAAAAAAATAAAAATAAAAAATAAAACTCAAACACTAGAACATACATTATAAAAGTTGTTGGCAAAGAAGATGCAATTGCAATAAGAAAAACATCTATTTCACATGTGAGTATGTGTGTTGATTGTATATCAGTTAGTAGACAATTTTCTTTTTCTTATTTTTTTATAAGAAAGATTGCTGTTGATTTGTGTCCGCACTGATTGCTTCCTGGTGTAATGCAATCTTTTATATCAATCTATGGCATAAATATGTACGAGTATGTACATATAAGTGCATTAGAGTATGTACTCAGAGGTGAACGTGAAAGGGTATATGAACGCATTCAAAGAAGAAAAACGAGTTGTTTCTTATAACAGTATGTGCAAGCAAACGCATACTTGTACAAAACCAAAAAAGCGTCCTTTTTTGTATATGAGTGTGTTTGCTAACCAATATATTTGTTAGCATTAGTCTTTGACTGCTTCTTTTGCAGATATTCTTTCATACGTATTTATGGTAGAAGTTTTAAAAGGCATTTGAAATTTAAGAAAGTATCATCTACAGTTTCATAGCAAACAAACTTAAATTTAAAAATAAACCGCCGTAATTACTACACGTACTTCATCATTTTACTTCTATGAGAATGAGTTTAAAAAAATTATTGTTTAGTTAAAAAAACATCTTCTTTTTAAGAATATATTGACTACTTACACATTCTCGGAATGAATTGATTCCATCCTACGGATTACACAAATACATTTTAGTAATGAAGGTACCAGTTATCGATATGGGGTGACCATGAATAACAGAAAGCTCTTTCGGCTTTACAGATGACCATCACTGAGTACCGTCTTTTATGGAAGCAAAAGCCCAATTGGATATTTTTAACTCTATCTTCTTAGTACCCAGCAATTCATTACCATTAACTACCAGCCTAACTACTATCAATGCACACGACTGACGATTTTAACCTGGGGATGACATTGACGGTAGACATTTGCCAACATCTGCATAACCTTTTACTAATGATTTCACTAATCACATGTGATGTGCGATTTTACTGACACTGCTTCTATAGCAATTAGGCCGATGAGATCAATTGTCAGCAAATCCAACTATTCGTCTGTTGAAAATGTACCATAATTAAAATACTGCAAAAACTTGAAATTTTATGATTTTTGTTTATTTAACAAAATATAAATATAAAATTTAAATAAAAAATTTTTTAACTATAACTAAAACTGAAAATAAGTTCCACATCAATTGAAAATGTTAAAAAAATAAATAAGGAAAGGTATTAGTTGTTCCTTTTTAAATGTTGTTTTTTTTGAGGCAGAGTTTGCATTTATTATTATTATTTTTTTTTTTTTTTTTTTTTTTGTATTTTTATTTGCAATCTATTTAAAATTAAAATAATAAGCAAATTTAATAGATACATTAACAAAAAAATAACAGTAGCGTTAAATTCCATTAAATTTAACAATAAACAATAAAATATAACAAATATAATTTAAGATTTAAACAGGAGATCTAGTATGTGCAGTCTTTTTAATCGTCTAACTTCGTCACTGTCGTCTAACAGCGTTATTGCTAGAATGTTTTGATGGTCGCTTAGTCTCTGCAAATAATTTGTGCTGAAGTTTTTAATTTCATCCCTTATATATGGCATATTGAGATCGTTGTGAATTGAAGTATTTCGTACATACCATGGAGCACCTATTATAAGCCTAAGGATTTTCGACTGATATTTTTGAATTATATCAATATTAGAGTAGGAAGCGGTTCCCCATAGTTGTATGCCATAGGTCCATATAGGTTTTAACACAGTTTTATATAAAAGTAATTTGTTGTTTATACTTAATTCTGACCTTGGACCAAGAAGCCAGTACATTTTATTTGTTTTCATTTTCAGTTGTTTTCTTTTCAGTTTTATATGCGTTTTCCAAGTTAGGCGACGATCAATGTTAAGACCTAAATATTTGACGTCGTTTGATTTCGGTATTTCATCTCCATTTAGGTTTACGGCAGGGCAGTCACCAGTTCTAAGTGTAAATGTAACGTGGGTAGATTTTTCTGCATTCACTTTAATGTTCCACTTTTTTAACCAATTTCCAAGTAGGTTAAGCTGCGTTTGAATGGCATTTGATGCCATGTTAGCGGATTCGTTAGCTGCTAGTATAGCGGTATCATCGGCGTACGTTGCTACTACTACATCATCATTTGTTGGCATATCAGAGGTAAATAATGTGTAAAGAGTTGGACCCAATACGCTTCCTTGTGGTACACCAGCTTTTATGACTCCGATTTCAGAATTTTCGTCGTTGATGTTGACATAAAAACTTCTATCGCTGAGATAGGACTTGAGCAGGAGATAAAATGGAGCTTGCAGCAAATGTTTTAATTTGTATAAAAGGCCGTTATGCCATACTCTGTCAAATGCTTGTTTTACATCAAGGAATACTGATGAACAGTAGTATTTGTTTTCAAGAGAGTCTCTTATTGTTTTTACAATTCTATGGCATTGTTCGGGAGTCCCATGTTTGCTTCGAAATCCGAATTGGTGGTCTGGTATTATCTTTAGAGATTCCAACACCGGCATTAATCTTTTTTGAAAAAGTTTTTCGAATAATTTCGATATAACTGGTAACAAACTGATGGGTCTGTAAGATTCAACTGAGTTTTCTGGTTTGTTTGGCTTTAGAATCATTACAATTTTAGCGTGTTTCCATTGCGTTGGAAAATATGAGAGTCGTAAAATGGCATTAAAAACAACTGTCAGAAAAATCACAGCCTTTTTTGGTAAGTTTTTAAGAGCCTTGGCATCTATATTGTCATAACCGGGCGATTTTTTTGGATTAAGTTTACAAATTTCGTCTTCGACTTCTCGATACCTGAAAGGCTTAATTGGTTTACTCATTTGACACGCAACGTCTAAAAAATTATTAACTTCCGCATCTTCTTGTGGTGTACAGAATGAAAATGGGGTAAATGTATTTTCAAGTTGAGACTTAAAAGCAGCCGCTTTGCTAACATCAGATCTACACCAATCGCCATTTGAATTCTTAATTGGAATATTTCGTTTTTGTGCACGTTTCAGGTATTTTGTAGCTTTCCAAAGATTATGCTCATTTTTATGGTTTGGGCTTAATTTTACTAAATATCTGCCAATGGATTCATTCTTTAAATCATTTAATCTTTTTTTCAAAAGATTAGCCGCGTGATTAAAGTTTCTTTTATCTGAAGGTGATCTAGTTCTTTTCCATATTTTTCTTAACCTTCTTTTCATAGCGATAAGTTGCCTTATTTCAACGGATAATTGAAAATTATTGGTATGACTATTAGCTTGAGGGGTTGATACAAAAGAAGCTTCATGCATCAGTTTTTGAAAGTCTTCAATAGCCATATCAATGTCGTATCCGGTTTTCAATGATAAGTTTAAGTCGAGTCTGGCTTCAATAAACTGTTGGAAACTGTTGAGATCAGTAGTTGTAGAAATAAGTTTTGAATTTTTGATTCGTTTTTCACAAACAGTAGAAAAGCTAACGAGAATTGGACTGTGATCAGAACTTAAATCATCACTAGATACGATACTAAGCGAGTTTGGAGAAATCCCTTTATAAACAAAAAAGTCCAAGAGATCAGGAATTTTGTTAGGATCAGTTGGCCAGTAAGTGGGTTCTCCCGTGGATAACGAGCTGTAGTTGTTTTTGGAGATGCATTCGAAAAGTTCTTTACCTTTTGGATTTATTAAGCGTGATCCCCACCATACATGTTTGGCATTGTAGTCTCCACCAACTAGGAATCTATTTCCAAGATTTTTAAAAAAGTTTTCATACTGTTCACATTTAATACTATATCTTGGAGGGCAATAAATTGAATAGATCGATACACTACAATTATTACAACTAATTTTAACTCCAGCAGCTTGTAAATATACTTCAGTTATTGGTTCTAATATTTCATATTTAATAGTGGATTTGATGACGATAGCTGCTCCGGCATGAGCCCTGTCATTAGGTTGATTGGCTGTTATTAAGTCAAATCCTCTTAAACGGAAAAAGGATTTACTGGTAAGGTGTGTTTCAGATAGTAGTAAAATATCAACAAAGTTGTTTTTTAAAAAAATTTCTATTTCGTTTACGTGGTTTAGAATGCCGTTAGCATTCCATTCTGCAATTATGAGATCTATTTGCATAGTTTTGTCATTAACATTGACATCATGTTCATCAATGTATTGGTTAATTCAATTTGTTTTTCGAGCATCGCCTCAATTTTTTGAAGAACGTTATTTACTCCATCATTTGTGCCTCTGACGGCCTGGGCATAGGTTAACTGTCCACTATTTTGAGGAGCAGCTGGGATGTTATGGGTAAAATTGTAATTTTCATTTACTACGTTTCTTGTACCTACATTTCTGCATTTTGTGACTAGCTTTTGATAAACTACACAGCCTTTATAGTTTGCAGTATGATTGCCTAAACAATGAACACATTGTGGGGGAGTGCTTGATGACTTAGTGCATTCATTAGTTGGATGTTCTAGTCCGCATTTAACACATGAATATGGTTTTCTACAATATGATTTAGTGTGTCCGAATTGTTGACATCTAAAACACTGAACAATATCATTGAATTTTTTCGGAGCTTCAATAACAACTGTGGCGTTACCAAGTGTCTTTACATTATATATATCCTTGTTGTTAAAATTGGGGTCTAAGTCAACAAAAAATATTGGCAGAGGGTTCTTTGAGATACGGCTTTTTATATTTCTTATACCTCTTACTTGGTGTCCTAATAATAGCAAACTAGCTTTTATATCAACGATTGGTGTTGTGTGATGAAGACCCTTTATAATTGCTGTGAAGGCCCGTTCTTGTTTCAGTTGGTACGTGTGAAAAACTATTTTGTTATCGTCAAGGTACTTAGTTACTTTTCGGTAAGAGTCAACTGTCTTAACGTTTAAACGAACCTGTCCATCACTGTACGACTTATAATAAAATTCATTATGTTCTATTACTTTGCTTAATTTGTTAACCATTTTTGCAATATCACCGACGTTTGGAATAAAAATTGGTGGAGGTTTTGGCTGCTGAGATTCTTGAGGTGATGTAACATCGTTGTCGTTTTCATTATTATTAGAAGCAAGTGGTGCAAATCTGTTAGAAGTAGATGGATCTGTTTCTAATTGTTGTCGTTTTGGACTGTTCATTTGTGGTGATAAAGAATTTGCTCTCTTTTGATTTTTAACGGGCACATACTGCCAGCTAAATTCTTCATCAGAACTACTGTCACTTAGGTTGATATTATTAACAACAACATTATCATCATTAACACTGGTAATCGGATTAACATTTTTTGTGTTTTGTTGTTGCTTCTTAACTTCACTGCTAGGCATGTTTAAGCATACAGTGCACTCTTGTTGTTGTCAACAAGAATGTTCAACTGATCAACACGCATAGAATGTACGTAATTGTTATTGGTAATCAATTGCAAGTTTATGAATTTGTCTTTTTTTTTTATGCAAAAGAAAAAATTTTTTGTTTTGATTTTATTTTTTTTGTTCTTTGTAATAATTTGTTTTTGTAAAACAATAGTAATTAAGAATAAAATTTTACGCGAACTCGCATTAAACACGTCTTTTTGTAATCGCACTTGGATTAAGACATTATTATTATTTACGGTGGCAATTGATTGCAAATGGTTTACTCTTTATGATAAGACTGCTTTCTACCATATTACCTAAATTGCTCCGGGTCGTAATATTTCATACTTCGTTTTTTGATTCTGAAATTTGGTGTGACGGCAAATTATACGATATACGTATATCGCAAAATACTCCAAAACAGACAAAAGATATGCACATTGCTTCACAAAGCATTTTTGTTGAGCAAGTGACGATACTGAATAAATTCTCTTATGGTATGTGCCACAGGCGGCGCGACCAGAAGGATATTTTGCAAGCCAAATGCTCACCTACAGCCATCAGGTTTCCTTCAAGGAGCTTTAGTCTGCGAACAATCACAGATAATGTATTCCAATTCCAACTTTTGCGTTTCACACAGTAGATACTATTTGGACTTCAATTACAAATAGTAAATCGATTGCTGATGCAGTCTGAGATCGCAGTGTCCAATAAACCAATACGTTAATAATCTCAAGTAATTTCAATCTCTTAGCACTTTTGTGATATTTCTGGGACAACGTAATAAACCATTTTGTACAGGAACTATTCTTATCTTTCCCATATCGTCATCCCGAAGTTATATTCATGTATATCACAAAATCAAAGAAAACGAGATAATACCGCTTCTCGTAAAAACTCAAGAATTGATGTGTGTGAACCTGGCCTAAAATCTTGAGGTTGTGCTCCAGATAGATTTTTTTATTATGTTGAAACTTTAGACTCAATTTCCCACTGAAATTTTTTGGAGATACATGAAGATAACTGCGTTCTTCATTTATTGTCATGTGGAATTCTGTCTGAATAAAACCTCAGTGAACTTCAGACTAATAATAATTACATTGGTTTAAATCACAATAAAGTGCAATACATATTTACATTAAAATTCATTTATTTTATTTTTCTGTAATCTTGTTAAAGAGTTCTAAAACTCTTTCTGATTGCCATCCTACATGTGTAAAATATTTGTGCGAGTACATCTTTCTTTATTTCTTTCTTACATTTCGTTTGTTCTTGTAGTCTTCTTTCAAATATACTTGATTGTTTCAAGTTTAAGTGGGTGTATAGATTTAAATTGCCACAGTTTGTTTTATGGAATACCCCATGCGTGTTTCAGCTACTTTTCTCCCAAGTTTTTCTTTTTTGTACTTGCTTCAACAGCCGTAATGTCTTGTGTCACATTTATCTTGAAAAGTTTTCTTTACTTCTTGCTTTTTTGTTGTCTTCGTTTCGTATTTTACAAAAAAAAGATTATAAAATCCAGCTAAATTACAAAAAAAAACAAATAATGCGAAAGAATCTTTAGTATGAAAAAGAAAATAAACTTTACACTTTTCATTTTACTCCTTTTGCAAAATACAAACTTGGGTAAATGTAATAGAAATTGATTGCTAAGATTATGTGTCTAAGTGTTTTTATATATTGAGGAAAATAAATAAATGCACTAAACTTTTCTCGAATGTATGAATGTATTTTATTCACATACTCTCTTTATATGCAAACAGGCAGGTATGTATGCCTGTTGTCGGCAGATGCTAAGGATAGTAATGGTATATTTATTATGTGTTTACTTACACATTCTATTTGCAATTTATTTAATTTTCCTAAAGTTTGTTTAAAAGTAAATAATTTGTTTACATTCAATATAAGGATATTGTGTAACTTTTGTGTTAAAGTTCAAGAAAAAATATTTAAAAACAGATCAAGTTTTTTTTAGCAAAGCGACGATAGCTTCGTTGTAATAAACGCTTTTTATTATTATATAGCAAATAATTTAATTCTAGTTAATCGCAGGAATAAAAAGTTTGCATTCACTTGTTGAAAATCCAAAACAAAATGATGTAAAGTTATATATATCCATTTCTAAAATAAATTAAGCCATTTTGCCAATTTAGGATTAAAATTGTTTATATTTAACTGGACTTAGTTTTTATAATAGCAAACTCATATTGAGCAATTCGTAATTTCATATAGAGTTATAATACACTTTCATGATCTGCATTAGCAACAGTAAAATGCGCATACACCCCTCAATAATCAATTTCAATTTATTTCTAATAAAACTATTAATATTTTACTACATAATATGTATTATTTAAAATATTAATTTTTCCAACAATAAAAAAATTTATAAAATTTTTCCAGCGATTAAAAATTTTATATACTAAAAAAACACATTTTCTTTGGTACATAAAATATAAAATGTTAACGTTGTCAAAGTAGTGTTGGAAAATCGGAACTGAAAAATAGAAAACGGTTTTTGCTGTTAAAAAATTAACCGCCATTGTCATTGCAAGAGTGTATGCTTTAGTTTATAACGCACAACGGACGGTAATTAGCTAAGCTTGCTTGTTAGATAGACCAAGATAAATATTCTGTGCTTTGCGATTTGTTTTCCTTACTATTATGTTCACCAATTCTGGTGTGAAATTTTCGAGGTGGACCTTGGCAGAAATTTTCGAGATGGACCAGTTTCCATAGCAACAGGCAGATTGTGTGCTAGTCTTCTACCAGCTACTGGCCGTCTTACTTTCCACAATAAGCCTACTTTACGGGAAAACTTTTCAGGACTTCACTTTCAGCATCATTTTGTTCTATATCATTATCATGGTCATCAAACTCCTCAGCATGTTGTACATGTTATTTTCTTCGTAAGACGCAAAATCCATGGCAGCATTTCTAGGCACCTAATCATCCTCCTTTTCACTTGCAGCGTACGCTTCTACATCAATATCACTATTGCATAGATATGCTATTATCATACTTTCAGCCGTTTGTCTTTCAGCAGGTGTAAGACGCTGACATTTAGCTGATTTATTAACTATCTTGTCAATAATATTTGAATTTGAAGCTTTATCACTTTCCATTTTTTAGTAATTATTCAAAAATTAAAACTAAAAATTGCCTAGAATACCTATAAAGCACAAAATAGACTGAAATAAATCTGCATAAGAAGACGGATCACTTGACATTGTCGCAAAGAAAACTACAGTATTTAATATTACTATTACGCTAATGATTTGGCATAGTTGCACAATTAAGTGCAGGTTTCTATGTTTTACTTTGAAAAGTCGTGAGCGCAGACTTTCCCAGAATAGACTTTGCCGTTCTCGCAAAGTTCTTCATTTGCAAAGGTGAAATAAATAAAAATTCAACAGCGAAACGAAAAAGACATTTAAAAAAAATTCGCAGAGTAAACTTAGTCAATGGGTATTCATAAAAGAAAGCTATGGTCCAGCCAGACCATAAGGTGTACTAAGCGAAATTTTTATTATGTGGGTTTTTGTAGCCCAATGTGACCCAATTGATTGCAAATTTATTTTATTCGATTCAGAATAGTTTACTTATAGAATTCATACACTTCATTTTTCAATATTTTTACCATGAAAAAAGATATTGCATATAAAAGTCAATTATGGTCTAGCCAGACCATGATGGTCATGAAAATGTTAAATAATAATGACATTTGAATAAAAACTGCTCAGGTGGATGACTCGAGCGCTGATAAAATGTGTTATGGCACCAGAAATTGAAACATGTTCGCCCCATTTATGGATTTCCCGTCTTTTCTAATTTAAAAAATTATGAAGTCTGATTGTACTCGAACCTCAAATCCACCAAAAATATGTTCATTCACAACTAAGTATTTTAAAATCATTGAATACATACAACACGAACAAAAATTGAACAGAATAGAGTATTAACACATCCTTTGTAAGTTATTATTTTGTTTGATGTCAAGTGCTTCCGCACTGGCACATCGAATGTCTTACTCACTTTCACATCTATTTTATTAGGAGCTAAAAACTTGTTTTTACAAAAACGACCGTTATTTCAAATATATTCACTTTGCTTCACTCAGAGAAGAAATTATATGGCTCCTTTATTGCAACGTAGTCATATCTCAAAAAGCGTCATATTTCATAATAATACAGAAACATCCGACGTATCGATCTTCCTTTTGTGTAAAAAAAACGTATACAAATATCTTGATTGCACGCTGCTTGAGTGGACAACTCTTTTGTGTACAATAAAAATTTTAAGCTCGTTTACTGACGAACGATTTTTTTAGATATGGTACTACGTTGCTGTAAAAGCGACATATTTAACTAATATTTAATAATTGAGTAACTATTGCAAAATACTGCAGACGGCACATATACAGTTTGTGTGAAAAGGTGTGTCATTATTTAATGTAAGTCATTAGGAAGCTCTCGCTAGGAACTTATGATAAAAACCGGTGAACGATTTTTCGCGTTCGAAATTAACTTAACTTCCATAGATATTATCTCCAATTTGAAAAAGAATAATATACATTTACAAAATGCCCATTAAATTATGTATAATGATGGTTTTGCTAAATAAGAACTTGTTGGTGGCTTTGCGGGATAATAGTTTTTACCGAGATGGACTTCGGCCACGAGTATTACTTTTTTAAGAGAATCTTAGGACATGATCTTCGCTGAAACCAACAATTTTTCGTAGACTTTATATCCAATAATATAAATGAACATTATCACCATATTAAAGAGTAACTTAATGCCCAAAAATGTATATGAATGTCATTTTTAAATATGATATTTAATGTGCAATTTAGTGCTTAATCCTTTAATAAAGATTTTGTCAGATGTAAAGTCCTTTAAGGTTTCATTTTTTAATTATTGCACCGTATTAATTTTCAGTTCTAAACGATTTATTGCAAATTTTGCACTATTTTCTGATTATGAACTATATGAATGAAAATAGCACATTACTAATTTTCACTTATTTTTTCTTTCGATGCTAAACCAATTAAGGTTTTATAATTAATCTTCTTTTGCTGCACGGTGCAGTATAAACCTTCACGTATATTCATAAGTACTGCTGTTGCAAGTACATGAACAGTTTTATTAACAAGGACATATGAATCTTCATTATAAGTACAAAAAACACCAACAAAAATTTTTTAATTACCTGTCAACAGTAAGAATATGACCATCTCGTACACGTATCCAGGAAACTGACTTATTTCCCAGTTGCTTCACCTAAAACGACATAAAAAATAAAACAAAAATTAAAAATTGTCTGAGACTTCGTTAAATGCGAGCTTATAACTAATACGAGTATACAAAATAACTAAAAATAAATATAAAATACGTGGAAAAAATATGTAGTTGTTATTTTATATTTGTGAATTTTAAAAGATATGTACATAGTTTAATATTGTTGTCCACAGATTTCTAGGTACTTCTATTCAAAACAACTGAGCTTAATAATTGCATATCAGCTGCTTTAAATTTTTGAGATTTTAAATTTCTATAACAGATTTAAATAGAAACTATACAAGAAACTTTATCTACTGGGAAAAATTCTGCAGAGTTGAGTTACAAATAAGCATTCTATTTTAATAAGAAGCATTAACATTTTGTATTCTATTGGGATTTACGGTTTCGCCATTGTAAATAATAAACTTTATGTTTTGATTTTTTAAGATAATTTAAAAATATTTCTACAATTCACAACATTGTGTGTGAGTTGTTAAATGTATAAATAATGTTGGCGGTTTCTATAGAAGCATCTGCTAAGAAAAATGTAAAAAGGCAAAATTAACAACGACATTTGTACAACCTACAACTCATACAATAGGTTGTGAAGTGGACTTGATCTGTGGTGAATTTATACATGTATATGATTATAAAGTATTTTAATACAACATGGTTGTAGTAGAGAAAAATTAATGATTCTACTTTGTTTTTACAAATGACGGAAATCTTTATTTGCACCTTTGCAATTTTTTCTTTTAAGTGGAAATGGTGTTAGTGTTGCCAAGTTCAATAGTTCATAAGTATCCCCAAAACACAAAAAAAAATTTGTATACTTTAATGTGTTTTTAACATTTTATTTGCGTCATTATACATATACAGTTCAGAACTAAAGAACAAGGTGGCATGAAAGTCATCACCTTACAGTAAGATGATATGACTTTTATAAACGCTGAATTATAACATTTTTGTTGTAAAGATATAAAAAATACATATCAACAAGTTCGTTATACTCATGAAGGGCCTTCCACACTAAAATATTTTGTATTAAGACTTATCAAAAACTGTAATAATACGTGCAAGTGTGATAGTCTGAATGCAAAATGTTATTAAAATGACAAATAATACGATAATAAATTTGACATACCATAAAACTTTGCCATTTTTAGAAATTTTTTGTAAACTATAAAATTTATCATTTTATCTGGGTTGAATTTTCATAAAAGCAAATTGAACAGCCAATTGTTTCGCCTATAGCGTGCCGTCTCTGATGGGTTTTTTCTATCATACACCGGCTCAAAATTTGGAATGTATGTATATCACACCTTGTCTCAAAATTAATGAAATTTTTTGTTATTTAATGTTATATTTTGATATACATATAGTGTGTATATACTTTAACTGCTAAACATTTTAAAAGGCCAGCATGTTCGCCCGCTACATGAAACTGCTCAGCCACCGCTTATTTTTTATTCATATTTTTTATTTAAGTTGATATCTGATAGTGTGAAAACAAAATGTATTGGTACGTTAGATTTTTTGACAGTCGCAACAAATCTTGTTAGATTTCTTTCACACAAAATCCACTGAGAATCTTAAGACTTTCATGATTGTGTGAAAGGGCCTTCAAGAACGCGGCCGTCCGATTATTTAGCCACTCGCTTTGAAAACTATGAAAATATAAGAGGTTTTGCTGTGAATATCGAGAAGCCCACCGGAGTATCGAGCAGATAACGTGTCATGCAATTGGGCGGTCTTTACTGATAATTGTGAGAGAACACTTTAAGGTGTTAGAAAGTGCAGCCAGTTATTAGGAGGCTTGTAAAGAATGATCAAGAAATCTTAGACCTCGACCTGAAAGAAGACAATATTTTATCGGAAATCAAGATTGCCGGATTAATTCGTCCTACACTTCCTTTTGTAGAGTTTTTTATGTTATGTGTCTCCTTATGTCAACAAAAAACGCAATGAAAGACAATACAATCAATAATACGTGAACCGATCGGCGCAATGTAGAATATTTCGCGAGAAGCCGAATAAAATCTATAGCTTCTGATAGAATTAAAATTTTTAAACTGTTATTTTTGAGCAAAAAAAAAGAAATTTTGACTTTTATATTTGTCAAATTCACATTGTAACTTTTATTTTTTACCGAAAAAAACAAAGCATATTAACCAGGTGGCTGCTTCCTCATGCTTTCTACTTTGAATGTCAAAAAGGAGCCTTTGTATATTTTTGTATGTTTTCTGTAGATTTTTTTATTTTAGTTGTAATTGTTTTACTAATAAATTTAACTATTTGATTCGCTGTAGATCAAATAATTTTTCTATAGTTTTTTTGAAAAAAGTAAGTAAATACATATTTTTAGTTATTATAAGTTAGATAAGCAGCATCACATTATTGTATTAAAACATCGAATACCCAAACTAATTCCGATAGCTTTTTTGATTTAAAATGCGGAATATAGATGCTGTTTTCTATCCCTGGCTTTAACCAATATCAAATTGAAATTTGAATTAATATCTTGAATTTCTCAGAATGTCTAATTTTTTTATTGCTTAAATAATACTAATTACAGCGTAATGTATACTAAAACTCTCCATCATCAAAGGGTGTTAAATAAATAATACAGCATGGTGGCTCATTAAAATTTTATACAAAATCGTTTAATATCAAGTAACACATTTACTTTCATTAATATTTATTTGGTATGTAATACTTACTTGCATCTAACTAGATACATGTATTTTTATTATGTTAAATCTAATGAATACAATTAGCTAAGCATTTGCCTGGTGTTAGAGGTGTGTTGGAAATAGTATACGTGATTAGTAGTATGTAAAATTTTATGCGTATTAGAATTTAATTAAGTTTCAATGTAATGTACTCGTACATAAATGTATCCTTTAAATGTTTATATGTATGTATCGTGTGCATGTGCTTGAATGTACTTCGCACTGTGTATCTTTATAGTTCTATAAATATTAGAGTGGTTCAAACTACTAAAATTAGTTACGCACTATTTTAGCCAGTCTTAAATTATTTATGGTTATGATTTTTCTTTTGTAAAAGCAAAAATAAAAATGTTTTCATAAATTTGTTATTTGGTTAATTTTGTTTTATAAAGATGAATCACTCTACTGGGAGTGCACCAATTATTCGATTGGTGTTAGTAGGACTTTTCTAAAATGAACTTTCGTTACTTGTATAAATGGTTTATATAAACACTAACGTTTTTACTATGACCACCAACATAATCATAGTTTAAGTAATGTATTTGTAAATTATATACATGCTAATGTTCATTGTATACAGTTTCGAATTATTTGGGAAAAAAGAACATTGTTCTGTCGGAATATTAGCAAATGTGTGTTTGGGTTAATGGCATGTTCAGTCCCGCATTAATTTTGCAGTTCATTTTCAATGAAGATTGTTTATGAACATAAAACAATTCATGTGAGTGGCTGTTATTTGCATAATAAACACTCTCGCCTTATCGAATAGTGGCATTTCAATATCTGAAAGAGATATCGTTTAACTTTATTCAATGGAAAACTTGTTGATTCGTTGCATATAATAAGGAAATGATACAATTTATATGGGCTTTGTATCTAGGGTATCCAAATGGTGGGATCGCTGTTTCGATTCCCGCCAAAGGCTTTGGGATTGTTTCTGAAAAAACAAATACCATAAACTGCAAAGTTGATGCTTTACAGAACAAAAGTTTTCATTATCCTGCTACGACGGTCTTTTGTCTATTTACTAAATTAAATAATTAAGGTTTTATTATAATTTTTTTATAAAATTTTTGTAAAAAACCAGGATGTTTGTTTTTGGTAAGCCAAAAAAAAAAAATATAGACAAATAATTTGCGACAGAAAACAATTCAAACTGAAATGATGTAGAAATAATTTATATTCCATCTAAAAATTAGGAAAATTTTCAATGAACTGAACTGTAAATAGTTAGTTAAATCAATGAATTTAACACGTTGTTGGATGCTGAATGATATATGATTAAATAGTTGTCTATAATTAATGTTGCGGACAAACAACTGTTTTTCAGTTAAACTTAAGGGTTTGTGTTTCAGACTCAAGTCATAAATGCCGAGAAATAAGTTTTCAGTCTTATTTGTTATTTATAAACAAATATGTGTCTTACTTATACTTCTGAAAAATCATCAGTAGACTTTAAACCTGACAATCCTTTTAGATCGTATAAAACTTTAAAAAATATGATGCTAATAAAATAATAAAGTTAGATTTTGAAACTAATACAAAATAACCAATAAAGAAATTATTTGCTCGATTTAAATAAATTTTTAAACTTTTTGAAATTAAAATAAGATAATAAGTCGAATAATATCTAGCCAAATGACTACGAAATATATCATAAGCTTTTTTAATTATATTTTACGTTTAAAATTGTCAATATTACACGTCAAAGAACACCACTGTACAGTTAGATTCTTATCACTAGAATCTTCTAATATCTTTTGAAGTCTTTAACAAACATTTTTAAGAAAAACACATTTTCAGATTTTTATTATTGAATAACCGAAATTTCACCTGTAAAGCTTATGAAATAATAAAATTAAATCTAGCAAAATTAATTTAACAATTCAATTACAGTCAAAGTTCGGTATAACAAATACTCTAACGAATTTGCGATATAACGAAAAGGTATTTTTCAATAAGCGAATACTTTCATTTTTGAGGCTTAATATAACGAATGGTTGAACGCAATAAAACTCTTTTGTGTATTAAAAATAATAAAAGATATTTTTTATTTATGCACATGCTCATCGTTCCAGAAAATTTTATATTTAAGTAATATTAATAATTTGTAGCCTTCAAAAACAATAAAAATCTTTTTACAAATTTTATAAAAATAAAACAATTCAAAACTGAAAATTACAATAATTTTCCTCGTTCCATCACTTTTCTTAAGATAATTGTAAATTATGTTTTGCTGCCAAATTATTGTGTTATATTCTTCTTAAACCTCTTTACTTCTTAGTTTTATTTGAAACTGTCGTTGATAATTGATTTTTTCATATTTATTTTCGATTAGCGTACTTTCTAGATCGTAAGAAATATTCTAATTTTTTCGATTTTTTTATTTATATTTTATTTTAAAGCTTTTTCAAGCTAAAAGTCAACGGATAACAATATAAAACATTATTTATCCCATATTAATCTTTTTATATATTCGCGCAATAGGAATTTGCTTGACTTTAACTACATGAGCTCATAATTTTGAAAGTGGTCTAAGTTACATCTAAATCAGTGGAGATTATAAATTTTTACATTTGAATAAATTTCAAACGAATGTTTAACGTATGACAAAATGGAGAACATTACATTTAATCAATGAGTGTGATATAGCTGATAAGGCTATGATATCGTTGTAGTCCTCACTTTAACCGCCATAAATAAATAAATATAAGTTTTTCACAAAATAGGCTTAAGTCTATTTATAATTTATTATTAGAAAAAATTTATATAATTTATAATTTATTATTAGAAAAAGATAACTTAATATTTTAAAAGTTACTAATTAAAACTTAAAAGTTTTTGAATAACCAAACACTATCAAAATTTTTTCACATTATCTACTGAAACATTAACTTCCCAATAAACATAAAGAGATCTTAAAAACCCATCAAAGGTATATGAATATTACAATATTTTTTAAAGTTATTTAATTGTATATAAAGAAAAAATCAATAAAATTACTAGTGCAAAAAAAATATGTTTTCCACAAAATCTTTAATTAAAACAGTATTGTATAATAATTTACCATTCAATATTAATTGAAATTCAAATTAAATCATCAATGCAATAACGCTTTATGTTTATTTCAAATAGAGTTTATACAAAAAATATTTATTTCTCTAACGAATGAAAGGACTATGAATAAAACATTGACAACTACTAATTAAATAATTTGTATGCATAAAGTTCAACGAAAATTGTCTTTGTTTAAATACGCGAACAGACAATGATTTCTAAGTATTTTGTGAACGGAAGAAATGCTTGAAATTATAAATATTTCTTCTCGCTATTAGGACCGCATCAAATCAAGGAGTCAGTGAAAAAGGATGGAGTTTTAAAGAAGCTTTAATATTTCAGACGACACTGCGTGTTAACCCATCTACAGCCAATTTAATACAAGCATTCTATGAAATGGCTTTGAAAAATTTAGCATTAATTAATGACAAGACAACGAGCTCTTTGTTTAATTGTCTTAAAAAAACATTGTTTCCTAGAAAAGCTCACAATAAATTTGTGATCTTCATGGTTGACTGAATGAAATGGTTGACTTGCCAACATCGTTAAATGTATTCAAAGATAATTATAAACAAGAAAAATATAAATAGTTGTTACTTTTTCAAAAATGGTGTAATATACAACATTGTATCAATAAAGGAAATATTGTGATGGAAGATTATTTTTAATTAGAATGCGTGCTTTAGTAAAAAATCATTAAAAATCGTTGACCGTGTTCTGTTCGAGAATAATTAGAAAAATTTGAGATTTTTTATTCAGCTGACAAATTGGAACCCCTAGAAATTAAGACTTATAACGTAACACGATATACGATCCCTAAGCTTTAATAAAAGAAATTTGGTTTTGAATATTGTGTAACTTTTTTAAGTAAAAGTATCCCAAATATAATTAAATTTCACTCTAAACGTTATTTTTGTTAATCTGGGTTGTCGGAGGAGGACAGCACCGAATAATTAAACAATTTTTATCTATTATTTGAAGTTCTTATACAAGGTCAGGCAATTGCAGTGTTAACTATTTATCAGGCCATTTTTTATCAAATTATTTTTCATTGATTTAAAGTACAGAATTTTTGAAAGTAATCAAAGTTTTAGAGTACGTTCATGTTAGTTCAATAGTATTAAAAAATGCTCACTGCCTCATAAATTGCCATTGACCTCCCAGGTACACTTGTTACTTTTATACTAAAACCAGTGAATCCAGAGGTCGACTCAATCGACCGCATTCTAGAAACTAATTTTAAACATTTACAAATACATACGATAAGATACAATAATAAAAAACATTATAGCCCAAACCACAATGTTATGGATTTGAAATTGCAAATTTATGCAATTGTAAATATTTACAACCAATTATGAACGCTGTTTTCTAAAACATATTACAAAACATGAAATTCCTCTCTTTATTTTTTAGTCCGCTCAATCTTCTTTGAATTCTCTCAATTGGTTGTTGCAAAATGAAGTGTAAATATAAACTACACAGGTTTTTGTGTAGTAAGTGTATAACTTGGTATTTTGTTAGTGCAGAGTAAAAATATGCTACACCACTTTGCAAATGCTACGATGCAAGACCATTTGCACAATATTGTGAATTTGCCTTATAAATATGTATACAACTTAAAAATCTGTCCAATGTTTATGCAAAAGCAAATTGAACAAAGCCACATGCATATTTTATTTATTTTTCAATTTGAAGCTGATACATGTATGTATAATTAGTGTGGATGTGTTAGTAGCAACTTTAATCGCTTAAAGCTCCCGAAATATCAAACCGATTTAAATAAAAGTTGGATTGAGTACATTTAGGTAAAACCCCTTTAAAATATTATATAAATGTTTTCAAAATCAATTTAGTATTACGTCCGTAAAAGGGATAAAAAAACGTGCTTGCCTATTAATAATATAGATATTCATGCAACCCTAACTTATGGGTTGCACGATCAAGTTTTGTATATCAAGTTTCATTACACTCACCCTATTTTTCATACTTTTAAAGCTTGATACGAACTGGTTTTTAAAATTCTCTTTCCGTCGAATATTTCAATTTACAGTCGAGAGAACATTTCTTGGTTTGGTTTTTACGAATATTTTGCCGCAATTTTAATAATGTTTGTGAATGAAAGTAATAAGTGTAATAATGTTGTGCGATGTATAGAGCAACCGTTTGAAGCTTTCTTGTTGAAGATGACATCTGGAAAAGTAAAATTGCTTGCAGCCTAAATGACAGCTATCAATTTAAATGAGTCTTGAAAGAAAAACTTGAACGTGTGGCTACAGGGTAAGAGAAATATTTCCTACATGAAACTAAAAAAGGAAAGGATGAATTAATAAAGGCTAAAAAAACTATCACCAGTTAAATTATTAAAATTTAATAGCCGCCAATAATAAACTAGCATTTATTTTTGTCATTAATATATATAATATTAAATAAAATATACGGTAATGTATTACCTGGTAGTAAGTGTAGGCGAAGAGTTATAACCCCCGCCCATGACGCCCATTTCAAGCAGTTGCTTCGGAAAACAAGTGGCCGACGATGAAAATTATTAGTATCATTATTATTAGATCAGATTAGAAAACGTTTAATATATAAATCTTATAAATCAACCTGTACCAAATATTTAGCAGATGGCCTTTATTTCTAAGGGAATTTCGCAATCTAAACAACAAGTTCTAGTTTAGTGTTCTCTTCTGCATGAAACTAAAAACCGGAAGCGTTTTATTGAAATTGTAAGTTTGTGAATAATTTTATAGTTGTTACTTAAATTATGAAAATTGTTTTATGCTTATCAAAAGAATGGAAAAATTTTAAGTTGGTATACTAATATTATTGCCATTAATAATAAAAGTATCAGCAGTAGTAAAATCACTCGACATCCACTGTTTTTTTCATATACTGGGTATTTCAGGTTGAAGTTAATAATATTTATTTTTCACATTTTTCTAAGTGCCATTCATATTAGTCATAAAATTTTTTTAATAATTCTCTTTATTCCTTTCAAAGCAAGAACACATGAAAAATGTGTGTAATTATTTTTTGCAGAAAGCAGAAGAATAGAATCTAAAGTACTGGAAGAATAGATATAGTTTATTTGAATTAGGGAAACGCGTATCTTCTACTAGGAATTCCAACAAAAGGCAGACTTATTTTTTTATAAATGCTAACATCAGAGCATATTTCGTTTTGGTTATCTTACATATTTTATATTGGCACTTACGTGACGAGATTAGCCATTCTGATATACCTTTTTTAACTTTAAAATTAAAGATATTGCTTTTGTTTGTTCTTTTTATTTTATACTTTACCTTCACATTGTTGGGAACAACCTACATATTTTCTAATAAATGCCACTTTTATAACCTGCTGTAAAGTATTTCAAATTACTTGTTCCAAAGTATAGTAATTAATAGCAAAATAATAATATCAATGATAAATGAATTAAGTATTTATAACCATTGAAATTATACGTTTTGTCAAGGTGTTCTTCTGACAAATGATATTTTCCTTATTTTTCTTATACGTTTGTATGGTCTGGGCGAAAGAAATATTAATTTTTTACTGTATCACGTGATAATACTTGACAGTTTTTCACAATACAAGAAACACTTCACTTGTACATACTATTCTCATGTATATTTAAATAGGAAAATATAAAACAGAATTAATGAATTTCAAACAATTAAATAAAAATTGATGGTTTGCTGTTAAAAAATAATTATGACTAATATAAACAAACAGACAGACTAACAAACCATCCAACCGGGAGTATAAGCAACATCACGCAAAAATTGTGTAAATAGCAATCGTTAAATGTTGTGAATCCTTGACAAAAGAAAATACTACTTGCATTGTGAAAAACAAGAGAAATAACAACAGAAATAAAACCAAAAATAAATAATAATTGTTAACTACCAAAAAACAAATTTAATATATTTATATTTAAACGTAAATTTGTGTATATTTGATGTCAGAAATAATGTTTCGACACACAGCAAAGATTGTTGAAACTGAAAAACTTTTGTTTAACACGCACATAATTAATAAAAAAAAACATTTTTTTCAGAAGAAAGGGAATTTTGCTTGTTAATAGTATAACTTTTACTTCTATTTTTATGTATGTTTTCTGTTTGTTTAGCCCGTCCCACCTACGAGAAAAAGCAGCACTCAGTTGATAAATTATTAATTAAGTGTTTTATCGATTACACGAACCTGTTGTTTATTCATACGTATTTAGGTTTTTGGTTTTTATTTAGGTTTAAGATTAATATTTATTGAGCCTTTTTTTATAATTCTTTTATGGAAGCAAACTTAAAATTATTACAGTATCTATTAGAAAGAAAAAAAACTTAAGACTATAATGTGATATCTTAATTTCAAAAAAAGTATTCAGCATCAAGATTGACAGAAAATAGTTAATTAAATGATAAAAGTTATAAAAAGTATTCATGCTCTTATGCCCGGAGCTTTTATATTTAGAGGAAGTTCCAAATATAACTCCAAAATGTTCTTAAAAATAACTTTAAACTAAACTTAAAATTAGTATTGTAAAAAAATAAGAAAAAACAAAACAATAACCCTATTCACATTCTTGTTCATTTGAGATTGCATATTTTTGCAATTGTAAACATTTTCCAGCAATCGTGAACGGGCTTGTTGATTTATTTTGAAATACTTTTTTGCAAAATATGAAATTTACACTCAGCTGCGAAAAAATATTTTTTTTATTTATTTACATTTACACATACACATCCATGAATGAGCGGCGACAGAACATTTCGGTATTTTGGTTTGCAATTAAATGTTTGCATACGTAGAGTGCAAATATATACTACTACCTTTAAGTGTTGCTTATTTATACAAGAGTAGCAAGTGCATATCTTTGTATGTTGTTAGAGTAGAGTAAAAATATGCTACAGCTCTTTGCAAATGTAACGATGCAAGACAAGATTGTGAATTGAGCTAATATATAAATATTTATATCAATATCCCCTATAAGTATCGCGAGTAACCCAATCATAAAACTCACAACGAAGTGATTTATTTATATTAACAGATGCCGGATGTTCATTAATATAATTTATAGCCGATAAGTTATTTACGTTTGACCAATTAAAAAGACTTTGAGAGTCGTAAATCCTTTTCACTAAATCATTATGATGGTCCAAAACTCTAAGCTAAAATTCTTTATCATGTCCCAAAGATATAAACGACGTAAATGACTTTTGATTTTGTATAAAGAAATGCATTTGAATATCTTTTATTTAGTGATTGATAGTATTTTCTTTCAAATACCTTTAATATAGTAGGAGACCTGCAAAACCAAATTGAAAACGCATATAAAAAAGACCGGTCTAATACTTGTTTTGTACAAAAGAATTTTTTTTACATTGGTATACTTTTATTTTTAAACATTCTTGTAAATATTCCCATTATTTTATATGATAATCCAAGTGCAATACGGTCATGTTTATTTAATTTCAAAAGATTACCAAAATGAATTCCAAAATAATTAAATTGGTTTCCTATTGGAATTTCTGCCAAGATATAAATTACGCAATTTTCTTCCTAGAACAGAACCATTTCGTATAAAAATAGTTCGCTTTTTGAAGTGTTGATTTTTATTCTCCAGTTATCGTAAAAAGCCTTGACAACTAGCATAATATTAGATATTTTACGTAATGCTCTATTTGGGGAATGATCATTAAATAATCACCGGTATGTAACAGACTCTTTGACTCCAGTTTTTGATTTTTATTTAGAAAAATACAAAATATAATCAAAATTTTTTTAAATTTTTTTACTGTTTATATTTTTTAATTTTTAACTAAGTGCGTTTTCTTTTCTAAAAAAGTGCAAAGTTTTTTGCCCTTTTTATTGAAAATTATCAATCTAATGATTTTTTGAAATAGTGAGTTTATTAGAAATTATTGTATCATCGTTTCCGCGGCAAAATGTTTGTCTAAAGAAAGCTTTAAATAGCAATTTTTGTGATAAAAAGTAAAATAAATGTTAAATTTATATACAAAAGAAAGCGGCTTGAGCGTTTGATGTCAACAAACAAAAAAATATTATAATACATTTGCTCATTGATATTTTTTACCATTCAACTTATAATATTTGTAGAGTAAAAAATTGTGTATTTGATTTTGTTTCATAGCATTTTTTTTATCAACATTTGATGTTTGAACTAAGGACTTACGTGATCAAGTTTTCTCTATCAAAATTCAATACACTCACACTTTTAAATCTTCATACCATGATTTAATAATACAGGTCTGTTTAGTACTACAACAATAGAACAATAAAAAAAAACAACAGGCATTTTGATTTTATTCAAAATCGCAGGGAAGTCAAAAACAGTTGACGAAAATTGTATTTTATATGTTAGTGATGGAAAATTATATTTTTCTTCGGTACAAAAAATATTTTCTACGATATTTTTTTGACACTCACAGTTCCAAATTGAAATCTTTGTAATTTTTTCTTTATTAACTAAAAACATATAATGAATTGTGTTCGTTCTTGCGTTTATGTTATTTTATCGCAATAAGCTCAATGGATTTACCTTATGCCAAATATTATTCTTAACCCCTTTTAAAACCAAGATGAAGGTTTGAGATTAAAGTTTGAAATCCAATTGACGTTCAGTTGAGTTGTTTGAGATGTAAATGTTTTGCGCCGAGTCGGAAAGTTAAGAGTAAAATGCCGACCTTAATGTTAAAATAAATTGATCTTCTTCGAGACTGCGAATATTTAAAAAAGTGTATTTTCCTTAATTTTAGTGTTTCTCAAACTAAAGAACACATTTCAACTAAAACTTTGTTGTTTGTGCGCTAATAAGTTTGCAATATTTCAAAACGTTGTTCATGCGTAAAGCAACTAATTTTGGTCCTCGTTTTTGTGATACTGACCGATAGTAAATATTTCGGACAGAAAAAAGAATTAATATATCAATCAAAAATAGGCTTGTACTTGAATTATCCGTTATATTAGGTCGTACTTAGAGTAAAAAGAACAAACATAAACAAAAATTACGTTCAAATGATATTCAAATGATATAACACCCAAAGAAATATAGTTGGGAGTTATCACATTTTCATATCTGTTATGGGGAGTTATTTACTTTAAATTGGGGAAATATTGGAATTGGCAGCTCATTAATTTTTCTTGGGACATATTTTATTCCTTTGGGAGTTATTTATTTCCTTTGGGAATTATTTTATTTGTCCTTAAATTGCGATATATACAACTCTTTTGTTCTTAATTCATTTCTTTTGAGACTTTCTGCATAAAGGATTCTTTCGCTCTTATAACAACTTCTTTCATTGGGAGATATTTAATTTCTTTTGGAATTATTGTATTAGAAACCAATCAATTCAAAAATTAATTAATTTGGCACTTTAGTTATTTAATTTTTTCCCGTTGGCCCTTTTTTATTTTGCATGGAAATTATTTCATTTGCGAGCTGTTATTGCAAATCGTTGTTGATTTGAGATCGAAATTTTTTATTGCTTGGATTAAAAAAGTACTATTTGAAATGTTTTTTGGACAAAAGAAAATGTATTTTTCCATCACTGATTTCAACACAAAACTTTTGACAATTTCACAATTTTCGGTCATTAAAAAACACAACGCTACAAAAAATCAGCTGGACGACTAAACAGACCTGTATTATTGGATCATGCTTGATACGAATTTGATTTTCAAATTCTTTTTCTATCGATTGTTTCAATTTACTGTCAAGAAATCATTTTTGGGTTTGTTTTTTACAAATATTCAGCCGCAATTTAAAAGCCGCGAAAAACACTAATAATAACAGCTATCAATTTAAATGAATTTTGTTAAGAAGTACGTGTGAATAACTTGAAAGAAAAACTTTAGCGTATGGCTGAGTAATAAGTACCAGAAAAATATAAAATATAAACGAGTTTGCAAACCACACCAAAAAATATTTTTTTACTTAATTGAGAGCACATGTCAAAAATATTAAAACATTATTGGGGTATTAAAATTATGGTCAACAAATTATATGTTTTAAAATAATAAAATGAAAAAATATGACGAGGAGGAACAAGCGGTATGAAATTTCTCTCACACTTCTCTCATATTTCTACTGTTTGGATATGACGAAACAATAAGCATTCCTCAAAAAGTCTTATTATTTTATGACAAAAAAAATTGTTTAAATATTAAGACATTCATTAATTAATAGGACACCGTTGGAATCCCCGATATGTTTATATATCATTATTACTTGTTTTGAAAATTTTATTTAATAAACCTTATGACTGTCTCTCTTTTAATTCGGTTAATATGATGAGCAGGTGAGTAAACAATGAATAACGAGATGCAACTAACTCTATTGGAGGGCAGCATGTCATAATGTTCAGTGCCATCACGTCTATGGACATTATGAAACACATGGACCTTTTGACACTATTGAAAGGGACGTAATGTCCATCAAGGCAGTGTCGTAATGTCCGTGTTCTGCTATGCACAAAGGCTTTAGTTAACGAAGCCGGTGTGTGTTGCACAATTTAGTAGAAATTCCCTGCGCCCGGCCGAGGGCCGACTATTCCAAATGTCTTTAGTTAAGCTAGCAAATGTTTGTTATACCAAAGAGGAGAAAATCCTTTCTTTTGAATAAACTGCATACTTACCTAATGCACATCCACAATATTTTCGAGAGCTAGAGAGTTCAAATTTTATTTTTTTAATTATGACACTGGACATTATGACATTCCACCTATTGGAGGCTGTTCTTATTAGAGTACCGAAACGTATTGGTTTTCAAATAATATTGTATAAAAACTTGTCTTATAAATGTTTTATAAATCAAAAGTAATGTTTCGAAATAAAGTTGGAATAATTCAATAATTAACAAAAACTCACATTTGTGAACAGCTTTTCCGAAAGCCACATTTTTCTGTGAGCAGGCGTGATGGCTACAAAATACTTGCTTTGAAATCGGTGCGCGTAAGCTACTTCCTTAAAATGCGAAAGCGTGAGTACTTAGCGATTATGTACATATTTCACAATATAGATAACAGACTCGAATAGAAAATTTTTATGAACAGAAATCAAATATTTGAGCGACGTCTATAATATTTTATCTCCACCATTTGAGTTATGAAAGAAGCACTTTTAATAACTTGTTCAAAACTTATTAAAGTGTAGACTACGAAGTGTCTTTAGAAAATCATTGAAGTTTTAAAAAATGTCAAATAATTGTGTTTTATTAGTTTTCTTTAATTCCTTTTACTCAGAGATTCATAGATTAATAACAATCTTTTACATACATATTTTTAATGCAGCCTGTGGGACGAAGTGACTTCCTTTGTGACAACTTTATTAATGCTAGAAAAAACTGATCTAGTATTTTTTTAAAAGAACGCATTGCTAAACCTAGTAAAACTGTTAACAAAAAGTCCTTTAAATTTCAAGACAAAAAACTTTAAGAATTACAAATCATTTCATATATTCTTGAAGGCCAAAAAGAGCTGAATATGTCCTGAGGGGCTAATTACGGCATCCAATATCGAACGAAATTTCTATACAAATTAAAAAAATTTTTTATGGGATTTCGTAACAAAAGTTTTAAATAATTTTTATTTTTGAACAAAAAATAACTCAATTTCCAAATAAATCAAAATCATATATATTTACAAATGAAACACTTACCCGACATGGCAGATATGCGTGTGTACCAATTTGTGTTGTAACATTTGTTGTGGCATAACCATCTAAATAGGGTTCTACAAACGCTGATGTTGATGCTGCTGACACAAATGTTTCTAATGACGGCGCCTCTGCCTGTACTAATGCCGACGTTATCGACGAAGATGTGTACATTATAACCGGAGAAGTTTCTAAAGATGGTGATACTAAATTACTATTGCTTATATTACTACCGCTACTACTGCTGCTGCTGCTGCTACCGCTGTGTCCGCCACTGTTGCCATTGCTGTTTGTGTATTGCGGTGGTGATTCTAAATCGAAATTTCTGATGACATCACCATGACAGGTTGCTGTAGATCATAAATATTTACAGCATGTAAGCAAATACACACCAGGCAGTTGTAAAAATCATGAAAAGAAATAGTACAAATGAAAGCAATACAATTTAATAATGATTTTCTTTAAAAAGTAATTTAAATTTAACAAATCAATTAAACATACATACAGAACATATCTTATACTTATTTAACAAGGATGGTATTTCTAAAAAAATTAAATATATCAGAGAGATCCAATTGAAGGAACAGCATGATAAATTAGGTAAAAATAACGGTATACAAAATATGTATGTTTTCAAACCTATAAGAATTTTCTTTTTCATTAGCTCAACATTTTGACAGTTGTCTTGACTCAATGCTACTTAGCAGATGACAAGTAAAAACTACGAAGTTAATAAAAATTTAACGATATACGCATTAACAGCGCATTGAAATTATTAGATTTCAATTATTTTTCCAATTGAATTTGAATGCTTAAATTTATTTTTTCTCAATATTTTGTTAACCTTTGGGTAACTTCTTTAGGTAGAAAAAATCGTTAAACAATTTAAATAAAAAAACTAAAAAATGAAAAATCAACAATTTCTTTTTCCGTTTTTGTACTAAAAAAGAATTTACCCAAATATATTGAGCAAAAATAAATTTGGAAGTTATTTAATAAAAAAGTGACATTAAGTTCTATTGAAAGAATAAATTCAGTTTATTAAGAAAAGCTCGAATAATTATATATTGAAATTATTAGAATTCACTACATCAAAAAATTTGAGCTGTTGGGAAAATTATTGATGTGAAGAATCGAACTCGTGGACGTCAGGTCATCATTTGAAATTCACCTGGCTGGAATAGCTGTTGCGGTGCTTAGAATTAGCAAAAATTGATGTGGACGATGTTTTTTTTCAAAAAGACAGCACTAAGTGTCACACAAGTAACGATACCACTGTGTTTTTGTGAACGTGGAATTTTTCAAATAGGCAATAACAATTAGCCACCGAGATCTTGTGATTTAACATCTTCAGACTCTTTTTTGGAGGTACGTAAAGAATAAGGACTATGGGAATGGCGCAAAATCGCTTCAAGACCTAAAAGATAGAATTCATGTTATCAAGGATATGTATTGGTTCGTATTGGTGATTGAAAATTTCATGAAAATAATATGATACTGCAAGTGTAGCCATGGCTTGCCATTTAGCTAATATTGTTTTCATTTACAATGAAATACAATTTTTTTTTATTTTTCTTAAAAATACGAATTTTTTATTTATCAAAATTAAATCTCTTGTAGGAAGGACTTATATAAATTGATGGCCGCTTTAGGGTTGAGCTTGGCGATAAGTGTCAGGGTTTGCCAGCAAGGTCTACGCTTTTCCATATTCTTTTACTATACTAACAATACAGTTTAAAGTATTTAGAAAAAACAATTATTTAAAAGCTTAAATTAGTTTAAAAAAGGCCAAAAGCGTTTTTGATAAAATACTGCATTAATATTTTTCAGGTATCAACATTTTTTTTAAAGAAGGTTATAATAAATGCATAATTTCTTGAAAGGCAAATAACAACAAATAACAACTGTAAGGCTAAAATGCAAGGCCTGAACACATTTTCTGAAGACCTGGTATGAGGTGAGTTATTGTTCAAAAAGATTTGCATCTAATTGTAAGTATTGTAAATTTAGCAAAGAAATGAAAAAATTCTATTATGGAACTTTCATAAAAATTTTGTAGGAGTTCTGGGATTTACAGAAGAAAGTCTTAATTTTGTTTAAATATAGACTCGTTTTAAAACTCAGCTTTTATTAAACACCTGTGACTCATTTATTGAAAAAACAACGATATTTTTACTCACTGCAACAAAATTTCTTATTAGGAAACTAAACAAATCGACCAATCTGGAAACGTGTTTCGACACGAAAGAATTAGATTCGATTGCATCTATTTCGAATAAAACTACTTAATATTTTAGCCAAATATTAATTAAGTGCAATTAAGCTGAAAGCATACTACAACAGTCATTGTTAATTATTGAGAAAGTATGTTTAATTTAACAAAAGATGTGATTCAAAAATCATATATTCCATCTCTAAATAATTGAAATGTTCAGTAAAGATATAAATAAAACAAATATGCTTTAGAATCCAAAATAATAATGTGTGAAAAAAATATGTCCTTACTATGCTAATGACGGGGTACTACGAATTCGTTAAGACTGAATACATTTTAAGCTTGTTTAAGCTTATTCCAAAATTGTTTGTTAATTGCTATTTTAACAAACCAAGACTCAAACAAAAAGTTTATGTTTGAAAAAAAATCTAATTGAAGTTTCCACGGTTGCTGATGTTAATTATGGTGGGTACTTTTGTGGTTGTAAGTATGAAAAACCTTCATTAGCAGTACAATTAGTGGTTTTAAACATCATCAACAGGCCTCTTCATGTTTTATTGAAGCCTATTTATTTTATGTTTAAAAAATATTATTGTGTATATTTTAAATAGAAAATTAACCATAGAAATAATTGAGCTTATAAAAATGTTAAAACAATTAGGAATACAGCACAGACTTCAAATAAAATGATGGTATTGCTTTTTTAGTTTTCTATTAACACTTTTTTGTTTAGGAAATGCTAGAAAATATACAGTAAAAGCTGACATAAGCAGACACTCACCGGCAATAAAATTATTGTCTGTGAACTAGAGATGATCGTTAAGAAGACCTACAAATGAAATACTTCAGTTTTCTTGGGGTTTCGGGATCCATATTATAATTTCAGACTGTAAGACAGTATTAAGCTAACCACATCGATTAGAAATATATATGGAGCGCTAATATTTAAAATTCTCTATAAAAAAATGTAGATCTTTTTGTCATAATATACAAACTGTTTACTTTGTTAATTATTAGGATATTTTAAAATCATTCTTCAAAGTTTTAAAAGCTTTTTCTTGGCTCGAAGCTTAAATCAAATATTTACAATTGTTTTCAATAAAGTTTTTGATTAATTCAAGTTATTTTTGTCAAAATAGTAATTTGATTTTAAGGTCGCTACACAAGTGCATATTAATAAGTAGGAATATCAACTCTTTAACCGAATTATTTAACAAATAGGAATACAAGTGGAAATATTTAATCTCATATACAAAAAACTTTTAAAATTTTCCATTAATGGTCCTGCAATATGCAACAATGTGTTATTAAATGAATAAAGTAAAATTGTTCAAATTTACTTTAAAAAGTAATCTTTGTTGAGGGTTTTTAACTTGTACATAAGGTTTTAAACTTTTCATGAATATTGTTTAAGTAATGAAATGCCTGTATATGAGGGTGAGCTTTTGGCATGACGAAAAAAAAGTTCCACTACGACACATCAAAAAAATCATTTTCGAGGCGCGCAAACTTAAATATTAGTTCTAAGGTTTTTAGTAGGTAATAAAAAAATCGGCTGATTAAATTTTTTTAAGTATTACCTTTTCAAGGTGAAATTTATTTTTGGAATTATTGTTTTGAATTATTATTGAATTCTTTTTGATAAATTAAATTATTAATTAAAAAAAATTAAATTTGAATGAAATTTGGGCAGCTCGAAAATGATTTTTTAGATAAGTTCCTCATGCCACAAGCTATCGAAAAATCGATGGCACAATATTTGGCGCATCCTAATGTATACAGACTGGCTAAAAACCCTCACAAATAAAACTATTTGAAATTCTTTGAATTAAGATATCGAGTAACGTCTCGAATAATGAATTTAATCTAATAAATATTATATAGGGTCCGCCATCTACCGTTTTTTTTCAACTAGTGGTTATTTCGTGAATGGTATTACTTAGCTCATATCTGATTTGACAGATAATTAGTTTTATCCTTCCGCTGAACGAATATGGTTGTGTATAAGTTTGTACAACGCTGGGAAATATTGCCTGCGATCGACTTACAAAAGATGCTGATTTTGCCAAAAAAATCATCTTTTCAGGTGAAGCTCATTTTGATCTTGGCGGGTATGTAAACAAGCAAAATTGTCGCATTTGGTGCACAGAAAACCCGCACGCATACATTGAAAAGCCGACGCACCCAAAACGAGTCACTGTTTGGTGCGGATTTTGCTTCTGAGGCATAATTGGGCCATTTTTCTTCGAAAATTAGCAAGGAGTGGCCGTTACAGCTATCGGGCCATGTTGAACGAATTTTTGTTCACAAAAATTGAAGAGGAGGATATTTGGACATTTGGTTTCAACAGGACGGCGCTACGTGCCACACAGCTGAAGCTACACTCGATGTTTTACGCCCTGTTTTCAAAAAAAAGTTATCTGGTGGACCCTATATATAATTAATTAACTAAATATTATATTAAAATTAGCATACTTATAAAATTATAATATTCTTTTATTTATTTACTTTCGATTGTTATAAAATTATAATCAATAAGTGGCATTCTATAAGAGTTGAATTTGGTAAACCTTTTCCATTTATTTGCTTGTGTCGTGAGTTTTTTGTTTAATATGACCTGTACATAATTTCTACTCTAGAATAACAGTTGAAATTTGACATCAACTTCAGAATAATTATCAAATTCGTAATCAGCATATTAAAAGTTGTAAAATATCAAAAAATATATAATTTTAAATAATGTTTCTTTAAATAATTTTGTAAGATATGGAATTTTTATATTCATAAAAATTAACATGGTTTAAAATATAGAAATAGAAAGTATTGCAGTAAGATCAAAAGCATTTAGGTAAACTTTTAATCAATTTAAGCAATATTTTAGCATAAAAAACTCCTTTTTGTAGAAATTTTAAACGGAATTGCCAGCTTTGCAACTGCGGTAAATAAAAATATGTAAAAAGTGTTAACAATATATGAAAGTTTATGGTAAGTTTGTGTATTCGCATACTCATTTATGTTTACATAAAATAATTGGTTCTGGTTTGCTTTGTCTTTATATAATATTAATATATAGTTTTACGTCATTATTCAACCTTGCAACATAAAACGGTTGTCAATTGCACTTGTAATTGTTGAAAGAATAAAAGTTATGCAGGTGCATTCAAATGCAATAGCAAAACAAAAGGGATTTCAGAAGCAAAAGAAAATATTGAAAGATTTATCTTTTAAAATTATTAAGTCAATTGAATATGTTATTTTAATTCAACTTTTAGAAAATAAATTACATGTGAATCCAGAGAAAAAACTGGTATCAACAGTATTTATTTTATTTTTTATTTTTTTCAACATCCTTTGACTGTTTATTAAAAAAACGAAAAATAATAAGAGTTGGTAAAATCTTCTGCATAATAAAGCTCTTCATAAAACATATTTGCTTTCTTAATTGTACAACTCTAATATTCTTTGTCACAGCTTATTTGTTGATATGTTTAAACTGAATTAGTAATTTAATTAAAATATTTTTTTCTGAATAAGTCTCTATATTTCAATATATTTCAATCATCATAGGTTTTGTCGTTGGTGCCCTAAAAAATATTTCCACTCAGTTTGAGGAAAATCTATGATATGTTCTTTATTTTTGGAAGATTAATTTTTTTTTTGTTAAAAGTCTCATTTTTGCGAATAAAGAAAAAAGGATGAATTTTCCTCTGAGTTGTTTACTAAGTAATACGGTAGTTTCGATCTAGCTGCACTTTTGACTTAACCACATATAATTCATATTTTCCATCACTATTCTCTAAAATTACATACAAATGACTTTTTTAATCACTCTTTTTGTACCTCACCTTTATGATAAATGCTTGAAATTTATGTAATTTTAAAATTATTTTCTTACAAAAAATCAACGTTTTGACTAAACTGCTCATAAATACATATTTTATGTAATCAAAATAAACGTTAGCTGCGTTTTAACTTAACTGCCCACAAGTATATATTTTCTGTAATTATTTTTCCTAAACTTTGTTTAAATAAACTCATTTTTATATCTGCATATTTACCACATTTTTAGCAGTTTTTGAAATATTTTTAAATAAAGAATCAAAGTTAGCTGCACACATAAAAAAAATGGCGGTTACTTTTCCACATAAACATCCAACTTAAGACATTTATAATTTAAAAAAAAAAATATCTAACAAATCGCAAATTGTCATCATTAAAATTGAAGTTTTTTATTTGCATGTACGTACATTCATTCATACATGTATTTAATATAACAGCATTTTTGACTTATCTGCACAAAATATTGTGCAAAGTCGATTGTGCAGCTAAGTCAAAATCAATGTAGATGACAGATATTTTTTTTGGTATTGAAAAATTGACATCGTCAAATTCATACAGATTTATGAAAAAAAAACGTTCGTTTTAATTATTGATTTATCATTTCATTTTGCAAACATTGCAAAAACTCATAAAAAGCACAAAAATTACATGTCGAGCGGAAAAAATTTATGATTTTGAGAAAAATCACACAGATAGTTTTTGAAGAAATTGATTAAATTAGATGTTGCCACCAGTATGCTTTATATCAGTAAAAGTAGGATTCAAAACGAAACAAGGAATTCAAAGAATAATTAAATTCTTTCTATTTTAAATCGTCTATAATAAGAACAGTGGATTACGAAAAGCAAGAGAAACGCTCAACTAAAGCATTATAATTTTTGATATTTTAGATATTCTATTTAATAAATAAAAGTCAGATCCGAAATAGACAGGAATTTATTTAATGGCAAACAAAAAAAAAACGAAAAATAGTTCACAACTGAATTTGATATAACGTTTAAATTAAAATCATCTTTTAGCAAAAAAAAAAACCAACAAATTAATTTAATAAATAATCAAATAATTTAGGATTTATTTTGACTAAAAAACTAGTCAATAGGATTAATTAGCGTGATAATATAAAAAACTGCAGATCACAATTCCAAATAATAAAAAAAAATTTTACAAATATATTGTTGAATTAATAATATAATTTATCAAAACAGCCAACAAATTTAATCTATTTAAAATTTGATTTTACTAAAAATATTTTTAAGTCCTGAAGGTAGTATTTTCTATAATTCCCAAAATCGCAGCAACCAAGTCAAATGGCAAAGAGTACTTCTTTTCGTTTCTATGCATTCCATTAATTGTGATACCTGTAGCGCTAGTATAATAAAAATATATATCATAGCTCAGTTTAAGTTGGTTGCTTGATTTGATCGCTCTCCAATGAATTTAAGCAGATTCAACAAAATATCTGTTCTGAGAAGAAAATTGTGGAAAATTTATTTTTTTCAATTAAAAAGGTTCCCTTCCAATAGCTTAAGCTGAATCCGCTCCTGCATTACATACATACATGCATAAGAATATTCATTTGTATTCTATAAATAAAATTAAATGACTTCGTATCCGCTTCAAAAAGAACAACTAAAATTATTTTTAAAACAAAGTATAAATACACACACGTTTCTTCCGTAATTCTTCCTTAAGAAATTTTTCGAAGCATCTTCGTTAACCGAATTGCATGCTCATATGTAGGTCTTACTTATATATCTACACATACATAAGTTGTACAAACGTAGTTACATTTCTAAAAACATGGAACATGTTTCTTTGAACTTCACAATGTTTTTAGGCTGTCTAAATTTATGTAGGCAAGCATGCAAGTCAGCCAATACCCGAAAGCATTTGTTACAATTTCTTTTTACCACATTTTTTTGTTTAGCCCACTGGCTAAGGTTGCAGTCATATACTTTATATGTACATATGTATGTATGAACATATGTATATTCTCATGAATAAGGTTAGATTTTTTTCAAAATAGAAGTGAGTGAGGTCATGTTTAACGTTTGTTTTGCATTTCGTCGACGCATATACACGTATGGATAAATTTACAAAAAGAACTTGAAAAGAGTTGCTTTACAAAGACGTTTAGATGCAAGTATGAGAATTTATTTACCTTTAAAATCTACATATGTTTTTGTATATACATGCAAAAACAACAACAAAAATAACACACACACACATATTCATACATTGTAGCATCAGCAATTACATGTTGTTAAAAAATACCAGGGACAACAATGTGTGTCTCTATGATAAGAGATGCACATCATACATCTGTGTATGAGGATGCAAGCGAGTGTGAGATTGTCTGCTCCATGGTGTGTGTGAGAAGCCTGTAGCTTAATTTGATCGTATATCAAGTTTGTGAATTTAATTTTTTTTTTGGCATTGAACAAATGCTAAGCAATATTGTTAGTGTGATACTTAAAGGAATGTTTTCAGAGACACCAATAAAAAAGATATAAAACAAAATATGGCAATTTTGGTCTTTTACGTGAAAGCAGTGAGTACAAATAGTTATTGAAAAGCGTAGTTCAATTCAAGGAATTAAAGAAGGTATTAATTTGTGTAGAGATGAAATTTAATTTAATTTAAATTACAACGTCAATTGAAAGTTTACTGGTATTTGTGCTTGGAAAAATTTTTTAAAATCGCATTTGGCGCCATGTCTGTTTTTATAAAACATACACCTAAGGCCAGTTCAAGTTTTTTATTTATAACTATAAATAATACGATAATATTGCATCAGAAACACAAAAACAGTTTTATTATAATTGTAATTTGCTACTTACAGTCACTTTTATATACAACAAGATATTTCGTAGGTGGGTCCACTAAAATAGCTACTACCACGAAGGTTCTTTTCAATAGTTTAATCAAACAATTCTCTGTTACAAAATAACTTAATGAATTCAATAAAAAATTTAAGTAATGTCTATACATTTAAGAAATATTTTATACTTTTGATTTCTTGTGAGTATAGATTTTTCAGCAAAATCCTAAAAAAAAAGTCAGCTTACGTAGGGAATAACAGTTAATTCAACGAAGACAGTATTTCTAGGTCTTCAGAGTTCACTGTGTCGATCTTCTCTGTCTAATACATCTACATACATAAACATTTATACATTGAACGTATTCTTACGGCATCTGCCGATGTAATTGCAGCGGCATATTTAAAAGATGTAGCAACGCGTTCCATCTGGCAGATCCACCAAATAGACAAGACATTCGTTGGTCAGAATTAAAAAAAGTTTTTCTTCAATAAAATATCTAATATACTATATAAATTAAAAAATTATGCATATAAATATGATCTCACGACTGATTTATGCAAAAAAGGCCGTAAGGAGAAAAATTAGCAAACATTTGTTGCAAAAAATCTATACAAAAAGTTCATAAAACTTTCTGAAATGGATAAATATTTCTTTCTTCGCCTACATTGGTTGCACGTAAAACAAACAATTACATGATTGTGGTTCCCCTGCTCATAAGCATAGATAGATAGGTATCTTTGCTATAATATTTATAGTAAATTTTGTGATTGATACCCAGAATCAAGGCATGTATTCAGCTAGAGAATATGCTTACATTGTTACTGTCAAATCAATTAAAATGATGTTTGATTTGAACGTTAACAATGTGGTATATGCATGTTGCAGAAACAAAGGTAACATGTTATTTTTTTCTATTTCTGAGGTTCTTTTATAATTTAAGCCTCAGAAACTTTTTGAATGAATACAAATGTTTCAATTTGAATATGGATTTTTTATAGTATTTTTTTTCAGAAGTACTTAAGTCTGATTTTATTCTTAAAAAAAAGTAAACTTTAGTTTTCATCTAAATGAAAGTTCCTGTGAATAAAAATACATGCTTAAAGCTATAAAATTACACAAACAAGTCCCTATTTGTTTCTCAGCACTTTTGTTCAATTTTATGATCTGTGTGGCTTTATAAAGGCAAATTTATGCGGGTTTTTTTAATTTCTTGTATTGTTCCTTTACAATGAAAAAACTGTTGGCGGACTATGACGGATAACAATTATTTAAGAAAAATCACTCTCTGATATGACTATAGTCAAAAGACTTAAAATTTCGCTCGTTAAAAGCGAGATGGATATCTGTATCATAATCAAGTTAGATGGAATAGTAACTGGGTTATGGTATAATGACCAAAATCTAACAATTTCTAGTCAGAAATAAAAGCGTCACACACACACTAGTTCAAGTTCACACTTTGAGATCCACATGTATTTTTATTTAATTTTAGTTATTTTATATCGTTTGTTTTTCTATTGTTATGTATTTGACATCAAATGTTATTGGGATGTTATTGAAAGCACACAATTTTCTGCGAAAAACTTTAAAAGTATCATTGCTCTTCATTTGTGCCGTCTATTAAATGTGCTGATTTGACCTCTAAGTTATACCAGATACCACGTATGTATGAGGTAAAACTAAAATTAAATTAAACTTAAAATAAAATAAATGTGTTTGTTCCATAGTACAAATGTCGGGCTATGCTAGTTTACCTCGAATAATGTTATACATGCTTCTCATTGAAATTAGATAAAGAAAATTTGAGGATAAGATATCATTAATGGAGGATAAAGAAGATACTGCAAGAATGTATGTATTTCTTTGCGCTTGGCATCCAATGCCACATACTTTACACAAAATCCCTGCGCATCGCTCGACAGTAATAAAATATGCCATCTTACCTATAGACCAGTTTTCCGAAGAGGTTGCAGAGGCCCACAATAAGCACTATCGTCCATACTTAAAATATTGTGCGAGAAAATTTTCAAGGCTGCAGTGCAATCAGGATAGGATGAATCCTGAATAGGCTACTTCTCACATCAGACCCATTTCTAAGTTCAACAAGGAAAAATAGCAAAAGCCAAACATTTTTAAGTGAACTATTAAAGCCGAAAGAACAGAATATTACAATTATTTTTTTCTTTGTTCGTATCAAATAAAATGCATTTTTAATATTTTTCAATAAAAAAATGAGTTAAAACAATTTTGTCCGGTTTCTAAGACAAAATACTCGTTATTGAAGCGCCAGGGCAACACTAGGATTTTGAAAGTATCGCTCAGATCTTGGCATAAGCTTGGGAGAAACACGGGTCGTAAACAATTCTGTATCTTGAACTTGAAGATTTTATACAGCCTTAGAATAAACTACCATCGATCCAAATGTAGGAAATCTTCATCTTATGATTAATAGTTATATTATATCTACAATGTTTTAAAGTATCAAATGTTACATATAAAAATTTTGTACCTCTAATGCCTTTTTTTAAAATTTAACAAAAATGTCTTAAATTCGTTTTTTTTAATAACAACAATATTTAGAAAAAGAGTACACATTATATAATAATATAGTAAAATATCCTACACCCACATATATATAAAAAAAATTTAATTTCAAATTAAATTAAATATAAGTTTTCACATCACCTTTAACCATTCACTTAAATACAATCGTAAAATATTGTTTGAACTGATGCGAAAAACACATAAAACTTAACAGTCAATATACATTAAGGATTTATTTTGTCTAGAGAGCTAATGCTATATTTTTTATATTTTCTTTTTATTTTAAGCACTATTTATTTATTTGTTCTTTCTCATTCCAAATAAAACTAACTGATGCTTCAATCTGTGTATGTGTTTTTGCTCCGTTAAAAAGCATTAAAACGAATGAAGCAGAAACTAAAATCAAATATCAACTTTTACACAAAATTAATCCCCATGTAGGCCATAAATATTGTAGTTTAGACTCTTAGGCCTAAAAACAGCCATACAATTGTAAAAAAATCGATATAGACAGTTAGACAAAGAGGCGACCAGTAGAAGATGGCACAGCTTCTAAAAACATTTTCATTCACATTCGCTCAGAAGAAACGTTCACAATAAAAACTGAGTATTCTGCAAGCTTTAAAATTATATGTTTATGTATACGCCGGCTTTGCCATCAATAATTTAAATTTACAATTTTTCGCACAAACATTCATGAAATAATTCTGTGATTTTCTTCTATAACCAACCGCAAGTGTCTAAAGAACATTTTTTTCAGAAAAAGAAAAAACGTTATATGAAACATTACGATTTTTGTGAAGAACCAAGGAAATAGTATAAAAAAAATATTAAAAAATAATGTAAATGCTTTAACAATACAAAATTCTCGTACGTATAATATGTAGAGATAAAACAATATAAAAATTTTTGGGGGAATACTTCACTATTGCTGAAATCTAATGCAGGTATGATTTCAAGTTAAATATGAGTTTATTGCACCCGAGTAGTATTATTATTGCTTTACAAACTTATATTTATATCTAATTTTTTCCAATTAACTTTGGATTATTTGAATTCATCTATGATGAAGGATTCAAGAAAACTCATAACGCTGTATACAGAACGGTGTATTAAATTTTTCCTTTCATCATCTTATGCCCTTTCCATAAGACTTTATATTTTTTAATGACATAAAGTGTAAAAATATTTTTCAAATTAATATGAAATATATTAAAGCGATATTCAGCCAAATGAAAAATATTAAGTTCTGCCGTGTAAGTTGAAATTAATTAGTGTTAAAATTTTTCCTTGTTCCTTTGGAATATTGTCTCATATCCAATTCTTTCTGACTAAAAGCGTTACGAACATTAGCCAAAAAATAATAATCACTTTGGATTAAGAACTACTAAAAACAACCAATTTGTTCGAAAAATAATCACTTTAAATAAAAATTAATTTCTAAAGTTTTAAACAATTTGCTCTTTGTTCGTTTGAATAAAAGTTTAAAATATATTTTTTGTACATATCTTTGAAAGCTTTATATATATCTGTTTCTTTGAACTTCTATAAGGAGCATAGGGACTTTAAATGCTTTACATTAATATTTTATAAAAATGTTATTTTTAATCTCAGTCATTAAGCAGCTCTCACGTGATTGTAATTATTTGTTAAGTGCGGTCAGGCTTGTTTGGCCTTCGAGAGTTTTTCGTCTCGCTCGCACTGGTTGACTGATTTGCCATGGATAACCGTGTAGTCTTGCGGTCCTTTTACGGAATTTCGTTGACAACCACGTTGCTACTTTCCATATGAAGGCATAGGTCGTGAACACTCAGTCGCAAAAACTTATTTAAGAATACTGTTAATAACTCATGGACATATGGTTTAGTCACTCAGTCCATTTTTGTGCAACCATATTCCGCAAATTTATTTTGTAGAATATGTACCAATAAATAAATAAATAAATAAATAAAAGTATTTTTTACCTTTCAGGAAGTCTAAAATGGTAAGAAATGCTTTGATTTCATTACGCTCAGTTTATAAAATAGCACATGTGCTATAAAATTATGCTCTGTATAATATTTTCGAAATCAAGTTGTAATTATGTGTAATTCCTAGAGGGAAGCAAACTTGTCCGAAAGAATGTAACGTGACTGGTTTACAAGTGGTATCGAGCGGTTCTAATTCATATAAAAATATTTAAAAAATTAAGATATTAGGTGAGAGTTCCACGAACTAACTTTAAAGTGCTTTTTTAGTGAATGTTACTATTCTTTTGAGGTGATACTATTTCTAAATTAGAATCTAATGATTGGAGAATACAATATTTTACTGTCTTAGTTTTTCAGAAAGAAAGCAGCCCAATTGTAAACAGAAATTCCTCTTGAAATTTTTCCCTTTTTCCTTTTCACCTATTATGAACAAAAACTCCCTCATTTTACTTCTTAGTTTGTTTTGATAAACCGTGTAAAAAGGAGAAAAGAAATAAAGAGCTATAAAAAAGTTATTCTAAATATATTTAAGCTTTGGGTTTTCTCTCACAAAACAGAAGTGAGTTTGAATTAATTGGAGAAATTTTTTCTAGAGAAAACCCTTTCCTCATGAAACAAATTCCTTGCGAGTATTTATAATTGTGCTGAATGTGTGTAGGATTTGTGTTTGTGCTTATTTCAATCATGCGACATGAGGACGTTGATAATTAGAATGATACTGCAAAATAATAACAGACATGTAGAATTTGGCAGTTGAAAATAGTCAAAATCAGTTTTTTTCCGCGGTCGGTGTAAAAAGAGTTAAGCATAATAAACATATTGCTACGGACAAAGATTATGTAAAAAAAAATTGTTTTAGTTTCAAAAATGCTCCAAAAATACTGAAAAAATCAGAAAGAAATTTAAATTTTTACGTGTTTTTTTAGTTGGCCAATAAGATTGTGCAACCTAACTCCATTAAGAAATAAATCTATTGCATACTTCGCCGCGTATGGCCATAATTGTATCTATTTTCATATACTCAAATGGATTTTATATTCGTCGTTTGCCTCAATTGTGTTCCTAACAGTATATTATTTTCCCTGGAGATTTGTCAAGTCATTTGCTTACGCCGATAAAACAGAAACGATTGAACACGTGGAACACAGCTTTCGAAGAGTTATTGGTGAAATGCGGCTGCCATTATTGCAAAAAAAGTAGGCAAATTTACCGAAACCATATTCAAACGTTATATATTGATTCATGCCATTTCAAGGTAGCTATCTGTTTCACTTCGGACCAGGACTTTCCAAATGAGTTTGTTTTGATTTCGATTTGGCTCCTGCAGGTGTTACGGGACTGCCTCTTCTTCTACTGTCTACGTTGTCGTTGGTGCGTTTGAGAACATGGGCATACTTTTTGCAGTGACCAAAATCCTTTGATCGCCTCTTTGATGCGATTTTTAATATCCTATCGCAAGCCGCCTGATGCTGCTATGAAACTACCCAAATAGATAATATTCAAACATTAATGGCTAAAAATGAATGAATGAAGGAATGAATGAATGAATGAATGAATGAATAAATAAATGAATGAATGAATAAATGAATGAATGAATGAATGAATGAATGAATGAATGAATGAATGAATGAATGAATGAATGAATGAATGAATGAATGAATGAATGAATGAATGAATGAATGAATGAATGAATGAATGAATGAATGAATGAATGAATGAATGAATGAATGAATGAATGAATGAATGAATGAATGAATGAATGAATGAATGAATGAATGAATGAATGAATGAATGAATGAATGAATGAATGAATGAATGAATGAATGAATGAATGAATGAATGAATGAATGAATGAATGAATGAATGAATGAATGAATGAATGAATGAATGAATGAATGAATGAATGAATGAATGAATGAATGAATGAATGAATGAATGAATGAATGAATGAATGAATGAATGAATGAATGAATGAATGAATGAATGAATGAATGAATGAATGAATGAATGAATGAATGAATGAATGAATGAATGAATGAATGAATGAATGAATGAATGAATGAATGAATGAATGAATGAATGAATGAATGAATGAATGAATGAATGAATGAATGAATGAATGAATGAATGAATGAATGAATGAATGAATAAATGAATGAATGAATGAATGAATGAATGAATGAATGAATAAATGAATGAATGAATGAATGAATGAATGAATGACATTTAATTTAAGGTTCTATTGGCCCTAAAAAGAAACAACCTTTGTATTAAGTAATTTAAAATCTTATTATATCTAATAAACTAAGAAGTCTTTGATAAATATGTAGTGCGGTTATCTGTTGGTATTTTAATTTATTTATCACAAAATAAAACATACTTATCAAACGAACGAGAAAAATAAAACCACAAGAAATTTAAATTACTCCTTTGTTGCTTCTGATTAAGGAGTGTGCCGTAGATAAAGCATACTATAGTCTCCCCCTCCCTTTCTGTACGTCCTCTCCCAATACTTTGTGTTGATACTTGATCTAATTTTATTTATTTTTTTAGGCTCAATTGTATGTTTTGTCGAAAATCGTGTTGTGTTGGGAAAAAAACCCGAAAATGCTGGGGTACTAACAGAATTTTACAGATCAAACCCTTGTATATAGCCCAATAAATAAAGTATTTTATATTATTATTAAAAAAGTATTTAAGTTTTGTATTCAAAAAGAACTTAGAGTCCTCTGAAAAGGATATGAAAAGGGATATGAAAAACTCTGCAAAGTTGAACTTAGACGATATTTTCAATCAGCATATGCTGACAGCCACATGATAAAATGTAACTGAAAATTCCTATGTCAGCAAATTTCATTTGGTAGACGTTTACATGATATGTTGAAAGTAGCAAATTTTTTTATGTCAGCGTATGTCAGCAAATGAAATGTCAAAATAAGAGTAAGCATACGATTTTTGTATTAATACGATATGTTGAATTTTATGCTTTGTTGTATTTATAAATTTTTTTTTAAATTAGTGAGTTTGACAACACTTTTTATTTATTATTCTATTTATGTAATTATACGTATAAATTTTGAATTAAAATTTATTAATATAAATAAAAAATAAAAATACACATAAATGTCGTCGGAAGAAATATCACTAGTTATTGTCTTCCTGACACCACTTCAGTTGCATCCATAAAAAGCATATTTTATAAAGCATATTTTATTGTAAAAACCAGCAGTAATAATACATTATAAAATATTGCAAATCTTATCAAGTACAAAATCGAGCTAAATTAATTTACACGACAGCAGGCTGCACGGCTATTTGGCTACAAATGTCGCTTTCTGTTTCAAAATTTAGCAACTTTTTGCGGAATATTGCGTTTTTTGCAATGTTGTGGTTTACTTTTTCTATTTTTAATTCTGTGGTCACAAGCAATAACAGCCTAAGTCGCAAATTATACTTTAGAGAAAAATCACTTTTTATGTAGAATGAAATGAAGCATCATTACGACCTAGGTCTATATGTTTTTATTAATAACTTTTAAAAGAACATCGTTAGAGAAATGGGGATTTTACGTAAATATAAAGTTTTGTTAGTGGAATATGATAGCATACATAGCTCACATTGACTTAACTCGACTTAGGCGGTTATTGATTGTGACCACAGAATTGTTTCATCGACTTTTAAATAATATTAAACACTTAAATTTTCCCAATGATTGAAAGTTATTGTGAATTTTCGTTTTCTTGCGATTCTTTACATTTCTGTATTTGTAGTTCGTTTTAGAAGATTTTGTGATTTTTTCTAAATTTTGAAAATTTTTATGAAATTTCGTATTTTTTGAAATGTAGGTAATTTTATTTTCTATTTTTTATTGTTTTATCGTCTTTTAAATAATATTAAACATTTCAATTTTCCATGAGGCACATATGCATACGAATTTGGCATATGCTAAAAAGCTTGCATACGATTTTCAATATAAATCATATCTGTCAGCATATGCAGGAAATTTCTTAAGTAATTATAATATGCTGTTTACACGATATGCTAAAATTACCAACATACCTTTGTTAGTATTGTTAAGAAAAATTTAGTAAATGTTGTTAAACGTACGTATGCTGAAAAACGTTTGCGTTTACGCGATACGCAAGCAATTGTAACAAATTTTTCATTATATGTTTATTCACCATATTGTCTAAACTTAGATTAAGATAAAGAAATTTTCGTGACATGGTATTATTGATAAAACTTATTCGGAGAAATGCTATTACAAAGAAATTTTTTTAAAAATATTCAAGATTCATGCTTTATACTTTAATGTACAAACAAACGTTGATGTGATTGATGCATGACTTTGAAAAGGTTTCTTAAATATTTTATGAAGATAAATTCTACAAGATTTCTTTTCATTATTTTTATAGAACACTCACGACTAATAAAAAAATATTGCTATATTATTTCTTACGTTAAGACATTTTGCAAATGAATTCTGTTTAGAGTATTTTAAGTTATTTTTTGTATATGACGAAAGCCGAAAGTAAAATAAAATTATCAATAAATAAATAAAAAAAGTTAAAACCCGTGCAAAATAAATAACATTAACATCAAAAATATTATGAAAATAAATTGTTCTTTGGTCTTTAAATTGTAATGGTTTGAGATGAAGAGAACGATTTGTGTAATATTATGGTCAATAGGCGAACAAAAAATGCTAAACTGTAAAAAAACTTAAAGAAGGTCTTTAAAAGGAATACAAGCTTATTTGGACACACAAAAAAATAAGTGGGGTAAAATAACGTTGTAAATGTACACGGTCAATTTTATATAATTCCTTCGCACACATACATAAATATAAAAAGCCGGTGTAAAATATCTTGATTTAAAGGCATTTTAAATTTCCTGAAAGCTACAGAATCAATTTCAAATTTCCACGGTTCTAAAAGTTCACGTTGTTAAAGTAATCTTAAAAAGTGTGAAACGTGTGAATATTTTATTTTTTTTAAATAAAGTAGTTTTTATGTGATAAAGTTTAAATACATTCATATTTATATGTGCTCATATGTATATTTAATATCACAGCTGGCATTTTCAATCGTGAAAGAGCCTACTGGGAATATCATGAAGAACGTTTTTGATCGTTTTGAATCTTCTATCAGACTCTTTCATAACACAGCAAAGGACGCTTATATTAATCGTTTGAGATTTGTGTAGTTAAACAAAACGTAACATTGTTGTTTTCATACTCCTCAAATAATTATTAGAAGATTTTTTTACAACTTGCATACTAAAAATTCCAAGATTTAAAAATGAGCGTGTCAGAAAATGTTAAAAGAGTAATAATCAAGAAAAACATTAGATGTTTTTGTTATTGTTACTCGTCAGATCATCATCAGAAGATTCTTTTTGGAGTCTTATATTAATCACAATCGTCAAACAAATATCCTATGCTAGCTGGAGTCTAGAATACTGAAATTTCGATATATTATATTATATTTTTCTCAACAATTTGATTAGATCAGAGTGTCCGCCGGAAAGGTATAGTACTTTGTTTGTTTACAATTTTTGATTAAATGAAAGAAAATGGATCATATATTGATAAATGTTTTATTTATTTAAGTCGGCAATTATGTATGGAATACAATATCAGATAAATATTCGCATCTGTTAGCCTCAAAAACGCGAGCTTTTTTGAGCACGAAAATTTTGTTTGAGTTGCTCAACCGTTTCTGGTTTGTTTGCATAAACCCTGCTTTTTAGATATCCCAACAAAAAGAAGTCCGGAGCAGTCAAATCAGGCGACCGTGGAGGCCAAGCGCAAAGCATGCAGTTGTGGCGTTTAATAGTTTTCAATCATATCACGATATCGCTTCCCATTCACAGTTACCGTTACGCCGTTTTCATTTTCAAAGAAGAAAGGTAAAATGATGCCTCCTGATCAAAGTGCACACCAGACAGTCACTATTAGTGTATGCAAAGGTGACTGATAAATAAAAAAAGTTTAAACAACGATAAAAGATCTCTAATCACGATTTACTTAGTTTTTGTAATCGTAATCGTGATAACGATAATCTTCTATTTAAACACTAGATATAGCCATTCTAAATAGCTGAATGTGTTATGCTACGATGTATCTTTTAAAAATAAAATTGACTGAAAACATCCCATGCAACAGAAAACAAAATTAATATGCTTATGCCTAAGTGTGAATATGCAGAAAATAAAATGGGATAACATAAATTAGTTTTCATATCTGACACAAATATCAAAGAAAGTTGGTACATATATATGAAGCGGAAATTCCTTTTACAAATTTATATTTGCACGTGCATTTGTCTTACGGCAACCTTTTAAAATCCTTTCAAACAATAATCCTTTTTATTATAGTGTAATCCTTTTAAACAATAAAATATAAAAACTGAAATAAATCAAGACCTAACCTGCATTTTTCTTTTATTTCTTCCTTTAAATGTTTATTTAATGTTTTCTTTCTGTGTTTTATTGTTGAAGTCGAAATATGTTTTTTTTAGGTATTAGTAAACAATTTTGTAAGATCTTCGCGCTTAATGTTTTTAAGTTACGCCAAATGCTAGTTTTTTGAAAACTTAAACTAAAGAAATAATGCTGTAAACATGTAATCTATTTTTGCTTTCAATATAAATTCTCACTACCGATCTCGATATAATTTTCTGAAAGCCGGCAGTAAATCAAATTTTTTTTCATAATAAAAAAATATAAAATGGCGATTCGATATATTAAACGTCCTGTTCTGTGTCCATTGCAGTCATTCCAATTAATTGATTTGAAGAAAATAGTTTTGATTATTTCACCTGTAAGACTTTACAGAAATTAAATACATAATATAGATTTTCTTCTTTCGAAATTCTTAGATAAAAGAGCAATCACACACTCAAAAGAGTGCCATGACTTAATTGTCAAAGCAAAAATAACATAATAATCTGATGAAAGAATAATATAGGTAAACCTGGGAGTTTTACTAAAATATTTTATTATAATGTTGGATAGTTCATGGAATATAGTTGGCATAACGTCGTCCCGAAATTATCTTCACTTGTAAAAATAAAATGAAAAAATTTTATAAGACCGCTTCTCCTAAAAAATCAAGACTTAACGAGTCAAACCTGACATGTGTGAACCGGGTCAAAGATCCTAAATTTGAGCACGGGAAATATTGCAAATTCGTATCATCTAATAATTTTTTTGTATATAATGTTGAAACTTTAGACTAAATTTCCCAAAGAAAAAGTTTTTGCAGATACATAAATTTTTTAAATATTTGAAAATTTAAAATTCTATCTTCTATACAGTTGAATATATTTGTAACAGCTAAGTTACTAACCAAGTATTTCCTCTTAACCAAACGTATTCGCTGTAGCGTAATAGCAAACTCAACGATATTAAACCGAAAATTTCAATAGCACACAAATATTTTTATTAATTTTTTAAAATAATGTTCATAATATTTTTAAATAATTTCAACTTCAAAAATGCATCTTTTTAACGCATGATATACTTTGATGTCATTTAAAATACAAATGTAAATCAGAAGTCATTATTTATTTAAATAAATAATATATACCATAAGAAAAACAGCAAAAATCTGAAGAAGCCTATATTAGCTTTTAAAACATAAATTATTTAATTTTAAAATTTGTTAACTCATGTGAAAAGCAGTTAAATTCTTTTATTTATGGTAATAAAATTAAAGAGATTTATGCACATGTAAAAAGATTTTAATGCTTGAATTAAGTTAAAGTCACATAGAATTCTTTTTTCAAATTGTTGAAAAAATACATTCTTTAAAATCTTTTACAGAACCGTAACATAAAAATATTAAATTTTATTTTGTTATTATTTAAAGCCTGTCGAAATATTGCAATAAATTTTTGTGGCCAGGTGTATTTGTGTGAAATACATCTAAATATCGCAAAATATACGAGTTAGGGCCTTCTACTTGAGACCATCGATATGAAAGTACCAAATATTTGTGTTTGTATTAAATATACAATATGTGTATGATATTTTAGTTTTATAAGCAAATGTGTCTTACACTGACCTGGTACTTTAACAATTTTTGCTTTCTTGATTATGGTAGATTTATAAGTAGATTTACAAAATAAAAGTATGTAAATGTAGAAAATAAAAAAAATTTATTTTGTTGAAATTTAAGAATAACAATTTATGCGTCTCGTAAATTAGATATATGTACATATTTTTTGAAAGTCAAATAAATAAATAAATAAATACGACATAATTTTGTATGCAAAACAACAAATCAACAGCTTTCGGCTTCAATGAATACAATTTTTTTTCTTAATTTTTGTAGTTTCAAAAAGTAGTTGGAATGTTTATACATACATTCATGGAAAAATTTGTTCATCACTTGCCTTTTTTTTTTTTTTTGAAGCACTGCCACTTCCAGAAAATAATTATAATATTAAAGATAACAAATGTCAAAGATATTGTGATGAGTTTACTGGATTTTAACGAAGCAAAATTATTGCTGCGCATATTAAAAGCAAAAACAAAAAACAAACGGGAAATGAGTTCAGATCGTCTTTCATGTGAACCAAAGTCTTCTTAAATTTTGTCCCAAGCATATGTTGAAAATGTCGAAATGATACCTCATTTCTGTATATTTTTTACTTCCCGGGAAACAAGAAGAGAATAATTTAATTTGTGGAACTTCCCAGAATAAACGATATAAGAATTTTATAAACTAAATGTAAAATTTCTAATGAAATGTTTCTTTCGATATCGACGGACAAGCAGTAAGGTAGTATTTTCAATTAAAAATTTACAAAAAATTCATGGGTTTCTTAACTAAGATATGTTTGTTAAATTAAAATTTATATAAAAAAATTAAATTCAAAAGTTTAAGTTTTTATTTTTAAGAGGGCAGCTAAACGGAGTATTAAGCATTTAAAAAATTAAACATCGTATAGAAAATGGCTATGCATTTTCCGGATTTCAAAATATTAAGTGATCCGTCAAAAGTGCATGCTACACGTTCAATAAATATTGCGGTAGTGGATCGCAGTCAATATATATTGAACTTGTAGCAGTGCCCTTATTTTATTTAAAAATAGTTTACATATTAAGTCTTATACAAAATGCTTTGTAACTTTGTCCAAAATTAATTGTTTTTTGAGTTTTAATTTTTATTTATAATTGACTTGTGTTTTAACAATAACTAGCAATAATAACAATAACGTCAGCTACTGACAAATTCAAATTCTGATGACTCAAATTAGCTGAAATTTCTTCAATATGGCTAAAAAGTTCCACTACAATTTCCCAAGGTGCTTTAGTTGTATAAGCAACTTTTAAAGCACTTTAATTACATTATTGTATCGCAATTTCTTCTGATATCGTGAATTAAGCGATTGCAATTTTAAAGGAAATTTTCTTCTACAATAAGTTGCACTTTCGCAATGTCTTAGATAAATATTTATGAATTTAAATATGTTTCTCAGTCACACTATTAAACTGACTTTCTATAATGATCATAAAAAGTTTTTTACGGGATATTTCTTTTACTATGGCATTTACAATTTTTCTCAAATAATTCTTTAAAAACCCTTTATAATTTACCTTACCATGAAGTGACATTTTTACAGCCCAACTAGATTTTCTGCTTTTGATCGAAAGCAACATCAAATTAATTATAAATAAACTGAACTACATAAGGAAATCGCCATTGACCAGCACAAATAATTTTATGTATGAAATTTGTCAATCAAAGATTTTTCTTAGGTATATGACTCTGCTGCAATAAAACAACGATACGTTCAGCATTATGAAAATGCAAACGAAAGGCTTTTTTGAAAGTACGTAATTGATGATGTGAGCAAACGCGTTCAAGATGTCACAAAATATATTAAAGAAATTATTTGATAAAACTTTTCAATTGAAAAACTATACATTGACAAACTTTAATAAAAAGAAAACGGATGCGTATATTGAAAGTAAATTTTTCTCTTAATTACACGCATTCATACTGGCTTCAGCAGCATACGAGTATACCGATGTCTTCTGTGTCTTTAATATGTATTCAACTGTTATATGTATGAATATAAGATAATTTCTCTAAGAACATAAAGAAATTCACATGATTGTACTCTTCAACAAAACCTCAATAAAAGAAACTATATTGAGTTTAAATTTTTAGTTTTATTTTGTGCCATTTTTATCGTTTTTTTGTGCCATTTTATTATTAATTTCTTAAGAAAGTTTCGTTCCACTTAAACTTTTAACTAGAACTGGTAATGAATGTTAAAATTTGTTAGTCTGATAAATAAATTGTTCCAAAAAAGTACTCTCTTAATAAAATAAAGAATTTATACAAAATTTTTAAAAAATTAAAAATACGAAATGAGTAAACTCGCATTTGAAGGCAAGCAAAAAATTCATTTCAAGTTAAAATTTTATTTAAATTTTAAATAGTATTTTCGAGAAAAATATAATTTTTTTTATCCGTTTGGGTTTTTGAAAAGGGAAAAACAACCGAAAATTTTGAAATAAGTGAACGAAGTAGGTATTTGGGGCATTTCTTGAATGCCTGCCGTAATAAATGTCAGGTAGTGTTTAACTGAAAATAAATTTCTCTTATTAATCATGCTAAAAAACTATGGGTCATAATGAAATTTACCTTCTCATCTTGTGTATATATTTTTGTTCCTGTTGTTAGTGTATATATCTTATAAAAGAATTTGAAAATAAATATATTTTTGACGAAAATGCAATTGCATTTTTACACTTTTTGGGCAAAAAAAAAGTATTTTAGGTGGACTTAAAAGTATTATGAACAAACTCACATACAATATCTAAATATTTCATCTGCACACTGGATGAATTCAATATACAGAATTATTATATCTTGTCATTACAAATACGGGTAATAATTTATATCATTTTACAAATCAAATAACGAGCTTAATTAAGGCCACTTTTCTATAAAAAACTTACAAATTTATTTTCAATATTTCGCTACTCCTATAAAAAAATCGGCTAACAGTTAAAAGATGAATAGCAAAAAAAAGGTGTAAATCAACAATTTCCAATAAGCAATGACTTTTAAAAATAGACTTGTATTGCTATTTAAAAGCGATGGTGGTATATATTTGCCACCAATGCCATCGCAACAAAAAAACGTAATGAACTAAAATCCGAAAGCAGGAGTAGTGAAAAGTATGTACTTCATATGTTTATTAGCATTAAATTGGCACTTCTTATAGCAATTGGATAATAAATTAGCAATAAATCTCAAAAGCGTTTAATTGAATATTTAATTTCATTGTTATCGACTACGTTTTATAATTATGAAAAAAAATTACGGAACAATTGCTTGAAATATTATGACTTTAGCTGGGAATGATTGATTTTTAATTTTTTTTAGCTAAGAGAATGTGTTATTTGCCATAACAATTATTAATATACTTATTTTCAGTGGACTTTGCACCATATTGAAAACAACAAACTAATTTTGCTCATGATGGTAAATGCTTTGCTGCTAACGCTTTTATTTTGTATCTCTGCTTTTTCAGTATTAGTTTTTAAATTAGGTAAGTCATTGAGTTTTAATTGCATTTCCGTATAAAAAAAAATCATTTTTTTAACATTTCCAACACACGAATGTTTTGAAAACCTTTTGTGCAATACAACTAATGACAATTTATTTCAATGGTTTTATTAATTATACAAAAAACATTAACAATAATTTAGCTTTTGACCACATTTCATTTGCATTTAAATCAATTAAACTAAAAACATGCTTGAAAATGCAAATTAATTAGGAATTTAAAATAAATTGTATTTAATTCAAAAACTAACAAATAATGGCTTAATAGAATTTAGAGCACACTTTAAAAAAAACTATTATTAAATAAACAACTTAGTGCTATTAAATGCATTTTGTAACTTCATAATATGCCAAACCGGAAGCGCACAACATAAAGTCATGATAAAACTTCTGCGTTTAATTAATTTTATTACCAATCGAATGTAGAGCTTATGATTAATTTTTAGGCAGTTGCCACTGAAAGCAATTCAATTAAAAAAATTAATTCTTATTAACAATTTGAAGAACATTAAAAGAGCATCCCTTTGTTGCCTGATTAGAAGCATCTAAACATTTAGAATTTATATTGTCTTAATTTTTGGTTATCCGATTTTCTTTTTCTAAAACTATATCGATTTTATAGTTAGTGCTAACAAAACAACATAAGCTGCTGTATAACGACTTCATAATTACACTATAGAATATAGGAAAGTACGATTTAAAGTCAGCCACATCAAAACATTGAATACTGAGCATATCTGTCAAAAAAGTAGCAGAAACATGTGTATGCAAATTATTTAAAGAATGAAGAGGAATAAAAATATATACAATAAAAAATTTAATTTCTAGCGATAATGGATTTTAGAAATATTAATAATTGATTTTTCCTGACTTCAGCAGGACCCCTGCAAGTTGTTTTTAAAGAACACAAGGTACGAGTATATAATATTTGAAATTTCTTAAGCATACGTTTTTATGGATTTTCTTTAGAATATTATTTTGTTAGTGTGCTGTTCATAGAATCAAAGCAATCGAATTGAGTAAACAATTTCTACTCAAGTCGATTGCTGAGATTCAACGAATAGCAGCCCATAATATATGACTATGATCTTACATTTGGTTATACAAAATTAAACTAATTAACTCAAAACTCAACAAAAAATTAATAAGAAATTCTTATGAACAGTGAAACATATAAAAAACAAACTCCTTCTCGTGTGGAATTACTTGAAGTACTTCTCGAAACTAACAAAACTCTAACTTGATTTTGCTAGTTTTTGCCGTGGTTCACATGTATATTTTGGTTGCAACTTGATTTTTCCAAAGAACATGCAACTTATCTTAATGTGCCATCTTGGGAACTATTTTTTATTTTATTTTCCATATACTTGATGAAATTAAATCTGGAATTTGTGACACATTTCACAAATTACAACTGGAAAGTATCAAAAAAGCATTATCTGGTATCATCATAATTTTATATTATATTGTAATGAATATTTTTCTAAAAGATTAATTTACTGAATTTTCCAAAATGTGATAGCTGTGGGCCAAACAAAAGATTGTGAGAGAAGATACAAAATTTAAATTTTTTTACATTTTAGCAATTCCGAGGCTTTAGATGAAGTGTTTTTGAGTTAATTTGCTTAACAATTTTTCATCTAAACTTTAGCTATAGTTGTGCTGAAGGCAGGGGAATTAAATTTCCATTGGCTTCCGAGATATAAAAGTAAGAAAAATTTCATGTTCTTCGGAAAGAACTTGCTTTAGTCCAGAGGCCATGAAATCTGAACAGCAGCTAAAACTAGCAACCCAAAATAAGGTTTTGTTACTTTTGATAAGTATTTTAAGAAATTTCGCACAAGAAGTTTCACTGTACTATCGATCTAGTTTTAAACAAAATTATTTTAGAATATTTCATTTGCTTTGTTCTAAAATATTTAGCGTCGTTAAGTAAATTTTTTCCAATGTACTTCACTGAATACACTGAAATAATTACCAGTATTATTAACGCTTTCGTATAAACATATTAAAAAGCCATTATTGGTTTTGAAAACAAATATTATTTCAAGAGTTAAATTTTATAGTTTTTAACAAGTTAGCACTTAATAACATTTTATGACTATGAAAATTGTGTGGTTTATTCTAATGGCAATTTATATTTATAAAAAAAAACTAAAAACACTGTGGTCAAAGCTGATATATACGATTATTAAAATTTTTTAAAATTAAAAGTATGGAAGAGAATATTATAAATAGGAGTTTAGGAAAAGCTCAGAATAAGAAATCGTAAAAGAAAAACAAAAACCCACCAACAATTTTTTTATTTTTTTTTAAATGAGAGTTCTGAATAAATAATGGAATGGTAACGATCGAATCAGCAAAGAACATAAGATCTGGAAAGTCGTTGCAGTATTATTAACTTAAAAATGTCTAATTACTTTACGAACAAATGCAGTCATTTTTTTACAATTTCAGCTGTGCAATTGTCAAAATGAAACAAAAATGCTAAACAGAAAAAACTTTTCGCTGAAAGGATAATTAAATATGTTGGATCAATTAACATAAAAGACAATAAACCATCAGGGAATGGATCCTTGTGAAAAGAGCTCGTTTGGTTTCTCAATTATTGGAAATGACATTGGCCATTAAATGGTTAAAATAAAAAGCCAGAGAAATACAACCCAGAGATGTCTTCTTAGATTAAAAACTTTTACGTGTACTTTCCATATCAAATCAATCACTCAGAAAAATTGAAAATTTCTAGTTCATTAAGATCATCAACGTCCCAGTGGTTATCATAGATTTTTATTTGGGAACAACAGTAGTAGAACTGAAATTTAAAATAAAGTATCATTCAATTTGTTATACTTGCAAAACCAATCAGGTTCAAGCTACACAATACATCGAGATATTTAAACATAAAAACTAAAAACGGATTAATGCATAACTTCTTAAGGAATCTGGAGAAAAATATCACCGATATCTGATTTAGTAAATCCATTTAACTTTGGATTTTTGTTTCTTTGCGAAGAAAACTGGCTCATGTATAAGTTAAAATTTCTATACATATATTGAAATTCAAAATATAATTTTTATATTATTTACGAAATGAATAATTACCTGTATATATAATTAGAACTAAAGTTTTATACAAAATCACCTGCTAACGAATTTTTCGCTATAATGAAAGGGCCTGACATGACATCTTTTTTATAGTGGGATTTGCCTGTATATAATAAAAACTTAATTATTAATATAATAAACTACTACCTAACACTATAGCCGGAAAATTTAAAAAAATCTATATCGACAAATAAAATGTTAATGTTTATATAATTATATTTGTTTATTAGTTAAGGTAGAAAAATATGTATATCTCTAAAATATTTGCAATTAAATACTTTTCTCCGACTATAGAGGAAGAAATGGAACTCTACTCGAGAAGATCTTTAGTAGAGTCCTATTAAAATAATGATATAGATATTTGGACTCTTCTGGCTTTTAAGAAAATGTTTGTGTTTGAGTCCAAATAGCAAAAATAATAACGAAATTAACGTATTTTTAGAAATCTCGAAAATCGATTATTTTAAGACTTTACCAAAGATTGAACATCATGCTAATGATTTTTTTCTTATTAAAAAACACACTAATCGCAAATTTCTTGATAGAGAACATACGCACGTTTTCACACTCAAGAGTATTTGTAGTGATTATTCTTGAACAATATTAAAGTATATGTTTATTCAAAATGAGTTTTGTCTCAACTTCAATAAATTTTATTAAGTTAGAAATTAGTTTCATGAATTATCAATAAAATATTCACAGAAAAAAATCATTTATTTACCAAAAAACAAAAAGAAAATCAACTTTTGTTTGGAAACAAATGACTTAGTTTACAATTTCTAATAATTATTATTTATTTTATCTGCTTAACAGAACATTATTGTGTAATATAAAAATATATTATATCTTCCCTTACTTTTCTGGAAAAAATGTTGTACCTTTGACTCTTAATTGTTTTTAATTATGTTAGTTATAGCTGAATAAAAAAATAAAAATAAACATAAAAAATCTGTTTTTAAATAAAGTTCATGAGATTTTTTTTTCGAAAAGTTGTAAGAGTACACAGAAAGTTTAAGTAACAAAGTATTATGAATATTATATTTAAATAAAACATTAAAAGACATAATTGCAAAAGTTTCATCTGGTTTGTTAACATGTAAGAAGAGGCACATAAAAGTACAACGTGCATACTTAACTCATGAATAATTAAAGTTAACGTTAATCATACGCCACATGTTTACTAATGTATGTTTGTACATCCATATACTATATGTATATACTACATATGGCTCCTTTATTGCAACGTAGTTATATCTCAATAAACGTGATGTTTGAGTTAAAAATTACAGAATTATTCGTATATATATATTATATAAAATATATTTTTGTTTTTCCATTCCGGTGTGTATAAATTAAAAACTTTGAACTCGTTTTCTGAAGAACGAGTTTTTTTTTAGTTACAATAAAGAAACGATATCTCAGTGGTATCTATATACGCGCATACTCGCTATATTTTTTAAGTACTACCGCCAATTCCACCACAATCTACCTGTCACGCTTTTGGGCCCCTTTTGGCTGTGGCTTTTCTTCTGTCTCTGCATTACTTTTACTGTATTTATATTAATATTTCTGAGCATTGCACTATTTCCAATGAGCATCGTAGTGCCACCTCTTAAAAGATAATGCATGAACTGTTCTCAAAGCACTTCTGAATTCTCCACCTTTAAGTGGCAGTACTCAGTACTTCCCTGTAGACTACTTGATTCGCGAATTACTTAAAAATGTCACCTAAAGCTTTTATTAAAGACAATTTAACACTACAATAAAAAGAGAAATTAAATCAACAAAAATGTTGTACTGATATGAGTTATTTTTTTAATGACCAAACACTTGAATGAAACGCCCTTAAGCAGTTAACTTAAATTTCTTATGGACCGCGGACGCATTTAACATTTACATAAATACAAAAACGCAAAACTTTCTAAGTAATAAATTAAAAAATAAGGAGCTCTATTTTGTTAACGAAAATTCCTTTCAAAAAATACTTTGGGACATTTTATTTCAATCGTGGCATCTGTTTTTAGCCTTTTCAAAATACAAATAACGCAGTCCCACATAGGTGAACCTATTTCAGTTCGTAAAAAAAAAACTATGTGATATTTATGGGGTTTAGTTTGCTTATTAAAGTTGTGCTTTTCTTTTACCTACAATTTTGCTTTGAAAGATTTCTAATATTTTTACTATGTACATCAGTAGATATCACTCTGACTGGGCAACAGTATGCCTGATTACGAATACCGTAACAGGAGCGGATCTAGGATGATCAAATAGTCGTTTTGTATGTGAAATTAAAAATTGTTTTTTTTTCTTAAAGCTCATAGTTTTAAGACTCAAACAAATTTGTAAATAATATTAACTTGATTTTTTTTGAACAAAGTTGTTTTACGAACAAAATAGGCCATGTATCACAACAATTGATTTATAGATATTAATTTTATTGGCAATTAAGCCAAAAGGTACTTTCGATAATAAAAAAATATTTTTGATTTCAAAAAAGTTGAAAACTATTTTATGAGTAACAAAAACAGAGAAGAATAAAAGCGATAGCGATTTCAGACTAATAGATACTGTAATAGTTTAATAGTGCCTGACCTACGACGTGCAACGAATTCTTTCTTTCGTACAATTCCATTTGAAACAAAACCAGATAGTTTTGACGTCGCATGTTCGATTTGTGTTTTTTATACATAAAAAAATAATAAAAAGAATAATATAAATATAGCAGAAGTAAATAGTAACACATTAGAGAAAATTGCAACTGATAATGAAAAAGAACTTCAATATACTTTATGTTCCTACTTCATAGACAAAGAAGGCAAACAGAAATGGAGTGATAATGTTCTGCAAACGAAAATGTAAAAATGTCGTAACCCAACTTTCTGTTGTCACAGTAGAAGCTAAAATTATGCGTCTTTTTTTAAATGTGTGATTTCTGTTTACGTTTTCGTAGCTCTTATGACTTTTTCAGTAAATGTATGTAAAAGAGCTATAATCCTACATCCCTTTTCATTTTCTATTCTCTAATACTCCTACGTACATAGTTGACTTACGTCAAGAGGCTGAGAAGAAGCAGTTGAAATAAAGTTGTGGTGAGAAGAAGTCGTATTGATCAGTTGTTGAGTAGAAGCTGAAAATCATTTTTAAAATTGTTAATTCCATAATAAAGTTGTTGTAGAAAGAACTATTAATCAGTTGTCAAATAAAAGTTGAAAAACATTTTAAAGTTGTTAAGTTCATAATAATTCTTTTAAAAGTTGCCTGAAGACTTAAGTTGTTTGTTTTCTAAATAATCTTCAAATTATCTTAAATGAACTTTGTCCTTAAAAACTATTTTAATAATATTGTGAAATCAAATTAAATATTATATACTTAAAAACCTACATCTTAATAATCTAAATCATAGTGAACTTCAATAAATAAATCAAATAAAATTTAATAAAAAACTAAAACGACAAGTTTTAATTTTTACATGTATTTAATATTCGAAAATAAGATTAATTTGTCATAAAAAACTTGGACTGTATGGCTTAACATCTTGATATCTGATTAAAAATATAATTTAGATATCTAATTATTTATTTTTTCCATAATAATATTTGTGCAGGCTTTACATAAGTCAGATGTCCGCCAGCAACTTGCATATAGTTGTTAATAGAAATGTTGGATATGTTGAGGAGTATTATTTTCGTAATAGGTAGTAGTAATTCTATTCACGCAACATCTTCTTCTTATATATAAAATTTTTGTGTCACAGTGTTTGTGTCTAAACTCCTCCTAAAGGGCTTTACCGATTTCTATGAAATTTTAACCGATTTATATTATTTCTTACAAGTTAAATCAATTTCGGTTACTAGAAAATTCCACCGCAGTTGATTATTTATTTAAAATATTTCACATTATCCCACTATTTCCAGAGCCATTGGCTTTGAGATCAAGCTATTTTCCATTTTTGTTTACTTTATTTTTGTCTTTTGTAGTTTACTTTTTTAGTACTCCACAACATGTGACAAAGTAAACATGGAGTTTTATTACCCGTGCCTTTTTTTAATAATTAATATTTAGACGTAATTTGTTCAACTGTTTATTTTTATACTGAAATACATTTTTGGCTTGAGTTAAAATCTGAGTTTACCCATTACATCTTAATTTTTAAGAAATCGTTTTGGATGAATTCGTTATTTTATTAAGAGAGTACTTTTTTCCTATTCATTCTAAATTCAATATAAAAATTTAAATCTTATACAGATTACTTTTAATCTTGATCATTTACCCTCGATAATTGACCAGCTATAACTTTAACCCTTAAATGAATACTGTATCTTTAAATATACAACCAGAAAAAACAATGTAATTCCTTTATTTATTTGCAAAACTAAGCAAAATTTTAAACTATTGCTTAGAACCTTTTTCGCTATATTTCAGTCTTGAATTTTATTCGACAGCTTTTAATTTAGAGCAATGAGATAACCGGAAACTTAAAATTTCAAAGTTCTTACATTTTTAGAAATAATCAAAATAATAGTCCGATTTTATTACTAATGGTTCTATTTAATTTAACCAAAAAAATATATATGTTGAGGATTCTAGTGCATTTTAACTAACAGCCTGTTCATGTCACACGTCAAAAATAAAACGAAACTGGGAAATACGTTAACGACTAACTAACATATAGGGTTTGTGTAACACAAATTCAATTGTTCGTTGTATGACATTTAAATTAATATTTTGAACAAAAAATATAGAATTTTTATTTAGTTTATTATTATATTTTTCCACAGCGAATAATTTATTCTATTTGTTTTGCTTTCAGCTCTTTGACATTTAAAAACGCGATACACAGACCAAAAAAATGTGCCAATTGTTACGTGTTTTGTTTAAATACTTGACATTCGTGTTGCATGAACCCAAACAAGAGAAACGTTGATATTTTTACTCGTTGTTTTAGTTGGTTGTGTTCGATGAAAAGGCTGTAATTTTGAACGTTTAAACGAATATGACCGTAACTTTTGTTCTAAATTCACTTTTAATGGTTGTATCTTGAAAGATACATTATGCACTCCGCACTTACTTAAATGCCGTTAAGTACAGGCCAAACTAAGATGAAATTTATGTCTTACGACCGACAAAAATTCTCACAACCAATAAAATAAATATTTGTATATTTTTTACTTATATCTTATATAAAATATATGAAAAATTATTTATTGTCATTAAAATTGGCGACCGGCGAATGTATAGTGTATCTTAAAAGATACAACTAATTACAAAAAAAAATTAATAATAATAATAATTTTTTTGGAAAAATTTAAACGCAGTTAGTATTTTTTTGTCGGTTTAAATTAATATCTATTTTTCGCAAAGATCTGAGAACCCATGCAATTAAGGGTTAATTGACCACCCTTTCTTCTATGGGTTCTTTTACGTCCACCTTTTTGAAATATTTGAGATTGATGAGAGTATAAGTCGCAAATCTATGGTGTTTTTGTATGTTTGCAATGCAAAACTCCATTTCTTAACGGACCTAAGAGAAATTCAACCTGTGCAAGGCAGAAATATAATTTTAAGTGGACCATGCCTACTTCTACGTCCACTTTTTCTTATATATCTAAAATTCCTGTTTACCATAACTTATTCTAAATAAAAGTTTCACACTTACAATACATTCGCCATTTTTTAATTAATAACCGAAATGTTTACTAAGCAAAAAGTTATAGGGCAAAACAGTGTTTACCTTGTCACCCTGTATACTTATAACTAATAATTTTATATTTATAAAAAAGTAACAAAATACACATTTCTTCTTTATCTTCTTTTTATGTTTATACATCCGTCTTTGTAGCAAATTTAAAAATTAAATTACACTTGCATGTTCAAAATGACATTCTTTCTGTATTAGCTTAGATTTCGATATAAAAATACTAGCCATTCACACAATAGTATTAGAAAATTTCCATAGGAGGGACAACCTCACAAAAATTAATACGTTATCTGCTCCATAGAGGTAGTGAATCGTTCTATGTAGCTTTGTTGTAACAGTTTATATAAAAGTGAACTGGCTGTTGTACTTGGTGTTGACATAATTAAGGTACTCTATAAAATGTCACAAATCAAACCAAAAAGATTAGTTGTACATTAAACATCAAGAGAAAAAAAATATTTTTCCCTTTTCCCTATTATTATTATTATTATTATTATTTTTTGGCAAAACCCGATTGTAATTATGAATCACAAAGTTTATGCTTTTATGAAACAATAAAAAAGTTTTTCTTGAAAAAATCTTTTGCTTTATAGAATATACATTTGTTTATTTGAGATGTACAAAAGGAAAGCTTTCATTATCATGATTATTTGCAAGTCACAAGTTACTAATTAAAGGGGCATTGAGAAACAGTTTATCGACTTAATGTCATAATAACCTTTTCATTGTTACTTCTTTAGTCAGTTTTGTCGTGTCATTATAGTGTATAATGTCATCACCTAATGATACTTATATTAAAAAATTGTCAGTGAAAATTTCCAGCCGGGAACACGAACAGGTACTCTGAATTCAAAACAGTAAGTAAAATGTGGTTTGTTTCATTATGTGTTAACTTTTGTAGTAAAATAAACACATTTAAAACAGTTAATCATTTCCTTGCATACTCAAATGAACGACCATAAAACTTACCTAAGAGAAAAATTTCATTTTGTTGCATATGTTTTATATTAAGAAAGGTTTATACATCATTTTACATTGCACATGTGTTTTTTCATACAAAAGCAAACATTCAGCAATACTTGGCAGTTGCTTTTTAGTGTTTTAACCACTTTGTCTTATTATATAATGTTATTTTTTTTTACTACACAAATACTGTTGTACGAGTTTTCCTGTATCTGTGTGTAAGTATAAAATTTTCTTTTACTGTAATTTATTATTTCGAAGTCTTAACCAGTTTTTCCCGTGGAAGCTATTCATTTGCTACTAACTAAAGTTTTCTGAAAAAAGTCAATCGCACATTTTAAGTTCACATGCAACTTTTACTCTGTTTTCCCTTTTAATGTTTTTATAAATTTTTAACACTTAATATCTTAGATTAATTCAAACTGTTACTTTTATTCTTATAGTCATCGTAAAAAGAGTTTATTTTCTTTTATTCTTTACTGTGTAGCTATTACTCATCCTTTTTTTTAATTTTGAATGAATCATTTTAAGCTTAAGAAACTTCTAGCAATATTTGCTATTTCTCAGACATTTATATTTTAAAAATTAGATTCAACGTAATTTCCTAGTTCTCGAGAATTATTTAATTCCTCAACTAAGTGAGATTTTTAAACAAAAACATTTAATGAAAAATAACCTGCTTTACAAAAATAATAACTTTACACAAGTTTAAATTTTTCCTAATTAAAATTACAACGACAAAAAACGAAAACTAAATTTTGAGGGACATTTGGTAAAAATAATATAGATAATATAGATGAAGCTCTGCAGCATGAGACGGATCCAGTAAATCTGACTAAAATTTTTAGTGCATGCCAAATTTTTTTATGCATTCTGTGAAGTTGGGAAGAAGCACTGAAACCTAAACTTGAAGAGGACAGCTATGCCAATAGATATTAAAGATTTAAAACTGGTTTTGCGCAACATAATTAAAATCAACATATCGTATCTAATGCAGAAGCTTACAAAAGGTGGCTACGGCAAAGACCAATCTTCGAAAGTAGCATATCGTCAATGCAGTCTCAAAAACAATTCGAAAGATTCAAATCCAGTACCCTATTAAATTGGAATGGAATAACAACTACGTCCTACTCTTTATACGTCCAGCTGTGCATGATATGTGTGACAGTTAAACGTAGCATCCTTGGCAACTTACGTCTGAAAATTATAGTTAGAAAATCAAAAATCCTGCTAAGTTAATAAAATATGATATATATCGCTAAAGGTCATACAAGCTGACAAGGATATTTGAATCGCATGGAAAATAGGGAAGAATTCATAAGTGGCGGAGAATACTGCTCTTCTGGGAAAACTTTTTAACCCATCTTTATTAGATGCGAATAAATAAAAAAAGCATCTGACACTTAATATTACTTTATCTACAAAATATCTGCTACTACCGAAATTCTATATTTTTAAGGTCTCGTTTTATAAGGCCTAGAATACGCCTAGTCGTCGAAATTCGACAACGAGCTTAAACGTAAATATAACTATTTTAGTTGCATTCGTTTAAAGAAAAAAAAACTACCTAATTGCTCATGCCTTTCCCCATGGAAAAAAAACAATAAACGAAATAAAATTGCATAATCAGACGAAAACAGTAATTCTGAGACTAAACTATGCATACTCTGCGACTGTCCGGCGGTGGCACCGCGTAAAATAAAGTTTCTTGGAGTCATCTTTATAGCTCCAAGTGAAATATAGAATACCTTGAGGGGTAAGTGGCTTTATTCGTAGCCTTAATCTATTTTAGTGAATACTCTGACTGCTAAAAAGTTCCTTTAGGTAGCGGTTCCTATGGCCTTTGTAAAGCATAAAAAATAAATAAATAAAAATTGCATACAAACACATTTATTTTGTTAAGTTTTTGCTTAGAGCTAACACATCCATACGTAATGGACAACCACATTTACATTTAAAGTTAATATGTGCATTAAAACCGGGTTTCCCATATAATAAGACAACATTGAAACTACTATAACTTTATTAATCGTTTGTGAATAAGGCCATTAATTCTCATCTCTTCTAATTCTCTTTTTCAACTTCACTCATTTGAAAAGAAAAAATCTTATTAGTCATATAAATATGTAGCAACTCTTAAATACTCTTATTGCTTTGCTTATGTTTTTACTTGAAGCAATACTTACATAGGTGAATGTTCGCGTTTATTTTTAGCATTTGTAGTGTTATGAATATTAAAAAACCTTTTATCTTTTAACACTGATCCGATTTAAATATTATATAGTCGGGTCACTAAAGCTCAACAGTGTCTACTACTTGTTAAAAGAATGAAGAAAATCGCCTGGCAAACAAAGGAGAAAAAGGGTTTTAAAAATTTTTCTTTGCCTATTTATATCATATATATATATTTTATTAACCAAATCTGCACCTGATGCAACACCAAAAAGAATTTTCACCCCGAGCTTTGATTTTGAAAACTTTGTAGTGTTTGTTTAAAAAGGTCTTTATACGGTTAGGCCCATTTTTTTGAGTGAAATTTATTTTTTATTGATTCAAATTACAAAATATGAAAAAAGAATCAACATTTTAGAGTCCAATCCATTTAGTTCGATGTGGCTACATTTTGTCCTCACTATGGTCTTTATAACATATGTTGTATGCTGCACGAATATTATCTTGCATTATTTTGGGACATTCCCGTACAACGGCTTTCTTCAGCGCATCCATACTGACATATTTTTTAGTGTTAATCTTGCTCTCCAAAATGGCTCACATGGAATAGTCCATCAGACTTGCATCTTGGTTCAGACGAGCTTTATGTGAGGGTGTCGAGTCTTTTGAAACTTCCACGGTCTACGACCAAAAGGTTTGTATGCCCACGGCTCTAAAGCAGTTTTCAAAACATTTGACCGATTTTAAATTGCATTGACTTTCATACCAGGTTCGATGAAAACGATAGTCCCATACCACTAGATGAAATGGAAAATTACTTTAGAATGCTGTTCATAGGCTCAAACTTTCGTGAGTGGGTTCAGCTAAGTGAACGCAATTATTTTGAGAATTTATGAACTGCTCAATAAAAATATTTTTTTCATCTACTAACACAATGTTTGGAAATTCACTGCGTTCGTACAAGCGGTACAACTCCTTTGATCTTGCGAGTCTAACTTTTTTAGTTTGGTGTAAGTTCGAGTGCCTTTTGGATCTTGAAAGACTTTTTAAATTATGCGTAGGGTGCTTTGCTAAGATATTTTCAATTCTTTGGCTATTTGATTACCACAACGATTAAGTCAAGCCTTCCATTTTCCAAACCATTTCATGTGATGTTGTTTGTTTTTCGTTCACCACCATATCGTTTAGTAATTGTGCCTGTATCATTATAACAATATTTATAGAATACGGTGTAATATCGTTTGTAAAATGGCTTATTTTAAAGATCGACTGCAAATGGATAATATGGCCTACTGTAGCAATACTCTTAGTTTTTCTACAGCGACGTGCATGCGTTTAATTCTTCATATTAGTAACTTGTACCGAAACTCAAACTTTCAACAAGTTTTCCAATCACTAACCGAGAAGATGCCGTTTTAGTTTTACGAACTGTGACCGCAAATTTTTCACAAATTTTCTAGTCAATTTAAATAATTTCAATGCATTTTTGATGCAAATGACGTTCCATTCTTATAAATGTCGTAGTTTTTACAGCTGATAGTTTTTTTTTTAATTATTAGATAATTTACAGAACAACATTTTTATTTTGATAGAAAAAGTCTTAAAGTTTTATAAAAATTGTCACATAAAATAAACAACTAGTTCCATTTTTTGTAGTTCATAACATTGCTAATTTATATTTATACATTCAAGATACAAGTTTGTATATCGCACGTTTAAGGCAAACTAAAAATTTTCAAAGTTTCAGTAGAGACAAAACGTTATTTATTTTATATCTAATTTTATATAAAGAAAAGGGATACAACTGTATTTTTTCGGCGAAATACAGTGAAAGCTCGGTATTCGCGGCCACATTATCCCAACGTCTCGGTTATTGCGACGCACTGTGGCTGAAAATCGTTTTTCATTGGCCAAAACTCAAATTTTTTTTTGTCACCGATTTTTAAAATTTTTACGCCCTTTTGCAGCTAATATATCCAGATTAAGGTAGCCAAAAAATTAGGTTAAACTATTGATAATTGTGAGCGTGGCATGCTGTCAAACTCAACGGTTTTTTTAATTTCAGAAAAAGGTGTTTTTCTTTTGTTTTTTATAAAAAATAAATGGTTACTACTCGCAAGTTATCATCGATAATGGCCTGCGGTCTTTTTTATAATGTTGGTAGGATTATAGTCTTTAGTTTTTGTAAGTGGTCAGAGCTCTAGCGTTTAATATTAAGGGCGTTACGGAATATTTATGAAACTACTATATTTTTCTCAAATTTAAACTTTAGTGGAATAGAACTTCTAGGGAACAAAAGGGAACAAGAAATGTATACCACCCGGAGAAAGGTGAAAGTGTCCTCTTTAACGCTATATATACTTTTGCACCCGCCACGAGCCGCCTGTAGAACACTTTTTTCATTTTAATGAAATTACTCCAAAGTACTCGTATACAATGGTGTATATAATTTTCACTTTTTTGCCTAAAAGTTTATGTTTTTTACTTTAGACTACGTAAAACTAAAAAAATTAAATATAATACCTGCGAAAGGGTTTAATGGCTTTGTTTTGATCAGCCAAAAATTGGTAATAAAATTATCACAAATTATCACAAAATTCTACAGTAAACATATGATCTGTTACTAAATTTACCTGTTATCAAATGTTAGGGTCAACCAAAGTCATAAGCAATTTTATAACAATAATCGCGACATTAAAGCACTAAAGAAAAAAAAATAACCCAACAACAACAACAAATATTGGCGAGATACTAATCAGTTTTACCTGATATTAAGGTCTGGACAACATGTGCAGTTTTGTGCAATTTAAGCACTACCTGCTATGAAATTAAAGATCAATGTGTGAATAACATGTATCTAAAAATGTATAAAACTACGGATTCGATAAGGGATTACTCAGTTAATCCTCTAAGTGTACGGATAAAACATAACAGACGCAAATAAAAATATTCAGAAAAATATGGAGAGCTTCAGTTATAAAGAACTGGCCGAAGAGTATTTTAGAAACAAAAACCAGGAAGATGTTCTTAGCTACGTTAAAATAAAATTAAACTTAAATTCGTGGAACACATACTAAAAATCAATTATGATTTGGATTTCGGGTCTTCAGGATCAATAAGAAACAACGAAACCAACAAAGAGTTAAGAAGTTCAAAAAAGAAACATGTTCAAGATGAATATCGCAAATTAGGATTGATTATAGATCAGCCAAAACAAGGGTCAGGCAATACAAATGATGGCAATACCGCAAGAAGATTCTTTTCAGATCCAGAAACAGCATCTGAAATAACAGGAGTGGATTTAAACCTCATTTTCAGATTTAAAATAATCCTAGAAGTACTTGCGTGCAATGAAGAAATTGACTCTAGAAAATTTGGAGATTATGCTAAGGAAACTGCAAAAATATATACAACCAACTACCCATGGAGAAATATGTCTGCAACAGTTCACAAAATCCTTTATCATGGAGAAGATGTCATTAAATATCATTTGGTGCCACTTGGAGATCTATCAGAGGAGGCTCAGGAAAAAAGGAACAAGGATTACAGATTTTATAGAGAGCACAATACTAGAAAAATTTCAAGAAATTCAACAAATGAAGATCTATTTAATATATTATTGGCAACGTCAGATCCGTTTATCTCCAGTATTCGAAATCAATGGAAAGTGGAACATCGGGATTTAGATGAAGAAGCCAAAAAACTACTAAAGAACAGAGATAGCACAGAACAAAATATGGAATATTTGCAATCAATATTTGAGTCAAATGAATAATAATTATAATTGCCTTTCATTGTTATTTAAGTACGAAAAACATAGTATTAGTAAAAAATAATAATAAACGAACCTACCATTGTTACAAATGCTATTAAAATTTATTGCAGTTTTTATTTTAAAATGTTTTTAAAATTATCAAATTTGACAGCAAAAAATAATAAATTTTTCTGTAGTAATAGCAATATTTTTAGATAATATTATTAACGTTTTTTTTAAGTGTAACTATTCTTTGAGTGTAAACAAATTTGCAAATTTGTCAGCAAAAAATTTTAAATTTTTCAGTAATAGCAAAATCTCCAGTTGATTTTACTATTTTTTTCAGTGTACAATTTTTTTAAGTGTAACATAAAAAAAATTCCATTATTACAAAAATTATTTATAATTATTATTAATTTCCAAATATTCAAATTTTTTAATAAATAAAAAAATAATAATTCCATATTTCACTCTAAAAGTTAAAAAAAATTCAAAAGTTCAACTTTGACCTAGAATTCCTTAAAAAGTCCTCAATCAATTTTAATAAAATTTAAACTGAGTCAAGCTGAACTAAATATCTATCCAATAAAAAAAAAATTACTTCAATATTTTGATCGGTTCAAAAGTTACAGAGTTTTGGCCAATGAAAAACGATTTTCAGCCACTGTGCGACGGCCCGGTAATCTCAACGGCTTAATTTTTATAATTGCAGGATCTATAATCGGGACAGTTTGATAAAATTGGGTTCTATTTTCTCGACTTTTATGTGTTTTTATTTAAATTTGATTACAATGTCTATAACCGAAAAAAGGAGATCCTGTCTTTTGGTATATTATCCTTTTTGGATGAGTTTGATCTTCAATTATAACAGTTCATTGATGTCAGTTGTTGTGTTAATATGCAAAAGCTCGTCATATTTTAAGGCCAACGATTTCTCAAAAATTTGAAATTTTGAAAAAAATTAAAAGTGGAAATTGCATAAATTCAATTTGCGTGAATTTTTAATTGCATCAGTTTTCGGTTTACCGCATTCTCGAGCAAAAATTTTTTTTTAAAAAGTTCGTACATAGAAAAGAAAGTGGCGCCGGGAAATTGTTGCACTTAAAGAAAGCTGAGTACCCGAGAATGGAAAAAATGTTTTATGAGTGGAAAAAAATCAATATCAGCAGCAATTTTGCTATTAAAAGCCAGTCCAATTAAACAAAATTAAAGTGTACGATTCTATAATATCGATAAACATAAAATAATTGAATAACTTTTTCGGTTGTGTTATCGCGAAAATACAGTTTTTGCGACAGGTCTGGTTTACGATTAGTCGCGAAAATGGAGCTTCCACTGTAGTATAGAAAATGATGTAAAACTTTTACAGTAGGTTCATCGATTTCTTGCAAAAAGTAAAAATTGAAAAATTTTGAGTTGACTCTCTTTAGAGGAGCACATGCGATATGTTTAAGTTATATACTTAATCTTTATAAGAATTATACCTTATTTTTAACGAGCTTTAATTATGTCACAATTACTGTAAAAATCTTTTTTGCACTTCGTTAATACAATTGCTAATGAGAAAACAAATTTATACTTTTTTTGTGAACATTAAAATAAATAAACGCTTAGCAATGTACAGCAGAATAAAAAAACATTAAGTTCGTTATAAAGAAACAATTTATAATAATACTCTTACTTGAAATACTTTTTTAAGTTCATTTTTTTATAATTTCAACACTTTATTGTGTCATTAACAAGCAGAAAGTTATTTTAATGATCAAAAAAGAAAAACAAGTTAAAACTGAAACTACATTTCAACAGCATTACCAGCACCACAACAAAAAGAAACAGGAAATAAGATATTTGAAATGCTAAAGCTTTGTTTTCTTAAGCTTTTTAAAGATATAAATGTGTAGATATTTCTTCTACAAAAAGAAAATAAAATGTATAAAAGAATAAAGTGGTGAGAAAGACAAAAAAGGGATCTTTTCAAAACAGTGTGCATTATATTTGTTTTTATAGCTTCACTACTTCCTGTTCCATAATATGTATGTTCTAACGAATAATATTTTTCTATTCCTTCAAAATTTCCCTTTTATTCTCTGTACTAAAGAGTTTTGTTTTCCTCATATTTTTACAATTTATATAAATCTGCAGAGTTTACAAATGTTTACAAATATAAGTGTGCATGTCATGCTGTTGTATACTTGAATGTATATGCTTTATAATTCTGAAAGCTTTGTTGCTACTCATGCTTTAAAATATTGTGACAAAAATTTTTGTTGTTCAATTTTCCATTGCACTATGGATAATTCGTAAAATGTTGTGTTAATAAAAATTCGAATTCCTTTTAATGATTAAAATGCCAGACATCACCAAATATTTTACGAAAAAGGTGTAACCACTACATATTAAAAACCATCGTTTATTTTAAGGCAATATTCATTAATTGTTTTCAAATAAATACAACACGTTTACAGTTTTTAATTATTTAACTTAATTTCTGGTAATTATATTTTAAATATGCCATGTAATAACATCGAAGCTTAAGAAAAATAGCGGATACGCTTATTTTGTTAAATATTTGTGAAATAGTAACTAATGTTTGTGTTTGTAATTAGGCGACTTTATATTTGTTTATATTAAAAGGAATTGTTTGGCTTAAGTTCAGATCCGAGTTTATCTATTTCCTTTTTTTAATTTTTATAAATTTTTCAATAAATTCATTTTTTTTTATTAAAAGAGTACAATTTACAAAAAAATTATTATTCATCAGGGTGCAATTTACTGCATTCGGTATCAAACGAAATTTCCAAAGAAATTAAAAAAAATATATGGGATTTCGATCGATATCGAATACCGTCATTTGCCCCGTGTACTGATTGGGAGTACAAACAATTGAACCGTATTATTTAACGAATTAGAAAACGAGAACTTCAACTTAATAATTTTTACACGTTAAATCAATTTCGTTTTGTAAGAAGTCCTTTCTCCCTTTCTCGCTTATTAAGCAACATTGGCAGCTGCAATAAATAAGTTGATCTTTTCGTATTTAAATTTCCTAAATAATACGATTTAATAGTTTATATTCCTACTCAATAGCATCCACCATCAAAAGGGGTAAAATATCAAACTAGAACATGGAACACTGATGAGATGGTTTAGTGATCTTGAAATCAGTACTGATCCGTTCTGCTAGTCTGAAGAATAATAAATGGTTCCAAATAATACATTCTTAATAAAAAATAATGAATAATATATTCGAAAATTCCTAAAAATTAAAATTAAAAAATGGGTCAACTCGGATTTAAACTTAAAATATATATGTGTGAAAAAGTTGTGAAATACAATTTTGATGTTTACGGCCATGTATGTGCCAACTGTAAAGAAAAAAAATTATCACCAAACTTTGCATACAACGTAGTTTTCTCTATTTATATTAAATTTTTTTTTATCGTGGACTCAAGTGTTTTTGTGTTTTAATGCCAAATACTTCTACTCTGCAGCCAGTGCATGACACATTCCTTTTATTAGGGCCAATATGAAGAGCATTACGTTGGAACCACGAAAATTATTATGGGAAGGAGAATAGATGGAGTGGTATTTTTTGGACATTCTATTTAAAGCTTTTCACGCTAACGAGAACAAAAAAATGAATTATCCCAGTAGCACGTTTACATTTCACTGGCCAAATGACCACAAATGAATGGACTCTCAATGAAAAACGTATGGTACTCGAAAATGTTCGGGTATTGGAAACGAGTTCCTTGTTTCCGTTAGTGTACAATCTATTGTTGTATTTTGCTGGTTTATCACTAATAAACCAGCAAAATACAGTCCACAGTGCAAAGATATTCCAGTGAATCAATCGAGTTGGGTTCCCTCAGCGATGAGTTTCTTCGACCTCTACTTTAAGCGGTCGACCAGCTTAAAAGCAGCATTTGAATCACCGGCCAATAAGTAAGAGTTGTAATTAATTTTCGGATGAATTTTTCTTTTGATACTTGAAAGGTGTGATCTGCATTCATCGAACACTGCACAGGATTTTAATGCCAAAATTATTCAGAGAATCTGATTATTTAAAAGCCATCCCACCTATAATTACAGGTGCAGCAGCATTGCTGGTCATGAGCGTTAAAATCGACACCACTCGCTTGATCACAGTCAGAGATTGTTACAAGATCATGGTTAAGTATATCATTCATATATCTTCAAAGGTGCTCCGACAGTCTTACGCTAGACTGAATGAATACAACTATTTGACCAGCTGCTATCATCTGAAAAAGAATAGATCAGCATTGAATGTTGACACGGAAGGTTATTTAGATATATAAGAAATAGGGGTAGCGAAAGAATGTAGCATTGCGTTACCCCTGAATTAATCTTGAACTTCTTTACTCAAATACAAGAATTCAAGCAGACCACCGGTAGAACGATCTCTACGAATTCCTTGCTGGCGGTGGCTAAGTAAACTATTAGACTACAGATACCTCGAAAGATGAAAATTGACCATAACTTTGGAGAGAGCAAAAAAATTTGAATTGATGATTGGCGTTACATTAACAACCTTTTAACACACTAGAAGTTCACCAGCAAGATACAAGGTACTAAGTGTCTGGATAATGGGTACGCCTGCATCGGAGAGCACTGCTTTAACATGCTGGAATTCAATCTAGTCCAGGAGGCTTATCAATTACTTTTCAAAAGAAATTTTAAAATTTATTAAAAGTTTTGCATTTTTTTTTTGCTGAAAAGTAAAGGATCCTTCATCAGGTTTTTCCCAAAATTATTTTTATTAATTTTATTACATGCGCAGGACTCGACGCAGAATAAAAAATAAAAATTGAGAGATAAGGAACAAACAAGTTTTGGGAAATAACTACGGAGAGCTACAGACCTTTGAGAATATTTTATTTTTACAGTTTACATTGAATAATTTTGTTAGCGGAAGCTTTTAATCATGTGAAAATTTTTACCTACATTATTTAGGGTAGTAAAAAGGGTCTTAAAAGAAAGACGTTATCTCCTCAAGGTTTGCAGCCATTAGAATTTCGTTTTAGAATACTTCATAAATTTACTAATTCTTTTAGTGCACTATACTCATACATATAATTTTAATACCCACATGTATTCACCCTAAAATTTGTAGAAGATATACAGAAATCTGCATTGGCTGTCGAAAACTTTAATTTATTAACACTGCAAGTGTCTGTTTTTATTTTGTGCTGTTTTTCTTATATCTTAAATGTTTGGTTATAGAAGAATATAGTGCTTTGTTATCGTTATCGACAACCACAATAACAATAAAGAAAAACCATTTTGATTAATGAAAATTCTAGAGTTTAACCATTATGAAAAAGATAAAAATAAAAAAGTCTGAACAGAATTGAACAATGAATGATTGATTTTGTGTTATTGTATCTATGGTTTTATATGTGCAAAAACGAGAAAATAATGTACATATTTGAAAATTTTATAGCAATAAATGTAAAGTAAATATATTTCTGGTTATCGATATTGTACCTCAAATTCCAATTTATTTTATAGCAAATAATAAAAATTTAATTGTGTATTTACACCTTAGTGAAATGTATCAAATTGGAACTGAAATGTTTGTCAAACTTTAAACCGTTCAGATCAGTAATGGGAAATTTTCCCTTTTTGTAAAATATTTATGGAAAAATTTCAAGCGTATGGAAAAAGGCATACATTTTTAATTTGTTGAAAAACGTATTAAATTTTTAAGCTTAGTTTTTTCCTATTAAGTGTAGGCCTAATTGTAACAAAAATTAGTTTAATATATATTTTTGTTCGACCTTATGTTTTTTCTTCAAAATGTTAACTTTTTTTTTCTTTTTTTGTCATACAAAAAAAATTAACCGGGCGGTTAAAATACAAAAATATTTTTATGTAATAAATAGCATTTTGACACTTTGTTTTTTTATTTTGTCCGAAACATTGATAATTATCCGTCACTTTCACACCTCCGGACCGAAGTGAGTCGTGGTACTCTTGAACAACGTCAGAAATTATTGCAATCTTATTATCGGACATCGAATTTAGCTAAAACATCTTACTATCAACCAATATATAAAAAATATATTAAAATATATGTTATTGTTTTTTTTTAATATTCTAGAAATATATAATATTACACAGTGTTACGGGAGATATTTCATACAGACATAAAACTACTTTGGCAAATAGTCCACAAAGACTATTAAAAGTTTTGGAATAGAATTAGAAGGGGTGCACTTAATGTTTTTTTTTTGTTAACAACAAATTCCAACTTCTTAAAAATGCCTTTAAAAAATAAAATAGTGTAAAAATTAAATGGATTATCTTATGATCACTTTCTGCGCGGAGTTTTTATTGTCAAATTGTATGAAAAACTCGTCTCGACGCCATTCGTTTGCATCATTTAAATTCATCACTTAATTTATTTAAATTCGTTTTTCTAATAAAAACTCAGTTAATTCTTTTCATTCGAAGTCAATATTATTTTTTAACTTGTGCAAAATTTTGATAATAACTTAGAATTAAGATTATATGGCACTGTAAGATCTCCGCGTGCTTATTTTGAAGAAAAGAACTTTCCCGCAACAAAGAGCCCAGCATATAAAATCTGACTGCCCACATTAATTCTATTAAATTTAAATATTGATCGTAATGAAATCGTGTTTGCTTTAAAACAATTTAAAATATCTTCCACAATAGAAATATATCTTGTATTCGCCACTTTAACAGTGGCGCAGATACATGGAAACACACATGAACAGTGACGATGGGAGTGTTTTCTTATTCAGAAAATGTTCTTAGTTATGTTATTATTGACGAAGAATCTTTAATATTATTAAGTAAACGTATGTATCATTAGATGTGCTTAATAAAGAAATATAACTTACTGCAGTATAATTTTGTCAGAAGAGTGCTCTTAAAAATTCAATTAAAAAATCACAAGTGTTCACTTTTCTCGAACAGAGAGTATGTGAAGAGCAACAACCTCTATAACATTAACTTTTAACATCACTGTAAACAAATCTCTTTTTATTATATTTGAGTTTTATTTTCACTCAGTCAATCACCACTGATTGCTTTAAGCAAACAAACTAGACTATAAAATCTTCCGTACCTTCATGTGTTTAATAGCAATAGAATTGCTTCTTTTATGAAATGAAAGTAACTGTTCTTGAATGCAGCAATAACAACACAAAAGCATCATATATGGCAGGTTAAGTGTTTTTTTACCTTCTGGATACTTCTTTTCTGTGCCAGTTAAGCGTACACAACAAAATGCTCTAGCTATGTACATTGCTGGCTACAGACATTGCAACGTGTTTATGCAACACGTTTATCATTCATGTTTCATATTTTGATACAGACACTGCAATCAAGAGTGAAACAATGGACGCAACATCATTTCTGTATTTTGTATTCGCATTGAACATCGCGCAAGAAAGAAATATAGTTGAAAAAATGAGCCGTGAGCCAAGTGAAACAGCGGCAATTATTATTATTGATGAATTGTTTTATGAAGAGAAAAATGTAAAACCAAAAAATATAAAGTGGTAAAAAATTAGTATTTAAAAAAAGAAAAGTTTTCAAATCAGTTAAAAGAAAATGAGCCATAAGATTACAGAGATTATGCGCGAATAGACGAAAAAACTTTTCTTAAATTATTAGACATGATAAAATACAAACTTGCAAAGCTCATTTATTTTTTCCGGGGTTGACAAAATTACAAACATAAGCACACCTTGCTGGTTTTCAATGAACTAAACCAGTAAGGAGAATAAACACGTCTATACACTATGCAAACAACAATAATGCAACCAGAAAATATCAAAATATTTTGATGTTTATGAAACCTCGAATGCAACCTAAAATGAAACAAGCCTGGTTGCATAAACACGTTGCAATGTCTGTAGCCAGCATAAAGGTGTTAATGTACCCACCAACCAAGTCTTTCTATGTACGTTTTCGCTACAATAAAAAAAATTGCCATTACCACTCTTCCATCAGTGGTTAATATACACAATAAAAACTTTATTGTGACAGAAAAAACTGAAAAGCGAAAAATTTAAACCACGAAAAAAAAACTACCATTAAACTAAATATATGAGAAAAAAAAAATATAATGATGCAATGAACCAGTACATTCTTTAGCAATAAATCTTTTCAAGATTACAAATGTTCAGGGAATAACGACTAAGAATTAATGCCAATGACCGCGACTCATCATTACTTGCAAAGAACTTAAGCTTTTTTTATTTACTATTTATTGCATTGACTGATAAATGTTTTTCTTAAAGCACCACAGACAATATTTATCTAGGAGTTGTAAAAATAAGAACTATTAAATTTTTGCAATCATTGAAAACATATCATATTTTTTTATTTTTATTTTGAAGCAGTTCTTAGCATAAAGCACAATTGGCAACACAAGGTGGCGCGAAATAAACATCCAGTTTTGTTTTTGAATATTTTTTTACTAAATAAAAAAATAAAATATTTTGAATGATGGAAATCTTTATTTGGAACTTTGGAATTTCTTCTGTTAAGTGAAAAATATAATCTCAGCCAATTGGCTGCCGTCAGTGTCGAAACGCATTTTCAACAAGATTTCCGAAAATGAAAGCATTGGCCGTTAATTACATATGCCCAAAATTAAGGAGTACTTCTTAAATTTCATACAAAAAAAGTGCAAAAACAAACAAAATTTATATAATACTGTGTAAAAGAAAAATATTATATTATATGTTGAAAAGTTATAGAAGCGTTGGAAGTAATTCACTACATGTTTAGTGCACTAAGCATTTTATTATATATTTAATTGTAAAAAAATTGGATTTCAATACAGTCAGAAAGCTGTATTTAAAAAAGTTATCAATACATTTTTTTAAAATTTGTTACTCGAATTTAGTGGAAAAGATTTTGTAAACTTTCCCTTTTCTTGGGAAATTGCCTAGTTTTCAATTGACCAATTAACTTTTATTATGGGGGTTAAATGAATGCTGCCATTCAAATGAATGTTCCATCCGTGAGTTTACTAGACATTCTAATGTTGCTTTGCAAACTGCGGTTATTAAGTCAGCGATAAATTATTAATATCGTAAAAAATTTGAAACCCTTTCTTGCCTAGAGTGCATTATAAAAATATTTACATCCCTTCTTAATTTAAGAAATTATTTTTGGATAAATTCTTAATTTTTTTATTAAGAGAGTACTTTTTATTTGAAACAATTTATTCATCAGTACTGATTTCGAGGTCGCTACACCATCTCATCAGCGTTCTTTGTTCGATTTTACCACTTTTGACGGTGGAAACTAGCGATTAGGAATATCAACTATTTAACCGTATTATTTAACGAATTAGAATACGAAAAGTGCAACTTATTCATTTCTTACAATTTAAATCAATTTCGGTTAGTAAGAAATTCCATCTCTGATGATTAAATGTTCCAAATATTCCATAATCTCCCGCCTTTTCCATTGGCTTTGAGATCAAGCAGTTTTCTATTTTTGTTTACTTTATTTTTGTCTTCTAGTTGACTTTCTTAGTATTCAACCACCTGTGACAATGTAAACATGTAGGTTTTTGACGAATGCCTTTCGTTTTTAATAATTAATATTTATACGTAATTGTTGAACTGTTTTAAAGTATATATTGAAATGAAATTTTTATGGCTTGAGTTCAAATCTGAATTAACCCATATCTTCTTAACTTAAGAAATTATTTTTGAATAAATTCATTATTTTATGAAGATAGTATTTTTATTTGAAACAATTTATTCATCAGACTAGCAGAAGGGATCAGTAATGATTTCGAGGTCACTACTCCATCTCATCAGCGTTCTTTTGTTCGATTTTACCAGTCTTGACGGTGAATCTTAGTGAGTAGGAATATCCACAAGCCAAAGTTCGCAAAGAGCAACTGCCAGTTTTCAAACCGGTTGTCAAACAAAGCAGCGTTGCCGGTTTGAATTTCAATAGGAATTAAAAAAACACCCTTTACATACATTTATTAGTGGGGAAAAATATAGTTTCCAATACCAACTCTGACACCAGACATTTATTTTTATGACATAAGTTTTATGATACTTTGACCAAGAAATTACCCCCTAAAACCAAAATGAAATAGAAAGCAATAAAATTGATTGTAGAGAACGCAATGCAGTCTTGCGAAATTCATTAAATATCTTTGCATTCAATTTTAAAAATTGCACTTGGTTTCTATACTTTATTGACTTTTCAAATTAAGAGAGCATTTAATAAGTCATATAATCATGTATTTATACGCTTAATTGTAGTGAAAATTATAATTCAAAGCACTCGTTCAGCAAAAAGTTCAAGGTATTCCTTAAAGTATTTTTTTAATCAGAGCACATCTCCTTTTATGTACATTAGTTCAGATTTTTTATTTAATTTTCCATTAAATTTCATTTATTTTTCTTTCTTTAGTGTTGATTTATTTGTTTTCTTTTTATTTTTGTGCTTAAACTAATTTTCGAGATTTTTGTCCTTTAACATTGTAACCTCGGAAACTTTCGTTATACTTATGTATACGTATACACTTTAACTTGTATATGGGTATGCATTTATTTAGAGTTTTTTTAAGATTTTTTATTTTTATTTTTTAGTTTTCCATTGCTCTCTGGTGTCTATTTATTCAAGTACAGTTTGCTGGCCAGATATACGAGTTGACCCAAATTATAATTTATTTTTTTTAAAGAGAGACATTTTTTGTTACATTGTGGCATGTTTGCTTAAAGTCTGAGCAAACTTAAAGTGTAGTATTTTATGTATGACTTCTTTAAATAATTTATTTTGTTGGTTTTGTAAGCAAGTAAAGCAGGAAGCAAAACTAAATTTTTATTTTTCTAGGAAGAATCATACTAACAACAAGTTTGTTGCAATTCATTAAAAAGGAAATTTATGTAATATTTTCAATTTCCATTTAGAACTAATTTTTAGTTAAAAGATGAATTAAATTTTTATATGTTTTCTAGCTGTAGAAATATTCAGATTTAATTTTTGTGATAACAGCGCTGCTAGCTTATCCTTTTCAAAAACATATCAGGCCTTTCTTTCGAATTTTATGTTTAAGCTTCGATAGGCCTGTACAATTTGTTTTCTCCTAATTGGACTTTAAAAATGTATGAAAAGACTTGTTGATTCAAAAGTATTTTGTTCTACATATGAGGTCATTAAAATGGCTACAACCTTGTTTAAATAACTTGTTTAATTGGTTTTAAGTACAAAGAGAATTGAATTCTTGACCCTTTGGTCTTTTTAAATTTTTTCCAGCATCATTTCTAATAAACTCTTATTAGTTTTATAGGTTAAGAGTATATTATGTCATTTTATAGTTTGCAATGAGCCGCACCATCTCTTATGTCCTCCTCTGAAATTTTTTTTTAATTATGGAACTTTTCAACGTATTCGTTCAAGAAGATAAATATCACATTTTCGACACCGCTCATTTCTTGTCGATGTTTAGCTATGTATTTTATCAGCAATAGCCTTAGATGACTTAAAGGTGTGTCACCAGTATTTTCACGTTTCCAACCGTAAATGCGTTTGTTTTTCTTTTTACATAAAAAGCTATTTCCCTTATAAATATTTTAGAGTTTAAAGAGTCTACTAACGAAATTTATTTGATCCTATTGATCTGCCATAAATTTAAAGGAGATATTCGGTTTTCGCAGCCTCTTACCAAGTCGCCATTTATCCAACGTGTGGTGTTGTGATCGGCACATCTATCATTGATGTTGATATTGACATTAGATTAACATTGTTTTCTAATTAGATAACAAACATAATATAGTTCAGATTGATCTTAACGCTCTTAGAATGTACTATTTAGCAAAGTACATATTTAATTAGTCCCAAAAACGTCCTTATGTTTAATGAATATTTCTATGATCGATAATAAAAGTGATTATATATAATGGAATTTCTCATATTAAAATAAAATAGTGCTGACAATTGAAACCAAGTAAAGTTTGTAAATAATATCTACATTCAGAGAGATTGTAAGTACATCAGGAGACTTATTTTAATGACCTCATCTGTATGTTTTACAATAAACTGCTGGTGTTTCAGAAAGTTTTGTTTAATGAAGATTGAAGTTAAAATCAATCAGTTTTGTGTTACTGAATAAGGATAGTTTTATTTTGTCACCTTGATAAGATATATATATATATATACTTTTAATGGAATTCTATTTACTTTTAATTGAATTGAGATGTTAAAGTTTTGTCACTTGAAATATAAAATTTTTAACACCAACTTTGTTGTACTCAACAGAACGAAAATTTTATCCAAATTTGAATTCGCTAAAAATTTTCATGATTATTTGGAAAACGATAAAAATTAATATTTGTAATTATAAATTTTTTTCTGCCAGATTTAATAGAAATATTATATTACGAGAAAGGTTTTGCGAAAAGTGAAAATTTTAGAGCAATGCTGGCTATGAAGTTTTAAATTAAAATTTATTAGCCCTTTTTAATTTCTTCGGACGAGTTTGCTGTTGCTGTTTCTTTTTAAAGGACGATCTAGCTGCTTTTCTGCAGCACTTGGCAACACTAGTTGCTACAAAATTCTAATGTTGTAGCCCTTTCGGTCCTATTGGAATAATACGCCCTAGCGAAAGTTTGAACAGACCTATTTATTCTTCCAAATAAATATATTATGCCTTAAAATATTCTAGCAGTACTTTAGAGACTTAATTTATAACTGGAATAACGGTACCTAAATCTGAGTATGTTTTTAATGAAACCTGAGAATTTTAGTTGATGAGAAGCTTTCGAGAAGACAACATGACTTGATAATTTATGTGAAAAAATATAGTATTTGTAATTATGGTCAATAAAAATTTCCAAATTTGTTTAGTAAACGATGCTTATTATTTAAAAGTAAAAAATTTGTTAGTTTGGTAAGCACAACTTTCTTTTTCTAGCATATTATCAGATATGGAATATATCGCCCCATTCGAAGTGTTATTGGGTTTATATGTCCCATTATATCTAGGAAAAGATTAAAAGCTTCCAGAACTTGAAGAGCTTTTATATGCCGAATTTCCTGATTTTAGTGAATCCAGTGACTCAGAGTCAGAAAACGAGTCATCAGAATCAGGTGACAAAGAATACCTAGACGACGAAACAGGGTTTGAAGTGGTTTTAGAAAGTTTTCTTCAAAATATTAATAATGGCAGTAGTAAATGCTTGAATAGTACACCAAGAAGTAAATCATAAGAAAACTGAAATGATAAGCTTCATAGTTCCACTAGCTGAGAACATGATTGAAACTGGCAGAAGATATTGTCTAACAATAAGAAGAGTGTCGTACTGGCGACCGCCAAAGCGTAAGCGCAATTTTATTGATATAGGACTTCATATGTCTATTCCATCTAAAAAAAGATTGCGCTGTGTAAGATGCAGTTCTATAAAGAAGGCGAAGAGATTTAGGTTTATATGTTGAAATTGCCAAGTGCCACTTTGTGTTGATTGTTTTACAACTTACCATAATTAAACCTTTGTATTTTCCTCATATAATAATTTTATTTACATATATATAATGCATTTAAAAAAAAGCAAACTTATAACGAAGAAATTAATTATTTATTTGTTCTTACGTTTTTTTTTTTATTACAAGCAAAATGTTCTGAAATAAAATGAATTATACATATATAAGATTTTAATATTTTTATAAAAATTTTGGATACTAGTGGTGTATATTATACCATTTGCGGTAAAAACACGGGTGGGAGAGCAGGACAAAACATCCGGTTGGGACAATATGTCCTATCATCATTTCTTGTGTATTTTTTATTTTACAAGACTTGAGCCTGGCTCATAATTTAAAACCATTGAGAATTATACGGTACGATAAAGAAAATAGGAATCATATTATTATCATGTTTGATTTTATTATTTTACAATTTATTCCTATACCGTTGTAGCCGCATTTAGATGGCTCTGTTGTGCTTTAAATTAATGGCTAAAAAATACCTCCACTGAAAAGTAAACTTATAGTGGCATACGAATTTCGGTTGGTACTTAAAAAGCAAATTAAAACAAATTGGGTCAAAGTCGAATGATATGTCAATTTATTTAAACATATTTGAATCCGAAATATAACACGAAACGAAAAAAAATGTGAGTAAATCAAATAGCAAATAAATTTACCCTTAAAAACATCCAACTTTCGTGGTATAAAGTGAAAAATAAAAAATAAATGTATTGTAGTCGGCTGTGCCGGATCTTTTATACCTTTCACCATATACGACCGTAAGACTAACAGGAACATAAAGAACTATTACGTAAGAATATATTGGCTTTTATTTATTCATGGATAGATTTTTCTGAATTGCAATAGCAAAACAATTTTGGTTAGATTCCAATTGATCGGTAACAATTTCGGACTATAGGCTATCTGTAAGTTGTTGGGCAGGTGTTACACTGTTGGACAGATAGACTGACGGGTCGACGGACAACTTCCCTATAATATTGCACAAATTATTAATTAAATGACAAACATAACTGTTCCATATTTTTGATAACGAGAAACACAAATCATTTAGTGCGAAATAGACAAAAATACTAATAAGCTTTACTGTTATCCTTAGTTTAAAATCAAAATATTAAAAGCTGCTGGAAAGTATTTTAAAATTAATTCGCAATCATTATGTTAAATATCATGTTTTAGTAAAAACAATGCAATGCGTTTAAACTTTAACTTTCTAAACCTCAAATATGCATCTACCAAATTACATTTTATAGCGTCATGTGCAAATTCTTTCTAAGTATTTAATGAAAAAAAAATTAAATTAGTTTATCCTTCCGTCTAAGAATGATGCAAATAGGAGTTAGATGTTACATTTCGTGAAACCATATTAATAGATTTAACATAATTTACCAACATTACCACTGCAGCAGCCGCCAACTCTACCAGCAGCATCTGATGATGTCAACCGCAGTATTGGCGGCGGTAACACATGGATACAAAATTGACATGATTCGTTCATATGTTACCAACATTTTGCATACAAAATGGCACAACGCATCCTATACTCCTCCTCTGGCAAGGCCTATCTTCTGCTATGGTTCACTTACTTTGTATTCGAGTAACAAGAACAGGCAAACATGCAGTTTTATCTGTTCAAATAATGGTTTTCAAAATGGTAGGAATTTTCTAATGCTTATCTGTAATAAATGCAAATTATTTCAGTATTTTCCAATGTTACGTTACTTTTTGCTTTTCCTTTTTGTTGTGTTTTGTTCTGAATCGCAATGTTTGCTTCTTTGCCAGGCTTTTACCAATTTGGGTTTATCACGAAAACATAGACACGAACATACTTATTTCGAATGCTGCAGAAATATTCATAGATACAGAATGTCTTTAACCGACGTAATTTCACATGCATTTGAATTTGGTTCACTTGACTCATGTTGCATGTATGTAAATGTGTGTTTTGCTATGTTTATAGTAGATGTACAGATACATATTTCTTACAAAGGATTACTTAATTTCTTGTTAAATTCCAATTGAAAAATTTTTCATTTTTGCTTATGTTGTTAACAATTTCTCAAAAATGTTCACACAGTGTGATGCTTAAGGCTCCAAAGACAGCAAGTGATTGTAAACCATCATTAGGAGCTGGAAAAATTAAAATATTGTTCTAATTTCACTATTTAGATTTTAAATACTACAATGTGGATACATAAAAACCACAGTATGTAAATATGCAGTAAAATAGGGAGGTTTATCGAAATAGGCAAAGAACTTAAGGTCTTATGGAAGTCATTTTTAATAGGTCTTACTATGACATAACAATAGAATTGACGATGTTCAAATGATTGAAAAGCAGTCGCATATCTGATCCAAATCGGCTGTTCATTTTTAAAGTTCCTTTAATTTAATACATTTTTTTGCGATTACGAAAGATTGTTTCGTTTTTTAATGCCTACTACTCACTTGATGTGTTATCTTCTTTAGCAAGGTGATTTATAGATAGATCGAGAAGACAAATAGTAGCATTTGTAAAACTTAATTAATTAACTATTTTACAATTCTGATATTGCAAGTCATTTGTCAATTTTTAATAAAATAGGCGCAAAACCTTTTTTTAACTGTATAGCGATTTAAGCGTTTGCAGTTAAATGTCAATTTTTTTTCAAATTAAAAGAAACATTTTGTAAATGAAACGAAACCTTTTTCAAATTAAACGACACTATATTCAAATTAAATGAAACTTTGTTCAAATTAGGTACAACATTTTTCAAATTATATAAAACCTTTTTTTAATTTTAATTTAAATTAATTTAATTAATTAAATTAATTAAATTAATTAATTAAATTTAATTAAAAGCCACTTAAGGTCGAAAAAACCAACTTAAATTATCCTGTACTGAACCCGATAGAGAAGGCATTTTCTATGCTTAAATTCCATGCCCGATCATTATTACGTGATATAACCACTTAGCGTAACGAAGTTAGTAAAATTGAGGCAAGTGTCGTACAAATTAGTCAAAATTATTATTTTAAGGTCATGATCATCCAAATCTCTAAAGTTGTGAATGCACAACCTTTTTACTAATTTCACTAAATATGACTTAATATGCGAGTATATGAAATATGTATAATAAAAAACGATTTTATTTGTCTACAATGAATTACGTTTCTTAGTTTTTTGTTGTTTAATTTAATTTGCAAAATATTTTACTTAATTTGAATATAGTTTCATTTAAGTTGAATATACTTTCGGGTTCTCATGCCCGAAGTAGTTAGCGTGTTGACTACAAATAAAATAGTGTCTAGGAGCTCGGGTTCAAGCCCAGCTTTAGGCTGTTGTTGGACTGTGTAAGTGACGAAGGCATGAAACTGGCCACTGACATCACAGCCCCCTCCTTCGTCGGTATTGTAGCAAAATCACCGGCGAAGTAAAATAACTGATAAAACAGGACTACACAGCTTAAAACACATTAATTACGCATACTTAACATCAGAAGCGTTGCAACACTGATCTAAAAACTAACACAACGCGCAATATGAGAGTTGTAAAAATTAAGCTTTTTCACTTTCACCATCTGTCCTCACTCACTATCCCTTTACCAAAGAAGGTAACACTCCTATCAATGCATTTCCTACTTCAGCCAAACAGCACCCTTAAATATTCTGTCATAAGTGATGATCTAGAAATTTTGGCTGATTTTTTATTTTTGGCTTTCAATGACTTTCATGGGGTGTTACTGTTAACAAGCTACAGTCGAGCTAAGATTACAGTGTATATCATAGTCTGACTTCATAAACCAAAAATTTTTTGAATCACCAGCTTTAAAATGGGAAGTCTGTGCAAGGGCTTAAGAGGCTCTTTTGTTGACGGCCACTAAACGAGCTTTTTCTCCTGTAAGGTATTTCCAAAGCCTCCAGTTATTTTAACATTCCTGACGTTTATTCACTTTTAGTCTAATTATTTTTCATACTTTAATTGGCGGTATGAAATACATAACCCAAAATCCTTAGCTGGCTGCTAACTTTTGACTTAAGGCGATAATTATCTGCAAAAATATATGATCTTGTGAAAAAACATCCGGACTCAAGTACATACAAATATATGTAAACAAAACGTTTGTGCTTGAATATGTTAAAAATTTCATTCAAGACGAGTTCGTGCAATGTCTTTAGCTTCATACACCATTAATATAATTACGTTCTGTTGAGGTATGTATGCTGGTATGCCGCTGACACATAATATCATTTATCATTTGCCTTTTAACTTTTTTGACATTTACGATGAAAACGTTAACGTTACTTTTATCTCAATGAATAAAAGAAAAGAACGAACCAACTTAATAAAATATGATATATAATGTTTAGAAAAAATAAACTTTATTAAAAATAGTCAAACATTGCAAACAGACATTAGCTAATGTTGTCGCCTTTAGTGTTTTTCTAACAACTCTTCTCTTTCCATTGTTTATTTCTATACGTAAATGGACATTTAGCATATTTTATTTAGCTATTTTTGCAAGCTTGCAAACAAAGGTATTTTTCACAGTAAGTATACATACTATAGATTAGAATTAATATTTACTGTAGGAGGATTATTTACGTGTTAGGTTTTATTCGAATACAAAAACCATATCTCAAGCGCAATCTTTTCCTCCTAATAAACCGCCACCTAAAAGTGAACATAACCCAGTCTCTAGTCATCTAACAAATTTTGTATAACTTCTCCGACAGACCCCCAACAAAACTGTTGTCAAATATTCTTGTATGAAGAACCAAATAACAAACCAAACCTCTATTTAGTATGTAGTACGTTTATAATATATATTATAAATTGTTTTACAAGAGTGACCATTTGACAGCGATAATGTCTTTTGTTGTTGGTAAACAACGATTAAATTCATTGTTGATAAATAGTATAAATGTGTTAGCCAATGTGTATGTGTGTGTCTTACAAGTAATTTGATAAGTTGATGTTTATTAAGTTGGCGTCAGTATTGCTGATCAAACATGTTGCCAATATCTTTCATATGCCACACATCATACATCCATTTACTTGTTTGGTATCATATAACAATTTGCTTAAATATTTATTTAATACAACACTCTCTAAAGACAATTTTTACATATAACTACATCATATCTATCATATTTTTCCGTTTTACATTTATATTTTTTATTGGTATTGTTTTTCTTTTGGTTCGGTGTTGCTTGACGTTTCAAGTTTTTTTTTATCTATCAAAAGTTTAGCATAGATGACAGGAGAATTGAGAGGGCTGTCATCACTTTGATGATAACTTTGTTTATAATATGGAAATATTAAAATGACATTAATGATGTTTGTGTTTGTGAGTTCCTTTCTTATATATTTGTGCGTGTTCGTTTGATTTCACTGTGCTAAACTTTTTTTATTTAAATTACAAATCTGATATTCCCAAAAGAGGGAACTTACGTCTGATTTATTTTAGCAAGAGTAAACTTCAACTTCCTTCACATTACTACATTTGTCACATGTCAAGATATATTAATTTATTGAACTTTTTTGAGCATCAGTTGGTAAAAGATTCCAATGAACACAGTGAGCAACATCGTCACGTCAGTTAGCAAACACTGCGTATATTGAAAAATGTTATATTGACAAGAGTATTCACTCTCTTATTGTCAAAATGAGGTGGATATTTTATTCTAATCATATACATATATTAATAAATGTTTGCTTAAACACCCGAATTCGTGCTCATTTTTTTATTGGTACTTATGATATCTAGCGTTTTCTTTTATATAATAACTAAAATTAATAACGCAATTAAGAAATAATTCCCATTATCGTTACGGGTTGAACTGCAGTTCATCTGCTTTTTTTAGACAATAATTAATTTGTAACCGTATGTATTTTGTGTTGTTCTTAATGTAGAGTTATCAAAATTATTTTTTGAGATGCTTTGCTTTACTTCAATACCTGTTTTATGTATCTGTTTATTATCTCCAAATTAATATTTTCTTATACAAAGCTCCATATTATACTTTGAAACATAATTTATTTTTATCTTGCTCATTTTGTTAAATATATTGCATACAAAATATTGTTCAAGTAGCAGTTTATCACCATAAATAACAAAACTATATAAATTATATATATTATACCCATAAGCAAATGTCTAGTTTGTACGATAAGAACTTGGTCTTATGCAGTTGAAAGTTCTTCAATAGGAAACATTTTTAGCAATTATGTACAAAAAATTCATAAAATCTTAAAAAATAATAATATTGTAAATTATTTCAGTGGTTTAACCTGGTATTTAACATATGATGGCGTATGAGCAATATTTTTATATATAATGACAGTGGATAAAAATATAAATGAAATATACGTGTATGTTAGATGGATTAATCAAATTCGGCAGATATGTAATTGTATATGAAATGTAATATAAAGTCTTTTTTAGGATTGTAAAAAGAATACGAAAACTGGATCTTGTATATACATATGTGGTTTTAGATACTTAAATATTACTCATACGTCCCAGTATGTGATTACAAGTATTGTTTAAAAACCCTTTAATAAAATCATTAAATTCAAATTGTTTTTATAATTGAATATAAAATTTGAAATGTTTACTTGAAATTAACTGTCAATTTGTAATTTTTACTAAAATATCTTCGCTGTATTTGATCATCTTGAATTTTATATGAACAACCTTGCATAAATTATATTAACGAAGAAATATTTTGTAATGTCACGATTGCCATTTTTGTAGCTTAAGAAATTTCTTGTAGTTTTTACTAAACCAAAAATGTAAAAATACACTTACTTACTTTTCAATACAAGTTGATCCCAATTACATATTTTAAAATAAAAACAACAATACTAATGTAAGTTGGTTTGGAGAAAACTCGTTGGTGTTTTTTATTACTTTTCCAACAGATTCAGGTATCCTCCTCCCATTCCAAAAGACAGTGAGTGCACCATAAGAAGTTATTCATCCTAGCTTCACGTATGTACGAACATTAACCGCGTCAATACTTTCACTATTGCTTCTCGTCTCTAATTCTTATATATTTAACATGTATTTATGTCCTTTAATTTTGTGTAAATTTTTTAATACAAAATTAAACAAGTATTGCACGGTTTGCTTTTATTGATCTTTTAGGATATATTTTAACATAGCAGTGATTATTGAAACAAATTTAAGTGATTAGGCTTAAGATTTTAAGGCATTTATTAAATTTATTATAGAGATTAAGATTTACTCCCAATATATTTTCAAAAAGATTTCTTTTGTTGTGGGTTGAGCTAGTCCATGCCAAAGTAACTGTAAAATATGGTTAACTAATGACTTGGTAGAGCAGCAATAAAATCCAAACAACACTTAAAAATTAATGAACTATAGTAAATTTAAGTACAATAACAATTTTCGTAAAGATTTAAGTTATTTTTTATAAATTTATTTTTAAAAGAAATACGACTTTTACCAAATTTAATCTTAGTTATCAAGAAAATATTAATTTAAAAATAACAAGTATATATGAAAATAATTTTTTATATGTTTTAAGTAAAACTGTAGAAAAGGTTAATAAAGAAAAGTACTTTTAAAATATTCTGCTCTTTCTTTCATTTTAAAATTTTGAATGCATACTTCTTTTTATTAAATTCCCAAGAGTATAAAATAAACCAAAATATGTAAAAAAAAAATTTAGGCAGAGTGGATGGAATCCTACATATGTCAAGGTTTATTTTTCATTTCTGACATACATACAAATACTCACGAATAGAAACACATGTACAGTGGCGAACAAAAGTGAGTTCATGTTTATGATTCCTGCTTTTATGATGGTTAAATAAATAATGATTATATTTTAAAATTGTTTGCGCTATTTTATTTCTTAAGCAGTTTATAGCAAAAATTATATTAAAAATATAGCAAAAAATAAAAAATTAAAAGTTGAATTTGCATTCACCTAAAATAACGACTCATGTACTCACTTTTTAACAAAAAGTAACATAACATTGCGTTTCCTTTGAAATTTCTTTCTGATATATTTTTTAATTTGTATGTTTATTTTAGTGTTGACGTAAAATAATGTAATTGTTTAATTACTTTAGCTTAATAAAATTGTGATTTAAGTTTAAAAAATTAATAAGAAGGCAACTTCTTTAAATTATATTACATTACGAACTTTACTGAAGTCTAAACCCCGGCATAGTTTTATGCTAAAACGTCGAAAGGAAATGTGAAATTGTGTAACTTCATCATAATTTTGGGGCGTACAAAATGGTTTGCATTTACTTATTCAAATTCAACTCTCAATTATTAATTATCGTTTTAACTAAAATACAACTTTATTTTGAAATGAATAGAAAACAAAATACAGCATGCAACACTGAAATAGCTGCATTACTTCTTTTTGATACCACAAAAAAACAACATGCACTTACTTTTGCTCGCCAGTGTACATGTGAACTAAACGGTCCATTAGCTAAGAAATATAAACATACATAAATACTTATATAATTATCAATCATGCGAGTTTTGTTTCAAATTCGGAATCATTTTATATCAACTTAACTCTTATTTATTATTTCTAATTTGTATCGTGCATTTTCCCCTACTGATATTTTGCTGAAAATTTTCAAAATACATATATACATTTTTTTAATATTGAATTTAATTATTGTATTTCAAAGTTTCTAGTGCATATCATAAGGAAAATGTTTACCCAACTTCTAAAGAGATTGCTAGAGAATTAAAATCTATTAAATAAATATGGAAAGAAACATTTTTGGATCCCTTTTTCTCCTTTGTTTGCCAACCGATTTTGCTCATTCTTTTACCAAATCGTAGACATTGTTGAGTTTATATTAATCAAATCGGTTCACTATTGAAGGAATAAAAGGCTTGAAATCACTACAATAGTTGAGAATATACTTGTACATTCACTTACTTAGATTAGATTATTTGGGTTCCAATAAAAATATAAGGAAAGCAATGAGAATGCGTAAGAATAATAAGATTTTTTTCTCTTCAAATGAGTCAAGTTGAAAAATAGTTCAGAATTCAAAGATATGAGAATTAAATATGGATGTACATGTTTATTACGTCTGAGTGTGTTTGCTACAAGCAAAAACTTACACAATACTTGTTTTCGTTTGTATGCAATCACATTTTGTTCATTGTTTTTCCCATAAGGGGCCGCTAGGCCACCTCTAGTTTTCTTAAGAGTGTAAAATTTATTTTGCGCTCAATTTCGAACGGGGAATTAAATTTTTTTCTATTAAAATAGTTTGATGAATACAAATGATTTTTATTAACAAAGGAATAATGCAAGACTTTAAAAACGGGTTGGTGGTGATTACGAGTTCTATCGCTATCTGGTCAGCGTTCTTTGTTTAGTTTCATTACTTCTCAAGGAGACAACTATTAGAAAGGTACACCAATTATTGGGATTATTTAACAAGTTGGAATACAGAAGTTTTTATAAGTAATTTTACGACTTAAACTCTCTTTGCCTGGTATTGAATTTCTATCTTTGATGATTTATTTTTCCATATGTATATAATTGTTCTCTTTCCTTTCTTAAGCGACCTTGGCTGCCTTCATTAATCTTTTTGCATCTATGTTTACTTGGAGTTTTTTTTTAAACTTAATAATATTTCTCATATTTTAATTTTCTGTTAGAGAAAAAGCCCGACTTTCCACACAAGACATAATGATAATCGCAGTGATAAATTTAATACAAACTTGGAAATTATAACATATCCTTTTTCTATATAAATTCGAATATAAGTTGGTTGTTGTATTTTAAAATAGGTTTTTAGTATATTTTTAATAATTGTTTATTAAGTAATACTCAGTTTTTTTTAACAGACACATTTGAGGTTTGAAACATTTCCAAAAGACTTTTGTCAAACGAAGCATGCAGCTAGTTTATTAATAATCCAAATCAAATACAATCGTTTGAAACATATTCAATTTAATTTCAATTAATTTAAAAAATGTTTCTTATTTTTTTTAAATTTTATTAAATTTTATTTAATTTAATATAATTTTTTTGGATTTGTTAAATTTTATATAACTTTTTTTTAATTTAATTTAATTTTATTTATTTAATTATTTATTATTATTCTTATTTATTTAATTTTATTCTATTTTGTTTAGTTTTATTTAATTTTATTTAATCTTTAAGATGAGCAACAATTAAATCTTCTGTTCCAAATAAAACTAAAAACAAGAAAAACGCGAAACATTTGTTATCAAGGGAAAATTTTACTTTTCATTCCGGGATGAGTGTAAAATTTTAAAAATATATACTTGTTAATTATTTTATTATCTTTGGAATTTTGATATATAATTAAACATATAAAAATCTGAAAATAGTATATTAAAAACAAAGTTGAATTTTTTTCTGCAACTTTGATATTGTGTTGAATAATAACCAATAACCAATTTCACAGTGTACTTAATAAACCACAAAGATATAAATACTACCTTGAGTAAATTTTTGTACGAAATTAAAACTTGTAATTATCAGCAAACATTTTTGAAAAAAAAAAGAAATGGAAAAATAAATTTTTCATTATATAATTTCCATTGTAAATCAAAAATGACAATGAAGGGATGAGTATAAATATATTGTTGATTTTTTGATTATGATAAAAAGGCATTATCTATTATGCATTTGTGTCTACGCACTCGTATATGAATTTATAACAGAAACAAAAAATGTATAAAAGATCTTTAAAAAAAAACAACAATAATCGTTTTGCTTATTTTTTTGCAAAAATTGCAATAAAACTATTTAAAACACATCAATAATTCTAATCCAATTTGTAAAAGAGCCCAAGGTATTTATTTTTTAGTTTACAAATTTACGTTTAATCAAACTTCTGCTACTATTTATTTGAGTTTGTTATTTCCTTTAAACATCTTGTTTAAAATAAATCTTATAAAACTAAATTACAAAATACCAAAACTGTATGGAATTATTGTTGGGAATTTAAAAAAGATGCCATTTGAAATAAAATGCAAGTGAAACAAGCTTTGAAATAAAAAAGAAATAAAAATAATAAAATTTCTGAAGGGAGTGCCAGTGTGTGAGAGTAATTTAATAGAAAAATTTTTACAGCTAAGAATGATAATATAGCAGAAAAACTAATATGAAAGCAATTCTAATATGAGTTGCTACTGTTTTCAACATGTCTTTGATAAAATACTTTTCAAGTAAAAAATTACACAAACTACAATTTAAAATAAAATTACGTTTCTATACGATTTTAGTTTTTCCTGTTAAAGTTGGTACAAAACTTGGTTGTTTGTTATTGCTTTTGAAATTTTATCCATACAAATGTACATATAAAAAACTTTCAAATAAATATTTAGATTTACAGTGACAGATATAAAATAAAAAGTACTTTACATCTGGTTCATAATTAACTTGAAAGTTCTTTAAAAGGAAATATTATTTCATTTTTCTAATAAGTTGTAAGTAAATTAAAACCTCTAGCTGTTTCTTAAACTTATGTATTCATGTATAAACGGAATATTCGATTGGCATTTACTCATACTGCTTTCCTAGGTCGATTCAGAATAAAATTTTTTGACATACTTGGGAAATAAAAAATGTTGTATTTAACAATGTTTATGTTTTCTGCATCAGTCGGTTGTCTTTGCTTTTCAAGATATTCAGGTATCTGAAAATGCTTGTACATTGAATTTGTATCCACCTAGTAGCATATGCTATCACTACATATTGTTTATAAGCAATAAAGTTGTGTATTAGTGCCAGCGCTATTAACCTCCTGAGATCGTGAATTTAGCTGTCTTTGGGCTTAATTCAAAAATTATTCTTATCGGTTTGCGTTTCTTAAAAAAACATTCTTCAATATCCTTTCCAATTCCATGTCTAAGCATCTTGAATATCGCTGTAAAAGTTAAGTTGTTGTTGCTTGAGATTTCAATATTCCACCTTGAATTTGCCACTTGCTGCATTCTACCCAAGAAGATCAATACATTGCGCTATTTATCACCCGCAGCCATCCATTTCTCTTTTTATCCTACACACAAAAAAAATTATCCTATCTGTTCCGCACTCCTAAAATTAATTTCTTAAAAATAAATACATATTATTTTTATGTTCCAATATTGTCAGGTACCAGATATATGTTTAAATTCTACAACCCCTAAATCTGTTTTTATTGCCTCTTAGCACTCAAAAGACTGCACCTGATTCCATTTCTTCTGAAATAATTTCATTTTAAAAAGAAAAAGTATTTTTTTATTTATTTGACTGTTATGTAGAACTAAACTTTTAAAATTTGATTAAATCTATATATGCTTTATTGCGGAAAGTTTTCCCATCATTCTTCTCATTTACTGTAAAAATATAATTCCCAAATTTTTACAATATGGGTATATCCTGCGTGATGAACGCTACTTTCATAGGCATTTTCACATTAAGATATAAACATTTTTTGGTCTTTCAAAAGAGGTATATTCAACTTATGCATGGCATAAAACATAATTTTTTAGCAGGTATTTGTTGTATTTTATCACAAAGTTTTGTGACGCACTATACAAAAAAAAAACGGGAGTAACTTTGAAAGTGTGTTTTCGTAATTTTTAGCGAATTTTGAATAATAAAGCACACAAAATTTAGTTCCCAAAAGAAAGATGAATATAAGAGAATTACAAAAAAGCTTATTTGCAGCAAAAAAAAATTTTGTGTTTCTTTTTAAGACGCGAAGAGATCCCTTTGTGACGTTACATTTTTTCCAATCTATTTTCTACTCAAAAATTTTATAATTAATTTAAATATTTCCAAAATAGTAAACACACTCAAATTTAAGTGAATTCAATGTATAAAAATATGGCTTTCGATCGGGCCGTCTTCATTAACATGAATATCTAAAAATTGTTAATTTCTGGTATGAAATTAGAAGATCTGCGGAATGGTAGGATTTGTTAATAGTTTGTGCATTAATGATCATCGAAATACATTTATTTTAATTATAAAATTTTATATCTAGTATAATAATACTTAAAAAAATATAAATATTAAGTTGTATGAATTTCAAAATATTGGTGGACTGTTTCTGGGATTTGCTCATATAGGTCTATAGGTCTATCTAAATAATAGCCAACTGTCAACTCATCCAGTTGACCAAACCAACCATTTAGATGATTTATTTTCAAGTAATTTCCACTTTTCCTGCCCTCGATAGAGTGTCTGTCTACACTATATTTAAACAGTTAACTGTTTAACAAATTGACTTCAACCTCAATTAATATTTTATTAATCCAAAACTGACAATTTTCGAGTTACGATAAAATTGCTTAATTTGGCTTGATTAAATAAATATTTTTACTTTTTAAGTGTTTAGTTTAAATTAACGGACTTTATCAAAGATTTAGATATATTAAAAATGGGAATCAAATATGATAATAGGATATTCAATATCCTTAGAAAAAATAATAAAATGCAGTGAGAAACTAAATATTCCCTATAATGGAATTCTTTTAATTCCTCGATAAATAATTCCTATTCTAGCAGACTTATTTCAAGAATTTTTATATTTTTTATTATATATATTTTTTTTAATAAAATCTCAAGATAATAAATAATTTTGGTATTCTTATTAACTAAAATTAGTTACTTTGTGGAAATTTCTTTATTTTTGGTTAACCATTCCCTGGTAATATGCTAATGATTTTCTTACGAAAACTTGCTGTTAGAAGATTCTAGCCTTAATTTTAATATGTCTCCCGGACTATGTTTTTCGAATTCTACATATTTGTTTTTTTAGTATAATTCAAATTGAATCGAACTTAAATCAAAATAACCCAGACTTAGAGAAGATCAGAGAGCTGCAAAAGGAGGAGACTTTAAACTTTTTGTAAGTTACCTTTTTATATCTGCGACTTACTGTGTCAACTATATGGATAAGAAATAGAAAAACAAAGGCTTTCTTTTCATTGTTATCGTATATCCAATTCTAAATTGCTTTAAAAATTCTGCTAAAATAATAAAACCGTGATTTGTATGCATCTGCATTATCAGCCACTGTATGCACATGTAAATTTATGCTCACACATGACCATGTCAACTGTGTTCGTCGGTTTGTTCTCATGCTCAACGGTCTTATGGTACAATAAGTTTTGTATGTTTGTTACTGCATATTCAACTAAAACTTATCTTACTTCTAGTGTATATGAAATTTTTGGCGTAAAGTCTGTTGGATGGTATGTAAATCCATATATGAAAGAATGCTTCCAAATGACTTTGTTTTGTTGCAGGAGACAAACAAAATAAAGAAAAATATCATATATTTTATTTTATTTTTCTCTTCCTTCCAGCCAAGTTTTTTTATATATGCCATGCATGGGAATTGAAGTGTCATTTGCAGCAAATGCTCATAATAATTTAGTTATGAGAGATCAGAGGTTATAGCAGACTACTCTGTTGGATGCACAGTTTTATCAGCAGCAACAACAAATGCTACCGTCTAGTATATTTGAATGCCTTTAAACAATAATCCAAACTTCACAGAAATTTGTTTAGAGAAATTTATTACAATTTTATATGACAAAAGGGACTAATTAAATGGACATTGATGTAATAAAAGTAAAGAGGAAAATGAACGTTCTCTAAAAATCATATAAATAAATTAGTTACTCTTCAGTTCAGTTTGGTTAATTTTTATGTGGCACGTTCATTTTGTTATTTATTATAATAAGACGATTAATAAAAACATATTAAATCAAGAATAAAGAACAAAATACTATACATTTTTTGAGCGTAGTTGACACCAGTTGTTATCTTTTCAAGATTTAGAAGGTTTAGTTGAAGTTAAACCAAAGAAATCGTGTTCAGTTCGTGTTTTAACCAAAATGGAAGGATATATTCTTTTCTTTTTAAAGTTGTCTCACAACGGTAAACTAGGGAAACGGAGAAAAATAAACAAACAAAATTCGATGTACGACAACAAGAACAGGAACAAAAATTTTTTGTCAATTTTAATTTTCTCACGAATTAAATAATTTAAGTAATACATCATTCTGGTGTTCGTCTATTGGTTCCCAAAGTTTAGGTAGATACGTTGGATATTTTTCTTTCAGAACAATATTCTTCGTTGGTTTAATTTTTTGGTACAAAATTTTTTTTAATATTTTGATGGAGAAGATTAAAAAATAAGAAGACGAAAAAGTTCTATTAGCAACAGGAATGTTGTGTGCTAGTGATATATCAGCTGTCAGTATCGGATTTTTATTTCTTTTTGCTAGAAGTGTTTGTCAGTTTCTGATATTTATTTTTTTTGCAAAAATATTTGTCATTTTCTGATTTTTATTTATTTTTTTTCAATAATATTTTGTCATATTGTGATTTCTATATTTTTTTTTTCAGAAATATTAGTAAAATTCTAAATTTTATGTTTTTTGGTCAGAAATATTTGTCATATTCTGATTATTTTAATATCATCATTTAAGTCATAATTTTTTAAAGGGTGTTTTCGTGCTTTTCGTATTCAACACAAGTTTTTCCTAAAACATGTACATAAAAGTCAAATCAAAATCAGAATATGACAAATATTTCTCACAAAAAAAAAATCAGAAACTGACAAATATTTTGCCAAAAAATATATATATCAGAAACTGACAAACACTTCTGGCAAAAAGAAATAAAAATCCGATAGTGACAATTATTTCTGACAAAAAAAATAAAAATCGTAAATTAACAGTTCTATATTGATTTTAATTATAAATGTCATAATTGTTATGGTCTCTGGAAAGATTTAAAATATTAAGATATTGTTCATATATCCTGAAATACTATAATTGCACTTTCTCACAATAAATATATAATATATGTTTATGGGAATTTCCATATAAATTTTTGTCACGTACGTTAACATCTTTAATTAAGTGAAAGCCGCAGGAACTCTTATATTCTTATTATATTTTACTTCTTCATATATTTTGTTTGTGTAGAACGAGTAGGCAAACTAAGTAAAAAAATGTAGATAAACAATAAAGGCTCTGAAAGGCCTACTAAAATTTAAAGACGATACCATACGTGGCAAAACGTAGAAATTTCTGTAGAAATGCCCATATATATGTAAATATGTAGGACAATAGGGTTTTTCAATAAGGACTTAAACATTTCGGAATTTTTTTATGAAAGCCTATTAGATTTATTCTATGTTCTGACAGTGTCGTAATGTTAGTTCAGGGTTGACCAAGTCTTAGCATAAAAATTTCTAAGTCTTAAAATGACTTAATTATAGTTTCAAAGCCCCTCACAAATGTTTATGTATATTTGACGTTCTCAAAAATTATAAATTTACTTATGAAAAATAACGTTTAAGGTTTAATAATTAATTTTATTTGTTTCAAAGGATTGCTATATATATAATAACTCAAAGTTGTAATTTTTTTTTTTTGCGAAAAATTAACATTTATTACTTTCCATTAAGAACAAAATTTCCTGTTGATTTGACCACCTTTTTTTTTTTTTTTTTTTTTTTTTTTTTTAAAAAAGAGAAGTAACACTCAGGCAATTAGTATGCCTACCAACCCGTAGGTGTGTTACCTTCTTTGGGAAAGGGATAGTGAGAGAGGACAGATGGTGAAAGAGAGAAAGCTTAATTTTTACAACTCTGATATTGCGCGTTGTGTTAGTTTTTAGATCAGTGTTGCAGCACCTCCGATGTCAAGTAGGCGCATTAAATGTGTTTTAAGCTGTGTAGCCATTTTATTAATTATTTTACTTCGCCGGCGATTTTGCTACAATACCGACGAAGGAGGGCGCTGTGATGTCCGCTAGCATACACCAGTATCAATTGCTGCCAGAACTGTTCAGTGACCAGTGCTATGCCTTCATCACTTAAACAGTCTGACAACAACAAATACAATCGCATACTAATGCACATCTGAAAAATGCTGGATGTTATGACTTGTCTGAAGCTGGGCTCGAACCCACGTTCTTAGACATTATTTGCTTTGCAGTCAACGCGCTAACTACTTCAGCCAACAGCACCCTCAAAAACAGCACTCTCCAAAACAAAGTTGTGATATTTAATGGAATAAATTTTTAAAATTAATTTAACTGTTTTAAATTGCGACTTTTAGTTATTTTCCTGGTAAAAAGGCAATTTAAAAGTACTCATTATTATTAAGCTTATTATTTTCAATTTATTTTCATAAGTTAAGAAAAGTTTAATTCTGCTGGATATCTTAATACAGTTTTTTTTGTATAATGCAATATTAATTCACTTTGTGTTTTTTTAAATAAAATAATAGACCAAATCAAACACTTTAACAACAAAATAGTTATATTTTCATATTTATTTATCAGTCGTTAAACAGCTCTGGGCTGAAGAACAGCTCTCGTGTCATCGTAATTATTTCGTAAGTGCGGTAAGGCTTGCGTGTGTTGTTTGGCCTTCGAGAGTTTTTCGTCTCGCTCGCACTAGTTGACCGATTTGCCACGGATAACCGTATAGTCTTGCGGTTCCTTTGTGGAATTTCGTTGACAACCACGATACTACTTCCTATGTGGAGGCATAGATCTTGTATAGTCAGTCACGAAAATACATTTTTAAAATACTGTTAACAACAACATGGACATAGTATGTTCTGGTTACCGGCGCCATTTTTGTGCAACCATATTCTGCAAATTTACTTTGTAGAATATGTACTAATAAATCAAAAAAATTTATTTATACAGATAAATAAGTTGTCCAGAGTTCGTCCTTTTGTGACTCGAGAACCATTCAACCGATTTACAAAACGAAAGCTATATTTTCAGTGATGGTTTGTAAATAAATCAAAAAATGCCTACGCGTACGCCTTATATGCATACTTTGTAATAGTGTTCTGGCAGGCTAATAGTTCAGCAGATTCTTCACTACTCTATGCTGGCACCTATTTAAAAAAAACATATTTAATAATATTTTATCTCTGCCGAAAATTTTGAAATTTCGAGTTAATACACTATTGTTAAACAACTGTATTTAAATATTTTTACACTAAAATACTTCGGTTTTTATGTATTTGCAATAAAATATATATGTATGTAGATTTGTGTGTATGTATGTATATGTTTTAACAACATTTGCTAAAATAATTTTTTTTAATACAAATTTTTGTGCTGTAGCATTGTATTAATTTTTTTTCGTTTTATTTATTTCTATGTGCATATTTTAATGGATTTTTTCGTCGTGCAAATATGAATAAATTTCTTAACCCAATAATCAAGAGCATATAAAATATATAAAATATATATCTGGACCGAATATTTGAAAAGAAATTCTAATTGAAACAACATTTGGAGTAAAATTAATAGCTTGTAAAAATAAAAAAATAATGTCGTTCAGCTAATATTACATTCAAAATTAATATCAATTAATTATGAATTTTTTATTAGTAAAATATTGGATAAGACAGATCAAGTAATTTATTAATCTCAAATAATCGATTGTTGAAAAAAATCTATATGACAAATTTTCTTAAAAATTTTACTTTAAAATTTTTTCAAAATAAAGTTTTTGAGAAACATACTTTGTTTTATTTTTTGATAATTCTAATGTGATTCGTCAAAGGTTTTTTGACTTCTCCTCATCTGCTGACTTAAGGAGACACAGTAGGATATTCTATGTAATTTTAGTCAGTGGAAAAGAACTATAAACTTTAAAATACGAAAAAACTTTTGGATTTGTTACATAAAACCACAGCACAATCTTGGGCTGAGCCTATTTGCTTGAAATTAGTTTTGATTAAACCTAAAAGCTGTTTCTTGCTGTGATAAAATTTTAAAAGCCCCTATCGTAAAGACAACATAAAAATCACTTTTAATAAATTATTCACTTTTATTCGACTTTGAGCGAAATATTCCTCAAAAAATTAGCATTTTTGCATTCGCAGAAAAATGGTGTGCTTAAAAGTCTTGTATACTATCATGCAGTTTACTTGAGTTCCATGCTTTCGCAATCTTAGAATCGGGATTTTTAGAACGATGGTTAATTATTCCTTGAATAATTTCAGTTAAAATCCAAATTATATAGTGTGCTAGACTATCACCCTTAAGATATCAAATTCAATTCCTGTCAAGTCCCTGGCTGTTTCCGTAAACAAGCCAAAATATATTTATACTATGTGTATATTTTTTATCAGATAAATTAGTGTGATTGGCAGTGAGTAGGAAAATACAATATTTTTTTTAGTTATCGTTGTGTACGAAGTAACCGACATTAAAATGGAGTATGTGGAGAGTATAGTATGAGTGCCTGGTACAGTAAAAGATATCAACTATCAATCCTTTCGTGTGCATTAAAACTCGATTAGATGTTTCGCGTTTTTTAACTGCTTTTTGAGATTAGCCATAGCAAACATATGCTCAAATGTTTATTGGGCATAAGGACTAATATTGTTTTTGTCAATTTTGTTATTGTTATTACTGAAATAGTAACCAAATCTCAATGATACACAACAATTTTATGTATAGAACGAGGCACCATGCATGAAATAGAGAAACAAATAAATGCCATTTCCATTTCCGTTTACTATTTGCTTGTTATTCTGGTCCAGCGCTTTATTGTAACAAATTCGTTTTATTTATTTATTTTTTATTATTGTTATTTTTTGTTCCATCTTTTTCCACAGCTATTCTTTATTTGCTCACAAATCAGAGAAAAAATGTGAGTGTTATTTTTTTCATTTCTTGTCTCACTCCGCTCCGCTGTATGTGTGCTTATGAAAATATAAAAATTGGACTACATAAGCGAACATACTTTATTGTGTTGGAAAAAACAAAAATGTGAAATTTTGTTTATTTATAAACTTTAACAATTCATAACTTTTCATACGCCACATAGCATTTTCGAAAATGCTTCCATACTTTTGCCATTTTATTGTTTATGAAAATCGTAAAGTTTCTTTTATTTTAGTATTTCACCATTTCTACTTCATCAATTTTATGAGACAAATAAATGGCTGTTAGCAGTTGGGTAGTGCATGCAATTATTTTCTCAAAAAGTATTGGGACTTTATGTAACAGTTTAAAATTGTAAGGAAAATGCCTGAGGAATAGTTGTTTTATTTAATATTTGGCAAATATCTTGATTACATGCAAATATTCCATTCATACACATATATGTATTTAATAATGAAATTGAATCGTTTTAAAATGCAGTAAATTGCACATATCGAGGTAACACCATAAATTTATTGGATGTTTAATCACAGCAATATTTTCAGTACTTATTAAAATTATAATTATTTAAAAAATTTTAAGAAATAACAGATTTTACGTATTTCGAATTATTTTGCTAAAAGAAAAAGCCGAATGAATGATCTAATTTGTAACAAAATTTTGTCTGTATTTATCGTGATTTTTCAAATTCTCCCAACCAACTGTAATGTTTTAAAACACGATTGTCCGATTCACAACATTTTGTGGGAGTTGTTTGTTGTGTCAATGTTGTTGGTAGCCTAGAAGAAAAAGTATGTGTCACAAAATAAGTCACGTAACCGGTCCCAAGGCAGTAGCGATCGGTTATAATTCTGGAGCTTTTTATAGAAGAAACCTGTTATTTATGGTAGTCAATGACATAATTAAGATACTCGGTGACAAGTCTTAGTTCTAGCTTTAATGTGCTTGTCGAGTGAATATTACTCTTTAGTTGCTTTTATGCTCTTTTTAGGTTATATATGAAGAGAATAATAGGTAAAATGGTAAACCGATTTTTTAACTTGAAAAAATATGATCAATGTGTGTAAGTTTTTAAATGTGTTGGTTGCAACATAACTATATTTTGTTGAAAGCTAGGAAGTTACAAAATAAAATGTTACTTATTTTTATTAAGTTACATTTTTTCTCCTGTCGACGATTCACATATTATCATCTGGGTACTTTCAGAAAAATTAGTACAAAATGTCCAGCAGAGTAACTTTTATATTAAAATTTGCTTAGAAACTTGTTCATTTATAAATTAGCAGCAACATGCTCATAACTTACAATTCAAACTTTCAAGTACAAGCATCGCCACAACAAAAACTATAAAATCGTGTGAGTGTCAAGCAAACCATAAAAGTATATAAAAATTTTGTGCTATTTTTTTTAAAGAGTTTAGCAAACAGACGACGCGTCGTCTCAAATATTTGTTGTCATAGAGTTGATGTAGTTGAATAAATTTACTTTGTTACAATTCATACAAAATTTTGTGACTTGAACAAATATTTTTTTTCAATAACATGTGAAAAACATTTAAAAATTTAACCTTAACATAAATTTTTTCGGAAAAATATTTTATTTAAAGAAAAACTAAATATTTTTCTTGCGTTATTTAGAAATAAAATAGCCTAAAACGGTAAAATCAATTGTTGGGCATATACAACCTTTTGTATGAAATGCAAGTTATATAAATGCTGTAGTTAATTTCCAATTAAACATGTTCCTAAACAAATAATTATTTAGAAAATACCAACAACATTTATATAAACTGCAACTCAAGCAGTAGGTTGTGAACTGAACATATGTACGAGTATATAAAAGCTTAAAATTATTTGAGTAAAGTTTTTCGTCCCTGAATAACTTTCTTTAGGAAAAGGCTTTAATTAGTTAAAAGGTCTCGCAACGTTGTAGTTATTGTTAGGGTTGTCGTTCGAATAAAAATTATTCGAATAATTCGAACAATTTTATTTTTTAATTTTTTGGCAAACGAACATTTTTCAATTTCGAATAAAGAATTATTCGATTAATTTTTTTCGAATAATCGAACATTCGAACAATTAATGAACGACGTATAAAATTATCCAATACTAGCTTTTTATAATATGCCACAAGGACCTAAACAAAGGAGTATGCAAATCCTTTTTTGTTTTTACGATTATTTGTGATAAAAATATGTATTATGACCCCAACTACGTTGAAGAATTAGATGACATTTCTGATAACGTTATAGTAACTAATCTAAAAAAGTAAATAAATAAAGTAAGAAATTGTACTTACGCAAAAAACGTTAACAGTCTTGATGATAATCTGAACTGTTTAGAAAAATCAATGAAAAGAATAAACAAATTTGATATGCTCTTTAATGCTGTTTTAACCGGAAATTTTTTATTCTTAGTTCGTTCGAATTATTCGCACAAAATTTCAAAATTATTCGTTTAATCGAAAAAAAAATATAGTGAAATTTTACTCGAACAAATAAAATACACGAATAATTGACAATCCTAGATATTACCCAGCGGTAATACTTGTGGCGATCGTCCTAAGCGACCTTGTCACATGACATATAAAAATCGGAATAGTAAACATAAATTATTATATTTTAATATGTTGGGTACTCTTCAGTCGACTAAACTAAGACAAGGGTTGAAGCTGTTGGAACTAGAACTAGAACAAAACCTGCTTAATAATTTTAATTTACTCCCTAAAAAGCCAATGCCATTTGAAGTCGATGTACATATGTATTTATTTTTGTTAGAGCTCACTAGACCTTAGCTAAGCTGTGAAATAGAAACTTTGTATAAAGTCAATAAGATAATAAGCTGGAAGTGGTGTTATTTTAATGATTTTTAAAGAAGCTTGCTGTTGCAATCAAGTCTCTTTTCTGCTGCCTGCTCATTAATTTCGAAGTCATGTCGACAATTTTAAGAATATGATTTTTTCGAATGGTACTCCATTAATTTATTTTTGTTTAAGTTATAATTTCTTTTAATTATTTTTTAGTTTTTTTCGTATGTATTTCGAGAGCGTGAGTTTTCGAGATTATCTATAACTTATTTCCACTCCCGTGAGCATGGATGAACGTGAGCCAAAAATATAATATATGAGCGTGATTAAAAAGTAACTCACCAACATTTCTTTATTTAGTATACATATTTGTATATTAGCTGGGGAGCTGATGGCCTTTGTAGCTTTATAATAATTAATTATTATTAAGTTATTAAATAAATAAATAAATAAATGAATATTAGCTGCTTCCATATTGTATTTAACTTAAATTTTTTATCCTTATACCGAAAGGCATGAACTAGAGAATTTCACGTCATTTATTCATTCACATGTTTAAAAGTCAGCCTTAGCCTATGTGAGGATCGATGTTAACATGTGCGAAATATAAATGATTTTGGCAAAGAGGTATAAGCAAGCAGAATCACATTCTCGTTAGTTATCTGGATCTTAAGAAGTTAAAAATAAGTGCTAATCAAAAGCAATGAAAAGGTCATTCCTTAAAATTGAATTTAAATATTTTTAATACATGTGCATAGATTTTGAATTCGTTTTAATAAACATTTTTAATCTACAGTTTAGCCGTATTATGTGTGCAAGCCTTTTATTACGAAGTTTGCCGGTTTGTTTCCCAACAAAGACTTTGAGCAGATATTAAATTTAAATTGTAATCGCACTTGTAGCAATGCAAATTTAAAACATGAAAAATAATTTTCTACTCATCATTGATTAATTTAATATTGTATAGTTTAGTGAATTTTCATAAGATGAATAAGAAGTTTCAATAGATATCCCCCTAGGCCGTCAGCAGGTCTTAATTACTTGTCCCGGTCGCTTCAACAATGGCAACAGACACGTGACTATATTTGTGTCAGTCCCCATAAATATAAATCTTTGGGTAACTTCACAAAAAAACAACTTATTGCAAAGTGAAAAGTAGCGCAACTGTAATATTTGTTTTAACATTAAAACGAAAAACATGTAAAAACTTAATTCAACTTAATTGTTCTACTGAAATATATAATTAAATTGAGTTTTCCTTTTAAACTTTTATTTTTTAATAATTTATTGTTGTTGGTAAAACTACTTGACCTAAAACATTTCATTTAGTTTTAAAAGCACTTAAGTTTCATAAAAATAGTGTTTTAATTAATAATTTTTAACATGTTGAACAAGTCTCTAGATACTAATTGAGGACATTGGAAAATTGTTTTACTACATTTGTTAAAACTAACACAGAGACACAATTTACAAAACACACATTCGACACACTCATTTATGCACAAGTTTACCGCTACTTGTCCTGGAATTGTAATTGAATGTGTGAGATTTTTTAGTATTTAAATAACCATCTATATGTATATTAACCATAAAACATTTAAAGTTTTTGCATTGGTTAAAGCAATTTTGTTATTGTTAGCTTGTTTTTAAGTTTAAACATTTTATTTGCACTGTCATTGACAATGTTGTTTTTATTTTATTCATTTGTAAAGTTGTCTGCTTTTTTTTTGTTGTAATTTTTGTTGTATGGAAAGATCTCTAATGTGCGTGTCAACACTACTTGTGGTTTTAATGGTGTTTTATTGCACGAGTACATACTTTATATACACAAGTGTAATAACTTTACATGGCATTCATTTATTCATAAGTATATTTATATCTGCGAACCTGTACTGCAATGACATACCACAAATTAAATTATATTGAATTTATTAAAATTAAATAAGAGAACATTTTGGTGACAAGTTGTAATTGAAATGGTCTAGTACGAAATTTAACAATGACGATTTTTGATAAAGTGAATAATTTAAAGTAAAAACACTCTGTGTTTTAATTTGGCTTTTAATTCTACATAATTTTTATTGAAGAATATGTAAAACCATATGGACAAATTCAATGTTTAGCAGTTGCATTTCTTGAAAATAGAAAGTCGAATGAGATTTGTGTTTATTTGAATATTATTGATTGATTCACGATATGTTGAGGGACTTATTTATTGACAGATTTAACACAATTTTTTTTAATTTTATCTATGAATGTAACTTTGCTCAATAAAATTTTTCCTGTTTTTCAAACAATGTACTTATACCAAAAAAAAAGAGGAAACTTAATCTTGAGTATAAGTAATTAATAATTTTTATGAAAATAAAGATAGTAACAAAATAATAAAGTTGCATTCATTTTCAATAGAAATGTACTATATATCTTCCCGATTTATTTTTTAATCCGCTGTTGGACAGCATGGGTCAAAATTAGCCAGCTATAACCTTCTTTGTATCTGGAGATATTGTTTCGCTCTGAATGTTCTGAATTTCAAGTCAGTTGGTAGGCGATTGCACTTTGAGTTGCACGTGCTAAAAGTTAAAAAAATGTAAATATGACTCATCCCCGCATTCAGCATAGCTACTTTGTTCCATTTGTATTTTATGTAGTTTACATTATTAAATACTACTGTTAACGTTATTATTCATATTTATATTTTTTTTGCAAAAAAAAGACGGCAGTACTTGAAGAATTTAGGCCTTGCTCTTGTCAGTGATCATCCGAAAACTCACCAAAATGATACACGTCCACATTGAGAAGTTCGGCAGAAAATCGGAATACTTACTGAGAAGTCACCGGAAGAGCCAACAATAGAGAGATCCAATGTTCGTAAAATATGTCAGTTCTACCTCGCCAATAAAAACCGAAAAGCAATCAATCCTTTCAAGTTTGCAATGAGTATATTTGCCCTGAACACGTCATCCCTCTTTTCGCCGATTACCGTATGTCAATTTAAGTGAAAGACTGACAAAAATGAATAAGCGTTTATCATGATCCAATATTACAGGTCTGTTCATATTATTGGATCATGGCTTTTATTATATTTAAGCTAGAAGAAGCCGCCATTGTAAACTTTTTTAAAGTAAAATGTTTTTTATTTTAAAATAAAAATAAATATGTTCTTTTTTAATAAATGCATGCTTTATTTCATTAATGAAGTTAGATTCAATTGTTAGATTGTACATATTTTTTCATAAATATAACAAAATACCTCGATTTTAGCAAGTGGGTCATTACGACCAAACCCCCTTGTCCCTGTATCCAAAATCCGCCCCCGACAAAGCGGCAAGAAGTATGATATTTTTGGTGCATAACAATGTAAACTAACAACTTATTGTTCACAAGTTTCATCATTTTATTTGATACAACGGTTGTGAATTTGATAAAGACAAACTTTTTAAAAAACAAAAGCAGAAGAGATAAAACAGTCTCCGATTAGAAATGAATTACACGTCTTGGAAAACAAATTAAAATTTATTAAAATTTTTGAAACTGTAAAGAATACTAAAAGCGCTAGAATTGGAACAAAAAAACATTGTCAAAATTTTCCAATACCGAAAGAACGGCAAACGCGGACATAATAATTTAGCTCAATTTTTTGTCCCGCCGCACAGTGGCTGAAAATCGTTTTTCATTGGCCAAAATTCTGTAACTTTTGAACCGATCAAAATATTGAAGTAGTTTTTGTTTTATTGGATAGATATTTAGTTCAGCTTGACTCAGTTTAAATTTCATTAAAATTGATTGAGGACTTTTTAAGGAATTCTAGGTCAAAGTTAAACTTTTGAATTTTTTTAACTTTTAGAGTGAAATATGGGTTTATTATTTTTTTATTTATTAAAAAATTGAATATTTGGAAATTAATAATAATTATAAATAATTTTTGTAATAATGGAATTTTTTTAATGTTACACTTAAAAAAATTTTTACACTGAAAAAATAGTAAAATCAACTGGAGATTTTGCTATTACAGAAAAATTAAAAATTTTTTGCTGACAAATTTGCAAATTTGTTTAGTCAAAGAATAGTTACACTTAAAAAAAACGTTAATAATATTATCTAAAAATATTGCTATTACTACAGAAAAATTTATTATTTTTTGCTGTCAAATTTTATAATTTTAAAAAAATTTTAAAAATAAAAACTGCAATAAATTTTAATAGCATTTGTAACAATGGTAGGTTCTGTTTATTATTATTTTTTACTAATACTATGTTTTTCGTACTTAAATAACAATGAAAGGCAATTATAATTATCATTCATTTGATTCAAATATTGATTGCAAATATTCCATATTTTGTTCTTTGCTATTTCTGTTCTTTAGTCTAAAAGCTTCTTCATCTAAATCCCGATGTTCCACTTTCCATTGATTTCGAATACTGAAGATGAACGGATCTGACGTTGCCAATAATATATTAAATAGATCTTCAATTGTTGAATATCGTGAAATTTTTCTAGTATTGTGGTCTCTAAAAATCTGTAATCCTTGTTCCTTTTTTCCTGAGCCTCCTCTGATAGATCTCCAAGTGGCACCAAATGATATTTAATGACATTTTCTCCATGATAAAGGATTTTGTGAACTGTTGCAGGCATATTTCTCCATGGGTAGTTGGTTGTATATATTTTTGCAGTTTCCTTAGAATAATCTCCAAATTTTCTAGAGTCAATTTCTTCATTGCACGCAAGTACTTCTAGGATTATTTTAAATCTGAAAATAAGGTTTAAATCCACTCCTGTTATTTCAGATGCTGTTTCTGGATCTGAAAAGAATCTTCTTGCGGTTTTGGCTGATCTATAATCAATCCAAATTTGCGATATTCATCTTGAACATGTTTCTTTTTTGAACTTCTTAACTCTTTGTTGGTTTCGTTGTTTCTTATTGATCCTGAAGACCCGAAATCCAAATCATAACTGATTTTTAGTATGTGTTCCATAAGTCGTATTCTTGCATGTAGTGGTGATAATTCGGTATTTGGTTTAATTGGGTTGATGATGCAGCTGGATGCAGCCATAGTGTTAGTCAAAGCCTACTTTTCCATCTATCATTGTCAGCACTAATTGGTAGCTTACTTCGAGTAGCTGTAACAACTTTTTCAATGATATCCACTTTTGTTAATTGGTTCTGTGATCGTAATTGATATAGGAAAGATTCTTTTATATTTGTACAACCAATTGCATCGTTGATATCTTTAAGTTTCCGCCTCTTAGATCTATCGCTGCAGTTCTCCAATGATTTGTGTGGTCTTCCAGCCTTATCTTGCTTTGCTGTTTCTGCAGCGACAGTAAGTTGGCCTTCTAACCAGTTTGCACTTTTTATATAAAAGTTTTGTTTACTGTAGCGAACTTCTTTGTAGCGTTTTTTTAGTGCTTTGACGAAATTATATAATTGCTCTTGCATTTCGGTGCTACACGAATTTAAGTTTAATTTTATTTTAACGTAACTAAGAACATCTTCCTGGTTTTTGTTTCTAAAATACTCTTCCGACAGTTCTTTATAACTGAAGCTCTCCATATTTTTGTGAATATTTTTATTTGCGTCTGTTATGTTTTACCCGTACACCTAGAGAATTAACTTATTACTGAGTAATCCCTTATCGAATCCGTAGTTTTATACGTTTTTAGATACATGTTATTCACACATTGATCTTTAATTTCATAGCAGGTAGTGCTTAAATTGCACAAAACTGCACATGTTGTCCAGACCTTAATATCAGGTAAAACTGATTAGTATCTCGCCAATATTTGTTGTTGTGGTTGGGTTGTTTTTTTATTTTTAGTGCTTTAATGTCGCGATTATTGTTATAAAATTGCTTATGACTTTGGTTGACCCTAACATTTGATAACAGGTAAATTTAGAAACAGATCATATGTTTACTGTAGAATTTTGTGATAATTTGTGATAATTTTATTACCAATTTTTGGCTGATCAAAACAAAACCATTAAACCCTTTCGCAGGTATTATATTTAATTTTTTTAGTTTTACGTAGTCTAAAGTAAAAAACATAAACTTTTAGGCAAAAAAGTGAAAATTATATACACCATTGTATACGAGTACTTTGGAGTAATTTCATTAAAATGAAAAAAGTGTTCTACACACGGCTCGTCACGGGTGCAAAAGTATATATAGCGGTAAAGAGGACACTTTCACCTTTCTCCGGGTGGTATACATTTCTTGTTCCCTTTTGTTCCCTAGAAGTTCTATTCCACTAAAGTTTAAATTTGAGAAAAATATAGTAGTTTCATAAATATTCCGTAACGCCCTTAATATTAAACGCTAGAGCTCTGACCACTTACAACAACTAAAGACTATAATCCTACCAACATTATAAAAAAGACCGCAGGCCATTATCGATGATAGCTTGCGAGTAGTAACCATTTATTTTTTATAAAAAACAAAAGAAAAACACCTTTTTCTGAAATTAAAAAAACCGTTGAGTTTGACAGCATGCCACGCTCACAATTATCAATAGTTTAACCTAATTTTTTGGCTACCTTAATCTGGATATATTAGCTGCAAAAGGGCGTAAAAATTTTAAAAATCGGTGACAAAAAAAAAAGACTTTTGGCCAATGAAAAACGATTTTCAGCCACCGTGCGCCGCCTAGAACGTACCCATCTATTTAAAACATTAGTATCGACATTGATTGATTGAAACTATTTGAAAGCGATCACTTTCGCAAATGTTTTTTTTTCGAGGGTGCTGTTGGCTGAAGTAGTTAGCGCGTTGACTGCAAAGCAAATAATGTCTAAGAACGTGGGTTCGAGCCCAGCTTCAGATAAGTCATAACATCCAGCATTTTTCAGATGTGCATTAGAGTATGCCATTGTATTTGTTGTTGTCGGAGTGTTTAAGTGATGAAGGCATAGCACACTGGTCACTGAACAGTACCGGCAGCAATTGATACTGGTGTATGCTAGCGGACATCACAGCGCCCTCCTTCGTCGGTATTGTAGCAAAATCGCCGGCGAAGTAAAATAATGAATAAAATGGCTACAACAGCTTAAAAACACATTTAATGCGCCTACTTGACATCAAAGGCGCTGCAACACTGATCTAAAAACTAACACAGCGCGCAATATCAGAGTTGCAAAAAAAAAAAGCTTTCTCTCTTTCACCATCTGTCCTCTCTCACTATCCCTTTCCCAAAGAAGGTAACACACCTACGGGTTGGTAGGCATACTAATGGCCTGAGTGTTACTTCTCTTTTAAGAAAAAAAAAGATATTTAATTTTAACATATTAGATCTCATTTATTGGCAGATGGTAAAATGTTAGAAAAAAGAGAAAGTGCAAGTATCTTGTATTCTTTTACCATGGAAATAACCAACAACCACATTTCAAAACTATTGTACAATCCATTGACATATAAGTAACTCCAACAATCGGTTGTAAATTATATAATAGCAAAAGCTTGAAAACTTTAACATGTACACATGGATCTACTATGGAAAAAATACATCAATTTAAGAAATTAATATTTGGTAAAAAAGCAATAGAAAATGCCTAAATGCTAAATAATTTGTTGAACCTCTAAAAAAATAAATAAACAACATATGAAATGTAATATAATCGGGCGCAATTTGTATGAATGATTCATAGGCCACACTGCAACATGCAACGATATACAGATGGTCTACATATTCAGGCGTGTCAGTTAGCTTTGATTAGAGAATCATTAGTTTTATATGTATTTGATACAGTTGCCATTAGTGTCGGTTTAAAAAAATAATAATTTGTATCGGCAAATCCTGTTGACAAACGCATCATTCGTGCACGTTTGCACATTAATATATAAAATTTTTTTTGGTTTTTCACAAGAGGTACCTTCAACTTATGCATGGTTTTTAGTGAGATATAGGTGTTCTTTCGAATAGCATAAAAAAAAATTTTTTTCAGGTATTTATTACGAAATAATTGAGCACAAAAGTTTTGTGAAGTGAATTTCGAATATTAAAGCACACATAATCTAATTCCTAAGAGAAAGATGAATAAAAGAGAATTAACTTATTTGTTGCAAAAAAAATGTTTGTTTTTTATCAAAAGACGTGAACCCTTTGTGATGCACGTTACAGCTTTTCAGTTCTAGTTTCTATGCCGAAATTTCACACCTAATATCAATGTTTCCAAAATAGTAAACACAATTTTTTTACTAAAATTGAACTGAATGCAATGTATAAAAATAGAGCTTTTGATCGGGCCATCTTCATTAACACTAAAGTAACGATATGAATACCTAAAAATTATTATTTTCTGGTATGAAATTAGAAGATCTGAGGTATGATTTTGTTAATAATTGGTACATTAATGATCCACGAAATGAATTTATTTTATTTATAAAATTATATACGAGTATCTAGTCTAATATTGCTTTAAAAAATATAAAAAAACAAGTTGAATAAATTTAAAAAAATGTTGGTTGTTGAACTGAACATCACTTTATAAGACACTTTTTAACTACATTACTTCCAAGAAATGCAAATATTAATATAGTATATCATTGAAAAGTATTTTGTTTCATATCCTCATGTTTTACAAAGTTTTCGCTGAGTCTGTTTCTTTGTCTTATTGATTTGTATTAAAAGTTGGCGTGGTCGTGGTGTGTTTGAAGAAAATCAGTATATTTGTTTGAAAGTTACCACCATTTTTTCTAGTTAATAAATGGATGATATCGTTTCTGAACGACCTCATGAAGCTTAAGCATCACCTGTGTGGGAAGTCTTTATAAGCATTTATTTAACCTTATTATTATATTACAACGAACTAATTTTGGAAAGTAGGACTTAATTGACTAGCGGGTCAGACACCTTTACCACTTTAGGTATTTGAATATTTAAGAAATATTTAAGAAATTAATCACTCAATCAAAAGCGTATAGTTTTACACCGTTTCATCGTATGCCAAAACGTTAGTTGATAATTTAAAATAAATAAAGTTTTTTTATGTCCTCTTTCGAACTCCGTAGTTAAATACTTGCTGACATTGCACAATTTTTTTTTCACAATTACAATAGGAAACATTTAATGTATTTGTCTTGCAGTCACTTTTTTAAAAAGACATGTAAATAGAAATGTTTGTACTCACCCAGACTTAAGTAGAAAACAGCTGCGACAATATAATGGCATAAATGCATATGTAGCAAATGCATTTTGATGTATTTTAAACTTATTCTTTTATGATGACATTTATAAATTTGAAACATAGTTCTTTCTCGTTCTATTTCTGATGAGTGTCGTTAACAATTTGTGTTAGTTATAATGCTTTGTTTTAATAATGTAAGAATGGTTTCAATGACCCAGTTTTTATATCAAACACACAATTACATATATGTATATACTAAGATTATTAATTTAAAAGCCAACGTAAAAGAAATTTAGAATGTGCTTTGAATAAAAAGTGTTTTTTTTTTAAATAAGTACGTGTGCATAAATGTGCAACTGTTGGTAATTTACATTTGTTTGTTATTAAAATATTTTGATTTCATTTACTGGTATCTTTTTAGAATTTGCTTTATTTTTTATTTATCTTATTTATTTATTTTTTTATGATTTAAAATAATAAACTTTATTATATTATATTTCGTTTTGTAAGACGACACACTCCAACTTTTTTATGTCTTAAAGACTCCATTTTGTCTGAAAGTTATTCATAAAAGAATTTGTGCTGTTTTGCTAAGAATTGCGAAAATTTTTATGATTGTATTTGTTTATTTTTTAACTTTAAGTTAAATTCTTCTGCTTTTCTTATTTGAATTTTTATGATTTCAATTGAGAGCTTGTAAGATTTTCATTTTTATTATTTCAATAATATTATTGTTGGCTTCATAGAGACGGACGGACAGACATTATTATATGACTATTTTATTAAGTTTGTTTTGTTGATTTATAAAATACTTAAGAGTTTTCTTTGCTTCAGTAGAAAAGTTGTGGAGCTGTTTTTGTGTTTTTAGTAGTTGTTTATAGTTTTTATATTATTCATCATTAAGTAAAGGATACTATTTAAGTTTGTTTGAAATTTTATATATTACTCTTTGTCACTTCGCATTCGCTATCGTACCCACATCAATCGTTGTTGTTTGTATTTTTATGGCGTTTCTTTTATCCGTATCCGTTTAAGTCATTTTGTAGTAGTAGAATTTACAGTTATGACCTCATTTAAATGTTTTTATTGTATTATAACAGCTATTGTTTGTTGCTTTCTAAATATTATGACTATTTCACGTTGTTTCCCAACGCCAGCACTTCAGCGCTTGTTTGTTTAAGCAAAGAGCCAAATAAAATGTTAAAGTATTTATTTTAAAGAATAGTATTACAAACACTTTACACAATTTATTCATACATTCTATATTGTTGCCGTTTATTGCTCCCGCTTTATTGGACCTGCTGCTTTAAAGGTTGTGCTAAGTATTGTAAAATTATTTATTTTTTTTTATTGAACTTTTTCGTTAAAGCCACGACTTTCATCTTTGTCATTGTTATCTGTTGTTTCTTAATATATTTTATTTTTTGTCTGGTGGTATGCTCCAAACATTCATTATAGTTTATTTATATTGTTTTACGTTTTGCTATTATTATTGTTTGTTACGCTCGGCTTTTTTATCTCAAAGGACTTTAGAAATTTATTGTTATGGCTCATTTGTTTATTGTACGTTTTACATTTCAATTTGTTGTCTTCTCATTTGGTACATTTCATGTTACTGCCATTACTTTTGTCCCAAGATCTGCAATGAAATAAATATGATCAAAATCAGTAAAGGTAAAAATTTTTCGAATAAATAAATTAATCAATTAAAGAAATATTTGTTAGGAATTAATCGATTGATTTGAAAATTTATTGGTTTAATTTATTATTGAGTTAAATGGCGATTACGAAAAAAATTAATGTTTTTAGATCTCTTTATATCCCAGTTTAGTAGGAAGCAAAAATGAGTTCAGAGAGATTATCTAGTATCAATGGCATCAACTGTAATATGTAAATTATTTGAAACGAAATCTCAAAAGGATATATCCTTGAATAGCTTTTTTAATATCTATTAAAAATTAACTAATTAATATTGCTCCTTTATTGCAACGTAGTCGTATGTCAAAAAAAACTTTATTTTTGAGTTAAGAATACAGAAACATTCGTCGCATCGCTCTTTATTTTATGTAACAAATGTATGCAAATATCTTGTTTACTCTTTTATTTTGCCATTGATGTGTGTGTAAATTAAAAGTTTCAAAAACGTTTGCTGACGAACGTTTTTTTTAGATATGACTTCGTTGCAATAAAGGCGCGATATGATTTATATCCCATTCAGCTAAATTACGCATTTCTTATTTTCAGTCGAAAGCCACTTGAAATTATGTAATTTCTCCAATATTTTAGCAGTTCCCAAATAAAGTTATTTTCCTTGATTACAATTGGGGTATTCACACTGTAGTCATAAGTCATATGTCATAAAATAATAGCACACCAAAATATGACAAGTGTGAACAACCCCGTCATAATTTAGTGTGCTATGTCATAATTGTGCCAGCTGATACAAAAAAAACAGAACAGTTAATGTATAAATTCACGTGAATTCGCCACTGCAACCACCTTATAATTAATTCGCCTCCTGGTAATGAATTTGCCTTGTTTTCATTTTGTGTTATTTGTAGCGGCGGCTTGTTAATATTATCGCCGGCTCGAATAAGGAGTTACAGCTGCTCGACTAAGATTTCTACTGCTATTTTATGACAAACCAAAAACATACCTTAAAAAGTCTTATTATTTTATGACTTTTTTGCTTGAAGCACAACAACAACTTTTTTAAACCATTGTAAAATAATAAGACATTATGACAATATGACTGATATGACCACAGTGTGAACACCCCAAATATTTATCTAAGTTTTAAGTTACATATTACATTTGATATAGAACATATTTACAACCGTGGTGATTAGCAAAAAGTTATCAGTAATTTTTGTTTGAAGGTTTATGTACTATTCATAGAATCCAAGCAATCGACTTGAGTAGAAAATATGTATAGAATAGAATAACTGAGTGGTTTTTTTACAAATTGTTGTATCCGTAAACTTTCTATCGTGTACCTTTTTCTTCCTTTGTTTTCCCTATCTAATATTTCGATATTTTCAAAGTCTGGTATATGTCCAGTTTCCAGTATGTGTTGTGATAATGCTGTTGTCTCTTTCTTTTTGAAAATATCAAAACATAAACAGAACCATGAACTTAAAAGAAGACATCGACAATATAAGTACGAGTTACAGAGTAGCTTTATACAAGTAATTATTTAAGCTTTTGTTTTGTTTTTAAAATTAATGTAATCAATATTTTAATTTAATTGTAAGTATATATAACATACTATTTTGTGAAAAAAAAATGTAATTATTTAAGTTTTAATTTTTAAATAGACAACACCCTTGAAAAAGTCAACATAAAATTGACGTTGGGTAAATATGTAATAAAAGTTTTTATTGACATAGAACGAGTTAGGCCAAAATCAGCTAAAGACTTATAGTCAACAACACTTCTTAAATTATCCTAATTTTCTAGGTAATATTTCTTTTTTTTGTATTATGGTTGTTTTATATATTTCTTCTTAATATTAAAAGTTGTAATAATTTTTACAAACTTAAGTAGTTTATTTATGTGTTTTCAACAAATTTACAAAATTTATATTTTATTGTGATTTAGATGTTTAGTTTTTGTTCATAACATATAATTATGGCAAAACTGTTGAGACAATGGGGACAAAAACTGAGAAGAGATTATAAGACAACTTAAAAATTCAATAAATTTTATCCCGGTGGCTTACCGTCGGCCGGCAAATAGATATCAACTTAAAATGGAAGTCACGTGTCCTCGTTTGTTGTGTTCATACGCTTATCGCAAGGGGTTGCCGACCACCGGCAAATCAATTTCACATTTGTACGAAAGTCTTTTGCCGTCCATTGCTATACTACTAGACTTTATCAGGAAAATATGAAATGCTTTTATTGATTATTTGGGGTTATTTGAACTAGATCCTATACGCATTTTATTTCACTGGAAATATTTTTATGAAAAGTAAAGAAATTATAATACATAGAATTATAATTAATAAGAAGCGTACATAATATCAAAGTTAGAAAAAACAATAAAAATTAAAACGGTTAGAAAATCAAAAGCAACTGTGAATTATGCATCCAGAAATTTTTGCAGCATCTTAAGAATATATGAAAGCTGTATCGTTATTTTGTCGTACTTATATTTGTATATATTGAAAGAAAATGTTTTTCTCAAGTTCTAATCCGAGTTTACCCATTTTTTTTAAATTTTTAGAAATTTTTGTTTAATTCGTATTTTTTATTAGAAGAGTACTATTTGGAACAATTTGTTATCATTCAGAACAGCAGAACGGATCAGGGGGCAAATTACCTTATTCGATATCTAACGAAATTTCTATGCAAATTAAAAAAAATTTTATGGGATTTTGTTCGATATCAAATGCCGTAATTTTCCCCCAGTACTGATTTAGAGGACGCTACACCATCTCATCAGCGTTCTTTGTTCGATTTTACCACTTCTTGGCGATTGGTACTAGTGACTAGGAACAACAACTATTTGCCCGCATTATTTAACGAATTAGAAAACGAAAAATGCAACTTCTTAATTTTTAAACCTTAACCCAATTTCGGTTAGTACCAAATCGCATCTCTGATTATTAATTATTCCAAATATTCTATACGCTTCCGCTCTTTGCAGACACCTTGGCTGCTAAGATCAAGCTATTCCCCACATGTTTTTACTTAATTTTTGTCTTTTGTGGTTGAATTTCTTAGTATTCAACCAACTTTGATAAGCTAAGCATGGAGTTTTTAACGCGTGCCATCGTTATTAATAATTGTTGTTTGTAAGTAATTTGCCGATTTTATATTTGTATATATTTTAAAGGAATTGTTTTACTCCGAAAAGTGATGTTGAACAAATGGATTTGGGACTGAATATATTCTAAAACCTTTTTCGCGATGTCGGTATTCATGGACTGACACCATCCTATGAAGAATTAAAAAAAAAAATAAAAAAATTGTGTTATTTTTATACATGGGATTTTAAAAATTCCACAAAAATCTTAGATACTATTTTAGTCTTTAATATCTTAAAATGACTTAAAGAATTTGTTACTAAAATCTTAATAATACATTTTTTACAAAAATATTTAAAAATACATCAACACAACTTATTATAATTGAGGAATGAATGTTAACAAAAATAATTTACTTTTTATCTAAATTTGTATTTCTCTTATTATGCGTACTACAAATATTTTTTTATACAATCGCAAAACAGCACATCTGTATTAAAAAATATTTTTTTGTAGGTTTAATACCGATTTTATTTTGTTTTTTATTATTCCATATACGCAAAACCACAATTAAAGCGTGTCACTATGTTTGTTCTTTTTTCTTAAAAAAAAAACCCAAAATATGTAACCTGTTAAATACCAAAATTTGTTAACAAACGTAAAAAAATAAAAGTTAAAATCAAACGAATAAAATTGTTGCCAAAAATTATACAATATAGAAATGTAGTCGTTCATACGCTCGCCATATCCGTTTTTTAAACGGATGTTGTTTTTATAAGGCTTTTAAACAAAAACTGGGAAAAATACGATATTTTGTTTTATACAATTTTTATAAATATTAAAAATTGCACAACAATTTGTTTCTATTTGGGTAAAAGAAAAGGAGAGAGCTTCATGTGTTCCCTCCTAATCTTCCAGATATAGGTGATATTGTGCAGTTATTGAAAGTTTTTTTAATTGATCACAAAATATTCAACATCCGATTTGAACATAATATTTATTAAAAAATGGTTTATTGTTAATGCTTGTTGTTGTATGATTAAGTAAGTTAAGTATGTCCTTAGTAAAAAAGGAGTGCTCCCAAGTGGGATATTGCTTACTCAAACGAATACTTCTGTAAGCGCTTTTTGAAGCAGGAGACACGAAAACTAACAATTCTCGCCTAGAAATCTGCATTGAATAAAGCTGTAGTTTTTGATGGCAATATATGATTCAAAAGCTTAAAATCAATAAAGCTAAGTTTACTGATTTGTTTATTCTTACATTTAAGATGACCACATCTTTCTTATCTATTATCGCTAATACATTATCGCTTTTTAATTAAAGTACAAATACAGATGCATAAAATGTTCGACACATTTTGTTGTTCACACACATATAGAAAAACCTCTTGCCGGAATTATTTAAGATTTTGAGTTGCGTGTGTGTTAATTAGCTTGTTTAAATACAAACTTTTGATGACAACAGGCTGAATCAAGTCAACTGGATGATACAGCATAGTGAATTATTTAAGCAAGCCATGAAATTGTATTTTGCGTGTTTTTTTTTTACTTTTTATACACAAACACCAATACATAGTTATTTTGTTGCTTTCATTTTCTAAGGACATTTGGACATCTTTGCTTATAAAACTAATTACTCGCTCCATATCTTTACTCACAATCGCACAAATGCACATAACTATTATCATTCTTTAATTACATTATACTTGAATCTCTGCAATAACAACAACGAAAACAAAGGGAAAAATATTATCAGCTATTAATTTAGCAAAGGACTTAAGAAAATACATACTCATAAAAATATGCTGGCTTTTTCTCTATATCAGACTGTGGAGTTGGCTGCAAAAAAAATGTATTCTTAATGTTGACTGCCCCACTGATGGGCAGAAATATTTGTGGTGTATGTTCAGGGCAGCAAGCAAATAAGAAAATGAATACAACCAAACTCAAAAATGAAATGAACTAGACGAAGTGTGTTTATGTTCGTTTGCGTGTGTGTGTGTTAATGTTTAAGCTTTTGTATGCGTTTCTTTGTGCCCGAGTGTTTGTAAGTTCAAAAACAACTCCCCAAAGCAATTAAAACGATAAGACTGACTATAACAACTAAAGTATGTATTTATATTGTAACACTTTGATGATGTTAGAAACTCATCAGGATTCAAAAAGGAAAAAGCAGAAACGTTTTATTGTATGAATGTATTTAATAACGGTAAAGGTTTCTTGAATCTTGTAAAATGTAGCATAGAAATGACCAAGAGAACATTAATTTAAAACGATATAAAAAAATCTCAAACTATAAGAGTCAAGTATATAACAACTTTATTTTCCAACAGATAACATGTAATTGATGTGCAGACAGATACGTTCATACCGCATGTGTTTCACATTAGGCTTTGGAAAAGAAACATTACAGAACAATACATATCAGGGCGGAAAATAAAACTGTAAGGCTTCGGACATACTCATACACAGTGCGCTTTGGAGTTTTTGTGGCAATAGAAATGACTTAAGTCATTAACCAAAATTTTTAACAACACAGTGGGGATTCCAAATTACTATAAATTTAGAGCTCGTTGCAAGAGTGTCAGTTTCAAATTGAAATAAGAATGAAAACAAGTTTTTAATAGCCACGAAAAAGGCTTTAGTGAATAGACAATTGTAGGCTATTAATGCATGTATTTATCCTACGCTTATACTCAAATTGTTCTGTTTATTAAATATGCGTTTAAAATTGGGAAAACAATATATAAATTAAATACGCTTGTTTGCATGTTATATAAAAAAAATGTAGATCAGCTAATTATCTATAAAAAATGTCTTAAGACTTTTGTCCCAAGAGCCAACATTTTTGAGATATAACGAATCAAAATGTTGGAAGTTGGAAAAAGACCTGCCAACTTTACTTGTTTTTCATTTCGATTATTTTTAACGAAACATGCATATCGAAACGTATCTAAGTACGTAATTTTGTCATATAAAATGTCAGGATATTGTGTTATTTGTGCTAAACTTTCAACTGAAGATGAAATTGTTATTGTTGAACGTGTTATGAAGACATTAATCAATGCTAATAATGAAAGAGTTTTGCAAACATTTCTCAAGTCGTTCAAAGTGAACTGACAGTCATCGTTATTTTTGATGTAAGTGAATTTTCGTAGATTCACCTTAAGGTCGAGCGGCCTCAACCACAGTATTCCGTTTCAAGAAGGTAATGAAGCAGTCATGATGATACTTTACCTCTGCAACAACTAAATTGTGTTTGTATTTTACTCCAGCAAGAACAGCTTTTGCCATATCATCAGAAAGAGGAGCCTGAGCTATTTCCAGAGCCAAATCTTTGAATGCAAAAAAAAATCTTTGACAAAAAAGCACTTTCTATTTTCACGCTCTTCATTCAATTACTGGCCGCAAAATAAGCATTGTTTTTTAAAACAAAAATCTGATTCACTAGCAGGTGCGAGGATATGCTGGCTTCTTGTTCTTCATGTTTTCTTTTAATAGCTGCAGCAAGAGAACACTTTCGGGTATAATTTTTACGACACTCCAAATGTATGGTCACAGATTTCAGCTTTTTAAGATATTCTAAAAATTTATCAGCTCTTTCAGTTCTGACATAGATTAACGTCTGCCTACCAAGTTCAACAGTAACAATTTCACGTTCAGTTAAAAGCTTAGCACAAATAAAACAATATTCTGGTATTTTATATGACAAAATTACGTACTTATATAAGTTTCGATATGCATGTTTTGTTAAAAATACTCGAAATAAAAAACAACTGCAGTTAGCTTGTCTTTTTTCTACTTCCAACATTTTGAATCGTTATATCTCACAAACGGTGGCTCTTAGGAAAAATATTATGAAGACATTTTAATAGATAATTATTTGATCTACAATTTTAGTCTGGGCTAATTTTATGATAAAACTCACCGTTTTGCTGCAAATCGCGAAAACCTCGTTTTTAGACTTTTGATACCGAATAAACTTTTTTCTAGGTGTCGGCTCGATGAGGACTCATCACATTTTATTTCTAATAGTGTTTTTAACGATCCTACCAATTTTCAGCCAAGTGTGAATTTTTGTAACCTCACACCTATTTTTTGTCTAATTTTACCGGACTAAAAGGAATTTACTTAAATTAAAAATTATTAATTTCCTCGCGTATGACAAGAACTAATCGAATATTATTTTACAAAATTTCAAATATTTTTATCAAATTTTTTATTATAAATGGTTTTTTTTATATAGTAGATATAATCAAGGAATTTACAAAATGCACTAATTGTTGTGTCGGTTGTATGTGCTAAGTGTTTTTTGAAAATATAAAAAGTGGTTCTGTATAATGACCCCGACAAAAATTTTAATATAAAATAATAAAAATCATAATAAAAAGTTAGCACATACAACTGTTGGAACACTTGCGAATTCCATTACTATTTGCAATAATCTATATTATATGAGTACTGAATAAAATATTGGATAATTTCATCACGATTTTTATGAAGCATATTTATTATGACTGCTTTCATATATTTAACATTCTATACATAAAATATACATTCACACCTAAATATATAAAAAAGATCTTACATTTTTCTTTCAATGTCTCATAAATTAACATGATGTATAATAATTATATCACGTACATATATAAACATATCACTATGCATGTTCATACATTTACATCACATCTCCAAACATGTAATTTTGTTTATTTGCAAAGGTGTTGATGTTTTATGTAGCGATGCCGAAACTCCTTTAAGCTTCACTATTAAAGAGCAAAAGAATACTAAAGTATTTATTAGATTATAACACATGATTATACTACATGATTATAGGGTGTTCCACTAAGAAGTCTTGTTAAATTTGTCTTTTGTTAATTTTAACTGAAATCATCGCATGTTTATTTAATGGTAAAGAGGAGGATATGTCATTAATATTAGAAGAATAGCCAAATGGGTGCCACTGCTATTATTTTCATTAAGTTTCCCATCTTCCATTCACATATCTGCGGCTGTATGTCCTCGTTAACCTCACTAATTCCATCTTCGAGGTCTTGAGTAATTTGTAAGCCATTGGCACAACACCCCTTATCTTTCATTAAAAAAAACTCTAAAGGTATTAAATCACAAGATCTCGGTGGCTAATCACGCAAAAGAGCGATGGCATCGTTACTTGAGTGTCACGTAGCACCGTCTTATTAAAAATAAACGTCGTCTACATCAATATCTTTAGTTTCATTAATCATCGTTAGAAAGCGCAATCCAGGCTTATTTTCGAAAAACTATGGTTCAATACCTCCACCAGACTAGAAAAGGCACCAAACAGTCGCTCGTTGAGTATGGAGTGACTTTTCAATAATAAATCTTAAAATTTTAAATTATTTAATCGCACTTTTTCTCAAAATTATTATTTTATATATTTATAGTTTGATTAATAGTTTAATTAAAAATTAATTGAAATTGAATATTCAGGGGCACAGATAATTTCTATGAGCTGTTATATTAAACCTTCGTTAAATCAAATGAAAAGTTTAAGCTTTCAAAAGCCCAAACTAGACAATATGTTAACGAAACTTCCGAGGTGAAAATTGGTCACAACACTCAAGACGATTTTTTGATGAAATTCCGTAACAGTTTTTGTAGCGAATTTTAATAATTTCAAATCATTTTTGTTGTTTTTTTACATTAAACGTATCAGTTCTGAGTAAATTAATACATAAAAATACAGAAAGCAATAAAAGAACTTTGTTTTCTAAAATAAAATAAAGCAAAAATTTATATGAAGATGATTCAAATTTTTAATGTATTACGAAGAGAAAATTTCGGCAATTATTAATGGTCGCGTTCATAAGACGTAACGTTGCGCAACCGTTGAGTGTTCTTCTTAGAAACGCAGAGTAGAGTAGTTCCGCTCCACAAAGCAGTTGAGTATTTGCTGTCTGTTTTCCATCATACATTTTTTTCGGTACATTTAGTCAACATGTTGTGTTCAGCTCCGCAGCTGATCAAGAGAGTTATGCGCTTTTATGTTCTTATGCAACACCGTTTTGTTAGGTGGCGACTACAAATTAATTTGTTAAATTTTGCATTACAAATGCGATAAGGTAACGAAAATAAAGAAATAAAATTAAAATACTAATTTCATTAAATATACGTCGGTTTATTATGGTGTCTATTTATATTAATTACATAATTAGTTCAATGTACGGTATAAAGATTTTTTAAAAATAGCGCCGGCTCAGCGTTGAAATATAAATACTATCGTAGTATTTTGCTGTGCATTTTTATGTTGTGAATATTAAATTTGTGGTGCAGATTTTACATTAAATTGGAAAATTCCTGCCAAGAAAAACTTTATTGCAAATTCTGTGTTGTCCATACTTTTTAGTGTAATTTATTTAGCAAATTTAAATTGTTTCTTTTGCAGCATTTTTATTTCTTTTCAATTGTTTACATTAAACAGCTGTTCATTATCCAATTATTCATCATGCCGTTTCTAAGACGTAACTGTTGAGCTCAACAGTTTCACAACAGTTGAGCTCAATAGCTGCGTCCTATGAACGCGACTAATGATAAATGATATTTGGCATATGTCCACCACGACCACTCTGACAAATGTCAATTATTTCATTAAAATTTTTAATCACTTTTTGGCAAAATGGCGGCTCTATTTCGTTAATCACATCACGAATTTTGAGTTTTCAGGCTGCAATCATTTCGATTCACTCCGTATAGACTCTGTTCTTACTCAAAATTCGCAATGTGATGGTTTTGGTTAACCACAATTATTGGGAACGTCGAGGAAATTTGGATCTTCTTAAACACTGTGGGTCACGGCTGCGATGTGTTCAGGTAAACAAACCGGTCGAACTCGCGTTGGGGTTTGCAGATTTTGTATCGGGCCTGTTGACTCAAATTTAAGGACCAAATTCCAAACAGCGGTCTCTGAAGGACGATTATGTTGTCCGAAAATATCACAAATTTTACAAAATGTAACTTTAACAAAATCACCATTTTCATAACGGATTTTAATTTTTTTAATGCAATTTTCGAGCGAAATTTAATTCATTGTAACAATTGCCTACGCATTTACTACGAATACGTAAAAAAACTTAATGCCAGAACTATCATGTTGGTGTTACCACAATTGTAAAACAAAGTTCCTGGTGAACACCCATTTAGTTTCATTAATTTGTTTTTAAATATATATATAATATATATAATATTTTCAAGAAGTCCCTGGTACCAGGGAAGTTTTTTGCGATTTCTAGGAATTTGGAAGCTCTAGATTGAATTGCTGATATTTAACTGTTATAAGCAACATTGCTGGCATTGCATTCATTGCATGTTTTGTTACTCGAATTGATATCAACACCTTTAAAGATTTTGCTAATTTTTTGTTGTTGTTGTATGGAAGTAATAAATAAATAAGTTATCAGTAAATAATCATGATGATTTTCATTGACCCTAAGGTATTAAAAGGCAAAATAAAATACTATATAAATTACTAATTGATTTATTCAATTAGAAAACTTTAATAACAACTCAGTTCAGGATATTAATTTGTGGTTATTTAACTAGAAAATTGTTTTAAGTCCCGTATAGAATCTTTGGTTTTGTTTGTCAATTGAACTTTAAAGGATTTTAAACATTTTTACTCCAAGCCGAATGTTTTGCGGCAAATTTGAGTCAACGGGCTAATGAGCAATGAACCTACGCCAAAGCGTAATCAAAACACGAAATATTTCACATGCATAAAAACGGTCGGTAAGACTGACAGATCTGACAGGGGTGGTGCTGCGAATATGTATGTGACCTTTCCCGGCCTTAGCTTTGGTTATATACCAATTAGCGTACTGGTTACTACCCTTTACTAGTTCTGAATTTCGGCACCTCGAACAACTTGTTGTTCAAAGCTGTAGAAGTGATACCTCTTTGGGACACATTACTTCATGGAGAGCACTTTTCTCTTGCTATCCTGGCCGCTTGGCCGTATTCACTCTGACCAGGAATATTTTTCCATCAACTGGGACCCTCATTATAACATAAACAGTGATCGTTTAGAGTCTATACAGAAGCAGGTTCTACTTTTTATATTGCGTAATTCATACTCCAACCGTGTGTCAAGCTTACCATCATACCGATTCAGATTAGCACAAATTAACTTGCCTACACTGAAGAGCCGGAGAATAGTTTTAAATGCAATATTTGTTATTAAAGTTATAAATGGTGACATTTGTTCCGAGTTTCTGGTAAATGAGCTGACATTTAATGCACCGCAACATCCCTTACGTCAATTTCATTCTCTGGGACTGCAGTATTTTCGTCAAAATTATGCTAATGCTGATCCATTCCATAGAATTTGCTAAGACTTTAACGAATTATATAACGTTATTGTATATGTCTTTTCATATAAATGTGATTAAACGTAATTTAATTGTATAATTAAACAAATAGTTTAGTTCTATATGATTTTATGTAACTTTTCTTTTTTAAATATGTTGTCTGTTCGCAATATGTGTCAATCCATGGACTTAAATAAATACCCTTGATGATGCTTGCCTTTGTTTGTCCTTGAAGATTCTTCGAATTAGGCTTGCTGACGAGATTCCTACTTACTTGCAGCATGGAAGTCGGAATGCTTGATGATCAAACAGAAATTGACGCAGACAATTTCGCACCGCGCCTAAAAATAGCGTGTGGCAAAAATTCTCTTTCTTTGATATACCAATTAATCTACTGACTAAATGTATTGCATTTGTGAAATTGTTTTACATATCCTTAGCTTTTGAATTTTCTCCAATACCATTAGAAATCAAAATGTCAAGTCTTAAGTAAAGATATTTCAGAAATCTATGTAGTCAATTTGTTAAAGTAACGAAAAACATATTAAAAAAAATCGGAGTTGTATATTAACTCCACTTCTCTGCTATTTTTGTAAATTTTTTTAATTTTATATCAAAAACTGTTTTTGGTTTTCCCCACTGTCTGCCCACTATTGCATAAAACACCGTGTCAGTATATTTCAGAGTTTTATGTACACAAATATAGATGTATGTACTTAAGCATATATACAATCATTATTTTAAAAACGTGTCAACCATTTCGTAAATTTAAATATTGTTTCAGTTGTTATATTCCCACACTCGTTTATGTGAATTTGTACGAGTGTGTTGACTGACTACCCAGCGTTAAAAATAACGATTCATTTCCTACAAAGGCAATTCTGGAAACCTTCTTAGACCTTCTTTAATATCCAATCCATATTTTTATGTGCCGTCTCCTCAAAATCTTCTATGAGGTGTAGAGCCCAAGTTAAGAAATCCAATACACATCCACCACTCGCTTCTTGTAGGAGGGGACTGGATGTTATTTTTTCTATATTTTATATTGTTCTTACAACCAATAGCTAAATTTGGTTAAACATTTTACGAAAGCAATTTTATTTTTTGCATTGGAGAGAGTGATGAGAAAATTTTCGGCAAAAGAAAATTAATAAAATTACTATTATAAAGTTTTCATTTCATATATATAAGTTATATGTTAATTAATTAGTGTATTTTAAAAACGACATATTGTATTTTATATTCATTATATGTATTCAAAAATACCTTTTATTAGGATTATTGAATTAGGTACTACATCAAGTCTGCTAGGGCGAGCTAAAAATAAGTAAGTATGCCATGGAACTTGTAGCACTTGTGTCAGATAAATAAGTTTTTTCTTTTGTTTTTTTAAGACAAGCAAAATTGCTTAAACTTTCTCGCTTGTCTGCAGAAATACTCAGGGTCTAGACAGGAATTGAACCTGCGTTCCCCATACTAACAGTCTATTATAATATTCACTAGTCTACGGGGATTCCTCACTCTTTCTTTTTGCTATTGGGTGCTTACCGCTCTTTACTGGTGGAATTGGTAAATTAAATGGTTTTTTAATAGATTAAATAAATAAATATATGTGACAGTTCTTGATGGTTGCTTTCAGTAGAAAAGAAGGCAAAACCACATGCTGGAAATAATTATAATATTTTTTATTTTATTTATTTATTAATAGTACCGGTTTGTTGGCGTTAGTAGAACAATACGCAAAAAATATGCACGCACACGTACTTTAAATTGAATTTAAATGAAATTTTATGCAAGAAGTTATAAAATATAATAGCATATCGTTCGCTAACAGAGGATGAACGCTGTTGAAATAAAGAGAAATTCATTATTAAATAACTTCCCAACTAGCTGTGCTGTTTAATTATTTTTTAATTTTAAGAAATAATTTCCTTACTTGAGTGTCAAAATATCAGACTAGAAGGATTTAATTGAAGCTTATTTTATTATATATATTTATATTTTATATTTATTATTATTTGTATAATTTCTTGATAATTGGAAGCCTATCTTTAGCAATGGCATTTTTATAACTTCCAATATATTTGACATAATTAAATATATTTTTCTTCCATAAAACTTTTTAATTCTGCTATATTCGTTGCAAATAATTCCTCCACCAAAAAACAAAAACGATATACAATTTTTTTTAATTATGAAAAATTGTTTAATTAAAAAAATTTACACGAAAACTTTGTATTTCGATAGCGTTGGTATAGAGGCAGGCTCTAGTTTAAAATTAGTGCCCCTTTTATATGCATAGCTGTGGGCACAAGCTATAAAAGCCTAAGTCGAAAAACATACTTTTCAGAATACTCAATTTTAATATTTGAAAAGATTTTTGAAAAAACTACAAGTATGGTTTAAAAAATATATGTAACTAAAAATATCTATAACTAAGCACACATTACAGTGCAATATTTTGACCAAAATTGGTAATTGAACTTAAAGTAATTTATAAAATATTTAATCAAATAAAAAGTAATTCTTCATTGCAAATTAAAATCTTAATTCTGAAAGTTTAAAACAATTTTTGTTTTTATTTTATATTGAATAAGTTATTTTTCTTGAGTTTATAAAGACTTAAATGATTATTGCAAATTAAAAGAGGGTGAGGAAAAAGTAATATATATATGCGTCCTCTCTTATTTGTGATAATATGTTTTGCGTGATAAACCTAATTCTATATAATGCTTTTATATGTTTTTTTTAATATCTAGAACAAAAATTCGGTTAGAAAAATGGGAGTTTTAGGAAAAAATAAATCCTTTTTTGTTGCTCCCGATAGTACATAAAACTCGCTTCTTTCTTAAATTGAGTTGTGCGGTTTATGTTTGTGACTACGGATATATTTTCAGTTGAGTATTTTATATTATCATAAAGTAATTTTGATGAAAATAATCAAAACAGAGAACTTGCTTCATTGAAAACTCAAACCATGAAAGATGTTTTAAATTTGCACTGCTACCGGGTATGAATTTCTGAATTTGCATGACTTTTTTAGAATCGTTAGATACTGCATTAATTCATATCAGCATATCCTAAATTTTTACAATTCTGAAATATCAAAAATCATTTCTAAGTTCATGTATATGGCATGAAAGTATTCTTTTGAACTACGAGATTAAAAACTTGTTGCTCTCTTATTTATTTTAACGTGTTTTAACAAATTTAGCCATTGAAGTTCAACTTTAAAAGCTTACTTACAAAAGCGAAGTAAAAATCCTTTAAACTGTATTTACGTATGAATTTTCTTAGGTTTAAATAAGAGCATCTACTTTTAACTTTGTAAAGTGCTTAATCCTTATCATTTGTATACAAATTCACTTTGACATTTCTTAACAAGATCCTCTATATGCTGATAAAATGCATACATTTCAAGGAATAAAAAAACTGAAACCAGAAAAGAAAAAAACCAATAACATTAAAAACGGTGAGCTAGTCAAACGTGTTTATCAATCTGACTAAGCCTGTTATTAAACTCATACTGTGTTCATTAATCGCTTTCATACAAAGACTTTTCCCTATTCCTTTCACCGGGTTTTCTATAGAGTAATTAAATGTGTATTAAGCGTCATTTAGTATTTCGACAAAGTAAAGCAGACAAATCTCTTTTACACATACACGATTCTACAATATTATGTACATACAGGGTTTTCAAATAAGACTTTTCAATATCAATAGCCGGCATTCTGTCAGTTCTTGCAACACAACTACTAAAAACTACGGCATTAATAAAAATTTAACGATATACAATTCAGCAACGCGTTGAAATTTTTTTTATTTACAATAAAAATTGTGAATATTTTGCGTACACATTTTGCAAAACTAAAGTGGTGTACAAATTTAGGGTGTTGTTACATATTGTGATTTTGTGACCATGTGATTTTTGGAAAAAGCGATCACAATTGACCACCGAAATCTACGAAGCTACGTAAGTGATATGAAGGTAAGTTTCCACAATCGATGCAAGACCTTCCAATTTGCAGTTAAATAAATATCTGATGGTTTCGCCTAAAATTACTCGATTTTTTACATATCAAAACTAAACCTCTTATTAGGAGACACATACGAGTATATCGATTCGAATATAATTTCATAAAGTGACTCGATAAAACTTTAACATTTTGTATTGAATGTACTTGCAAGATCTATTTTTCTGAACAATTAATGATGTAGAAACAAGAAAAAGATATTCTAATCAAACACCGAATTCAACTGCGAATCGAAAAAAAGGTTTTTCTAATTAATTTATTTATTTATTTATTTATTTATTTACTTAATATTAACATTATATAACAATATTGTTAATAAAGATATACTGATGGCACTGGCTGCCAAGGCCATCGGCTAGGGTTTTTTTAATTGCGGTAATTGTACTATTTTAAATTTTTTAAAGGTCCTGATAGTTGATTATACCGAGCAATTCTTTAAGAATTGTGCACAGGTTTTAGATATAAACATTTTAAAACGTTCCAAATTATTCAAATTATTTTAACACCCAATGGTCAAATCTTGTCTATATTTGTAATGTAATATTCGTCTACTTTTGATATTTATATTCGCTAAATTCATGCAAATATTTTTCATTGATTATTTTTTCGTAAAATCAAATTATTTTAACTTCCCGAAAACGGAGTTTTCATCCAATCCCTTCTTCTGTGTATGTGTATTCATGTCTGTTTGTGTGTAGGTGGGTATGTATGTAAACCTCTGATAAGTCAGAAAAACTACGTTAACTGCCACAAATTTGTTTAAAAATCTCTTAGGGTCATTGTTAAATCAGTTTTTAGGATTCATTTATTTTTTTGAACTTAAAATGTTCGCCGAATGATAGAAATTAAATATATTTGCCTAAAGATAATGTTGTCGAAAATGATTCTGAGAAATGTTCTTTTTAGTCTAAAAAAAGGAGTAGTAAAAGAAAATTCATAGATTTTTGTTTCCTAAAAAATCAATTAAAAATATATTAGTCTAACGAACTTCTTTCACAAGTTACATTTAAACAAAATCAAGTCATAATATGAAGTATTACAAATTAATTATAAAAACTCAATGTTAAACTTCAAAATTAAAAGCTTGTAAACCTTTTTTCTTTCGAGCAAATTTCATGTATTTTGGCTTATTTACTTTGCATCAGGTCGGAGGGTCAACGTCTTTTGCCACGATGAATTTACAGATTCATCATATAAGCAGGATTTTTTGAAACTGCACACTTTTACTCGTATTGATGAGCAAAGTTGTCATGTATCTCAAAGATAAACGGTTACTGAATACGAAATCTTTGGTTGAATTTAATCTTCTACACTCAAAAGAAATATCAATCCATCCATACTTAAATCAATCCCAAGCGGTGCTAAAATTATGGTAATGATTTAGGATTATTCACGTGATTAAAGAATTTTGTACTCATTTTAAGAACTCTAAAGTAATCTGCTTTTCGACTTGATTAAAGTACATTTTTTTGTTATTTGTTCTCAAGATTTTCAGTACGACTCGTACTCAAAGTAAGTAGGAAATAATTGAATTTAGTACTGCTATTTTCTTTCTGTGTAAGTCTTCAATCCAATTCAGTCCAAAATTAACTGTTTGCTAAGCTCTTTTTGCATTTTTAGGGAATTTAAATTTATATATCTTGATCTAATGATGGTTACGATGATAAAGAATAATTAATTTTCTTAAATTGAAAATTTTTTTATTCAGCTGCTTTTTAAATATGACAGCAACCCAACCAAATAACTCAGTAGATGAATAAAAATCATTGAGAATGCTCTGGGGTCTTTGGTTTCAGTTAAGAAAAATTAAGAGTTTTGAACTTAATTGCAAAACCCCTGAAACAGATGATGCTGCAGCATCTGTAAAAGGATGCTAATTTTCGACGAAATGATATAACTCATTCATCAATTACAAAACATATGAAACAAAATCTAATTTGAGCTAAATTGGTTGGCTAATGAATTTTTGCGAAAATATTATATAAACCAAAATTTTGATTTGCGCAACAAAAATTAAAAAAAAAATCTGAAATTATGTAAGTCGAAAACTAATATTGTTTTGCAGAATAGTCTAATTGAGAAGTTGATAATAATATTCTCGTATTTTTCGAACTTTTTTTAAATAATTATAAGTGATTACTCAAGCCTTAGGTCAGTTTATATAAAAAACGTATATTATTGTTATTTAGGCTTGAAAAATCATTTATAAGAAGTTGATGATATTAAATTCAGCCTCTTAAAACAATCGACCAAAATTTGTAATATAAAGCAGTGGTTTTTTGCTAGCAGAATGTGAAAAACGATAGTATTGTGTTTTAGTTTGTTCAAATAATTGTTTTTGTTGCGAAAAGAAGATTTGTTTCGATTTCATTTTGCCGATATCAATATCGAAAAAAGTGGCCGCAAATTCCAAACTGAATATCGTATTCGTATTCGCAAATATTGGCCGCATATATAATTTTTATCATTTACATCATTAGCTACATCAATAGATTCACATAAGATACAAAACAAAAACTTATTAACCATCCATTTGATTGGTTTTTTTTAAATTGTTTTTTATATATATTTTTAGAAAGTTTACTTAAAATTTTATTAAAAATTTGAATAAAGTACCACTCATTGAAAATTGCTTGAAGCTATTTTAAATTTCATGACACTCTTCGTAACAAATTAGTCTTTAACTTTTCGAAACTGATATTATCCATGATTAGTAGTTGTAATAAAATGAAATCTGATAAAAAAGTTTTGTAAATAAATACTAGTTTTTATTTTCATATCTTTATTTTTGAATTTATATCTTTTACTGCTATTAAATAGTAGCACTTAAAATGTTGTCTCATAGTAGCGGGAAATATTGTACTAAATGTCCAGAACGTACCTGTCCTATAGCTTGTGAAAATGGGAACGGTAAAAAAGTTCCTGAGTCGTGACTGGTCAAAAGGGGACGTTTCAAACAACTAAAACAGAAGTGCTTACAAAATTCCCTCATTCAAAATAATTGTACGTATTTTTTTATTTTCTTTTTTTATTTATGATGATAGATTACATTAATTAAGTATATTATAAACTGATCAAAATAATAATATTAATGCATTTTTAGTATCTTATATTAATCCAAGCCGAAGTTATACCCACTGAAAAGCTAATACCAGCCGTATAGGGCACATTCTGCTCTGGGATAGTTCTATTACCGGTTTTTAAGAAACCATTATAGGTACTAAGGGTGCTACCATAGGACAAGTATGTAAAGGTTAGGTCTAGAAAATGTCTCCGAGTATCTTATTTATGTCGACTGACCCCCTCCTATGACAACGCCATGCAAAAGTTACCGGTACCTCTCATACAAAATTCTGAAACTCTAAAGGGTTGCTAGTTCCTGGAAACCAGACACGTGACGTATCTTGTCACAGCTTCTTTTCCCTCTAAGGTATTAACAGCAATTTATTTTTCACTTCAAAATCTTCTGTATCAATAATTTGAATATTTAATACATATTTAAGGTCTTTTATTTAAATCACTTAATTTATTTCCTTTATTCCTTTAATATACAAATATGTAGATTTAATTTGATTTTCATGCTGGGTTCTTTCAGTCTTTTAAATTGTTATTATTTGCAACACATATCTATTATCATATTTAATCAATATTTAATAAGGAAGCTTTGTTACTTTCTAGTTCCTTGTATAATAAAGTTAAATTAAACTTTAATAGCCGACTGTTGTAGTTACATTGTAATAATATTTTATGTTTCATTTTATTACCATTTTATTTTTCTTACGATAAAAGAATTTGTAAACAGAAAAAAAATATTTGGAAGTAAAAAAAAACTTTAACAGTTTTAATAAATTAAATATTATACTGGAGGGTTGAGTTATGTTAAATGTTAATATATGTTTTAAGTTAGAGAGTTTCTTTGTTGGTGCTGGCAATTAAATAAACTTTTTTCTGGCAACCCGAGGAACATTCGAGCGAATGTGTTTTAATGTTAGTGTTCAAAAACCAAAATCAAAATCTCTCTGTTTGTTTTTTAAAGATCCGACAGTTTATATTTAATATAAATTCACTGTACAATCATACCCTATAACTCTCTAAAAACTAATTTGGCGTCAAAGTTTAAATTATTTAACTGAAATCGAGCGACCATTTTCCAGTAAATTATTTGAAAAATTCTGTTATTTACCTCGACTTTATAATTTTTTCGAAAATATCTTCGACTTCGACATACATGATCAGGGTGCTTAACTGCAATATTGTTGGTGTTTCGAATAAATTTTATTCAAGTTAGACCAAGGAAACGTCCTCAGAATAAACGTTTTCATTTAAGCAGAAATCAAATGAGTTGAAAATAGTTAAATATTTTAATCATCAACTATTGATTCTTTAACTACATTATCAAGTTCCAAAAAATTTTTACGAAGTTGACGTTTTATACTACTAATGATGATGCAAGCAGACGATGGCAAAGACCCGATTTAATTAAAGTTCTTGTTTAATTTCTGAAAACATCAACCTACGATTTTTGTAATCTTAATAAGTTCCTTATTTAATCAATACATGGCACAGTGGTCCAAATGCTTAATTTAGCCAGAAAAAAGTCATAACTCGCTTTTACTAATCCATTCATCCATGTATTGCATTTGAATAATTACATTTTATTCAGCCGAATTATGAATAAAAATTGCCCGGGAGATTTCTCCCTTTTCCCAAGAGGATGCTGTTCACATATATGTTCACATATTAATTGTTCGCATATTATATGTGAACATCTTCTTTTTGGAAAAAGGGAGGAGCCTCACGGGGAATTTTTTATACATAATTGGGCAGATATTTTTTTTATTCCACTTTTTTTTTTAATTCGCAAGGTTTCGTTATGTGCCTCATTTCTTGTAATATCAATCATTACCAGTTTATTGATTGTGCATTAATAAGTTTAATACCACAAGTAAATTAAATTTGGGTATTGTGGTATGTGGTATTATTTAGTAGCCTTTCTCGAAACTAAAAAAACTAGAAGCTGACAAAATCAAGCTTCATGGTTTCTAGATCTCAGAATATTAACTGATAATAGTTCTATATGCGTTTTGGAAGCCATGAAAAGAGGTATTAATAAAAAATTTACTACTTTTCTCACTCTATGCAAATAAGTATTCAGCTTACTGTTACGGAATCTTCTACTGATTTCCCTTCGGCCCCAGCAACGTAAAGCTACCAAAACTTGCATCTCTGGTTATGCTGCACATCCCCAGCGGTCTACTTCAATGTCCAGTTTTATCAATTTTATAATATCCCTTGCTGTTTCCTTGCTAAAACGATATTTCCCTTTAAAGTTGGCATCTGGAAGTTCGATAATAACAAGCCAAAATTCAAATTTGGAATATAATTTCCACATAAAATAAGCATTTATTTTACTGCCTGGCCCACGATGTCAAACAATATCGTTCTTTTGTGAAATTACATTAAAAAAAAATTATATAATTTAGTTTTTGTTACATTTAAAACAAAATAAATTTCTAAAATTTTGTTTTCGTTTTAAATATAATTTTACAAAAGCAGGATATCGTTTGACAGCGTGGGCCAGGCAGTTAATAATTCTGTTCAATAAACTTTAACATCGCTTTGAAGTAGATGGGTAACTGCTTTAAATTCTTTGATGTTAAAATCGGTTTACATGACGTGTGTTAAGCTAACAATCGTTTTTGCATGAAACTTTAAGTAATTTTCCTTAACATTGGTTTTCCAACCTGTTTCAATTCTTTTTGCATAAGGCTGCATATATTTAGAAAAAATATGTACATATTTCATTGGCCTGAAAAACACTGAAAGTCCTTATAGTATTCTACGCATTCAAACTTAATCGCAGTCCCAGTTTAATTAGAGAAAAAATTGGAGACATTTTTATAACTATCCAGAGATCATCTTTTAAGATCACATTTTCAGTAAAAATCATCATACGACCTGCACGTTAATGTACCATACAAACAGAACTTCCTGTAAATTTTAAAACTTTTTTTTATGAATTTTTTCACTTTCTCGCAAACATTTCTAAAACTTGGGCTCCAAAGTCTCTTTCATTTTCCTGAATGTAACCCAAAGATCTGGAGTAAAATACCAACTGAGATCTGTTATAATGGAATTAAGCTTTGAAACAAATATTAAATATTTATATCAAATTACCCAAAATAACGCTTTGCATTATTTTGTTTTAAATGGCGTTATAATTTTCACATAAATTGAAAAAATAAACTTTTGGCATATAATTTTTTCTGATGATAAAAGGGAAGTTTCATAAGGATATTTTGATTCGCGTCGAAATAATGCAGCATTTGCGCTATTTAGATAATTCTGTATTGAATAGAAAATACTACATTTTGATAAGAAAAAAATATTTAAATATATTTATAGAGAACAGTGCTAAATGACAACATTCACAGTTTTCGCTGTACAATTTTCAAGTGATTTCAGTCAACCTTTTCTTGGATAAAATATTACTTTTTATAAAAACAACTTGTAGATTTTGTGCTTCTCTGAAAAACTGCACATTACTTTTTTCAAATACAGTAATTGTAAAATTGCATGTTTTACAAAAAAAATAGGTCTGTGTGGCATGAAATAATCCCGCTAAAAATATATGAACTTAGTTTCCAAAAATGTAAGCCCTATTTCAAGATGCCCCGTTTGTTTTTTTTTTCTTAATAAAATTAGTCCTCCATGAACTGATATAACTTCCAGTATTCTGCATACCTATCACTTGGTTGTTGATCAGTTAAGAAAATTATTGTATCTTGCCAATATAAAAGATTTATTCAGCAAAATATCTATTCGGCATAAACGAAAATACCCTTAAGGCCTCATTAGTTTTTACTTTTCGTTGCCGTTCAGTGCCGTTCTTTTCTGTAGAAAATATTTCTTACTTGCTTATTCGGTGTCTGAGCTTTCGGATGTGGACGATGTAATTAGAGCAATAAATATTGTAAATGTTTGCAAAATATTTTTTATTTGTCAAAAATAAATAAATAAATCTTAAAAATTTTATTTCAAATAAAATTTTCTGACTTTTAGTACAATATTTGTAATATTTCACACCACAAAAAAACTAATAAATACACACTCTAGGTTGTCGCTTAAAACTCTCGAATAAACCCACCACTAAAAGAATAAACTCCTATAAAAATTTTTCCATGCGTTGTATTCTATTTTCTACAGATCAGAACGAAAAAGTAACAACGAACAGTTTTTCAATTGAACAGAAGCATAACAGGTGATCCGTAATGGAACAGAATGTACAAACTAATTCTAGCTTTAGTCCTGCCAAAAAATGACAGAGAAAATCCTTGAAGGTATTAAAATAAATAAAATTATAGATTTTGTATATTATAAGACCCAAAAAAATAAGAAGCCGATTTTGTTGATCTACGCCCTTTATTTACTTCATTTCGAGGGGCTTATCTTATACCCCTGCATACTCTTTAGCATTTCTGTAACTTTCCGTATTGCTTTTGGTAAAAATATCCAACGTTGCTTCAGACAATATCTTTTTCTTAATCCTACCTCTTCTCTAAAACCCACACTTTTCCACAAATATTTATGTGCGTACTACGCTCTCGTTTGTGGGAGTGTCCCTACAACTGCCAAAACAGTTGTAGAAACATTAACAATAACTTTCAGTTGTTTGTAAAAATACAAAAAAGAAAATGTATCCGAGCTTGCTATTTGGGGTTACAATTTAGTTGTATTGCTCCAGTATAACATTGACTCTTATACAGTTTATTATTTGTTTTTGTTTTTTTCTTCAAACATATATTTTAGGTTAATATGTTACAGTTAGTAATAAAGTATATAAAAATAATAATAAAGTGTATAAAAACGTACATAAAGTTTTTTTATTCATGTTTTGAAACACTCATTGTTTTTTTTATGTCGCTGTCGTAATTGTTGTTGATGTTGTTCTTAATTTTACAAGCCAAAACAAAGTTACTGGTATGCGTAAATTGTGTTTGTATATTTTTCTAACGTTTTTCTTTCAAAGTTGTACAAGTGTTCTTGTATGTAACCGTTTTTTTTTATATAAATTTTTTGGCATGTGTTAAAAACTTTTGCGCTGGTAGACATGAATTTCCTATAAATTATGTTTTTGTTTTGTAATTTTTTCCTTGTTTTTTTTTAGTTATATAATCATTTTAAGTTTTTCGATACTATAAAATGTATTACAGTGTGCGCTAAAAGAAGCAAAAAAAACTTTGACAAGAGTTGAGAATTATAGTTTTAGTTCACTTTTTCATATGCACGCATAACTTTGAAAATTGTTCTATGATTATTTTAACATAAATTAAAATTAATTTCGAAGAAGTATTCAAGCTAAAAGATAATCATAAGATATATTTTTAACATTTAAAAAGAATAAATTAATTGAACGGTTTAAAATTGATTTTTTTACAAAATCGGTAAACAAAATGTTCAAAAATTAAATGAACATATATATTGTAAAGAATAATATAATTACAAAAAACTTGATATATAACATTTATTTTAAGTGAAATCAACAAAGTTTGTTGTATGATCTTTAAGTAAAAAAATCAGATTGTTATCCGGATACCTTTAGATTTTTTAACTGAAGTTTTTTCACAGACGTTGATAATCTGCATCAGGGTTGCCGTTGTTAATTTCGAAAAAGGGTCATAAAAAGTTTATTTAACCCTTACCCTGTATTTAAAAAATAAAACGCATGTGACATTCCTGGGTAAATTTTTCCCAATACAAAATACCCATTTATTTACAACTTTTGATAAGTTTTTTTACATTCAATGCATGTAATATTGATTTGTGAATGGCCTTAACAAATAAATTTATGTCAGTCTGAATATTTTTTACCATATCATGGGCTACTGGACCGATTTGGATAAAAGAAGCAATGTCCTCTTTGCAAATGTTGTACCTTTTAGTCGGTAGCTAAATCAATTTGAACGTTTTTGATAAATTCTTTAGCGACTGCTTTTTGATAGATTCGATTTTCGCAATATTTCCTCAATTTTGAGGCGCTTATATTTTTTATTTCGATTTCAATCTAAATTAATTTAAAAAAATTACGTATGCATTGTGGGCTGACATATTCAAAATGTTGTATAATAGTGCCTGAGGCCAACAATTAGATCTTTCCTTACAATTGTCTGATTTTATTAGTTGATCTAATGTATCAACTCCGCATTTCTTATAATAAAATATATCAGGCTTTTTGGTGTTTGCTCTAATTTCCTTGGTGTATTGTAATGTACAAAGCAAAAAAACTGATAATTTTTTTTATTTTCTTATATTGTTGTTTTACTTTTACTGTCGAAGAGAAAGTATGCACAGTTTTCGGGTTTATTTTTGAGTTCCAAAATTGTTGGAGGTAAAAAAGTTTTATTTTTCCGGACGATACGGACAGTTATATTTCGTCACATCAACTAAATATCTAATTCGTGGGAAGTTAAAAAGTGATCGCGGGTAACGTTATAACTTTTCAAATTTTTAATCAGATCCATGAAAACACGACGATCCTGATCCTTTTTTGGTATGCAGTTTCTGTCTTTATCGGTATATACTTGTAATGACCATGAATAGCTGTTTCCTGTATCGCGCAATGCCCACAATTTGATGCCATATTTTCCTGGTTTTGATGGTATCTATTGAATAATATATGTACATGCAGAATTATATTCAATATGTTATTATGACCATGTAGATCATGACTACTTTCATTATTTCATTTGGCATAAACAACATAAAAGATGATTTTGTGCGGTCTGCTCTGAAAATAGCATAACGCGTAGAGCTAGGAGGAAGACTTATAATATTCTGTTTAGCACACCTTTCCACCTCTGATATTGATGATTTTTCTGACCATATATGTCATCCATTTTCGGAAGTGTATACCGCGATTTCTGCTCTATTTTGATCTCCTAACTTCTTTCACATTTCCTGCACTAGAGCTTTATGATATATTGGGGTCATAAACAGATCCAACATCAGAAACGATATCTTCGTCATCTTCAGTAGGTGTATCACTAGGAGTTTCTTTATTGACAGCTAAATTGGGCATTTTTAACCCACCAAATGCGTGATTTTTTTCTCACAGACTTTACCAAAAGAACTAAAAGATTTATATTATATATTTATATACTATTCAATAAAAAAATAATTGTACGAAAATTAAAAAAAAATTATTGAGTGGTTGTGAAAATCTTAAGCAATCAAAACTGGTTAGGGGATTTTCACCTATGAATACCGGATAAGGGTTAAGAAAAAAGGGAAAATTGTAATTTAAAGTAAAATGGAGTAAAGTTTTATGTAAAAAAATAATTTTTATTTTAGTTAAAAAAGCACAAAAGCGAGTTTTAAAAATTAATTAAATATATTAGACTAAAATAAAAGTAATTATGTGTAATTGAATTAAAAATCGGTGTTAAAACTAAAAAATAATTCACAGCTACATTTCAATATTAGTCATATTATCAACAAAAAAAAGCTAGTTTTACAAAAAACTTTTCATTGTGGGTATGACTTTTTAGAAATACTTATTCTATATTTTGTAATTAAATCTTCAGTTGGAGTATGGAAAGCATGGACTCACATGTTTCTCTTTTAATTTTGTTTGTAAGTTTATTTTTAATCACTGATAGTTTAGAAAAAATTCGTTCGTACTCTACTATAAGGCAGAGTAAATATATTTGTAACGAATTCATATAAATTTGAACATATATTTTCATCAAATCAATTTTTCAAACTTCCTATCTCAAACCAAAACTGTTCGGCGTTATTTACTTTACGTATATCTTCATACGTTTTGCTGTTTATTAATATTGTAATATTTTCAAAAAGAGTCAAAAAGTGGCATATATTTAGTTAAATGATACAAAGAGATATAAATGAAAAAAAAAAGCGTCATTGATACGAAAAAGGCTCAAAAGCGATACTTTAGTGTCACAACGGCAACGCTGATCAACACTCGTGAAATTTTCTGCCAACTCTCAACTTGAAATAAGCCTTACATTATTTTTTCCATTGTGCTAAAAAATCTACTTAAGTACTTAAACTCAAATTCAAAGATCGTGAAGTCGCACCGCATCTAAAATATTTTTATGTATTTGTATATTTTACGAAAAAACTTCGTGAACTTGCGATACTGAAAAGGCATATTCTTTGCAGGGTATAATTTACACTGGTAAAACGAATGATACCCGGGAAAAGAATCATGTTGGGAGGATTGTAAAAGAATTAACAATTACATACTGAGTTAGTGGAGGTAATATCTGCATGTATAATTTTTTACAACTCTGCCCGTAGCAAAGCACTGGCTATCGTCGAATCTTACTGTTGTTGGTACAACAAAAAAATAAATAAACCATACATCCCAAGTGTCATGGCCCGCAAATAAATCACGAAAGATATATTCGACAGTTTTTGGTTTTTATGAAGAAATAACGAAATGTTCTTATACACCTCAGAGAAATAAAGCTGTAATTCTTATATCAACGATACATTCAGATAGATCTGTAAATGATGATGTAAAAATGGAAGCGAATATTATAAATTTTTATAACAAATATAAAAGTGGAGTTGACACTATGGGTCAAATGGTTAGAAGATACACAAGTCAGCATACATAATTTATTATGAAAATAAAAAGATGATTGCAAAGAAAATAAAAACAAAGAGACATATGTATGTTTATGCAAAAAAGTATCTGTGCTTGACAAAACCTCAAGTTATGCGTAACTATGCAACTAAGATTGCCATTGAAAGGATTGTAGGTCGTCAAGTAGTAGCTATCACAGGAGTTTCTGTTCCATCAGCTGAGCTGGATAAAAAAAGGAAGAAATAAAGTAACGGGATCATGTGTGTTACAAAAAAATAAGACGCAAAACTCTTAAAAGGTGTGTGGAATGTGAACATCCAGTTTGTGCTGAACACTCAGAAAATGATTTTAATGTTTCGAATGTAATAAATAATAACAATTTTATAAATAAAAAACTTTTGTTGTTTTATATTATGGTTAAAAAGTTTATTTGGATGCGCCAGCAACCATCATTTTGTATTGACAAAAATATTGTTGTGGGTACCGGGGTACCCAGGAGCGTATACAGCGATACCTAAAGTTTGCACTAATCTTTTGTAATAAAAAAAAACAAAAAAAAATTAATATCATAACTCGCTTGATTTTCTGCTAAATAACGATGATCTAGAAGCTCATATTAAAATTATAATTTTTTTAATTTTTTTTTCGTGTAAATACAGCTCGGTTGTTACAAGGACTTAAAAAAAAACAGGGCTCATAAAATGCTTGAAAAATTATTTTTTTACGATTTCATCTTCGATAAGTGAAATAATTTTTTCCAAGTTAAGTTTCATTAAAACTAAAAAGAAATCGTTTACAATGTAAGCAGTTGAAAAAAAAAATATTTTTAAAAGATTATTTTCGAAGATCTACTTAAAATATGAAAATAACATATAAAAATACCGCTCAAAAGATTTTAGAAGATTAAAACCCAAACTGGTTTATTTGAATACCCCAGAAGTGTACAATGCCACATTCTGCAATAATTGTAGAAAAAACTTAATCGCAAACGTAAAAGTTACGACAAAATGAGTTATAAAAACAAATTTTTCTATGCCCATAAGAATATTTTAGCAAAAGTGAAATAAAGTGCTAAATAACTTTAAAATTGGTCTCCAAAAATTTAAAGACAAATAACCTTAAATTAAATTTAAATCGAATAGTTTTTTTGGTTTTCTTTTCTCTTCAAACACACAAATACAAATATTTATTTAATTTTTAAGCTTTTTTATCTCACTTCCATTTATAAATTATACCTAAAAACTATTTAAATCAAATCGCTATATAATTTTTAAAATATTTTTTACATAATTTTTTTCTGTACCATATACATTTACATAATTGCATATAGTATACGTAGTATACAAATATGTGGACGCCTCAGAGCTGAAGTGAACCAATTCACAAAAAGACAACTTGAAGATATTTTGAGTTTCCGTAAATCTAAAAATAAATATAAATATAAAATGAGAGTCATTGACTTGCGTTTTTATCGTTACCTTAGAAACGAAACACTTTTTTACTTAGTCCGTTACAGAAGTAAATAGAGTTAAGCTTTGCGATTTGAAATTTTTTATATTTAATGACTTGGTTCACTTCAGCTCTGAGCCCTCCATATATGTATATCTATATATATGTATATATATTCAAACAAAGGACTATTCTGCAATATTTTTCCACATTTAACACATTTTGCTTTTAATTTTTAATATGTGCATAAAAAATTTTAAATGTGAAAAGTAAACGTACATACGCAACATGAACATGAACTAGAAACTAAATATAAAACTGAGCATGTGTGTAAATGGAGCAGCAGCATCATCGACATTATCACAATTGCATGGATATGAGTTTATGTGCTTCTTGCACTTGCTGTGAAATTGAAATACATACATATATAAATATATGTGTACGCATAAGTTTATGTAGATTTTTTGTCGAAACCTCTCAGAGTAACGAAACATATATGAACTATACATATCTATATATGTGAATATGTAAACAAGTTGGCAAAACTCTAGAAAAATGTCAAATGCATAAAATGTTTAAACATTTCTTTACGATTAAATACAGTCTTATAAATGGTAACAAAAATATACATTTACCCATACTTTTGCGCTTTATATCAAAGCCGAAAAAACATAACACAATACTAAACATATATAAAAAAATCGAAAGTTTTTAAAATTTGTTCATTTTACATTTACAATTGATAATCGCTAAAAAGATATATGTAAGCTAAAGAAGTCGAACAAGTTTTAATTTAAGATTCTTAACAACATTACTCAACAATTGGCTCCTATTGCAAACCTCCTTTTGAATTTTTCCGTTTTCTACTTAATCAGAGATGTTCTTTTTTGATATATGAAAAGCAATTCAAATGATTACCGACTTTAAATGCAGCGTAGTTGGAATGTACCAATCTGTCTAAAAAAGAAATCCATAACGTTGTTACATGATATTTCTAAAGCGGTGATGGGCTTTTTGTAAAAATTTTATAAATTTTTGGAATAGTGATATCTGCGGACAAAGCAACTAAAGTGATGTTTTTGAACTTTCAGGAGAGTGTAATAACTGTTTTCATTGCTTTTAAAGAATTTTTTAAATTTTCTTTCATGTACACAAAAAATTTTCTGCAATTTATATTGAAGGCACTTATAACCATGCGACCTGTTAAATCAACAAGTCAATAAACATTTGGAAATTTGTTATTTCAATTATAAATGTGCATATCGCACTTGATCAACAAGATGGTATTAACTCGAAATTTTAATTTTTCACTTTTCTCCAAAAATTTATTTTATATTAATCATATTTACCTGCTGTAAAAATCTATTTTACATATACATATGATGTAAAATCAAAAAATGTTTTACTTATGTTGAAAATTTAAAAATTTCAAGTTAATGCTCTCTTGTTGATCAAGATAAGTGTATGTGATATAAATATCCCAGCTAGCATAGAATAATTGTCAGACGATTGTTTTTAATATACGACTCCTAAAAGAATCTTCTGAAGATGATCTTTTTCTTAATTATTACTTTTTTACACATTGTCTGACACGCTCATATTTTAATCTTGAAGTTGTAAAAAAATCTTCTAATGATATTTGAAGAGTACGGAAACAAAAATGTTACAGTTTACTTAACTACATAAATCTCAAACGATTCCCTCTACAATTAATATAAGCGTCTTTCACTGTGTTATGGAAGAATCTCATAGAAGAATCAGTTGGTGTAACAGTTTCTCCCGTGCAAGGAGTCTTCTGCGATTAAAAAATGCGTTCGTCAACGATTAAAACATTCTTCATAGCATTCCCAGTAGGCTCCTTCACGATTGAAAATGCCAGCTGGGATCAAAAATTAAATTATATTTATTTACATACACCAAATACAATTTTAGTGCCATTTAAATCTCCTTGAAACTTTTTTTCACAACAATTAACATTTGAACCTTTTTAACTTCCATCTTTGTGTTGTGAACAACAGCTGTTTCTCTTAGATATTTTTTTATATTTCCATATGACTCGTTTTTGAATGATTTGAAGGAGCACAAACGTTCTAAAAGTACGGTACTGTATTACTACATAAATTTTCGCCTAACAAAGTGTTTATTTTAGAAAACGCAGCTTTAAACGTTAACAAAATATTATTAGCTTTTGTTGCTGTATTTCGATTTTTTTCCATATAAAATTTATCAGCGCTAAGAATTGCGTTTTGCAAAACAACGCCTTAAATTTAAATAAAATTATGATCTTCAAAAACTTTTGTTTGTTGAGGGTTTTTTTAGCTAGTCTATATGCATGCATTTCATTGGTGCTAATGCCAAATCATCAGTAGACCTTAAACCATATATTTGTAATGTTTCAATATTATCTTATTCACAAACTTTTAAAAAACCAATGAGAATTTAAAAAATTACAAAAATATAAATAAGCATAGTAGGTTTTGAAACTTATTCAAAAATCCCAACAAACAAATTATATTATTCGATATGAATCTATTTTATTTTTCTTTTCAACTGATGATTTGGCATTAGCACCAATGAAATGCATGTATATAGACTAGCTAAAAACCCTCAACAAACAAAAGTTTTTGAAAATCTTTGAAAGAAGATATCGAGGCAACCTCGATTAATAAATTAAAAAAAATACTTAAAATTATGTTCTCTACAATTATTTTAAAATGTTATATTTGGAGGTTTGGGCACATAAATTCGATAAAGTTTTGCCATTTCAATATGTTGAAGAACCAGATAATCGATTAAAATTAGCAAGAATAAAAAAATAGATAAATCATTAAGTACTGATTATGGATGCTCAATTGCGATCATAATGAATTTTTAACTTAAATAGCTGTGGGATCTTAGCAGTTGGGAAAATATAATATAAAATTTGCCTGCAAATACGACTGAGATAGAACATGGATGTACAAATACTCCACAGTCCAAAATTAACTAATTTTGTTATATTAAAAAGTTTAATTTGGAATGAATTCTACAGGCTTGATTGCAAACTAAAAGAACTGGCTCGGCATAAAAACAGACAATTTGAGTCAAGTGGTCAACGGTGCCAAAAATAAGTCCAAAGAGGCAAAAATGATTTAAAAAAAATCTTAAAAACTAAGTACGCAGATCGATACACAACAAAATTTGACATCATGTTGCAATTTGTAGCTCTGAGACACTGCTGAAGTCATGAAAATAAAGCAAATTACATGAGCTTTAAATGTTTTTTTTTAGTTTTAAGATGTTTATATAATATCTTTTTTTTGTGGCTAAACGAATTAAGTTATTACATTGAACGAATTAAGTTATTACATTGATTTTTTTTCACTGAAAGATTTATTTAAAACCTCTTCTTGGTATTTAGAAAGGAAATTATGCGTTGAAAAAATTGTTTTGGAGGTTGTTGGAAAAACATCCGAACACCTTCCGCTAATTTTTTATAGCAAATTACACCTAGAACTAATAAAAAACTTAATCTTTCAATATAGAAAACACGTCTAATATTTTGGCCAGCTTTTCGGCAAATTACCACTCTGTGCGGTGTAGCAGAAGTTTATTTTTAGAACATTCACATATCTTTCTTTGATGTCACTTTTACTGTTTCCTTATCAAATGTGAAGCTTTAGCCACTAGTTGAACATTTTTCGTTTAAAATGGGAAGAAGCTTGCATATTTTTAGACACTACTGTAAATAGTATACATTTATAATCGACATAGACTGTATGTCTAGTAAACTAGTAGCCTATATGTCATTCTATGGTTATAAATTTGCACGTATAACGAAGTTCGCTTATTAGACATTTAATATATTTATATATGGCTGTGAAATATGGCACATTGTTTTGCAAATACATATGCATGTGCAAGAACATACGCATACATGATATGCTTTTTGATGTTTCTGTCATATTTTTTCTCTCTTATATACAACTTTAATATTTCCTGTCATTTAAAATACACATACAATTACATTGCAGTGTTTTTTATTCAGTTTTTTTGTACAATTTATAACCATTTCCAGGTATAAATAAAGAAGGAGTTTATTTCATGCATGTAACTATGTTTATGTTTTGTTGCAATTAAGCTCATTAAAATTATTTGTTTGCATTTATAAAAGCACAAGCTATGTTAAGTTTCGAATAATTTCACCCTTAAACTTACGAGCTAATAATATTTTAATTAAATTTTAAGCAGTTATTGATAATATATATATACGAGGAATTGAAAAGGGCAAATTGAAAAATTTAAACCTCACAACTTAAACTTTCACTAAATTAAGACAACAATTTAAAGAAAGATTTTAATAGTGTTTTATATTTTATATTTACAGTTATATTGCCTGTCGCACGATATCGAAGCTTATCGAACGCTGTCATTCTAAACCAAAAAATAACTGATTTGTACTCTTCTTTTATTCTCTACTGTATAAATAGACAAATATAAAAATACGGGATGCGATTTTTTTCATTATCCTACCTATCAGTATATACTGTGGATATTAAATTCGCTGTCTATATTTTAATAAAATCGGTTTAAGTAATAAATTGTTCCTTATGTATCTATATGTTAGTACGTATGTATGTGTTAGTTTTAAACAAAGCCATAAACAAAACAAATGTTCGTGATTATTTGCAATTTTATTTTGTGTATATGATGATAATTACTTAGTTTTTTCTCTTTGAACAAATGAAGTTGAAAAAATGTCTGCAATTATACTGGCGGCTCAATTTCCACCACAATGCAAACTTAAGTTTTATTTATTAATTGAATAAATAAATAAAGAAAACTGTTAGTGGGACGTAAATAAGGGGCTTTCGTTTAGAAATATGCGAAACGATAATGTTTGAGGTCCCTGGATAGGCCTTCGTTAACTATTATAAGAAAATCTGTGATATATTGGATTAGACACTCGTTAAAATATATTACATATAAATATGTAACCGGTATATTATCTGCTGGATACAATTTGGTTTTGCTTAGTATTGCAAATGAGCTAAAATTATTTTAGCTTTAACACATTTAGCGTCTTCCAATAAGAGGTTTCATCGGAGTGTTATTTAGTTGTAAGGAGGATTGCATCCCCTTAATAAAGAAAAACAATGTCAGCCAAATGTCACCAATTCTGCGCTTGCAGGACCTTAATTCTTTAAGAAAATTTCCATGACGTTTAACACGACGAACGCACACAAACAATTAAAATAACATACATGCCCTCGATTTCATGGATTGAATAGTCGACAATCCCTATAATAAGGCTTCGTTCGTTTCCTCTGGCATTCAGAGAATAAAGGACAGGTTTTTTTTCAAATAACAAGTAAAGTAAATAATGTCATGTAATGCTCCAATAATTGATTACAACATATGATTTTGGGACCCAATTCAAAGAATTGCACGTGAAAGTAGCCCCAAAAATAAGAACTTCTGCATCATTCGTTTTGTCAAGTTGGCTGCATTAATAATTTAATCATTTTTTCTATACACGCGGTTATATTTCGGTGTACCGTACGTATACTTTTTATTTAGCATATTGAAATATTCAATGTTCTTCTGGTTTTAAAATGTAATTATTAGTGCAGCCAGCCAACTTGACAAGACAAATGATGCAGAAGTTCTTATTCTTGGGGATACATTCACGTGCAATTCTCAGAATTGAGTCCCAAATCAATGAGCTGCAAAATGTTGTATTGTGATAGTAAACAGCCGCAAAAGCAATTCAAAATTGGTGATCGCTTTTTGAGGGAAAAGGAACACATTTCACGTGAACTTTTATTAACGGAAGGAGTGATTATAAAGGTTAACTCGAAATATTTCATTTACTCTTAATAAAGAATATCACTTTCAATTCCTCATGAATTTAATATTCAATGCAAAACAATCCATTGTAATATAATCATGATAAGAGGCATCTTTTATCCCCGAAAACAGGTCTTCAATATAAATATTTTTCTTAAAAAATATTTATGTAATAAAACTCTGAAATTAAGAATAAAAAATTATTAATCATATTGTTCAACTACACTTTATAAAAACTCAATGATCCATCACTTCATTGACATTAAGGTTGAAAACATAATCTTTTCCTAAAAAGTCAACAAATATTTATTCTTGTGTAACATTTTTATTTTATATACAATAATTTACACATCATAAATTCAATAACTTGATTGAGGTAAAACCATAAATAGAATTGTATACCTGCCTTTAAATAAATTTACTGGAAGTTATTAAATTTGTGTATTTTATTTTATATTTTTATTAAGATTATTTTGCTCTTCATAATACCAAAATTTTTCATAACAAGCTTACAACTTAATAATCCTTAGTCTTCATTAAGTTGATAAACTGTTGGCAATTTGTTCTTGAATCATACCTCATAGATTTTCTGGGAACTTAAAAAAATTCGTGATTTATAAACAATGCTCAGCATCCATTATTAATAAACAAAGCACCAATATTTTCATATAGAAGAATTTTTAAAAAGCCGGAGCAGAAGAGCACACATTTAATCTTACTGCGACAAGTGAAAAAGTTTTAAATATTTTTAAAACAATGTGGGGGTCAGGAGAAAAACAATGGTATTTTATTCATAAAAATTAAAGATATTTTTCTTCACTGCTAAACAAAGTGGAAAAGTAAAAACAGATATAGGAAGGTCTATGGAAATGTGAATAATAGCAGATTCATAAATATCAAACACACATAAACACAGAAGCAAAATAAAATAAGATAAAATAAAATAAAAGCTGGTGAAAGTAAAGTCTGCAAATTCAACATAAAAAAATATATCAGTAAATTCATTTCTCTTCAATAAACACAACTACGAAAATTTGTTATACATTTTTTGGTTTCAGTAAGATTTGTTCTTTTTTAATTTTATGCAAACAAAACAGAACACGAAGGGTTTTTAAGAATTCTGACAATGGCAAAACAATACTAAAACTCCTTAAGGGCGGTATATGTATTTACATATATGTAATCTTATATAAATATATTTAGGATGGCCTGCTGTTGAAAAAGGCTTAAGGAATACAATTAATTAGAAAAAAACATGAACATTTAAATCAAACCTTTTGTTTTGTTGAAACAACAATAAAATACTTACAATAACCTCTGAGCCCTGAAAGAGGAATAGAAAAATACTCTCCACATGTGAACACAATCTTGCCCAACTAAATATGTTACACTTGGCAATATCGTATATTTCGCTGGAAGAAAGATATATTACCAACCCTCTGTAGGTTTTTGCTGTCTCAGCACAAAACTTACACAATCACTTTGCCATTTCCTTTTATAAGTGTCTTTAAAACATGTTGAAAAACTAGTTTTTATGTTATTTTTCTATACTAAAATGAGAAAAGATCGTAAAAATATAATACATGATAATCTACTTTTCTTTCAATTTCCAATAGTTATTTTTTTGCTCCAATGCTTTTCTTTAATCATATTTCTTTTAGTTTTTTTTGAAGCATTTTACTAAGCCATTCTCCTGCTAAAGTTTTGCTTTTCTGTTAATGTTTAAAAGGCTCTATTAGCTTTGAAAGCTATTTTCTTTAACAACCTTAATTTGCTGAATAAAAAAATAATACATTAAAAGAATTGAGTGTTTGAATGAAGTTGTTATGCTTTATTAAATTTCATTTATACGAAGACACATAAGAATGAAGTTTAATTCATCAAATAAACGAGGTCATGGTTGGTTAGAAATATACATATAAAAAGTGAAGTGCATAAAGTGCACAGATATTGTAATAAAAATTATTTTCAAATGAAATTTGCTATACACTTTCAAAGAATTAAAAACTAAATTATAAAAAAGTGGTAAGAGCATCTCAGTCAAAGAAATTCACTTGATAATTGTGTTAATCTTAGAAAATATGCAAATTTATTTTAATAACTTGGACGTTGTAAATATAACTTTACGACGTAATAGAATGATGATTCAAATTTATTTAAGAACCAAAATGTATTATCTAGAGGTCAAAGTTTTAGCTAAAAGACGAATGGCCTTGTATAAAATAGTGACACTTCTGGGTAAAACTAAATTTTTATACAAAGCCAAAATTTTATAGCAGAACGTTGCTCATGGTGGTAAAATTTTACGATTTGCTAATTTTGTCAGTTTGTGCTCTTTTGGATATAAAGACAAACTCAAACTTAGAAAATGTAGTATTTGCAATTTCCAGTACAGTATTTTAAATTTTGTGGTTGAATTCAAATACAATCTCTACTTTCAGCTTAGAATAATGACGCTCACATGGACTGTTTAGGCAGGTAGGAATTGTGATAATGAGTGGGAGTGGATGAAGTTCTCAGAAATTCATATTCCCCAATATATTTGTCCATTTTAAAGATCTTAAATATTATCTTAAATTTAAATCGTAACAGAAAGTCATAATAATGTAAGTGGCAGCGAAAACGAATTTGATTGAAATAATTTTTTTTTAATTGATCAATAAGAGTGTATTTCATTGTACAAGAAAAAATGTAAATATATTTAGAAGTCTCCTTAAAATTACTTTTTGATTTATGATATCGATAAAATATTGAATACGAAAGTGTGATCGATGTGCTTTATTCTTTTCTTAAAGTAAGACAAACAATTGACTGTAAACACTATTAAAATTGATAGAGAATTCGTTAGGACACAGTTTTGTTAAGAGGCGATAGACGTTATTATTCGAAATAAAAAAGAAAATGAAATCGGCACAAATTGTGGAGATTATTAAAGTTATTATGTACTTGTTTCAGTGAAAGATATAATTTTTTCTGTTTGCCAACAAAAATTTAAATGGAAAATCATTTCGTAATTCGTTAACTAAGGTACATTTTTTGAATTCTGAAAAATAATATTTTCCGGTATTCCCAAGAAAGCGATGATTTAGTTACCATTTTCCGAGATATGAAAAATTCCAAGAATCCATAAACTCTTCTAAAGAAAGAAACCCAAAAAAGAACTAAATTAATACTCTTTGCTGAGTGCAAGAATAGAAATAAATTTGTATGTCTATTCTGCGCAAATGAATTGATAGAATGACATTAAAACATGAAATGTGATACACTGACAAAATGATCGGAAAATTTAAATATCGTGAGAAAGAGGTGAAAATCCATGACTTGAGCGTTAGAGTATTTGGTGTGATTATGAAGTCCTGATTATTATTGAACTGGGAAAGACAGACCGTTACATATGAAACGTAAGACTATGAGATAAAGTAGATGCTGACCACAAGCATAGACTCCTCAAAGACAATGGAAGTCGGTAGTTACCAGTCGAGTTCCAGAAATCACTAAAATCTTGAGCAAATGTCGTGCGTCTCAGTATTTGAGCAGCTGTTTGACCCAATGTTTGATAGGGTCAACAATATTGGAAAGATACCCAAAATAGTGCAGGTCTTTCTAGATATTTTCCACAAAGTATATAAAATAAAATGTAAACTTAAACATGCCAGTTCTATAACCCTTTGGCGACTGCAGACAAAAAATGCTTGCCCAACATATGGTTGTTCCTATAAATGTCCTAGTTAGAGATAGAGTAATTATGTCTAAAACTAATCACCATATCGTAAAATGAAATAGCTTTTCCAAATGATATTTTACGACAATCATATTTGACATTTGTGAACTAGACAGCTGCAGAATACAAACAGACAAACAATGGGATACTATAATCCACAATAGCGTGGAATAATTATGCCGAGGTGTTTCTGGACGTATAACCTCCGGTTTGTTTGTGTAAAAAAATCAAAATTTTTTTGTGCAAAAGCAAATCCTCTCATGTGTGTTTAATTATCAATTTGTTATTGATTTATCAAGAGATGGGCTGCTATAAACAAGATAAATCATAAATTCGTTTCGTTCTCTCATTATTAAACTATGGACGTTCTTAAACAAATTTATGTATCAATGTTCCTTTTGGATTCAGCATTTTTGAAGATTGAGTTTAAATTCCAATTTTTAAGTTATATATTTTTCTAGAACAATTATTGTCTTATTTCTAGCTTAGAATTGTTGGAATTTGCATAAAATATTTTAAATTTGTTTATTTACAACTAAGAACGATAGGTACATACTAAAAAATGTAACCAATTTAGTAATAGTTCTAAAAATTAATAAAAAACAATGTATGCATACTAAAAAAATTAATATAAGGATGAAAATAGTTTAAAAAAACATTACGTCTAACAATCTACTACCAAATATTCATCCGATTCCGGGACAGTTCCGTGAAAAAGAAACAGTTCCTTATTTCTTTATTTGCGGGTTTTCCATTTTCTTTACAAAACAACCTTTTCGCTAAGTTTTCTAAAAACAAAATGTCTGTTATTTTTAGTATTGCACTTGTTGCCTTGATGATCTCCCTTATCGGCAATTCATTTCTAGTAAAGGAATTAGGAAGTTGATGAAATCAGTTATTATGAAAGCTATGACTTTTCTTAAAAGTTTTGTGGTTTCTGAGATATGACAATATTGCAAAAAAGGAACTGTAACAGCAATAGTTGTTTTTTTTTTGGAATCCTTAACATTTCAAGTTTTCAGGTTCTTTTGTATTTTTACTTTAAAATTGTCACTTTAATAAGGAAACTTATCTTAAATATGCAGGAATAAAAAAATTTATATGTTTTGAAAAATAAATTGAAAAAATGTTTGAGCGGTTATAGCAAAAGTGCCCGCATACAAAAATTATTTGAATCGTATGCAAAAAAATTAGCTGTTTTTTCTTTAGGTACTGCCACATGTACAAAATATATTGTGATATTTGGACCGCGATCCATTTTCCGGATTTCAAAATATTAAGTGATACATCAGTACGTGCTCAATACTGCAATGTTAGACGTTGAATAAATATCGCGATACTGACACCCAGTCAATATATATTGAACGTGTAGCTATAAGATTTATGTTTCTATTTTAAATTTAATGTCAAACACTTTCTCGAAATATGTTTTAATAATCATACATGCATACATACAAACACATTTTACACATGCACATATGTATGTATGTACGCATTTAGTACGGAAGTAATTGTACCCTGCAGTCCACCAGGTACCAAGTGCCTTTTTCTCAACAATCTCTTCTCCAGCGACAACTGCACTAGCTGTCGACAACTTTCCTTCTACGCACGAATAGAAGTTACCTTCAGACAACAGATCTACCATATTTCATGTGACTCTGTCAACAAATAGATTGTTTTTTTTTATTATGAGCTCTAAAATATTAAAAACATACTGGTTTAAATAATTCATTTATGTATGGGTCTACTTTAAGCTCTCTAATTTAAGCTTTCCTTTAATAAAAAATTTCTTTTATACAAAAAATGTATGTGTTTTAGTATGTTGTCCCAGCCCTATTATCAAAACAAGCTTGAGAATCGACTAAGATACGCCAGTTATGTAGACTAGAGTCACTAAAATGTGCTAGTAAATATTTAGTTCAAATGTCTCCGTGTGATCCTAAAAGTACTACCTCGTTAGTAGTGATAAGGTCTACTGGTGGGTTTCCAATGACAACCCTGTGTTGAATGTCAATAGTAGAAAACATTGGCTGTGTTATAGCTGATCAGTAGTACTGGTGACAATGTCACTAGTACAGCATTCTAGTATTACTATGTACATTCTCTACAGGGTAATTATGTTTAATAAACCTCTTCTATGCATGGATGTAAAAGCCAATAACATTTAATTTTTTATAACACAGATTTATATCTGCTAGGCAATTTAAATCTTTAAAGAATTGTGCAAATTCATTATAAATTTCACAATATTTTTTTTTAAATACTGAATAACTTAAAGATGATGCTTACATTTAAATTTTTTTAATATCAAGAACAGGCCTGCCAAAAGAAAAACATGTACTGACTAAAATGACAAACTAAAAATAACAACAGAAACAATCCCAACAAATAACTTAAACAAGAAAAAAACCGATGAACAGTTTGCGTTACTTTATTTTGCCTGTTCCGCAGCAGCTGGCAAGACAGGCCCCAGGATCCTTGGGGGGATATAAGAAAAGCAAAAGTGAAAAAAATAGTAAGAGACGCTGATGCTCTTATAAATCCCAATGTTGTGAGTGGTGCAACAATTACAACAATATAAAATAAAATGATGATAACAATGGTGGTGGTGGAGGGCTACAAAACAAATAAGAAGGAATGAAAATCTTACACACACTTGAAAGTAAACTTGAGGAATAACAAAACTTAGAGCACACAAAATTCAACTTGGGAGTTAGGAATGACAATAAAAAGAATTACGACAATGATAATGATGCTGATGGCAGTAAAGATGGCGGCAAGGAAAATATAGATACACGTGTTTTTTGTTCAATATAAACTCAGATTTTCATATTAAAGTGAGCGACAGAAGTAAACGAGCTTTATCTGTAAATTGTAAATTTAAATTTATTAATAGAATAATGGATAAACATAAATTGTAAATGCCCCATAAGTCAAATTTGCATTCCTTTTTATGTAAGACAAAAAACAGCTTCCATAAATAAAATTAATCTTAAGTATAGATTAGCTTTCTTAATCAAAATTAATTTTATGTCAGATTGCATATCTGCTTTCGAAAAAATAAAAGTATTTGCAAAATGCAGTAAAAGTGTGCTGGCCTCGGAATTTCTGATAAGCGCCCAACTTTTATCAACCCGCAGTTCTTTTGTTACAAAACTGATTAATGAGGATTCAATTTGGCCTTTGATAGGAGATAAAAAGAACATGGAAGCATTTTGCAATAATTTTAAAGTGTTAAGTCGACAATGTATTTGTTTGATATCAAAAATTTAGTGGAAAAATGGCTTGTATTTTTAGAGCAATTGTAATTTGTTATGATGTTTTATTGGTTAAATATGAAATGTTTTTTTTTTAAATACATTATTTAGTGGATTATTTTTTAGATGGTCCTATAAAGATATTCTGCAAGTTAATGATTCCGATTATACCAAATTTTAATGAAAGAATAGCATTTTTAACTTAATTATAGTTTTAAAGTTAATATGTATAAGAGTCTGGAGTCTAATATAATGCGAATTAGGGAATTTAAATACTTACTGTGAAGGTAAAAGAAGCTTTTACCAAAGTCGTGTTAGGATTAAGAATTTTTCATTTATAATGCAACGTACAGTGCCAACGGTCTAAGACAACTCTAAAGAATTTTAAGTTTATCTATTATGATTGTTGATTGCAGAAAAAAATTATAGAAGAATTCCCGACTTTGTCTAAGATTCCAAACAGAGATACTTTAGACCGGCTCATGAAGAATTTCGTGAAAGCAAATAATTATGAGCATTAGAACCCACTCAACTAACTCAAAAACACAATTTGGAGAGACATAAATGTTTATTTACGGCGCGTTTCTGAAAATAATTAAAAAAGGCTTTAGAAACAATTTTTCAATTTCTTAAACTCGCAATGCAAATTTATTTCAAAAATTGCTCAAAGGATAAGAAAAAAATAAAAATTAATTTAAAGGAAAGTATATTGAGATTTTTGGAAATTGGATTTGATTTGAAAAGCGCGTTTCATTTTTTGCGTGGTATTCCTTGAATTATAAAATGTGTTTTGGATACCATTTTGTTTTTTGCAAACATTTATTTGTTTCTGATAATTCTGTGGTCACCGCTGCACTCCATTTTCTAATTTATTTATGAGATCAGCGAAAGATTTTTATATCTTGATACAAATCTTGTAAAAACAATCGAACTTCCATAACTCGACACACCATTATCCCAGGAAAAAACTTCGACTCACAAAGACTTCAAATTAAAGCATATTTTTGTTAAAAAAAAGGAGCTTGAAACATGTGTCTACATGAAATGATGAAAACGTAGTTTTTATATAAAACAACCATTTACTGAATGAAAACTACAGTAAAGTAAAATATTCTGAATTAAGCAACTAAAAATTCCCATTTTTTGTTATTTTCAATCTACAATACTACATCATTTCTGGAATTCTGATGAATAGTTTCTTCCAGTGAACCTTCGTCATAACTTGACGATGCGCTTACTATTGGATCCGCCGCATAAAAAAATAGAATACAAAACAATTCACATAGATAAGATGTATGCAACATCCCTGCTGGTAAGTAAGCAAATTACCACGAGCAATAGAATTCATACGTATGTTTTTTTGTTAGAGCTATGGACTGTAAGCTTTTGAAGGAGATTTCTCTGTAATTTACTCTCTTAACGCTGCTGACAATCGATTTAGTTAGAATTACAGGTAATATGAAATATGAAAGTAAACAAAACTCAATTCTTTTTTAAAATGAGTTGAGCGATTATTAATTGTAACCAAAGATATATACTTATATGTAGTACCTTTATGGGATTTTTTAAATTTCTTTACCTGATAATCTGCTTTAGCAACAAAGAACAAGGGACAATTAGTGCATATAAAGTACATCTAGAACACTAATTAAAGATACATACTTAAAATTTGTTATTCAAAATTAATTATTTTAATGAAAAATTTAAAGTATACAAAAGACGATATGAATGTATCAGAAGATAAAAGGCCTAACTCCACTTTTCAAAAATTTCGCAATTTTGTTATATTACTTTCTTAGCTAAAAATTCTTTAAAATTTTTTTAGTTTTTCCATTATTTAAATATTTCCCATTAAAAAATATAACAAATTGGTATAGGTTTTTAATATTATTTGAACTTTTTCAGAAGCTATTCCAATTAACTCCGCTGTAATTAAACGCAATGGTTTTTTACTTCACAAATTTTAACTTTAAAGGCTAATTTAATTTGTGGAGAGACAACTTTAGCATTTTTTTTTAATATGATTTTTATGAATTTTAGAAATAACTTTTTTAAGAGTTACTAATTTGGTCTTCTGATTTGGTGGAGTTAGGCCTTTTAGCTTCTTACACATTTTTCATAATTTTGATTTTGAATAAATTTTACTTGGCATAAATTTTTATTTGGCTTCAAATGTTAAGAAATGAAAAAAATATTTAATTTGCATGAGTTTTATTGCAATTCCAAGTCACATATTATAAAGATGAATCTTTTGCTTGCCACTGTATATATTAAGTAAGAAATTTTGAACTTATTTTATTTTAGCTGCTTTAAAGTGAATATCATAGGTAATTTTAATTTTTTTAAGAGCATATTCTCCAGAAAATTTAACAAAAATATGTCTGTTCTAAATAAGTAATATTCCTGCAGCGAACTTTTGGAGGCGTTCATTTATAAGGTCTTATGTAAGACCTTCCTAAACCTCTTTTTAGATCTAGTGCTCTCTCGCCTTCTCAGGATGGCTTTATGGAAGGCCTACCACAATAAGGACGAAAAAAGGTGTTATAATTATAATTATGATTAATAAAGTTGTTTATTGTTTATACCAGTGATGGGAAAGTTGGTACGATTGTACTATTTGACATGAAAAAGTACCGAAGTACTCCCCAGCGCATTTGATACTCTTACACATACTTATATTAAATTATGGAATTATATATATTTTTAGGACGAGTAAACAACATAAACCCCGCTTAGAGGTGAATGGACAAACAAGTTTTCATGCTTAAAAAAGGATGAGAAATTAAAAGTATGCAGCGTGTGTAATATTCGCATTGTGGGCGCATAAGCACACTCAAAATCGACACGATTCCAAGACCAATCGAAAGAAAAAAATTACTCGTAGCGTTGCAGACTACACCAACAATTAAAAATTCATGTATAAATTACTATTATTTTGTTATAAGAAAAGTACAAAAACATTTGTTTGTTCATATTTACTAATGAATTTCATACATAATAATAAATAAGTTTTGTTAATAAAGTTTAAATAAAAAAAAAATAATAATTTTTGGTACTCTTGGGATAAAATAGTGCTGATACCGAAATGCAAATTTTATTCCCATCACTGGTTTGTGCTGGATAGTGTGACCATACTAAAGAAGTAATACTTAGAAAATTTAACATTAGTAAAAACACAACTAAAATTAATTGTTGTAGTTAATTATTTTGTATATTTATTGCAAACGCTACAAAATAACGATAAAACAATTATTAGAGTAATAAGAAACTTTATTTATCAAAACACTTGAAAACTATAAACGAAAATGGTCATATGGTACTGATTTGTTCGGCGTTCGTCGGCGTAAGAAATAGAAATAATTTTACTGCAAAGTTCGCCGTGTATGACGAATTTCGCCGTTGCCTTGATTGTATGTATTTTCATATACACTAATGTATTTTAATTTTGACGACGAATATTCGCGGTAAAAAATTCTTCGTTCGTCTTAGTTGTGTTCCCAGCATTAGTCGGGATTTTTCAGGTATTCTATTAATTTACCAAAGAAGTCCTTCAGTCAGGCCTACTAAGGAAGGGTTTATCTGGCCTGTTGAAAAAGGTCTTCAGTCAGGCCTGCTAAAGAAGGACTACTACCATCCCTGTTCAAGAAAGGAACGCAGAAAGCCTTGGCTGGCTAGGACATCGCGTGAAAAAATGTATGATTATGGAATGGGATGATAAATAAGGACAAAAAAGGGCTTCCAGAAGGCCTGCTTGCTGCTTCTTTTCGCTGCTGGGATATTTATATTTGTGTATATGTATGTATGGAAGAAATGACAAAATAACTAAGAGTATATCAAAGTCACAACTTTATGAACAAGAAAAAAACTGTCGCAGCTCTATAAAAACTATAAAGCATACACAAGGGCAAAAAGAACCGAAAACTTCACCTCACATACTAAATTATTTATGTCAAAACCAAGTTGACTATTACTTTATCGTAGTTTTGCAAGTGTAGAACAACGAATACACCATTCACTGCCTCACACTAAAACACAAACACTCATGTGTAAATTAATAAAATGTTCCTTTTAATATTTGTGCAAAAATTTGCACCACAATAACCAGCAGTTTTCTTCTGTGAAGGAAAAATCCTGTCATTTTGCTCATTTGATATGAATATAACTTGTGTATTTGTTTAAGTGGGTGTTTTTGCCTTGGAGTGTATAAAATGCTTAACCTTGACAAAGGTATGTTTAGCATATTCTTGGATATTTTATTACTTTTAAAGCATTTACAACAGGCATAAAATAACTTGGTAACGTAGAAATAAAAGATCAAAGTAAATATATAAAAGTTGAAGGCAATTAAATAATTTTGATATTGACGTATGGCAGGCGTTTATCCTGAAGATAGGAAAGAAGTATACTTTTCCTTGCAAAAATATTAAAATATCTCTTGTTTCTAATGCGTTGATAAAGGAACATTTTGAAAATTGTATGTATCACGTAAAATGCCCACTTCCAAAAGCTTTTGCTGCTTCCGCGAATGACTTTAAACCGTTTTCGTAAAATTTACGTCAAATTATTTACTTTTTTGTTCGTTCTAGGAAATTATATGCCCTACCAGTCGTACTTACAAATTTAAATTTAAATTTCAGTGCCATATAAAATTAACAAACTTCATTTGATACAAGTGTTGTAACGCTTGTCAATATGCCAATTTTTGTTAAAAGCTTGTATGTAAAAAAATTAAAAATAAATATTATACGATTATAGCATGTATTTAGCCTTAAACAATCTGTGTGCTACTTTGAAAAACTCTCTTTTGAAAATTAGATTTGGGTATTTTTTTATTATGAGTGCAAATTGCAATTTAATATGAAATAACTTATGTGAGTCTTAAAACATTGCAAATATGTCAGACCAATTGTGGAGAGTTCAATTTAAATTAAATTGTTCCTGCTAATTTAATGCCTTTGGAAATATTATATTTGATAAAGGCACGTTTAATGTAAAAATTAATATTGATGTGAAGTTTAGAAAATGTTCTTAATAGGATCGGAATAAGCATCCTTTTTGTAGTCTTAAATTATCTCAAATGGTCTATTGGGGTCTTGTTAAATGAGAACCCTGTACCCGTCAGCTTATCTACGGTTGATATGCGCCATGTTGTTTTTGTACGACAAGGATGTTGGGAGTTATGCTGCAGTGTTGCCTTGGCCTTCTCGTTTCTGAATTTTATTGTATGACAAAGTCATCCTGTTTTCTTTCTCAGAATATAGAACAAAGCAAGTCGGTGCAAAAAAAATTTATGGTACACAAAAAGAAAAACGCCGTACTTAATTCAAGTATTTTCAGTTACAGCTCAAAGTTTAAGACAATGTTAATAATTTTCATAATTTGAACAAAAAATTATATTAATGCAATAAAAACCTTATTAAATATTAAATAGAGTCTTTTTATTCTATAAATCAATTAAGGATTTCTTAAAACTAGGGCATTTTGAGATTAATTTAATCTTAGTTTTTCTTAATTCAGTCTCCTTTCCGAAGTACGCATTCAGGATCAAATATGGATAAAATTAAGTATTTAGCACTTAATAATCCTTAATTAATTAAATCTTTCTACAGTTGATTTAAGGAAATCTGGGATTACTGTATTTTTAACACCGCTTGAGATTGATTGAAGTACTGATGGAATGATTTTTATTTTAAGTGTAGGTAACGATTAGTGAACCCAAGCTTCGCAGCATGTCGGGCTTTGTTGAGTCACGATCAAACGCATACGTTTGCACCACTATTCGTTCTGTTCGTTGTGGGGTTCATATTCTCCCCGAACAGTTTACCTCTTTTTACTATTATAGTGTTTTGAGTACAGGATTTCCCGGGAATTTTTCTTGTTTTTTTTGCGGGAAATCGAGAAATTTTATAAAATAAGCGATTTTACATAATAAACGTTAATTTTAAATTAATTTTTTATTAAAAAAATTTTAAAACAAAATTTTAGTTGCTCAAAGTGATTTTTATTATTTTTTTAACAGCAGAAATAGATTTTTGCTTTGACAAGCGCTTTTAACTTTTAAATTGTTAACATTATAGAAAAAATACAAGAAAAAATTAGCTGTTCAACAAACATCAAACATATTTAAATGCAATTCAAAGAAAATCAAACAATCCAGTTCTGCACAAAATTGACGAAAATCAGTGTCCGAATTAGAAAAATTGTTAAACTGTTTACATAGAGTCCACTCAAAAGATAAATTTACCGGGATTCCCCGGAATCCCGCGAAATAAATTTTTTCCGTCTCCCGGGATATGAAAAATTGCGGGAATTCCCAAACAATATTATTATAGTAAGCTTGTTTTTTCAAGTCAGCTGAAGTTCTCGATATATCAGAGCTATTAGTCATTTTTTAAATTGATTTTTGCTAACAAGACTTCACAATTTATAAAACGTTTGCAAATAAATAAATACAAGAACATACATATATCATCTTAATAAAAACAACACATTTAACTTAACATCTGTTTAGTATAGAAAAACGGATAACACCAAAATAAAAATTAAAAATTCCTTGAAAACCAAAAAATACTCCTTGAAAAAAAGACCAAATCAAATTTGAATGAATCTGCATGGAGCACTCAAGGCTCTCACACGGGAATCTGATAAATGCATCTATACCCTCAATCAGCAATTGCAATATTGACCTCACTTAGAAAATATTTTTATTGCTTGTGCTAGTTCTCTATTTTTTTCGAAGACCTAAATTGTGCAAGACTGTGCTGTAGTGCTAAGTTTATCAACTGTGGAGAGAGTGTAATGACCGTCAATTATTACATACATATGGATTAAGCATTTGGTTGCATATTACCACAGAGTTTGGAAAATGTACCTCTTATAGCTTTATAGATAAACATTTATTTTCTTATATATGGGTGTAATTTTCTGAAAATCGTTCTAAGCTGGCTCGAATTATTATTCGTTAAAACTAAAATTGTTACAAAAATTATTAAGCAGCAAAAAAATATTTCTAGTAAATAATTTCAAAATCAGTCTGCATAACTGGGACTATTGACAAGCACTGAAAAGGATCCTTAGGGATAGATATGGGACAAAAAATCTTAAAAGTTTCCTTAAAATATAAAAGTTAAATTTTCTTTTCTGATCTCTATCGCTCAACAACTATTCACTTGAAAAATTATGTGTTAATGTTTCACCCTAAGGCGATTTAAAAAAAGTTTTATTTTATCCCTTGTATGAATGTGATCTGAATTTCATGTACAGTTAAGGAAAAACCACAGCGAAAATGAATCAAATGTGTTCATTTTATAATAAATTTTTTAAAAATAATTACTTCAGCAAGTATTTAAAACTTGACATTAAACTCATATTATCGTTTAAAATTAATGTAACGCTTTTAATGTTTTTAATTAAATTACAATATGAAACCAACAAAATGTACAGACATTTAAAAATATGAAATATTTCATAAAGCTAAGAAACAACAATAAACAAAAAACTTTTCTATACTATTCCGCAAGCATATTCTTCGAATTAAGTTGAAGCTAAAACAGATGAGAGAATTTCACCACAAAACATCAACAATTTAAAATCCAAACAAATTTCCCTAGGGTACACAATTATGAAGTTTTTTTCTTTCTTTCTTTTCTTCATTTCTAAAAACTGACACTGCTTCCACAATAAGTAAATGTTTCATTCAATTTTGCTAGAAAGCAGACCTTCCAAAAACTAACCACAGTAGCATACATACATAAATACTAATGCTTATAGTACATTTGATTTTTTTTTGTTGTAGAAGGGGGTTAAAATTTCAGCATTTTATAAATGGTGTTAGCTGTTTAAACAAAAGAGTTAACAAAAACTCAAACGTCTGCATCAACATTTAAACATAAATAAATACCTAAAATGACACAACATGGTGGTACATTTTGCGTATGGGAATTGTACAGAACAATAGTATGCTTTGATTGAGAGAACAAAATATGTTTAAAAGGTTAACATTAGTATTCGAATCATGCTGCCTTGGTACTATTTAGCTTGCTGTAATCTGTAAGAATTTTTTTCATATTGAAAAGGAAAATTAAAGGTTGTTTACATTTTTTTTGCTTTTATTAAAAATATCATATTGACTAAGAACTCCGCTGTATAATATTGAATTTTCCAGATACAATTTTTCTTAGAATTTATGTTAAAAAATGTGTTAAACTAACAATTTTTTGGTTGAATTTTACGCCGATTTTGAATAATGATTTTTACGATATTTTCCCAGTTTAACGCCAATTTTCACTCAAAATTTTGTCGAAAACAAAAATTATTTTTATTATTATAATATTTTCATTAAGAACAGTATTTCTTTATACATATGTTTATACACTATTATTTACAAATAATATTAATAATGCAAGGTAATTTATATTAGACCAACCCCCATTAACACAAAGTTTAGTTATGCTAGTTTTATTTGTAAGTTTACTAACTTTCAGTTAGTCAAAACTTAATTTTGAACTTATAGTTAAACATTTTCGTAAACAATAAAAGAATTATGTTAACTTGCTTTTATCTACTATTGTAAATCACATCATCAATTTATTTTTGAGAAATGCAAAAACATCTAAAGTGCACCATCAATTAACCACATCCTAATACGATTTCTGCACAAAAATTTGTTTTTTCAGATGAAAAAAGCTTCAATCAATTATTTTTTTACCAATTTGTGAAAAATATTTTTAAAATACAAAAAAAAAATAATTAATTTTTTAATGTTACAATTTTTTTCTAGTTAAGAAACTAAACTCAAAAAATATGTCAGTTAATTGTAAATAAAAATTAAAACTGAACAGCTATTTCTGTTAATGAATTTTTATTAACTAAAGTTCAAACTTCGAGTTTAGCGTTAACATCAAGTTAATATATTTTTTTTTTGTTAACGGCCCTAAGGGCAATTATTACAATTTGCTGTTAGTTAAAGGTGTGACTTTGTCTGCGCGATAAATTGCTTTGTATTATTACAACTTCCATTTTTTATTGTTATATTTATTAATATTTAATGGATTAAAAAATAATAATTGAAGGTTTTATGATGGAAAATCGTTTATCGGTCCGACAAAACCCTGCCTTTAACTAACTTCAAATTGTAATAATGCCCCTAAGGCTGTAAACTTTTTACTTAGAAACATTTCGATATGAAACCATATTTCAAGGAACAATTGGAAAGTTATATAATTCAAACCTTCACGGCACATAACATTTTTTAAGTGGTCAAAACAGTCTTCATCTACCTCATGTATATTATATCTGTTCTTCCGTATATTTTCCAGTAGGAGTAGTTTTATGTACATAAATGTTATGCATGAAGAAGGAATATAAACATTGTTAATAATTATAAAATATTTTATTATCGAATCCTAAACTGAATAAATATTGATAGTTTTTTCCAAATAATGATTTTTAACTAAACTGTTTACAAATTCAACAAAACTTTTTGTGGCTTGTGAATTATTACTATTATTATTATAATTGCTTAAAGTAATCCCTTTTAATGTACTCACAATGATTGCAAATTTAAAGGTTTTAATTGGAAGTTATTTAGCTAGAAATAATTTTCATATGAAGCCGAAACTAGTTTTTTACTTAATAAATTGAATATTTTTTTATTAAAAATTGGGAAGTCTTAACCAAAAAAGTCATTAGAAAGACTAAAAATTCTTTTCAAATGTTAACCCATTTGCCTACAAATATCTTATGGTACTTAAATGAGTAGTATTACATATGTGCTATTTGTACTTAATTAAGTACCAAAAATATTTTGCAACATCACCTTATAAACTATTTACGTTGTATAAACATACCTAGGAATATTAGGCATAATCCAACATAACAACAGTCAACCAACCATCTAAACAATACACACTCTTACACTTTGATCCCAAAGGGCATGTGAAAACTCATTTACAAGTATGAATTGTTTAGAACCAAAGAGAAGAGGGTTTGCATTGTGCAGAAATTTAGGAGTACTGGTGGCTTTAAATCTAGGTTGGTAACTGATACCGTGATTAAGACCGATACCGAATAAATATTGTTGAAAATTTAATAGCGGTAATTATAAGGTCTAGCGTTCTCTAGTTCGCATAGTGGTCGAAATTCAACCGCCACCTTAAGTATATACTTATTTTAGTTACAATCATTTAGAGAGAGAAAACTAACTAATTACTCTATCCGTTTCCCATGAAAAAAAAACAATAAACAATTACGGTATTTAGTATTTGATGCAAATGATCTTGCGAAAGAGGAAATATAAAATATCGTAGCTTTTTGAGAAAGTTAACGGCAACTCTGTGTATTTTGTATTTGGATTTTACAAAAAAGTATTTGCACATTTATTTTGCTAAGTTTTTGGTTGAAGCTAATATATCCATACGTAATTAACATGTACATCCATATTTAATCCTAATCTCTTTCAATGCTGATCTCTTTTAACTTCACTTATTTGAAGAGAAAAAATTTTATTACTCATATAAATATGTAAGTAGGTACTCTTAGCCGCTCTCACTGCTTTGCTTATGTTTTTATTTGAATCAATCCTTACATACGTAAATGTACGTGTGTACTTTTAGTGGTGTCAATTTCGGGAGTCTTTTATTTCTTTAAAACTGAACCGATTGTTATAATATATAGTCGGGTCACCAAAGCTCAACAGTGTCTACCATTTGGTAAAAGAATGAAGAAAATCAGTTGTTAAAAAATGAAAAACATGAAAACATTTCAGGCTTTTTAATACTTACGTCAAACTTAAGCTTATATTTTTTAACATGTACATAAAAACTACATACAATCTAAACTTTTTTACTATAAACTCTTTTATGCGTTACGATCTCTCAATAGATGGTATTTTTATGTTAATTTTATCAGAATTTGGCTTGAAAGATTCCCAAATTCTATAATTTAATTTTTGTACACTTGACCGGTGCGTATGTTGTGTGTCACCCAATGCTCTTTCTCGCGGTTTTAAGAACTTCTAGTATTGAACAGTTTTGTTCAAATCAAAGTACTAGGTCGCACAATTTCTCGGATAGAACTATTATAATAACCGAAAATTAGCGTATTTTTGTAACCTCAAGCCTAAAATTTCGAAACGTTTCTCATTTGCGTTTTTGATCATGATACAATTTTTTTTAAATGACAGATATATATAACCGGGTTACTATACTGTGAAAGCAGCCTCGAACAAAATCTACTAAGAACTGAAGATACAATGATGACATTTTGTTTCTCGCATTTGTGACCTTTGCGATCGTTTTATTTCATTCGTATTAAATCAAAGGGCTTAATTTGTTTTATGCATGACGGGACACATCTATTACACTTAAATCAGGACAATGCTTCTATGATATGCAGCATTATTCTGTTGAATAATTTATTACGTCTCCGATGAATCTATCGCCGAAATGAATGTTAGTATCAGTACCGCTAATAATTCTTTTATTTCGATATTGGTATTGGATTTTCAAATATATTTGAATACCGGTATATACCGGGCAGACAGCAACAAACGATACAAAAAGAAAATAAGGTACTCTAGAATATATTGAATATTTTCAACAAAAAATATTTTTCGCTTCTGTTCAATATCATTATTGTATGTATCGGTGCGCATTTTTTTATATTTGTATATATTCATCCCTGCGAACCTAAATGTATCGACAGATACACTAATGACCATGAGCATATTTATTTTCCAATTTTTTTATGTTATGAATTTTGTTTCGCAATATGAAGCATTTTTAATATAAAAGATGTATTAAAAAATACGCGTTCATTGTAAAAGTGTACAATTTTACTTTGAAAACATCTAGCTACCTCAAGATTAATGAAGAAATTATAAACTATGTTATACTTTTTATTATATATCAACTCTTTGTAATCAATTAACTATGTAAATACTTAAAGTCTTAATGCCCGGCCCACGGTGCCAAACGTATTCGTGCTTTCGTACATTTAAAAACAAAACAAATTATAAAAGTTACTTTATTAAAGGCAGTGGCCCTGGCACTTTTTTTCTCTATACTCATTTTCTATAAATTAAATTTGCATTAAATAAATATTAATAATAAATAATAATAATAATACTTTGAAGAAAATTTTCGCCAACATTTTTGAGAATAGGAAAAGCTTAAAAATGGATGAAAATACAAGGCGACCGAAACGAAAAAATGTAAGCTGCTTGTAAAGATTTCGAAAATCCGAAAAAATGTTCATATTTTGCAAAATTTTCATTTCCCTTACATTTTTAGGTCTTTTTAAAAGATTTTACGGCTGTTTCAAAAATTTTCAACTTTCGCGGAATTTAACGTTTTTGTATTTTTCTTTGCTTTATCGACTTTGAATTGATTTAAAAAAATTTTATTTTCCCAATGGTTGGAAGTTATTGCGAATTTTTGCAATTTATGCAGTTTTTTGCGAGTTTTTCATATGATTGACTCAGTGGCCTTCTTATTGCCCCATTGAGCGCTTAAGATTTTATAAAAAGATGAACAGATAATACTGATCTAATATGTAAGAATTTCATTACCCTTATTTTCATGCAAAAATTATTTTTAAACAAAAAATTAATACCAAATAAAGAACAGCAAAGTCAAAAATAAATTGTTCGGTGCAAACAAATTTTTTCAAACGCTACAACATTGTTTCTTGTAGTCCTTTTTATAGATACCCATCGATACATATCTAAATTTGTACGTATTCCTAGCAGTATAAAAATAATTTTCTAATTATTTATGCTCTTTACTAAATTATAATAGTAACATAGTGTGGCCTATCAACCAAAAAGAATTAAAAGTATACCTAAGCTAATTATTATCCAAACTAATCGTTGGTTGAGCATATTGGAGCCCGACCTCCTAAGAAGGGATCCATAGTAGTTAACTCTCGTATAGAAAATATTTCACAAAAACAAAAAAATAAGTTTCGTTTGCCAACCTTGCGTTAAAATATGGGTAAACATAAATATGTGTGTATGTGTATTAAAGAAAGTTTTTATTTTCTTCTAAATAAATTTCTTTTCATAAAACTTCTTAAAAATTCTACATAAGAATGATAAACTAATATTCGTGCATAGTTTTACCAACTTGAATGAATGTAGGTATTTGAAGTTCTGTGTATCCGTATTTACGTTCATGTCTGAGTGTCGGAGAACTAATGGCAGTACAAGTGTAAGAGCATTAAAGGATTTTCTGCCTCACGGTGGCAGTTGAAAGAAAAACTTTTATATGTATAGAAATGTACATAAATATTAAATAATATTGGGTTAAAAGTTTCTAAAGGTGAGAGTTCTACAAAGACGATTAAATAATATATTAAATTTGGTTCGAAATATGAAAAAATATAGAAAAACAGGAGAAGCAACATTTTGTTGCATATTTTTCTTAAGAAAAAATATTTTAGCACGTTAGTTATTCAGTAAAACTTTTACTAACATAAGCAAAATAGTAAAAGAAACCCGAATCATTACATTATAAACGATTACATTGAACTATTAACCATTATGTTTGGGACAGAAAACAAAACACATTTATTTCCATTTACAACACATAATACGTACATATAGAACGTGCACAAATTTAATATTATTTTACAAAAATAAAAAATAAACTTGTCAAAGTATTGAGAAATTTCAAATATTTTTAATATTTTTGTTAAACATTTCTAAAAATTATTTTGTATTTTTGTATCAACTCTTTGTCTCTTTTATGATTTGAATTCTTTTAAACTTTAACAAATGTAGACATTTTTGTTATTGCGAAAAACAGGATTTTTCTAACACTACCACTACATTCGGTCCTATAAACGTTTGCAGCCGATAGGTTGTACAAGATTTAGGGCATAAATTCAACAAAACTGAAAGATGATACTACAAGTTACTACTGTAACAATAAAGATCTTACTGACATAAGCTTTTGCAAGATTAATAAAGAATTTTTGACAAAATATTAAAAAACAAGTTCTATAAAACCTCTTCTCTCAAGTTAAGTGCCATCAAGGCATTGAAAACACCATGTTAACAAAGTTTTGCGGTTCCTAATACAAATCATCAAATAATTATTCTTATATTTGCGTCGGATTCACTTTTTATTCTTGAATTAATTATTGGACCCCACTTTTGTTTAGCTTTTTTATCATACCTTTTATTTTCATAACTATTTTGTAGAGTAACTACGTTTTATGCTATTTTTATTCAAATAATAAAATAAAGAACGAGATAAAGCAAGCGCGTTGTTCAATGCTAAAACGACAGTTTCCGGTTAAGACAAAGTACTTTTTTAGTGTTATCTTCTTTGTACTCGTATAAGGTTTATTAAATTTAAATCTTTTTGTAAAGTCATCCTACAACGTACATGTAAATTATACAAATGCAAATATAAGCTTGGTGGTTTTCATAGAGAAAGCCGTACTTTCAAAACTTAAGCTTCCATTAGCAGCAACAGATCTACTTGATATAATCATTAAGATTCGTATTGTATTTTTTTACTCTTAAATGAAATTACTGTAAAACTTTGTGTGTCTTATTAGTATTGCTTCATTCATTTCAAATTATTATTATTTAACTTGAAAATATGAATAAAAATAATTTTCGTATTCAGCTAGTGACAAAGAATGCTGATGAGATGGTATTGCGACCACGAAATTAGTACTTATCCGTTAGTCTCATGTAATTTAAATTAGTAAAAAATAATGTTACATAAATTAAAAGAAATTGGTAAAGTCAGATTTTAACTTGAGCCAAACAATACAACTCAACTAAAACCTAAAATATTTCAACTAATTACGTATAAATATTAATATACATTCAAATGGAAAATTATGCTCCGTTTAAAAAATATTGCGAATAAAGGCAAGTTAAGCCTTAGATTCTGTGCTTACATCCTCTTTCAAAGTATATATAAAAGATTTATTAATCGGTAAAGTTGTCTGGGAAAGAGAAGTATTCCTTTTTTTTTGGAGGCTGACTTTCAGTCTTTTGCTAGTACCTCGAGAAGAAAGTTCACCCGGCGTTGGAATATAGAAATATTTCATGTATTGATGCAGATACTGGCAAATGGATGGACAGAAAATATGGGAATGTAAATTATTATTTACCTTAGATGCTAACAGTTCAAGACAACGCAAAAATTTGAAATGTAGAATGACGTTGCTTTTGTACAAAGACGATGAAGTTATTTATCATCGTCAAAAGACCAAAAGTACGTAAAATCACTTTTTTCTAATTTTTCAGAAAAAACAAAAAACGTTATAAAACAAAAAAAAATATTTTAAATATAGAAACAATTAATAAAATATGGAGTAGAAACAGTTTAGTTGTTAACTAGTTCAAGAGAAAAAAACTAAATTTTTCAAAATGATTTTTAAGTTATATTTGTTACATTCTTTTGTTTTTATGTTTTCTGATACAAAAGGACGTATCCATCCATCATAAATATATATTTTTAAAAGTGAAAAATTTTAAAATTGTGAAATAATTTGTTAACTCCTTTTATTAACGCTTTAAGTTTAATAAAAATTTAAATGCATTTATTCTGTTTTTTGTTAATTATTATCTTTTGATAAGAGAAATGAAGTTTCACTAAAATAAATATTAATTTTATATTTTAAATAAAACAAAACACAAATATATGTGAAATTCAAGTTAATATGAAATTAGTATACAGAAAGCAAAACAAATCAATGTTGAAGTATAATATTATCATAAAAATAATGACAGTCTAAAGAAAACAATAATTTAAGGTCCTTAAAAAGCTGTCATTTCTTCTTAGAAATAATTTATTCTTTAAGGATGCAAGAGGTTAGAATGAGTGAATTAGGATTTTTGACTGCCCGTTATGGAATAAACTTATAATATTCTTTGTATAAGTTTTGAAATAAATGGTTCCCTATAGCACTGAACATATAAACTGTGGGCTCTCCAATTTTTTTGACTAAATTTTTGAAATAATTGTTTAAACTTAAAAGTATTTATTTTATGATGCATACTTTACCTAAGCAAATCCATCAGAATTGCTAAGGAACGGTTTCATAAAAGAGTATAATAATAAACATTACTACCGCAAATGCAGAATTATACAGGTACATGCAATTCAGCAGCTGATCATTTAGCATGGTCAAATTTTATATAAAAAATAAATATCTTATGTATGAATTTTTTTTAACAATCAAAGATGTTAACGTTTTTTGTTTCAGTGCTGAATGTACTTAATTAAATGTGTAAAATGACCAACGCTTACAAACAAAGGAAAAATTAATGATTGCATTGTTTTTTAAAAATTCAAATATTTTATTTTCATTTCTTACCCCAAGTTTGATGAGACGTTCATTTGACTTGTGAAAATAATCCATATGTTGATATGTTATTTTGAATAATTGATAAGTATTATTATTGGTCGCAAAAATCTAAAAATTTGTTAGAAACATATAAGATAATTATCTTGATACCATAGTATGTATCTCAATGTTGAGGTAAGGAAAAAACAAATGAAATTAAAAAATTTTCGGGAAATTTTTCACTTTTACGTCTACCTGAGCGCTACCCAAACGGTATTAAGAATCATTCCTAGGAAACGCATATGTTGTAAAAAGTTGTTTACTGAGATTTTAGGTACATTTTTGTGGTTCAGTGTTTTCTTGAATTTTTAACGGTCAGCCACTTATGGACCTGGACAGGGAAATAAAGCTAAAATAAACAATTTTTTTTTAATTTTTTGCTTTTTTCATCTTAAAGATAAAAATTTTTATATTTTATGTGTTCACAATATTTGTTTTCCATGATAAGATAATTGCTTTAGAGAGCAAATCAAAATTGCGAAGGATTTGTTAGATATGAGCCTGAGAAAATTATCAGTATGTTGCAAAAATTACACCGAGGACCCAAATCGTTGGGGGCACATAAAAAAAGTGCGTGACTTTGGGCAAAGCTGGGAGACACAGGTCTCTATTCTCTTGGTCTTTTAGCATGTAGGGGTGTCCATATTACACTGTATAACCTAACCAATCATAATCAATCAAAAACCCGATTTTGATTTTCTGTTGATAGATACGTACTTTTGGTTTTTCGACCTATTTTTAGTATAGGTGTAAATGTTATATTTAGTTGGTTTGCTCGACATATGACGCTGACTGAAGACCCACCGCAAATGCAAAAGTGCAGTATTCCAGAGTTTTCCCGCAAATAAAAATTATTATTTTTACTTTTTTTTATTATTATTACTTTATCAAAGATTTTCAAAAACTTTCGCTTTTTGAGAGTTTTCAGCTAATCTATATAGCTTCATATCAATGGTGCTAATGCCAATCATAAGTCAACCTTAAACCATATTTTTGAAAAGTTTCAAACATCTTATCTAACACAAAACTTTTAAAAAACCAATTAGAATTTCAAAAATTATAAGCTTTGAAACTTTTTCAAAAATATGAATATATGAATCTATATGATTTTCTTTTTAACAAACAAACGTTTTTTAAAACCTTTAAAAAAAGATATCAAGGCAATCTCGATTAATAAATTTAAAGAAGTATTATTTTTCTAATAGTTTTTTTTTAATGCTAATTTGCAATATGAAAGGAGTAGACTCAACGAAATTTTTTGCTAATCAATTGCATCGTACACAGGGTAAGGCTTAAAATTTGTAGTCTTAATTCAACGTTTTATTTATTATTAAAAAAAGTGTACGGAATGTACTAAAAGTTATTAAACTTCAAGTACATAAACAAAAAAATATATTTATAAATACATATATATATATATAAATCATTATATGTTTAATATAAAAATCATCCTTTCAAGTTCAATCGAGTATTGGATCAAAAATAATCAATAATATTTTTATTTAGTCTTTAATGATTTATATCATTATTTAAATATATTCCAGGAAAATATCTAAATGTTCTAAAAACTTATGTACACGAAAATTACTAGCGTAAGGAACGCTTCCAAGTTTAATATTTTTTTTAATATTTACGGTTGTGTGCACCGTAAGTAGTCTTCCGTCATCTTACCGAACTGTGTTGGTGAAAAGTGGCAACCGCCGATTTGCTGTTGATACTGACGATCCACTCTGCACATTAAAATGTCGACGATAAGCACGCTAGATAAGAAAATAAAATAAAAACAAATTTCAATGATTTGCTTTCGTTGTTCTATTGTCAAATGTATTTTATAGTACCGTTCAAAAAGATTTTATGGGTTCAGAAGAAAATAAAAATTTTCAAAATATTAACGTTTGTAAACCTAAATTTTAAGTAAAAAGAGGTAAAAAAAACATGAATCTTAAACGTAAATTTCCATGCTCAAAGACAGGAAAAAATTTTAAACTGGAATAATTGATCGTATACACGATATTCAGTTCAGCTTTTAAAAATATTGCTCATACGCACCCATCTTCCGATATGACAAATTTTACTAGAAGCTACTCGTTCGCTTCTATTACGCTATTACAGTCGATTTGTATATGAAGTGTTCGATTCCACAAATCCCAAAGCATTCGTTTAATATTTTAATGAGTATATAAAATTGAGGACCGTAAAAATAATACAAATGATAAATATGAACTTATAAATATTTCCCGAACAATAATAAGTACGTAACGCCTTTTGACAACCTTCAGTAAAACTATAGGCAGATGTGAAAAACCCTCCAGCCATATTATTTTTCAGCAAAGTTTCTTTTGCTCTCACAAATGCTGGTTGCCATTTTGATAGCATGACTAAAATAATTATACATTTTATACTGAAATGTTTTCTTTCGTATGAAAGATCGATTCTGATGGGAAAACAATTCTTTGTTTTGCAAATTTGCTGCACTAAATCTGAAAGCCAAAAAGACAAAGAAAATAAAAAAAAAATTATTTTAAAGCTGGTGGAATATTTCTATTAGCACACAACATTTAAAAATATATTTAACACTGCTACAAATAAAATTAAAGACTTCATAAATCTCTCCATACAAACAAAAAAGTACATATATTTTTCTTTTTTCTTCTGCTAAGCAACTAAGAAGTAAAATATAATTTAAATTTTATCTTTTTCGACATTTTAAACTTTAAACATAACTCATTTCTTTTTCTGTAAGAATAAAAGTTTAATCTAACAAAAAAGAAATACTCTGCATATTTATGCCTTAAGTTTTTCTCGTTTCAAACGACTAAAGAATTTAATGAGAGGATAAGGAAGCGGAAAGGTAGTTATGAAGATGGTTGTTTTATACGAAAAAGTTAAGAAAGTATTTTTATTTCACAATTCTACAAAATGGTATGCAAGAAATTTTAATGTAAGAAAGACACGATCAAAGAATATGATGAAATATTTTAATATTCAATCATTTAAGAAGTGTGGCTTGAAAAGATAATTATTTATTTTTATATAAACTATCTGCAATCAAACGACTTCTAGTAACTACTGGAAATCTTATAAAACTTTCTTATAAACTGTTTTCTGAGTGAACTCAGTATGATTTTCTTCTATAAATATATAGCAAAGTGGTCTATTGAGCAGTATTGAGTAAAATTTTATAATTTTGATATTTTTTATATAAAAATTGAATTTTTTTTATCTATATTTTCGAAAGTGCGAAGTATGCAAAAGCTCTGAAAGGATCCACAATGGCTGGTAGTATAAAATATGTAACAGTTAAAAATAAGATTTATTTTTGGTTACTAAAACTAATTTTAATCTTTTGATTGTCTTCTTTTTTAAGTTTTGCTAGACATTGTTATTTTATTATAACTTCTATATATTTTCTGCAATTTGAATTTAACTTTTATGACAATTTTTTAGTTGGCAATAAAACGGTCCGTTCGCAATAGTGCTATTGCGCCTCAAATAATACTTTAATATTTATCACTTTATGAGACTATGTGAATCTACTAATTGTTTTATTAAAAAAATATGTATACTTTCGTACGATATACATTTTTGATTAATTTTTTATTAAATGCATGCATGTATTAGAAAGATTTGTTATCAAAAGTGGTAAAATCAAACAAACAGCTATGATGAAATGGCGATTTAGCGATCTCGATTCTTTCTGGTAGTCTGATGAATAAAAAATTGCTCTAAATAGTACTCTCATAGTAAAATAATAAATTTCTTAAATTAAAATATAAATGGGTAAACTCAGATTTGAACAATGTCATTCAACTTAAACCTAAAAAGTGTTTTAGTAGTTACGTATAAATATTAATTATTTGTTTTTAATTTAATTGCGTTCTAAATAAAATATCTGATTAGTTTAAACTATCTATTGATCTTGAAAAACACTTGTATAATTAAGTTTTTTTACTGTAAAATATTTGACGTGGTTTGATAATTGTTTATAAAATCAAGTCAACATCAACATAATTTTACCAGCAAGAACTAAAAATAGCCAATATCTGCATACAAAATTTGCATAAAAATTAGATTAATTTTTGAGCTGGAACGCCAAAAGTTATGTTCTGGTAAAAATTATAAAAAGTATTTCTTGAGTGTTAAAATTAACTACTGCAAACAATAATATTAAAAAACCCCAAGCTGATCACTTAAACCTGGTACTCTGATCAAATTTGCCAGTGGCGACAATACTATGGTTTAGAACAAATTTATCCTTTTTATATTCTTGAAATGAGCAACATTGGTTTTCTTATGAACACAAAACAATGTGTTTATTTAAAAAATAAAAATAAAAACAAATGGACAACAAAATAATAATAGGAGCTTGTAGTGCAACGTATCTATTAATGCAAATCGCAGCTGCTGCGAAGGAGCTCTTTGAAGACATTTTATATTTTATTTACATTATTTTCCATTATTTTAATTATTTCTGGGAAAGAAACTTAAGATTAGAACCACAACGCCAAGAAAAATCTGATCGGGGGATGTTTGCAATCCCGTACGAAATAAGTGCATTATTTCGCAGTTGGAAAATATGTTGCCAGAAACATTTTGTGGTCGAAAATAAAATGCTGCCAGAAACATTTCGTATGTTTTTACAAGACAAAAAGAGTACAACTTCAACCATATTATTTTGAAATTATTTCGCAAGAATTTTTTTATATGGACTTTTGTAAATAGTTCGCACGAAATGATGAACACAGTATCATGCATTATATAAAAATTTTTTAATTTTACCCTGTTTAACGAGCTTTAATTTTGTTTCAGAATTTCATAATTGGTGTATAAGTTATACGCAATTCCGAAAAAAGATAAGTTTGTTTAGTAACTCGACATGTATCAGCTTGACATCATTTCTAATTGTATACCAAACATAAAGCATCTGGGATCATTGCAATTGTTATTTTCCGACAACACAAAGAAGAAAAATATTTTTAAAAACGTAAGCCAAAAATATAATTGTTAGTTAGAAGTGTTTTTTTTCTGCTAACACTCCAGAAGAGAATAAAATTAAAATCAGTTTAAAAAAAAAGAGAAACAAATTATATAAAATAAATCCTACCAAAAACAAGAGATTACACTTTACAACAACAGGCCTATGTTTCTTTAATTTTTCCACATTTCTGCTATGAACAGAAGAAAAAGAAGCAAGTTGTATAGTAGTGTTACAAAAATATATATATATACTTATACATAAATATATATATGCAACAAAGTGTGTTAATAGGTCTTTTGTATTAAACATTAAATAGCTGAAGTCGTTAACTTTTTCAAACCATAAATTGGAATAATAGCAAACACAAAAAAATGCCAAACATTCTTTTTTTGTGGCTTATTAAATTTCAACAAAAAAAACGAAACTTAAAATACCTACAGAACAATTACAAACAAAAACTTTTCTTTCATAAATAAAAAAATTAACATGAAAAATTAAAATAAGCAGAAATGGAATCAACTTAGTATACAAAAAAATACAAAAAACAGCATTCAGTTTATACGATACGAGCACCAGTAAGTAAATTGTATTGGTGGTTAAAACTATATTAAGGACATTAAATAACGGAATAAAAAACCCGAAAGAAAATACTACATTATTTTCAGAATCCGACTGAAATAAGTAGAAGTTGTTTGAAAAATATAATGCAAATCCTAGAAATACGTTGCTTTTTACCCCTTTTCAGGCTTTGTTAGTCAAAATTAAACGCACTTGAATAAAAAACAAATTAAAGTTTATTATTAAAGCAAATATAAAACAAGGAATTAAAAGATTTTGTATTCACAGTTTATCTTAAAGGATTAATTATTCAGTTGTATCGTATTAAAAGCGAAGAAATTTCTTTAAATGAAAATTATTTTCTTAAAAGTCATTAAAAAAGACTTACTTTACTTGTTTTTAAGCGCCGAAAAAAATTTACATTGAAATAATTTGAGGCTAGAGTTCGTAAACAATCCGTATTGTTTTTATTTCACTCAGGTAAGCACACAGAGTACATAAGTATATTTTATTCCTACTACCGTTTAAGTTGTGGCTTTATTTTAATAATGTGAGTCAAGCTCCTTTAGAGTATGATCAGCGTTTTTAAGCAAAGATTTGGCAAATTCTTGCATATCAAAAATTTTAACTATATCACCTGCTATTTGGACGTGCAGTATTCCAGTATAAGATAAACATCATGGGAAAAATTTCCTAAAAGATGTCCCATAGGTGCCCTGCAGATAATATTGGACTACGCGGTCCATTATAGCCGAAACGGACTAGTTACAACATGTTCCTTTGTAATGCAGTCATGGAGTATGTCATTTTCAAACAAGATCTTATTGATATAGCACAATTTTTCGTGCTTTCACGATAGCACTCGTGCCGAACAAACTACTTTTGAGTGGTCCATTTTTAATGACATGGAGTAGTTTTTGGGCTAGTCCGATGTAGTGCGAAACTGGACTAAATGATTCAGACCTAGGACATCGTAATGTTAAATAGATCATGTTTTCTTCATATATTTGGGTTACTCTTGGACTAATCCTAGTCTTTTATGGAGTATACTTTACATGCCTGTTCGCACTAGTCCCGTTATCTGCAGGGTCTTGGTATCGATCTCTTTAAAAAATCCTCTAAGCATCCAAGTAGCTTTGGTAATGCTTGCAGAATGCACCATTGCATAAATTTGACAATTATCGTTGAATTATGTAAAATTTCCCTTTTTAGTTGGAGACTGAGTATTGCAGGATGCAAAAGGCCAACCTTCAAGGAAATTAGAAATTTCAACCACTCAAGGAATGGTTGGAATTGTGAGGGGGTTAAGGGATAAAGACGAAAGAAATAATTAGTTCTTCGTGCTTTATCTAACTGGTAATTGGGTACTTACCAGTTATAGGGGGGTTTATTTTCTTTAGGAATTGATCCAGTAAATTATAGTGAGTTAATACCAAAGGGTTCCTTTATTGGTAGATAATTACAATATAATTTTAGGTAAGAAATGGTAAGTATTAAAGGTAAGATGTACTGCGATTCCGACGTGACGTGGTTGCGAGTTCAAAGGTAAGTGCCTAAAATTGTTCTCACGAAATACAGATCTTGAGAGAAAAAATTCGGTAACAAACCCGAAGTCAACCGGTGTGACCGGTTGATATCTGCATTACGGTGAGGGCAATTTTACACTACATTTTAATAATTACAGTGAGTTCACGGAATAGACAATTCAAGTTAGGTTAAGTAGGTATAATTCACAATAAGTATAAGTATGGTAAGTAGGTAAATTCAATGTAAATAATTATAAAAATGAAATGAATACTATATAAAAACAATACTTATTTTGTCCAAATTAGTTTGGACAATCGTCAAAATTATATTCGTTAATTTTTTATTTGCATGCAGTTTGCTTAAAATTACTTCCAATAAAACAGGATTGAGTTGAACCATGGGAATGGATGGATAAAATAAAATTTCCTGAAATCGCTTAAATATATAACTCAAGAAATATTCCCTTCGCTGGTTACTCCTCTACACCTCTTGCTAACAAAACAAGGTTTCACGCAACTAATTACGTGATAAATTGCATTACATAAATTAAGTCTTAGACAAATTCAAGTACTCAGGCGTCGTTCACAAAGTCGCTGAAATAAAATTTAAGAAAAGTCATAAAATTTCTAGGTGTGAAACGTTCCAAGAATATGGTTTAAGGTCTACTTATAACTTGTCATCAGCATCAATGAAATATATGCATATGGACTACCTAAAAACCCGCAACAAACAAAACTTTTTGAAATGCTTTGGAATAGGATATCGAGACATGTCTTGTGTAATGAATTTAATAAATGCAGTTTGCTTAAGTTTGAAACTCAGTAACGTTTTGGTTTCAGTCGTTTATTCAGTTTCAAATTCATTTGACGAGCGAATCAAACCGCTTTAATATTTTACGAAATTTAAGTAACGATATCTTTAGCATGGCAATAATTTGGTTACGGTCGGTTAAGCCTTTCTTAAGTTATGTTTAAATGCACACGTATACACACGCACATGCAGGAACACACATACTCGCAGGCGTGAATATGCATACATGCATCCATATGTACATCATCGTAAAAATAGTCTAAAAAGATTCCTATGGCCTCAAAATGTCGGAGTTTTATGAAACCCCGTTTTAAAAAAAATTAGGTGAAATCAAAAACTTACTATTTTCAATAAGCGAAAGTTAAGGTAGCCTAAAAAATAAACAACGTTGAGACCGAGTGCTTGCTATTTGTTTGTATTAGAGATGCTTTTTATAATGCAATATCTGATACATTCATTGGAGCAATTAAAAAAATTAATATCACTTTTTAGAATAACTGCAGGTATTTTGCTATATTTTTTTAATTATTATGTGAAACTCTCTTCTTTAACTTGAATGCCATCTGTATGACAGTATTCTACAATTGAAATTAACAACCCTTGACAAAGTTCTTCAAATGCTGGAGTGTAAAGCTTAAGTGTCATTAGCGAAGCAATATTTCATAACAAGAAAAACGATTCTAGTATTTTATTTTCGACTTAACTTAACAAATACTTTGTTTTCACGATTATTTTGTGATAAAAATTTATATTGGGAATAGCCTCAACTACGACGAAAAATAAGATGACGTTTCTGAAATAACTGATAACATTTTATTAACTGATCTAAAAAAATGTGTATAAACAAAGTAAGAAATTGTTCTAACGCAAAAATCGTTAACAGTATTGATGATGATCTGAACTATTTCGAAAAATCAAAGAAAAGAACAAACAAACTTAATATGTTCTTTAATGCTGTTTTAACCGTAAATTTCTTACTCTTTGTTCGTTCGAATTATTCGAACAAAATTTCAAAATTATTCGTTTATTCGAACAAAAAAAATATCATGAAATTTTATTCGAATAAATAAAAAACACGAATAATTAACAACCCTTATAAATATGCGATAAATAATAAATACTTTATATGAGAAGTACCACTGTAATCGTGACTGTTTATTTTGTGTTTGAAGTAACCTATACCAGATTAAAGAACACTAATAATTGTCTTCTGGCCCCTCTCCAGCAGGCTGGTGTAATTATTTGAATTATAACCATGAAACAATATGATTATATTTAATCAAGTACGCACGTTTCTACAAAAACAATACCAACAGGAATTTCGATGTTATTATTTTTCCCCCAATCGCCAAATCAAATTCCAACAAAATATTTCAACATGATGTTAAGTGATGTGTGACAAGTTTTAAAGAAAACAAAAGAAAAAAGTAAAATTTATGTTTTTCCTGTAAACGACGAGGACTCTTTCTTTAATTAATTTTAATCTTGTTATTGTCAAAACTACAGCCGAAATTGCTTTTAAAAGATTTTTATTACATTTGATTATGTTGGAAAATTAAAAAATGTTTTTTTTTTTCTTTTTTAAAAATTTAAAAACATTTATGTTTGCCAAAGCCGCTGAATAATGTAAGGAGAAGCAATAATAATAAGATTTCAGGTTTTTCATGCATGTCCGTATGCCTTAAGTGCCCTTTAGGTTTTTCGAGTTCATGAATCCAAAAATAAAAGAAAAACGTGTAGAAGAGAATTTGTGCTATTTATGTTCAAACTTATCTCTGTCAAAATTATCAAATGTAAGAGTTTTCTGTGTTTTTTTAATTGTTTTCCTAAAAACGTAAACTTTTCATAAAAAAATTTTAATAATTAAAAATATTTTCTTCAGTTAAATTATTTTTCTACTATTAAAACAGTATGAAAATTCAAAATATATAACTTCTGGATGTTCTCATATAATATCTTTTTTTGCATAAATATTTTCCAAAGGTAATAGATATCGTGTTAATGTTCCTTACAATTTTTTTTAATTTTTATTGTCTGCTTACTATGATGAGATTAGTAAATTGAATAGATAAAGATTGCATAAAAAAATGTTTTAAGTTTTTAAGCCCTAAGGGGAAAAAATGCATTTGATGCAACAGCTTAAATAAGACGGAAAGCAAAAGCAATAGAATCTGTTTTGCGTGAACATTGAAAACGAAAATTACGATACTTTAAGTATGTTTAGTGTGTATAACAGATTTTAGTAGCACTAACTTCGAATATTTATGATTTTTCATTGATTATTTTCGTATGTAAAAAATTATCAGAGAAAGTAAAAGGTAAAATCGTCATAGAATCAAGCGTTTTTTAATCCTTGCTGCATATTTTCGTGCACTAATGTTAATGACTTTCTTATTATTGAAAGATTAATTTTCGAGCCTTTTTATATAAATACAAAGAATTGAAGCTAAGAAATATTTATAAACTTTTATTAATTTATAGTGTAATTTATAGCTTCGAAAAACTGAATATTTTGAAAAGCCTGTGGGCAAATTATGACATTCGACATCGAACGAAATACCCTACAAAATTTTTTTAATTTGTATGGAAATTAAGTTCGGATCGAATGCCGTAATTTTCCCCCTGCCTTTAAATTATTCGAAAAATAGTTTTTTGCAAAATCCAATTTACGAATAAGGTTTTGTGAAGAAATACCACTTAACAGGTTTTTATTAAAAGTGGAAAGCGAAAGTTTGGTAATCTCTGACACTAAGAACGATATATTTGTCCGCACAAACTTTATATGTACCGCCTGTAGTATTTTAATGTGATTACTCAATTACTTGCTTGCGCCTATCATTCATATCAAACGGCTCAACCGCTCTCAAGGCAAAGTGAATTTATTTTAAATTGATATTTGTTGGTAAATTCAAGTTCTAAGCGTATACAATAAAAATTTCTGCTAGTTGACATTAAACAATTTAAAAAGAACGTGTTAATACTCAAAACAAACATTTAATTATTATTTAATTTTGTGTTTTCAATGACAATGAAAATAATGACCTCGTTATTTGTAAATTAAAGCGGTAGATACTTGCCTTCAATGACAACTTCTGGTTAAAGAAATGAATTAAATTATCAAAGTAGAATTAATGAAAGGTATCTACTTCATATACTTATTAAACCCATTACTTAGACATCACAGTTTTTGCAGGGTTGATGCATATGAAAATATTTTTGATGGATTTTAGATTCGAGTACAATCAGCTTTCATCAGAAAAAGATTTTTTTATAAACAGCAAATTTGAATTCGACTTAAATTTTGGCGGAACAACAACCGATACACGGTGCCACAACATACTTAAGCAGCATACGAATCATGCAGCGGATTTTATTTAAACATCATCAATAAATAAACTAGCAATCGATAACTAGAATATACGCAACTTACAAAACCTACATACATCTCGAATCTCAGCAACGATTTTTAGCTATAAACGAAGATTTTTCTACTTACTTTGCTTCCCCGTTATTCATGTATCACACTTAATTTCAAGTATTTTCTATTTATTTTGAGTACGAGTCGTATGACTTACTTTAGATAACCAATCCAGGAATTTCTTAAAATGAGTACAAAACTCTTTAAACACGTGAAAAATCTTCAATAAACTAAAAAACTAAATTGAGCACTTAATATCCTGTACTTAAATCAATCTTTCTGTACTCGATATAAGTAAATCTGGAACTACCGTACTTTTAACACCACCTGGGATTGGTATAAGTACGGATGGATTGATTTTTCTTTGAGTGTACCTGATTAAAAATTGGAAGCAACAAACTATTTTCTTTATATAAAAAATGTAGAAATTATTTTCGGTAAAAAAATTAGTTCTCAATTCCACTTTTTGAATACTCTAGCTGATTTCTTAACTTATGGTTCTAAAAATATAAACTTTTTTAAAATTTGCTCTCAGGAACTTTATGTTGTGCTGAAGAAAAATATATATGAAACTTTGTTTTATTATTAAAATGTTTTTTTCACGAATCTTATAAGATTAATTAGGCACAATGTTATGAGATTTTACTAACGTACTACAACTAAATCTTATAATTGAATAAGAAAACTATTAATAATACCGTCTAGTAAGATTTTTTTTTAACAAAAATTTCTCAGCGACTATTTAGTAATTTTCTTATTGTTTCAAAATTAGACAATCTGCATTTTTCATTGAATGACAGCGTCACATAATTGGCGAAAGCGTTTATCTTTTTGTATTTAAGTCTATTGTGTAGGAAGTCTGTGGGGAATCTAGGAGGAAGATTATAAATTATGTAAGTGGTATATACCTTTGTTTCTTCCTTAAGTTAAAAAAAAAGACACAAGTTCTTGGTTTATTTATTAAGAAAAATTGAAATAGTTTCAAACATATTCATTTGCCATTGAGCATTATTATTATTTGGCAATCTTTTAATATTTACTGACGCACTTAGAAAGAGGGCTGTAAAATTCTCTAACATCCGTTTTTATTTTTTTCCTTAAGAGAAGTTTTAAATGCATAACACTATTACCATACTATTTAATACCAAAAAAAAATTAACATAATAAAACATCGCTTATTGCAGACATAACCATTCATCTTCTATGTAATAAATAACACATAACTATTTTTAAACCAAGAGATTTAAAATAGAGGTTAAAATTATTGCAGATAAATACATTATAAATGAATCAATGCAATAAAAATATATTAAAAATATTTCGTATCTCTCATTTTTTCTAGGCCAAATTTTGCTTTGCTTCACTTAAGCACAAATTTACATTCAGTTTTAGGACATTGCATTGCATATTTCTATCACATTTAAATGCAATAATCGATAATATTTAAACGTTCACCTGGTGCATGCTCCCATATCAATAACTTTTCAATAACCCAACTTAATTACTTTTTTAAATTTAGATGAAATTATATTACGAAAATATTAATAAATTTTTTAGTGCTTCCTAGAGAGTAACTGCGACAGCTTGTTTATAAAACTGCGTTTAAAATTTTACTATTATTATTTATACGATAATGATATTAGTACACATTTACTAAATATATTGTGGTTTTCTGGCTTTAGAACTATAATCATCGACATAAGGAATATTGCTACACCTACAACAACCCGAGAATACTCATGAACATGAACTTGCTCATATGTTTAGATGATAATACTTTAAGAACACTTTTACACTCGTATTAAGTATAACATAAAGCAAAGAAGTCAGAAACAGGAAATCAACAATAAACACTTTTATACTTTTAATAACGTATTTCCTGTTTTTATAGTTGGTCTTCAGACGATTTTCCTGCCATTTAACTTGAAAACTCAAAGCAAAGCCAACTTTACTTTTGCATATTTATAAAAATGTTCGTAAATTTTTATGACCTTTTGGCTTATTTCTGGTTAAGTTTATTATGCATTACATACATACGCTACATATATACACCGCATACATAGAAGTAAGTATGTGTAAAGTGTCTGTAGGAAAAATAACTGTATTAGAGGTTTTTATGACGCCAATAATAGCTTTTATTATTATAAGCTACCCATATGGAAATAATATCTTTAAAATATTAAACTCGTATGTAGTCTATTACAATTTTATTTTATTTTTTTATATCAATATATATCACATTATTTGATGCGGCAAAATTTTAAAATTGTTCTTATGATAGCCAAATGATGGCTGGTAGTTTCTGTTAGAAAAGTTGACTAAAATTAAAAAAATAAGAATTGGTTCAATCGTAAATCCGTTACGGCCACCAACATAAGGCGAAGAAACAGAAATTTATCAACATATTCAAAAATTTTTTAACATGGCATTTTTAACAATATTTAAGGGCAAGAAAAATAATTGATAGTAAGTTCAATATATGTACATATCGCTCCTTATGGGAGACATACTCATCATATCTCAATAAAAACAAACTTATGAAGTTACTGAATTATTCTCTCTATATATGTATGTATAAAAGTTTTAGAATTATATTTCAATCTATAGCAATGTTATATCCACTAACTACTTATTATAACCAGTGTAATTACAAGTACATACTTTGAAAACCTCAATCGCATTTTGCAAATTTTATTGTTTAGATATGTCTACATTGTGATAGTTGCGAATGAACTCACCTTTTCTGACCGCACCATCAACCAAACTCGAAATTGGACAATTTTTAATTAGATTACAAAAACAAAATAATTTAGGTTTGAAATGTATTTGAAGAAAATTGTTATATAAAATAGTATGTCTTAAAATACATTTCAAATACTAATTATTTTTTATGAGCACGACACAAAAACTTTTAATTTTTGTAGATTTTTTTACTTAATAACAACCATAAAAACCTTTTGATCTTTTAACTATTTTCACAACCTTTCGTGCTTTAATATTTCAGAGGTCTTAAATTTAGCGTATCCTTGATGTTTTTACAAACATCTTTAAATAAAAACTGTATCTAAAGTTCGATGGTCAGCGGAAATTCTTCTAACGTTGAACATTAACCAAACGTAAGCTTTTGGCAAACTCCGATATTGAAGCCGAACGTTTTAGTTGCTGTAATAAATTTGATAGTTTTGAGGATATTAGTAGTTATAAGTTATAGCATTTAAATATTATAGATTTAAAAAATTATATCATTCTGCAATTCTCTAATATAAAACGAAGAGAATTCTGTGGCTCCTGAAGCTCCAGCGAAAGGGAAAAATTACAGTGAAAGCCCTACTAGCGGACAGAACTATTAGCGGGTAACTTCAATTGCTGGACTAGTTCCAATTTTTTTTTATGAGAAGTTTACACTCAGGCTTATATGAAGCAGTTATATGAAATTACTACCTGTTAATAGACTACTGTCACATTTTGAGCAAGTGTAGTCATTTACTTTGCGTTTAACAGTTGTTCAAAACATCGAATATCGTATAATTTTCTAAAATTGAAAAACAGTGAATTTCGAGTGCTCATTAAATATTATATTTTTTTGCAAAACAAACCGTCAATCAAACCAAGAAAAAGCTCGAAAAATACTACGGGGACTCTGCACCATCGATTTCAATGGTAAAAAAGTTGTTTACTGTCTTTCGTTGTTGTCGCACAAGTACATATGACGCTGAACGTTCTGACCGGCCAATTGAGGTCAGTACACACGAAAATGTCGAAAAAAACCACGATATGGTGTTGGCTGATCGAAGAGTAAAAGCGCGAGAGATTTTTGATGCCATAGGCATTTAATATGGGAGTGTGGTTTCGATTTTAAGGGATAAGCTGGGTTTCAGAAAGTTGTCTGCAAGATGGGTGCGTGTTTGCTCTCAATTGACCATAAACGTAAACGTGTGAGAACTTTAAAGGATTGTTTGGAGTAGCTTAACCGCAGTCCGAATGGTTACCTCATCCGTAATATTCTCCGGATTAAGCCCCTAGTAAAATCTTCATATTTCTAAGCCTGAAGAAATGGCTCGGTGGAAAGAGATTTAGCTTCAACGATTAAATACCAAAAAATACCTATTTTAAGGTCCTCGCAAAATATTTTTTTTTTTGGAAGGGATACAAACACTGGCAAATAAATAAATATAAAAAATAAAATAAATTTTTGTTTTGAAAAAAAGCTGTTTCATGCAGTTTCACACGGACTTATTGATCCGCCCTCGTACTATGAATACCAACCAGTAGGTGTGCTACCTTCTTAGGGAAAGGGATAGTGAAAAAGGACAGATAGTGAAGTGAGAGAGCTTAATTTTTTTACAACTCTGATTTGCGGGTTATGTTAGATTGTAGATCAGCGTTGCAGCGTCTCTGCTGTCAACTAGACGCATTAATTTTGCTATAATACCGACGGAGGAGGTCGCTTTGATGTACACTTGCACACCCCTCAGTATCAATTTCTGCCAGTACTATTCAGTGAATAGTGCCATTCACTTAAACAGTCCAACAACAACAAATTCAATGGCACACTAAAAAATGCTTGCCTGAAACTGGTCGCGAACCCACTTTCTCAGTCATTATTTGCTTTGTAGTCATCGCGCTTACTACGGACGTCTTCCTTAACCGGACAAAAATATTACGGACTACAGCAACCAACCACCCCTTTTTATATTATTTTAATAGAATTTTTTGCAAATTTTTCATTCTCCAAAAATTTCCAATTAATTCCTCATAAAGTTTAATCTGCATCCGTGCCTCTGTGCCACACATAACGATTACAGTTAAAACATTTATAGTTCTAGTAAAAAACATTATACTCTTTATACCGCCGGAAACCTAAATTATAATCTTGCTGTTTAATTAAATGTATTTTGAATAAGATGCTATCAGAGAGAATAAAAGCTGCAATAGAGTATTTAAGGCTAAAACAATAACTTTTCTGAACAACATTAATCTAATGAAACTAGAAAAACAAATAAGAAAAATATATATTTATGTTGTATTCATTCACATATTACACACATTAACTGTATTATGTTAATTAAATAAATTTACTAAAAGTTTTCTTAACTAATAAAAGTTGTTGCTTAATATTAGTTAATACATATTATGTATAAATACAACATTAAACCAAATTTTCGTGCTTTTGAGCAAGCTGGTTTTAATTACACTTTCTGATTTTCTACTTTTTCAAAGCGTTTATATGAATCTCATACGATATTAGCTTTTACTTTGCCCGTCAATATGCCAAAATGTAATATTTTCCCTCCACAACTAATTAACTATTTTTGTTTTAGGTTATTCTACTTCTGCACAAAATTATTATTATCTAAGAGTTATTAGATTCTTCTTCCAATTCCCTTTTGTAATGATCATTATTGAAAAACTTAAACAATTTCGTGTCTAGTAAGTTCAATTCTGTTAATTATTTAATCCTTGAGTTTATTTTTACTTGATATGCTTTAACGAGGTCGATTCAGGAACTATTTAGGCTGATGTAGATAGAAATATAAAAAAATAGCTTTCGGTTAACGAAGGTTAAAACACAAATTATAATTATTAATTAATTATTCATAAAGAAGTCTTTACGACCTCCGTATATTAGACCATATTTTGTGACCTCATATCCAGTACCTACATCCATTCCTGAAGCATTTGTAAAATATTTCTAAATATATTAAACTATCAAATGAAAAGAACTAATTCTGTTTTTTTCCAGGCTTAACCTCCAGTTTAATGTATCAGCTCAAGAATAGAGCTCATACAGAGCTAGCATAATGATTTTTCTGGTGCTGCTATCTACCTTCTTCCAATGACAAAAAGTCTTAGTACAAATTTGAACAATATTTCATTTTCAAGAGGAGCTGGCTCACTAAACGAAGGTGTAACCATTTGCCGATTTGAAATCAAATAACTCCGTTGAAAAGCCCTTGTGGAAGTACTGAGCAAAATTGTTGAAAAAAAAATGTTTTTCTACGACCGCCTTCCTATATTTATACTTCTAATACACTTCGCTTATATTTTACATGTTTAAGCTAACACGCAATTTAGAAATCATATAAGTGTTAAGTAAAAAGTTATCATTTTAATCAAATCAACAAAAAAAAGGAGCATTTGTCAAACACGCCAATTTGCGAACAACTGAATTCTATAGAAGGAAACTTGTTGTTCCATTCAGCACTGTTATTATTTGATCGAAGTGATAGTTATATCAGTATAATATTATTTTTAACAACAAACACAAAACCTAACAATGAAATTTAATTTTCTCTTAAGTAACAGAACACTTACCTTAGAAAATAGTTGTATAATCACTTCACTTCATGCGCAGAAGTAATTATTTTATATTTTTAAAATTGTTTTAAACTGAAAATAAACAAAACGAATAGAGAAAGCATTTTAGACAAATTCAAAAAGACTATTGTTAGCAAGTTTAATTATAAAGTCATTCAAGTTATGGTAACATGTTAAAGTTGTTAATTAAAACCATAAGATTAAAGTTACAAAAAAATTTAAGTTCTATATCGTTGGCTTAGTCGGCAAATATGCTAAGTCCACTTTTTATGCGAATTGAGTTTTTAATGTAGATTGTTAGTGTTACTCAAAACACATCATTTCCAAAAACGAAGTGTTTTTTAATTTTTAATTTTTTCAACTTAAAAGTACAAACATGTGTATATATTAAGGTTTTTTGTGAAAAACAGTGAAAGAAGACTTTATTAAGTAACAAATTATTTACTTTATTTTTGTCAACAGCAATGATGAATTTTTTTATTTAAAAACACATAATAAAAAAAATTAATAAAATTCAAAGAAAATCTGCTAAGTCCACATTTAAAATATAAAATAAAAAAGAGCAGATATGCTAAGTCCAATGTGGTTCCACAAACCTGTAAAAGCTTCTTTTGTGATTCTGCAACTATTTGTATTCAAACAAGATGAAATTAAGAAGATTCTAGGGTTTACAGGTTTAAAGACAAATCACCCAAAAGAAAAAGTTAGACAATTTTTGTCCCTCCTAAAACATTAAAAAAAACAGACTTAGCATATTTGCCGACTGGGCCAACAATATATTCTTTTAGTAGTCTAGTTGGTCTTATCAATCTCGGTGTTGTGGGTTTCATTCTTACCAAATAACTTACGCTGTAATATAACTTGCGATTGGATATGTCAAGTTTAATAATAAAATAAAAGTAGCAAACAAAACTTGTCAGAATATCTAAAACATTAAAAACGGGAAATTTTTGACTCGAGCCTGTTTTAAAAAAATTATTTTTTATCAGATCTCGATGTTTTGAGGCTATAGAATGCTATTCTGATTATTTCACGATTATGCCGTACGAGGGTGTGTGTGTGTATGTGCTGTAGTAAGATGAGGAGGTGTATGTGGATGTTATCAGATAAACTCTCATAACTAATGAGCCGCTAAGCAAAAACTTATTCTTAAGGACTTCATTTACATTTCCTGTAAATATCAGTCAATTAATTTTTTTTTAGATTTCGTAAACTTTCGAAACTGAAATTTTTTAAAATAATTCTTTTGTTAAACCAGTTTTAAACTACGTCTAGACCGAATTCAAAATCTTTACAGCAGTGAATTAAGCAAAAATAAATAAATTGAAATCTATTTAACCGTTCAAGAGATTAATACTGTCGAAAAATAATTTCGAAAATTGTTTTTTTACTTGCTTCATAATTCTTTCAAATTGATTTTCAGGATTCAGTTACATTTTGATGCAGGAATATTGCGGTAAAGTCCTTTAATTTTACCTTAGTTGATTAATCGATTTCATTATAAAACAAGATTAATAGGACATCGGTCTAACCTTAAATACAGAAAATATATATCGTTACAGAAAACAGGATTATCATTAAATTTCAATTAAAATTAATATCCAGACTTTGATTATGTACCCATTTTGAACTCAGAAAATAAGAATAAATATTGTAATATGTCCGAGATATTACACATAACTGATGTACCATCAGATTTAAAAATTCATTTTAGAGCTGATACTTGTTGTGTAGCACAGTTTTATAAGCATTTAATATACAAGGCTAGGGGCATGATGGTGGCATTACAAAAAAATGAATTTTTGTTTGTGTAAAGTCTAAGCCCTTGTCAAAAATTATTGCAAACAAAACTTAAATAATATAAGTTAAAAGAAATCATTGAATTTTTTGGACGCTACAAATGAGCAAGACAAGGAATTGTGGATTACTTTGAAAGTATTTGCGGTCCATATAGAAGGTAGTGCCACTCTCAAAACAAGCACCTATAAGAAATTATTGAAAATTTTAATAAAATAATAAACAGAAATTGAACAAACAAAAGCTTGGATATTTTGTAAATAAACTGGAGATGGGATCGTGAGTGATTTCTCTCTCACGCTCATGATAAAAAGTTTTACTCATGCACGTCCTTATATTATTGGCTCCCGTTCATGCATGCTCACGCCAAAAAATTACGCACCATCACGAAAACTCACACTCACGAAGTAATCACAAAAAAAATTTAAAATAATTTAAAAAATATTATCACTGATCCATTCTGCTGGTCTGATGAATAGAGTGTTCCAATAATAGTTTCTTAATAAAATTAATTTTAACTACTAAAAAAACATTTCTAAAATTAATAAAGAAATGATTAAAGTAAGATCTGAACTTGAGCCAAACAATTCCTTTCAACATCAACTTAAAACAATTGAAGTAATTACGTAGAAATATTAATTAGAAAAGTATACGAAAAAATAACAATATAGCAAAAAAATCACGAAGCAATCACGTCAAAAATCTACTTATGCACGCTCAATTTCTTTGTAGTCGCGTTCATGCACGCTCACGTAATTGAAACAAAAAATTAATTACGATTACTCACGCTAATCACGTGAGTGGTGCCCATCTCTAATATAAACAAAACAGACATAAGATTGGAAAAACAATGCTAGAGCAAAAAATTATGATATGGCGTAGTAATGCCATCTGTTTTTTAGCCATTGCTCAAGGAGTAAATTTAGAATAAAATAAAATAATACAATATTAATGTTTTCAAGTTTTTAAAATTGGTTCATTTCCTCATTTTTAAATTTTCAAGAAATTTTTCAATTGACAATTAATTTGTATTACAAAAATAAGTAAAATGTGTTGGTTTTGGTGTTTTTTATATAAAAGTGACCTCAAGCTCGTTAATCAAATAGAAAATTTGGTAAATTTAGTATGTTAAATGTTTCGCGAAGTAAGATGATAAAGAATGTAAGTTGGCATTTACAACAGACCAAAAACTAATAGATTTCAATTGAAATCTCTATCAAAATCTATACCGTTTACACAATACCAAAAACAATTGATTAGCATTATCATTTTGAAGTCTCAAACCCCATACAAAAACTTATCAATCAAATGCAAAATAGCCGACGAGCACACCTTTCGAAGAATTCTTATTGTTGTAGTTTTTAGTACAATTTAGGAAAAAAGCACAGTTGCATCACAAAGTACTACAAAATTTTTAGTAGATTTTGTCAAAATCTAGTGACGAAGTAGATTTTTTTTATAGGAAATTTACTCAAAGATTTACTCGAAATTTTGATCAGGTGTAAATGCCATATAAGAAAAATATTTTTTAATATTGGTCTTATACAAGCTATAATCCGCGTTTTGATATAAGCGTGAAGTTGCAATTTTGATTTTTGATTTTTTGGAAGTTTGATTTTCTTAGAAAATTCTGGATATTCTGAAGACAAAGAAGCCTTTTAAGAAATATTTGAACTTTAATTTTAAATAAAAAAACAAATGATCAATACAATCTTTTGAAGCCTTTTACGCTCTGTGTCACAATAATAGCGACTTTTTATCTATAATACATACATGATTGTAAAAATACTATAAATATATAATTATAGTGACCATCATTTTCTTTGATTTTATTTTTTATTTGTGACGTACCATTTTTCGTTACCGCTTGCCTGATCAGGAATGGACTTAATTAAATATGCATATTTATAGAAATAAATTTAAGAACATACAATTCAGTCCACTCTTTAGCTCAAGCCTTCCAGTGTTTAAATTAACAAAAACATTAACACTAAAAAATATTCCGAGTTGTGATTACAGAAATATAATTTTTTTGCTGAATATATTCAAAATTAGTACAATTTGCTAATTTTAATTAAAAAACTGCTTCCAATTATATTAACTTCTTATTCATTTATTCTCAATTGTCTCAATATGACCTTTTACTATTTTTTTTTCATAAATTGTATAAATTATATATTGAAAGCGTGTGTGAACGAATTGCTTTGTTTAACAAATACAATTGTAGATAGATGTAACCACAAAATGTATTGTACTCGTATTATAGAATAAAGAGTATTTTTATATCTAACATTTATTTATAAATAAATAAATAAATAAACATATGTATGTATTAATGTGGGTGGTTAAGCTAATCCCGTTTTGCTTGTTTTGCTACTTTTATTTTGTGGTCATTTTCAAATAAGTATTCGACGTGTATGTATTGAGTCCATGTTTTTAGGTACTTTTCCGTATGAATTGACATGGGTAATTCTGCAGATATACAAATAAAACTTAATGCAAACAAACTCACACACAAGTATATTTTGTTTGTGTAAATATGTATTGTTCTCTAACAATAGTTGCTTGTTCAGCTTTAAGCTTGTGTGAGAGCATTGTGCTATGTGTTCTGTATTCATTTTAAGTCAAGATAAAAATCATGAGCAAACCATTAGTTTATTTATTCTCCTATCGACGTGACATGTTAATGAATAGTTTCTCTCGTAAAACACACATACCAGGAAATCTTGGTTCATGCGATTAAGTACAAAGGCAAAATCTTACATACAATTGGTACAAAAGGAGGTCTTTCATACACGTATAATTAGTCCTTTGTTATCCTTCTATATTTTCTATTATGATAATAAAATTTTGTGTGGCAGCACAGTGAGTACAAATTAGGTAAGTGAATTAACTAATTATAACTATAATCGGAAAAATTTTTGGTAAAGAATTTGAACTTTATGATTATAAAAGTACACTCAAAGTTTTATTTAATTAGAAATTTGTTTATTAAGAGATCCAAAAATTTAAACTAATATCTGAAACATCTCGGTTTAGCCGCAACACTAAAAAGTTTCACTCCTTTATCCGGGTCTCTGGTGGCTTATCAGTAAAGCAAATGGGAAGGTACAGGTGCAATTTTTCTCTGCCCGCTCCTTTTTAAGGCAAGTAAAGATGCCAATTATGGTCAGTTTCATAAAATTGCAATCTTCCTTAAGCTAAACAGATCTCAAGCAAAGAAAAAATTAAATGTGTTAATGGCCGATGCCAGAATAGGGACATACTGCATACGGTAATCCTGTCTATGTATTCAATTTTCATATGTAGAAAATAAACGAATACTTTTATGATTATTTACCTGTAAAGAAAAGGATGTATCATTAAAAATGTCAGGCAAATGAGTGCCAGGCCTAGAATTGCAGGACCATATTTTTTCCATAAAATGTTAAATCACAAATTCGTATATGTCTTCGATAACTTCGAGCATTTCATCTTTGAGGACTTAAATCGATTATGTGCCGCTAGCATAGAAGGTCGTCAACTCCTGGAAAATAGCCTAAACGTGTTAAATCACAAGACTTTGGCGGCCAATTGTTATCGTTGTTTTATAAATTACAATATCGGGAAAATTTTCACGCAAAAGAGCCATATTATGTGGCACGTAGCGTCGTCTTGTTGAATATATACGATGTCCACATTAAAATTTTTTAATTGCAACCATGGCAAATTTTGATCATCGTTCGATGGCGCAATGCATTCACGGTTAAAGTTGCTATAGCCTCATTTTCCGCGCCCAGATCGAAAACAGCACCAAACAGCCACACGTTGTATTGTGGATGGAAAAGCACTTCGATAATACTTCCTTACTTTTTCGAGCCCAAAATATATCAATTCTGCTTGAGATAAAATTGGAACTCATCACTCATGATAATTTCTCGATTAAATTCTGGATCAGTATGATGCATTTCAAGGACCCACTCAGCAAACACAACGTTGTTGATGGTCGGTCGGTTTCAGCTATTGTGTTAACTGAAATTTAGAATCTTTAAGAGTTAAATTTGTATGCTAAATATGAAATAATGGAATATTTGGACAGACCAATTACAAAGATCGACGAGAAACGGACAATATGTCCCCAGCACCATGCGCTACATCAGCAATATTTTTAGTTGTTCTTGTGCGACTTGGACGAGTTTGATTTCATGATCTCTTACAAATTTATGGGTTGAGCCAGTCTTGGCCTTACCGCTGCTTTTTGGTTACTCCAAGCAGGCTTAAAATTTATTTTAAGTAATTTCTAAAGAATATTCCCGCTTTTACTTTCACATATATTTTTAAGAATTTTTATATGTGCTTTCTAAATAAGATTTAACACTGAAGCAAAAGAATCATGTTCTATTGGAAAGCAGAGTGGGAATTGTTAGTATTAACTTTATAAGCCTTGATATAAACATGAACACCTAAAACAGTTTTAAATTGAAAAAAAAATCGTTTAGCAAGTGAAACAGAAAGATTGAAATTAGTTTACTTTTTGTTACAAAAATTTCCAACGAATTCTAATTGATGAAAAATATACCTGAATTGCTATTATAACTTCATAAATGACTTCGATTATATTAACAAAAATTCGCTCGAAAAACATTATTTTCTTATTTTGGATTTGTGAACCAACGGAGTAATTGTAATCACAGGTTTTAACCAAGATTTCTTCAGACTAGGAACTCTACAACTGCTTATAATTTGATAATTTAACTTTTTTGTATGCAGTAATGTATGAGTAAATATATTTATTTGCGTTTGTTATGCACGTTACTGGGTATATTTTCATAGATGTTTCTCTCATGTATTTTTTCTTATATTTTCATGAACATTTTTCTGTACGTTCCCTTGACTTGGGTACTTTTGTCAAACAAATCTGTAACTTCCCATTGCTGGATCATTCACACATGTTATTATTGTTGATTTTCATTATTGATTTTTTGTATTCTAAGGGATAACAGAGGTACGGGTTAGATTTAGCAATTATTCCTGGTTGGTATTATAAAGAAAAATGTGCCATTTAATGTGTAAAAAGAGTACAATAGTACAAGTAAAATTTTATAATGTAAGGAATAATAAGAATAATTTATTTTTATTGAAGATTTAGAGACTTAACTCCATTTTGAAGGGCAAAACTAGGTACGAGGGGAAGTCTTTTAGTCTTTGGAAAACCTTTGCCGTATTAACGACCTTCTTATCTGAATGCGTAAGAATCTCTAATCCAAATAATCATATTAAATGTAATATTACAAAATCAAATTCGTTTTTGTTTTCAATATAAATATGTATTCGAATGCAACTTTCTTTAGCATTTAGAGACACAGGATGTAAGACTGTAAAATTATGGAATAATAAAGTAGTTCTTAAATTTACATACACGTTTCAATTAATTCGGACTCATGAAAGATTTTTTTAAACTAGACAACTCATTTTCAAGAAAAAATATATTTTCGTTGTGTTGTTGAAGAAACAATTGGCTTAATTGTTTCTGTTTAGTTATGAGCGTAGATCAAATCAGTAATTTTACAAAATAAATTGGGATTGAAGAAGCTGGGCGCCGTCCAAATTTACCAGGTTAAGAAAACCAATATAATACAATCGAAAATGCAAAAACATTAGATGTATTTATAATAGTAAGCACAATCAAAAGAGATCTACCATCAAGTCTATGATCAGTTGGACATTTATGCAGTTTCACTGGCAAACTAGCGGTAGTCTTAAAAAATATTTTTCAATTAAAAATTATATTTTAATTTGATATTGCTTAAGAAAGGAAATGGAAAAATTTCTCAAATAAAAAATTTTAATCATATTGAAATTGACCAAATACATTCCTTTTGAGTTCTTTTAATATTGCTCAACATTCGCTGATGAAAATAAAAAAGAAATGAAAAAGCAAGATGAAAAACTAACATTGAAACAAGTGCCAATTAACCTTTATGTGCTCCATAAAAAATACGAAAAAGGCTGAAACACTAAACTTAAGGTTTTAGCATCACGTTACAAATGCATGCTGGCATATAAACACGTACTAAGGTGTGTGGGATACGCCGCATAACTTCTGTCTACTTCTTATTAATATTTGTTCTCTTCTAGAAAAAAGAACAACCTTTCTTTGGCCACATCAATACATGAAAATATTTTATTATGCTTAAAAAAATAGTCTACAAAAGGTTTAAAGGTAAATAATCTGAAATGTTACTCTTACTGTATTTTCTCAACAATTTCGACTACACTTTGTAAGTCAAACACACGTAGGTATAGTATTTGTCATTCACTATAAAAAAGGATTGTTGTAGTTGTCGCTACAACGGCAAAAAAAAAAAAGAAAACAGTCATCAAGATGAATGCCAGAAGTTTCCCTTTTTCCATTTCACTGCGTGCTTATAGTCGAAAACTTTTGTATATTAAATTAAGCAATTTTTTCTTTAAGCTGGGTTGGCCCAAACGAAAAGGGAAAATATTCAAAAAAAAAGAGTTTTGTTGAATTCGTGAATGTTTATTTTTTAATTTTAAATATACGAGCTTTAATATTTTTTCAAAAGTTTAAATTTTGGCCACAAAGAACAATTTCAAAATTTTTAACAAAATTAATAAATGTCTAGTTTTAAAAGCAAGTCGATTTCACCAGAGGATAAGCAAAAGTCCAACATGTTAATCTGGTGTATCGTAAAAGTAGAAGAGTTTTTGCGGCATATATTCCTGGTCTGTTGAGGCACACATTTTAAATTTTCTGTGAAGACGGTCTTTGTGTGATGTTTGGATATATTAACATGAAAATATCACATTCAATACAATAATGAGAAGTTCATTTTAATATATCTTATCAACACAAGTGTACATCATTCGTTATACGTTGACACCTCGTAACGCAATATTTATTATTTATCAGGAAACGCAGAAAGTCGTATACGAATTGCAAAAGAAACATTCAAATCTGTAGCACAAATAAAACCGAAATTAATTAATAGATCTACTAACTTTTATAAAATTATTTTGTTTTGTGGTTAGTAATACTTTCAGCCTAAATGTAATATTTTTTCATCAACTGAAACGTTGTAAAAATCAAATCATAAGTTGCCAACATACGAAAATCAATATACAATTTTCGAGTATATTTTTACATATTCTTAATTTTTAAAATTACTGTAGTTTTTACAAACATAATTGTATTTCTAATTGGGTAAGAATTTCCTTTTTTCTGTGTTCTAGTGAAATCAGTTAATTTTTTTTGCATCATGATGTCCCTGCTGAGTCCAGGGAAGTAAATTTTTTTGTGGGCATTTTTTGAGACTAAGCAAATTTAACTTTAAAAAATCAGCCTTAAATTTAAATCTTATATATATTCCAATATGCTTGTGCTACTGTAGCTATTATACATTTTTATGACATATTTTTTTAATGTAAAGGGATTTTATTTTATTAAGAACTTAAAATAAAACAAAATAATATTTTAATTAATTTTCATAAATTTGGATTTATTTGAACGATAATCCGTTGCTATTTTCAGTGATAACTTGGCAAATTTTGTCTTCCCAGGCGCATATCTCAAGCAGTGTTGCCGGCTTAAGACTCTGCAGCTCTAAAAAAATCACACCGTGTAATGAAAAAAAAACCATCAGATACAGTTGATGGAAAATGTATCAGCAGAAAACCTGCTGAAAAACTTCAATGTTAGTAAATGAAATCAGATTTCAATGTTCATCCAAGCGTATGTTTATGTGCTACAAACAGCATCTGGTTGAAATTTCAGTAAAAAAATTTAAAAAATTTAATAAATACAAACAAAACTAAAGAAACTTTAATGCAACAAGTTACACAGGAATTGAATAAAAGTGAGTTAAACACAAGTCTTAAAGAAAATAAATAATAATTATTTATTAAAAACCTTTTTTCCCACAATTTAGCAAATCTATTTTCGTTTAAGCCGGCTGTTTTAAAATTTTAAACATTGTTTTATCGTTCCCAAATGTGTCTAAGACTCGTATAATAACTAAATCAAAGCCATGAAAATTTATTCATATTAATAATTACAATTTCTATTTACCGTAAACCCTTAAGCAATTTAGATGAATTTCTACTAAAATGTTAGATTATTCCCTTCTGAATACATCCCAAGTGTATTCAATAAAACATGTGTCTCTATAATTGAATATGCTTTGGTGCAAACAACATCAAAGGATTTCCGCTTCTGTTTTTGCTGTTAAATTTAAGTGATTACAATGTGTATTTGAATGTGTGTATGTATTATGATTACAATACTGAGCTTTTAGTGGTACACAGCAGATAATTACACTTTATTTTAATTCACAAAACCTCAATTTTGTTCATTATTTGGTACACAGAACAAAATATTCAGATCTTCTGTAAAGATTTTTTGCATTCTGTTCTGTGTAAGTTTTCATATATGAATAGGAAATTGGTGTTGATTCAATAAACAACAATTTTTAACTTTTCTGTGATAACGAGCTTTTTTATAATTGACAAACAAAATTGTATGTGTGATTTTTTTGAAATATTTTTAGATTTCAAATAAGTTTTTTTTTCAAAATTGTATTTTTTACAAACATAATATTGAAAGCAACACGTGGCTTATTCGACTTCAAAAAATACCATAGATAGAAATTTTCCTTTTTTCTGTGTAAATGAATTCATTCAAATAGTTGTGTAAATGCAAGCATTACATTTTAATTACTCGGCAACATTTATGAAAACAGTGCTTTTAATTAATAAAAGTGATCCTTACGCAAGTACATATCGTTGTGTGGAACTTCAATCAAACATACTTATGTGAATATACATGCATATGAAGACAAATTGATATGGTTGAAAGCAAATAATACATTAATAAGGATTTGAAAATTAAATAATTTATTTGATAATTTTTTAATTTCAATTTATGTATTAAAATCAACATTTAAAATAATCCACATCAACTAATATGGCATTTTGAATTCCCAATAGTCGTATTTACAAAATGTTCTAGACAAAATGTTTGTACGACACTAAAAACCTAAGAAAAAATACTGGAAGTTGTTGCAATGGTATATAATTTGCGTTCTTTATCAATTACAGGTAATGATTTTATTATCCCAAAAATAACTAATGATTCACTACCAAGAACCCACATGTAAATTATGTTATTTTTCACAACAGAAGATATTACGTGAAAAAGTTACACCTCGGTCTTAATTTTTCAGAAAGCGATCGCAGAAAGAATTTTTTTCAAATATCGTAGCTATACGACTAGAAGTTTTTGTATGCATCCATTTCGGTAGGATGAAATCGTGTTGTCGAATTGAGTTCCAGAATTGGATTGTAACAAAAAAATGTACTTGGGGTTGGATGCTGCAATATTTATAAATTCTCAACAGGACAATTGGTTTTTATCTAGGCTATTGCTTCAAGCACGAAATAAGCGTTAAAATTAACTGCCTGTTCGCCGATACCGAAAGAAATTTTTCGGCTATAGTATTATATTTAAAACTAGAACAAATTTAAAACAAAACAAATAGACAGTAAAAACAAAAACCTATAATTCCACAATTTATAAAAATGTTTATCTGAATGTGAATGGGAAATTAGAGGCTCCATTAATGTCTATTGTCGATGTTCTTTAAGATCATTAAAACGGCTTCATTATTACCTGAAAATTCTTCATCACAGCCTTATGAGTCTTGTTCCTCTTCGTTATAAGTAATTTCATTAACTCTGTCATTAGCAAAAGAATCATCATCTTCTGATATATTGTCACTTGTCATTGAATTGAATTTAACATATACATTACTGTCATAATTTACCTCAGCTTCAGTGTTATGGTAACTTGAAGAAGTTAAGGACTCTATAAAATTCCCAAGCGCTGTACTATTTTCATATTGCAAAGACAATTCAGGATACCTTCTATTTTGTAAATGCCTCATCTCACGATTTACATAAACTCTAACGCACTGGACATCTTCACTAACTCAATATTCACAATAAAATAGCAATAAAATTAAAAAAAAAATATAAGCATATCATGAATGACTGATTAAGTATCAACAAATTTTTTACAAAAATTTTTTCATATTTAATAATTTAATGTCAAAAGTAGAGCAAAGTGCTTTCAAACGTTTGAATGGTTGTTTTAAAAATATTGTGAATAAAAGCAACGATTTTAAGCAAAGCATTTTTTAGTAAAAAATCAATAGTTAACGGAAATTGTAATTTGAGATGATTTTATCCCTAAGAAGAGTTTTTATACATTAAAAAAATATAGATTAGACGAATATGATTTGTTTAAAGAGTTTATTAAATATAAATTTTGATCAGAAGAGATACTAGTTGGCTTAAACTAACATCAAATGGCTTCATACATTTACAGTCAACTTCCCAAGCGAATTCCGAAATAACGTCTGCTGTGGTACCATTAACTAGTTGTTTCTTTTTTCATCATGACGGGAATTCCTTCAGAATGTCCTAAGGATAATTTTGCAGAAATCGTAAATAAAGGGTTTTCGGCCGAAAATTTACAATAAAAAGTTTACTTGAAACGATTTATTTTGGCTCAAGTTCAAACCCAATTTTTTATTTCATTTTTATTAGAATTTTTTTTGGATATATTTATTATTTTTTATTAAGAGAGTACTATAAATAGAATAATTTTTATTATTCATCAGACTAGCAGAACGGATCAGTACTGATTTCGAGGTCGCTACACCATCTCACCAGCGTTCTTTGTTCAATTTTACCACTTTTGACGGTGGATACTAGTGATCAGGAATATCAACTATTTAACCGTATTATTTAACAAATTAGAATACGAAAAGTACAAACTTATTCATTTTCACATGTTAAATCAATTTCGGTTTGTACGAAATCCCATCTCTGATGAATAACTACTCCATATATTCCAGTCTCTCTCGTTTATTCAGCGCCATTGGCTGCTGAGAATAAACTGTTTTTTTATATCATGTTGTCTGGTTTTTATTAAACTCAATATTTAACATGTTATTTTAACAATAGTTTTTCCATCTACAGATGACAAATATTTCACTTCCCAATTCACCATTAACGGCGCGAAAGATTCACACTTTCCAATCTAGAAACTATTTATTTTTCACTGCAAAAAATATTGTAAAATAATTTTGTTTTCCTACTAATTTTTATATGCATTGTATAATTTTGTTCTAAAACGTTTTTTAAAAACAATTTGTATAAAAAATGTTTTTTAAAATATATTTCAAATGTGTACGGGCATTAAAATCTACAAAAAAAATGTTTTATTTAGTTCAGTAAAAAAAAATGTATGTGATTATAAATCACTTAATTAAATTATATTAAAGCTGCAATTTTTTTAGTATATACTCGCAATATCAGATATGACTGCTTTAAAAAAATAAATAAAAAGCTGGTTATAAAATAGCAAACTCTATAATAAAAATTTCAGTAAATATTAATCAATTATAGTTAAAATAAATAAATAAAAATAAGAAATGAAATACATCAATAAATAATAATAAAAAAAATATTAAATTATCTTTAAACATCATTATGTCAATATATATTGTGTGTATAATCAAAACAAGGTTATTTAGTACGAATATTTTTAATAGTGTAAAACTTTAATTTATATAAATAAACCATATCAAAAAAAGTTTAAGTTATTACTGAAATATTTTTTGTCAAATATACTATAATGACAATAAATAATGTGTTGTTTATTTAAATTAAAAAAATTATTTGTAAATAAGATGAATTGATAATTTTTTTTATTCGCAATTGATACATTTTCGATTTTATCATACAATATTTATGTTTTCAAACTGCTTTTTGATGATATGCATTAATTAAACCAAAAACAGTCCGGTTATTTTCCAAAAAAAATTATTGTATAATTGCCCTGCTCGGTATGTCCGACAACTAAATCCTTTGTTTAAGGTAGTGTTTATAATTTAGACATTTTCCATACTATTTAGTCAGAAAAATATTATTTAAGTTATTATCCGAATTTTTAGGTACTTTTTTTGGGTACTTCTTTAGCAGGTTTTCCATTTCTATTAATTGTAGAAAATTTTCTAAAATAAACATATAAAAAGAAAAAAAAATTTTACTGTCGAGAAATAAATACAATAGACTCGACTGTTTTTGTCTTCAGTAATCACATTTCAGAGCACATTTCACAAGTAAAAATTGTATTGAATAATTATACTGAATTTGCAATAAAAATTTATTTTTTTCTATAAATGTGTTGAAAATAAATTCTTTTTATTTAGTTCATTAACCCATTTCTTACCGCCATGTGTTTGAACACATGTTTATCATTTCTCAAATTTGGGTAAATATAAAACACACATAAATTTAAATAATTAAATGTATTGGGCGTTTATATAAAGGTTTGATCTCTTATCAACAAAAAATTTTTGCTAACCCCTTTCACAGGGGGTGGTTCAAAAGTGTCCAAAAATATCCTTTTTTTTAATTAATAATATAACATCTACAAACAAATCGGAATTATTATATATGGATTGCTGCGTGTTACCTATCTCTACGGCTAATTACCAGCTACTCTGGCAAATGTACTCGTACGTGCCGCTAAATGACAGTAAATAGCAGAGTGTGTTTTATCACACGCTGGTACTGATAGTCCTATTGAACATTTAATATTTTTTTTTACCGAAAATACGTTTTCTTTGTGTATCAATATTTTAAATTGTTTTGGTTTTCAATTGTTCCATATTACTTCTATGTTTGTTCGTGGGAAACCAAACCATTTCGTATGTAAACTGTGGGCGCTTTGCTCTAACAATGGATACATGTTTCAGTAACTCATAGTAGGGTGCATCCGGCATTTACAATAAGAGTTTGGGACTCGGTGCATCTATCATAATGAAACTATTATCACATTTTGGGCATCCAATTCAGCACACCATCCACTTTAAAAATTTTTTTACCTCCCATTACTTACTTGCTGCAAGAGAAATGCTTTTGCGCCCCTTTAAAAACTGGAAAAAATTATTCAAAAAGCACGAAACCGACTCGGTACAGCAAGGAGAATAAGAAAAAACTTGACGTTTAACAGCCACTCGCTTTCAACAATTACAACAGGCATATGAGTGTGTGGATTTACACGACAATGGGGTCACCAATTACCGTATCGGTGTTCGTGACAAAAAGTGGTGGTGGCTGTTCTGTGTCCAATGTTTGTATAGCGCTGTTGTCAATGCATGAAAACTTCATTGCTTCGTAGCAGCATCAAAAAACTCGAAGCCTATGTCATAGCTTGAATTCAAAAACTCGGTGACTTTCGGTGATTTCGTCACAGAATATAATGAACGAAATTGAACTTTCGTCTACTGAGAATTCAGACACTGATTATTGGCAAGAAAATCTTCAAAGAGTATACGGCTTGCACGTTCCTTTAAAAACCACTAATCGTCGCCGTTGCATTGTATGCTCATCAAAAGCCACCATATGAATAATTCCTTAACTTTATTTTTAAATAAATACTTGAAACTAAAAAAACATCGTTTTTTACTTACCTGTACTTACCTTGTTTTACCAGCAAATACTTTATTTGCTATCATACTTACCTAAATTGTACCGAACAAATTGTTTCAAAATGCTTAACAGTACCAGCGTGTGGTCCAACATACGGAAATTTTGAGAGACACTATTCGTCGAAAATTTTTTCTTAGAAATGTTAATGTAAATGTTATCATAAGACGTTCACAGAGGAGTATTTAAGCTAAAAACTGGCCAAAATCATTAAACGTGTTTTTTTTTTTATTAAAAGATTGAGCTTGTTGACAGTTCTAGGTGTAATTTGATATAAAAAATATGGTGACAGTTTTTTTGCTGTTGTATAGCAACCTCCCCACCTCTGCACCCCCAACCACTCTACCCAAACCCCTAACGAAAATCGCTGTGCAAATGTAGCGATTCTAATAATTATGTATGGGCGATATCCGTCTCTCCCATCGAATTCCACAAATAATTAGTTTGATACTTCACTTTATTCTAAGAGCCAACTCAAATTAAATTAAGAGTCACACTGTTGTAGTTGTGCAGATATAAGGAAATTAAAAATAACTGAAGTTCATCGCATTATTAAATGAAATAAATAAGTATATTTAAATTTCCCAGTCGTGAGTGAAATGGTGGTAAAATTTTCAAAAGATCACTCTCGTAGTAAGTAACAAACAAACAAATTATCATACAAATATACAAACACAAATTAGTTTTTATATATGTAAACAGATTTGTAATGTTTATCTTATATTATAAAAGGTTATAGGAATTAAAAACGTAAAAATCATTGCCATATGTCCCCATCTCCTTAAAAGTTCGCACAAATTTCTATCTAAAAACTGCACTTTCTGGTCAACAGTTCTACCTTCACTTTTAAAAACCTCTTTTTTGAAAAAAAAGTGTATAAATTTTATTTTTTTTTATTTTTTGTAACGAAGAGCTTCAACATTAGTATTCAAGATATTTGTTTAAATATCAAAAATAGCTTTTGATCAAGCCTTTCAGGGAAAAAAATCATTGTAATACCTTTATTCGTTTAGCCACAAGAAAAATATCATATAAACATCTTGAAAAATTTTCTTCACTCTCATAACTTCAGCAGTGTCTTAGAGCTACAAATGGTAACATAAAAAGTTATAATAAGTTATAATAATTTTGTTGTGCATCGATCTGCGTACTTAGTTTTTATAATTTCTCTTAATTAATTTTTGCCTTTTGGCTCAAATACTCCTCGGCGCGACCGTGAAATTTTCATAAAAAATTATAACGTTTAAATTTCCAGTAATTGATGATCTAACTTTTAACAAGTGTAAGGTCTCTTACAATTTTTTTATTCACAATTTGTCACAGATATTCCGGAACATTTTTTTTAAATGTGTAAATCGTGTTGTAGAAAACTCACAGTCAATAAAAATTTTGTCCGAACAGAAATTCTGTACGAAACAAATGGGTGAACCCGTTTTAAACCTGTGAAAATTTTCACTTTTTTAAATATTTTCTTACCAAAGTCTACTTTTGCTGCTTACTAAAATGTTTATACTATAAAAATAACTGACCTAGACCTTAAGAAATTCTTTACCACCAGCAAATAATTTTATTAAATCAACATGATAAAAAAAAAAAATATATTGCAAAATTTAAAAAAAAATAATAATAAATACGTAATAATTTTTCTATTGCACAATAAAATACTTTGCAACTGTTTTCTTTGGGTTGACTTAAAAAATATATTGTTGTCGGTGCTATCGTAACGGTGAACCACAAAAAATGCTATAAGTATGTTGTACCTGCAGTTATATATCTAAACTAACAAGGACTTAGTTAGAAAAGCAAGAGAAAAAATGGTAATAGAAATATGTTGTTGCCTCCAGTACGATATCATTATTATCGTTATTGTTATCATAAAGAACATTAGTGGGTTTCGACATCATTGACACCTTTATGGCTATATATTGTACAACAAGTTTTTTACTTTTTATTTTTTTGTATAACTTTCGCCGTTCTTGTATATATTCATTTATTATGAAACATTCATTCTATCACAACTGTGAAGCTTGTTCATATTCAAAGCGTTACTTTCCCCATGTTTAAAGTGCTTATTACTGCCTTCTTGCTGTTTAAGAAATTTAAAAAGAAACAGCGTTTCATACTTATTTACTTAGTTGTATTTTCGTTTTTAATATTTTTTAAGATTTTGTGCAAGAAATTTGTAATTCCCCGTTGTACTATGATGCGGATGCAAAACTACCAACGGCAACAAGTTGCCAGAAGTGTTATTCCGTTTGAAATCCAGGAAATAGGAATATGTATGTGTTAGATAATTTTTTTTCACAAAATATTTTTTTAACACAATAACAGCTTTATAAAGCCAGGAGATTGACATATTCTGGTGTTGTTGCAAAGAATTATCTTATGAGTTAAAATCTTATGGTGGCTATTCTCTTTTTGAGTGTTTCTTGCTTCATGTCTTATACACATTAAACGAAGTTTGCTCGAGAGAGATGGTATCTTGCGTGGGACTTGAGTGGTACTACACAAAATAGCAGTTCCCCCGGGCGCACAGTGAATCAGTCATGAACAAAAATATAGGAAAAAGTTAAATTTAATAACAGCGGCATCATTTAAAATCCTACACAGAGGAAATCTATTTAAAAATTATTAATTTCAGTTAAGAATCGCAATAGGGCACATTATTCAACGTTAAGTTTTTAAGAAAACCGAGCATTTTACAGTGAAAGCCGAAAAATATATTAATATAAAATTAATTTTTTTGTTCTTGATATTTTTATCATAAGTTTCCAACAAATAAATTTGTTATATTCAGGAGAAACGACATTTTCATAAAATCAACGAACTTCGAAGTTAAATATTTCTTTAATCATTTAGATTAGATTCTTGTTGAATACCAAACAATAGAGACATTTAGCCACAATTATTTAACAATTTAGAGAAATGTATTCTTAAGTTCACGTTTTGCTTTGGTAACTATAATATTTTGTATTTCTTTTTCCTTAAAAGAAACAACTTCAGGTATAAAATTTATGATTTTTTTATATAGATTATTTTTCATTTTCATGACAGTTTATTATATATATAAAAATTAAAATAATTTCGTTCATTTATTCTCAAAAAATAAAATATCTCAGTAAAGTGAAATGTTAAAAATAAGTTCTGAAATTTTTACCAAACATTTTTGAAGTCCAGCTTTTAAAGGGTATTGAAAGTTGAAAATATTTAAAATTGAATGATATATTTGTTTAAGGCGATAAATAAATGCCTGCCATTTACTTTTTAAATATTTTTTTAATGTAAATGTTGCCTGCGGCTACGATCGTGAATTCCAATTTTGGCATACTTTTTTCCAGCATTTCAGCCGGTATCCCAGCAACGGCAATTGTTATGTTGCCTTGTAGAGCTGGAGTTATGAATGGTTTGTCCTTGTTTACGAAAGACTTCATGTATTCCCAAAAAATAGTATAGTGGGGTAAAATTGTTTGATCTTGATGGCTAATGAACTGCTCCAAGATGTGGGATTAACTGCTCACCAAACGCGCCTCTGTACAAGTTCATAGCATCGCTTGGCATGTGACATGTGACAAAGTCACATGTCAACAATTCCAGCTCGTCCATTTCGGACAAAAGAGCCAGTAACTGTCGCACGGTACCTTGCTTCATTGACTGTAACGATGCTATTTTCATCATTCTTAAAGATTTTCGGTCCAGTCATGCTGTCGGCTCACAACCCAAACCAAAGCGAGCACCTTTAATGATTAATTGGCGGCTTTTTAGCTGGCGTTGGCTGTTTTTCAAACCGAATTCCAAAATTCCGTTTGATGACGTACACATTAAGCCAAAAATGCGCTATGTCGTTGAAGACAATTTATTAATAGAAAAATGCATCATCCAACTTTCCGAAATTTCGGTTCCCACTATGAAAGTTAGTTTGTGGGTATTCGGGAAGAGAAAATTGGACAGGAGTACACTCTGTTTTTTGTAATTCGTAACTATCAACCTGAAAATGGCTGCAGCTTTATTTTTGATTTTCTTTTCATTTCTTTTATTGTGGCGACAACAAAAACTTGTTCCAAAAAAAAGAAGAAAAAAATTTCATTGTTTAGACATTAATGAAAGTTTAAAAGAGAATAAGAGAAAATTTCAAAAAGAATACTTTCATAGTCTCAACCGAGACTAAGATACATTTACCAAACAAACGACATTGTAGTTTTTCTGGTGGTCGAAAAACACAAGCTCAATTGTTGACAACGTTGAAAAATTTTCATATCGCGACCATCATTGGCAGTGGCCGATGCAGTAGCAAAATTGTACTCGTTACGCACTCTTCGCATCCGGGTTGGTGGATTAATGTCCAATGAAGTGAAACTGGTATGAAATTTGGTCATTATGAGTCGATTATTCGGAACATGTAATACACTTAATTTACACAGCATAAATTTTGGTAATAGCGGTATTCAGTGTTTAGTAGATTTTGCATTACAACTCCTTGCAAGTGCAACTATTTTGTCATTAATAGTAAACGCTATTTTTAAAAAACATTGCAAAGTTTACTTTGACGAAGTATTTTAAATTTTTTTAAGCTTTGTTTTGCTTATACACTCACAAATTTAACTTTTGAAAACTTTTTGCTCGTTTTTTTTGATGAACATGCAAAACAAACACCCACATACAACTAAATACAAATATGTATAAGCGACGAACGAGGAAGAAATCATCTCTGCGGGTAGAGCAAAGTGTGTACTCACCCTTTTTCTTCTTTCCCTTATCACAAGACATTACAAAGTAAACTTTTACTGTGAAAAGCAGTCAAAGCTTTACAATTTTCAACGATTAAAAAACACAACGCTACAAAAAATCAGCTGAACTATTTTAAACAGACCTGCATTGTTGGATCACGTTCACCATCAAAAAATATTTTTTTTTAAATTCACCGTCTTCCCAATAATTTAAAATTAAAGATATTTTACTTGTGGTTCACTTTTTATTTGATTTTTTTCTTTCTGTTTGTTTTATTACATCAGTCGATTCCATTGATTTTAATTTATTTTACTAAATGAATTTTGTTCTTTACAAATGACAGCTTTAAAAGTGAGTGATGACAACGCAATGTACATAGCAAAAAATCTATACTATTTTAGTGTTGCTAAATTGCAATAATGTAGCAAATACAAATTGCGATATTTTGTAGTTGGATTGCAAGGAAAACCAAAGATATTTCGCATTTGCACTTATGCAAGACCAATAGTACCAAAAACTGAAAACCGCTAATAAAATTTTATGATTTGCAAGCGTTGTTAATTCGCTAGTCTATTCATGGTGAAATAGCAAACTTTACTGATCGTTTATAGCATTGTAACATTTCATGAATCTTTTTTTGACACAACAAAAGTTTACTGTGAACATAGTTGGGCAAAATACATGGTTTGCGGTATTTAAAATACAAAATACTCGCTGGTCATGTATTGAAAATACAAAATACTTTCAGATTATGTATTTAAAATACAAAACACTAAGAACGAGTACTTCTATTTATTGTACGCATTTCAAATACAAAAACTTCCACGTCATGTATGTATTTAAAATACAGAATACACCATTTGTATTCAAACCAAAAAAAAACATTAGATAAAACTAATCAACAAAACAATTGTTTCCTTTCATAAATATCAGATTTTTGAATGTAGCATCAGGCAAACTGTTTCTTGTTGGAGAATAGGTAAAACCTGCTGAAGAAAATAATATTTCTAGAGGTCCTGATGAGCACAAACTTGTATTAAATTCTATGAATACTCTTTTTATATTTGGATAGCTGTCAAGACTGATAATGTTCTTGATAATGCTCTTGTCATTGAGGAAACTGACAAATTCCAACTCCAAATTTGATGTCATCCCTATCTACGAAAACAATAAAATCATCGTCTTCTTTACTGGTGCTTCTACTCCAGGTGTCTTTTTAAGTTTTTTGTAATTTTCCTCCAGAGTATAAATTGCAAGATTTTGGATTCTTTATTTACACATCATGTATGTATTTAAAATACAAATACAAAATACGTGTTTGTATTTTAAATACGTATTTCAAATACATGTATTTCAGATACTGCCCAGTCAGGACTGTGAAACACTAAATAACAAAAATATTTCATTTATGCATACCATGGTTTTTGGCAAAATTCATGTGGGCACCGTACGTATGAGTAATATATTAAAGTATTTGCTTTCTATACAATTCTTTATGTGAAAAGTTTTTAATATCAATTTCTTTTATGTTTCTGCACTAAACACAAAAGAAAATTTGTTGTCGCTGAAATCATTTGCAAATTTAAGCAAGTGGCAAGTAGAAGCGTCATTGCGCCGACCAAAGACAAAACCTTTGTATTAAAATTGTAAAGTTTTGGTATAACTTGTGACATATCTTCTACGTTGTCGAACAAAATTTATAAAAAAAAATATTTGATTTTTCAATTTCTGGACATATGGGTCATTGCTTCTTTTTTTGCTCTTACAAAAATCAGTTTGATTAAGGATGTGTACCGAATTCAATGTTATAAAAGGCTTGAGTCTGTGTGACCAGGTCTAGTTAAAATGTTCATATCTTGCTTCAAAATTGTAATACTTAAAGATGTATTAGGCATGTGAAGACTTTTGTTCCTATTAGGAACCAGCCAATTGGAATTTTTTGGAGAAAATTTAACCCGTCATTTTAATTGCAGAATTTCACTTGCTGCTTGGAATTTGAAAATGTCCACATTTCTGTGCCAGTTTCAGGTTTTTAAAAATGCTTTTCATCGTTTTGTAAATAAAATGTTTGAAAACTGTTCGTGCTGTTGGAAATGCAATTAAAAAGAGTTTTATATAATTTTTAATAACAATTTAAAATTCAAAAACGTTTAAAATTTTGGGTTTTTTTTGCCCAGATAATTTTCTGTTATATTAAAATTTTTTCTTTTTTATTCTTTCTTTATTTTGAATCTATTTAACTATTTAGTATCTTGCTTGACGTAAAAACTCGTTTGAATACAAAAAATATGTGTTTGGTTTAGTACCCAGAAGTACAAAATATTCATAAGATACAGTACAACCTCCTTTATACGGACACTTGCTAATTCGGACTATCCAGTAATGAGGACATTTACATTTTCCGACAGTTTATACAAGTTTCCTCTATAGTCCGGATAAGTGTTGCTTTTTCTCAGTAACACTTTTTCGTTATTTTACCGCTAGACAAAATAAGTCGTTATGTGTTAGCAAGAGAATTAAAGAAAGTGTAAACTATAAGCATATTTTATTTTTAAAAAATGTTTAAAATAGAGCTGAAAAATTAAATTAAGATATGTGCTTTTAAACAAAAATTAATTTTAATTTTCAAAAATGAATATTTATTAATCATTTTAGTATGTTTCTTTATGTTTTCGTAAATTATTTACTTACAAAAGAATGCTAATCTGTACTGATTTTTCTTTTCAAAAATAAAAATATAATTTACACATACGATCTACTACTCTGGACAGTAGCTGAAACTATATATGTCTGGATTATGGAGGTTGTACTGTACAAAGTAAATATTTACTCAGCGATAAATATAATATGGCAGGTTCATTGATATGACAGAATCTTTAATACTTTTTTAGAAAAGTCTAGTAAAAATTTGAATACGTTAATTGTTTGGCTTCATGTTCGCACTAATTTTTTTATTTTGGTTTCAAGTTCAAGCCCAATAACTGTTTGTATAAATTTCCTGGCATTGTTGTATTTTTATGTTTTTCTTCATACAAGAATTTACCGACACACTTATTTATGGTAACAACTTCCTGCTTTGCATTTTTGTACTTTTTATTTATCGAGCTTGATCGTCACAGTCGTAGCAAGATTAAAAAAAACACGAGCTGGGTGCGGGTGCGATACATGTGCATATGAGAGTTTTGCTTTTTATTATATGTCATTAAAAGTGTTGCCAGGAGCTGGAACAAAAAAAGACTAAATTGGATATTTAAAAATAAAAGCTACAAAAACGTTCAATGCATAAAACATACCAAAATTAGTTAAAAAAATGCACTTCAAGTATATAAACAAAAAATATAAATAAAAAATATAAAAAAATAGATATATAAATAAAAGTCTACACATTTTCAAATTCATATACATAAGTCAATACATAAATATATAACAAATATCTGTGGCCTATTTCACTAAGTTGCAAGTTCACAATAACAAACGTGTTTGCCTGTCAAATTGTAAACATCTATATTATTAATATGCAAACACGTTTTACGTCCGTAATACTGAACCGGTTTTGGAAAGATTTATACGTTTTTAATGGAGATTTTACATAGATGTACATAATCTTCATTTTATTTGAATCGGTTCAGTATTTTGGGATCTATAAGCGTTTAAAGTTGCTCCTAACACATGCACCCTTATTACATATGTATGTATCAGCTTCAAGTTGTAAAATAAACAAATTGTGAATGTGTGGATGTCCAAATTGCTTTTGCAGAGAAATGAGACAGAGTTTTTTTCTACATGTTCTTTGTATTAAGGAAGAGTTTTAAGTTGTTTATTTAGATTTTTTTTTTATTTTGTATTTTATTGTATATATATATATGTAAATGCTTATGGCCTTATTCACAAACGATTAATAAAGTTAATGTGTGCATTGAAACCGGGTTTCCCACATAAAAATCCAACATTAAACATACTATAACTTTATTAATCGTTTGTGAATAAGGACATTAATATTTAATTACTAAAATGGTGTCGAATCGCCGTCGAGCGCTGGATACACTAGTGAGAATAATTGTGTATCATAAAAATACAATTACAAGTTTGTGGCTACAAATGAATTGTACAAGTCACAAGTCAATAAGTCATACTTCTACAAGTAGTTTTGTTTCACTAAACTAAAATTGCACTTGTACAGTTGTAGAATTGTAGAAAAATAGCTTAGGAACGAGTGTCTCCATCTGAAAAAAATTTACAAGTTACAAGTAAATGATAAATTAAATTAAAATTTGATTTTTAATAAAAATTAGTTCGAATAAACACAAAATCAAACAATTTTAATATTAATCAGAATTTATTTAATTATATTATTTATTTTCAATTATTTACTGCCAGGCCCACTATGTCGAATGAATTCTTTATTCGTACAATTACAGTTAAAACAGAAACAAATTCTAAAATTTTGTTTTTGTTTTAAATATAATTGTACGAAAGAACGAATACGTGTGATATAGCGGGCCTGGCAATTATTTTTTTTTTAAATGTGTGATTATGTCTAATAAAACAAACTATATTTTCTGTTCTGCCTTGTAAGCTTAAATTAATTGATGTTAAAATTTTCCCTTATTTCTTTGCAATATTGTCTCAAAAAATTGGATTTTTCTGCCTAAAAATGTTACGAACTTTATCCAAAATAATAAACACTCTGGATTGAAAACTTCTTACAACTATTTTGTTCGAAAAATAATCACTTTAAAATAAAAACAATTAGCTACTGGCGGCTTGAGCCTTACAATGTTTTCTGTCACATAACTAATTAAAATTGGTCAAATAAACCAAAAAAAACTCAACTATTTGACAAAAAAAAAAAAAAAACAAAAAGCAATAGTACTTAAGTAATACCCAAAAAAGTGTGTCTTAAGTAAAACCAAAAATTAGAAGGCAAATGGTATATGAGATAAAATCAACATGTAACAATGGGTTAATTAACGTTAAATTAGTGATGGTAAAATTTGAATATTGATAGTGGTGAAGGTCTTTTTTTTGCTGTAAAAACAACTAATAATACCTTATACAATACAAATAACTCTCGTATGTTTTTTTCGAGTCATTATTTGTATAAATACAAATTTTAAATCACATTCAATCGAGCGGCCGGCTTGCAGGCTCGCCCTGTTGTTCGGAGTTTGGTGGATGCTAGTGGGACAACTGTTTCCAATGGTGCTGGAATGGCAAATATACTTGCGACCAGCTTTGCCCAGGTGTCACATGGTGGACAATCGGTGCGTATGGATTTATTTGGTGTGAGGGCACGTGAGGTAGTCGCATCTTTGGACAGGACGGAACCTTTGACGACATTTTGCGCGAGCTTTAAAGCGGACGGGGCGAATTATAGTGCGCGTATTGACGGACTCGGTTTTATTGATGCTGTGGCAGTAGGAAATGCGTTGAAAAGGAGGTCGAACAAAAGATCCTCTGGGATGGATGGTGTACCTGACTTCGTTATGAGAAAGACAGGTGTTGTGACGTGGCGATTTTTGGCAATTGTGTTTAATCACTGTTTGAACATCGGATATTTTCCAAGAGCATGGAAAGCTGCTCTTGTGGTACCTATATTGAAACCGAAATTGAACCCAAGTGAGAGTAGAAGTTACAGACCGATTTCTCTGCTGTCGGCCTTTGGGAAGCTATTTGAATACTTTCTCCTGGCAGCAATAAATGGCGTGATAATAGACAAAAACATTTTGAAAGATTTTCAATTTGGTTTTAGGAGCCGACTTTCGACTTCGCATGCGCTGATGGTTTTTACGGATTATGTTGCCAGGGGTCTGAATAGGAGATGCCCAACTATGGCTGTGAGCTTAGATGTTGCCAAGGCATTTGATACGGTTTGGCATGATGGCCTAGTGTATAAAATGATGGATATGGGATTTGGCAGGGGCATCTGCCGTTTGACTGATAGCTTCCTAAGTAACCGATTGTTTAGAGTTAGGGTTAGTGACCGTTCAATCTCTGCGGGAGTACCTCAGGGGTCGTTGCTTGGGCCGGTCTTGTTCAACATTTTTGTTTCGGATATTCCACGCCCTCCTCAAGGGGATCTTTTGTTGGTGTATGCTGATGACATCCTAATTGCATCTGCAGGGGCTAAGGCACGCGCTGTTAATGATCGGGTTAACTGTTATTTGTCTGAGCTGGCCTGCTATTTTACGAGGTGGGCCTTAATTTGAATTTGCGGAAGACAGTTGCTATGATGCTCAAGGGTAGACGCAAATTCATATATAAAAATTGTAGGTCATATGTGCCATGTTTACGGGTCGGAGGGGAAATGGTTTTGGTGTCTGACAGGATGAAGTACCTCGAGGTCACCTTTCATGAGAACTTTGAGTATTATCGTCATATTGATGATGTTTTGGAGAAAACAAAACGTTCTTATGGTGCTTATCAGGGTGTACTCAAGCGTAGGGGTGGTCTTGTCAGAAGAGTTCGCCTCTTGGTGTATCGCCAGATCATTCGTCCGCTCGTCTCCTATGCCTTTCCAGTTTGGTTTGGAATTTCTTCATCCCAAATGGAAAGGCTTAGAAGATGGGAGCGAAAGATTTTGGTTGCTTGCCTTGGTTTTAGACCTTACATTGGGCTGAACGGTGATTTCCGTAGGCCATCGTGTAGCTCCATTTATAGGGCAATTGATTTTGGTCGTATAGACGTTTATATGGTGGAGGGTGCGATAAAATTTTTAGAAGGGGCGCGTTCCACTGAGAATCTTTTGGTGAGAAAGTGCTTTTGCAGGAATAGGGATCTGGAGGCTGTTCAGATGTCTCGGTATTATTCACCCGTGGATTTGTTGACTCTCAGGGGAGCTGGACTCCTTTGCGAAAGTGCAGACCTTCTATTTTATCATCGAAGGATTCATAGTCTCAATATATTTGATACGGTTTATAACACTACTCAATAGTTTTAATTAATTTCTTATTCCCTTTTTATTGTGAATTTACTTTGTTTTTTTTTCTTGTTTTTGTTATTTTGTTGTTTAGTTTTAAGTTATTAGTGAGTAGTTAGTTTTAAGTTCTTTAGTTCAGTAAGTATTATTCTAAGAGCTTCCCTTTTTTATTTCCTTTTTTGGGGAATATATTTTAAGATTTTTGTTTTATTGTATGATGGATGTATTTTTAAATGTACAAATTTTTTATTGTTATAATGTTATAGTCTTTGATAAATACGTTAGTATGTAAGGAATTTTATTTAATGTTTTTACTTTAATATATAACTAAATTTTATAATGATTTTTGGAAAAATAAATTTAAACCTTAAACCTTAAACCACATTCAATCGAGTGGATCAAAATATAACAAAATATTTGTATTGAGGCATGAAAAATTAAACTCGTGTATGTACGTCGCTCAACTGATAATATTGTTGTTGTAGCCGCCCATCGTCTTGGGAAAATATCAGCTTTGTCCATTTCTTGTCGATCTATGGATCACGTGAAGAATTTCCTGACCGTGTGAGTTCTCGAAGAGGCGATCGCAATTGTCCACCAAGATTTGTGATTCAAAATGCTAGACTTTTTTTTTAATTGGAGCTACGCAAAAGATATGATCTATTATTATATCCCACAATCGATTCAAGACCTCGAAGATAGATTCGTGAAGTTATCAGGGATATTCAGCAGCAAATGTGCAACTTCGTGGTGGAATATTTTATGAGAAGAACATGGCTCTGCAGGCGTAGCCATGGCGGTAATTTGGCTAATGTTGTTTTCCATTATGAATGAGATACTCTCCTTTTTATAATTACATAAACATCGATAAAATTAAACTTGCTATTTCTTTAATGCTTTAAAGTAGCGGTACTATTTGAATTTTTTCTCTTTTATCATGATTTAATTTCATTTCAACATGTTTCACGTTGTTTCAACATGTTTCATGTTTTCTTAACATTGATTTAACTTTCTTAACATGTTGATTTAACATAAGCCAACGTTTGTTAATATTTAAAATTGGCAAACGTTTTTTCAAAGTATTCCAATGTCATTTTTAATATTTATACCAATATGTGTAAATCTTGTTTCAATTATACGTAACGTTAATATTACAATTATTATTATTAATAAAACTGTAATTATTACTTCAAAACGGAATTTACAAAATTAAACATTGATTGATTTTATTTTAACTTGCATAGTGATACTCTTCTCCTATTAAAGTGAAACTTCCTATATGCAAGCCGTATAGATAGCTAAATAATATATTAAACAAATGAAAAAATTAATTTTTTTGTAGCTCATGCTAAAATTGTTACAATACCTCAGAGAACTCCATAGTTGAACCAATTTTTGTCCATTACTAACTTAAAAGCTTTCACTATTGCATTTTAATCAATATTATTTTGTCTTCAGTGTACTCACGTTTGTACATTGGATTAATTATTTAATATTTCAATAGGACTTTTTTTACTATATAGTTTATTAATTCTTTGTTCAGTTCTATCAGTACTGTTTTATAAATATTTAAAAAGGCTTCATAAGCTATTTTGATGACTTCGAAAGGCCGTAGATGTGAAGTTATTTTCTACCTTATCACTAAAGAAGTTGCTGTCCTTAACTGGTACTGTGCTACCCATCTTACTAAAGATTATGTAAAAAAAACATTTAAATGCTAAAGTTTACCGTTTCTTCAAAACAAAGTTCATAATATATTCTACTGATATCTAGTTGTAGTTAAAAAAATTTCACCTAGCAGAAAATAATTGAAAAATCGACAATTGTTAGCAACTAATTAAATGCTTTTTATATCTAAAAATCCGAAAGTCATATAAAAAATATCGGTCTAAGACCTGTGGTCATTGATTACGTCTTGCCTTCTTATATTATATATTAAAATAAAGGAAATTACCTATGCATTTGAAATAAAAATATAACAAAACATCCATGACTAATTCTTTAACTACAGGGTGTCCGCCCGGAAGGTATATTACCTTGTTTTGCCGACATTTTAGTAAACATTAGTCTTGACAGTTCATATTTAGCAGTCGTGAAGAAGACACGTGGCAAATTTATTATGGAAAAATACTCGAGAAACCACTATTTATCGTGTAGTGAAAGATTTCGAAGAAAGAGGGTCTGCAGGTGATAGACCCAAGCATGGACCACAACGTACAGCACGATCGGCTGAAAACATTACTGCTGCTTAAGAAAGTGTTCAAAAGAATCCGTTAACCTCAATTCGACGCCGTACTCAGGAGCTTGGCTCTCAAAAAACAACTTTGGCCACAATTTCGCAAAAGGATTTGCATTTGATTCCATTTAAGATTCAGTTGATACAAGAGCTTCTCCCACAAGACCATTTACGCCACCGTACATATGCCAATAGGATGTTACAGCTCGCCAATGACAACACCGATTTTCATGAAAAAATCGTATTGAGTGACGAGGCACATTTTAATTTGAATGGATATGTGAATAAACAGAATAGTCCGTTTTAGGCAATGGAAAACCCTCAAATTATTCATCAGTCATCTTTAAATTTATTAAAAGTGACAGCCTGGTGTGCAATTTGATCAGTAGGAAGCATTGGACCCCACTTCTTTGAAAATGAAAACGGCGTAACGGTCATGATATGATTGAAAACATTTTAACGCCACAACTTCATGCTTTGGGCTTGATTAACATATGGTATCAACAAGACAATGCCACATCGCATACAGCCAGGATTACAACGAAATTACTACGAAACCTCTTTCCACAAGTTATTTCAAGAAATGGTGATGTTGATTGGCCTCCACTGTCGCCTGATTTGACTGCTCCGGACTTTTTTTGTGCGGATATCTGAAAAGCAAGGCTTATGCAAATAAACCAGAAACGCTTGAGTAACTGAAACAAAATATTCATGATGAAATTAATGAAATACCGCGTGAAATGTGTGAGAATGTAATGAAAAATGTGCTGAAAAGGGCTCGCATTTGTGAGGCTAATAGAGATGATCACTTATCTGATATTGTATTCCATTCATAATTGCCGATATTAAATAAATAAAACGTTTATCAATATAAGATCTATTCTCTTTCTTTTAATCAAACATAATAAACAAACAAAATAGTATGTATACCTTCCCGGCGGAAACTCTTTATAAAACTTTTTATTGCTTCACAAGAAAACTTGCTTTTATCATTAACTGCACATCTTGCGCTTAATAAACATGTAGTTTTTCATAATAGTGCTGTTGTTTTAAGGTTGCGTTATGTTGCACATAAATTTACTTTTTTAAACTTTCAACATTTATAACTTGTTAAAGTAAAGTTTATGAACTTTGATCAATGTGAACTTTTTTTGATGCAAATCAAACAAAAACTTTAATATTAACTCAGGCATAAATTTAAAAAAAAAAAGAATTTAGCTTTTGTCACTGATAAGAAATAAAAAAGCACTCATAATTAATATTGACGTCAAAAAAAATTTGTATAATATTTATTTAAAATATATTACATATCGTTAATCTTTGCTACAGTTTTTTTCCTCATTATTAATTATAACAATTTATAAATAAATGTTTTTCATATTTACATTATTATGTATGTGTACATACTCATTTTTAGGTCGTATTAAAAAATCTGATTTATAATTTATAAAAAATGTATAAAAAAATGTTTTTAATAAATCTTTTCACTTAAATAAAAGGGACAGATAAAAATAAATACCACCGTCAAAGTTTGGCCACATTATGTCCTTTTTAAAATTTTTGGGTTATTTTATGAAAAGTTATTATAATTAAATTTTCCACATTAATGCACTTAATGGCCAAAGCATACATTAAAAAATATCTACAGCGACCATCGTGCGAGCGAGAAATATAATGTGATTTAATGCGTATTAAACATTTGCAGTTAACATTTTCGTATAAAATGTAACATAAAATTAGACTAAAGCATTCATATGTTGACGTAAATCATTTGTACTTACACATTACTCCTTAATAAATGACACACCAAACACTTGACATGACTATTAAGGTGTCCAATACTTCAAGATATAATATAGTTAGTAAAAATGACAAATCATATTATGTGACAAGCAAGTTCATATATCAGAGCAGTTACGGGCACCTTGAAGACCCCCTTTCATGCAGGAGCTAATGATTATTTAGCATACCATTGGCCCGACATACCAATCACTGAGACACCACCAGCACCAGCGTTTGTTCTAGACTTTAGTGAATTCCAGAAGTCGACCGGTAGTTATAGATTTCCTTAATAATTGCTGCCATCTGACTGAGTTCTCTCATATCCCCCACAACTCGTAACGATACGTTTCCGCTGGTTACTGGTATAACTCCAGGGTCGTTTATTTTTAAAAACAAGTGCAAATTTTTAACGTTATAATATTGTTCTTTATTGATTCAATTATTTATTTTAATAACCAGTACGATTATTTAACCTTATAATAAATATGATTCTTTTATTTATTCACTCTTAACACTACACTTAATTCTACCTCTAGGGGACCAGGATGGTTGGTATCTCGAGAGAACACAAATAGCCGACAACAGTGTGAGTTTCCGGGGGCGCCACACTGTGCACTGTTTGATAGGGGAATTATAAACTCCACACCACCAATCCGCAAGTGAGTTCGCCGCCATCGCGATTCCCCGACGGCAAGATAAAGGGCTTATAAACGGGAATTATAAACTCCTCCACAAACACTTAAATAATATATATCATATTACTATTATTATTATTATTTTGATTAATATAGACATTCACCCATAAAACTGTTGTTGCTAATAACGAGGCACGACTTTTAGTGTTACAAGTTTACATGGTTTGAACGGTGGTACTTAGTTTACGTCTAACAAAAGCAGGCCCCTATTTTTTATTATTGAGAAGATATCTAACCTTGTCATGTCAAGTAATTAACCCATTTGCACAACTTAAGGTTCTCCAATTATGCCTAAGAACATTATCTGGTATTCTGCCCAAGGGTCCTTGGCTAATATACGAACCTGCCTACATGTTGTTGTCTCCCGCCGCCTTTTTAAGCCCAAGGAATTCCACCATTATAAGATCATATCTCTAATGCTACTCTTGCTCAGTGAAAACGGCACAACAGATGCCTTTTTCAGTATTCAACTGCTGCCTCTTCACCCGTTATACGGATGTGAACCTTAACCCACATCAGAGTCAACTTAATAGTAGAGTAATAACTATTGAGTTTTCAACTTTATTTTTAGTGCCAGTTTAAGAATGCTTTAACTTGCTGCATGAATCTAATCACTAGCTGATAATTCAGCCAATTGAGGATACTCTTACCCACTACCTGAATTTCAATCAGCCACTTGTGTGCTTAAACGCAAGCAACCCGGAGAGAAGCCTAAAGCTGAAAGTCAACAACACGCGTTCTAAACGTCTTTGCGTCCTATGCGTCTCTCCGAAAAGTTAAATTATAGTATTTTCATATAGCAAGTTACAAAACAAAAGTTTGCAACGCTTGTAATGCGTAAAAAGTTGAATAACTTTCTACTTTTAGGCGTCACAAGCGTCGTACACAATATATCAGTTAGTGCCGCCAAGTTCCGAGTCTAAAACTTTATTGTTATTGAACATTTTATTAATAGAACACTATTTTCGTAACCAGTTGATAAAAAACTAACAAATACAATTTAAAGAGCATAAAACCTGAAAAAAACGAACAAACAGCCAGCAAAATTTACTTGAAATTTAATAAGCAAAAACGTGTATAAAATGTGGTATGTAACTTGCAGTTTTTAAGGCGTCAAAAGCTTAAACCGCATGCAACGCGTTGCCACGTAAACGCCTGACATGTAACTCTTGAGTGAATTAGGTTATTAATTAAAGCAAGATAATAAATTATGTGTATAAAGTTCTTCATTTTAGTCATATGCTCCTTGGAGGTCCTTAATACATCATAGTGGGATAATTCAAATTCCTTTTTGTCGTTTCCAGGTGTTTCAGGCAATTCATATGCGCCGGCTTCCTTGCGGTTTGCAATGTATGACCTCCTTAGCAATGTCCGTTCAATATTTGAATAGCGTGTGATGGATTCAATACAGTCTATGTTTTCGAACTACAGCTTGGATCATCAGTGGACGGTTTAAAAATATTTGGTTTTGTTTACAATTCAATTTCAAAAAATTATTTAATCTTGATCCCCGCCTTAATTTGGGCTTATGTTGGTAAATTTATCAGACTGCTTATTTTGTTCTAGTTTGGCTCACACAAAGTACTTTAGAGAATTTTCCCACTGTTTCGTTATTGCAGAAAATTTTGTGATATAGTTTCGCTCCACTGTCTATCATAGCTGAAGTGACTTCAAATGGCTTCTCGTTTTCCAATTTTAAATTGCACCGACTGTTAGCACGATCATTCCTTAAGACTTTATTTATCAAGGAAATAATGACTAAGAACAGTTGTTTCGAGCCCAGTTTCAGGAAAAGCCATAAGATCCAGTATATTTCAGATGTGCATTAGCATGCTATTGTATTTGTTGTTGTTGTACTTTTTAAGTGTTCAAGGCTTACTACTGGTCGCTGAACAGTATCGGCAGCAATTGATACTGGTGTATGCTTGTGGACATCACAGCGCCCTCCTTCATCGGAATTGTTGCAAAATAATTAATAATATGGCTACACAGCTTAAACACTCTGCTCTCACTACCCCTTGCCCTAAGAAGGTAACACACCTAATTGGTTTGTAGGCATATTAAGTGTTACTTCCCTTTTCCAAAAAAAAAAATCTTTCTCTTTCAATACAACATGGATCAAGATTAATTGTCGATTGAATATCTGCTAAGGTGCTCACGTCAATTGGCTTTACGGTATCACTCAGTATAAACACCCTGATTATTCGAACCTTCGCCTAAGATTGTGTTTTGTTTTGGGGTCGGAAGGAAAAGTGAGTTTTAGATTATTTCTTAAATAGTCTCGAAGAAAATTTTTGTTCTCATTTAAAGTCATTTGTACAACAGCGAAGCTCACAGGATTCTGATCCTGTACTTTTTAGCGTATGTCCAGCGTCACCTAAAAAGGCTACCAGTAACTCCCTGAATAGCATTTTTTATGATCAGTAAAGGAAAGACTCTTATCCTCGTACGAGGACGTCAGTGTGGAAATGTTTAAGTAAGCAAAGTTAATAATATATATACCTCAGAGAAGAAAACTCTTTTGCCCGAATTTGACTCAAGATTGCTGCTATGTCGAATTTATTTGATGAGCTCAAGGATTTGCCCCCCCCCCCCCCCCCCAATTCTTTTCAAATACTCGTATTATCTAAAGCGGTTCATATATTCCACAATATTGTAAACCAACACAATATGGCCTAACTTAACTCATCATAAAAAAAATATCTGAACGTAACATGGAAACATGCTGCTTACACTTTACACAGAATACCACACTGATCTTTGTTGTACCATAAAAATAAAAATAAAAAAATATGAAAAGCTGTACTGCGAATGTTTAATCCGCTTTAAAATTACGGCGGGGTTCAAGCATTTTTAACTTTCTTAAATCGGAAATAATAATCGGTATTTTTTACCTTTCCATATTATAATATGGAAAATTATTAAGGAGGCAAAATTTTGCCGGTTAGCTGGTTACCTAAAAATGAGAAGAACTTGTTACAGATTTTGCTCTCAGTATTTTTAAGACCAAAGCTTTTGGAAAGGAACTTGGTCCTAATTTTGTGCGGATATTTAGTTTATAGTAAAATAAATAAAAACAATCTGAAAACTCTAGAACACAAATAGATGACTTAAGTTTTTGTTGAAGGGACTTGCCTTACATTCCCAATCAATGGTAAATTATTTTTTAAAATTATAAATAACTTCCTAACATTTCTATTTGACTTAATAGAATGCTTCAATGCATTTCTCTATTGTATATCCCGTAATTTGTGGGTCCTTTATATGGAAATTTGTAAACACTGCATTATTTACTTATAAATTGTTTTTAATGTTGGCATATATTTTACAAAATACACACATTTATGGCTTCTAACAAAGTATGCAGCAAAATTTTGATAGGAATTTTTATATTTTTCATGCATATTCATACATTTTTACATATATTTGCTTAATTATTGTGAATTTATGCACATCTGAATATAGGGTACTAATAATGTACAAAAATACCAAAGCATGGCTGAATGATTTTAAATAACTACCAGCAAAATGCACTTCCTAATTGTTTTTTTTTCATTTTTTTTGTATAAATTTTTATCATTAGGAAAATATATTTTAGGTGGAGAGAAATAGTTGAAATGTATGTACATGTAAAATTATGTACATACATACATACATATATCGTTATATTTTGCAATTATTCCAACTTAGGCGTTGTTTGAAAATTCAAAATTATTTGGAAAATATTCAATACATGATGAAATATTTAAAATTGTGTCCAATAAGCATAGTAATTGATATTTTATTTGTATAGTTTTCACAAGAAATATAAACAAATTCCCAGTTAATAATAGTTCTAGGAAAAAGGATTATTGCTTAATTAGTTGAACAAAATTATTAAATTTTCGGTTTTAGGAATAGTTGTTTAGTTTCCTGAAAAAGTTTTGAAAATATATGAAATATATAATTTATAAATGCAATTTCTTAGAATTACCAGTCTTATGTGTCACAAAAGTTCATTTTTGCATGCATAAAATTAATAAGTCTCCTTTACTCTTTCTACTTGATAAACTTAAGGTACTCATACAAATTTTATATTTCTTCCTTTTTCTACATATCACAATTTTTATATACTTTACTTTCATTATAACTAAAGAAGTAGGTTAAATATTCACCAAAGTGCTATTTTGTATATGTCTGCACGACAGCATGTATACATATTTTCTTGTTATTTTGTAATTGAATATTAATTGGAATAATTTTACTTAAAAAAATGTAGAACAACATATGCATGAAGTAAACTAGAAAATTGTATTAAGTACATAAATAAGTACTTATTCTGTATAAAACAAGTGTGTGTTTTGTATTGGTCAAGTAATGAAAACCAAAATCGATATTTTTTTTCAATTTCAATGACCCTCGAGAGATGGTTTTCTTTCATACTTTCACACAAATGCACACGTTTTTGCTTTAAATAAAAAATTGCTCAAATATGAATTTAATTTCAGTTTGAACGTATCATTTAATAGAGAAAAACTTGGATCAATATATGAACAAAACTTAAAGCAACTTGACCCAAAATAAAAATTAATATTCTCTCATATCAATTAGGCGGGTTTGTTAAAGGACTACAAAGTATTTTTTTTAAGAAGAAAGAGCTTGTGTTCTTATTTAATCACAACACTCGGGATTTCTACTTTTTGTATATTTTAAAATTTCAGTATATTTTATTGTAGGGTATTATGGTTTAGGCGGGTAATATGGTATAGTCTTGTAGCTTTTCTCGAAAACTAAAAAATATAAACTGACAGAACCAAGCTTGATGGTTTCCAGATCTCAGAATATTAATAAATCATAATTCAATTTGCTTCTTGGAAGCAATGCAAAGAGGTAGTACGAGATTGACTTTTTTCAGGTCCACTGCAATATGTCTGTCACTTTGAAAACAACTGATTGACCCAATAAACAATTTAAAATTTTAGTGAATCCTTTATTACTGAATCGCATTGAGATAAACGTAGTTTATTAAGGATCCGATTTTTATTTACAATTATTTGAATTAAACTCGAGTTCGGCTAATGTGGTATTGGCCCAGAATACTAAAGTAGTATAATATATTACATGCCTATTGGCCGGAAAAACATTCAAAATCATTATGAAGTACTTTAAGCAGTTAAGATTGATTGCAATTCCAAATTAATTACAGGAAAAAATTGAAGGCATTTTTTTAACAACCCGAATTTCCCTTGTTACGATAACCTATCAATTGAAAACGACCATCCGCGATTGTACAACATTAAGAGAACAAAGTATACCACATTGTCTGCCAATTTTTTCAATCGGTGTTTTATGGATTTTTCACATTCTCTCATAAACGTGGGCTCCAAAGTTTCTCTTACTTTCCTGAATATAAACCAACTGCCTGTTTGTCGATATCGAAAGAAAATTTTCTTTCGTACAATTACATTTAAAACAAAAACAAAATTTTAAAAGTTGTTTTTGTTTCAACAGGCAAAGATCTGTAATAAACTACCAGCTGAGATCTGTTCTAATCGAGTTGAACTTCAAAATATTATAGTCAAATGAAAAAAGGGTATGCCACATCACCCGAACTTATTCTAATAGTTATCAATAGTTCTTAATACGATAGCAACAATCAGAAAAACAAAATTTTAACTCCTTCGCAGTTTGAAAGATATTGTGAATTTCAGTGTATTATAATTTTTAGAGAACCCTGGCGTGTAGTCTGCCAGTCTATTAATTTTTTTAGATATGCAATACGTTTCTAGAAAATCGGAATAAGAGCGATATCTAGCTTAAGCAGCTGTTAGGGTTTATTCTTTTTTGTTTTCCGGAAGAACGCATAATAAAAAATAATCTGAGCATCTCTGGAATCCCAGCAAACTGAATACAGCGATATTTTTATTTATTTCCAATAAGCTAATTGAGCCTATTATTTTTATATAAAAAAAGTTTTTTTGCATTTGTTTCCCAATGTTTTGGCAATTTTTTCCTGACATCTTCAGCGTTTTTTTGTCTATTTTAATTTAAAAAAACACATTATTAAAACCCTTTCTTACCTTCAATACCTCGCCAGGAATCTGTTAACCTAAGCTGTCTCTAACTATAAGATGTCTTTCATAAGGATGCATATAAATTTATTTTTTCAATATTTGTATCTGATAAAATTAATACAAAGAAACAAGAAATATATCAATTAAAGTTCTTTGCTTAATTAAAAAAATTAACTCCTTAAGAGAAAATTAAATTCATTTAAATCTGTCTTCCACATAGTTATATGTACTATAATCTTTAACCGATTTTTTGTCTTTTGTTTGTGAATATTTCTACAATATTTAAGCAGTCTGTGAGCAAAAGAAAAAATTTTTATAAAATATCACTTGGTAAACTGAATAAAACATCTTATTGATAAGCGCAAAAACAAATAGAACGGTCAGCAATCATAATTTCTTTCAAAAGAAAAACTTTACATGCAAACGCATTAAAATTTAACATTTTGTTCTGTTGCGTAATACACTTTTATGGAAATGACAACAAAATAAAGACTTATGTATATGGAATGATACAAATGTGTCAAATAATGTCATCGTATCTTGCTTCATATCATGATTTATTCATTCAGTTTTTTCATTGAATGTCTAGACGTTAAATAAAGAAATGGTTTTATTTGGTACTTTTTAATTCTGTACTTAGACTAATTTGTGATACTTTGACCAGAGATGGGAACCTCTCACCATGCGCAACTCACGCATATTTTTTGAAAGTTATAAAACACAATTTGATCATTTTGAAATACTTTTCAAAACTTGCAAAATATAATTTTATTCAGTCGGACATTTGATTTGTTTTTTTTTAATAAGGGATCAAAAAATTCAAAAATATCGATGGAATCACTAGGGAATATCAATATGTACAGAATATACCCTTAATTTTCAGATATATCATCCAAAAAAATTAAATCTATTTCATGAGCGAGACTTTCCGTGATTAAATTTAAATACACTTGTCTGAGAGTGTCACAAAAAATACCATATTGCATAAGCGTATATAAATAAAATTGCTTCGCTCGTGGTCATGCATTACTGTTAGTAATAAATTGCTCACCATCTCATGTCCCATTTTGAGATAAAGCAAATAATTCTAATAATAATAATTATAATTTCATAGATCCTATTAACTAAGATTGGTGAGACAAACATACACTCATATTTAATCTTATTTTAAATTCACTGCTCAAAGCAAAACAAGAGGAATAATAAAATCATCAAAACCCGAAAAAAGGAAAAGAAACGAATATAACAAAGTACTAAAGAGTGACTGACTGACACCTTAGCGCTAATGTCATGATGATGACAGTACAATGACACAACATAACTTAAAAAAAGCAACAATAAACTTGTTTTTTTGCTTAGACTTTTGTTATTTTTCTTTTCAAAATCCTTAATACAAACTTTTTTGCAAGAGTTTGGATATATTCCTTAAAAAGATAAGCACACAAATACAGATTGTTCTTGCAAAGTCACGTCCTTGGAACTTTTGTTCGTTTTGTGTGCACAAGCGTTATGTATGAGTGCATACTTATGTATATACATGTGTATGCTACATAAATATATATATATACATATTTATTTTTTTATTTTTTAAACCAACAGAAATTTGTTAATGCTTATAGGTCATGCAGTCTGTGCTTAACTTTTAATAAATAATCCTACACAAGTTAAATTTTGAATGAATATGTTATTTTTTCTATCAGCTTGTGCTATAAAGTTTTTAAACCTTTGATTAATATATTATAAAAACATGATGTAAAATTTATTTCCTCATTTCCGTTTCATATAATATTACTATGAAAACTATGTGTATAAGCAATCAGATAAAGGGTTTTTCAATAGGTACTTGACAACTTTGAATTTAATTTGTGAACACAGTATTCCACTGATCATCTAACTGTTACTTTCCTTTTTTTTCAGTAAACCCAACATTTTCATTATGGTGAAGTACACGCACGAACAACGTATGCAAATTAAAAAAATGTACTACCGACATTCTTAGTCGGCGACCGCAACTTTAAGAGCATTAACTCCAATTTTCAATCGCTATTCTCGCCCTAGTAGACAAGGAATAACAAGTTTAGTGCAATAATTTGAGTGTACATATTCATTGTATGATGCTGCCGTGCCAGTGAGACAACGGGTTGGTCGAAGTGACGAAAATATCGCTGCCGTTCAGGCGTCCGTAGAAAACGATCCGAATCAGTCGATTCCGCTGCTTTGTCAAGAACTGGGCATCGGCAAGACCACTTAATGGCGAATTTTGCATAAAGGTCTTGGTTTACGTTCATGCAAGATCAAGCTGAGCCCGATTGGGCTCTGGAGAAGATGCGCAAAGATGATGAATTTTATCTCAAAATCATATCATGTTTGGTGCGGTTTGCATGGTTGCGGCGTCATTGGGCCATATTTTTTCGTCGACAATATCATTATCGCGCCATGATTACCGATTATTTTTTCCCGAATTAGAAAACATGGACTTGGACGACATGTGGTTTCAACAGGACGGAGCCACACGCCACACGGTACGCATTACAGTCGATTTATTGAAGAGTAAGTTTGGTGAGCGTGTTATCTGAAAAATGGACCAGTCAATTGGCCACCTCATTCGTGCGATTTAACGCCTCCAGATTTTTTCCTTGGGGCTACGTCAAATCATTGGTATATGCCAACAAGCCGACGACTTTAGAAGAACTCAGAGCGTTGAACGCGAAATAGCGGCCGTTACGGTCGAAAAGTGTGACCGAGTCATCGAAAACTGGGTCCAACAAGTCGACCGCTGCAGACGTGCCAATTTGATTGTATTTCAAGTCGATCATAAAGTTATGAAAATATCTCAAATGGTTTGCGTTTTATTAAAAAAAAAAGTTCTCAAGTCCTTATTGGAAAACGCGATACTAGAGTAAGAAATAGGTTAATGGGTATAGACGTTGTAAAATATCTAATCAAATTTGATTAGAAATGCTTTTTTTTGTTTTAGATACCAATTCGTGCAGTAATATGTTTTATGTTTCAAAATCTATTAGGTCGCAAATTTCGGTACAAGTAAATTTAGGACGATTGACACGAATTTTTTCTCAGCGTAGGTTATTTTATTCTATCGAGCTGTAATGTACGTATAGACTGCAAATAGACGCAATACACCCCTAGATGCAATCTGGGACTTATTACAGATTATCTTAATCATATTAGTTGATCCCCTCAAAAGAAAATAACATTCGAAGTGATGTAATGCTCTCTCTAGAGATTTCCTAACCTTTTTCAGCATATTTATTTGCTTATTATAAATGGTTGTCTTATCGGCATAAGCATTAACTTGTATTTGGTCAGGTTATTCATAAAATAATTGCAATTAAATTAATTAAATTCTACCCTGTCTTTAAAATGATCATATTACTATGAATCATATTGGAAACTTGTAGGACTTTATTATATGGCTGAAATAATAGCATTTTGTTGACGGATGATACCAACATGATTTATGTAATTTATTTATAGATCATATAACGAAAATTAATGATCAAGCTATTTAGAAAAATTTAATATTAGTTTAAAGTTATTACAACAACTTGTTATAATAACAATGTTTTTTTAATAAGTAACAAAAAGATTTTAGAGAAAATATTAGCAAAAATTGCGCTGTTTTATTCAACAGTATTGAATTTGATATTTAAAGTGATTATTTTTTCAAACAAATTGATTATTAGTGGTTTTTAATCGAAAGTTATTATTATTTTGGGTAAAGTTCGTAACATTTTTAGTCAGAAAGAATTGCACAAGAGACAATATTCTAAAGGCACATGGGAAACATTAATTAATTTAAACTTACACGGTAGAACGGAGGCGCTACACCCCCATCATCAGTGGTCATGTGTGTTTCCATGTATCCACCACTGTTTAGATGATTCGATTGAATGTGATTACAAATTTGTACTTATACAAACTGTGACTCGAAAAAGAATACCAGAGTTATTTGTATTGTGGAATTGAATATTTCTTATTAGTTACTCTTTAATTTTTAAATAAAATAAGAGATATTTGAAAGCACTTAAATCAAATATATAAAAAATATAAAAAATTACAAATTATAGTATTTTAAATTATTATTCGCACTTTTTCTCTAAATAATATTTTATATATTTAGTAAAACATTAATAATTTTGTTAAAAACAAATTGATTTTGATTATTGAGGGGCATAGCTTTTTCCTATGCTCATTTCACTGTTGCTAATGTAGACCATCAGGGAACTTTACCCAATTACAAATTTTTTGCAGGAAAATATTGTATTTGCAGATAACACCATCAAATTGCTGGAACAATACAATAATCCTGCGAATTGTCTGCGTATAGCTTAGAGTATACATTTATTTGACTTTTAATTTTGTTCGAGTAATAAATTAATTGGGATTTCAAAATTGCTCGATTAAACGATTAATGGTTTTAAATTATTCGAATAACTCAAACAATTCAAATAATTAGACAAAGAAGCAGTCAAAAATAAACAATAAAATAAGAATTTTTTTGTACTACACATAAAGTTATAAAATTTTTAAATATTAAAAGCATATCAAAAATTATGTTTAAAGAAAAAGTTTACTGTTGACGAGATTAGAATCACATTTTTTTAAATGGTCCTTTAAAAATAGTATACTGCTTAGATGTGTGCTTCATAAACAGTTTGCTTTTTAATAAATCTTGACGTTTAAAACAACATTTTACTTAAAGAAGATGTTAACGATAGCGATAGGATTACATTAAAAAGATTTTATACTTTTTCTGATCTTCCCTTTGTATTATCTAAATACATGAAATCATCTATTATTGTAATACAGCTTGTGCTAGATTTTTTGTTTAAAAAATGTGTGATGAAAATAAAAAGAAGTGAAAACTAAATATTCGAATATAATTTTTATATAATTTTAAAGGATATGATCTTGGTATAAAACTGATGAGTTTTATATGATGAACTAAATATAAAAAATTTGATAGCTTAGTAACGTATTTGTTACGTATGGAATTCGACGTTTAGCATCATTTATATCATTTGTCATAGACACTTAGAGCTAAAAAGGGACTAAAATATATTCAAAACTATGTGTGATAAAAATAAATACAGAAAGAAATAACATCCCAGCTAGCATTTTCTGACACGTTCGTCTTTTAGCCTTGTATGCAATTCGAAAAAAAATCTTCTAATGATTATTTGAAGAGTATGAAAACAACAATGTTACACTTTGTTTAACTAAAAAAATCTCAAACGACTCCCTCTACAAATAATATGAGCGTCTTTCGTTGTGTTATGGAGAATCCCAAAGAAGAATCAGTTCATGTAACAGTTTCTACTGTGCAAGGAATCTTCTACGATTGAAAACTGAGCTCATCGACGATCAAAATTCCCAGTAGGCTCTTTCACGATTGATCAAGCTAGCTGGGATGTAGTTTATTTTAAAAGGATATAATCAGTTAGTATTAAAAAAAAGGAATATACTAAGAAATTCAACTTACTTGATTAATTGACATAAATTGTTCGTGATATTTGTTAATAGAAAAAAACTATTTTCATTATTTTATAAAATAAAGGAAAAACTTTACTCGATTAATCGAGCACTAGTATAGTTGTTTCTATTAACATTATATTGAAAACAAACAGAGCAAAGGACAATAAATGTATGATATCAGTCTTTGGAATAAAAACCCACTTTATGTAATAAATATGTTTGTTTCCATTTCAGATATTGTCACATGTGCTGCAATAAAATTAAATATTTGCATAACTTAAATCAATTCACATATTCGTAATACGAAAAGCATTTCAAATACTCCTATACAGATATGGAAAAATAAATATGACTGTACATGTGTTTATCTAATTTATTTTTATGATTTCTATATCCATACATTGTTGGAAGAATGCAATAAAAATAAAACCTTAACAGTTCATATGTTTCAAGAATCTCTTTTTAGCAAATATATTATTATACATATCACAACAAAAATATGTAACATTGCTTGAGACCTGAATGGATTTACTATAAAAAGTACATATAACAATAAGATAAAAGGTGTTTAGCTTTCGTCTAGATAGATCGACAAAAGGAATATTTAATGAAATGAATTATTAATGTAATCACAAAGTAGTTGGTGTTATTATGCAGATGCAAATATCTACAACTACAATGAAAATCTATAGCCGACACTTATAAGTTAATATTATTGTTATAAATTTAATTTACGTATAAAACCTATGAAACCAAGTGTTTTAAAGTGTTCTTGATTGCTGGTTAATATACATATAATTATTTTGTGATTTCGATAATTCAAGTGTTCGGAAATGTTAATGGAAATACAGGTATACAGTTGATCGACAGACTAAAAACTAATTACTTCATAATAATTCCCATGGCATTAAGGAAAAGTTTAAAAAGGAAACAAAACTGTAGTTCTTGCAATGGAAGGAAAATTGTTAATGTGATATTAAAAAATTAAAAAGTTGAAATGATTTCTGTCTTAGATTTTAAGCTATTGTCTTAAGTAATTCTTAATTAAATATTTTACAATGTTAGCTTTAGTAAATAAATAATATGTGTACATGCTCTTTAATTAAGCAAAAGCTTTTTTCATGCAAAAGTCGTCGAACCGAAAATATTGTCTGTAAATAAAAAACAAACAAAATCTAATACGTTTAACAGTCATAGAATAAATAAAAAAAAATTATAATAAATATTACAAATATTTTAAATAATATTATTACTTCTTTTCTTAAAGCTGAAAGTCCATACCGCGCGTTCTAAGCATTAACGCGTTCTAAGCGTTTGTCAAAAAAGTAGAATCAGTGCAGTTGTATGTGACAAGTTACACAAAACGTCTTGTATAGCCCATATTGCAACAAAAGAATATTAAAAATATGGTCCAATACATAATTCTGGAACTTAAAAGTATATCAAATACTAATCTTCATTTGTACTTATAATTATGCTTTTAATTTTAGTTTACTTTTTATATAACTTCATAGCCTGTCTTTCATCAAAACATGTCCGTCATTTGTTTTTCTTCTTTGTTTAAATTTTTTAAATTAACAAATAACTAAAATGACACCAAAGCAGCTCAAAGTTGATATATTAAAAAAAATAATCATATTTCTACAGTTAACAGACCAGACAAATTCTCTAGCATTCTTGTACATTTTTCTTGTGTAGCTTTTAATGATTTTTCATATTTTTTTTTACATAAAATGTTCTCCGTTGTTCAGTTTCAGTAATAATGAGTTTTTAGTTGTTGGCTGTGAAAATGAAAATAAATATCTATGTATATATATATATATTTTTTATATATTTTACTAGCAACAAAACTCTTGGCCATGGTGTCTGTTGTGTTAGTTTTTCGGAAGGCGTCATTTTAATAAAATATTTTATATGAAATCTTGAAAAAGAACAAATGTGAGGAATGTAACAGAATATGACAACACTATTGGTTGACTAGAATTGTTCATTAACCCAGATATGCCGACGGACATACTAGTGCAACAATCTTCATAGTTTTCCAAAATAGGTTTATTCTGAAAGATTATATCACAAAACTGAAGAAAGAATACTAAAAAATATTTTCAAACTTGGATTTTGAGCCCGTACTACATGTAGTACGCTCGGCACATATGGAAGCAAAAGACAGTTTTTTCGTGCGATTTAATTCAAGTCATTTATTATTCATTAACTTTTGTGTACATAACTAAATAAAAAAAATTAATAAAAAAATTATTTGTGGTGTGGTACTCCACATTACACTTTACATGGAGCGGCACATCACACTTAATGCAGCGATGGTCTTATTGTGGCAATGATTACAACGCAGCTGTTTACATTTTCCATCCGCTTGACGTGTGTTTTCTGTAAGTAAATGATCTTTTCTCTCAAATCTGATGTCGCATGAAGATCCTGATGAGACCATTGCTGAGGGTTTCCCATATGTAGAAATAAGCAATGTGGCAATACGCCGACGAAAAGATAAATGGTCCATTTTACCTCCCATATGTCTATGCAGTTGCCACGCATTGTGCTCTTCAAGATCAATGAGGTGTGCCAATATTGGGAAATACCATTTTTTACCACGAATAAATACACGGTACAAGCTAATATTTTCATCTGCTCGATCAACGCCACCCATGTAGCGATTATACTCATGAATAAGACGTGGTTGTTGAATATGTATACGCTTTTTCTCTTTTCGAGACCAACGTGAAATATTTTTTGAGGGTTCAACAGGATGGACGTTTGAGGCAATGCTTACTGCTATCGTTCCAACAACATACAATTATGTATATTGTTAGTAGATATCTTACGATGGTCATACCACCCTTTCCCTTTTTTCTGCAGATCTTTTTTCTTTAGCAAAGGACAGTTGCCTAACCGATCGTGACAAATTGTTCCAGTGCCTTTTACGCGTCGTTCTTCTAATGTCGTCTTCACTATCCGAGTCACTAGAATAAGAATTTCGAAAAAGCTGAGCCTCAGCGTTTAATAAAATTGGTGGTAAGTTTTTAAAATTCACTTCATCTTCTTCTCCAGAGTCTTCATATGTGACGTAGTTGTTCGCATCTTGAGTAGGCACAATTGAGATGTCGTAAGAATTTTGCACAAACTCTTCATCACTTTCCTCTAAGGCATTTATTATGTCATTTAATGTTAAAACTCTGAAAAAAAATAATTATTTGTTTTCACCATTTTTGCACACTAATGCCGAACGTACTACATGTAGTACGTCAGCAAATAAATCAACTAAAATCACATAAACAGTTTTTTTTCACATATACTTTGGCTACGTATTAGTTTTTACAACTATTATAATTTAAAAAACAACAAAACGCAACATCAATAAAATATGCATATAAAATTTTTTCTCACCGATTACGTGACATCTTTACACTTTTGCAAATTTCAAAAAACCGAAATCTTTGATCCAAAAAAAAAACCCATAAGAATTACTCTACGCAAAACTTATCAACGTATGCTTTGTTTACCGTTATATTCTGTAGCACAACAACAAGTATTTTAAAACATTTAAAGCACAGTAAACGCAGAAAGCTGAGATTAACCGTTGTACTACATGTAGTACGGTCGGCATATCTGGGTTAAAAACATGCTATAATAATAATAGGGATTTGTTACATTTAGATGTGCTCTGAAAGTCAGCACTTGATAAGAAAAGTTGTAATACGGTTTAATGAAAACCGTAAAACTTTTTTCTGTTTTTATGCAAAATGTACTTTTCAAAAGAAATAGGCGACATGATTTCAAAAGTAATTTGTGTAATAAATAAAAATTTAAAGAAAAAAATGTATATATGTACATATAACTGGCAATTTTCTCAAAAACGTTATTACAGTTTTTAGTTTACGCGCTCCTCAATAAAAAAATAAAATAATTTTCTACTATCAAGAGGTGAGTAAACCAAATACTTGCGTAAGCTCTTTAAGTAAATGAGCGATATGTAAATATTTTCGACAAGTTTTCCATACACATCCATTAAAGAATGTTAAAACTTTGGTGTTAAAAATGATTAATGATGAAAAAGAGCCATTGTGTAAAACTTCAGGCAATATCGTTGAAGACCCATATATAATCGATAGCTGTGTAACATCAAGTGCTCTGTAGTAATTGTATAATTTACGTCTGTTCTTAATTTTCGCATGAAAAATTTACAAAAGTATAAGAAAACTTCAACACAATGTTAATAGTGTTAATGAGTGGCGAAAAATCGCAGCATTATAAAAAATTATGTGAAAATAAAATACACCTTATTTCACGACTACTTTTAACGATGTGTTTTTATTCTATTATGGGAGCTCGCATGATTTTGATAATATTTGGGTACAAAGTAGATGATTTTAAAATTAAACAAGTAAGTATGATATATTCGGCTGTGCCGAATCTTATATACCCTACACCATAGAATGGAGTGACGAAGAAGTCACAATCACGAAGTTCACGTTCACAAAATACAAAAAAAATTAAAAAAAATAAGATTTTAAATAAAAAAAATTACATAAAAGCAAAAAAATCGTCACTTACCATTACTAACGCACGCTCATGTGATGGAAACAAAAAATTAATCACGATCATACATTATTGACTTCATAAACACAGCTTGCAAAGCAACACTGGAAGCACGAGTTTACAAGGCATTTTAGTGTTGCTTTTAAAATTGCGTTTATGAAGTCAGCCATAAATTATGAATTTTGTAACAAATTTGTAACCCTTCCTTGCCTAGAGTGCATTTTCAAAATATGAACATACCTTTATTAGCACTTAAATCAGTTTTCGTACATCCAAGAAGTGTTTCAATGTCTTTATCAAAAACCCAATGGTCTTCGACTAAACGAAGAAATGATTTGAAACGTAAGAAATGGTTTAGTAATGAATAAATTCTCCCAAAATTTATAAAAAAATATCGGCAACTATTACATAAATCTGCTAGTCTAATGATTAAATTGTTCCAATATTATCTTCATATTGAAAATAATTTAAAGTATCGAAAATTCTTAAAATAAAGAACAAACTTTTTCAAATAAAAAGCAAAAGTAATAAAAACAACTAAAATGTGTCAAAAACTCTTTTAAAAAAATTAGCAAATTGTAGTTCAGGATTTGAAACCGTACCCTACCCGTTGGCACGATCCAAAATTTAGGTCCCTATGTTGTGTGAGGCCTTATTTCTGGATATTCTACAATAGTGAAGGGTTATACCTATAAAAACTATCTGCACACACACCAAAAATATGATATGACTACTTGAATAATCTTTAGTCTATATTGAAAATTATGGTTTGGAATGAATAATTTTAGATTAAATCCCAATTATTTTGTAGCTGAATGCTGTCGTTCTTTGTAAACACATGCGAATGAGAAATACTCGGCTATTTCACGATACAAATTTGGATCGTCGTCTAAAAATAACTCAATAATAGCATAGATGATCCTGATAGTAGTTATGTGCTCAACTGTTGGGCAATGAACAAGAAAAAGCTGCCTCACGAGATCGCCGTACAGTTAAAAATTAAAGCTGCTTACAACGATTCAAGAGGTAAATGCACTAAGCCTAAACTGGGGGCACAATTGGAAATCTGGTTTAATCGTATTGACCATTTGCTCGGAAAATTGAAAATATACATAAGTGCCAGGCGAGCTTGCTGGATTGTTGCAAAAATTGCTGAGTTCAAATAAAATGTGCCGTTTCCGAGTATTTTATCAATAAAAAGCAAATTAAGATTTTAAGCATTTTCTAGTAGAGCAGTTTTAAACTTTTAAGTTGATTTTTAAAAATTTGTTCCTGCTGTGGTTAAAGTTGCCAAATTGATTTCTCATTTCTTCTAATTTAGAATAAAATTTTTTTAAACTCTAGCAATATATTCTGCTTGAAATATGTATAATGGTTTATATCTTTAGTTAAACTATTATTTCATATGCAATTAAAATTGTAAAAGGGATACAAAGTGAGAGATTGCAGTGTAACCTCCTGAAAATTACTTCAACAAAATTTACCTTTGCTACTTCTGAGTAAAACTTATCGCAATAATCTCTCAGTTGGTCCGCGCTGGAACTTATCAACTGTCTTCAATTTTTAGAGTATTTAAATACCCATAAGATTACGTCGGCAACATCAGATCAATTATGAACAAATGAAAAAAGATTATTGATTTAATGGTTTTTCATCCAAAGTGACTATTAGTTTGGCTAAAGTTATTAACATTTTTAGTCAGAAAGAATTGGACATAAGATAATATTCCAATTTATTCGAAAAATAATCACATGGAATAATCTACTTGTGGATTATTAAAATCTCGTTTATGGTTGGTTGAGTTGCGGGGATGGGTTATGAGGTAGTGGCCAATCAATAAAGATGATGTTAATTATAATTGTTCAATGTAATTATAATTACGGGCTTAGGGAATAAAAAGGAAGTACTATACTTATACTTATACTTATATATATATGTACTTATACTTTACTATATTCTTACGGGTGGTTAAATAAATTGGTGTTCACCTTGAATTTCCGTAATGAAGAAAAATGGACCAATTTAGTTTAGGTTTTCATCTATTTATTTCACTTCACTTAATATGAATATATATTATATTCGCATATGGTTTAATGAAAAATTTATATGAGAGATTTTATGGTTTATTAGTTATTGTAGAAAACAGGATTGTGATGATGGTTCACGGTTACGTGCCCTTCTGTTAAATTTATTTGAAGCTTCTCGCCCTGCTGCTCAAAAGTAAGTAAAGTAATATTTTAATTAATTTTAAGTAAAGTAATATTTCTTAAATCAAAAGAAACCGAGGTTTTCGGTCGCGACGACTATAAAGCCGCGAGGGTTGCTTGAAGGCGCTTTCAATATTATTACGATATTAGATCTTAGTTGGTAATTGTTGTAATAACTACAGAGTAGGCTATTATAATAGATTTGTTAGTGCTAGCAAGTAAATAGTATAATTAAATTTTTAGGATGCAAATACATGTGATTTGTCTTGTAGAGTAAATAAAAAGTATATGTTTACAAAAAAAAAGTTTAAACCTTTACGTGTGTTTGTTTGTACAAAAGTAGTTTAAAATGTTTAAATTTATCAAATAAAACAAAAACTCGACTAGTTGTCAAAAAACAACAAGCAATAAACACTTATGTATTAATAAACCAAAAAAAATTTCTTAAGTAAAAACTAAAATAAGAAAGAAATAATACATGAGATAAAAACGTGTAGCAGTGAGTTAATTTAAATTTAATTAGTGATGGTAAATGTGAATATTGATAGTGGTGAAGTTGTGTTTGCTTTAAAAACAACGAATAATACCTTCCACAATAGAAATAACTCTCGTTTCCTTTTTCGGGTCATAATTTGTGCATTTTTGAAGAAAACCATTTCCCCTCTGTCTGGATCGCGGATGTTTTAACTACTGCCCTCATTATCATCTTTATCATCTTCAAAAGATGTTATTATTATAAATATTTAAAATACGATATCCCTTTTTTTACTGATTCTAACATTGATTTCAAATCTGAACCAAAATATAATAACTATCTTCAATTACAGTTAATATTGTAAGCTATTTTTGTTTATTACTTTAATAATTTTAATATATTCATTTCATCCTATTTATGAATCAAAAGCAGCAATAAAGATAAATCTGCACGTTTTACGGAAAAATAAGTAGAGCGGACTTAAAATGAGTTTTCTATTATTTTAAGTTTCTTTTTTAATCGATTTTGCCTACAAAGTATTTTAAATTTACTTAAATAGATCCAGAAATTTATATATTTTTGTTTCTGTACTATTTGTTTATATATATGGTACAGTCAGGGACTATTAGCGCAGTAATCACTTAAGCCAAACGATTTGTAAATTGTTTTAATTCCACATATTTTGATAGAATTTAAATAAATTCCTGGCATTTTGAAAATCTATTTGTTTTAAAGTAGACTATTTTAAAAACTCTTTGATTTTTTTAAATCTCTAACCAGAGTTTATTTATTATCTTGTGAGTAACTGCACTAAATTGCACAAAGCCCTTCAAATATTTTATTAATTAAAAATTGAGCTTACAATATTTTTTTTTTAAGTATTAATTCTTCGTTTGTTTTTGTTTTACAGACAACATTTTTTATGGTTTCATGACTATTTAATTTAAAATATTTTTGCAGCAGCAAAGAGCATTTATGTACTTGACGTAAGATGGTGAAATATTTCATTTATAATTACTTTAGACAATGCATAAATTCTTTAAATTATTCCTATAATGTTCTTTTGAATGCAAATGTGTAAAAATTTCTTTAAAATTTTTTAAAGGATTTTCTTATAATTGCAAATGGAATGGGAAAAGTTGGTAAAGTAGAGAGAGAGGGAAAAAATTATATACACAGTAATGATTATTTTTAAGTTATGAGTATAAATGAAAAAAATATATATTTTCAATATTTGGGCTTTCAAGGTCATTTAATAAAAAATTATTTTTTATTTAATATTATTCCGACGTTTGTTTGATATTTTTCAACTTCTTCAGGATTTTTTTTTATATATTTATTGGATATATAATCTTCTTTAGAGCAATTTCACATCATTCTCCTTAGAAATATCATGATATTGTTTTGCATAGAAAGGTCAATCACAAACAAAAACTTAATAAATTTAAAGCAAAAATGTAAAACAGGTTCATAAATAAATTTAAAATATCACAGCCAATACTTTTTTATCGTCATCACAATTGTCATACAACTTAATCTATAGTATCCAATAAAAATATAAAAAAAATCCCGTAAGAATTTGGAAAGTACCAACGAAACGTCGGAATAATATGAAATAAAAATAAATTTTTATTAAATGACCTTAAAAACCCAAATATTTAATCTAAACAAATAAAATATATATTTTTACGATCGGAAAATTTCAAAAAATAATTATTGTAAAATCAAATTTAATTATAACAGATTCTATAATTATTACAACTTTGACAATATTATACCATTCTATTAATCTTAAATCAATTAACTACATTAAAAATTATTCATATTTTTTAATTAAATTATATAAGTATGACTTTAATAAGCTCTTATGTTTAACTATATAGAATTTCATTATTTCACTCTGTAGCTAAATTAGCAAGTAATCTGCTTAATCTTGTAACAATTCATTTAAATAGTATAAATGTGGCTGCATCAAAATTTTCTAGAAGGGTGCACAGCAAGTGTTCTCTAAGGACATTAGTACAAAAATTCCAGCCTTCTCTGCTTAAACGCGTCTTACTTTAAACGCCTGTAGATCCAAATGTGCTGCATTATTTACAATTCCGGTGGTTGCAAAACAAAATTTTTAAGTTTGAGGCGACTACGGGTGAACGGGAGATTATCCAGTTACTGAACGTGGGTTTTTAATAACAAAATCAATTATTTTAAAGACCAGTAGCAGATAAAAGTGAGGAATATTCTTCCTGTAATTTGAGTTCTTTTCTCAGTATACGAGAAAGCATCAAATGGGATAGTAAATATTTGATTAATCAATGATTAGAAAATTTCGAATAATGAGTAATCAAATAGTTTATGTATATGCATCATTTCTGACTAAATTCTTCTGTTTTTAATATGTTTACCTATTTATTCTAAATTTTAACTGTTTATGTTCTTTAAAATTATATGCATGTTTAGTCTATTCCATTCAGTCCTTTGAAATTATATTAAAAATGAGACAATTTAGTCTTCAAATCTTTTTTTGTATTAATTTTTTATAAAAAAATAAAGAGAAAATTGAGAAATACAAGACGTAGTACATCGTTGGCCAATTAAAGTTAACATATTACAAAACTTTCTATGAGCAATATATTACGACTTTTGGATGTGGGCAATTAAGCACTCTGCAAGGATTTAACAAATTCGATTATGCTGGAAGGAATAATATATATTTACTTGTGTGCCCCAAAGACAAAATAAATAGAAGGCGAAAATGTTGCTAAGGGCCATTTTACGTAAATTAACAAAAATGCAACCCTGATATAATAAATTGTTATTTTTTTATGTTTTTCAAATAACAATATCAAAAGTGTTGCATTTTTGTTAATTAACGTAATACTTGTATTATAGTGTAAAATTTCATTAAACACATTTACTGTCTGTTGTCTTAGTTTATCAAGACTTTGGTATGAGCCAGAGAAAAGCATACAAAATATTACAACTTTTACGAAATCAAATACACACCGTAAACGTAATATAGTTGATGAAAGTTTAGAAATGCTATTACTATTGAGTCAAAAAATATCTTTTGTGTAATTACTTTAGAAACGAAAACAGGCTTTAATTGCCGTATTCCTAAAAAAATAATTTGGATTTGAGATCTATGTTAAGGAAAATTTGTATGAAAAATTTGTATTAAAATCCATTTCAGATATAAATATTTTTCTTTGTGAATACGGGCATCAAATTTTCTTTCATAAAGTCATATTTAAAAGAAAATCAAATCAAAGGTAGGTAATATTTTTAATGCAGTGTTTTCATTAAAGGAAAGCTTTCGAAGCTATAAAAATAAACCAAAATTTCCAATTCTACATCATATTTGAAAGACTAGATAGAGCAATATTAAAATCCTAAAAGCGATTAATCGTTTACTCGAACACAAATAAAAGTCAAACAACTGAATTTTGCAGGAAATGAACAAAAAAGGCAAGAAAATAATTTTTTCAGAGAGGTTATATATTCTATAATTTTATTTTACTACCCTCTATTTCAGGTTAAATATTAATGTAAATTTTTTCCCTTTATTTTATTTGTGAAAATATAAGGCAACTACAATTATTTATAGTATAATTAAATGGGAAACTGTGAATTTCAGAGCATGCAAAACCTAAAAAAATAATGTCATCGTATTCTTAAACTTTGCAGAATATAAAATGAAACAGAAAATAACAAATATAAAAAATACAAAAAAATAATAACACAAACATTACGAACACAACAGTACTATAAATAATTTGGAAAAAGTAGAGTAATTAAATCCTTGACCTTTGTGTCGTGTAATAATAAAAATATGCAAAAGAGCTTACATACAGAAATACATACATATTTATGTATGTATATATAAAGATACAATAAAGAAAAGGAAAATATGTATATATATATATATATATATATATATATATATTTAAATACAACAACAACAAAATAATACAAAAGCCTGGGAATAATAGTACAAGGATTCCATAATAAAACCAGGACATTATGTCCTGTAGACAAGAACCAATGTACAACAAAAGCAAAAGAATAAACTACAGACATCGCTACTACTGGTAGGCAGCAAGTACACATTATTATCATGAATATACCATTTACCATTTACAACTATAAAATTCTGCTCTTAAAACTACAACTACGAATAACAATAACTACGATTATGACATTATGCAAACAAACAAAATTTGCATTTATATTTTTACTGGTCATAATAACATCGCCATTAACCAAATGACCATACAGCCAAACTTTATGCTGAAAGAAAGGCTCTATGTGCCACCCTCGGATACAAAAATTATAAGAAAGTAGCCTTTGTGGCTCCTCTCTGCATGTGTTTGATAATGTGAAAGTTGTTACCAAATAAAAACATAATGACAGATTTGGAAAACAAAATAGAAATTATGTAAAATAACAAAATAAATCGTAAAAAAAAGATTTTAATTTACATAGACTTTTCCTGTTAGTATGTAAATTTATTTATTTACATAAAAAGCTTAGGCAGGTGTAAAAGTATTTTCTGCTTACACAAAGTATGTGTAAGAAAAATGTGTAAAAATAATAATCACGGACTTAATCATTTAAAAGTTCAAATAAGAAATCTGGCAAACAAAATGGGGCTACTCATATCTCGAGATATGTTACGAAGTGGCGAGTTTATAGGTCCTGAGCACGGTACTAACCATCAGTGATCGGAAATGAATAATTTTTTGCTATACTGACTCATGACATTTTAAATATAAGTGCGTAGGCATCGTATAAACTCAACTACTCTGATTCACTTATACTCATTACAACGTTAACTTATAAGTATAGGTTGAACGCGACGTCGACATAATACTCATACCATATTTATACCCATAAATCATTTCAGCTTGGTTCATAATTTCAGGAAAATACTTATGATACTTACATGGATTCAGATCACTCAACTCATCCATATCAATTATGAAATAAGCAACACAAATCTACAAACATATATTTCATTGTTTAACTTTAGCATAAAAATAAACAATAGAAAAGGAAGCAGGGCAATCACGCAACCTCATAATGAGTATTTCAATGATCGTATCCGTACTTCGCATTGTCACTCATACTTATTTTTCATCGTCTATAAACATTGATTTAAGGAGAGTCTAAATCAACAACGTCATAAATGCTGTTAAGTACGAGTTCGATGAGTACTTCAAACTTTCGAGTGAGTATGAATTTGGACAACATTGCAATAAGTATGAGTACAAGAAATTATAAGTCACGATTCAAATCTACTCACGTTTTCATTATTAAGCACTGCTAACCATCAATTATTTAATAATTTAGTAATAATAAGTAAAAATTAATTATTTGAAAGTAAGAAGATAGAGCACTAGCTCCCAAGGCCACCAGCTATTGCTACTAAAAACATCAAAAGCAAAATGTAAATTTATGTTTATGTAAAAAAATAAATAAGTGAATTATACAATGTGGTCATCATTTAATCGGTTTTCTAATTTCATCATCTGATCGCTGAATCAAACCAAAGCGGTTTTGGTTTAATCGGCTAATAATCTATTATTTGTGTACTTGTCGGTGAGCAGTTAACAAAAATTTTCCAATAATCAATAATCATAGACCATCCTTTGTTTTGAAAATTTAGTCAAACTAGTGTAGACGGCGAATCTATCGCATTCTCGTAAATAAATATTAGGCATTTACATAAATATATGCGATAAAGTTTGACTTGCAAAGTCTTGTGTTTGATGGTGATAAGGGAAAGAAGAAAGGGGATGAGTACACATTTTGCTGTACTCACAAAGTTGCTTTCTTTTTCGTTCGTCGTTTACACATAATTGTATTTAGTTGCATTTTTGTGTTTAGTTCAAGAAACAAGCACAAAATTTTTCAAAGTAAACTTTGTGTATGTAGAAACAAAACAAAGTTTAAAAGAAAATTGAAAAGATATTGTCAAAATAAACTTTGACATCGGAAAAGCAGTATATAGAACTTAAATCTCTCTTACTTAGGTCTCTCTTATTACAAAGTACATATAGAAAAAACTCTGTCTGATTTCTATGCAAAAGCAAATTTGACAAATACATATGCACACTTTGTTTATTTTTCAAGTTGAAGTTGATACATGAATGTGTAGTAAGTGCGCATGTGTTAATATCAACTTCAAACGCTTATAGCTCCCAATATATTGAACCGATTTAAGTAAAATTAAAATTGTGCATATCTATGTAAAAACTCAATTGGAAACATAGTATAAATCTTTCCAAAATTAATTCAGTATTATGGCCGTAAAAGGGATCTAAAAAAAATGTTTGCCTATTAAAATATACATAATAATATCACAACTAAAATATCAATAAAATATTAATGGCACATATTCTTTATTTTTAATTGTATGAAAAGATATTTTTAAATAATTTTAAAATCGTCGAATCGACGACCCTTAATTACAACGTGTTTATTATATGGTTACTACTCTAGGATTAACTACTCGCTTTATGCAACTTAAAATTTCTAAAAAAAACATGCTGTATTTTATACTTTTAGCTCTCCACTCCTTCTATGGTTTTGTACGGTTTTATTGACTTCTTCTTCCAATAAATCCTGATCTGTTTTTTCTACTTTTTTCTCTCGGTAAAGTTAATTCCAACTGTAAATGCTGCTGTATAAAAAAATACATTTTCAGTTGCGTCATTTGTAATGGTTGTTTTATATTTTTTATTTTGCATTAAAGTAAGCTTTGTTGTCTTACCAGTGACAGGCAGCATGTATTGTTCGTTTTTTTTTTATTTAAGTCGATTTTTCAAGAGAATACTACGAGATTATAGATTACAAGTCGCTGTTTTTAGTTTTTTTTTTCTATGTCATATGGAGCCGTTATAACAGTGGCTGTACTTTTTGATCGGTTTACCTGATTTATTTCAGTTTGCTGTTCGCAGTTCTTTTTGTTCTTTTGTTATGTTGTATAATTTTACAGTATTACACATGAAATAGAAATTCTTTCTCATACGGAATTTCTCGAAGTACTTTAACTGCTATTCGGATTTCATGGCCTCATATATATTTTTTTGGCTAAAACTTGATTTTTCCAAGAAGCACTGCTATACCTCGGAAACTAATTGGGATCTTTGTTCGCATTTTTTGTCCCTAAACATCCAAGCTGTGGGAAATTCAGTAAAATATTCCTTTGAAAAATTATTCCTCATACAAAAATTAGAAATTCTTTGCACACTTTTAACAATTGAAAATGTTTTTTCACATATTTTTGGGCATTATCTTTTCAAACGAAGACTAAAATTTTTAACTCATATCTCGTAAACCGGTGACTTCAAAAATATTGGACTGTCTTCTTTCATTTTCACACATGAAAATTAATAAATCTCTTTTATGTTGCTGCATATTAATGTATAAATTCATACTTAAAGTGTTTTTAAATAGATAAAATAAAGTTTACTACCTGTTTTTTGCAAACATCAATCTTCTCACAAGAACTTTTCATTAATGTTACACAAACGTAATGGTGTTAAAAAAAACAGGCTGCTAATGAGGCATCATAAAGCAAAAAACCGTGTCTCGTCTTTTAAGCCACCCCAACTTATCTAATTTAAATTGTACGTAGAACGAATGTAACAAAATAAATACATGAATTAAAAGGAAATTGTGCAAACTACAAGTTTTATTTTGAACTAATTAACACAATTATTCTACACAAACGTTCAATACCAGAAATCATTAAATTATTATTTACATGATTAAGACAATATTTTAATACTAAACAGTACGCTGAATTTTTATGAGCTTAATACTGGAATGCTAAAAATGTTGTAAAATTTTCTAAAGGCCAACAAAGGAGCATTTCTACTACAGTTTTCAGAAAAAACTGTGCTTGTTTCAATTTCAAAGCTTCCATTTTTATTTGCATTTTCTTTCTTAGATTACTTAAATTAGTATTTAAAAAATCTATGAACGATGCTGCTTGTATACTTTTAAATCATTATATTTATATATTTTCACCAATCAAAACAAAATATGCAATGAAAAGTTCAGGTAAAACTTATTCATGCAAAATCTATACGTCAATTTAAATTCATAAATTATTTATTTATGCACAACAGTTTCAAAATCGTTTAGATTAGCAAAAAGCCAAACCACACATATAACAAGGGATGTAAAATCAATACTGGTTGAAATTTTAAGTTTTAATTTTTAGATGAGGTGTAAAAATCTAAATAATTCCACAAATTTATTAGGAAAGTCCAATTTAATTAAAATGGAAAAGCGAAATTTTGAATATTAAATAAAAATACAAATCATTAGCATAATATATTTGGCATGAATAAATAATTTGAGTTGATTTGAATTATTATTCCATATTGTTAGTTTTTTATTGAAACGAATTATTATAAAAAAATCATAAGACGGCATTTACACGTTGAGTTTTCAATAAGTTTGTTTAGTCCTGAGTTTTAATTTTAAAAGTAGAGAGTTAGTAAAAAAGTTTCAAATTATGTTTTTCATATTTGTTTTGATATGCGTTTTACGTCAATTTAATTTTTTGATTTTGAACAAATTTTTATCAGATTCATTATCTAATAATACAGGTCTGCTCACAATTACAACAATAAAACAATAAAAAATAAACAACAGGCATTTTGTTTTGTGTATGAAATCACAAAAATGACAAAAACAGTTGACGAAAATTGTAATTTATATGTTAGTGATGGAAAATTAAATTTTTCTTTGGTACAAAAAATATTTTAAATAATACTTTTTTGACCCACACAGTACTAAATTGAAATCTTTGTAATTTTTCTTTATTAACTATATAATGAGTTGTATTTGTTTTTTAGTTTATGTTATATAATTGCAATAAACACAACAGTTTTATCTGATACAAAACGTTATTCTTAATCCCTTTTCACACCAAGATAAAGGTTTGAGAAAAAATTTTGAAATCAAATTGACGTTCAATTGAGAGACATATTCCCAACCATAATGTTAAACTAGATTGATCTGCATAAGACTGTGAATATTTAAAACAGATATTTTCCTAAATTGTAGTGTTTCTAAAACTAAAAATACATTTCAAGTAAAACTTCGTTGTTTGTGCGCTGATAAATTTACAATTTTTGAAAACCTTCATGCGTAAAGCGACTAAATTTTATCCTCGTTTTTGTAATACTAACCGATAATCAATATTTCGGACAGAAAAAACTTATAAGTGTTAAAGTAACATATCAATCAAAAAGAGACTTGTACTTGGACCACACGTTATGTTAGGTAGTCCTTAGAGTATCGTAATTGATTAATCCAAAGATTTATTATTTAAAACTATGAATAATTTAACTATTATGGAATAATTCAATTTCAATTACATATTAAGAACTATCACATTTCTCAAGTTGAGAAAAATCCAAACTTTTATGCAGAATCCTATTTTTCAGAAGTTTAGTTCAAATGATTTTCAAATGCTATAACACCCAGTTAAATATTTTTGGAGTTATCACATTTTCATGTCTGTTATGGGTAGTTATTTACTTTTTGTAATGGTTTTTTAAATTCGGAAAATATTGAAATTGATAATTAACTAATTTTTTAGTTGGGACTTATTTAATTTCTATGGGAGTTATTTTTTTTGTCCTAAAATTTTGGTTCGTACAATTCGTTTGTTCTTATTTCATTTCTGTTGAGACTTTCTGTATAAGGAATTCGTTCACTTTTGTTAGGACTTCTTTCATTGGGAGATATTTAATTTCTTTTGGAATAATTGTATTAAGAATGATTAATTTAAGAAATTATTTAATTTTACACTTTAGTTATTATTTCATTTTTTCCCGTTGGCCTGTTTTCAGTTTTGTTGGAAATTAATTCCTTTACAAATCGTTCTTAATTTGAGATAGAAATTGTTTATTAACTAGATATGTAGCGAGAACTGTAAAAGCATTTTTAAAGAAATCTTAAGACGTTGTACTCTTTTGAAATACTTTCACCATGTAATATATGTTGAGATATACAGCAAAGCGATTCTTGGACATGTAAAAACCAAATTATTTTGACAGTACTAAATAAACCCAAGAAGTAAAACGGGTCAAAAAAAATACTATTTAAAATATTTTTTTGTTCCGAAGATAAACTTAATTTTCCATCACTGATTTCAACACAAAACTTTTGACAACTTAACAATTTTCGACCATTAAAAAACACAACGCTTGAAAAAATTAACTGGACTTTAAACAGATCTGTGATAAAGTTTGTGATAAAGTTTAAAATTTTTGTATGAATGAGAAAATAAATAACATCGTTTAAAAAGAAAAAAAAAATAATAGATCAGCGTATAGATTTTCCTGATTTTGAGTAGCAACGGAAACAGGGAAATAAACAAAAATTTGTGTCTGCAAATTACAAAATAGAAATGAAAACTAATAAAGAAAACTAATTTATTGAACTGTTATGGTTTAATTGGAAGTTAGTAATATTAATTCAAAATCAAATAAAGAAAATCGCTATTAATAATATATTTCAACCGCTATGTTTTTTAAGTTTACAAATTTGTATTAAAAAAATTCAAATTCAAATAATTTATAAGATAAAAAAATTATTTATTTTTTAAATAAAAAATGCTAACAAAAATAAAAAAGAAAACAACTGAATTTAAATTAGTTGGCTGAATAGTCAGCCAGAGGGATAGACATTTAGTCCGAAATAAAAATAAAAAAAAACAGGCGAATCTGAAAGTAAGTCCTTCTTAATAAACCAAAAGTTTTGCAAATGGCCTTAAAAATAGCCATCTTCTAAGAGAATCAACTTTAAAAAAAATTAATAAATTGATATAAATAAATAAATTGATACCCTTTCTTTTTTTTCCTTTTAGTTGGCTAAAAATTAAACGACGAAAATATCACTACATCTCAAATAACTTCAAGAACACATGTATGAAGCTAATATTCGCTTTCAATAATTATTGTTTCACATAAATAACACATTTGATTTATTATCCTGCAGGAAATGTATATATATTTTTCTGATGTATTTATGGTGTTTAATTGACACAGAACTTTCACAAAACTAGTCAGTTGACATAATTAAATTTAGCTGGTATCCGTAATTGTGTTACTGGCAAATTTTTTCCAAACTGGATGACAAAGAAAATTTTACGGAAGTAATTTCGAAACCGTAATAAAACAGACTCTACTGAGGTTTGTGTTGTTATTTTCTATATAATTTTGCCTATTGCAATTTTTCTATAAGCATAAAAAAATTGGTTAGTATTGCTTTATGCTAAATGAACCAGTAGTACACTTTGGCAATTTCGTATATATAAAAATACAAATATATTATTGGAAATGTTTTATCCTTTAATCATTAATTTCTGGAAATAATTATCATTACAAAACATATAATTTTCTTTAAAAACTGTAACGTATATATATTTCAATATTTGATAGGCCATCTAACTTAAAAATAATTCATAGGAAGAAAATTGTCAAATAATCAATTTAATAAGTAGTTCTGAACAGTCGTTACGAGTTCTAGCAGATTCTCTATGATAAATACATTGTCGGTTATTAAAACTTGCTTATAAGCTGAATTACTGCTATTCTTTCTGCTTCAAAGACCAAAATGAAGAAAAGATTATTTTCTTCTCTTTTTCTCTTGAAATTTTGTTTAACAAAATTGCTGTGATGTACATTTTTCTTTTCGTTTAAGCAAAAAAAAAATTGCCAAACTCTAAAAATATTTTTTTTGCTCACATTTTTTTTAATTAAATAACATTTGTTTGTTGGAGGCAAATTTTGTTTACATTTTGCAACTACGATTAAAAACTTTGTAGTCACTGCTAATCTCACAAGTCATAAAATTAACAACAACTAATACATACTAGAATATGCACTCGATTAATCGTTTTTCGATCAAATATGTTGTTCTATTATTTTACCGAATAATTAAAAGTAATAAATTCTTATTATCGAAAAATAAAACATTTTATATCAAGATATGGATTTTTTTTAAATGAATTCTCCAATTTTCAGTTTACTATTTCTATTTCTAACATATCATCGTCCCGAAGTTGTCTTCACGTATACCAGAAAATAAAAAATAAAAAAAGAGTTAAGACCGCTTCTCTTAAAAACTGAAGACTTGACGAGTCAAACCTGACGTGTGTGAACGGGGTCTACGATCCTGAAATTATTTTCTGGAAGAAGAGCAACTTTAGATCATCAAATAATTTTGTTTTTATGTAATGTTAAAATTTGAGTCTAGTTCCCCAAAGAAAAATTTTTGGAAGATACTTGAAGATTACTTCGTGACGACGAAATTCATTTATCTACAATTTTATTAAGTGGTTAATTATGTTTATTTTGAAATCCGACTTGTTGAGTTTTCACTCTTTTTAAGGGAAACCCAGAAGCTTCCAAACTTATTTTTTCGTTTAACAAAAACAAAGAAATTCGACTCATACAAGTCGCAAAACTTCCACCATTAATTTTGTACTAAAATCAATTAGCAATATTCACGGAAGTCATTCTGCAATTTTTTTTCATCCAAAGTATGCTTTAAACTTCTTAAATTGTAATAAAAATATTCTTAGATTTATTTTATTTTTGTAAAACTTTGTAATGCTGCTGTTTTTGCTCACATTTCTACTCAAAAATAATTCTTTTGTTAAAATTTTTATGAACTATTTCTTAATTGAAAAATTTTTAATTCATTTAGATGGAAGCAATATCTACCTGTTTTTGTTAATTAAATAAAAACAATTTTGTGTGCGATACACATACATACATACAAATTGTTCATGTTTTCAATATAAATTCCCATATAAAGTATGAGTTGCAAGAAGAAGTAAATTTGTGCCTTCTCTTGTTTATATTTCCAGAGGTAAATATTGTTATTTTATATTTATTTCACCTTGCTCTCATGTCGGTGAATCGGAATCAAAAAAGACGACTTGTTGCAATGACAAGCCAATCATACGACATTTTGATTCAAACACAAAATAAATTAAAGAAGAATTAAAGTATTTAAACAGTTACTCTTTTCTTAGTTCATCAAGGTTCCCAAATAATGATGGCATCTTATCTCAAAAACTTAAATAAAAAATTTAGCAAACAGAAATTTGATCAAAATGCATCAAACTATGACGAATTGAACGAATGGTCCTAAATGAAAGCAATATTTTGTACTTGCTTTCGATATTCTGCTTGTGCATTTAAAGCTTTTGTTATATGGAAAGTCAAGGGTTTTACTCATTGGCCTATTGCACAACTGTTAAGAGATTTTACACTAGTTCGCATGTGTTTGATCTATTTATTAAGTGTATGACAAGCGTATGGTCTGTTACCACTCCGCACACAGAATAAATCATTTAATTGTTTGTCTGTAACTATCCCAAAAATATTTTTTCGAGCGCGTGCAGTTAAAAAGGTTCTCGCCGAACTCAACATAAATAAGTCTCCTGGGACGGATGGAATTCCAGCACTGGTCTTGAAGCAGTGCTTTTTCTAAGGGATCGCACTATACGAGTTATTATACATGGGATTTCTTCAAATGATCTCCAGAATTCTGGGGTACTACAAGGCTCCGTTCTCTCTCCTACCCTATTCCTTATATTTCTAAATGACCTTCTATGTCAAACTTCAAATCCTATCTATACTTTTGCAGATGATAGAAGCATTTGCCATTCACTGCCACAGGCCTGGCCTGCTAGAAATTGGAGTAAAGAGGTTGAACATGGATGATACACTCAATCACGATCTAGTAAAAATCTCTGAATTAGGTTATCCAAATAGGATCCATTTTAACGCTCGAAAGACCTAGTGTTTTGCTTTCTTACGCATAGACATATGACCGAAGAAGCTGCTCCATCTATAATTACGAGGGCTATGGATATTAAGGAATCGGAAGATCCCGTGTGATGTTCGATGGACTGATCATATTTTTCAAGTCTCAAAAGAAGCATTCAAGTACATCCGTTTTTTAAGACGGTATGAGAGTTACTTTACACCATCTGATCTCCTTAATATTTACACCACCTATATCCGACAAAAATAGAATACAACTCTCATGTATGGGCTGGTGCTTCAAAGTCTATTTTGAAGTTACTAGACCACGTACAGGAGAGTTCGAAGAAGCTCATCGGTGACAGCAGGTTAGCCAACTCTATTGACTCACTGGAACATCGCTGCAACGTGGGGAGTGTTTCGCTGTTTTATTGTTACTACAATGAAATGAGCTCTAACGAAATCAGGGAGCTTGTTTCCGATACTCGAACTTTTTTTACGTAACACAGGTTACCATGCATTACAGAGAGAATTCGTTTTTCAGTCGCACAGTTCGTATATGGAATAAACTTTCCGCATGTCAACTCCAACGTCAACGTACGTGGCATGTTCGAAGATTACTAATAATTATCTTCTCCCTTCTCTTGATCGATAAGGTATGCAACAACACAGAAAATGGTCCATTAATTTATTTTAAAAAATGTATCTTCATATATATTGTACGCCACATTATTTATAATAAAAAAGTTAAATATTTCAGAAAGTTAATTTATGTTTAAATGTGTGATATGAGGTCATATTATCACTGGGAGCTTATAATTTTTCATACGTATATTCTTGCTTTTTCTGCTCTGTTTGCTAACCAGAGTCACTTGTCGAGTTATTTATAAACATTTTCATTATAATTGTAAACTGTAAAGGACAAATAGAAAAAAATGTTTGCAGTTGATGTTTCCATATGGCAATGACCGTCTGTTGTGTTGACAGGTAATATATAAAATATAAAATATATAAATTAATGTACGTACATTTACACGAACTTTAAACATATTTCTTGAATATTTAATTTCTATTTATTTAAAAAGCAAATAGTTTATACTTAATTACAATGAATAAGATTTATTAAACGAAATCGGTTTCTACTCCACAGTCAATATTTTGTTTTTTAATCAGTAAGTATATTTAAGACATCAGTTGCAAGTGAAAATGATAAGTAATATTTATTTTTCTTCATATTGTTTTTAATTAAATTCTGTTGATATTTTGAATTTCAGAAGTTTTAAGCAACTTAAAATTTAATAAATCTAAATATCTGAAAATACTATTAGATTGCATAGCAGATCGTCACTTTTTAGAAAATAGAAATAAATTCTCTGAAGATCAAAAATACATTTTAAAAACATAAATTAAGCGTTTTTTATAGTTTTGCTACTGAAATTAGCTAAAATTGTTAGTACCCAGCTAGCATATAAAAAATGCAGTGACCAAAATGGGTGCTTAATGTTTAAATACCTACGACGTACTTTCTCCCTTTTTAAAATTCGTATGATTTCTTAGAAATATATAAAGAGACTCATCCTGCACTTTGAACAGGGTCAGGTATAAAAAGCAATAACAATTACTGAATACTAAAATACAAAAAATGTACTTCTCACTACGAAATGTAAATTTCAAAGCTGCTAGCAATTTTCCCAAAATTTTACTCGTACCTCATAGTTGGGCTCAAGGAAGTAGCCTTCAATTTCTGTGGTGCCTTCAACGGTAAGCAATTAAAAACGACTAATAGGGTATATACTTAAGGATACATAAATATCGCTGATTGGCAGAAAGAATATTTTAATAAATTTGACTCATTTGATTTTTAATTTTTGAAGAAATTCTATTATTTACGGTCGATTGCATCATCTGTTAAAGTTTCAACGAGTGGCGAAAACTACACATGGAATATATTTTATTGAATAAACTGATTCCTCATGACAACAAAAAAATCTTATCGCCCACTCCCTTTTCTCAATAATATCAAAGAATATAATTTTTACTCATATTAAAATAATATTTCGATTTAATGCAGACAATTTAAAAAAAATCTAACGGAAATTTTAATATTTGTGGACTTAAACTTAAAAACCGAAAGAAATTGGATAAGGATTGGATACCAAGTGACAAACGAAATGACAAACTGATAAAAACACTTTTGCAATTGTAGTAAAGAATGCTACACAAAAAAAAAACAAAAATTTCTAACGCAAGTTCAACTGAAAACATAAGTAATTTATAAAGACATTATAAAAATTAAGGCAAGAAAAATACTTACGAAACCAAACGAAACATGCATAATAGCCTGATAGGATTTTATTCATTGAAAAATAGTCTTTGATGTCTCCAGCTGTTCCTTTACACAAATGTCTTTGATAAAAGAATAACAAACGTAAACAAATAATTTTATTAAAAGTTGAGAAAAAAATATTTGCAAAATATGTATGAATTTCAAATATTTAGTACCGTATTTGTACATATGAAATGAAAGAAACCTTAAACCGGAAGAAATTAAATTAATTTGCATGTTAAATAAAAATATTTGCGTTGTTCTTTATATTTTCTCTCGTCACAACTTCAATATCAGGTATGGAAAATCAAGTCTTAACAACGGCATTCAATTTAAAATAATTACATTAAAATTACAGATGATATACAGAGAACGATTAGGTTATTTGATGCAATCCAAGAGGAACTTTTCGCCATTCGTTTGTGAATATACAATTATGTCTTAATACATTCCAGACGACAAAAAAAAATCAAGCTTTTGAGGTCTACTGATGATTTGGCATCAGCACCAATAAAACTCGTCTGTATGAGCAAAAAAAACACCCTCAACAAAAGTTTTGAAATTCCTTGAAAAAAAATATCGATACCTGTCTCGAATAATAAATTTATTAATAACACAGAATTTAACTTAGAATTTTAGGGTCAAAAAAGTACTATTTTAAATAATTTTTTGTACGGAGAAAAATATAATTTTCCATCACCGATTTGAGCCCAATGAAGTGAGTACATATTAGAGATAGGCACCGCTCACGTGATTAGCGTGAATCACGCGTGGTCATTATTTTTGATAATTATTTTTATTATTATTATTATTCTATATTATTAAAGATCTAGGTAAATTACAAAAACTAAATTTGTTTTGTTAATTAAACCCCCGATATTTCGCAACAAACATAAAATATTATAATTTCTAATTATTCAATTTCCGTTTCCGTTCTTATGTAATAAATATCTAGATGCATGAGCAACACTAGCTGTATCTGCTTTAAAATTAACTATCTTGTTTATTGAAGCACTAATAATTCAAAGAAATGTTATTTCTGTATTTCTGATCTGATCCGATCTTGTTTTTAATTTATTCTTAGTTGTACCTACGTATACTTTCTTAAAATTTTCTCTATCACTACCACTGCACGGTATCTGGTAAACTAAATTAGACTTCTCTAATGTCTCTGTTCTATCGTTTGTCTTACTGAAAAATATTATATATGTCTCATGCATCCTATGTGCAATTCTATATTTTTTATTATCATAAATCTTACATTTTTCTAATCTTTCCGACAATTCAGGTACATATGTGTTAAAGATTTATAAATTTTAGGTTCAGAAGAAACATCTGAACTTCTTTTTATACATCTATGTTGTCTTTTTAATTTACAATGCAAGTGGTTAAGAAAACTATTCTCATTTAATATTATTTTTTAATTACCCTCACATTTTATATGAAATTCAATATCTCTTACTAATGATATTCTTCTAATAAGGTCTTTCGCAGTATTAATAATAATTCTCTTTGGACGCTTAGAAAAAGAAAGTAATGCTTGATCAATTATCCATCAGACTAGCAGAACAGATCAGTACTGATTTAACGGTAGATACTAGCGACTAGGAATATCAACTGTTTAATCGCATTATCTAAAAAGACAGAAAACGAAAATTGCTTTTACACATTTATAAAAGTTAAATCAATTTCGGTTAGTATGAAATTCCCATATCTGATGATTGATTATTCAAGTTCAAATCTGATTTTATCCATTTCTTTTTTAATTAAAATTAATTTTTTGATAGATTAAAATATTTTTGTTAAGAAAGTGCTAAATTATTTAAACAATTTATTCATCAGACTAAAAGCAGCGGCAAATACAATCCTTCGTACGTTATACGTCGCTTTTTTTCTACTGACAGCTAAGTTGAAATACAGGCTTTCTTATCAGGTTTGTTACATTCCGTACGTCGAAGTCAACGCACTTTTAACGCATCTGAAGTGCTTTGAAAACTATCAGTTTTTTATTGCTTTGTGTTTATTCAGCATTTTGTGTTGTGTGGTGATAAAACTAAATTAAATAGAATTAAATTAAAATTATAATTAAAGGAAAATCCAGAATATCCTCGAATTCCATTGAAAATGTGTGCTTTAATGAAATAAAGCTGATTTAATGTCCGTCAACAAAGTACTCACTGTGTCAACCTCCTCCGCCGATACTTTTGTATCAGTTGAAGAAACAACATATAACGTACGACGGATTCTATGTGCTTCAGCCTTCACACAACGGATCAGTAATAATAATAATTTATTTTAACTATTTACATTTTTTTCGTGAGTTTTTAGTGAGCGTGTGAGTGAGTTTTCGTGGTTGTGACTAACTTTTTTTCCACTCGCGTGATCTTGCATAAAGGGGAGCCAAAAGTATAAGGTCGTATATGTGTAAAATTTTTTATCGTGAGATTGCGTGTGTGAAAGTCAATCCCCCCGATCCCATCTCCAGTAAATATAAATGAACCTTTTGACATCTTGCTGGTGTCTGGCCATTAAAACTGCTGTATTATTTGATGATGATACAATATTTTTATGACTTCAAGGTAATTTGAATCTGGGTTCGAGCCCAGCTTCAGACAAGTCATAACATCCAGCATTTTTCAGATGTGCATTAGCATGCGATTGTATTTGTTGTTGTCGGACTGTTTAAGTGATGAAGGCATAGCACTGGTCACTGAACAGTTCTGGCAGCAATTGATACTGGTGTATGCTAGCGGATATCACAGCGCCCTCCTTCGTCGGTATTGTAGCAAAATCGCCGGCGAAGTAAAATAATGAATAAAATGGCTACAAAAGCTTAAAAACACATTTAATGCGCCTACTTGACATCAAAGGCGCTGCAACACTGATCTAAAAACTAACACAACGCGCAATATCAGAGTTGCAAAAATTAAGCTTTCTCTCTTTCACCATCTGTCCACTCTCACTATCCCTTTCCCAAAGAAGGTAACATACTAATTGCCTGAGTGTTACTTCTCTTTAAAAAAAAAACGGCTTGAAAATAAATATAGTACTAAAAGAAATGTGAAAATTTTAATGTGTCAATCACTTATTATGCCGGGTAATGTAATATTGCATAAATCGTAAGTGCGGTAGAGTACAAGAGTACTGGGTCTTTCATGCCTGCATGCCATATATTTCATCCTTAAAAATATTCATAACAATATAGTAATAGTTTTGAAATAATTGATGTTAGGTAGCATTTGTGTAAAGACCTATTAGTATGAAATTTGAACTAAACTAGTGAAACTTTTAAAGAGGCCTTATTAGTAGTTTGCTTTTCGGAATGGAAGCATTTAGAAAATTTTAGGGGCATTAATAACCCTTTCAGCACTCAAAATTTTCAAATTTTCCATTTACTTTACTTTAATTACGCTTGAACGCAATATTTTTGTCGCTTCATAATTTTACATCAACTTAATTGTTTGCTCCATTTTAATTTTGAAATCATTATATTAAATAATTAAATTTTATTATAAAAATTGTCAACATTTTGCACATCATTTGTGCGTCGAATTTTTGTTTTACTTAGTTACCAGAATACTGGTACAACTTACAATAAAATAACAATAATTCGGTGAAAAATTTATTGTTATAAAATTGTTAGACTAAGGCTTGTAGTTGGTTTTTATGACAAGAAAATATAACAAAACCATGGAAACAATTGTATAAACGTGGGAAGTATTTATTTCATTATAACTCCAATCAAATGTAATATAATGTTAAAAATTTTATATTAATTTAAAAGAACACAATCAAATGTTACAATTTGTATGTATATTGTGTTCGAATATCATTTATTAAAATTTGAATACAAAACGTGAGTTTTATAAAATATTCCATGTGTAAATATAAATGTGTAGGATGCTGAATTGTATAACGATTGATAAAATAGAAAAATAGAAATGAATGATGATATCGTAAAATAATTGGATTTTATTTCAATAGTTGCTTAGTACTTGGTTCCAAATTCACTTCAATACAAAAAAAATATATATATATAACGATTTTTTAAACGGAAAGTTTTAAATTGTTGGCGTTGCATTTAGCTGATGGGAATTTTGGAAAAAAAGAGCATTATCATCTTCTATTTCAATTTAATTTGCTACTAATTAAATTAAAACACAACATTCATTAAAAGGTAAATTTCGCATCATCAGTATTTCTAAATGCACCACAGGGGTACAAGCAAAATCGGCTGAATGACATCAATACGTGCCATAGCAAAAGAAATAGTATAGGCAAAAATCCTAGATTTCTATCCGTAAGCCGAAATTGTGTAAATAATATATTCACATAAATTATGTTTAGAAAATTTTTTAGTATACAGACATTAATGGTATCCATTTATTTTACTTTTGGTTTTGTTGAAGTTAAGAATTAATCGATTTTGGGATTTTAAAATTTCTATATTAATCGAATAAAAGTTTTAAATTATGTGAATAACTCGAAAGATTCAAATAATTTAAAAAAAATCAAATAATAATTAATAATAATATAATGGAAAAAATATACTTGTGTGTTTGATTTGATACTCTTATTATATTAATAAGTAAACAAAATCACAATAAAACAAAAATGAGTAAAAAATTAACAATAAAATAACAATTCATTTGTACCTACGAATTAAGTTCTAAAACTTTTAAAAAATTATTGTACATCAAAAATTAAGTTTAATGAAGAATTGTACTGTTGACGAGATTTGAATCGTATCTACTAAAATAAGCTTTTATAAATAGTATAGAGTTTAGATATTTGATTCTTAAACAGTTTTTTTTGTTTTCTGGTAGTAAAACTTGAAACGTTGAAGACACCCTTTCACTTAAAGTACTCGTAGATGTTGCTGATAGTAATATAATTGTATTAAAGAGATTTTCTAAATAAATGAAATCTTCTATTATACGAGTACTAATACAGTTTGTGCTAGTTTTTTTAAAGTGTGTAATAATTTGTATAGTTTTGTCAAGTTCACACAAATAATTTTTTTCATTTAAATTCATATTTTTTTCTTCCAAAATATCATCGTCTGATACATTTTTCAATACAATTTCGAGCTATATTGTGGAAGAGTGCTTGTGTCCTAAGTACTTCAATTCGCCTCTCGTTTATTCTAGCCTTAAGGCAAGCAAGTAAATTTTTTGAAAATGAATTTTTTACCTTTTCGAAATTGTTGATTAAGAACTCTATTATTCCATTCAGCTCAATTAATGTTGCGAAATCTTTACTGCGCTCTTTAATGGTCACGTCGTTTTTACTCGATCAATTGACATCAATTGTTCGAGTTAATCGGTAATCAAAATTAACTATTTTCACAATTCGATCAAATAATGGAAAAACTTTACTTGACTAATCGAACAAATATTAATCGAGTGGGGTACTCTTGTATGCAATATTTTCTATGGATTAAAATTTCAGTCAAAGCAAAAATATTTATTCCCAAATTTTTCTTAGTATATTAAAACAGCTTATTATGTGCTCTCTATTGTAAATTCAATCTTAACATGTTTTTATAATATTATAATAGAATCATATTACATTTATTTCTGTGAAACTAAACCGCAATACATCAAGAGCACGTGTAGCATGATTTTCTTTTTTCTAATACATACATATATGCATATATAAATATTTATTTTCAGAAACCACTAAAAATATGTTGCACCTTCACTAATAAATGAATAGCCTTTTTGAAAGTCAAACTATTTGAACAAATGAGGTTTTGCTATATTTTAAAATAATTAATTTCATTTTTACAAACGAAAAATTCATAACGACTTTAATTTATGTGTAATCAAAAACCAGCATGTTTTAAACATTAAAATATACAATCATACAAAGCACACTGATGGCAAGAAAACTAAAGTCAAACAAATCATAAGCCCTTTTCCCACAAGCGTGTTCGTTCGGTGTAAAAAAGGGAGAGAGGTTTAAGAGCAAGGCGTTTTGAAAGTCCTTATTATAGAATCATTTCAAAAGCACATGTTACCCTAATGAGCATCTACACAATAATTAAAAGAAACCACATTTGTGGAATGCATAACATGGTAAACGCAACATTGCTAATTTTCCATGTATTGTTGTTTTACAGAAAAATGAAATGCTTCAAGATATTCATATGAAAGACATGATAAATGAATGAACTTTTTATTAAAAAAAATAATAATAATAAAATAGATTTTTATACATCAGATCTAAACAGCAGTGCCAGATTAGCCTTTTCTATACTATTTTGACCTGTTTTTTTGTCTTTTAGCCTCGAATATTACATTTTAGCTCCGCCGGTTTCCGCAGCCTTTTTTATTTAAAATTTTTGAGGATTAAATAGATATAATACTTGAATATATTTAAATAATGTTGTTGTATCTAACATTATTATTTTTATACAATACTGAATTGCACTGAAAAGAAATTCCCGATTTATTGATTTATATGTATTTAAAAATATGAAGCTTTTTATCGGTTTTTGAAGTGCATAATTTTTAATAACTTTTAATATGTTTTATGCTGTTTTTATTCATAATAAATAAAACGTTGAATTATGAATAAACAATTTTTAGACTTTTCCTTAGGTTTTACTTTGGGTAATATAGCTTTTACTTTTGTGGAAGCCGATTTAGCTTCTTTTTTCTCCAGCTCCTGGCAATACTGGTAATAATTATCCCATTATAGTAAATATATTGTTTAAGGATTTTTGTTCACAAAAACCTGCGCATATAGTCTGTATATTTAGAACTTTTTTCGTAATTTAGCTTCATTTTGAAAGAGCGCCAAAGCAGTTCTTTTTATTTATTTAAAAGTGATTTGGACAGAGTTTGCATGCGCTACTTTCATATTATATCAAACTGTATCTTATTAAATTAACCACATTGAAAATACAAAAACAATACTAAGCATCTCTTATTAATTAAACTTAACACGTGGTGACGTCAGTTCTGAATATATTTTAAGCTATTAAGTTCAAAGTCTTTCCGATCCGTTAATGATTTTCTTAAATTTTAATAATCTTTATTATCTAATTGATCATTCTGGGAATAATAGTGTTTTAAATAGAAATATTATTTTCCTTTAAATACTGTTCCAGATACACTTTATATGCACTACTTGTCCCAAATATTATTTAAAAATACATTGCAATTGATTACGAAGCGGTAAACGTGCCTAGTTTCTGTGGGCATTTGACTGTCGCTAAAGCAGATCATCATGGAACCTTACCCAAATATTTCTTAGACAAACTAAAGATCTTATACTAAACACTGATTTAAGTAAATAAGAGTTTTTTCAATATCAAAGTCTGAACAAGCCTCCATAATTTGGCACAATTAGTGCATTTAAAGTGCATCTAAAACACTAATAAAAGAAATTTAAAAACTCTCATAAAAGTACTATAAAGATTATTTTGTATATAAATCAGTAATTATCAAAATGATTGTATTTCGATTATCCCAATCAGCCTGTGTTAAATTGCAATCCATAACATTTTAGCAATAAAACCAACATTGTAATATTTTGAACCTTCCGCTATCCGAAATAGAACGAAAATAAAATACTTGATTACTTATTGAGTTTTGTTTAATTTCTAATATTTATTCAAAAAAAATTTTAATATAACATCTCTGGTATTTTCTAAAAATGTTTGGGTACAGACAATCTAAAGATCTGAATTTTCCACCCTTTAATTAACACATTAATTAATTTCAATGATTTTTGTTAAACAATTAATAATTTGCTTATTAATTAATTAATTAATTAATTTTACTTATTCTGTAAAGTGTTCATTTGGGAGCAAGCACATTAAAAATATTACTAATTTATTTTTCAGTAATTTTAAGAAAAAATCGTCAAATTTTAAATTTTATTTATGAAAATTTTAAACTTAAATAATTTTTTAATTAGAATTTCTATCTTTATTACTGTTGTTGTATGCTTTCTGATTTCTAAGATATCTCAATTAAAGATCCTTGAAAATTCCACTCAATACATTAAAATTAGATTAAAATTGCTCGATTAACTGTCTTCCTTAATCTATTTAACTCATTAGTACCATTTAGCAGTCTGACATGGATGAAAATGCGTATTTTTGTACTTCAACGATAATAAAAGAACAAAGAAACTTTGTAGTAATATCAAATATCACATGGATATTTACAATTTTTATACAGTTATACTCATTTACTCATACAGCGTCATAAGTAAAATAACGTAGTTTTTGAGGTAAGAATGCAGAATTATTATCCGTATGTTCTTCTTTTTGTGTAAAAACTACATACAAATATCTTGTTTACTCACCTCTTGAGAGGAGAATAGTTTTTTTACTTTTCCATTAAGTTGAGTGTAATTCAAACACGTTTTCTGAAAAACGATTTTTTTGAGTTATGACACTGTATGAACGAATGAGCGATATGTCCTTGATCTACAAACAAAATATATTTTTCAGTGTAACGTAAAATTAAACCTTAAAAATTACAATAATTAACTTGGCTACCACTATAAAGAATTAAAATTCAAGGTTTAAACAATTTTTTTCACTTGAAAAAATCTAAAGCCCAAAAATACTATATACAAAAACTTCAATCAATGAATTATGAAATGCATTACTTGATTTCATTTTAGTAGTTTTTTAAAACTAGATTATAAGACTACAACTTATGCATTACTGGCAGTTAATCCGACTTTGAATGTCATATCTTTTCAAGAAGACTTTGTGCCCTAAAAATTTTGAATGTGGATCGGTGTAGGTGGTGGACGATAGTCAAGTTAATATTACTAAAATAAAAAATTGTTTACTTGTCTATTACACAGTCCTTTTGAAGTGCCTTGGAAGACAAGTTAATTGTCAGAGTATGTGTTCGATTACCACCTAGGTCTCTGGTTTATTTCATTACTTCACATCATAGAATTTCGGATAATATCAAGCTACAGTGAAAAATATAGTTGCACTCGTAGCATTTAATGATTTAGGAAGTAAAAGTAGTTATAAGATTTATAAATCTTAAAAATACCTAAATATGTACACAAGCTTGTATTTCATTTACTCAATTAAATCACAAAAAACAAAAACACAAAAAAACGATAACTTTTACAAATTACACCGGTATATATACGATTTATCACGTCCTTAAAAAATTATTATGTTTGATAATATTCATAAGCAAAGCAATATTTGGCTTCCAATCCCTTGGAATATAATTACAAACTTTTAAACTTTTAAAGCATTAACAGCGTTTAAAAGTATAATTGTTACTTAAATTAAGGCAAGCAATTATTACAAAAAGGTAAATGGTGGAATGAAAGTTAAGACTTATTCCAAACAAAAAACATAATTTAAACCTTTACCGCAATGTGGTTTTGCTTGAGGGTGAAATAAGAACTTCTACTTTTTAACTGTGGCTGGTGCCAGATAACAAAAAATTAAATACAGAATTTAAACTTACCATTGAAATATGATGAGTAAATAAATGTATCCTTAATTAAAATCCTAAATAATTTATGTAAATGTGGCTAAAAGGGGATTTATGGCTTTATTATAAACACACACTTATGTACACATGTAATTTATACACAAATTTAAGAATGCTTAGCTTGTAGCATTTTTAAGGAATAACATTTTTTTGTTTTGTTTTCAATTAATTTATATTTCTCTTTAATTTTCAAATATTTTTAAAATTTTTATGTTTATACTGCACACTTTTTTGTTATTATTTTTAAAATTATTATTACGTTTCGTTTTGCATAAGATCATGCACGTTTTTTTATATTTAGAATATTTCCATATTTAATCAAATATTTCTAGCTCAATTCATATTTATTTTTCTAAAATAGTATTTTCATTTATCCTTGAAATCTGAGAAATCATATCAACACGCACATAATTTATAAATTTTTCATATTCTATATTATTCATTTTAGTAGAAAACATTTATGTTATTATTTATGTTGGTTTTCTTGTTGTTCCTTGATATTTTTCTTTTTTTTTCTATATTGTTACGTATGCGCTACGTATCACCCGTTAGCAGGACATGAACGCACGACAACGACATTAGTAATACGACTGATGTAATGTAGAGCTCCAGCATTATGCCGAACACATATAGAAGACTAGGACACACAGGCCGGAAAAGTCGGCTAAAAAACAAGTACAAAAAACTGTGTAGAAAACAAAAAAACAAAAAGGAAAAAAAAGTTGAAAGAATTTAACAAACAAATAACTCACAGATACTCTCACACTTTAACAAGCACACACAAATAAAATTATTGTGCTCAGCAAAATGTTGCTAGAAATATTATGAGAATGTTGCCACAATTTAATTTTTTAACAAATATACGAAACTGGGAAAATTACTCCAGAAAAATTCCATTTTGTATACGAAAATACTGCAAAGCAATAATCAGATAAGAAACATGCATTAAATAAAAATACGGCATGCGCACAGAATCAAGGCAAGTTGTTAGGCCTTAATTTGAGTTTTTCTGTTATTTTAAGTTATTTTATTTATATTCAGTTTTTTATTACTTCATAAAGAAAATAAATTGATTTTGTAGTTTGTTTACAGCAAATTTTAAACAATCATAATTGGTTGCAGACTTTATGTATGGTAGTTATGATATAATAAAAAGTTATGTTTAAAATAAAAACACCATTAGATTATGTCACAAACATAATAGATCTCTCTCAATCATGTCTAACAAAATATTTTCTATGCGCGTGTATGAAATAAAATAATGATTTTATTTGGAAGAACAAATATTTTTTTTAATAACGTAGATTTGATATATCACGTCTAATCTCATTGTAGAAACGTTGAGATTAAGATTTAAAGAACTCACATTCTTTTGACAGAGTTTCAACTGGTGATCTAGTAGATGATAAGAGCGCGTTCTTTTACCTTCTCACTCAGGGAATAAAATCCATGAAAAATTTGCTAATAAGTAATTACAGAACCGACATAAAGTACTAAATGCGATATGTAGTATATGTTGGGGTTATTTTTAAGTTATTTTCATTAACATACAGTTTATATTGTTTTTCCACTTTTTAGAAAAAATTCACATTAAAAAAACTAATTAAGGATCAGCATTTATAAATAATAAATTAGAAACTTTTCTTAGATTAGCTAAACTCTTAAGTAACAAGTTCATAGATATTTAACTTAAATATCCCAATGCAGATTGAATTTAATAGAAGTACTAAAAATAATCTATATTATTAATAGGAAAAAATGTTTTTTCTTTTGATTCCCGTTATGGCTGTAATACTGAACCGCTTTTGGAAAGATTTATATGTTCTTAAACGGGGTTTTACATAGATGTGCACAATCTTAATTTTATTTAAATCGGTTTAGCATTTCAGAAGCTGTAAGCGTTTGAAGATGCTACTAATACATGCTCTCTTATTACACATGCATGTATCAGCTTCAACTTGAAAAATAAACAAGGTGTGCATGTGTCTTTGTCCAAATTGCTTTTGCATAGAAATTAGACAGAGTTTTAAGTTGTTTCTTTAGAATGTTTTTTTGTTTTTGTATATTATCATACGTATTTATGTGAATCTTTAAAAAACTTTTGCTTGTTGAGGGTTTTTTATCTAGTCTATAAACATGCATTTCATGGGTGCTAATGCAAAATCCTCGGTAGACCTTAAGCCATATTTTTCAAATGTTTCAAACCTCTTTTCTTACACAAAAACTTTTGAAAACCAAAATGAGATTTTCAAAAATTACAAAAGTATGAATAAACATAGTAGGCTTTGAAACTTATTCAAAAGTCTCAACAAACAAATTATATTCGATATGAATCTATTTAATTTTCTATACATACAAAAGTTTTTGAAAATCTTTTAAAAAAGATATCGAGGCAATCTCGATTAATGAATTTCAAAAAGAGTAAATGTTTAACATTAACTTCTAGAATGCGCTCGATTGAGTCGACCGCTGGGGACACTAGTATTACTTTAAAACCAGCAATAGCTGAAATTTATATGAACTTTTTTTGCTTTCAATTCATTGGATTATCAAATGAAATACTTGTGTGATAAATATATAATTCGAGTACATTTTATACATATTTTTAATACAATTTTGGAAGTAGGTTGCATTTTTATAATAACATTATTTGAATATCCTGCTTTCTTAACTAAAACCAAAAGGATATTACGGCTTTCGATATCGATCAAAATTTCCTTTTTTTATTTTATTGAAATTTCGATCGATTTTAGAAGATAATGTTCACTTTCGTTCGAATGTAGAGATGGAGATCGCCTTGTTCGAATGAAGTTTGCAAAATCAAGCATTTTAAACAGCTTCGTGAACGAAGAGTCATAAGTTAGAGGTATTTTAGCAATTCAAAGAAGCCTGACGGAATTACATTGGGTAATTCTTATTTTCTTCAGTGTCGATATTTTAATATTTTTGCTGAAACAAACTTCGTCAGTCATCAAGCTGTCTTTTCCAGCTGCACTTTATCTAAATCTAAACAATTTTAATATGGTATATACAAGTACGTTCAATTCAAGAGATGGTTAGTTAATTGGCAGTATAGCTTCTAAAATTAAAAAAAAAACATAGAAAAGGACATACAGGCTTAAATACCTTGACATTCAATTTCCCCACGAAGTGGTAGCTTCGTTTTTATTTTCCATTAACATTGCGAGAACGAATTTGTTGAATTGTGCAAAACTTGTACTCTTCCCGAGATAACAACAAAAACAAAACACAGCACCTAGCTGTCCATGCAAAAAGAATATGAACTCATTAAACTTATGTATGTTACAAAAAGAAGATATAAACCCTGTTTATAAGAAAAAGAAAAACAATTTTTTAAAAATATCAACATTTTTTAATTCTTTTTTTTTATACCAAAACTAAAAATGTCTTTTGTTAATAATATAACTTTAGTATAATAAAATAAAAAAACAAATGTAAAATTAAAAGAGAATGAAAATCCTTTAGTTGTAACAATAAATATTAAAGTTGCGAACTGTAGCATTGTTTGATGTCATCAGTTGAAATGCCAGAGCACAATAAAATTAATTTGTATACATAACTCCCATAAAACTATAAGATAATTGTTAAACAGGAGCATAACATTTTGGGTGTATTCTTACATGCGCAAATAACAATAAATTTAAAGTTCCAAAAAATTTTTAAAAATCGTTAACGAATTCTCTTAAGCTGTTGTAACAGTATTTTGTTCTCTTACTTATTATTTTCTCTTCTACTACGTATTTAATTTCCAGTATAAAATTCCAATAACATAATTTCAAATTCCTTGCGTTCTCTTTAAAGCTTACGGCTAACACTAAATAATATCTATTTTATACTCTCCGCTTATAAATGTCAGTGTTTGATAGCAAAATGTCCCAAAAATTTTCTATTTAACCTACTTCCTGTTTATTTGTCCAAAAATGTTACTTATTCTCTGATTTTTGGTCTCTCACCTTGTTTGTGCCTATTCCTAGTCGTTTTTTCTCTATTTGGCTTGAAACAGTGGGAAACAGGATGAAGAGGATACAACAAGAAGAACGCAAAAACAAACAAAAAAAAAGCAAAAACCGTCATCACATATTTTATGCATATTTTTGTAAACACTTTGGCATATACACACGTCTTTTAATTTTTTAAGCTTACAAACAATTAAATTAATAATGATGCTTATAAAGTTGATTAAGGCGATAATGATATTGTTGTTTTTGTTGTTTTTTTGCTTAAGTTATAAAAAAAAACAATTTCTTGTTCGTTTTTTCTGTGATAAATGTTGTGTTTGTAACTTCTAGTTTTCTTCATCATTTTTTTCCCTAACCATCCCTATACACTTTCGTATGTAGTGTCTTAGGTCAGAATTTGTCATAGACGTGTGTTGCCACAAATAGAGTGAGTGTGTGCAAGTATGTAAGAGTTAAATGATAATGACTTTTGGCGTAGATTCTTTGGCAAAGGCAACACGGAATATTCAAAATTGAAAAGCTTTAATTTTGTCTAACGGAAACGTTCTTGATAAATCTTGATTTATGTTAGAGTAGAAATATTAGTAAAAAAGTTAAACAATAACTATTAATAAATGATAGACGTATTGGGCGCCAAGTAGGTAATAACACAAATGAATCACTTTGCAAATATGAAAAGACTCGATGGCCTAGAAAGGAAAAGCTCTAATTGGTATTTGAAAACTGAAGTAAATGTAAATAAAGACTTGAGAGTCTGGCTTAAAATACAGATGTATATAGATATTATATATTATGGCATTATTCATAAACGATTAATAAAGTTATAATAGGTTTAATGTTGGAATTTCATATGGGAAACCCGGGTTTAATGCATATTGTAGGCATAGAAGTTTATGACATTATTTGTATAAATACAAATTTGAAATCACATTCAACCGAGCCACCTCAACAGTGGCGGATACATGGAAACACACATGAACACTGATGATGGGAGTGTAGCGGCTCCCGAAAAACAACGTTGTTTCTGTTCTGCCGTGTAAGTTGAAATTAATTGGTGTTAAAATTTTCCCTTGTTGCTTTGTTGTCTCATGTCCAATTCTTTCTGAATAAAAAATGTTACGAACTTTAGCCAAAAATAATAATCACTTTGGATTAAAGAAACCATTTATGAAGATATTTTTTTAATTCTTATTTATGTAGGTAACGAATTAATTTTAGTCAAAAAGTCTTCTTTTGATTTAAAATTAGAGAAAACACAAATAAATTTTTTTTGCTAAAAAATCATAATTTTGTAATGATTTGTGATTAAGTACTCTTACATGTTATCGACCGATATGAGATTTTGCAAGGTAATTTAGAAAGACTCTAATATATTTCCCATGGCTCATTTTTGTAAGCTAGAAGTCAGAAAGAGATCGCGTGGATATAAATCTGTAGAATTAAATTAAGAACGCTACGATCCTTCACATGTGATTTTTTCACAATAGCTGTACAACTGTTCGCATTTGATTAACCAATCATAGGGCAGACCAGTGCATTTTGTGGGTACCGTATCCACATCAAAGATAAAAAACGATGACTCACAAGGTGATATCCATCATATAGTAATAATGCACCAATATTTTTTTAATTAATTTGTGATTGTTTTTAAAAATGTTGTTTAACATTTTTTTTCTTCAAATTGATATGATCCTGAAATGTATTCTCTTAACTTCTCTCTTTTTTTGCTTTGATTTCGCAGTCTTTGCATCCCTGAGAATAGTTGTATCTGCAAAAATCCATTGATTTGAGTGTCGTTTTTTGTTTGTGTAGTATAATGGCGAATTCAATGTGTCTTCAGTGGTTACGATTACCGAAAACGTTCACCAGGATTGCAATTTTAAATTTTGAGGAAATGTGGCAAACGTCTTGCGGATATTCTTAATTTCTTATTTTCTCTAAATTTAAACTAAATTGTGAATTTTATCGAGGATTTTTAAGTATTTTTTAAAAAACTTAATTAAAGCGCACGGTAGGGCGTCATGCCAATTTCAGCGCAAAGAAGAGTATTTGGACCAAAAAGCTGGCCAAAAATTCAAATATGAATTTAAAGAAATCTTAAAACTAAGTACTCAGATCGATACAAAACAAAACCTTACAGAATAGTATAAAACTTTTAAGACTTTATGTTGCGATTTGTAGCTCTGAGACACTGCTGAAGTCATGAAGGTGAAGAAAATTACATTCGCTTTTAAAGTTTTTTTTGTTTTTAGATGTTTATATGATATTTTTTTCTGGCTAAACGAATACATGTTGTTTTACTGAAAGATTTATTCAAACGCTATTTTTGTATTTAAAAAAAATATTTTTAATATTAATGTTGAAACAATTTGTATAAAAATTAAAAAAAAAATTAAATTAGTTCACTTTTTTCTGCAAAAGCATCCAAAAACCTGACACTAGATTTTTTTTATCAAATTACACCAAAAACTATCAAAAACTCAATCTTTCAATTCAAAAAAACACGTTTAATAATTATGGCCAACTTTTTGGCTTAAATACTCCTCTGTTCAGAGTTTTGAAAACGGATACAAAATTTATTTGTAAATTTAAAATAGCTCACAGCCCGATCCATAAATTCGTGGATTCTGAGCCAAAAAGTTAACATCCTTGAATGTGATGGTTGGCTAGGAAATTGTACAAGTCCAGAAAACAATTAAAAACAAAAACTGAATGAAACAAAAGCATCAAATACGCTTGTTCCACTATATACTTGAATTATATTGAAAAACTGTACAATTCAATTCCCAATCGAGTTTTCGAATTGATTTTAAGCAATGAGGGCATGACTTGTTACTAATTATCTTTAAAACGGTTTAAAATATAATGTGTAAATACAAAAAGTCTATGTAATTGCTCAAAATACGATTTTACTTGAAATTATCGCAGATGTGCTATCCCGTTGACTAATTTTTGAATGACTTTTTAATATGTAGTTTTTCTAAAAAATTAATTAAAATATTATCTTGAATGCTACAACAGTCACTCATTTTAAAGAGCATCGGTATGAGTCTACTGGAGAAAAGTTTTAAGACTATAGCTTTATTAGTTCATACAGTATTTAACATTAACGGTCAGTAACAGGTGGTGCGAAATGTAGTATTTTTTAGTCGTAAGAAGGCATTAAAATCTTAAACATTTAAAGCATATAAAACACTGTCTCAAATATTTTCTTATAACAACACTTAACACTTTTTTTCAACATTACAGACCACGTACACATTCAGTTTGTACAAAAAATATTTAAAAATAAAAGAAATAAAAAATATTTAAGTTGATTTTTAATACGAGTATTAATTAATTTTTTATCTCATGAATTTATAAATTGAAATGTAAACTCCATGAAATGCCATAAAAAATATGTTTGATTTCGTAAAAATTAAATATAAAAAACCTAAATGTTGTATCCTTTAAAACATTTTAGCGTCTCAATAAATTATAAAAAAACTTGATAAAAAATTTTATAAATTAAGAAAAATTTTCTTGCTTAAACACCTTTTTCCTTCGATATTTTGATTTTTCGTGACATTTTGCAATAACAAATCAATATTTTAAAACAACTGAAAATGTTTCAATGTTTTTCCAATTTTTGTTTTTATTTGTCTCTAGTTTTTTCTTTGGTACTTCAATGTACTCGTATAAATGGCTTGATATGGAGAAGTATGCGTCATATGATATCTTTATATGGAAGTTTCATAGTCAGTATGTGGCCAGGTGCCGAGGAAAAACGAAGTTAGATTCCTTTAGAAAAAACAATAAGGGAGTAATTCTCTCTAAAAAAAGAAGTTGTGGAAAGGCTACTTAATTTTAATTTAAGATTTCATTACCAAAATTGCTCTACAGTTTTGCACTTTATGCAATAAACAATTCTGTTAATATTTATATTTATTTTTATTTTCGATTAATCCATCAGCTATCATTTTGTTTTGTTCTTTAGTTTTTTGTAATACTATTCTTTAAAAGGAGAATAAATTTTAAAAGTTCACTCTCTGGTTTTTTTTCTTTCTCTATACGTTGAGGAATAATAAAGACTGATTGTTGTTTTGTTAAACTTTGGCAGAAAAAAATGTTTTCAGAGTGTTTTTGATTAAATGAATCAAAAGTTGTCAAAAATTTTAATTAATCGAGTTGAGCACTGAAACATCAAAAGCTAAAAAGCATCGCTTTCATATTATTATTGCGATCTTTTTTTATTTCCGTCTTTGAATTATAAGATATGATAAAAACATATTACAAATGTGTTGCCAATATAAAATTATTTTTTCAGACATTCTCAAAAACTTTTGTTTGTTGAGGGTTTTTTTAGTTAGTCTATACACATGTAATGTACTATTGTAATTTTTGTAATTCTCATTAAGTTTTTCAAAGGTTTTGTACAAGATAAGAAATATAAGATTTGAAAAATTTCAAAAATTTGGTTTAAGGTCTACTGATGATTTGGCTTTAGCACCAATGAAATACATGTATATAGACTAGCTAAAAAAATCCTCAACAACCAAAAGTTTTTGAAAATCTTTGAAAAAATATATCGAGGCAATCTCGATTAATAAATTTAATAATAATATTATTTTATATTTTTAACTATTTATTTTTTAATCAAGCTTTTAATTTGTTATAAAAGAAGAACTAAATTTTAAAGTTTATGTAGATAATATGAAGTTGCGCTAAAAGTAAAAATGCTCTACAAAACTAATATTTCAACTTTAATAAGTTTTATTTATGAAAAACAATGTATGTAGGACCGCTTATTTATCATCATTTTTCATTTTAAACGAGTATTATTTATTAAAGAAAAATTATTTATAAACATATGTACATCAGTCCATATTTCCTTTGCAACAAATTTAATTTTTCTATATTTTCAAACAATAAAAGACCGCTTCATTTGTTTGAGCTTAAACAAATTTATAAGCTCTTGCTACGGCTGAATATCCGATTTTTGTTTTTAATACAATAAACGCATTTAACTTTTCTATTTTTGTGATAATTAGTATTGTTATTTTCAAAGCAGTTTAATTGCTGAGAATTCTGAGAATTGCTGAGTTCAGTGTAAAATAGGTTTTTTCTAACGTACATACAACCATTCCAGCAATTTTAAATTTAATAGCATTGGATTATTAGTTCTATGGCAATTTACATTTAGAACTAACATGAATGGTACAATAAAAACCTCGATGTAAATACTTTTTTTCTTCATAGTGTTATCATCGTGGTTATTGCCTGTTACGATTTTCTATGGTAAGTATAGTAAATATTTGGTTATTGCAAAATTATAAAAGTTAATTACAAAACCTCTCACACAAGTCCCTTTTTAATTAAGTTCAATTTCACTGTGTCGCGGTTATTTATTCAAACAAATCGATGAAAAAGTGCCACAATTTTCCATGAATTGTTTGCACATAAAATCAGTATCAGTTTTATTACAAACAGAGAATATTTAAATAATATTAAAATATGAATTTATTTCTTTTGTCGTAAAAACACATAATCAAATGAAATTTTGCATTATTGAATTGACTTGCAGTTGTACAATGATAGATGTAATTGGCGTTACAGGATTATTGTATTTAAATATTAAATATTGCCAATAAAGTTTTATGGATATTTTGTTAACGTTGAAAATACAATAATCATAAAATTTATAATCATGACTTTTTAAGCTGGTATCTTATTTTTGCAGAAGATGCATTACTTTTTAGATATTAATCCTTTTGGGAATTTTACTTTCTTTTGGTCTAGTTGTTTCCAATTTCTTTTAGAGATCAAATACTCTCCGTATTATACCGAAATTTGTAAGTTTGTCAAAGGTTCACGGTAGTAAAGAAATAATAATCATATAAATTTCTTAAATACACATTTCCATTTTCCGAAATTAGAATGATATCGAAACCAAGGCGTATTAGCTAGGTGACACTATTGGTACAACAATTACAATATTAAAAGAACAAAAGTAATTTTTGAAATTTTTTCTGTCAAAAACATCTGCAGAAAACAGACACATAAAAATATAAAGTCGTTCTTTTTGACGTTCGAAACTTAAAGCATAAGCAAGGCAAAAACTAGTCTATTTGGGATCATGAGTGACTTTTCACTCACGGTCATGCACGCTCACGTTAAAAAAATTTTACTCATGCACTCCCACGCAAGAGCTTATATTTTTAGGCTCACGTTCATGCACGCTCACATGAGTGGAAAAATAGTTATTTACAGTCACGAAAACTCACGCCCACGAAGTACCCACGACAAACAATTTTTAAATTATTATTACTAATCCGTTCTGCTAGTCTGATTAATAAATTGTTCCAACAATACTCTCTTAATAAAAATAATTTAAATTTATAAAAACAATCTTAGTAAAGTGAGATTTGAACTTGAGCCAAAGAATTCCATTCAACTTAAGCCTAAAATAGTTCAAGTAATTATGTTCAAATATTAATTAGAAAATTATATGAAAAATTACAATAAAACAAAAAATCATGAAACAATCACGACAAAAATCTATTCATACACATTTAATCAAGCTCTATAATTTTATACACACGTTCATGTGCGCTCACGTGATTGAAACAATCACCATCATTCAGTCATATTGTGGTATACCCACTCTCGATATGTGAACAAAAAATTGAGAATCGGTTTCTCACCCACGAATGTCGTGTAAGTTGAAAACACTTGAGAGAGCTTTTGCACTTGGGGAATCACTAAATTTGCACTTTTTTACACAAAACAAGCACAATTTGTTTTTATTAGTTGTTTTTCAATGTTTCATGCAAAAATTTATGTTCGTTCTTGTTTTAATTTGAATTTGTATTTTAAATTCTATTGACATTTGTTTGTTGTAATATTTCTATGAGTTGATTTTGTTTTTAAATCAAAATTGCATTTTAGCATCTATTTGGGATTTTATTTTTTAGTACAAAATAAAAAATATTATTATCAAACTAATGTTTTTACATGCAAATGTGATAAGAAAAATTATAATATAATAAATATATAATAAATATTAATATCTTTGTTCAATAAAAGTAGTCATACATATTTACTGCCGTAAATGTATTTTAAAGAAAATTTGTATAAATTTCAAATACGAATTATTTTTTATGAATACGGTCCTTAACATTTAAAAATTCATTTAGAGAAAAATAATGTATTATGTAATTATCTATTAAATTTATTGTTCGAAATATGCATCGACATATTATTTTCTTGCATTTCAAAAGTTTTTTTATTGAGGCTTTTTAGACCAATAAACAAAACTTTTTGAAAATCTTTATTTATAATACTTTTTATAAGCCAAGTGCCTTCATATGGTGTAGAGAATATTTTTTTAAGCAAATACAAACACAAAACTTTTTACTAATGCAGTCGTAGACTTATCATTTTTTTTTTGACAACCGATTTAGGTTTTTGACAAAAAGTTTATACATATATATAGAAAGAGTTATAAGATGGTCACAACAACTTCATTATGATCGTTATAACAAAAAAAATAGTAGAATCTAAAGGGTGTTTTTTTAAGCCCGATAGAACTTGAAATTGTAAAAAATAACACAAAAAATTAAATTGTATCAAAATTTTTTTTTTATTCGAAAGATCAATACGTGACATTAACATTTGAAAATGATTTCGGACATATGGGCACCGCGGCTGTTCTTGACGAAGCGCATTCTGGACGTCCAATTTTGGGCCACTTTTTCGAGCACTGCTGGCCGTATGTCACGAATAACACGAACAATGCTGGCCTCCAAGGCGTCAATTGTTGCTGGTTTATCATCATAAACCAGTGACTTCACGTAGCCCCACAGGAAATAATCGAGAGGTGTCAAATCGCACGACCTTGGAGGCCAATTGACAGGTCCATTTCTCGAAATCAACTTATCGCCAAATTTTGATTTCAATAAGTCGATGGTTGCGTTCGCCGTATGGCACGTAGCGCCATCCTGTTGAAATCACATCTCCTCCGGATCAATGTCATCCATATTTTCAAACAAAAAATCATTGATCATGGTGCGGTAACGATCTCCATTGACCGTAACGCGAGTTTCGGCCTCATTTTTGAAGAAATAAGGTCCGATGATGCCACCAGCGTGAAAACCGCACCAAACGGTGCATTTTTCTGCATGTAATGGAGTCTGTAGGGTCTCTTGTGGATTGGTCTCACTCCATATGCTGCAATTTTGCTTATTAACAAACCCGTTAAGCCAAAAATGCGCCTCATCGCTGAACACAATTTTGCGATAAAACAACGGGTCATTTGCCAACTGCTCTAGAGCCCAATCGGCGAAAGAACGACGCATATAATGGTCTCGTGGCTTCAATTCCTGCACCAGCTGGATCTTATACGGGTGTAGGCCGAGATCTTTGCGCAAAATTTTCCACGTAGTGGACGGACAGAGCCCCAATTCCTGCGACCGACGACGAATCGATAAATTTGGATCTTCTTCCACACTTTCGTTTACAGCGGCGATATTCTCTTCAGTACGCACATTCCTTCGACGTGCTGGTGTTATTGCATCCTCTAGAGAGTATGTGGTACGAAATCTATCCACAGTTCGACGAATGGCTTGTTCAGATGGACGATTATGTACGCCATAAAAATGACGAAGTCGTCTATAAGTTGCGCGAATCGACGACTGATTTTCAAAGTAAATTTCGATAATTTCGTAGCGTTGTTTAAGCGTGAGTCTATTCACGATGATTTGTCAGAGTATACTGAAACAAATAAAAAAATGTTTCATCAAAATTTAATTTTTTGTGTTACTTTTTACAATTTAAAGTTCTATCTAGCTTAAAAAAACACCCTTTAATAATATATATTTAAAAAAAACTTGCATCGCTATAAGAACTTGCTTGTTCATTTAATAAAAACTGCATCATGGTTGCTTTTAACATTTAACATTAACATTTAACGTAATAAATCTAACAAAAAAAAATTACAAAAGTTTATATTCCCAGATAAAATAGATTTGCATGAACCATATCTATGTTGACAATATATCAAAACATATTTATGAAACATATAATGTATACGATCTCGCATGTGCAATTTTCATTGCTAAATGCATATATGAACGCATATATCAAAAGAGAGATAATATGTGGACACATGTATAAACGTTTTTCAATATATGGATCTACACATTGCAAATATTCACATATGTATATATGTGTGTATACTATAAAGAAATAATTATTGAAATGTCATGGCTATACCGCGATACATTTTAACATCTTATCATAAAATATAAACTGTTCCATTCCTGATATGTAACAGCCTTAAAGTACGCTGCCTTATCTACTCTCTAAGCTATTTTATACATTTGTTGATGTCGTATTAACATTTAAAATAGTGCACTTGCTAAGTGGTAAAACTATTGACAGATTTGTCATGAGTCTACATTTCATATGCAAGTGGCCGCAGTAAATAAAAAATAAAACAAAATTTATAACAAAATAAATCAGCAATTCTCAATTAGCGGAGAGAAATAGGGGCTATTGATTGAATATGTGTCCCGGAACACATCATCTTCATCCAGTCCACATCCTACAATTTTTCATTAAATGTGGTATGTGATGGTTGGTTTACATTTGTCCATATACCTTTAGTTTTTGAATCCAAGCCATATATAGTCCTTGCATATTTTATTTTTTATGTACATATTTATTTTACACTTAAAGCTGGATTCGCTCATAAAATTTTTTGTCCGGACAAATTTTTTTCATATGTAGTTTGAAGAAGAGAGACGTCAAACTGCATATGAAAAAAAAATTAGTCTGGACAAAAATTTTATGGGTGAATCCAGCTTAACACATCAAAAAAATACTGATTTAAGACATCACAATGTTTTTTAACTTAAACCAATTCAGTTGATCTTAAATTATATGCTTTAAATAATATTTAAAAATTTATTTTTTATATAATTTTTGTACATTTGAAGAAAATACTATCAGAGTTACATTTTTGGTAAAATCTTGCATTGAATTATCTAGCACTTAAAGATAAGTTGAGGGTAAATATATTGCACACTGTTCTTACCCAAAGACAGCCGGAAGTCAGTTGTAACATAAACGTTCAGTGAAAAGAGAAAAAGAGGATGCTCTATTGCAAATAAAATTATATACTAGTTTTTGCTCACAAAAATAAGTATTTAGATAAAGAATGCAAACAATAAGTATGTATAGCGCCAAAGAATTTTAAATTATGTATTTCCTTAACCTTTAAAATGCGTAAATTATTATTATTATAACATAAATATGAACATCAGATCCCATAGATTCCTATAATATCGAGCACATTCAGAATGAGCAAAACATGTAAAAAATATAGACTTTGGATAAAATGGTCGTATTTTATAATATCCAAGAAGTAATAACTCAATAACTATTCAGTAAAAAAAATATTTACACACTTGATGATATCCTACGTATACACGTATCTACACGAATTCTGCATCCTCTAGAATCCTATTTTATGCTCAAAGTGACAGAGCTATTTAATTAACTTATTTGTTATTCCCTCCCAATGTATGTTCAATACAGGATAGTTTTTCTATTATCTAGCTATCTATGATCTTTTTTAGCTGGATCTATGAGTCTCCTTGTCCATAGATAATGGTTAACTTTGCCTCGAACAACCCATCCACATTTCTACTTTCTATTTCGTTTTCTTTTTGTTTAAATGTTATAATTGTTTTTTTTAGTTTATTTGACTACAGCGGGAAATGAGACACAACCAGCAGGATAGTACATAAAAATCTCTAAATCATAAACAATTTAACATTATTTTGCTCCTCCACAATGTGAAGACGTACATTTTTTGCTTCCTTGTTTTAAATATTTATTTGTGTGCAAAAGAAGTTCGAAGCAATACTTTGAAAAATACTTCTACTGAAATGTGATATAAAAACAATTTTCTGCTGCTCTTTCTTTCGCGGTAGCTTAACTTGTAAAATGAAAAACTTTTATTTCTACGAACAGTTTAATTTAAAAATCATCTCAGGATATTTTTCTTCAGTGTTTGCAAAGTTATTTTTTTATTGTATGAACATAGTTTGCACTTACAAAATGCTGTAGTTTATGTGCTTTACTATCTGCGGATTCTGGTTTTCAAATCAGTTTTAATTTCATTTTAGATTTTGTTAAGAAAATTAGTTCCATTTTAAAGTATATATTTCTTAATATGGTAAGGATTTTTTTTTAATTTCTTAATGTTTGTTCTTTAGGAATTTAGATAATAGAAAAGGAAAGCCATCAGAAAGCTATTTAATAGGCTGTTGAGAAACACAAACTAGAAAGAATTTGTTAGAATTTAATGAAAAGAAGTTTATTAATTTTTAAAATAAGAGGAAATAACGTATTACTATTTTAAAAAATGCTAATGAAATAATCAATGATGCTCAAGATTTTTCACAAATTCGAACAGGGCATTATGAAATTTATATTTTGTTAAACATTTTTTTTATCTTTCACTCAAAAGAAAACAAACCAATCATAGCTATAAAAGAAAATCTAAAATCAATTTTCAGTTGTCTATCACATGTACGTAGATATATTCTGAAGCCAGAAGAAAACTATACAAGCTTAGATCATATCATTTCCACACATTTGTATTTCATTTAAAAATATAAACATATTTATAATATTTTATATATTGAAACGATTAATTTTGTCTCAAGTTCAAACCTGAATTTACCCATTTATTTATTCTAATTTTTTTTTAGTTTTAATTTTTATTAGAAAATTTTTTGGATAAATTCATTATTTTTATTAAGAGAGTACTATATATAGAACAATTTTTATTATTCATCATATTAGCAGAACGGATCAGTAGTGATTTCGAGGTCGCTACACCATCTCATCAGCGTTCTTTGTTCAATTTTACCACTTTTGACGGTGGATACTAGTGATCAGGAATATCAACTATTTAACCGTATTATTTAACAAATTAGAATACGAAAAGTAAAAACTTATTCATTTTCACATGTCAAATCAATTTCGGTTAGTACGAAATCCCATCTATGATGAATAACTACTCTATATATTCCAGTCTCTCTTGCTTATTCAGTGCCATTGGCTGCTGAGAATAATCTGTTTTTTTACATCATGTTGTTTGGTTTCTGTCATTGTAGTTAAATTAGAATAAATAAATGGGTAAATTCGGGTTTGAACTTGAGCCAAAATTAATCGTTTCAATATACAAAATATTAATAAAAATAAAAAAATATTAATAAATTACTTATAAACATTAATTATATTTATAATATTGATTTTAAATTTATTCAGATTCGAGCATAAACACTTTAGTATTAACTTAATTTTAATAAATAATAATTAATTTTAATATTTGTATGCAATTAGTTGAATTGCTTCAAGTTTAAGTTTAAAGGAATTGTTTGGTTCAAATTCAAATCTGCATATGCAAGTATTTTTAATTTAAGAAGTTCAAATTATTTCGATTAAAAAAGTATTACTGAAACTATCAGGACGGATTGCGAGGTCGCAACATCTCAGGAGCAGTGTTGCCAGGAGCTGGGAGAATAAGAGGCTGAATCGGCTTTTTAAAAAGGCTAGAAAAAGCCAAATCGAAAGAAATAAAGAAAGAAAAGAAAAGCTAAAAAATTATAAAAAAAATTTTATTCGTAATTCAACGTTTAAAAAAATTTATAAAAGTGTTAAAAACTATTCAAAAGAATAATAAAAACTAATAAAAGTATATTTTTAAATTCATATAAATCATTATACAACATAAATATCAGGCATTTTTTTTTACCTTAATTCAGTATCGAATCAAAAGAGAATAATAGAAGATTTGTTTTTGGGCATGATTTAATAAATATTGTATCATTATTTAAATATATTCAAGTATCTATATTTCTTTCTTAAAAAACGTTGCTGAAACGTAATAATACCAAAAAAAATATTTAATTTTCAATAACCCGCAATTTAAGCAATTCTCATGACTTAGCCTGTGACTACATTAAAATTCACTAAAAATATGGTAAAAATTCCGCGATAATAGTTCGCAAAATTAAAGAATTTTTGCGTAGTCGTGAAGAAGCACTTTCTCGGTGAGCACTTGTAAAACTGGTGAAGATGTTTGAGCGGTTGGGATAGTGATGTAAAAAACTAAACTCTTGTACGTGGCTCAACTGAGAATATTGCCGTTGAAGCCATAGTGATGTCAAATGTCCATTTCTCGTCGTTCTTTGGAGTTGGGCATTCTACAAGCGACACGTGTAATGTCTCATGACCGTTTGGGGGGGAGGGGCTTCGAAAAAGATATGGTCCACGCCAATGGCTCACAATACATTCAAGATCTCAGAGATAGATTAGTGAAGTTATCGATGATATTTCGAAACAAATGTGCATATTAGTTCTGAAAATTTCACGAGAAGAATATGGTTCTACAAGCGTAGCCATGGCGGTCATTTGGTAGATATAGTTTTCCCTTATCAATAGTACAACAAATGAACGTCCTCTTTACAAATAAATAAAAATCTGATGATTTCGCTTAAAATACTATTTTTGTAAACCTCTTATTAGAAGACCCTATGAAGAGCTTAATATTAGATTAACCAAATCAATAAATTAATGTTGTTGCAGCGAATTCTTATATTGTAACACCTCCACTTAGAACAAAACTGTTGATCCAATATTCTTCCATTTCTAATTTAAAAACTTTCACCATAAGATTTCAATAAACGTAGTTTTTTCTTCTGTGTACTTACGTTTGCAGATTGGATTAATTTTTTTAATGTTTCAAATTGATTTTGTGGGTTCAGCAGAAAATAAAAATTTAGCCTTTTTGAGGCTAAAAGATAAACTTCAAGGCTAAAAGACATGAAAAAAAGCTAAACCTGGCATTTCAAGGCTAAACTGGAATCGCTGTTCGTTCTTTTACGATTTTATCACATTTGATGGTAGATACTAGTAGGAATATCAACTATTAAACATTAGTATGAAATTTCAATCTCAGATGAATTGAGTATTCCTTGTATTATTAATATTTCGCTTTTTCCAGCTCCATTAGCAGCTGAGATAAAAAAGTAAATATAAATGATAAAAACTAGTGCATATTTTTGGCTTCTTTGGTATTTATATTAACAACAACCACATGATCAATAAGAATGTTGTAATACATAATCCGTAACTGAACGACTTTCAGATCAGAAATTTAGTAACTTATTTGAAAGCTACTTTTTTACTGGAAGCTTGAACACGCTAAATTTCTATCATTCATTAAATGCATGCGGAATTTTTCATGATCACGTCAACATGCCAAATAATATCGAGTTAGTTTTAAGAGTCCTTCAGGCCTATTTCCAGATCTGAAATAAATTTAAAATCATAAAAAGTTTATTTATTTAAATAAAATTTATCTTACTAGAAATATTTGGAAACAGTATGCGCCTTAACCTTTATATGCTACAGAAAATAATGTCATCATATATTTGGTCTGCTTCCTAATGCATATTTTTAAATGCTTAAGAAGCTTCTATTTCAATTTCAAAGATTATGCCATCACATCTGATCCACTATGCATTCCAACATAGCGGTAAATTGAAAAACAAGACACAAATAACGAAAGTAAGAAAAAAGTATAAAATACTAACACAAACTGCAGTTATACATTGCAGCTTCGGAGATATTTTTTTACAAAGGCCCAACTGTTTTTTCTTTAGAATAATTAAGATATATTTAATAAGTTATTTATATTATTTTATTTTATTTATTATTCTTCCAGTGGACGAATTTTAATGATTATAGATATCACTGGAAATGAAGGAGTAAGAACATATAAAAGCGGTACTTTATGACCTTTTTGTCATACTACGAGGCCCACTATTAAGGCTCATTAAGCCTTTCAAGTAGCGCATGTTTGTTACTTTACAAATACATGCAAATAAATACATATGTGTGAATAAATGAATGTTTGCTTTAAAAAAAAATTTAAACATATTAAGAATAGTCTATGTATGCCACAGCATCTTAAAGTTCTTTTTGTTGTTAACTTTTTTCATGCCAACATTTGAATGAAAGTAAAATGCTTTTAAAAAGCCACTGAATATTGTTGTGTTCATACATTTTTTTAGAGAATGGAGATTGTGATAAAATTACGTCATTTCTGTGTACTTAGTACCACAGTAAAAATGTATAAAGATATCTACATATGCACATATACGATATATTCATGGCAAAAAAGTTTGCATAATATTGGAATATACACAAGAAAAAAAATTTATATAAATAATTTTACTTAAGTTCAGAATATTGCGGTCTAAAGAATATTTAGGAAAAAGTTCTTAATTATACGAGTACAAGCAATCTTTCTCAAAATCCACATAACCTTCTGAGCACAGTCCATACAAAATTTTTAAAATACACAAGGAAGTATGATAGCGTTAAATCTCTATAAATCAAAACATTAATTTTTAACAGTGTAAAGAAAACATTTTCGCATCTGTTTGTACATTAGTATCTGCATATAATATTTTTATTTCTCAAATGCATTTGCAAACATTACAATAGAAAACTTGTCTCCAACTTTCACTCAGAATTGCAGGGCTGTGTAGGCGGTAGCATGAGAAATCTGTTATTAAATAGGAATTGAAAGAAATTTGTAATAAATGCTCTGATTTCATGTGAAAATAATTTTTAACTGAAAATTTTTGCAAAATTTACTCAGTTCTCATACGAGTTTTTATCAGTGATGTAATTTCGGTACTTTTCTGGTATTTTTTGGTGATTTTTTTATACGCAGGAAAATTGTTTAAATACCCGTTTTCAAAAAGCGCGTATTTACAGTGCTTGACACAGTTTCTCATAGTGCATTTTGTGCTTTTTTGTACAACTGAGAAATTTTTTAGTTACAAAAATTTGCTACTTCTTTTAAGTGCAAATAGCACATTTTTAAGCATCCATGAATTATTTTCGCTGAGGTTGAGAGATCATTCAGTTTGATGAATTTTTTTAAATTAAAAATTAGAAAACGGTTATCTTTAAATTTAGTAAATGTGTTACTGCTTATTAAATACGGTTTAAAATTTTAAAATGCGTGTTGAAGCTATTTTCAACTGCCTTTAAATGTCTGTAGCAAAATAAATTCGAACAAAAAATCTCATACCAAAATCTCAATATTTTATTACAACTGTGTTGTGGTCTGATTGCGAACACGAAATTTTTGATAGCAAAATAAACGAAAATAAAACAATTGATTGAAATGCTGTCAAGAATTTCATTTGACTTTGAATTCCCTTATTTTTAATCGTTTCCTTATTATTTAGAATTTACAGAAAATTCTGCACTACACATCTCTTTTTTAGTGCAACATTAACATATTCTAAAAGTTGAAGGTATTTCTTTATATGCAAAAAGTTTTTCAGTAAAATATGTTTAATTAATCCAAACTAAATACCCAACTAAAATGTCAATGCAGGCCATATAAATACCTGCTAACATTTTTAATATTTCACTTTTGATAAACGACTACGGTGCAATAAAGGAGCGATGTGTACATGCATACATATACTTTTAAGTTTTGTCTAAACTAACTAATTTATTTATTTAGTTTTTATATACATATGTACCTAATGTATATTTACCAAGTATATATATTCTTTTACTTCTGTTTTTATTTTATTACGTTTTTTTTTTACTTTTTATTTATATGTAAATTCTTATTTTATTTTAATTAATATGTTATTAAATTCTGCTATTTGATCTCAAATCCTTTATTTATTTTGAAGCAATAACCTTAAATTGTATTTTAGATATTTATTTTAACTTTTTTATAAATTGCTTAATATTTGGCTTAAGTAAAATTTTTCAAATGTATTTTATGGTGCTTTTTTACCATTTTTGTATTTTTTTTTGCGCTTTTTAGCCTCTTTGGAACAGCTTACGGTGCTTTTTTTCTTTCTAGAGATACCAACACTGGTTTTTATTGTTCTACGAAATTTCTATTATAATACCTTAAAAGGCCAACCAATCGAGCGTATACGTAATATTATATAGTGCTATCCATCAATTTTATTACTCATACGTCCCACGTGTTAAAATTGTATGATAAATTATAATTAAAATTGCCAGTCGCAAATCCCAGAATATTTCGGAATTTTTCGGTATTAACTCGATATTCTCGATAGACTTGTTTATAATAATCCCATCGTGCCCAAAAATTTTTCTATTAATTTCTTTGAGCAGTTTAGTTGAAAAGGAGTGTTGTCTTTAATTCAATACCAATTAAATTCTTTTATTAAGATTTTTTAATAATTGCTAATTATTTTTGGGGGTAAGGTTCACTGATGATCTGCAATAGTTAAATGCGCATAGGAACTAGCTACGTTTACCCCCTCCATAAATTTCAAAGTATTATTAAATAATATTTGGGACAAATGCAAAGCATAAAAATGCATACAAAGTGCATCATTAACACTAATTAAAGCTAATTTTTTTTATTAAGAAAGTAATATTGGAAAATCGTAATTACCTGACTAGCAGAATTCTTCAGTACTAATTTCGAAGGCAACACACCATCGCATATTCTTCAATTTAATTTTTTGTGGATATTAGATCTGAGCACAAAGCAACTTAAGTGAATTTTCTAAATTTAAGAGAGTGATAAAACTGTTTAGCTTCCCCTCCAAGAATTTTGTAAACTTTTTTTACATGCAAATATTTTCTATAACTGAGGTTAAACCATTTTTATCAACATTAACATAGAATGTTATTTTACCAACAACGTTTATTGATTGTGATAAAAATACATAAATTCTGTAATTCGATATTATTTTTAAAAAATTTCAATCTGGTGGCATCTTTAACTATTTAACTAAAAGAAAATTCTGGAGAAATGTGGATTTCTGTCTCCGTATTTACACATGGAAGTAATTGCATGAAAGTCGCAATACACTCACACTTTTTCACTAGCACACTTAAAGTTTTTTTTGCTTTCCACTCAGCTTTCAACGATATTTTCAAGAATTTTTTGACGTTTCCAGAAAGTAAAATGACAAAGACTCAAACACTGTTGCCCTCATATAAGACTTATACCAAACAACAGGATGTTGGCAAAATTTCAATTGCAAATTTAACTTATTTTGTAAGTATGTATATTTACGGAATTATTATATTTGTTCTTCAAATATACATAAATAAGACAATTCATGCCTTTTTATAGCAATAATCTCATTAAAATATTACCAATAATAATTATTCCCAACTATTGCCCGATAAAGTTGTTTACGTCATAATATTGGTAACTCTAATGAGTAGAGGTAGAAGTATCAATTTTTACAACTCTTCGCTTCGACGACATTTTCAAAATGATCTTTCACTTTCTTATGAAAACGAACAAGAAATTTTCATGAAAGTTTATTATTAATTATATCGCTAAAATTTTTATTTAAAATACATATACAATAATTTCAAGAAAGTACTTTCATGTGTAAATGCAGCGTTAGTTAAATACGAATTTACCTTCGGACATGTGAAAATAAATAAAAACAACATATATATCCATTAATTAATACTTTTATATGTTTTATTTTATATAATTATGTATTTTATTTTTATCACGAATGCATTTGTGCGCCATAGATATAAGCCTTGTTGTATAGGAAATACAAATATGATTAAATAAATAGAATATAATAATTGTATATTAATTATTAATAAATCGAGTTGAAATTTGCAATATATTTTGACTTCGCTGCACAATCAACTTTGCCAAATTTTTATCAAAAATGCCAAAATGCATCTTAAATATACTTACCTACCATAACGTGTAGGTACACAATTGTGGTTTCTTGCCTAAAAGTGCAGCTTATCTAAAGAATGAATAAAAAAACAGAACGAAATTGTAATATACCAAATAATGTTTGTGCTTACCTGCTGATAAATATAATGTTTTCAATAGCTGAATGAGCAATTTGTATTCCATCATTCTCGGCATGGATGTACATGTAAACAAAATAGATAAATCTCAATAATGACATCTTGCAATTTGTGTGACTTGATTGCAATTTTTTTTTATTCTAAATGATTTACGTTGGCTGTTTATGGCCACCATTTTTTTGATGTGTGTGAAAATATTTTAAAACGGACAAAACATATGATTTCTGTATGAAAATAATTTTAAAATGCCAAACATTTTCGGCATTTAAAAGATTAGTAACAGAAATAAGTCGAAAGTGCTCTGAAGCAAATGATAGCTAAATAGAAACTACTGTAAAACACTTCAACTTAATTTTGCTAAATGAAATGTATGGAAGTTTAAATAAATCAATCATACGCCATGTAGTAACTTTCACTATACTTTTCATATCGAATGTGTTTTCCAACTCTGTTAGCAACATAACATTTAAAATGATAAAAAATAACGAAAAAAAAACACTAAACCCTCATTCGCATGCTTATTCTCGTTGTATAAACCGAACTACAAGATCTATGTTGAATGTTTTATTTGCACTTTTTGTGTTCACCAAATGTACGAGCGTAACAATAAGGAAATTTTTGCTAAAGTTGTTAGATATTTTTCTTATTTTGCTTTACATAAACATATACAATAGTTTTATGTATTTTTCATACATTTGTTTTTTTATCCATTCAACATTTTATTCCTTAATGTGTAATTTAACTGCCAAGAATATAGTTTTTTTTCACTATAACAGCCACTCGTACTGAAATCGTATTTCTTTCATATTTAGTAAAAAAATAATGTAAAGAACTCAAGACTAAGCTTGCGAAAAAGATAGAAAGTAAGAAAATACATAATAGCAGACTATCTTTAGTTGAATGAAAAAATGAAATAAAATTTTTAAGTGCCATCTGTACAATACAAAAAGTACAAATAAATATAAAAGAATGAAGATTTTATATATTATTAGCTATATATTCTCCCCACGTTTCGCATACAAAGAAAGATTTCGCTGAATTTAATTTTAATTTTAAACTGAAATCATGTTGGTTTTTTTTGTTTGCCACATTTAATCTTGAATTAATTTTGCATAGCTCTCAATGTTCACGAGAAATAAATTGTTGTATATTTATTTATCCAAGAGGAAATTAATTTCATAAAGTTGGATTATAATAAATGTACAAGATAACTATGTAAATAATTTTTGTATATGCAAATATTAAGAAAGATGTTTCAATATTTTTCATTTTTAAAAATATGAAAAAAATTGTTATTTAATTCTAATATTATGTTTAGTTAAGTTTTTGTCTGTTACAACTTAAGGAGAAGTATGTCAGCAAATCTTTCCTTCTTATTAGTAATCTGACCGTTGACCAATTTACCTTAAATATTAGCCTTGGATCCTCTATTCCCTTTCACAAAAAATATTAATTATTAGCAACCGTATTTTGTTTGAACGTAAATAAAGTCGAGGCAGGTCTGTGCTTATTTTAATATTAATCACGGTTGTTACAAAATTCAATGTAACCGGAATTGGATTTAAAAACATGATAAAAAAAATACTTTTATGTGAATTATTTAAACGTAATCGGAATAATGTTTAAAACATATAGTAATTGATCACAAAACCGACTACAATGAAATTAACCACACAAAAGTATTTTTTGTCGTCTTTTCAAATTCAATACCGACTACATTGTATTCTGGGACAATACTAGGGGCGAATTACAGCATTCGATATCAAAAGAAATCCCATACAAAATCGTATGCCGCAATTTGCCCCCTGATTATATATAATTGTCAATAACACAGTACAACATTTTTCAGCTCATTGATTTGTCAAGTTGGCTGCAATAATAATTTGATGGCCATAACAATTTTTTCTTTAAGGTGGATTTTTATTACTTTTTCTGTACTTTAAAACGGTTACGTATAGTTAATTATTAACCCGGTAATGGTGACCTATTGGTCTGTGGGACCAGTTGTGTTAAAAAATTCGTATAAATTTATTCTCCGTTATTGTTTTTTTGTTGCGATTTCGAGTAGCTGCCTCATTTCAGCTTTTCCACCATCTCTATACGATGAAACTCCTTACTGAGCACAATTTCTGTATTTTTTTACCAACGTGGTGTGCGAGACCGTGTTTGAAATAATAAAGCATTAATTTATCATAGATTAATTAAGAATAACAAGTTTTGTTTATTTTGCAGAAGTTTCGAATGTTAAATATGTGATTTCTTTTTTCTTAATTTTTAAAAATGTATTCGCAAAAACATTGTAATTTTTAATGCTCTATTTTGCAAAATTTCATATTGAAATAAAAGAGCTTAAATTGATTAAATATCTTTGTTTTGTTGTAAAAGTGCATAAATTAAAAAACATGAACTATTAGTAACACGTTTCGAAAAATATTCAGTTGAAAGCCCCGGTGTCACCATTAATCAAAGTCAAATTTGCGTCACCATTGGCGGGTTAATTATTCATGCAACCAACTGGGCAAAACGAATGATGCAGAAGTTTTTATTTTTAAGGCTACTTTAACGAGCCCAAAACTCATTTGTTGTACTGTGTAAGAATAAAGGTTTTATTTTGATATGAAAAACAAAACATGTCAGCCAAATGACCAGCACGGCTTTTTTTACAGTACCATATTATTTTCATGAACTTTTCCAAACCCAATGCCTCGTCGTCGATTACTTCAAGAATTCCTCCTTTAAGGTCTTGAATCGATTGTGAGTTATTGGGATATACTTTATCTTTCATGAAGGCAAAAACAAAAAATTTCGGTTTCACTTTCACGCAAAAGAGCAATAGTAACGCTACTTGTATTGCACGTAGCTCAATCTTGTTGAAAAAAGTCATTGTCCACATATATATCTTCCAATTGCGGCCATTGAGGGTGGCGTTGGCTCAGGTAGTAAGCACGTTGACTACAAACCGAAGGACCTGGGTTCAAACCCAGTGTCAGACAGTCATGAAATAAAAACACCACGCATTTCTCTGATGCACATTGGTGTGCCTTTGTGTCAGTTGTTGGCGGAAGGTTTCAGTGGCGAAGGCATGGTCCACTGGTCACTGAACAGTACCAACTTCAGCTGATACTAATTCCAATGTAACATCAGAGCGCCCTCCTTCGTTGGTACTGAGTAGCACAATCAACGGCGAAGTAAAATAAAATTAATAAAAGAAGTGGCTACTAAACTAAACACAGCTTCAAAACTCGTAATGTCCTCCTCGCCACCAGAGCCGCTGCAACACTGCTCTACGAATAAACGTGCAGAAAAAAAAGCAGAGTTGTAAAGAACGAATGAAGCTCAGAATGAAGATCAGTTAGATGTATTTCGAGTACCCAATCACCAAAGACGGAAATTTGTTGATGATGGGCATTCCTCAGTTTTTGTGTTAACTGAAAGATAAGTTTTTATGCAAAATACTGTGTATCGTTTGTGTTATGCTCAATTCCATAGATCGAGTATATAATATTTCGAGTTGCTGTGGAGCGGAGTGTACGAGTTTTTATATCACTAACTTAGGCCAACAGTTCAAATAGTCTTATGAGTTGTTGTTGGCTGAAAATTTCAAAGCGCTGTTGAAGCGTATATCATTTCATTATAAAACTTCTTATTGCAACACCCTGTAAAAGTATTTTACACAAACAGACATACAATCCTATTCATCAAATATTTTGCATAGTAAGCACCCCATACACGTTTCAATCCAATTGGCAACAAAGTCAAAGTCGGTTTTTATCCAAATCGAGGCGTATATGGCTTTGTCAATTGATTAGTTTGGCAGTTATCAAATTGGCTGAAGAAAAATCAAAAGATTTTGATTTTTTCAAGATGGCTAGTAAGTCTTTCAATTCGATTGTGCTGTGTGTGTTCGAGTCTCTTGATCAGCTGTCAAAATTTATGTTTGTGGTTGTCTTTTTCAAAGAGTTTTAAATAAAAAGTATAAAAATGGCATTGGTGGCAAACATGGATGCTTGGGAAGAAATCTTCCAATTGCTTGAAGAAAATCCAGCACTTTGAAAAATAAAAAGTCCGGATTTTTTTCATTATCAATGCATTCTGCAATAACTGTTGTTGCAATTATTTTTCTTTTTTCAGCCACTGCAATAGATTTTTCGAATTTTTAAATTTGTAATTGTAAAAAACATATAAATTTGACAATTTAATGAAACTCTTTCAATTCAGCTTATGAAGTGTGTGGTCAAGAATAAATTTAATTGAAAGATCAAATTGCCAATTAAATTAAAACATGGGGTGCTTTCCACGCCATCACAGAAAATTTAAAAACTTTTGTTTACTAAATCTACTAATACTTTTCATATGATATGAAAATACGAAAATTTACATTTAAAATTATATTAGTTCGATATGACAAAATTAAAGTAACGAGCTTATTATCTCAGTTATATAAACGTCAATATAGAATTTATTTCCTTGAAAAATCTGTAATTAATGGAATTTAATTATAACTATCCTTTTCGTTTTTTATGATTCATTCCCTTATTTTTGATCAAAGCACAACCGATATCGAAATAAATGTTACTGCACAGTTGAGTTTTTAAAGTTTACCAGAATTACATAAATTTTGTTAGGCATACAACTATACTTTATGGCTTCTAACTGATACCCTAAACAATTCTGAAATTAGGTTTTCTTTATTTGAAAACGATAGCTATCTTATTGTTCTTTTTGTACAAACAAATGTATGGCATCAGTATATATTGCAATAAACTTTAATTATATTCTTCTATTTATTTTTATTTGGATATTCAACTGCATAATATTATATGCTCGAAAGTTCTTGTACATGACATTGTGGCTTTTGTACGTTTATTCTCTAGCTCGTTTACATTTTATTATTATTTATTTTTGTTTTATTTTTTGTTTAACTAGTGTATTGTTCGCAATAAATAAAAGGTTTTTTAACTAATTCCTTGTTGAATTTCTGTTTGTATGTTTTCCTTGAATTCGTTTTACTATTTGTTTACACAAAAAATGTATGTATGTACATATTTACAAATTTGTTGGAAGTATTACTTTTTCATACGAACTTACATATTGTATTAAAAACATATTTACATAATGTTCATTTATTGATTTAGAAGAGTATTCAATTATTCGAATTTTATTTTTGATCAACTAAGCAGCTAATCGAGAATCCGATTTTAAACTTTGTCGCTTCATCAAGTGCTCTGTCAAAAATATATTGTTCTCTTTTAAATTCTTACATGTTTTAAAATTCCTTTCTGAAAAAAGCTATTTTATTAAATATTACACTAACGTATGTAAGAATGGTGAAAGATTGCACAATGCACACTGGGCTGGATCGCCAAATTTTTGGCATAAAGTCTAAAAATAGAGTTACATAAACCAATCCGACCACGCCTTCCTCCCATGTGTTAGAGGTATAGGTTCCTGCAAAAACATTTTTTTTAATACCACTAGATCCGATCGGAGTGACCAAGCAATTCTTCAACACAAATGCTGTATCCTTTTCATTTGAGATCCTAGCTGAAACTATTGCTGCATGCATAAGAAGGCTTGTGTCGTTTTCTTGGGTATCTGCCAGTTCGGTTGCTAACTTTCTTTTAAGGCGTGGTCCTGCTGCCTCATATGTTAGAGGTGGACGTCCCATTTTATTATGATCGGGTGCCACATCCTTTTTGCTGTCCAGATCCAATCCAAATCCACAAATTTATGAAAAACGGGCAAAATTGGGCAAAAACTGTTAATAACACGTTATAATGTACACTTTCAAGTATATTTTAGCATAATTAAATTTTGGTCAAAATTGGGCGAAGGTTAGTTTTTACTCCACTACACTCTGGACTATAAACTGGTGTTTTGGTTAATTTTTTCTCTTTCTTAGGACTTCACAAAAAACAATTCACAAAAACATTTAACAAATAAAAAGCAATTGCTATTAGTTTTTAATAATGTACATACATTTATCTTTATTTTCCATATTTATCAAATTTATTTTTGTTTACCGGCAGTCGCTTACGGTTATTATAAAGCTGAGCTAACTTTTTCTGCTTTTTTGTGAAAACCAACAGCTGACGTATAGTTTGGACTTTGTACCCCTTGTAAAAGTTCAGGGTTACCATCAGATAAATTTTATTTACCGAAATGTTGTACCTAGGGTATGCACTTTAAGAAAATATATTAAAATGAACAAATATTTCCATGAAAATTTCGACTTTATGCCAAAAATTTTGCAATCCAGTCCAGAGTGCAATGTAGTGTTAATGCAGTTTTCTAAATTGATCTGTATTTGTATATCTAATCAGATTTATGTCCGGCAATTGTAGTTTTTAATTTATTTTTAGTGGTACCTATGTATACTTTATTACACCATCCGTTATTATTTCCCTTACATGGTCTAATATTTCCGTGTTATCCCTCATTTTACTGAAAAAACTTCCTAATGTATTATATGTCTTATTAGCCATCTTATAATTATTACAATCATAGATTTTAGAATTTTCCAACCTTTTAGAAGTTAACGGTACATAAGTCAAAGACTTATAATTTTTTGGTTCATTCCTAGTGGTCGTAATATTTATACTTTGTCTTTTGTGTTGTCTAACCAATTTATTTAAAAATTGATTAGGGAAACCATCTTCTTCGGAATTCTATATTTGTGATTCTCCCCACATTCTTCCTATGAAATTCAATATCACTAATATTCAGTACTATATCTATGAGATTTTTTGCCGTACTATTAAAAACTCGCTTAGGATGTTTTGAATAATAGCTAATTATTCTCCCCGAAGATGTAGGTTTCTGGTACCAATCTACTAATAAGTTATTACCCTTTCTTATTATTGAAGTTTCTAAATATGGTAGTTTGTAGTCACATTCCCTTTCAATTATAAATTGAATGTCTGGATGAAAAGAATTAAACATAGTTAACAATTCTTCGATTTCAGATTCTGAAATAATACAAAATTAATCATCCATATATTTTGTTAAAACGTTTGGTTTACAATTTAACCTCCTAATGGATGTATCAAGAAGTTCTTCCATAATAAAGGCAGCTACAACTGGTGAAGCTGGAAATCCCATAGGAAGACCTTTTCGTTTAGAAAATGTTCTTTTACCATATTGAAAATATCTAGAGTCATCTATACAAAATTTAAAAATCCGTAAAAATAACTCTTTTCCAATAGTTGTATGATCTTAAATAATATCACATTTTTCTTTTTTGGTGTCCATTGCGAAATCTACTGGCATGCTTGGAAATAAAGAACATCCAGTAAAATCATTTTATCTCCATTACATATCCTGTTACGTTCGATCCTATCGCTAATATTTTAATATTGCTTAAACTTTTCATTTGTTTTAATAGAGGTTTATTAAAATATCTCTAGTTGTTCTAAGAAATGTTTGGGTAAAGTTCTCTGATGATCTGCATTAGCAAAATAGAAATGCGCATAAGAATAAGCTGTAGCCCTAAATAATCATTTCAAATTTGTTTTTAATAAAAGTATTAATATTTTACTAAATAAGTAAAATATCAATTTTGGGAACAACTGCAATTAAAATCCTTAAAAATAACAAAAGTTTTAAATAATATTTAAATTAATGATTTATTTATTTCTTATTAATCTCTTATAAATCCAAGCCTAATATATAAAAATGTGTCTAACTCTTGCTACATGGGCTATCGGCTATAAAACCATACCTTATTTGATTTTTTATTAGACATTTACAGGATGACCCAACTACAAGCAACTTTATAAATAATTTGTTATTTTGCCATTAATCAATTTGATTTTCAGTCTGACATATCGACTAGTAGCTACTATCATACATCCGTTTTAGGTTTGAGGAACAATAGGAAATATTGGAAATATATTTAAAAAATGAGATACGTGTTGTTCAAGCTATGCATTTGTTAAAATGTGTTTTGGCCGAATTAAAGCACACACCGCGAGCGTCACAGAGCCAAGATTACAGATTTTATTGTCTGAAATGGAACTTATGAACTTGGATAATATTTAGTTTCAGCGGATAATGCCACATGTCTCACAGCTCATCAAACAATCGATATTTTGCACACTGAGCTTGGTAACCGTGCCATCAGCAGTATTAGCGATGTAAATTGACCGCCACGGAGCTGCGATTTCACAATTTTAGACATTTAATTATACTAGGAGAATAATCTGGAAATTATCCACATACGAAAGGCTAATATTGTCCAAGTCATCAACAGAGTCCTGGAAAATAAAACTCACAGGATGGATAAGCTACTGCGAACCCAGCCGCAGCAATCAAATGAAAGAAATCATGTTCAAAAATAATGTAAATGTTTATTATGTCTAACAAAGACTTAAATTTTTAAAAAAAGACTAGCATTTATACTACTGGAAATCATCATAGATTAAACGTAATACCAAAATATGTATATTCAACTCCAATGTAAAATCTGTCTTTTCGATGGGTGCAAATTATAGAATACATCTGCAAGAGTCATTGGCAGAATCCAAGCATTCCTAAACAGATGTCTTAGAAAAATATTACGAATCCATCGGCAAAACATAATCTTAAACCAACATATAAGATGCAATTAAACGCCAATTGATAACGAAAATAAAAGCAGGAAGTGGCGATCGATAGGCCATATATTGAAGAAGCCTCAAGGAACTATTGTCAAAAAAGCCCTTGAATGATAGCCACAGGGTAGCCGACGCACAGGCAGAGCCGCTCAAACATGGAGACGACAAGTTCAAGAAGCTGCATATAGCGTGCAGTAAAATAAATTTGTTAGCACTAAGAAGAAGTGATTGGAAAAATTTTGTATGTCCTTTTGTTTCACCTAGGACCTTGAATAGTAATAATAATAGAATGAATTTGTAACACTCCTTATATGCAAATATTAAAATTATACAAAATATCAAAATCTGTTGATAAGATTTTAGTCATACCTGTTAAAAATTGTATAGTTGAAATGTTAGCCTTTTAAACAATTTAATGTTTGTTATTTTTAAAATAATCGTTTTCTTTACACTCTTTGGGAAAGCGTTAGGGCAGAAAATGCATATGGTAAATGTAAAAAAGCTTAATTAATTCTTTTACAATTCCGATTGTTGCGGAACTTTCTGAGCTGTCAATAAAAACAAGTTTTAATAATTGTTTACAATTCATTTAATTTAGATTGACTATTTTAAATTAAACAAGAAAACTTATAATTTATTTGATCTTATTTTAATATCAAAAGGGATTTATATGTAGGAATAAATTAGGCTTGCCAGATCTAATTTGTCAAAAAGCTTGACATTGACCAAAAAAAAACTTGATTTTGAAAAAAAACTTGACATGTAAAAACACTCATACTAAATATATAGAAGAGATTTTTAGTTTTTAAAGAAGAACTTCTGGATAATTATTATTGGGAAAATACGAATTGAATTTTAACTTTTAATCGTAAAAACAATTTTGCTGAGAGTTTTTAGCTAGTCTATAATAAATAAATAATAATTTTCATAAATAACTTGACAATTCATCAAACACATAAGTTTTATTAAAAAAACAATGAAAAGCCACCTGTATTATTCCACCATGGGTATATCAAGTCGGCTAAGCTGGCTAAGTTCACGACTTGCTTCTCTGGTTCAATGTTGTCAATTTACTAGTGTTGAGTAATGGGGTAAATATCAGTATTGGCACTTTTATAATAATTGTACAGAAAGTTATAGTTATAGTTATTTTTTAAACTATAATTGCACAAAAAAAAATATGTATCATATTAGTCCTTAGTTCTATTGATAGTAAAAATATGGGCTTTAGATTTGTTTTTTAGAAATATACACATACTTTTTTTAAGTATTATTACATAGCTAGAATAAATTTGAGAAAAAAAGTTAACTTACAAAAAAGCTTGACAAATCACTTTTTCACTTGACACTTGACGCGCATTAAAAAACTTGACAATCAGGCCAAATCAGGCCCTTCTGGCAACCCTAGAATAAATCCAAAATGTAATAAAAATGTAATAAAGGATAAATAACAAGTTTAAAAAATGTCAAATATTTTTTATCAGAGAACAGTGAACAGCGTTTTTTTAATATTTTTTTATAACAGTGGCGTCAAGTAGGCGCATCAAAGTTTATTAAGCACTATAATAATTTAACTAATTATTTTACATCGCAGGCGATTTTGTTACAATATTGACGAAGTAGGGGACTATGATTTAGCTGCTGGTACTGTTACTTTCGCCACTTTAACAGTCCACCAAGAAAAAATACAATGGTAAACTAACATACATCAGTTAGTTCTTCCTCGGACTTTTTTCATTGACGAACATATTTTTTTCTTTTCAATATTATCATCGTCCAATGTCGTCTGATAAGATGTAATGCATATTTTTGCGATCACTTTTATTTCAGCCATCAAACTATATTAAAATTCGAATATAATAGGGAGGACTTTGAAGAAATAATATAAATAGTAAGCGTGTTAAGTGCTTCAATTCTGATTTTATAAGTTTTGTCTTTGATGCCAGCAAGTAATTCTTTTAAAATCCAATTATTTGCTTATTGGAAATTATTAATTAATTGTTTCAAATAAAAGAACTCTCTTTATAAAATAATGAATTTATCCAAAAATAATTTCTTAAAAATCAGGAAACAGTACTGATCCATTCTGCTGGTCTGATGAAAATTTTTTTTCAAACAAAAGTACTCTCCCTTGAATCATAAGCCCTCATAAATTTTACGATCCAAAGATTTAAATTTAAAGCTAAGAACCTAAAAAAAACAAATAGTATTGAAACTCCGTGTAGCTTCCTGTTTTGAAGTAACAACCTGTGTTGTGTATGAAAAGAGTGTATTAAAGGGTGGTTAAATTGTAAGGGCCGATGTTGAATGTGAACCACACCTAAACGCCAAGTTTTTTTCCGAATTTTATTTGACATTTCTCTATTTCAGACTTACTCAATTTGAAGCATGGAGAGATACACAATCCAAGAACGTGTTAAAGTTATCCAGACTTATTATGAAAATGGGCGTTCAAATCAAAATGCATATCGTGCACTTCGTAATTTTTTTGGTCAATTTAATCGTCCAAATGTGCGTACAATCGCAAAAATCGTGGAAAAATTCGAGCAAACCGGGTCTGTAGAAGATGTGAGAACACCAGTGCATGCTCGTACAGCTCGTACTGCAGAAAATATTGCTGCTGTTCGCGATAGTGTGGCTGAAGAGCCGTCCACCTCAACTCGTCGTCGTTCCCAACAATTGCACCTCTCACGCTCGTCGTTGATGAACATTATGCATAAAGACTTGCATTTACACGCTTACAAGGTGCAATTGGCTCAAGAACTAAAGCCTCTTGACCATTCCAAACGTCGTGAATGGTCAGAATGGTGGCAAGAAATGGCAACAGTGGATGATCAATTTTCGAAGAAAATCATCTTTAGTGATGAGGCACATTTTCACCTCAGTGGATTCGTCAATAAACAGAATTGCCGCATTTGGGCGAATGAGAATCCAAGAGTGATTGTCGAAAAACCAATGCACCCACAAAGAGTGACTGTTTGGTGCGGTTTATGGGCTGGCGGCATCATCGGGCCGTATTTTTTCCAAAATGAGGCCGGTCAGGCAGTTACTGTGAATGGTGTTCGCTATCGTGAGATGATAACGAACTTTTTATGGCCCGAATTGGAAGATATGGATGTGGACGATATGTGGTTTCATCAAGACGGTGCCACTTGCCACACAGCTAACGAAACAATGGCTCTTTTGCGCAACAATTCAATGGCCGTGTTATCTCACGTAATGGCGATGTCAATTGGCCGCCAAGATCATGTGATTTGACACCGTTGGACTTTTTTCTTTGGGGTTATTTGAAAGAAAAGGTGTACGTCGATAAGCCAGCAACAATTCAAGACCTAAAGGATCAGATAATTCGGCACATTAACGGCATAGAACCTCAATTATGCCTCAGCGTCATCGAAAATTTGGACCATCGGATGAAGGTGTGCCGCCGAGGTCGCGGCGCCCATTTGGCCGATATTTTGTTCCATACATAATTGAGTAATACCAATACATCATAATAAAATAAAATTACAATAATTTCCTAAATAGTTTGTGTTTTATTCAAAATTAACATCGGCCCTTGAAATTTAACCACCCTTTATTTGCAAAGAAACACTTTAAATTGTAATAGAGTCGTAAAATATATGATTGCTTAGCCTTAAAGTAAGTTTTTCTTTAGCAACATTTATATTATAAATATAATGATTTTTACCGTGTTCTTCTAAAGAAGCATGAATATACAGAAGAAAAATACAGGGCGAACGCCGAAACAAAAGAAGTTAAAAGAAAGTGGAAGAAGAATCCGACATAGAACAGGAATGCAGATCTAAGACTGAAAATAACATAGGAAATGATTTTAATGCTTCCGCATTGGATTAATTTTCAATCTTCAAAAATGTTAAAACTAATGAACATCTGATTACCCGCAAGCAGTACAAGGAAATGATAACACCTTGGCTTGAGCAGCGAGTAAGCTTTATACGTCTATCAAAAAAAAAACGGAGAATGACAATTCTATATTACGAGCACTACAATCGAGCTTTTTATGCAGAACACCGAGCGCGTTGCTGTGTTTGGTACCACTAAGAGAAGTAGTTTTAAATATATATGAACAATTTTTGTTCCTTAGTTTCTGTGAACTATTTTGAATGAAAAAAAATTAATAAAAATTTAAAAATAAATATGTATCTCTTATAATTAAACTGCTTATGATTTACGTAACCCCAAAATACGCCTATAATTCTAAGCTTAAAAGAAAAGATTATATTACTTGAAAATATATTTTATTCGATTGATCGATTAATTGAATAATTTATGTAAATTTCTTTGTTATCTGTTAATCGAAGTTAAACAATTTTAATTTATCGGACAAATAATAAATCTCTTTGATTAATCGAATATTCATTAATCGTTTGGACAATATAAATTAAAATAAAGTAAAGGTAATTTTTGTGAATTTTAATTTTGTTTTTATTCAGCATTGCTTGCAATTATGTAGAAATTTTCATTTTACTCGTAAGTTGAATTGTAAAAATTAAACAAGGATTTTATAAATTATATTTACTGTTAATTGGTCAAAGTGTTCTTATAAATCATCCTCATTTAATTTTTAGCAATAATTTATAGCACTTTATAGCATATGATTTTATTCAGCAATTGAATATCATTCGGCTTTAGATATTGGGTGAAAGTTTTCTGATAAATGACCAATAGTACTTAAGAATTGTTTTAATTTACTTACATATTTGCCATATTAAGAAGATCAAGGAATTCGTATGGAAATAGATTTCTTTCATTTCTTTTTTGTTAGAACTTTTATAATTTTCTTCTTGCCCATGTGAAGTGAAAGCTATCGTCCTCAAGCAAACCAAACACATGACAATAAGTTGGCACAAATGGCTAAACTAAACTGAATTTTAACAAATTGTTACACACGCTTTAGGCGTGTTTTTATTATTCTTCAAGAAGCTGAAAAAATATATTAAATTACTACGCGCTGTCGTAATCTTAATCGACACTTGTCTAAGCTTCAAACAGTGATTTTAGAGTACTTTAATTTGCTTCATTGCAATCCATCTCAGACAATTATTATTATCAATTTTTATTTCGTTAACTGATTTGTGGTCTCCCCAATAATTTAATCTCAAAAAACACACTGTGAACGTTTGGATCCTAGTTCGCGGATCCAGTAAAACAGGCACTAAGCCCACCCCTCATTGAGTTTGGTAATAAGGTCACTTAAACCGATTTCTGATAACTCCGATTAGTCGTACAGTATGTATCTTTTTTTTTTTTTTTTTTTTATAAAGAGAAGTAACACTCAGGCAATTAGTATGCCTACCAACCCGTAGGTGTGTTACCTTCTTTGGGAAAGGGATACTGAGAGAAGACAGATGGTGAAAGAGAGAAAGCTTAATTTTTTTTGCAACTCTGATATTGCGCGCTGTGTTAGTTTTTTTTTTAGATCAGTGTTGCAGCTCCTTTGATGTCAAGTAGGCGCATTAAATGTGTTTTTAAGCCGTTGTAGCCATTTTATTCACTATTTTACTTCGCCGGCGATTTTGCTATAATACCGACGAAGGAGGGCGCTGTGATGTCCGCTAGCATACACCAGTATCAATTGCTGCCAGAAATGTTCAGTGACCAGTGTGCTATGCCTTCATCACTTAAACACTCCGACAACAACAAATACAATGGCATACTCTAATGCACATCTGAAAAATGCTGGCTGTTATGACTTGTCTGAAGCTGGGCTCGAACCCACGTTCTTAGACATTATTTGCTTTGCAGTCAACGCGCTAACTACTTCAGCCAACAGCACCCTCAGAAATTTGTGTTCCCAGAAATTTGTGTCTCGAAGAACTCTAAACAGGTTCCTCGCAATAAACTGTGTGTTGTTTACTTCCTGTTATCCAGTATTCCGTCAGGACTGCAATGAGCTTCGAAATCTCTTTAGGGTTCTCGATATTTAGTAGTACTGAGCGCTTGTCATAATACTGCTACCAGATTCTCTTAGCGACTTTGCAAATACACAAATTTCTTCAGCTCTTTTGCGATAGTGTTTGAAAAAAACTATTCCTAAACTTTCTCATCCACATTCCAACCAATGTAGCATTAATGACCTCCATGGCAGAAACAGCCCTGGTCAGTTCACCTAGCTGTTCATTGCCAAGGAAATAGTAATGTACAGAAACTCAAGCTGGAGTATTGTCAGTCTTTTGACCTAATGTGAATAGTATGCACATTAGGGTGGGTCAAGAAAATTTGTTTTCTCGTATCGACTTCTAATAGCGTAAATATGTTGTATTTTTGTTTGCATTAGATCCCTGTAAAATAATATTAATTTATTTTTAGTCTAAGAGCCCGCGCTTCGATCTTCAATTTTCTTAAATTTTGCATATAACCATATCCCATTTTTACATAACAAAATAGTATTGTATTACAGAAAAGCTTATTACTGTATCCCATCGAATTTTAAGTTCGCGAGAAAGTACCCATAGCCAAGCATCAACTACCCAAATTAAAGGCAAGCTTCCGGAAATACAATTTGAGGGCTTAAGTACAGATCAAAAATATATATCTGCTATAAGTGAACACAAATAGAATTTTACGTTTATATATTTCTACATCAAATCCGACATATCAGCTACAAATGCTACAGTATGGTTTGGAATAAAAACAAATCCAACTTGCAAACACGGATCTAAAAAATTTTTGGAAATTGGTAACAAACTCATGATATTTCGCGCAGAGTTAAAGCTATTAATAGATCGCGTAATTCAACGTAATTCCTTTTTTGCTCACCCAGAAAACTTGCTTCTGTCGATGCTGTTGGAGGAAAATAAAGCAGCCAGACGAATTCAAGAAGCACGAAGCTCACCTCATACTGTAAAGCAACCGCGTCTGTTTGAGGTCCCAACTATCAAAAGTAATTACTAATTTGAAGTTATAAATTGGAAACAAAAGTGTCAAGAAAGTGACAATCTAATTTTCGCCCAGCTACCATGTCATACTCAGGTGGTGGAATGAACTGTGAAAATAGTGTCAGAAGCACTAACGACTCTATGCGACAAAAAATCAAGAGATGGTTTAATACAGACGAAACCTGAATCAAGAAAAGATTTGACAGTAAACAAGATTTTGTGACAAAAAAAAATAATATGGCATTTACACCAAACCGAAATATAGTTGATTTCAATTGAAATCTCTATCAAAATCTCTACCGTTTACACCGGGTTATTCGAGACATTTTTTTAAGATTTCGTATCCATGACAAAAACAGTTGATTGGAATTCTCATTTTCAAATGTCAAAGTCCATACGAAAAGTTATCATTCAAATGCGAAACAGCTGGCGAGCACACCCTTCAAAGATATGTTATTAAACAGCGTACTATATTTCAGTACAATTTACGAAAAACTACAGTTGCATCACTAAGTTCTACGAGATTTTGAGTAGATTTTGACAAAATCTAGTGACGAAGTAGATTTTGTTTTGTATTGGAAATCTAGTCAAAACCAACGAGATTTTGCTCGAAATCTCATAAGTATTAGATTTTGGTCTGGTGTAAATGCCATATAACATAATTTCGTGATTTATTGTTTTATGTTGTATAAGAATCAATATTTTATTTTTTTTAAGTTTAATTAAAAATGCTTTTAGTTTTAATTAATATTTATTGATGATAATTAATATATTAATTTCAAGATCTCACTTTTTAAAACTTTTTTATAGCAATTTTTAATTGTTTTAACGTAAAAATATTGCTATTAGAAAATTATCTGAGAAATTTATTTTTTTTTCATACATCACTGACCCGCCCTAATGTACATTCTTACATTGGCCTACTAAAATTAAAAAGTGGTGCTGGGCTATCGACGAAAATTCCGATTCTCCCTTAAGCCTTCCTGTGAATCAGCAGTCTGCCCACTTCTCCTACAGCTAATATTTTAGCCATACACTTGTTCCTTTGGATAGTGGCGTACGCTAAGATCAGCTGAAAATACTTCAGAGAAAATACTACAAATCCAAATTTTTTCCATCAGTAGGCGCCATGTAGTCATAGCTCTCTTGAATAGAATCTCTTTAACATTAATAAGCGGATGAAAGGCAGACAATAAAAACTATTTCAAAGTCCTGCTATGGTACCATGTAAACAGAAATATTTCTTAAAGCGAAAAGTATCCTGTCCAAGATTTTGTATAGCCTTTATATTTCGATTTGCACCTCCCCGATACCGATAATTTCTTTGAACCACTTGTAGATACCGCCATTACATGTAAGTCAATCAGATTTAAGTGTAGCGTCGCATTCAGATATTTTGAAGGGCTAATGCGCAAAAACTACGGTGAACCGATTTGTAAGGACGAAAATTTTTCGATTTTGTGCCACCGTTTTTTCGATAGTTATTGGCATGGGGAAAAAAAGTTCCTTTACAACATATAAAAGTACATTTTTGAGGCGCCTAAATTTCAGTTGTTTTACCTTTTCTCAAATTTATTTTTAAGCTTTTTCACACATTTTTTTCTATTCAATTTCATAAAAAATAACTCAATAATAATTCAAAAATAAATTTCACCTTGGAGAGGTAATATTAAAAAAAATTTAGTTTGCCTATTTTTTTATTACCTACTAAAAAACCTTAACAATAAAAACTGAGAAAAAGTAAAAAAAATTAAATTTGGGCTCCTCGAAATTGATTTTTTTATATATCGTAGTGATACTTTTTTCATCATGCCAGAAGCTATCCAAAATTCGATGGCACAATATAAATTGCTAAATCGACCCAACCTAGCAAGCACCCTGTATTTTCAATAAAAAGAGATCATTGTATTTTGTGTAGTTATTCCACCAATATATAACTACTTGTAATTATCATTTTATGTTCTTATCTCACTTCAAAATATGATTAGTTAAAAAAATTTCATATGACATTTGAAAATATTCGTACTTTTTCGTTCATTAAAAATTCTAGTCATTCAATTTCGTAGAACCAAATGCAACTAAAAATTTCAAGCTCCATTTTCAGCATTCAAGATGGCATTAATAAAATGAAAGCGAAGTAAAAAATGAGCATCATAAAAAATTACATATATGTATGTTCATTGTTAAAGTAATAGTTATGTACGGCATACAGTTGTGAGAAAATAGATGCAACTTATATAATTTATATCCCAACAAAAAATTGCATAATTTTAATCCTTCAACAATCCTTAATCTTCTACAATCTCTAAGTCCTTCCTTTTTGCACACTCTATCATCTTTATTAATACTGTAATAAAATTCGTTTTGTACATAAAGTCCTCAGGCTCGTGGTAGACATTATTTTAAAATTAAACGTTTTTCTCAATTTAAATTGCTGTCATAAGTTTTAAAAACTTGTAAGTTGACAAAAACTACTGCATCGCCCAAAATTTGCTTATAAGGGAGAGTTGTTGCTTGTTGTACGTCCTGCAGAAGACATGCTATTTGTTTCCCATGTCCCACTTCGGAGCTCTCTTTTTCAACATAAACCTAAATCTAAAATCATGTTGCTTCACTCAATTGTATCGCCTTTAATTAACCTTCGATGTTGCATATATGAAATTTTTAAACCATCAAAAATTCTTATCATACGCAATACTCTGGATCTCTCTCTTCCATTCAATAACGGAGAATTAAAATTATTTTAAGTTTAAGAAAAAGTTGATATTTCTACGCTTGCTTATTGCACCTTCTCGGAACAGTTCTTTACAGCACATTTGGAAATCCTAAAAGTTTCTACTGCTTCCAATAAACTAATAGTTTTTTCTTCATAAGTTACAAACAAGAAACTCATAATCCGATATTGGAAATATAAATTGCTTTTTTGTCTAATTAAAAAACGAAAAGTGTAATAAAAAACACGCAAAAAATTATGGTTATATCCTTATGAAAAAATGCCAAATTTATCGCATTTACTCACAGTAATTAATCTTTGGTGGTGATTTAATATTTTTACCACCACTGTAAGTAAAATAGATAAACATACAAATATGTATGTATTTTAATAGCATCGGTACTGGTCATGACAGAATGATGTTGCTGTTTTATTATGAAAAATAAAAATGTGCTGAAAAATGCAACAATTGCTGAAGTGTCACAAGTTCTTTTGTGTATGAAGTAGATATTAGTGCACTGCATATTAACACACCTACATAAGTAAAACTAGGAGAAACAAAATGCAAACATACGCATACAAATCAAATACAAAGGCATATGAGTACTTTATATACAAAACACATCCAACATAGATATCTATCTGTGCATGAATCTATCTAGTTTTATATTTAGAAATGAACACAAGCTGTGCTTAAATGTAAAATAAACTTCCCTTGCAGTTGCGACCAGTCCACAGATGTTGCATGGGTGAATTCAAAATTGAATACATAAAAAAAGAGATATTAAAAAATTTAAAGGCAAACTACAAATGACATCAAAATATTTAAATGATTTCATATTTAAAGATCAACTAGATTTCATACAAGTATGTCTAGCTGAAGTTACTTTATAACTTGTCAAGAAGATAAATTCATGTAAAATGTATTACAAATTCTGCAAGCGAGTGCTTAAAAGTATCCAAGCCTAAAAATTACTTAGTAAAAAGCGAGTGGGCTCGCTGGTATTATGTATTGTTACAGATGTCTGGTATATACGATAAAACACAAAAACAAAAATTATTCTAAATAAACAATTTAAAACGTATTAGCTCTCTTTTCTTCACAAATGTTACTTTGCAAACGCATATTGCACAAACACACATGTCTGGTTTATTTATTTTTCAACTTGAAGCTGATAAATGCATATGCAATAAGTGTGTAAAGATTAGTTTGGAAATTTAAACACTTACAGCTTCCAAAATACTGAACCAATTTTAATAAAATATAGGTTACGAACATTTGCCAATACATACGTACCTTCAAAATGATATAAGTTTTATCAAAATCGGTTGTGCAATATGTGCGTAAAAGGGATATAAATAACGTGTTTGCCTAGTAATTATATTCATATATAAAAGGTGTTTCCTGGACTGTGAGTCGCAAATGCTTATAATTTTTATTGTAACAGCTGCTCCAAAAGGATATCTTCAATTGAATGAATGAGTGAATTTGAGTATTCGGCACCCTTGCCAGGTGCTAGAACACCTCATCCAAACCTGCTCTCAAGATTGCCAGTGATTCTAGTGTTGGCAGTTCCCAATCCTCCAATAGCTGCTGGATAAATTTGCTATAACTTATTTGGAAGAAGGCTTCACAGTGCTTCAGCATATGCTCTAGAGTTTCATCCTGGTGATCGCAGAAACTGCACAGGGTGTCATTCTCAGTGCCAAGTCTGTTGAGGTGTTTTCTCAGTCCGCAATGGCCTGTGAGGAAGCCTGTGAACACTCTTAGATTTTTTTTTAGTTAGGAATATGGGAGCTAAGAGAGTTCCAATCATTATCTTCAATTAACATACTTTAATATAATTACCTTTATATAAATATATATAAGAATATTTTTTCAACAAAACATGAGGTCAGTCAATGCAAATAAAATAAAAATATTGAAATACCATTGTAAGGTTGTTGCGGAGTCCTCCAGTTTGGAAATATACATTTATTTCTACGCGAAAAATAATATGTGTCAAAAATTGTGGTAGTATTCATAAAATTTTGTTTTCTTAAATTAAAGCAAGCAAAACAATTTCAAATTAATTGCAAAGGACAATAAAACGAAATGCCAAAACTATTTGACTAAAAAATTGTCTGTAACATGGTGCATTAACCAGGTGACAGCATTACGGCAGCTGATTTCTTCGTCTTGCTTATACTTTATGTTTTGAATGTCAAAATTGGTGTCTCTATATATTTCTCTGTATTTGTTTTCTGTAGGTGCTTTTAACAGAACCACTAATAATTATCGCCTTATTATTAATCATAGCTTCAGCTTACGAAAAAATAAATTTCAAAAATCCGTACTAGCGGACGGAAATTTCTTTAAGTACTTTATTAAACTGAATTTCCGTAAGTTTTTTTTACACACAGCTCTGATGGTAATCTGAATAACCGTAAAAACTCCGTGCCAGTCTTTATACATGAAAACCGTACATCCGTCTTGCATCTAGATATTGACTTGTTTTTTATTCGGCTCACATGTGTTCTTATATTGAAGTATTAATATAAATTAGAGCATACCTAAAAAGAATGCTTAGTTTATTATAAAATCAATTAATTCTAAGATTTAGTTGCGTAGAGCCATTTCGCTACAAAGTAACGTACTGTAGGAAAACCAATTTTAAACAATCAATGACACTATAATATTTTCGTAAAATTACTTTACGTTATTATTTTTTTTTCTTTGAAATAATATTCGCAATATTATTGCAACAATTTTACCATTAAACGTGACCATTTCCTTTGCTAACTTTACAACACTATGTAAAAATTAAACATATAAAAAATACGTATTTAAGGGCAGTCTTTTTTCCTGAATACTTTCAAACGCATTGAAGTTTCTTTTTATTTGTCTTGTCTGTTTTAATTTTCTTTTCAATATTTCTCATGATACAACAAACAAGGTAAAATATTTTATTTCAATATTTTGTAATAGATTAAAGAAAATATGGCTTGCTGTCTTTTATCTAGTAAAAAACCCCCTAAAAAATAAAGCTGAATATATTTTCAAATGACAAATTACCTCTCTGCTCTTTATTTAAAAGAACTGAATCAAGTAAAGTACGTACTTTTTGTGGAAGAATAAAAAAATACGAGTTATTTAACTTCTTTTGATATTATTCTTAATATTCTTTTTAGTAAAGTCAAGAAAGTTGTTTGCGGAACTTCATAGCAAACTTTATCAATTGTTTGACACATTAGTGGTCCATTATTGTTGTTTAAAAAAAAGTGTAGTAAATACAAACAATTTACTAAGCAACTCTATTGTCAACCCAAACGGCCAGTTGCGAACAATATCTGTCGAATAGATCTCTCGAACAATCTTGTAGATTCTCGTTGCTGTTTCTAGCGCTTTCCAAGTTTGCACACACGGTTGATTAAATTAATCAAGATTAGATTAATCAGCGCTGTATTTTTATGTTCGTTAGATTTGAATCTTCATTTAAATTTTGTATTAATATCATCAAATGACAAATTACCTCGCCAGCTCCCTATTTAAAAAAAACTTTGAGTGCTAAATGAGCGTTCAGTGGCAGCTGAAGTGCATGGAGCAGTCTACATACGAACCGCTTTACTGTTAAATTCTGTGGCAACGCAAATATTTTTCCATCATGTAGAAGGAGGTACTTCTTCTATACAGCTCTACACAAAATTTTTACCCTACAAATTTTCTTAAGCTCTATAGTTTGCTAGGTCCACCTCTATATTTATATTAAAAGTGCTACCCATGTAATAACTAAACTGCATGGAAATGAGATAATCGGCTGAAGTCAAATCATGTCCTTGACTATTGACATGACTTTTAACAAAGGAAGACAATAGTTCTTTTCTGTCATTATCATCAATTTCAATTATTGCTTGTGGCTTATTTCGAATGTCTTTAAAAGCAAAATATACACGAAAATACCATATTGGTTAGATTCAAAAATAGTTATTCCTTTTTTCCATCGGTTGAGATTGCTAGATGACCCGTTTCAAATGCTTTTTATAAATACTCAAATAAATTCGCACAAAAAATTTATATATCCAGTATTTAGTCGGTATTTACCAATATATCGGGTAAATACCGGCTAGAAACCCATCTCTGTTTATTTTTAATTTCTTTTAAATACATTTTTTTTAAATTCTTAAAAAAAAATAAGTAATCTTTAATAACAAATGTTAGCGATATTTTATTAAATTATTAATGCACCTACTATGTAGTAAGCAACAAAAATTGTTCAGGAAAAAGGAATAGATATACTAAAAAATTTTACTACTAGATTAAGTGGAATGTAATATATTTGCAAAGGCTTGCAAAAATATTACTCTATTGTAGTAAATTGTATGCGAAATAAGAAACGCAGCAAATTTATAAAAGAGAAAAAAAAAACGAATGAAAAAGCACATCAACAGAAAAAATAACGCGTTGAAACGTCAAGCTGAATCAGCGCGTAAGCGTGTCAATGTCAGTGAGCAAAGTAATTGTGAGTGTGTCCATGGTAAAGTACATTTGCGGATGAGTTTGAATGCGGTTAGTGTTCATGTGAGCTGATTTATCCCATAAACAGAGTTGAGTGTATAAGAATTTATTTTACTTAAGTGAAGTGTATGAATCTAAAAGCGACTTTACTATCCAGTGTGTATGAATGTAGTCCAAGTTACTATGACACTCATTCTTTTTTCTGTTTCTTACTGTCTAGTGGTTGTGTGGTGCATTGAATACTGCAAAATTTGTATGACACATGGTCAGAAAAAGCATCGAAGAAATATTTTTATTTACTCTTTTATTATTTATTTTTATTTGTGTATGTGTTATTTCTAGTTGTTTGCAGGACCAATTTATTGTGATATCTCAGAATTGTCAGTAAGTGAGAATGTTTGTGGTTTTATGTTAGTTGGCATGTATTGTAGCTGTTGCATACCAAGGGAAAAAGAAATATTTAATGAAAGGAATAATGTGAATATATGAAGAGAATTTTCAAATAATCGTTTTGGTATTTATTTTCTTGTAGAGTATTTAGAATATTAGTTTTTCTCTTTTTTATAGAGATATGACTTACATAAAGCAAATTCTCCGAAAAATGTTAGTTTTTAGTTACGTTTTTAACTAAACAATCCAAAAACTTCAAAGCTGTAGTTAGAATGATAATGACTTTTTATCAATAAGATTTTGTGTTATCAAATTGATATTTGTGATATCTAATGACTAAATATGTTGGATAGTATAATTTGATTAGTAGGGCCTTTGGTTAAAATGCAAAGCATAATGAGAAATTTAATCACATAAAAAAGGCCAACATGACCGTATGGTAGATATATTATTCGTTTTTGTTTTGTTTGTAGTAGTGTAAAAGCTTACGATATAGCCTGCTTGTCTTTATCTTTTATCTGTCTATCTGTCTGTTTGCTTGGAATCTATATTTATTTTAAAGACCTCGTACTTTTTAATAACTGAATCCTAAATCATATTGTACAAAGGCTGTTAAAAGTCTTTCAAAAAAAGTTGGAAGTCACCAATTCTTAATTCTGTTCTTAATATGTTTTTTATATGGAAGTTAACACATGAATTTCTTCAAAGCCAAGAATGAAAGTTTTCACTTAATTTTTTCCTTACACTCAATCAATGAAATCTTTTGTAAAAAATATTTAACTTTTAAATGCGCTTAACTTATTTGTTTTTAAATATTTTCGATAAAATTGTTTTGTGTAATTCACAGTCTTGGCAAAAACCTGGGTTTTTTAATAAAAACCGCACCCAGTAGGTTTTTTGAAGGGCTTTAATGGGGTTTATTGTGCTTTATTGGGTTTTATTGGGTTTACATTAATTAGTCTATACATTTATTGTAGTTTTTTATTGAGATAAACTTTTGCATACGTTTCCATTTTTAGTCAAAAATAGTCCCTTTATTCCAGTCGTACAAGCCCTTAAACATTTTCTTTCGATTATTTGTTTTTTTCCCATGTTAGATGGTGAGATATTAAACCAAATTGGACATCCATATGTAAGGATTGGTATGATAAGTGATAAATTTTTACTTTTGGTTTTGTGTATTTTGAGTAAAATTATGATTTTTAAACGAAAAAAAGTATTTCGTGCTTTAGTTAGTACTTCTTTAACATGATTATCAAAGTATAAGTTTGATTAAATCCTGAGCGATTTCCAGTTCCTTTTCGTATTGTAGTTACATTTATCAATTGGGTGTCTGAATATATAATTGTTTTACATTTTTTAATATTTATCTTCATATTCCAATCTATTGTAAACTGTTCGACGATGTGAAGGGATGACTGTTAATTTATGTTTATTTTTTTAATGGTGCAATCGGGGTGCTGTATAACAATATCACCTGCAAATGCTATAACATTTTCTATTTTGTTGAGAAGCTCAAAAACAAATAGATTAAAAAGAAGAGGGGAGTTGACAGTACCTTGCTGTAATCCTTTAAGAATTTGAAAAAAGCTTTCCATTGAGAAAGCAAAATATTAGATAAAATAAATAATTTTTAATTATATTGTTGAAGAAGTTATTTAATAAAATATATAAATAAAAAAGTCGAAAAATTAGAATATTTTCTATATATTTTACTTTGTTAATATATTTCCTAAGGACATTCTCTACTTTTAGTATTATTAACTTTATTTAAAGAACTATTTAAAGAATTTAAAATGTTTACTTAAACTGAAATGCCTTGTTTTTGCGTTTGCCCATAAGTTAAAACAAAGTCCTAAATTTTAAGGCTGAATTTAAAAGTTTAAGCAAAGACTACGTACAAAATTTTCTTATTTCAATTTAACATATTAACACGATTTTATGCATTAGAATTGATTATTTTCTATTTTCAAGTTCATAAGGACACTCTTAAATCCTGTTTATTTATATATATACGTTTTCTTAGATATTCATGTAATTGATGCCACATTGCGGGACCTTTTTATTTGAGCTTTAAACATAATGTAACTGAATACTATTTAAAATTCCATCAGTGTCGTGCTGCTTGATTTTTTCCCCCTGCAGACATTATTTTGCCGAGGGAATAGGGGACGTATGAAAACAACATCGTTGGCATCCATCCCCCTTTGTCGCTATAATTCTATGGCTAGTAGTTCGGTATATCATTATCGTAAATTTTTATGCTAAATACATTTCGTTGTATGCTGCATACCATAAATGTTGACGGTGAAAATAACAAGTACTAAACAAACTTTGTACAAACTTTTCTTTATAACCCGTATTTTGTATCACGCACAGCTGTTTGAAATGATGAAGAAATTGTGGGTTGTTTTATTTTAATTTATTTAACAAGTGGCTTATTTGGTTGTTTGAAGAAAAAAAACACTCCCGTATTTATAAAAGGCAAAAGTTCTGATTGGTTCGCTGTTACCACAAAGTAATCAAAAATTAAAATATTAAGATTCTTTGCTAGTTGTTCAATAAATGGGGTACGTTTTAAAATGAATCAATTACAAGTGGTTTGCTATAAAAAATTAGTACATAATTTAAGGAAAAATACTATGAAGACGCAGGTCGAAAACAAATTGAATATTTATTTAGGCATAAAATAAATTTTTTAATACAAACATTTAATAAACATTTTGAGTTATAAAATATATATAATTTAAAACTTGTTTACTTTTTAATTACAGTTAGAATAACAAACTTTAAAAATTTTGCGTTAGAAAATTAATTCCTTTGCAATCAGCAACTTTTCCGCCCGACATTTTTTTTAATTAAACGATAAAAGATTGATGCCAACAAAAGGCGAACTTATATATCGTTTTAAAAATTTGAGTCTTATATTATTAAAAAAAGAATACGTATCCTGTTTTTAAAAGACTTTAGGTATTTTTTTCACAATTGAGATATATTGAAATTTCCGTTGTAAGCATTTGTGCATCATCCAAAAGAGGTAAAATGTAGCAAGTATAACGTTTTAAAAAATATAAGCTGAGCCGATAACAAATGTTTCTTGTGCTCTCTAATTAAATATACTCTTAAAACTATATTCCTTAAGATTAGACACATTCATAATAATAGAAATATAAATAAAAATATAAGATTTTTGTGTGTATTCATTTAGTTTATATTAAATATATAAATGATGAAAATTAAAATTATTTCGATTCAATGAAAAAATCTGTTGCGAGTTCGGGTTCGGTATAAAGAAATTGCTTAAGAAGCTTACATCTTTCCATATACGTTTTCCGGATCACATAACTGGATTGACTAAGAAAATAGCGCTGTAAGTACTGTTTCAGTAATTCATGGAATTAAAAATATTTGTTAGACAGAAAAATTCTTAATCTTTTTAATAATTTCATCACTTGAGTGACATAAACAGAAAGAGTCGTTATCGTTTTTCTACAATTATACAAATTTTTCTATTTATTGGAGTGAAAATTAATGGCTTGACTTCAAATTATTTTTTGGATAAATGCATTATTTTATTAAGATTGTACTTTTTATTTGAAACAATTTATTCATCAGACTAGAAGATCGGATCAGTACTGATTTCGAGGTCGCTACACCATCTCATCAGAAGCACTGGGTAAACTTAGATTCGAACTCAAGCCATAAATTTTCTCTTCAATATATACCAATAACAGTTCAACAATTACGTATAAATATTAATTCATTTTTGTATTTTTAAAATTTAAAAGTTCGGAAACTTTCAAATACTTTGAATAAAATTAAATGAAATAACTAGGAAGAGGTTCGCTGTGCAATACAGGAGAATAAAATGTAAGTTAAAGCAGACACAGGTTTTTGATTAACATTAAATTATCCTTATCTATGGCAAGCAACAAAAACCAACGAATGCAACGAATGTATTTAGACTTACATTCGTGTACGGAACTATCTAGATGATTATCCCTTTGTTCTGTTATAGCCCTAGAAGGAAGCGAACCTGTCACAAGACACGTTATATGACTGGTTCCCTTGGACTTGCAACCGGTTCGAGTTCCGGAACTTTATATGATATGTACCGGTAACTTTTACATGGCTTTGTCATTGTGGGGTGGTAAATTTACATAATTAAGATACTCGGTAAGCTGTGCAAGTCTGGTCCGCCACAGAATAGTTCCTTAAGGCCTGGTATAAAATCTAGTCCTTCTATAACCTATCACCGAACGAGTCCTAAAATTTCACGACAATAAATCCATATATAAAATATGTATTTAAAAAATAAAAATTTTATTATATTTTTTATAATTTTATAGGGTACAATCGTAAATGCAATAAATTTTTGCAACTGGTCTGCAGAATATTGTAGCAGTAAATAAAATGCTAGCGTAGTTGCACCGATATGTAAAAAGGATTGCGAGGTGATGGTTTCCGAACGCTTAGTTTCGATTATTGTACAATTACAGCAAATAAGAAAGTACGCCATGTGGCTGGTATTAGCTTTTCAGTCGGTATACACAACTTAAGATTCTACAAGTTTCTTTGGTCTAAATCAACAAATGCATTATTGCTTTAATCAGATATTGTCTTAATTAATATAATCTATGACCATAAATAAAGAAATAGAAAAAGATACTTAAAAGTTTTTGCTTCCGAAAAACTTAAAAAATAAAATGTAAATCTTCCGATGTTGCGTAGAGTGCGAGAATTTTGTAAGCAGTTTTGTTCAAGTTTTGTGATACGTCTTCTTTTCACCAGTCACAACGCATGAACTTTTTGTACCATTCACATTTTTACCAGTCGTAGGACAGGTACGTTCAGCACAATTGGTAGAATATTTCCCGTAGGGATAGAACTGGTAAGATAATGATCCAGGTGACCACCAACCAAAATGGCATAGCTTAACAATGTGGCATTCTTTATTACCCTTGAAACACAAGAAGGAAGTATTTTATATAGACCACGTAGAAAATATTAACCCAACTAATTTGTAGGGGCAATAAAATCTCTCAGTTGAAAATACAACATAAGGACATCACTTAGTTCGTCAACTTATGTCACTAACGGAAACATTTAATGTTTTAACCAACGTATTAAATTATATTCAATTCAGACCGTGGCCAATCTCATAATCTCATGTCCGTGAGTAAAGCTCCTTATTTGTTTAATCGATATTTATAAATTTAATCATATCTTGGCCATGATTTGTCGTTTACAAAGTACAGTAATTTTATGTGCAAGCTACCCGGTATTGACCAAATAAATCTTTGGCTGAAGTAGTTAGCGCGTTGACCACAAAGCAAATAATGTCTAAGAACGTGGGGTCGAGCCCAGTTTCAAGCGAGTCATAACATCCAGGATTTTTTCAGATGAGCATTAGTATGCCATTCTATTTTTTGTTGTTGGACTGTTTAAGTGATGAAGGCATTGCACTGGTCACTGAACAGTACCGGCAGCACTTGATACTGGTGTACGATGGCAGACATCACAGTGCCTTCCTTCGTCGGTATTGTAGCAAAATCGCCGGAGAATTAAAATAATTAATAAAATGCCTGCACAGTTAACACAAATTCAATACGAATACTAACCACCAGAGGCGTTGCAACACTGATCTAAAAACTAATCACAACGCGCAATATCAGAGTTGTAAAAATTAAGCTTTCTCATTTTCATCATCGGTCCTCTTTCACTATCCCTTTCCCAAAAAGTTAACACAGCTACTGGTTCGTAGGCATATTAAATGCCTGAGTGTTACTTCTCTTCACAAAAAAAAAATAATAATAAAATAAATCTTCTTATTTCTATATCAGCTAACTTATAGGGTTAGCACAAGCTAGATGGTTCAATGAACCCACATGTGCTGTCTCCAGATTAACCTGGCCCCATTATGATCGAGCAAAATCAGCCATCATTCTGGGGATCCCTCGACATCAGCTACGTATACTTGTGGCTGTCCTAACAGGGCACTGCTTTATAGGTGCCCACGCAAACAGATTAAATCTCTCTTTCAACGACTTCTGTAGAAGTTGTCATAATGAGGAGGAGGAAGAAACCGTAAAGCACCTCCTCTGTCAATGTCCAGCTCTGTCTCATCACAGAGCCATGTATCTAGGTAACTCAACTTTACCCGAACTCACAGACCTTACGGAATGCAATCTGAAGAGAATAAACAAGTTTATTCGGAAAACCGGTTGGTTCAATACTGACCAGAATATAGGATAGCCAATATTTTTTATTTTTCTTCTCGCTATCCATAACGGGCATCACAAAGGGACCTATTCTCCTGGACCCAAGTGGGCCGGTTGCTTGAAATCGGCAGCCTGTACAACCTAACCTAACCTAACCTAACCTAACCTATATCAGCTATTGGTTGCTCAAATCTTATTATCGGTTGTAAAGTTATATTAGTATTATTTCAGGCAATAATTTTAAGAATGCAGCGATTTAATTAGAAAACTAGAACCCTGAGGTTCAGATAAAAGATGTGGTAGTGTATAAAACTTCTGCGAAATTTGTTAAAATACTTTCGATTCCCGTTTAAATTTTTTTGAAATAACTTATAAATGCAAGAACTATTCAGTAGTCCATTTTTAATTTCTTTCGTTTTCGCAATTAAATTAAGTTTTAGTTTAACTACACATTAAACTTTAGTTAAGTAACATCTTTCTTTTTTAACTTTTCTTTCATGATTAATTGTATTTCTAACATTTTAATATTTAAAATAAACGGGAAAAACTTCATAGTATAAACGTTATTAAAATATTCGGCTCAGACAAAAATAAACTGATTTTTAAATAATTTGTGTTTTTCATTAAAACAAGATTTGCAAGGGAGGATATAAAAGATAATAGAGGATATAAGTTCAAGGCTATAAATAAATAATGAAATAATCATTGGAAAAACAATTTGTAACATCTACTTTGTTTTACCCAAAATTTATGAATTTTTTTTCAAACAACTTGTTTTAAGAAAATAAAAAACAAAATACAAGTATGAGTGCTCCAAAAAAGTTTATTTTAAAGAAAACTTTTTCAAGTGAAAAGAATATGAAAGTTACAAATATGAATTTCATTGCGAAAGTTTTAAAACAACAACAGCTTGTTATGAATAAAAAAATTTTAAAACGTTTGTAAAATAAAACTACTAATAACGCCCTATAAGCCACACTATGTACATTATACATGGTACAACGCAATGTTTTCATTCTAAAAGTAGGGTATCAAGCCTTTTGTAGACTTCTCTTAATAGTAAAAGTTAAAAATTACCAAAATTGCTAGTAGCAAAGTTAATTAAAGCTTCAATTGTTACAGTTAAATTATTATTTGAAACTCCATAAGTTTATTCATTAATTTCTTTTCAAAGTGTATTTTATGAGGCTAAAGATCGTAGCATTTTTACTCAGAAAGAATTGATTATGTGACAATATTCCAAAGAAACAGGATGCAAAATACATTACTTTATTTCAAAAAGTATCCTTTTATGCTTGAACAATATTGGGAAATATTGAAAACTTATTATCGAACAGATGATACTTTTACCAAAAAAATATCGAAAAATCAAAATAATCAGCCGTTTTGGCAATGTATAATCAGCTCCCTTTTGGAACAGTGATTTGACCCCTTTTGACTTTTTCCATTTTGCCATTAAAACCCGATATTATGCAAATGATAAAGAAACGATCAACACGCTAAAGGCTAATATCGTCTAAAACATTCGTACGATACTAACAGAAACCGTTAACAAAGTATTGAAATTGTAGACTGACAATATATCGCGAAGCCACCCAGCAGTTTCATGAATAGCATCGTGTTCCATAAATACTGAGCTCATTTGTCACTACAACTAAAGCCATAATACTTCAAAAGAAACCAAACTTAGTTAATTTTATCGAAGTTCAAAAATGTACTTGCATGCAGTGTTTGATGCAAATTGTGTTGCGAAAGAGGAAGTATGAAATAACGTAGCTTTTTAAGAAATTTAAATGCAACTCTGTGTATTTTGTTGTTGGATATCACAAAATAGCTACGATGTTTTCCATTTGCACTTTTGCAACAGCACTTGCACCAAACACTGAATAACAACAGTGTGTTTGTCAGCTTGAAAATGCATCTGTAATTGCACATGTTTGTCGAAATTGTACATTTACAGACGGTTTATAATTTTTGCTTTTACACTTGAGATTTTGGTTTCATCTGACATAACCTATAATTGATTACAAGAGAACGAACAATTGTATTTAAGTAATTAAAAAGGTTGTTTATTTAAGAATATATATAAACACTTTTTTTAAATATACATTTTTAATAACTTGCCAAATCACAAACACTATGTTCTTTGCGCCGTATACAATTGACTTGCAAAACAGCTGATGTCAGATGGTTTGTCATTTGAAAATAGAACACGCTCTAACTGAAAATTTTTGCACTGTAAAAGTGGCCTGACATTTATAGAAGCAATTTTTTTTTTGCTTTTACACAAAATGTGTGCATTTTGCATTGGCAAATTTTGCAAGCCCACTGTGAAATACATAGCGTGTAAAGGCAGCATAAGCTGCTTTATTTATTTTATATCATAAATATCATTAACTTAATCTGCGTCCTCTATAATTGAAGTATTTACTAAAATTTTATAGCATTCTACTAAAATTCCTTGCCTATTAATAAACCATTTGTAGAATCTTATTTTATATGATTAACAACTAAGTGCTTAATACAATATGTGCCTATATTTTACACAGGAAAATTATTAAAATATTTTTTTTTTCACACGAACATTTGTTTCAACATCACATTGAATTGCAATAAATATCATGCAATGTTCTTCTGCAAACAGAAATTTAGGGAAAATTTTTAGTGAATTTATAAATTCTTTTACAGGTTGGCATGAATTCAATTGTATGGATAATTGTTTCCATTTAAGCTGAGACTTAAAATTTTTGCCAATCTAACTTAATCTCGTTCGATATTATCAGATGTTTCATCATTGAGTCTAAGGATATCAATAATGTTTTAATTAAAGTCTCAAATTATACAAGGTGGCGCAAAAGTAATCCTCCTATCAGAAAATTCTGTAAATTTTGCGATTGGCCCCTAATGTCAGTTCTGTTTTGACATTTGTGTAGTAAACACATGCGAAATACACGTTAATAAACAATGTTACGCTACACTGCTCCAGAACGCGGAATATTGGTGACTATTTATTTGACCAATAATCGGTCGGTGACTTTGGCACAACGTGAATTTCGTCGCAGATTTCCTGGCCGTCCAACGCCTACTGGTGAAACACTGCGACGTTTAGCCGCTCGCCTCGAAGAGACTGGCACAATACGAGATGCTGCCAGGCGTGGTAGACCCCGGAGTAGCCGTTCTGCAGAGAATATTGCTGCTGTAGCCGAGGATGTCATGGAAGCGCCGTCGACATCGACCAGACGACATGCCACGCAAATGGGTATCAGTCGACGGTCTTTACAGCGAATTTTGGTACAAGATTTGAAGATGTTTCCATACAAAGTCCAGACGGTGCATCACCTGTTAGCTGCTGACCGCCAATCGCGTCTAACATACGCTCAAGCCATCCTTAATCACCACCAACAGGAAGATGATTTTTCATCAAAAATAATCATGAGTGATGAGGCCCATTTCCATCTTAGCGGGTACGTAAATAAGCAAAATTTACGCTTCTGGGGCACTGAAAATCCGCGTGTAACCCACGAAGAGCCATTACACCCGCTCAAAGTCACTGTATGGTGTGCTGTTTTCGCTGGGGGAGTCATCGGACCTTTTTTCTTTGAAGACGTCGCGGGCCAAATGGTTACTGTGAATGGTGAGCGCTACAGAGCAATGATTAACGAGTTCTTTTTGCCGCAACTTGATGAATTGGGATTGGAAAACATGTGGTTCCAACAGGACGGTGCAACGGCACACACTGCACGTGCCGCAACCGATATGCTGAAGGATGCATTTCCCGGGCGCCTAATTTCCCGTTTTGGCGATTTGCACTGGCCAGCAAGATCGCCTGATTTGACCGCTGCAGACTTCTTTTTGTGGGGCTTCGCGGGCTTATGTCAACAAGCCTCAGACTCTTGCAGCTCTTAAAGACAATATCCGTCAAGAATGTGAGGACCTATCGCCGGAAGTTTTGGCCAAAGTGATGAAAAATGCCATAAAAAGGGCTCAAATGACAATCAGCAGCTAATAGTGCTGCAAAAGCGAGATAGTAACAGTCAGTGTTGCCAGGAGGTGGAGCAAAAAGAGAGGCTAAATCGGCTTTTTAAAAAGGACTGAAAAAGTTAATTCGCCCAAAAATAAAAACTAAAAAAGCCAAAAAATTGTTATTCATAATTCAAGGTTTTTTATTTAAAAAATCATAAAACATGTTAAAAGTTATTAAAAAATGCAGTTCAGGTACATAAAAAACGAATAAAAGTACTTTTTTTAAATTCATATGTCAATATATATGATAAATATTATATATTTCTTTTGAATTCATTTCAGTATTGGGTCAAATATATAACAGAATATTTGTATTTTGGCATGATTTCATAATTATTATATCATTATTTAAAATATATTCAAATAGCATATATTTCTTAAAAAAAAGACGGCGTTGCTCATGGGTAACACTACGGGATGGTCCAATAAGATGTTTCATTTTCAATAGCCCGCCATTCTAAAGTTATCATGGCTCAATCTGTAACAACATTGAAGTTACTAAAATTAACTTAATGGTGAAAACTTCGCGGTTACAGTTTGCGAAACTCAAGCATTTTTGCGTCGTCGTGAAGCATCTTCTCGGTCATTAATTGTGCAACTGGTGGAAAATTATGTGAAAAATTAAACTCGTGTATGTCGCTGAACTGAGAATATTGCTGTTGTAGCCCATGGTGTCGGGGAAATCGCAGGTTTGTATATTTCTCGTCAGTCTTTGGAATTGGGCATTTTACAAACGACACTTTAAAAGTTTTCTGACTATGAGATTCTCGAAGAGGCGATCACAATTGTCCACCGAGGTCTTGTGATTTCAACGTTTAGAATTTTTTTATTTGGATCTTCGTAAAAGATATGGTCTACGCTGATGGCCCACAATCGATTCAAGACTTCAAAAATGAATTCGCGAAGTGATCAAAGACATTCAGCAGTAAATGTAGAAAGAAATTGGTAATGAAAAGTTCGTGAAAATAATATGGTCCCGCAAGCATAGCCATGGCGGTCATTTGCCTGATATTGTTTATAAATTATGAATGTTATACCATCCTCTTTACAATTAAATAAATATCCGATGATCTCGCATAAAAACACTCTTTTTTACATATTAAAGTGAAGCTTCCTATTTCAAGACCGTATAGGTAACTAAATAATAGATTAAACAAATGAAGAAATTAATTTTTTTGCAGCGCATTCTCTAATTGTCAAATTCCCACCCAGAACTCAGCTTTTGACTCAACATTTGTCCATTTCTAACTTAAACACTTTCGCCGTTAGATTTAAATCAATATAATTTTGTCTTCAGTGTACTTTCGTTTGTACATTAGATACATTTTTTTATTACAATGTGATTAAATATAAAAAGGCTAAAAAAGCCACGAAGCTAAACCGTAAATTTTGAGGCTAAAAGATAAGAAAAAGGGCTAAATGTTTAACTGACATGATTGACAATAATTTATGGAATAATTAATCATCAGAGATGGGAATTTCGCACTAACCAAAATTGAACTAATTTGTTAAATAATACGATTAATTATTTGATATTCCTAGTCACTACTATCCACCGTCAAAAGTGGTAAAATCCAATAAAGGTCGCTGATGAGACAGTGTAGCGACCCCGAAATCAGTAATGATGCATTCTGCTAACGTGACGAATAATAAATTAGTCACCCCATTACGGTCGTGGTGATTCACTATCCTACATAATCGCACGATCTGCCAAATATGGCAAGTGTGCTGAAAAAGTTTGGTAGTGTTGAATAAAAATGCAACTGCGTGACAAATTTTTTTGGCAAGTCGTGCGATTTGGCAAATTTTATGAAAATTTTCAGAGTTGTATTTATTGTTAACCAATACCAATGAACATAATATTTAAAATTTTTTTATTTTTATTCACTTTTTAAATTTTTTTAAATAACGAAAGTAAAGTATTTTTATAATACTTAATTTCATTTGTTTAGATACACAAAAAAAACTAACAGATGTTTTTTTAATAGTGAGGCACATAAAACGCCATTTTGACGCCATTTTACGAAGTCGGTCAGACTTATGTAAAATTTTCTAAATGATTGAATCGTGCGATCCTGTAGGATAGTGAATCAGGGCCTTTACAAGGATTATGTTGGTGTTGGTATAATATTTGATTATGAATTCTTTCATTACTATTTCTAGTTAAAGTTTTAAAGATAATAATTATTTCTGGTCTATGAATCTTAAATATGTTCATTTTATTATTTCTTCAGTAATTAATATTATAGTTAAAACTCATAAAGTTTATTCTTTAATGTTACCAAAAGCTAGATTTATTTGTAACAGCAGATTATGATCAAAAATTACACACGTTGTACGTTTAAGCCATAAAATAAATAAATTTGTAGAGAAAATAAAAAAAAGATGGCGAGAAAATTAAACTATAAATAAATTAAAGTCTCAAAGCCAAAGAATTTTAAATAGTCATCTTATGAAAACTGTAAACAGGGAATAAAAAAGTATGGCAGTTAAATTCAACATCATAATTAATTCTAAATAGGGTTTATTTCATATTAGCAATTAAAATTTTAAATGCAACTATCAAATTATTAAAACAAAAATAAGATTCTTAAATCATAATACATCTTAAATATTTATAAGAGAAATCTCTCGATAGGAAACTTTTTCTGCAAGAAAATATATACTACACTTTATTCTATTTAATTATGAGTTTTTTTAAAGAACTTAAGTCGTACAAAAAAATTTCTGATTTATTTCTTTTATCTAATTAGATTTATATAATCCAAGCAATCGACTTGAGTAGAAAATATGTTTGGACACTATACAAATTAGTTTTCATCCAAATTGTTCACTCAATTCGATAGCTTGGATTCTATGAATAGCATGTTATTATTCTATTAAATTTATGTTGTAAATTTTTTTATAGGTTTTTTCTAACAATCTACTAAAAAAAATCAATAAAAAATTTGATGTTATTTCCCAAAAAGAATTTAATTTTCTCTACTGGATCCGCTTAATATTATATCTCAGAGAAATTTCTATTGAGAAAATAAAAATATTATACAAGAAAACTATTTTTTTTCAAACCACAAGGTTTTAACAACTGATCGGCATTTTGAAAGTTTACATTTGGGATTCGTATTTGTTACAATGAATATACTTATGAAATCTTATAGTCTTAAAACTCAAGACTTAAGAGGTGTAAAGCACTTTTATATTCCAGGGGAATATTTTTTTTGTGGAAAATTTCAACCCTCTAACTCTTCATTGTATGTGCTTAATTTGCCATTTTCTAAAAAAAATGATTAAAATATACTAACAAAAAATTTTTTAATTAAATTCTATCATAAAACTTTGAAAACACCAGAGTTTTATCATGAAATAAGACAAATTTTAAGTGTGCGAATAAGTATGAAATAAATCCTTAAACACAATATGAGTTGTTACTTATTTCTAATGTTGAAGTTGTGTTTTGAGCTGAAGTGCAAGGGAAAGTAAAATTGTATGACAAATAGAAGAGACTCATTAACATTAAATTCACGTTGTGCTCCTCGCACAATATATTACAAATTTTTGTATATTTTCAATAAAGTTTCTACAATCAAAATAATATTAAATACTACGATTTTATTGTATTGAAAATAAATGTGAACCAGTTAATCAACATTCTCAGAACCGAAAGCATGTTCATCATGTTCACAGTTCGAATGGCATCGCACAGCCGACTACTTTAGAACTGACATCTGATATTATCTGTAATTGTTATATCTATTGTAGATTAGTTAAATTGTATTTTAAGCCAATGGAGTTTACAAAATATAATTTTAAATATGTTAGTGTTTCAGTGTTTGCTCTTTTCAATTTTTCTTTCTTCGTATCATTTACTTTATATTATATTTCGATGAATTTCTCTATAATGTTCAATGAAAATTTAATATGAACGAGTATGATAAATAATATGTATGTATGTACATGCTGCGCATATTTGTATGGGATGGTTGGCAATAAATTTTCAACAAATTTTAAATGGTGTAATAAAATTGCAATTCTAACATAGAGAAATAATAAAATAAATCGACAAAAAGTTACACATTGTCGTGGTAATGTTGGTTTCTACATGAAAATCGTGCTTTTTTGGGTCAACTGCAAAAAAATTTGCAAAAGTGTTTTTTTATATTTTCAATTCGTATATGCATCCAAAATGATAATAATATTCAATGATGCTAATTTATCCATATTTTTATTATATATTTTTTTTTTTGCATAAAAAGGATTTAAAAATAAATCTTGCTAAATTCATAGAAAGGAAATACTAAAATTAAAATTATGGATATTCCTTTTTCTATAGAGACCTTATGAAAGTAAGAACTTAGTTTAGAATTATTTAAATTGTATGTTCTATTACATCTGTATATAAAATCTTCACTAAATTGGCACGCATGGGTATTATATAGCTTAGCGGCTTCATAAAATGTATAAAATGGGAAAGTAAAAAATAAATCAGTAAATCTTACCACAGTTCTGTCAAAGACAAGCTACCAAACACAAAACCACAATGAAACCTCTAAAAGTATTCCCAAAAAATACTATACAACTTTCACAATGCTATCATTTGTCAAAATACAGAAAAAAACTTTATATTGCATCATGTGCATTTTTATTTACCAAAACATATAAATGCATTTATTTTGTACATATATGCACACATATGCACGTATTTGTATAAAAAAAATTTTAAATTTTATATGTGTTCGTGAAGGCCCATAGATAGCAGAGACAAAATATTCCAAATATATCATAATAAATCTTCATCACTTGAACACTAAATTGACATTTTTGCAACCGAGAGCAAACGACTGATGTTGTCAGCAAAATGATAGACAATACTAACAGCTCTATATATTCACAAAGGGTTGCCATGCTTTCTTTTTATTTTCCACTAATCTGTATAAGAATAAAAGTTGTGTAAACAAGTCGATAGAAATAAGTTTAAATTTTTTATTTCGTCTTAGCAGTTTTGGATTAAAATATTAATTAAATTCCTTCTTTTTCAATTTATCAATTATGCGGGATTACTTTACAATTTCTTCAAAAAGGGAAAGTATGTGTGACTACACATACACACTGAAGTTACCTCGAGATACTAGATTCTTCAGAACTTTTTCATGATTAAATAAGCATTTGTTATCATTTCTAAGATAAACATTTTGAAAGAATGTAAGAGGATGACATATGAGTCATTCCACGTTAAGAGGAAAGCAGAACAAGGCGATCTTCAATTATTTTATATCCGTGTAAGTTAGACAGCAATTGCTGTCTAAATTTTGCGATAGCGCAGCAGATTTTTTGTAATCTATTGTTCCGTTGGAACTTAAGAAATATCCTCGCCGTACACAAAAATATTTTTCTAAATAAAACCAATATCACCTTTTTCCGTAGAAATATTATTTTAAGTCTCTTTACAAATAAACAATTTAAGAAAATAATTTAATTTTGTATACAGAGTCAGAAACAGAGTTCACACCGTGTTTTTTGACATAAAGTTAAAATACAAAATTGCCGCTGCTCTATGAAATAACACTAACAAATATAATAAAATAACTTCCAGAAAACTTTTGTGAATAATTTCATTTATTTTTTGCAAATATTTCATTTCGTTAAAAAAACAGCAAATGAAATTTTTTGTTGTTATTTCGTCGAGTAAAGGATTTCACTTATTTTGGACTTATTTAATTTTCTTTGGTTTAGTAGTGTCTCAGAAACATTTAGTTGAATACTTAAGATGTAAAACTTATCAAAAAAATTTTACATAACCGTCCGGGCGCAAGAATTTTCTTAACTGGCTAAGTTTATTAAAACATGCCTGCATTGAAGGCTTTGGCTTTACGCAAGATTTTTTTCTACTCTGAGGTATTCTGTATTGCTGACATTTGGCTGGAGGCAAAATATTTCTTCTCCGCGGTATGTTCAAAAGCCGTTTCCCCAAGTTAAACATTTCTGCATAGCAGGCATTCTGCCGAGTACATAAAAGTTAAACTATATTGTATTTCGAACAACGGCTACGCTTACAAAGGATTTGTTGCGTTTTTTTTATATCTCGAAAGGTCATAATATATTTTTGGTTAACATCATATTTTTTGGGATTAATTTCATAGGAACTTATACCACTTTTTGGCATGGAAATTCTTTCCTTATAAAAAAACTTCCAAAAAACTTATTTAATTTAAGTCTGGGTATTAACAAAATATTTTGGTATTTATTTTAAAAAATTTTATTAGGACTGGGTAATTTTTAAGGACCTTATTTAATTGAGTTTATTATATTTAGCCAATTGCAGCATTTTAAAACGCACCATATAAATTACATGTTTTTGTTAGTTTTGGAATTAGTTCTGGAAGGATCATAGTTTTATGCTTAGCAGAACCACTTTTTTATATAACGTTGTATATATTCTTTCATTATCAAGTGACGAGTTAAAGTGTTAAAGGACATTGGAATAAAGCTTGTGACACTTGTTTTTAAAACACGCGCTGACGGGCACGCTTAAAATGGGAGCGGTACAAAAATTTATGAACTAACGACGCATCTTGTAAATTATTATATGTATATGTATATGTATATGTATATCATAAAAAGTGATATGTTCTTTCAATCTCCAGTTAATTTAACTAGAACTTGTTTTAACAGTTGTCACTAAGCAAGCCCGAGAGACATTTGCTGTCTTACTTAACTCTCTCCAACGAAAGCGCCATGATAAATTAATGTAGTCTATTTGGAGCCAGAAACAGTTCTTAACATTCCCGTATTTTTAAAAAGCTCTAAAATTTATTATAATTGGCAATTCTAAATTGGAAATATGAGTGCCCCTGTGGTAGAGATGTTACCGTTTACAAAGTGGACAGCACGTATTGCATCAAAGACTCAGCTCAAAAAATTTTTAAAATGTTATTTCGATAAAATTTTATATGAGCGAGTAATTTAATTATAATTATGTACAATAATAATAATAAAAAGTTCCGATCGAAATATGCGTGAAGTACTCATAATCGTGCACGCAACCAAATATTAAAATAAAACACATTCAGTATTGTGTTTGGCACCGTACAAAATTTAGAGACACACATCATTCAATTCTTGCACATAATTGATATGTGTTGGTTGTTATGTGTATTTCCTAAACCTTGATATTTATCGTGTTTTGTGTATTCAATAACTTCTAAGTACTCGCATTTTTACGTCCTTATTTTTAATCTGACTTGGAATGTACTCACCTCCAGTGCCATAAAACACTAAAGTAGAATAGTAGAAGTAGTGAAAAGTTGTACTTCATATGTTTGTTAGCAATTTAAGTCAATACTTCGCCATAAACATTTTTACTGGATGGTAACCTTCTTTTGTTTGGTATAAGTAGTCTAATCATTTATATACAATGTACAAAAAACTAAATGCATTATGTTGTTTCTAGCAAAAATCAAAAACCTCACATGCATACAAAAGTATGCATACACTTTGGAAGAGCCCAAATAACCCAGAGGGAAACATATCTAATGGCTTATTTATAAATTTTAATAGCGGTTCGTATACTTTGTATCCTTGATGAAGGTGAATTGAAAAATTAAAAAAAAAAATGCATAACCATTTCAAATCGAATGCGCTCTTATTGATCCCATGAGAAAAGTTTAGACGTTAGTAACACTATCAAGTGATCTACAAGATCTTTTGGTTTTATACATATAAGAAGGACCTGCACAACTATTTATTATAAGAATTAAGAAATAGTTAAAGTTTAACATACTTGCTGCCAAATGCTGCCTGCGATATAAATCGTTAAAATATCTCCTTTAGTACATCCTTTTCCTGCTGGGAATAACTTTATAGTGCACGAATAAATATGCAAACAAACAACCAACTACACATGTATCCTTAAAATTATTATCCATACGCACGAATACCAACACACTTTTGTTAAGTGAGTATTTGTGTATACATGTATGGTTATTTTCTTTTTATATAATCCATTCAAATAGTGTCGAAAATGTTGCAGCCATATGTATTTTAAACATTTATAAACGGAAATCATTATTAAATTGCGTGGTAAATCTATTTTAGTTCCTGCCACAACGAGTACTGCTTGCTACTGCTGTTGCTGAAAAGGGTATAAACATGTTGATTTGCATTCATGTTAAAAGTTGATTTTTTAAATCCTTAAAAAATATTATGAAATGGGTATTTTCGTTTATCATCAATCTTGCAACGATGTCAAAAGTTGTGTTACAATTGTGTTAAAGAATAATAAAATATGTTCATGGAAGAAGATCTTTTAATGGAAAATTACAAATTTAATATTATTGTTAAATAATAAAAAAATAACGTTAAAAAATGTATAAAATATACTAATAATAAGAAAACCTTTTTTAACATGCCTCCAAACAAGATGAGACACAAACATAAAATGCTACTGTATTGTAGTTTAATCTTATTAAGAAGAGAAATATTTCATATTTTCTAGCAATATTAGTACCAAATGAAAGATATTTATCTCTGGACTTCTAAAAAAGATGTCCTTTGGTCCGCCAAAGCAAAAGATTAAAAAAATCACTTGGATAAATTTGTAATTTCATATTTAAAAAAGGATTACATTTATAACAAATTCTATATTGAATATATGATGAGAGCGTTTTTCCGATCTGAGAAACATTTTTAAAACCTACTTAAATATAATTTTTATATGATTTAAAAATTTTGATTTCAGAAATAACATACGGGGTAAAACTGTAAAATATGTACTATTTTATAAAATAAGCGAAATAAAATACAAAAAATTCTAAGTAATATTAAGTTCATTTAGCCCACAGCTTAGATTTTTTAAAAAGTAGTTACGTGAAAGCTTTCAAGTATATGACAGGATAGATTTTTAAAAGGACATCTATTGGACCTTAATATCAGCTGAAACAAAAAAAATTATTTTAGAGATTATTGCATTTGGTAACAATATTGCTGTAATATAAAAGGTCTTCCACTAAGAGGTTTCATTTTGCGATGACAAAAAAACGAGTATTTTTAAGCGAAATCATTAGAAGGTTATTTAATTGAAAAGAGGAGCGTATACCATTACTAACGGATAACAATATCACCAATATCGCTTTATAAAATTTGCGGTTGTATTCCAGGCTATCTCACGTTGAGAATAGGAAAGCTGTTCACGTACCTTCAGAGGTGAAAATTGTGTAAGTTTTTGTTGCAGCTGGACTTAATAATTCTGAAGTTTAAAGCCTCTATGGAAAGTACAGTGTAATGTCGTTTTTAGAATGCCCAATTCTAAAGATTGACGAGAAATGAACGTCCACGAGTTCGGTTCTGCACATCCCTGACTTGTCCCATCAACCAGTGTCAGAACTGCTTGCAAAAAAGGTGCTTCAAGACAACCGAAAAATGCTTTAGCTCTACAAAATTAATTAATTAATCCCTATCAAGTACTTGCAGGTTGAGTCATGAGAACTGTTACAATGGCCGGCTATTAAAAATTAATTGAAATAATGAATATGAATTATAGATGTATGGAATATATGTTTATATTAAATAAACTCTATTTTAAATAGTTCATCCTTTAAAACTATAAAGTGCTATTAAGAGGACAAACGATTAGGTAATACAACAATGAGTATACTTTTTTGCTTTATTTCATCTGCATATTATTGATTATATCGAATTTGTCATTCTGAAAATATGCTTTCATTTTATGATCAAATAAAGAATATATTTTCGGTGTGGCCGAACTTTTCATATCATTTTATTATTGAGATAAGATACAATACTGTACAACATTGTGCAGATAGTTTAAAAAAATAATAATGAACAAAATTCCTGGGAAATTTATTAAGCAAGGCATATCCACATCAGGTAGTGTCATCCAAATTTGCCTTGAAAATTGGAACAGATGTGTCTAAAACGGTTGACAAATTTATGAGGGAAAAAAATAAAAACAAAAATATGTGTGTATGTCTTGGGAAATATAAATATATAAAAATGGTTAAGGACGACTGGCCATAGGAAGTAATTCGGATGCGACATTACGACCTGTATCTGCAAAGGCAAAAATACTGCAAAATGTGTTACCAATATATTACGCCAGTTTGTTGGACACACAGGAAGTAGAACAGCAGCTGCAGCTCCTACAGTTCTAGCCATATCAGTGTCGAATACTTCAATTGCCGTTACTAATGCAGCAATGCCAGCCACTTATTTACCCCATGCTAACGTTACGGCCAAGCAAATAATGGATATTGGTGTAGGCCTACCTGCAGCACAGACTAATGCTTTGTTCCTGCAAGTTTAGTTACACCCATTCACACTATAGCAGCATCGATTATTGGATACGGTTACTGGAATAAACACTACGTTAAACTTTATTTATGGCACATCTGTATGTCGCAACAGTTTATCATCTGTCACCACAGTCATATCATTAGGATTACTTGCATGGCGGCTGGTCCTGCCAAGTGCAATTAATACATCCCATACCACTTCAATTCCGATAACTACATAATAATTTCTCAGGGTATTAGTATCTTTCCAGGTTCCGCTAGTGGTTCAATTGGTACTATTAGTGGTTGCTGGTACTGCCTCAGCTCTATAGTCGGCTGGTATCTATTGATAAGCAATAGCAAATAAAAAATTCATGTTTTTTTATATGAAAAATGTTATTTAATATAAAAAATCTTTTAAGTATTAATATAAATGAATAATTTTGTATTTCTTATGTAAACAGACAAAATAATTTTAAAAATGTTGGAAGCAAAAATTCAAGCGATTTCAGTCACCTGATTCCTCGAGGCCACCTGTTGTAAATTCGCCTTGTTGCTAAGCAAAGTAAAAAAAATCTTGAGTCAATTTAGTAAAACACAATAGACTCTTTCTTTACCAGGATCTGATCTTACAAGATAGTAGTTTTATTAAAACATTATCTTTAACACTATAATATTTTAGGAAAAAAAACAGAAAATATTTTTAAGGCCGCACTATGATAACCCTTTCACACCGCGATGCATTGATTGTGCGGCTGGGTTTCTGTCTCAATATTTTTGCTTTTATAGATCGGCCTGCATCGGTGACATTTATTTCTCACATTGTTCCGCTGTTCGCTTTGCCGTTACTTGAAATTTTGCGAAATTCTTGCTTCACATTTCAGTTTTGTCAAAATGAGCCGCAGAATTAAGTTGTATTTTCAATTACAAAACTACTAATCGTTGACAAATAGTGAAGTGGGCATATTTTAATAAAAAAAATTATAAATAAATAAAAAAGCGTTTTGAATAAAAACATTTCAACACAATGCATAAATTGTGCATGTCCCGAAAATCCTTGAAAGAAATAAAAATGATGTAACAAAAACATTTATCATATTTTAATACGATATAGAGACTATATGTTCCATAAATTCAGAAAGAATGCCCAATAGTTAAGCGTCAAGTTTGAAAGGGATAAAGCAGCAGAAAAAATTGCAAAACTTTTAGTCTTCAAAATTAAATCAAATTCAAAATATGTTACAAGCTTGCTCTCATTTTGTGTTTTTAAGTTGTTTGGATAACCAAATCAAAACGGTCTCTTAGTAGTCGATATAACTTTTTAATATAAATTTTTGATTTTAAAAGCGAGCGCATTTCACGCAGTCTTTTTCATTTGAATCAGGCTTAAAAGAATATGGAAAAATATATATATTTATGATCTTGCGTATTTTTGAAATTGAAATTTACTGCCTGTTCTTGGAAAATGAAAACAGGCAGTTAATCAAAATAACTTAAAAACACCGCCAAACACTTCACAGCTGTTATTTATTAAAAGATCGCCTAAGATCGTCTTATTATAAAGCACAATAAGAATAATTTCATTCGCTTTCGTCCGCAATTTTGATAAAGTTTATATTTTAGCGACATGGAATTATTGAAACCTGCCGCGTTTTCTCTCTTTTCTTATCCAGAAATTTCCACAAGTGTAAAATAAATTCTGCTTAACCATCCACATTTGACTTAACCATCAATTTAATTTGTTGGTTAAAAATAGGGTACTAAGCAGTATTTGCCAAATATTATTCATCAGTATTTTTTTGAGTGCTGTTTGCAATGTGATGATCATGCACATGTAAATTTTATCTAAATTACATCGTTAACCATAATGGATGATTGCAAGTGTGGTAAAGTACTTTTTCTGGGTAAATGTTTTACATACATTTCACCATTTCGCTAATATATCTCTAGTAATTCGGTATATACATAAATGTATGTAATATTATCATTTGCATAGATTTTTATATTTCAATAAAGATAACAATTTATATGTTGTTGTCATTTATTAATGTTTGTAGTTTTTTTTAAGATTTATTACACATCAGTTGTGTAACGAGTTGTGCGGGGCTATTTTGATGTAATGTTTTATGTTGTTACATATAAGTAAACAGTCCTTAATTGAAAACTGGAAGGGTTAGTTTACAAAGTACACGTAACAGGATAATAGCATAAATTGCAATTGCCGGCAAATAACCTTTTTTATTTTATTTTTTGTTTTATGTTCTCATTTTGTAAAATTAAACTTAAAATGTTATATGAAAAATACTAAGGATTTTTTTATATTTTTAATAAATGTAGAAATATCCCAAAAAGATCTTCCCAAAAAAAGTCACGAAAATGCAAAAATTCTTATCCGGGAGTAGCAATAATCTGTATGGTCTGTAATAATTTTCAATTGAGTTTGCCACTGAAAGAAGTTCTGTTTTTTTATTTATTTTTGATCCAAAAGGAACCAATGTTAAGAGCACTTAATTTAAACTTAATTTGCTTATAACCTTTTTATTTATGTGATGATTATAAATTTATTATCGGGGCTTTTTTATTAGCTATGATATATACTGCAAGTACATCATTTTCTTCTTCGCACATACCTGCACTTTTTAATATATTTTCCATAACTTTACTCAAAATTACAGTTGCAATGGCCATGATTGAATGGTTTTTAATTGAAAAATGGTTCTTGACTTATGCACATACACTCTATCGTTAAGTTATCTGAATTATGTTTACGGTAGGTGTTAAATCCACTGAACATGGAGACATATTTCAAATTTTTTCCACGCGAGATAATGCGTTCCTTACACAAAGCTATTGAGGGAGTATATGGTACGGCTCCATCTTGGTAAAACCACCTAGCATTCCACAGCTAGCTTAACAAAATTGTATGACATCCCCCGATTGATATAGATTGAAGCAACACGATATCTTGTATCAAACAGTGCACTTAAGCGAAATTTATTGTCGCTGATGAAGTACTCTTGGATGTTCCGTAGCCCAAATCCTGCAATTTTGCTTGTTGGCGTAGATATTGAATAGGAAATCGGTTCCATTACTCATTATCAAATTGTGATTAAAGTCTGGAATTTTCTCTGCTCTTCCAAATAAATAAAATTCAATAGTTTTGGTGCATTCTTCGATTTTGTATTTATTCATATCAATTTCAAAAGTACTTTTCACAAAATTATGAAAAAAATAACAGAGAAACAAATTAATAATTAAAAAAGTTATAAAGAGCTCAAATCATATAGATCATTATTCTGTGCTATCCGTAAAATAAAGAGATCACGAATTTTCCACTTATAAGTTCTGTTCATGTGTTGATTTTTTTATCAAATATAATTCATAAATTATAAGAAATTTTTTGGGAGAGTTGTAAGTATTTGTTAAAAATATATATAATCGAATTAAATAGTTCTGTAAAAGTAAAATAAAATTTTACTCGTTTTAAGTCAATCTTCGCAAACTATAAAAATGATATTCCTAAAGAAATCCGTTGACGACATGTGTTTTACATCTTACTTGTCATCTTTGTGATACATATGTAATTGTGCATGTCTGTCGAAATTGGTATTTTACAGAAGATTTATCATATCATCTCAAAAACGTTCATGTGCAATTACGTCTGATATTGACCATGTTTATTTACAACAGCTAATCTGAGCGCAAAATTTATTAGAATTTTTTGTGAAGTTGTTTTTTTTTTTTTTCTTGTGAAATGTATTTAAAAAGTAACAAATTGCAGTGTGAAGAATTATTTCAGTAATATCTCACAGAAAAGATTTCTGGTTCTACTTTTTATCACAATAAATAAACATGATGTCAGTAGGTTTGTTAGATCAAAATAGAACACGCTCTAATTGCAATTTTGTCAGATGACTTTGCACATGTGTTTTACAGAAGCGATATTTTAAAGGTACCACACGACAAGTACGTATTTTACAGTGTGAAATTTGACAAATCAGACATAAAAAACATGTCGCCTACGGGTATCTTAAAGAACGAATTTAAATTTTTTACTGTGTTCTGTTTTTATAAATCACAAAACATCAAGTTCTTAATTTTTGGTTTATACAGTTTGAGTTTTTATGATATTTAACTATGTTTTTATTTCTTTTGCTAAAAAAATAGTGCCTTTACTAGAAAATTTAAATTTAGCATTTAAAGCTTAAGAGCGAAAATTGTGTCGGACAGTGTCATTGCTTGAAATTTTAAGTAATGAAATTAAGAATTTATTTAAGTACTATAATAGTTGCAGCTTCAATTTATTATTTGTCAAGAGTTGATATGCATTTTAAATATGACTATGATTTTGCTTTACAACCCCATTATTGAAACTGTGGAATAAAATAACTGATACAAATAAATAATAATTTTAATCAACAGGTGCCTCAGTAACTATCGGTGCCCTAAAGGAAAACTGGGGAGTAGTGTCTTTAAGTCACTAATTTTGTCTGGGTGCTATTAAAGTTATTGAAAATATTTATACCTTTAATTTGCGACATTACATAAAAAACCCATTTAACGTTTTAATGTTAGTTAAATGTATTCAAAAATAACATCGAAAGCGGCTTAATTAAAAAGAAGACCACCGGCTACTCTCAGATATCCTTTTGCCACAAAAATTGGAGCTCTCTAGTAAAAGTATGCTCATTCTTAATTTTTTATGAATTATTGCCTTTTAGGGACGTTAACAATAAAAAAGTTAACTTGAAGTTAACACTAAACTCAAAACTTTAACTTTGGTTAGTGAAAATTCATTAACACGAAGCTCTGTTAAGATTTAACTTTTAAATAAAATTAACTGAAATACTTTCAGAGTATAAATTTTTAACTTGAAAAAATATCACATTTAAAAATTAATTATTTTTTGTTTATTTTAAAAATATATTTCATAAATTTAAAAAAAAATTGGGATTTAAGCTTTACCATCTGAAAAATGCCCATTTTTATGCAGAAATCGTACTCAGATTTGCATTTCCCAAAAATAAATTCCTGGTGTGATTCACAATAGTTGATAACTGTAAGTTAACTAAAGTTTTTTTATTGTTAATGAACATTTTTAATTTCCAATTAAAATTCAAGTTTAGACAAACTGAAAGTTAGTAAACTTTAAAATTAAATAAACATAACTGAACTTTGTGTTAATGGCTCTTAGGCTTTTAATTTTTTCTTAACAAAGCTTCAAAAGTTAACCAAATGTGCATTTTAATTATCGACATCTCTTTCAGAAAAGAACCAAATGTGTAGGCAAGAATTATTAAAATGTGTTGATGAAGCACCGAATCCAATGTCTACGTATGCTCCCAAAAGAACTACCTTGTCAACAACAGGACCACTGTCAGTAGTAGATTTTCAATGACACGTTAAATGTCTATAGACCATAGCATTATCTGGGGTATTATACGAGATATTTTCTGCAGGGTAAGTTTGTTTATACAATTTTAAAACCAAAAAGTACACAAATTTTAGAGCAACTTTCGCGAAGATCGTTCTCAATAGCTAATTTGATGAGAATATGTCTAGTGATAGAAAACACTAAAAGCTATTATAAATAAATATATTTCACTTAAAAATTCTTATTGGTTTTTTTTTGTTAAGCAGTATTTTTCAACTTTCTCCGTTCGTTAAGAATCTATTGGTTTATTTTCTGGCTTCAGCTAGCATCCCTGAGCTTTAGTTCGAATACTTTTCATGACACTGCGCAAGTGGTGCCGATTGATCCGCAATGTTTAAACGACATAGACATGGAGGAAATATATTTCAACTAGTATAGAACGACGAATAATAAAGGGGGTTTCAACAAGAACTTTATTTTTCAATTGTGGCAACACCAACAACATGATGCTTTTGACGTTTAGCTTTTTGACGTATTCGCAGTAAATGCGTAGGCAATTGTTACAATGAATTCAAATTTGCTCGAAAATCGCATTAAAATAATTAAAATCCACTATGAAAATGGAGGTTCTGTTAAAGTTACATTTCGTAAAATTCGTGATATTTTCGGACAACATAATCATCCTTTTGAGACGGCTATTAAGATTGTTGTCGTTACATTTGAGTCGACAGGCTTAATACAAAATGTGCCAACACCAACGCATGCTCAACCGGGTCGTTCTACTGAAAACATCACAGCCGTGAGCCGCCGTCTTGAAGAAGATCCAAATTTGTCAATTCCACGACGTTCTTAACAATTCGGGTTATCCAAAAACGCCACATGGCGAATTTTGCGTAAGGATTTGGCTTTGAAGCCTTAGAGGATTCAACTGGTGCAGAAATTGAAGCCAACCGATCATTCATATCACCGTAGATTCGCTCAATTCATTCAAGAACAACCTGCTGGTTTTTGGACTTTTGAAAATCCCAAAGTGGTTATCGAGAAGCCTTTGCATGGTCAACGTGTCACTGTTTGATGCGTTATGTGGTCTGGAGGCGTGATTCGGCTGTTTTTCCGAAGATTAGGCTGGAAATGCGCCATTTTGCAAAATCATGATTAAAAACTTTGATAAAAGAATCGACATCTGTGAGCGTGATCGTGGTGGATATTTGCCAGATATAATTTTTTTTCATGACTGTCGAACTTTGTAGTTCGTAATACAAAAAAAATTTGAATCATCTTCATTTAAATTTTTTGTTTTATTTTGTTTTAGAAAACAAAGTTGGAAACCCTTTTTCGACGTACAGTCTGCATGAAAAGCTCGATCAAATTAAAAAACACGTCGCTACTGGTCGGCGTAAAAAATTATAAAAAAGTTTTATTCGCTTTTTTCAAAAAAGTTAAGGCATACATTTTTATTTCAAACTTAGTACCATCCATAAACATAATTAAAAAACTTTTTTCGCAAACTTATCATTCCTTGTATACATTTTTCTATTGTATCAGCAAAACATTTAACGAACTCTTTAGATTTATCCTGCAGCAAAAATATAGAAAAGCATTAATGATTTTCTAAAATACATATAAAATATCAGTCGTTAAAAATGAAAAAGTTTTTATATATGTAAATATAATTTATAACTTTGTTGACAACATCTTTTTATCACTTAAGATTTAACGAGGTTTTGCAAGAATATTAAAAAAAAATATACCAATTTTTGTATTAATATGCCTTTTATAAGTCAATTTCCATAATATATTTTATTGAATTCCAAATCAAGTTTTATACATAAAACGAGTACGTATTAGGTTTTTTCAGGACTCTTTTTGTCCATAAATATTTAACCAAAAGTCAAGTGGCCCATACTAAATTAAATATCGTAAATTTTCACATTGTCAATTGAATTTATATCAACAAACTACAATTATTAGGGTGTCCAAAAAATATTAATTTATTATTGCTCATAATTGTAATGAAGACATTAAATTAGTTGGTCAATGTTTTTCTTCTGGTCAAGCGAATACGATTGAAAATTTAATTAATGAACGAAGAGATATACTTTTTTTCTTAATATTGTTTTTTGACTATTATAACCAACACTCAGTTAAGGCATAAATTAAACAAGAATTCCTCATATTTTATTGCATATTAAAGCCAGTTGTTACCCCAAAAAAAATTTTCGTTATAGTTTAATAAATCCAGCTATTTTACAGCTGGCTTTTACCAACATCTAATTTTTTATGACGTAGACAAATCAATTGTAATAACGCAGATCTACTGGCTCCTAATGAAAACTGAGTTAGTTCTTTATTTGTTTTTTAACATATTAACTCTTAAGGTTATCACGAAAGCTTTGGCTGGGCTTTTGAGAAAAGTACTGGTCCACTTTAGAAGCATAGTACAAATTACTAGTTTATGTGATTAAATTTTACACCTGTGCTGAAAGTTATATCATAATGTTGTTTACAATAAATAAGCCAGCAAATAAAATAATAGTCCTGACGCCTTTGAAATCTATCAAGATATATTGCTGAAGTACTTAACTATTCTAATAACTAAATCTTACGAACATTTTATACCAACTTCTTGTAACTTCTTTATTAGTCAGTTTGCAAATCGCTAAATTAAAATAGAAAGCCGTAACAATTTTATTTTTCAAAATCAATTTTTTGCTTATTTGTTTTGATGATCCCCCCTAATTCATTGAAATATGAAAAAAAATCTAGATATAGGAAACAGAAGACAGAGCATTTCTGTATTCGAAACACTTTTATAAGTAAGTGCCACATACTCACATGGGTATTTGTTTGAGCACACATACGAATATGATTTTATCAAGTTATAAATGAAACACACTAACTAAATAGTTACTGTCAGAGTAGAAAAAATAAATATATTAAAAATGGCAATCACAGCCCAACATCAAGAAAAAACACAAAAAGTAATTGTACTCATTCTTTCGTTATGTATTAGAGCATAAAGTTTTCTTTAACGGCATTTACACACTGAGTTCTGACGCAAGCATATTTTGATTTCAGTTCTAATGTTGATCCTGAAAATCATGAACATATATATGATTAGTTTTTCATTGATTTCTTTTTAAAAATTTTCTTTATTTTCACATTCATAGAAATATAAATTCTATCAAAATCATTTAAAAAAGTGTACAAATATAAAAAAAAATGTTGTTATAACTCCAACTTGATTTTTCACATTTGTACACTTTTTAAAATGATTTTGATAGAACATATATTTTTAAAAATGTCAAAAACAAACAGGAAAAACATAAGACCTTACTTTCTTTTCTACTTCATCGGCTTCTGTACCGACAAACAGAAAACTAAAGACTAAACTAAAGCATGTAAAAAACTCAACGTCTGAATGCGGTCTTGGGCGAAGGATTGCCTTTGGTTTGTTTGTCTTTCTTAAAATTTTCCCTTTTGACCACACAAATATGTTAGTGAACAAATAGATTTCTAACTATTCTATAATTATTTAAGCTACAAAATTATTTTTTTAAAACTTTTTTCAAATAACAAACTTTTTTAACGGAAAAACTTGTAACACTTTTTTAAAATATGTATTTAAGTTTTAATAATTAAGTAAAACTTTAACGATTCCCCATAGCAATCTTCATATATGAATACTTCTGAAGAACTAAATCAGGATACTGTAAAATGCAAGTGACCAGATTGTAAATCAAGAGTTCATATTAACAAGATTTCAAATTATCAAAAGGGTAATTGAAAAAATTAAAACTAAAAAGGGTTTGATTTAAATTGATCATTACAGTTAAATTTTATGTGTATTTAGACAATTATTATGACAAAAATCCTTAATTTTGAATGAGACACTCCAATATTTATTTATCCAATGAATTTTCCAATGTGATGATAGCTGAGAAGAAATTATCACAACAATTGGTTGATGCTCACGTTCGTCTGTTTGCTCTTCCAAAAAGCTAAACTCAAAAGTTCAGTCTCTGCTAGACCACCGTATACACTTATATTATTATTGAACACAGTTCTCAAATGTTAATGCTGCAAAGTTTGACAGAAGCGGCCATTCGGGATGAGAAAACTAAGTTTTGGCGAATGCTAAGATGGTTTTTCCATAGTCAAAGTTTACTTTGCAAAGTTTAATTCAGCATGGAGAGAGACAGAATAAAAAAATATTCGTCTACCTGTCCTTCTCCCAGATCAATTAAAACTAAGCAAAGTAAACTTTGCCTGTGGAAAGCATGGCATAGAAAGACGGATTTTACACAGTCATAGTTTGTTTACCTTGCAAAGTTTTAATTTAGCTGAGAGAAAAATAGAAAAAGAAAATATTCGTCTCTCTGTCTTTCTCTCTTTCTCCCAGCTGAATTAAAAATTTACAAAGTAAACTTTGCCTGTGTAAAAGCCGTTTTTGTTCATCTTAAATTATACAACTATGAAGCCTGAATAAATCATAATCAAAATTCAAAATAACCCATTAACATTATGACGATATTTAGCTTTAAAAAACTAACATGATTTGGACTATTGGAAAACAGATGCCTCATATTCCTCAAGTTGTTAGCATCTATTGGCTTAAGACTACTCTACAAAGTAAAACGAACCATCATCATCAAGTGGTGTTGGTTTAATTTTTTTGTGACCATTTTAAAACCAATCTTTTTTTTTCTGTGTGCATTTAAATATTTTTTTCTTTTCATTGATCAGTGTATTCTTATTTTTGTTTTTCTCTATTCTTCGTAATAACTCAACGTGTTCGTAGCAGCACGACTGGCCTTCAAATAAAATTCTTACTTTCCAAAAAAAAAATGTTGCCAATCATCTTAAGTTATATGCAAACTAAGCGTTTCCGTTACAGGAAATATCTTAGTTTCAATAAATGTTTTTAGTGATATTTTTGTACAAATTTATTGTAAACTTAAATGATCTCATTCTCTTTGTACGTTAGCTCTTGCTTAAACATAAGAATTAATTTTAAAAATAAAATACTCTATTTTAACCTACATTTAACCAGAAAAGTCATTTCAGTTCTGTGTGTGTGTTTTTTTTTGTTATTCGTGGTCTGTTAAAAACTTTGGAAAACGCATTATGCTGGCTGAGCATCCTTTTTCCGTTCTTGTCTTTTTTTTGGCAGCGTTACAATTCTCTCTACTTTTTAGTTTATATCTTATAACAAACATAATTTTTATATTCTTGTTGTCTTTTTCTTTGCCATCATATTTTTTTACGCAGACATTTTCTGTCGCTGGTACAAAGAGCCCAACATTACAAATAAAATAAAAATAAATTTTTCAAAAAAGACAAGCAGAAAAAAGGCACAGCACAACTGTAAGCAAGCGACATTTATTCATTCATTCACTCATTCATTCGCCATTTGTTTGGTAAATGGTAAAAAAAGAAGAACAAAAACGAAAAAAAGTTGACAATTCTTTGGCAAATTAAATTATTGCGGATTTTATGAGATGTTGAGGAAAAAAGTAATCAAATAATAAAAAAATAGACTTAAAGGGTTATAGTTGTGTTGTAAATTTTTTTTTTATAAATATTATTTATGCATACTTTTTATATACAAAGAAACAAAAAAAAGAAGAATTGTAAACATTTAAGGGTGAATGTGTCTATAATGTTAAAAAATATCACCTTTTTGCATGACTAGGTTCTTTAAAGCAGTTTTATGGAGAGAAAAGTAAACATTAGAAGATAAATTTAACTAAAGAAAACATCCTCATTCCATAAAAAGTATGACATTTCCCTTATTAATAGATTCTTGAAAAACAAACTGACTCAATTAATTTATTGAATCATAAAAAAAGATAAAAAAGATTGCTCCAACAACGTTTCGACAAATGTTATAATTTTATTTGTAAAATTTCATTTGGATTTGTGTTTAATTTATCGCCAGCCCACATTCAAAAAATGCCAAATCTATAAGTTAATTTGCAAGGAAGAAAAAATATTGTTTAGATTGCAAAATATTGAACAGACGTATAATTTTTTTTCATAATCAAACTCCTTTGGTAACTATTAATCGGCGTAACGTCAATATAAAACCAAAAAATTTACACCTGTCTACTCGTAACAACAACTCACTACTATTAACAGCTTCTTGTCAATTTATATCCTTTAAAAAATAGGAAGGGACTTTCCAGTCATGTAAGTACCAATTTGTTGGTGTCGGCTTGACATTGTCAACAAAAAAATAGAAAATAAGTAGGAATACGTCTAAAATAGTCGGTTTTAGTCGGCTCATATTATATTTTATATTTTTAGTCGTACTTATCCTTTGCATTGACCTACTTTTAAAATTATGTTAGGAAATACTCCTCTTTTCTATTATTTATGCACTGTATTTATTTTTCACTCATTTTACAGTAGTAGAACTATTTCAAAAATTAAGCAATAAGCTTCATGTTTAAAATTTTATAAGTTGACAACCGATTTAAAGTATTATTTGTATATAGGAAAAATTTGCACTTATCAATTACCAAACTTATTGGGACATTGGGCGCATATTTCTGCAATCGACTCAAATTGTCACACATAAAAAAATCTTAACTGTCCAAAGCTTCCCAAAAACTATAAAGCTTATTTGCAAAAAGATTGTGAAAATTCAGCGAAGTCTAAAACAACGCATTTATCATCCCAGCTAAAAGAAATAATACAGAGACCATATAATAATAAAAACCGAAAAGAAAATAAAATACATATATTTTATCACAACGGTTTTCCGTCTACCGACAAGTAGGTGTCAATATGTATGAAAGTTCCGTCCCGGTAGTTTTTATGTATATATAATCATAAGTCAAAAAAAACATGAACATAGACAAGCAAAACACACAACAACAAAGAAAAAATTTCTGAATTTAATAACTTGATGATTTTTCAATTAACTAGAGTTCGACCGCGATAACTATTTTAGTTGCATTCATTTAAAGAGAAAAAACTACCTTCTACCTACTTTTCTTCTCCATGGAAAAAACATAAACAAAATAAAATCGCATACAAATATGCACAATTATTGAATTTTTTGTTTGTAGCTAACACAGCCATACGTAATGAACATGTATATCCATATTTAATTCTCATCTCTTTCAATTCTATTCTCTTTTTATTTTTCAACTTCACTCATTTGAAGCAAAAAAAAATTTTATTACATATGCATGTACATTTGGGGTAAAGCTTATTCCCATATTTCGCAAAAATCAAAATGGCCCTAGCATAGTCGAATAGTTCATTGAAAACTATTAAAAAAAATATATTAATTTTTCGCGGTTTTCAAAAAAGTCACAATTATTTTTTTTTATTTTTCTTTGTACTTATACATTTAGTCAAAAACTCACTGTTTTTTTTTATGAAATTATTCATGTCCTTTAATAATTAAAAAATTTTTAGCTTTTATTAATAAAATATTAAAAAAATTTTTTATTAAATTTTTTTCTTTAGGGATTTTAGAAAATCGCTTTTGTGAGTGCGGTTTTTATTTTCAAACGACCCAAAAAAATTGTTTTCGCATATAACACAATATTTGCTATTGGTTATATCCCTAATGCACATACGTAGGCACTATTAAACACTCTCATTGCTTTGTTTACTCTTCAACTTCAAAAATACTTACATAAGGGAACTTACGTGTATTTTCAGCATTTGTAGTGGTGTCAATTTTCGCAACCTTCTTTTTCTTTAATATTGAACCGATTTAAATAATATTTAGTTGGATCACTAAAGCTTAACAATGTCTACCATTTGGTGAAAGAATGAAGAAAATCGGTTGGCAAACAAAGGAGAAAAATGGATTTGAAAAATTGTCTTTTCCTATTTTGATAATAGATAAATTTACTAAATTCAATAATGATTATAGATAAAAAATAAGAATTACGATTTTTTCTTATTTTTTACTTAAAATAAATTATTTTTTGTACAACAAGTGACAAAGATTTCATAACTATCTATAACTGAAATTAATAACTCTTCAATCATTAATAAAAAAGGTTTGTAAACTCAAAGATAGTTGTAATTCACTAACTCTGAACAAGAAATCATCAAATTCAATGCAGCGTTTAATGTTGCCAGGAGCTGGTGGAAAAAGATGCTAAATTGACAAAATCAGGTACTTCTTTTGACTTCAATTCAGTATTGGATAGAAAATATAACAGATTATTTGTGTATAGGAATGTTTTATTAATTATTACATCGTTATTTAAATATAATCAAGTAGTTTATGTTTTAAAACAAAAAAAAAATAATAAATAGATATACTTAATATATTTGATACGTATATGTGCATTTATTATGTATACAAAGGCATACAGACATCATAATTTCCTCATCGCCAGCAAAATCGGAACTATGAGTTGCATAAATAACGCAAGAGGCTAATAATTTTCTTAAATCATCGGAAAAGACTAAATCAGGGCAACATATCTGTAACATTTCTAAAGAGCAATAAATGTGTAGTAAAGAATTAACCATTTCAATTCTAGTTTAATTATTTCCATGGTACTAAAAAGTTTTTTAACCTTCTGTTACTGAAAGATAAATCTAGGGCGTGGTCCAATAAAACTTTTAATTTTCAATAGCCCGCGGTGTTTGGGGAAATTTCAGGTTTGTCCATTTCTCGTCGATCTTTGGGATTAGGCATTCCAGAAACGAGACTAAACCGTATTTTGAATAAAGATATTTCTGACGACTATGTTTTCCCGAAGAGGCGATCACATTATGAAAGGGATACCCCACTCTTTAAAATTAAATAATCTATTTTTTACATATGTATCAAATAGAATCCTTGTATTGGAAGAATCTATAGATAGTTAAATACTAGGTTAACCAAATCAAGAAATTATATATTTTTTGCTAAATTTTCACACCTCCAGCCAGAACTCAACTCATGACTTAACATTTGTCCACTACTAATTTAAAAGCTTTCGGCATTGGTTTTGTATTGAAGTAGTTTCGTCTTCGGTGTACTTACGTTTGCACACTGAATCAATTATTTAATGTTTCAAGATGATTTTATGGGTTCAATAGAAAATAAAAATTTTGCCTTTTTGAAGCAAAATTTTAAATAAAAGAGGCTAAAAAAAGCCACAAAGCTAAGACGTAAATTTCGAGGCTAAAAACAATAAAAAAGGCTAAACAGGCATCAATGCTAATGCAATCATATAAACATATTTCGTATCTCTCATTTAAAAAAATTCATAATACTGCGACAAGAAAATTTGAGCTATTTATTAAATTTTTTGTTTTTATTTATTACTCTTTACACTTGTATTCATAAAAATATATGTATTTTGAAGAAAGTTTTTATGAAAATTTTGTGATAAAACACATTTCAAATATGCATTCTTTTTTATGAAGAATAGGCTCCTTCTTTAAAATTTTATTTCAAGATTCGCAATAATATTTCAATAGCAATAGCCAGCATAAACTATGATACGAAATAAAAAATTAAGAAAAAATATTAAAAAGCTCTTGAAATATTCGACGAAAAACTGAAAATTTTATGAAATTTATTTGTTATATTATACTTAAGCTCAGTTCGATAACTTTAATCAAGCAGTAAAAAATTGGGATATATAACGTATCTAAATATTAGCAACGCGATATTACCCATTTTAATTCTTTAAAGCTTGTTTTGTTAGTTATTAAACCACCTATTCTAAACCATTTAATCGTACTATTAAGCTATATACAAACAATTTACTAAGCAAATCAATTTTTCCTGATGCGCAACGGTTTGTTGAATATATTTATAAGAAATCGTAGTGCATGGCTGATTTTTTATATCATTAAAACTTTTTATATATACTTCTTAGTTTTTTCTTAGTCTTCTATATGAAACCGTGACTGAAAGAATGAAATATAATAGAACTTGTTAATAAATATGTTAATAGGAGCCATCTTTTTAAGATACGCAACGCAAATCTACTTTTTCTATTTAATTTATATATGTTGAAAGATTAAAATCGATTTTTAGTTTTCATTCTTTAGATTTTTTAATCTTCAAATGATTAAGAAAAACGTGTAAATTTTAAAGCCTAATTTCATTCATAACCCAAATTAAAAATATTTCGTATCACTGATGGCAAAACAATATGTAAAAAAATATCCCAGAGAAAGGATTCTTAATACTAATGTGATTGGCATCATTTTAATGTAATATTTTATTGCTGTAATGAAATTTTTGATTTCATTTATTAAAACGGTTAATGGAATGGGTTCATTGTCGTAAAGAAACATTTTTCTTTAAGTGCATGAAATTATATTGTTTACAAACGTTTTAATAATTTTTAAACGCCACTGGAGCATAAATTTTTACTAATGATACGTCTCCCTAATGTTTAATTTTTATTCATGTTACATAGAACAATAAAAACTTTTTCCCTAAATTTCGTTATGCATCATTATATTTAAAACGACTTTATTAACCTCAAATAAATTGTTGAATCCCAATTCTTGCAATATAAATTCGTGCGCAATACGGTGGAACGAAATTCAAGTCCTTGTGGTAGTGATGAAGAGTATATAAGTGTTGGTACTTAATATTTACCACTTACCATCGCCCACTTATTTACACATGCAAATATATCCTTAAGCACGCAGAACCACATACATTTGTATGTACACAAGTGTTTTCAACAGAAGTTTAATGGATAAAACTCGTATTGACATGTATGTCAATTTGGGATGATATTCCACTGTAACTGCCATATACAATCATGACACAGGCAAAGGTAATGATGAAAATCACTTTTGGTTTATATTGCACACAAAAGTGAACACATTACTGCCATGCATAAGATTTAAAACATTAACTGCAACACAAAAAAAATAATAACGGAAAACATAATCCCAAAGCTATCATAAAATGTAGCCGTCCAACAACGCAATGATTGCAGGAACAATCCAGATGTTCGTACTGAGTAGTATGCTGGGATGAGGCCATTAAATATATTGCTAGCAATTGATATCAAAATAGCAATGTGAAAACAGTATTCGTTTCATGAGAGACTCTCCAGCAAGTATTGCCAGATTAAAGGAAAATTATATTAAATTATTTGCATCTGACACTCAAATAAATATACAAACCCCAGTGAATGCAAATAGCTGAAGCTATGGCAATCCAACAATTTGCTATAGTTAAAGGCAGCGAAAATCAGCAGCCGCTACCACAAACTACCAGCAACATCAACTCTAGAGCACAACATGATTAAATGTAACCAACAGCAATTGCAGCCACAACAAGTGAAGCATAAAAGAATAAATACATGAACATACTGGCATGCATATGGTTCCAAAAAATAAACTTTTAGTGCTGAATCCAATGGTTAGCAGGGGAAAATTTTGATATATTTTTGGTTGATATGTGTAATCATCTTTTTTTTATAGAATAAAGCCAATGCATATTTGGCAGTGGAAAAATTCTGTTGTCATTTTACCGAAATCGAGGTTCTGCTAGAGAAAACTAAAACAGATTCAAATATTTCAGAAAACTGTTTTCGTACATTTTAACAAACTTTTGCTTGTATCATCGGGCTTATTTAAAAAAAATTGGTATAGATCTTTTTAAATACTGCATTACCAATTATTTAGCTTTCAGCATTTGCTTTTATTTATTTCGAACTTGTTATTTTTGAATATGTTGCAATACAAGTTATTTACTGACAATCATTCATGGCAATTGTTGTGGCAGGACTCCACGGAATACGATGTACTATATGCGTTTATGTTTTCCCCCCTTTTCAATATTTTATTATATGCAATACAATGCACAATGGGTAAGAGTTTCACTTTTTATATAATTTTCTGTAAATTTATTTTACTGCTTAAAGGCCAAGGCACATAGAATCCGTCGTACGTTATACGTTGCTTTTTTCAACTGACAACTAAGTTGAAATACAGGTTTTCTTATGAGCTTTATCATAATTCATACGTCTCCGCAATGCAAAGTACTAAAATTAGTCAACTTTTAATTTTTAACGTACGTTGAGTACTTTGGCAAATATCAGTTATTTCTTGCTCTGTTATTATTATTATTAAACTTTTTGTGTTATGTGGTGAAAAAATTAAATTAAATAAAACTTAAAATTAAAAAAAAACAGAATATCCTCTAGTCCCAAAATGTCTACTTTGAACAAATGAAGTTGATTTAATGTCCGTCAACAAAGTACTCATTGTGTCAACCTCCTCCGCCGATTCTTTAATGTCAGTTCAAAAAAACAACGTATAACACCCGACGGATTCTATGTGCCTCGGCCTTAATTGTTAAACATTTATGATGAGCTATAATCTTGGATGTAACATCAACCAAAAATGACTGCGAGGAAAAAAGACCATAAAAAACACCGACAGTAGAAAGAACAAAGATTTTTAAATTTTCGATGATGACGGTCTATTTTATGTACACTCAAAATGTAAATCATTCCATCCGTACTTAAATCAATCCCAAGCGGTGTTAAAAGTACGGTAATCCCAGATTCACTTACATCAAGTACAATAAGATTGATTTAAGTACGTACTATTAAGTGTTCAATTTAATTTTTTAGTTGATGCAACATTTTTAACAAGATTAAAGAATTTTGTACTCTTTTAAGGGAACTCCAGAATTGGTTATATAAAGTAATCCTGTTTTCGTCTTGATTAAAATACATTTTGTTGTCATTTGTGCTCAAAATTTTGAGTACGAGTCGTACTCAAAGTAAAAGCTCCGTTAGCCGAGCGTTGCTGTACCCGTACCGTTCCGTACCGTACTGTTAGCACGTTGGTCCACTTATAGAATATTTAAAAATGTATGTTTGTTTTATATTGTTTGTTTTATTGCCAGGAAAAAGGAACAGCTGTTTACAACACAGTGATGGGTATTAAAAATTTTCAATTGGTGACTTGTGCATAAAAGGTACCTATGATATTTAAATAATATCAGAACTTTATTTTGTGTATGTATGTATATAAAAATTATTTATTATTTCACATTTATATTATAAAATTATAATATAAAATATAAACAACAAATTAATGTTTATATGTGCATACAAAAAAAATTGATACCATTTAAATTATTTTATATGTATATACGTACATATCACATTTATATAATATATGTAATTGCTTATTATATACATCTAAACATGTATATCGTCTTATCAAATGCAAAAGGAGCTATCTACATTATAACAAAATTTTCACTAGAGATAAGAAACTTAATAAAAAGCAAACTATTGTGATAATTGTCCGTTTCAACATAGTATCATTGATTCCGATTTTATTAATGATACTAACTATAAAAATAGTTTTTATTATCACAATAGTTTGCTTTTTATTACGCTTTTTGACTCTCCTGAAAAATTTAGGAACAAATAAATAGGCCGTTTTGCATTTTATATGACGATATCTATGTACATGTTTATGCAAATATACATTATTTTAAGTTGTTTTGTCAAAAGTACACAAATATTATTATCAAAAAGTACCAAAAAAATAAGAGCGGAAATACCTCCTTAACTTGTACCAAAGAAACGCCCATCACTGGCTTACAAATGTCACGTAACAACGTTAGCGATTTCTATTTTATAGAAATTGGTACGCTGCAACTACGGTACATTTAAATTCGGTAAGCTTTTGTATTGCTTTGCCCATAACATAGACGAACACCTGATACAATACGGTACGGGTACGCTCCGCTAAATCTGCCTTAATTACTTGAATTTAGTATGGTGTTTTTCTTTCTGTGTCAATGTTGATATTTTAATAAGAAAAGTGTTGGAGCTATAATATTTTTTTTAGTTTTCTGTGATGACGAGTTTTGTATATATTTATATATTTGAAAACAAAATTTTATGTTTGCCGTATCCGTATTTATGTATCCCCGTCCAGACTTGAAATTTTTGTTGCAGCAGTTTTTGCGTAAGTGTAAGAGTGGTGACAAGGCAGATCCACAACAGGTAGTCTTATCCGAATTCGCCTTGAATATTAGATGTGTTAAAAATGGTTGACGAATTAAGGAGAAATATTTTTTTTTTAAATATAAAATAAAAATATGTATTAATGTATGTATGTATTGTCTTGGAAATATGTGGATATAAAAACGGCTAAGGCAAACTAGACAGAAAGTATTTCGGGTGCGACATCACCAACCATATCTGCAAGGTAGTGCGGAATGTGTTCCCAATAAATCACGTCAGCTTGTTAGACACGCTGCTCCTACAGCTCCAACCATATCAGTGTCAAATACTTCGGTTTCCGTTACTAATGCAGCAACCACTAGCCACTTATTTATCCCATGCTAATGTTACGGCCAGACAAACGATGGTGGTTGGTGTAGGCGTACTCGCAGCACAGACTAATGCTTTGAGCCTACAAGTCAAAGTTTAGTTATACCCATTCGCACTTCAGCAACAGTTCAGCGCCTGCACCAGAGTTATAGCACCAGCATTATTTGCATGGCGGCTAGTCCTGCCATGTGCAATTGATACATGCCATACCTCTTTAATCCCTACAACTGCATAATAATCTCTCAGGGCATTAGTAGCTTTCCAGTTTCCGCAGGTGGTTAGGTTGGTGGAATGGTGGTTTATAGTACTGCCTCAGCTCTAGTCGGCTGGTATTGATAAGCAACAACAAATAAATAATTTATAAAATACATAGAGCTCAATGTAATAAGTTTTTTGTACTTAACATGTTACTTAAAATAAAAAATATTTTTAAAATTAATGTACATGAATATTTTATTCTTTTTTTTTTGGAAACAAACAAAATAATTTAAAAATTTTTGGCAGCCAAAATTCAAGCTGATCTCTCGTGGCCACCTGTTGTGAATTTGGGGAGGGGTACACAGTTTCATCTGCTCTGCAATTATCTTTAACATTGAAATTCGCACTTGTAGATTTGAAGTTGGCCGTAAACATTTCACGTTTTATTGAATCTTATTTCTCCAGTTGTATGAAATAAAACAAACTTTTGTGAAAAATGAAATTTTAATTTTAGAACTGTCAAAGTATAACCAGAAGAAGAGAAATAAATGTACAAATAACAAATACAAAAATTGTAAAACTAGAATTGCATAATGTAAAAAGCAATGCGATTTTCAAGCAGAATTTAAAAAAGTTGCAGAAACAAAAATTGCAAGTCTGGGCGGGGACTCATCGAAAATATTTTTAGATTTTTCTATGAATTTTTTCATAAGTATTTTGGACAAACATGGTATTAAAATCAACGCAAAGCTTAATCGACTTTATTTTTATTTTCAAAACAAAATAATTACAGGTTACCTAGAAATGAGATGGTAGTGTGCCTATGAAGAACTTAGCATTTATTTTGATCTCAGTACTTTTTACAGCAGAAATTGTTGGATAAGAACTTTACCTTATTTTAACATTTATGTTTTTCAGCGGATCTCACTTCTTTTTTCTAAGTTATTTTTGTATAAATATTTGCATTTATATATAATTTACCGAATTTCAGCTTTCTAGCTTTACAGGAGGTGCCCCATACAATAGGCGCTCACCCTAGTTCCTCCCTGGTAAAAAGTCCCCCTTTTCGGATTTTTCTGTTTAATTGCTCGCTAAGACCTTTGTGCATACCAAATTTCAGCTCTCTAGCTGTAGTGGAAATGCCCAATAATATTGATGAGTCCGTGAGTCAGTAAGTGAGTGAGTGAGTCAGTTAATACGAGTTATCAACAGCGCTAATACTGCCAACATAATTAATATAGCTGACTCAACGTCTACTGCTAAATCAGCGTCGCATATTCGCGCGTGTTGCTGCGGCCTAATTATTGTGTAAGGTGACGATAATGGAAATAAGAAGTTGAACAGGCAGTCTTGGTTGCGCGCTGAATTACATAAGTCGAGTTAAATTAAATAAAAATAAAATAAAGGTTTTAATTAATAAAGATACAAGTGTTTTATTCCTATAAAGAAACAGGCTCAGTTGGAGCGCTTTAATATCAGACACTGTAGAATCCTTAACTGGCGCCCGAGCAGGGACACGTAAAAAAACTTACGGTGTCCTTATAACCTAGTAACTTAAAACGTTCTGCGAATCCCAAGGGACCCTCCACGACGAATAAAATATACAAACCAAATAACCAAATAAAATATATCGTCCTTCGCCAACCCGATATTCCTACTGATCAACACTTACAACAATATTACAGATGGTTATCGGAGCGAAAGTGAGAGTTTTCGTACCGCAGTAGGTATCCGCGAGTGTAAAAGTGGATTTCCAAAAAGGAATAATACGGACCCCACCGTGACGATACATAACACAAAAAAAAGATTTTCCAGTGTCTCGCGTCGCTAAACCAAGGCTCAAAAACCTACATTAATAATAAGAAAATAAAAAAATATTACGAAAAAATAGAAAAGAAGTATAAAACCCATAAAAAAAGAAAATTACGAATACCATATCAAAAATTGTATGAAATTTTTTTTTTATTTGAAGTAAAATACAAAAGATAAATATACTGCAAAAGCAGTAATAAAATTGCAAAATCAGAAAATTACACAAAAATAAAAAGGTGTAAAGCCTAAAGATAAAGAAAATTACAAGTACCATATCAAAGAATTGTACGGAAGAAAATTAAGTTTTATTTGAAATAAAATACAAAGGATAAATATATATATAAAGCATACTGTAAAAGCAGTCCAAAAAGAAAAAAAAAGAAAATAAAAAAGCCACTGGCAAAAAATTAGAAGAAAATAAGCCACTTTACAAAAAAATTAAAAAGGAAAAATATATATTTAAATCCAAATACATAAATATTAAAATCTAAAAGTGTAAGGAAGTGAAGTGCTGTGTTGTTAAAGTCGACAAGCTGCGGTAATTCTCAGGTAAGTCTTGGTATCCTCTTACTAGTCGTAATAATGGAAGAAGTACGGGAAACTCTTACTACCTTAACGGGTGCGGTTAACCGCCTAATACAGGAGATGAAGGTTATAGAAACTAGAATTAATATTAAGAAAGGAATAGTGACATGACCGAAATAAAAAGAAGGTTGACCTGTTTAGAGCAACCTAGTGCGAACGAAACAATTGTCCATAGGGACGAAATCGCGGTCTTACAGGGTCCCAGAAATGAGGAAGAATTAAATTCAATAACCCATTTTTCGCCGACCGGTGATTATAATCACCAGCACTTTCAGACGTTGTAACTGCTTAAGAAAAAACTTTTTATTTCGTATAATTTTTTTAATTACTTATATAAGTCCTTATATCTATTTATTTAACCGGGTTGAGTTTTTTGAATGCATAATATTTGATTTTTTTACTAATTTTAAAAAGTCGTCAAAAAGGTCATTTAAAGATTTGATGATTTAAATGCTATAATAATAGGATTTCTAACAATTTCGTATGGGAAAAGAGGCTGAAAAACTTGGGCAGAATACCATGAACCGAGTCCTTGTCCTGAAGGATGCCGTAAACGAGGTAGTGAGGGCTTGTCAGTTAGCCAAGAGTGGAATTATCAACACAAATCTATTAAATAGAGCTGAAGTCGATGACATTATTACAGAAATGGAAACATTACCATACGCTAACGCTGTAGAAGCCATCGAGCACGGGAGACCATCGATATACTCAAACGGGTCTTTATTACTATATGTGCTCTCTATTCCGAAGCTGAAAAAGGATCTGTATCACCGAATCATCGCTAGAGCCACGATAATAATAGACAGACAAGTCGAGTTACCATTTACCGAATTACTTGTCAGCCAAGATGAAACATTTGGTGTGAAAACCCCCTGTTTAACCACTAACACAGTGACCGTTTGTCAACAAATATCTCTGACGCAACTTGAGGAAGGAAGCTGTATACCACGTCTGCTAAAAGGAGGGAAGGCGAATTGCCGCTATAAGATGACCATGGCACATATAATAGAGATGATCACAACGGATTTAATCTTTCTAACAAATTTCAAAGGTACCATGGAAGTACGAAGTCGTACGGAAATACTTAATGGCTGTTACGTGATACAGCTGTTCAACGAGAGTATAACGATCAACAATGAAACATTTTATAGCACATCTATTTCCACACTACAACCACTACCTCCTGTCCTTGTAAACGTGGCCAATGAGAAGCTGCTTGTGGATATCGATCAAGTACACAATATAAGTTTGGACAATGTGTATAAGCTTCAATATCTGGGTAGCAAACTAAACCTGTCACTCGGATCACACCTTGCCATTGCGGTGGCCATGGGAATTTGCGTGGGCATTCTGTGGCGGAAAATGACTGGAAGAGTCAACTTGCCATCACTCCAAATTCCACAGCCAGACGATCCTGCCTTCCAAACAACATAGGTGATCTGCGGGACGCAGACGCTTGAAGAGGGAGGAGTTATCAACAGCGCTAATACTGCCAACATAATTAATATAGCTGACTCAACGTCTACAAAGTTCACTAGCCATTGCACGCGTATCCAGCATAATTGCCTGCTTGCATTTATTTCATGAGAAAGTAATATTGCTAAATCACCGTCTCATGTTCGCGCGTGTTGCTGCGGCCTAATTATTGTGTAAGGTGACGATAATGGAAATAAGAAGTTGAACAGGCAGTCTTGGTTGCGCGCTGAATTAAATAAGTCGAGTTAAATTAAATTAAAATAAAATAAAGGTTTTAATTAATGAAGATACAACTGTTTTATTCCTATAAAGAAGCAGGCGTAGTTTTTTGGTATCAGACACTGTAGAATCCTTAACTTACGTACCAAAATATGCACTTTTTGCACCTTAATATCTCGGGAAGATATTTACAAAAAATAAAAACAGAGACAACGGGTCCGAAATTATATGATTTCCTGTATAAACAAATATCTTATTTCATATCTGCTGCTGAATTTACTATATGTATACAGCGCTGTCTCCTAAATGCCACACATCGACCAAGTTCAATATTTTTTTGTTATTATGCTACTTTGAATTAATACTTATGTATTTACTTTGAAATGGACCCAATGTGCGGTGCAACCAACCAAAATATCTGCTAACACTGGCAAGCACACGTCACTCTCACAGCTATGCTGCAATAATGTTTTCCATAGATTTTTATTTAAAATAAAGTGTTATCATCTTTTGTGCATTTAAACTAGAGATGGCATATCGCTAAAGTGATTTTGAGATTAAGCGAAAGTAAAAAAAAAAATTCAACATGATTATTCACGCTCATGCAACAACTTTGTTATGTGATTTTGAAACACTTTTTGTTATTTATATTTATATCTGTTCTTTATGTATTCATACATAATACTTTAATAAGAAGTTCAGGAAGAACACGAGGCATCATCGAATTCTCTCCATTTGTTTCATCCCTGGCAAGATGTTTAATATGATTTTAGGTTGTATGACTACGAGTTGATTAATATTATGTTTTGGTCTATTACGTGGCCTTCTTTGTCGTCGTTTTTCTTGGAGATTCTACTCAAGAACCATTCTAGTAATTTCAGCTGGGTGTCGTCTGAGGATATGACAGATCCGTGCATATTTCATGTCTACGTATATTTAAGTCTACTGAGCAGAAATTTGCACTTTGCCACTACGCCTCATTTGAGATCCAATTCAGTCAATATCTAAGAAGAATCTTTCTCAATCTTCCATCAATAAGCATTTGAATCTTTTTCGTTAAAATTGTATTATTTTTTTAAAGAGAAGTAACAATCAGGCCATTAATGTGCCTAAGAACCAGTAGCTGTGTTACCTTTTTTGGGAAACGGATAGTGAGAGAGGACAGATGGTGAAAGTGAGAAAGCCTAATTTTTACAACTCTGAAAAACTCCGCGTTGTGATTAGTTTTTAGATCAGTGTTGCAACGCCTCTGATGTTAAGTATGCGTATTAAATGTGTGTTAACTGTGTAGCCATTTTATTAATTGTCTTACTTCGCCGGCGAGTTTGCTACAATACCGACGAAAAAGGTCACTGTGATGTCCGCTAGCACACACCAGTACCAGTTGCTGCCGGTACTGTTCAGTGACTAGTGCTATGCCTTCATCAGTTAAACAGTCCAGCAACAAAAAAAAACAATGGCATACTAATGCACATCTGAAAAAATGCTGGATGTTATAAGTCGGTTGAAACTGGACTCAAACCCACGTTCTTAAACATAATTTGCTTTGTAGTCAACGCGCTAACTACTTCAGCCAACAGCACTTAGACATTCGTAATTTCGTCTTCTCTGAAGAAAGATTGTGATCTTTATTAATGGGATCATAAATATTAGTTTCAGCACCGCTATCTTTGGTTATATTACATCCGAAATAGTTAAAAAATAGACATATTCAATAATTGTGTTTTCTTTTATGTTTTGCCTTCTTAAATTTTATTTTTAGCCCTGCGTTTTTGCGCTTTCGGAAAGTCTCTATACTGTGGCTGCAATACACTTAACAATAAACCATTAGACAATTATCATCAGCGTATTATATGTCGTTTAAGTTCTTTGCCATATTCCAGCCAACGTCACACGGTGTCTTTTTATAGTTCTCTTCCATTAGAGAGTCCAAAGGCAAAAGAATAATATGTGTGACAATATAGAGCCTACTCTGACTGACCTAGTCTGCAGTTGTAAAAGGCCGACTTTTCGATTGAAACGTACCACTCACTGCAAATCTTTATATAGTTCGCGTATTAAGGTAACCATCTTCTCCGTTATTTCCTTGTTAACTCATGCGGTCTACATTGAGTTTCGAGTCATATAGTGTTGAAAACTCTTTCAAAATCTACAAAAATAACGTAAAGGTGTGTGTTGTATTCAGCCAACTGTTCATTAATTATGCGAGCCTAAAGCCAGCTTGCTGTTTACGTAGAATAATTATTTATATAAGCTTGGTAGCTTGGGTAATTAAACAACATTCGCTAACACGAAATGATATTGACACCAGCAGCATCACGATACTTTACGGTAACGTTTCGCATTTTATAAAATTTGTATTCAAAAATAAAATTTTTTGGAATAATTTTTTTCAATGAATACTTTGATAATTATTGTGAAAACAATGATACCAGCACAATTAACAGCCCCCATCACCACCAGGTGGATGCAAAAAAAGGCACATCAACTTTTGAACTGATTTATGTATAAATAAATAATAAGGGAATTAAATCAATTCTTAATTTTGCTTATCTCTTACAATTAACAGAGTCGACTCACTAGCCTTTTTATGTCTTTCATTCCTTTATACATTTAGTCATTTAATTCACAGTGGAACATAGGGCCTCAACAAATACTTTCCATTCCTCCCTATTTGTCGTCAGTCGTTTCATTTGGCTTCTCAAAAAGTTATGGTCGCGTAGCTTGCTTTCGGTTTCCCGCCTCTAGGTATTAGTGGGTCTGCCAGGTATTTTGAATCCATCAGGCTTATATTCGATGAATTGTCTTGTAATACCGTCAGGTGACATTCCCAACGTGTGACCTAACCATTTGAATTTCCGGAGACATTTATCCACATCAAATTGTATTTTATGTGATTGATTCCAAAGATCCAGAAAATATTTGGGCAGGAAATTCCGAAGAAGTGTCTACGTCATTGGTTTACAACGGCTAGGAAGTTTTGGATTTCACGTTTAGATAAGTTCAATGTCTCATTGCCGTTGAAGAGAACAGATTTGACATTGGAATTGAAGAAAATAAACTTTGTTCCAGCTGTGATGTTGCTGACCCTCCAGAATTTATTAAGCATGCCTGTTTAACCTTGCACATCCTCTTTACTGCCTCCACTTTTCGATAAAGCTTCCCAGATAGCAGAAACAATCGACCTGCTGGCAAATAATTGGACCACTGGTGCAAATAGTATGGGGTGGCGCAAAATTTATCATCCTTCCTTCACAATGTCCATTGTGGCTCACGGTGTTTGTGCGATTGCACCGTCCTGTTGAAATTACATGTTCACCAAGCGACGCCCATTCAATTCCGACAGTAAAAAGTACTTCACCGTGACCCCGTAACGTCTGGTTGATGTTCCTTCGTTTTCAACGACATCATCAACCACGTACTCGATACTCTGACTACGCCCTGCAAGGTTTTTTGTGGCGCGACGCGATTAGGATATCCAGGTCCAAATTCACGCTGCGCTAACACCGCCGGCCGATTATTGGCAAAATAAACAACCCTTTTATTCAACGCTCTTCTTGCGGCGTATAGCGCTACACTGCTTGTGTGTTTGTATACTGCAGCTATCCAATTCACAAATGTCAAATGCTATTGAAATACGACGCCATTTGCAAAAAATATAACATCTTCCGATAGGGTGTCGATTTATTTTTTTGACCTGTTATCCTTTTGTTACTTGATTTTAATTCCCACTTCTCCTTTTCATTGATAATTCGTCTTTTCTCTTTTTAGTCGGGGTTTGAAAAAATAACTGAGAAAAATTTAACTGATATTCTTGTTAATCCCAAGTTTTTGTGCTTGTGACGAAAACTTTGTTACATTCTCGTGAACATAAAAAAATATAATATAATATTAATTTTGTGTAGCTATTTTTCTAGTGAGCCCGAGAAGCCACTTATAATCTCATCTCTAGTACGAACATATGCAGTTTTGGCACTGCCGTATGCATGTGAGTAAATATGTAAGAATATATTTTATTTGCGTGGAGCTTTGGTTTCCGACTGTGTTGCAAATAGGACTGTTGTTGATAATGAGTCCAATGTTAATATGTTGACGGTGGTTATGGGTAGTGGCGTTGGCAGTTATGGTTGTTGGCTGGCGGTTGGTTAATGGTGCTCACATTCAGCTTTCCCTCTACATGATAATCAGACATGCAGCCACAGTGATATTGTCGCAGTCGCAGTGGCAATGGTTATATAATTTTTTTGTTGCGTTGGGGGCAATGGTTGATGGAGTCTGATTTTTGTTGACACTTTTTAATTTTTTATTATTCTACATTGTTGCATATATTTTTTGCAAGTATTATAGTATTGTTGTTTTCATTTTGTATCGTGCCACATTTTATGCATTTTCAATTAACGGCAATCAACGAGTTTATGAGAAGAAAGTAATATAAAATGATGTTGATGACAAGCGTTAATTAACAAATGTAATGCGTTATAAATATGTGCGGTGGCTTTTGCATAAATAAGAGTTTAAAATGTTTTTTTTTTAATTTTATCGCAAGTTTTTAAGAGCTGATCTGTCAGTTATAAAATGAAATATATTATTTTTATTTGTTTGGTTTTCTCAGATAAGTAATTTTATTTATTTTAAGATTATCACAGAAGTGAAATTTAAAAGGCATTCGCATTTCTATCTTTCTTGAAGGCCTGCGTCCGCCTATTTGAAGAGGAGGTCGAAGTAGGATACTTGAAGCTTTATTTTGTTCGTAGTAGCTAAAAGATGCAAATGTCGTTACAAGAACAAGAAAAAAATACAGAATTAAAAACAAGAATTCATTTAGTTATGCTTCTGTTGAGTTTTCAGCCAAAAATTAAAAATTATGTAGCTGTTGCTAAACCCCAAAGACCTTTCAACAGCCTTCAGATTAAACCCCTTTCAATAAGATTTTTGTTAGAAGGTATAATATCATAATTTCCTTCCAAAAGACTCAAGACTTTTAGAATCGCTACAAGTGGAAGTAATAGGGTAAGGATTACGTCGGAGTAACCAAGTGGATAAAAGTGTGACTTAGGAATCGTATGTGGTGTCGTCCTTGTGTCTGATGAATAAGGGCTTCCAGAAGGCCTCTTTACTTTGTTATTTTAGAGCTAAGATATGTCTGTTTTTACAGTTTTAACCATATCATTAATTAAATATCAACCATTTATTGTTTTAATTTTGAATAAAATTCTTACACTATAAAATCTCAGCTTTCAATTTTTTAAAAAACTTTCATGAAAAATGTGACATTTCAGTTTTCTTACATTTTTTAATTGAGGGCAAAAAATTGTTGTTTAGTATACCGTACCCAAAGTATGACATTGAATGTCTGTTCGTCAGCCAAGGACTTCTACCACGTAAAAAAATAAGTAGACACTAAATCATTTGATTTTCATTTCAGAGTAATTTATATCACTCAGACTATTAGTTTTACTTTATATTTACAAAACAATTTTAAAGAAATCAACTCGTTTCGTTTAAAAAAAATCAAAGCACTACTTGATTTGTGTTTCTGAAATTAAAAAAGGACGTGTATGGAAGAAGAATCGAAATTGTATGATTAATATAAAGGAATATGTCTGTATAAACATAAGTATGTATTAGATTGATCGATTATTCGACATTTTCTAGAAACCAACTTGACAAAACCTGCATCATTCGTTTTGTCAGGTTGGTTCTTACTTTTAGGGCTACTTTCACGTGCAATTCTCGAAATTGAGTCCCAATATCATGTTGTACTATGTATTTCATCCTCCAAATTTTTGTATCAGTATCTTCACAGTCTATCTCTTGATTGGCATCTGGAGGTAAGACACCCGTTATTGAATAGGCAACCATCTAACTGAGAAGCGAATTTCTTTGTGTCATGTATGAAAGATTATTTGATGAAATTTTCGTTTTTGAGAAAGTTTCCACTACTGCAACATAATACTAAAGTATTCAAAACTTTTAAGCGACGTTTATTTATTCTTTTTTTCTGAACATTCAACTAAATCTTCAAAAAATTAACTTTGAATTTTTTAAAGTGTTTTAAGTAAAAAGAAGAAAGTTCCCACGTTTTCAAACCAAGTTGTATAATTTTTGGACAACTGATTGGCAGCAAAATGTTACAGCTTAAGAGTGTCATTTAGTTCTGCTAAAGCGATAATTTCAATTTGAGAAAATGGGGTTAGTCCCAGGACAATAAGTGCATGATTAACGCACTTATAGATTCGCAAAAACTGTGAAATCGTACCGATCATTGAATTCTAAGTATTATTAGAGTAGAAACTAATTTTATTGGAAAAATAAACAAGTACCGACAGAGCCGAGATTTTAATTCTAAAAAAAGCCGGAACATTCGACATTCGAATTATAAACATTTTTAAAAAACCGACAAGCGTTCTGTAAGAAGCCCGGTTTAATAACCGGGTGAAAATCCGAGCCGATCTCCCTAGTATGTACACATAAAAAATGGAATTTAACTAAATTAAATTGTACTAAGATTTTTTTTATTCATGTGTGAACATAGATAATACTGAATAACAGAGTAAATTTAAGAAATAGGAATTAAAAATATTAACATTCAAAAAATTTTTATTAAAATTTTCTGTAGCCCGCCTTCACTCATATTTTCTTACATACTCACACACATACTTTTAAGCCAATTTTGGAAATATTAACTAAACATCCTTTGCTTAAGAGTGTGTAAGTCATTTGTTATAAGTTAAGATGATTTATGGGTTTTTCTTGATTTGTAAATCGCACTTGCTATTGTCAGTATTGATTTATTTGTTTTGTAAATTTTCAACCAAATATATCACACGATGTAAGAAACTTTTAAATGCAGTTATGCAGAAGACTACCGGCACTTAAAATTTTCACAAAATTTATTTTAATATGGTCGGTACAAAAAAAAATTAAGAAAAAGTTAAAAATAAAAGAGGGAATAGATAGAAATGTTTTTTCTTTATCTAGAGCTGTATCGTATGAACCACAGTAGGTAGACGTTCCATATACTGATAGTATACGTATTAACCCATTAGGTCACAGCCATCTTTAAAACTAAAACATTGCATTTCTTTTTGTAAAATTCATCTTAGTAGGACTCAAATAATAATAAAATGAAAAACAAAAAAAAAAATCTGTACTTATACGAGTACAATGCTACAATATTAATGCAAAAGTTCCTATTCATGTAATTTTAAATACAAATACATAATACATAGATTTTAATTAAAGTTAACTTTTATATATGTTTTGAGACATTTTGGAACATAAGTAAAGCAATTAATTAAATAAATTAATTATTTTTTTGCATATTTTTAAATTTGGTATGAAATATTTTAAAACATAAATAAATATAACTAGAGTCTAACAATATTCTTAAATCACCGGAAAATACTAAATCATTGCAACGTTTCTGTAACTTTTTTACAGAGCATTGAATGTATAATAAAGAATAAAGCATTTCAATTCTATTACGATTTCTTTCTATAGTTTTAATTATTTCCCTGGTACTAAAAAATTTGTCCACATCAACGTTACTGAAAGGAGGAGTATGGGATGGTCGAATAACACGTTTTATTTTTAATAGCCCACCATTTTAACAGTTATCTTGACTCATCCTGTAACTAAATTGAAATTATTAAAATTCACTAAAAATATGGTGAAAATTTCGCGGTCATTAATTAACTGGTGGAAAAATTTTAGCAATTGGAACAAATCAGTGATGTGAAAAATTAAACTCGTGTATGTCGCTGAACTGAGAATATTACTGTAGTAGCCCATGGTGTTGGGAAAATCTCAGGTTTGTCCATTTCTCGTCAATCCTTGGAATTGGGCATTCCATAAACGACACGTAAAATGTTTTCTGACCGTGTATGCTCTTAAAGAGGCGATAAAAATTGTTCACCGAGATCTTGTGAACATTAGACTTTTTTTATTTGGGGATACGTAAAAGATATGGTCTGGTAATGAATGAAGCTATCGAGGACATTCAATGGCAAATGTGCCAATTGGTGATGGAAAATTGCATGACAAGAACGTGGCCTTACATGCGTAGCCATGGTGGCAATTTGGCTGATATTGTTTTCCATTATGAATGGAAAACCTCCTCGTTAAAATTATATAAACATCCGATGATTTCACCTAAAATTACTCTTTTTTAACATAGAAAATATGAACCTATTATTGCACGACCCTGTAAATAGCTAAATACTAAATTAACCAAATCAAGAAATGATTTGTTTTGCAGCGCATTATTAAATTGTTACTTCTCCACCCAGAACGCAGCTGTTGATTCAACATTTGTCCATTTCCAAGCTTTCGACATTGAATTTCAGTCAATGTAATTTTGTCATCAATGCACTTACGTTTGTATATTGGATTAATTTTTTTAAGTTTCAAGATGCTTTTATTGGCTCAGTAGAAAATAAAAATTTTGCCTTTTTGAGGCTAAATTTAAAATGAATAGGCTAAAAAAGACCCGAAGCTAAAACAAAAATTTCGAGGCTAAACGGCAAGAAAAAGGATAAATTTAGCCTCGAAAAGGCCAAATAAACTGGCAACATGTGAAATATAGCATAAAAAATTTTTGCGCTTTTTTTCTACTCAAGCGAGTACAGTGCGATGGAATGGAATAATACGGTCGATATATAAATTAAACACAGTTACATTTCAATGGGGTATGCCAAAACAAGGTCGAAAATTTGCTTAATATTATCAAGATACCATTAAATGTATCTAATTTTATACTGTTATTACAAAACTAAAAGGCTGTATGTATATTTTAAATAAATAATAAAAAAGTAGTTGTAATAAAATATATTTCTCCCCTCGATAGCGAAAAAAGCAACAAATAAAAATATTTCCTTATTATTTGGTAAAATTAAATACACACTTACTAACTTATTATGACGGAGCAATTACTAAAAATTTAATATCTGGTATTTATGTGTATACTTTTCCCTGAATAGTCGTTCTTATTTAAGCGACCGAAAAGAAAATTTATTCAAGCGCACACTAAAATGCAGCTGTTAGATACAAATTATATTAAAACAAAAAGTTAAAAACAATAACATACTAGTGCACAGAGACAACAAAATTACTAAAAGATAAAAATAATTACTTCGTTGAAGCAGTAAAAGGTTATAGCATTTATTTAGTAGTAATGAATATTTCGCCCAAGCTTTAAAACACTTGTAGTTTTATATACATACAAGTAAATTTGTAAAATTATGTAATTTATAAATGTCATATGTGGCGTAATATATTATGAACAGTTTTGATCAATGTGTTTCTACATTCCTTCTCTAGCGTTTTTTTTCTGCTAAAGTTTGTGAAAGACTTCTACGAAACTCCACAAAAAGTTTAAAAGTTTTTCAAAATTTACTTAAATTTTGAAGAATGGAGAAGCATCTCCTGGCATTAAACTTGCATATGTATACACAACAAAGCAGCAAACCCCAACTGTTAACAAACAAAAATCGTATCATGTAATAATCAAATATTTGTTTATTTATAATAAATCAATTTCTTTAATACATACTTAAAAGACGGTTAAGTGATTACTTGAATGAAACTGAATTCACATATTAAGGCAATCAAAAGCAATATGTGCTTTTTAAAATTTTCATGAGTTGTCGTTTTATTATATATGAGCATAAATGCTTTAGTAAATAAAATTATGTATAGAAATAAATTCACTTTAAGAAAGCTTAATATTAACCTACATCTACTAAAATAATTGGACTTATGATAAAATTAAAACTTTTTATATATTTTGTAGGATCGAATCACAAACGTTACGTGTGCATTTTTACAGAAAACATAATTTTTTTTATCGCAACTCGTTTGCTGGATTTTTAAATAAAAATACAAAAAAAACTTTCTTCTGTTCGATCGCTTTGAAATAACTTAATCGTTTCAACCGCCGGATTTAATTATAGCAATTACCAAAGAAACACTAATTAAATATTTTTTGTCTCTTAGCAGGATCTTAGTATAAAGTAAATTACATGTTATCAAAGAAAGGAGAAGTTTTACATTTTCTCAAGCAGAGCGAACTTTGAAGAGGAAAAATTAAAAAAAGTTATATTTTTATCATTTATTTAGGATAGGATTGTGTTTATATATTAGCAATAGAGAAAGCTCATTCAAATCGAGATACGGCTTTTTGCGTGAAATCAGCAAACTTTAAAGTTTACTTATGCACGCTTATGTCATAAGTACCAAAACTCACGCTCACTTAATACTCATGAAAAAAAACCATAAAGTAAATGAAATGAAAAAAATTACAATAGCGCACAATCCGGCTAAAAATCTACTCATCGATCGATGCCATACTAAATGCATATTTTCCTATACTATTTCCTCAACTAGATCTCCTAAAATCGTGACTCGATTCAGTTTGATGGATTTTAAGACTTCTTCAAACTAAAAGAATTTTGCTAAAAATGTTAAAACTATTAAACCGATCGAATTTAAAGTCTAATCGGCTCGTTGACAAAAAAATAAGAAACCCCGCTTTATTTAAGAACTCTTTAATTTTTTCCCAAATCAACTTATCAGAAATAAGGCGAATTTCTTTGGTTGGACTTAAAAAAACTCCGCCGATTTAATTCTATATAAATCGGCTAAATGGCTCAAGCGATATCGATAACAAGAAATGTTGAAAGCCCTTTTGTTTTTGGTTGTGAAAATTCTATTGATAGAAAATTTATAAAATATTGACCATTTTATGGCTTCGCTTAGCGGGAATTCCAAGGAATGCACTGAAAGGTCTATAATTTTCCATATTTTTTTTTACGATATAAGAAAAAATTTTCGTTGCTCAAAACGTTTTATGTTGCATCACTAAATTGAACAAAACTTGGTGACAAATTTAACGTGCTTTTATCGCTGAAATCATTTTAAAATTTAATAATTTAAAGCACTATTATAGCGTCCTTGCTTCGATATAAAAATATTACAAATAACAAAGCTTCAGAATTTTCATTCAAAATTTTAAGAAGCTCGTTGACTTAATAATTTTAAAATATGCTAGCTTAGCAAAACATTGCTCCGAAATTTTTCAAAGTTGTATTTTTGCTTAACTAAATCTGTCTAAAACTGCGGTGTCTGATATTTTTTTTTCTAGGTTTTCAAAGTCTTAAATGTAAAAGTCTGTCAGCTAAATATAATATTTAGTATACATTTTTATAATTGAGTACTTTTTTCTAATTTTGAGAAAAAATTAAATTAATTACCTTCGTTCATCTACGAAAATGAAATTTATTTAAATTTATTTAAATTTTTTTAAATTTTTTTAAATTTTAAAGTTTTATGCAACACATTTGGTAGCATATTAATTATTTCACATGCATATCCATTCAATGTTATGAACATATAAATACTAGACCGACAAATAACGAGAAACTACCAAATAAACAAATAACTGCCAATAAGTAAACACTTCTTCCGAATTAAATCCTCTTTCATATAAAAAAAATCTCCCCAACTATAAATTTGTATTGAATACACAAATTTGGTTAACATTTCTATAGCAAAGCAGCTTGGATAACTTTATGATTTTAAATCGTTCAACACTTAATACGATTATCTCAAATATTGTAGTATAAAAATAAAAAACATGCACCAAATGCGAATATGTTGTTTATTTATTACTTTTTACCAATCCAAATAAGCAATTTTGTGTTTTACAAAGTACTAATAAAAATGTTATAAAAGACACATAAAATGCATACAATCTTTTGAGTGCATACAAACAAAAACACAATTTTACTTGCTTGGATTAAATTTCAATATAAATTTTATGACTGTATGGTTTTTGTTTTTATTTATTTGATAACTGGCTTTATATATTTTGTGTTTGAAATCTTAATATAACCGATTTTCCAAAATTTGGCTTTTAGCTCTGGTATCTTATTAAATTTGCACTCCAACTTTTGTGGTTTTCCATTAATAACAATGGGTATGTCTTAAAATTAATTTTCTATGAAATGCCAAAATAATATTTGGAATATATTAAGTTTATGTTATCAAAGTCAAGAAGTAGATACCAGTGCAAAAAAACGACAAAGTATCGCACAAATACTGAAAGTGGGAAAGAGCAGCTTACGACAATCTAAAAAATTAATAAAAACGTATGTTAAGACATGCTAAAATACAAAAGATGTAAGTTTTTTTTATATAAAACAAATTTTTTATGTCATACTACACACATACCCTGCGGAAAGTAGGTGTGATATTAATACGGCATTAATATTTCTAAATATTAAACAGATTAAAAAACGTTTCTATTAATTTTCCGAGCAGTTTCAGGTTTTTTACATCACGATCGTCCTTTTTATTTTGTATTAAATGTTTCGAGATATTTCCCCAATTAATTTCAAAATTGTTGATGTTTGATATGTGTAAGCTATTACTTACGCCTGAATTCCATTGATGTCTCTGCCGAATTGATATAATCACAAATGAAACGCAGGTATATTTACACACAACAAAACTCAACAATTTTGTTAAACAGTTTTTTTTTATTTTATAAAGGTTCATTTGCTTAGCAACTAATTTTTAAAGTTTTTGGAAATGTACAATAATTTATTAAAAAAATTTAAATTGTCCTTATACAACTTTCCCTATATTTAACTGTGCCTTGTACCCTTGAGAATAATCTGACTAAGGTGCTATAAATTTTCAATGAACCATTTTTTTAATTTTATTAGTTAAACAAACAACTAGTCAACATTCAAAGCGATTCAAATTCGATTCGTATGCAAGACAAAATATTTATACCATTAAAAATAAAACTTTTTAATATCTTAAAATCATTCAAAAATGTTTGTTGTTGAAGAAACGTTCATGTATTTTGATATTGTACAAAGTTTCGTTTTTATCACTTATTTGAACCAAATATTATTTAAGAGTAAATATATAATTTATGTGTACAAGCCCCACATACCTCTCATTCATATTACTCAAATTTTATGTGAACACGGAAATACACTTGTTAATATCCCTATTTGATGGCAATTTGAATGCCATTAAAAAGCCCTTCATACGCATTTATATCAACACAAACATGAATGATTTTAACAGGAACATTTGCATTTAAATGAAAAGATAAAATAAATATAAAAGAAAGCATTGAACAGGTTCAGGAGGCAAAAATAGGATGCTTTTCTGAATTTGATATTGAATTTTAGAACAACAGCAGCTTGATGGGCACAATGTAAGCAGTAACGAAAATATAAAAACAAGCTGCCTGGTCCACGATGTCGAACTATATCGTTCTTTTGTGAAATTACATTCAAAACTAAAACAAAATTTTGGAAAGAAAGCACAAGGGAGATTCTAGTGGATCAATTAAGGGCAGGAGGAGTTACCAGGGGGCAAATTACGGCATGAGGGTGGCGTTGGCTCAGGTAGTAAGCACGTTGGCTACAAACCGAAGGACCTGGGTTCAAACCCAGTGTCAGACAGAGTCATGAAATAAAAACACCACGCATTTCTCTGATGTGCATTGGTGTGCCTTTGTGTCAGTTGTTGGCGGAAGATTTCAGTGGCGAAGGCATGGTCACTGGTCACTGAACAGTACCAACTTCAGCTGATACTAATCCCAATGTAACATCAGAGCGCCCTCCTTCGTTGGTACTGAGTAGCACAATCAACGGCGAAGTAAAATAAAATTAATAAAAGAAGTGGGTACTAAAAACCAAACACAGCTTCAAACCTCGTAATGTCCTCCTCGCCATCAGAGGCGCTGCAACACTGCTCTACGAATAAACGTGCAAAAAAAAAAAACAGAGTTGTAAAGAAGGAATGAAGCTTCACCTCCTTTCATATCTATCACTATCCCTTTTAACTAGTTCCAGCAGAATGCATTGCATGTGTAGGGGTCATCCCCTGAGTGCTGGTCCAAGATAAAAAAAGAAAAAAAAATTCGATATCGAACGAAATCCCATAAAAAAATTTTTTGAATTTACATGGAAATTTCGTTCGATATCGAATGCCGTAATTTGCCCCCAGGATCTTCATGGAGTTGAAAATAAAAATTACCTTCTTCACTTCAATATATTACTTACATATGTATATGAATATGTATTAAAAAAATATTAACTTTGGCAAGTAAATACAATTAGTGATGAAAGTGTAAAGGAGCCGTAGAATGTTCGGTAGATGTCGATGTTGACTCGATAAAGGTTGTTGAGCGAGAGACCAAAAGAAAAGCAAATACGTTGAGTGCAATTCTGACAAATTACGGCGAAAAAAGCAAATTTAGTTCTAAATCGTGGTTGTTAAATGCGGGAATGGAAACCCCACAATATTAAAAAGTACTTTACTTAAAATATAATTCAGTGCAATAACTCATGGCATATATAAAAATAGAATTTGGTTCAAATAAATCTTACATTCGCGAAATTGTTTGAACAACAACAAGTAATTAAATTTACTACATAAGCTCTTAGAATGATCAGCAATAGAATTAATTACCATCAAAAATAAAAAAAAGGGATTGTAAAAGGAATTATGACAAGGAATATAAAATTTAACTGAACGGAACGGAACGGAATTACTGCCATTAATAAAGTTCCTCATAAAGTATACATTCAAGACTTTCAAGACGGAAATAAAGGCTTTTTGAGTAAATTCATTGAAGGTCACGTCAACGGCACAAGTATACAAGAAGTATACATATGATGCGTGAAGTATGAGTCCCAAGATTTTCTAACACCAAGAACATCTCTTGCTTTGTTTACAACCAAAGTAGATAATGTAATTATAACATAAAGATAAGTTATTAAGTTAACATTGATGATATATATATATAAAATAAAAAAGATTCATATCTAATATAATTTCTTTGTTGGAATTTTTGAATAAGTTTCAAAACCTACTATGCTTATTTATACTTTTGTAATTTTTGAAATTCTCATTAGTTGTTTAAAAGTTTTTGTATAAGATAAGAGGTTTGAAATTTTTAAAAAATATCGTTTAAGGTCTACTGATGATTTGGCATTAGCACCATTGAAATGCATGTATATAGACTAACTAAAAAACCTTTTAAATTCTTTGAAAAAAAAATATGGAGACCTGTCTCGAATGATAAATTTAATAAATACGAGTACATATTTTATTTTTCAAGTTAACCAAAATATCATCGCTATTGTATGCAGAGAAAGAGTATGCATTTTGTAAATATGTTTCGTGAATTCCCTAGAAGCTCTTAATATATCTTCTAAGAAGCTAGAAAATATGCTGCAATAAAGTAATCAAACTTTTTTATGGAATTAATAATCTATACTGACATTTTTTTAACGTTAAGAAGGGTTGGAGTTTGTCCAAAATCTGCTAAAAGTGCAACACGTAATGTTTAGGGTATTCAATTCATTAACCGGTTCATTACTAAACGATTAACTTTTCCATTTATTAGCTTTTCAATACTGATGATGGGGATGTAGTGGCTTTCGAAAAAATACGTTGTGTCATTTTTGGCGTGCAGTTTGAAATTAATTAAAATCAATTCTCTCCTTGTTCTTTTGGAATATTGTCTCTTATCAAACTTTTCCTGAATAAAAACATTACGAATTTTAGATTTTTAATAATTCCTTTTGGATAAATATTTTCTGTTAATTGTGAAAAAAGTTTTGTCATTAAACATGTAATTCAATCTTTTTACTATTCGACTACAACCATGTTCTTCGATTGTAATTGTATCAACCCATTTTTTCCTTATGTATAGCTTGCTTAATGCAACATATTTTCAACCATTTTGCTCTTCCAGTTACTTCATTGTTTTTTTTTCCTTGGCCTACTTTTATAAATTCTGCTATTCAAGCTGTGCCAATTTGTTCCCATAGGACTATAAAATCTGCTAGTTGCCTGACTTTATTTGGAGCTGTTTTTAAATAGATAAACCAATATTTGAAGACAAGCAGCTTTATTTAATTTATTTAAATTTTTCATTTTCTTGTTGACAAGAGAAATATCTGAAGGGAATTTACTTGGGATTGATTTTTCCAGAAAACGAAAGTTTATAAGTACCTACATACATACACTCATGAACTAAGAGAATTTACAATATTCGTATAAAAACTTGTAGTCAATAGCCATTTTACTTGCAGATAACAACCAGTATATCACAACACATTTGCTATAGAATATATTCATAGAGGTTTTATGGGTTTCTAGATATTCTCACAGCCAGCACCAAAATAAAAAAACAACTAATGTAAATGCTAATCAAATAAAACAAAAATATTTGTTAATTATTTCTTAATCTTTTTAATCATTAGTAACAGATACAAAATGTGAAACCTTTGGGATAGCCTGAAGAGATATCTATGGGCTCGCCAGGACCATTATACTAGTGATCCCCAGCCCAACAGGGGAATTGTTTATCCACTTCTCCAAGGGGCTTCTACTATTCGTTACCTTCATCATTTTTAATATTTTCTTTTATTTTTAACAAAACATCTATTCACATCTAGTGATTTATTATATGCATAATTTATCAGTAAAAGCCTTTGGAATAATCACACCTTTTGATCATCACTGTATATTTTTCCCATTACCAAAATGTATTTACATGACATATATTTCTCATATAGAATAGAGTTGTTTCTGTCCATGTGTGTTTTCATGTTCATATGCATGTATGTCAAAAGCAGTGTTCCACATAAAGACTTCAGCTTAAATGCACGCAGAAACAAAATGTGTAACAGAACCTGCTTTAGCTGGAACAATAGAATATGTAGATACGGTATAAAATAAGTATACACATGCAATATATTATATGTAAAAACTACACGTCGTGTAACTGCACTTTAATCAAATAAGCTTGTTTATGTATGCCCAGTTACTAGGAAATATTGTAGTCTCTAATGTATTCAAAGGATAACTGATATCAAAAGAAGAAAAAGTTGCTAACTGTATTTGTGGAATTGAATTTCTTATCACACGTTTATAATTAACCTTTACTGCTACACACATTTACACATATGTATGCTTTCATTACGTTACGGACGAAAAAAAATATACTAATTGGAATAAATGCCAAGTCAACATTTTGTTGTCTACTTTGATTAGAATTCATGTAGGAATTCGAAACAAGTTGACGAATTCGTATCCGATGCCGGTAACAAAATGTAATGAAAACTACATAAATGACTTGCAAGCAAATGTATTTGTTTTCCTTTCCTCGTAATTCGGAATAGTTTTGTGATATTTTTTTAAGAATTCTTCACTAAGATATTCTGCACGTTATCTATTTTTATATGGCAGAATGTGCCTTTATTAATGTAATTATTTTCTCATTAATTGGGTAAAATAATAATGGACAAATATTGTCAAAAAAGTGATTTAAAAAAAGATTGTCATCACCGCAGGCTGGATTTCTATACGTTGTCTTATATACGGTGTCCTGTCAAAGGTAAGTTACTACTAACTAATAGTCGAACTCATAAAAATACTTACTTCCGAAGAAAATGGTCTGGTGGCCGGTCCCACCAATATAGAGCCGACACTTTTGTGTTGCTATTCTGATAGTCAAGAGCTGTCTCAACACAATCCTGATGTAGCAGTTCTCATGGAAAAGAAATGCTGAAAACAGCATGAAAAATATCCTAGTAAGAGAGCATTTTGAATGATTGATTTACTGTACATAAAAATAGTATGGTTTCGGTCTAAACGTATGACTTTAAAATGGGTGGTGGTACTGGCCGAGAAGAGTTTTCTGAAGATTTTTTTAAAGGAGAGAAAAACTCCAAGACTACATGGAGCGCTTCACCATTCAGAAAAAAAATTCCGTCATCACCTGAATGCACTAATAAGTAAGTGCATGCGCAAATTATCATGGGGGCATCACAATTATACAGCGATACTTTTGAGCAATTGTCCTATTAACGTCGCAATTATTATTTCCCACAATTTGCGAGAGCTTATATCACTTTATTAGAAAATATTTACGAAAAAAACTGTTCTTGTAAGCCATTTATTTTGGTTGCCTAGTTTTGTAAAAAAAATTAAAAAATTTACATCAGATAATGTGCTGATATGTCTGCAGAATCAGAATCGTATGCAGTTCCAGTATTCTGGTCAAAATATGTGTTGAATATCCTTTATTTTATCAAATATCTTTAAAAAAAAGTTGTCTTCTAAGTATCATACGTTTCTTAAGAAATCAAAAATGATGCAACGATCAAAGAAAAAGTCAGTCTTATCAATAAACCAGCACAGCGCTCAGAAATTCCGATAATTCTGCCAACTGTGTTGAAAATTTCAGGCAACACATTTGATGCGGACCGTAAATGTTGGCTGTGTATAAACAAAAACTGTATCAAAAGATAATCAAGTGTAAATACGAACACAATTCTAAATCAAAGACACAAAAATTTAAAAACACAGAAAATGTGCACAATGGATAAGCTATATTTTAAAGGAATTTAAAAAAATTTTAAATAAAAGATTTAATTATAAATTTTTAAACATTTTTACCTGACGTTGTTAATTTTGTTTTTTATTTTGGAAAAAATACATCAAACTTTGTGGTTTGAAAACTAACACTTTTCTTGTTAGAAAGCAGAGCAATAACAAATCAATTTAAGACTCACCAATATTATCTGCTCAAAACTTGTTGCGAATATTTTCAAATTAGCCAACTAAATATTTTCAAAATATGCTTGGCTTGCTTGCAGCCATAGTGTCAAGCTTTTTCTTTTAATCATATGTTAAGCTTTTTTAAATTTTTATTAGGCGGAGCAAAAATTGTCACCTGCTGTTCGTTGGCTGTAATTTGTTAGAATGAAGAACTATGGTTGCGTTTGTGCATTATAATTTTTTATTGTATTTATTTTTACGGGTGTTCACTTTTGCGTCTGCTTGTATATAAATGCACACAAGATTACGTGAAATTGCTATAAAAAATATTTTTATTGAACTTATATGAGACGAAGAAGCTTTCTACATATTCTACAATTTCGGAAAATAATTTTTGGTTATTGCTTTACAGTATACATATGTATCTTCGTTGCAACATTCTGCTTCGACAGCATTAGAAACAACACAAAATATCTTAGAACACTTCATCATAATATTTTGTGCAGGACTCCATTGTACAAGGATATGTCTGAAAAGATTTACGTTGTGATTCGGGTATGATTAAACAAACATAGCCGTACAAATGCGTGTAATGTGTATTTGTAAAACAACTACATTAACAAAGAGCGGAAATGTTTATATGTTCGTTTGATTACAGTTATATTCGTACGTATATGAATGTTACATATGTACATCGTTAATCACGTATATTTGATCTTTCAAATGTATGTGTTATTATTACGAATAGTATCCCAGCGGGCGATTAAATTAATCGTCCGGGATGTCATATTCCGATCGCGCAAGTTTAGTACAATGGGACAAACTGTGTCAAGACGGCGACTCTTCCATATGAGTCGTCTACGATGCGCCTAATAGAATCGTGTGCGACTCTTTTATTCTTACTTCAAACGAAACTCGAGTAAATCGCCGTAATGAGTCTTCTCCGATGCGCGGAAAAGGACCGTGTAAGACTCTTTCAAATAAAAAGTATTTTTTTTGTGTTTTTTTTTACAAATAAATAATAATAATAAATATGTATGTATTTTAATTAAAAAACCACTTTAACTTAAAAAACCTTTCAACTTAAAAGAAAACACTTTAATCAAACGAACACTTTTTACTACCACTCTCCACGCCTTACTATCGCCAACGACGATTTTTAAGTAACATAAACAAGAAAAAGGCTCGCAAAAACATCATTTATAATTGTAATATACGATTACGGTGAAATAGTAAACGTTTAAAGGTCGTTAAAATACTTAAACGACGATTACGGAATCACATAAGAAAACACTCGTCCAACAATCATCAAAATAAGTCGAAAAAAAATCATTGGGAGAATCAAATACAGTCGTTGTGCCAAAATGCGTAAACTACGATTAACTCGTCCAACAATCGCCATGATGACTCGCAAAAGCATCCATATTTGGAAGAGTAAAAATTAGTTTTACTCCTACAATCGTCTGGAAAATTAAAAAAAAAAAATCGTGAAATGATCGCGCTCGTCAAATAATATTGTAAATGCCAGCTGGGATTACATTTACAAATAATAGTCTTAAATTAATGATCTCTTTCGTTTATTTCTATAATTTGGAATAATAAGAAAAGCAACTGAAATCTATAAAAAAAAATCTCTAAAATTACTATTCGTTGAGAGTTGGAATAAATGTTTTTAATTTTTATTTTCTTAATTTATATTGAATGCAAAGGTTCGATATTTTTATTTCAATTGTTTTTTTATAACAAAATAAAACAAATTTCTTATCTCTGGCGTCAACTGACACTTACATTTTTGCTTATTTGAATCTTGTCAAACACATGAACATATTGGATTTAGTATTTACTTGGTTATACGTTTGCTTCTGAAAATAACGTAACTTCTTGAGTATTTCTTTGTGAATCCTAAAGTTCGCATTTCCATAGATTACTTTAGGAAAAAAATAAGTAAATTTAAATGATAAACAAATTTAAAACTGAAGTCTAGTTACATTTATTTACTTAAAAGTGACAATTATAAAACAAAATACAAAATGACAAAAGAAACATGGCTTTTTATTGTTGTTTCTTTGCTGGTAATGTCAAACAGAAACTGAGTGAAATTAAACAGAAGAAGAAAAATAATAGTAATAATAATTTGTATATTTTTTAAATTTAGTAATCGAGATTGCTCCGATATCTTTTTTTAAAGATTTTCTAAAACTTTTGAAAACAAATAATTTGTTTTTAATACTAGTAAAATGACAACAAATTTTGACAGCAGGAGCTGAAAATTTAAGAAATATATGTTTTAAACAATACCTAGTAAATAAATTTACTTTGCTATACCAAAAAAAGGTCTGTAGTTTTTATTTATTTTTAGTTTTTATTTCAATGGTACTATACTCTCATACAAATAACTATATGTGCGGAATTGCTTTTCTCTGTGCCTTATATTCTACTAACGGTACTGTAGTAGTTTCTCGTATGCACATTCTGTTTCGATTATTTTATCCTTTGCTGTTGCTTGTTAAGTTTATTTCTGCATCTCATTCGTAGTACCGTTATTTCTAAAAAAGTTAATCGCAAAACCCCTATAAAATATTTATGTGTGCAAAATAAATTATTTGTCTTCTGAATGGTGCTAAGTCAATATATCAGCACACAACGCCTAGAAAACGATTTTTAAGTGAGTATAGCAGTTAAGCAAAGGTAGCAGGTGAAATCGAATAAATTTTTTTTTTGGTTTTTAGGAAAATGCCTCGAGGAACTGAATTAACTGATGAAGAGCGTGGATTGATCAAGGGCATGAGTCAAGCCGGCATGAAAGTTGGCCAAATCGCTGCTTCCGTAAAGAGACACAGAAATACTATAACAAATTTCTTGAAAAACCCAGGCAACTACGGTATTAATAAACGTAGCGGCCGGATATGTACCATTGATGAACGGAGCAAACGGCGCATACAGCAGTTAGCAACCAATAGTCATATGAGTTGTAGGCAAATAAAAGTGGAACTTGGCCTTAATGTGACTAAACAACGTATACACCAAATAATAAGACAAGATTTATGTCTTAAATATGAGAATCGAGTGCCTAAACCATGCCTAAAAAAACATCATAAAAATGCACGTATTGCATTTTATGAAAAGTATAAGTTTTGGGAAGAGAAATTTGAATCTGTGATATTTAGTGACGAAAAAAAATTTAATTTAGACGGACCAGATGGTCACCATAAATATTGGAGGGACGTAAGACGTCCACGGGAAGCATGCCATAAACGCGTTCATGGCGGAGGATCACTCATGATATGGGCGGCATTTTCATCAAAAGGCAAGTCCAAAATATGCTTTGTGCCAGGCAAAATGAATGCAGAAATCTACATAGATTTGTTAGAGAATGAACTCTTTGATTTTGCTGGTGATTTGCATGGCGATAATTGGATTTTCCAGCAGGATAATGCACCGATCCACGTGGCGGAGAAGACAAAGGCGTTCTTTAACTCTCGACAAATTGAGTTGCTAGAGTGGCCTGCCTTAAGCTCAGACCTCAATCCCATCGAGGATCTATGGGGAATACTTTCTGCCAAAATATATGCATTTTCCAAGCAATATGACAGCCTTAAGCAGCTGAAAAATGCCATTTTGTCTGAATGGGACAAAATTGATTTGTCCGTCCTAAAAAAAATGGTGGAGTCAATGACCCGTCGTGTCCAATTGGTAAAGATACATAAGGGTAATACAATCCCTTATTAACATATATGTATGTATGTATAAAATTATTTTTCAATTAAAATAATATTTAGATACATCTACTAAATAAGATTTTTGCATATATAAATATTTTATATGGAGGTTTGAAGAATTTTTGTTTTTTTTATGGTAACAAAAATATTTGAATTTAATTTTGTTATTAATTTTTAGTTCTCTTAAATATAAAATCTCAAAAAAATTTTCCCTGTTTTTTCATTGCTTCTTTTATTTATAACTAAAGTTAAAGTCTTGCATATATAATTATTTAACTGAATATTACTGTATATTTAAAAAATCCAATCTTCGACTCTTTTAATATCGCCGTCATTAATTTGGAAAATACTTACTTGAACTCAATAAATATGTACAAGCGTGACCATAAAGTTATAGTTAGATGTAGGCTTTGACGTTAAAAAATTGTCAAAATCAGCTTGTGGGTAGTAGTTGTAGAAAGAGAAAACTTAAATATACCTACAACTACGGACCAAGTAGTGTAAGCAAAACAAAAATCAAATATTTAAGATATTATTGGACAGGCAAAATGTTACTAGTAGGTATCCATACGATATCTATACACTGCATATTGGTGATAATTAATATTTGCTGATATACAGGTTGGGCCATAATTCACTTAGCATTGTATATATTTTTGATATAACTTTTTTATCATGTGTTTTTTTCTCTCTTTATATTTTAGTATTATAAGCAACGTTTGGAAGATTCAGAAGCCATGTATACGATTTAGGAACTTGCAAAGATTTTTGAGTTTTATTTTGCTAGTCAAAATTCAGTATCTGAAACCCAAAAAAGAAATTGTAATTTTTTTTACACCAAAATTAGCAAAATTTAAGAATCTGCGACACTGAAAACTCAATAGTGATTCAACAGCGTCCTTTTCATCCACTTAGAGTCACAGATTTGTGCGGAGTGCCAGCAGGAAAGATCTACGGTGAAGACGCAGATGACAATGCATTGACTGTAAATAGTGAGTGAGCCTTACATGGGTATGTTATAAGATTTTATGTTTCCTTAACTTGATAATACCCAAGAAATGTGGTTTCAACAAGATGGAGCTACGTGCCATACCGTAAGGGAAACAATGAAACAATTTGCAGCGAAGGGTTTCTGTTAACCGTATCGTTTCACGATTTGGAGATGTCAATTGGCCATCATGGTCACCCGACTTAATACCACCACAATTTTTTTGTGGGGACATTTGAAAGGACTACAACAAATAAAAGACAACATAATAAATGAAATTGTTACGATTGATCAACCAGTTTTGTCTTCAGCTATGGACCAGGTACAGCAAACAGCAGTAGCTTGCGAAGAGGCTGGTGGCCGGCATCCAAAATATATTAGTTTTTAAATTTATTTTTTTAAGCTCACCATGATTAAAACTATCTTTTGTAATAAAAATTATTCATTTTCAATAAAAAATAAAAAAATATATCAAATATACAACGTTCAGTTTATTATGGCCCACCCTGTATATTTATACAACGTGACATTTAAGGATCCTGCAATTTCATTCATCCAGTTAATATGTTCTTATTTAAACAGGCACTTGGCTCTATTTTTGTTAGAAATGATACTTTCCATTGGTTCCAAGTAAATAATTTATTTACAATCTATTGCCTACGAATAGTTGCAATGATAACAGAGTGCATCTCTTTTTGGATTTTTTTAAGTCATATACAATAGTCGTTCATTTCAGATACTTTGCCTTTACTTTCACGAACATCGGTCTACTTTTTACGTAGTTTATCATTACCTATCATTTCACTGGAGTACGATAACTTTTCTTTAATTTCCTTTCATTTCCTTTGTTCGACATTTTTAGGTTTCCTCGTCTCGCTATTAAAATAATGCTTTTATTTACATTGAACTATTTAAATAAGAAACTCCACGCATCACTAGTTGATGATTTGATGATGATGTTCCGCTATTCTCCAGCTTGGGAGCAAACGGCCTCAATTAAAGATTTCCATCTGTTTCGGTCGGTTATTTGTACAGCTTCGTTCCATGTTAGTTGCGTTGATGCTAGTTGGTTTAACGTCGATGTACGCCAGGTGGTTCTTGGGCGTCCACGTCGACGGGAACCTTGTGGGTTATACGTCAGGGCTGCCTTTGCAATTGTGTTTTCTGACCTGAGCGTGTGACCAATCCATCCGAATTTGCGCCTTAAGATGTCCTGGTGGATTGGAATCTGCCTTGTCATGCGAAGGAGATCCGCATTACTTATCGTGTTTGGCCAGAAACATCGGATGATGCGGCGTAGGCAGCGATTGGTGAATGTTTGGAGTCTCTTTGTGGCGAGCTTTTTCAGACCCCAAGTTTCACATCCATAGAGGAGAATGGGCTTAATGCAGGTGTTGTAAACTCTTAGCTTGAGCATCACTAGTTAATTTTTACTTTTAAATTTCCTAAACGATTTCAAGCCTTGAATGCAGTAATTCTTTTAAAACTTTTAACACTCAGTTTCTTTGAAAAATGAGCTCCCAAGGGAATATATTAAAACTACTGAAATTAATCAAATTGATGACAGCAAAATGTAGGATAACAGCACTTCTATTATTTTGAACACATCTGTAGATATTAAACTTATATGTGTTACAGCAATAAAGTTTTCATGTTATCGTTGTTGGCCATACATAAATAAATTTGATTGATTTTTTTCGTTTTGATGGATAATTTTGCTCTTTACGCCACACTGGACTGCTGCAAACTTTCGTGCGATTATCAGCTTTAACACTTTTAGCCTCTTTGCCTTGAAGTTTTGAACAAAATAACAGGGTAAAATATTGGATGTAATGCTTGTCACATGTCAAATTTTAGATTATTAACGCTTCATAAAATTAACAATATATATTTGTATATATTTAATTGTTTACTATGTCAGTCAAACAGTTAGTTGGTTAGTAGAGCAGAGTAGAGTAGAGAAGACAACAATAAAAACAATTTATTTTGAATACAATTTTTTTTTTGTTTCATTATTTTTGCTGTAGGTTGTCCTGACACTTGATAGTGCAAAACAAAACAAAATTTATGTTGTTTGTGTTCATATATCAGAATTTTTCGAATGTTTACACAACAGCATACACTCACACTAAGCTACTTATTTAATATACAGAGAAATAGTTCTGAATTATACAAACGCAAAAAAATTAGGCAACGGAAAATGTTTTTAAAAACCGGAAAACTTAATTCCAGATTTTCAGGTTACAATAGCTTATATTCAATAACCCAAAGTAGATCAAAGTAATGAATTTAATTCAAGTAATTAAAAGGAGGTAATGAGTTTCATGTATTTTAAGTTACAAATCATTACTCATGGATTTTTATGTTAATGAATTTATAAAATTTATTTTCAATCGATTATTTAGATACTCGTAACTACAATAATTATTTACGCCAAAATTACGATAAAAATTTTGACAGCAGCTATTCGGGAAAACGCGTCGACGAAGTGAAAGGAAACATGGAAAACAAAAGCAAAACTTTAAAATTCGTTCTTTTTCTTATATTATAAAAATGAAATCACTCCGACAATTTCTACTTGTATTTCTCTCTCTCTCTCTTTTCACCTTCTTTTAAAAATTATACATTTTGTGTAAAAAAACAAAACACAATTGACATTTTTGTATTGTTTTTGTTTTCAAATAAAGTTTCAATAGTTGACACGTATTCCGGCATAAAAATGATCTCCGAGATTTTTTCCATTTTTTTCTTTAAAGTCTCCTTTCAATATTATAGTGCATGTTACTTTAAGTACTTTGCTTATAAATTAATCAAAGCTTAATAAAATATGTTATGTCAAAGAGAATTAATAATACACATAAATTCGCTTAACTCTGAAAGAAGATTAAATTTCGCACTAGTTATTTTTCCCTTTACCAAAGTCATATAATTATATGTTTGCAATTTTCTATGTGATACTGTAGCAGCACCAATAGAACCAAAAATAAAAATAAGCTTACGCTAACAATATCACTAACAAGGACAGAAAAAATGTCCTTCAACAAAAATTCTTTATGGACGATTTGCTGTTTGTAATTGTTGTCATACATAGAAACAAATTTACTTACACACACACGCACAAACAAACAATATTAATTTTGCATAAAAGCAATCAAACCTATACACATGTTCATACACACAAGTGTATATGCACAAACACTTATAAATATTTAGCTACACATACATACGTATATATAAAATGTAAATATATTTTCGAAAAGTAAATTTGCTAACAAAATTTTTAATTAAAATGAAGATGAAAATGAAACTAAAAATTACTATACAATATTTCGTATATTCTTAGTTATTATTTATTACATTAAATTGTCCTTCTAGCAGGATGTACATGACTTCAAATATATAAAAAGTCCAAGTTTATTTTATTTAATTGATATTTGTTTGCTGTTTTTTATATACGTACATATCGCTCCTTTGTTGCAACTTAGAGTTATCTCCAAAATTAATTAAACAAGACAATATGCGATAAAAGACTTTAAATTGATGAGAGGTATATGGGTAATATAAGCGAAAATTGTTTGTATACTTAAAAAAATTAATAGGAAGCACTTTTGTTTCCATAAGATGAAGAAAACAAAATTGTTTTTTGAGTTACGACTATCTTGCCATAAAGGAGCTTTATTTACTTATATAAAGAAAACTATTTTAAATTAGTTTTACTAAGAAAAATTTTATACTAAAGCAGAAGGGCAGATCTGTTGTTGACTAACGTCTGACTTAGTATGTCCTTGTGTATGTGCGAACAGACACATATTTATTTAATTGCAGTTAGTTTTATATTTCGTATAAATTTTATGATGAAAAATTATATGTATATAATTGTATTTTCATTACTGTTGTTTGTAATATTTATCAGACTCTATTATAAAATGTTGCGTCGCACAGTAACAATATTTCATATAACAAGTGACCATAAATAGAAAGAGTTGTCATACATAAATGAAATTTTGCATGCATATCATAGTACAACATTTTTCAGCTCATTGATTAGGGACTCAATTCTGAGCATTAAACGTGAAAGTATTCTCAAAAATAAGAACTTCAGCATGATTTGAATTGTCTAGTTGGCTGCATTAATAATTTAATTTATATTTTAAAACCAGAAAAACATTGAATATTTTGTACGGTATACCGAAATCTAAGCTTGTTAAAATATATAAAAAGTGATACAAATCGACCTTAAGCAAAATTCGTATGGCTATTATATTATTAATCCAGCCAACTTGACGTAACGAATGTGGAGAAGTTCTTATTTCTGGGGCCAACTTCACGTGCAATTCTCACAATTGAGTCCCAAAATCATGTGTTGCACTGCGTATATAAAAGGTAGGTTTTAACAAAATTGGAACAAGCATATCATATATCAATAAATTTATAAATGCAATAAAAATTGTAGAAATCGTTTGTTTTTTAGTTTAGAGAAATGTCTTATGGATATTTTTATATACACTGTTCACGAATGCCTTTCAACTCAAAAATTATGCTTAAGCATTCAAAACAACGGGTATAAATATATTTGACATTTATATACAGGGTGTCAGCCGGGAATGTATACTACTTTGTTTTGCCGCCATTGTGGTAAACATTAGTCCTGACAGTTGATATTTGGGAGTCGTGAAGTAGACACGTGGCAAATTTATTATAAAAAATATTTGATAAGCCAACGTGTTTTAATCGTTAAAACATTTTATAAAATCATTCATCGATTACTCTGACGATTAAAAAGTTGAGAGAAACAACGTGCCAACAAAACGCACTATTTATCGTGTAGTGAATAAGTAGGGTCTATAGGTGTTCAAAACAATCCATCAACCTCAATTTGACGCCGTGCTCAGGAGCTTGGCTTTCAAAAAACAGCTTTGGCCTCAATATGCACAAGGATTTGCATTTGTTTCCATTTAAGATTTAGTTGACATTCGAGCTTCTTCCACAAGACCATTTACGCCACCGTACATATGCCAATAGGATGTTACAGCTCGCCCATGACAACCCCGATTTTCAAGAGAAAATCATACTGAGTGACGAGACACATTTTCTTTTAAATGGATATGTGAATAAACAGAATAGTCGGATCTGGGCAAGAGAAGACCCTCAAATTGTTCATCAGTCATCTTTGCAATCATTAAAAGTGACAGTCTGGTGTGCACTTTGGTCAGGAGGAATCATTTGACCTTACTTCTTTGCAAATGAAAACGCCGTAACGGCAACTGTGAATGGGGAGCCATATCGAGATATAATTGAAAACTTTCTTACGCCACAACTGCATACTTTGGGCTTGATTGACATGTGGTATCAACAAGACGGTGCCACAAGTTATTTCAAGAAATGATGATGTTGATCGGCCTCCACGGTCGCCTGATTTAACTGCTAAGGAATTGTTTTTGGGGATATCTGAAAAGCAAGGTGAGCAACTCAAACAATATATTCTTTACGAAATTAATGAAATACCACATGAAACGTGTGAGAATGTAATGAAGAATGTGCTCAAAAGGGCTCGCTACAAAAAGTTTTAGAAAAGTCAACTTTATAAATAAATTATGCTCTGGTGATAACTCTTAGATAATTGTAAAACGTAAGGAATTTTTGTTTAGTAAATTACTTTTGCTTTTGTTAAGTTAATGGCAAATAAAGTAATTAATAAATTTAAATATTTACAAATAAAAAAAAATAGTTGAACATATTTATGGCAGAAACATCAGTAGGGGCTATAAACGTTGGGAAAAGAAAGCGTGATCCTGTACAGAGAACGAATAAAAGACGAGGAAACTCTCATGAAAAGTAATTGTTTTAAAGTTCTTTTATTTCTTTTTTAGCTAAACTCTCCTTTAGTAAATAGAAGCAGTGTAGTCAAAACTTTTGAAACTTACAAAGTTGAAGGAAACAAAAAGTTTATCAGCTATCTTAAACGGGGCAAAATAGCCCCGAAGTCGCTTGATAATATTCCTCTTGGTGTTGCAATCAGTTTAGAAAAGAAAGCAGATGTTCTAAAACTACTAAAAAAACATTAAGACCACGGGTGGTCACAAATTTCGGAGTTAGAGTATTATGCAAAAATATATATGACGTTGAAGTGAAAGAGTGATATAATAATAATTTCTTGTATTTTCTTAATGAATTGTATGAATTTGAATTAAATAAAAGTAATTTAATAAACGCGTTTAACAAAAAAAAAATAGTTTTTTAATTTTTCTACAAGTGGTTGCAATTAAAATCAAAATGATATAATACAAATCTATTTAAGGCAAAAAGCTGAAATTTCAGCCCTAGTTCAGATCAAGACGTAATATTTTCATACAGTTTAAAGCAAACTGAAATAAACACTATGATTCGCACCAAAATGCAATAATTCCAAATTTGTTATCTAAATAGCTTTGAAACAAACAGTCAGATAAAATAAATAATTTGTGATTAGTATTATTTTGTGTAGACAATAATACCTCAATAATAATTATGTGCTATTTACTTAAATTACATTTTGTAGTCTATCCAAAAATATGTTATGCTGTAATTATTACGTTTTGTTATGGACCTCCTCATTTCAAACTATCAAACAACGTATTCCGTTTAATATTGCCCTATACAGTTTCTTAAAGATTCATCTGTACCGACAGTGCCATCAAGTATTTTCTACAACAAATTTTGTATCTATTGTTGCAGAAACGGTAGCACCTGGTTGACTTGCCTTTTTAAACTTATAATCAAATGTAAAAACGAATATTATAGTACAAATACTATAAGTTTGTCGCACTAAAATAGTATAAAACCCCGTATATAGTTCATATGTATTTCAGGGGTATTCATTTTGTAAGTAATTAATTTAACTTATATTTGATCTATATTGAAAGGAATTGTTTGGCTCAACTTCAAATCTAAGTTTACTTATTTCTTTTTCAACTTCAGAAATTTTCTAGAAACTCATCATTTTATTAAGAGAGTACTATGGAAGCAACTTATTATTGATCAGACTATCAGAACCGATCAGTACAGATTTCGAGATCGGTACACCACCTCATCAACGTTTTTTGTTCGATTTTAACACTTTTGATATTGGATACCAATGACTCGGAACATTAACTATTTCCCTTTATTACAATGCAAGCTCGATTTTCGCGACTATTTAAAAACCTGACCTGTCGCGAAAAGAGCCCATAATTTTATTGGAAAATTGTATGCCATTTTTAAAATTAAAATTGTTTTTATTGATATATTTACATTTTAAAAATTTTTAAAGAAATTAGAATCACTAAGTTCATATAGTGCTGTTGTCGGCTTATTATTTTCCAAAGCCCATTGTATGCCCTATTTTTATCGATGTTATAGAATCGTCCACTTTAATTTTGTTTAATTGGACTGGCTTTTGATCGTAAAATAGCTGCTCATACTAGAAGATTTGTTCACTTTGTTTTACAAACCACTTATAAAGCAGATTTTTCCATTGTTGTCGCGATTATAAAAAATTAAACCGTCACAATAACTGGGCCATCACGATAATGGGTTGTCGCGAATACCATAATTGCACTGTGTTTAACGAACTATAATACGAAAATTGCAACTTATTTATTTCTACAAATTAAATCAATTTCGGTTAGTACGAAGTTATCATCTTCGATGACTAATTGTTTCATATTATATTACTTTCTCGCTTTTTCCAGCGCCATTGATTGCTGAGATCAAGCTTTTTTCCATTAATGTTTACTTGGTTTTTTGCCTTTTGTAGTTGAATTTCTTAATATTAAACCAACTTTTGTCAACATTCAGATTTGAAATTGTGCCAAACAATTCCTTTTAATATAAAACAATTAAACAATTTTAAATTTTCTTCTGTAAGCGACTTTGATTTTTAGAACTCATGAATTCAAAAACAAAAGCGTGTGGTCCATAAAGTAATTCCACATCATTTGTGTTTGAATAAATTTATCCAAAAATTAATTAAATAAGTTTCTTGACACTCTTGCACTACAATCCTCTTTTGTCCTGTCTTGATTTCTTTGGTTTTTATTCGACAAAATTAGCCAGCAATGATTTAAGTATTTATTTTACAACAATTACGGAATTCTAAACGTTTGTAAAACTTCAAATGCCAAAACAGTTCATGGCAAAGTTTTAACAGACTTTTAAACTTTTTGACTTAAAAAATAAGTAAATAAATTGCAGCTGTTTTGATTTAATTTTTTACATTCATTTTTTTTTTTCTACAGAACTCTTGTTCTAATGCAAACTAATAAAGCATTTTGTTTAACAATATCTAGTACAAATTTCTTAAACGACTTTCTTATGATAGTTTTTTTTTTCTTTTCTCCAAACTTTAAATCAAATCTTACTCCAGTTTCCTCTTAACTCTTGATAAAATATGTGTAAATAGTTTTATTGTAGTTTTGTAGTTGTTGCAAACAATTTCTGTTTTGCTCCTTATTTCTTCTTACAAACACAAATACGCTATGAGACTAATTTGTTGCAGTAATAAATCTGCAAAACAATGACAATACATCTAAACATGAAAATGTAAAGAAGGAAAACTAACTAACGACATAGAAGTACACACACACACACATATATACACACGCCACTTCTATTAATAGCACAACATGGTATGCAGGCCACATGTCATGGACTTCATTTAGTGCAAACCACAACAACACTAACCAACAACAGCACTTGCAGCAGTAAAAATAGAGGCACCAGCAACAATTACAATACAACAAATAAGAAAAGTTAGAAGAATAAAAAAATTCAAAACAAATGAACGAGTTATAGAAAACGAGCACTAAAGCAGCAAATGACAGCACATTGGGTATATTGATTCGATGGTCTGGAAGCACGCGGAATAAAACCTATTTATGGGTTCAATATTATGATAATTAGAAACGGAGTGAAAAATTTATATGTGTTTACTTTCCACCAAATATTGTTGAGAAACGGTTCTCATTTTTTTATTCACTTATTTGTACTCATCATACTACTGCTGTGCAAACATTTACGTTTGGATGCGTGACAAAATGTTGCTGGTTGACTTCAGTTAAGCTGTAGTATTTTTGTAGCATTAGCTGGGCATACGAAGATATGCGAGGGAGCACAAATCTTTCTGCAATCTAAAGAAGGAAGGATACTTCGCTAGAGTTGGAGAGTTTAGTTTCTGTTCTAAGTTCAGTTAATAGTAAATTCTGAGAGAAAGGCTCCAGATCCTGTACTCAAGGCAACTGTGGCTGCTCAAGAACTTTTTTGTTAGCCCAATTGCGATAGAGGTTGCGATTTTTCCGGAAGTTGTGTCAGTCGTACTAGATAATTGAATAGAGGAAATGGCGCGAGCTAAAAAGCATCACCTTGCAAAAATTTTCCGGTATACTTTTCAGATGCGATATTATAAGTTAAATTACGCGCCACGATAACAATTAAACAGCTGTGTAAGAAACTGATATGAGACACAAACCTTCGTAGAGTTTTACAAAAACAAAATGGATCAATTGAATTCGCTATATTTTATATCCAACTGAATTGCGCATCAACAAAGCACGAACAGCCTTTCAAACTCTACATAAAGTGTGGCTCTCCAGCAGCATACTTGGGGCACTATACAACATCAAAAACGAAAACCACAAACGTTCGTTAATCGTTGCTTAAGACAATTCCTACACATTTTCTGGCCAAACTGGGTAACAAACGAGCAATTACTTGCGAATTTTGTTCCTACCGACAAACAAATAATGCGTAGAAAACGGTCATGGATTGGACACGTTCTGAGAAAACCTCATGGAGACATAGCTAAAACAGCGCTGAAATGGAAGGATTACGACGCCCAGGTCGGCCGGGGACTACTTAGCAACGAAAAACACATAGCGGAATTGTGAAGTCAAATCTTTCCTGGACTCATATAAAATCATTTGCTTATAAGCATGAGTCATGGATAGAACTAGTTGGCGCCCTATGGTCCTAAGTGAATTTTTTTTAGCTACAATTACACATACATATGTGTATTGTATCACTGAAATAATAAATAAAGGACATATATTTATTGAAAATACATCTTTTTAGTCCCATTGTGCCAGCCCAAGTCCCCAAAGACATTCATATTCTAAGTAAAGTTTATCTAAAGGAGATATAAACTAAACTTTCCTCTTTCATTGAAGAAGTGAAAGGCAAAATTTTAGGAACAACTATAAACTTAAGATTTCTAATTTTCTATATTACAAAGAACATTTCTTATTTTCAAATAATATATACTACATATCGCACACTACAACTCAAAATTTTTCAAAATCGGTTTTATTACACAAATCAATTCACAGAACAAATCTCTAACGACCATAAAAATTTCGTTTACTTCACTGTCTTGTTTAACTGGAAAAATACAGTTAGGTCTATTTTATGTTACATGTTTCGCTTCTACATCATTAACTAAAGAGTACTAAATTTAGTTGTAACAGCACTGTGAGTAATTGATTATTTTTTGCCACTTAAATGGTATTATTTCGAGTTGTGAGTAGTGTTTGGGAATTCTCGGAAACAGGGGAATCTCGGGAATTCCAAACTGTTAATTTTACACTGTCAAAATTTATACAACCACATAAACCACGAAACTTTAGTAAATGAAGTTCTATTGTGTATATTTTTTATAAAACAATACCAAATGTGTAAAATCAAAAAAGTTTTGCCAATTTTACCATAGATGGCTAAATTACCTTGAGCACGCCTTGCAACGTTTCAGTCGCCTTTCACATTTACGGGCCTTGATTTTTTCGATCCACTTTTTGTCATAGTATACCGGGACATGGAGAAAAGGTATGGTGCGCTGTTTACCTGTCTGACCATTAGAGTGGTCCACATTGAAATTATTAATAGCCTCAACACTAGCTCTTGCATTATGGCGATTCGTAATTCCACAACTCGAAGAGGACAACCAAGAGAATATTTTAGTGACAACGGCACGAACTTTGTTGGTGCTAATCGTGAAACTATTAAACAAGTAGACAAAAATAAATTAATTCGCAATTTACGAACTCGACTAAAAAGTGGAATTTTAATCCATCATCTGCGCCCCTTGATGTGTTCTGTGAAAACAGTTCTCTATGAAATAAAATACGAAAGATACCCAGATGATGAAACTTTAAAGAGCATGTTGGCAGAAGTTGAAAACTTCATCAACTCTATGCCGCTCGCGTATGTTCCAGTACTAAGCGAAAATGAAGAAGCAATAACACCAAATCATTTTCTTGTAGGAAGCTCAAACGGCATTAAGCCTCTTGATTTATATAAGAAAGAGGGCGTTGTGTTGAAAAAATGTTGGTAACGTAGTCAGCAATATGCAGATAGATTTTGGGAGAGATGGGTGGCAGAGTATCTACTAAGATAAACCTGCAGGACGAAGTGGTTCGAGAAAGCTAAGCCTTTAGCAGTTGGCGATAAGGTGAAAGTGGTTGACCCTGCAAGTCTGAGGAATGTGTGGCCTAAAGGCAAAATTATTGAGGTTCACCCAACTGAATATGGCCTGGTGCGTAAAGCAAAAGTTATTATGACTTGCGATATTTTGGAGAGGCCTGCGGCCAAACTAGCAGGTTTAGATGTGGCTCAGTATCAGGAGTAAGTAAAAATTTAACTAAGCTAACTTTCTTCTAAGACGATTGTCTTTACTGTGGAACTCAATTTTATTATACAATTACAACTATGTTTTTAAAAATAGTTTCTTGCCTCTCCTGAACATTTGTGAATTTGGAGTTGTGACTGTTTATGATTCAGTGTGCGATATGTACGTATTTACAAAATACACGCCGTACATTGTGGGCTGGCATCTTTGGATAATAATTTAAATATTGCTTTTATAGGAAATGCATAAGAACATATTACAGCACAACAAATTTCTTTTGGTTAATATTTAAATGCCAGTATTAATATATTTATACAAACAGGAAAATAAAGTAAAATTGAAAAAAAGCTGTATGAATAAATTTACTAGGACTAGTTAAAGCGAGTAAGTAGAAGGATATAAATCATTGTTTACCCTGAAGTATAAGTCAAGTTTTAAAACAGGACCAAATTTGCAAAGTTTAGTTTTTGTGTATAATAGAAACGTATAAAAAGGCACTGTGCCTGTGTGTGTTTAAGTTGTGTTAAAGTCAAATGTGTGTTATTGTGAAATAAGTTTTATACAAAATTCAAATACGCATAAACATCCTTACAAACATACGTGGTTGTAAAAATATTTTGTTTATACTACAAAGTTTAAAAGTTGCACATACTACATGCATTTTTATATGTGGTAATGCATGTATTTAAACTCGAATTTGTATGTTGTTTCTATTTATTGTAGTTTAAGAATTGTTAGCAAAGATTTAAAACAAATTTTGGTCAATGCTTTGCCAAAAGTTATGCGGAGGAAAAATCCTGCTTTTGTTTGAGTTTGTTACTCAAATACTTATGCACAGAATAATAGAAAACAAATTTAATCCTAAGACATCTGTGTTTAATGATATTTTTGATATTAATTTCTCTATACAAATATATAGAGCACTTAGTGATACACTATTCTAAGGGAATCCAAATCAACTTTGTAGAACTGCTTAAGGGACTCTAAATAAAGTTTACAGTTGGGCTGAAACAATATTTAGGACAGCACAGAATTATGCCTTCTCACATGAAAAATAAGAAAGCACATTTTTGCAAATCTTAATTCATTGATAAAACTAGTACATTAGTATATTGATATAGTAAGAAATAATAGTGATCTGGTCTGCTTTAAATGGAAAATTAAAATTTTCAGTCCGAAAACTACAATCTAGCTTTACAAATGTGTAATTAAAATTACTTTTCAGTGGTGGATGTCAATGTATACAAATCAGATCAACAAGGGTACTAGAAGCAATCGGTTGATGTTCAACCAATAGAAAATTAAATAAAAGAATAGGTGTAAGAATCGTTTAGAACCGCGAATTATATAGTTAAAATAAAGTACAATTAAGGTGTACTTTCCTTGTTAGGAAAGGTTACATGTCATAATGATCAATGTCGCAATAACATTCTAAAATATGTCACAGTGGATAAAATTCTACTGTCTTAATGTTCTACCGAGCTATTACAAGTATCAGTCATCGATTGATTCTAAGCGTTCCCTGGTCTAATAGCAGGTTATCCACTATGTCTTGGGCGGATAGTGGCTTCCTTAACTGAATATTTTTTGCCTAACCATGATTAATCGCTTGTGCTCTATGCAACCCTTCAGCTCGACTTTTTCCCGTATTTGGCAAACACAGGCTTCATCAAGCATGGTCGAAGGTCATCTAGACCACTATTCAACTTACTAGAGGGTAACCGTTAAAGAACGGTTAGACTTAGAATCTTCACTTACCCAAGCCGCTATCTGAAACAACCAGAAGAGAAACATGTAACCCCTGTTATAGTTTGGCTGGGCAAACAATCTTTCTTCAGCAAACCCTAAAGTCGATGTAGAGAACTAAACAAAAAAGTGTAAATGAACAACATTGGGCATTATTAAGACACAATGAAAAAAATAGCTCTATTTATGGACTTTCTGACTTTCCACTGTGGGACATTCTCATGCATACAACAAATTTGTCAATGTTATACCGTTACTGGAAAGTACGACATTATGGCATGAGCACATTACAATTCTTTTGCATGTCCCGGTTAACACACTTCAACTTTTGTTGATCAACTTTTAATTCAGCTGTAAGAAGAAAAAAATATATTTGTTTTTTCTTCTCCGTCTATCTTACAGCTGAATCACAAATTGATCAACAAAAGTTGAGGTCTGTAAACCGGGATCAACGAAGACTTGTCGTAGAAAATGAAAGAGACAAGTGTGTATGAAAAGCTACACAATCAAAACGTCTAATTAAATTCGTCATGCCAACAGAGTCTAAAATAGGCTTCATTCTTTTTCTTGCGACGACCAACGAGGACTAAATTTTTTTTTTTTTTTTTTTTTTTTTTTAACTTGGACCAGCACTCAGGGGATGACCCCTACATATGCAATGCATTGTGCCGGAACTAGGAAAATTGGTTATAGGAAGGAGGATAAAGGGAGTAGTGTTTGTGGACGTTCGATTTGAACTTTCCCACACTGAAAGTAACAGGAAAGACCTCTGCAGGAAGTTTATTCCACATGCGAACTGTTCGGCTAAAGAACGAATTTTCTCTGTAATGCGTAGTGCGATCCACTGGCATATCAACCACAAATGGATGCGCTCTTAACGAAGAACGTGTTGTTCGTACAAATGAGCGGGTTTCGGGAATAAGTTCCCTGATTTCATTAGAGCACATTCCATTGTAGTAGCGATAAAACAGTGAAATACATCCCACATTGCGTCGATGCTCCAGTGAGTCAATAGAGTTGGCTACCCTACTGTCACCGATGAGCTTCTTCGCCCTCTCCTGTACCCGGTCGAGTAACTTCAAAATAGACTTTGAAGCACCGGCCCATACATGAGAGTTGTATTCCATTTTCGGTCGGATATAGGTGGTGTAAACATTAAGGAGATCAGATGGAGTGAAGTATCTCTTACACCGTCTTAGAAAGCCGAGGCACTTGAATGCTTCTTTTGAAACCTGAAAAATATGATCAGTCCATCGAACATCACATTTAATTTTCATGCCAAGAACATCAAGAGTTTCTGATTCCTCAATATCTACACCACCCATTATTACAGATGAAGCAGCATGATTGTACGTACATTTGTGTGTAAGCATACAACACTGGGTCTTGCGAGCATTAAATTCGACCCTATTCGCACGTCCCCATTCATGGATTGCTAAAAGATCGTTATTTATCGAATCATTCATATTTTGCCTCATTGCCGCGATCTCCGGCAGGCTTGGTCTGTTATTGAATGAATATGAATGGCACATGCTGCTGTCATCTGCAAAAGAGTAGATAGGATTGGAAGTTTGAAGTAGAAGGTCGTTTAAGAAAATAAGAAAAAGTGTGGGAGAAAGAACGGATCCTTGATAAAGAATGGCAGGTTTCCTTTGAAGTTATTTCAAATGTTTTAATTAAAACCGATTAAATATCGCAAAAATTTTAAAGAATTTCAAAGACACAGAGAAAACGCGAAAATTGTGGAAACTCGTAAAATCTTGCCCGAAAACGAAAAGCAAACTAAAATACTGATTAAAAGTAGTTTAATCGGTAAAAGCTATGTTTTTGAAGTTCTCATTGGCTTTTTAAAATGCTTTGTATCAGATAAGAGGTTTGAAACTTTTCAAAATATGGTTTAAGGTATACTGATTACTTACGTTTGGTGCTAACCAGTGAAATGCATGTACTCGTATATAGACTATCGAAAAAAATTCTTACAAAATATTAAAAATATTAATAAATAAATTTAAAATATTCAAATAATTCTTTTATTTAATTTACTGAACGCGTCTGATAAATAACCGAACTCGCGTTAAGTAATAAGCATATTGAACGCTCATAAGTTATTTTTGAACACACGTTTAGTTTAGTAAAAATTTAATGTGTATTTGTATTTGTTGAACATACATTTAGTAATACTATAACTGAACGTCCATAGTATATTTTGGAACACGCGTTTGCATTTGGGTAAAATGAAATTTGTCATGAGTGTGAACGATTTATTCAGTTTTCTAGTACAAGCGTTTACGGTGCAGAAAATGTAAGAAATGTTCAAAAAAACTACACATTTGTTTGGTTTTTTACTACGTAGTTTTTTTTTTGTGTAATATGAATAGTATGAATATGAATAGCATGGAGTATTTGCTAGAAAATCAACGATATCAGAAGATTATTTAACTGAAATTATCAGATCATCTAGCCAAGTTTGTATGCTATAAGTAACACAAAAACTTCCTAGCCCATTTTTTACTAACAAAAGCTTTGGGCCTCGAAGTACCAGAACTGAGCGTGATATATGTGCACATACATAATTTAAAACATCAAATGATGAGAGAACTACTGCATTGGCATATCGAAAGATTAACAGCCTTAAGCATTACAAAAACTTGGCGTGAAGTAATCGTAAGCTAAGCATACATTCTACGGGTTTTTTACATCAAATTGTATAGATGAACACGTTAAGATCCCGTTCAATTTCATGACTTCATGCTGCAAGTTTTTGTTTTATACAAGGCTGTAAATATTTAAAACGATATTACCGATTCTAAGGGAATTTTTACATCAAATTAACAAAAAGAAACGGTTTTGTTTAAGCCCTTATCGAAATGGAATAAAGCAGCAAAACACTATTATCTTTTGTGTTTGGCCGCATTCGCACAATAAAGCTGAAATTTTATACGAATGCCAAAATGATGCTATAGTTGCTGCGGGGGTTTTTTGGGCACAAAAGTATGTTGAGCTTGAACAAGAAATATAAAGCTTTTTTTATCTATTGAAATAAAATTTATTGAAAAATCTGTTAATCTTAAAAATTCATTTATCTATAATTTTTTACACATCTGTGACGTTAAAAACACACTCCTATATCTTGTTTATTTCAATGTGCTTGTTTTAAGTTTTAATTGAAGTTTAATTTCCGTATGAGAATTTTTAAACAGGTCAAATGTTAAGTATAGTTTTAAAATATACAAACTCGCAAAGTACATCTGTTGATAGTAGTTTGCAGCTTTTTTTATTCCCGATGGTACTCGTGTATTCTACAATAGAAAGTATGGATATTATATTTATTATGTGAACGAAATATATATTTCTAAATATAAATAACTTATTAAATTTTATTTATTTACCCAGTCAAGAAAGTTATATATGGGGGCATATTTCAGATATGCACTACTATGTGTATGTAAAACATGCATACATGTAATATCGTATATGCAATTATATATGACCATTTATAAAAAAGTTAAAACCAAAATCGATTTAACTTGAAAAAAATTATTGTAGCAATTTTCATATTATAATTTGTTAAATATACCAGTTAAATAGTTAATATTCCACGTCGATAGTATCCATCGTGATAAGCGCTAAAATCGAATTAATACGCTGATGAAGAGGTGTATCGGCCTCGAAATCAATATCGATTCATTCTGGTAGAAGAATGAATAACTGTTTCAATATTAATTCTTATACATATATAAAAATTTAAAGTCACGGTTGTTGTGTTTGAACTCCTTACCAAAAAAAAACTATCTTACCAAAAATTTTCTCTATACAAAACTACATTTCTCAACCGATTATGCTGAAATTTAAAACATATAATGCTCGTAACCTGGAAAACTCATTTTTATAAACTACATCCACTTCTGCGCCCATTTCTTTCATATATCTAAAATTCCTGTTAACCCTAATTCGTTCTATATAAAATTTTTAATCTTATATATAGATTCCCTTTAAACTTAACCTCTTACCCTCGAGAATCGACCAAGTACAAGTTTAAATTACTCTTGGAATTAAACTTAATTTTACAAAAACAAAGTGAATGTTTTTATAGAAATTTACAGATTAAACTAAATCTACTTAAAAATATTAAAACAATTATGACATACAAATTTCAATGGTCTATTGATTGAGATTAAAATAAAAGTAGAAGATGTTAAAGCAGATTTTCAACTATTACTACTCCCTTTTTCTGTGCCTATTTTGGTAGGCATTTCTGTCCATTTTTGTCAAAATATCCGAAATTGGGCGCAACTCAATGGTTGGTTTGAATGTTTGTTATACAAAACTTCATCGCATTTAGCAGAAATTCGGAACGTATAACGCACGTAACCTGGGCAAGGCAGTAAAGTGCTTTCAATGGACCATGCCCCTTCTAAGCAATAACCAAAACAAGTTATATCGTAAAACAACGTTTGTCGGGCCACTTACTTTTTAAATAAAAATAGTTTTAAATTAATAAAAAAAAGAAGTAAGTTCAGTGCCGTTCTTTTCTTTAGAAAATATTTTTTAATTACTTGTTCGGAATTGGACGCTGTAATTATAGGAATGAATTTTGTAAATGTGTACAAAATGTTTTTCGTTTGACAAAAATATACGAATCATTAAAAATCTTGAATTACAATAAAATTTTCTAACTTTTAACACAAAATGTGTAATATTTCACACCATAAAAGACTAATACATATACACTTTTGACTGTGACTTGACATCCTAGTTTTCCAAGTGCTTAAGACATCTTTGACGACGGGTACAAGACAACGGTAAGCTGTAGAAGATATACTGAAGACAGCTCCATACAAATCGTCGACGAAAGTTTCATACAAATTGCGGTGAGGTCACACAAGACGAGATAAGCGACAATGCCGCTCAACTTGTCGTTGACCTTTTCCCAATGACATGTTCCCTTAATAATTTCATCGATGACCGATGATCGGCAATTTGTGATGCGGCCAGTTTTCACTATTCGTTTGGTACGGATTAAGATTTTTTTTTCAATATTTATTATTTTTTTTTAATTTTTGCGTGTTTAGTATTAAATCACTAACATTGCCCGCTAAATAGAAAAAAATTTAAAAACCATAAAAGGTCATTTGAGTATGATAGCTTCCGAAAACATGGATATATTTTGTATTAAAAATGTCCTTTTTAGCTGAGATTCAAATAAGCTGATAAAAACTCACTGTAAAAGTGTCTGAGTTTGATAAGCTTCTTCCTCATCCTAATAAGTTATGTTGATATATTTCTCGGGTGTTGTTTTTAATAACATAATTTTAGATAAAAGAAGATTTTTGAAAAAAATTAAGATTTTTATTTCGTAGTTAGATATTCGAGAAAAAATGTGTCAACAATGCCTACATCTCTTATTCAAAGACATTGTCGTGGGACATTGTCGCTCAGATTGTCCTCAATAAAGTTTTATTGAATACAAAATGAGTGACATTGTCATTCATATAGTCATGAACGACGACATCCTTTAAATTGCGGATTCGAAAACCTAATCGAGAGACGACATATTGTACATTAATCGACGAAGATTCTGTCTACGATGATTTTATTCAACTGGGGTTGTATTCTATTTTGTATAGAATAGTCCGTAACAGAACAAAGCCACACATATAGTTTTTCAATTGAACAGAAAAAAAGAGCTGGTTCATAAGATAACAGAATGTACAAACTGATTCTGCCTTAAAACTGAACAATTTAACTAATTATGTATGTATAAATATTAATTCAATAAGACGTTTAATTTCGTGCATGTCACTCAAAAACAACGAATAATACAGCTACAGGGGAACCAGGAGTGATTAATTATTCATCGATCTTTGGAATTCGGCAAATTTTCTATAATAAGTAATCGAAGATATAAACACATAAATGTGCGAACGGGGTATGGAAAATTAAATAAAAATAATATGGGTCGGCAAGTTCGCTACAAAATATTCGTTTTTCTACATATCAAAATAAAATCTCTTATTTGGAAACCCTTTATTATATTTGTTAAATGTTTATTATTATAAAATATTAAGCAATCTATGTCAAGATTTTTTTAAATTTAATGTATTTACAAACATAATTTTAAAATCATAAGGGAAATATAATTGATTAGTAATTACCAGAATACAGAAATATTCATTTATTAGTGCTGAAGTATCAAAATTTTTGATATTTTTCGCGAATGAGACTCCTAAATTGTTGTATTTCTCATGTTCACAAGTTCTGCTGAGAATGCCTTTAGAATAGTTGTCACAAACTTTCCCGCATGTTAGCTAAACTACTGTGATAATATCATATTTATTTTTATTCAATTATTTTTTCAATAATTTTATTTGTTTATTAAATTATTTACTATCCGAATCTGTGTCGAAATCCAGTTTTTTTTTTCTTTGTGGGCGGAGATAGTGTAGTATGTCCCTTCGATAAATAAATAATTATTTTTTATTTGGGCTAGATTTTTAATTAACTACATCAGTTGGGTAATATAAACCAAAAAATTATGAAGTAAATTTTGTGTATTTTTAGTTGAAAACAAATACTTGACCCTACATAATGCGCCGGTAAACTTTTTTGACATAATTAAAATATTTGTTATTGATTATACATATTAGTTGCACAGGCTGTCAGATATTAACAAATTTGCCCACTCGGATCCTCGTTTGTCATTTTGTTTTTAAAAACAAACACATACATTTTATAGCATAACAACTACTTTGCTAACTCAAAATTATAAAAAGTAATATAAATTTTTACGATTATTAGCGACAGTACTTTAATGAATTTTAATAATTATAAAAGTTGTTTTACATTTTAAAGAAAGTAGAAAATATGTAGTCAAATATTAATGTATATTTCTTTTTCACGTGTTAAATGACAGAGATAAAACCCAAAAACTCGTAAAGAAATTTTTTACGTTGCGTATTGTGTTTGGATTTTATTCCTAAAAATTAATTTTTTACAACATTGCACAAACTAAGTGGATTTTTCAAATAAAAAAAAGAGTTCCGTCAACACTTCACATTCAGCTGAAATTACTCCCCTTGAAAATCATCCAGCCATTATGGGAATACTCTTAACTTATACTTTCCACTATCCTGCTAAAAACTACAAAAAAATTAAAAGAGATAAAAACGTACGTTATCCCAGATTTTCCTAAAATTTACGTTACATTCTTTGCAGACCCTTTTTTCCTTATAATGTTTTAAATATTGGTAATAGACAAGCAAGCAGCCTTTGCTCTGAAAATTGTTTAAACAAGCTGCCCTTGCAAAACATTATCAGCAATTTATTACTTTTGCTATTTCTGTCAGTAATCCCACTTTTGCCAACTATTTTTTTTTGTGTTTGCGTAATGTTTATTTTTAAAAATGTATAATGATACGAAGTTTTTCCACTCATAGGAATAAAACAGATGTTGTTGATGCGAAAACATTTGCGTACCATCATTAAATATAAATTTAAATTTATTTAAAATGCCCCTGTTTTGCCACAGTATTTTAATTGCTAATTTAACAGAGAGATCCGCAGCCTTAAGCCAATAAATGGAGGATTCAATTGAGTTTTAACGGATCGAAATATGTAACTCTTGTTCTGTAATTGATACAGTATATATTAATTCAAAGAACCTAGAAAAAAATTTTAATTTACTATACCAATATGAGCACTATTAAAAGAATATCTAAGAAATATCTCATAAAATGAAGCTAAATCCGCTGTTATAAAATCAGTATAACGCAAAATTTATCGTTATGGCACAAATTCCTTTCGTAATAGAGTTTTTTTTACTAAATTTTACAAAAAGAGAAATCTGCAGCAAAAACTTTGATGGCAAACTTTTCTGTTGGTTTAAAATATAAACGTTTGAAATAAAATAATTTTTTAAAACACTATTTTAAAAGCTCTCCTTAAATTGTGAAATTAATTTATATATGGAGCTTAATTTTTTTTTTGTTTTTATTTTATACCTGGAATCCATTCAAAATTCTTCTTATCAACTGATAAGAGAATGCATACAATTGGCTTAATTAAAGCTCCGAAACAGAAATTATTAAATAGAAAATGGCGAGTATACATGTATTATCTTGCGATAATTTCATTGTATACCTGTATATTTTCTAACTTTTTAAACTTCTCTCTTCCCATATAAAGGTTTTTTCCCTATTTTCCTTTGAACAATGTTATAACTAAAAAATTAGTATCAAGTTCTTTTGTTATCAAGAATTATTCGTTGTAGTATCTATAAATAAAATCCCGAAAATTGTAAATTTATGTATATACTAGTATAAGATGTAAATAAAGATGAATTAATAAATGAAAATGAAATGAATTGTTTTTATTTTATTAATAGTTATTTCCGAATTCCTCTGCTGAACGATTAATTTGAAGAATTGTTATGATATTGAGCGCATTCATAAGACGCGGCTCTGCTGTTGTGAAACTGTTGCTAACTGTTGAGCCCAACAGTTACGTCTTAAAGACGGCTTGATGAATAATTCGAAAGTGAACAGCTGATTAATGTAAACAATTGAAAAGAAATAAAAGTGATGCAAAAGTAATGTTATATATGCGATCTCCAATGCTCTAGCCAGCAGCCCAGGAATTTTCCATTTTTATTTTAAAATCTGCACTACAAATTAAATATTCATAACATATAAATGCACAACAAAACACTGCAATAAAATGATGAACTTACGCCCATGGTACCAGTGGGTTCAAAAAAATTTTAAATCTTATATTTAACTAAATATGTAATTAAAATAAATAGACACAATAATAAACCTACGTATATTTAATGATGTTAGTATTTTAATTTTATTTCTTTATTTTCGTTACTTTATCGCATTTTTTTCACAAATTTGAAAAATTAATTTGCAGCCGCCACATAACAAAGCGGCGCTACATTAGAATATAATAGCGCATCTGCTGAAGAGCCTAAATACAACATCTTGAACATGGTAGAATAATACAGGTAGTAGCGAAGCGTAAACGAACTTTTTTTGTTGGGTTCGCATCTGTTAAAATTTGTTTATGTTTTACTAACACACACCCACACTACTAAAATATCACACTTTAACATTTGTTTCAAATTCAAAAAATTCTTTAAAGAGCAGAAAATGCAACCAAACACACATGTGAAAAAATTTTATTTCCCATTTTTCTTTTATGCTTTTTGACAGCTTCGAAACTAAAAATAATAAAATGCAGTGTTGTTGTACCTTCGACACTACCTATATTATTCTACCATAATGTTGACGATATATTGAAAAAAATGGCAGCAAATACTCAACTGTTGTGTGAGCGGAACTACTCAACTCTGCGGATCTAAGACAAACAATCAACGGTTTCGCAACAGTTAATTAATTACTTAAATTGAGGAATATCGTCGGTCACGGGTTGACAACTCTTAACATGTTTTTTTTGTACTTTTCAGGAGACAAATAAAAACGTTATTACTCCGTTACTAACTAGGGTGGCGTAGGGGAAGTTGGACGCCGAGTAACGGCTCTGATTGGTTTTAACATGGCAAAATCCAGGCCTATCTCGGTCACTCCTTCATCCCAATTGTGGACACAAACCTCCTCGTGGTGCCTCCTGGGGTAGCTACCTTTATCATCCGATAAGGGTAGTGAGCAAAAATGTGCCGCGCGTTCATCCTAAAGAACGATAAAAAGTGGGTTGAGGCGTCGGGTTAGTAGCCCACCCTTGTAAACAAAATCATTACTATGAAAAAGCGAAGAAGAAATTTAATGAACTCCTCTAATGATGACGACCCCCGCAAACGTTTTAAGGACCACGATCTGCGTATATGCACCTGGAATGTAAGAACTCTATATAGAGACGGTGCAGTGTACGCACTGGCGGACGTACTTGAAAAGTACAAAGCCGATATTACCGCCTTACAGGAAGTGCGATGGAATGGGACAGGCGTAACAACAACACCCAAAGGCGACGCACTGTACTATAGCTGCCATAAAACTAGACATGAGTTTGGCTGTGGATTTGTGGTAAGCCGGAGATTAAAACACCTAGTATCTAGATTCACTCCGGTGGATGAAAGATTGGCCACAATCCGAATAAAAGCTAAGTTCTTTAACATCAGTCTAATTTGTGCCCATGCCCCGACCGAAGAAAAGGACGAACAGACAAAAGATACATTCTATGAGCGCCTAGAGAGAGAATATGACCGCTGCCCCGACCATGACATTAAAATAGTTCTAGGGGATTTTAATGCTAAAATAGGAAGAGAGAATATCTTTGGTCCAACAGTCGGTAAATTTAGCCTTCACGAAGAAACATCCGATAACGGAATGAGGCTAATAGACTTCGCAGCGGCGAAAAATATGGTAGTTAGCAGCACCAGATTTAAACATCTCGACATACATAAAGCCACGTGGTTGTCCCCGGATCAAAAAACGAGAAACCAAATTGATCATGTTGTGATAGATGGAAGGCATTCATACAGCGTGTTGGACGTACGAACGATCCGAGGAGCCAACATAGATTCGGATCACTACCTTGTAGCAGCAAAGGTTCGCACCCGTCTAAGTGTAGCGAGAAACGTACGAACTGACACAGCAAGGAAGCTAGACGTCGGAAAGCTGCAGACACAACAGACAGCTACGGCATACTCCACTCGACTGACCCAACTCCTACAAGAAAGCACTCCTCGTCCCGATAATGTAACAGCACAATGGCAAATCATTGCCCGCTCCATGGAAAATGCAGCAAAATCCATGCTTGGGTACCAAAGGCCTCCCCAAAGGAACCCATGGTATGACCAGGAGTGCCGTAATGCTACTGCAGCAAAAAATGTTGCATATATGGCAACGTTGCAGTCAGTAGCAACACGTAATGCAAAGGAGAGGTATCGGGAGAAAAGGAGAGAGGAGAAACGCCTTTTCCGAAAGAAGAAGATAGAAATGGAAAGGCGGGAGTGTGAGCGAATCGAGATGTACAGGAGTCAAAATGATGTCCGAAAATTTTACCAAAGAGTTAAACATCAAACCCAAGGCTTTGGTACGGGCACATTCTCCTGCAGAGATAAAGAAGGTAATCTGGTGACTGACACAGAAAGTGTGCTGAGGATTGGAAAGATCACTTTTCCGAACTGTTGGTATCTGGTTGTAGCGGCGATGAAGATACTTCAGAACCAATCATGGATGACGGTATTGAGTGTATACCGCCTTGCCAAAATGAGGTGAAAGCAGCAGTATCTCGGCTAAAGCACAATAAGGCAGCAGGAGCCGATGGATTACCAGCTGAGCTGTTTAAGACCGGAGGTGACATGCTGATAAGGCGCATGCATCAGCTTGTTTGTTCTATTTGGCAAGAAGAACGCATGCCCGATGATTGGAACCTCAGCATACTATGCCCCGTGCACAAAAAAGGAGACAAGACAATATGTGCCAACTACAGAGGAATAAGTCTCCTGCCCATTGCATATAAAATAATCTCGAGCGTATTGTGTGACAGACTTAAATCTAAAGTTGGAGAGATAATTGGGCCATATCAATGCGGCTTTAGACCTGGCAAATCCACCATCGACCAGATATTCACACTACGCCAAATCCTGGAAAAGACCCAAGAGAAACAAATCGACACATTCCACCTTTTTGTCGACTACAAAGCCGCCTTCGACAGTCCCATACGATCAAAGGTGTTTCAGGCCATGTCTGAGTTTGGTATCCCGGCAAAACTTATACGACTTTGCAGAATGAGCCTTACTGATACGCGATCCTCAGTAAAAATAGGAAAAAACCTCTCCGAGCCATTCTGTACCAAGCGAGGTTTCAGACAAGGAGATAGTCTCTCGTGTGACCTCTTTAATATCCTGCTGGAAAAGGTGATACGAGACGCAGATGTGAATAGAACTGGCACACTATACACAAAACAACACATGCTACTCGCATATGCCGACGATATTGACATCATGGGTCGAACATTGCGAGCAGTGACTGGCACCTTTGAAAAAGTCGAAAAACAGTCTGCCAAAGTGGGTCTGGTGGTAAACGCAGATAAAACCAAGTTGATGGTATCAACGCACAGGACGTCCAGTAGACTCGGACCAACAGTGGAAGTTGAAAACTACAACTTTGAAATAGTCAGCGATTTTATCTACCTCGGCACCGCTATAAACAAAACGAATAACATCAGTTTTGAAATTAAAAGAAGAACTATGCTGGCTAATAGATGCTACTTTGGACTAAGTAAGCAGTTTAAGAGCAAAGCCATCTCTCGACAGACAAAAATCACGTTCTACAAGTCACTGATACTACCCGTGCTATTATATGGCTCTGAAGCATGGGTACTTGCGAAAGCGGACGAGGCAGTACTTGGAGTATTCGAGAGAAAAATTCTTCGTAAAATCTATGGACCCATCTGCGTTGACGGAGAATATCGGTGTCGTATGAACCATGAGCTGTATGAGCTATATGCCGACATTGACATTGTGAAACGCATAAAACTACAACGATTGCGTTGGTTAGGTCATGTTGTGCGAATGGAAGAAAATGCTCCAGCTAAAAAGGCATTCGAATACGCGCCTGGTGATGGTTCACGCAGAAGAGGAAGGCCAAAACTCCGATGGAAAGATCAGGTGGAGGAAGACATTTCAAAGCTTGGTGTAATAAATTGGAGAAGAAGCGCAGAAGATCGAAGCGCGTGGAAGAATATTCTTCGTTCGGCTACAGGAACAAACGTTCTGTAATAGCCATATAAGTAAGTAAGTAAGTAACTCCGTTACTAAACCATGTTGGAAGTAAATAAAAAATCCAAAATTATTAGGAGAAGTAAGGAAGGAAATTTTTTTAAAATATAAATGAAACGCAGTAACATGCAGAAGGACAAACACAGTCTTTTGGCATCAAAAAACCGATTCGTTTTTTTTGCGAGTAAAGAGTTGTCAACCTGTTACCGACGATAAATATTTTCATTTATTGCACTTAATTTGAGGAATTTCGAAAAAAGGATATACTCGTATCAAGACGGCTTAATTTTTTGCTGAGCTGTTATTAACATTAATATTTGACAAAACTTAAAAGAATTTTATTAAAGCCAAGAAATTATTATTTGAAAACACATTTTCTGTTATTAAATCCAATTAAATCATAGAAATATTAAATTTGATCACCTGCTCATGTTGAATAAATTCAATTAATAATTCAATAACACTTTTATCACTGCTTAGTTTTATTGTAAAAAGTTTAACAATCGCTGTGATTTATATGCGCTTTACTAAAAATCCAAGAAAAATGTAATTGCGAAAGAAGACATAAATAAAATAAGTTAAAGGTCGCAAAAAAATTATTAGTGAATGCAGCTGATGTTCACTCTCAGCTTGGTCTTTGAAAATATAATCAAAAGAAAAATAAACCATTTTTAAGACATCATAGCGAATAATAGCTGGGTGGGCGAATGTGAATACAGCTGACTGAACAAAATGTTTGACGTCTAAAATTCCTATTGTGTGTGTGTTTTTTAATATCAATTGCATACAAATTTACAATGCCAATATCAAAAAGTGACACACGCACGCAATTTACTCATACAAAACAATTTTGAGATGCTCATCGTCCGACACACACACACACATATATATATATATACTTTAGATATATTTGTGATAATGTGTGCTTCCATATTTAAAAAAATGAAAAACAGAAGTTCATAACTTGTTATAAAACTCAGTAGGATATCGCTACAACAGACAATTTCCGGACAATTTTAACTAAAAGTCTGTGTGCCCTTTATACATCCGGTTGCTTGCCAACTTTTCTTTTTGATTTTTTAATTTTGTTGCTGTAATATTTTTAAAACAACTTAACACACGAACGAATTATTAAGCAGAAGACCATCAAACAATTGACAAGGTTGGGTGGTAGAATAGTCCTTTTTGATGTAACTGGGTTTGATGACTCAAAGAAGGTGGTTGTTAAGATGTTAAGAATGTCAGCCTGTTATGAATGGTTTATTATAAGACTATTAAAGGACAATGGAAAAAATATTACAATAAATAAGACAACAACAATTCACCAACATGGCAACACAAATTTTAAAAGTTAAGGTTACGCCAAGCGATATCCCCATGGATTGGGCGACCATGTCATACACTTTCATAACAATTTCCAAGACTACAAAATAAAATAAGTTTATGGAACAAAAAAAAGGTGATAAAGATCTTTGGAAAAGATATTAAAAATATATTAAAATTCCTTGGCATTTTCTAGCCTAGTTACAATTGAAAGCAGAATAAAAGCAGAATTTGAAAACAATACAATATTGCTGCTGATGAAGATATTCTGGCATTTAGTGCTCTTTTGTTGGCTTCTGTTTTGTCTTTTTTTTCTTTAATGCCAAAGAAATGTCCAATACAGCTGTTGCACAAACTTACTCGCCAGTGTATTGTGTGCTCATAAACATGGACTTCTGTTTTTTATTTTAAGTCCATTGGGTTCCAAAGTCAATCATGGCTGTGATGTTAAATTAAGTAAAATTGTTTAGTTAGTTATTTTGTTTGTGTGAAAAAATTCATATATTTAAATTTTTTACTCTGGAGTATTTAAGTTGCTGGGTGGTATCATAGGAAAGACACAAATTTTTGTTCTTTTGTTTGATTTTTTATGTCACATCTGAAAAGTTAATATGGAAAAACTCAAATTTAAAAAAAAATAGTTTTTATATAAATTTGAAACTTTTAGAAACAATTAATTTTAACAAATGAGGCGCTTAAAGTTTGCCATCATTAGACTTGGAATCAGTACGCCACTTGGCTAGTTGTTGATTTTTTTTGCTTTATTTACATATTTAAAAGAATTGCGTAAAGATTCAAATAACCGAATTAAGCCTGGCTATTTGATTAAAGATGGCATATGTACCAATATACTGAACCATGTGTAGAGTCGTCTTCATCCCTAAGGGTGGAAGGGCATGTCACTCTAAACGCAAGGATGCTAGGCCAATCTTGCTCAAAACACTTGAAAAAGCTAAGAGTAAGCTATTCGGCTCTGATACTTTGTCAGATCTAGATAATCTGGCAGGTGTTGGGTTAGTCAAACTATCTGCCTTTATAAAAGAAACTTGTGGTTTGAAGAGGCGGTGGGGCAGTTATAATTACTTGTCTCACCCGCTCTAGGGTATCAGATCGGGACCGAACTGACGGACCCAAGTGAGCCACCATTTGAATGGTTCCTGCCCCATTAACCTAACCTAATCTGGCTATTTGAATCTTTTATTACCTTCAACTAAACGTGAAGTAAAAATTATTGAAGTAAAAAATTTTTAATAACTCAAAACTTTTTTTTAAAACTTGACAAGCTCGGATATTTTTAAGTTTTCGTGACTATTTTTATTCTGTAAACCTTAAAAAATCTACTTACGACAACTTTCTAAGGTATTTTGTACCTTAACACACCAACAGCTAAATACTAAATGAAAACTCTAGAAAGTTATTTAATCATTTTATAACAAAAATATTACATTTTTGATAACAGAACAATAAAGTGGAAAAACAATCATGTTATTGTTGCAGTTAAAATGAAATACAAGGATTTAAATCTGACTTCCTCCAATTTTTCTTATTGTATTTATTTACTGTACTGCAAGTAACTGAATTCTCTACTTAAAAAATTATTCAATAAAAGAAACATCAGAAAAACTTTTAAAATAAGAATTGAATGTATGACTGAGAATAAAAAATAGTCGTGTAAAATTTGGATGTTGCTCAAAAATTAAATGTGTTTAGTGACATTTTCTTTTCTAAAAAAAAGGAAGAAGAACATGTTTTTGCCCTTTTTAATGAAATTTTTGCAATATAATGACTTTTTGAAATGGTGAGTTTATTAGAAATTATTGTATTATCACTTATGAGGCAACATTTTTGTCTAAGAAAACTTTGAATAGCAATTTTTTTTATAAAAAATAAAAGAAATGTTAATTTTTTTGGAAAGGAAAAGAAAACGGCATAAGCTGGTAGCCATTTTACTTCACTGACGATTGCTGCCAGTACTTTTCATTAACCGATGCTACGCCATCATCACTTAAACAGTCCAATAACAATTAACACAATGGATAGTGTGAAAAAATTGTAGTTTTAGCTAAAATTAGCAAAAAAAAAAGTTCAAACTAGTTTTGAAGTAAACAAAATTTTCAGATAAAGCTAATGATTTTTGCAGTCTTGCACAAACTAGTTTTTCCAGCGTTTGGTGAAAATATGTGTGAATTAAAACTAGTAAGTGCTTAAAATTACTAGTTTTGGCTTAAATTTTTGTAAGCATGTCGTTGAGGTGCTGGAAATAATTTTATTGATGGCTTAACGTCAAAAATTGCATTGTCGTATGTGTTTATTTAAATACGAAAAGTTAAAGCTAGTGCTAGTATTTGGTGCTATGCAGTATAATCTACCTTTCTATTCCCTGTACTCAATACCACACCAATGACATCAAAAAAACTTATGATGTTGATGACTTGCCTGAAGTTAGATTCGAATCAAAGTTCTTTAACATTATTTGCTGATACAACAGCGTTTTGAAATATTAATATTTAAATATTTTAACAATTTAATGCGTAACATATTAGAAAGCAAATAAAGTTTGCTTTCAAACCATAAATAATCAAGATTAAAAAAAGAACTTGACATACTTGCTTTTAATTGTTTAAAATAAACAAGCAACTAAATCAGTAAATTAAATTGTATTTAAATTAAAAGCTAAAATATTTCAATGACAAATAATATAGAATTTTTTTAAATACAAAATATTTCAAACAGATAATTAAAAGTAGAAAACCACTACTTAGTCTTTTAATGTGCTAAAAGAGCAACATTAATATTTTTCAATAGATAAAATCAGCATATTTTTACCTTTGCAACTATTTTACTTTGAACATTGGATTTCCTGCCAATTTGCTGGAATCTGTTAAATTAATCACTTGTTATCTTTGCGTATTAAAATCTGTAATGTTGAATTTTGTAATTGATATGTAAAAAGTTACTAAAGGCTTTAATTGGCATCGAAATTAAAGCAGTAAGTAACACATCCTGCCATTTTCCTAAGCATGGCAGTAAAAGTTATATATTGCATTTTGACTGCACAAACGAAATTTATATTTTTTATTTTATTGATTTTACTAAATATTTTTTATTTTATTAAATTTTTTTTTTGCAAAAACAACAACATATTAAGAAAACTAAAAAATGGTATCTCTTCAATCAAAGCCGTGCAAAATCAAATGTGTGCTGATTCTTTAGGAGCAACTTTTTACACTGTTTCTTCCGCTTAACCTAATGAAAAAATTTGTTTCCTCTTTTAATTTAAGATTTTTTATTTAACTATCTTGCCTTTTCTCCATCACGTTATGATTGACCCGGATATTATTTATTTCTTATTATAAATCGTTGAGTTTGTTTCGCCATCGTTGCCTCATACTTCTTAATTTAGATATTTTTTTTTTCTTGTTTTGTGTAAAATATTTTTCCAATTTCCTGTCATCCGGTTTAAACTGTATCGTATGGCCTTTATTGTTCGCTTTGTTGGCAATGTTTGCATGCTTTTCTGATGATGTAATATAATATTTGTAGTATTAAAATTATTAATATATTCATTGATAAAAGAAAAGAAAATTGTTAAAATTTATTTTATAAATTTGCTATTAAAAATAGTTTTCATTGTGTGGAATATCCTTTAGTAGTTTGCGTATTGTTATCCACCATTTGTTTTTAGTTCGTTTTTCTATGAAACAAGTCAGCTCATAAAACGTTATATAAATATATTTTTAACCATTGTTACAATACTCTTTTTAATGGTAAACAGGTTTTACAATATTTTAAAATATTTCTTGTATTCAAAAAAGTTTGCAGATCAACAAATGAACTCAAATATAAGTTAAAAAATGTCAACAATTTCACAACACTGTTTTACTTGGCTTTAAAAACTCGTCACTGTAACACTTTTTTTTTAAATAGCACAAATTATTTCCTTCAATGATTCTTTGCCGAAAAAAAAAGGTATTCATTTATTATTCACCAACCATTTTCGTTTCCGTTGTAAAATATCATAGCAATTTATTTTTAGATATATAATACGCATTGATAGAATGCCACCAAACGTTTTAAAATAAACAGCAGGCAACTTTAAATACAATCAGAAGAACAAATTTTTTATGGTGCATTTTTTGTGTTCAAAATGGTTAAAAAATATTTCTATTTAGCTGGTCAAAATGATAATAAAAAAAAACTATGTTGCTTGCACTAACGCCCTAATAAACCATATTGATACCGATGACAGATGACACCCGCAAACGTTTCATTTTTTATGTCTTTCAATACCTTTTAAACTGTAAAAAAACCAAGCAGATCAAAAATAAAAAGGAGTGAAAAATAACCTTTTAAAATGCCATCAGCATAAATCCAAAGGGTAATAAAACTGTCAATGATGCTAACAAACCTGTACAACAGGAGTCGGTCGATGGTGACACGTTATGTAACTGGAAGTGTTATAGTAGAAATCTAAAGACACTTAATTGCGGTTGGTATTTGTAAAACAATTAATTTAACTTACACAAAAAATATTAATTTTTATGCGCAAAAAGAGATAATCATACCACCATAATCGAATCGAATATAAAATATGAACAAAAAATTAATTACTTGTTTAAAATACCGAATTGTTCACAAAATCTGACAATCATCAGCATTTTTTTGGCACTAATAATTTGGTATGCCCATTTCTCCATCTTTTATTGAATTCACTTATTCCTAGGATGCACAAATTAATTTATTTCTTTTTTTATAACGATTTATGGCAGTATTTTTTACGGTTAAGACGCTTGATAAAAAATGAAACTAGCTACTGCATTTTCAATCTTCTAAGGACAATATAAAAAATTCCATGATATAATCAAAGAGTGTATACTAGAGTTACTTTCAAAAAAGTATCCATCCTGATCCTTTCCCATTTTTAACAATATTTTTTTGAAACTATATGTATTGAAGCAATACATATTTTATTTTGTTTTATTTTATAAAATTTTGGCGCCCTTTGCTCCAGTGGGAGTTAAAAGAATAAATATGTATTGTAAAATTTTATTTGAAAATTAGATTATGTGAAAAAAATTTTAAAAACAATTTAATACTACTTTTATTCGGAACTTTTGCTATAGGCGCTAAATTAATAAGGACAATCCGGGCTTTTGAATGGAACTAAAGTACGCTTAGTGGTCGAAATTCTACCGCCAGCTTAAACGTATATCTGTTTTAGATGCATTCATTTAAAGAGAAAAAACTAAACAATTGTTCATTCCCTTCGCCATGAAAAAAAAACAATAAACAAAATAAAATTGCATACAATCATTTATTTTGTAAAGTTTTTTGCTTAAAGCTAACAACACATCCATACGTAATGAATATGTGTATCCATATTTAATTCTCATCTCTTTCAATTCTGATCTCTGTTTCTTTTTTAACTTCACTCATTTGAAGAGAAAAAAATCTTAATACTCATTGATTTGCTTATGTTTTAACTTGAACAAATATTTACATAAGTAAATGTACGTGTGTGTTTTTGGCATTTGTAGTGTTGTCAACTTTCCCTGAAGGCAGCTTGGGGTTAAGTGCATCCATGTCAATATTTTTGTCAACAATTATGGGGTCTTTTTCGTGACACTGTCAACAAACTGTACTTTTTTCGTATTTTGCTATTAGTAGGTAGATAAAATATTTGACGCTCAAAAACAAATCATTAATTTAAAACGAAATGAAGTTCCTTTTATGTTAGTTAACAATAAGAAAATTATACTTCAAAGAAGACTGTAAAGTATTTTGTACCTTATTTTACTTTTATATAACTATTTTAAATAAATGCTTGTACCTGTTTGAACTAAATTAAAATAGTATTAGGGACATCGTCAGTACAATTTTAATATTGACATCGTCTATAGTGAATCAGTACAGTTTTTCAATTGACATTTCCCACAGTGTAGTGATATCTTCAATAGTAAGTCAGAACAATCTTACTATTGACATTTTCTCCATATAGTCCCACTAGAACTAAAAAGTCAGTATTGACACAGCCTACTGGTAAATTTCGTAGGACAAGCCTGTGTTAAATGTTAATAGTAGGTAGCATTAGTTGGGGTTTAATTTGTCAGTAGTACTGGTGACATCGCCCATAAGTAATCAGTATAATTTCAATATTGGCATTTCTTGCAGGGACAGTAACGTTCAAAAATAAAAATGGTGATGTTTTGCTGAAAGACTTACCCAGCATACATAATGTCAAACATTTAAAATAAAAAAACAAGAAAAAATTTTTGTCAGATGTAACCAACTCGTTAAATGAATGTAATTTAAATTTTAAGAAGAAAGAAATTCTCTTCAAGTTTTAAATATTTCAGTATTGGTTTTGTTTTTTTTTTGTGTTCCATGATAATTGGGACGCGTGTATTTACTTTGTTTCAACTAAATTACTGAAAAAATGACGATAGTCCGTCTCATGTGTTTTCATCGTTTGCTCAACGATGAATTAATAAAAGTATTTAAAAGAGCGTAACAAATGTGTGTAAGTTTTTCCAACAATTGTTGTATGGGACGAGCATCGCTGTAATAGGGGCCTTTTATTTCCTTAATACTGAACCGATTCAAATCATCAGATAACTAAAGCTTAACAATACTTACCATTTCCTAAAAGAATGAAAAAAATCGGAGGAAAAAAAGGAGAAAAAGTTATCTAAAAATTTGTCTATGCCTATTAATATAAAAGATTAATTGCATGGCTTTGAGCATAAATGTTCACAGTCCTCTCTACAAAACTGATCGTTCAATATTCTGTGAAATTCTTAACAAATTACTTTTAGAAAACTATATATTAAAAAATTTAATATTAAGTAGCACGTATAAAAATTTTATCTTCCTAGCTTAATAAGTAAAACAAAAAAGAATTGGTGCTTTTTAATATTTTTATATTTAAAATTTTTTAATCTCCTTTTTTCCCAAAATTAATACTTTACATATTTAGTAAAATATTTATAGTTTAATTAAAAAAAATTAAATTCAATATTGAGAAGTTTAGGCAGTTCTTATGCGCATTTCACTGTTGCTAATGCAGATCATCAGGAAACTTTACCCAAAAATTTCTTAGAACAACTGGAGATACGAATATTATATTAAACCTTCATTAAAACAAATAAAAAGTTTTAACAATATCAAAGTTGCAAAAAGAAACCCCCCAATTATAAACCAATTGTTTTTCTTAATAATCTGTGCATTGTAACTAGCTGTACCCCCCTCAATAATTAATTTCAATTTGTTTTTAATAAAAACATTAATTTTTTTCTAAATACGTTTAAAAAAATTAAAAACGAAATAAAAATTTATTTTATTAGAATTTATCTTTAAATTAAATTATATGAAGAAATCATTTACAAAATTTTTTTTTTTATTCGAAGTTTTATTCTAATTTTCAATTGTGATAAATGAAGTAGCATTTTATCAATATTAATTATTTTATTCTATATCATTAGATATTTTTATCTAAAATATTTTTTGAAAGTTTCACAGGATAATTTCATAAAGTACACTTGTAAAATTTCTTATTTAGACGGAAAGAAAATAAAAACCTGAATACGTACTCCCACTAAAAGTGATCTTTGGATTTATTTATTAAATTTAAAAAAAGTTATGTTTTGTTAAACGGTGTAACTGCACAAGAAAAAATATTCACAAAATTTAAATTCACAAAAAACAAAAGTATTTTCTCAGAAAATTCCCTCGAGGAGTCAATATGTTACAAAAAAAAGTTTTAACTTCTCAAAAAGAAAAGATATTTAAAAAATAAATATCCCAAACTTATTAAAACCAAATACATATTCAACAAAAACCGTAAATCGTATACTATTGTATTATATTGTTTTGATTCAATGTATTCATTTTGGACACAAAATTAAAAATTCTCTGCATGTTTTTATTGTTTATTGTTTTAACTTTAGTATTCAATATTCATACAATATTGGTTTGTTATTGAAAAATCAAAACTTTTAATGATTGCTTGAATCATGTGCTGTCGTTGTTCTGAAACCTTCAACATTTTAGTATTCTTGTGACCATAAATAATAACTATCTCCCTTTTCATTCTAAAATTGAATATTCTATTAAAGTTCTTTGTCGTCTCCGTCTTGATTTAATAAATTGTTATATGAATCCATATAACAATTGCACGTCATTGTCTTTTGAACGTGTAAATATCATAAATGATTTTTATACTATGAATTTTTTATTTGCTTCATCTGTATTTCTATGGTTTAGTATTTATTCAATATGGATGTTTTCTTTACTAGTGTATGTATGTTGTAGATTTTTGTTACGAATACATGCATTATTAATGTTTGTTTGTACTTAGATCTTTAGGTGTATGTACTCGTTCATATCTCATAAATTCATAAATTCATAAAAACGTTGTTTTTCTGTTGTGGCTTAAATCTGTCAATATGTATGATCATATTTTATGTACGAAGTGTGCAAATACTTATATATTTACAGGACATTGGCTCTTTTCTTATCATTACGTGTAGCTTTTGCAACATCCTCTAAATATGTATAACCATATTTATTTATACATCTTTACGTACATGTTCAACTTAGAATATGCAAAAGATATGTGCTTTATGGTTGTCTTCCGCAAAATAGGAGGGCGGTTCATGTGTTTTCCAGCAAAAATTTTACCAGGATACTATAGAACGTAAAAGTATTATTAAAATATTGAAAATATTAAACAACCTTAAAGTCCAGTTAGAATAAATAAACCAAAAAAAAAAACGCGCAAAAAATAGAGAAGTGACACAAAAAATCAAATAAAAACTGTGACTCGTCATTCAGCAAAATGTTTCTTTTACAGAAAAACTTATTAACAAAAAATTTTGAAAAAAAATTTGCCCGAAATAACATTCATCAATCTTTTATTGTTAAAAGTTAGGATTAAAAATTAAAGAATTGAGTACGACTCGTACTCAAAGTAAGCGGAAAATACTTCTATATATCAATTGAAACCAGTTTGGGTTTTTAATCCAAATGAAAGGTAAACTTATTATTTCAGCCTTTTTGTTACCTTTATATCAGACTATCATTCAACGTGGTACTTTGCTAGCGACCAATATAATTTTGATCAGTAATATAAATAATCTTATTGCAATAGTTTGTTAAAGATATTAAAGTTAATTTTATTTGCATGTTTGTTTATTTATTTGTTTCTTAGCTCTTGCAATTTGTTTTTTCTAACTTCATTTAGGTTTGTTCATTTTTACTATCACTTAATTCTTAAAATTATAAAGGTACTATTAGAAAATATTATATAAATTGTTAAACCCATTTAATATGGTAGACAGACGACCATGTTAATTTGCATTAAAAGCACACTAATGTGAATTATAATTTTACTCCGACAGACGACAACTTTTGCATTTAGGTGTTTGATTTATTTTTTTTTTTTTTTTTGTAATTTACATCGATATCAAAAGGATAGAAGGCAGAAGCGTACGATTAGCAGCCGTCCTGTTGGTAAAACATCACTATTCATTTGAAAGAAAGCTGAAATTACTTTTGCTGAAACTGCTCAATAATGTAAAAATTGTACTTGGACTAGCAACCATGAATCTGAACGTGTTGCTACAAGTTGGAATCGCAGTAGGACACTCTGAATTAACAGAACGGCGTTTTTGGAAATTCGTAGGTTTAATGTTATCTTTTCATGGAGGACATAATTCATATATGGCATTTTTAAAGGATCGCGACAGTACTTTTTGGGAGTGTAGCATGCTCACAATAGACGATAACAGATTTAAGGAGACTTTCGTCCCAGCAGGAAGGCTTTTCATAAAGAGAGTGTGAAAAAGTTCAAAATACGGAGAGTTTGGACAACAATATGAGGCTTTGTATTCCACTCGATAAGAGAGTGACAATAGCATTATTTGCATTGCTTTCGGGTGCGAAATATAGAACTGTTGGTAGTTTATTCGTTGTGGGAATTAAAATTAATTAAAATAACTTACTTTTACTGACTGTATCCATTTTAATTTTAAAATTGTAAACAATTTTCCAAAAAATGACTAATTATCGACTGTATTGCCATATGGAAATACCTGAATTCAGTGTAAAATCTCCTTGATTTCGTGCATTTACGTCAAGTCTAATACACTTTGGAATTTGAATAATTCACAAGTTATTTTGAATTAAGACTGCTAATGCAAATTAACGCTGTCGTCTATCTACCCAATAATCAGACTTAGATAATTTTTTAATTTTGTATTGTCTCGTTAGTTAACATGCAAGAAATATATCTCAACGAAAACGACAAAATTGTACAATTTCCAGCTATTTTTTGAAAGTCTTCACATACGAAATAGAAAACATTTAAAAATTTGAATTTATTAACTTCTTGATAAATATTTGAAAAGAGTTTGTTCATAGAATTGCATAAAAGCTTTGTTTAATGTATTAAAAAAAAGTCCGCAAACTCTTTTATTGCTTTAGTTAATTGTTTTGTTTGAAAATTGTAAAAATATTTAAACAAATTGTTTTGGAAACTATTTTCCTGTTTTAATAAAACGAAAATAAAATTGTTATTGAGAATTTATATTGAAAAATAAAATAAGTTTTCGTGTTTTATTGTTGTTTTCAATATTAATTTTCTCTTGCAAGGGTTTTTAATTATCTCAAAATAGTCAGTAAGACAAAATGTTTGTCTTTTGTATATGTTTTGCTAAAATATCTGCTTAAAAATATGTTTATTTATGCGACACGTCGACGGTATATTTTTCTCATCTGTCTTGTCAAATTTCAATTAAAGCGTCTTCCAATTTGATCTAACAAACCTTCTGACATCACCTGTCTTTATTCTAATAAAAAGTAGAACCAGAAATCTATACTCTGGGTTATTATTGAAATAAATCTGGACATTGCAATTTTGTTACTTTTTAAATACATTTCCCAAAAAGTAAAACGCTTAACAAAAAAGTCTAATAAAATTTGCGTTCAGATCAGCTGTTACAAAAAAAAAACTTGGTCAATGTCTGACTTAATTGTACATGAGCGTTTTTGAGCTGATATGATAAATCTTCTGTAAAATACCAATATTGACAGACATGCACAATTACATATGGCTCACAAAGGTGAGAAGTCAGACGTAAAGCGCTTGTTGTCTACGTTGAGCATTAATAAAGTTGCATGTAGTTTGCATCATTTTAAAAATTATACTTTTATTAAAATTTTAAGTTGAAAAAGTTGTTTACAAGTCCAGCTTTATTTTGTTAAGAGTGCTTTAGTGTAACAGAGTTTTTCTTAACTCTTTAACTTATTTGTCTTTTTAGTTGACCCTCGTATTTTTTGTGTGTTGCATGTTTGCAGACTGATGATTTATTAGTATTTATTTTAAGTCTAAGTCTTCTTCTTCCTTTCAGTTTTTTTTTTGTTAAGAATATTATATAATATCTTGATTTATGATTGTGCGTATGATACAATATTCCCAGTATTTCGCACTTGTTAAAACGTTACATTCAGTTTGAAATTTACCGCACCTTGTGAGGATACCAGGCATATAAAATTTTGTTAGAATAGTCAAATCTACTTTTACTCACTTTTACTTTAAACCATAAAACGGCAACCAATTTTCCTTTATGATTGTAAATATCTTAAACAGACTGCAGCAGTGGTTTGCTTATCATATCATGTTTGGTTGTATTTATAATGTTTGGTTTGGGTATCTGTGTAAGCAAATAATGAAATGCCTTTTATAATTTTTGCGGTAATTGCTGTGTCTACTTGTCGGTTAAACATGTGAATTATGAATTATTGTTTCATGTTATTAAGAAAATGATAATAATATGATTAAATAAATTTGCTTTATTGAATATGATGCTTGGCAACATATTCTTATGCGCTTTTTTTGGGGAACATTACTGTATATTTATGAAAACTTAAATCAACTATTACTGAAAGCATAAGAAAATGCACAAACATGGAATATATATACGCTCCGGCTTGCATCGTTTCGAAGTTGCGTCTTTTTAAAATTTCCGCGATTTCGATGTTGCGTCATTTTTGCTTCAGTTTGCATCGCATGCCTTCGAAGTGTTTCAATTTGCGTCGTTAATAAATGTTTGTATGTACAAAGCGGGATTCCCGTCGAAGTCTAATGCAAATTTGTGTGTCAAAATTGTCTACAAGTTTGTTTTCGTTGGTCGTTTATCGTTTATTTTAATAAAAACTATTATTACACAAATAATAATAAAAAATTGGTACTTTCTATTAAAAAATATTTTTTTACCAAAATTATGAGTCACGAATTAAATGAAAATTAATGCAAATGTATGGAAAACTGTGATTCGGTTTGCGTCGTATCAGTTGCGTCTCGTTTTTTCAATCTCAATTAGCGACGCTAACCGGGGTGTGAGTGTATACACATATATAGTCCCGCCGTTCCCATAAGTAGCATAGGGCCTCAGCAAAATCTTTCCAACTGGATCTGTTCATATTGTTTAAATTTGACTTCGACGGGTATAAGCTAGAATACCTCTTCTACGGCTGCCCTGACGATTCCACTCGATCGCTGTTCTGACAATATCTGTGATCGGTTTTCGAATGGTGTGACCAATACATTTTCATTATCGCCTTCGTATTTGAATAGTTATTTGTGACTGGTTCGTTTGGTTAATACAGATCGTGGCCAGAATACTCGTAGAATTTTTCTTTGCATGTAAAAACTTGCTGGGCATGTACGGCACGAAGGGCCGCACTCCACGTTTCGCATCAGTAGTTTAACACGTAGAGAAAGATTTGAAGAGTTTCATACATTATTAATTCAGCCATTGGCCATAAAATGGATTAAAATAAAGCTAATTTATTTTCTAAATATTACTGATTAAAAAAAAGAAACAAATTAAAAATAATAAAAAATATAAATTTATTCAGAAAAATTTTTAAACCAAAAAATTTACAAAAATAACCCAAAAAACTACGATTTTCATCAAGTGTTCGTTATTATGTATTTAAAGATAATAAGCGGTGCAAAAAATGAGTGATTTAAATTGAACTTAAAATGGTCCTTCAAAAACTATTTGCACCGTGTGACAAAAGTCAAATTATTTTTCTCGGCATTAATAGTTCAGAATACCCATTTTTCTAAGACCAAATGTCAGTTTCTCTTTTTCTCTTTTTCTTAAAATATAAATTTTTCTATAACACACAAATGAAAACATTTCTTTTAATATGAATATTAAATAATGTTTTGCGTTATGGATACCAAATGAAAGCGCATGATCTCTAGAATTGAAAAATCCTTCACTTGGCTTAAAATAATAATTTGAAAATATTTCATTTAAAAAATGCATACTTCCATATTCTCGAAAAATTGTATTATTATTTAATTATTCTATACAAAATATATGACGAGAGTATTTTTCTGATCTTAGAATAGTTAAAAAAATGCAATGAACATTTATTTTATAACCCACTCAACTATAATTAGACAAACTGAAAGTTAGTAAACTTTAAAATTAAATAAACATAACTGAACTTTGTGTTAATGGCCCTTAGAGAGTTAAGTCGTTTTATTTTGAAAACAGTATACAGAGAAAAATAGTGTAATATGTATTATCTCATAAGCTGCATAACATCATTGAATTTCTAGGTATTCTAGACTTCATTGAAGAATAAAATGTTCAAATAAAAGGAAATGAAAAACTAAATTTTTCAAATGACAGCATTTAAAAAGTGCACGTTAGAACTTGTTTGAACGAAAATATTTCTGGAAATAACAAGATATTAAGACCGATTTAAATAGACCTTTTAACCAAGTACCTAATGGCCTGTGGGACTGTTTACTGACACATTGTGCAGTTAGTGTGTTAAATCATACGTGTCGGCTCCATAACTTATACATCAAATATGGGTGTGTTCCCAGCCAACGAAAAAGTTCCTATATCATTCCTTGATTAAAATCCAGCTGGTAGTCACTGGTAAAGAACTACAGATGTATTGTAAAACTTAGTTCTATTCCTAATATTTTGGAAAAGTTTATCTCTAATCATTTAAGTCACAGCGAATATTTGCATTGGCAAATTATGCTGCTCTTATACATATTTTACATTTGACTCTATCCTACAATTGATCCGTAAAGAACCAACAAACTGATATATACAAGAATTTTTTAATCATGCTGGAGCTTTTCCTAAGTAATCTAAATTGGGCTAATTCGTACCTAAATCCATAAAATTTTTTCTGGTGTGGTACTGATCCTGAGGGATCTGTTACAAAATGAATTACGTGACCGGTTCTCAAGTGGTAGTGACCGGTTCTAGTGTTGTAACTTTTCAGCAAAGGAACAAGTTTACAGGACGTTCTCTTTGGCAAGCGTTAATTGGCACAGCTAAGAAACTTGTGATGGTTTAACGGAAAGTACTTCATTTGAGTATTCATATTATACATTAAGGTAATAAATTATTTTACTTTCTTAATGCAAATAAATACAAACACAAGTGTTTTTAACCTGAAGGAAACCTGGAGACAAGCATCTTTAAGTCAAGTCTTTTGTCAATTATTTTTGTAGCTGTTTGGAGACTCTGTCAACAAAGCGTCTACATTTTCATATATGCCTTTAAAGAGAAAAAAATTTATGGCGGCGGCAGATTACTGAAATTTATCCGCGGCACAATGGTTTTCATTAATCGATTATTTTTGCAAATGTATGATATCAAAGTTATTTACAATAATTTTATTTTTAATTTACGCAAATACATACCTCATTTAACTTTTTTGTGTTTGTTAAATGTATTTAAAAATAAGAGCGGCGGCGGTTTAATTAAAAAGAAAGCCAACAGCTACTCTCGAAATTAATATTAAACATTTACATAAATTCATACGATAAAATACAACATCAAAAATATTATAAATAAACAACTTAAAACTACTTCTATGCAAAAGCAAATTGGACACTTTGTTTATTTTTCAAGCTGATACGCGCATGTGCAACAATTGCGTGCATGTTTTAAAGTTTAAAATTTTAAATATCGAACCGATTTAAATAAAACTAAGATTGTGCGCATCTATGTAAAAACCCGTTTAAAAACGTATAAATATTTCCAAAATCGGCTAAGTATTACGGCCGTAAAAAGGATCTAAATTAAAGTTTTTGCCTATTAAAAATATAGATTATTAATTTTTTGTATGAATTAGATCTTCTTAGTATTTTAATTTTTTCTTAACAAAACTTCAAAAGTTAGCAAAATGTGCATTTTAATTATCTGCTTCAGAAAAGACCTAAAAGTGTAGACTAGAATCACTAAAATATACTATAAAAGTCTCAAAATGCTTGGAAACTAATAAAAATTTGTTTGCTAAAAATTTCGTAGCACAGATATTTTCAGCACTTGTGGGACGGGTAACTTCGGGGCAATCGAAACAAATTTCCTGCAGGGAAAGTTTAAGTTATTCTGTATGGGAAAGAGCCTAAAGTTCTAGTTTTCAGATTCAGTTTTTCGACTTGGGAAATATTTCGTGATGGCACTGAATAAATGACTGAGTTCCTGATGTAATGATCGAGTTTCGATAAATATAGTCGGCTATAAATTGAAGCTGATATGATGATTTATTTTAAAATACTGAACGCGTTCGCAAAGCCAAGATTATTATCAAAGAGACCGTCTAGCGATCTAAAAACTTTATTGTTAACGCTTAACTACTGCTATTTCGTTATGTAACAAATGCAATAATAAAATCAATATAAGAATAAAAACGTGCTGATTGAATATTTCAAGTAGTAATACTTCAAATGACAAACATGAAATACTGTTACCACTCTTAAGCTGAGGTTTTTAAATGAATGAAATACTGACAAATAAAAAAGTATTCAATGAAAACCACAAGTCGTGCTCTTTCTCATGCTCTGATGAGCGTTTATGGAGGAAAACGACAACAACTAACATATTTAAGAATAGAAAAAATGTATATAATCACTAGAAAAAAAGGAATAAAACTACAAATGACAAACTTGAGACACACAGATAGACATTGCATGTACTACAGCTGGGGAATGAGTATTTAAAAAATAGTTTTAGTAGCAGCAGTAGTTTTTTAACAACTTTTTTATTTACACATACTTTTCTTTTTCTTCCAACTTCTGACATTTACTGTTAAAGAAACGACAGGGGATAACAATAAACTATGTTTGGGGCATATTTTGGCTGCAAGACACGTAGTTTAAACATGATTTATGCACATTTAAAATCATTCCACACAAACACATAAATCCTCTGAAAATGTATTTTATATATCTGGTGCATTTTGATGGCTACATAACATAGCACTTATATGTATTAGTGAAGATTTAAGAAAGTTTTGCGAACCATTTCATACAGTAGATTTGCAAGCAACAGACCTTATTATACTTTTTTGCACACAATTTTGTTTGAGTCTGTTATAGAGCAGCAGTAAAGTTTATAAAAAAAAATATATGTTAAAATATTCTCCTGATTGACAAGAGTAGATAAATCATGATAAAAAACTGTGTCAAATTTAAAATAGTCAAAGTTGTTTTATTGTTTTAATTATAGCAAATTCTACTGACACATCTGTGCAGTATATTGTTTAAGTTATTTTTTTATTATTTTTGCAAGTCGATATTTAAGACAGCAAGAAATAATACTAGTATTATTTTAAAAACTTTATTAAAATCGGATCAAAGTTAAACAGTTCTCTCGGCAGGTGAACTATATAAGTTATACAGGACAAAAGCTGTTACTAAAATTTTAGTTTGGGCTCAGGATGCATAATAAATTGTTACATCATTCCCACTTTTCGAAAAAAGTTGTTAAAATATTTTGTGTTTTATTTCCATTGGAGTGTGAGTAAATTAAAACCTTTAAGCTCGTTTTCTTAAGAACAAGTTCTTTGAGATATGACCTTGTTGTAATGAAAGAGTGTTTTAAATTTCAAAAACTAAATACAAAGACACACGAGTATGTGTGATGAAATAATTCCGTAGTGTTAAGAAAATATTATTTTTCCTATCTGCATATTAAAATTATAAAACGTTGTATCCATACAAATTTATCTTTCTATAGAGCGTAATTTTATTCACGTACAATCCAGGATATGTCGCTGAAACGGCAAGCATTTTTAAAGTTTTTCGTTTTTACTTTTATCCTTGTAAATTTTGCCATCTGCAATCTTATTTTTATGATGCCTAAGCAAGTCAAAGAAAAACTAAATATATTACAGTATTCACCAAATTTATTTATTTATATCTTTTGAATATAAATACTGGCTAAACTCTTAATAAAAACTTGTCTTGTAGCTGGGTATGGGTGAGACAAATATGATAACGAATTAGAATACTTGAATACAATTTTTTACGTTTACAATAAATGAACTTTTAAACCCATTTTTTATACAACAATTATTAAACAATTATTGAGCACAAAATAGGAAAACGCACAGAAAATAAACAATTCTTTCATTTTGATTGCATTACGAAGCTGCTTTTTCATTTTGTACAACTAAAGTTTCGATTTGGCAGGAATCACACTCTATGTTATCCTGTGTTTTTTATCACAATTAGTGCGATATCAATAAAACTCTTCATATAACAATTACTTTCAACTTTTCGTTAATTTTGAAGAGTCTTATATTCATTGGTTTGTCGTTTTCATATCAAACCTAGAAATATATTTTTTGCACAAACTTGATATAAAAATATCGCGCTGGGAGTATATTTAGAATATCTAAATATTTATGGCCTTAATAACAAACGATTAATAGAGTTAATGTGTGCAATGAAACCGGGCTTCCCATACAAAAATCCAACATTAAACCTTCTATAACTTTATAAATACGTTTGTGAATAAGGCAATTAATATGTTAAGTATCTGCATTTGTTCAAATCTCACATACGTACATATAAATGGTGATTTTTTAGCAACTTTTTATTTGGCAGCTCAGCCGTTTTCGTGTTCAGTTTGGTCTATAATTTAACACCGCTTGCGACTCATTGAATTTTATTATCAGAATTCATGCCCGGTTGAGCAAGCGCATTATGCGCTTCTTCCATTTTATGGTCAGTTTGGTCACAAGATTTCGAATAGCTGTCTCATTCGAAATCTTGCTACTAAAGTTCGCACCAAATTTACATTGTTGGACATTGAACCACTAACACGCATACGCATAGTGCGGATAGAGGAAAATATCGCAGCTTTATCCTCCAGTGTGGTTAATGACCGTGAGTTATCGATTCCGAGCCGTTCGTAGCAATTTGTTACTCCACTACGTGGGAAATATCGCACAAGGATTTGGGAGTAAAACCTTTTAAAATATTGCAGATGCAAGAAATAAAACCACACGACCTACCACAACTGTTAACTTTTGATGAATGAATGAAGATCCATATTTTTATCAAAACTTGTGTTCAGCGGCGAAGCTCTTTCTTGGTTGGATACATGAACAAGCGAAATTCCCGTATTTGGAGTGAAGAGCAGGCAGAAGTATTGCAAGAACTGCCAATGCATATCGAAAAATGCACGGCTTGGTGTGGATTATAGGCCGGTGTCATCATTGGACCGTAATTTTTCAAAGATGAGGAAGGCGGGAACTTTACTGTGACTTGCGGGCGATACCGTGCGATGATTACAAATTTTCTCAGCCCAAAATGGAACAGCTGGACTTTGGTGACTTGTCGTTTAAGCAACGACGGTGCCAGATGCCACAGAGCATGCGAAACAATGGCCCAATTGAGAGGCAAGTTCTGCGAACAGTTTATTTCACGTTTGGGGGCGCTCAATTGGCCACTTAGATCGTGCAATTTGATGCCTTTATACTACCTTTTGTGGGGCTATGTCTGTAGCGACAATCCCGCCACGGCTGTCGCACTGGAAGACAATATTGAATTTTTTTTTGTGAGTGGACCCAGCGTATGAACTATTTGAGGCGCAATCAAAATTTACATGAAATCATCTTTAAACATTGAATTATATAGATCGTTTCATCGACTCAAATAAAGATCTCATATATTTCTCTAAATTGTATGTGTTTTTTTAATCAAATACGAAAGCTCTTGAAAAATCACCCTTTACATACTTTTTCCCACAACTATATATTATTGAAGGAAACAAAATATTGCTGTCACAATCATTTGCAGCGATTTTTTTCCTGCATCTAGGAACTTGTCATAGTTATTGCAATGAGACCAAGGGTTTATTAACTTCCCTAAATAATGTTTCCAAAAAATTTAATATAAGAAACTATAAAAATAAAGGGGAAGCTTTGCAAGGTCTTAGAAAAACAAAACGCTTCATTGCGTTATCCCAAAACAAATCCCAAAAATTACTGCTAATGGACAGAAAATACATTAGACTACTAACGGAATGCTTTACCGGGCATTGCCGTCTCAGACGACGCCAATTTATCATTGCTAATTCAGAGACTAAACTATGCAGACTGTGCGAAACGCCAGAGCACATTCTCTGTGACTGTCGGGCGGTGGCGGCACGCAGAATGAAGTTCTTGGGAGGCATCTTTGTGACTTCAAATGAAATATACAATATCTCACCGTGTTGAGTAATAGGCTTTTTTCGTAACCTTAATCTACTTTGGTGAACACTCGGGCTGCACAAAATAATAATAAAAATTATTAATCCAAATAAATTTTTAACTATTTTAGCTTAGGTGCGTTTAATTTATTTTTTCCATTAATAACTTTATATAGAAAAAATTTATAAGGCAAAAGGAAAACACGACAGACATTTTTGGCTAATAAGATCAACCATGATCTATGTATTACAGCTCTTGTTCCTTTTACTATCCTACTTGTCACGGTCAAAATATTTAATATCATCTCCAGATTACCATGAGACGTCCGAAAGCAAAAAGGACAACCACTCTAATGATAAGATCGCAATTGATCTCATCATCCAATAATTTTCTTTGTATTTTAACTTTTACATGCTCTAGAAATTATTTCAATTAAGAAGGTTGATTAATCTCCCCTGCTACCAAAAATTGTGTACGTCTATCCATTTGTTACCTGCTTGTAAATTCTTTTATAAGTAAAGTAATAAACTGCCTGTTCGCCGATATCGAAAGAAAATTTTCTTTCGTATAATTACATTTAAAACAAAAAAAAAATTGTAAAACTTGTTTTTGTTTCAAATGAAATAATTCGAAAGAAAATTTTCTTTCGATATCGACGAAGAGGCAGAAAATTTTAAAATTATATTAAACAAACTTAAACCAGAATAATTAATAATTCTATTGGATTAAAAATCTTAGAGTTTATTTATGCATTTCACTTGAATGTTTTTCACGTTTAATTCAACAAAGCAGAAATGAACCATAAACATATTAAAAGCCTTTCTTTATGAATAAAAATGTTCGATTACAAAAAACTCCTCCCCATTATGATTTGTGAATACGATTTTTTTAAATATTTATTAATTTATTTTATTATTTTAATTTTACTTTATAAATATTTACATATTTTTTATATAAATGTAAATAAGCGCAATTTCTTTTTTTTAATCTACTATATTTTGCAATAGTTACGATAAACTTTATTTGTGTTTTTATTTTTTCATGCAAAACATACAAACAATTCTTATTTTTTTTTTTAGCGAAAATGAACAAAAACCAGGAATATGGTGTGAAAGTATACACGTACATGCTCGTACGTCTATATGTATATTATTATTTTTTACTTAAACCCCAACTTTTATAACATACAAGAGTGCTTTTGTTTCTTTGTAATGTTTATAATACCGGAATTCAAATAAAAATTCCAAAACTTAAAAAAAACAAGTTTTCAAAAATATACAATAAAAATTGTGGAAATAGTTAACTAAGCCAAACCGACGTAACTTCACTAATTTAAATGCAAAACGAATGGGAGAGAAGATTAGTGCAGGCTACGTCGAATTTTTGCACTCGATAATAGATTAATTTTGAGATATATTAGTAAAAAAGAGGAGCACATATTTTCATATAAAAAATTTACTAATAAAAAAAGCCTTGTTTATCTCTATAGGAACATAAAATATTAATTAAGAAAATATATTTTTAGGCACTTTTTGAACAAAAGTTTTTGAATTAAATATCGGCTCAGCCTCATCGTTATAATGCACATTTAAAACTTTTCTGATTTCTATAAAGTTATCGCAATAATATGTAGCAGCCTTTAAATGAGATCCCCATCTAAAGTAACAGGGCTTTCGAGGATTGATCATACTTGGTCAAGTAGAATGCATTAAATTGATACGAGAGAGCGCCGGGAAGATAATTAAGGCTATAATTTTATTTCGAAAAATAGAACATACTACGTATGTATGTAGTTCTACCTTCAGAAATACAGCTTAGCCATTTGCAACAAGAGAGTTAACATTGCAAAATGTTAGCAAACAAAATCTGCAATTCTATACCATCCAGACATGCAACATTTTTGGGTAAAAAACTTTTAATGATCGCATTGCGGAGACCATATACAGGTCCGCGTCAGTTACCACAAGCAATTTTTCTTAAAGAATCGCCAACTTGCGTAATATGCAAAGTTTTATCAAAACTTCTATTTTCGGGAAATATTTTAAAAATATGCAAATGCCCTGCTGAATAGTATCCAAGGCGATTGGTATTGATCTTCGCTAATGTATATCACAGCGCCTTCTTTCGTTACCATCGTAGCAAAATTGTCGCTGACATAAAAAATTAATAAAATGCTTAAATAAATTTTGTGCGTCCACTTGACACCAGCTGCGGTGCAACTCTGCTCTAAACATTAACAAGACAAGAACAATATTAGAATCGCGAAACAATTAAACTCTCTATTGTCAATGTGTCTACTATGGGTTTCGGTCTCAATATTTTCGCTTCTATTTGACCAATGTGAAATGGACCGGCATGCATCGATTACGCTGGTTGCTCGTAATGCTTGTTTCTCACATTGTTCCGCTGTTCGTTTTGCCATTACTTGCATTTTTGCAAAATTCTTGCTTCACATTTCATTTTTGTCAAAATGAGCCGCAGAATTAAGTTGTGTTTTCAATTACAAAAGTACTAATCGTGTTAACAAATAGTGAAGTGGGCATTTTTTAATTGAAAAAACTATAAATTTTAATGCAATTTGATGCAATAAAATAGCCTTTTTGGCTAAAAATTTTTACCGCAATGCATCAATTGTGAATGCCCTGAAAATCTTTGAAGGAATTAAAAATAATGCAATATAAACATGGATTATATATTCATGCGATATAGAGATAATTTATTCCAAAAATTATGAAAAAATTCCCATAAGTTTAGCTCAGGTCTGAAAGGATTAAAGAAGGTAACACACCTAATGGTTAGTAGGCATCAATTGCCTACATTGTTTACATCTCTTTCTATAAAAAAAATTATCAATTGTGAACAAACAAACTACTTTTGATATAATTGTCCGCATAATGTTTCACTCAGGAGGCTTCAAAACTCTCTTACTACATCTATCGATCTATTGACAAATAATAAATAAAAACATTTTATATCATATTTTCTTTGTCGCTTGTTTGTTAAACAATCGTCTTGACTAAAGTAGCGTGTTTAACAAAAAAGGAAGTATTTTTATATGGTAATATTTGTTATATTTTCTTGTTTCTAATTTGAAGAAATAAAAATAATAATTTGCATAACTGTAATAACTGTGAAAATCTATAGACGACGTTATGCTAAAAAGTGTAAGCAAAGTTTAGATTAGGTTTATTCGAGGATTATTTTTTATTTTATTGTTGCAAAAAAAAAATATCTTAATAAAAACATCTGAAAATTGTTAAAAAAAATTGCAATGTTTGACGCTTTTTTTTAATCCAGCTTGTTGGAATGTTTTAAGTAAAATTTTTTTTAACATACAATTACAGTATTGTTCTTTAAATCTACACTTTAGTTTTATATTTCAAAGAAACAGAAAAGATATGAACCAATTAAACCCACGATGAACGGCAAAGCTGCAGACAGTATCCTATTTTGTAAGGACTTTCGCCGCAATTATATTTATCTTCTTTATTTTGGTTGCAATGAAAACCAAATATATGACCGGCTTATACTTTCTCATTATTCCAAGTGTCAGCCACTTTTGAACTCTGTTGAAACCCAAGCAGATGCATGTGATGTCGGTAGTGCAAAAACTGATTTGAGAACATATTTCACATCAATTAAACTAACACCGAAAACTGTTATGTTTTAGCTGCCGTATTCATAAAAAATGAATTTGAATTTGAAATCTATTTTAAGAAAAATTTGTCTTAAAATACATTTCAAATATAAATTATTTTTTATGAATATGCCCCTAGAACTTTATTTAGCCTGTCGTTGCAAATATAACGACCATATTCTTAATGCGGTCACAGAAGGACGATTATGTTGTCCGAAAATATCACGAATTTTACGAATTATAACTTTAACAGAACCACCATTTTCATAGTGGATTTTAATTATTTTAATGCGATTTTTGAACAGAATTGAATTCATTGCATCTACTACGAATACGTTAAAAAACTAAATGTCAAAACTATCATGTTGTTTGTGTTGCTAATATGCTAATATTGCAAAACAAAGTTCTTGTTGAAAACCCCTTTCTTTGCATTATTTTAAAATGTATCGAAATTTACTATTGATACATTTTCCTAGTTGCAATGTGATCTGGTTATCGAAAGCGCTTAGAACAACTAATTAATAAAAAAACCGTAAAAACGTCTCGATGCTCATCACCACCGTAAATGGAAGCTGGTCAATAACTTAAAATGCTAGTACGATAGTACTTCCCCAATATGCATTCAGCTGCAGCCGGCGTGAACCAGGAAGAGAAGAGCCTGTTTTCCAGCTTTGCCCTACTGTGAATTCTTCGAGACACAAATATGTGTGCATACATATACTGAACAACTTATTGTATCTATTAAAATAGATTTACGCGGCCTTATAAGATGATTCAATATGACCGGCTGGGCTTACTATCATTTACTGAAACCGATTACTTAGATCCGAACGTGCACAGTGAAGTAATGTTTGTCAAAATGGAACCACTTGATTCAACTTTATTGCTTGCGCGCATTGGGCAGCCACGTAAACCAACCAACAAGCCAATGTGATCCGCTGGTATACATTATCGGGGAATCTTTCCACAAATATTTTTGGGAAATCTATAGATATTGTACTAAACTTTCGTTTGAATTCATTCTCTACTTTCAACAAAATTATTTCCGTAAAAAATGTTTTATGATCAGCATTCGCCCCAGTGAAATGAACATATAAACTAGCGAAGACTCCTCAAAAATTAAATTTAATGTATTTAAAAAGCATGATATTTTGCTTATTTAGTGAATTTTGGAAAACCATTTTTGAAATTAAAAATCAATTCCGTTCTAAAGTAGGAAAGTGAATTTGGATACTTTGAAGATATGTCTATAAATGAAACATTTAAAAACTAATTCTCTCTAAAAACAAGCGACTCCAAAACAGAAGGGAAGATGTACTGACATAAGGAATTTTAAGCTGTTTGGACAGCATTAAGTATAGAAAACAGCTTTTTAAATCGGTTTATTAATGACAAAGTTTTCAGGGAACAAAAATTTTAATATAAAATGTTTGCATAATATTACGACTGACAAATAAAAATTTAATCCAAATATTTTTTGTGAAGGATATTAAGATGGCTTGTTAAAGAAATTTTTTAATGTGGGCCTGTGATGTACCCGTAAAAACAGCAATTTTTAACTATATCAGAAAATACCGGGACAGAGACTCTGTATACACATATTAAGTTCTCTATGCAGTTTGCTAGAATATTTAAACAATTCCTTAGTACTTTGTTGTTATTTATTTTTTTTAGCGAGAGCTTCCATAAATATTTTTACTGAAAGCCATGCTACATTAAACCAAAGTACAAAATTCATTTTGCTTACTTTATAGTTATTATTCAGAACCTTCTTATACGAGGAACGCAAAAAAAGTTCTTTAAAATATATTTTAGAAATATAGAATTCCTACGAATAACCTATTTCAACCTTAATACAATGTGCAGCTCAAACTGTAAATTTTTTTAATGCTAATTTTCAATCATAATTAAACTTCTTATGCCAATGCCGAACTCACAAAGATTAAGCAAATTTTTAGTTTTTTTCTTCTGATTTCAAGCTCATCGTACGACCCACATGCACGATATTACAAAATTTTGTATATACGCACGTACTAGCTTGCAACAACACGTTGAGGCAACTTTATTATCATTGCAACGATAAGCATGTAACCACAAGAAAATATGATTTGGCTTCATTCTTTCTTATGCTCAGAATATTCAATGCAAAAAAGTTATGGAAGCGTGTGAATGTTGGTAAGGTTCATGTTCATACTGAAAATAGTTTTTTTTTGCGCTCAAATTTCTTAGAGGGCTATAAACTATAAAATTTTGCAAATTTTTTTCTATTCGCTCACTGGATTTTGCGTGTTGTGGCTGGCACGTACTAAAGTTATGCGAAAATGTTTATCATTTAATTTAAACTTGTTTAGTTAATTTGCAATAAAAAATAAATATATATAAACAATTTTCCAAAAAATAAAGTTTAAAATAAAAGTTTTTCATTACTATTTAATATTATTTATGCAAAATGCACATTTTAAGCCATAAAGTATTTAAATATGTAAGCGATATAGCAAATTTTGTAATCAATTTATAGTTAGATATTTTAAAAAGGTATTTTTCTTTTAAGTACACAAAGAAAATAAACTGCCAAAATAACAGCTCTAGAAGTGCAGGTACTTCAATTAAATAAGGAAATCAATAGTGAACACTCGCTAAATTAAAGTAACACCAGATTATACCTTTTAACTTGTCAAAAACAAAAACACAAATAGAAATAGATTGCTGTTTAAATTGTAAATTGCTATTTAATAAAATACACGAAGCGAATTGTCTTTGGTTTGGAGAGGTTCATGCATCAAATGTTGCTACAACACTGATCTATATACGAAGTTCATCATGATGTGTCTCTTACACGACTGACTTGTTTGTGCCTTACAGCATCGGCTTTTTATACGTTTTGACTTCAATGGTAACGTAATTTCTGGATGGTTCGAGGGTGAGCTAGATTGTTTGACACACATTTTAATTGGCTTTGCCAATCATATTGCTTTTTATTTTATCGTTAATGTATTGCAGGCCGATCCCTATATTGTTGAACAATCGTGTTGTACATCTCACGTTTTTATTTTTGGCGTTGATCTGCATTGTTTTCCTTGCGGCTTTGTCATCGATCATACGACATATCTGTCCAAATTAGCAGATTCAGGGCTGTCATAGAACCAAAACTGGACTTGAAATGACAACAACAAAATTCTTTTGTGTAATGAATATCAATGTTATCGGTTTCATATTCAAAAAAGATAGTAATTCTACAAAAAAATACAATAGCATAGACATTGCCATAATCCACATACCATGGTGCACAGCAAAAACATAAAATTTTTTAAAGGTAGTTGCTCTCAAGAAGTTCCAGATATGCAAATTATCAATTTTAATGAACAAATTTTGGTTGAAAAAGTCAAAGGGCTACTGAGTGCCCACTAAAGCTTAATAAAAATTTATATAAAATTACACATATTATATATTGTGCAATAGTTGTTGAACTTAAAGTATTTTTTGAACAAAAACAAATAACAAACACGTGTTGTTGACTATTAGTTTACGTGCTTTAAGAAATTACTGAACACTGTTTTTTATTATTATCCTTACAGACAGTTAAACAATATAATTACATTTAGTAACTACAAGTAAAATACTAAATTATTGATTATTTAACAGGACAATAATTTTAAGTTTAATAAAATTTACATTTAAAGAAAACTCTATAAAATTATAAAATTTCTTAAACTGACTGCACATCCTTCTAAATGGATCACCATTTGCGCAGTTTGATCTGTAGAATTTAATTACTAGCAATTCAAAGTGTCGAGATGGACGATGAGGAACATTAAACGAAATGTTATCGAACAGGAAATCAGTAAAAATGTCGACATTGATTAAATTTAATATAAACGACATATTCAATATAGTCCTTCGGCTTTTAAGAGTTGGAAGTTTGATTAGAGCAAGACGGCTATAGTATGACGGAAGATCTAATGCGTTCCACTGTAGACCACGAAAGCAAAATAACAAAAATTTCTTTTGCACAGATTCAATGTAATTGTTGTGAGTCATGTACGAGTATATAGGATCCCAAACTATAGATGCATATTCTAAGACAGGTCTGAAGTGAGAAACATAAAGTTGCTTTGTAACATATTGGACTTTAAATTCTTTTGCCCATCTTTTGATATTCTTAGCAATATTTTTGCCTATTTTATGATTCATCCATTCACTGGTTTTATTGATAAGTTTAACAAACATCCAGATATGATTTTTCAATACGAAACGTATATATATAAAGTAATTTATTTATTTTTGCTTAATTCTAAAACCTTAAAACTTAATTGCCTGCCATCTATATAATAAGCTGCTTAAAAATAAGCATCAAAAGAAAAAGTTTCTGTGACTTTCAGTACAATTTCCATGTCTGCTGTAGTCAAGCAAAAAGATTCAAAACGTAACACAAGAACTACTCAAATGAAAAATAAGAATGTTAAGAAAAGAAAAAAGACATAACAAATTTATTTCAATTTTTTTTTAACACAACTTGTAAATTCTAATTAAACTGCACTTAAAAATGTCGGCATTGTCAACATGAATGACGAATGCCTTTGATTGTTTTTTTGTGAAAAAACAAAAATTAAATTGAACATTTTTGCCATTCGTGAACCAAAATCTTTGTGTATATCTATAGATGAATAGAACGAAAAATCACAATAATGAAAAAGAATACTAAAATAACATGGAACATTGATTTCGCTGCCAATTGCTGCTACTACATAGCAACCAAAACAAGCTTTAAAAGGTAATTTTATCTCGTCAAGAAATTTCATTGCTTTTCAAAACATTCAATGTTAGCTGCATTTCACTTCACTTTGGCTTATTGGACTTTTGCTAAGTTGAATCCTTAAATAACAATATAAAAAGAAAGTAAACGGAATGATAAAGATAAGAAGAAAAAGACTCAAACTCATCAGTAAAAAAACAGATTGTTTTACCAAATTGCCAAAAAGGTTAGCATTTACAAAAAAAATAATAAAACAAAAACTCAATTGTAATGAAATAAAATATATTCAAGTTTACAGGCTGCATTTACAACGCGATTATTTTACCAATTGAAATCTAATTAAAACGTGTATATGAATAAATTAATTATATTTTAAAAACAATATAAATTGAAATAAAATGAGAACTCATTGTTGAGGTCATTTTTTTCTGATATTTGATGTTCAAAAAATTTATTAATAAATTATCGAAATACCAAAAAAATATATTTACGTTCATAAAACTTCCGTTTATGTATTAAATTCCAAAATTTAGCTTAAATTTGCAAAACTTCTTCACATTTAATTTGTCTCAACATTTTTAAATCACTAGACTGTAGTCAAGCAATTACTAATTGTGCACGCCTGGCGTTACAAGTACAAGCAAAAATCTTGTTACAGTCCCAATCAATGTATGGTTAAAATGAAAGCTATTGAATACTAAAGCAATTTGCCAACATGTTAACTGGATCAACACAAAGTAAAACTGAAAAAGTTCGTAGTGTTGTGCGCACTTCATTTGTCTATCTACATGTAAATTCTATCTATCTGTGTACTTGTGAAGCACTTGAGTCTTTTCGGTTCATGGTATTTTGTCTACAAGAAGATTCCTTTTTTACTTTTTCATTTTTGGTTTGTCGTTTTTGTAACGAACGCGTTCACACAACCATTCATGCATACTCGCATCTATTAAGATAAATTTAAAAATTTATGTAAGTGTGGAATTCATTCCATCTTCGCAAAGTAATTTGCATTGCAACACTGATTTTCATAGATTTAGTGATAGACCTCAACATTTATATACCCGGCTTGGCTAAATTGTTTGGAACATATCCGTTCGAAGACTTGCAAAAATAAGAGTGATTTTAAAAGTAAAAAAACTTAAGCTCAGGTAAGAGGAGACATATAAAACATATTTCTTAAGCAATTAAAAATATTTTTTTGAATTCAGTTCATTGTCTGAAAGCCAAGATTATTCTCAATGATTTTTGTTTACATATTTGTTCATCCAATACTTTTCGATTGACCAAAGTATCGAAACTATGGCACTTAAACCGTTCTAATGACTAAATTTTTTCTGGTGACCAAAATTTTAAACAAAATATTTTTTGAATTTTTATGGAAATTTCGTTGGATATCGAATGCCGTAATTTGGTCCCTGTTTAAATGCTAAAATCACAATAATGGTATCGCATGAAAAAGGACTATTTAGTAAAACTGTTTTTGCATCCGCCCAAGCAAAGCCGAATGCTTAAAATCTTTTTTTACAAATTAATCCTTCAATATATTTTGAAATTTAAAAGCTGAAAAATAATTGAGCAATATACCTATTTAATATAATATAGTGGTATTATTCGCCTCTGATTATCTTAAACTTAAGGAACAAAGATATTTTTTATTCTTCTCCAAGTGCTGCTTATGTCAATATACCACCACTACCAACTTACTCACGATTAATTAGGTTTTTAATTTATGCTACGCGACGATTCTTATCTCTGCTTTGCTTGAACAAATTTTGAAAGTCCTATTTATTTATGTAGTTGCTGTTTCCCTCTTTTCGATTCATATTACGCTTTTATCTCATTCAAAAATTTCTTCACTTTCTTCACTTAGCTTGTTTGCTTTTGAAAAGATATTTTTGTACATCAACATTTCCTTTTCTTTTTGGTAGCTAATTTTTACAATTCCTTTTTGGCAATTCTCTTTGTGTTTTTTTTTTGTGTGTGTTTTCCCTCGTTCATCGTTAGTATGAATATTTATGTATATTGAGTAGTGAAGACAGTTTTACGAGTTCATGGGGGATTTATGTTGGCTTAATTTATGGCCATGATTAAATGGTAAATATGGTTCAGCTGGCGGTGATTTGTTAAAATAAATCGCATTTAATTGTTTACATTTTTACCATTATACTATTGCATTTGTGCTAACAATGCCCTGAAAAAAAAATGACTAACAAAACGAAAACTCAAAAAGCCAATTACAAAAAAAAAAAAACAATTATTATTATTGTGGTCTGTCATTTGTTAAGTAATTTTAAATACAACAAAAAACCAAAGCAACCAAGCAAATTAATAATAAAAAATACAAAATTTAATTCTCTTACAGATTTTAATTTGCAAAGTGCTATTCTTTATAGAAATGTTAACATAATTAGTTCCGATCATAAGAGAATAAATCGAAAAGAGTAATAAAAAAAATTAAGCCTTTCCATTCTGTGTATTTGAATCGTGAATCCACTTAACTTTTTATTAAGCTTTCTAATTGTCCACCTCTGTATTTATCTACATAATTAATTTAATATTAATGCAGAGGTTTGACAGTGAAATATTAAAAATGTGTTAAGTAGTCAGCATTAACAAGTACTTTATCTTGTTTCAAGCAATTACATTATAACAAATATAAATAGCAGGGAATTTGTGAAAGTTAGCTAAATAATATTGTGAAAAAAAGTTAGTAAAAATATTTAGAACATTTAACTCATCAGAATAGCGAATGGGGCCGCTGCTCATGGTAGTTCTTGTCATGGTGAATACTTGGAATATCAACAAAAAATATCAGTCAAAAAACTTTTGTTTGGCAGCACTAAACTAAATCTATTGCTGTTATTATTTTTCTACAAACCTCTTACAACTATAATTAGAGTTGAAAAAAGTCAGCCTAAGTAGTAATGGTAAAGTAAGAAAACAAAAACAATTGGTTGATTATTGAGTTCTTGTTACAACTTTGATATTGTTTAAACTTTTCATTCGCTTTAATGAAGGTTTAATATAATATCTCCAGTTGTTCTAAGAAATATTTGAGTAAAATTCCCTGATGTTCTTCATTAGCAGCAGTGAAATAAGCAAAGAAACTAGCTATACCGCTCAATAATCAACTTCATTTTATTTTTAATATAACTGTTAATATTTTACAACATATGCATGTAAAATATTAATTATGGGAAATAGTGCGAATAAAAATTTAAAATACTGAAAAATAAAATAATTTTGAAAATTTTTAATTGTCAATAAAATCATTTTGTACAGCTTTTAAACTCTCCGTGCGTATACTTAATATTATAACAAGTACACGCCTGCACTACCACCTGCAGTGGTAGAAATTTTGAACATTCTATAGCATACTTTGGGGTGGCGTTATTGCAAAACTTATTTTATTACTCATACGCAACGTTGAAAATAAAATAGAAATAAAATAACAAAAAATTACTCGTACTCATACTTTTGAACATCCAAACATGCATATGCATATGCATATGCATTCATGCATAAAACCATCACTCGATTTTATAAATTCTTATTAATAAAAATCATTATGAAATATTTCAAACAAGGTATGAGATTAATTTTTAATTAGTAAATTAAATATATTAAAGTTGCTTGGTAAGGTTTTTATTTATTTTGGGTTGAGCTAGTTTATACAGAAGCATTTCATCACTGACTGTGGGAAATCATCAGTAGATCTTAAAACATATTCGTACAAAATTCAAATTCTCTCAACTTAAACAATAACAATCATTAGAATTTAAAAAGTCGATATAAATTTTTAAATTTTTTTTAACAAACTCTAAAATTAAATTATTAAGATATTGCATAGCTTTTATCGCGGGATTTGAGCGCGGCGACCAAATCAAGAAATTCCGTATCGAAAAAACCTACCACTAAATTGGTTTCTTAAGTATTTTGTTTTTTAAGTATTTGAATAGCCTAGCAAATGTTAATCCCTAAAGTATGCTATTGATTTCAGAAACATGCAGTTTTGCCAGAACAGATTTTTACATGTAGGAAAACACAAAATGGTGTACTTACGAGCAATCGTTGTTGACAAAAAAGATACACACAAATAAACAGACAAGTTGTAGGTTTTTAAGCGGTATTATTCAGATATTTAGAGGATATCAAGTCTCAAACTTATGATTTTTATTTCAGTTACCATAAACCTATAGTTTAAATAATAAAAATTCCCGAATAACCTACATGTATCGTAAGATAATAAAAATATTTTAAACGATATTAACTTCTCAATAAATAAAAGAAATACAAGAAATGTTTTTGTTTTCTTATCGGTCACCACGCTCTAAAAGTGTAACTTGAATTAATATCAATGAAAAAATCTTGAATAAGTTTCAAAAAAAAAAGATACTGCATAAATAATAAATAAATAAATAATTATAACTGCATAAATTGATGTAAAATGTTATGCAATAGCCTTACCGCAGCAGTCCCCGAGTGCCACACGCCTTTTTTTATGTGAAATAAGTTTTTTTGGTGCAGAAGTATGAGATGTAACTAGCATTCTGCATATGGCGATTTCATTAACAATTATTTAAACACAATATGTTCAAATGAGACATTTCATTTCCAATATCCTGATTATTGTTTATAATAATCAACAAATTTCTCAAAAATCATCTGGTTCAAACTTAACATAAGATATCAATTATAATATCAATTATAATATAAAATATCAAGGGACAATTAAAAATCCAAATCTTCTTCAACAAAATCAGTATCATATATTTTAATACAAGCATTGCAGCAAGCAGCTTATCTAGATAAGGAAAAAAAGAATATTAAATATGTTCTTTTAAATGTACAAAAATGTATTTTTTAAAATAGATAATAAAAAAATTAATCATTCTTAAGTTTTTTTTAAATAAAATAAAAGTATTTATATTTAAATAGCTAAATGGTAATGTTTTCGTTTTTAAACAATTGTAATTATTGTTTAAACTATTTTCTGAATCCTTTTTGGATTATCTTGTAATTTATTTCTTGGCCGATTTACATTAAATTTGCATTACACTTTGCTTATAAGTAAAGCAGCTTAATTATTATAATACGCGACTAGTTTTGTGGGGATTCAAATCAAAATATATTTGATAGCTTTTACTCTAAAGTGATTATTATTTTGGCTAAAGTTCGTAACATTTTCTTTGTAAAAAGAATTGGATATGAGACAAAATTCTAAAGGTACAAGTGATAAATTAACATCAATTAATTTCAACTTACACGGCAGAACTGAAAATCTATTTTTTCGCGAGCCGCAATCTCCTATCATCAGTGTTCATGTGTCTTTCCATGTATCCGCCAAAATAGTAATCTCTTTGGGTTGAAAACTACTAACTAACAATCAATTTTATTCGAAAAATAATCAAATTAAAATTTATTTGTACTCCATAGCTCGTCGTAGTCAAAAATTTTATTTTCTGAAAGCTTGGATCCTTAATGACTTTCGCGTATCAGTAGTTGAGAACAAAACGATTTATTAAACTTATTTTTTGCCAGAGGATCTACTGTAAGATGAATTTAAAAATCTTTAAAATGTTAATACATTTTTAAATAATATATAAAAGTATTTTTATTAAAAAAATTATGCGTACACTCTTGTAAATTTTAGCACAACTTAAATCTGCCCTTGTAAACTAAACTGTTGCATTTGCAATTTATAAAATGCACATAATTCCAGTGTCATAAAGCAAAACTTTAATATTTTTCTTAACACTAAATAACACTTTAAGTAAAAACTGGCATGTTCTGAGAACAAAAACTAAGCCCGTAAATAAGAACGAAAACATGTACCAGCAATTATAACGGAACCATGTGTAAATTTTTCATGACCACTTAGTCCTTAGAAAAGAACAAGCAAAGATATGTATGTTTATGTGTGCTATAAAAGCATTTATGTTGCATTCGTTGTTATATTCAGTGTCGTTACTTGTTCGTTTCTTGTTGAAAGTTTTGCTGTTCTTGTTGTTTTTTATGTCGACTTTGTTTGTGATTATTGTTACTATTACTGTCAACTTCAAAGCCTCCCAAGGCATCACATAAGTACTCGTTACACTCTAAGAAGTGCAAAAACATACACAATGCTCTCTTACGCAAATGAAAACAAAATGCAAGAGACAACAATTATGGCAGCATAATATGGTTTGTTATTGCATAATAATTCAAGTAAAAAACTGTCAAGACTTTTGTTAGGAAAAACCATAAAATTAACAACAACTGCAGGAAGTAAAAACTTTTTAAGGGGTGACAATTTTTGAAGTGACATTATTTGTACATTTGTATCTTAAATTTGAATTCCTACAATTAAAAATTTTATTAAATAATTTATTCAAGCTTCAGGTCCAGAAAATAAATATAAATGATTTATTTAATCCGACATTTCGCTTTTTCAGGTATATATTTAATCAAAAATCAATAATAACAGCTATTGTTTTCACAAACCAATAAAAACATATTCTAAATTTGTTTCAACAAATAATAAAAAATTGTTAAAAAAAAGTTCATAATTCAATTACACAAATATACAAAATTACTTAAATCTATTACAAAGACATAAAAAATATTCAATTTCCTGTTTTATTTTTATAAATTAAATGTCTGTAATTTTGAGCTACATTTTCTGTATCCATTTTAAAGTTAATTCTTTGTTCTGTTAATGTACCAAGAGAACAAATTGTCAAATTTTTTTGACAATTTTTTATTACCTTTTCAAACAAATTTAGAATATGTTTTTATTGGTTTGTGAAAACAATAACTGTTATTATTAATTTTTAATTAAACATATCCCTGGAGAAAGCTTGAATAAATTATTTAATAAAATTTAATAAAAAGGTCAAACAAATCAGAATAAATTTAAACTTAAAAATTTTTTTACAAAAAAAAATCTTAAAAGACGTAGCAGAACGCATTTAAGAAGAAATAAATAAAACACATATACTTTTATATTATATGTATGTTCATCATCTTTATTCATAGTCGTTTCATGTTAGGTACTAACATCAAATATAAATTGCAATTAATTAATGTGGGTTGGGGACACGGGAGTTAAATGACAATTATACATTTTTACATAAATATTTTTAGACTTTATTTTAAATCGTTCTCTTTTTCTTAAAGTTAACTATAAATTTAAATAAATATTTAAGCAGACATTACATAATATAGATATATTTTTTTATTAATCAAATGTATTTTATGAATTTAAGTATGTTAATTTAATTTAAAAATTTTACTTTTCGCATTTTTCTATTAATTTGAGAGATGATTTATATAAGACACTAATTTTATATTAATTTAGAAGGTATTTCGCAAGTTAAACTAATAAATAAAGCAATTTCTAATAGAATACAAAATAGTAAGCAAAAGAACTACACTAACTTATTTCTTTTATAGCTGTCATACATTTGAATACTCCAATCTAATAATGGTGCATCGAATTGCTGTTATTGAAGTCATAGCTTTGATGACACTTAAATTATGGCAAAATTCTTTGCTAATGTTTGACATCAGATTGTCGTTAGTTTTCGCTCTCATTACATTTGTCATTATCAAGGCAAGTTTTTCAAGCTTTTTGCATGAAAAATAATCATTTGCATATTTTCCACATTATTCCCAAGAAAAGCATTTTTGATACAACTTGCATAAAATTGCGTGTTTTGCAGGTTGGAAACTGACACAGCTCCTTATATGGTCTGGCTCATGGGTTGCATAGAATTGCAAAGCCGTTTTTTTCTAGTTAGACTTATTGTCTTATGATCAATCCCCTAAAGCCCTGTTTCACTAGATGGGGATCTCGATTAAAGGCTGCTACATATTATTGCGGTAACTTTATAGAAATCAGCAAAGTTTTAAATGAGCATTATGACGATGAGGCCGAGCTGATATGTAATTCAAAGACTTTATTTAAGAATTCATCGGTAAAAACAGATTTATAATGCATTGAAGAAAATTTTAAATATATTTGCCGCAGTATAGTCAAATTGGAAACCAAAGTACTTCCTTTGCTGGAATGTTTATCAGTCATACAAGACGTGAAAGAAAACTTTCAAAATATTAAGAATTAAATATTTATTGAAAAACCTAACAAAGTAGCACAATAGATTTAAACATAATAAGTTAAACACGTTTGCCAATGATCTGACGCTGTCATTTAATGAAAAATTCAGACTATCTAATTTTTAAACAATAAGAAATTTACTAAACATTCGCTGAGATTCTTCTGTTAAAAAGAAGAGTATGCCCTGGCCAGAGCCATTTTATTTTTCGGATTTGGCCCCATTTTATTTCATGGGATGTCGTAGCTGGCCAGAATATTTTTAAATTCCATGATTCATATCCAAAAAGAAGAGGTGGTTTTATGCACGAATTAAATATGTTTAGTTTGGTTCTATTCAAAATATATGGGGTTTAAGATACGAACCGAATGTTTACCAGCTTTTATTCGGTTTCTTACGTCATCTGCAGAATCATCTGTTATAGTCAGAAGACTTCCGAGATATCCGAAGGTTTATACACCTTCAAGATTTTTCCCGTCTATTACGAACGCTCTGTTGTTGGAAGCTTTAATTTTGCCAATATTTATTTTTAGACCAGCTTTAGCTGCTTCAATTTGCACAGCACTGATCTTCAATTTAAGCTGTCCAGGACGATGTTAGAAAGTAGGGGCGACAGATCAAAGCCTTGTCTCACTCCAGTTTTAATGGCGAATGAGTCACTAGTACAGCCATCATGAATAATTCGACAGTCTGCGTTGTGTTATAGTGTCTTTGCAATATTAATTATTTTTGTTGGGGTGACTTTGCATGCGAGCATTCTCCATATGGCTGAATGGGAAAGCGTATCAAATGCTTTTTCAAAATCGATGAATATCGTATCGATTATGGATAAAAAGGATTATAAGAAAGAAAAAGATTAAAAGTAAAGTATTAAGAACCGTACATTAAAAATTCGGTAGCTAAAGCAACGTTGGAGGTACTCGTAACACTATATAAAGGGCTTGCTGAAGCTTATAACTTAAATGCAAATCGGTATTAAAGATTTTAAGCGTTTTTGATTGTACAAACAAAAAAAATCCTTGACATATGCTTTTGCAACTCTTCTATCTAAAGAGATATTTATATTCACAAATTAAAATTTTTAATTCTTTTCTTAGATTTTTTTTTTGTTTTTGCTTTTAACTTTTTTAATAATCGTTAGATTTAAATCAAAACAGTATTATCAAATTTTCGTCAAAATTTTTTGTGGATATAATCAAAAAAACTTCAAAATATCTTATATATTTTAACCCTCGGAGGTATAACCAGGTCTGTGCAGATATTTTGCATATAAAAGTGTATATAACAAATATTTTGGTTCAAACGTCATAACTAGGTCTGTACAGACCTGTGAATAATTTGTATGGAATAAAGGGAGGATCAGGTAATTAAACCCATTTTTGAGTGAGATTTTGTGGGAAACATGTACATAAAATGTACATAATGAAAATATCGCAAGCAAAATATTAGTATATCAGCAGAATTTAAACTCTAAACGTCTGCATCTTTCTTTTTGAAGTGAATTCAACTATAATTTTTCAAAAATTTAATGTATATGCCGATAATTTGTTTTCGTCATATAATTTGGCCATGATTTTTATGTCAAAACGTTGAAGTATGCACGAACTATGAAAAAACAGAGCCTGCATACCGAAGGAGATGTTGGTTCCCAAAAGAACGGTATTCAACACAACAATAATGCCGTAGTAAATTGTATTACCTTCCAAAAAAAAAAAGAAGTTGTTCTCGTCTCAACGGAGCATTATAATTCCGCCGAGTTCATCGAAACCATCGCAGAAGGTATTTCAAATATTGGATTATAATATGTAGAAGGCCGGAGTGGACACCATGGATCAGATGGTTGATGGTTACACTTCTAAGCGACCTGTAAAACGATGGGCCTTAGCCTTGTTTTTCAATATCATTGAAGTTCAATATCAGACAATTTGCGGCATGTAAAGCGAACCGATAGAAGACGTGTATTCCTTATAGATCTTGTGGAACTGCTGGCGATCTCTCACATGGAACAAAGGACAAAGAATTCAATTGTACGAGGAGATCTGTAGGCTCGCCGTTAGATGATCAACCAGCTCATGCCGTTTCCTCTTGAAGTAGACCGAAAGCGGCAACTAAGCCTGGTACTCGTTCCTTTAATGCCGTACATAATATTGTTTTGTTACCTTTAAAATAAAAAAGCGCAAAAAGCTGACTTTGTGGTTTCTCGTTTATTTTGTGTATTGTCTAGCCTTAAACTCATTTACATACTCTTTTAGGGCACTTGGATATGTATTTCCATACAAATCCCATACAGCCCAGAGGGAAACCAGGGGGAAAATTAAGGCATTCCATATCGAACGAAATTTCCATACAAATTGAAAAAATATTGTATAGGATTTCTATCGATGTCGAATGCCGTAATTTTCAACATGGTTATATCGTTTAGTGCAAAAAAATCGCTATACCTCGAAGGGTTAAGTCGTCAAAAGGATCTAAATATAAAACGTATAAATTTAAATTTAACGAAAAAAAATATTATTGAATTTCATTCCACTGGGAGTTATCAACATTGATTGATTTCAGTCCTGGATATTCGACCCTTTCTTGTTTATATTAGTTTTTTACACATGAAAGTTTGTACAAAAAATTACGAGTTTTGGCATTGTACATAATGAAAATTTCTTGTATATCAATACATTTGAGCATTAAAGAACCGATTTTGCATAAAGCAATTAAACATCACTGATCGTTGTCATCATTTATAAGTGCAAGTGCTTGTTAAGTATACAAATACGTCTAAAAGTACTTCATTATTCATCAGGCAAGTAAAAAGTATGTCAAAGTTTTCATAATTACACTGATGTGCAATTAATTTATGACAACTTCTCCTACATTTTATTTTAGTACTTCTACTAACTAGTTAGTATAACTTTTCACATTATAAGGAACCAAAGGTAGCACAGTTTAGCATTTGATGGTGATTTTGATGTTGACGCTACGAGTACAACAGAAACGTCTACAGCTTGTGTGTGCATGAAACTTTGTTTGCTGTTGCAGACATGTTTTTGTTTGATATACACAAATGCGCATATGCATGAGAACGAAACAATTTATGAAAAAATCCTGTAACAGAAATATATTCTTTGATACCCTTTTGAAGTCAAGTAGCTGGAAAATTATTGAAAATGTTTGTTGATTTTCTCATAAGAAAATCTGAAAATTAACTTAGAAATTCCAAAGAAATCAATAATTATTCGCATGCAAGTGATATGCTGGTATAGAAACATTTATATGAAAAACCAGAATCAGATCAAATATAAAACTAAGAGTAGGAAGTTTTGTTAAAATGTGTTTCTGTAGCATGAAAAACTACTAGTATTTACAAACTAATTTAAGTCAAACATACAGCCTGTAATGATTGCTCTCATACTTACAGATTTCCATTAAATTCTTCATATTCTACTAATCTGCTGTAGTTTTGCATTTTTTTTCTCAATATGATTTTTGCTTTATCGGCAATATTTATTTCTTTGTTTTATGTTACTGCTGAAAGTTTTTCCTTGTTATTTGCAAAGAAGGTTATAAAACATTGTACCAGTGGCAATATGTCAGCATTAAAAAAGATTTTTCTGCCAGAGAGTTTATTCCCTTCTCAAGTTTCTGCATATCAAAATTTCTTACCAAGAATTTATTGATAGAAAGAATTTTTCTTTTGCAACAAAGACATTGTTTATTCAAAGGATTTTAGTTATTTATGATGCAAGAAGGAAAAAGAAATCAAATGTGATGAAAAAATTTTAACTTGGACAAAAATAGTTGGCAAAGTAGCTGATTTTACATATTGATTTTTAAGGATTAAGAAGATTATTTTGAATAAAAAGATTATTTCGGATGTTTGTATTAAATAAATTTTGAATAAATTTACTTTATTGCCTCAATTTTTAGAATGAACGAATTAATGAAAAACTAAAATTAAAAAAAAATGTCTCAGTATTTCTTAAACAAACTTTAAATGTGTAGGACGCCAGTCAAAAAGACCCGAGGCATAACAGGACACAAAATCGACAATGAAAATTATTAAAATATTCGCAACTTAGTTGCACTCATTCTATGATAATGTTCTCTTAGTAAATTTTTAAATTCCTAGGAAAATCAGAAATCTTCTGTTCCAGCAAAAAAATTTTTCTTGATTTGTCTAAAATGACCCTCAGACTCTTGAATGTATTAGAAAATGTTTAAAGGGGCCGTCTGCCAAGGAAATTTTTGAATTATTTTTTGTCAGGTTGAAGTGTCTGACGAAACAATTTTGTTGTTTATTTTTATCAGATATTTTTGATTGATCAAAGATCAATTCAAAGAAGTCTTGCAAATTTTGTTTAGATTGTATTTGGTCATATTATATGTACTTATAGAATGCAGGACTTAGTTGAGAGTTCATCAAATGCTTACAAATGACAGCGAAATTTCTAGAACTTATGGGTAGTATCTCTTATATTTATATAAGCCATTCGAAGTTTTTTGATAAACTGTATCAAAATGTATTTTAGTTTTAAAGTCGGGGTGTTCCTAATATTTTATACAATTTCCCAGTTCATTATCCCTTCTCGAAAAATGAAACCTAAAAAATTACATCAACGAGTATTTCTAAGTGTGCCGGGATATGTAAATTTTTTAAATTGATTTTCAACCAAATTAATTTTCAGCAAAAAGATAATTGTTTTATCAAAACAATCCTTCTTCTTGAATAACAATTGATACAATGACAATTAACTGACTTCAGTCCAAAGGAGTTGTCCAAACTCAGTTGAACATTAACTTTATAAAATGAATTATATTGCTACAAATTATTATTATTATTTTCTTTAAGTGTTCATGGGGCAAGCTTTTTACTATTTTAAACTGTAGTACAAGTTTAGACTTAAGACTTCCATTCCGTAAACGCCCTTTTTTATCGAATAATATGGGATACGATTAGAGAATTAGTTTTTAAAATAGTTACATGATTTTTACCGATCATCCGATCAATATCTTAAAATTTAAAAATTAAAGTAATATTTGCCTTAAAAATTGAAACCATCTATTAACTATTTTTGTTTCTTATTAAATTTGCCAAATTTCCAGCAATAGAAAATTATTTTGCCTTCTCCTAAAGCAGATATCATCTTTTATTGTTGTTTTATGAGTTTATCCAAATTTTTTTTAGTTTTGTCCTTTATTTTTATTTTAACATGGAATTTACAACAGATCAAAATGTAGTTCTTTGAGCAAAATCTTATTGATTTTGACTATATTTCCCATACAAAACAAAATCTACTTCGTCACTAGATTTTGACAAAATCTATTCAAAATCTCGTAGTTCTTAGTAATGCAACTATGATATTTCCAAAATTGTGCTGATACTACTACGCTATTCAATAACAATTATTTATAGGGAGTGCTTACCAGTTGTTTCGCAGTTGAATGATAATTTTCGTATGAAGTTCGATATTTGAAAATAAAAAATTCAATGAACTGTTTTTTTCATGGATGCGATATCTTGAACAATTTCATGAATAACTCGGTATAAGCTGCGTAGATTGTGATAGAGATTTCACTTGAAATCTACTAGATTTTTATGTGGCGTAAATACTATATAAGCATTAATAAAAATGTCCGTCAACTATTGAGAAATTCTATACCTGACAAATTAACAGGATCTTCAATAGGACTGAAATACTTCAAAGTAATTTCAAGTGTCTGCTTTACTTTAAAAAATTAATACAGGTTTTTAATGATGATAAACGATCTCGATTTTTTGAGACAATCTATTTTAAGGAGTTTATTGTGAAATATAATTTCAACTTTTCGGGAGCAATCTTAAGTAAAAATTAAAAATTTTATCGCTTTTGTATAATTTCTTACGAATTAAAATCAACTTCACTGCTTCTAACATTAGTTTCTTTAATAATTGCTAAAATTTTATTAAAATTTAAGATAATATTGAAAAGGGAAATAATATATATCTATATGATTTTCGAACAGCAGTTCCTGTTTTCTTAAACCAAGTGTCTACCTAAACAATTTCATATTCACAAACGATTTAGAAGAGGTTGTTCATTTAGGGTTTCATCCTACAACGATAATAAGAGAACATTTCATGGAAACCATCGTTAGTCAATTAGTTATTTAGTCACTTTTCAGATAGAGTTTAGTTTCAAACTGTCAATATGATGTTAAAACGTTTAAAGTACTACTGCCCGTTTAATATATATTCATCACTATCGTGAATAAAAAATGGAATTTTTGTTCCCATGAAATTCGTATTCCCCTCGAAGGGAAAATTGCTATCGTGAATCTGCCGTGAACTTTTTTCTCCCTATCTGTTCTCAGTGAATGTATAAAAGGGAAGAAGATTTGTAAAGCTTACTAATTAAACAAATTCAAGTTTAATAATAAAGAAATGCAAATTTTTGGTTATAAATTAAATGTTTTTATATGTAAATAAAGATGTGTTTAAAATATTTTAGGTGCAGTGAATAATTCTATAACAATGGTTGTATACCAAAAAGATGCATACTCTGTCCAAAGAGGTTTTTCGGGAAATTATTATTAAGAATAATAACCAGCATTTACTGATCTTATCCTAAAAATAAATATTTATAAACTTAAATATGTAATTAGAAGGAAAATGTTGAAAATACACGATGTTTTTATTCATTTCAGCTGTGAAAATTAAGTGAACAAACCCCAGGGAAAAATGGGAAAATCCCCCTGAAAAATATTATTCATCATAAGGGAAATTTACTGACTCATTCGAACCTTTTTCGCAGGAATTAGTCACGATTGGAACATCTGGGAAAAGGGAAATATTTCGAGGGAAAAAATATTCACGATAAGGGTGACTATGACATTTGGATCGCTACCCATATTCCGGATTTCAAAATATTAAGTGATCCTTCAGTACTTGCGTCAATACTGCTTGCTAGACATTCAACAAATATTGTGATGCTGGATCGCATTAATATATATTGAACGTGTAGCAGCCCTTAGAGGAAAAATTTGTTTCCAAATATGATTAAAGCTTTAATTTTTTTATTATAAATATCCTAATTATTGTATTTTACTCATATTTAGTTCCAATATTTTACAATACAGCGAAACAGTACGTAAAAATATATAATATGTTTACATCCTTTTATATACGATTATTACAAGGCATCCCTAAGACTTTAAGCTTTAATATTAACATAATGAATATAAAATTCAATAATAATAATAAGCGCCTACAAACATGTCGATCGGAAAGATTTGTAATACACTGTATTTGCAACAAAACAAAACTTTATTCCTAATTGCACTTGTTATCAACAATTTCATGCAACATTTCATCGAAACCATGCAAAACTAAACTAATATGGCAAATTGAAGTGTATTACTTTGCAAAAGATGAGCACACATAGAAAATGCGATACAGGCAATGCGGGTACGCATGCAGATAAGCGGCAATAAAGAAGTAGAAATTTAAATCAATTAAAAGCTTAATTACAAAAACCTTTACAAACACAAGCACCAGGTAATTGTAAATATTGTTATAAATTTATTCAATTTACTTTATTAATTTGACACAAATTACGTGTAAAAGTGAGTTCATAAATGGTTTAAATGAAAAAATTAAATGCCGTGGTCGGAATGTATGCGCACGGTACTGAGCCAGGCCAAATTCGGTCTGTACATAACACAAGAACCATTCGTTCTGTTTTAAACTTCCGAGAACTTTGCTTTGCTTGATCATGATGAAACGCAAAATTTAGGAAAAAAACTTTAAATGGGTAACCTTATAGCTGAAGCTTGAAGTTTTACCCAAAAGCTTTATGAGATATGAAGCTACAAAATATGCATATTTTAGCACTACCTCAATGACTCATCAATATTATGGTGTCCTTCCATTATATTTAGAAAGCTGAAGCTTGGTGTTTAAGTAAGTCTTGGTTTATGTGTATTTAAAAAAACAGAAAACGGGTTTTTTTATTCAGAAACATTAGGGAGTCCTTTATTTGAAAGAGTCACTTCCACAAAAGCTATAGCGATAATATTTGGTATACATATGGGTCTAAGCGGGTACATAATTAAAAAAAATTTCAACATTGAGGAGATGGTGTAGCGACCTCGAAATCAGTACTGATGACGAATAATAAATTATTCCCAATAAAAACTAATGAATTTATAAAAAAATCTAAAAATTAAAAACAGAAATGGGTACTGATTTGAATTTAAGCCAAACAATTTCTTTCAGTGTTGATCTTTTTTATTATATATTTATTTATTATTGACATGGAACACTTCCAATACAGCTAAAGAGCTGAAATTGGGCACACGATGTTTACAACCAGGAAAATCTTAAAACCAGAATTTTTTTCCGGGGACACAAAATTGGGCAAAATTATATGGAAATTTTCAACTCAAAGAAAAAAATATTTTGTCAGGTATTTGGGTGATCACGTAACGTAAAACATAGAAAAATGAGATGGAGACATACAAAAACATAAATGTGAAAACAAGGCCAAGTTCATATCCAAAAACTTCAGCTATTAAAAGTACTGAGATGGAAATGAGGACCAAGGTCTCCATAGGTATAAGAAAATCTCATTTCTATGCAACCTGCTACCTTGGCAAAATTTTTGTACCTTTTTAATACGGGAAATAGTTATTTATAATAGTTGCAAAATAGTTTTTGTGCCATCAGTTAAACTGCTGTGCTTAATTTATTATAATATATATAACTAAAGTTAACGAAATTAATATGATGTTACGAATATTAATATTTAAGTATTCGCCAATTAAAATACGAATAATAATAAATGCGACAATATTATGCAAAAAACATATTACAAATTCAATGGTCAAAAAATCTTCTATTCGCTTTGATAAAAGTAATTTCGACAAATTATCACACTTTTTCGGTATTTACAACGGTTTGAGAATTACAAAGTTCCGACCAGGTATTTCCGAAAAAGACAAATTTGCATTACCTGGAAAATTATGACCACTTTCCCGGGTAACGAAGAATTCACTCAATGTGTACATTACTACATAATTATATGTAAAAAGGACAGTAGAGAAAGTGTAAATCAGGTAAGAGGTTTTGCTTGTTCATGCAAACTATTTAAAATCTATAGAATTTTCATTATTTATTTAAGACATTACAAAAGTGCATTAAAGTATAGAAGAAACATTTCTAATCTATTTAGAAAAAGTTTGTATCGATAAACACATTAAAAATCAATATAGTGATCGCTTAATTAGGATATCTGAACAAGGTGTAGTACTATAGCATGGTTAATGTGCTTATATAGTTTCTTAAAGTAAAGACCACAAAAAAACAACTATGAAAAGTTTAGTGAAAGCTGCAGCTCAGTTAGAGACTCATTAAGAGTCTTTAAATTAATATGACTCAAACTTGCTTACTGACGGACTTTATTATTTAAACTCAGTATGAGAAGATTAAAAAGCAAAATCCCTGAAATTTTAACAAGCTTACAAGATAATATTAACAACATGACTTGACTCAGTGGAAGGTAAACTATTTTTACTATCGCTGGAAGCTGAATTCGAAATAATAAATTACTTTAAAGAATATTTATAATTTATTGAGTCAAACATATTTTCAGTTTTGTTTTCTCATTTTGTGTTTGCGCTTTTAACCAATAATTTAAATTATTATAATAGAGAATATTTTCATAAATATTTTGATCAATTTAATTAAGCGTAAATTACATTTTGCTTTAGGTGTAACATTTTATGACAAATATTTATGTGGAACACTTCAGCCCGCTGCAGCAAGGATTGAGGAGAGGTTTTTGATTTTTCTTAAGAGAAACAAAAATGTCACAAAAATTTTTTTCGTAAAATTCTACTATAAAAAATGTCAATTTAATACATAGCTGTCTCATGATTTATCCTTCAATATGAGCTCTAAGTTAAAAAAATTAAATATTTCTACAGGCTGTTCCAATAACACGTATCGTTTTCAATAGCTCTTAACTTGTAATTACTTGACAGATGGCAAGAAAAGCTACTTCATTTCATAAATAGAAGGATGTACGCTGCAATAACGCATTGAAATTACTAAAACTCACTACAAAAGTGGTGGTAAAAGTTTCGCAGTCACAGTTCGAAAAAATCATCTTGAAAGATGATGGTCATTTTCACGTCGGTGGTGCTTGAAAACCCACAAAATTATTTTTTTAAAGCAACCCAATCTTCAATGTGTGATTATTTGGTGTGGTTTCTGGTCTTACATAGACGTTATTTTTTTATAAATTAGGTTACAGCAGCTGTTACGGTAAATGGATTGAGCTCTGGAAGAATTATCAATGATTTTGTGTGGTTGGAGTTGTGGGTGACACTTATTTTCAGCAAGGCGAAACTACCTATCACACAATTAACGACAATATCGCTCTTTTGCGTGAAAAGTTTCCTGACGGTATGATTTCTCGAAGAGGCAATCATAATTGGCCAACGAGGCCTTGTGATTTAACACTTAAGACTTTTTTATTTGGAGCTACGAAAAAGATAAGGTCTCTGTCAATGTCTAAAAATCGATTTAAGATCGAAAACATGTAATTTGTGCAATTTGGCTGATATTGTTTATTTACATATAAAAAAAAAAACCTCTCCAATGAGAAATAGTGCTCAAATTTAATGCACCCCCGAAAGGTATAAAATAATTTATATACACTATTTTGAACATTCTATTGTTGCACAGCAGCCCCAAATAGTTGGCCCCATATGCATCATTTACAAAGTTTTTTTTACCATTGGCCTAAACACGCCTTATTTAAAAAAAAAATACGGAAACTTATTGCAATTTTTTGTATTTAAATAATATTTTATTAGAATACAAAAACCTCTTGCTAAAAGTCTTTATTTGATGGTAATATTATTAAGCTATTTATGTTCATTTCGTTTATGCGGTGCTTATTGAATAACTTACTGTGCAGCACAGTTTTGATTTTCGAATTTGCATATTCTACTTGTTTTGTTAATAATGGAATAACAATTCCTTGATTAACATACTAAATATATGTATACATATATTACTCTTGCCAGGACGAAGTGTTTTTGTGTATGTACTAACACTTGCTTAAGTGATTTCCTATACACGTGTAGACATTGAAATGTATTTTGTGGTTTTCACTTAATAAGTACTAATTTGTTCGTACTTGTTTATAGATTCGAGTATTGCATTATGCCTTATACGAATATGTAATTATTGTGTGTATACTCGAAAATCATGATTGATGTTCAGAGTATTCAAATAAATATTAATCATCTTTATACGCATGTTACCAATATTTAGTTGTACTACTATACAAAAAAATATTTTTTATTAAATATTTTATTTTGTAAAATGCGTTTCATTTATGTACAATACTATTTAGAACCAAAGCAACAAAATCCATAATTTAATTCGCACTCCACCCAAGTCTACAATATATCTTTAACCGTATAGCGACCCCAAAAAAAAACTCAAGAATTCGATCCTTTGGAACATTTTTGTTCCATATTTACATTTCACCGCAAACCTGTGCTTTTATTTAATTTTATGTATTTCTAAGTAGTACAAGCAAACAACGTTAATAATAAATTTAAAATAAAAGTAAAAAAATAAATAGTTCTGAAAAAATAAAATAAAATTATATAACTCTTATAGGACCTTTTGTTGGCTTCACTTATTGGCTGTTTTTATTGGGAATGCATGATGTGCAAATATAATCAGCATGCCAATCCTTGCAGATTGCTTTATCACAAATGCAACTGAATAAAGTCGTCCTTTTATTTTTATTTTCCCCTGAGCGGTAGCATTTGTAACAACGGCCTCTTTTTGTAGCTCTTTTTTATGGTGGTTTTAATGATGGCCCTGGAATATCATCTCCAATTCTGTCGTCATTGTCTTTTGTGAGCGACTGAAAAAGCGATAATGAAGAACTACTTTTTGGAGTATGTGTCCTAAACGGACACAATGTTATGCCGAGCGTGTGCAAAAAGCATTTGCGTTTGGTATGCTTCTGCTTTGGCTGCCAATCTGGAGATACTTCATTGAAAATAATAAAAGCATTCAAAGCGGAAATATCTATGATGTTAGATAGAACCGCCATAGGCCACCGGTTTGTTTTCCGTTTACAGCTGTAACAGCTAAGCATTTTATCGATAGTGTATACGCCACCTTTTGTAGAGTTGTAGAAAGAAATTATCTCCGGAAGTTTCTTATTATCAGTGCCGATAACTGACATATGATGCATAGTACTAAATATAGAACCAATTTATTGCTTAATTTTAGAACTAAATAATCATGTACTTGAAATTCACAACTGTAAATTATTTCTCTGAATAAACGCAGTTAACAAATTTAAAAAATAATGCCGTTTTCTTTTCTAAAATAATGTATCATTTTTTTCTTTTTATCAAAAAAAAATTGTTATTCAAAATTTTCTTAAGGCAAAAATTTTGCTTCGTAAAGGGCTTTTCACACTATCATACAAGTCTTCAGATTTTTATTGGATTTTGTGTGAAAAAAATCTAACGAGATTTGTTGCGATTATCAAAAAATCTAACGCACCATTACATTTTGTTTTCACACTATCAGATCTCAAATAAAATGAAAAAGATGAGTAGAATATAAGCGGCCGATGATCAGTTTCATGTAGCCAGTGAAGGTGCCGGCCTTTTTAAAATATTTTGCAGTTAAAGTATTTATACTATATATCAAGCTACAACATTAAATAACATAAAATTTGTTTACCTTTGAGACATGGTGTGATACACATTCCAAAATTTGAGACTGTGTATGACAAAAAAAAAACCTCATCAGAGACGACACGCTATCGGCAGCGAAACAATCAACTGTTCTATTTACTTTTATGAAAATTCAACCCCGATCAAATGAAAAATCTCACTGTTTAGAAAAATTTCTAAAAATGCAAAAGTCTTATGGTATGTCAAATTTATTATCGTATTATTTGTCATTTTAATAACAATTTGCTTGCACACTATCACCCTTGCACGTACTGTTACAGTTTTTTACAGTTTTAGGTGATACAATAACTTCTAGTAAAGTCACTATTTCAAGGAATCATTAGCGGTATTTAGTGTTTAGTGCGTTTTACAGTGCAACTTCTTAGAAGTACAATTATTTTGTCATTGACAGTGAGCGCTGTTTTTAAATAACATTGCAAAGTTTACTTTGACAAAGTCTTTTCAATTTTCTTTTAAACTTTGCTTCGCTTCTACACACGCAAAGTTTACTTTGAAAAATTTTGTGTTCGTTTGTTGGATGAACATCCACACTAAACAGAAACATGCAACTATTTAAAACTATAAAGGAACGAAGAAGAAAGCAACTTTGCGAGTACAGCAGAGTATGTACTCACCCCATTTCTTCTTTCCCTTATCGCCAGCAAACACAAGGCTTTGCAAAGTAAACTTTGACCGTGTAAAAGCAGTAATAGCTTCACAATTTTCAACCATTATAAACACCACCTATCATGTTCCCCATCAACAAATAAAAATATTTTAAATTCACTCTTCAGTCTTCCAAATAATTTAAAATTAAATATATTTCTTGGTGCTTTTTATGGAAATTGCTAAAATTTCAGTATTTTGAATTTTTAATCGCACTATTTCCCATAATTAATATTTTACCTACATATGTTGTCAAATATTAACACTTTTATTAAAAACAAATTTAAATTGATTATTGAGGGGTAGAGCTAGCTCCCATGCGCATTTCACTGTTGCTAATGCAGATCATCAGGGAACTTTACCCATATATTTCTTAGAACAACTGGAGATATTATATTAAACCTTCATTAAAGCGAATGAAAAGTTTAAACAATATCAAAGTTGTCACAAGAGGTCAATAATCAACCAATTGTTTTTGTTTTCTTACTTTACCATTACTACCTAGGCTGATTTTTTTCAACACTAATTGTAGTTGTGAGATGTTTGTAGAAAAACATACATTACATCACTAAAAATATTAATTATGGGAAATAGTGCGATTAAAAATTTGAAATACTAAAGATATTTCATTTGTTGTCTACTTTTTATTTAAGTTTTCTTCCTCTTTTCGTTTGTTTTATTGCATCAGTCGATTCCATTGCTTTTAAACTTTTTTAGTAAATAAATTTTGTTCTTTACAAATGACAGCTTTAAAAGTGAGTGATGACAACGCAATGCACACAGCAAAAAAAAGCTATACAATTTTCAGTGTAGCTAAATTGCAACAATGTGACAAATCCAACTTTTAATATTTTGTTGTTGAATTGTAAAGAAAAGCTACGATATTTTGCGTTTGCACTTAAGTAAGACCGTTCGCATCAAACACTGAATACCGCAATTATATTGCAAATTTTCAATCAAAAGGGCAAAAATATTTTGCACTTTCTTAAGAAAAGAATACGCCATATATTAATTTTTAAGGCTTTAAGATTATATAATAATATCTTTAGTTTTAATTAGTTCATATAACTTGGTACTTGTGATAAGTCAAACAATAAGTATTGCCATCAAAAAGTATTGCCAAACTTTAAAATCTTAAATTATTGAATTATTGAAAAGTAACGTGTCACTAACATGTTTAAGCTAAGGAGACTAAAGTATAAAAAGTAAAATTTTAGTAAACTGAAAGCTAAGGTTCAGATATTTTCAAGCTAAATTTGTCGCGTTTTCCTTTTATAATAATAATGAAATGATTAAAACTATGATGTAAAACATCACAAGATAATAAAAAGTCATTACAATGTGATTTCAAACCATCATTATTAGCAAGATGCGGAACGAAATTGATAACTTTTTGCTAACTAAAAATAAAATGAAATGTTAATTACAGAAACAAAAAAATATACTTAAAAAGTTAAAAAGAAAAACGAAGTATCTTAATTATTGAATGGATTGACTAAAAAGGCAGTATTTATAAAGGTTAAAAAATAAAAGCAGCACATTATGACTTACTACTTAATTAGTTTTTACCGCAGATTTGCTACTTTTACGCTTATAAAATACAAGGTGGCGCAAAAGTAATCCTCCTATCAGAAAATGCTGTAAATTTTGCGATTGGCCCCTAATGTCAGTTCTGTTTTGACATTTGTGTAGTAAACACATGCGAAATACACGTTAATAAACAACGTTACGCTACACTGCTCCAGAACGCGGAATATTGGTGACTATTTATTTGACCAATAATCGGTCGGTGACTTTGGCACAACGTGAATTTCGTCGCAGATTTCCTGGCCGTCCAACGCCTACTGGTGAAACACTGCGACGTTTAGCCGCTCGCCTCGAAGAGACTGGCACAACACGAGATGCTGCCAGGCGTGGCAGACCCCGGAGTAGCCGTTCTGCAGAGAATATTGCTGCTGTAGCCGAGGATGTCATGGAAACGCCGTCGACATCGACCAGACGACGTGCCGCGCAAATGGATATCAGTCGATGGTCTTTACAGCGAATTTTGGTACAAGATTTGAAGATGTTTCCATACAAAGTCCAGACGGTGCATCACCTGTTAGCTGCTGACCGCCAATCGCGTCTAACATACGCTCAAGCCATCCTTAATCACCACCAACAGGAAGATGATTTTTCATCAAAAATAATCATGAGTGATGAGGCCCATTTCCATCTTAGCGGGTACGTAAAAAAGCAAAATTTACGCTTCTGGGGCACTGAAAATCCGCGTGTAAGCCACGAAGAGCCATTACACCCGCTCAAAGTCACTGTATGGTGTGCTGTTTTCGCTGGAGGAGTCATCAGACCTTTTTTCTTCGAAGACGTCGCGGGCTTTTTGAAGTCGCGGGTTTATGTCAACAAGCCTCAGACTCTTGCAGCTCTTAAAGACAATATCCGTCAAGAATGTGAGGACCTATCGCCGGAAATTTTCGCCAAAGTGATGGAAAATGCCATAAAAAGGGCTCAAATGACAATCAACTGTGGCGGCGGCCATTTACATGACATCATATTCTCGACTTGATGTAAAAAACTTAAAAGACCAAATAAAAATAATCCACAAGTAGAATCAAAGTTTTTCATTTTTTTTTTTAAATTACAGCCAAAAAACATCGGAAGGTTATTTTTGCGCCACCTTGTATAAGCAATTTGGTGCATAATAATAATATATGATGTATAAAGAACAAAATTTATATGACACTTCTAATCAAAGTACCTGTTTAAAAGTGGTTTGTCAGTTTAAAAATAAGATTTTCCAAATCGCAGAGCCAAGGCAGTACGTTCTTGGCACAGACTTCACTCATGGGGATCGGAGGAAATTCGTGTAATTGAGCTTAGGGAATCTTAATTTGTTAGTGCAGATAATACTTGCGGTTTATATTTATATTATATTTTACTAATAAAAAATCACTTTCGAAATAATAAAACATCATGGGTCGTATACTAAATATTGTTTTGTTGTCTTTTGCAAGGTGGCGCAAAGCTAATCAACAAATTTAATTTTTTAATAACATTTTTACTAAGAAAAAAACTTATTTTGAGTCATGGAAATCTTTTATTGGACCTTTAGATTTTTTCTGTTAAGTGGCATAGATAATATCAACCAAGTGGCTGCCGTTAATGTTGATACATATTTGCTTTATAGAAATTTCTATTTTTGTTGGCATAAGACCACGACGTCAAGTAATCCCAAATAAAGATTTCTGGAATAGTTAGATTCAACAATGTTGCTGGACATGCTAAATCGCCAAAACGGGAAGTTACACGCCTAGAAAACACTTCGACACAATAATAGCGCTTCATTGTTTGCCTGTTTGTATTTTGCTGCTCTCTAAATCACAAATAAATACGACGCCATTTGCTAAAATTATAGCATCTTTAGGTCTTACTTCAAAATTTTTTTTTGTGAAAAGAAAATAATATTTTAAAATTTATTCTTTAGACTGGCAGAATGAATCAGAGATGTTATTGAGGTCATTGCATCATTGCGATTTTAAGACTTACCCCATTGGATAGTAACGACTCGGATGCGTTCATTTTGTTTGCATAGAGCTGTAACTATATAACATTTTTAAGTTATTAAGACTGAAATAATTGTCATGTCATCTTGTAAAATTAACACAAATATCTGTTATAACCGTCTATTAATAAAAGAATCTTATATTATTTTTTTTAATTAAATTTTGTGTAAATTGAAAAATTTATAATCGTTTTCAGTGAAAGCGATAAGTGATATAACCCATATGCTTGAAACTTTACTTTTTCGCCCTGCGAAATTCAAAACAATCTAGTTACTTTTCTTTTAAAGTAAGTTTGTATATGAAAGTCCATAATTTCAGATATTAAAATAATTTCTTATGTTCCAATCATTAGCAAAATCATCGACCAACTAATTTCTAAGTAGTGCTATTTCTGGTGGAACATCAAAGAATCTGAAACGTACCTGACATAGAATATAAGTGAGCCAAAGAGCTGAAGGTTGTCCATCCTAAATTTTGCTGACAAATAAAATTTTTAGCATATTAAATTCAGTACAATGAAAACAATATGACCTTAGAATAACCTCCGGTATTTTTTTCTAGGTTGTAGTGTATATATTACATATGTATGATATTACACAGTACAGCATATTTCAGCTCGTTGATATGAGACTCCAATTGCCCGTGAAAGTAGCCACAAAGATATAAAACTTCAACATCATTCGTTTGGTCAAGTTGGCTGCACTAATAATTTTATTTACACTTTAAAGCCAGAAGAACACTGAACATTTTAGTATGGAAAATAATAAATATATAAATGAAATACCAAGATATAACCATGTAAAACTATAGAAAAAATCATAAAAATCCACCTTGAACAAAAAATTTGTATTAAATTATTAATGCAGCCAACTTGACAAAACGAATGATGCCGAAGTTCTTATATTTGGGGCAACTTTCATGTGCAATTCTCAGAATTGAGTCTCAAAATCATGTGGTGTACTCTGTCAAATTAATTTAACTAAAAATATTGGACCACAATGACGTATGACAAATATTTATATTTCTAAAATAAATAATATCACTCATACGTCGCCTGTGACAAAATATTTATGTATGCAAAATGATTATTAACGCTTGCTCTTATTTATTCCTTGTTCTAAGCTAAAATAAACAATATAATACAAATAATAATAAATAATCAACCAAAATACATAAAAACAAAGCCTGTTAATTGTTACTTGTTCTTGTATAACAGAGATTTACTTTCGATATGAAATGCCCCGCATGTCTTAAATTATTTAGTTCACATAATTATACAATCGGTATTGTATGAAATTCCAGCTAATTGTAAAATATACATTTGTATGCTTATCTAAATGTATGAATATGTTCATTCTGCACCATTGCTTGCTAACACACACACACACACTGTTATAATCATAAATCTAAGGTTTGCTATGTATGTGTGTGGAACCGAATGTGTGCATAAGTAATGGGCATTATAAATAACAATAAACTGATAATTTCTTGAAAATATTTATGTCCAACTATATTAATGAGCATATTCAGTACGTACAGTCGTATATTCAGTACTATTTAACAAATTTAGTCAAAAAAGTCAAAGTTAAAATGATAACAAGCAGCTGATTACCATACTCTACACTGCTTCTACTTTGACGCCTCAATGCATCGCTTTAATATTGAGGGCAAGGACTTACCACCTTCGCTTAAAAATAAGGTTTTAAGAATGTCAATATTTACCATCTATTGAATGCACAAAACATAAAAAAATGTCTGTTTTTAGTATTGAATCTGTGTCTTGGAGAATATTGTTTAGTTTTATGGTAAAACGTTGGTCTCTTTTTAAAGGACTTCAAAACTTCTCAGGAATGCATTTATAGAAAACTAATTCTATTTTCTATCACAAATTGCCAATACTGATGTCACAAGAAAGTGAACTCAATATTAGAAAATAAATAATTATATGAAATAAATAGTTCTATATTTTATATATTAATATTTTCATATCCGTAAAAAAAATTAAAAAAGAAAAGATACATGAAAATAATCAAATATCGCAATATTTCTTCATTCCTTATTAAGTGCATCACGCACTTTAAAATCTACCTAAGTGCTAAGACCAGGGTACTGTGTACATTAGATATATAATTTTTTATTAAAAATTTTACAGGCACTACGATATGAGGAATATTGTAGCTTATATCTTAGAACAGTTTGAAACAAAAACCTTCCGTACCGAATGAATTTTAAAAACTTAATTTTTTTTAATTTCAAAACAACATAACAATATTAATTAATAAAAAAGTATAAATTAGGTGTTTTATGAAATAAATTTTAAGTTAAGTGTACGCGTTGATTTACAATGTTTCAATGTTTTAGCTAGATCTTTTTTTTTATAGCGGATCTTATCACATCTTTGTGTATGCCTGCTTTTGTTTGGGATGTCATTGGTTATTCCATACCCAGGCAATTCTTTGGAAATCTTAGCTGCTTTGTTGCTGCTCACGTTAAAATTGTTGACCAAAGCCACAGTTGGATTTTACGACAATTTAGATGGATTTTGGTTTGCGTAGCAGTTTGTAATTATCATCATCTATATTTTCATTAGTATTATCTTCAGATATTGACGAGAAACCAGAATCATCAGAATTTATATTTTGGACGTATTCTTGCTTATAAAGAAATTTTCTTTCACTGGATGTAAAAATTATTTTAGTAACGATGCAATCAATCATTTAGGCATTTTAAATTTAAATATTGGTATGGTAATATCCACTTTTTAATTCTTTTTGAAATATCATACACACTCATCTTTTTTATTTTATGTTTTATCGACAAATTCATAAAATCTTCAGATATTTTAGCATACTTTTTATCTTAACTCTTTTATTTATTTGCTAAGCTGTAAAACCTTCCAATAACATCTTTTCTAAATTCAATTTCTCAATATTTTACCAAATCCTTGGCCCAGACTTTGGAATTTTTTTCAACAGCGATTTTATTTTTTTTTATTTCACTTTAGTTTTAAAAAAAATATGACGAATAACTATAACAATAAAAATTCAATAAATCATGAGCGAAGAAGTTTAAATGTTATTAAAATTATAAACGTTTCAATACCTTTCCTGATATTAAAGTAAAAATTGCATTGACGCTATGAATTCTCTTTGCCGGTGTTGAAACAAGGAGTAACTAAAATCTGAAAAATTATTTAAAATTCTGACATCAAAACTTTATCGGATTTGTTGCGGAACCTTTTTTAACAATTGCGTAAAAGTAAAAACTCATATATTATTATTTTTCCATAGACTATTCAGCCATGTCTGTGAAATATTTATATCTGCAAAAAATGCCAAAAGCTATAACACTATTGCACATGTTCAACTAAATGCTCATATATAATTTTCCCATTCTTTTAATCATTAAAAAAAATTTCAATCTCCAATAAAGTCTAATTGCAGTCACAATTCAAGCCCACCAATTATACATTAGTATAAATTATTTAAAATACCTCAAACTGTGTATACAATTATGTGTCTGACTGTTACTAGATATTCCAGCACATTTAAGTAGAGTTTGTATTAATTAAGCAAACGTTTGCATCAACGAAATTTAAATTACAAAGACAATAAATATAACAATAAGAAACAATAAGTTTACTTTAACGAAAAACTAATTAAGTATTAAAGGAGAATTGTTAATATACTAAGATAAAGATACATACAATAGCATTAGTTATACTGAGGGATGGAAAATAAGTTGCACAAATGTAAATATAATTAGTTTAACTAAATAAATTAACAAACATTATATTTTTAATACCAATGTCACATAATCGGGGTTAAAGAGCCAACATAAATGTAATAAAATAAACTTTAAATAAAAGCTGCACTGAACCAATAAAAATTAGACATTTATCCTAAAATTAATTATTAAATTTATATTAATCGAGACTGCCTCGATATCTCTTTTCAAAGATTTAAAAAACTTTTGTTTGTTGAGGGTTTTTAGCTAGTCTATAATCTTAAAATTTTATTAACAATAGTAAATTTATTAATTTATTTAAGTATTTATTTCATATTAAAACGAAGAAAATGGATGATCAACACGTATATGTCTTTTATTAATTTTCAGCTCTAATTACCAGCTCTTTACACACAGAAACACAACTAAAATTGTTTGCGATGATGATTTTTGTAAACTATTCTATGATGGCCAACAAATTTGTAACTGATTTATTTCTTTTATTTATCCTAATGATGTCTTAAAGAGTTGTTTATGCATTAGCTAAATTATTTTCTGATCTATTCGTTTTATTGATTGTTAGAATATATAAAATCTCACAATTATTTCTATTAAAGGCAGCACACTTTGCATTACTTGTAATCCAAGGCGGTAGGCACTTTCCTCCAAGGACATCACCATGTTTAAATAATGAATTAAAACGCTAAAGCAGAGGTAGTGAAAATAATATATTTCATGTGATTGTTAGCTTCTTCACTCTTCAAAGTTGTTACTGGGAGGCTATTCTACCTAAAAAATTTTGCTTCGAATTATTGATCCTGAGAAAAGTAAAGTTTTCTTTATTCTTAGAAAGTATCATTCTCACTTCCTTTCTATCAAGCGACCTACAAAAAATGCATCACTGAATTACTTACATAATAAATTAAAATACAAAATCTATTAATTAGGCTGCTTAAAAGAATTACTCGCTTAAAGATAAGTTTAGCAATTTCCAATATTTCATACAATAAACCTGTAAATAATTAAATTCTCAAAAGTTTTGTTATTTGATATTTCTTTTCGTTCGTAATCATCAAATAATTAAATTCCATTTAAAGTACTTTAATTCAAATTAAAAACGGGTCATTTGAATACAAAACATTTTTCTTTTCCTTTTCTCTTTCTTTCGAGATAAACCGAGTTGCACAGAATTTCAAGAACTTTAAAAGAAAGGTCTTGTTAATTTGCTTTCAATTTATTTGTATTTCGTTTCCACTTAACTTTCTTCGAAAAGTTTAAAATCACATTTAAAACAACTGCACAATAACTATCGATAAAATCATGACGATATTGGAATTTTATTTCTTGCTGTTGCCTTCTTATCCTTAATATTTTTTTTCTTTGATTTTCAACTAAAATATTCTTGAAAATAAAAGCCACAGAAAATACATACTTTAGTTTACCATAAACTGCAGCTGTGTGTAACATTCGTGGCTGTATGGTTGGCTGGCTGTTGGCAGGAAGGAAGCAAAGAGAGGAAAATACACAACATCATCAGGAAAACTATAACAAACACAAAATATACAATTTAAGGATATAACTATATACGCACACACTAATGTACGTACATAATAACATATAAGCATACGAAATGAACTCAATTTCATACACAATTTCAAAACACATGCATTCAAACAACATAAGCAGCAACAGCAGCAGCAAAAGGTGTTAAAACAATTAACTGTTGGCATGTTTAACTTTAAGGTTTTTATGGTTTTCTCTATGGTTGTCGTTCTATTTCAAGCAGGTTGTTTTTGATTTTTTTGTTTCAATTATTTCTTGTTTCCATTTTTTTTTTCAATTTTTTTCTTTTTTTGCTTATTGTCGTTAACAATAAATGCTGGTGCATATGTGTAATAGTAACCCTCTCGCACGATGTCACAAGTGCATTTAAATACACATAGCAAAAAATCTTTATTTTTTATTAAATTTTCGCTGCTGATATACTTAATATTCACATTTAACTACTCACTCATCAACACACACTCGCGAGTATGAAAAATAAACTTTCAGATTAATGCAAAAGTATAACAAACACTAAAAAGAAAACAAAAATCACTAAAAATCAGAATGTGTAGGAGTAGTGGATGATAAACAAAGGAAACGATAAGTTTCTGAAGGAGTAAACATTTCTATCATATACATTAATGTTTTTAATTATTATAATTGGGTGTGCGTAGTTTTGAAAAAATTCAGTAAAAACTTTTTAATAATTATTTTTGAAGTATTTAAATGAGATTTCCTCCTCGCACCTGCTTAAGAAAATTCTGTTATTGAAAATCAAAGACATAATAGAAAAATCCCCTTTTAGAAAACAATTTACACAAACAAAAACTACTCTTAATAAAATGTACTTAAGAATATTAATCCTTTATATAGAATCTTCCGATAAAGGATTTCATTTGTAAAAAATCAAATCAATAATGGAAAATGATATCCATTAATAAGAATAAGAAATTTAAATTACAATAATGCAAAGCAATTTATCTGGCAGACAAAATCATACTTTTAACAACGGCAAGTTGTAGTAATGGCATTAAGAAGTATCTATTTAGGAATCTGAAAATTTGGGTTCTATGCCTCCATATATCTTCAATGTTTATTTAAGGCGTGTGTACATATTTACATGTGAGTAGGTGAATTGCAAAATTCACTCGTTAAACGTTAACAGAGTTTTGGGAAAAGCAAAAAGCACGTAGAGGCTGCTTAAATACACAAAATTAATTTCTTAGATATTACCGCGTTTCTGATTAAAACTCATGAATTGAAAAATTAAAACGTACTGAAGGATAGAAAAATAACTGATTAAAGTTTGGAATGAATGAGTTTTATTACGAAATTTCGAAACAAACTAGTATTTCTGCATACCATATGACATCGCACTATGGCAGCCACTATAGTCCACCAGAAAATTCTATAATTATAATTTATTATAGTTGGAAAATCTTTTAATTTATTTACTTTCGGTAGTAAATTGGTAATTTTAGTTAATTTATAAAAGTCTTGGAAAATAAAAAAAAAAAACGAATTTTTAAATTTATTAGATGAAATCTTAATATTCACTATATTCTTTATTATTTTCAAGATCTGTATTATTTCTATTATTGTCCAAGACCATAGCATAAAATTGCAGTTTCTCAATGGTTCTCCAATTTTTTCCAAAATGTCTTGATAAAAGGGTTGCAACATCTATTTTCTATTCAGTTTGAAGCAGTTCTGGAATAATTCTATTCAAAAAAGATTTTGGGGTGCAAAAGTTGGTTCTATAATTAATCTGCCTATGTAGAGTAAATATTCGTTTCCCTGCTGCAGCAGTTTTTAAATCATATATAGCAGCTTCCCCTCCAACTTTTCGTATTTTACAGTATTCAGTAAAAATATCCCAGTATTCAGTTGGCGGTATTATTCAGGCATGTGATGGAAATCGAGTTCGAAAACGAAGCTATTTTAAAAAGTGTTTCTTAATAATAGTTCTTAGAAAGTAATTTACCGCAAATATTGTAGAAATATTTCTTTATTAAGAAGAATTTGATCACAAAAATTATAAAAATTGAATGAAAAGTGTACTAAAAATGGCCTTTAAAATTGCTTTATTTTCAAAATCAATTTCCATCACATACCTGATTGCATCTCTTTTTTATTTTTTTAATCGTCCCAAACACCCCAGCCGGAGGAATGAATGAGTGTCCAACGACAGGATAAGTTAAAGTAATTTTTTGAAAATTTTTGATTCTGACAAAAAGGTACTTAAACAGCGTTTGTAGTAACTGCGTTCACAAAACTATACTTTTTTGACATGAAATTTTAATACATGTCGCGCTAAACGGTAGTAAGAAAATGCAAGTTTAAAAAGTTGTAAATTTAAAAAATTTTTCACAATATAAGAGCACTTACAATAGAAATATTTAACCAGCGTGTTTAACTACGAAAAATGAAATCAGAGAGTTCTGCAAATGTCTGATGTATGGAACCAACTACTTTACTACCAAATGCTATCTTAGCTCATGTCAAAATTTTAAAAAGAGCACACTTTGATACAATCTTTATATTGCTTTTCATAAAATTCCAGAAGAACTATTAGAATTAATGATTATCTCGGTTTTTTGAATTTTTGTAACGAACGATTTTTGCATCTCACCTACTCATATGTATCTGTATCATCGTGTATGCAAATAGATATATAAAATATACAGGGGATCCTATAGCCTCAGTTTTCGGATTTAAAAATATTTATTTTTTAGATGAAATTCGAATAATTTGTTTCAAATCGCCATTAATTTATTTTTTTGTAAGAATACACAAGTAAACATTTTTATGAAAGATAATTCAAAAAGATAGATAAACTTTTCACACATGCGAACACCACCGGATCTAATTACTTCTAGCTATCGTGAGTGCCCTGTACTCATTACTTTTATAGGCATATGCTTGATTTGTTATTAATTGATTACATTTGCTTTTATTAGCACACCAGTATTGATTTGGTTTTCTTGACATATTTTAATTGACATACCGCACAGAGAAGACAAATTAATCAATGGCAAATTGTCATGCGGCGCCGTGTATATAACCGTCAGGTACTAATATGACAATTAAAATGGCAACAGCATGCAGTGAAAGTAATAAGAATTTGTTCATATTTATGCATTAAACACATTCACCCCAGCAGGCTACCGACTACAAAATGTCAAAAATACACATGGTTATATCAGAATAATTTTTTTTACGATAATAAAACAACACGCCTGCAGATTGCTGTCCATGATACTTTTTTCGATGCAGTCAAATTAAATTAATTACTATTTTGGTTGGCCACAAAACAAAAACAGTGCTGACAATATAAAAAAATATGTAAAGCAAATTGGTGCTTAGAAATAGTTTTTGTGGTAAAATAAAGAAAATAATATTACAAAATTGAAATGTTATAATATATATGTATGCTTCAAGTGTTTTTAAATAAATAAATTTATTTGTTTTTATTGTTAGATGCATCTGCTCAAAATAAGTAATTGTATTTTTATAATATTAAGTGAAGATTGTGCACATGTCTGGAAACATTTGTGTTTCTCGGCTTATGTCCCGATCATACTCAAAGTTTCAGCTTAAAAAATACTTCAATTCCGATTACAAAATTTATAATATTGCTTGGCGACCCGGGCACAAAAGCTTAAAATCTTTTGAACGTTTATTTATTTAATTTTTTACCTACTCTGGCACATTATACATCCATCATATTATCTTTGCTTTTAGAATACATACATATACAAAGTATATACTTATATACATGATTTTTCTTGATATTTCTGATAAATTGAAAAAAGTTGAGCATAAAATTAATTTTCCACTAATTTACCTTCTCTCGGTTTATACTTCGAAGAGGTTGAAAGATAAGCTTTCATTAAATATATAGTTCTCTACTGTGCTCTTTATAGTTCAGATTATAGATTCAACTTTACAGGACCGCCCACCGAAAAATAGGCATGAGCGATAAACAATTTTTTAACATTTTCACTTTTAACTTTTTAGAGTCTTTTTTAAGTCAATTTTCCATAAAAAAACCGAACTTTAAAAAAGCAAAAAATTCTCAACAGGAAACACTGAAATAAAAATAAATCATCTGCTTACTGTGAAGCTGTCGTATTCAACATAATCAAGTAGTGCGCAAGAGGGCGGCATTTGTAGGCAGAGGCAACTGTGGTCGTGTAGCCGTGTAGTCCGCAGTGTTCAATGTGTTTAAAGCATTACTTTTACAAAAAAAATCTCAAACGGAGTTTTGGTCTTTCATATCTCTTGGTATTGTAAAAATTTATTTTATTTGAGATAACAATTCATGAATAAATTCTCATAAGATTGTTTGCAACACTCTAGGTCATTAGAACATTAACAGAATTAATTTTATCAAAACAATAAAATGATTTTTTCCGGTCTGCAGATATGTACGAGGGAATTTAAAATAAAACAGCAGATAACGCATCGCTTTAATATATTTCTAATTACATACTCTTAATATATGAGATTTGATATTTACCGATTTGAAAACAGTGCTTGTTATTACACTTGAAACTATGCTACTTATACTAAAAAATAAATAACCGCTCTCTACGTGGACTTAGAAATCTACAATAATAATGAAATTTGTATGAATGTAATCATAACTGGATATCATGTGGTTAACGTAATACATTATCATTTGAACGTTTGCTTACTACGGCGGCAATAAAAAAACAAACTTACAAAAACAAATGTGTTGTGCAAGCGCCCACCCACCCAGAACAATATCTATAAAGACAATCACAATAATGTCAACAGCAAATAACTTCCATAAGCTGGATAATTATGCCAACAACGAAAAAACCAAAAAACAAATACTATTTTAAACAATCGGATCAGAGCGATAGAGGATAAATGCCGCAACATTATTGAAGCTGTTGGGTGGTTTGTGTTAACACTAAAATAATTGAACGTTTTGTCTTTTTTTTTGCTTTTTAAGGCAATAACGTTGTTTTCCCTGTCGGACCATGAAGATTTCGTAGCACGAATCACTGAATGCAAGCTGGTGTTGAAGATGGTCATACATATGTATGTACGTACAGAAATGTGGTAGGGGGTGTAAATGGCTAAAAGCTAAGCGGATTAACACTGTTATTTTAAGTTCTCCTAACGAAAGTAGAATAAATTAATGAGTTTTTCTTCTGTCCTTTATTTGTATTTGGCTTGCAAAGTTCGCGTTTTCATTTCTCGCATATATTTCTGTTTTTTTTTTTACTTTCTGTTTTTCTTGTTCTCGTTGTAAAGCTTCTTATTGTGGCTTTATGCGTTTTTTCTTACATTCTCTGTTTTCAATCTATGAAAACAAAAAAAATAGTTTTACATGTTACATCGTTTTACCCATAAAGCCCAGTTGCTAAATAAATCGGACTTGGATCTATAATGATGGTATAGTTTTGATTAAGAAACTGCTCTTTAATAGAGTTCAAATGCAAAATAACTTTTTTATATGTGTATTTCTTTATTTGAATACAAAAAGTTGATATTTAATAAATAAAAACTTGAAAAACAATTTAATAATTTTTTTTGTTTACCATTTCGCTAGAAAGATTCTCACATGCTTCCTCAAGGGTTGGATTAAAGCTGGAAACTCAAATTAATTTACACACGATCATTTTTCAGACTGGATTATTTTTTATATTTTTTTTAAGAGAAGTAACTCTCAGGCAAATAATATGCCTACCAATCAGCGTTGCCGTTGTAAACCTAAATTGTCGCTTGCAACCTTTTTTCATGGCAATGATACTATGTTCAGACATGCATTCTTAATTGAGTCAATAATCAATTTATTGACAAAATTATTTTAGTGCTCAGACATAGAGAATTTAGCTAACTCAATAAATAAGCATTGGCATTTGGAAAATAATATTGTTTTTATTTTAATTTGAAAGTGAAAATTTGTTTCGAAGTTTACAGAAATTTAAAAGCGCGTAGCTATCGCTCTATTTGCGCTTAGTTTACTTAGGGAGTATAGAGTGGTTTTGGAGCTATTTACTTGAATGTATTGTGGCCTGCAAGAGTTACCCTGCTGGCTAAGCTCATCGCCCATTTCTGCGTTGATGTAGTCATTTTTCAGCCTTTACGAAGCCCATCCATTTTACTTGGCCACATATCAAGAAGAACTGTCTTACTGGCATCACTTCAGCCCATTCTCCTTTTCTTTATTTTTACGCCAATTTATTTATAAAGAAATCGGTTATTTTTCATTAATTGCTTATTTGTTTTTCATCACAAATTTCACTTTAGCAATATTGATGCCACTTTGTGACGATTTTTGAAAATGAGTACAAGTTCCAATATTAAAAAACAGCAAAACGTATACGCAAAATAACTAACTTAGAACACTTTTGATATAGATTTGATGAAAATATATATTAAAATTTATGTGAATTCGTTACAAATATTATTTACCTTGCCTAATAGTAGTGCTTCCGTTAAACGATTTTTTTCAAAACCATCTTTGATTAAAAATAACCTTAGAAACAAACTTAAAATAGATGCTTGTGAGTCCATACATTCCTCTCTCAATTTTCTCGAATCGGAGCTGAAAGAATAAACACCCAGTGCAGAATTATTTACTGAATATATAGAATAAGTATTTCTAAAAGTTATAGAGATTATCAAAAGTTTTTGTAAACAGTAACTTCTTTTTTTGATATGTCTGTAACCTGTGAATTGTTTTTTTTTAGTTTTAACATTGACTTAGAATTCAAGTATGTATATTTAATTACATTTATTTTAGTATAATTTATTTAATTAATTTTTAAAATTCGTTTTTGATTTTTATTCAACTGAAATAAATATTTTTTTCAAACTTTTGTTTGTTGAGGGGTTTTTTCGATAGTCTATATACATGAATTTCATTGGTGCTAATGAGAAATCATCAGTAGACCTTTTACCATATTCTTGAAAGATTTCAAACCTCTTATCTTATACAAAAACTTTATAAAAACCAATGGCAATTTCAAAAATTACAAAAGTATAAATATATTAGGCTTTAATTTTGTTTTTGTTCACAAAAAACTTGGCCGCATTCTGCTATATAATATCAACTTTAGACCCTTTTTTTCTTAAAATTCCTTTTTTGGCACTTTTTCGAAAATTTTCAACCAGTAGGTGTGTTTCCTTCTCTGGGAAAGGGTTAGTAGGAGAGGTTTAAGGGAGAAAGCTTAATTTTTACAACTCTGATATTGCGCGTTATGTTAATTTTTTTAGATCAGTGTTGCAGCAAATCTGCTGTCAAGTAGGAGCATTAAATGTATTTTTATACCAGTTCGTTAAGTAATTTACTTCGCCGGCGATATTGCTGCGAAGATTTCTGTGATAGAGTGCACTTTGATGGAGGGTGCTGTGAAGTACTCCAGCATACACTAATATCAATTGAGCAAAATGAAGATAATATGACGATCATCAGGGTGTTTTGAACTAACCAATTTGTCAATCTTTTAATATAATGAATACTAAGAAATGTGAGTTATTCTTGTGTTCTTTATCGTAACAGAATTGGGCTCGAAAATCTCTATTCTAGCTCGTAAATAGAATATAAAAGTTGTATAAGAAAAAAAGTACCAAAAAAGTTTTTATAAACTGACAATAAGGCTGTGACTCAGGCATTAATTTAAAACACTTATTATTGTTTCTACACTAGTTTAAACCTTTGATAAGCTTAAAATTTTTATTATAAAAACTTTTTGCTAATTAGGTTGTATTTTTGTTACTCGTATGTTAAAATGCATGCATGCATGAGTTTTACCCAACGCCATTGTGATGACTAAGTATCCAGTTGTAATATGAATTATTCATTACAATTTGCATGCTAGTTAGTTAACAGACTTGTAAAGAAAAATATTGAATATTATTTATATAAAATTTTGCTATTCACTTTGTTTCTTTTATGTCCACTCTTTTTCTTTTTGCAAAGATCTCTATTGTAAAAATTTTTGTTGTTAAGTGAGATATAGCAAAAAGTAATATACTCTCTTTGCAATTAAATAAACATTCGCTGTTTTCGCTTAAAAAAATCGAATGTTGTTGAATTAATAAATAAAAGAATTGTTCGAATTGAGGTCTTCCATTTTTGTTTAATAAATTAAAATTAAAAGTCTTATTCTCGTTTTTTTACCACAATAAATTGACGTCTTATTGAAAGTCCTTATACTATGAACATTATTTCTATATTATCTTTTTAGTCACAGAAAATACAGCAATTTTCTTTGAAGTAGAAGAAACAACAACAATTTCTTTTAGATGTCCACTTATTTTATCCTTCGACCTAAAATATTTCACTTTACTGTACGATTTTACACAGACTTCGATTTCCACCTGGGTTGTAATTGTTTCTACTCAAAGCTTTTTTAATTTGTTGAATTTTTTTTCTTGTCTTTTTTGCAGTAGGATTCTGTGCCACGTAGTAGTAACATTATAGTTACCATTCAATGAACCATTACATTGTTGTTTGTATGTGTAAGTGTATTTTTTATCATTTACTTTTACAAAGCAAACGAATATAAGTATGTAAGTAGTGGTACGTTTATCCAAGTATTATTTGTATGGCAGTTTATTTTATTGTATTTGTTTTTACTACAATGGTCATCTGTTCTTTTCCGGTTTCCGCTTTGCTTACTTTTATTTGTATTTTGTAATTGTTATTATATTGAATTCATTGTATAAAAATGTTGCTTCTGTAATAATTTCACATAGATGCTTTATTTACAATTTACTTCTTCTATTTTTTTTAGATTTTCATTCATTTTATTTAGAGAGACAATATTCTTAAATTTTTATTTGTATTTCCAAAAAAATATATGTCTTGCAGTACCATTTGTTTACAATATTTGTTTAATTTTGCTAGCATGAAATTGAGGAATATCGCATTTTATTTAAAATTATTTTTAAATAATACTTTGCATTATTATTATATTTATTATGTCGAAAGCAATTGTTTGGCTTGAGTTCAAATCGGAGTTTACCCATTTCTTTTTAATTTAAGAAAAATATTGAAATAATTTATTCATCAGACTAGCAGAACTTAGATTTGAACTCTAACCAAACAATTCCGAAACACTTATAACAGTTCAACAAATTACGAACAAACATTATAAATATTAAATTTATCAAACAAAAGCACAGATGTTGAAATAAAAATATTAAAATTTGCTAAATTTAATGTAACGTTTTCGTAACAGACTCCTAAAATTGTCCAAAATTACGAGAATTTTCCTTAAATCCCCTTTTAATTATTGTGCAATTTTTCAATATACTACAATATAGCTGCTTCTTGATGTGAGTGTAGAGTCTCTTCATCATATTAGCAAAGAGTTCGGTTATATCTTCGTATCTTCGTATCTGCTAGACTGTGCTGTTTTCTAAATACAAACTATTAAAAAATTATATTTATAAGTAAAGTTGTTTATTGGCATTTTCATACAACATTGCTGGAGACGATATTCAATTTCACACAATCAAAGCTTAAACGTTATCTAAAAAATATAAAATTCACTTTTATAAGAAACTTTTTTTGAACTTTCACTTAAGTATATTTCTAAGGCAGTGGTCCTTACAAACAGGGAGAGTGTGTTTATTGTGAGTACATTTGGCGAAATTTCGTGCTACATACAGCCTTATGTTGAACAATATTTTTTCTGATTGCATAGTAGGCATTTAGCTTCATTAATTATACTTAATGAAATAAAAAATGTTGTTCCCACTCAACTCTCCACATTTAAATATTCGAATAGAATAATCTAAAAATATTCAAATTGTACTGAAAATATTTAAAATGCTGAAAAAAGGCAGAGTGTTTTGTTTTTGTTTGATCATAAAAAAGCGACAACGAATTGCTTACTTGAAAGCTAGCATACAACTGAATAAAATAATTGCTTTTTTGTTTCATTAACAATCGCGCTGTGTATATAAAAATAACGACAATCACTCGGCTCCTGGGGGCATAGCGGAAGGTGTTTGCTCTAAAGGATACCTGCCATTTCTTTTCTGGAAAAAGTAAAATATAATTTCCTGCTTGTATTTTTCATTCTTAAAAAAATTCTGCTTAATGGTCGATGAACTTCACACCTTTTTCAAGTCGAATGAGAAGCATTACCTCATTCTATTTAATGTCCTTAATGTTTATACCGCCCATATCCGACTGGCAATAAGGTTTCCAAAGCTGTTGACTTACAGAATTCTTTTTTTATAATTTTTGTGATAAAAATACTCTGTTTTCTAGATATATATATATTGCTTTTCAGAATATGTAGAACAAAATAATTTATGATGATGATAATGATGATGCTTCGGCATTCTCCAGCTTGGGAGCAAATGGCATCAATTAAATATTTCTATCAACTTGGGCCGGAAGCTATTTGTATTCCTTGTAAGTTGAGATGATGCTAGTTACTTTAACGTCAATGTACGCCAGCTATTTTTTCAGACGTCTTCGTCGATAGGAGCATTATGACTTATAGAGCTGCCTAATCCTTTCGCATATGCCTTGTCACGCTAAGCAGTTCAAGAGTTGACAATCGTGTTTTTAGCCAAAAACTTGGTATGATATGTTGTAGATAGCGATTGGTTGTGTTTTTTAATACTTTAGGTTTCACATCCATAGAATAGGATGGGTTTAATGCAGGATTTGAAAACTCTTAACTGGAAGTCTCATGGGATATCGTTTATTATACATTCCTTTCTCAGCGAGTACTTTCCCTATCCGATTTATGTCAAGCTCATCTGCTGCTGTTTGTTAAGATTATAGATCTCAGCTAGCTGACGGATGGAACTTCTTTAATAATAATAAGTAGTATCATATAGGTGAAGTGAGAACTAAATTTCTTTATGTTGATGCGAAGCCCAGCATTGTGATGAAGAGTTTGAACTTTGAACATTTATATCTTCAAAATTATGTGAAAGAAGGAATTTTTTCTCTGCGGTATATTCAAGACCGGCTTCGCTCAATACTGCTTTTTGCTTTCCTGTAGCACAAATTTCCTACCTTGCATTTGTTACCTAAACTTTTCTTGCATAATTTTTTTCTTACATATATCTCACAAGACCATAACATATTTTCCTCTTACATATATCATATTTTTTGGGAGTTTTATATAATTAAAACTCATTGTATTATGAAAAAAATCTAAAAACTGGAGTCTTATTTCGTATAGAGTTTTGGGATTAATATAAGTTTTTGAGATTTATTTCATTAAACTTTGTTGGGACTTGTTATTTTTTTTATTGTTCCATTTCATTGGCAGTTATATCATTGAGACTTATTTTATTGTTCGTTTCCTTGATTTAGCCACGTAACTCCGGAAAATATTAGATTATTTTAAACTATTTGCTGCCTCTGTGTTCAATTGGGCATAGCAGAAAAAATTATAGTTGTTTTTGAGACTCAACTAAAAAGTGACGAGTAGTGAGTTAAAATAATAAAAAGTGAAATATATTTCTTTATTTTACTGGAGCCCTTTTAAAAAATTATCCGCCCAATATCCTTTTTGCTTTCTTCTTTCGTAATATAGAAATGTGTCTCAGTCACCATTTCATAAACGGCATCATTTCGCATTTTCACAGCTGAATAGTTAATGCACTTTTTTGTATATTTCCACTATTTTATAAATCTAAAATTTAATTTTTTCTATCATTTCATGCTAGAAGACCTACCAAATCAGTCGTTAAGTCGGATTATTTTTTTTTGTCATACTTTTTAACAATCGCAAAATTTATGTTTTGTTTTCTACTATAAAATATAATGCATATTTATTTTGGCCGTTTATTTTTTCAATTCTTTTTTAAGTTTTAAAACAAACCTCATACACACATACACATATCGCTCGTTTGCTGCGAAGTCGTCATAACTCAAAAAAAAAACGTGCTGTGCAAAAAACGAATTTAAAGTTTCAGTTAATACAAAACTTAATTGAAAAATAAAATAATAAAATTTTTGCACGAGGTGAATGTACAAGATATTTGTATAATTTTGTAACAATAATTTCTTTTCTGTATGATTATTTCGAAATTGTTTCTTTTTTGAGTTATGACGTCGTTGCAACAAATGAACGGTATTATATAAATAGATACTTAAATATATACAATATGTACGTCGTTTTAATATTCCAATTACGCTTCCATTTTGCAATACTAATTGGATTTATTTTTCATTTTACACTCAAAATTTTAATTTGATTTTATGAAATTTCACAGAAAATTTTAATCCCATTACAGTGAAGCTTTTTTTTAATTTTATGGAAATAATGACTTTGGCCATGCACAAACCATCCGCTTATTTATATTGAAATTGATTATAATAATTTTAAATAGAAAACAATATAAAAATGGTGTTAGCAACCAAAAAATGCATGCGAAATATTTATTGGCACTTTTATTAATATAATCATTTTAATACATTTCGGTGCGAATAAGTAAATTAATTATGCAAACTAAAACAAGATGTACTCTATAAAATTTTTTTTAAACATCGTATATCGAATCTCTATATGAAACAAGACTAGGTCGTCCCACACCAACCAGATACCTCGTGCATTACTTCACAGTAGTTATATAATTACTTACTAGCAAATCAACAAATAAATTAATATCTGAGTGAAACGCATTCGTAAAGAAGGCGCTTGTCATTTTATTTTAAATTGTATTCGTGATCATTAAGCAAATTTATGGTACACAGTAAAATAATTATGCAATAGACTAGTTAGTAAAACAGTTGCCATCAAACAGAAAAATTTTTCAAAATCACATAACTACTTTTTCATAAATATTTGCAAATAAAAAATCAAAAAAGTTAAACTTTGTTAACGACACCATTAAATTGATTAAACTAATTAAAATAAGATGACACACACTAAGGTGATTTAATCAATCTTGCAGGGTTAATATTTAAGACTCAATAACTTTGGAATTTGTCACCAGGTTTTAATAAAACTGTATTTTAATAAAACAATCGTTTCTTTAAAAACGATTTTCCGTCAATGTATAGTTTTTCATCTTAAATTTAAACTTTTTAAGCTTCTTGCACTTTCAGCAAACCAAAATAAAAAACAAACAAAAATAATAAAAATAAAACAATTCATATTTTTAAGAAAATTAAAAACAATTTAAAAAATGTTGTTACAATATTGAAAATAAAATGCAAAACTAATGCATGTCATTAGTTGACTAAGTTGACTAAACGAATTATAATTATCCCTTATTTTAACGTTTATTCTGTTAAAAAGTGCACGAAAGGTGAGTTTGCGAATGTGCCGAATTTTATATACCCTTCTAGTCTTTCAGTTTTTAGCATGTATAGTCTAAGTAATTGACATACTAGTATTTATAATTTTTAAAGAATGATTGTAATCAGTCTAGTTATTCAAGTCGCTATTTGGAATAAATATATTAAAATAAATTTATTCCTTTAAGGACCACGTAGAGTAACGTATGCCTATTTAGTTTCACTAATCGTGCTATAATCGAACATTTAGATGATTCATTTACAGGGCAAGTTTATATATGCACAAAAATTATTTAAATATGCATACAAATATTCCAAAAAAAAATCTTTAAAATATGCACAAAAATATGCACCAGAAAAAACACTGACTAATCATTTTTAATTAGTTTTATTTAAACAAATGTTGATTACAAATTATAATCATATGATTTTTCAACTTTTGAAATTGAAAGAATCTTCGATTGCCGCACAAAACTGTCACATATACGTTCAACATCAGTCGATGCTACTGTATATGTTGTTTTTAATCTTGGTCAAAGTTTCGACATTTCGACTAAATGATTTGTAAAGTTTTTCAATAAATATTTTAATCTTAATATTCTGAAGTTTTTCTTTTACGTCTTCTATAACGGATAAACTTTCATGTAAACGAAGTCCTTTGCTTTCCAATTTGATTATACTGTGGCAAATACATTCAAAATTGCCTTTAATGGAAAAATATGCAAATGCATATTTTGCATGCAAAAAACATAAAAAAAACTTGCCCTGTTCTCGACTACTGCTAGATCTGCCAATTGTGCCTCCATTCAGGCTTACTGTTGACCTCTTTTTATAAAGTGGGTGCGCCATAGACAGGTCAGAGTGCTGACCTACGAGCCGACGTGACAGTGCTTACTTGGCTCAACATATGCAAGTATGTTACGACTTGCAAGGGACGGCTTCAATCAATTTGCCTTAAGCAGTCCTTTCTTGCCAAGAGGCAAATGACACTAGTTTTAGTGAACCTAAAGATTTATTACAGAGAATAAGAAAATTATAATTAGATTAACAAGGAATCTGTATCACACGTCGTAATTGAATATTTGATAGGAATGTAGTAAAATATAAAGTTTTTATATTTATTATACACAGTCTGACACGATTTTTTGGCAGAAAAGTTACTTTCCATTTATTAATCTTGACATTAACTGCATGTTTTTAGAAAATGAAAACAAAATTGTGAGTGAGAATTAATATTGAAAACAACAATAAAATACCAAAATTTTATTTGTTTTCAATGTGAATTCTTTTCATTTCATTTTGTTTTCATTTTCAAAAATCAGGCAATAAATTTGAGCAAATTGCATACTTAACTTTCCATTTTGTTATCTGTTTTTCTTTTTGAAGAACAATAGGTTTTATAGAAATCCTTACTTAAAAAAATTATAATATAATTGAATAATTGCGGGGCAATTATGTAAAATTTCCCTTTTTAGTTGGAGACTGAGTATTGCAGGATGCAAAAGGCCAACCTTCAAGGGAATTAGAAATTTCAACCACTCAAGGAATGGTTGGAATTGTGAGGGGGTTAAGGGATAAAGACGAAAGAAATAATGAATTCTTCGTGCTTTATCTAACTGGTAATTGGGTACTTACCAGTTATAGGGGGGTTTATTTTCTTTAGGAATTGATCCAGTAAATTATAGTGAGTTAATACCAAAGGGTTCCTTTATTGGTAGATAATTACAATATAATTTTAGGTAAGAAATGGTAAGTATTAAAGGTAAGATGTACTGCGATTCCGACGTGACGTGGTTGCGAGTTCAAAGGTAAGTGCGTAAAATTGTTCTCACGAAATGTAGATCTTGAGAGAAAAAATTCGGTAACAAACCCGAAGTCAACCGGTGTGACCGGTTGATATCTGCATTACGGTGAGGGCAATTTTACACTACATTTTAATAATTACAGTGAGTTCACGGAATAGAAAATTCAAGTTAAGTTAAGTAGGTGTAATTCACAATAAGTATAAGTATGGTAAGTAGGTAAATTCAATGTAAATAATTATAAAAATGAAATGAATACTATATAAAAACAATACTTATTTTGTCCAAATTAGTTTGGACATAATGTTGGAAAAATTCCTTTTCAAAATAAATCCTTCCATTTCCTGAAAAATTTTAAATGAAAAAATTTTTTAAATGTATTTGTTGAAGGTTTAAGTGAATTCTATAAGACATAAGAATTTTGTGATTTTAGCTCTTTTGATTCAACAGTTCGGTTATTTCTATTTTGCGACACAAAATTTATGTCAAAAAATAATTTATAAAAAACAACTATAAATTTTGAGAAAAACAATTAATGTGTTTTCCATAGAATCCAAGCAATCGAATTGAGTAGAAAATATGTGTTGAAAAAATGATGTAACTCTAGCAATCCAAATGCATACAACTTTGTAACTACTAGAATTATTGAACTGTCACTTTTGACTTAAACGCTATTTCCTTTCCTTTTTAATTTTTTCGCCATTAGCATTATTTTGTAAATAAAATTTAAATTGAATTGAATTAAAATAGAGGTGTTTTAATTGATACATTGGCAACTGGTTCAGGAGAACTTCCACTGGTTTGTGAAAGAAATCTTCAACAATATGTATGGAAACCACTCGAATAACTGAGTGGTTTTTATACAAATTGACCACTCAATTTGATTATTTAGATTCTATAAACAGCACATTACTCGTAAAATATATGATTATGGAAAAGTCCATTTGATGCAATATTTAGAGCCTGTTAATCGAACATAATTAACTTAAAGAACGAGTAAAAATATCAACGTTTTGCCTGTTTGGGTTCATGCAACACAAATGTCACGTTTATAAATAAAACACGCAACAAATGGTACATTTTCTGGTCTGTTTATTGCGTTTTTAAATGTCAAACAGCTGAAAGCAAAGCGAATAGAATAGTTTATTCGCTGTGGAAAAATATAATTAGACAAACTAAATAAATACTTGAAAAAATATATAAAAATATTGCTCAAAATGTTAATTTAAATGTCATACAAGGAACAATTGAAAACGTGTTACACCAACCCTATTTGTTACGTATTCGTTAACGTGTCGCCCAGTTTCGTTCTATTTTTGACGCATTCCATGAATACTCTTAAATTAAAAAATAAATATTTAAATTAAAACTTTGAAGAAAATGTTAGAAATATTGTCTCCAAGAATATTTTTAAAATTGTTTTCCGGTGATCTTTAATATTTTTTTTATCTTAAACTATTTGATTCATGCAGTAATCTCTTAATCAAATTTAAAAAACTTCATAATAAATTTTCCGTGTTTTCTTCTATTTCCTATTTGACTGCACTAAACATTTTGCAAGGATATACAACTTGTAATATTTGTTCAATTAACAAGCTCAGTCGTAAGGCTAATCGTTAAAAAAAGACAACATTTGTTTATGTGCTTGTAAATAGACAAATTTGTTGTATCGTCATTTTGTGGTATTTTAAATGTCAATTCATTGTAGTCAATTCATTGTGAGTAAATAATTTATGTCGAACAACAAATTTCTTTTTATCAAATAAAAAATAAACATAAAAAGATAAACTGATAAAAATAAATTAATTTATGCATTACGCCACCAATATAATTTCGACATGTTAATGATTGATTCAAGTGAATCTTTATTTAATTTTTTTCTGTTATCAATTCATTTGATATCATGAAATTAAACCAGATATGGGATTTCTAATTTTACGCGCAATAGGTAATAACTTCTTAAATAAAAATATTTTTAAACTAGTTTAAAATTTTAAAACAATATGACATCATGACACGATAGGACACTGTGTGAATCCCCCAATTATACACTTATGAACTGTATAATTTCAATAAAACAAGTTTGTAGGAAGAAATCCATTTCAACATTTCTTTTGAAAAATGCGTCTGGCAACTGTTGATTTCAATAAAATTTACACAGAGAAAAATGGCATACTATATACAAATCTATTATTTAAAGAACCTTTCTAAAGGTTTTTTAGAATTCACATGCGACTATAACATGTACTTTTGAATAGATTTTTTGATGAAAACTTTTAAGAATATGGAATAATATATTTTTAAAATTCCTACAGAGCTTTCCCTTTCATTTAATACCAATATTGTTTTAAAAAACTATCATATCTTGATATGGACAAAGTCGTTTTAAAGCAAACTTTTATAAAAAAAATGTAAAGTGCCTTAAAAAGGACAATAGAAGAGGAAATAAAAACCAATGACGCAGTTGAACTTCGTTTTGTGTGAAGGTTATCGAAAATATAATTATTTTTTTTGAAAAAAATGTTAATCGTATAAAACGTATGCTGTTCTTTAATGTCTTTTATCAAGGGTCTTCCAGTAACTGGTTACATATAGATTTGGAAAAGCCTAGAATTTTTAAGCGAAATAATAGTAAAAAGGAGGGTATGCCATTGATAATGTAAAACAAAACAAGCCACGGCTACGATTACAGGATAATATTATCTTCATAAAATTTTACATCACCACATTTGAAGCTGTATATCCTCGATAACTTCACGAATTCCATCTTTTAGATCTTAATTCGGTTGAGCGTATTGGCATAAACCTTATCTTTCTTATCCAAAAAATACAAGTCTAATATTAACCACAAGAGCCCGGTGGCCAATTGTGATCGCTTCTTTGAGGAATTAAACGCTCAGGAAATTTATCATGAAAAGAGCGATGGTTTCGCTACTTATGTGACACGTAGCATCATCCTATTGAAAATAAACTTTGTCTACATCACTATTTTTCAATTTCGGCCATATAAAATCATTAATCATTGTTCGATAGCGCAGAATATTCACCGCAATAGTTTTTGTAGATTTTCCTGAACACTGTGGGCCATAACAGCAACATCGTCTTTTGCTCTTGAGCGGCTTGCACGAGTTCAATTCTTTACATCACAAACTTGACCCTACAGCTCAAATTCGTCCACCAGTTTCACATCACGGCGAACCCAACATGTTTTAATTGTGACCGCGCAATTTTTACCATTTTTGTAGAGAATTTTAATTATTTCAATGCGGTGTTGAGGCGTATATCGTTTCATTTTTATTAATGGCGGGATTTTTACTTACTCGTATCATCGGTCAAGTAGTTACTGATATTGAGTCACGTTAACAGCTAAAATGGCGGGCTATTGAAAATGATTGGAACACCCTGTATCTTATGGTTATTTTAATAATTATAGGAATTAATCATTTCTGGTAAAAGCCTTGCTGTTCATGTATCGGGTTTTCTTTACTCCGGACTTGGCACATTTTTCAGGTGAAACTACTTTTAAGAAATTGTTGGGTCTTAAAAATTTAAGTCGGAATTCAAATAAAAAAGGCCGTGAGTTCAAAAACAAGCACAAACAAGTTAAGCCTTTTTGGCTGATTCGCAGTAACGGAAAGTGCATCTCTCAGACTATTAGTCTATTACAGTATCGCCTCGTCTATGGGGCCAAACTTTTATTCTTTACTAAGATATCAAACAACAACTCTTGACAATTATTTTTTGAAAAATTATTTCTTTCAAGTGTCGTTCATAACTACTTCTACCACATGGTTCATTATTTTGTTCTACTTCTTGATACCGCCTTTAAGCATTCGAATAAGGAAACGTTTCAAATCATTTGCGCAACACATTATATTGTACAATGTGCTGTATGAATAAAAAACTATGAACATAAGCACCTACCAGTCCTTTATGCACAAGTGTAAAAGCCAAAAATTGCATTTTGGTTACAGCGACTGAAAACTTTTATATTTTAGATTTTATTACAGTTTTTTCATACATTTTATTAATACGGACTTTGTTCGTTTAGTTTGTAAATGCTGCAAAACTAATAACGAACAACAAAATAAAAATCTTCTTTATGTGATAAAGTTTTTTATGGGGAGAGAATAAAAAAAAAACTGGGAAAACTAAAATAGAAAATCACCCGAAAAACCAAACAATTTAAAAGCTGAAACATTTACTTTTCCTACATTACGTACAAATATACAAAGTTGTTGCAAAATAATGCTATGAGTATTATATTTTTGTCGTGCTTTTCTTGATTTTTGTTTTTATTTTCCCAAAAATGTTTGAATAGTATTTTGTTGAGACTGAAATGGTTTTTTAAAACCAGCATGTTTTTTGCCTTTTAACTCGATTTTTAAAACAGGTTGGAGTTTATTCAGGCTTATATTTGCTACTACTGCTTGATGGCACTTAAGTTACTGCTACAACAGTCGTTATAAATGCTACGTTGAAAGGGGTAAAGAAATGGAACGGCTAGAAAACTTATTGATATTTTACTTGAAAAGTACATTTTGAGAATTTTACATCTTTAAGCTTTTCGATTTCATTTTTCACAAGTATTTTCTATTAACATACACTTTTCAGTTGTTACAGCTTTGAAATTAAATTTTACTGAACGATTAAATTTATGTTTATGATTCTTTGCACAGAAGAAATTGTGGTCTTGTTTACAAATTAATTTCGCTTGTTGACTGCATTAATAGTTTTATTGAAAAATTCATTTATTTAATCCAAACGAACGTATTTAAAAATAAAAGTAGATAAAATACTCTCTGTTAGTCTAAAATAAGTTTTGATTAAGTAAAACAAAGCAAAAGTTGTGTGTTTAATTTAATATTATGTTAAATGGTTTTTGTAAGTTGTACAACATTTTAAATATAATTAAATGTGATAAATTACTAAATAATTAAAAAAAACCTCTACAGAAGTCAACCAAAAATTGACGAAACGTTGGAAGAAAGATGTAAAAAAAGTTTTTTATTTACATAAATATAATAGGCCCAATTGGCTAATTTTTTTAAATAAAAATATTAACCGGATAGCAAGACATATCGGTAGATGTTCCGAAGCATTTTCATTCTACAAGACGTCCAAGTACTAAATTCAAGATTCGAAAAATTTTATTTGTTAACAACATCTAATAAGGAAAACGTTTAAATCGTATACCATTCAGCACTTTGAATCAATTCCGTCTTCTGACAACTGCCAGAAATGTAGTTTAGTTATTCAAGGCATTTACTGATGATGGATGTGCTCACTTTTTGCTGTGTAAACTAAATTAACAAAATGGATAAAGAATCAGGCAATCTGTTGTAATCTTCCCAAAATCCAAGCCTGGTATTCAAAAGTAAGAGATTTAAGTATAAAAACCCTAAGGATATCTTTTATATCCTTACTCATTTCCATATTTTATGATCTTTTGTATGAAATCTTTAAACGATAATACTTTTTATCCTAAAGTAAAAATATAATAGACTGTTTGCTTACAGCAACTGCTTACGTACGTATTGAATTGCTAACTAAAAAAAATATATATGTAACAATTACACTAGTCGACAAAATTTAAAAAAATTGCACCTTCTCTACACAAAGAGTTGAAAGCACTGAATCCGGGAAAAAAATTTATGCGACGTGCTGGTTCTTTTCGTTGTTTTCATATCAGAATTTCAATATAAAATTTTCGTGAGCTGGTTCTTGAATATTTATTGAGATACATGTGAATTGAGTGTAAAAAAAGTTATTATGTTAAATTTTAACAAAAGGCTCAGTCATTTATTATGTTTATTTTATTTAACTGCTTACTAACCGAAGGATAAAAATTCTTGCTCAAAATAAAACATTTTGCTTAATTGATGTTATCAATTACTATTAAAGGCTCCAATAAATTAATTTCGTGAAAGGCCACACAATCTTATTTTTCATAATTATTATTTATTGAATCTTCAATATAAATTAAACTAAAATAATTGATGATGCTGTAGTCTTACGCCTCTCGTATTCGGCTGGTGGCAAGGGTGTCCTTCCTCTTCAGCCGAATGCGACCACTGTAGCTTAGAATGTTGTGGGCTAGTGGATTAATGTGTAACTCAAGCTTCTTTATACAAGTTGTCACATGTTTAGAAATCAAATTTTTTAACTTCGATACATCTAGACCTTTATGTACGAGTATGCGTGAGTTCTTTACATACCAGGGGGCGACTGTAATTGTACAAAAGATTTTGTTTTGTAGCCTTTGAATTTTTGCTACATTTTACGCCGAGGCAGTACCCCATAGTTGGATTCCATGGCACCATATGGGTTGAAGAATCGATTTGTATAACAGTAGTTTGCAGTCCAGCGTCATTGTAGAGTTTCTGTCTATAAGCCAATTAATTTGAGCTGCTTTTAATTTTATTTTGGTTGACGACTTTGCTTCTATATATGTGTCTTCCATGTTAGTCGTCGATCTAGATGAATTCCAAGATATTTAAACTCAGGGTGTTGCGGAATATTTTGACTATTTATTTGAATGGAGGGACATGTCTCCCTGCGCAGAGTGAAAGTTATATGAACGCATTCCTGCTCATTAATTTTTATTCTCCATTGCTTAATCCATTTTTGTAGCTGCAGTATACATATATGTAGTTCTGTAGTCGGCTGGATGCTATGAGTGAGTTTTCGTGAGGCTGTATCGCCAGCAAATTGTTAATATATGGATGGTACTATTTAATGGGATATCCAAAATACTACCTTGCGGAACTCCAGCCGTAGCTCGTTGTGGTGTACTCTGAAAACTACCTTCTTTGATAATAAATTTACGTTCATATAAAAAGTTTGCTAACAGCTTATGGCTGTTTGCAGGAAAATTTAGTTTAATTTTATGCTTTAAGCCTTCATGCTATACTTTGTCAAAGGCTTGTGAAACATTTATAAAAAGAGCAAAACAATATTTCTTTTCTTCAAAAGTTTTTCTCAACACATTTACCAGTCGATGAGTTTGTTCAATAGTGCTGTATTTCTGAAGCCTAACTGGTTATCTGGAATGCGGGTACTTTCATTCGGAATAGGAGCCATTTTTTGCATGAGCAGATTTTCAAATAACTTCGAAGGGCCTATATGATACCATTTTGGTGTGATCTTTACCAGGCTTGGATATCATTTGTTATTAAAGACGTTTTCTATTATGCAGGGTAGTATTGTACACACAGAATAGCATTATATATAAAAAGAACTATTCGTTTCGCTACACCCGAGGGCTTTAAGGGCATTTTGCTGCTGATTTTATTAACACCTGGAGGTTTCCTCGAACTCAATCCTGAGCGGAATTGCTACTCTTTCTATAATACTAGAAACACAGCGGGTGCACTGGGAGCAAAAACGGTTTTTAAGTGCTCAACAAAAATATCTCTTTTTTCGGCATCTGCTCTTGCCCAGTTTCCATTCAACTTTCGCATCGCCTGCTTCTTAATAACTGGTCGCTTAAGTCCTCGGGCTGCTCTCCATAACAAGTAATTAGATTATGGTGTTGCATCAAGTCCTTCCAAAAAATTGTGTAGAGATGCAGATTTTTTGTGAAGCTATCTTCTGCATTGTTTCAGGTGGCTTTTCAGCTGAGGAGATCTGCAGCGTTGCCATTTTATCCGCCCTCTTCTTTTTTTAGCCAACAATCGTTGGACATGGGCTGAATAAATTTTGTTTTCTATCACCTTACGGCTGGTGGACGTAGCATTTATTACAGATAACTTAATGTTTTCTTCAAATTCTGTAATAGAGATATCTATATCTCCGGGTGTTCATTTTCGGTGAAATGGGTTCTCAAATATTTTTTGTGTAGGGTCCGCCATCTACCGTTTTTTTTTTCAACTAGTGCTTATTTCGTGAATGGTAACACTTAGCTCATATCTGATTTGACAGATAATTAGTTTTATCCCTCCGCTGAACGAATATGGTTGTGTAAACGTTTGAACAACGCTGGGAAATATTGCCTGCGATAATTGGGCCATTTTTCTTTGAAAATGAGCAAGGAGTAGCCGTTATAGTTATCGGGCCATGTTAAAAGAAGTTTTGTTCACAAAAATTGAAGAGGAGGATATTGGCAACATTTGGTTTCAACAGGACGGCGCTACGTGCCACACAGCCGAAGCTACACTCGATGTTTTGCGGCCTGTTTTCAAAAAAAAAATTATCTGGTGGACCCTATATTTTAGCCAACTAATACGTGTGGTTGTCAGCTCTAGTGATGGATGACGTATGATAAGAATGTAGGGTGACTTTAAGGAGGAGTGATCAAAGGAAAGCAAAGGAAAGGCAAATATCTTACTATATTTCTGCACAAAGATGTCGTGAATGGGAATCACCAATATTTGTAATTTCTGTTTAGATAAAACAAAAAATTAAATTTTTATGTAAAGTCAATGCTTTCCTTTAGTTAAGAATTTTAACACAACGGGAACTAATTGATGGATCCGCGTGAGCTGTGCTTGATCACGGCTGCCAATGGAACCTAACCTAACCTAACCTAGTGCTTCATTAGGACAGTATATTAAAAATATATTTTTTACTGTCGAGTAGTGTTATTGATAACGAAAGTTGAAAAAAACAGATTAAATTTTTGAACTTTTGTGTATTTTTTGTTTTACTTCTTAATGTTGTTTTTGGTTTAGAATAATGCCAATTTATATTTCGTTTTTCAACTTCGAAATCTATTTTCATTTTATTTTGATTGTTAGATTTGCTCGCTTTTGTTGTCTGTTACACACTCGTGTAATACGTATAAGGTAAAGTTTACATATTATTCAAACGCTCGTTTGCTTGAATAAAAGGTTTTTTGTTCGCTTTTATTTGCTTATTACTTTGTTTTAAATCGAATACTATACGATACCATAGACGTACTGTATAGTACACTTTGAAAATAATATTTAGAAGTACAAACATTATAAGGGATAAATTGTTTTTGATACCCTTTGGCTAAAAATAAATTTTTTTATAAATAAAATGTTTAAGTTTGTATGTGGGCTGCTTGTGTTTTCGAAGAAACAAGGAAATAGTTAAGTTAAGTAAAAAGGAATGCAAGGGCAACAAAAGATAAAATAATCATCTCCAGAGCGTAAATAAATATTTTCTTTTCAAAGTAATTTAAGAGTTTATAAATAATTTTTATTGGAAAAGCATCAAATTAAAACAAATGGGAGAGTATTATATTCGACCACAAACAATATATATTTGTCGGTATTGTTCTTATTATGATGCAAAAAGACCAATAAATCACTCTTGATTTTGACCAGATACTTTACCAAAAAGCCGTTGGCTTTGTCATCAGTATAGGAAATACGTATGTCGGTATATTCAAGTGAGTGTCCTATCAAGAATGAACCCAAAAGATGTGAATATTTAAGAGAACCCAACAACCAAGCTGTTTCAAGTATGTAGATTCAATGAGTCTTAAATTTCTACATATTATTAAAGTTCTTTTCCCTCCTTCCAGGATTTACAGTGGTATTTATAAACTCTCCCATTTGGTTTCGACCTCTCACCCAGACTTAAATATTATTGGATTATCAGCTTAGCCGTATTCTCGAGAGCAGAAGTTCTTAAATTGCTCAAACAGTTGACCCAAGTTCTTCGGGGTACAACTTAAAAAACCTGAATGCCGGCATTGCTAACGCTCGATTTCAAGTAATTTTCAAAATCCTTTGTCATCACATCGAAGATTCCTTTAACCAGGGACTGAAACCGAACCCGAACCTGAACCCAAACCTGAACCCAAATGGGTTCAGGTTCACTGTTTATAAAGACTTTGAATCCGAAACCGTTGAACCCGAAAATTCAGCAAGGTTCGGGTTAAAAAAATAGAGAAAAATTTAACAGAAGAATAATAAAAAATAGAGAAATATTTAATAGAAGAATAATAAAAAACATTACATTTAATGTTGATGTTAAAAATGCTAAAAAAAACATATTTTGAAAATAAAAAAAAATTTTAAAATATTTACAAAAGGTAAGAGAAAAAGGAAATTTTGTAAGAGAGTCAATATTTTTTACTTCAGAAGATGATGAAGATATGCTCCAAAAAGTTCTAAAAAAAAGAAGGAAAGGTTTTATAAATCAACTTCTTCAAATGCAAGTGTCACCGCTTTGATTGAATCTTTAGTTAAAAATGAATTTGAATATCTCAGACTGGGAAAAGAAAAAATATTTCACTATTTTGGGAGCAACATAAGAAGGAAAGCCAATATTGTAGCAATCAGCTCAGATTATATTCGCAGTACCTGCTACGGAAGTAAGCGTTGAGAAGGACTTTTCAGAATTGAAATTCATTTTATCCCGACAAAGAACAAATTTAAAAGAAGAACACTTGAAATATATATTAATTGTAAACATAAACGAAAATTTTTTGAAAAATTAATTTATTTAAACTTTGAATCCGAATCCTGAACCGAACCCGGACATGAAAATTCTAATTTTGATTTACTCAAATCCGAACCTGAACCCATTTTTTCATGGGTTCAGTACCTGCCTTTAACATTTATAAAAGCTGTTTCATCCCAGACGCTTCTCTATGATTGATGTTGTATGGTGAATAACAAGCACCGGAAATATAACCTTTTTTTTTGTTCAGTGGTTTCAAGAATGAAAAATAAAGGCAGAATTATAAAAGACAATTGAAGGCACACTCACGTTCATGCGATTGAAACAAAAACCTAATCATGACCATGCATGATTACGAGTGATCACACATGGTTCACGCTAATCAGGTGTGCAGTACCTATCTCTGATTTATATTAAGAACTGTCTAGAATGGTTAAAGCGAAAATATCAATTAAACGTAAAATCACTGCCTGTGGTAACTTTAAAGTTATTTTAATATTTATCTAGAATTTTTTAATATAGCGACTAGTTTCCACAACAATACATAATGAATTTTAAAATTAATTAAATTACAAATAATTTCTTTTAACTGTTTAGGTTTCAGTTCAAAATTGTTTTTTGCTCAAGTTCAAGTTGTGCATTTACCAAGTTTCTTTTAAAGGATTTTTCTTAATACAAACTAAAGCTGAGAAAGTAATATTGGAACATTTTAAATCATCAGACTAGTGATTTCGATTACTCTACATCCTCTCTTCGCCGTTCTTTGTTCAATTTTACAACTTTCCAATGTAACAAGTAATAGTAGACACCGTGACAAGTGGTGAAATTGAACATAGAACGCTGTTGAGATAATGTACCGACCTCGAGATCAATACTGATCCAATAGCCCAGTCTGGTAATTAAAAATATTCTAATATTAATTTCTTAACAAAAAATAATTTGAATTTATTAAAATTCTTAACGAAAAAGATTTGTAATTTCAAGATTGAAACTCGTGCTCGAAGTAAAAATTATATAAATATAAAAATGCATACCTTTAAAACTCACATTGTATTAACGTTAATATTACAAGACAATATAATATAATATCAGAATAAGAATATCTAAATTGTCGATAGAAATACACCCACTTAGTAACATAAGAAAAAAATCACTGGTTCTATTACTACCTTCAATTCTCCACCCTTTTGCTCAGATAAAAATGAAATTGGTTATTTTATTTATTGTGAATCTGTGTGTTTTTATGTGATGCTGTCGCTGCTGTTTCTGCGATGGAAAATGTATGATTTTTGTCATCATTTATGCAAAGTAAAAATGAATTTAATAAAATGGATTTTAAAAAAGGTTTCTGTAAATATTATACTTTGTTTAAAATTCTGTTTATTTTTGTTTTTTTTTTTTGTTTAGTAAATTGTTTTATGTAAATTGTAAAATTTTCCAATGTATTTGTTTTTCCGAATTTGCCAAATTAGGGAAGCTATTGTTAATATACTAAAATCAATTTTCTTGGCAATAAAATAAAAGGATTCTTTTGTTTTCTCTATTAACACTTCTTTGTTTTACAATGTAAATGATACACTGGGGTTAGTATGAAACTCAAAGATTCTTGTCTAAGTTTGTACAATTGAATTTTTATTATGAAATGCTGCGATAATTTTGCTTTATTTAGTATTGTACAAATTGAAGTCAAGTACTTTTCTTATCAAGATATTAAAGTTTGTGTTTGATTGGATAATAAAAGGACACTTTTGTTGTAGAAGAGAAAACTACCCAGCAGAATATTATTTACAAAAATTATTTACAATGTCAGAGTATATAAAAATTAATTAATTATTTAGTTAAAACTGATATAATATCGCAAAAAATAAGCATAAGTTTAGATGGGTGCTAATAAAAAGAGAAAAATCTTCATAACGCTAATGTGATTTGGCATCAATACAATGATCTTAACTTTTATTTTTTATCTCGTCCAAATTGTAATCATCTGGCCATGTCATTTATGATGTGGTTAAGCTTAAGTAAAAGTAAATAATAAATATTTTTTGTATCACAATGGTTTTATGATAATATTTTGTTCAGAGTCAAATCATGTGTGCTCGGTACGTATGAGTAATATTATGTTGCATATTATTTTTCTATATTATTTCTTCAAAGACTTGTACGTTTCTGCAACCATATTGAACTAAATTTGATGTTAATATGTGGTATATAAATTTAAACTTAACCCTGAAAGCAATTGTTATTAGCATTATTACACTATTTGAATAATAAAAGCAACAAGTGTTCTTGTCCCGCTTGGAGAAGCAAGTTAAAACAAAATTTTAAATGTAAATTGTTATAATAAAGAATTGTAACTTAGTTTCAACATTTTCGTTTAAAACTTAAAGAAAATATCTCACTTTTCTAAATTTATAATCGCACTATTTTCTAAAAATTAATATTTAGTATTCAGTATGATATTAGTTGTTTTATGAGAAACATGGCTCTTGGAATCTCATAGGCCAAAGAAAATTTGCAAAAATAAACCTCTTGAATTCTGCAAAAATAAAAACTTCGAAAGCCGCAGCTCAGCAAGACTATAGCAGGTTAGATAAACTTGTGAAGAATAGTGTGAGGATAAACGCAAGCGGAGCAGACAGTTCGCAACTAAACATCAGGCTGCAGCTGACAGTTATCGAAGCCATCACCTCTTTCAGTTAGTGCGCCAACTCACAAACAACAAATTTCCAACCAACAAGCTTTTAATGGACAGCGACGGTGCGGTCATAAACTCGAAGGAGGAGCAAGCTTTGATATGGGAAAAACATTACAAGAAGCTTCTTTCAGCATCCGATCAAAACACTTCCTGCCAAGAACACGAGGAGTACGCAGTCCGATTTGACCTGCCAAGGCATAGCCGGATTAGCGGCTGCGATAGCTACACTAAAATCAAGCAAGGACTCGGGTCCCGACAATATAGATTCAGAGTTTCTGAAAGCAGATCGAATGTATAGCGCCGAACTGTTACACTCAATTATAACAGACTTCAGGTCTGATAAAACACTGCACGCCAAACTCGTCGAAGAAACTATTACTTTATTGCCTAAAAATGGTAACCTTTCAACGTGCAGACACAGAATACGTATCACCCAGTATGCGAAATGAACAAGTCGGATTCCGAGCACAGCGATCGAGCGTCGACTACGTCAACACATTACGAGCCCTCCTAGAACAAACTTTGGAATGTGACACCCAACTCTATCTGTGTTTCTTAGACTTCGCGAAAGCCTGCGACACCGTTAAACACGACGCGATATACAAGAGACTACTAGTAAAGTAGCAAGTACCAGAGAAAATAATCCGTCTCATCAAGGCTTTATACAAGGGGGCCACATGCCGCATAAGACATGCGTTGATCCTCAGCGTCCAAGTACACGTACAAACGGGCATGCGACAAGGTTGCGTATTATACCCACTGCTCTTTAACAGTATCCTCGATGCTTTAATGTCGCGATAAACTACCTGGGGAATAAATGACAAACTTAGCAATCTCAACTTCGCAGACGACATTTGTCTCCCTGCCCTTAAACACTCAGCCATAACTGAAATGTTAAATGACGTTGTGAAATTTGCTCCGCAAGTCGGACTTAACATATACATCCCAAAAATTATGCACATTAACTCCAACAGCCACCAACCATTTACTGTAGGTAGAACGGCGATTAACATCGTAAAGTCATTTTGCTATCTCGGCACCCGCATAACAAATACAGGCGGCTCAGCTAAAGATATCGTGCAGCTTTCAGTGCAAGCGAGAAGGTGTGGAGATTGACACAAAATTCGAGGGAGACAGAAATAAGAATATTTAATGTGAGCATCAAGTCAGTGGTGCTATACGGCTGCGAAACATTACACGCATCAAGGAAACAGCTGCAAACGGTTCAAGCCTTTATAAAACGAAAATCATGCGCTGTGGGCAACCACGAAGCAAGAGCCTGTAAGCCAAGAAAGTCGACATTGCAAATGGAAGTGGATGATTGGCCACACACTCAGAAAGCCACAGCACGACATTATAGGCTCTGTAATTGATTGGAATCCACTGGGAAACCGCAGCAGAGGAAGACCGTCAAATACGAGCAGACGCCAGCTGGAACTCACAGAGAATGGATACACATGGAGTCAAATAAAATATCTAGTCTTAGATAGAATGTTCCTCGTAGGAAACACGGAAATATATCGTCAGTCACAGGTTGATAACTCTTAACTCGCAAAAAAAATCGAATTGGCTTTTTGATGCCAAAAGACTGTGCTTGTCCTTCTGCATGTTAGTACGTTTCATTTATATTTTTAAAAAATTTTCTTCCCTACTTTTCCTACTAATTTTGGTTTTTTTATTTACTTCCAACATAGTTTAGTAACGAAGTAATAACATTTTTTTTGTCTCCTGAAAAGTACAAAAAAATATGTTAAGAGTTGTCAACCGACGATATATAAAAACACATTTTAAGTAAAAATAGATCAAATACTGTATTTTAGCTTTGCGACTTGAAAGTATTTTATATTTAAAATAAAGACAAAAGAGATATATTTTTTTTGTATTTTGACCAACTCTACTTGCACAATTTTTTAACACATCAGTTTTTACTTAAAATGCCAATTTAATTTTAAACCATACTCCACTACCACTTCAACAAAAAAAAGAACAATGTCAACCGTACCCGTAAAGTTTAGCAAAGAATACGAAATAAACTGTTACACATGCAAATTCGATGAAGCAGCAATTAACCAACCTGAAAATATTCACTCAATAACACTTACTTAAACCTTTTTTCCTTAACTTTATATTCCTACAACTGCAATGGCATCAGATGTATATTTGCGGATATCAACATCCAACTGGCAACACAACAAACATGACCACACGTTTTAAAGGTACTTTACGTTCTTTTATTTATCTTTTGGAGTTTTGTTACTGTAAAACTAAAAACAACTGCAAAGTGAGTGTTAAAATAAAGAAGCCAAAAAGTTTGGAATAAAACATAAGATGAGGTAGACACTTGAGGTTTTAAGCCAAAGATTTTTGTATTTAATTTCTAGCACTCCATAAGAGAGAAAACAAAAATAAAATATTAACAAAAAAAAAATTAAATAATAAAATAAATAAACTCTTAAGCTAAGAACGAGGATATCTTTATTTTTTTGGCTAAGAAAAATATAAAATATATATACGGGTAAATATATATAGAATTAAGAGTAAAAAAAAAGTTGCGATTCATTTAAACCAATAAGCAATAAAGTGTTAGTAAGTTTTAAAACGAATGTAAACTGTTTTGCAAGCAGCCACACAAACTTATGCATAAATACATGTGGATGCATATGTATGTGTGTATGCATTTATGTTTAAAAGTGAATTTTTGTATTTATATACATTTTAGAGGTAAAGAGAGTACTTTAGAAATGTTTTCACCAGTCGTAGTAGTCGCTCCTAAAGCTTTTCACTAACCGCAGTTAAAAGTCTGTACTTAAGTGGCGTGTATCCATTTTTTCGATTGTTTTGTACAGTCTCTGGCATTTACAAGTATAAGTAGTTTAGAGTATTTGCTTTCTGTAAATGTTTTCTACTTTTTTTTTGCTCCTTCGTAGCTTGCCGGGAATTTTCCTCGACAGTAAAAGATTAGAGAGCCTTGAAAAAAAAATGGCAAAAACGCAAAGTAAAGTAGCTATAAAATAAAAATTGGTTGGGAAAAAATATTTTGTATAAAATATAAATATAAATAAAATAATACATTTTGTAAGTATAACAACTTAAAAGTGCACAAGTCAAGTGCACATAAACAAACAAGAGGACACAATGCTTGCGACGTAGAGCATGAAAGCAGCCAAACAACTGTACATGGAGTTGTATTTGTTGGAGAAGTAAGAAAGAACAGAACGCTTAGATAGTTTCAAAAAATAATGTATTTATGTTGTTTTCTCCCAGCGAGTATATTTAAAAATTTAGGCAAATTTGAGGGCAAGTAAATTAGCTAAAATGTTGCACGAGTACATAAATAATGGTACAAGTTATAAGTAACATTAATATTATTTTTCTAATCTAAAATATATAAAGCTAAGTTTAGACGAAATCTTCAATAAGCATATGTATGTTAAAATGCTTGATATGCTTGAAAATAATAACAAATGCTTCTATCAGCATATTCAATATGTTTGGCGTCTAAATGATATGTTGAAAGTAGAAAATTTTTCCATGGCAGCATATGTAAGCAAATGAAATGTCAACATAAGAGTTGGCATACGATTTTTGTGTTTATACGATATGTTGAATTTTATTTTGTGGTACATATGCTGATTCGTATAAACAATTACTTGAAAAAATAGTGAGTTTGACAGCACATTTCAATTATTATTCAACTTGCGTACTTATACGATTAATTTTTGCAATAAAGTTTATTAATATATATCATATAAAAAAGTACTCTCTTAATAAAATAATGAATTTATCCAAAAATAATTTCCTAAATTAAGAAGATATGGGTAAACTCAGATTTTAACTTAAGCCTTAAATTTATTTTCAATATATACCTTAAAACAATTCAACAATTTTATTTATTAAAAACGAAGGCACCCGTAATAAAAACCTCATTATTTATATTTTCACATGTGGTTGAATACTAAGAAAGTCAACTACAAGACAAAAATACAGTAAACAAAAATGGAAAACTGCTTGATCTCAAAGCCAATGGCTTTGGAAAAAGCGAGAGAGTCTTCCATTTGGAATAATTAAAAATCAGAGATGGAATTTCGTACTAACCGAAATTGATTTAACTTGTAAGAAATGAATAATTTGCACTTTCGTATTCTAATTTGTTAAATAATACGGTTAAATAGTTGATATTCCTAAAGTGGTAAAATCGAACAAAGAACGCTGATGAGATAGTATAGCGACCTCGAAATCAGTATTGATCCATTCTGCTAGTCTGATGAATAAATTGTTTCAAATAAAAAAGTACTCTCTTAATAAAATAATGAATTTATCCAAAAATAATTTCCTAAATTAAGAAGATATGGGTAAACTCAGATTTGAACTCAAGCCATAAATTTTTATTTCAATATATACCTTAAAACAGTTCAACAATTACGTATAAATATTACTTTATTAATATAAATAAACACAAATGATGTCGTCGGTGGAAATATCCTAGCTATTGTAAAACTTACCAAGTGCAATATCAAGAAATATTAAGTAGTTAGGTTACACGGGTACATTGCTGACTTTTTCTATTTTTTATTGTTTCGTCAACTTTCAAAAGATATTAAACATTTCTATTTTCCCAATGATTGGGCTTAGGCATGAGGCGCATATGCATACAAATTTGGCATATGCTGAAAAGCTTGCATATGCCTTTCAACAAATAACATATCTGTCAGCATTAACAGGAAATTTCTGAAGCAGTAATAATATGCTGGAGTCAAATTACGCCATTCGATATCGAACGAAATCCCATACAAAATTTTTTGAATTTGTATGGAAATTTCATTCGATATCGATTGTCGTAATTTGCCCCCTGTTCACACGATATTCTGAAATTACTATCACACGTTTCTTGGTATTGTTAACAAAGCGTTAGCAAATGCTTTTAAACATACGTATGCTGAAAAAATTTTGCGTTTACACGATATGCAAGCACTTGTAACAAATTTTTCGTCATAAATATGCTGATTCAACATATCGTCTAAGCTTAGCTTAATATTAGCATGCACTACACCTACGGATGCATTGGGTATGCTACTGCACCTCCTACCATTGGACCTAGTAGGGAAGAAGATAGCAATAACCTCAGCAATCCGTCTTGAATGTACCTCTCTGTGGAACGGAAATAGTACCGGCCACTGTAGAATACTCGACGATGAAGCTTGGGGATGGAAGATTGAACAAACCTCCTCTGCTATATGAACGTCTTTATAAAACCCGTATACCATTTACGGAAGTTTGGGGGAACGGTACTTCAGGCAGAAGCAAAAGCATTGATTTTTATACGGACCGCTCAAAAACACAAGAAGGTGTGGGTTATGGAGTCTTTATAGGAATTTTTGGTCTTCGTATCGCAAAGCTACTTCCGGATCACTCCGATGTCTTCCAGGCAGAGATCCTTGCTATAAAAAAAGTTCCAGATTGGCTGAAAGCGAATGTTACTTCAATGTCTTTAATTATCATATATACTGATAGTCGAGCGAGCAGCTATTATGACCCTTGAATCCTCGCTTATAAGAACAATAAAAGCATTTGACTGCCGATAATCTCTAAACGAGATGGCAGAGCAGTTTGATATTAGGATCCCGGGACATAGATGCTTTTAGGGGAACTCTAGGGCTAATGAGCTTGCTAAAACTGGGACAACCTAACAGGTTCCGTCGGCGCAAGACAGAAGATAGAATAAATATAAGATGGGTCACTGCAAGAGTACCAGGCAGTTGTGGACTCTTCTAAATAGGGAAAAAACACCTTTTCTGCTTTTAAGAAATAGGAAACAAATCTCGATTCTAGTGTACGTGCTAACCGGACATTGTCTCATAGGCAGGCGTGCACATAGATTAAATGATTTTTGCCACAAGTGTCAAGATATCGATGAGAAGGAGAGGGTACAACATTTTTTTCTGAGTCACTATTCCGAACTGGCAAGAGGGAATGGAGAATGGGGTTCAGGGTACTTTCTGGCGTCGTATTAGTAGCTTTATATTGAGCTCTGGTTGGGACGACGTTGGGGACCCCGCATAAGTAGAGTCTCCGTGGTATCACAATGGACCAAAACGGTTTAAGTGAGTCCGGATTCTGGCTGCCACCCTTACCTAACCTAACATGTTGAATAAAAAAATTAGACATGAAACAGCATTCCAGCGAACAAAGAAAACATGCACGTCATTTAATTCCAATCTGTACAAACAGAACAAAACAATGTAGTTTCTATAAGATGCCATCGTCAGTGTACACGTGTATTTTATTTATTTCACCATCAATCCTTTAAGGAAATGGGTTATATTTTAAAATTGGAAAATTCCTTGGAATGTTCTCTAAAACCATTACAAGCTTAAGTCCAATATCAATAACTTTGAACTTGAAGCTCTAATGGAATTCCAAATAAAGTTTTGTTATTTTATTTAGTAACTTTATTAATTGAGATATTCTCCCAAATTTAATATCAAAATATTTTGTTGGGAGTTCAGCTCATGCATTTCACTTAGTAATAATGGAAAATCAATAGTAAATCTTTAACCTTATTATTTTCAAGAAGGTAACTTAAAAGTTAAATATGTTCAAAATATATATTTTTTAATTAATTTGAATTTTTTCGTACCAAATTGCTTGTTAGTTGTTGTAATACAAAGTGATTATTTGGCTAAAGTTCATAACGTTTAGTTAGTAAACAAAAAAATTGGATATGAAACAATCACTCTTATTCCAGTTGTCGTTGTACATTTCCTCATCTTTTGTATTTCAATGTCACTGTTTGTCGTAGTGGCCGTCACTTCCTTATTTATTTATTTATTTATTTATTTTTATTTATTTATTTAAGATTACTTATTTCAGTGCAACAAAAACATGTCTTATATTATAGTATTGATTATTAATTTGGCATAAGTATGTAACAAATTCATTCTATAACAGCCTTATTGCGACGACGACAATTTATCGTTTTTTTTTTAACAAATCAAAAAATACGCCTCTAGTATTTCAACTAGCTGAACTATTTGATTTTATTTCTTGAAAGAAATGTGATTTAAATGCCGGATAAAGTGATGAAGAAAATAGAAAAAAGTGATGAAGAAATAGAAACTCTTAGAAAGAAAACTTCTTAGAAAGTTTTCCGACATCTACAACTTACCAGATGAAAATTAAGTATCGCAACCAAACTTTTACAAAATAACAGTTTGCTACTCCATAAACAAGCTTGAAAGTTACTTTCGACTAAATAAAGCCGCTTTTAAGTATATGCTGGACACTATAGAATGCGATTTAAGAAATGGAATTCGATCTACATTCATTTATAAAAAAAAACTAAATAAGGTTTTTAGCCCAGGGATCGTATCAACTCAGCGCGGGAAATGATTTTAATTTGGGTCTGTCGCAGCCTACTGCTTTTTGCAGAGTACACTGTGTAAATCTTCCACCACCAATGGAATTTCACTCAGCTTTGCTGCTCACCATTTTCTTTTTACCTTAAATTTTATGTCTCGCCAGACCTATGAATGAATTTCATTAAATTACTGTAATGCTTTACTAATTATCATAGTTATCTTATTTTTAACCACCCATCCGTTAATCTACTTGGTGGACCAAGCGCATTTAACTCCGTTGAAACTCCTTTGAAATTGTAGGAAATTGTTCCTTTACGAAATCCTAATGCAAGAGATGGATTTTATGCAACTCTTCCACAAGTTTCTAGAAATTGTTTATATTGGTCACTTTATTTTTTTTAACTTTTACCATTTTGCTCTATAACGCTTTCAAATCACTTTCTAGACGTCACTAAAAATTGTGACGACGAAATCCGAGGCGTTTGAATACAATAACGTCATAGCAATTCCTTATAGAATGAAAAATATTAGCAAACACTTATCGACAAATAAAGATTACGACAACTGGAATAACAATTGAAAGCCGTCGACGAAAACCGTCGTACTTTAACTCGTCATAAAGTAAGATTCTGATATAAACTTTCAAAATGCCGATACACACACATTTTTTTGTCCCCAATTCTAGAACTAGTTTTTAGAACCTTTTTATTTGTTTTTTGTGTTATACTGTGTAGTTTAGTAAATACAATTATGACAGCTTGGATACCAAATGGATACCGTAACCAAGTCAAAGATAATCTTGTTCAAATAACGATTTTTTTCATCGTGCTTTAATGCCGTTTCCTTTTAAAAAAATGTAACATTTATATTTCTTTTTACGAAAGAAATTGTTATTCAACGTTTTTTAAGATAAAAATTTTGCCTCGTAAGTGATGATTCACTCATTTCTAATAAACTATACACTATTTCATAAAATCATTTTATTACAAATTTTCAATAAAAAGGCAAAAATGTTGCACTTTTTTAAAAAAAAAGGCCATAAATATATAATAAAAAAACATTTTGCTGGGTTTTCATCTCCATTGTATGTTTGTGTTGTTACTATTATTAATTGTGCTGTTGGCCAAGAAAGATTTATGTTTTTGTTAAGTTTGGCTTTTTATCCCGGTGAAGAGCGTATAAGATAAACAAAAAGAAAAAAAATAATCAAATAAAAATACGAAATAAATATTTGGTATATAAATAAATGGAAGATTATTAAATGGGTTTTAGTGCTCAAGTAACTTTATTTTTTATATTTATTATATTAAAAAAAATAATAAAAAGTAATTTACTATAAAAAAATTCAAAGATTTTGTAATTTAATATCTCATAGCGAAATGTGTGCTTTTATTATTTTATAGCATTAAATAACTTTATTAAAAATATCTTATAAAATAAAAGAAATTTAAAAAATTACCTCTTGTTGTTAAGAAAACTCCGCTAAAAACCTCAGAACCTGCTGTAGGAAATTGATTTTTAATCCTTTGAAAATATTGCGCTCGTCTTTTGCGAATGGAATAGGAAGGAGCCTCTTGTAATACAGCTGGAAATTACAATTGATTTATGCTCGAACACCATTTCCCCTTATACATTAATTTCAGTAGATTCTCAGGATTTCTCGGTTCTTAAAATGCTTAAATGGTTGAATGTGCTTAAAATATACTAATATGTATGATCATCCTCTGCAGAAATCTTCATTTGGCTGGCTCATACAGGCATTGCATCTATTGCGCAGTATCGCATTAGAATCTCTGTGAGAATCCTTATTGAAGTTCTGCCAAAGGTCAGCTGGTGTTCGGCCAAAAAGTTCCGATAATTTTTCAGCTGTGTATTGAGATCCCCCTTAAACGCCATTCCATGCTTTCCATATCATCTATTTAATGAAATACTTCGACAAGTGGCACACGCACGTTGTAGTTTCAGCAATGCTCATTATCAAGGATAATATTTCGTCCCGGCACCCAGCTGTGAGAAATGTACAAGACGTAGACTTAAGAATAAAAATCGGTACATTCCATTACGCATCTAGACTTTTATATTTGTACAGTTTAAAGTCTTTACAGCTCTTATACTGTCTACATATCGTCGTGTTCCTTCTTAAAACACGTACGAGTGAGTAAGCGCCATTTTTTCGAAATTGAGTTTTTTGGTTTTTATGGAAGAAAATAACATTTTCCATGGCGCTTACGTGTTTTAAGAAGGAACGCGACGATATATTTGGAGCTTCGAAGGTGAATATTTATATCCGGAATATTTTAAGCTGCATGTAAATTCCGTATTTCTTCGCATAAAATCGCATATATCGCGGGTCAAAGGTTGACAACATGTAATTGATTTTTAATACTTTTCTTATAATAAATAATGAAAATTTTTTAAAAATTTTGCATATATTTTCTATTTTTTGTTTAGAATTATTTTTTAAGGAAAATGTTTTTTATTTATTTTTAAGAAAAAAAAAATTAAATTCGTTGCGTTAATCTTGCTTTGACCATCGACATGTATAACCATTCAGATTAGAACTGTGTGCAGGCATGGTATGTCAAGTTCCCTTAGCCTTAGTGGGACTTTAGATGCGCAGCTTCTGATTTAGACTTCTATTATTTGCAAGCAGGGTTCACAGTTTTATTTTATACCTTATCCCCAATTTACAATTTTTCAATCCCCAAATTACCCAAAATATCTAATTTCTTATACCCAAAATCCCCACCGATCTGTAATAAGAATTTTCAAGCTCATAAATTATCAAATACAGAAAGGTTTATCAAATTCAATATTTCTCAGTCACAATAGATACATATATCCTTCTGGAATATTTAAGATTTATTTGTAAAAGTTCTTTAAACAATATAAAACTTTTCTTTTCTGAACAAAAATTGCAAAATATTTAATATAATCAAGATTTTTTTATTTGTTAATTTTTAAATTGGAACTTAATTAAAAGGTCGAAATAATTATAATAATATCATCCCACAAATTTGAATGCATATCCTTAAAAATGAAACAATATGATATCAAACGAAACAGACGCATATATTTATTTACTTTATTAAATTGATTTGTGTAATATTATTCAAATATTTATATTTATATATAAAAACAATAACGTAAAAAAACATACAAAAAATGTATCAATGTTTATCATTTCAAAAACTTCAGAATCAAAATCTTCTGATTCATAAGTTAATGCAATTTTGTTGCACATGTTGTTTGTATTAAAAAGTTTTAGCATTTGAGAAGATGATAAAAAAATTCGGCACAGCAAACTGAATTATTTTGAAAGTGTAATTTATTCTAAGAAGAGTTTTTAATAAGTCATACTGTATTCTATTGTACATTTTTTCACCATCAAGCAAAAAAATATGATTTGTCAATATGTACATGAATTTGTATACAAAAAAGAAAAACTAAATAACAAGATTTATAATAATATATTATCCCCAAAAATCTTCAATGAAAACAGAGCAGGGGATTTTCCCGAAATTTCTATCACAAATCACAAAAAAATTCTCCTATTTGGGGATAAATCGCAAAAAACTTAGAATGCTGGTGGCAACCCTTCTTGAGGCGTTATTTAACTCAGTGTCTTAAAAATGAAAAAACAGACTATTTTTTAGATTTTCGCATGACATAAGATATGGATGAAGTTGTTCGCTTTAACGAGATTTGAAAAAAGAAGAAAATATTTTATATAACTATGATGAATTGTTTTTTAAGCTGCAATATCATTTCGGATGCATAGTATAATATTTTACATCTCTAAGCGTAACAGAATATGTAAATTCATGTAACAATAAATTTACATCAGTATAAACGGTTATTAAATTAGTTCAAAACACTAACAAATTTAATTACTTTAAACACCTCTATTGCTAATATGTGTGACTAAGCAAACACACTTGATTCATCACTTGTTTGCATTACACGTCGTTGTTCCATTTCCGTTTCCATCAGCAATTTACTGAATTGTTTTCTATGTTTGACTTCGTATTGCAATCGTAAGCAGTGAAAAAATATTTAGAAATGTGTTTTACAAAAGTACAATGACAGCATGACAACGTCACTATTTCCACCGGGAATTAGTTTGGGTTTTGTTTTTTATATGTATTGTGCACATTTGTTTTTTTTTTGCTGTTGTTGTAATTTTTCTACTTTCCATTTTAATGTTAAGCCAAAACCATTAGGGAATCAAGTTAGTAAATTTAACCACTTATCATGGTCATTAAATTGTAACTGTTATTGCGAAAGTAGAATCAGCTCTTGAGCGAGTAGTAAAACAAAGAAAACTTATTGTTATTGTTGTACGTAGTAACTGCTGTAATTACAGTTAAAAATGGAGTTGAAACGACAATTTTTACTATGATATATTTCCTTTTAATATTTTTAGGAAAAGAAAATGACAAGGGATAAAAACAGTTGGAAAAACTCAACCTCAAAGTTATTAATGATGTTTGAAAATAACGAGTAAACAAATTTGAATGCTCGTATAAAGTCTTTAAATATTTCATTTAAATTTTATATGATTTCAGAAAAATAAATGTTTTTAAAGGTCTCAGAAACGAATTTTCTACAACACTAATAGTTCAAGATTATAACATTAAATAGTTCTTGGAAAGAATCAAAGGCAAAAGGATAGAAGAAAAAAAAAAACATAAAAGCAAACATACGGCTATTAAATTCAAATTAAAAAAGAGCAAACAGGAGGAGCAATTAGGAAGAATAGGGGAGCGCAAAAGTAATAACGGGACAAAGGGACTTGTTTTTTAGTCTATCAATTAGTTACTAATGTATCCAGCGGTCGACTCAATCGACCGCACTCTAGAAATTAATATTAAAAAAATTACATAAATATTTACGATAAAATGCAAAAACAAAAAACATTCCAAATAAACAACTTAAAACTCCATCTAATTTCTATTCAAAAGCAAATTGGACAAACACACATGCACACATTGTTTATTTTTCAAGTTAAAGCTGATACATACATACATGTATAATAAGTGTGAATGGGGTAGTAGCAACTTTAAACGCTTATAGCTCCATAAGTATCAAACCGATTTAAATAAATAAATAAATAAAGATTGTGCACATCTATGTAAAAGCCCAATTAAAAATATGCAAATCTTTCCAAAATCGGTTCAGTATTACGGCCGTAAAAGATATTTTTAAAAACTTGTTTGTCTATTAATAATATACATATAAAATCTATCTTTACTTTTATATTACAAGTTGTTGTAAAGAAAACGGGAAATAATGGAAAGTTGCACTACAGAACATTGAATCGAAAATATAAAAAAATGATAAGCCCAACCCCCTCCTTTTTTATCTCCATATGAACCAAAAAAAATTGTATTGATTTATAATTGGCGAAGTTTTTCACTTTCAAAGTTGACTTAAAAAAGTTATTTTTTAGTACAACTTCAAATTCTTATGAAAACTTTAATCAAATTAATGTGTTGCTCTCTTCTTCAAGGCAGACGCGCTAAAATGCTATATTTGGTGGCTAAATTCAAGACTATCGCTTCTGTGAACAAATATTCAATACGCGGGAATCAAAGAAATTGCAGTCCTATGGAAAACATCGTTTCCGGATTTGGGAGTTTATAGGAAAAATGGAAGCTGATTATTCCACGCCGTGTAAAATAATTCAGATTCTTGCAAACTTTAACTTACTGCTGGCCACGATCCCGACCGATATTGATCTTTTGTGGAATTACATTTAAAACAAAACCAAAATTTTAGAAATTGTTTTCGCTTTATATGTAATTTCACAAAAGAACGATATTGTTCGATATCATGGGCCAGGCAGTTAACACCTCATTAGTTTTTACCTTTCGTTGCCGTTCTGTGCCTTTCTTTTCTGTAGAAAATATGTCTTATTTACTCGCTGTAAGCGTGAACTTTCGGATGTGGACGATGTAATTATGGGAATGAATTTTTTAAATGTTTGCAAAATGTTTTTTATTTGAAAAAATTATGTACAGTAAGTCCAGGAAATGTTTTTACATTAAAAAAAAACGAGAATTTTTCATTAGTTTACTTCAAAAAAATTTACGACATCTATTTAATTCAAGATTTTTTAGAGCAGATGAAGTAAAGAATATATTTACTACTATATAACAAAAAGAAAAATAGCGCATTAAGATTTTAACAACTTCAAAAAGAACGAAAATTAAAAACTTTAATATTTTCCTGTCAAGAAACAGCGAAACTTTGTGGTTTAATAATTTGTATGGCCTCCATTGGCGTTTGCAACGGCTGTAGTCTCTTTTTCATTAAACTGATTAATTTCAAAAGGTCATATTCATTAGGATGCCTCTTTGCTACTTTTTTCTCCAGATATGCCCAAAAATTTTCCATCGGGGTCAAGTCTGGACTCTGAGTTGGCGTATCCAATAATTGTTTGCAATTGTAAGGCAGCCACGTTCGCACTGTATGCTCTTTGTGCTTCGGGTCGTTGTCTTGATAAAACTTGAATATTGGCTGGATGCCGTTCATTAACCCGAATTTGTTTGCACTTTTTATTAAGTGCGCCCTCAATATATTCAAATATTGTTGCGCATCCATAGTACTTTCGATAAAAACCAAAACTCCAACTCCTTTGTTGGAAATACAGCCCCATACCATAACCGACATTTTTCCAAATTTTACTATGGGAATAATGTTTTGATTTTCTAAGGCTTTAAGAGGTTGACGCCATACTCTTCTTGGACCATCATTGTAATAAAGCATGATTTTAGTCTCGTCACAAAATATGACGTATATAAACCTTTGAACATTTTAATTAAAATAAAATTTTCTGACTTTTAATACAAAATGTGTATTATTTCACACCACAAAAAACTAATATGTACATACAAATTCTTGGCTGTCACTTTTAACGTTGTATTCTATTTTCTACAGAATAGTCCGCAACAGAACAGAACGAAGAAGTAACAACAAACCACACATGCGTTTTGTCAATTGAACAGAAACAAAACAGCTGATTCATAACAGAACAGAACGTACAAACTAATTCTGCCTTTAATCAATTTTACTTCGACACTTATGCCTGAGTTCGTGGAAGAGACAATTGAGCCAGAAACTAAAAGTTAATGAACATAAATATTCCCAGTTGTTTGCTCACTCGGTTTCAAGCCGTCGACGGCTATTTTTGTATAAACAGTTATATCGACAATCGAAATATTGGTATGTGGGAAAAGGTCAAGCTCGACGAGGCTCACCAGGAGGAAATTTATGCACAAAAAGTTAATCTTCGGGTGCGAATTATAGGTTGAGAGTCCACGTAGTCTAATGAATAGTAGACAAGATATTATTTTGAGGCCAAAGATTTTATTGCTGTCTAGTTCTTGGGTGTTTTTGCAGACAAGCTAAAACGAATTCGCAGCTTGAGTTTATTTTGTAAAAAAAAACAATAATTTTTTGCAGCAACGAACCACGCTGAGAATAGCACAATGGACATTCTGAATAATCGAGTTGATGGTTTCATGGAGATGACGTGATATTTGAGTTTGCTTATCTTACATCTATGGCTGTATTGTCATTAATAATTTTACCTCTACATTATTGTCATATTGGAATAGATTCCGAGAGAGATTTTAATTATAAAACTTCCAGTGTTGCGCACGAATTAATGAATAAACCAAGAAGCAAGGACTTCGATAGTCAAGTCTCCCACATAAATGTTGAGTAGTCCAAAGAGACACAAAGGCCGCAGCGGTCTACATAACATCGATTCCAGTCAAGAAATTCAGGACGTCCATTTTGATAATGATGTAAATGTGACAAACTTTGTTAACTGCTTAGCTGTTAAGCTAGCTAAGATAGAGGCATTACTACACGATTCAAATATTCACATTTATCCAAATTTAAATTCAAGTCTACTTCCTAAGCTTGGCTTAGCTCATTATTATAGAAGTCACACATGAATAATATTGTTGTAATGAAAAGAAGATACCGCAAATTCCGACATCGCTCTAAGATAATGAAACCAGAGGCACCCGACTCTTGTGACACCTGCCAAAAAAAGGACACCTTTTTTACAATATTGCACACACTCGATCTATTTGTGATCCTACTTGATCTGACGGAGACGAGCTTTAACAGTCTTAACAACTTCATGGGAAATACTGGATGTTTATGGAACTGAACTCGAACAGGCGCCAGATGTTACCACTACCCCTTAAAATCGGTAATTCTTTCTAACTCATTAAACAGTTTGTTTCTATTCTTTCTGCTTCTCTTTTCACAACTTTTCTTTTAGTACAAATTCCTGAAAGTCACAAGCTCAAGCAATCGACAGCGGCCCACTTAAACTAATCTTACTGGGAATATTTTCAAGTTTTAACTAAAATTTATTTTAAAGTTTTCAAATTCATCACAATGTACTGTAATCTTTAATTAGTCATACTATTATCGTATTTAGGGAAAACTTCATTTTTTCAGTTTTCTGCTTTCATCTTTTACTTCCTTCCCTCTTTTATATGCATTTAAATGCAATTACTTAAAGTTCTCTTCCTCTTTTTCTATATTTAACATTTTTATTCAGTTTTCCGTCGTCTACTTTCCTCATCTACTCGAAATCTTCTCCCAAATGACGCTGTTGTGATAATTATCAACTTGACGACAAAATTAGTTCAGACGTAAATGAAAGTAGATGAAGCAGCAGCATAAATAGAATTGTATGATTAAAAAAAAAAAAATAAAAATAAAATGGTATTCACAACAGAAAATACGCTCAAATTGCATGACTGTTTGGTGGTAAAGGAACAGGGAAGTTATTGAGTCCGTGAGTAGTAGAAGAGTGGCAAATGAATGTCAGCCTCTGCTTTATTTTTTAAATATTTCATTCAGTTTTGCTAGCAAAGATGTTTATACTTGTTTCGTTTCCTTCGTTTTACCACGCTAATTGTTTGGGAAATTCATTGCATTTACAAATGAAGAGATTTCGTTAGTTTGCCCCTTCATCTCGTTTAGTGTTTCTACATCTCCTTGTTGGTTCCCTCTTATTTTTGATGACTTCAACTTATTTTTTACGTGTGTAATTTTATGTGTGTTTTTTTAGCAAGTTGCAAGTGTATTTATATGTTACTTTGGGTGCGTTTGTGTATGCGTAAGTATGCATGAGTATTTTGTTAACGTTAATCATATTGTTTGTTGTTATTGTTGTTATTATTGTTGTTGTTGTTGTTGTTTCTGTTTCCGCTTTCGCGTTGTTTTCCGAATAAACTGTAAGGATGCTTAATAGTTAATTAGTGAGCACTTAAATTGAGATTAATTATGTTGTTTTTTAATTGCTTTTTCGTTATTTTCAAACAATTAAAGGTGCTTTAACGAAAAACAGCATCAATATAATGAAAATTATCCACAGGGTGTATTTATATGGCAACTCATGATATTTTCTTAAATAATGGAGTGCAATCTTGCAAATTTTTTATTGTGTCATGCTTTTGACTGAACCATGGCAATGACTTGTTAGTATATTGAAATACAAAGATAGGCGGCTGTATTTTTTTATTCCTGGGTCTGCATACTTTCTAGCCTAGATATCCTTAAAAAAGTTCCCATATTTTCTATTATTACATGGCTCGAATTAAATCATAAATTGACGATGTTTTATTAACGATATTGAAAAATGCTAATTTGTTTTTTAAGAAAGTAATATTGGACCGTTTTGAATCGTCAATCTTGCAGAATGGATCAGTATTGATCTCGAGAATGCTTCAGCATCTTCTCAGTAATCTTTATTAAATTTTACCACTTTCACAGAGGCCACATGTGAAGCGGTACATTGGCAAGTGATCAAATTTAACAACGAAATACACAGACAGCATAACTCGTTTAAAGGATCAGTTAGAAAGAAGTGACATTAAAAGTTTGGCTAACATCAACACACATTTCTGTATTTGAAAATTATATAAGAAATACCTTGTAACCATGGATCTATAATCCAATAGATAACATTTTGGTTCTTACTGATCACCTCATTAGTCGACCATCGACTGACACGAACCAGACAAATCTTAGCAATCAAACTCACTGCTAATCACTATAATTCCGGGGGCTTACTTCACCAAACTACAATTCTACAAGCTTTCAAGTTACAATCACAAGTCTAATTGTTAAAACTTCTGATGAACTGTGTTTCATTCAAATTTCCACAACATTTGTAGCTTTTTGCACTTGCAAACTACAATTTGTAGAATTACAAGTTCTTGTATATATTGTCACATTAATTTTACAATTTTTATTTATTATTACTCAAAATCCTAAAATATCCTTTAAAAACGCAATTTAACACATTTTTATAATATTTCTATCGGAAAATAAATGCTTTTGCAATTTTGTGTACTCTAATGTATATCGATAATTTGTTTTGTTTGTTGCCGCTTATCGCTAATTTCTAATAAGCAAACAGTGTGATATAGTTTGTATCTTAAAGAGATTATTTTTCGAACAAATTAGTTGTTAGTAGTTTTTAATCCAAAGTGATTAATATTTTGGCTAAAGCCCGTAACATTTTTACTCAGAAAGAATTGGACATAAGACAATATTCCGAAGAAACAAGGGAAGATTTTAACATCAATTAATTTTAACCTACACGGCAGAACAGAAACTACAGTTTGTTTTATTACACATAATCACATATTTAAAAAGAAATTGCCAGTCCCGCTATGTCACACGTATTCGTTCTTTCGTACAATTACATTTAAAACAAAAACCAAAATTTTAGAATTTGTTTCTGCTTTAACTGTAATTGTACGAAAGAAAGAATTCGTTCGACATAGTGGGCCTGGCAGTAAATAATTGAAAATAAACAAAATAAATAAATAAATGCTATTTAATATTGAAATTGTTTTGTGTTTATTCGAACTAATTTTTATTGAAAAATAATTAAAAATCAAATTTTAATTCAATTTATCATTCACTTAGGTTAGGTTGACAGGTCGCCGGTGACGAATTAGGAAAGAGTACCAGCCCACTTGGGTCCAAATTAATTATGATCCCTTTGTGTTTACCTGAAGGAAAGAGGGAAAAAAAGAAATTATGATAAAAGAAATTAAGTAAGGTATTGAAAAATGGTGTAGAGGAGAGCATAGTATGGAAATCAGTGAAAATGTAGAAGTGAAGGAAGGATCGTGTAGTCTACGACCAAAGGGGGGAGTCAGCGAGAGAACCAACCACTGCTCCCAATGAAGGAACTGATGTTTTTGAGACTTGAGCCCGACAGCTCCGAAAGGCTATTAAAGCGTCTCTTGCCTAGGAAACGAAGGCGTTTATTCTCCAGTGCAGGGCAGAGGCAGAGTAGGTGAGTAATACTCTCTTCCTCCTCCTCGTCTTGACAGCTGAAGCAATATCATTATCATTCACTTGCAACTTGTGAAATTTTTTCTGAGTTTCTCCGTCGATCCTAAAATTTTCTCTAAAATTCTACAAGTGTACAAGTACAAATTTAGTTTAGTGAAACAAAATCACTTTTAAAAGTATGACTTGTAGCCACAAACTTGTAATTGTATTTTTATGAAACATAATTATTCGCATGTTCTCAATTTTACAGACGAAAACGCTCGTGAATTTGCAGCTCAGTAAAAGAGGATCCAGATGTTATTAACAGCTTTGCATTACAATTTTACATTTTTTTATATAATTTGTGTATCAAATGTAATAAATAAATTTGTTTTTTTTTGGAACTTAAATCTATAAAATTTTTAAAGAATTTAAAGAGCCTTTATCACAATTTAGATGATCGGTTTGAGTGGAAAATTATTAATGAACAATTAAATAAATAAATTTAAATAAATTTCTATCCAAATTTTCTTTTTAACTTGACGGCCAGGTTTATGAAAGCCGCACTTAAATCTACACAGATTTATTTATGTGTTGAGTCCAATAATTCTGTCGTTTACGCTTCATGTCCTAATAAATTTGATATCTAGTCAACGCTTGGCGATTTAAAATTTGTTAAACAACCAGATATTCAACTGAAAACATTAACAATAAAAGTTAATTATATAAAATGTATATTAGCGCCGGCTGAAATAAAGGCATTAAATACTAAAATGTTCAAAGAAATGATTTTGTGTAAATAATTTTTTTTTCGATGTTAAAGTTCAGCCCGGCAAATTTAGGGAAAAATAAAAAAAATATCGGTGCAAGTATAAAGAATAAAGAAAACAAATTTGGGCTTTTCAAACTGATCTGAAAAAAAGATAGAAAAAATTTGGGCAGCTATAACATAAATTTTGAGACCGAGCGAAGAAAAAGAAGCTTAGTCTATACTTCAAAATACTGAACTGGCGACACTAGTTGCAATTAAAAGTCTCAAAATAAAAAAAACGCTACAGGTGATAATTTAATAACACCATCTAGGACCAGATTTCAAAGTATCCTTGTAAAAAAGTAGAAGCAGCAGCACTAACAATTTAAAATAAATTTTTAGGGAAATCCTTCTTTCAGTTTTGTAAGAGCTAAATAGTTACAGCAACTTTTTCTATATTAAAAATATACTTGCAAAGGATCTATCTCCAAAGGAGAGCGACAGAGCGCACGAGAGGCGATTTGAAGTCCAAAATAAAAATTTGTAAATCAACTATTTGTAAAAGTTTGTTAAATAACGTCTATTATCCAGTATACATTTCTATTAGCTTAAATATAAGAAACCTAACAATTGCTAAGCTTTCTATCGTAACTATTAAACGATGAAAATTGTTGCACTATTAAAATTTAAAAAAGTTGCGTACAGCAAGACTTTTAAATTCAATTAAATATGTTATTTACAAAGTCAAAAGATCAAATCAAATTGAAAGACTTTTGATTTAAATTCTTCCTTATATCGAATTTATATTTGGAAATTCAATATATTAAAATTGCAAATTCTTAAGCTTGGTTGCAAAAAATCACTAACATTAAAATAAATTCAATAAAAAAGTTTAATTTCCAATAAGTTTTCTTACAGAACTACATACATATTCTACCAGTCCAGAAATATTTGACATAAATAAGTTGTATGGTGGGCAATATTTGCATGCAATCAGATTGCATTTGATTCATATAACGAAGTTTCATGTTGTATGTCTAACCTTCAGGCCAAGCAAGCAACAAATTAAATATACAACAAGCATTTGCAGTAAAAAAGGACTTAATTTTAGTAGCTAAACGACCCAGCATACAAGCCGTAGCTATAGATGCACATTCAACTACTCTTCATGACAATTTGTTTAGTATTTATAATCAAATCTTAAGTTTTTTTTCTTTCTCTTTCTTTGCAACTGATTGTACAACAACTGTAAGCCGGAATAAACAATGCAACAATTTTATAGCAAATTTGATTAACAAATAAAAAATAAAAAAATAAGTTTAAGAAATAAATATAAAATGTAGATAGTTTAGACAATAAAAAATAAATAAATAAAACACAAAGGCTGATAGCCAACTGACAATACAATGATAATAATATAGAATGACGTTAGAGATTGATAGACATTTAATGCGAGAAACAAAATAAAAGAAATAGAATACAAATAAAATCTATTTGAATATACATACATATTTATACATACATATATTGAATAAAAAACATTTAAATTTTGCAATAAATGCACTGAATCGCAATGAATTTGAATGATATAAAATACGTAGTACAATAAGTACGTCGCTTTTAAATTTATTTCAATATGTATGTAATGCGAAAATTAAGTCTGCATAGAAAATCAAAAGCATTTCAATCCGACTTAATTTATTGTTTATAGAAATCATGATCCCATAATACAGGTCTGTTTAATAATCCAGTTGTTTTTTTTTGAAGCGTTGTGTTTTTTAATGGTCGAAAATTGTTAAGCTGCCAAAAGTTTTGTATGTTAAAATCAGTGATGGAAAATTAAATTTTTCTTCGGTACAAAAAAACATTTTAAAGAGTACTTTTTTGACGCGTTTTACTCCTCCGCTTCATTTAGTACTTTCAAACTAATTTGACTTCTGCGTGCCCAAGGATCGCTTTCCAAGCTTAAGCTTGTCTTTAAAAATACTTTAACTGGTCTCGCTACATATACAGGTAATAAGCAATTTCGATCTCGAAATTTCGAAATTAAGAACGATTCGCAAATGAAATAATTTCCAATAAAAATGAAAAACGGATCAACGGGAAAAAATTAAATAACAACAAAAGTACAAAACTAAATAATTTGTAAATTTAATGATTCCTAATGCAATAACCCCAAAAGAAATTAAATAACTCCCAATGAAAGAAGTCCTAACAAAAGTGAAAGAATTCCTTGTACAGAAAGTCTCAACAGAAATGAAATAAGAACAAAAGAATTGTATGAACTGCAATTTTAGGACAAATAAAATAACTGCCAAAGAAATTAAATAAGTCTCAAAGAAATCAAATAAGTCCCAGGCAAAAATTAATTAACTGTCTATTCCAATATTTCTCGAACTCCCCATAACAGACATGAAAATGTGATAACTACCAACTAACTATATTTCTTTGGGCGTTATAACATTTGAAAATCATTTGAACGTAACTTCTGAAAAATAGGATTTTGCATAAAAGTTTGGGTTTTTCTCAACTTGTTTAATTTTAAATAATAAATCTTTGGATTAATTAATTACAATACTCTAAGGACGACCTAATATAATGGATGGTTCAAGTACATGTCTCTTTTTAATTGATACGTTAGTTTAACACTTATACGTTTTTTCTGTCCGAAAATTTACTTGGCATGTCCTGTATAAGGACATGACTCGAAATGTTGTGTGCATCTTGCATATATTTTAAAATTTTAGTACTGCTTGTGGAATAGATAAAATGTTCTATAATAGACTTTGATTTTGTACTCAATTTAAAACGACTAAGAATTAAAAGAAACAATTTAATAATTCTGTTTTGATTTTATGTTCTGCTCTTAATATGTTGTTTATTTTAGTTGTTATGAAAAAAAGAACGCGTTAAAAATTTAATTGTTTGTTCGAAAAAACAAACATTAATAATCGAAAAAACTTAAAAAAAAAACTTTAACTTTAAAACAAAAAATTTAAGAAGTATCTTGGTATCGACAGAAAAATATCACCGATATCGGAAAACGTGAAGTATCGCTGATATATCGATATCGGCTACAGCCGTAGTTTGTAGATGATTTCCTCACTTAACGTGTAACTACTTAATAAAAATAGACTTACCTGTCTGTATACGCTTCAACAATGCATTAAAATGATTAAAATTGTGAAAATTTCACGATGACAGTTAGCAAAAGTAAAGCAGAGAAGCTCCTTCTTGGCCAACAATTGTGAGACTGGTGGAAAAATTTAAGCTGTTGGAGAACTGAACTACAGGCTTGTCTACTTCTCGTCGATCTTTGGAATTGTGCGCTATCGATCGAAGAATAATTATTCTGCATTATTGGAAGATATTGATATGAACAACGTTTATTTTCAACAAGACGGCGGTGCTACATGTCACATAAGAAACGATACCATATGCCAACGGCCCGCAATTAATTCAAGCCCTCAAAGAGGAAATTCGTGAAGTAATCGGGGACATGCAGCCACAAATGTGCGAATTGGTGATGAAATCCGTTCTGCTAGTCTGATGAATAATAAAAATTGTTCTATATATAAAAAATTGTTCCCAAAAAATTTTCTAATATAAATGAAATAAAAAATTATAATAAATAAATGGGTAAACTCGGGTTTGAAATTAATCGTTTCAATATACATGTATACAATATATATAAGTTCGACTAATTACTTACAAACATTAATTAGTGATGAAAAATTTCATGGTCTTGCCATTGGTCTTGGAATATGGCTGCCATTTGGCTGATATTGTTTTTCATTATTAATAACCTACCCTCTTCTTTGCAATTAAATAAATATCCCATGATTTCACTCAAAGAAATTTTTTTAAAAAAAGTGATGATTCATTACAGAAAACACCAAAAATATAGTACGAGATACTCTTGACAAAAGTTGATCTCTAGTAAGTCGAAACGAGTGGCAAAATAAAACTGGATGTACTGAAAGTATTGAGTTGGACTCAGTGTTGCCACCTTATTTGTAATTACACATATCATCTGTAACTTCTATTTTCATGTGTAGCCCATGTAATTGGCTGCATGTGTAACTCATGCGTAATTTAAAAGTTTATAATTTTTGAGCACTACTTTTTTTATTGTGATGACGACTGCGATGACGATGCTATTTTAATTTATTTATAAACCTGTTTTATAATTTTTTTTTGCTTTAAGTTTTTGTTTGTGATTGTCCTTTTTACACAAAACCAAATTGTGATATTCTTAAGAAGAATTATGTAGAATTGGTCTACAAAAATAAAAAAGTCCCTGAAGAAGTTGGAAAATACCAACGAAATGTCGGAATAATATTGAAAAAATAATCTTTTATTAAATGACTTTGATAGTCTAAATATTAACAATATATTAATTATTAAAAATAAAATGATGGAATTACACCAAAAAGTGTAAATATTTAATCTAAACAAATCAAAGCACGTTATTTTGCAAAAAAAGCATGTGTAATACCTAATTTCATGTGTGATTTTGGAATGATGCATGTGTAATTTACCATTTTGTTGTTGGCAACACTGGTTGGACTATGAGTTTTTCCTAAAATGTTTCTAATATTATTAGAAGCCAGATCGAGTACATGTAATTGGCAAATTTACGAAAATTTAAACGCGTTTTTCTGTTATTTGCATTCTAAATTAAGGCCTTGACGATGTAGTTGCTTTACAGAATTTTTCAAAAGTTTGTACTGTTTCCAAAAACAATTTGTCAGTATCATCAAATTACTTTTCGTTTTTCCGCCATTTTGTTACTTCAGAAACTGTGTTTAATAACGACTCTTGACTTTCTGATTGTTCTACTTCTGTAACAAAAAAACTTGTGTTTTGTATTGGCTTTGTGTTTGTACAGGTGTCAAGCGTTGAACTAATTTGAAACTGTTGTCATTGGATGTACATTAATTTTCTACAACAATATTTGCCGTTGAACGATCTCTAAGAGATACAAAGATTTGAATGTATTTCATGTTTGTAAATATGAACGTTTGTACATATATACGAGTATAAATGAAATCAAATTAATTAAATAGTTTTAAATAAAAACTTACGGACGCGGAGTTATATGATGTGTCTAAAACACTAACTGGGTCATCAAATGAATACGACGCACACTGGGGATTTCGCAAAAAACAATTCAAATTGTCAACATACTCTTCATGCAATATGCAGTGATATTTTGAAATTTTAAACTAAATGGTACAATCAAATCAAAACGAATTACTCCGATCTGACTGCTATTTTTTTTATAGCCGTCTCAAACTCAGTACTTGTATGTTTTACCAAACCAACTCAATTTAAACCTAAGAATTTCAAAACGAATATTATTTTATTATGTGAGCTAACGTTTTTCTTTTTATTTTTTATTTAAAGTAGGATATTTCAGTATACTAAAATTGAAAAAATAAACTCTGCAGACTTAAGTTTTTTTTGTTTATTTTTGTGAACATATAACAAAAATCCCTTTTTTCTCCAAACATTTGGACCAGCAATTTTAGCCATACTTTCCCACAGTTAGAAATCACCACTAATACATTGTCTCATATCTGTTTTTACATTTTTTATCAATTTCAAATGCCACCAATCAATTTGTTGCATTACACAGTACAACATTTTTCAGCTGATTGATTCGCGACTCTATTCAGATAAGGCTCTTTTGTTTAACATAACTCAAGAAACACTGGTCGGATTTTACTTAAACAAATTTAGAAAAATTATAATTACTTTCATCTGTTTGTATAATGTTTCGCTACATAAGCAACAGTTTCGCAGTTATAAATAAATGTATGAAGAAAAAAAATATTTTTTGCCTAAAAATTAAATTGTTTTTAATTCATAAAAAATCCAAAATGGTAAAAAAGTGTCAAGTCCTATTACTTTCACGTAAAGCCGCATAGCCTATGACAAAAATGAGACATAAATCATGACGTCTAAACGTTGTAACACTACCGGATGCAAGCTTTCACTCCTTTTTTCCTTGGAAAACCCGTATCTAAGTGAACTATATCTTTTTGTGCATGTTTCCTCTAACAAAATGCATGTTATTCAATATAAAATAATCATACATAAATGTTTTGTTGAGTCTTACCTGGTCAACACATTTACTTAGAAATTTGTGACGATGCGCCCTGCTTTTTTTCTTTCTGGTAATCTGTATAATTTATTAAATTTGTTGTATAATATACCACTCTTTTCCACTAAAATAATTAGCTTTTCATCTTCCATTGTTTTTTATTTAAAAAAATATATACATATTTACAAAATCTTGAATTGAAATAAAATTTTCTGACTTTTAACAAAAATTTTTTTAATATTTTACACAACAACAAACTGTCACTTGACATTCTATTCCATTTTCTACAGAATATGGAAACGAAAAAGTAACAAAAAACCACTCATACAGATTTTCAATTGAACAGAAACAAAACAGCTGATTCGTAACAGAACAGAACGTACAAACTAATTTTGTCTCTAGATTTTACAAAATATTTTTATTTTTACTCCTTTAATAAATTCAAAAGTTGTATTTGCTGAGGGGTTTTAGCTAGTCTATATAAATGCATTTCATTGGTGCAAATTCGAAATTATTAGTAGACCTTTTGAAAAGTTTCAAACCTCTTATCTTATACAAAAACTTTTAACCAATGAGAATTTCAAAGTATAAGCTTAGTAGGCTATGAAATAAAACATTTTGAATTCTTTGAAAAAAGATATCGAGACCTGCCTCGAATAATAAATTTAATAATTACTTCTTTAATAATAAACAAAAGTGTATCCATTGTTTTCAACAGATATGTACGTATACCGTAAATATTTTATAAACTTTTTTAACTTTCCGAAATTTTTATGCAAAACAAAATAAAAAAGTTCAGAATATTTGATTATTTAATACAAAATCTAAGGGAACAGATTCGCAAGGCTCATATTAACTGTTTTAAATAACATTCATGTAGTAGCCCGAATTAGTTTTGATTTTCTTTCGAAATCCTTTTAGCAATTTATGTTTCGTAGCAAGAAGACTGGACTTTAAATCGTTAAGTTTGCCAAATACTCAAAACTTATTGCACTCCATTAAAAAAAATAAAAAATGGAATGACAAAGTACCCTACCCCCTCTGCCCTACTTCAAAAATTAAATTTATTGATTTAGCGAAAATTTTTGCGCTCAATAAAATTAATCTGTTTTAATGCTAATTGAGAATTTACTGTACAAGTTTCAACAAAGTCAATTATATGATTTCTCTACTAGTTCATACTTGTTGTTGTTGTTGTTGTTGTTGTTGATGTATTGATGTATTGACGCATTGCTTGTGGCAATGAAATTCTTATCAACAATTAATTAACATGAACGTTTCGACTGCTTTCATATTAATGCACTGGTATGTAAACATATTGTGTGTATTTTTGTATGCACATATGTACATAAATACCATTTATGTATAAACATGAGACACATGTCGTACTTCCGCACATTGCACTGTTACACGTGTGTATATAAATGTATGCATGTTCATGTAATTACATGTGTGTATGTTTGCAAACATGAACTGAAATGAATGTGTAAAACACGTACAAGTATTGATATTTCAATATTAGCTAGTGTACAATTAACACGATGTCTGTTTGTCCAGCTGCATGTATAGGCACATAATGCATATACTTATATACATGTGTCTATAAATAAAGGTTTATATATATCTAGTATTTACATATGATGATGTGGCATGAATATATACGTGATTACAAATTTGCCTAATCGTCATCATATGCAGACAAAGTATTCAACGAAAGTGAGCTTGTTTGTGGTAGATTTTAAAAGCTCGTCTATATATATGCGTACATGTGTTAATACAACTCCATGCATTTATCAATTCCTATTATTATTGTGAATCCTTCCGAAAATCTGACACATGCATTAACTTATACTGGCACACAGCCACACGAATCCTGTATTCAACCGAATATTATTCATTTTAAACTGACATTAAGTAATAAGTATAATGACTCAATGCTGTAGCACAGATATCTGAATTCTTCTTTTTGTCTTTGTGTGTGTACATTTAGAAATCAATAAAGATATATATTAAAACATGGATATATGCTTATATGATATGATATATACATGTGTATGTGTAATATAAAAGCAAACTGTGTAACATATTTGATACTATCATGCTCGTTTTGTCCTTTCCGATCAATTAAGTAACACAAAAGGGCCTTACTGTGAGTTAGTTTAAGTAGTATTTTTTTAATTTTCAAGTCTTTTTTATCAGCTCAACGTACTTTAACCCTCTATCACTCAAGAACTCTGATTTGTTTTTTTTTTTTTTTTTGTAGTGGATATAATAATATCAACAAAATAAAATACACGTATTTTTGGATATTCATTTTTTTATTTAAAGAAAAAATTCCACAAAAAGGTTGAGTTGCTTTTAGGCAACACTGAGGTAAGTGGTCGAAAGAAAGAAGATGTTACGAGAGATGGAAGTTTCTGAAACATTTAAAGAAGATCAGGACCCAGCATCCTGTTTCCCATACATGTGAGCTGCTCTACATTCAAATCAATATTCTTGTTTTCCAGCGTAAATTCAGTTTAGGTAGCATCTTGGACTCTTGTCATGGGAAGGTTGAGAAGTGTTTTCCCGGTGTCAGTGCAATTTCAGTGCTGCAAAATGGAGGTTCATCAACACAGTTTCTATTAAGTAATTAACATCTATATCTGGGGCCTCATCTTTGAAAGTTTCTAAGTCAGGTATAAAATCAGAATCGGCAATGCTGACCCATCTTCACTATCTGCCAGATCATTTAGAGTAGCAATAATATTTTAGTCACTAAGTGGCCGCTTACGAGACATTGCGACACATAAAAAAGCAACAATCAAAATGAAACAAAAAATCAAAATGAATCAAACAACAGGTGGTAAAAAAATGTCACAACTTTTTCTCTAATGTACCTTACAGGCAACAGTCTTTATTTGCAAATAATAAACAAAACGTAAGAATTGCATAAAACTACCGTTTCACATAAAGTTCCAACACTTACTTCTAAAATTTACAGCGGTGAGACAAAAAACACTAGCAGCAGACTTTTTTATTATATATTGAAATCGCAGCAAATCACCGCTGTGCGTAAGTACCGGCAGTCAGAAAACAATTCCCGATTTTCAGCAAGTAGTGACACCTAATTGATTTTTTTTAGTACAAGTTCGTCAGCTCAATGTGTAAGCCACGGGATACAAACGCAGATTACATTACAAAAAAATTAAACTGATTTCGAGGCATCCGAAAGATTTGTTGCCACAATATGATACACGACCCTTGAACTTGTTTAAGCCCTTTACAAAGTGCAAAGGTCCCTTAAGTAGGTTTCTGTAGAGATGATGTGCCCATTCGATTCGAATCTCTTTCCGTCGAGTCATTTATTTGCATTTTAAAACCGTTAAAAGTCAATAAGATCCTCTTGTTTAGAATTTGTAGCAACAAAATGTTTATTCCCGCACTTAAAATAAAATTATTAATAATTACAACTTTATTTAATCATCATTTAATACATAAAATATATTAGTTAGTAAATAAAGAGAATACCTAAAGCCGGGTGTCTTCTATTTTTCATATAATAATAAATATTTTTATAGACAAGTGGGTGCTAGCCCATTAGTCTGAGTGCCGCAGGTTCAATTTCTGCCAAGACTCTGAGTGTTTTCTGCAGACAAACCAAAAAAGCTTAAACAGCTTGTGTGTGTTCTTAATACTTATAGTCAATATAGATAATTCTTTGCAGACTTCACAACTCACAAAATACATTACATTTGCTTCAAATTTATTTATGATGTATATATGAGGGAGAAAAAACATGGTTGAGGCAACCATAATTTTTAAGCAACATAATATTACTGAATTAGTTAGAGGAAAGATTTTCAAAATATTATTTGCTTGTATAATTTGAAAATAATATTATGTAAACTAACCACCATATTGTATGATGTTATCACATGCTAGTCGTGTCAGATTATAATATAATTTAAACACACTTTTGTCAAACACAACAACAGCCATTATTTAAAACAATTATATCTGAATTTAATTTTAATTTATTACTATTTTTTTTTACTTCCCGCTATCAAAAATAGGGAGTTATAAATTTATTTGAGACGTAATTTGTAATTTCCTGTTACGTATTTATTTTTATATTACAACAACATTAGGAATTTGGCTCTTGTTTAGTTCAGAAGATATTACAGTGTAAGTAATTATTGAATGCATTACACCGTTTGCCAAATTAAGCTAAGTAAGCTTATTAAAGTTAAGCTGTTCTTCAGATTTTTATTTGGGCATACGGTTTTTTAAGCATTTCAAAGTTCCTAACGACAGAACTAAAAACAAATTTTACACTATTTTTTGTCCTAAGTTCTTCGCGTTGGTTCTGCTTGAAAGAGAACAAAATATATAAATCCATTTTGCTTCGTGAGAATTTGAACTGCTTATTTAATGAAAAGCACAGCCTCGACTTTCCCTTCACTCAGAGAAAAAATTAAATGTTTATTTAATAGTAAGTGATTGAGTAACTGTTGTAAAATACTGCAGACGCTTTATAAACGTATGTAATTTATGTTGAAAAGTATGTGGCTCTTAATGGGAGTCATTTCCAAACTTCCGCTGGGAACTTTTTGTAAAAATCCGTGAATCAGCTTTTTGCACAAAACTGTATTCGAAACTGGCATTCTTAAAACAGCTATTTTTCGAATACTTCGAAAACCAGTTTCTCAAAAAAGTTGGTTTTCTGAATACTCGAGCTTTAACGTTTACATTTTATACAAGCAATTTACATAGGAAACAGTTTTCCCTATTACATGAACTTAGTAATGGTGTTTCCAGGCACAACTACCATTTTGTGGGTGCAATTTCCATACGACAAGTCTTATGGTTCTGTCCTCGTAACCCATTTAATTAAACTTTTCATTTTTCATGTCCTGGAAAAGTAATATATATTTGTATTGAATATTAAAGGTATTTATTTCAGTTTTTTGTTGGAAAAATGTAAAAATGTAATTTTTTTACAACAAACACAGGAAAAAATATTCCACTAAAAGTTGAATTTTTAACAAACTATAACCATGTGTAAAAAAATCGGGATAAAAAGATGTAATTTTCCGCTTAAAACGATGTTACAATTAAATAATCAATTAATTCATTTTAACACTTTTATTCGGCATCTTGAATAATATTAATTATTTGCAAGAATTATTTGACAGAATGTTTGTAATGACAGTTAAAATTTTTGTACTTTTTATTTAAAAAAAAATACCGTTCACATCAATAAGAGTGTAAGTTTTCATTTTTCCAACCAAAAAAACTGTGAAATAAATACCTTTATTGAAATTCAAAAGTAAAAAAAAGAATCCAGAACATAAAAAATTTAAACTGAAGGGATTTTAACTGAATTCCACTTTAAAATGGAATGTAGAACATACCGGATCATCTTTTATATTTAAGATAAGAAGGCATTTTGACTTTCTGTCAAAAAATCATTTTATTTCTAAACATAGTGTTCCTGAATCTCGATACATAGTCAACAGTCTTTCTAGTTTCTTCATTCCCTCCAAATAATAAAACTTTCAAAATAGGCGCTTGCTTAAATGATAAACTTTTCGTTTGCTCCGAATCTCTTACCAGCCAGCACTTTCTTATAATTTGTAAACAGGAAATATTCAGAAGGTGCTCAATCCCAAGAGCATGCTTGCATGTGTCATTAAAACGTAAATGCAAAAATTAAAATCCGATTTGCTGTATATACTGTAATCACTTAAATGCACCCCACCATTTCGATGTCATTTCTAAAAACACATCTTTTCTATTTCACGTTCATATTTACAATTTGGAAATTACAACGAAAAATTGATTTATCCTATAAAATCTTCAACAAAAAGTTTTTAGAAAAATGTATATAATTTGCTTCTTTCATTGAATAAAAATAATAAAAATGTAGAATGAAAAAAAATATTATTTAAAAATAAGTTTTTAAATTTTGCCCTCACAAATTTAAACTTTTAGTTAATATTTTCTTATATAAAAGTTTTCTATTCTTTTGACTAATAAAGCAAGAAATAGATAGTACCGTATGGTTTCTTCAGTGTTCAAGTCTTCAATAACCATTTTTCTCAAATATATCTGCTACAAATTTTGCAGGATAATGAAGCATTAGTATTTGAAAGTTAAAAATTGACATCTGTTATTGTTGAAAAATATCAAACTAATTGCACTTAATAGTCCTGAATGTCATCGTTTGTTCAACACCAATATTAACAACATTGGATAAACAATTTTATTTTCAATCAAATTGAAACTCTAAAGTCCTCTAATGAGAAAACCAACGTAATTGTACTCCATGTAGTAACTACTATCAGTTTCATACAATCCGCCTTAAATGCAGCATTTACATTTGGCCAGTGTTATTGACTAACAAGCAATTTGACAAATAAAACAATTTTGAAATATAAAAACTAGTCCAAATTTTTTTGTTACTCTCGTTGCAACGTTTCTTTTAATAATATCTTTATTAGCATTTTCAATGTGTATAGACTACAGGTCTGCACTATTACATTTATACTCGTGAAGTACACATGTAGTGGCAAAGCATGAGCAATTATTCAAAGCATCTCAACAAGAAAAGGTACACATTTTTTAGAACAACTAAGCTGTCGAATAATTAATTGTTTTTACTCCTCCTCTTTCGGTGCCATTAAGTAAATGTTCTATTTTTTTATGTACCGCAAACGATCGTGTTGAACACATCTCACGAGCTCGAAATTTCCTTATTTTGTGTAACATATACTGGGTTGTGTTCGTGTTGAGTATATACCATGAGCTCAAAACTACTTGTTGTACAACAAATACTATATTAAGAACATGTTCTATGTTCGGTTTGATCTTCTCAGCTTTCAAAGTAACATCAAAAATGTATAATCAAAAAATATGCAGGCTTAAAATTTACGGCGTTATTTATAAATGATTAATAAGGCTAATGTGTGTTTGTCCCATATAAAATTCCTACGATAAACCTAATATAACTTTATTAATCGCTTATAAATAAAGCCATTAAAAAATAACGAATAATTGGTTATCAATTGCTTCGCAAAAAAATAATTTTGTTTTATAAGGGATATAAAAAAAAAAATTCTATAAAAATTCGTTTTGAAAATGTTCTATTAATTAAAATAATTTGTGGGAATAATGTATTTAACAGACAATTTGTTTTTGTAAATTATTAACGAATCAACCTCAAATTTAGTACAAGTTGCGGATATTATTTTCAACTTAAATTCATATGTATACATATGTAAATATGTACCTACATACATTAATTGTTTGTAGAACTAATATATAATATATAGTATTAGCATTACATATTGTGCGTATTGTGTCTGTTAATTATTAAAAAATAACATAATTTAAAAATTTTGCATTGTTACAATGATTTCCTTATTATGCTGGTTTTTTACATATTTCACTGCCTTCAAAAAAACCCACACCTTCAAAAAACCATGACATACCTATACTAAGGAAAAATCTAAACTCCTAAAAATCCCACAGATGATAATTTGAAAATCTGTGTGCATATATAAATTAATTGCCTGCAAAAAATTGTAAGTGCGACAAAATATAACAATTGTTTTGTCTTACTGACATATTTATGTATGTACGCATTTACAAATTCCTTTTGTACGACAAAAAATGTACGTCAATTTCGCAGTACTGCTTCTTACATGTTCACATTTTTATATGTTCAGTTTTTTAGGAACATCTTTGGCTGTGACTACATAATTATTCATTGCTTGTGTGCTGAGCGGGATAGAAAGTTTATACTATATTCGAAAATGAAAAGAACTTCACGTATGCAACAAAAACTTATTCAATGCAGACCTCTAGTATAGACATATATACAAGCTTATGTGACTTTTGCTTTTATTTAATGAATACATATACGAGTACATACCAAGCATGCAAGAACACCAATAAGTTATGTTTCAAATTACTCAATTATTTATATTGTGTGTGCAACCAAACTAATTACTGCACATTTAATAAAGTTATTGTAATTACAAGTACTTTTGTCACATTCTGAAAACACTTAATAACTTTATGTCTTTTGATTACTGTGCTTCCGGTTACCTTTGTGGTCCTAAATTAAAGTACACGTCTAATTCGGTGTGCATTTGTAAGTCAACATACAATAATACAAACAACTATTGTTGTAAACAAAGTACGCACAATTTCATACACTCATACTCTGATACGAGTACTATTTAATTTATTAGCTCTTCTTAAAATAAACTTGTATGTAATTTTGTTATTGTTGCATGGTTTGTCACTGTCATTGTCATGGCCTAAAGTTAAGATTCATAATTAAACACAGTTGTTTGCACAAAGAACTCATACACGCACACACACACAGACACACACACACACTCTGGCACGCAGTTTCCTATACAGACACACGTGCGAATATAAGTAATATGTGGTACGTGTAACTGATGTAACTGTAATTCGTTGCAAAACGAATGGGAAGCATGTAAATAAATGGAGTTGCTTAACAACATTAAGCGGATGAACAAAAACACGTTTGAGGTCAGCACTGCAATTGAAAATCAAGGGATTTTCATTTGTCAAGGAGTTAAAATTCTGTGTAAATAAAAACTGAAATTAATTTTCATTCACTGAAGAAAAGAATGTGGTAAATTTTTAATGTCAATTCCTTTTTTATTTAAGCAATAAATGCGTATATTCATTTAATGCAATCGGCTATATGAGAGAATTATTTTGAATTTTACTTAATGGTTGATTATAAAAAAAAAATCGTATTAAAAGGTCCCTTGAAGTAGATTTTAAATGCAGTGTGATAAAGTAAAATTGATAAATTTGTGTGCAATAAATTTATGCTTTGGGAATAATTTTCGAGAGTATGATTAATAATAATTTTTTTGGAAATAAATATTGCGTATGCGTACAAAAGATAATTGGAATTTCGGAAAAATTATATAAATTTGTTTAAAAATATAAATCTATTATACAAATAGTCAAAGACAAATTTTTAGATCCCTTTTTCTTCTTTAATTCCCAGCCTTTTTTCTTCATTCTTTTACCAAATTATAGAAATTGTTAAGCTTTAGGGACCCGACTATATATTATCAGTTTAGTATGAAAAGAATAAAAGGCTCCGAAAGTTGACACCAGTACAAGTGCTAAAAATTCACACGTACATTCACTTATGAAAGTATTAGTTCAAGTGAAAGCATAAGCAAATCAGCCAATCTAGCATTTTCGATCGTAGAAGAATCTTTCGTGATCGGAGCGGGTGATTAAATTAATCCTCCGCGATGTCGTATTATGATCGCGCAAATTCTGTACAAAGGGAGAATATATGTCAAGACGGCGACTCTTCTACATATAAGTGATCTACGATGGGCCTATAGAATCGTGTAGGACTCTTTTATTCTTACTTCAAACGAGCCTTGATTAAATCGCCACAATGAGTCTTCTGCGATACGTGGAAAAAAATCGTATAAAAGACTCTTTTAAATAAAAACTATTTTTTGTGTTTTATTTTTGTAAAAATATATACATATTTATTTCAATTGAAAAACCACTTTAATCTGAAAAATGCTTCAATTGAAAAAGAAACTCTTTAATCAAACGAACACTTTTCACTATCACCCTCCACGCCCAACTATTGCCAGAATGCGTAAACGGTGACTTTGAAGTACCAAACACAACAAAAAGACTCGAAAAAACATCATTTTCAAAAGTAATATACGATATCGGTGAAATAACGATCGTTCAATGGTCTTCAGAATACTTAAACTACATTTGTGGAATAACATAAAGAAAGACTCGTCCTACAATCATCAAAGTCATGGCCAAAATACGTAAACGACAATTAACTCGTCCAACAATCTTCAGAATGACTCGCAAAATCATCATTTGGGAGAGTACAAAGTAAATTTCTCCAACAATCGTCTGGACGATTAAGAGAGTCGCGAAATAATCGCGCTCGTCAAGTAATCTTACAAATGCTAGTTGGGAATGAGAGTGTCTAAGAGTACCTAAATATCAGTGATGGTATTTTGGTGCTTTTCGGGTATTTTTGGTGCCTTTTGCCTCTTCATACACGCGAAAAAGTTTTAAATACCCGTTTTTAAATAGCGGGTATTTACAGTGCTTTTTTACAATTTCTCACAGTGCTTTTTGTGCTTTTTTGTAAAACTGAGAAATGTATGCTACTTCTTTTTAGCGGAAATAGTACTTTTTAAGCATCTATGAATTTTTTCCGCTTAGGCTGAAAGAACATTCAATTTAATGAATTTGTTTAAAGCAAAAATTAGAAACCAGTTATCTTTAAATTCAGTAAATGCGTTACTACGTATTAAATACGGTTTACAATTTGAAAATGCTTGTTGTAGCAATATAGCAAAATAAACGAAAATAAAATAACAATCGATTGAAATGCTATCATGAATTTCCTTCGACTTTGAATTCTCTTTTTTTAATCGATATCTTATTATTTAGAATTTAGATAAATTTTTATGCTACACATCGCTCCTTTAATCCAACGTGATCATATCTTTATCCAAAACAAATGTATGACTGATGCAGTCCTTATACATACCTGCTAACATTTTTAATATTTCACTTTGGATAAATCGTCGTCCCGAAGTTATCTCCACGTATATCACAAAATCAAAAAACATGATACAAGACCGCTTCTCCTAAAAACTCAAGACTTGACGAGTCAACCCCGACGTCTATGAACCGAGTCTAACATCCTGAACATGTGCTCTGGATGTAGTGGGAATTCGGAACATGTAATATTTTGTTGTATATAATGTTGAAACTTAAAACTCAACATTCCAAAGAAAATAGTTTTTGAGATACGTGAAATTAACTTCGAGACGACGAAATGACTAAGGAGCGATATGCTCATATACATATACTTTTCATTTTTGTCTAAGCAAACTATTTTATTAATTTTATTTTTTTATGTACTACCTATTGTATATGTACCATGCACACATATCATTTTACTCCTTTGTTTGTTTTGTACGTTTTTTTACTTTTATTAAATGAATTGTGATTTTATTTTCATTGATATGTTAATAAATTCTGCTATTTGATCTCAAGTCCTGTTTATATGTTTGAAGCAAAAACTTCAAATTGTATTTTGGGTATTTACCTCAATTATAAATTGCTTAGTATTTTTTGTCATACCTAAAGTTTTTAAAATATTTTTCATGGTACTTTTTTACCATCTTTATGTAATTTTTTGCACTTTTTAATGCGATTTGTTCTCTTCAAATGAGTGAAGTTGAAAAAGAAAAAAAGATCAGAATTAAAAGAAATGAGAACTCAATATGTTCGTTACGTATGGATGTGTTAGCCACAAGCAAATACTTCAATAAATGTTCATGTTTGTATGCAATTTTATTTTGTTTATTGTTTTTCCATGGGGAATGGAATAAGTAATTAGGTAGTTTGTTCTCTTTAAATGAATGCAACTATAATAGGTGTGCCTTTAAACTTGCGGTCGAATTTCGACGACTAATCGCACTCTAGTACTTAAAAGCCACTTTTAAGTTTTCAGCAAAATCCACAATATATGACAAAAAGCAAGCGAACGATGTACACGGGACAATGAATAGGATATTTAATCCTTTCATGCACTTGTTGTATGTATACAACAACACTTTTCGAGAGCACATTTCTCATTTCTAATGGTAAATTTTTGCATAACCAAGTATTATTAAACATAAGTAAAAAGCTTTTGTGTTTCATATTTAACTTTTCATTCGGTTAAGTCAGTCTATTTTTATTTTGCTGTAAATTTTGAGCCTAACTTATATTTTTTAATAAAGAAGTGAAATAAATAAAAGATAAACATGGTGCATGAACGGTGTTTTTATATTTTTATTATTTCGTGTTTTGGATTGCATTTACAATTTATTTCAGCCTTTTGTAGATTTAATGTATTTTGGTCTGATGAAAGGGATTAAATGAAAAAGTAATAAATTAAATTCTTGAGTTAGATTGGGATAAGTTGGATGCTGAAGCAGAATTAGCAAATTTATAGCAAATTTACTCTCCGAAGACATGGAATTTCATAGTTTAGAGTTAGAAGAAACAGATAGTCGAATTTTTTGCCAATTCTGGAATGAAAACAGAGCAACAGTTTAAAAAAGTGGACTGAAAATGAGGAAAAATACCTACAAAATCGTAACGAACTGTGGAATGGGACCATTGACAATTATGTAGAATTATAATATATTGTTTTCTTATATAAAAAAAAGTTGAAATTTTATAGTCCGCTTACGTGCCATGCTGTATGTGCGCAACATTTTCTAAAAACTACGCGGCGATTATAAATTCAATTATTTTCTATTTTATCTTGCTTGACCCCAACAAACAAAGTAAAAAAATATAGATGCCCTAACGAAGTTTGATGCATGAGAGAGTTAAGGCTATTGATATTTTTGCAATATGTTAAAAAAAAATTATTTTATTGCGCTTAACTTGGTTCTAAAGATGTTAGCAGATGGAGAGAACTTTGTTCTCTATTAAGGGGAAAAAGAGCAAGGAGTAGCGAGTTAAATACTAACTAGCATAATTGATCACCATATGAACGAAAAAAGATTAACTGGCAAAGATGCATTTGTTCCCAATAATGTTTCAAAAAATAACTAATGTTCTGCTAGTCTAATTATTTTATGAACTCAGGGGTTACACGATCAAATTCTGTCTATCAGGTTTCAATATAGTCCTACTTTTTTACTAATACACTCATACTTTTTAAGCTTGATACGAACTTTTTTTAAATTCTCTTTCCATCGAATGTTTCAATTTACTGTCAAGAAAACATTTCTTGATTTGTTTTTTACACTGGGTCTTCTCGTAGCAATTTCATTGCTGAGAACAAGCAAAAACGTCAGCAGGGTTTCGATAGTTCGATTGCTGATTGCTTTTAGGTGGAGAACACATAAAATTACTTCGTCACATTTTCAAAATTTTCATAGTGAGAGGTTCTATAAATATGCTATAATTTTATATACAGTTAGTAAAACAATTCTTTTCAAAATAAAAATATTTTAAAACTTTTAGTACTTTTAAAGATTTGGGCAAAAAATATTAGGATTTAAAAAAATGCTTAGTACATTTAATTATTTGTTTATCTTAAACCTTACTATAAAAAAGATTGAAGTGGTTTTAAAACCTACTGTACGAAAAATACTAAATTAAAAAAAACATCAATTAAAATGGTGTCAAGCAATTGTTTTCAAATTCCTAACATCGTTTTTATAAAGATGGGAATTGTTGATAAAATTATTTTAAATATTTCTTCGGGTTTTCCTGCATTAGGTGTTTTTTTTTTAAATAAATATGCAGTTTTTTGTTTTCTAAATTCAAATTCACAGAAAAGAGAAATGACAGCAAATTGATAGACAACAATTGCTCAAGCAATCAATTGAGCAATCATTGCGCAACGGATTGCCACTTATGGCAATCGCAGTCCACATGTAGCAAATTTCATGAACGCAATCAAATTTGACGATTGACGCAATGGATATTGCTACGCGAAGACCCAGTGATACAAATACTCTGCCGCAATTCAAAACTAGTAATTGAAATCGAATAATCAAATATGTTTGTGAATAAAATTGTTAAGTGTAATCGTATTGTGTGATGTATAGAGCAACCATTTGAAGCTGTTTTCTTGACCATGACATCTAGAAAAATAAATTGCGAGCAGCCTACTTCACAGCTATCAATTCAAATGAATTTTTGATAAGTATTACGTGTGAAATAATTGAAAGAAAAACTTTCAAATACGAAAATAAATTGAATTTGAAAAGAAACATTAAATGAAAATAGAAAGTCAGATTTGAACTTAAGCCAAACAATTCTTTTCAAATCAATGAATCATATTCTTAGTGATAGCTCCACATATCAAATACTGACAAAAGGTGCAATGAGCAGACTACAACAGACAAATAACGTTATTGTCGACAAACTTTTTAAAGAGTGGTGTTGGCTGAAGTAGTTAACGCGTTGACTACAAAGCAAATAATGTCTAAGAACGTGGGTTCGAGCCCAGCTTCAGGCAAGTCATAACATCCAGGATTTTTTAAGATGTGCAATGTATTTGTTGTTGTTGGAGTTTTTAAGTGACGATTGCACTGGTCACTGAAGAGTACCGATAGTAATTGATACTGGTGTATGCTAGCGAATGTCACAGTGTCTTCCTTCATCGGTATTGTAGCGAAATCGCCAGCGAAGTAAAATAATTAATAAAATGGTTACACAGCTTAAAAACACATTTAATGCGTCTACTTGACATTAAAGGCACTGCAACACTGATCTAAAAACTAACATAACGCACAATAGCAGAGTTATCAAAATTAGCCATTCTCACTTTCACCATCTGTTCTCTCTTACAATCACTTTCCTGAACAGGGTAACACACCTACTGGTTTGAAAGCATGCTAATTGTCTGAGTGTTACTTCTCTTTTAAAAAATTCGTAATCCATAAAAAAACATTTCCAGGCACAACGATTTCTTCAAGTATAAATTACACATCTCATGAATCTAATAGATAATAAAGAACTTTTTACAAATTAGACGTGCCAAAGTATGAAAAAACAAAAAAAATCGTTGGATATTGTATCTTCATGACGTTTAGATCTGGCTTTATGTTTTGTAGAATAAAGATATGTTATAATCAAAGAACATACAACTATACAATTTTTATATACAATTTTCATTCGTTGTGAATTGAGCTGACCAGCCGCTAGGTTAGTTTTTGTAATAAACGTTGATCTATTATGAGTAGACACATATAGGGACAGCTTTAATAAGACGAAATGAGCTTTTAGTAACTTCAGTGTTGTGGATTTTCTTATTTAAGGCCTTCTAGTACAACCCGTATCCGTGCCTATAAGCTTCAAAATAATTAATGAAGCATATTGTCTTCTTTTATTCTGAGCACTTAAAAAAAAGAACTTAACAAAATTTGTTTTCATTGTGTTTTTATTTTATGCAGCAGAATTAAAAGCCAACAATTTATTACAAACATTAAGTTTGCATTACTCTCTGGGGTTGTGTATGTGCGTATGTTTGTTAGAGTGTGTGTGTGTGTGTGTGTTTGTGCGTTTGTGCGTTTGCATGCATTAAGCCATGCTGTAATACTTCTGCTTGTAAAACTTTAACGTACGATCATATACAAATTATCAAAATATACACATACGTAGCGCACATATGTTTGTAATTGTATCAACATTTGCACACGTATTTAATTGTTTTATAATTGTTATAAATAAATTACTTGTAAAATTTTTATTACAACAATCTGCATGGAAGATAAAACAAATTTTACAAATGCTTAAACAGCAACAACAGCAACAAAGAAGGAATGCAATCATATTAATTTATGAGCGTATAAAAATGTGCACTGCTTAACATCCGTACAAAAAATAACACTAATGGACAGATTAAAAAAACAGTTGAATATCTGAAGCGTATGACGTTGGTGATTTTCCAAAGAGAAAATTAATATTACGTATACGCTGAATGCTGAATGACAATTTTAAAATATCAAAGGAATTCATATATTCTTTGTTGGTAGTTCGCTTGCCTCTCAGTGGGGAGTCTGTCTCACTACAATAATTGAAGATGTTGGTCAATATGCACGTTGAATTAAGTTACAATAAAATAATTATGTTTGTAACTTTAAAGTCAATACTTACAGTCTGAAGTTAACTAACAACGCGCAGTGGTTCCAATTAGATAGAAAGTGTAGTAGGTAAGGGGAGCCCCGTAGACTAGTAGATAGCGTACTAGGTAATTAGTCGAGGGGTGGCAGGTTCCATTCCTGCCTAGACCCTGGGTGTTTCTGCAGACAAGCCAAAATGGCTTCGCGATTTTTGTTTAAAAAATAATAAGAAAAAGTAAGTAACTTTGAAACTTGCGATCCAATTACAAAGCGGTTTATGAATAATTTAGACCACCCGGTTTGAATAGGCTGTGAGGTAAAGCGGGCCATGAACACCTTACAGCCCTCCCAGCTTTTACAAATTTTATCCGATTTTAATAAAATAAAATATTTTTTTTTTATTTCATTAAGATATCTCGATTTCATGAGTGTCTTTATTACACTGCATTTACACATGAAAGTTCTTTCTTGAAATTTTTGTATGTATATGTATTATAAATAAAAATTTTAGCGAAATAACTGACTTTCATGAAAATTTCTTGTTCATTTTCATAAGAAAGTGAAAGTTCATTTTAAAAATGTCGTCGAAGCGAAAAGTTGCACAAATTGATACTTCAACTCATTAGAGTTACCAATTTTATCACGTAAACAAATTTTTGGGCAATAGTTGGAAGTAATTATTATTATTAATATTTTAATTAGATTATTGCTACCAAAAGGCATGAATTGTCTTATTTATGTATATTTGACGAACAAATATAACAATTCCGTAAATATACTTACAAAATAAGTTAAATTTGCAATTAAAATTTTGCCAACATCCTGTTGATTTGTATAAGTATTATATGAGGGTAACAGTGTTTGAGTCTTTGTCATTTTACTTTCTGAAAAAGTCAAAAAATTACTTTCTTGAAAATATCGTTGAAAGCTGAGTGGAAGGTAAAAAAACTTTAAGTGTGTTAGTGAAAAAGTGTGTGTGTATTGCGACTTTTACGCAATTACTTTCATGTGTAAATGCTATGTCAATGCAAAGTCAATATTAAAAAATAATATTTTATGATTTTTAACACAATTATTAATAAAATGCAAAAGATATTCTTAAGTTATCTCAATTCATGTAGTCGTAAAAAAAGTTGAAGTCGAGTCTTTGAAATGGAAGCGAAAAATAACTGAACTTTTACAAAAATTAGCTAATTAATTGTTCGATGATTTTCTCAAAAGTTTTAAAAAACTAAAAATTATCTTATTTAATATTCCAAAAGAATAGACTTCATTAAATCTATAAAAACATGCACGCTATATCCAGCATTCGACAAATTTAGTGCATTTTTCGACGAAAATAAATTTAATAAATTATTTAAGTAAAAAAACGCCCATCCATTTTTCAAATTTAATTACAAATTGTATTAGATTTATTTATAGTCTATTGCTGATTTAAGAAAGAACATTTTCATTCTATGAGAAAGAACATTGATTTCGATTTTTCTACATTATTTCTAAACGAAATGTGGCATTTTGTTTAGAAAAAGTACCAGAATTGCAAGAAGTTTTTCGTATTTGTGTAAAATGTTTGTTACCCTTGATGGGTTTTTGCTTAGAAGTTGAGGGATGTGCATCATTTATAGACTCCAACGTACGAAATGTTCGTTCTAGAAAAGAAAATAATTCCTCCTTAGAGGGAATCTCGGTGGATGATTTCAAAGACTGTTCCCAATCTTTTCTACTTTGAATGTCTAATTTTTGAACAAGCAGGTATATAAGAAGAGGATCCCAGCTTTGGGTGTTTATATGCAAGTTCCTAAGTGAAAATAAACATTCCTGAGTAGAGTCAAGTAAAGTTTTAATCAATTGGTAGCCACCATCTGCCTTTGGTATAGTAAAGAGTTTCATTATTAAATTTCCAGCAAGCATTCGCTTATTGTGATACCTTGCTTCAAGGATTTCCCACGCGGAATCATAATTTGCCTCTGTGGCACAAATACTTTTAATTAAATTAGCTGCTTCTCCAGTAAGTGTACCCCTCAAATAGTAAAATTTTTGAATTTTGTTAAGCGAATCGTTTCCATGAACGAGGGAGAAATAAATGTCTCGGAATGGAATCCAGTCCATATATTCTCCAGAAATTTTGGTAGTTATATCTTTGGAAGTCTAGCATCAGAATTAAGGGGAGAATTTGAACGATTATTTTTTGCAACAAAAGTGCTAGCTATTGGGCTAGTTGTTGCCGAATAGTCTGGAAAAGATTCAATTATCTTCCCTTTTATGATGAGACATTTTTCAGAAAACTCGAAGTAAACCTCTACACTCATATATGGAACATCATTCACATTAAGAGACTCACCATGTATTTTCCGCACAATTTTGTCATGTTGGACTTCAAATTTCTTTAAAATATCATCAACCACATGGTTAGATAACCACATGTCTTTTCATCTTGGTTCTTCTGTTCAAAACGGGCCGCTATGATATTAATCAATTGCAGTAGATCACGTTGGCCGCCAAGAAGAATATCAAGATTACTCATGACTGTTAATTTTTAGAAACCACACGTAAGAAAAATTTTATTATAATATATCACCACTCCTAAATTTATGAAATAAATTTATTTATAGGGAATATTCTATTTCCCGGGTTTCGGCACCGATAATTACGTTTAGCTTATAGTTGAGTAGTGAAGAAAACGAGATATTGATTATTGTATAAGTTTATTCAATCTTTATTTTGTATAGTTTGCTAATCAATACTACCTTACAGCTTTAAAGTCAAGAACAGAAAGAAAAAGTTAAAATTCAATATATTAAATGCATACCATATTTCTATTTAAAATGTACATAAGTCAAGTGAGAAACTCAAAGGTCGTAAACAATTATAAAAATTGATAATATAATGTAAATAATAAACCGCTAACTAAAACTATATATTTGAATCTTAAGAACTTGACTCGAGACAAATATATATACATAATTATATACATATTAGTTAAAATACAAGATTTACAATAATGATATGTACTTTTATCATAAAGTGAGCAGCAAAGTTTTATGACTTAACAAAATAGAGCTACACTTTGCTTCACTTGAGTAGGTACATATGAAAATATTTAAAATATTTAGGGAAACAAGAATATTTACAGAAAATACGGTAATATTAATAAAATTTGTTTCAGAAGTACTTTTCTGACAATACGTTTCGCATTGATGACGCTAAATGGTATAAGGGTTATTAACCAAACTTTCTCTAGACCTCTGCAGCTTTAAACTCGCGGACTAAAAAAAGAATAGGGAAAACCAAAAGAGCCTTAGAAAGATGGTGGCTTATAAAAGATGCTATTTCTATCGTCAGCTGCAGTATCCAGCGGCAAAGTGTTTGGTGTAAAGCCCCAATCAATTGATGATTGATTTTTTGCACTGGTGGAGTAGCTGGTACATTAAAGTTTTTGCAGTGGTTACACCAAATAGAAACCCGGAAACTTCCCAGTAACAAAATAAACTATGTAACAATGAATACTTGTCACCCCAAAATGCCCAACAAATATCCAAAAATCAACAACAACAAAATTTCACTGCGACAAAACATAAACAAAATTTTGTGAGTAATAATGTCCCATACGGCGAAAAAGGCAAATCCGCCGATACCTAAGAGTAGCGAAGGCAAATTCCGCGACAGCTACAGAAAAATCTGATTCTTTAAAAAGAATGGCTGATGCTGCTGAGGTGCAAACTGAATCAGCAAAGAGGATGGCTAACGCCGCACAGTGGCTGAAAATCGTTTTTCATTGGCCAAAACTCTGTAACTTTTGAACCGATCAAAATATTGAAGTAATTTTTTTTTTATTGGATAGATATTTAGTTCAGCTTGACTCAGTTTAAATTTTATTAAAATTGATTGAGGACTTTTTAAGGAATTCTAGGTCAAAGTTGAACTTTTGAATTTTTTTTAACTTTTTGAGTGAAATATGGAATTATTATTTTTTTATTTATTAAAAAAATTGAATATTTGGAAATTAATAATAATTATAAATAATTTTTGTAATAATGGAATTTTTTTTATGTTACACTTAAAAAAAATTTTACACTGAAAAAAATAGTAAAATCAACTGGAGATTTTGCTATTACAGAAAAATTAAAAATTTTTTGCTGACAAATTTGCAAATTTGTTTACACTCAAAGAATAGTTACACTTAAAAAAAACGTTAATAATATTATCTAAAAATATTACTATTACTACAGAAAAATTTATTATTTTTTGCTGTCAAATTTGATAATTTTAAAAACATTTTAAAATAAAAACTGCAATAAATTTTAATAGCATTTGTAACAATGGTAGGTTCGTTTATTATTATTTTTTACTAATACTATGTTTTTCGTACTTAAATAACAATGAAAGGCAATTATAATTATTATTCATTTGACTCAAATATTGATTGCAAATATTCCATATTTTGTTCTGTGCTATCTCTGTTTTTTAGTAGTTTTTTGGCTTCTTCATCTAAATCCCGATGTTCCACTTTCCATTGATTTCGAATACTGGAGATGAACGGATCTGACGTTGCCAATAATATATTAAATAGATCTTCATTTGTTGAATTTCTTGAAATTTTTCTAGTATTGTGCTCTCTATAAAATCTGTAATCCTTGTTCCTTTTTTCCTGAGCCTCCTCTGATAGATCTCCAAGTGGCACCAAATGATATTTAATGACATCTTCTCCATGATAAAGGTACAATGGTACAAATGATACCATGAACATATCCGAGTCCGAAATATTTTCACATACAACTTGTTTGTATTGTTTTTGTCCCGAAGAACCATCACATCCCCATTTACAAAAAAGAATTAACTTTGTGTTTCCATATTTCTTTAACTCATTTCCTGTTATTGATTGTAGCAAGCGTTCGGCTGTGTGATCAAGTAGAGATTGTAGTTGTACCTCTGCCGAAATTGGTGTGATTGTAATAGTGTCCTTTGATGGCAAACAGTCCATTTTAGCAGCGGATACATATTTGAGCCTTTTTCAATCGCACGCAGTCTGAGCTTAATATATTGCTGTTTTGTTATTTTCAAATCCAGAAATAATGCTAATGCCTCCTCATTTGTGTACTGTATTGCATCACTCGGAGTTGGTATACTGTTAAGAATCCGTTTTGTTCTCACTGGACTAGCTTTAACAACTTTTTCAATGATATCCACTTTTGTTAATTGGTTCTGTGATCGTAATTGATGTAGGAAAGATTCTTTTATATTTGTACAACCAATTGCATCGTTAATATCTTTAAGTTTCCGCCTCTTAGATCTATCGCTGCAGTTGCCCATTAATGATTTGCGTGGTCTTCCAGCCTTATCTTGCTTTGCTGTTTTTGCAGCGACAGTAAGTTGGCCCTCTAACCAGTTTGCACTTTTTATATAAAAGTTTTGTTTACTGTAGCGAACTTCTTTGTAGCGTTTTTTTAGTGCTTTTACGAAATTAAATAATTGCTCTTGCATTTCGGTGCTACACGAATTTAAGTTTAATTTTATTTTAACGTAACTAAGAACATCTTCCTGGTTTTTGTTTCTAAAATACTCTTCGGCCAGTTCTTTATAACTGAAGCTCTCCATATTTTTCTGAATATTTTTATTTGCGTCTGTTATGTTTTATCCGTACACTACATTTTTAGATACATGTTATTCACACATTGATCTTTAATTTCATAGCAGGTAGTGCTTAAATTGCACAAAACTGCACATGTTATCCAGACCTTAATATCAGGTAAAACTGATTAGTATCTCGCCAATATTTGTTGTTGTTGTTGGGTTATTTTTTTTTCTTTAGTGCTTTAATGTCGCGATTATTGTTATAAAATTGTTTATGACTTTGGTTGACCTAACATTTGATAACAGCTAAATTTAGAAAGAGATCATATGTTTACTTTAGAATTTTGTGATAATTTTATGACTTATTTTTGGCTGATCAAAACAAAGCCATTAAACCCTTTCGCAGGTATTATATTTAATTTTTTTAGTTTTACGTAGTCTAAAGTAAAAACGTAAACTTTTAGGCAAAAAAGTGAAAATTATATACACCATTGTATACGAGTACTTTGGAGTAATTTCATTAAAATGAAAAAAGTGTTCTACAGGCGGCTCGTGGCGGGTGCAAAAGTATATATAGCGTTAAAGAGGACACTTTCACCTTTCTCCGGGTGGTATACATTTTTTGTTCCCTTTTGTTCCCTAGAAGTTCTATTCTACTAAAGTTTAAATTTGAGAAAAATATAGTAGTTTCATAAATATTCCGTAACGCCCTTAATATTAAACGCTAGAGCTCTGACCACTTACAAAAACTAAAGACTATAATCCTACCAACATTATAAAAAAGACCGCAGGCCATTATCGATGATAGCTTGCGAGTAGTAATCATTTATTTTTGATAAAAAACAACAGAAAAACACCTTTTTCTCAAATTAGAAAAAACCGTTGAGTTTGACAGCATACCACGCTCACAATTATCAATAGTTTAACCTAATTTTTTGGCTACCTTAATCTGGATATATTAGCTGCAAAAGGGCGTAAAAATTTTAAAAATCGGTGACAAAAAAAAATTTGAGTTTTGGCCAATGAAAAACGATTTTCAGCCACAGTGCGCCGCTGAAACAACTATAGCAGGCTTAGATGCATTACTTAAATCCACTATAAGGAAGAAAATATTTAAAAAAATTTTATTAAATTTTTTTTATTATTTTATTTTATTTCTTACCCACCAAACGAAATGTTCCGATTTTGTACAGAATTTATAACGACTGGTGGACAAAATCTTCCGATTTCGGAACTGAAATATTACCGACATCGTAAAGATTTTTGTATGAAAGAGTTGACATGACTTCGCAACGATTAGTAGGTACGAAATCGCAACGAAAAATAGGTACGATTTTATTATAAAAAAAATTAAATAACAATTATTTTCCATTATTTTATTCATTAATTTCAATATTTATATAAGCTATAATTTAATTTAATATACAAAAATAATTACAGTTTTCAAAGTGATAGATTCGTGTTGTCAGTGTTTTGCTTCTTCTGATCTATAAATTTTTTGTTTTTTGCAACCACTTGTTCTAACAAATCTTTTATACCCATTGAGTTAAAAATTATAAATTAACACAACTTTTATTAAATTAAATTAAAAGTTTTGTTATCTTACCAAGTTCCTGTTGTTGAATAAATTAAGTAAATATGCTTTCTGTGGGTACCTCCGTATAAGCTATTTTCTAAATAGAGAATACTTGGATTAGTTAGTATTATATTTGGTATTCAAGGCAATATTTTAGCGTAATCAATTTGGTTTAAAATGACCATCTTGTAGCAATGGTAGAAATGTGTGCTTGGAAAGAGATTCGAAATAAAAATGTAAATATTTACAATCAATTTTTGTAAATTAAAATTTTTTCATTTTCTTACATTTACATAAATCAAAGTTTTATATATATTTTTTTTTAAGTTTTATTTGTACAAATAAATAAATGCAACCGAAAGAAATTTTTTCAGACAAACTGCCGAAATATCTTAACGAATTCGTGATGACAGGTCTGATGTGGAGCCACCGTAGACTGGTAGTTAGCATACTAGCCTAATAGTCTGGGGGGCGCAGGTTCCATTCCTACCTAGACCTTGGGTGTTTCTTCAGAGAAGCCAAAATGGCTTTGCGGTTTGTGTTTGCTCTTAAAAAAAAAGACAATCTGCCGAAATATCTTAATGAATTCGTTACGACAAGTCTGACTTCAGAAAAATTCGAAACCTCAAGTAGAAAGGCCCTAATTCGTATTTTTTACACAGTTTAGTTTTTCAGTGTTTCCAATACAATTTACACAAATACACCTCGTCACAAAAATTTATTGCAATAGTGTAAAAACTAACGCTTTTACAAGCAGCTGTACAGCTTATTTTATGTTTTTACCTTCTCCTGTAAAGTTTCAAGTATTTGAGTTAGGGCCTTTCTACTTGAGACCCGCATTATGTATGTACGTAAGCAAAATCTAAATTGGTTCAAATTCGAGCGATTAAATTGTTTCCTAATCGTTACCCGCCACTAGAGCAAATTAACCAAAAAGAGCAAAATTTACAAAAGCACATTATTGATGTGAAAATTGCACTAACTTTAAGTTTTTAATTTTAGTTATTTTACTGTTTATTATTGCAAAACAATTTGTCACCTCATCTGAACTAATTCGGCCGAAAATGGAATATAAAGGCCTCATTAGTTTTTACTTGTCGTTGCCGTTCTGTGCCGTCCGTTTCTGTTTAAAATATTTTTTTATTACTTGTTCTGTGTAATTATAAGAATGAATTTTGTATATGTTTGCAAAATATTTTTTACTTGATAAAAAAATATAAATATTTAATAATTTGAATTAAAATAATATATTCTCACTTTTAAAACCAAATTTGTAATATTTCACACCACAAAAAACTAACTCTTGGCTATCACTTAACGTTGTATTCTATTTTCCACAGAATAGTCCGCAACAGAACAGAACGCAAAAGTAACAACAAACCACACAAACAGTTTTTCAATTGAACAGAAACGCAGCAGCTTATTCGTAACAGAACAGAACGTATAAACTAATTTTGCCTTAACTCTCCTGTATGGGTCAGTGATCTAAAGTCTATTCTGAAGTCATTTGTACTGTCTATTTACTGATTGGAACATCGCCGCAATGTGCAATGTACTTCACTAATTTATCGTTATTGCAATAGAATGGTACCAGATAACTTATTCCCGAACACCGTTTTTTTAAACAAAATGTTCTTTGTTAAGATCGCATCCATATTTGGTTGATAAACCAATGAATAGCATTACGCAAATTTTGGATTTTAACCAAACAATCACCCTTTCAAGTCGAATCTTCACAAATATTACTGCCTCTATCGTTCTCCGCTAAAACAATTTTGCCAGCTCAAGCACAATGCATTTCATAAGTGAGTTCTGGTCCAATATGCATGCCTCGGAAGACTGTAATAGCCTGTTGGCTAAGATGTCAACAGGCTATTACTTGTTTTCTTATTGGTAACACTTAACAGTATAATTAATTCATCCTTGAAATTTTTGTTTCTCCAAACTATTTCTTATCGACAATCTTTCTCAGATTTTTAACCGCAGAATTGCAAATTAAGTCTTCCTTAAATCATTCACTCTGCCGAAATAAACTAAAGTGCAATTTCACTCTAAAAAATAATATAAAAATGACACACATAGAAATCTTTTTTCCTTTGGATTATAAAAAAATCAAACTCTAACTTTTCGACAAATCCCTCCCTCAGAGAGGAGGCAATCAAAAAACAATAAGTTTTCATGTTTATTAATTTATATTTTCAACTTTTATTCTCTCGCTTTATTTTCATTATTTTCGTGCTTTATAAAATTGCACTTACATTATGTTAACACAGATTTAGCATTTGTTGTTTGTTACTCGAAGAACACCTTTTCAAACACCTCCACTAATGCATATAATATGGACACAGCAATATGCATGCACAAACAAACACACACAAGCGGCATAAGTAATGAACTTTTAAAATGTTGAATGCTGCAAAATTAAAAGAATGATTGTGATATTAAAAAACGCTATTTGCGAGTAAGTTTGCATTTTGTGTGAGTGTGTGTGTGTGTGTGTAGCAGTGTTAGTGTGCTTGCGTACAAATTCTCTGCAGCAAATGGGTCACGTTGTGACTTTGTTTACGCATTTATTATGTCACAAGCTTTTAAAAATTCATTTAAATTGCAAAGGAAGTGAAAATATACACGTTGGTTGGTTGGTTGGTTGGTTTGACAGTGTGTGTATGTGTGGGTGTACTTAGGTGTGCGTTATTTTAAACTGTTGACACCTGCATTGTGTGACAGTATTACAGACAGCTAGAATGCAAATAAAATAAATAAAATAATAGCAGAAAAGCAAGAGAAAATTTAATATTAATTTGAAAATGTTGATGAAAATTGAATTAATTTTGCTACAATATATTCATTTAAGCCAAAAAATTAATGCTTTGAAATTATAATACTTTCTACATCAAGCTTTTAGAACCTTGAGGAATTAAAGATAAATTTAGCAATAGTAAGTTTCTTAGATATCGACATTATTAAAAGTTTGTTTGCTCTTATGAAAAAAATAAAAGTTTGCTTTGATAATAAAAGCTCGACATTGTTCCCTATTGTTGAATAAGTTCCTGCTGAAATGAGCATTAGTACAAACCCAGCTGTAAGACCATTAAGGCAAAATAAAGGGAAGAGAAGCATCGTATATTTTTTATAAGCAATATCCTTATACTGATACGAAACATACTTGTTGCATAATTTTTTTACTAAGTGTATGGAATTTTTATTCAATTTGTTACTTGTTACCAAGTCGATTTTCTTTTATTAATATTTTGCAAAACAATGGCTTAAAAATAAAAAAAAATAACATTAAAGAAATACTCTTTAGAGTCAGAACTAGAATTTATATTCTTGTGTTTTTTTTTTTTTTCAATTAATATTTTGCATAGCAATTGCTTAATAATTTGGAAAATAACTGTAACGAAATGCTTTTTAGAGTAAAAGCTTATTTTAACACTTTTGTTGTTTTTTTATTCATTCATTAATCAATTTGTAAGCTGAACTCATTTATAAAAAGAAATACGATTTTATAAACAAGTTTGATCTCTGAAAACACGGATTTACCGAAATCATTTTTATAAAACATTAGAGAAAATTAAAATATTTTACCCTGAAAGGAGAAAAAACAACAAGAATTTTCGCAAAGTAAAGCCAAATAAAATAAAAAGGATTTTGGGTAAAAAATTAAAAATAAATAAAAAAGCAAATCGGTTTTAATAAAACTTTACTGAAATATAAAATTTTGTATTCTGAAAAGATAAAAATATTAAAAAAAATTTTTTGAAAATTTAATTTTATTGAAAACGATTTTGTTAAGTATCAACTTTTGTTCCCTGAAACTTCTACAGAGTAGAAAATCAAAAGTAAAAATTTAAACAAATAAAATCAGTTTTTATAAAACTACTAAAAAATAAAATTTTGTATCATGAAAAGATAAAAAATTAAAATAGGATTTTTGTAAATTAATTTTAACTGAAAATGTTTTTATTCAAGTAACGAACTTTGTTCCCTGAAACTTCTACATAGTAGAAAGTTAAAAGTAAAAATTTTAAACAAGTAAAATAAAACGTTTTAAAATCGAATTCTGGAATACTTATGTGCTGTTCATAGAATACAAGCAATCGAATTGAGTGATAAATTTGTATGAAAACAGATTAAGTATGCATTAAAGATAATTTTTAATGTATTTCTCCCACAGTATAATCAAATTTTAAATCGAAGGACTTTCGTCATAGAAGTCCTTAAGATTAACTTCAAAATATTAAGAATAAAATATTTATTGAAAAACTTTACAAAGTTTTTAGTCGAAATATTGCCCTTCAACGTTAATGAAGATTTAAAACAACTTATACAGTAACATCGACTGATGTTGAACGTATATTTTCAGTACATTCGATCATTTTGTTCGACAATGGAAGATCCTTTTAATTTGAAAATTTTGGAAAAAACATATGATTATACTTTCTAATAAACATTTGCGAAAATAAAACAGATTAAAAATTATTAATCTGTGTTTTTGAATGCATATTTTTCTGCATTTTTTAGAATTTGTTTTTGGAATATTTGCATGCATATTCTAATAGCGTTTGTTCATATTTAAACTTGCCCTGATGATTATAATGGAATTATAATCAATATGATTTCATTATATGGTTGAATTCAAATCATGTCATTATCAATCCAATGACGTTGTATAAATCATAATTTTCTTTAAGTCAAAAATAATATGATGCCATATAACAATACTATTACAATAAAATATAGCTATAATAACTCGTCATTGCCCGAACTCGCAGACTTTTCGGGGTTGGGATTGGTTCAATACCTACCATAATATGCGATAGAAGAAAATTTATTTGCACTGTCCACATCAGGTATCAGAAAGAGACTTATTTTCTGGATCGAAGTGCAACTGGTAGCCTATCCAACCTAACCTAAACTAATTAGTATTCATAATATGGTTCAAAGTTAAGATCACATATCATCAAAGTATAAACAATGTCATAAAACTATCGAGCAGCCAGTGCACCAAGTTTTATTCTTAATGATATGCTTAGGACGTTCTTTCTACCAATTTGATGCGGCTCACGAAATGGTCATAGTCGTGCTAAAAATCATTATGATTGCAAAGTATGACCATCTCACGAGCCGCACGAAATTGGAAGTTCAAGCTGAAAATGTTATAAATATAATGTTTGCCACGAAGCCTTTAAGCATGTTAAATTGATGTTCCCAAGATTAAGTAAAGCCAAAATAAATAGAGGTTTTTGTGTACTTACTTTGAAATAGTATTCCGTTTTAAAATTTTTAGCTCTTCTGATTTTATTTTAGGCATTTATATTGGACCTCAAATTCGTAAAGTTATGAGAGAAGAGAGCCTTTTAAAAATGCTTTTTTAAAAAATCACCCGTAGAACAGTTTTATTGCGCTCTGTGATAATTGTCTTGCGAGTTACAGAAACGACGACTAACTAAGTCATAGTCGTTAATGAATTTTCAAAAGCTTATGATGAAATGGGCTGCAACTTGTCTATGAAAATCCATTTTTTGGATTTTTTACCAACCAACATAAGCCAGTTTAGCGATGAACCAGGCGAACATTTTTACCAAGAAATAACAACAATCGAAAGAAATTGTGAAGGAAAAAATAATATAAAAATCCTCTCAGAGTATTGCTGGTCACTTAAAGGAGATACTGTCGACGTTGCCGAAAGGCGAATGAATCAGTGAAATAAGTTTTAGTGGTGGTTCTACACAAAAAAAATATTGCGATATTGCGAAGCGTCGATCAGGATATAAATCTTCCTCGGAGTCTATGAAAGGGTTTTTGCTATTCTTTAAGTAATTTGCAATGATTTAAAAAAAAATTAGCTAAGAAATAAATATTACTAAATTCTAGTAATCTCATCTGACATTGATCTGCCTTTAAAAAACTATTACTGTAGGCCAAGGCGAATTCATAACAGGTGGACTTGTTAGCGCAGCTAAGAACTTTCTTTTTTATTTTTATTCAAATCGAACTATTGTTGTATCTTAAAATTTATTTATTTCTTTTCAATATATATTAAAAACAGGTATACTCGAAAGTATAACAACAACAACATTACAAAAACCATAAGTATTTTGTTTTTGGAAAAACCGTCTAGGGATTTCAAACAATTGCTTTATTTTTAGTATTTTTATTTTTTTGTTTTGAAAATTTTTAATATTTTTCTTTTTAGGAAACACAATTCTGTTAAGTTAACACAAAACGAAAATTATTTTAACAATTTTGTATTAAAAGTAAACAAATTTTGACAGCTCTGGGAGATAAGCTAATACAATCTCCTGATCACTTAAGACTACTTGTTGTTAATATATCTTGTTACTTTTGTTTACATTCAAGTAGAAAATTTTTATAATTAAAAAATTTTAATTGTGAAAACAAAGAAAAATGAAACGAAAATTTAAATAAAAAGATAAAAAAGAGTGTTAAGAAACTGAAAAGTGCCTAAATGTTCATTGTGTAAAAAATACTCATTTTATGAAGCTTAATAAACTGAAGACATTGAATTCATATGTATGTACATTTGATAAATGTGTAGCGATAAGATTTATTAACAATATTATAGGTTTCAATCATTGGATGGCACATGCCACCAAAGCATTAATACTTTGTTCCTCAATGGAATTTTAATGTGTACTGACATCCTAGAAATTTTTTTTGGGTGGGTGGTTAGGCAATCACCGATTGACAATTATGTTGAACGGCATAACGGATGGCAGGAGCCAAGGCAAATTCATTACAAGTGGTCTTGACAGCTCAGCTGATTAATTTTTGCTCCTTGCATCTCCTTGCATTTTGATTTGTTTTATTTGTCAAAATTTGTTTATATTTGATTTGTATATAGAGTTTGACGTTAATTTTGGAAAAGAAAGCAGGTATTTTTCAAAGCGAATCGAGACGATGCTACCTATTATCAATTTGCTTTGTGTTGTGCCTCCGGGCACTTTACATGTAAAGGTTTTTATTGAAAAATGTATCAAGCTTTCGTTTTCGTTTTCTAAAACTGTTTTCAGAACTCATAATTGCGTTTTGCGCTGAGCTGCGCAACAACAACAGTATTTATTTAGTTCGGAAGACAAATCAAATGGAAAATCTATTACACTTTCTAATATCGATTCCGGAAACAAATTAATGTCAGTCAATAATTTCTTTCTCAACCAAACATGATCAGCAAGTACATCTCTTTTAACTTAATTCGGATTTTATAAAGTTTTATGTTTTGTATTGTATTACTTTTGAAAATATTCATCATTCATTCTTGTTCTACATGCTTTTATTTGTAAAATATTGTAAATTATAAATGTTTTTCATACGAATATATTCTTCTTGTTCTCCCTTTACGAGCACGCTGCTCTATTTTCAAAAGAAAAACGAAATTTGCAAAAAGCATATAGAATTTGAATTACTATGGAATTATTTAAGTGTCTATGAAAAAGTTTTTTTTGTTTTTCCTTTTTGTACAATGAATAAATATGTTACACTGACATATTTATGAAAATCTTTTTGAATTTAAGTTTGTAAATATGCATGTATGTGTTGGTGTGTACATTATTCATTCTACTGCTGAACATTTGTTTGCAGGAACATTTGCATGTTTTCTATTGTATTTTAGTTTGCATATCGTGTTTCGTTAAATTGAATGTAGTATGTATTTTGTTTGTTTGTTTTCTTTTCATATAAAAACCGCATTTACGCGTATGTTGTATCCATTTAAAACTACATTAAACCGTCATAATTTACTACTTAGACTACAACGCCATGTGTAACGTGTATTTTTTCCCCTTATTTGCTGAAATAAATGTTCTATTTTAAATATACATTTAGATTCGTTTATATATTTTTACTTAACATATTTGCCAGGATAATTTGAAAGAAATAAAATCTTTTCTTTTTCTCTCTAGTAACAAAAAAGACAATCAGCAGTACACAAAGAAGGGAATTATAATACAACGTTACCACACCACAGCCACCATTATCATCAGCTTCATTTTCCTGCCTGCTGCAAGTGAAATATAAAGTTACATTGCTTACAAAGAAAACTACCGCAACAAGAACAACAATAACATTAGGCCGAATTTCAAAACAAAATTTTAAACTCATGTTACTTTTAAATAAGCATCTTATTTCTATATGAACAAAAAAAAATTTACATATAATTCTCCTCCTCGTTTTCATTTCAATGTTAGCGGTGAATTAATTTCCTCACAACAAGGCATATGCATAAAAACACACATACACATAAATAATGCTCCTTACACGATTAAACAGACTTGAACACATTGTGTCATTTCTTTTGTTTGTACTCATTCCAAAGCACAGTGGGAAATGAATGAATTATATATATAAATCACAAAGGAATAATTTGAAGAAAGAGGGTTTTTGGGTGTCAGGAATCTTGGCGAAACGTCTTCACCTGCCAAGACATACCCGAGTCAATGAGGATCGTGTGCAAACGTGAGCAACTGAAACAAAGTGAAACGAAATAGATGAGATGGACAACGGCATCAAGTATGAAGGCGATGAAGTTGATCTTTTCCTTTCAGCTAATAGTGACTCTTGCGTCTAAGACTCTGCAGATATCTTCAGCCGAATAAATAAAGCGCATCAGGCTCTTGGCCAATTAAACTCTGTGTGGAAGTCGTCATATATGTGATGACGTACAAAGCTAAGCCTGTTCAATACAAATGTAAAATCCTCTTTTTCTATTAATCCGAGACGTGGAACGCGGCAACAAGAGAAATGCAAGCCATACAAAATTTTTATTAACAAATTTCTACGTAAGATTCTACGCGTCTACTGGCCCACAACAATCTCCAACATTCGGGTGTGGTCAGAAACTAATCAGCACCCGATCCAACACGAAATCTGTAAGCGCAAATGGACTTGGATAGGTCACATCCTGCGAAAACCACCAGATGATATAGAAAAATAAGTTATGGAGTGTAGTTCGAATAAAAATTATTCGAATAATTCGAAAAATTTTTTTTTATTTTTTTTTCGAATGAACAAACATTGTTCAATTTAGAATAAAGAATTATTTGAACAACTTTTTTCGAATAATCGAGCATTCGAATAATTAATGATCGACGTATAAAATCATTAAATACTTTAATATTATCCCTGAATTCTATGAAGTTCCCATCCAATACTAGCTTTTTATAATATGCCACTAGATGCTGAATAAAGAAGTACGCAAATACTTTGTTTTCACGATTATTTTGTGATAAAAATATTTATTGTGAATGAACTCAACTACGATGAAAAATTAGATGACATTTCTGATAACTGATAAAAAAGTTTATAAATAAAGTTAGAAAATGTACTGACGCAAAAAATCGTTAACAGTATTGATGATGATCTGGACTATTGGAAAAATCAAAAAAAAAAGAACAAACAAACTTGATATGCTCTTTAATGCTGTTTTAACCGTAAAATTTTTATTCTTTGTTCGTTTGAATTATTCGATCAAAATTTCAAAATTATTCGTTTATTCGAAAAAAAATATCGTGAAATTTTATTAGAACAAATAAAAAACACGATCAGTTAAGTGGAACCAACAGGGCAGCCGCCGTATAGGACGACCATCACATACCTGGAAACGACAAATAACAATTGAAACGTCCAAGTTAAACATAAACTGGAATGAAATTAAACATTGTGCAGAAGATCGAGAATATTGGAAGGAACTTGTTTTGGCCCTATGCTCCTTATTATAGGAGTTTAAAGGAACAAATATATATATATATATATATATATATATATATATATATATATATATATATATATATATATATAAGATTAGTAGCGGAGACAAAAGAGGAACTAATAAAAAATTTGCTAGTGACAGGACATGGCTACTTTAAATGCTGCCTGACTAAGCTGAAAATATTAGAGGATGATGTTTGTAGACTGCGTAAGCTTTTTAACATCTTTAATAATTGGTTCCTAATAAAAAAATTATTCAGCCAAATAAAATAAATATTTATGTAAAACTACCTGCATCTCTTCTAACCGGACCCAATGTGCATATTAAGTGAAAATAAATACAAAGTAACATTCGTTTTCATCACAAAGGATTCATCTGAAGACAGAAATATGAGTAGTCACTGCATACTCTGCTGTTCGTCATTCTATCTGTTTGTGAGGGTGAATATTTTGCTCCTTTACCTCTTTATTTAACAATGTAAGAAGTGTAATTGTTTACATGTACTTTATTATTTGTATTGTTTGTGGGGTGTGCTTATGTATGTAAATATATGTGTGTATGTTATGTATGTATGTGGTGTGTTTTATTACTTTTTAATTTCTTTATTTGTTGTTGGTTTATTTTTCTTATTAAACAAACAAATAAAAACATAATGCGAAAATAATAATCCAAATTCAACAAGCTTGTGATAAAAGTGATAAAAAGCTTGTTATTCTCTATTTAAGCACGCTCATGGCTGAAATTAATCTATTAGCGCTGGCTTAAGTTTATTTCTTTGATGTATAAAGGTGTTAAATCTCAAGATTTCGGTGGCCAATTGTGATCGCCTCTTTGAGATATCACACGGCCAGGAAGCTTTTGACGCGCAAGAGCGATGGTGTTGTTACTTGTGGGGCATGTAGCACCGTCTTACTGAAAAAAAATTCGTTCACATCAATATGTTCCAATTCGGGCCATACAAAATCCATTCACCCTAACAGTTTTTGAGGTTTCCTTAGCATTTTAGGCGGCAACAGTAGGGCGTGTTGATTTTGTAAAAAAAATGTTCTTGCTATTTTTGTAATTGAGGGGGTTTAAAAATACGCCTTTTGACGTTTTTTATGGTAATTTTAAAGGTTTTTGCTTATTTATAGACATTTACTTTGGTAAATTTGCGTTTGATAAAAATTGATACTGAAATTTTTTAAAAAATATAATTTGTTATAAAAAAAAAAAGTAGCTCAGATGAACTTAAACCATTTTATTTATATTTTTGCTTTATTAACAAATACTATAAACATTTAAAAAAATTAAAAAGCTTTAACCAACAATATTCATCAAATCTTGCTTCAAATCATTTCTAGAAATCATTATTCTGCTTTCTTCCCGAGCTCTAATGAATCCGTCCCGTTTCTCATAAGCGTCCACTTTGTCTGAAGCCTCTGTTACTTTTGAAACTTGCATTGGCTCTTCAAGGAACTTTTTTATATCTGATATTTTGAGTTTAGTTCTAAAACAGAAGTTGCATTTAAATTTACTGCAGGTGTTATCCTATGCTGAACAGACAAATTTCCTAGTGTATCATCTTTATTCCTTAATTCAATTATCTTCTTGAATCCTTTCCTCTTTGTCCTCCGACCATAAAAGTGTTTGAAGCATCATTTCACTAAATGAGAGCCACGATGAACGTTGGATTATTGGAAAAACAATATCGGCTACTGCCTTCTTTTGAGATCTTACGATCTTTAATTGAAGAAGAATGTGTCGAGGTGCTTCCGTCCAAGAGAATTTCTATTTAATTCTAAGCCAACAGGAATAGTAAACGACGCTGACAATTTATTCCACAAGAAATTGTAACGTATTCAAGTTATTGCAGTACAGCAGTAATATCTTAAGGTGCTCTTGAACACGTTGCACGAGTTTGATTCTTCACATCAACAATATGCAGCAACATCGCAAATTTTACAATTGCTGGCCGAGAAGGTGCTTCACGACGAACTCAAAATGCTTGAGTTTTGCAAACTGCGACCACAAAATTTTCACCATTTTTTAGTGAATTTTAACAAATTCAATGCGTTGTTGAAGCGTATATCGTTGCAATTTTATTAAAGGCTTAGGTTTTACTTTTCATCTGTGGAGTAGTTTCTTGTTGAGCCATGATAACTTTTAAAATGGCGAGCCATTGAAAATAGGCTGTTCTTTAACTAAGCAATCGCTTACAAGCAGAATATAAGGCTCGAAATTAAAATTAAAAGTCATTAATTCCATTGAACATCCTATTTTATTTACAAAAATGTGAATGTAAACAGGAAACTGGGGCTTCGTTAATGCCAATTGCTGAAGTTCTTTAATATTATTTGAATGGTCTTCAGCAGTAGGTACTATTCTTTGTAACTTCTTCATGCTTCTTGTTCATAAAAATACTGATTATGAGGTATTTTCATTAATTCTGTTATTAACAATGGAATCGAATCTATCTACACACTCACAAAAGACCATCCCAAAGAACTCTCATCTGGGGCTCATGTTTCATTTTCCAAACCAGGTCCCAACAAGATGCCACTTGCGAAGATCTGTTGTTAAGGCCGAGGTACATAGAATCCGTCGTACGTTATACTTCGCTTTTTTCAACTGACAACTAAGTTGAAACACAGGTTTTCTTATGAGCTTTGTCACATTCGGAAAGTACTAAAGTTGGGCAACTTTTAACTTTTGACGTACGTTGAGTACTTTGAAAAATATATGCTTTATTTTTATTAAGCTTTTTGTTTTGTGTTATGGCAAAATTAAATTAAATAAAAATTTAAATAAATAAAAAAACAGTATATCCTCAAATTCCATTGAAAATGTGTATTTTAATCAGATGAAGCTGATTTTATGTCCGTCAACAAAGTACTCATTGTATCAACATCCTCCACCGATATTTTAACGTCAGTTGAAAAAAGCAACGTCTAACGTACGATGGATTCTATATGACCCGGCCTTTAGATTAGGAATCTTTTTGTCAAGCTACCCAAACGAATTCCCAGTCAGATTCCCAATAAGATAGTTCTGTTGGCTTTGCCACAGCCATTCGCAACTGGACCATTTCTAGACATACAGATGAGTATAGAGACTCTTAAACTTTATCACAAAACATTTTATGTGAAAATATAATAAAATTTTAATATTAAGGCCAGTATTCATAAAAAATAATTTGTATTTGAAATGTATTTTAAGACAAATTTTTCATATAAAATTTATTTGAAGTACATATCAAATCCAAATTATTTTTTTATCAATACGGCAGTAAGTACTTAGTGTTAAAATTTTAAGCTAACTTGTGTTTTGTATAGATATTTTTATGTCTAGACTAATATTTTGCTTACTCACCAACTGAAAAAACAAAATTTTTGTCGAAACTGCATCACCCTGATGTACATATATTTCTTACCCCCCGCCAAGGCTGGCAATAAATTCATTAACATATATTACAGCAAGTGTCAAAATTATGTTATCTCCAGTGAAGATGAATCTTTTTCGTAACTTGCAATAACAGTTTTTCGTTGACAATTATTGCGAACATAAAACGTCAGAAAACGTTCAAAATTTCCAAAGAAAAGAAAAAGAAAATATATGACGCGCCATAAAACAATAAAAAAGAGAACGTTATTGTAAAAATATTAGATAAATTATCGAAATAAATTAAAAATGAAGTTTAAAAAGATAATCAAATACAATTGCAAAATTTCTTAGTTCAGGAAGAGTTTTTCTGATGAAAATTGAAAAAGTCTTTCAGTTTCTTCTTCTTTGTTATCGAACCTTTCTCTTTGAAATTTTGTAAATTGTGTGTTAACATATATACGATTTCCCATAGCAAAGCAATAAGCAATATTTTTGCGTTATTTTGATGGCGTTATTGCTTTACTGCCACCATATCTTTTGCCAGTCTAGACGTGGGGTTACTTAATACAAATTACATAAATCACATACACCAGCGTAATTAGTAAAATTCCCAGAGGATAACTAAATATTAGCTATCCTTTTCAGTTTCGTTTTCAAATACAGATTTATTGCACTAAATATTTTTGCAGTTGCACTTTGCAAAACGTACTCGTAAGCTGGTATCTAAGTATTTTATCATCCAAATCAATTTTTCATTGTTTATGCTAATTCGTGTGGATATTGTTTTACATATCGTCATTTATAATCATATTTTTACTCATTTATTTCTGTTTTATTTTGAATATACATAGGTATGTATGCCTGATTGTGTATATGATATGTAACTCTTTTCCATCTATAAAGATTCTTATAACAATCTTCACTATCTTCAGCACGCGTTCTTAAGTTGGCATGTTGTTTTTTTTTTGTTTTTTGGTAGTTGTCACATTGCACAGAAGCCTCCTCGAATTGTTAAAAGCACATACACAATGAACTAAAAGAAAACGAATGAATGAATTTAACTTGATTATAAATTCGTATTTACATACAAACACGCATGTACATGTTTGTACATGTTTGATTGTGTTTGCTTAAATTACATACATAGTATCTGGTTTGATTGATATATTAAATGTTGAAAAGTCTCCAGAAAAAACAGATACAGTTAGTCACAAAAAGAGTATGCTACGGTAAAATAAAGTAAATGAAGAAAAAAATTATACTTAAAAATACATTATGGCCTTATTCACAAACGATTAATAAAGTTAATGTGTGCTTTAAGCCCGGGTTTCCAATATAAAAATTCAACATTGAATCTACTATAACTTTATTAAACATTTGCGTGCAAGGACATTAGTATCAGTAAAAAAGTTTATTCTCCCTTTTCAGCAACGAAGGCCCGTACCACCACAATTAATTTTTGATAAAGTGACTGAGTCTAACCCGAAAATTGGCAGAATTGTTTTCCGAACGTACATACAACCATAGAGATGATAGGGATGTCAACCTCGCCGATGACACTTTTAAGCAGTTCAGATGTTAAAACAGCCCCACAAAGTTCAAATTGAACCTTAAATAAAAGGAGCTAAGACTTCAATTTTGGTTCTTAAAACTTATAAAACAATATTATATTTTAAAAATATTATAGTCGCTACTTTGTTACGTCACTAAAGCATTTTGCTTTCTAATTTTTTCTATATATTTCATGAATATAAAAATTAAATTATTCATTTTAATATGTTGTATGTTTGATGGAATCAATTCCAGACGTCTGAGCATTGATGGCACTAAACTATAACATTTTTCCGGAGATTCATATTTTGTAAAGGGTGTTTTTCATTACCAATAAAACTTACGAAAGGGTGAAATGTCATAATGAGCTCACTTTCCAGATTTACTTTGAAAAATCAATAATTGCTTTAAGGTAGCATTCGACAAGATATTGTGTTCAGTGATACCAGCAATTATTTAACAAAATGCCTACATGTCTCGGAAAAATTCCTCCTTTTTCCCTCCACACAAAAAAAAGTTCGCTACATGTTTCCCTAAAAAGAACATTTTATTTAGGTTTTTAAAATTTTGTATAATTATATAAAAAATAACAAAAATTTGTAATTTTAACAACCTCCAATATCTGCGTTGGGCCATCATAGTTCTCAAACGAATGTACTAATTACATTTCTTCAAAAATATTTAATTTTTAAGGGAAGTCTTAGGATTAGCTAAAGCGCTGTTACAACATCTATTTTGCAATTCTTCGCATTCATTGCTAATATAAATTTCTTAAATTCAGATCGTCAGTTAAGCTCGTTCATAATGTCCCCTTAAGCTTTTCATTAATTTTTGCTTCAAATAAATGATTATTTTCTCGCTTTTTATTAATTATTTATATCTAATTTTTTTTAATCAACAATTTGGACCGCCCTTTCATGGAATATTTTGATTCTTACCTCATTCTTTTGCCTGTATAATAGCATTTTCTATTGTCTACCGACGTCAATCAAAAATGTAATATTTTTCTCACAACAATTCAACAATTCCCTTCGTTTCGGCATTTTTGTGGCAAAAAATTCACGTCTGCGAAAAATAAGAATAAGATTGCAACTTACAGTGATAAAAAAAGTCATTGTAAGTGCTATTGCAAGAGAGACAAAGTAAAACAACGATAATTTTTAAAAAGGAAAATACTTTTGTGAACTTCAAATAGCGTACGAGCGTTAAGATCTACCGCTTCTTTTTTTCCAGTTGTCATCCAAAAAGGTGTGTCTTATGATAAAATAAAAAAATAATTTCATTTCGTTAAACTAACATTTATGCTAAAATAATAAAATACTTTTGTGAGCAACTGTATATAAATATGCATATGTTCGTGTGCGTATGCTTTCTTTTAAAAAATATATACGTGTATGCAAAAGAATAGAGAGAGAATGAAGCAAATATGTATTAATACATTCTCAACAATAAAATGGGGCATATAAATTTAACACTGATTTAGCAACTTGCTTAAATGTTAAAGAAAAAGGAAAAGATTTGAATTCGAGTTAAGAAGATTTATGAAGCTTTAACACATTTATAAATGAAAAGCTAAATTTTGACAAAGTGGTCTTATAAATAAGATTTTGGCATCATTTTAGATTGTTCCATTGTTAAAGGATTCATTTCGTTTACTGCCATTTTTTCCATTTTGCATATTTGATGTCATTTTTATTTTATCATAAATAAAAGAGATGGAACAATTTATTTAAGGCCACAATTTATATTTGAATGCACTGAAATGCCGAGTAAAAATTTAAATATGAAAATGTTAATTTTGCACTTTATTAAATAGTGAATGAAAACAAAATTTACAATCTTGATGGCTCTTTATTTATATGCACTTGAAATATGAATTTAATAGATTGTTTGTCTTCAAATATTTGATACAAGCAATTAAACCATCTTACCATTTATAAAACGTAAATATTAAATACTTGTAATTTAAAAAAATTAAAAATTAACAATAGCCTGATTAAAACTATTATTAAATTCAAATCTACTCAAACAACTTCATAACTCAAAAAAAGTATTTTTTGAGGTAAGAATACATACAGTATTATTCTCCGTATCGTTCTTCATCTTTTGTAAAAAATTCTTACAACTATTTTGTTTACTCAGCTCTCTTGAGAGGAGAACAGTTTTTTATTTTTCCATTGAGATGTGGGTAAATTAAAAACTTTTGAGTTGTTTGACATGTAAATCCTTTAAACTTGCTTTTGTGTGTTTAAAGATAAAATATTGGGTAGTTTTTAATCCAAAGTGATCATTATTTTTTGGCTAATGTTCGTAACGTTTTTAGTCCGAAATAATTGGACATGAGACAATATTCCAAAGGAACAAGGGAACATTTTTAACACTAAATAATTTTCAACTTACACGGCAGAACAGAAACAACATTATTTTTCGAGAGCCGCTACACTCCCATCATCAGTGTTCATGTGTGTTTCCATGTATCCGCCACTGTTTAGGTGGCTCGGTTGAATGTGATTTCAAATTTGTATTTATACAAATAATGTCTAGAAAAAGCATGCGAGAGTTATTTGTATTATTAGTTCTTATTACAGTAAACACTGCTTTACCACTATCAATATTCAAATTTTACCATCACTAATTAACGTTTAATTAACCCATTGTTACACGATGGTTTTTGTCTCATGTACCATTTTTCTTTCCAATTTTTTGTTTTATAAAGATAAAATATTGGTTTCCAATGATCCTTCATTATACAAAAATTAAGGTGGTCAAAATAAAACTTGTTTAGTGCAGAGAGTAATAAGACTAACTATTTTTTTATTATTTTTTTTAGCTGCTCAAAGATAAAATTTTAAAACTGTAACACAAAACAACACCTTCACAGTGCAGTAGAATTAAAATAAATTGTCTATTCTTTGAAAAAAAACGGTTCAATAGTTTTTTTCGGCGCCCAGTATTTGTATAAATATATATATCTACATGAGAACGATAAGTATTAAAACTATGACTGATGCAGGCATACTCCTACATAAGCTGAGTTGTATCCTTCAATTCTGTAAGCACTTGTTGTATTTGTGCACTTATTAATACACGAATACACACACATAACCATACACACATATACCATATATTTGATTATATTTATTGTGTTGCATAAATATGGGTACATTCGGAAAAAATATATGATCAATTTATTACTAAGGATACAAGCAGACAAATAACAAACAGCTATTTAAATAAAAAAGTAAACAAAAAAATTAAATCTATATTTCGCAGCAAATTTTACAAGGATGAATTCAATAAAACTAGCATAGAATTCGAAACTGCAAATTTAAACACAATTTTAAAATATATTGAAATTATTTTGAAATATAGATAAACACCGCAATAGACCTCTTCTGAGTTTTTTTTCATATAAACAGAACTAAAAGGAATAAAATGAATCAGAAACGAAATAATTTATACGTGCGAAAAAGTAGGTTTGTAAATATAAACAAAATCTTAAGGTAAATGCTATAGAAAACAGTGTTGCGTTATTCATGTTTGATTTATAAATATCTGAATGCAACATAAATTCTGAATGTTGAATAAAATTAGAAAAAATGATATTTCAAATGCCGTTAAGGAGGAAGTTAATGCAGGACAGTAAACTTAAAGACTCCACCAGAAGTGTGAAATTCTCATATAAATGAAATCAGTGGAATGCAGTGCAATGGAATCTTAAATAATCATACGAGTATTAATCTTTTAAAGCTAAAGATAAGCTGAATATGTGGGGTAAAGTTTAGGACAGTTGAGGTTACATTTCATGCATCTGAAAGGATCTTCTCCCAAACATTAAGAATATATAATGATTTGGTAATAATTTTAACTGAAGCTATTCTAACTCCCTGCAATCAGAAAGTTGCAAGTTACTCAAGCCGATTTTCGAAAATCGAGTTTTCATCATATTTCGTAGTTTTGAGGTTCTAGGAAGCTATTCTGACTATTTTTACATTGATGTCCGTACGGCGACATGTATGTGTGTTTTCTTTTATTCGTTGGATAAAATCATGGAAAGACACTGGCAGTGGTGGTGTTTGCCAGGATTTCAACCCGCTAAAAAACCACTTTACAGTGGAACTTACGTAAGTCCAGGGTGGGGTAGAGCATACAACCGATCTAAACCTACGAAGTTTCAACAGAACCAATTTCACAAAGTTACATACACACTTCCAGTTATACAAAGATTCCAATATGATTGGAACTATGTTGTCCGGTCTAATGCTACGCCCTAAAACTTCTTCTAAATACACCCTTCCACCATCGAAACGTGAACAGATGAAGAACACATGCTCAGCATCCTCCACGACATTGCCGTCACAACTCGGACAAAGCGGAATACTGTCAGATCCGAAACGATACAAGTACGACATAAAACAACCATGTCAACTCAAAAATTGTGTAATATAGAAGTTCAAGTCACCATATTTCCTTAATAACCATATCTTGATGTCATTCATATACCAATAAGAAAGTCCATCGTCCCTTATCAGTCGCTCTCCGACGTTCTTGACACTTCCGTGTGCACAAATCTGCCATACCATCCGTACTATCCAATACGGTCTATAAAGAAATCGAGTTTTGCATGAATGCACTTAAGTTTTCTTTCGAGTCAGTCATCGTTCGTTTAGCAGACAAACACAAGCATTCTTTCGATATTATGGCATATGTTTTTATCCTTGAAGAAATTGGTGCTCGGATATGAGTAAATCTAAAATAATTATAATATTTTTAACATTAACCGAATGAACGAACATTCATGCGGTCTTCACTTTTAGATCGATCCGACGGTGCCTTCTGGTGCCCAGCGGGGTGCGCCCAAAGTACGCACTATTATGAAAAATCACACATTTATTTCCATTTATATTGCTTTTTTTAACTGTCCGGTAGAAAAATAGAATTCATTGGATAAATCACAATTTTATTATATTTTAAGATAAATTATTAATATAATGGATTATTAATTTATCGTGGGGTTTTTTGTTATTAATTCATGAGAGCGAATTTATTATGAAATGGATATAATTGACGATAGTGCTGAACAACTTTAAGTAAAAATTCCTTATCTTCCTCATCGTAGGTCAAAGAACGATTGAAGGTGTTTGCCAACACAGTAACCGTTTCTTTCCTGTCATTCAGAGGGATCCAATTGTAAAAATTATACATCTATAGACAATCAAGTAAAATATTTCTCTTTCTCCATGAAGAAACGAATTGCGAGATATCTTTTGCGCAGCAAGAAAAAATATATTATAAAGTATAAAAAGCATATTATACGTGTTTACTTATTTCCTTAGTTTAAAATATATTTTCTGACTATTAAAATATATGGATATGTACACAAGTTAGCTGACATTTATTAAACAATTCCTTGGCAAGTTAACGCATCTACTCGTCCATATAAATACATGTGGAAAATGCTAGATATTATAAGTAATGATAATCTATGAAATTATTTGCGTATATAAATGAAAAAATTAAAAAAGAAATATATATTTACATATTTGAGTTTTATAACAATCATATACTGGTTGTCTCAAATACAAGTATATTTTTTAAAAATTAAATAAAATAATCTAAATTTGATATATGTATTTTCAATACTAGTGTATCCAGTGGTCGACTCAATCGATGATCGCATTCTATAAATTAATATTAAACATATACATTCATAAATATATACGATAAAATACAAAAACATTCTAGATAAGCAACTTAAAACTCTATCTAATTTGTAAACAAAAGCAAATTGGACAAACACACATGCACACTTTGTTTACTTTTTAAGTTGAAGCTGATAAATGCATGTGCAATAAGTGTGCATGTGTTAGTAGCAATTTTAAACGCTTATAGCTCCCTAAATATCGAAGCGATTTAAATAAAATTAAAATTGTGCACATTTAGGTAAAACCCTGTTTAAAAACGTATAAATCATTCCAAAATCAATTCAGTATTACGTATACTAATAATAAAAAGTATGACTTTATTAGATACACTAAATATTTTCATTATTTATAGAATATGATTAAATTCACATGGCTAGTGGATACTGCACAAGATTATTAGTCTGGATGATGCAGATTCGATTCCAGCTTAAAACCTGAGTGTTTCTGCAGGCAACCCAGAAAGACTTCGCGGGTTGTATTCGTATTAAAAAATACTACCTGACTGTCCGATTTCCATCACATGAATGGATCGGACGATATAATCATTGAGAGTGTGCAGCTTTTGAGGATTATTCGCACAGCAACTATCCGACAAAAAAGATTTCTAAAGGATCCGAATCGCAGCTCCAGAGCATCCAATTTACATGTCCGATAATGAGTACTCATTTTGGTCATCGAAGTTAAGATAATATGATTTAAAAATACTTGTATTAGGAGCACCCGTTTCATATTTGAAAATTAATTCAAATAAACCACGTTGAAATCTCATTCTACTCTATATGTTAAACCATTATAACGAAATATTTGTTAACATGTATACACGTGTTCATTGCAAAACACGTGTACATATATTTGACACTCATATAAAATTTTTTACAACATACTTTTTTTATTTTATTTTTAATTAAAAACCCAAATACTGCAACTGGCACAAGAAAAAATTTTTTTTTGCAAAGCATACCCTAAAAATGATTATATATCGTATTATATTAATGCTTGTAACTTCAGTTAGTTGTTTTAATATTGCTTTGGAAAGTTTGTCAGTGCCTGCTGCATTCTGTCACTTTAAATTAAAATCATCATCAGGATAGTGGTGATTACGTTAGTCATGAAGTAACATACAGCACCAGAAAAAAAACCCTTTTGAAATTGAAATGTAACGTAATATACATAAATAATTTAACTGCAATTATTCGAAAATTTATTATTGTTATTGAGACAAATTACGAATTATTTAACTTTAGTATTTATACAAACACACATACTTACGCACAAATTCATGCATGTATTTATGTGTGCAGTTATCTACATAATTTGTAGTATTAAAGCGAAAAAATCGAACTGGGGAAAAAACATTGTAATTGCATGCATAAGTAAATGAATGCTCTGATTAAATATGTAATTTGTATTAAACATAAGATAACAATATTTGCCAAGGCAAAAAAAAACATTATAGCCACTGCAAGAATATATTCAGCCATAAAAACATTGAAATTTATTATCAATTTAAATTTAATTTAAAAAAATCAAATTGCTCACTTGCTTTAATGCCAAATTAACTAGTTGATTATAATAATATTTCAAATAAATAAATCTATTTTTTCAGTGCTCATTACAATAATAAACAAATAAGCGTATATTAACTACGAATGAACTTTATTAATTAGCAGAAGATAATTAATTAGTAAAAACAAGTTTTATTTGTTGTGGACATGCAGTTCATTGGTGGTTATGCCAAATCATCAATAGACCTTAAATCATATACTTGATCATTTGGCGTAAGCAAACGTGAAACGCTTCGATAAAGACTAGTTCAACTCAGTGATGCCAGCAGAAATTTAACAAAATCGCTACATGTTTCGAAAAAATTCCACCTTTTTCCCTTTACTCAAAAAGAAGTTTACTACATTTTTCCCTACTCTAAAAATTCAATGATTTTAGGAAACAAAACATTTTATTTATGCTTTTAAAATTTTGTATATATATATATATACCGCCGACTTTTCTTCAAAAATTATTTAATTTTTAGGGAAAGTCCTTAAAATTATTCGCATATATTATTCTTAAATATTTAAATAATGGATGTGGAAGTCCTAGAAGGTAATCAAAATCTTAATTCTGAATTCTTAATAAAATTTTATCCAAGTCAAACAAAAATGTGACCCGGAATGGAAATAATGAAAGTTATTAATTTTTTTTAAGAGCGCAATTGAATATTTAAAATAGCTTAAAATATATTTTTAAAGAGTCTTAATTTATATATTAAATCAAAAAAACAAATTCAGTTTTTTTATTTTTCATAAAAATTCTATTCTCAAAAAAATAGGATATTTCTTTGCCTTTCGGTTTTTCTTTATATTATTTACCAAAGGATGTGTTCTGTCTGTATGAAATATATTGCGTAAAGCTTAATACTCTGTTCAAATTTGCGAAAAATGTTAAGCAACATTGATTATTTCGTTTGAAAATTTTGACAACTGATCATTGGCGACAATACAACGATTTGTAACAAATTTATCGTTTTTATTGCCTTAAAATGAGCAACATTTTTTTTCTTATAAAAACAAAAAAATGTCTTTATTTTAAAAAAAAATTAAAACAAATAGACAACAAAATAATTTTAGGAGCTTGTACTACAATGCATCAAATAATGCAAATCGCAGCTGCTGCGGAGGAGCTCATTGAAGACACACGTTCTGCAAGAAGCACTCACCTTCATTTTATATTATATTTACATTATTTTCCATTATTATAATTATTTCTGGCCAGCAAACTTAGAATTGAAACCAAAACGCCAAATATTCCGCACGAAATATGTAGTGCTTACATTATTTTGCAGTTGAAATAATATTGCTGCCAGAAACATTTCGTATGTTTTCACAAGATGAACAGAGTACAACTTCGGCCATATTATTTTGCAATTATTTCGCATGAATTTTTTTATATGGACTTTTGACAGCAGTTCACACGAAATGATGAACAGAGTACTATGCTTAATACAGTAAAAAATTTTAAATTTAGATTTTTATATGTATTATCACTTTTGTGGGGTATTTTACGCAATTACACCGCAATATAAAAGGAAGAAAAACAAAGCTTTAAAAATTCGCTAGATTTTCCTTAAAATGAAAAATCTGACCTTTATTCCTTTCCCTTGAAATTTTCCAGATCAAATTAAGCAAATGCTGGTCCATTTAGAAGGATGCGCAGTCAATTTAATAAATTTTATAAAATTATAGATTTTTCTTTAAATGTGAATGTTATTAAACTTAAAACTAACCTCCTGTTAAATAATCAATAATTTTGTATTTTATTAGTATTTACTATATGCAATTATATTGTTTAACCGTCTGTAAGGATATTATATCTATAGACAAAATAAATAAATAAAGCTTGTACATCCTGAAGACTTGTTTAAATATTAAAACCAAACAAAAAATTGTTGGTCATTTTTAGTTTGTAAAAAATAATACTCGAAAGACAACCGGGAAGAGATAGAAGATTTTTCATTTATACAGCAAACCGCAGAATTTTCGGGATCGGTATTTGCGGATTGGTATCCCTAGTGGCACTACGATATGAATCTTTAAAATAATGAATAGTACTGCTTTAATATCTTACACACAGCTTATTTTATTCCAATTCACCATCGACGCTGCCTAGTCGGCAACCATCTCTATAAGGAAATCACAAACAAAAACTTTAAAATCAAATCAATGATTTCAATATTGCTATTGTTATATATCAAACGACAGCTTTATAACAATGAAAATGCCTATTTAAATTCAGCACTAAATTAAAAAAGCTGAAAATAAAATAAATATATATGCTTGATTGAATACAATTCATGACACATGTAAATGTGCGTGCTTGAGTGCGACACGTGATCATTAAAAAATACTTTAAAGTAACTTATCCCCCAATATCTTCGCTGTGTCTCCTTTTGTATTTAATATTAAGTTCTCCCAAATGTGTGTGGGTCTGTATAGGAATATAAATAACACTTGAGATATTTCATAAAATGCCGTAATAAAGTTTATTTAATCATAAAAAAGTTGTACATTAAAAATTTTACAACGTAAAATTTATTGCTTGTTTAAGACAATTTTTTTTCTTTGGTATTTAAACGATTAAAAGTAAAATTAAATCAAATTAATTTAACAGATGTTTATACCAATATCCGCAATAAGGTGACTGCTTTTCGATTTTCATTGAAAAAAAATCAAAAAAATTTTGTTTACTTTTTTTACTGCGTTCAACCCAGGGTTGGATAAATCAACCCAAAGACTTTTTTCTTGGTTTAAATGGATTTTTTATTATTTCAATTAGGGATTGTCCTCAAAATGTATGTGTTTCGTTATATATCGTGTTTTCTCTAAATGCAACATATAGAAAATTCGAGTAGTATGTCATTAGAAAGATATTTCTTATGCTGCGTCCATTCCGTGGAAACCGTGATTTTTAAGATATTTTTTTATTTGTCCAATTCAGAACCTGAACTGTTAGTTCTGTAAATGTTACTGCTAAATTCTTTATAAATATTTGTTTAGAAAAATTTTTTTTTTAAATTTTAATCAACATTTGTGCAACATTCAACTCATACAATAATAGCTTGTGAATGTTACAATTGTTTGAGGGCGAAAAGGTGTATTTTTATACTTTAAAATCAAATCTTGGTTTCATCGATTAAAAAAAACTAATGCCTCTATCACCTAAATGTGTTCTAGTAGCTTGTACGTTAAAATATCGTAGCTAAAAAATATATCTCGTGAGATGAAGCCGTATTAAACAAATATCATTCCTTTATTTTTTCAGTAAGTTTTAATGCTTCAAGCCTAGTACTCTGTTAAAATTTGCGAAAAATTTTGTGCAACATTGATTATTTCTTTTTGAAAATTTTGACAATTAGCTAGTGCTGACAACACTACGATTTAGAAGAAATTTATCGGTTTTATTGCTTTGAAGTAAGCAATATTGTTTTTCGTATGTAAACAAAAACCCTGTGTGAACGTATTAATTAATGCAAATTGTAGCTGCTGCGGAAGAGCTCTCATTTTATATTATGTTTACATTATTTTCCATTATTTTGGGCAACAAACTTAAAAATAAAACCACAACGCCAAGTAAAACCTGATCAGCTGTTGTTTACAATTCAATACGAAGTAAGTGATACCTATTATGTGTTGCAGTTGGAAAATATGTTGCCAGAAACATTTCGTAGTTTATAAAACCTATTAGAAACATTTCCTATGCTCTCAAAAAATTAACAGAGTACAACTTCAGCCATATTCAGTGCTGGGCAGTATTTGAAATGCGTATTTAACATACAAATACGTATTTTGTATTTGTATTTTACATACATGACTTGCAAGTATTTTGTATTTTGTATTTTGAATACATGCAATAAATAGAAGTAGTTTTTATTTTGTATTTGAAATACATACAAAAAATGGCAGTATTTCTCTATAGCATAACTTATGAGAGGAATTCATTGTAGTTTTGAAACCTATTGCCACTGCTTTGGATTACATTAAGGGTAATAACTGTTATTACAGAAAACTAAAGAGGGTGCTGTTGGCTGAAGTAGTTAGCGCGTTGACTACAAAGCAAGTAATGTCTAAGAACGTGGGTTCGAGCCCAGCTTCAGACAAGTCATAACCTCCAGCATTTTTCAGATGTGCATTAGTATGCCATTGTGTTTGTTGTTGTCGGAGTGTTTAAGTGATGAAGGCATAGCACACTGGTCACTGAACAGTACCGGCAGCAATTGATTGATACTTGGTGTATGCTAGCGGACATCACAGCGCCCTCCTTCGTCGGTATTGTAGCAAAATCGCCGGCGAAGTAAAATAATTAATAAAATGGCTACAAACAGCTTAAAACACATTTAATGTGCGCCTACTTGTCATCAGAGCTGCTGCAACACTGATCTAAAAACTAACACAGCGCGCAATATCAGAGTTGTAAAAATTAAGCTTTCTCTCTTTCACCATCTGTCCTCTCTCACTATCCCTTTCCCAAGGAAGGTAACACACCTACGAGTTGGTAGCCATACTAATTGTAATTGCCTGAGTGTTACTTTTCTTTTAAAAAAAAGAAAACTTTTGCCGACTTTAAAGTCTATTAGAAAAATATTAACTGCTTGTTTTTATAAAATGAAAACAAAATTGTGACTGAGAATTTATATTGAAAACAAATTAAAGTTTTTCGTATTTTATTGTTGTTTTCAATATTAATTCCCACTCACAATTTTGTTTTCATTTTATAAAAAACGCAGTAAGTCGGTTGAATGGAAACATTTTAAGACATTTAATTCCTATCACTACAAAAAGAGAGTTTGGAAAAAGGATTCGATAAGTTTTTTAAACTATTACCGGAAATAAATAGAGCTATTTCGGCTTCCTGCTATCATCCTGTTTATAAGATGCGTTGGCTGCCAGAAAACATCAAGACAGAAGAAAGGCAAAGAATCCAAAATCTTGCAATTTATGCTCTGGAGGAAAATTACAAAAAACTTAAAATGACACCTGGAGTAGAAGCCCCAGTAAAGAAATCGATGATTTTGTTGTTTTCGTAGATAGAGATGATGGTGAATCTAGAAAATCAAATTTGTAGTTGGAATTTGACAGTTTCCTCAGTGACAAGAGCAAAAACATTATCCCGCTTTACAGCTATCCAAATATAAAAAGAGTATTCATAGAATTTAATACAAGTTTGTGATCATCAGAACCTGTAGAAGATTGTTTTCTTCAGCAGGTTTTATTTATTCTCCAACAAGAAACAGTTTGTCTGATGCTACATTCAAAAATCTGACATTTATGAAAGGAAACAATTGTTTTGTTGATTAGTTTTATCTAATGTATTTTTTGGTTTGAATAAAAATGGAGTATTTTGTATTTTGTATTTGAAATACGTACAATAAATGGAAGTATTTTGTATTTTGTATTTTAAATACATGATGTGAAAGTATTTTGTATTTTAAATACCGCAAACCTATAGTCATATTATTTTGCAATTATTTCGCATGAATTTTTTTATATGGACTTTTGACAACAGTTCGCACGAAATAATGAACATTGTACCATGCATTATCCGTAAACAACATATATCTGTTTAAAATTAAGAGATTTGGGCATAATATCAAATTACTGATAGCAACATTGAACGAGTTCTATATGCCATTAGATGTGACTCAAAAAGACCTTTCATATGATATATAAATCTTTATATGTTGTTTTGAAAAAACATAAAAAATATGCGAAAAACTGCTGAAATATATCATGTTTTGGGGACCTTATTAAGCCGATTTATATTTTTTCTGCGTTTTGCCCATGATTTTAATATATGTACATACATACATTATCTACATACAAAAATTATGTGTTATATTTTGTAAAACGCAACACTCAGCTTTGATGAATTTTATATGAAAAAAAAAATTACAATGCAAAACCAAAAAACATTAAATGCTATCAACGCTAAGCGTTTCGTTTTAGAAAATAATGCCCTCTAAATACAAATTCAAGATTTTTAAATAACATAAACCATTTTTGCTTACAAATGCATGTGTGTGTACATGTTACACCTTTTTCTATTTTTTTTTTAATTATTTCCCTTAATTTCGTGATAAACAAAACCTGAAAATCATTCTTATTTAAATGAATACACATAAAAACCCAACCCCACCCAGGATTTTTAAACAAAATACCCGATCAAACCCGAGTAGCCATTTTTGGGTTACAGAGTGGGCAGACAACCCTAATTCAAGCGCAATATACACATACATGTGTACCTATACATACAAACGTATGTACATACGACAATAATTCAGTTGCTTCTTTACAGCTCTCAAGCAAAAAGTTACACTTTTGAATGAGTTTAGCATTTTTTTATAAAATCCTATAAAACCTGCTAATCTTAACTAAGAGCGGATGTTAGTCTTATTATCACCTTTCTCTACTAACAGAATTTTATTTATTGATGAAAAGCATCGATAGTCGCCTTTGTATGTAGATAAAAAGGAAAAAGGCAGCGAACAGGTACAAAAAATTATGCAAACATATGGTTCCTTTAATGCAAGTTAGTCATGTCTCATAGTTGAAGTTGTATGGTCTGCTTGAAGTCTACACTTTTTGATATAACTTTGACTTATTTTGTGATACATTTAATTCTGAAATGTGTTTTAAAGATAAAAAGTATTAAGAAATAAATACATTTTTCTGGACAGAATTATTCTTTTTTTAGTTTTTGTTTGTTATATCTGTGTTGCTGCACTCAGGGAGCGATAAACACAATTCACATATGTATTTACATAGTATGTACACACACATAAATATCGAGCATAAAGAAATTACTTTGATATCAACGTTGACATTGCTGCATACATATCTTTAGCTGGGTTACTTTTTATTTATTTCTATCAAAGCCAAACAAGCTCACACACGTACAACTACCTATCAATAGATTATAATAAACACTTATCCTTAAATCAACAAATACATATGTTTATACAGACGTGCATGTGTTCGTTCATAAGCAAACGTTTTGCTAATGCGCGAAAAGAAGGTTGTTAAACGACAATAACAAGTTAAGGATGATTTCTTTTATTTATTTTATTATTTTATTTTTTTTAAGTTGTTTTTTTTCTTTTTGGTATCAAAAGGCTTTTTGAATGTTAAATACTCGTTTGAGTTTCAAATACAAGTCCTTTTGTATGAAAAGCATTTACATACACACACCGACGCGCACGCTTTAACTCTCACACACACACACACTGACAGAATTGCACGCACAGCATGGGCATGTTTTAACAAGCTTTTTAAATACATATTACAACAAAAGGGTGTCTTTATAGTATGAGAAACAAAATAACAACAGCGACAAACAAAAAGAAACGAATTACAGAGAACAAAAAGAAAAGAATAAAGAAGAGAAAGAGGTTTTTTGTGCAAATGTGATTTAAAGTCGACATTTGTGTTAAACTCAAGCACCTGATGTCATATTATTATCCTTATGTCTGCTTTATTTTTCCTTTTCAGTTTGTTAGTCTAAAGTGCTTAAAAATGATGTGTAATTTTTTTCCAATTGTATAAAATATACGAAACAATTAAAAACCCAATTCTCAGACACAAAAATTTTTTTGTTTCTGGTCCAAGCTGTTATGTGCGATTTTTCTTCAAGAAGCAAAAAATTCTTAAATGATTGTTTGCTAAAATTTGGTGTTCTTTAAAGTCTAAATCTTAAAAGATAAATATTTATACGAGGGCGGATTGATATTGAAGCTACCTAAGTAGGAAAAAAACAATTTATTTCTCAACATAGTCTCCTTTTAGCGCAATACATTTAGTTCAACGTTTCTCCAGTTTTTGTATCCCTTCCAAGAAATATTATTTTCCGAGGTCCTTAAAATAGGCATTTGTTTTGTCAATAATTTCATCATTGGAGCTAAATCTCTTTCCACCGAGCCATTTCTTTAAGTTTGAAAATAGGAAGTAGTCACTAGGGGCTTAATCCGAAGAATACGGCGGCTGAGGTACCAATTCGTAGTCCAAATCATAGAGCTTTGCCATTGAGACTGCACACGTCACACGTTTACGTTTATAGTCAATTGAAAGCAAACGCGGCAACCATCTTGCCGATAGTTTTTTCATATGCAAATGTAAATGCAAAATGTTGAACACACGTTCATATGATATGTTTACCATTTCAACAATCTCACGTAACTTGACTCGGCGATCATTCATAATGATATCGAGGATTTTCTTGATATTTTCTTCAGTAACCACCTCTTTTGGCCTTCCAGTTGATGGTATTGTTGCAGTGCTTGTTCGGCCGCGTTTAAATTCAGCAATCCAACATTTTACCATGTAATCTGACGGAGCAGACTCACCGTAATGTTTATTGAGCTTTTCTTTGGTCTCTTTCGCCGTTTTCCCTTTCAAATAATAGTGTTTAATGACTGCACAAAATTCACTTTTTTCCTTTTTTTCAAGAAACACAAAAATGGCTTACTTCAAACGACTACAACAAATAAACTAATCGATGAATTTGGGTAAAATTTCAACAGCTGACGTTTGACAGAGCGCAATTTCTAAAAAAAGTTTTTATGTTTGTGCTGCCATCTAGCGCTAGGTAACTTCAACATCAATCCGCCCTCGTATATACATAACGACGATGCCTAATTGCATCAGCAGATGTTCATTGCCAAAGTTTTTCGGCAAAAGATTTGAAGTTGTTCACGAATCGCGTACTGTCATACTCTGTTAATTTTGTTGCAAGAATCATTTGTGTTTCTGGAGCACAGAGAATTCACATGAAGTGCATCACCTTAAAATTATTGTTTTGCGAGCAACAATTCAAAATGCCGTAAAACGACCGCTTTTATACACACTGTTGCCATATATTTTTCTAAAATCTTCGAGCCGAAAAAAAAACTTTTATTTGCATTAAAAATCATTTCTTTTTAAGGTGATTTTATTGAAGTCAAATTCAATTCAAATAAATTTTAAATTAAAAATCTTTTTTAAGGCGATTTTATAGAAATCAAATTCAGGTCAAATTTATTTTAATTAAACATTTTCTTTTAATTCCTTCAAAATAAAATAAATACACATTAATTTTTATTTATTTTATAACACTATTAATTCAACAATCTTCTCATATTATTAATTGGCAAACACGTTTCTTTAGATCCCTTTTACTACCGTAGTACTGAAACGATTTTGGAAAGATTTATATGTTTTTAAATGGGTTTTTACATCGATGTGAACAATCTTAATTTTATTTAAAGCGGTGCGATATTTAGGAAGCTGTTAGCGTTTAAAGTTGCTACCAACACATGCTCACTCATTGCACATGCATGTATCAGCTTCAACTTAAAAACTAAACAAAGAGTGCATGTGTGTTTGTTTTTGCATAGGAATGAGACAGAGTTTTAGTTGTTTATTTAGAATTTTTTTTGTTTTTGTATTTTATCGTATTTATTTATGTAAATTTTTAATATTAATTTCTAGAATGCGGTCAATTGAGTCGACCGCTGGAATAAATATTAATATACACGAGTAAGTAATTGTGTTTTTTTGTCGAAATTCACAAAAAGACTGTGGGCAAATTACAGCATTCGATAACGAATGAAATTTCCATATAAATTCAAAAATTTTTTATGGGATTTCGTTCGATATCGAATGCCGTAATTTGCCTCCTGATTGATTCGCTGACGGCGAGATTTATTCTATACAACTCTGTACTCGACAGACTCCAATCCACAATGTAAACGCCCTTTTATACATGTCAGTAAGCATTCTCCAAGAGCCTGGCAACATCTCGTCACAGCTTCCAGAAAATTCCATTTCCGTTATTTTGAATTTCATGGCTGTGTTTTCTTGTTTGAATTTCTGCACTCGAATATTTTTATTTATTTCATAAAATTGATTGTATATTGTGCTATTGAAATAATTTTAATAAAAATCATATGATCAATTAACACTATTTCTTACAGCACCTTCTACAATGATTATCTACATGTAACAAGATTTGCTATATTTTTTTATTTTTTATCATTACACAGGAGATTTCAAATACATATAACGAGCTCAAGGCAGTGAAAGCTAAATACAAAAGGAATTGTCATCATCACGTCAGATTACATTAAAATGAATTTTGCATTTTTTTTTACTTATTTTGCTGTTTTTCGTTACACACAAAAAGAAAAAAGAAAAATTTAAAGGTTACAATTTTTGGCATGTCTAATAAAGACAGCTTAGCAGGTATTTAGCATGGGTCCTTATTAAGATTTCATGTCGTTGTTAAATAGAGCCGTCTAGGTGTATGATTGTACATAACACAAGCAGTATGAATTGTTTCCTCAACAATAAAATTTGGATAAGTTGAGGAGAACATGTACTATATATATTGTTTAGGTAGTTTTAAATTTTAAGCAGTTTATTTAAGTGGCATAAAAGCTTAAATACAACTGCACGAAATAGAGGTGGATATGCTTAAAGAACTTGAATAGCACAAATTTTAATGAGTTTTAAATCTATGCAAACGAGAAAAGATTTCATGAATAAATTATGCAAAAATTTTTGAATATTTAAGGTTCGTTAAGGATGAACATAAGAATAAATGAAGACTGAAAGTCATATAAATTTTGTTGTGTAATGAACAGACTAATTTAAAGTCCATAGAATATTTTATTTCCCTAAAATACCCTGATTTGGCATTTGATTTGGAAGTTACTCGTAAGATAAAGGTTTTATCGAGAGCAATACATTTTCTCAGTGCAAGTCTCACTGTAGAGACGGTACATGCAGGTTTGTAATTCCGTTTGCAATTTCTACAATATTCATTTCCGATCTGATACAGTTTATATATATCAGAATTGCAATTCGTTTTCAATTCAAATGAATTTGTCAAAGTGAATTGCAATTCATTTCCAATTCGTTTGAATTGAATTGATTTTGAATTAATTCAAATGAATTGGAATTTGAAATGATTCAGAAATTCGTTTTTGTTGTGAAAAGAATTAATTTAAAATTTAGCTAATTCGTAACGAATTAAAATCAAGAATTAATGATTCATTTACAGCTGCGTTATACATATCCTGGAAAGTTATACATAGAGAAGCTAATATAAGGATGTCCGTTTATCCGTCTGTCTGTCTGCCCATCCGTTTGTTCGATATTGAAATTAATTTTCTGAAGGCCGCAGATAACATGCAGATCTACATAAATGTAGATATAATCTTTGGGAATTTGTCCAATAGAATCAGCAGAAACAAACAAATCTATCCATATATGTATTATTGACTTTATTCATGACTTTTTCTTAGGACCAAACACTACTTTTATTCTAACAGCTGTCCTCACTTAAATACAGTAATATTTTTTCATCGCTAAATAAATTTTTAGTTCATTCTTTGATGAATGGTATATAAGATTCGCCATAGCGGAATATATTGTCTTATTTGTTTTCTACAGAATTTTGCCAACTTTTGCGATTTCAGTTCTCTATCCCCAGTTTTGGCTTCTGGTTAAGCTCCTTGACTAAACATATTACACCTGAATCGGACCATTCTCATTCCACAGCTTATCTTTCTTTTTTAAGGAATTCAAAGTGTTAAATAATCAAATATTAAAAAAATATACTATTATTAGTATTCAATTTGTCAATATTAGGGTAGCGTAAAAATGGAGAATCAGGATAGTTTTATTAATTTTTTTCTGAATAACTTTAATCTAACCAAAATCGATAATCAAAAACGAATCATTCAATACCGGAGACCGTAACAATTATGAAAGTTATAATAAAAATCAAAATATACATACATAATTGTTATTTTAAGATTTTTATTTTTTTGTCAGAAATAATTGTTAGTTTCTGATTTTTATTTTTTTTGTCAAAAATAATTGTCAGTTTCTGATATTTATTTTTATGTCAAAATATTTGTCATATTCTGATTTTTATTTGAGTTCTTTTTACATACTTTAGTATAAATTTATTTATTTATTACGCAGCAAACACGAAATCAAACCCTTAAAATATGATGACTTTATCATTTTATTAGAATATAACAAATATATCTGACGAAAAAATAAAAATAAAATATTTAAAATTAAATTTCTAAAAAGATGGTGGAAATCTATCAAAAAGATGTAAATGAATTACCTATCCGATATTTCCTGACGATTGCTTTTTTACTTTGAAAAGTCAAGAATAATTATTATTTTCGGTTCCTGTTCAATATCCTTTAAAATTTGCAAAATAAAACATATCGAAATTCTACTCTTCCAGCTTTATTATTCAAATGAAGAGAAAGAAGATTGTTTGTTTACTTTTTATGGGCGTGACATTACGCACTTTATCACTGGCCCAATAATTTCAAACAAAGAAAAAAATCCGAAATCGGTTTGTAAATGGCGGTGTTGTGAGTTATAAAATAAATTCATAAAAAATTTACGTGCGAATTGATAATATTCTTTTTAAATCAATTAAAGAAGTAAAAATCAATTGATTTTTATATCTTATCCAGAGTAAGTCTGCTTTTATGGAAGGCCAGATCCCCAAAAAATATTTCAAAAAACTCAACAAAAATGTTTTATATATTAAGTGGTAAGATTTTCTTAAAAAAAATTACAACTCTTTGAGTTGTAAGTATTCCCGGAAAATTTCAAGCCTTTGAAAAAGATTTTTTCGATCTCGTATAAGCCATAACTTGGAAACTTGTATCACAAAAAGTTGGCAAAAATCAAACAATGCAGGTTTTTGTAGAGAACTCCTTTTTCCAACATTGTACGAAAGAAAATATGTAAGGCAGATTATGATAAAACAATACCCAGCAAGAAATACCGAAACTGGTTTTCATCGTTTGCCAAGTACAAGTAATGAATTTAATATTCTAAACACGCTGTTTGAAAGCCACTTAATATGGACCATTTCTTAATTGTATACCGTTCAGATACTTGAATTACTTCCATTCTATGACAACTACGTGTTAAAATTATTAGTAGTTCACCAGAAACGGAGCTACTTAGAGGTCAGTTCAGCGATGACTGGATATTAAACTTTAATATAATAAAAAATATGAATACTATTTAATATTAAATTGCTCTATAGTTTGTAAAAATAAGCAACCGAAACCACAGCAAAGGACCAAAGAGAAACAATATAAAAAACACTTCATTTAAAAGCTATCATTAAATTTAAGCACCAGTACAGTTGGAAATCAGTAAAACCCACAAACATAAAAAATTAATAATGGAATGCACCTTTATTTGTAAACTTGTCGAAATCAAATAACTTTCTTAGAAACCAAATTGCACAAAACTTTTTGAGACATAATTAACAAATTTTATCATTCATCATAGTAAAAATCAGCTGTTTATTAAAATAGCTTTATATTTTTTTAAACTAAAGCCTTTCAATTTTATATCGAAATCGAGAGAAAGTGCAGTGTTATCATTATGTTGTCATTTTAAATTTTCATTTAAAGTTTGTAAGAATATATAAAATAAATTAAAGACAAATATACATTAAATTTGACCTCCTTTTTAATTTTGCCAGTTCACACTTGACAATAAAAGATTTGCAAAAGAGCGTTTTCGTATTCGCAACTCGATTCATTTTGTCATTCATAATTTTAAATTAAAAAATGTAAATAAATTGCACACAAAATATTAATTTGTAAAATAAAGTCAAGCTTAAAAGAAAACTTATGAAAATTGCTTTAAGAAAACTGAATATGTGTAAACCGGGACACTCAAAAACTGCATACATTTTACAAAAATCACATACACGCACAAATGAGAATAAGCGACATTTTGAGCGTACATATACACTCATACACATACACACTCTTTAAGGCCAAAGCAAGCACAACAGTACAAGCTCATAAAAATATTTCCGCTTGAGAAAAAAAATCCCAATAAGGAGAGAAGAAAGAAGAAGAAATCATTAAAGAACTTAACAACATAAAAATACGTACTCACTCTTTCGTTCGTTCATGTAAATTTTGTAATTTATTTATTTTTTTACAGCAGAAAAACGTTCTGGCAATTTTGCGTTTCTTTCTGTAAGTGACATTAATGAGGCGCCGTAATAATGCAATTACCACATTATTTTGGTTAAAATTTAAGCAAAAAGTGCACAAGAGCAAGAGCAAGAGCAACATCAGATGAATACAAAATGAAATTTATAATAAAAATTAAAATAATGGTAAATTTACCTGTAGCTGATAACTTCCAATTAGTAATGTTGGCAATTCATTATTTTACTTATATTTTGCACGACGCGAGTACAATTTTATGTTTTAATGGATATTAAATAAATACAATCAAAGCAATTACGTGTGTAGAGTATGTGAATATTCTTTAAAAATTTGGAAAACTTATTGAGAGAAATTTAAACTCGGCATAACTTAAGCCGAGAGTGGATGTAGTTTTTTCCAAGATTTTTTTCTTTTTACAAGATATTTGTTTTTCGATTTAAATGTCAATAATGCCGCTTTCTTTTCTAAGAAAAATTTAACAATTTGCTGTTTTCTTAAGACAAAAGTTTTGCGTCGTAAATGATGATACAATAATTTCTAATAAACTCCATTTTTCAGAAAATCATTATATTGCAAATTTTCAATAAAACAGGCAAAAACAATGTTGGACTTTAAAAAACGCTATAAGTTATTACACGATAAAAAGGTTTATTCTTACTATTAAACAAGGTATATTAAATGTAAAGTACACTCACTACGCCAGCTGGTTAGCAGCAGATCTTTCTTCAATTGTCAAAGTCATGTGAAAAGGTTTTTAATAAGTGAAAAAAAATAAGATAAAAGTAAAGGGAAACGTACAATTGCGGTGCAATAACAGAAACAAAATGCCTCATGTTTTCAATTGTTCAAGTGTGTTATAATTATACGTTTGAATTTTATATGTTTTATAAATGGGTGTATTGAGGCCAGGTATGGAAAAATTCTATTTGTAACATTAATTTGTAAAAATCTTTTAAATATGTAATAAGTAAGCCCAGAAAATACATTCTTCTTAATGATAAATATATACTTGATTCATTGCAATTTAATTTCCAAACCATTTTAATCAAAATTGTTTATCGCGAAAAAGTTATTACCTATTTCGCTTAAAATTAAAATTCCCATATCTGCTTTAATTTCATTTTCATTTTTCATTTCATGAGAAAAATTAAATAAAGATGCACTTACTTAAATTAATCATTAACATATCGAAATTATATTGGTGGCATAAGGCATCAATTAATTTATTATTTTCATTTTCACTTTTCACTTTTTTTTTTGTTTTATTTGATAAAAAGAAATTTGTTGTTCGACATAAATTATTTACTCACAATGAATTGACTACAATGAATTGACATTTAAAATACGACAAAATAACGATGTCTGTTCACAAGCACATAAACAAATATCGCCTTTTTTGAAAGCCATACGACTGAGCTTGTGAATTGAACAAATATTTGATGCTAAACAAATTGTTGACTCTGTTTGTAGTAAGTAAAGTAAAGTTTTAGAATTTCTTCTGATATTGAATGTTTTCCACATTTAGTAAACGTTTTAAATCCTAAATCTTTTTCTAAACTTTTCATAATTTTCTTAATTTTTTTTCATTGTATTCATCCTTATAATTTTTGAAGTGTAACTACTTTCAGAGTCTACAAAACGTTTCACCGATTTTGACGTCCTTGTGTGGTTTTAAAGTTTTAGCAACTATTCACCAGATTTAAAAAACATTTTACAAACTTTTCAAAGTTGATCTCATTTTTATGCAAAAAAAATTAAATTTAAAAACAAACGGTTTAGCCCAAGATGTCGATTGATATCGTTCGCTGATTTTCTAAACAAATAATATCTGAGTTGAATAAATAAAATAGGTTATTTGAGGGTCACAAATAAGTTATTTTTCGCTTAGAAATCCATCGAGAACGTTAACACTCAACATCCTGGGATAGGTCGTAATATTTTCCGGATATTGCGAAAAATATTGACAATTAGCCAGTGATGACAGTACCTCGATTTATAAAAAATTTTCCAGTCTTATTGCCTTGAAATACGCAACATTATTTTATTTATGTCAACAAAAACCATATGTTTATATTTAAAGTGTTTAATTAAAAAAAATTTATATTTGAAGCACAACATAATATTAGAAGCTTGTGCTGCAACGTATGACTTAATGCAAATTGCAGCTGCTACGGAGAAGCTCTTTGAAGATACACATTCTGCAGGAAGTCCTTACCTTCAGGAAAAAATTATATATATTTGTGGACAAAAAAAAATCTAAAATGAAAACCACAATGCCAAGTATTATCTGATCAGTTGTTGTTTACAATTGCGTACGAAATAAGTGAGACTTATAATGTTTTGCAGTTGAAAATATGTTGCCAGAAACATTTCTAAGTTGAAAAAATGTTGCCAGAAACATTTCGTACGTTTTTACAAAATAAACAGAGTACAAGTTCAGCAATATTATTTTGCATTTATTTTACATGAATTTGTTTATATGGATTTTTGACAACAGTTCGCACGAAATAATGAGCAGAGAACATGTTTTAGATGGTAATATGTTGACAACTCGTAAAAATGTTTTTATTACTTCTCTGGAAAAAAGAATAATTTTAAAAGTATTGCTAAAAATCATTCTTAGCAACAAAATAAAAAAAGACGAAATCATTTAACAATGACAGGTGGTCCAATTACAAGTATTTTTTTTTTTAATTAAATACAATGAGCCAAACTTAATTTCTAATATTTTATTTTTCCTTTGAAAAGTAAGTAAGTAAGTAAGTAATAATTTTTTATTTTGAAATACACATATTTGTATTCAATAAACATGGATTATATTATATTTTTTACGAATAAAAATAATAAATATCACTAGAGGGAAGATAAGTCATGTAACCGGTTACCTGGCAGTAGTGGCCGGTTCTGGCTCTGTAACTTTACATGTTATTGTCATTGGTTGTGGTCAATTTACAAAATTAAGATATTCGTTGACATGTGCATCATATAACCTTAATGAGATTGTTTAGTGAAAGTTTATTTATGTATATTGATACTCTTTCTACGTTACACATCAAGAGAATAAAATATTTTAATGTCTTGATATTTTTGGCAAAACTGGGCTTGCCATTAACAGGATCAATGTATGTTAGCTTTTTTAAACGTGTTGGTGTTCTTTTAAACATGCGACATGATCATGCTTTTTTAAAGCCAGAATTATACTAAATAATATTGTATTTATTTCTAGTCACTTAGTTTTCTTGTCAACGATCGTGTTGTGCCAAAATTGCTGGGGCACTAATAGACATTTTTTCGATTCTCTTCCACACTAAGAAAAATTCCTGAAGTTTTTGTAGCACAGAAAATGTTATTGGTTACAGGACGGAAGGAAAATTGACACAAGATTTCCCACAAGGAAAATAATAATTACATAGTTGAAGCTCTGTGACATGGGATCTAAATGCTGCTAATTTAGAACTGCAGTCATCTCAATAACAGTCTGATATTGTTTTCTCGAATGAAAGATCAAAGCTCATAGAAAACGCAGAAAAAACTATGGTTAGAAATGTATGCGACAGCAATGTTACGGTTATTGCAAGCTTCGTATTGTTGTAGCAAACAATCTATTACTGTTGCTTTTTATATTTAAATATATTTATAGGCGTCAAAAGCCGGACATTTTATCATTTAACAGTTGCAAATTCTTATAAAAATGATTTCGTTTGTTTGTAATGAAATTATGATTAAAAACCATACCCGCCATAAGTATAAAATCATATCTACGCCACATTAATGTCATGCACGTTATACGCTTTATGCAGTACTGTGTGCTATAACTCTCACTTGATTAATAATATAAATAATATATAAACTAAATATATAAACTAATTATATAATTAGTTTAGGTTCACCTGTAGTCGAGCGTAAATTTAGACCACACTAAAGCTTTCTACCCTGCCTCTTTGAGAATTTTATAATATGCTCACCATATTGTTTATATTTGACCATAATTTTGAAATATATTGTAATTACTCATTACCAAATTATGTTTATTATTACTTAAAATATTATTGTTATTTGGCAAAATGTTCTTATTGACTTCAACAACAATATGATTCATACAACGGAATTGTTTTCATAATAATAAGATGCAACTACAATCATATGATTCAATCATACTACATTGCTATTAGATTAGGGTTGGTTCAGCTATGAGTTGGCGTTTCCTCTCAACTATACCGTAAACTTAACTTTCGCTTGGAATACACTGGAATGAGGCAGAAACCATTTTGAAAAAGGAGCACTCAGATAAACTACAAAAGTTATTGCAAAATTCATAAAATCTTAAAACCATGTTTAATTTCTTTTTTTTATGGGAATAGCTTTTCTTTTTTTTGAAGATTCTTTTGAAAAGCTTCACCCAAAACTATTAGAACTTTGTTTTAGAATTTAGCGCAGGCTGCCGTTGAGCGGCGACTGATTAAAAAATATTTAAGCACAGTTTCAACATTTATTCGGTTTGATCTTTACGATAGACAAGTGTTCTAAAATGTAATATTTTATTAATAAAATAGGTGGAATGAACTTTATTAATGGCTTTATTCTGTTCTGCTTGTTTTGCTTATGAAAATAATTATTACATTATTATATTATTAAATTATAGTATTTCTTTTGTTATAAAACTTTAATATATCCAATAAAATTTTCCTTTGAAATCGGTAGTTAAATATTTGTTTATCCTTTCAAAAACCAACTGAATTCAAAGAAATACAAATGTTTATTTAAACGCTTTTTCATTATACAATACAAACTTTGTTTGCTTATTTATTTTCTCCTTGGATATATTTTTTTAAATTAAAAGCTTATTATATAAATACTTTATCATGAAAATTCGTATTTAATTCTTATTTTTCCATTACTCTCATGTTTTGCAAGACATCTTTAGAATATTCGCATTTAGAAAGATTCATTCTTTTAACATAAAAAGCTTTAAATAAAACATCTTTCAATAGGACTCTCCTCGTAGTTATGCCTGCCTTCTATAAAGCGCCATATTTTCTGGAAATTAATAATAATAATATATATTTATATTAAAAATATGAAAAAAAAGATAGACAAAGTCGCTAAGGAAGTGTTGAAAAGAAAAAATTTAAATACAAAATTAAGTTATAAAAAAAATCTAAGTGCTTGAGTGTGTGAGTGCACAAGTGTTGAAAATTACGTTGATTTACTATGGCGAAAAATGAAGTAAAAAAAATGTACGCTATTTTTCTTCAACAAAAACAACAAGTATTTAGATGAATGTAAACATCTGAAAAAAGAAAGTAAAACAAATCCTGTTTTATTTGAATCAAGGGACTAACTTTAAAGGATATTTAATATCACGTCACAGAATCCTGTTGAAGGATTTGCTGTTTTTTTTGTTGTGTTGTGCCGTCTAAGTGAGTTTTTGTTTAGTTAGTTGTGTGCATGTGTGAAGTATATGACAAAGTATTGTACCATATATGTACAGACAAACATGTTGGTAAATTTGTAAATATATATAAAAGTGGTTGTGATAATATTTGTTTGTGTTGGTGGACTGTTAAGCGCAATTAAAAATTGCAACATATGCGGGTCTACTACAATGTATGTTTATCTACAGGATATGTGTGTCTCTGAAAAATGTAAAATACAAGATCTGTTCAGACTTTCATCGCATATGCAACATAGGAAATATTTAGCGGCTTGCAACACAAAAAATTTTCGTACGTCGCGCTCTTGGGCGTTCTACTGCTAAAATAGAAGCTATTAAAAATTCATTTAGAGTTGCATTTTAGAAAAAAAAACAGTGGTAGAAGATAATAGCACAATCCACAATCTTGGGCAAATGGTCTTGCATCGTAGTATCTGCAAAGCGGTGTAGCATATTTTTACTCAACACTAACCAGATCAAAGATATGCACTTGCTACTCTTGTATAATAAGCAGGGTTGCCAGTAAAAGATAGATTAAATGTGGTAGATTTCCAAAAACCAAGTGCTAAAATGATCTACGATTCAAAAAAAATAGTGGTAGTTTTTGTAACATTGCTTTTTAATAATATAGTTAAAAAATTTACTTTTCAGACATCTGCACATTTTTAAAAAATTTTTATCATTTGCAAATATGTATGTATATATTTACTTATTAGCATCTGCTAAGCTTTTTGGCCAACAAAAAAAATCAAACAAGCACAGAAAACGCTGAAGCTAATGTATTCATTCACAACGAACTTTTTAGTTTTATGTCCAATGTGCACTAAGTGTACTCCGCCTAAAAATATAAGCTTGTAAATGAACATATTTGTGACGTCATGCTGCCGACGTTATTGCTTATGTTCGGAAATAAATATTGAGCGTGGAGACGTGCCGTTAGTTTTATTTGACATTCTGTTTACGTAAATATATTTACATATGGTACATATGGTACACATATGAGATCAAATTTTTGTAGTCAAAAAGTTTTAATATATTTTAATTCAAGTTAAGAGAATTCAAAATATCAACCATATTATTTGCATCTTCCTCACAGACAAACTCATTTTTGTATATTTCAGGTGAACCAATATTTTACAATATCCTTTTGATATATCTAAGGCAGGGACATAACTTATATGCCCAATATTTATTTATAAAAATCTTCAAAGAATTATTGTTCAAGGCTTAAAAAACAGTTAAATATTAGGAGTATTTTTTGGTCTTCTTATAACTAATATAAAAGATTTTAATTTATTTGGGTCTTTCATAACACTTATAAAAGACCTTTACTCTTTCAAGTTTCTCATAACCATTACAGAAGATTTTTATTTTTCTAGTTCTTCTCGAGACCTTTATTTTTACTGGCCATCTACTCGTATATCAACACATACTTAGTGTGTGCAAGCTCTAAAAAGTCCTAATTAAATTAAATGGATATGCAAAAACCGAAAAAAATAAAAAATTGGAAGAGAAGACCAACATAAATAAAAATCTTTAATAACAATTATGAGAGGACTAAAAGATTTTTAGCTTTTTCTAATTGTTATTTAATCAATTGAATATTTAAAAAATAACAGCAGTTATTTTGGGTCCCTGGTCTAAATTATAGCAGCATACGTTTTCTGATTTCACACCGTCTCTTATTCGTATAACCGGAATTAACAATTCTTTGTTTTATTTTTCGTGCATCGCAAAGTACGACAAAGTTCCGGAAAAGGCAGCATATATATTTATTCGTTTTTATACAGTGCGAGAATTTATACTTAAATTGATATTATTATGTATGTAATATTTTAAAGTAATTCTGCGTTCTAAAAAGTGCTAAAAATGCTAAATAATTATAAAAATATGCTAAACTAGCATTTAGCATTTTTTATTAAACTCTTAGTGCTGAATCAGAAAAAATAATGCTAGATCTAGCACTAAAACTGCTAAAATGGCAAGCCTGATAATAAGTGTATAATTGCTCTCTACGGATGCAACCCTTAATTGCAAACTAGAATACAGAAATGTTCTCGCGCTGCTTATTCGTACATGTGTATGTGTAAATGTAAATAAACAAAAGAATCCTTTTTTATAGCTGAGTGTGTAAGTCAACAACGCCATTCATTATTGCTGGAAAATGTTTACAATTTCAAAAAATTTGCAATCTCAAATGCACAAGATATTGAATAGGGCTTATACAAAATAAAATTCTAGAGCTTGTTAGTTTTTAATAAATAAATACCTTTTTGCATACAAAGCAGCACTTTTTGAAAAATCAACCTCGTTATTATTGCAGAAAAAATAATCAAATACTTTAAATCAGGACCAAAAATTAACTCTCAATTATGTGAAATATTTATAATTAATCAATAGATATCTGCACATCTACATTGCTTCATCAGATAGAGAGCAAGCTTTTACAACTGTCATGTCGCTGCAAAATGTGTCTTCTGTAAATAAAATATTATTTTAACGAAGTTTCCAGTCTTTTTTAAAGCAAAGTTCAAAATTGTTCAAGCTTTCGTTAATATTTTCTAAATAAATATTTTCTTTCATTAAGGTTTGTAAGTAATTAGTCGTACTTATATTTGTATAAATATATTGTTTGGCTCAAGTTTAAATCTGTGTTTACCAATTCCTTTTTTTAATTTAAGAAATTTTTGATAAATTCATTACTTTATTAAGAGAGTACTGTTGGACGAATTTACTATTCATCACATTAGCAGAACGGATCAGTACTGATTTCGAAGTCGCTTCACCATCTCATTAGTGTTCTTTGTTCGATTTTACCACTTTTGACGATGAATACTAGTGACAAGAAAGATCAACAATTTAACCGTATTATTTAACGAATTAGAACACGAAAAGTGCAATTCATTCATTTTTACACGTCAAATCAATTGGGGTAGGATGAAATCCCCTCTCTCCTTTCTTTCTTTTTCTTCTTGATCTCGACAAACGTTTCTCTACTTCACGCCCCAATCACGGATTCCAGTCCACATCTGTATATTTTTAAGTCATGTTATTTATTTTCTTATTTTAGCTGGCTTTCCTTCAATATTCACTCGAATAGTCATTTGTAATAGTTTCTATTTTGAGTTCATAATGTGATCGTAGTTTCTTCGTATTTTTTTTAAATAATAGTAGTACCTCTCTACTGCGGTCTATTTGTATCAAAACTTCGCAGTTTGATACGAAATGAGTCCAAGATATTTTTAGAATTCCACGATAAGTCCACATTTCAAAGGCTTCTTGATATCTGCTTTTATGGTTCATACCTCCACTGCATATAGTAGAACAGATCATACGGTAAGCCTTGACGAAAACTATTTTCGTATCCAGATTAATGTTAGGGTTTGTAAAAGCTTTTTTATATTTTTAAAATGCATCTCTTGCCATTCCAATACGTTATCTTATCTCCAAACAAATTTTAACCCGTTCTGCTTGAGTAGAGTTTTACCGATATGATATTTGAGAAGTATGGTTAGGAGAATATCACAATGCTTGTCAGATTTGTAGTAATTAAATATGAAAGAATTGTCACATACAAGCAAAAGTGGTAAAGAAGATTTATACGTCTCAGATTGATGCGTGAGTGATTAGAAAAACAGGAGCTATTCTGGAGTTATGTGATTTTGTATACAATTTTACATTGATTCTATCAATAAAAGAAATACAAGTTTGAAAAATATCGAAACATTTTTAAATTTACGTATTTTTGTGGTGTTGTTCATAAGCAGAGCTAAATTTGATGTGAATTAAAGGGAAAACTGCATATAAATAACATGTTTATTTGTGAATTTATTTATACTAGGTGCCGTTTATTACCAAAATAGAATTAAATAAAATTTAAGAAAAACGCATTTCTTAATTAACTTTTTTCCATGGTGTTTTTCATACAAGGAGCAAGCTTTGTGGTGAAGAAATGGAAAACGTATTTAACCAAAATTTAATCGCTGTGCTTAACAAATAAAAAATCGCTTTTTACACAACGTTTTAATTATATTCACCCCTATTCCGCATTCAGTTACGCTTGAATCGAGAAATGGTATTCCAACAAAATCGAAAAAAAAATAAAAGAGAGAAAATTATGTTTAAGCCAGATGCTTTGCTATGAAACGTATGAAATAGAAACAGAAAAAAAGCAATTTTTTAAACATTGTAGTTGTTCAGTTGTAAAAAGTTAAATTTAATGAAAAAATAGTGACAAATATGTTTTAAGAAAATAAATATTGTGGTAACGCTAATTAAATAAACACATCAATAAAATACGGAAAGTAAAAATACGATCTAGCAGTATTTGTGGCCAAACTCTTCCAGTCTGAAGAATGTTATAGTGCCGGAGGTGATATTTTCAATTTCTATACTTCATTAGCAACTTTATACCAAAATGCTTGCACTTCTTCTTTAGGGCGCTTATGACCGTTGCCGCCATTAAATTTCCCAGCTTTTTATATTTTTCCCGTGTTGGGTTTTTCGACTTGCAATAAATTAACTGAAGCTCTCAAATATAAAAAAACAGAAAATTATTCATAAATAAAGTTTCACCATTTTACACATGCATTTTAGTTAATTACACACCTTTTTACTGGACAAACAAAAATCAAAAACTTGCAAAAACGTAGCAACGATCGTAATGCGAAATCCATGCAATCGAAATGATATGGTGCCAAACGGAGCTGCCAATAGGAGTTTAGCGGCTCCCAAAAAACAACGTTGTTTCTCTTCTATAGTGTAAGTTGAAATTAATTAATGTTACTTTATTTCTTGTACCCTTTAAATATTGTCTCATATCCAATTCTTCCTACAAAAATGCTACGAATTTTAGTCAAAATAATAAACACTTTGGATTAAAAATTACTGAGAAATTTTGGAGACGAATAGGAGAATAGGAGTGATTCAGGCTTTATTTGTGCACTGTGCGTATGAGTGATATGTTTGTCCAAAATTTTCTATTTTCGAAATTGATTTAACTAGTAAAAATTAAGAAGTTTCACTTTTCATATTCTCTTTCGATAAATAATACGGTTAATAATTGATATTCCTTGTTACTAGTATCCACCGTCAAAAGTGGTAAAATAGAACAAAGAACGCCGATGAGATGGTGTAGCGACCTCGAAATCAGTACTGATCCGTTCCGCTAGTCTGACGAATAATAAATTGTTCCAAATATATAATACGAGGGGAACTATTTATATTTCGGTAACTGGCAACACTAATGGCAATAGCTAAAATCTAGCAACACCATAATAAAGTTTGATATTTTTTTTGCATAAACGTACTCACAACGTTTTGATGTACAAGTGCCAGGTCTGGGCAGTATTTAAAATACATGTACAAAATACGTATTTGTATTTTAAATACATACAAAAAGTGGCAGTATTTCTCTGTATGATTCTAAAGCACACCTTACAAAAAGTAAATCCAAATTAAATGAATTATTTGCTAAGTTACATAAGGAGAGCACTGGAATTTTTAGAAGAAATGTAGTTTTGAAACCCATTGCCACTACTTTAGATTACCTTCAGGGTAACAACTCTTATAACGGAAAACTTTTGCCGACTTTAAAGTCTATTAGAACAATATTAACTGCTTGTTTTTATAAAATGAAAACAAAATTGTGACTGAGAATTTATATTGAAAACAAATTAAAGTTTTTCGTATTTTATTGTTGTTTTCCCACTCACAATTTTGTTTTCATTTTGTAAAAACCGGTAAGTAAGTCGGTTGAATGGAAACAATTTTAGATATTTAATTCCTATCACTACTAAAAGAGACCTTGGAAAAATGATTCGATACGTTTTTTTAAACTATTACAGGAAATAAATAGAGCTATTTCGGCTTCCTGCTATTATCCTGGTTATAAGATGCGTTGGCTGCCAGAAAACATCACGACAGAAGAAAGGCAAAGAATCCAAAATCTTGCAATTTATGCTCTGGAGGAAAATTACAAAAAAACTTACAATGACACCTGGAGTAGAAGCCCCAGTAAAGAAGACAATGATTTTGTTGTTTTCGTAGATAGAGATGATGGTGAATCTGGGACATAAAATTTGGAGTTGGAATTTATCAGTTTCCTCAGTGACAAGAGCAAAGACATTATCACTCTTGACAGCTATCCAAATATAAAAAGAGTATTAATTGAATTTAATAAAAGTTTGTGCTCATCAGGACCTGTAGAAAGATTATTTTCCTCAGCAGGTTTTATTTATTTTTCAACAAGAAACAGTTTGTCTGATGCACATTCAAAAATCTGACATTTATGAAAGGAAACAATTGTTTTGTTGATTAGTTTTATCTAATGTACTTTTTGGTTTGAACAAAAATGGTGTATTTTGTATTTTAAATACCGCGAACCATGTATTTTGCCCAACTATGACAAGTGCTATTTGTTTTGTTTACAGTGAGTTCAGAAAATTAATTTGACAAAAAAAATTTAAACTTCAAAAGAAGGTTTTAGTTGGATTATTTTTCACAACTTTCGACGTGGATTATCTCAACAAGAATGTGCCTCGATAAACTTAGTTCTTTGTATGGCGATGAAGCACCACCAAAACACCACAGTATATCACTAGTATAGTGAATTCAATCCGTCCCCGACGAATTCCGTGAAAGTCGTTCAAATCGATTGCTGGGGCACACAACATCGGTGCAGTGCGTGAACTGATAATGCAAGATCGTCATGAGACATATTGTGAGATAGAGGCATCCTTGTACATTAGTTCAACTTCAACACATTCGATTTTGCGCTTAGTTGTAACAAAATTTGTTCTCGTTGGATACCCCAAAGCAATCTCTTACAAAAAGGCTCGCGTCAAGTGGTGTAAGGAAATTATTAAAAAGCTCAAGCGTGGTGCTTCAAAAGACATGCATAAGATCGTGACAGTTGACGTATCATGGATATATGCTTATGAGCAATCGAACGTGTGGGTATTCCAAGACAAGCTAAATCCAATTCGTGCAAGAAGCACAGGGAAGCAAATAGTCGCCTGTTTCTTCGTTCGAATGGATCATGTGGCCACTATTCTGCACTGTGGCAACGTAGAACTATCAATTCTGAATGGTACATGACCATTTGTCTGCCAGAAGTCTTCGGAGAAATTCGTAAACAAATCATTTTTCATCATGATAATACAAGCTCTCACACATCTCGTCAAACAAGTGAATTTTTGAGCAGTCAAAACATCGAATTGATGACACATCCTGACTTGGCACCCAATGACTTCATCTATCTTGTTCTCGAATATCAAAGGTAAACTGCGTGGTCAACGATTTACGAGCGCCGAGGAAGCAGTTGAAGCGTTCAAAAACCATGTTTTGGAGGTGTCTCAAGAGGAATGGAAAAACTGCTATGACAAATGGTTTGAACGAAAATAAAAGTGTGTGGATCATCAAGATGAATATTTCGAAAAGCAATAAAGCCATATTCATTTAAAAATGTTTATTATTATTTGTTATTCCCGAAATATAAATAGAAACGGGTAAACTCAGATTTGAACTCAAGCCAAACAATTCATTTCAAAAGATTTTACAAAATTTATCAAAACTTAACAAAATTTCTTGTTAATATTTCGGTTATTAACGCAAACTTGCTGCTAAAATCATTTTTATATTTAACAAATTCTACCACTATTATGGAGTTTTTAATAAAAAAATATATATAACAGCTACAATTAAAAAAAGAATTTTTACAAAGTTTTCAAATTTTGTTTGAAAAAATTTTATAAAATATTTCTTTTGCTAGTATTAGGACATATGAAAAGTATACGAATCCTGTCTGCTATATTTTTCATAGTTTTCTTTTTTAATTAAGTCAGTCTAAGATTGTGTATCAAATTTCGTAACTTTAGAAAGCCCCTGTATTATCTTTTCGCCTTCTTTGATTGGGAGTGCATTCGTTAAATGATCGATATAATCGTATTGTAGTGTTTTATATGAAAACTCGGGCATCACAGTTACATTAAAAATCACACCGCAAGCGGACCTCGACATCACTCGAGCAATGTGCGGTTTGACAGATGCTTCTAAAATATGTAGAGGTACGGGAAATAGGGTCTACATAATGAAGACAGACATACGAGTACGTAGGTAATACAGAATCCTGGATGAATATATGCTATTCCACACCGAGATTGTGAGAGTTAAAAAAATTGGTGCCCATAAACGTTTGGTTTTTAGCGTGGGGTAACACGAAGTATCTTCCACGTGAAATAATACCCAACGAAAATTTTAAATAATACGGTATTTTTTCATGAGGGTGCTGTTGGCTGAAGTAGTTAGCGCGTTGACTGCAAAGCAAATAATGTCTAAGAACGTGGGTTCGAGCCCAGCTTCAGACAAGTCATAACATCCAGCATTTTTCAGATGTGCATTAGAGTATGCCATTGTATTTGTTGTTGTCGGACTGTTTAAGTGATGAAGGCATAGCACTGGTCACTGAACAGTTCTGGCAGCAATTGATACTGGTGTATGCTAGCGGACATCACAGCGCCCTCCTTCGTCGGTATTGTAGCATAATCGCCGGCGAAGTAAAATAATTGATAAAACATGGCTGAAAACACATTTAGTGCGCCTACTTGACATCAAAGGCGCTGCAACACTGATCTAAAAAAACTATCACAGCGCGCAATATCAGAGTTGCAAAAATTAAGCTTTCTCTCTTTCACCATCTGTCCTCTCTCACTATCCCTTTCCCAAAGAAGGTAACACACCTACGGGTTGGTAGGCATACTAATTGCCTGAGTGTTACTTCTCTTTAAAAAAAAAAAAAAAAAAAAAAAAAAAAAATAACTTATTTCATAAAATAACTCCCATCGCATTGGAGTTTATAATAAATAAGTCCCAAAATGCAATAAATCCCAAGGAAATATGGTTGGTGGTGGTCATTTCAATTCGCTGTCTGCAGTTGGGGTCTCTTAAATTTTTTTGGAGCTTTTTAAAATGGAGAAATATTGAAATTGACAATTATTAAGTGTTTTGTTGGGTCTTATTTAATTTCTTTGGAAGCATTTTTCATTTCTCCTGAAATTTCATTTATTAAAATTCTCATGTTCTGATCCAGTACAGTCTGTTTTTTAAAGCTTTTTCACTTTGCCAACCTTGGGCTGGTTTCACAGATTTTTTACTCACAGTTTTTATCAAAACTGGCTTTGCGTACTTAGCATTTGCTTCTGTGAGTTATAAGAGAAACTGGCTTGAATTGCTTAAGATATTCTGCACTGTCTTTCTTTGGTCGTATTCTACGGTTTCTCATCTGTGGTATTTCGAACGCCGGCATCGCTGAAATTCTTGAATCAATGAATAACATGGAGGCAGAAATCCTTGAGTCCAAAGGCTTGTTCTGCTGCAAATCTTAAGTAAGAGAAGCCAGTTATGGTCATACATCAGAGGAGAATTTAATTTGCAAATTACTTAATTTTTGTTGGGTTGAATTTCATTGTTGGGGTTTTTTGTATTGGAAATTAATTAGTATGCGTTGGGGGTTATTTTATCGGGAGTTATTTAATATATTTTGCACTTTATTCATTGGAAGTTTTTTTCACTTCTTATTTTTATCGCCGCCAAAACTTAGGAGTTATTTCAATTTGCACATTGGCCGGTATTTAATTTTTTGCGGTTGCTCATTTTCTTATTTTTGTTGGGAGTCGTTCATGTGAAACCTATTTCGTGTTAGCTTCGTTTTGTAGAGACATTTCATTCTAAATAATAGGGTACTTTTAGTTCGTATAAACTGCAAGGAAAACTTTCCTTAAAACCACCAACACCCTCATTTTGTGTAAATTAAGAGAAAAAAATTTTTTTCTTTGCATTTTGCCTTAATTTTAATATAAAATTAAGAACATATTCAATTACACATTTAAATATCCACAAAATAGCAGAACAAGAAAGAAAAATAAAAAATAAAGAGCAAGCAAACGAGTGTTTTTAAACAAAATTCCAAAAACAACAGTTCTAATTAAAATTTCCACTAAACAAAAACAAAAACGGATATGAAAGTTGTATAAAACTGAGGAGAAGAAACAACTCCATTGCCATTCGCGTCGAACACAATGTGCGTTTTATGACTATTTGGAAAATTTTTATATGTCTTATTGTGGCATCTACTAACGACATAAAAACACATTGTTGAGATGTACTCTGTGCGTGTACTTGTATGTATGTAGTATGTATGTGGTTGAGTATGAAATTAAATTTTTAAATAAATAAAGAACAATGTAAAGATCTCAAAATCTTAAATCGGTCTATGTGAGCATAATTTTCTTTGCACATCAACATATAATATGTTTATCAAAACTTCTGAACAATATTTTTCAATCACATATTTTTTTAAATAATAGTTTTTATATTTTACAGGTGGCGTTGATAAGTTCTGTCTAAGCATCTTTCACAGTTTAATAATTTGTGGATAAAAAAGCGGTCGAAAATTGGCAACCAGTTTTATTGAAATTATTTAAAATCTTCCCATTTAACAAAGATATACATCCAAGTAATTGATATTAGGCTAAAATTCGTATCGTTTTTAGTCAGAAAGAAAAACATTTCAGGGAACAAGAGAATAACTAACGTGAATCAATTGAAACTTATACAGACATGACAAAAAAACATTGTTTCCTAAGGACGAAACAATCATCATCATTAGTGTTCATGTGTATTTCATGTTTTCCAACACTTTTCAGATGGTTCTGGTTGCTCAGAACAAATTTTCATAACTTATTATTTTTTTAAATAATATGTTTGAATATCTCAATTTATTAATTACAAGGCCGACACGGTGAACTCCGTACCTGTTAACAGTCAATGAATGTCTACGAAAGTAATACAATGAATACAAAATAAATATTAAGTTCGCTACTTGATAAAGATAATAACCCTGCAGATAAAATATCTAGTATGTGGCTAGAATTATACAAGTTGCTTTCAACTTTAAACCAGTTGCCTGTCTGTCTTTTTTTCATATATCGAACTATCGATTTTAACATTCGGTTGTCATAGGAGCCCAACTAGTTCATTCGTGTATAGTTATATACTAGTTCAACTACTAGTATTATTTGAATCAGTCTTATACTAGTTGAGTTCTTTACAAATATACATATACCACTCCGTCCGATACTATTAAAGTCACTAGTTATTATTAGCTGTAACTTTAAATTGGTTCTTAATTATAGTCTTCTACTAGTACTTTTTAAAGCATACTACACTAGTTTCCCTACGGGAAATGTTGTATCCATTGTCCTGAACATACCTGAGGTATGATTGGGGAAAATATGAATGGTACAAAAACTTCCTGAGTCGTGATTGGTGAAAAGATGACGTTTCACAAAACTAGAACAAAAGTGCCTACAAAATTCTCTCACGCAACAAAATTTTACATATTTATTTCTGTTTTCTTTTATTATTTATGGTGATTAATATAATCTACATTAATTAAGGTTATTATAATCTGATTAAAATAATAATTCATTTGTTGATTTGGACCAAACAAATTTTTAGAAAATTATATTAATCTAAACCGAAGTTATAACAATTGAAAAACCAATAGGATACTTATAGGGTACATTCTGCTCTAGGATACTACCGATTTTTAAGAAACCATAACAGGTACTAAGGATAGGTCTAGAACCTGTCACCGAATATCTTAAGTATGCCAATTGACCCCCTCCAATGACAACGCAATGCAAAAGTTACTGGTACCTCTCATATAAAGTTCTGGAACTCGAACCGGTTGTTAGTCCCTAGGACGTATCCTGTGACAGGTTCTTTTCCCTCTAGGGTTCTTTTACAATATATTTATTTAACAAAAATTCATAGGAATACATATTGGTATAAATCAAAAAACAAAGTTATTGAAAAGATAATATTTATTTAAATTTGATTAAAAATATATAATATATAACACTAAAATGAAATCTTGTTAGCTTCCGTTTCGTCCTCTAGTTTTGTTTTTAATTTAGACTTGCTTTTAAAATTCTCTTTTTTCATCGCTGCATTGCCAGGCGTAAGATTGTTTTTTAATCCTTCTGCTCCACACTTATTAATCTTACAATGGAGTCTAAAAAAACTTCACAGAAATTTTTTAACAATTAAAATTTTACAGTAAATATATAAACAATAAGTGCTTTGTATAGTTTTTTAAACGCAATTTTCCACGCGTTCCGTCAATGTTATACTGCATAACAATGTTCCAATGCAGTTCCTCCATAGTTTGATCATTGTAGAGACCTAAATTCATGTAACATTAAAATAATAAAAAACAGATTTTTTACTTACGTGTACATATATCGTGGTTGTCAGCGCTGATTTTTTCTTCAAATCTCTGAGCATTCCATCAGACGTCAATGGAAAATAATTTAAAAATTTGCTGTTTTTTTTTATATTTTCTATTTGAGTTTTCATTCTCATAAACTGAATAGTCTCATTGCAACTAGTATTATAACTGTCCCAAAACTTTACAAGTTACAAATTTAGCTGCAGGGAACTGAAAAAGAAATAAATATGTTCATAAATTAGTTATATCAATCGCGTGTCAGCAAGACATGATTGAATTAAACTATGTACATATTATGCTGTATGGGATGCACTCGGTTTAATTCTCTCCATTAAAGCACCTTGTGGTATACGACATTTTTTGTTTTTTATTTTTATCAGGCGAAAGAACAAATAAAGCGGACGATTTTCCGATACTTGAACATGTCACATACAACTGACCACGACAAAAAAATGGATTTTCTAAGTTGAGTGCACAAACAGTCAAGGATTGGACTGGCCTTGTGTTTTGTTAATCGTCAGCTGGATTGATTTAAACTAACTCAAAAGCGATATCCGGTGGAATCATTGGAATCCTGGGAATGAAAACTAAAGGTAGAATTAGCGGAGCGCACCCGTACCGTACTGTATCAGCTGTTCGTCTATATTATGGGAAAAGCAATACAAAATCTTACCGAATTTAAATGTACCGCAGTTGCAACGTACCAATTTGTATAAAATAGAAATTGCTAACGTTGTTACTTGACAATTGTAAGCCAGTGATGGGCTATTTCTTTGGCACAAGTTAAGGGGGTATTTCCGCTCTTATTTCTTGGTACTTTTTGATAATAATATTTATGTACTTTTGATAAAACAACTTAAAATAATGTATATTTGAATATACATGTACATACATATCGTCATATAAAATGCAATACCGGCTATCTATTATTTTTTTTAATTTTTCAAGAGAAACAAAAAGCGTAATAAAAAGCAAACTATTGTAATCATAAAAACTATTTTTTTCTAGGTATTATCATTAATAAAATCGGTATTAATGATACTATGCTGAAAAAGACCATATTTGTTATCACAATAGCTTGCTTTTTAATAAGTTTTGTATCTCCAGTAAAAATTTTGTTATAATGTTATACATGTATAGATGTATATAATAAACAAATATATATCGTCATATGATTTCAAAAAAGCCCTAAGTTACAAAAAATTCAAAAACGACTTCTTGATTGATTACGACTGAAAATACATGTCCCTGGAAATTTTTGTATATTAAAATTGTACTAATTCCCTAATAAGAAATAAGTTTAAACTGAAAAAAGTTGAAAAATGTTGCTTGAATTTGCATATTAAAGAGTTTCTTGCTTGCCCTCTAAAATTGTTTGAATGTAAATTAGGGCTTTTATGAGTTCATATGACGATATATTATATAAATGTGATGTGTACGTATATACATATAAAATCATTTAAATGGTATCAAATTTTTTTGTATGTATATAAACACTAATTTGTTGTTTATATTTTATATTATAATTTTATAATATAAATATGAAATAATGAATAATTTTTATATACATACATACACAAAATAAAGTTCTGATATCATTTAAAGATCTTAGGTACCTTTTCTGTAGAAGTCACCAATTAAAATTTTTAATACCCATCATTGTGTTGTAAACACCTGTTCCTTTTTCCTGACAATAAAACAAACAATATAAAACAAACATACATTTTTAAATATTCTATAAGTGGACCAACGTGCTAACAGTACGGTACGGAACGGTACGGATACAGCAACGCTCGATAACAGGTTTTTAACTCATCTTTAAAATTTCTTTTTAGTATCGTTGTATAAATTACTTTACCCATTAGTTTTCCTATCATCAAGCGGGTATCATATCACGTGATTGGCTTAGATTTCGAAGCATAATTACTATAAATACAGATACTTAACAAACTATATTTTAGTAAATTTTTTATCATAGTAGAAAATGAATATTTACTCTTCAACATAAATAACTTTGAATGTTGGATTAAATCCGTGTTCTTTTGGAATTTCCGCTCGAAATGATGTCACTTGAAAATAGCCATTGTATTTTTGAGTGTTCGCTAGAAAATGTCGCGGTTCTGGGGCTTCGCCACGAAGCAAGGAATGCAATGGCTCTTGTAGCGGACCTAACAGTAGCAAATTTCACTTTGTCATCAAGGCGTAACGTAATCTAGTGGTGTCTCCAGCAAACTTCAATGCCGCGCAGTGCTCGCAAGCTACGTCCATTAGATCAATGCAATGAAAGGATGCGTGCTGTAGTCACTTGTGCAATAGCATAGAAACGCTGCACGCTTCAAATCAACACTTGCACTTTGAATAATATTTCGTTGTTTTATTTTATTTTATTTTTTCGTCCAAATCGGTTCGGTCGTTCTTGAGTTATAAGTGTTCGAACAAACCTGACTTTCTTTTATATATATATATATATATTAAGAAGATTCATTTAATTAATTTTTTGTTGAAATATGTGCTAAAACTGAATTCCCTAAATCAAATACTACAATTATAATTAACACTTTTTATTTTTGCTTTATAAGTTTAAACAAAAATCAATCATAAATATAATTTTTTTTTATTTTTATTTATTTAAAAACTAGTCAATGGATATAATCCTTACAGACTAATAACAAGGTATAAAAATTATATTAAATTACAGTATTATAATAAAAATTTATAAGCTATGAATTAAGAAAAACAATGATTTAATGCTTTATAATACTAGAATTCAAACAAAAATCAACAAGTTCAGACGAATAATTATATTGACGACAGAATCTCGTGAAAGAATCAGCCATAGCATAATTAGACCCACAAAACAAAATAACAAGAGGATTATAATGGTGAGCACTACGGCCAGGAATATTAAATTTAACAGAATTTAAAAGAAATTCAGAGCAAATGTTTTTTGTTTGAAAAGAATATGCGAATTGTTTGGAATTCTATATAAGAAAGTGCTTCAAAATTATTTGAAAAGTTTTCAAATATCATCACTAATTGCTTATCATTGGTTTTATCCTTCGTGCCATTTTCTTTCTTCTTTTGTTTTATTTTTACTCAAGTCAAACTCTTTTGGTTTGTTGATACTTAACAGCATGAATGTATGTTTTGTTCTGTTGTCCTTTAGTCGAATTTTTAATTTTTATAAAACAAACCCAGTTTGTGACAAATTGTAGTATACATTCACTTAATATCTATCAATACACTTCATTTATTTTCATACAAACGAAGAATGTGTTATTAAAGTATTATCCATTCTTTTTTTTATTATGCATAAATTTCTGTACATGTTGTTGTCAAGTGAAAAATTTGCTATTTTCCTAATAGCAAACTTTTTCAAACATGTTTAATTTCTGCTTCTCATAATAACATAAAACAAAATTGCTATGAACATCAGAAAATTATTAATATTTATATATAAAAACTACTTTCATTTCGTGGTTTCCTACAATTCATTTAAACTAACTTTAAACAAAAGTTTCGTGCTCTATGATTGAAATTTAATAAATTTATATTTTATATAAAGTATTTTATAACATGGTTAAAATTAAACTTTTCCATACATAAACCATACTTTTATTAGAGCTTTTAAGGGAACTACAGTTTTGTTAGCAGATATAAAGTGGCCAGGAAAAAGTGTATAATTTATATACTTTAACAAATAATTGTGATGTATGGAACTATAGATATATTGAGGTAATAACTAACTTGCTTAATGTAAATTTTATGAGATCCAAATCTCTTGAGAATCATACTACTTATTCTTAGGAATATTTTATGTATTTTCATTAAAAGTTTCATTTTATTTTCACTTCTATTATTCCCTTCTCTATTGTTAAGTGCTTAACTTAAATTTATTTTACATTAATTCTGCGGCAAAAAGGATTAAGTGGTTAAGTTAACATAAACTAAATTTGATTTTATTCTTCTTTTGTAATCTTCAGAATTCAGAAGTAAACCTGGGCAAAGTTTCAATTATTTTGCACGATTTTTCAGGAACTTACAATCTCATATAGAATAACAGCTTACATTAACGTATAATTTACTATATTTCAAAATGAATATATTATTCGTAAATTACACGTAATAAAAAACAAATTTGGTAATTTTAACTACAAAAAGAAAAAATTTTTTTGATCTGCTGGACAGTTGAAAAGTAAATAAGGTAAAATATGACTTAAGCACTTTTTCCTTATTGCCACGGAATTTTTGCATAAACGCTTAACATGTTCCTTAACTATTATGCATTGTTAAATTGCCCACAAGTTAAAACTTTTATATAAAAATATTCGTTACAAGACAACAACAACAACAAAAAGTTTCTCAAAGCGTTTGCTCATATATTCATTTTCACTTAAAATGCCTTCAACAATCAGGACAAACCTCGCATTTATCTCTGGTGACACATTTTTTGTTTCATTTTACATACGAGTACAATGAACAATTGTCAACTGAATTCAGAAAAGTATTGCTTGCTATTGTAGGCTTGCAATATTATGTATTTAAAAAAATATTCAGCAAACAAATAAGCTGGTTTTGTAAATGTAATTTCAAATGGATGAATACAAATATCATTTTGCAATTTTGAAGCTAATCAGATCCAAGCAAAAGTTACTGCTTTTATTTTATATAACTTTTTTTTACAAACTCAAACTGCTTAAAAATTGTCTACAGAATAATCCAGTGCTTCGGCAGGAAACTGCAACTCTCGGACTGAGAAACTAGCAGACTATCCAATCGCGTATTGTGGCACAAAAAAAACTAAATCTTTCTGTATTGACGCAGAAAGGAATTTTCTTCGGCAAGGCACTGCATCGCATTTCGCGGAGGGGCCGCACAGTAAACCATCTCACGAGAAAGCGGTAAAAAATCTATAACTTTTGACTGGATTGGAATTTTGATACGCGGTTTTTGTATTCCCTAGGTGAGACTATAGGCTTTAAGTTTAATATATAAAACTTCAAAATTGACCGGTTAGAAGTTTGTTTTACAAAAAGTCTTATGTTTTGAGTCACGCTTACAACTTATAATTATTAAAAACTTAAAGAAAGTGCCAAACTTTAGCCCTCATGATATTTTTAATACGAAGGGCCAAAGGTTGGTTTTCTGAAGCAGATTGGGTTAAAAATTAGTTTATTAAGTAGCGAAAATACAAACTGCAAACATTGGTCCAAATTTACTTTAGATAAATAGGTCTTAATGAAGAAGATGGAAGTTTCTATTTCAGTCCAAAATAGACATTATAAATATTATATGTAAACTTTTATTATAAATTTGTAAATTTAAAGATGATTAATGTACATAAAATTTTAAAACGATAAAATAACGATACCTCTAGTGTTTTGAAAAATTACTATTGATTAAACAATTTTAGTAAATATTTCTTTCAAGCAGCCTTGATTTTCATCTTCTAGAAGTAGTTTAGATTCTACGTCTAATTTAATAGAGTTAGTTATCCATTTTTGTCGGATTTTGGACATATAGGGATCTGATGTGCATAATAATATAGTAATCAGGTCATCATTAGTACAACATCTGGAAATGTTTCTTGTGTTGTGCTCGTGAAAGAATCTGTAGTCTTTGTTTATTTTATCATGCGCTTCTTCAGATAGATCTCCTATTGGTAGCATATTGTGTTGAATTATTTGTTCCCCATGGTACAAAATTTTGTGAACTCCAAGCGTATTTTTCGTTATAAAGTACAGGTATTTTTTGGCGTACTCTCCAAATTTCTTGCATTTATCTTTCTGCTGCATGCTAGAAGTTGTAACATAATGTTGAATTGCCTTTTTAGTTCCAAACCTACACCTGTGATATATGCTGCAGTTTCTGGATTTGAAAAAAATCTCCTTGCAGTATTTCCCTAATTTTTGGTTTTTTTTTGTTTTCAAATTGAATGCTGCCTTAAAACTATCATCTTCCGGGTAAAATAAAGCAAAGTACTTTTCTGACCTGAATTATATAAATTTAAGTTATTTTAAGTAGGCAAAATATTTTTGTGTACTAATGTACATGATTTAGAAATTGACTAATAATTATTGATTTTCTTTTTAAATATACGTATATTCATCTAAAACCCGTCTCTTATAAAAGCGATTTGATAAAAATAAACTAAAATACTTCAAAAAAGAACATTACAGAAAAAACATTTTTAACTGTTTTACTCAAATTTTGAAAAAAAAAATATTTGACCTTGTGTCAGAAAAATTGTTCTGGTGCTCAGGGCCGGATCGGGATGGGTATACAATACGGTATACCGGTGTAGAAAAGAGTTTGGACTACAAAAGAATGCTACTGTCTCTTTGAACTTTTGCAAACTTTAGAAGTTATGTTCTAATAATTGGAAGAGTTTTAAAGAAATAAAAAAAATAAATTTTTAAAAGTCATAAACATAATTTTTCTAGTTCTAATAGCTAACAAATCAAGCAAATAAACAAAATTTATTTCGTCTGAAAATCTTTTAAAGCCAAAAAGTTATAGATGTTTCAAAATCAAAAGCTTACAAAGAAATTTTTCATTTTAGCGAAATACTGAAAATGACCATTTTGAATCACCCTGTTCACTGTGATATAGTTGAAATAAAGTTTTAATTTTTTGGCTCTCCAGGTACACTAGTGTCTACTTTCGAATGAACTTTAAAATTTTTCAATCAATGATCATAAAAAATGAGTTTTGGCCGCCTTCTCGTAAAATGGTCCACAGTGGGCCGGTTATCTAACAACTAGTACTACGAGATCTGGTAGCCCCGCAAATGATTCTCCATACAGGTTTAAAAGTTGATGTTCGTCGCATCTTTTTCCAGTGCACCGTCTGTTGGTGGACTTTGTTCTGAACCCTTTGGGGTTTAATGGTTGATGCTCGCCGTAGGCGTGTGTTAACTGGAATGAAGCTCTGTGATAGACTTCGTGCTAAATTATTATTATCGATGATTCTGCGTCCGAATATTGGTGCGTTCTCTTTCGAGAGTGCACGTGGTGGCAGTGGTTATACTAAAAATTACGCTGGTAGTATTGGTGGTTAAACGCCTGATGCTCGAATCAGTGCTATTGGCTGTGGCGGACTTCAGGACACCACATAAGATACCAGGTGCTGTTGCCAAAACAACAGAGCTGGATTGGAAGAGTAGAGTGGAAGTCAGAGAGAAGACAAAATTCAGTCATGGTTACACTGGTTGTGTAGCTAATGTCTTGCCTGGCGGAAGCTTGCCTGGTTAGATAGCTCAAACTGATTAGTAATCAGTTGTCCATAATTGTAAGGTTATGTACAAGAATTACAAACTGTGTGGACTTTCAAACACACGCACATGTGCTTTTCAAAGCCCACACAGGGGCGGTGGTGAACGCAGAATTTCACACAGTGTTAAGAACACGGTAGTGTTGTATGGCCTGTGGCTCGGTACCTACCTTAAACCTTGGACACATGTACTTGACGCGTTCTTCTTGCCTGGTGGAAGCGCTACAAAAATTTCCCACTGGGAGAAGGTTAGAGCGCTCGAACACTTTAGCAAGGTGTTCTGCAAAATGTTAAGATTATGTACAAGAATTGTCACCTGTGTGGAACTTTGCAGGTCACGCAGGTGCTTTTTGAAGCCCACATGGGGGCGTTGGTGAGCGCTTTTACTCACACAGTGTTAAGACCAGGGTTGTGTGAAGGCGAGAGCTATTTACCGACTTAAAACTTAGAGAAATCTGTACTTGACTCTTCTAAAACTAACATGAAAATAAAAGTTTTTTATTTAATTTTTGAAAGGCTATAAATTAATTTAGTAATGAATATTTTATATTTTAAAATACTATGATTTGTCCTAATTTGGCACCTAATTTGTGTGGCACAAACCGTCACTTGGGCGTAAAACCACTTGTATTTTGAACAAAAATTAACAGTATGTTTAAAAGTTCATAGTAAGAAACACTATATATATCTAAAAAAGGATTTTATTTAAACAAACAAATAATGAAATACATTAAATTACAATAAAAAAGACTAAAAATTCATTTAGTTAATATAATAAGTGAAAAAATGAATTATATTTTGGTTCTAAATTCAACAGTAAAACAAACATACTCGCATTTTGAGTACTGAGGACATACAGGAATTTTGCTGTTTTTACAAAAGTATCTGTTATTTTGTCTCATGTTGTCATTTTCATTACAATTTTGGCCTTTTGATTTATTTTTAGAAATTTAGGTCCTCTTTTATTGTGTAACAGTCTCAACTGGTTCCTGGAAAACACAAAAATATTTGTAGATACACACAAAGCAAGTCCCCCGTACTCTCTCAATATATTGTGCGGAGCACTGACGAAGCTGCTGCAACAATTCAGTGTTCTTTTGATATTATTGAAATAACAGAAGAATTAAAACTTCGAGGTGTTACTAATGGTTTCACCCAATCATTTATTATAAAATAGATGATAACGTCCAAATACGAGTAGCTGACCCGATTTGCGTCAAGCATAACTCGATAAAACAATAAAAAATAAATAACATAAAATCGAGTTCGGTTCATGTGTTCTGGTATAGAATTAAAATACTCCTTTATACTTTATTCAGCGACTTAATTAGAATAACACTTATTGAACTTAATTGATTGGGAATTGTTTGAAATCAAATGCTTACAGAAATTTCTGCTTTTATGTTAAAGCTATTTTTTCAACGACATTGAATGTTTCGTTTTAATTTTAGAAACTGATTTAATAAATCTTTGATTTGAATATATAAATTTTATTGGTAGATTGTTTTGCTTGTACAAAGTTCTAGCGATAGGAAGGACATAGTAGTTCAACTCATAGTTTTAGAAATTTGACTAAAAATGGAAAGCTTAGGATATTCTTACAGAGTCAGCAAGGTATTGTTAAAGGATAAAATATTAATATTAATACAAAATCTGGCTGGGCCTGTCCAGGCACAGGTGAATAAAATATGCACAGAATTTTCATTAGACCAATTGCCACGCAAACGGTGTTGAAATTTGCACTTTTTATAGTTTTCTTGTAATATATTTAATATGTGTATGAATAAAATTGGGAAACCCCCAAAAATGCCTGGCTAGGTCCAGGTATACACTTAAGGCTTAAATTTGTTTTAAAGGCATTAATTATCTTTCCAGTGACACGTCTTTTTCAACGGTGAGGCATAAAAGCACCTCAAATCTTTAGAAATTCACAATGTCAGGCCAATTATTTTGAAACGTTTTTGTCTAGAATGAACTAGAAATTGAGTAAATAATATAAGAAATAGATTGACAGATGAAGCAATTAATACAATCACTGTTTCACAATCGATTTTCGCAAAAACTATAACAAAAATTATCGTCACTAGTCTGAAATAAAATGTTAATGTAATGGCCTTTTTCCATTTCTAAATATTTGTTCAGCAAATGAAAATATTTCAAATTAATTCACCTGTCAAAAAAATGCTTTTAACATTAATAACGATCATAGAGGTGTCTTCAAAATACCTATTTCCAACACCTTAACAAAGTAAATAAATTAAGTCAATACCTCACATCACACTGCCGCCTTATTTGTGTTATTCTTAAATTTTTGTAGGAATTAAGTTTACATCCACATAATAAAGTTAAAACAAAATTTCATTTTATAATTTCTCTTGAAAACAAAGAATTTTTTTTTGGACAAAAATACTTGGTATGTTAAAGTAGAAACAACAAGGACAATAATGAAAGTACACAAAAAATTTAACAAAACCTACAATGGCTTAACTGTATTTTGTTACAAAATTATTGCAATTGTTGTGTCTTAGAAAACATACCCGAAATAACCAAAAAAGCAAAATAAAAAAAAATAACTAAAAGACGAAAAGAGTTCTATTTAAAATTCTGTGTTTGAAATGCATACAGGAATGGTAACAATAGTTACAGTCGGTTTTATACGTACGTTTGTATGTACATACATACTTGTGGATACATTGTAATATCATACTTACTAACATTCATATGAATTCTATCTGTTGTACTTTTTTTATTATTATTTTTTTTAATAACAAATAAATAAACATGTGGAAAGGGTTTGCTTTTATGAGATTCTTAGAACGAACGAAAACTCAGTTCCTAGTTTTTGTGTAATTCAACAAAATTTATAGAGTTTTTAAATTATTTGTTTTTTTTCAATATTTATTTATTTATTTATTTGATCGATTCAGTACAAAAAAGCCTAAAAGACTGAAATAAATTTGTACTTAAGGTAGCAATAATAAACTAGATAGTGCTGGATTAATAAGAAAGGTAAATAAAAAACTATAAAAATATATAACAAGGAACACTTGAATAACATTTGCCTCGCAAATATTTAAATATAATTTACATATGTAAACAAATATATGAATTGCTTGAATTAAGTTATTTTCATGGTTCCCCAGCCTTAATAATACTAATTAAAAAAAATGGTGTCGTTACACTAATGACGACAATAATGATAACCAGAATGATAACCAGTCCATCTAAGTAGTGGTATGCAACCTTGAAAGATCCCAAAAGTATTCTAGTAGTTTTCGATGATATGCACAAAGCGGTAAAGAAAACTTCCTTAAGTTGATAGGCAAACGGTTAAAAGATCGGGCAACACGAATCGAAAAAGATTTTTCAAAAACATAGCAAGCTATTCTAGGAATAATAAGCTGTGGATTCCTTAAAGACCGTGAAAAGGCAAAATTATTACAAAGAGCGATTGGATTGCCATTTCTAATGACACCATAGAGAAAAACCAGATTCCTAAGCTCAAGAAACTTTTGAAACGAGTAGCCAAGAAACTGGCATACATACTCCGAAATATGGTCACGAAAACCAATATTGTATGCAAAGCGAACAATCATATTAAAAATCCGTTTAATATTTGACATGTTGGTTGCATTAGCCCCCGAAACAGCCTCACCTAAAGAAGTGATATTTGAACCAAATATATTTGGATACGAAAATTGAGGATATATTCTTCTGAATATTGTTATGAGTGCATAAAAACTAGAGTATCCATTTATTTGACTTTTGATTTTGTTCAAGTAAGAAATTAACAGATATTATGATTTTAAAATTGCTCGATTGTCTCGAGAAAAGGTTTTAAATTATTCAAATAATTCAAATAATTAAAAAAAATATCAAATAATTGTATTCAATGGAAGAAATATACATGAGTGTTTTATTTGATTCTTTTATTATAAAAGTAAACAAAAAAATAAATAAGTAAAACAGAAAAGTAGTTAAAAAAACAAACAATAAAATGACAATTCATTTGTTCTAAAATTTTTAAAAATTAATAATATATCAAAAATTATGTTTAAAGAAAAATTGTACTGTTGACGAGATTTGTCTCACATTTTTTAAACAGTCTTTTAAAAATGGTATACAGCTTAGATATATAATTCTTAAATAGTTTTTTTGTTTTATTTTAATAAAACTTGACGGACGTTTAAAACACCATTTCACTTAAAGTAGGTGTTGGTGATAGCGAAAGGACTGCTTTAAAAATATTTTCAAGTTTTTTTTTTTATATTTTATTTGTCTATATATATATGAAATCATCTATTATTCTAATACAGTTTGTGCTGGATTTTTTGTAGAAAATATTACACATAAAATAAAATAAAAAGAATAAAAATTAAAAATGTCTCGTTTTAATATAAGTTTAACTGATATTATTTAGTTATAAATCTGATGATTTTTGTATGATAAACGTCAAACTAAAAATATAAACTTGTTCTTTTAGTACCGCATTTGCTACGTTTGGAATCTGGCGCTTTGTCCAACACACATTTGAAAAGGGACTAAAATATTTTTAAAAGTACAGGATGTCCACCGGGAAGGTATACTACTTTGTTTGTTTATAATTTTTGATTAAATGAAAGAGAATGGATCTTATATTGATAAATGTTTTATTTAATGTCGGCAATTATGTATGGAATACAATATCAGAAAAATTTTCGCCTCTGTTAGCCTCGCAAATACAAGCCCTTTTGAGCACATTTTTCATTACAATCTCACACGTTTCACGCGGTATTTCATTAATTTTATCACGAATATTTTGTTTGAGTTGCTCAAGTTTGCATAAACCTTACTTTTCAGATATCCCCACAAAAAGAAGTCCGGAGCAGTCAAATCAGGCGACCGTGGAGGCCAATCAACATCACCATTTCTGGAAATAACTTGTTGTCGATAAAGGTGTCGCAGTAATTCCATTGTAATCCTGGCTGTATGCGATGTGGCTCGGTCTTGTTGATACCACATATTAATCAAGCCGAAAACATGCAGTTGTGGCGTTAAAAAGTTTTCAATCATATCACAATATGGCTCCCCATTCACAGTTGCCGTTACGGCGTTTTCATTTTCAAAGAAGTAAAGTCCAATGATTCCTCCTGACCAAATTATACACCAGACTGTCACTTTTAATGGATGCAAAGATGACTGATGAATAATTTGAGAGTTTTCCATTGCCCGAAACCGACTATTCTGTTTATTCACATATCCATTCAAATGAAAATGTGCCTCGTCGCTCCTTATGATTTTTTCATGAAAATCGAGGTTGTCATGGTAACATCCTATTGGCGTATATACGGCGGCGTAAATGGTCTTGTGGAAGAAGCTCTTATGTTAACTGAATCTTAAATGGAAACAAACGCAAATCGTTGTGAAAAATTGTGGCCAATGTTGTTCTTTGAAGACCAAGCTCCTGAACACGGCGTCGAATTGAGGTTGATGGATTGTTTTGAACACTTTCTTGAGCAGCAGTAATGTTTTCAAGCGATCTTGCAGTACGTTGTAGTCCATGCTTGGGCCTATCACATACAGATCCTAGTTCTTCGAAATCATTCACTACACGATAAATAGTGCATTTTGTTGGCACGTTGTTTCTTCCAAAACTTCACGTAACTTTGTCATCGTCACAGTAATCGATGATTGATTTTGATGAAATGTTTCAACGATTAAAACACGTTGGCTTATCGAATATTATTCCAAAATAAGTTTGCCACGTACCTACTTCACGACTGAATAATATGAACTGTCAAGACAATGTAGTATATCTTCCCGGCGGACACCCTGTATATGTAATGAATATAAATACAGAAAGTAATAACATGTTATTTAGTTTTAAAGGATTCAATCGGTTAGAAATTAAAAAATTATTTTTCTATTAAAAAAAACGAATTTACTAAGAAATTCATTTTACTCGATTAATTTACATCAATTGTTCGAGTTATTCGTTAATCAAAATTAACTATTATCATTATTCGATCAAATAATGGAAAAACTTTACTCGATTAATTGAAGAAATATTAATCGAGTGGATACTTTAATAAATACATCAATTATATATGGGAAAATCCTGCGTGACGAATGTTACATTCGTACGCATTTTCACATTGATATATAAAAATTTTTTGGTCTTTCAAAAGAAGTACCTTTAACTTATTTAGTGGGGTATAAGTGTACTTTCAAATAGCATAAAAAATAATTTTTTAGCAGGTATTTTTTGCGAAATAATTGATCAAAAAGTTTTGTGACGCACACTACAAAAAAACGGGAGTAACTTTGAAAGTTAAAGTGTGTTTTCGTTATTTTTAGCGAATTTTGAATAATAAAGCACACAAAATTTAGTTCCCAAAAGAAAGTTGAATATAAGAGAATTCTAAAACAACTTATTTGCAGCCAAAAAATTTTATGTTTTTTTATGAAAAGACGTGAATCTTTTGTAACGCACGTTACATTTTTTCTATTCTGAAATTTGATACCTAATTTCAATGTTTCCAAAATGGTAAACACAAATATTTTAACTAAAAATGAAATGAATTCAATGTAATTAAAATATGGCTTCCGATCGGGCCATCTTCAAAACAGTACAGTAACGATATGAATACCTAAACATTTTTAATTTCTGGTATGAAATTAGAAGTTCTGAGGTAGGGTAGGATTCGATAATAATTTGTGCATTACTGATCATCCAAATACATTTATTTTACTTATAAAATTATATATCTAGTATAATATTCCTTAAAAAAAATTTAAAAAAGTTGGACATATTTAAAAAAATTTTGGTTGGTGGACTATTTCTAGGACTTGCCCATATATCAAAATTTAAAAATTGTATTTCAAAACTAACAAATTGTTTCAGAAAAATATATTTTGCAGTTAAACATAATTTTCCTCTTTTATTGCAGAATTTTCTAATTGTATATTAAATTTTTTTTTTTTGAATTCAGAAATTTTAATATATGAATAAATACTTATAGGTTGTGATTTTTTCGTGAGCGTGAGTTTTCGTGATTGTGACTAGCTTTTTTTCCACCCACGTGAGCGTAAGTGAACGTGATCCAAAAATATGACATCGTGCGTAAGCGTGCATGAGAGAAATTGTTTTTATCGTGAGCGTTCGTGAGCGTATAAAAACATTTAATAAACTTATTTTATGCTCTGAATCGATCTTGTTAAATTTTTTTTTGTGCTGTATTGAACATTTCATGCAGAATGCTGTCAGAAACACGAATTGTTTTTTAAACTTTTTGCAATACTGCTACTTTGTTCATTTTGAGAAAAAACATATGATGTGTATCTGCAAGATTTTAGCTCAACGTGGGAAAGAATATATTTTTTTTATATTGTTGTTATTTGCAATCTACTTTTCAATAATAAGCAAATTAAATAAAAATAAATATTCACATAAGTGTTAAATAACATTAAGACTAAAACATATTATATCAGTGCTCTATAATCTGAGTAGAATTATAAGTATGCAATTGTTTATATGTGCACAAATTTAATTTTTATATTTACATATTTACAATGACTATTTTAAATATTTAAAAATTTATTCTTATTTTCTGAACGGAAGGTCAATCACATGAAGCCTTTTTAGACTATGTACTTCCTCGCTATTATCTGGTAAAATAATAGGTCAATGGATACTAAGTCTTTCAAGGAACCTCGATCTGTAAACGTATATTTAATTTTTTATTTTTAATATTTATATAAATCTCTGTAAATCATATCGTTGGTCGTGATCCCCATCAAAGATGATATTAATAAATATCTAGGTAGCACTTTAGATAAAAAACTTAAATTTAAACAACATGTAAATTACGTCTGTGATAAAGCTATAAAATGTGGACGTGCTCTATACTCCATACTTAATAGGAGGTCTAAGCTCAACCTCAAAAATAAGATATTGTTGTACAATATGTGTATTAGGCCGATACTGACTTACGGCAGTACAGTATGATTTCATAAGACTGCTAAGACCCATACAAAAAAGCGCCAGATTATCCAGAACAAAAATTTAAAAATAATTCATAACCTTCTTCCTAGATTCCCCACTGACTTACTGCACATTAGATTTAAACATAAAAAGTTAGTTAATGAAAAATGCAGACTGTCTGATTTTGAATCAATAAGAAATTTACCAAACAGTCGCTGAGATTCTTTTGTTAAAAAGAATCTTACTAGCGATTGTTTTACCAAATTTCATTATAACATTTTCAAAGTTTATAAGAGTTTTTTGTGAGAAGTTCTCCTCAAGACAGTATAATTAATAGTTTCCTTATTCAATTATAATATTTAATTGTTGTAGCGCGTAAGTAAAATCTCATAACATTGTACCTTATTTAGCTCATAAGATTCATGAATAAAACATTTTAATAAATAAAAATATAAAAAAATCGTGTCGTTTGTCACAAACCATGAGCATCTACTATCATTCTAATAGTTTTTGATTGATATCGTTGAAGTATTTCTATGTTGAAGTTGCTAGCATCGCCCCAAAGTTGAATTTCGTATGTGCATATCGGCTTTAAAATAGTTTTGTATAAAAGTACTTTGTTTTCTATACTTAGTTGTGATTTTTGTCCCAACAGCCAGTGCATTCGCTTAATTTTAATGTTTTGGTAATCCGTTTTTTCTTTTATATGTTGCTTTCACATTAGTGTTTTATCAAGATACATGCCAAGATATTTCATGTTTTCAGTTCTTGGGATTTCTTCATTGCTTATGAAATTAGGAGAGCAAATACCACTTCTTAATGTAAAGGTAATGAATGTAATTGGATTTTTCCGTATTAATTAAAATCTTCCATCCTTTAAACCAGTTCGCCATACCGTCCAGGTGATTTTGAATCTGACTTGACTTTGAATTCTGCCTCTAATGCAGAAATATTACTTCCCATTACGGCGGTGTCATCCGCATATGTAGCAATAGTAACATATTCATTTGACGGGATATCGAACGTGTATAATGTACACAGAACTGGACCCAGTACGCTTCCCTGAGGAGTACCAGCATTTATGTCACAAATTGTAGAAGTTTCCTCATTTATTTTTACGTAGAAATAACGATTTTGTAGGTTGGATTTGAGAACCAAAAAAAATTGTGCAGGGATAAGCATTTTTACTTTATATAAAAGGCTTGCATGCCATACTTTAAAGAAGGATTGTTTAACATCCAGAAAGACAGCAGAATAATACTGTTTCGTTTCTGCAGCGTTTCTAATAACATTTACGACTCGGAAATATTGTTCAGGTGTACCACGCTTGTGACGGAATCCAAATTGATGCTCAGGGATAATATTCTTGATATGTAAGACTGCCTGCAACCTACGCAAGAACAACTTTTTAAACATTTTTGAGAATGAAGGTAAAAGACTTTATTGGTCTATAAGACTTAATATCATTTTCAGGTGTAGAAGGCTTATGAAACATCATTGTTTCTGCACATTAAAATTGTGTTGGAAAGTGATTAAGTCGAACAAATTGTTGGCAGCAGAATAATGGCTTTTTTAGGTAATATGAGCGAAATTTTTAAAAGAAATTGTATACTTTCTATGAATAGATAACGATAACATTTGGTACACCTCAAATTTTTGGTATGAAAAAATCAAAATTACTCAATATTTTTTTTTACAAATTTGAACAAATTACCAGGTTTATAGCTCGTCTATACTAATTTATTAAACACTTTTTATTTTCACACCCTTTAATTTGACAGATACTCTTAAAAAGTATATATTTTTATTTTATTTTTCGTTGCAATTTCGTTTCCTTTTTTTCGATTTTTTTATTTTTTTAAATATACTAAAATTTGTATTTTTGAAGGAGCTTGTACGAGTATGTATGATGCATGTATGCGTGCATGCCTCTTTTTCCATTACTCTGTTCTATTTGCAACATTTTGGCAACAATGCATATAATACGACAATGGTTTGTCATTTGACATATTGTGTGTGCAAGTGTGCGAGAGTGTGTTCGTTACTCAATGTTGGTTGGTTGGTTGGTTAGTTGGTTTGTTATAAAAACAAATTGTTCGTATGCTGAATATTTTGAATATTTTATTTATGTACGAGTATTTTGATTTCATTTCTAAATAAAAAAAAAAGAACACAATGTTCTTTTTTATATAAAGTTTTAAAGTAAAGAGAGTAAATGCACTTTTTTTTGCAAAAAGCCTTGATGTGTCGTAATTAGATTTGTAACAATTTTTTAGAATTTGTGATATAAAAGAGCAAAAGTATGCATTTAAAATATTCAATGAATTACAAGGCTGATGGTATAATAAAAGCAATGGGTTTGCCTTTAAATCCAGGTGACGTTCTAGTACATTGTATTAAATGAAATGCTTGCAAATTAAATTACATATGTTACAAAATGTAATTTCTGAGGCGACAGTAATTAAAAAGCTTGGAAAAATGAAATTATATAATTTGTATTTTTTGTTGTGCATGTTTAATTAATTATGAAGCTGTTGCATCTTGAAACAGTATTAATGGGTTAAAATAGTTTGGTTGTCAATATTGCTGTTGCATAAAAGAGGCCGATCAGCACTATTTTATAAAATGATTGTGTTGTACCTCTACACAAGAGAGATTGCTGATAATAGACTTTAAAAAATTAATAATTTAATATACCTTGAAATTTTCACTCTTCCAATATGTTTCGCTTGAGTATTGAGTAACATTTCTCCAATTTTTATCTTTCTAGCTTTTTATGTGAAATTAAGTTTAGTAAAATCTATTTAAAAGCTAAGTGATGTAAGACTAGAAAATTTAATAAGAGTATTTACATGTCGTCGTACCGAAATTATCTTCACGTATCTCCAACAAATTTTTGTGCGGATAATTTAGTCTAAAGTTTCAACATTATATACAAAAAAATATTAAATGATTCGAATTTGCACTACTTTCGGAGTACAAATTCATGATCTTAGACCCAGTACACACACGTCAGGCTTGACTTGTCACGTCTTGAATTTTTAGAAGAAAGGGTCCAATCTCATTTTTTGGATTTTGTGATATACTTGAAGATAACTTCGGAACGACGGTATGTTGCTCCATTATTGCAATCGTTTCTTAGAAAATAGAAAATGAAAAAGTATTCTATCCTGCAGAGGTGAGTAACAATAATATTTGTATGTATATTTTTATACAAAATAATTCTGCATTCTTAACACAAAAATTACATATTTAAAGATATCGTAATTTCTCAAAAAACACAATAAAATAATCAATAGAAGGAAAACTGCTATTTCTGCATGTTACTCAGTATACAATTTTCCAATATTTTTCTTTCAAATTTTTTTCGTTTATTCCAAAGTATATCGAAGGATTAAATTTTAAAAGTAAACTATCATCATCATTTTTTGTAAAGATGGATGTAAAAAAATTTGCGTAAACTACTCCTGACTGTCCTCTCCTATGCGTTATCAATATTAAGAGTTAAGAATAAAAACAGTATTTGAAAATGTATTTTGAAAAATTTAGTCTCTAGAAATTTTTAAATCTTTTCACAAGAAACCAGGAATATGAAATTAAAATCTTTAAGCATATGTAAAAATCTCGCCTGCTATTTCCGAACGAGTGAGCAATATTATTGGAGCCATGAAACTCTGTACACACTTTTCAGTTAACGCAATTAAAAAATACAACTTTTTAAAGTTTCGGAAAAAGGACTCTCATACTTCCCAAATATCTTAAGACTAAAAAAGTGTATGTTTTCCAAAAATGCATAGAGGCAAAACTTCCGAATGGAATCAAGAATATTTTCTCTATGAATCAGTTTTTAGGCTAAAGGGTATCCCAGCAGAAACAAGCAAGTATTTCTCTTAAGAGATTCCTTATTATTTTTACGTGGTAAATCTTTTTAATTTTATACAGCAGGAAAACACACAAACTCCGAAAGAAAACTTATTATTCACAATTATTTTACTCAATTTCCGTTATTTCGGGCACCAAAAAAACAATTTATAGATAAAAACTTTTTGATTCATTAGATTCCTATATGATCATCTGTAAATCATTTCCCTAATTTTCTTAATAATGATATCTGCTTGATTATATTACCTTGCTTGTTACTTCATATACTCGTATATAAATAGAGACAATTTTTTTCATGATCTTTTTCATTTTTGTACCGCAATATTTCTCTGCTGCAGACACTTTAATATAAGTATGCATGTTTGTGCATGTGTCCCCGCTCATAACTCTATTTATTTGTTTGAACTTTACATATTAAAATTAACTGCCTGGCCCACTATTTCGAAAGAATTCGTCCTTCCAAAAATTATATTTTTGTTTCAAATGAAAGTGAACAAGTCGGAAGAACAAAGAAAGTCATTTTTATGTAAATATTTATAATAATGTAAAATTGCATTATTATTAAATTTAAGAAATATTTAGTATTCTATTTATTGAAAGAGTTGCATGTTTGTTGGCTATTTTATAAAGTTTATGTGTATTATTTCAGTTCCATGCAAATAATGGCGGACCAAAAAAGTTTAATTGAAGATATCGACCATTTTTCTATTTTTAAATCAAGGGAAATGTAGGATAAAACGACTTTTAAGTTTTGGAATTACATCAATCACTATATTGAAAAAAAGTGGAAATTTAAGACATTGAAAATATATTTAATAAATTAGACCAAAAATATACTGGGCAACTAATAAAGTTCAAAGCAGTCTAAAGGATATTGAGGAAGAATGTTTTACGTACAAAATAGTAATATAAAATACAAAGCCATTTATCGGTCCGACAAAATCCTGCCTTTAACTAACTGCAAGTTGTAATAATGGTTCTAAGTACTTATAAATATTTTTTTTTATCTTGGACCAGCACTCAGGGGATGATGACCCCTACACATGCAATGCACTGTGGCGGAACTAGTGGAAAGTGATAGTGATAGCTATGACAGGAGGTGAAGCTTCATTCGTTCTTTACAACTCTGCTTTTTTCACGTTTTTATTCGTAGAGCAGTGTTGCAGCGCCTCTGGTGTCAAGGAGGAGCATTACGAAGTTTTTGAAGCTGTGCTTAGTAGCCACTTCTTTATTAATTATTTTACTTCGCCGTTGATTGTGCTACTCAGTACCAACGAAGGAAGGCGCTCTGATGTTACATTGGTATTAGTATCAGCTGAAGTTGGTACTGTTCAGTGACCAGTGTGACCATGCCTTTGCCACTGAAACCTTCCGCCAACAACTGACACAAAGGCACACCAATGCACATCAGAGAAATGCGTGGTGTTTTTATTTCATGACTCTGTCTGACACTGGGTTTGAACACAGGTCCTTCGGTTTGTAGTCAACGTGCTTACTATCTGAGCCAATGCCACCATCAAATATATAAAAAATAAATATTATAAGTGATTGAAAAAAATATTAAATGTATTACTAAATGTGATGGAGATCGAAGGATTGCAAATCAATCGATTTCAAAAATCACATTCTATTAAAAGGAAATCAACAGATGTTTTTTATTGTTTTCGACGTTTACAATATTTTATTTAAACTTAAAGAATACACAACGACCGACTTACATCACATGTATTTCCTAATGATTCGTTTTCCAAAACCGCGAAATTTTAAATTGATAGATTTCCATCACATGCCCGATCACAATATTTTATTTGAACTTAAAGACTATTTTAACACATCGACCGAATTACATCACATGTATTTGACAATGATTCGCTTTCCAAAATCATTAGATTCTTAGTCGAGCGATTTCCACCACATGCCCGATTATGTGTATTCCTAAATAAATATAAAAATGAAAAAATCTATAAAACTATCAAATAAAATCAAGAAGTATTATTTTTTCAAAAAATTAAAAAATTAAAAAGCTTAATAAAATCAAAGAGAAAACCTTTTTGAAAATCCAAGAAGAATACCTAATAAATCAAGGAGAAAACCTTTTTGAAAATATCAATAAGAATACCTAATAAAAATCCCAATTAACTTCTTGATTTAAAAAAAATATATTCTTATTAAAATAATAAGACTTCCTTCTTGAAAAAACCCTTAAAGATATCTTATTGATTTTGTGTAGTGTAAGAAAATATTTAAACTACGATTACATGATAATTCTTCATATATCATCATGAATTTTTTATTGTGGCTGTCATATCGCTCCTTTATTGCAACGTAGTCATATCTGAAAAAAGTGGGACTTTTGAGTTAAGATTAAAGAAATATTCATCGTATCGCTCTTCATTTTGTGTAAAAAACTCACACAAATATCTTGTTTACTCACCTCTTGAGGGCAGAACACTGTTTTATTTTTTCCATTGATGTGTGTGTAAATTAAAAAATTTATATTATTTCAAAACTCTGAACTAATTTGTCTCTTTTATGTATGTCGGTTATTGGGCCAAAGAAATTTTAGCAAAAGACTTGTAGCAAACAAGGCCACTTTAAGAATCATATTTCTTTTTCAATTTATTACTAATTACTAACTTGCAATAAAGAAGCGATATATTTTTCTTTTCTTAAAAATTATGTAATAGTACAAAAATGTATTCTATTTCAAAATTATTTCAGCTTGAAATTTTGCCTTAACAGTCTCTTTATGGACAATAAATTTCGTTAAATGTGGTTCAGAAATATAAAAGATTGTGAAAAGAAAATTTTCACAAAGAAAAATAATATGTGAATATACGAATATGTATCACTCATACGCACCGTACTCACACAACTTTTTTCTCAAAAAGAGGGACTCGGAACAAAATGTTGTAATAGAAACGTTGCAACGAAAAGCTAGATTTTATTTTTTCATACAGACAGGACCCTCATTAAATAAGTGAAAAAAGTAACCAAAATTTTTTTGCTTTCGTCATATCAAAATAGCTCTTTTTTATGAAAACCAGGGTACGAATTTTCACATCCGTAAAGTTTTACGTTTACGGTCAGTCACCTAAAAATACACTTTTCAGATTATGACATACGTGAACGTACTGTATTTAATAAAAATCGAGATTACAACATCCGTGATCGTATGAACGATCGTAAGAGTTTAACGAACTATCATCCGTTAGCAAAAATGCATTCGATTGGAAATAAAAGCTTTTAAATTGTGCACAAAATGTCAATTGATTGAAAATATTGCGAGTAGGTGCTATTTTTTAATATTTTTATGATCCAAGAACTACAAAGCAAAATTATTTGCAAAGAAAAGTTGCACTGAAAAGGTCTCAATTCCTTCTTACACTTATACGACTCATTTGCCTCACATTATATTGTACAAAGTGTACTAAGCACTTGTGAAACTCTTGTTGCATTTAAGAGTCTTTATTCAAACGTAATCGTTTTTACAAATCAATAAGGAATATTCATGAACAAATCTTGCTCGCTATCACTTGAAGTTAAAAATACGTGTATTGTCTGTAGGACACCCGTTTAGAAATAACTTCCTGAGCTTTATGTATTAATATTGTATGTACGAAATAAGAATGCAATTTAATTTATCAATTGGCTTTACTTCTGCAGAAAATTTTACCATAATATTTTTTTATTTTTTATTTTATAACGAACATATAAAATGAAATTTTTTACAAAAAATTACGATCCGCTTGCAATCGTAAGTCAACATGTCATTCAGGTCATACGACCGACGTATCACGTAATCTTCTTTTGTACGATTGTCGATACGATCACGGATGCGACGATTCGAGCCCAGATACGTAACAATTATAATTTAAAAGACAAAAAAGTCATTTTTAAGCATTAATATTGATGAATTTATAAAACCAATTTTACTGAGGCTTCTGTTTTTTTTTTTTTGCTAGAAATAACCATTACAAAAAAATCTTTTTTGGTTATCAGGCATGAGATTAATAATAAAAAATTAATTCATAAAGTTTTAGTGGGAATATTTCTCGTAATTAAAATGTTGAATAGGGATTTCTAAGTCCAATAAATTATTAGGTTTTGTGTAATGAACTTGAAATATAAAAAAACATGCAGCGCCTATAGTTGTGCTTAGTTTTGTTAATACTGCCACAGAATTGAATGAAAAAATTGTTATACGAAGTCTTCCTTCTCGGTAGGTGTCAATTTCGGTAAAAGTATTTAAAAGCTTCGTTAGGTCTGGCGAACCAATGAAGAGGTGCTCATATTAGACGTTTCATCAATACACACATTGCTCTCTAAGAAATCCTGCATCATTTATGGGAGATTCTTGTCGGCCTGAAAAAAATAAAACAGCAAATATTTATAATACGTAAATATAAGCATCGACATTTCTAAGTCACTTGTATCATAACTGTCTTCATAGTCATTAATGAATTGCTGATACATATCATTATGCTATGAAACCATATGCAACCTTAAATTTGTTATATGATTTCCAGCAAACGTAAAAGTACAATTTTTACATATCGATCTATTTTTCTTTTCATTATAATTAAAAAACTCCCGAACAGTTAGATTTCGTTTTCTTCCCATATTTTTTTAATTTGTAAATGCTAAAAGATTCAGTTGATTTCCAAAAACAAAATATGTTTACGAATTTGTTATTATCTATGATAACCAAAACAAAGAAATAATTTTTTATAACTGTTATTTCTAACAGAAAATTTTCTTTTGTTGACAAAATGGTTATTTAAAATAAAAAAAAAATTAAAAAAAAATTTTTCTCACTTCAATTTGTTACGATAACCAAAATAATATATATGCAATAATAATGATTGAAAATATTAAATAAAATGAATTTTCTGATAACCTTTTTATCTGAAATAAACAAATAATAATTATATTCGGTCTCTGTGAAAAACACAACAGCGAAAAATAAATTTAAAAATGCTTTTTTTCGATTTTTTCTATTGATAATTATTTCTTAAAATAATTAAATTTTAAACAGGAAACGAGTATAAATAAATTAGAACAAAATGCAAAATATCCTTAGAAAAACTTAAATTTGAAACCTGAAACTTTACTTTGTTCTTGATTGAGTCAAACATAAATTGTGTATCAAATTTCTGAATTGTCAGAAAGTGCAATCTATTTGTTATTCTCTATGAGAGGGTTATACCATGGACGCTGAACTATCCCATAGAATTTGCTTGTCTTGCATTGAAACAAATATATAAATTTGTTTCTCTTATCTGATCTATATTTTTTTTATATAACATTACTTAACAAAAAAAGCTGTATAGACCGCAACATTACCCGGATGTGAATGTGGCGACACTGATAAATTTTTGGTCTAATCATCATAAACAAGCCTCAACATAATTTTAGTACTTAATATTTCAGCACTTAGAGTGAAGTAAAATCCTATAGATTCCCTATCCTTATTAGAAACTCATGGAAATTCATAAATAATTTAGAGACTAATAAATCCCAGTAATTAATTCAGTCTCACCACTTTCTAGGAACACAACACAAAAAGAAAATAAATCATTATTTTGCTGTCGAAAAAAGGAAAAACACACACGCATAGAAACGAAGTTTGTTTTGCTTTATGTTTGAAATCCTATTAATTGAAATTAAATAATAAAAAATAATTTTTTAAGTATCACGATAACCTCCTGTCATACTTGTGTAATGTGGCTTCGACTTACTTTCAGCTACTGTGACCGTACCAAAGTCTCTTGTATGGTGTTTATAGACAATTGGTCTCAGTGGGTTATTTACCGCTTACACTTCACAATAATCGTCACCGTCAGCATAAGCAACGTGGATGGTGTGTGTAGCCCTCATCGTCATCGTGATATTCAATATACAAATTATGGCTTTACACACACAAAATTTGTAATACAACGCCGGCATTGGAAGAAGCGCCAGTATCACAAGACAAATACATAAATTGATGATGATAACAACATACAAAAGACCAGCAGCACCCAAAAAATTAAATCTATGTACATGGAGAAAAATACAGACTAGGCTAAAATATTAGTTTGTTTTTCATTCAGTTATTAATATTGACTGGATTGAAAGAATTATTATTATTACGGAGGTTTATAAAATTATTGTGTTCTTAATATTGGTTATTGCAAAGAAGTGTTAACGTTGATTTAAGTGCCTTTTTATACTCCTAATTAATTTAGCTGCAAGACAAAATAACAATCATGATTATAAGCCTTTTTTTAATAATTACTCAAAAATTAAGTAACAATATACTTTACTTAGTTTAAAATACAAACAAACATTCTGTAACTTTTGAATGCACAAATATCTTCCTTCATGTGTAGCATCTACCCGTAGCAGTAAAATTAAATATGACTGTATTTTGTATACCAACAGATTGCAAGTTGGCTGTAGTACAAACTGTATTTATGTGTGCGAGAGTTTGTAGTCGTGTGGTACGATTCCATGACTTTATATCATGTGTATGTGTGTTCATATTGGTGTTAGTAAGACCACATGTAGCCTTATTTCTTTATATTACTTTTTTGTTTTGCTTTTTTTGGTTGAGTTACAAAATATCCTCCAGCTAAATTCAAAAATAAAGCACACACAAACAAATACACACATACACATGAGTACACTTGTAATTGCTGTTACAAAAACTTAAATAATTTTCATATCTGTGTGTGTACACTGTTCAAACACACTGTTCCATACATGCATTCATAAATTTACACAGTACTGTTGAATATTTCAGTTTTTACATTATTTTATTTGTAACTACTCGTCCTACAGGCATATCTCATGAACACACAGAAATATGAAGGAAAATGTTTTTTAAGGGCTGAGATAAATTGAAAAAACGTAGAAATTTGTCAAAGAAAATAAGTTTTTTACTAACTGTTAATTGGGCTTTAAGCACGTTTACTCTAAATGTGTGATTGCCAAAAATTTGTTTGATATTTCTTGGCGTTTGGCGATGAAGTTGCCAGGTATCCATTTGTTCGTAGTACTCCTACAAGGAGCATAGTGCCGCCTAAAAGTGATAATAGCGATCCAAGGGTTTGTGCAGCCGTATTTAACAAAAAAGCGGTAAAGTACAAAAAGTAAAATTAGAAAAAAAAAACAGTAACCCAACCCAATACAGACATACTTACGTAAAAGGCAGCAACGTACAAAAAGTGCAAATTTCTTGAAAACGTTTGATGTTCCGGTTATTACGTATAAAAAAGAAGACTATTCATGGAACTGTGCAGATATGATTCATTACACTGTTTCAAGGTACTTCTTATATTTTTACATATCGAACCATGTGCGCGATATTATCGTATGTTACAAAAACTAAATTTTACAGGTAATAAAAATAGTAATACAAACGTTCGTGCTACTATTTTTATCACTATAAAACTGTTACATACAATACAGTGTGCATTGTGTTATCTCCGTAACTATTATATTTATCGCTTTATGGTCTTATTCACAAACGATTTATAAAGTTATAGTAGGTTTAATATTGGATTTTGATGTAGGAAAATCGGTTTTAATGTACACATTAACTTTATTAATCGTTTGTGAATAAGGCCATTAATATTTTGTAAACAGCAGAATAAATAGATTTAAAAATAATTTGCATAAAAAAGTCGATTTCGAAAAAAGTGTAACTTACTATAACTTCGCGCACAAGGGTCGCTGTATTTTCAAGACTTTTATGTTTATTTTTTCCATGTATTTTTTCCGATTGATACTATATTATCGTCATTATTTTAGTACTGTATTAGTTTTAAATTTTGTTAGTACAACTTTTTAACCAATTATGATGGCCTATTTTGTCTAGGTTATTCGTATTGAATTGATAAATTAATAGATAAACAGAAGTTTTCCGATTTAACGAACTTAATAGTTGTCAAGGCTGTTCGTTAAAGCTATAACTATAAATATATGTAGTGTTTTTTGAATATTTTAATAAAATAATAAAAATTTAAAATAAATATTTCTTTAAAAACATCTACAAGGAAAGGAAAAAATCATAAAAACACCGCAATACAAATATAATTTATTTAAAAAAATTGGATGGCATATTCTTGAAGCTCTCTCAAAAACATTAAATTTTGTGCTTCTAATATTCTTTTGCTAAGTCCATTTTAGTAAAAATTCCGAAGTGCTTAATGACATCCTCGCGTTTATTTTGGGCTCTAGAATATCAGTTTCATCAAGCTCTTCCTCGTTTTCGTTTTGTTCATCGGTTTGTTTTACATTTGTTCGTTACAACGAGTATAAAATAAAATTTGTATTCGTAATATAAGGTACTTAAAAATATAAATAAAACTTGCAGTGTTCGTTAAATACGATATTCATTAAATCGAATGCTCATTATATCGAAAAACTACTGCTTTCACGAAAAAGTGAAAAATATAATCTTAAAGTTATAAAGGAAAAATATTAATAAATAAAAAAAAACAAAACAAGAAATCTAGAAAAGCAATCTTTCCTTATAGTTAAACTGCACTTATAAATTTTCACTTTCAAATCTTCAGCCATTTTCATATAATGGCATCCTAAACCTCAACGAGAATAATTTACGGCTTTTCTTGCAGGCCACTTTGGACTGAATTATCCTCTGTGGAATAGTAACCAAGTTCATTCACCCTTGTGTCGTTTATGCTTCGATGAGACAACGGCACACATTCTTTGCGAGTGTATCGTTTTATGTAAGATTAGAAGACGTTTCTGTCATTCTGAGTTTCTGTGTTTGGATGAAATTAGGCGGGCTTCTCCAGTATCTGTGCTGACTTTCATAAGGAGAGTCATACAGAGATTGATTTAAGTTAACTTTCAGGTCAATGGCACAAAAGATCCATCAGGTGTCGCAGAGCCGGTCGTTGGACCAGATCTTGCCCTTTTTCTATTATTATTCTATTGCATGTTATGCAATTATTTCTCTGATCCTCTAAGCAAATTCGAATGCTGATAAATTACTTTCTAAGAAGAAAAAATTTATATATTTAGTTTTGTTTTGCCTTAAAAAAAAGAATAATTGAAAATTAAACCATTTTGAAAAATTTTGATCATCAACAGAATCCACTTCTACTTGCAAGGCCGCCCTCTAAGCGTATAACTAATATTCTAATAAAATTTTATAACATACTTTTTATTCCTCATACGCAGTGTTGCATATAAAATTACAATTAATGAAAAAGTACTTTGCGCATACTTTATAAAATTGGATTAGTAATAATAATTATATTAGGTGTGTTCATTTACTTTACTAGTAAAAATTAGCAACGAGAGAGTAACAAAAAATTTTCGAAAATTACTCTCAAAAATGTAAAAAGTAAATAAACACTTTACTAGTAAAAATTTGCAAGTTAAAGTACTACAACTACCCATATATTATTATAAAAATAATGTGATTATGGTCATTTAAATTCATCAGTATCGTGACTGGCGTTTTTCTAATACGGCTTGTAATAGAATAATGAAAAGTTTTGCAATTTTATTTAATCTAGTACTAGGCGTAGTCGAAATACGCTAAACACGATAAGGGTGATTAGCTAATTAATTGATTTAATAAATTAAATAGTAAACAGCCGGCGAAAAACGGGTTAAAAGTATTTTTTAAAGGAAACAAATTTAAGCAGTTTTCATTTTCATTCTAATAAAAAAGCTTTATCCAAAATAAAATATCATGTTGCCGTCAGCATTAAACCCCAAAAGCAGTAAAAAAAAGTAATTTAATAAATTATGTGTTAATTTAAATTTATTTGCAAATATATACTCGTATCTGAACTAATTGAATTATTGCCTGCTTAGTGTAAATTACCGAGTAGCTAGGTACTCATAATCTTTACAGCACTAAAAATTACAGCTGGTCTCTCTGTTTGCCTGAACATGCTCTGCCACTGATGTACCAGATACTGTGTTGCTTAATTCACTTCTATTAGAGATCTTATTTCGTTTCTGTTGTTCCTAAATTGCACAAAAATAAAATTTTTATCTTTTTAGTACTTTTTATCGTTTTAAAAGTTTACATTTACTTACAATTTCTTAAATTTTCCAAAATATATTTATTTTCAACTTAATTTAGAAATATTATTTTGTAAACACAAACACAAAGCAGCTGTTTGAATAATTATTACAAGTAAAAATTTTACTTGTAAAAACTTGCAAGAATTTTTCTGTCTCTCAATTTTTTACGCTCTTTCGACGCTCTCTCGTTGCAAATTTTTTGGGTTAATGAACGCTTTCTAGTAATAATTGTTACAAATTTGTACAAATTTTTAGTAAATAAACTACACCATGATTATATTGTTTTGATTTCCAAATTAACAAATTTTAATTTTTTGAAAATAGAATTTTTATTATCAAATTCTAAAGGTTTTTTGTAAGTTTCTACATATATGAAATGTAGGATTCTTGTATTATATTTTGTGCTGTAAAAAGGTAAGAGGTTTTTATATAATGATATATTTTGTATATGTATATATTATTATATATTATTATATATATTTATATATATTTTTATATATTTTTATATATAAATAAGGGTTTTTTACAAAATCAACTTTGTTATGTACAATAATCAACAGAAAAATACAATATAGCAGAGCTTTTAATTTTATATCTTACGAACCGGAAATTTATGTATCAAATATAAAAATGTTTCTTCCCAGTCCTTAAATACAATCGTAAGTTTTTATGTACAACTACTTTGTATCATAAATAACTCATATGTTTGCATTGTATTTTACTCATTAACAAAATGAATATGAAAGTGTTTGAGTGTAATGAGAAGGGTGTATAAAATTGACTGTATGATATAACAAAATTCACCATAATTACAATACGCGACTTGTTTCCTGTTTATTTTCTTCTCTTGCAATTTTTTCACATTAACATCGAGCGTACAAACAAAACTTCTCTTGCCAGTATAAATTTTATGTTATTTTTTGGTTTCATATTTTTGTATTTTGTAACAATTTCTTTTGATACATGAGAGAACTTGGAAAAAATTATTTTCCTTAATGCGTATCTTGTTAGTAAATACGTTCTCTGCATATTTGTATGGCAGCAACTAAATCATTTTTTTATACACGTACATGATACGTATGTAGAAATAAATTTAAGAATGTTATCTTAAAAATTACATGCAGCAGTTATTACCTGTTTTTTTAATCGTTAAATATTCTCATATAAAAGTGCGAAATAAACTTCCGGTAATATTTTGGGGGTAAAGTCAAAATTAAGTTAAATTTTTAATTGCCAACCAGTTTCAGCATCTAATGCAAAATAAATATTATTAAAAGAAGAGCGAAACAAGTTAAAAACAATTAAGTACACAATAATAATTTATATAAATGTAAATAAATATATACTCGGTGAATCAAGTTACAGCTTTCGATAGCAATCGAAACTTCTATTTGAATTCTGTTGCCGTAATTTGGCCTCTAGATAAGTTAATTTGAGTTGTGTGTTTTAATACAAATTTTTTAGACAAATTTTTAAAGGAAATGGCGCATAACAATTTGTGTTTTAAAGTAGACTTGATATGCAAACTTTTTAATTTATTTTTAATACATATGAAAATATATCTAGTCACAGTAAATTTATTTCTTTATAATAAGACTTACGAGTAGTATTGCTAAAATTTTTTTGGATCTGAACTGACGTTTTCATTATCTGTTTTCTAACTTCGTTGAGTTTTTTTTTCACAAGTAAATTCAAAAATTTGTCCCTCAAGCATATTAATTTAAAATTTTTCTGATAAACTATTATTTTCTTAGAACGCGTTCTTGTTTATTAAAATACATCATGCCATCTCAGCGCGGTTCCTGTAAGTCGGATCTTGTACTATGTATAGTGTATGGTCAGTGGTTCCATCGGGAGTGCAAAGTTATTACAAAGGAGCTATTCACTATAATTTACAAAAACGCAATTTGTATAATACGTGTAAAATATGCATTGAAACACCCCTCCTGAACCTCAAAATTCTGACACCTTAAGACATACAATTGAAGAAGATATGAAAAATATTCAATGTGAAACTAGAGCCAAAATTGATATGGTCTTCAGGGATATTCGTAAAGAACTATCAGTCAAGGTAAAGCAATATAGAGGTGAAATATCTGACTGTAAAAGTTTCGTTATTGCAAACAACACTATCACAAATAAAAAGATGTATGAGCTTGAGCAGCAAAACCACTTACTCCACCATCTATAGATTTTAACTCAAAGTATTGAATTGCTGGTGATTCTTCATTAAACTTTACTTTTTTCAAGGGAGTTACTAGATCTGATCTTATTGGCCTTTCGTAGGTTTCTGTTAAACAATCAATAAATATTTAATTAATACTATTCGGTGAGTATTCGGTTTTCATTGGCAAAGTCCTGTTTGGAGTCTTATTAATATCAATGAACCATGTTAAGAAATCATCTATAGCTTTTAAGTTCTGGTGTCTTTGGTTGTTCATCTATTATGGTTTTACTTATGCGCACATTTTCTACAATTTTCGAGGGTTTATTTTTAAACTCAAACACGTTCTGAGGCTCATCTTTGAAGTCCCAAGTTCTGATATATTAATTACAGGTCTTTCTCAAAATATAAGTAGCATCAATGATACTGTGATATCTCTTTGTACTTATTTGAAGGTGGCGGTCAGTCCATCTGATATCCTAAATGATGTGTTTATTAGGAATAAAACTGCTCTTATTGTTAAGTTCAAAGAAGTATACGTGATAAAATAATGTCTGAATACTTCCGCACAAAGTCTCTGTTCAAAACCGATGTTGAAGGGCGAGATGCAAAAACTCGAGTTTACCTTGAGTTTATGTAACACAAATGATTAATATTGTTATCTACATTTTCTTTATTTTCTTGATAATATCGTGTATATTTTATTTTAAGTTCTTCATTGCTTTTATATATTTACAACCAGTAATAATTATTTACATATTAAGCTTTACTTTGTTTTGGCGATTTTTGCATTCTTCTTTGACGCTTTGTATTAGATCGAAGAAAGGAAGCAATATTTTTCTTTGATCTGTTATAGAGTGTCGAATTCAAAGTCGAAATTCGCCAAACAACATAAGAGTGGTTATCTTTTCTTTTTATTTTTGGTTCAATCAGAATAAGATATTGTTATTGCATCATGATCGGGTCCATGATCGTACTAATGAACGATTACTTTATTTTCTAGGTATCTGAAATTTCGTCTACTAATTTACTTCTATAAGGCTTTGAAGTCTACTCGTAACACAAAAATTGAGAAATCCAGAATCTATTTGTCAATCTTAGAACGCTCTTTTCACATAAGAGTGTGTCGTATTTGGAATAACTTGCCAAATTCCATATTCATACTCATCTTTCTTTACATACTTTACAAGCTTTCTCCTATTTGGAGTCTCTGTAAAATAGGATCCCTATAATACGCTTATACGTATTCTATTTTATATCTATAATATATTTGTAAAAAATTTTAATAATTTTGATGCTGTAGAGTCGCTTATAACTTACAAGTACATAAGTTATAACTTATGCTTAGTTTTTAGTTTAGTTTTTGTAAATAATTGAAAATTTTGTATTATATATTTATTTATCTTACATTAGACATATAATACAATTATTATTGGCCGCGAAGGCTTCAGTGTATTAATGAATAAATAAAATAAAATAAAATCAATAAAATAAAAACCTCATTTTGGCCGACTACGCATGCCTACGATTTAAATTCGTAATATAAATCAGTATTTTCTTAATAAATTCAATTCTTTAAAATTTTAAAATTTAAATTTAACCCTTTCTGAATGTTCACAGAGACCTAATGTTTAAGTTTTTACTTTAATTGATTGAAAAATGTCCCAGTCCCATTTTATTTATTTAGAAGTTTACGTTTATAACAAATCGAAAGAACTTGCCAAACTATTAAAAACCACCTCAGGGTTGAGCTTTTTTTTCAAATCGTGTACATCTAGAATTATGTTTACAAAATGGTATTATACCAAGGTTCTTCAATAGTATCCACCCCTATCGTGAATATTTTTCCCTCCAAATATTTCCCTTTTTCTTGATGTTCCAATCATGAAAAATTCCCGTGAAAAATGTTCACATGAGAAAATAAATTCCCCTTATCATGAATATTATTTTTCAGGGGAATTTTTCCACTTTTCCCATGGTTTTGTTCACTTAATTTAATTAATGTAATTTCAACATTTTCCTTCTAATGACATATAAATACATGTTAATATTTCTTTTTAGGACAAGATCAGTAAATACCGTTCATTATTCTTAATAATAATTCCACACAAAACCTTTTTGCACAGAGTATGAATCTTTTTGGTATATAACCATTGGTATAGAAGCATTCACTGCACCTAAAATATTTTAAACACATCTTTATTTACATATAAAAACATTTAATTTATAACCAAAAATGTGTATTTCCTTATTATTGAACAAGAATTTGTTTAATTTGTAAGTTTTAAAAAGTTTCTTCCCTTTCATACATTCACTGAGAACTGGTAGCGGGAAAAAAAGTTCACAAGAGATTCAGGATAGCATTTTTCCCTTCAAGGGGAATACAAATTTCATGGGAACAAAAATTCCACTTGTTATTCACGATAGGGGTGATCAATAAACAAAAAATCACATTCTAGTTGTACAGTTTCCGGAAATAATAAAATTTACCAGAAATCTAATGGGAGGCGTACATCGAGTTAACCGGATATTTTTTTTTAAAGAGAAGTAACACTCAGGCAATTAGTATGCCTACCAACCCGTAGGTGTGTTACCTTCTTTGGGAAAGGGATAGTGAGAGAGGACAGATGGTGAAAGAGAGAAAGCTTAACTTTTGCAACTCTGATATTGCGCGCTGTGTTAGTTTTTAGATCAGTGTTGCAGCGCCTTTGATTTCAAGTAGGCGCATTAAATGTGTTTTAAGCTGTTGTAGCCATGTTTTTATTAATTATTTTACTTCGCCGGCTATTTTACTACAATACCGACGAAGGAGGGCGCTGTGATGTCCGCTAGCATACACCAGTATCAATTACTATCGGTACTCTTCAGTGACCAGTGTGCTATGCCTTCATCACTTAAACATTCCGACAACAACAAATACAATGGCATACTAATGCACATCTGAAAAATGCTGGAGGTTATGAGTTGCATGAAGCTGGGCTCGAACCCACGTTCTTAGACATTATTTGCTTTGTAGTCAACGCGCTAACTACTTCAGCCAACAGCACCCTCAAATTAACCGATTGATAAGTTAACCGGAATATATGAAATAGGTCGTGGTGTTTTTTGAAGATTGGTGATGATGTCAGCTGTATATTCGCGAATCATATACATCATATGTATATGAATTTACATTATAAAAAGGAACCATTTCCAGATTTTTTAATTCTGCTAGCAGAATGTCTCATTGCAGAAGGACAGAAATCTGTGGCCGTTAGGAAAAGCCTGAGCCATGGCGGTGACCATTCCAAAAACAAACAAAAAATATGATTAATCTACTACTCACTTGATAATTCAAGAACCTACGAAACGTCGGCCTAGACCTCGCCAAAATATAAAACTGAAATCCGCACTAGAGCTTTGTGTGAAAAATGTCAACTTCCGTTGTGCAAAGATTGTTTTGCACCGTTTCACAAATAATTTTCAAATGTTTGCCCTTTTTTCGTCTTGTTTTTAAAATGTACAATATACGAGTATATCTTGAAAGTAGAATTTAAAACGGTACAATTTAACATAAAATAAATATTATTTACTTATATATTATATGTTTAGGACTGATGTAACTTATACTCGTATGCCCCATGCCAAACTCCTAATAGGACACATATGTTCCATCACCTAAATCTCTTCCCAAGGTATGGGCACAAAAAAACCTATATAATAATTTAATATTCATATCTCTGTTAAAGTAGCTCTTTTTTATAGTTTGAAAGGGTTAAAAGATTTTTATTGTAAAGTTTCTTATTAAAATTAGTTTTAACATAAAACTTTCAGTTTCCCAATTAATTAATTCTATCTAATTTTTTATGTTTTATAATAGAGTTTTTTCTTTTTTAGAAAAAAGTTCTACATGTTTGCCCTTTTTATTGAAAATTTGCAATGTAATGATTTTTTGAAATAGTGATTTTATTAGAAGTTACCGTATCATCATATTCGATGCAAAATTTTTATCTTAGGAACACTTTGAATAGCAATTTTTTTGATAAAAATTAAAAGAAATCCCACATGTTTTTTCGAAAAGAAAACGGCATTAATATGCATTTAAACATGATTTAAACAGGATGTTATGCTAATCTTTTAAGGATTTTACCATATTATTTAATAGTATATTTTGTTCATTTTTCACTGGAAAGTTGGTCAATCACATCTAAGAAATTTTATTGAGGGGAAAAAACAGAAAATTGGTATGTTGTGGTACTTATTTAATTTCGCTGTTTTTGTTTTTATGCCTTTTTACAAATCTTTGCGGCAAATGCGGCTATTGATATTTTTAACAACTTTACGATTTTAAATCAATTTCAGGACTTATCTAGAGATTTTAGAAAGTTTTCGTGATAGAAATTATTGGTTGCAAGTTCTAGCTATTTTTATAGACATAGATATTTTTCCAAAGTTAGGAAGTTTTGTAAATTTTTAATATTCCATACAATTTAAAGGGCTTTCTATCAATAATAGGTCTGTTTGTAAAACTAAAAATTTTTCGCAAGTTTCCCTGGATACCGAGTTTTTAGTAATCTCCCAATTTTAGTGATTTCGATAAATTTTTAGACTTTGTTCCGGTTTTTCCATACTTTCAAACATTAATGAAAAAGATTCGGAGCCATTAATCAAAATTTTTGATCTACTTGCGGATTCATCTAATAAAATTGATTAAATATGTTTTTCCTAATATTCGTAATATTCGCGATTTGTTCAAAATATTTTCCATACTTTAAGAATTGCTAAGATTATTTTAATAATATTTTAATGACATTTAAATAATATTATTTTCACAATTTTTGAAATAGAAGCAATTTTTTATATTTTTGGTATTTAAACTTTATTTAATGTTTGCGTGTTTTTGCAAATTTTCGTAAGTTTTGCATCCAACAATTTTCAATCAATACTAAAATTGTACAATCTTTTGCGAATGACATTTTAAGTAAAATATTCAATTGTTGTTTAATTAATGGCCTATTTTCCCGTACTTTCAAAAAATCAAAAGTAATACCGATTCATAAAAAGGGAAAAGATCCCAAACTACCCACCAGCTATAGGCCAATAAGCATTTTAAGTTTACTGGATAAGGTCTTTAAAAAAATAATTCATAATCGAAATAACATTATTAACCACCAACTGTTTGGATTCCGCAAGGAACACTACCGTACACCAAATAAAGCGAGTTGTAAATTATATCGAAGATAACAAAAGAAATCGCAAGAGTACTGGCGTTGTTTTTCTCGATATAGAAAAAGCTTTTGATACCATCTAGCACAATGGGATGTTATACAAACTCAATGCATTAGGTTTCCCTTTATATTTACAAAAAATTATACAAAGTTTCCTAAAGAACCGTACATTTGTTGTGTGTGTTGACGGGGACTTCTCAACAGAAAGAACAATTCCAGCGGGATTGCCACAAGGGTCAGTACTATCACCTACACTCTACTCATTGTATATATCTGATGTTGAGGTGCACAGAAATCATAGAAGCAGCATTTTATGCTGATGACAGTGCTTTTATATGCAGTGGAAAACTTTCAAATGCAATAATCAAGAGAATGCAAGAGAGCCTTACCACAAGCCAAAAATATTTTAATAAGTGGAAAATAAAAGTAAATGATAATAAAACGCAGGCTATTATATTCCCATATAATAAATCACCAAAACGTATTCCTACTAAAATTTTGTACTGTCGGGGAAACGTGATTCCCATCAAAGATGATATTAAATATCTAGGTATCACTTTAGATAAAAAACTTAAATTTAAACAACATGTGAATTACATTTGTGATAAAGCTATAAAATGTGGACGTGCTCTATACCCCATACTTAATAGGAGGTCTAAGCTCAACCTCAAAAATTGTTGTACAATATGTGTATTAGGCCGATAGTGACTTACGGCAGTCCAGCATGGTTTCACAAAACTGCTAAGACCCATACAAAAAAGCGCCAGATTATCCAGAACAAAAATTTAAAAATAATTCATAATCTTCCCCCTAGATTCCTTACTGACTTACTGCACATTAGATTTAAACATAAAAAGTTAAACGCGTTTGCCAATGATCTGACGCTGTCATTTAATGAAAAATGCAGATTGTCTAATTTCGAAACAATAAGAAATTTACTAAACGGTCGCTGAGATTCTTTTGTTAAAAGGAATCTTACTAGCGATTGTTTTACCAAATTTCATTATAATATTTTCAAAGTTTATAGGAGGTTTTTGTGACAAATTTTCCTCAAGACAGTATTATTAATAGTTTCCTTATTCAATTATAAGATTTAATTGCTGTAGTACGTAAGTAAAATCTCATAACATTGTACCTTATTTACTTTATAAGATTCGTGAATAAAAGATTTTAACAATAATAATAATAATAATAACAATCGTTTGCGAACTTTCGCGGTCTTCCGAGGTTTTAGTATTCTCTACAATTTTAGCGATTTCGATTAATTTTAGCACCAAATATATATTTTACTTACAACCTTTATAAATATTTCAAATTTTGTGTGCATGAAAAGTTTAAAAAGGAAAACCATTTTACTAGATTTAATCTACAGTTTGATGAATATGTCGAGTTGTTCATGGCGAATAAAAACAGTTAAGTTGTCTGGCTGTGTAATTAATTAAAATTATTTTTAAGAAAATTCTGCAAATTTCACTACAAAATTAAAATATTTAACATGCGTTTGTCCAAATTAATCCACGGCATCTACATAATTATTGACTAATTGCTTGGTTGATTTAATTTCTCAGTTATTTTAAACCAATAATTTGATAATTGTAGCTTTATTTTGTATTGCTTCCAATTGCATAAGGAAAAAGCAAAAAACACCCCGATGATATATTGCTTTTCCACATATTTTTATTTTATACAATTTTGTGGTTTTTATTTCACAGTAAAAAAAATTTTACATTTTTTAATTTAGGAAAGTTTAAAGTTTAAAGTTTTAAATTAAATATTTTGCGGAAGAGTGCATTTTCCCAAGTGTCCTGTTTATTCGACATGATGGATTTATATTGTTTCACTTTTTAATGCCACAATATTTAAACTAACTTTTAAAAAGTCATGCATTTCTGTCAACAGTTTGTTCCACTTTTTTTTACTAAGCTGAAATTTCCATCTCTAATTCGTTTGAACAACCAGCAACACTAAAGTTGAATGAAGCTAAAAGCACACACAATTGTAACCGATGACTAAAATGTTTTGAGTTTACTCCAAAAAAAAAAAAGTTACAACAAAGTACCGAAAAAAACTATTTGAAAATTTGATTTGTTAGCAAAAGTATGTAAATATTCAATGAACAAAATAATATGTTTTCAGTAAACACATACACATGCTTTAAATACATTTTACCAAAAGTGTATGTATGCATCGTCTACATACATACATAGATAAATTGTTGAAGTTTTTTTAACACACTTCAGCACTACATTAATGAATAAGTCAATGAATGACTGAATATGAAATGGTTGTCCGTGTAACATATAAAATTTAAAATTTAAGAAAAAAGTTTTTTTAATTTCTACCAGCATGTATTTACAAACACTTTTTATGATCATTTGTTAGAAAAAAAGTTGATTTAAAATAAAATTTTTAGTGGCTTTTCCTGCAGTGAAATGCAATTGTAAGTTAATATATTAAAAAATAATAAATTTAATTTGTTTGAGGTCTTTTAATAAATAAATTACAGTAAATTATATTAAAAAAACTTTATGTTTCAAAAAATTCAACCTAATTTATAGTTGAAGCACAATTTAAATTGCTGCAATGAAAATAATTTAAAAAAAATACATATTTAAAAAATATATTTATTGATTGTATTTATTAAGTGCGAATAATAAAAAATTCAATGTAACTAGGCATATGCAATAAACCGAATAATTAAAATTTTTTAAGTTATTATCATACTGTTCAATCAGTTATTTGATCAAAACAAAGTTCTGATTAATCAAAGCATTTCAATTTTTATTATCAAAATTTTAATGATTTTATTTAAAAATATAAAACAAGAATATCGATTTACTGGTTTGGCCTTTACTTTTCTCAATGATTCGGTAAATTGCATAGCTCGATTTAAAAAGTTAAAGAATTTTGATTTGATTGACTCTATGTGTGCAAAGGAAACTACAATCCGGTTCCTTGGGCCATAAACAAGAAAAATTCCTGTACTATACTTCGATATCAATAGAATGGAATTCTTGCCAGCATTTTCTGTGCTAAGAAACATAGATCGTCTGCCTACGTGATATCGTTTCTAGTTGGGATTGTTTTTAAACCTAAAAAACTAATCATTACTTTAGGGTGCTCTCAATATTCTCAGTACGCTCTCTGTAACAGATCATCAAAATAGGATCTACTGCTAATGGAGCTTAGTCTTCAAGTCAGCTTAGTTAACCATAAATTGACAACAAAAGAGTTTTAAGTAAATAACATCTCCATTACTGAAGACAATTAGACACAAGTGTAGTGAACAAAAACAGCCAAACAAACAATAGGAAAGACAAACAGTAGAAAAATCTCCAACACAGTGTTTCCTGTTAATGTGTGCATGTGTCCCGGAAAGGCAAGAGGAAAAAAAATATGGCCATCTCTAAGAGGGTTCTTTTCATGTATATACGTATGTACAATACATACATGTCGTTAGATGAAATGAACAACCATGTAACCAGATTTTTTTATAATTTTATAGGTGATCGGGATTTTAATTTTTTTTTATGATATTGATGTTTAAAACTTTTTTGTATGAATTCATAGTTTCTAAGAATTTCAAAAACTTTTGTTTTTTAAAAAACACTCAACAAACAAAAGTTATTGAAATTCTTTGATAAAAAGATATCGAGGCAATCCCGATTATTAAATTGAAAAAAAATCATAGTTTTATTAAAATTATTTGGCAACAAAATAATTTAGTTATAATCATGGCCAATTAATAAAATCTCTTCCACTCAATAGCTGATTATTTAGGCTTCATTGTCTGTTTCTCGAACTTTTAAAAAAATACATGCAAAATTGTTTTTAGGTATAAAATTTGTTTGACATTCAAATGTTGTTAACGTTTTACTTATAAAGATAACTTTACTATTCTGTCGTGATTGTAATGAATTCGCAAATAGCACTGTTAATGTAAGAGATTAAAATTTTTTAGGCTTTTTAAGCTTTAATATTATATACAATAAATTTGAATTTTTGTCGCTTGCATGGTTTTCCATTTCATATGACGATATACATACATATATGTATACATACATATCTACGCTTGTACTGCTGTTTGAGTGCATATAAATTGCATTTCGTTTAGTTGTATTTTCTATGCAATTTTCCTGCTATTTACTCGTAAGTTGTTCATTGTTCCGCAACAACAATTATTAAGCATTTTTTCCTTTTCTTACTTGATTATAGAAAGAAATGTATGTGTGACACACACACGCATATGTACACATGCATAGAAAAAAATTATTATTACCAACAGACTTGTACAAATAGTTAGTACTACATAGAACACTTAGGAGCAATAAGTAATAGTCGCACTTCAAAATGAAAAAGATATTCATGATAAGATTCTAAGTAAATTCACTTTTTCTGTTATTTCCTACACTTCAGTTGACATTCCTTAAGCACTCATTACCATTAAGAGTTTATATGAATGCATATTAGCCTGGTGAACTGGCTGTGTGTGTGGCTGTGTGTATGAACATATGTGTGTGTGTTTGAAAATAAATACGTCTGAAATAAAGTAGAGTTAAAAGTTAATCAATTTATTGTAGAATTTTTCCTAAGCTCCTTTTATACACATATCTAGTCTCTAAAACTAATTAAATTTAATCTATTATATTAGAGTTTAAGAAATTATATTTATGTACAAGACTTTATGATTTCAAGTAAGTTTATTTAAATATTCTTAAGCTTCCATTTAATCTTTGCATAATGATGGATAATTTAACAATGTTCGTATTTCCATGTATCCCTGTTGCAATCAATATTCTGAAGACCACGAATAATATCTGAGCGTATAAATTAAAATTATCATTTCGTAATAATGCACAAACATTTTGATAATTTAAATCAGAAATCATCGGTCCGTAATAAAAAATTATTTAATTTTTTTCACTTGGTTTATACAAAGAAACAATAATAAAAAATTACATTAAAAAATTAAATTATTTATAGCATTTTTGTGGAAGCTGCTAAAATTTAGCTTTTAAATTCATAACATAGAACAAACAGCACATGATTTTGGGACTCAATTCTGAGAATTGCACGTGAAAGTAGCCCCAAAAATAAAAACTTGTGCATTATTCGTTTTGTCAAATTGACTGCATTAATAATTTAATGACCACACGAATTTTTTTGTTCGAGGTAGATTTTTATCACTTTTTCTATATTTTAACACAGTTCTATCTCAGTACACCGTACGGAATATTTCTTTTGTGTCTCAAGCAAAGTTGTAGTTATTGAATAGGAGGAAAAAAAGTTGAACAAATCTACCCAAAAAAAGGTGCATACAAAGTCTTGAAAATCACAAAGATTCCAATTTCTCCCTAATTTTTCACCTTTTTTGTTCAGTAAGTTAATTATAAATCCAAAAATAATATATTTTTTTTTTCTTTATAAACTTTATTTTGCAAGAAAATAAAAATTCCTGTACTTCTTTTCCATGTATCCACATTATGAGAGTATTATTACAACAACTCTGTAAAAAGTAAAAATTGCACCACTTAAATCTGTTTCTTCAAATTAATGATAATACGCTGTTTTGAATTCCTCAGTAAATAAGTTTTTTCGGTCCTGTTTGCCACATATATGACCACAAACGTAACAAAAATCATCCTATTTTAGGCACTTATTATTTTCCATATTGAAATATTCAATGTTGTTCTGGTTTTAAAGTGTAATTCACTCTGAACAAAAGGGTTGTTTATTCCACAGCCATTAAATTATTAATGCAGCCAACTCGACAAAACGAATGATGCAGAAATTCTTACTTTTGGGGCTAACTTTCACGTGCAATGCTCAGAATTGAGTCGCAAAATCAATGAGCTGAAAAATGTTCTACTGTGTAATCGTACTTTTTCCCAAAATGAATATTATTAATAATCAATATCAATGTGTTTATTATAAAACGATTCATATTTTAATCAGCATGTAAAATAATAATTTGGGGAAAAGCGCGATTATAAATATACAAAAATTAATGTGATGTTCATAGAATCCTTCCTTAGGTCGCGGAATGTGTTCACTTCATCAATTCCATAAATGTCATATTCGTGATATTCGTCACTGTTAAAGGAAAGAATTTAAAACAAATTAAGAAGACAATCAGAAATTTTCTTTAAGATTTTTCCACAATAGTTTCAAAAATAGCTGCTGGCTGTTAATTAGAAACTTTAGAAACTTGTTTTACTAAATTTACAACAAACTTTTTAAACTAAAATACGTTAAGAATTTAATTTAATGATTTCAATTAAGTACTGTTTTGGTAAACCAAATTTACATAAAATATTTATATTATTTATTTTAATAATCATTAATTCCTTTACTTAAACAGTTGAATTTTAAATAAAAGTTTCATTTAATTTTTGAATAAAAAAGTTAAAACTAATAAATGAGGCTACATTGCTAATTTTAAATATAACTCACCTACTGTGTGCCACAAACTTTACAAACTTACGCTTCACCACCAAAGTGTAAAACGAATTGTAAGTATTTATAGAAAGAAAATTGTAAGAAAAATTAAAACTCTAGTGTTAGCGATATTTTGTAAAACTTGTTCCTTCTTCTGTCGCCCAAAGAAATGTTTTCTACTTTATTTTTCCTCTTTCCGTCTAAGCAGGGATAAATTTATTTAAAAAGTTTCAGTTTGTACTTTTACAAACATGGATTTTTTTTTGGCAAACACAGCAGGTTGTTGAGGCTGCCTGCCGCAGCTACTAAAAACTAGTTGTAGCTGATATCCGGTTGCAACTTCAATTCACAGAGAAAAGTTGAAGATGAAAATAAAAAGCTTATTGTAGCAATTGAATACTTTTTGGTTTTTCTTTTCTTTTTTTTTTTGTGAAACATGAAACAAAAAATTATGAAGACAAAACTTTTGCCACGGATGATAATAATGCAACACAAATTAAAGACGAGATTTTTCAAGAAGGTGTGCAAGGGTGTCCGTTGTAGGTTTTATGGTTAAGATTTCGAAAGCAAAATAGAAATTTTACAAATTTACTTAAAATTATTTCAAATAAATATGAGGGCATTAAAAAGCATATACATTAGAGTGGTTCAATTTTTTCACTACCAAGCAGTTGTCAAAATCGTAATCTACGATGAATTCTAAGAATGTTTGTCCAAAAAACCATGGGTCTAAAATCAAAATCGAGCTTCCGGGTTTTAACGAGAATTTGTTTTCGTACTTTGTATTTTTTTTTTTAAATGCTTGAATAAAGATAAAAATAAAAATAAAAACGTATAAGCAAATATATTTGAAATGATCCAACATAGCAAAATTAGGGGTATCAACCTTTTTTGTATACGGACCGCGCTTAGGAGCAATTTCCCTTCCTAAATCTGATGTTTTGAACATAAAATCTTCATCAACATCCATATTTGGTGTGTCAGGCTGGTAGGATGCATCATCTGCAGTAGCGGTCGGATCCGATTCCATATCAACAATAGCCGTCAGGACTTCTGAAATTGTCAGCTTTGTGACGGTATGCTGATCAGTGAAAAATTCGTGTAAGTGATCAGGCGTCAAACCACATGAACAACGATTACTTTGTAAATTGAATTTGCATTTTTTCGATACAGAATAAGCTATTCATTGCTTCTATGTATATTTCAGATGTAGACGTGTTTTTTGTTTCTTCGAAATATTTATTAAGCAAGGTTTTCAGTTTACTTGTTGCGGTTTTCTTCGTCGTTATGGCAATATTTTTTCAATCAATATATTCGCTACCTGTGAAGTAAATGATGTTTATGAAAATATTTTATTTTAATTTTTAGACCGCACACACAGAAAAAAGAAATATTTTAACACATTGTGACAACTGGGCAAATTTATTTCATGCAAATCACTTCGTAAACCAATAGTACTGAAATTCGGTTCTGGCATATGCAGTAAATTTGATTCCGTCTGACTTGATATTGTAATATCATTAGCAGAAGAAAAATCAAAAGATATATCAGTGTCTATAATATTTCAATTACAAATATTAAACCGAAATGAATAAGAAAAAATTTAAATTCAGTATCTTGGTTGGGTTTTTTAAATAATTTTAGGTCAATATGTTAATTGTTGCTGATACAATTTTTTAATATAATCTAAAGCTTTACTTAAATATAACAATTTTATGAATATCTAAATTATTTTTAAAGAAAGCAACGTTTTTAAAATTTGTCGTATAATATTCAAATAATAAGTTTGTCGTTATCCCATAATCTTATAGCATATTTGAAAAAATATACTCGTATGTATATAAAATACGAAAAAAAAAAATTCTCGATAAAAACCGGAAGCTCGGTTTCGATTTTAGACCCATGGTTTCTTGGGCAAACCTTCTTAGAATTCGTCGTAAATTACGATTATGACAACCGCTTGTTGAATTTTTTTTAATACATACATACAAATTAACCCACTCTAATATACGAGTACATACATATAGAGATTTATAAGTAAGTTTTTGTTAAAGTTATATTCATCAGTTTGTCGGAAACTTGTATGAAAATCACACATAGACTTTTTGTCAACGTCCCAGCTTACTGCCCATTTTACTGGCTCAGCAAACCCTATTAAGAACATCTAGCACAGATAATGCATTTGGCTGGTAAATACCGTCAAATAGCATCTGCTTGTGATGTTTGATGGCTCATTGGTTGATGACACAACTCTCTGAATGCAAAACTATAACAAACACTGTACAACCAACAGTTTGTATCTGTCAAAAAATTTCAAAACTATTTTTCTCTCTATTGTATTTTATTTGCAAGTAACAGCAGTAAAACAAGCATTATCACCTGTAAATCCTTTGTGCCAATAATAGAAATAAAAATGAAAAACAAAAACAAAAATTAAAAAAACTATTGTCTAAAACTAAACAGAAACTTTTTCTTTCTACTTTCTATACCACAACTGCAATAATAACAACAAAAATTAATTTTTTTATTTTCAAATATTAAATACAGCACAATCTGTTCACAGATAGAGTGCACTGTGGAGACTTGTAGTGCCGTCTGTGCTTAAATTGCACATAATTTATGGACAAAAGTTATAAATGCGATAAGATTTGAGTGTTAAATAAAGTTTGCAAAAGGCTCCACTGTACAGCTTGTTGTTTTAGAACATTTGTTTGTGTTGTTCATTTCAGCAACAGATTTTATGTCAAAGTTTTTTTTATTTAATTTTTTTTGTTGCATCAGGTATTTGAAAGGAAAAATTATATTTTATTAAAATTTTCAAAGGCAGTTTGAAAAGTTCTTTAAAGTTCATAGAGTATACAAATAGTTTGTTTTTTTTTCTATCAATTCGTAGAAGGTTCTTATAATTTTTTTATTTTATTTTTATAATTGTTTTTTTTTTTTTTTAATTTGAAAGTCCCTTCAGGGCTGTGTGAAAATCGATAGCAAAGTACTCTGGTATGTACATTTTTTACGCTGGTAGGGTGAATAAAATTTCACTAGCTCTTGAGGCTAGTAGCACGTTTGACAGAACTTGTAAATTTTTCACAAGCAGTAAATTATAAGAAAAACGTATTCCAGCGCCACTCGGCCATTGAATTTGTACGCCTCTTAAATCTAACTACAGATTGAAAAATGCATTGTTTATTGTAATTTGCATTTGCAAATGTACATCACGCTACACAATTTTTCGCTACAGCATATAATTTTATTTAATGTGTATAAAAAAGTTCGTTTACAAATTTGTTGGCAGCCGACGGCTTATAGTCAAATGTTTCGCCTCGCCACCGCATCAATTTTTGCGTCAGTTTGTTTTCACAGACGTCAACATTTTATGTTGTCAAAAAAGATATCGCTTGGCAAAGCAATATTTTTTCACCATAGTACTTTGCTACCGATTGGCATACACCCCAACTGCTGGTTAAATTTATTTTTTCATATCGGTCATTTGCTGTTTCTAATTTGTATAGAAAATACTCATAATTTTTTTTTAATTTGTGACACTTAAGATTTGTGTAATATATTTCTTAATATTATAAAGTAAATTACATATATACTAGGGTGATCGACTCGGTTTTTTAACTGGTTTTTACAATTAAAAACCAGGCTCAATGGAATAATTTTCAATTTGTTTATTTTTCAAATAAAATAACTTATTACTATACTAAAACTGAGACGAACGTTTTCTGTAGATTATCCAAATATTTTTTTCTCAATGTAAAAGTTCTAGGTGTTTTCTGACTATGGCAAAAAAATCTTATGCGGTGTTAGAGGCGACGAATTAAATTGGCCTAGTTGCGTGCAATGGATATTAAACTGCATATTTGAAAATCGTTATTTAGTTTTCTTGACATTTTGCTTCATATTTTATATAGTGTTAGACATCCATTGCAGACCAAAAACGAATAAATGAACGTCGCCTAGAAGGTTTTAATACTTTAATACTAATCGCAGAACTGGAAAATTCACCAAAAGCGAGAATTTTAGTAATTAATCTTTCATAAATGAAATACAAGAATTAGCCGAGTAACAACGTAACTACACTTTTATTTATTTATTTGTTTTTTTTTTGTTAAACAAATAATTATGTTACAAAATTTAATTAGTAGCCTCAGCACCAAAGCTGGCATTAAAGAGGCAAATTGGCAACTATGATTTTAGATTTGCATATTTACATAAGAAAATAAAAAATAAAATAATTAAGAATAATAACATATTTAATATAAATTAAAATAAAAATTATTATTTATATTATCGTTTCAATATACATATATATAATTATTATTTATTTAATAAAAAATTTCAAAAGAGGTGTGTTTATAAAGTTTATAAATAATTGTTTAGTTTTATTAGTTCAATATTAAAAAAAAATCTAAATTAGAAGTGTTTCGATATTGTTTAATAATTACTCTTTAAGTTCATTTTTAAACGTGGAGAATATAACAATATCCTTCAAACAATTCGGTAAACTATTATAAGCTAATGGCCCAGCATAACAAATTCGTTGCTTAGACAATTCAAACAGACATCTTGTTACGGACTGATTCTGACTTTGCCTTGTGTGGCGATTAATAACTAGTGAATTTTGCTTAAGAGAAATAGAAGAGAGTTACCTATATTTTTGATTGATTTAAATACAAATTTTTACAAGTTGCATTCTGTAAAGCCCTCTTATAGGTAGTATGTTGACTAAATGGTACTTAAAAAGCTCAAACGTATGGTATCTGACTGGTAGACTGAAAACTAATTTTAGAGATTTATTTTGAGTTGATTGCAGTGACTTTAACGCAGAATTATTTTGAAAACCATAAATTATAGGAAGATAAGTTAAATGACTATGAATCGAACTATCATATACCATCATCTTAATTTTAAAATCAAATTTCCTTTTAAATTTATATAACACTCTAATAGCGGAAGACATCTTGGATTTAATGTATTTTAATGTAATTATCCCATTGAAGTTTATTATTAAAAATTATGCCTAAATACTTTATTGTATCAGATTCCTGGATTAACCTACCCTCAATATGAACGGCCATTTTTTCATTATTACATAAAATGTATGGTCGGAATCTAATAAATTTGGTTTTCTCAGCATTTAGTATCAGTTTGTTAAATCTAATGAACTCTGATAGTATCGCAGCATCATGTTCACTTTGTGTTTGCAATACCTTAGCATGTTTGTAAGGATAGAGTAAGCAAATGTCATCAGCAAACATAATTAGTCTTCCATTGAACGGTATGTTCCCAATGTCATTAATAAATATCTTGAACAAAAGCGGTCCCAACACACTACAATGAGGAACTCCACAATTGACATCTAACATATTACTTTTAAAATCTCCAATTTGTACGTATTGTTTTCTATTTGTTAAGTAATCCATCAATAATTTAACTGAAATATTAGAAAGGCCAATTAATCCTAATTTTTTTACTACTATTTTATGATCAACAAGATCAAAAGCTTTTGATGAATCGAAAAACACTGCTGCTACACCACTAAAGCCCGTGTCAAACCCTCCACAGATATAATCAACAACATTGACTACGGCTTCTTTTGTACCTGATCCTTTACAAAAACCGAATTGCCTATGGAATAATGTTCTGTTATTTTGCATTTATTTCGATAATTGAGCAAAAATAATTTTTTCGTAGGAGTATAAAATTTTTTATGAAAATGCAGTTTGACAAACCATGAACGATATGAAGGTAATTTGTATGCTTAACCTTTAATTTTTATATTATTTTATACTATTTCCTTTTTTAATAAAGCAAATAAAAATCAAAACTTTTCTTAAGGAAAAAAACCGGATGACCGGTGTTTCCTGAAATTTAAAATCCGTAACCGGGTTTTTAAAAATTTCAAATATTCGAAGTATTCGAAAACCGGCTTCTGGAAATTTTCGAATAATCTACCACCCTACTATATACGTAGTTTTAGACTTCAAAAATTGTAATTTCCGCCTTGACCGGTGCAATAATATTTTAGCTTTAAATTGAAATAATTTAGATCTCATATAGATTTTAGAGAGCACTTCTAAGACCATCTGCACAATTTACTTTAAAATTATAAAAATGCTATCATACATCATTACATTTATGAAAGAGTTCTTAACTACACATAAAGAATTATGGGAAATCAATTCTGACAATGAAAATCATGTTTGTAAGAACAATCAATCGTTTAATTAAAAAGCATAAATAATTGAAATTGTTAATTGATTGCTGTAGATGGTTCAAGCAGTATGTGATCTTTGGGAAGCTTATATTTAAGCAATAATTTACCTATGACAAAATCTTGAATTCATAAGCGATTAATAAATTTATAGTAGGCTTATTGTTGTATTTGCATACATTAATCATATTAATCATTTATCAATACCGCAATATGATAGCGAAGGAGAGGATAATTTGAGACAAAAAAATGGCCAAAAAGCCAAAAATGAATTTAAAGAAATCTTAAAAACTAACTACGCAAGCCGATATACAACAAAATGCTATATCATAATAAAGGTATTCATTTCAGTTTTTTTTGTTGGAAAAATGTAAAAATGTAATTTTTGTTTACAACAAACACAGGAAAAAAAATTCCACTATAAGTTGAATTTTTAACAAACTATAACCATGTGTAAAAAAATCGGGAGAAAAAGATCAATCAATTAATTCACTCTTAACACTTTTATTCGGCATCTTGAATAATATTAATTATTTGCAAGAATTATTTGACAGAATGTTTGTAATGACAGTTAAAATTTTTGTACTTTTTATTTAAAAAAAATACCGTTCACATCAATAAGAGTGTAATTTTTCATTTTTCCAACCAAAAAAACTGTGAAATGAATACCCTTAATGTAAATTTTTAGGATTTTATGTTGTGATTTGTAGCTCTGAGGCACTGCGGAAGTCAGGAAAGTGAAGAAAATTACATACGATTTTAAAGTTTTTTTTTTCGAATAGAGTTTTTACATTAATTTTTTCACTGAAATATTTGCTCAAAAGCTATTTTTGGTATTTAAAAAATAAATTATCTTGAATATTAATGTTGAAACAATTTCTTTAAAAAAATTAAATTTATACACTTTTTTTGCAAAAAAAAAAAGAACAAGGTTTTTAAAAGTCAAGGTAGCAAATGTATAAATTATGTTTTATACCACAATAAAATTTGGAATACCTTGTTTTAGAGGCAAAATAAAGTTTGCGCTTAGTTGTTTGTGATTGTTTGGCTTTATAGAAATTTTTCTCGAGGGCTGCCTGCTTTTTAAGCATCCATATTAGCATTCACCCTTCAGTTTTAGCAAAAAAATCCTTTAAGAGAAAGTTTTTTCATTAAATAAATTAAAATTACATTTAAATTTATAGTGTTTTAGTATAAAAAAACACACGTGTCATACTTGTTTTACTAGAGCTGATACAGAAATTTCCATCACGGAATTGAAATCGTCATCAAAAATTGAACTAAAAGAATTTAACATAACACAATTATCAGAAATGCTGTCGTGCAGTGTAATAAATTTTTTTACATATATTTCAGATTGTTCAACATCAATTTCAGAATTTTAAAAATCAAATTCATAACTTTCCATGCCAAATTCAGGAAAGAATATAGTATTTTGAGTACCCTTTTGTAGTAATATAATTTGACTACAATCATATAATTCAGTCATTCATGATATTTAACTGTTAGATTATGTTTGTCTCAACTATATTTTTTCTTTGTGTGTAAGTGATATTCGTACTTATGTATGTATAGAAACAGAGGCTGCTCATATATCAGATTTTGAACTTTAGTTTAATAATTTTTTTTCTATTTTAACACCTTTTAGAAAATTCATAAAATAATTCGCTTACAAAGATGAACTTTTTTCTAATATATGCAATTTTTCAAACTTTGATTAAAATTATAATATAATTATAAATTAATGGAAATGTGGCTTAAAAGATTTGTTGTTAACTATTGCACATTGGCTTTAAAAACATTAACAAAATGTTATGGGGCAACAAAAAAAATCTGCAGAACTAGTAGCAAAATTAATATTCATTAAGAATAAAATAATTAATTTTGTAGCAAATTTATTATTCGAGGTATGCTTCGATATCTTATATTTATATAGACTAGCACAAAAAATTTTGTAATTTTTTAACAAAAGACGTGAGTCCTTTGTGACGCACGCTACATTTTTTCTATTTAATTTTCTATTCTTGACAGTTCGTATTTAGCAGTCGTAAAGTAGACACGTGGCAAATTTATTATGAAAAAATATACGATAAACCAACGTGTTTTAATCGTTAAAACATTTTATCAAAATCAATCATCGATTACTGTGACGATGAGAAAGTTGCGTGAAATTTTTGGGAGAAACAACGTGACAACAAAACGCACTGTTTATCGTGTAGTGAATGATTTCGCAGAAAAAAGAGGGTCTGCAGGTGATAGACTCAAGCATGGACCATAACGTACTGCAAGATCGGCTGAAAACATTACTGCTACTCAAGAAAGTGTTCAAAACAATCCATCAACCCCAATTCGACATCGTGTTCAGGAGCTTGGTCTTCAAAGAACAACTTTGGCCACAATTTTGCAGAAGGATTTGCATTTGTTTCCATTTAAGATTCAGTTAACATAAGAGCTTCTTCCACAAGACCATTTACGCCGCCGCAAATATGCCAATAGGATGTTACAGCTCGCCCATGACAACCCCGATTTTCATGAAAAAATCATAATGAGTGACGAGGCACATTTTCATTTGAACGTGATATGTGATATGTGATTAAACAGAATAGTCTGCTCTGGGCAATGGAAAACCCTCAAATTATTTATCACTCACCTTTGCATCCATTAAAAGTTACAAACAAAGTAGTATACCTTCCCGGCGGACGCCCGTTCTATATTTTATTTCAAAGAAAAAACATTTTGCAAACATATACAAAATTCATCCTTATAATTACATCGTCCACATTCAAAAGTTCAGACACAGAACAACGAAGTAAGAAATATTTTATACAGAAAAGAACGGCACAGAAAGGCAACGAAAAGTAAAAACTAATGAGGCCTTAAGCCGGTTATTACGTATGATTAATATTTCATTATCAATTCAACACTTTGAATCACTCATACGCAACGTGACACGATTTATATTTCCAATTACATACATTTATTTATTTTTATCTCATCATTTATACATAAAATATTTTTATAAATCAAATCAACAAATTATGAGTAAAAATACAACTTTTCAAGAAATCAAAATAACATGAGCTACTATTTAATGTAATTTTCAAAAAATATTCAAGTTTTCTTCAAAGTAAATTCACATACATATATAATAAAAGTCTGCAAATATTTGAAAAATGTTTCCTTAACAATTTTTATATCAATCAAATTTGTATTGATACAAATAAATATTGTCAATTTACCTTAAATTTTCGTAAATAAAACACAACGGTACTGCACATTTGTGTCGCTTACATGTTTGGGTATGAAAAAAAAATTTGATAAGCAAATAAAAATCATAAAATAAAACATATAAAAAAACTCTACCTTTAACTCCCTCTACATTTGAATTTGATTGCTATTTGCACACTTATACAAGCCCATACATAGACATATTGACGTATACGAATACAACTACAACTACAAATACAAATACCCATATATCTACATACACAATATGATTATTTTTGGTATTTGCCAACCATTATCATATTATAGGAAAGTAAAAGCAAAAAAAAAACGGCTATAAAAAAAGAATTCAGAATAGAAATAATAAAAAACAAATCATACTGGACCATATGTTATATATTTTTGCTAGTATACAGTTGTTGTTATTTATGTAAATGTCAATAAAGTAATAAAGTCACGTATTTTATTTAAAAACAAAAACTCAAAGTAAAAAATGACGAAGCGCAAGAAATAAAAAACGAATGGAAATGAAAGATTCAGACAGCAAGACAAGGTACCTTTGTACAAAAGTTTTGAACATTTGATGCCACATAGGAAAATAAACATGTTAATATTAGTGATGTATCGATTGTTAGTTTTGACGTATTCGTGAATATATTCATGCATTACTGTTTCATTAATCGTTAAAGCATTTTTGTTTGGTACTAGGGCTGCTAGATAAGCCTATCATACAGGAACAGAGAACATCCGAACACATTTATATATCGAGCCGCTTGAAGACGTACCAAATCGGCGACATCCGGCAGAAGCTATTGGTCTTGAATGGCACCAATCATGATCGTTGCAACCCGATGTGCCTCTGAGACTCTGCTCTCGAAACCGCTGATTGTCCGCGACTGCATAAAGCAGCTAACCAGCATATCTGCAGGACGTACTACTATCCGGTAGCACTCAGCTATGCTTATCCGCAATTACAGCCCATGCTTCTTATAGGAACAACAGGAATTAATACAATCGTGAATACGAGTGCAAACGTGCGTATACGAACACGAATATTCCATTTGAATTTCTGATTTAAGAAAGAACACGTTCATTCGCGTTCTATGAGAAAGAAAATTAATTTCGATTTCTCTGCATTATTTCTATTCGAACAGTGACTCGATAGACAACTCGAATGAAAACGTAAATGTTTTCATATAAAATCCGATTTCTGTGCTACGAATGTGTCGTTAACATTGAGAATGAAATGTTAAAATCAGTCACTTGTGGTTTTGCTTTCGCAACAAAATTTTTGAGTTTAATAAAAATAAAGATATAATAAAAAATTAGCTGGAAAAAGCTGTCCAACAATTTAAAGTCGCTTGGGCCTCCCACTCGTATTATTTGTGAATGATTTATGCTTGTTTGTATTCTATAGAAGAAACCTATTGAACATTTAATCTATAAGGTAAGTTCGGGTATTGTGGTATAGAGCTAGAAGCTGACAAAATCAATCTTGATAAATTTTAGATCTCAGAATAGTAATAAATCATAATTTGGTTTTTGGAAGCTATGCAAAGGATGGTAATAAAAAAATTTACAATTTTTCTTTTGGTTTCACTGAAAATGTGTGCAATTAAAATCGAGTTCGGCTAATGTGGTATAGGCCAAGGAGGCATAGTGTATTACATACCTAAGAAAATTGAAATAAGGAAATGAGAAACAGAAAAAGGAAAAATTATATGTTTAGATAAAACAAGTATTTCATTGTCCTGAAAATCCTTATGTAGTACACTAAGCAGCTAAGCTTAATTGCAAGTCCAGTTTAATTTCAGAAACGAATTAGAGATATTTTTTAACTACCCGAAGATCACTTATTACGGCAACATTTCTATTAAAAATCACCATCGCCCACGTACGCTAATGTACCTTATAAACAGAACAAAGTGTTAACCGGCAATTTTTTCAATGACTGGTTTATAGGTTTTTTCATTTTCTCTCAAATTTCTGTAAAACTTGGGCTCCAACCGAATTAAGCTCCAAAACATTATAGTCAAATAAAAAATAGGTATTTCACATTACCCGAACTTACTTACTTTCCTTAGAGAGACGGACTTATACAAGATGCTCTTTCTATCGTCAGCTGTAGCACCTGGGTCTAAAGTATTTGGTGTAAAGCCCCACTCAATTGATGATTAATTTGCTGCACTGGTGGAGTCACCAGCTAGATGCATTAAAGCAGTTGCAGTGGTTACACCAAACACAAACCCGAAAACTTGCCAGAATCAAAATAAACTATCTAACAATGAATGCTTTCCACCCCAAAATGGCCAGCACATATCCAAAAACAACAAGAAAAATTCAACTGCGATAAAGCTTAAGCGAAATTGCTTAAGTGACAGTGAATAACCAATATTCCATTCGGCAAAAAAGGCAAAATCCGGAGCCAGATAATAGTAGCGAAGCAAAATGCGGAGGCAGCTACAGAAAAAGCTAATTCTTTAAAAAGAATGGATGATGCTGCTGAGGTGCACTGAATCAGCAAAGAGTATGTCTAACGCCTTTGAAACAGCAGCAGATTAAATTCACAATTAGGAAGAAAATAATAAAAAAAAATTATTACCTTTTTTTATTATTTTATTTTATTTATTATTTTATTGACATATCTAAATATGTACATACGTAAGATAATGAGAATGAAAGTGAGTGCCAATGAGAAATCCAAATTGGTTCGAATTCGAGCGAGTGCCTTTCATTCGCTTAAGTTTACTTTCTTAAATCAGAAATAGGCTATTAGTTTTACTTCTCTAGGGCTCGCTGATGACGTCTGCAAATGTACAGTCTAACACACACACACACACAACAATTTAAATTATTGCTTACATTTTATTTATCCGGATGGAAGGACCATAAATAATTATTCGCCATTTCAAATGTAAGATTTTAACAAATAATTTAGATCCCCCCTAATACACGTATAAAGTACATAAAGAAATTGTTTGTCTGTTGTACGACATAATACTATAACATTTTCAAAAATCAAACAGCAGCAACATAAGTAACACATGTCTGACTGTCAGTTCGTATGTCAATAACTTAAGTTTTGGAAAATTATTTTCTATATTTTAAATACAAATGTGTAAGCTAAACTATTTGTATACAGCACATATGTACATACATATACATATGTAAGTTTGTGAGTGTGTGCTGGTACTTTTCACTCCCTTAACTTTTGCGTAGACAATCAAAAGTAACAAAGATTTTTGTTTTAAGGCTTTCATAACAAAAAACAAAATTTATGAGTTATTGAATGTTGTGCATACGACTTTTTATTATTTCAAAATGTTTGCGTTGGTTCTCTCGCTTGTTTCACTTCACTTTTTTTCAACGACTTTTTTGTGTGTATGAAGCGAAGAAAAAAATAACAACAAGCATCAGAAGTGTTAAATCGGTAAAACTTTCAACAATGCATTCGAACAGTTGTGCAAAAAAAAAGGTTTAATACAATCTCTAAGCAATTTAATGGTTATTTTTTATGGTTTCATTTTATTTTGTTTTATTGCTTTGATATTGGTTCATCTCCTTTTGCCAAAAAAAAAAATAAATCTGTTTTATGACTTTATTCATCTCCATGGGATAAATTACATTAAGAAGACTTTTATATTTTACAACTCAAAAAGGTGTAACATATGAAAGGGCTTACCTACCTGTGATTTTTTTTACAAATCGTTCTTAACAACTTTTTTGTCCCCAAAGAAATAAATTTTTATGTCTACTTGATTATGAATTTTTTAGAGACTAATTTAGAGGGTCTAATTTAAACAGGTAAATTTGAAGAAGTTTATTTTCAAACACGAATTTTTCAAATAAAAATACTATTAGTGATTTCTTTTAGAAAGTTTCTTTTAAAAATTCGGATTTTCATAGTAAGTAAACAGAAATTCATTTAAGAAGAACTTATTTGTTTGATATTGAAATGCGGCATGATTAGACGTTCGTGTCTTTATTTTGTGTATATGAACATCCTCTGCAGCTGCCTTTCAAATTTATATTACTACACAGAAATACATTCCAATCCCTTTAACATAAGGTTCTATACTATCAACAATAGCACAGTACAGGGGCACACAAAACAAGTAAAAAAATAGTTAAAATCCTGAAGAGATTAACCAAACTTTTTTATTTCTCGTTTTTTTTTTTTAATTTACATAAAAAATATATTATATTACATTCAACTTATTTTTGGAACATTCGTTAGAAGCACGGAACTTGGTCCAAAAAGAATAGAAAAAAAATATTCAATAAACAAATATGTGTTCATTTGTCTGGACAAGTTAACAAGCTGATTGAAAAAATTGATTTCTAAGTCTTTTGATACAAACTTATTGTCATTTATTGCTGAAATTGTATTATTAAAAAATGTAGTATGGCAATAAAAATCCGACACAAAGTATCATAGAAAATAAGCAAGTATTTATTCCATAGACAACACAATATAATAGACTCCATTAGCAGTCACAAAATTCAATAATTCGTAAATTTATTATCAAGTATAAACAAACACATTCAAACATCGCCAATTAGATTCGCAGTGCATAAGAAGGTTTTGTTTTGCTCTGTGTTTGTTTGACACAGAATGAAATTATTTATTTTTTTTCGATGTATTTTCTTGTTGTAGATATAATAAAATACGCAAATAGCCCGATAACCAGTTTACCTTGAACAGCCCGAGATTGTTAGTCTTGTTTGACTTATCATGGTTTTCACACTCTTCGTGGTGTAAGTTGGATTTGACAATGTCCACCTGTCCGAAGCTGAAATATACTTACCAAACTTTCAAAATAAAAGCTAAAAAAAATTACAATAAATTACAAAAAAGAATAGATATCAAATAAAAATCAAACATACAGAACAGATTATTTGAATATCATTATTTTCGAACTAAATTGTTTTTTTAAGCCAAAGCGATTATTATTTGGCTAAAGTTAATAACATTATTAATCAGAAAGAAATGGTTATGAGGCAGAACGGTACGGCAGAACAGGAGCAACGTTGTTTTTCGTAAGCCGCTGAACCCCCAAAATTAGTGTTCATGTGTGATTTCATGTATGCGCCTCTTTTTATGTGGCTCCACAGAGTCAGATTTCAAATCTTATTTACACAAACTATGAATGAGAAAATTAATACAAGAATTATCCATTATTGTGGTGTTCACCACGATCAATGTTAAAATTTTGTAAAATTAATAAATTTGTCCTTTGTTCTTTTGGAATATTGTCTCATGTCCAATTCTTTCTGACTAAAAATGTTACAAGTTTTAGCTAAATAATAATCACTTTTCACTTTGGATTAAAAAACAGATTAGTTTTTACTAAACCTGTGATTTTATTTTATTTCTAAATATTTATTTTACATTTCATTATGAGTGAGTAAGTTGTATAAGGCAAGCGCAAGATTTTTATTTCCCGCAATTACTGCAGCAAAATATTAGTTTCTCTAAAAGAACAGTTTAGGGATTGTAAAAATGAACGTTACACGGCAGAACAACGTGATTTCATTTCATTGAAAAATTTCAAAAATAATGTAAAAACTAAAAACCTTTTTTGTAATTAATTCAAGTCATATGTATTCTAGTGACATTAAAAATCTATTAGAAAATTATATATAAAATGTGACAGTCTGCGAAAACATGAATTTTTCTTCAAAGATAATTCAAAGGTACCAAAGAAATAGTCGTAGCAGCAAAATCAACGCTAAAATTAAAAGTACATTTAAGCGTGATGCTACATTAATATCACTGCAAGGAATACAAAAAAAATATACAATTTGCTAATTTAAAAGTATTGCACCACTTCTTCCGAACAATCTTCACCTTGTAACTCTTAATCAATGTTCACTTTATTTTTCTTGTAGTTAAAGTTCAACAGAAGTAAAAACTGAGCTGAACAACTGAAATTCAATTTAAAGCTGCGGGGAGAAAGGATTTTTGCGAAAAGATAAATTAAACAAAAACATTGAAAATGTGCATTTAAATTCACATAAATTACGCGCGCTCAGTTAAAGAAAAACAACAGTCGACGAAGCGCAAAAGTAGGAATTAAATTAAACGTCAATCATATGACAGGGAAAAAGATGTAAAAGTAATTGAAACACGAACAAAAACCAACAGAGTTTAAACAAAAACAATAAAAAATGAAACAAAATAGAACAAAAGAGAACAACATTCTTATCAACAATGATCCTTTCATACAAACACAAAGTCATAAAAACTGACAGACAAAACGCACAATTGCTTACTTCATAAATTACAATAGTTAAAAGAACGTACGAGTATTTAAATATAAGAAACAAATCAGATAGAAAATTGTTTTTCTGTGGCAACGCATTGAGAAAAGTTCGAAAATTTGTTTTAATCATTTTCACAAATGATATTTTTCCTGAAGAGTTTTTCGTTTCCCAAAATTGTTAGAGATTTTTAGACTGCACGATGAGTGTTTAAACTTCACAGATGGCTTAAAGCCTGTGGCATGAGGATGCGAAGTTGGCAAGAGGTACTCCATATACTGGTGGAAAGAAAGTTCAGAGGAGAGTGTATAGAGGCTCGTAAGGAATTTAGTTGGTCCAGGGGTCGCCCGGAGATCATGAAAACAAAGAATAAATGTGTGAAAAGGACCATTTTAAGACCAAAAGGGAATGCATTATGGCTATATGCCATGCCCTAGGCAATAATCCTTTTGATTTGGCGTACAGGATCGTCACGAAGAGTGCACGAAATATGGTAACACCAACGGATCCTGTTGCAAAATTTTATAAGTTGTCCGACATTTAATGACCGAAGAACAACAGTTAAGCATTAAGATCGTATAAGATGCTTTTAAGAAGGTATTATGTTTTTGCTGCAATTTCTGAATTCTAATTTAAAAAAAAGGATATATGGGAGGTACTCGTATCCTTTTTTAAAAATTTTCGCTACTTTTAGACGCTTACTTTAGCTGAAATCATAACTTTTTTAATAAGGATATATGGGAGGCACCCTATCCTTTGGCGATTTATTTCTAAAATGCGAGTATTTTTATAACTTGATAATGAAAATGTTAAAGTAAGAAAACAACAACAATTGGTGGATTATTGAGTTCTTGTTACAACTTTGATATTGTTTAAACTTTTCATTTGTTTTAATGAAAGTTTAATATAGTATCTCCAGTTGCTCTAAGAAATATTTGGGTAAAGTTCCCTGATGATCTGCATTAGCAACAGTGAAATGCGCATAGGAACAATCTATACCCCTCAATAATCAATTTCAATTTGTTTTCAACAAAATTATTAATGTTTTACTAAATATGTAAAATATTAGTGTTGGAAAAAAGTGCGAATAAAAATTTAAAATACTTAAATTTCATGCCAATTTCTATTTCGCTAAGTCTACTCCTTCTATTTTTGCCGAATTTCGTTCTGCCTCAAAGCACTGTGCAATGGTACCTGTAAAGATTACTGGATGAAGGCCTGTATATAATGAGGGGTTCAAGGTAATCCTGTCTATTCTGTGGCCAAGGTATTGATTGGGGGCCGATAAGGTCACAAGGCAGGCAGCGTCATTTATTTATTTATAAATTTTTTTCCACATCTGCATATAATGCACTGTGCCGGAACTAAGGAAACTAGCTATGTAAAGAAGGATAGTGGGAGAAGTGCTTGTGCATGTTTACGCTGAATTTGCCAACGTTGAAAATGATACCAAAATCCACGACAGTAAATTTATTCCACATACGAACTGTGTGACAAAAGGAAATTCTTCAAACAATTCTTAGAGAAATTCACTGGCCAAACAATTCCAAATGGAGGTTGTTTTAGTGAAAAGTGTAACGTACGCAAAAATAAGAGGGTATCAAGAACAGATCTCTGATTTCAGTGGCGATAAAGCCGCGATACACACTCCACATTTCGTGGATGCTTAGTGAGTGAATCAATAGAATTGGGGGCCCTAAAAAGTGAGGCGATCATTTGAAGTGAAGCATTCCTTGCAACAAAGTAATTGCAAGTTTTTTTTCTTACATCTCTTACACGAACATTAAGGCCATCTAATTGCTTAATATTCATACCACTTTTATCTATAGATGAGACATTAGACTTGGTTTAAATTGGTTCACCACTGTAGTATGAATTTGTGTACTAGTATAACAGAAACGCAGTTTATATTTGAATACAAATTTATGTTTAAACAAAACTAAAACAATATATATTATATTTAAAACACTTTCTTTTATTTAAATTTATTTACTGTATTGAAATAACCGAACAAAGAGGGAGAAAGTAGAAATTGTATTTTTATAATAGTAAAAGCTTCTAGTTCTTTATTATATTTGTTAGAAATAGGTCAGGACTTAAAAACTTACAGTATAAAATATAAAATGGTTTTGGAAACAAAAGAAAAAGAACTAAATACAAAAAAAAAAGAAATACAAAATCAAAATAATTGCAACAATAATTGTTAAGCTTTTAAAATAAATGCAATTATTTTTTCATTCATTATTGTTCTTATTTTTCTCCATCTTATACTTGGAAAACAACACGACATTGATATTTCGCTGGTTATTCAAGGCAAAAAAAAAAACATGAAAATTGAATGAAATATATTTAACAGCGAAGGGTGCGAAAAATGAAAATTTAATGGAAAACAACAATGGAAATAGCAACAATAAGCGCTCAAATTATATTTTATATTTTATTTTGTTTTTGTTTTGTTTTTTTATTCAGTCATTATTATATAAAAAGAAACAAGTGTAATAAGTAAATGCAGCGTATTCAACTTTTGTAGAGCTTAAATGGATCATTTCTACCCAGCGCACAGTATCTAGAATAAGCAATCGTAAACTGGTGCGGCAGTTTAAATGGAAAGCGTCTGTCAGTTTTATATAGCCATGTTCAAGGATCCACTATTCTCATTAGCATACCAGATAAGGGTTCCGTTTCTGTGAAAAGATATCGAGGTCTCCTCTTTGCTAAATAGGCAGCCCTATGTTTTCCAACACAGACTTCTTGAGCAGGCCCTAATATCAGTTTTTTTTAATAATTTCGTTCAGACATCCAATGCAATCCACGACTACGCTCGATTCATTTCTCATATTATAATAAGATCTTCAGATCTGCTTGGCTATCTCATATTTGATAAATTTTTATGTGCTGTACTCTTTTCCTCAAACATTCACTTGCACAGATGAATATGGCGTAATATGGAGTATATATGTATATACGGCTGGAAGATAACAAATTTTAATTAACGCCATGTACTCCAGCTCCAGTGTCAATGTTTTCCTGTTTGGAGCCATCACTAAACCAAACCTGTTTAGGATCTTAGTAGCACCAATCTTTGTTTCCTGATTGATTCCTGTTAGGAATAAGAACACTGCAGTGACTCTGCCACACTAGAGATTGTTTGATACATCCAAATGATTGGCTAATACAGGGCCGAAAGTCTTGATAGCGTAAATGTTCTCGAAATGAATTGCACTACTGCTGGCCTCCTCCTTAAAAGTGATTTAAAGAGATAATGTGGGGCAGCATTTTACTTTAATAAACTAAAAAGGAAAAGTTAGCGAAATGATTGACATATATTGAAATGAAAATTTATGGCTTGAGTTCAAATCTGAGTTTAGCCATTTCTTCATAATTTAAGAAATTATATTTGGATAAATTCAATATTTTATTAAGAGAGTCATTTTTATTTGAAACAATTTATTCAGTAGACTAGCAGAACGGATCAGTACTAATTTCGAGGTCGCTATACCATCTCATCAGCGTTCTTTGTTCAATTTTACCACTTTTGACGGTGGATACTAGTGACTAGGAATATCAACTATTTAACCGTATTATTTAACAAATTAGATTACGAAAATGCAACTTGTTTATTTCTTACAAGTTAAATCAATTTCGGCTAGTACGAAATTCCATCTCTGATAATTAATTATTCCAAATATTCCTTACTCTCCCGCTTTTTCCAAAGCGATTGGCTTTGAGATCAAGCAGTTTTCCATTTTTTGTTTACTTTATTTTTGTCTTGTAATTGACTTTCTTAGTCTTCAACCACCTGTGACAATGTAAACATGGAGGTTTATGACGGGTGCCTTCGTTTTTAATAATTAATATTTATACGTAATTGTTGAACTGTTTAAGGTATACACAAATTGAAATGAAAATTTATGGATTCGACGTTGACACCCTTCAGCTCACCATGTATCTATTGCGACTGGTACATCAAAAATTTAATTTTCTAAAAATCAAGAGCCTTGTTTTTGTATTTTACTTTTATTTTGCAATCGGATGATGTAATGGAATGGTGTAGAAGCTACTTGTCCATATGGGTGATACTCATTTTGAGTGTATATTTTTTGGTGTTCCCCTTTTTTAGGTTTCCGCACACGAAGTTTAAAAACGGAACCCTATAGTTTTCGCTTAGATATCTGATCCGTACACATAATATGTGGACATTTTTAATTTTCACAAGACACACATGTACTACTATGCGCGCTAGAACAACATATACATGGCAAAAATTTAAGGGTGTATATTAGCGTGGCTGTTAGTTGTATGTAGAATTTTTTTATTTCTTATAAACTCTCCGCCAAATCGGTTCAGTTTAATGTAAAAAACAAAATACAACAAAATTCCACAGCAATCAATTCAAACGCTAAAGCTTAAAGTTTTGCTTGACTAGAGGTAATTCCCTATTCAAATAAAAAAAAACTAATTACATAGGAAGTCTAATTGTGTTCAATTCTAAAACTGCCAAATATGATTTTGCTTCATTTTAGCACAAACTAAATTATCTTTAGTGTTAGATAACAATTTTTATAAAAGTATTTATTTGCAAAAAAAACACTTCAATGTAAGCATTCATATTTTTTTAAATACACACAAAGTTGTACTTAAGCTCTTCTGCACTTACCTCTCTCATTTGTGCCCATATTTACAAGCAAAAATTTGCCAAAAGCACTTTCAACGTTCAAGTGCAGTAAGTGAACAAAACAAACATTTTGAAATGAACAAACTAAAAAAAATGGATTACGGGTAAATAGAGACACAATGGAATCCTTAACTAGTTAGTTAAAGAAATCAAAACAAAATGCAAAAAAAATTTAAAAAAATTAGTTTTTCTTGTTCATGCAAGATGTATCGTTTATAAACATGAAACAAAGAAAACAAGATATATCACATCAGCTGGTTTTGTGTGACGTCACGGTAGTGAAAAAATTTTTTCTGTATGAAAAAAGACATTGTGCTATTGTGCTATTTAAATTTAGAACATACAAAGTTTTTCAAAGTTCATTTAGTGAAATAAGTTCATAATTATCAAAAATGAAGTGCGCTGTTGTGAACTTCTTACTTATAAACGTAATGTTACAAATTAAAGAAAACACCAATATTACATACTATACTGTTCTTGTGAAAATAATTGTATTCAGTTTTACGAGTATATAAAAAGTAAAATGGCAAAAGAAGTTTCCTTTAACATATTCGTGGAGTAACAATTATAATTTCAATTTAAATAGAGTTTTTGCCAAATTGGCTGCACAACAAAAAAAAATAAAATGCCGAAGAAAATAAAAGAATAATTTAACGACATTGCAGTAGAATAGTTTAGTTGTAGGCAAAATGAAGAAAATGCAATCTTTACACTACAAGTCAACTTAATAAGGAAACAATTAGTCTGCTTTTGCATGTCGAAGTCGAATTTGCGACTGTGACAATTTGTTGCAGATTAAAGAAAACATTTTCTTTAATTTAGTATAAATATCACTGTCGAAAATTCGCATAATCAGGGTGGATATTTAAAAAGTGGACTTTTGAAAAAAAAAAACAGGTCAGGAAATCTTTTTATCTTGAGATATTAACAAAATTAAATTTTGTCCAAATAACACGGTTCTGTTGACTTCTGGTAGAGGGCAAGAAAAAAATATTCGTTTATCTGCGTTTTAAAAGTTTACATCAGGGGGTTTATTTAAGCGGAATTTAAGACAAGAACTTTTTTGGTTTGGGATATTTTCCTCAGTATTGGCATTTAAGTTGCAGTGCTACCAAGTTTTCACAATTTTTCCTTTTTTTTTGGTAAATACAACCTTGTGATCGTTTCGAATGAGTTAAGTGGAGTATACACCATCGAACATGAGTGACAGCCTTGCTCAAATTTCTGCTTGATCGACAGTGTGAACACAAATTTCGTCAGTCAACAGTCAACCACAGAAATTTTTGCGGTTAAGTGACAGTCAGCGGCCATATTGGTTTTTGACTGATAGTGTGTACCAAAAAGTATCAGTCAAGAGATATTTTTGTACCATAAACTACAAAACTAGGAAGTGGAAAATAATTTTTTTAAGCAATTTATATATTTCTTTTATGAAATGTTAGCTTATGTGAGATGCGAAGACAAAATAATACAAAAAGTTATTAGATAATAAGATAAAATTAAAATAATTCATTATAAACAATTTTTTTTTAGCAATAATGAGCATCCAATTTTCGTATTTTCCATATTTGTGGGACCAATTTTTTAATGACGATTTGATTGTCGAACATGATCGATAATCTGAACAATCAACGCTATCAATCAAAACTGATGAATTTTTGACTGTCAGTCAAGTTCAAGTTACGCAACACGGTTTAGCTTTCGATTCGGAAATTGCTATCGAAAAATTTTACTTTTCGCGGGGCCACCCGCTGCTTTCAGCAAGCTTAAAAAGATATTTATATGTGTAGATTTGAGTTATGTTTAGCGCAATATAAAGCAGTCGTGATCTACAAAAAGGCCTCCAACCAGAAAAGTGCAGCTTCTCAAAGAATTTTTTGAAAACTTTTTTTTACTATGACGCTTCACGATATTCAATCCTGTGAAAGAAGTACAGAGCGAAAACCAATTGTATACGGAACGGTAAAAACGCTCCTAGGTATATCAAATTGGCAACAAAAACGAATAAATGTATCAGATTAAAAAAGATATCCATCAAGTTAAATATCAAAATGTTGATAAGTTCTATCGTTTTTATAATACACGTCTCATAATAGATTTTTACTTTTAAGTTTGCAAATATTTTTACCTACTTTTATGTTGACTTTAACTGTATAACTTTGTGGTTTTAGTATTTAAGCGTTTGCAATAATGGCTACTTATTTTAAATAGTTTTCGTTAGCAGCCATGCAATAACGGAAATACAAATACATTCCCATAACCATTTTGAATTTTGTATGCATGTACGTATGGGCGTATGTTTGTATGTAAGTGGCTGAAATTTAAAACAGCAGACAAAATGCTTAAAATAAGGAAAACAAAAAATGAATGAAACAAAATAGCAAAAATAAAATGAACATATCAATTCAAAACGGAAACCGGAAATTGTATTTAAAGTAATCAGATTTTAAATCAAGATTACACGTGCCAAGTGTCAGAGCTAATTTATTAAAGTTTCTTTTTGCAAAAAGAACTGAAATGATTATTAGAATATAATGATAGTTATTAAAAAAAATTTAAATGCATATTTTAGTTTAAGAATAATAAAGAAAAAAATACTAGACAAATGGATCACTGCAAGGAAGAGATACAGAATAGAAAGATTACGAATCCAATAGAAAATAAACAAGACAATGAATTTGAAAGAAGATACAGACAGCCAACATCAATACCAGCTACAGGATTGTTCTAAATTAATATTATTTGAATTATTTGTGATATTAGATTATGCTGTGCTTAATGTAATTTTATCCTTATACAAATACTTCACACCAATTAGTTTAATTTCAAAAATGTGTTTGTAATACGATAACTTAATAATAAATTAAAAGTAATTTTTGTTTTACATATATATTGACAATTTTTTTAAATGTATTTATTGTTATTCTTATATATTTTTTCGACCTTTTGTTTTTTAAATGAATCTAATTTATCTAGAGCTAGAGGTCAATTTTGTATAAAAAAAACGTTTATAAAATTTTTATTAGATAACCGATATTTCGCCACTTCCTTGTGTGGCCTTTTCAGGGAAATATAAAAATTTTTTTAAATAAAAAAATTTTTTACAATAATCAAGAAACAAAAAATTCAAAAAATTGTCAAAACTAAAATATCAAAAAATGACAACTTAATAAATACGTACGTACACAAAAATAGAATATTATAATAACCAAATATTCAATTTCCGTTTCCGTTCTTATGTAATAAATATCTATATGCATGAGCAACACTAGCTGTATCTGCTTTAAAATTATTTCTATTTCCCATTGGAACATTAATAATTTGTAGCATCTCTAACATATATCGGCGTTTGTATTTATTATTTTTATTAATTAAATAGACAATCCTCTGAAGAAGTAGACAAACAATCTAGAAAACGTTGCGAAAAATTAAATATAAAAGAATTTTTTTATTTACATAAACTGTTCAGGCCTATTAGCTTATCAAGATAACTACTTAAAACTTAAAAAAAAAACTTTGACTAATTAATCAATAACAAAAAAGGATTTTTTAAACCACTAATATATTTAAAAAAGTATGTTATATCATATAAATTATGGAAATTCATTCACTAAGCAAGGTTTCTTCAAATTTAAAGCTCGCGAAAACCATATTTTTGAAATGTTTCAAATTTTGAGAAAAAATATATGCTTGAAGGTCTACAGATGATTTGGCATAAGAAGAAAATTATGTTTTGTTTGATAGTAAAATGGTATACCGTACAACCTTCATAATCCGGACACTCGCTAATTCGGACTATCCAGTAATACGGACATTTTAATTTTTAGGACAGTTTGCAAACTGTCCTTCTAAACTGTTCCTCTATAGTCTGGACAAGCGTTCTTTTTTCTCAGTAAAATTTTTTCGTTATTTTACCACTAGGCAAAATAAGTATATAAAATTTAAATTATTTTAGTTTAATTGAGTTTGCGGGGCGAACTGTGTCCAAAAGCTATTTTATGGGCTGAACAAACCAAAGCTACAGATAAGGTTATTTAATTTTTAAAAGAATTTAAAAATAGAATTCAACAAAAATAAATTTTTATTTCTCAAAATTAATGAATATTTTTCGTCACTTTTAGTATGCTGCTTTATGTTTTCTGTAAATAAATTAAATACAAATGAAGGAATTCTTATGTGTACTTATTATTGGTAATAAAAATAAATTATATATACATAGTATGTACATACATATGTATGTACTCGTACATTTAAAGGGCTCAGTGCTGAAGTGAACCAAGTCATAAAATGAAAAAAAAATTCAAAACTAGTTTAAATCTATTTAGTTCTTAAACGGAATAAGTAAAAACGTATTTCGTTACTAAGGTAAGGGTAAAACCCCAATATCTTTGAATTGTCTTTTTGTGACTTGGTTCACTTCAGCTCTGAGCCTTCCATTTATGTATTGCGTTTAAAATTTTATTTTAACGGTAGTCCGGACGGTCCACTAATCCGGACAGTAGTTGAAACTATATTTGTCCGGTTGTACTGTATATTGCAGACATTTAATTAAAAAGCTATTTGTTGGTAATACATGCGCGAATCCAGGAAAGGAGAAAAAGGATATTGTCCCCTAAACTTAATAAAATATTTCTCTTTATTGCATTGATAAAATACGTATCGCCATTTATTTTAATTTGAAATAGAATTATAGTTCTGTAAGAGAAATCATGGTGTATTTTAAGTAATTGTGTGGCACAATTTGCAGATGGAATATGGTGAAACTGAACCAAAAAAAAACTATTATAGACATTTGTGTTTGTTTCAAGGTTGTTTCTTTTTATACGATAGACCGATATTATACGATACGATATACGACTCGCAAATCATTTTTTGATTCTACCGATGACCTACAAGAAGATGAAAAAAATGACAAGTAACTTTTTTAGACACGGGCTAGCTAACGAGTCTGTTGATGTGCTGTGCACCTTTGATGGGGATCACGTTTCCCCGACAGTACAGAATTTTAGTAGGAATACGTTTTGGTTACTTGTTATATGGAAATATTATGGCCTGCGTTTTATTATCATTTACTTTTATTTTCCACTTATTAAAATATTTATTTTTTATTTTAATTAACGATTAATAACTACAAGTAATAATCGTAATCAATAAATCTATGATTACGATTCAGTAATTTAATAAATAATTTTTAATCATTGTTTATTAAACCACTTCCCGAAAGACAATCTAAACTTTATTCATTCAGAATTCACTAAAAAGATATGTGTGCGTATATAATTTTTATAAAAGCATAAGAATTCTTGAAAAATGTACATCAGTTATCAAAACATTTGATAAAATAGTTTCTGTGTCACAAACTTGGCGCCAAAATTAACACCATATTTCGCAATTTTGTAAACACAAAGAAAAATGTGAATTTACAACAAGTTGAGAATAGTCACACGTTGTGCCAGAACAATCCAGAAATATTCAATGCACCATTATATGGAGCAATGTTAAGTACAACTTGAAATATTGCAATAAGCAAATGAATAGTTTCATGTGAAAACTTACAACCAGCATTCAGTCAAGCAACAGCAACGGGAATTGGCAAACAACAAATATGAAAAAGTGAACATCAAAAATTGTTAAAGTTTTAGTTGCATTAGTCAATTCGAATTAGCAGCAGGAGCAAAAGTAGCAAGCGGTGATGGTGGACTAGCAGCAGCAACCAAACGAATGAACAAACAAACAACTCAATAAAAAGCAATTTCACTTTAGTTACCAAAATAGCGAGTGCAAGGACACTTTACGTGCTGTAAAGTTTCACGAAACTTCTTTGTTTTATCAAGTACGGAGGCAATATTCAACAAATAAGCCTCAAAACATTTGCTTATAATCCTGATGTGTTAAGAAGAAACTCACATATACGCAAGTGAGTCTATGATTATATGTATTAGTATGTGTGCATAAGTGGGTGTTCAAACACCTGAGTATCGTATGTAAGCACCACACAACGGTGGATGAGCAAATTGAAATAACAGCAAAACCAAATTAAATCAGTTTCTTTGTGAGCTCAACTTTTGCGTTTTGAATTCAAAAGATTTTAGTTTTTCAAAGTCTATTTCTATTTAAATTCCAAATTTTAGGTTTCATTATGAAAGTAGTTTGTAAAAAGTGGAGCACTTACAGGAATTAATTTTTACAAAAGTGTTTTTTTTTTTTAATTAACTGTCATATATGTATGTAAGTATATCTGAAAAATATTTTGTAAAAAGCACTTATTACAAAAAATTTTAATTCTGCAAAGTTGTTATATAAAGATTTTCAAAAACTTTTGTTTGTTGAAAGTTTTTGAAAAACTTTGAAAAAAGATATCGAGGCAATCTCGATTAATAAATTAAAAAAAAAGTTGTCATATAAATTTTAAATTTTTTAAAGTAGCATTGTTTGAAGAATCACCATCTCGTATTTGTCTTTTCGTATAATTACATTTAAAACAAAAACAAATTCTAAAAATTTTGTTTTTGTGACGAATACGTGTGATATCGTGGGCCTGGCAGTTATTCTCATGGAAAAGGATTTTTTCAAATGTTATTTCTCAAAAAGTTACCATTTTAAAATTTTTATTGAGTTATCGTTTTAAAAAGTATTTTTAAAAAAAAAGTTACATTTTTAAAAATTATTATTTTAAAAAAGAATGTTTTAAAAAAAGAAATTTTTTCAAAAAAGTGTACATGAAAAAAGTATCTCTTTAAAAAATACCTTTTCAAAATGATACCGTATAGCAAAAGTATCTTCAAAAAAAGTACCTTTTAAGAAAAATAAATTTATAAAAAGTTCCTTAAGAGAAACGTACAATAACAATAAATTGCCTTTTAAATAAATTCCTTTAAAAACAAGTTCGGTTAAAAAACTACTTTATAAAAAGTACTTCTTAAGAAAATTAACACTTGGGAAAAGTAAATTTCAAAAATACAAGTGGTACCAAGAATACTTTGAAATAAAGTATTCATACGAATTCATAAACTGGAGCAAAAATTTTTAAAATCAAAGCAAAAGGTATTTTTAGTTTTTGGTTTATTTCTTAATCAACTCCACTGTGCATTTAACTTCACCAATCAGTCTCCTTTGGAGTAGCAAACAACATAACGCTCTACTGTAAGCCTTTCCACCGCACAGCGGAAACGGATGTTAACAAATGGCCAGCGGATATTATGCTGATTAGGATGCTAGAAGGTAAACTTTAAACGTGTTATTCTGCTACTGCAGCAACAACTGATACTACTACTACTACTTTAAATGATAATTCATTCCATTGCTCTTCAATAGTAAAATGTATATGTACATACTTCCATAGATTGGGTAGAGTGAACAATTTTGTTTGCCTTTTTTTTGGTTGTATGTATGTTTGATTGTTGTTTCTTAAAACAGAATTTCTAATATGATTTTGAAAATTGAGATGATCTTAGGCTTAATAAAGGGTGTTTTTTTAAGCTCCATAGAACTTTAAATTGTTAAAAGTAACACTAAAAATTTAATTTTGAATCCAAACATTTATTTTATTGGAAAAATCAATGTGTTATTGGAAAAAATTGTGTTAACATTTAAGAATTATATCATGCACATGGCCAGCACGACGTTCTTGACGAAGCGTATTCTGAACGTTTAATTTTGGTCCACTCACAACTAACACGAAGCTGTTAATTGTTGTTGGCTTATCAGCATAAAGCAGTGACTTTACGTGGCCTCACAGGATATTATAGGATAGAGGTGTTAAATCAGATAACCTTGGAAGGATCGTTTCTTAAAATCAACTTATCGCCAAATTTTTATTTTAATAAATCGATGGTTGCAGTCGCCGTATGTCACGTAGCACCATCCTTTTGAAAACATCTCGTCCGGATCAATTTCATCCATATTTTCACATAAAAAATCATTGCACATTGTCCGGAAACGATCTCCATTGATCGTAACGCGAGCTCCAACTTTTGAGTTTTGAAGAAATAATGTTCAATGATGCCACCAAACGGTGAATTTTTCTGGATGCAATGGAGTATTTAGGGTCTGTTGTGGAATGATTGCAGTCCATATGCGGCAGTCTTGCTTATTAACAAAGCCTTAAACCGAAAATTTGCCTTGTGTTAATTTTTTACAATAAAATATCGGATCAGTGTCGAGCTGCTCTAGAGCCCAATCGGCGAAAGAACGGAGCTTATTATGGTCTCGTGGTTTTAATTCCTGCGCCAGCTGGATCTTACATGGGTGTAGGCCAAGATCTTAGCGCAAAATTTTCAACATAGTTGACACAGCTCCAATCCCCTTCAGTACTCACATCCCTTAGACGTCTTGGTAGTTTTCAGAGTATGTGGTATTAAATCTATCCACAGTTTGACGGATGGCTTGCTCAGATGAACGTTTATGTGCGCTATAAAAATCAGAAATTCGTCTATAAGTTACGCAAAGTAAACTTTGATAATTAAGCAGTGGCGGATTTAGGCCTGCTTCCTCCCTAGGCACTCTTTAATATGCCGCCCTTTTAGATTATATATAAGTGACATAGATTTTTTAAACACTTAAATTATTGTGTATTCATTTTTATTAATTTAGATACTGTTTAAAGGCCTCATTAGTTTTTACTTTTCGTTGCCGTTCTATGCCGTTCTTTTCTGTATAAAATATTTTTCAATTACTTGTTCTGTGTCTGAACTTGTGGATGTGGACGATGAAATTATAGGAATCCATCTTTCAAATGTTTGCAAAATGTCTTTTATTTGAAAAAAATGGTTGAATCTTTAATAATTTGAATTAAAATAAAATATTCTGATTTTAAAACAAAATTTTTAATATTTAATTCCACAAAAAACTAATACATACAAACTCTTGGCTGTCACTTAACGTTGTATTCTATTTTGTACAGAATAGTCCGCAACAGAACAGAACGAAAAAGTAACAACAAACCACACATATAGTTTTTCAATTGAACAGAAACAAAACAGCTGATTCGTAACAGAACAGAACGTACAAACGAATTCTGCCTTAAAGCTATAAAATTGCCTTAAAGCTACCCATTGCTGGAAAAATAACGTTGTCCTGGGGATTTTTCATAAAATATGAGTTATTTTACATTTTTCTTAACAACATTATAGATAATGGCCCGATTTATTAATTTGAATATGTTTGCGGAAATAAAATATATGTTTTTTTTTAATTTGCTTATAATTATTCCAATCTTTTGGCCAATTCAAAGCAGATGCATATCAGTCTTATTTTTCATAAATATTTCAATTATTTTATGCATGCATAACAATTTTTTTAATAATTTTCAAGCAACAAATTCAAAAACTTTTACACATGGGGTGGGGTGTGTTAAAAAAAATGTATTCCGAATTTTATAATTTTCTTTCAAAATTTGAGGTTTTAAATAAAAAAAATTAAAGCACATATGTATGCAGTTAAAATACAAAACAAAACTTTTGTGCAAAATAAACTTTAAATATAAGTTTTTAATATGAATACTATTTTTCAAAAATAAATAGTTATGTCTTTGCTCGGGCAAAAACATTCATTAAATATTCATAGTTTATTTCTTGCTTAGAACTTGCCCGTAGATAGTTTTTACCCTTTTCAGAATGGAAAAAGATCCTTCTGCTGAACAGTTTGTAACAGGGATACTCAAAAAAAATATTATTTAAAACCTTTTGAGCAGTGATGGGGATTTGCTGTTTTCCCGTCAAATCTAGCGATTTTGAAAAAAGTGGAAAAAATTATTTTTGTAGGGAATTTATTGAACAATTTCAAGCGAAGGGAAAAGAGGACAGACTTTTCATTTTGAGGAAAATGTAAGGAATTTTTAATTCTTTGCTTTTTTCCTTTTTATTACGGTGTAATTGCGTAAAACACCACACAAAGGTGTAAATATTATACATACAAAAAGTTTAAATTTCAAATATTGTTACAGTATTACGCGAGATACTTCATACAGACAGAAAACATCTTTCGGTAAATAATAACTAGAGACAACGAAAGGCAAATATATATCTGATAAACATATTTGATTTTTGTTATGTTTAATATATAAATTAAGACTTTTTATAGCTGTGGTCAGAATCGATAACCATCTAAGTCGACTTACTAATTAAAAAGTAAATTCAACAATTGAATTACTTAACATGTGTAATTTAATAAATAGAAATTTCGTATTCGTTTAAAGCAAAACTTGGCCAAATTAATTTTTGAATTGCACTTACATTATTTTTCCTTTAAATTTTGGCGCCCTTTAAATTATGCCGCCCTAGGCCCGGGCCTCATGGGCCTAGGCGTAAATCCAGCACTGAAATTAAGTAGCGTTTTCAAGCGTCAATCTATTCATGATCGTTTGCCAGACTATAGTCAGAAAGTGCGGCCAGTATAATAGTTCGTTTGACAGTTAATCCGTTCGTAACTTTTAGCGGGCTTAAAAAATTACCCTTTATATATGATACGATATGTGTGGACTACACTGTTCATTCATACATCATTGACAGAACATTTGTTTATACAACAAAGTCTGCAGCACTCGGCCATCAAGTGTTATTCTTAGTTTGTCAGTTTCATTTTCAGCATAAGAAAAATATTTAGAAACGCAATGAATATTTAGATAGCAAACAGAAAGTTGTGATCCGGTAGAATATGAACAGCGACACGTATTAATCGCACATAACATAAACAAGTTTGCGTATGCTATTCTGCGACGATTTGTCTTTGTACACATAAAACAATCGAGTGTAGACGCATTGTGATTAACTTCAATGAACTTCCCTTTATGATTGATAACGATCTGCTATATTTATTTGAATTCGTTTGTGGACGTGTGGCTCTAACAACATTCGGGGAATGTTCAGAACCCTATTGTTTTCGCCGTCAGTTCGTCTGTCTCAGATTTCTATCTCGTGAACCATAATAGCTAGACACTTGAAATTGTATTAATTTGACTGCTATAACAAGAAATACCAAAAATATCAAAATATGTATTGTTACGAAATTCAAATGCAGATTCCAACTTAACCAATTAGAAAATATAGACATAGTTAATTATGGTAGAATCAATCATGTTCACAATATTCCCATCGTTAAATTAGATAAACAACAACCTAAAATTCAAAATAACGGAAATACTATATTCGATAAAGTTCTAAAAATAGTGGTTATGTGTAGCCATGTAAACTTCAGGGTCATCGACTGATAGCAATGTAATTTAACTCGTACTCGTTTTGTTTATTTGATTCAGGATTGTAGTGCCGTCTGTAAATAAATTAATATGTTAGGGAGTTCATGAGAGATCAATTTTATTTCACTTCCTGTGCAAAGCTGGACGAACTTTTCTTTGGGTAAATTTTGACGATAATAAAATTAATAGGGGCGAATCACGACATTCGATATCGAGTAAAATCCCACACAAAATTTTTTGAATTTCCATGGAAATTTCGCTCGATATCGAATGCCGTGATTTGCACCCCGCTTGTTTGTGTTTACATAAATAAAAACTGAATATTAGAAAATAAATACCTAATTAAAATAAAATTTTTACTTATTAAATCTTAATTTTCAAAACAATATAACGGAAAATGTATCTAACTTATTTGAAGATACGAGAATGAGTCCTGTTCCTTTAGTTCGTTCATTTTCGTAGAAATTTTATTTTTTTATGAGATTTAAGGGACTAAAATTGTGGTTTTCACGTCCCAGCCGTTTGGGGTGACTTTTGAATTTGAAATAGTATATTTTGAGATTATTCTCATCAGTTCGAACGTGCCCGAAATCATCCGATACACACCTATTGTGTTTTTTTTTAAGATTTGCAACATTTATGGGGAAATAAAACTAACGTAAAATCAGCATTGGCTTACCGTACTTCTAAACAAAATTAAACATCGCTGAAATGCTGAAGTCCGCTAATACATATGTACATACAAATGCATGTATGTATGTACATTTCATGTTTTATATCAAACTTTCAAATTATGCCAAAAATTATAACGATTATATTGACCATGTCTCTGATAGGGAAACATTAAACGAAGAATGTCCCAAGGTCCCTTAATAGAGGTTATGTCGTAAGAAAAGCAGATCGATCTACTTTTTTCGTATAATAAAGGCTTTTGCGTCAAAAGTTGTTTATTGTCTCAAATAATGTTTGACTTAAAAACCAACCAACGAAAGCAACAAACAAAATACTATATTTAAATATTAAATATATGTACCTGTATTATTATGCAGTGCTTCTACCCAGCACGATCAAATCTGATTTTATACATACATTCATATCGCTCCTTTACTGCAACGTTGTCATATCTCAAAAAATGTGATTTTTGAGTTAAGATTGCAGAGTTATTCATCGTATCGTACTTCAATCTTTTGTGAAAAATTCATATAAATATTTTGTTCACACGCCTCTGAACAGATCAATATTTTTTTATTTTTCCGTTGAGATGTGAATAAAAAAAACTTTAAATTCGTTTTCTGAAGAATTCGTTGCAATAAAGGAGCGATATGTATGTACACTCACAATATTATTACAGTAACGGACTGTACGTTATTCAAGAAGTAATCCGTTCAGTCATTTTTAAAAGAATAAACATTTAAAATTGTCAGCAATTTTATTTTTAACTGAATCCAACATTCATTAAAAAAAAACTAAGGGCATATTAACACAGATTTTCGGTTACATTCAATATTGTCCGTTGTTTTCGAGTGCTGTTTTTTCTTTGCTTGCTTTATTTGAATTGTTTGAGATTTCCTCTCCTACACAAACAAAGTAAAAATCTTTTGTTTTCACGGGCTTAAGTCAATTAATTTTTTAACATTAAAAATTAAATGAACTTTTGGTTCAATTTAAATGAAAAATGAGTAGACCGGTTTTTAAGTGACCTTTCATTTATTTATAATTACAATTTCAGGTAATATTACGTACAGAATATTTTGAGTGTATCTACGTTCGCACTGTAAAAGCAAAGGTCCTCAGGATATCTTTCTTAACGAAACCCATAGCATTTATCGACCTGCCCATTGAAAGAAACGGAACTGCTTGACGCAGCGAGCTTTGACTGCTCTTCCATGGTCAAAGTTTACTTTGCAAAGTTTTGTGTTTGCGATGATAAGAGAAAGAAGAATGGGGGTGAGTAAATACTTTTGCTGTACTCGCAAACTTGCTTTCTGCTTCGTTCGTCGTTTTAACATACTTATATTTAGTTGCATGTGTGTGTTTGGTTTGCATGTTCATCCAAGAAACGAACACAAAATTTTTCATAGTGTGTAGAAGCGAAACAAATTTTAAAGAAAATTGAAAAGACTTTGTCAAAGTTAACTTTGACCGTGAAAATGCTGTCTTTAAAAAATATGTATGTAGTAGGTACACACTTACATATGTATGTATGTGTGAAAATTTTATTTTATTCAAAGCTCCAATGAATGATATATGTATGTATGTACATATGTAAATACATAATATTACATAACCTTTATAATCCAAATTTTTGTATCGCCATGTACATGGATATACAAACGCACTTATGTATAAATATTTTCTGCTGTATTCAAATTAAAATAAAAATACAACCTTTAATGTCATAATTCTTTAAAAAATATATTTTTCGTATGAAAACTTTAAAGTACATAGGTACAACCATTCAATTTAAATATGGAGTTGCTCACAATAGCTCAGCATTATTGTAAATGATTTCTTTTCTTGGACACAAACCTGCAATGCTGGCAGCGCTGTCATTCCTCCATATACAGGGTGTTCGAAGTGTAACGATGGGATTTATGTGGTCTATAATTTCAGTATATCAATATATATTACTATAAAATGTGTGTTTTTGAATAAATCACACTCCATAACCCAACTAAAAAGTAATATTCCAGAATAACTTCAAGCGATAGCTCCGGAAATCTTAAAAAAAGTAATAGAAAACGTCTTAAACGTCCCATACATTATACAATAACGTTGCATATCTTATTGTCCTTATTATCGTCGATTTTCTCTACCCTATTCAATAAGTTGCACAATACTTTAGAACAATATATAGCGTAAATCTTCTCACAACAAGAAAGTAAACATGACATTTCAAAGTAAATACATATGTACATATGTATGTAGGTATATCGATTGTGGAATAAAAATCATATATCGTTTGATTTTTTCCAATATATTGTGTAACCTATTAATTGACGTTTTTATTGTATAAAGTGACGACGTTATATTTCACGTCTATTAATCAGTAAAGTGCAATAAAATTAACTTGAAAATAAACAAATTATAAACTGTTCAAACTTAAAGCATTATCGCATTATCAAAATACAAAATTTAAACAAAAACAAACATTTTGTATGGAAGATTTTAGTGAAATGGAAATAATTTTTTCAATCTCTTGGACGTAGCCGAGAAAAGAATGTAAATCTTCACTATATTTTTATTAGCGTCTGTTTACATAAAAAGTTAAATTCAGTATATTTTATTAATTCCTTAACAAAATTTCACAAAAAATGTTCTATTGCGAGCGGCTATTAGCACTCGATAAAATTTTCCTCTGTTGGCCGTTATTCGTAATCGGCTTCGTGCTAAGTTGAACAGCTGGCGGTATTTTTTCTGTGCAAAAAAAAAATCAGGCGCCAAACACAGCCAACTGCAAAACGAAAAGTCAAAAAAGCAAACGCACAACCAAAAGATTTGCAATAATTTTTAAAAACGAATGTGAAAAAGCACGCTGAATTTCAGCGTCTGAAAACTGTCAGATACGGATAAATTAAAAACGCGTTTTAGAGATTGCGATAAGTTGTGCAAAGAAACATATAAAAGATTTTATTCAACAAAGGAGTACAGACAGAAGAGAACAACATGTCTTTGGCATTTCAAAATGCAGAATCTGTCAAGCAGGCTCTGTTCGAAGAACTCCAAAATCTCTTGAGTTCCGAGACAAATGTACGACAATCGGCTGAACAAAGAATGAAACATTTGGAATTTACTGAAGGTTGGCTCACTATCAAACGTGTACAAATTGTTCATTATTGATTCACATGTATTTTACTAACTTTTTTTTAAGGTTATGGCGTATATCTTTCCGAACTGATTATGAACCAATCCTTTGATTTGCCTTTAAGGCAAATCGCATCAATTATGCTAACACGTTACGTTGAAAATCATTGGGGTGAATGTGATGAAGATGGCAATCCCAATGAGGCAAGTGTTGGTGGTGTGGCCACTGAACAGGCCAAACGAACCATACGAAATATTTTACCCAATGGTCTTTATGATCCGAACTCAAAGATAAGACTTTCTGTAGCTCATACGATTTCCACTATTGCCGCTACGGACTGGCCTGGTGTTTGGACCGAGTTATTTGATATCATCATAAAATGTTTAGGGGGCAATGAGAATTCCATTCACGGCGCAATGCAAATATTGCAAGATTTTTCTTACGATGAGAAACAAATTAAAGAACTTGGCCCGGTGGTTATTTCCGAAGTGTATCGTATATTTGAATCTGAGCAAAACTACTCGATCAAAACACGTACATCTGCCATACGAATTCTTAAGCCATTATTTGTTTCCATTAGTGTTAATATCATGGATAAACAGGAACAGGCTTCTATGATGAATTCGATATTAACGAACTTCATGGAAAAACTTATGCATTACTTATCAATGAACAGTGCTTCTGCATCGAATTTTATGCTGCGCGCGGAAATTGTTAAAAGTAAGTAAAATAAATTAATGCACTTTATACATATGTATGTACATATGTACATACATAGGTCATGACTATTATGGCAATACCTCCAGATTCGATTAGGTAAAAGGTTTATACCTATTAATCAAAATGCTAAAAAGGTTATGTAGATGGCGTAATAAAAATATGTATGTTACAAATGCAATTAATGCAAGACCTTCACTCGTTATAGTGCAAGTGACCAAAGTCTTACATGGGACTTACAATACTGGTAGGCTACCGAGGCACCCATAAATATGTATATAATTAATGCTTTATAGGTTTACAAAATAGCTAAACACATTGCAAAATAAAAAATAATTTTAGATAAAAAAAAAATTTCACAATGGAATTAAAGTTAAAATTAATTTTTTTAATATACATATAAATACTTTTTAGTCCTCACATTCCTGGTAATCGAAACCCCTAAATATATACAACCCTATATGGAAAATATTTTGCCCATAATATGGCAGTTGTTAACACAAATCGCCGATACTTATGTTAAAGTCACCGTGAATCAAACAGAACCAAGCCCATTTCCAGTGACTGAAGCTGACCACGAAGATGAACTTACAAATTTCTCCACAATGATAATACAAATTATGGAATTTATTCAATGCATAATCGCTGCTGGAAAATTCCGTTCAACCATTAAGAATGTTATAACCGATTTAATTTATATAATAATTGTATATATACAAGTACCCATGGAACAGATTGAAGACTGGAATGAAGACCCGGAAAAGTTTGTAGAAGATGAAGATGAGAGTGGCGTGGAACTAACCATTAGAGTATCGGGTCAAGATGTGCTGGCCGTAAGATATAATTAGTTTTTCTTATAAGAATATTGCTTGGTAATAATAATCATTAATATTGTTAGGCTTTAAATGATGAGCTGGGATCTAAAGCTTTAACAGCTTTACAGGAGGCATTAGGACGTCACATGAATGTTGCAGAAGCTGAAAAGTCTGCTGGTAATGCAAACTGGTGGAAAATTCAAGAAGCTTGCATGGTTGCTGTTCATGCGTATCGAGAATTAATATTGGAATCTGAGGATCAATTCGACTTGCTCAACTATTTAACTCTTGTACGCAATTGGTTAAATCATCAAGAATGTCCCCATTTGGTGGGTCGTGCATTATGGACTCTGAGTACATATTCCAAGTCGAAATTATTCAATCCTCAAATGTTGGAGGAAATTCTAACAGTTACATTGCAAAGTCTGCAAGCTGATAAATCTATAGTATTGAAAATAAGTGCCGTAAGGTAATTACATATTATTATAACCCTCTTCTGAATGTCCACTTTATCGTTTTGGTTTTTATGTAGAGCCATTTATGGATTCGTGCAGGCTCACGAAAAATCCAATGCCGATAAACGTGCTTTGATTCAAGGAAAACTTCCCGGATTTGTTGATGGCATATTGGCCATAATACCAGGATGTAAAAGTTCTGTTTTGGGATTGCTTATTGAATCACTTACAACTATTACAACGGTATTAAACTAAATCAATTGATTCGTTCAATAAGTTATTAATATAAATTTTATTGTTTTATAGTTCGATCCATCATTCGCTGCGCAGGCCCAAACCAAGCTAATACCTTTAGCTATAGCAGTATTCCTTAAGTACCCAGAAGATCCTTTCATTTTGGAAATTGTGCAGGATCTGATAAAATCTCTTTGTCAAAATCCTCAATGCTTACAGCCTCTACAAGAAAAATTTATACCCACCATTGTTAGCATAATATCTTTGCAAGGGGAACAAGCCAATAGTGCCAAACAGGACATTGCCTTGGATGTGCTAACCACCATTGTCAAGTATTCACAGGCTCCTCTACCTGCCGCTTTAATAGAAAATGCATTCCCTGCAATGATTCACTGCGTTTTGCGCTCAGATGATCAAGCTGTAATGGTGGCTGGCGGAGAATGTTTGCGTGCTTTTATATTTGTCTCTCCCGAACAAATTTGTTCGTACAAAAATGGTGAGGGTCTTAACTATACAATGCAATTGACCACTATGTTGCTAAATCCCATGAACAATGAAATGACTGCTGGCCAGATTGGTCGTTTAGTTATAACTATCATAACTAAAATGGGTAATATGTTGGGTGAAAATGTAGATCTCTTGCTCAAAGCTGTTATCAGTAAAATGCAACTGGTTGAGTGTTTGAAAGTCATTATGAGTTTGGTTGTAATATTTGCACATCTTTTCCTCACGCAAATGGATGCAGTCTTGACTTTCCTTTCCACTGTGCCAGGACCTACCGGTGAACCAGCCTTACAATTTGTTTTTACCAACTGGCTGGCTAAACAAACATCTTTCTTTGGCACTTATGAGCGTAAAGTAACCACTATGGCTTTATGTAAACTTTTTGAATACGGTGTAACCACTCAAGATTCCCGCCTTACTTCGATAACCGTTAAAGATCTTGTTGAGAGTGATTCTACTGGAAATACGCCCCGTATCAAAACGCGTTCTCAAAGCACTTCCAATCATCAATGGGTCACTCTGCCCGCTCTAGTTAAAATGTATAAACTGCTAATCAACGAATTAGATCATTTAAAGGAAGCCAACTTGGCCGACTATGAAACTGATTCGGATGATGAAGAAGAACCTTCTTCAGGTGCTGCAAACGATAAACCTGTTGGCTCTTCTCCTCCAAAACCACGTTTTGTCTCCGATTTATATTTTAACGATGACGATGATGACAATACCGATGACGATCAGCTGACCCAAGAGTTACTAAAGGATCCTCTATTCCAGGCAAATATGGAAGAAAATTTAACCAAATTCTTGCAAAACTTCTCTAGTAGTGAACACTTTCCAATGTTCGTCAGTCATTTGTCGGAATACGAGAAGAATGTTTTAAAAGCCATACAAGTTGAAGCTTAAAAAGTACTCAGCAATTTAAGTGTGCGTTGTGAATTCGTAAATGCAGTAATTGTGCATTGCCGAAAACCAACACTTGGCAGCACATTTTTCATCAACGGGTTATACAAATATTGTATCTACTGTCGCATTATTTTGCAGGCAGTTTTTACAAATTTATTGCATTTTACGAAACCATCCCGTATCTGTCTTATATTTTTTATTTTTCAAATTTAATATGATATTAAACCCTCATTATTATATTATTATCTTTGTTCTTGTAAGAATTTAGTATGTGTAAAAAAATTCATTTTCCTTATTACCTATTTATTAATTTATAGTTTGATATTATAAATTTTTTATTGTATTTTCATATAAATTGTAACTAAATAAAAAATATGCATGTAATATTTGCACTAAAGTTTTTTAATCATTAATTTTGTATTCAGTATATTTATTTGAGATATTCTTCCAATTTAATTTCTAAAAGTTTTATTAAATTTTTTTTTAATATTACGGAATATCCCGTATTGCAATATAAATTACATACAGAATCAACAATATTTCTCGGTGTTTATAGAATGCAGCCAATGCAATGTCATCCGCATACGTTATTTTTTTATTTATAAAGAATTTCTCCAAAAAACGCCATTTGATTTGAATTCGATGAGGGTTGCTAACTCGTTTTAAAAACCAATGTGTGTGGATTCGTTTTAAAACGAAAATTAATTTTATCAGATTCAGAAATATCGAATATTCTAACAAAAAACTGAATCTAAAGAAAAAGACAAGAGTATTTTTAAACCAACTCTTTTGTATGAACAGAAAAAATAATCAATTTTATAAACCTTTTAATAAAAAGTTAAATTTAGAGAAAAAAGTGATAAATAACAAACGTACCTACAATCGTAATTCATAATAAAGCTTTACTTATTGCATAAAAAAGCTTAAATTGGAAATAACGATTAACTTGAATATTCTTAATTGCAAAAAAAGAGGCGCTTTCTTGAAAAATCTGTAATCATAAAAAAAAATCTGTAATGTATTTCAATGTATAAGCTATACAAATTCGAATAATTTTCGAATCGAAATATATAACCCGTTTTTAAAATATAGGTTGAATTTGTAAATGCAGTAAATTTGTGCAAACTGTCTAACCTAATGGAACAGTAAAAAAAAATTTACCGTAATTGCAGAAATTTGTAGCAGGCAGCAGTGTCGTTTGTATTCAGAAACGGAACGGACAAGTATGTTTTCAAATGGTGGTTTTCGAATGAAAATTTTTCATTATTGAAATTACATAAGTAAAAATCGTTTGTTTCACTAGTTTTAAATAAAACAACTTGCAATATAGCAACTTTGTTGTATGCAGTTTTTATTTTAATTCCATTTCGATATTTACACTGCGCAACTTTGTTGCATAAAATTTTCATTTGAAGTGACTGTTGAAATAGGAATGTATACATTTTGTACTTCTTTTTCTGTCTTTTTCAATTAAAACGAAAGTCGCGTGCAACAAATTTGCGTAGTAAAAATATGGAAATAGATATGCATATGTATGTACATACTTAAGTACGTATAATATATATTCTGAATATCTTTTCCTGTCTTTCCACTGAAGAAAGAAAGTCGCATGCAACAAGGTTACGTATTGTAAATATGGAATAATTTGTTTTTTATAAAGTATATATTTATTATTTCAAACACTGGAAGGTATAAAAAATATTGAAATGTTTTATTATACAAATATTTTTGTAATCTTTAGAAAATTAATGCCAAGATCTTTAGAAAATTAATGCATCTTCTTTGAGAAGATAAAAATTTTTTAACTCTGTAAAAGTTATAGGAATGGCATCTTAAATATATGTTTATGTATGAAAATATAAAAACAAATGCATTTTTAAGAATAATCTACCATAGTTATGCCCAAATATTTACTTAAATCGCTAACAGGATAGTATTTCATAAAATTATAAAGTGGGGGTAGTATAAAATCAGAACTGTTAAGATGAAAAAGAAAAAAACAACAGCAGTACGACAACAAAATGCTTACAAATTTTAAATGCATATACTTATGTACATATTTATTCAGTTTAATTGCTTAAACTGATTGAAATATGTATGTATGTTGTATTAGTACGTGTGTGTAGAATAAATAAAATCGAGAGTTCAATTTACATCTTAAGAAGTTCATTGGCAGCCTTAACAACATGTCGAGCAGATATACCGAAAAGATCAATTAGTACTGTGGGAGGACCGGAGCGTGGAACTGTGGGTACAAACAAATGTTTGACAACAAAGTCACGCTTATCAGCCAAAGCCGAAAGGACAGCTTCGCCTAAACCACCTTGTCTGAAAACAAATTTCAAAATAATGTTAATATACATATTTAAAAGAAACATTTTGAAAATATAAAAACTTACTGGTAATGATCTTCTACGACAACAATGCGACCACCGCAAGCACGTCCATTTTCAACAATTAAATCAACATCCAAAGGTTTGACAGTGAATGGATCAATGACACGGGCATGAATGCCGGCTTTCTCTAACTCGGCAGCCGCATTCAAACATTCGTACAAAGTAATTCCAGCACCAATTAACAGAACTTGATCATTGGCCGATTTCTTTACAAGTTTACCTTTGCCAATAGCAAAAGGTTCATTGCCATTATATAATACGGCTGTGTTTGGGCGAGATGTGCGAATGAAGCAAACACCCTTTGTGTTGGCAGCCAATTCAACAGCCCGTTCACAACTAACCGCATCAGAAGGATAGAATACAGTACTGCCTGGAATAGTACGGAACATGGCAATATCTTCCAAGCCCATTTGTGAGGGACCATCTTCACCAATACTAACACCACAATGGGAGCCTACAAAGTTTACATTGGTTTGTGAGATGGCACCCATACGAATTTGATCGAAAGCACGTGTGAAGAAAGTAGCAAAAGTAGATGCAAAGGCAATGGTACGATCACGGCAAGCAGCACCAATGGCCACACCCACCAAATTCTGTTCAGCAATAAAACATTCAATATAACGTTCAGGGAATACCTTCTTCAATTTCTCAGAGAAGGTCGAGTTCTTGGTATCACCATCCAAAGCAATAACGCGGTCATTGTTTTGTGCTATCTTGGCCAAAGCATTGCCGTAAGCCAAACGTGTGGCAACTTGTTCACCCAACTTATAGGCTGGTGGTGAAGACAATTTGACATTTGTTATGTCAACTGATGGCGCTGGCTTGCTTTTGGTGGGACTTTGAGGGCTCAAGGCTGCGGGACGAGCAGATGAATCGATCATTAATCCCTGCAAGTGTTTGATTACTTCATTGGCTTTGTCGCCCAAGGGTTTGCCATGCCAATTTTCTAAATCCTCAATGTTGGGGAAGAATTTACCCTTGTATGTTTTAGCAATAATAGCAGTAGGCTTATTTTTAGTGTTGGCAGCCTCGTGGAAAGCCTTACATAACTCCTCAACATCGTGACCATCAACGACTAAAGCATTGAAACCAAAAGCTTCCAAACGTTTGCGATAGATATCCATTTGATGCTGCAAAGAAGTGGGTTCGGATTGACCTAAACGGTTGACATCAAAGATGACACACAAATTGTCCAATTTGTAGTAGCCAGCAAAATGTAGAGATTCCCAAATGGAGCCTTCAGCAGACTCACCATCACCGACCAAAACGTAAGTTCTGTTGATTTAGAGAGATAACATATTATGTTGATTAGAAAAGCAATCAAATTCAAAGGTAGATTGGAAGCCATGTGCTCTAAATCGAGTGATTTGAAATATTTAGACTTCTAGTAAAGAATTATTTATATCAATAAGTTAAGTTATTAAGGATTTTTCATATTTTAAACGTCTACAAAATTTCATCGAATGCATTAAATCCTATGAATAATAAGAACTCTGTTGTTGTCCGTTTTTAGAAATAGCATGATATAAAATCACTCGCTTTATTGCTTTATTTTTTGATAATTCCTGAAAGGTAATTTTAATTTTTAAAATCTCCCAACAACTTACCTATAATCAGCTTTATCGAAATGCTTGCCAACATATGCCATACCGGCAGATACAGCAACACCTTGACCCAAAGAGCCAGTTCCAACATCAATGAAATTGAGACGAGGTGTAGGATGTCCCTCCAAATCGGAGTCCACTTTACGTAAGTTTTGTAAGTCCTCAACTGGGAAGAGACCAGCTTCAGCCCAGGCGGCATATAAAATGGGAGCTGCATGTCCCTTGGACAAAACAAAACGATCGCTAGAGGGATCACGTGGGAACTTCAAATTCAAACGCATAGTATTGAAAAACAATACTGACATGATTTCGGCAATAGAGGCGCATGATGTAGGATGGCTAAAAGTGTAGAAAAATACCAGTTATGTTATAACATTTTAATAAAATAATTCGGGTCACCAAAATTAGTAGTCAGAATCTGTAGCGTATGTACTCGTAGTCTTACTGAAAAGTAAACTAAAAGTTTTCGATGAAAACAACAATAAAATATAAAAATTTTTTTCGAATTTATAAAAGTATGTATATTTCAAGGTGTTAAATACGACTTGGTATATTTATAAATTTACTTTAAAATTTTTGAAATGCATAATGGCTGCGATAATTTTTTTCCTGTACTCCTGTTAATTCCATTAAAACTATTACTACAGGCTGGAATACAATGATTCTTCTCAGATTTAAAGAATTTGTTTAAATGAGTTTGTAATTTTGAATTGTACAGTGCGGCAAATTAAAACTTTTTGAAAAATACACGGTCTTGACAGTTCTAGTACCAAAGGTGTAGTAAAACCTTATAAATACTCGGTTAGGCGAGTTTGGTGACCAATTTTTTAGGTGCCTCAAAATATTCTGAAAATCAGTGGGTCTCTCGACAACCTCATAGAAGGTAAATATTTTAATACTTACGTTCATAACTACTATTTGGAATATTTGTATTGATTGATTTTTATTATTAAGGCTTAAGGGTCCTGATATTGGCAAATTGATGAAAGACGAGCGGCTGGATGCAGAAAAGGTTTCCTGGAACTCAATAAAGGTAGTAAATAATAGCCGATTTCTAGAAAAAACAGCGCTCAAAAAAACTATGAGCAAACCTGCAAAAAACATGTTGACTGAACTAGAAAATTGGAGTGCATACATATGTATGCTGGCGGCCAAAAAATATACATACATATAATAAAAACAAAGCAGATAGAAGTGGATGGTGAAAAACAGGAACTTCAAGACCACGATGAACTACTCGTAGTATTATTGCGAAGATGTTGCAGTTTTATATATCTAGTAGTAAGCTTTCTGATGTTAAGTGTTCGGTCTGAAAAATCTACCGAAGTTCGGCTTCGGCTTAAGAACAAATAGGTTCGGTCGGACTATAATTATTGTTTATAGCTATAAAATCATTTTAAAACATCAGAAAACAAGTAAAAAATTAAGAAATATACAGTCAGCAAGGCGAAATATGTAGTCAGCTATGCTTTCAACACCACCTGCAAAATGAATTCGTCTGCAGTTCGACTTTTTGTAAATTTTATAGTTTTATGGCATTTATTTTTACTATTTTTTCTATGTCAATGCATTTTGCAATTACTTGTAGCGAATTTTAATTTTTTCATATTTTTCAATATGCATAACATTATTTTTCTTCGTTTCCTCCTAATTAAACAATTTTGGACATCTTCTTTTTTTAATATACATATGTACATGTTTGATAAGAATAAATTTTGATATATCCATTGTCAAACATTATTTCAGAAATGTTTGCTGGGTAGTGCACTCACATGGATGCATACATAAATACATACATATGTATGTACATATGTATTTTCAAATTATTAAAAGTGCAAAATTCATTAATGAAACAAACGTAATCAAAAATTAACATATGTATATATGTACATATATATGTATATATGAGCAAAAAATATGTTTGCTTTAAATTTATTTGTAAGTAAAATTTGTTGCTAAATGAAAAATTTCTCTTATCATTTGCAAATAAAAGGTATGTATTAGGAAATGAAACCGCATTTATTTTTTTAATATCAGGCGACAATAAATTGCATAATAACATACCCGACACATACGCAAGTACTTACTTAAGTACATACAGTGCCGGTAAAAATAATAGCAATATGATCAAAATGAATGATTTTCTTTGTAAAAAATGTTTACTATCAGTCTTTTATTCCTTTTAGTTACTCATGTAGTGTAACAGGCTCCGTTTTGTTAAATTCACTCAAATAATAGTAAGTGGTGTTTCCGTGTGAAACAATTTATTGAGTAAAACGTAAACACTACCTGTGAAAAAATAGCACTGATTATAATTTTCCTTAATTTTGTTTTTATTACAACAAAGAAATTAAGTGTATCGTGTAGTACTAATAGAAAAATTATTTTAATATACCATAGTCCGTTGGCAAAAAAAATACAAAATTAGAACTACATATGCCGTGGAAATCATCTTACCGTGGATATGATGAGAAAAAATATTTCGAAAGGCTAAATCGGTTGCGAAATAGGCCAAATGTTTGTGTTCAAACAAAATGATACTCAACGCAATGATTTATATCCAACAAAATGTGATAAGCATTATTGGGTAGATATACTTTCCATAATACTGTGTCCAATTTCCTCGGTAAAAACATTTACGGATAAATAAATCTATGTTCAAATATTAAAAAAGAAGAAATGTCGGCTATGGGTCTCCAAACAGTATAATGACTCCAAATATACAAGCACAAAAGTTCTGGAATAATTTGTAGTGAAAGCAATTAACGTACTGAATTGGGCTAGTTAATCGTCGCTTGATGTCCAAAAACAGGCGACAATGTGAAAACCGCCTATCAATGAGTAACTCTAAGCTATCGTTTGAGTCGTGGGAAAAAATGCCTAAGCAGAAATGCAATGCGCTGCCGTTATAAACAACGAAGGTCATATCACAAAATACCTATTAATTGATTATATTTTTTGTTTCCATTAATCATTTTATGTTTATTTATTATACCTATCACAATTCATTCACAACCTTTTGTGCAATCGTGCAGATTGCAAACTCATACAATAGTTTTTGAATGTTTTTTTTTTTTGATTTTGTGTTATCTAAAAATGAAAGTGCTATTTTTACCAGCCAATTTTCAAGTTTAGGTATTATTTTGCGAATAATTTCGTTAACAGCCATTACGTATCGAATGCAGAATATTTTATCGTATCACTTCTTCATATTGTGTAAAAACTCATACCTACAAATATTTTGTTTACTCACCTCTTAAGAGAGGACCTTTTCTTTTTCCCATTGTGGTGTGTAAATTAAAAACTTTAAGCGGTCACTGAATATACTATGTAAATTAAATTTAGGGCTAGCAAATGGTAAATCGATTGCGATTTTAGTTTATAATCGATGTTAATCGTGAAAACTGTTATTTTGTGAGCGATTATGCACTGCCAACTTTATTCTGAAATCGACGTTCGATGGCTATTAATTAAATTAAAATGCTAAGCAAGACGGACAGCCTACTTCGTTCGTAGAATTGAAGTTAATAATATCCGAGAAATTTTCTACCGCTTAAAAATTTAATTTAAAAAATTTAAATAATTACGAAAAAAATAGTTCTATCAATTAACAAAGTAAAATTTAGTTACAAAAACATTAAAACTTGTTTCGTGTTACCAGCAATTTAGTTTTATTTATTATTTTATTTATCTATTATAACAAAGACTTCTTGCAAAAGAAAATCGACTTTTAAACGCAAATAATCGATTAAACGATCATAGCAAAAAATGTATGTTCTTCACAGTTTTCATTTCTATAAAAATATTTTAACTTGACATTGTAACAGATTTAAAATAAAAAGTTTATAGGCAAATTCAAAGATAATTGGTTTTGCATATCATTCACTTGTTTAGGCTTTAGGAAAAATATGCATTCTAAGAAATTATCAAGGACTACTAGTAAAGTTGCAGAACGTTTCATTCACATCATACATACTTTATATGTACATATGTACATTCAAAAACATATGTATGTATGAATTTGATATTGGCAAATAGAATGGAAATGCATTTAACTAAATGTATTAAGAAAATAGTTAAGCACCATAATTACAAAAAACGTATCGAAACCCCTACGTTATAACTTAAGTTTTAGGAGCCCTTAAAACTAACGGTCTCTATTCTCTTACAAAACACAATTACATACTAAATGCATACATACTTATTAAACACTTTTTCAAGTAATGTTAAACAAGGTCGAAAAGGTCATCAGTTAATTTAATTTGAAATTAAACTACACATATGTATGTATGTATGTGCATATGTTTGTATTAATCTTATCACGATGTACTGTTACAATAGAAACTAAAAGATAAATCTGTTTCTAAAATTAGACTAAAATATTCCATTTCTACATCTCATAAAACACGTGGTTTACCCAAGGAAAAATTAAAACATATTGAAAGTTTACAAATTTTACTAAATATCATTGCACTAAATTCTAATGGCATTGTAACCTGAAGGTTAAACTCCGCAGTAAGCACTTACATTTTTTTAAATCATATTTGTTTGCTTTATAACCTTTAATATTACACACACACAGCTTAATTTAATACGTATGTACATACGTACATAATGTAGACAAAACACATTCTAAACTCACCCAGATTTGGAGGCTTGTGTGGAGGTTATAGAATCTATACGCAAACGATGAGCGATATCTTTTAATTCTTGGACAGCTTTAGCTTCTGGCTTATGGTAAGACATGATGAAGTTGTTTTGACTACAGTAAAACACTTGGTAATAAAATTTTTACTCGAAATAATTTTTAGAATAAAACGTGCAAATTATACTATTTTTTTCTGAGGGTTTATTTTCCTTCCAGAACTACTTCGCTTGTTATCTGCCGGCTTTCGAAATCAAACTGAAATTTAATTTTAATACAATGTTAATAAATGATTAGCGATGGAATAGAAATAATTTATTTAGTACCAAAAAAGTACTCAATATGTATTCTAACGGTATTACTTGAATAGCAATGTATTGAAAAATGTTAAAAGTCTTCAGACACGTTCAAATGCTTGCTAAGCTTGCTTATAGTATGAGTGAAAATTTGTTAGTATGTGATGCTTGATGGAAAATCAAAAAAATTATATTTTAAGCATGTTTACTGTCACTTGTTATGGATGTTTACAGTGTTAATCCATCAAGCGTGAACAAATTTTCATCAAAATTATATTTTAATTTTGAACAGTTGTCAAAAAACCCAGAAGAATTACTTGTACAAAGAAGGTGTTCGAATTATACTTGAAGAACAAAGAAATAACAATTATTAAATAACATTTTTGTTATTAACATTTCTTTATTGAGAGACAAAGACCAACTGCTGATTTTTTGCAGCGTTCGGTTTTTCAATCGTCAAATTTTATTTACATTTTTGAGCGCCATTGCGCTTATATGTACTTACTTCATTGTGTTGATACATATGTTTACTCAAAAAACATACAAAACACATTTTTCATGATGTAGTCAGCCAATTTTGATTTCTTTACGATGTTATACACAAACATAATGCTTGTTGTTTTTTATTACTGTATTGTACTAATGAATAGACCTGTATTAGTGGACTAAAGTTTTATATAAGTGGTACAAATGGTACCAAATATTATAGCAATGAATGAATGCTTAAACTTCTACAATAGTCACAGTTATCATCACTGATAGGTGAGCTGCCACTTATCTTTATATGTTTTCGATAATTTCCCAAGAGTTGCCGGATGCTTCCCTTTCGATTAATGAAATGTATAAAAAATCAACGAAGAAAGCATTTACTCGATTTTTATATATATTTTCTCAAAACGGAAATAGTTAAATGAACGTTTAGAAAGACGTGGGCAACTTTTCGTTAGTTTTGTTTACATATCTAAAAAATATTGAAGCCATTTTTCAACTATGCATGTTTTTAAATTAACCTGATATTAGCGGTTCTACAATACAAAATTCGTTGTAGAAAATACCTTTTAGCTGTCAAAACAAATAAAAAGCAGGGTATGTATGCATAGATGAGTATATATTGTTTTTTATGTTTAAATTTAAAAAATGTTTTTATTTTACCCAAGTTGAATTTTTTTTATAATAATTGTAGAATTGTACCTTATCAGCAAGGTTGGTCATTTAAATATCATTACAGTTTGTAATGAAAAACAGAATTTCGTATTTAAATGGAACTTAGATAGATATAGATAAACAACATTTAAATACGAAGTCAAAAACTGGTCTATAAGATTGAAAAATATATATTTTAATGAAAAAAATGCAACTAGAAAAATGTGTTTATTAATATTGAAAAGTACTACTTTGTTAAAAATGGAAAAAATTAATAACCTAATTCTCAAGCTATTTTAGGAAGTCGTATGTTGCATAAATGTTCATGGTAATTTTTGAGACATTTGTTTAGAAACATGTTTAAATAGAAATTACCAACTTTAATTCAACAAACTACAATAGGTTGTCAATTAACTTTTCTTGAATTTACTTTAATACATCTTTTTAAATTTTCGAATCAACCTGGCTTATTGAAATAATTTACTAATAATAATTTACATCAAAATCATTGGATTTGAAAATTAATTAATCGGTTAACATACCAGTTAATTATTTACAGTTTAGAACTTAAACGAGATAAATCTATAGGTGGATATAAAGTATATATGTTTCGCCAGAACTCCATACGCTCTTGATCAGGATTCGTTTTCATTTGAAATCCATTATTGCTAATTGCTAAATAGTCTAAAGTAAATTCGCCTTCGTTCGAGTTCTTAACAGGACTCCAATCACAATTTACAAAACGATTTTGATCTTGCGGCGTTGGATTTGTATATTTGGCGAAGTTAGCCCACAAATTAGTTAATTGAAGTATAAGCTTTTGATCGCGTTCGGAAACTGGCAAAGCATCACCCTCCATTTGGAAGAGATAGAAGAGTTCATCTCCATGACAAGCGCCAGCAAGCTTAAGCATTTGCGTCAATTTTTTATACATATTTCGGTCTCCTACGTAATCAAAACGGTAAAAGTATAATGGTGTTTGCGGTTGTAATTTCGCATGCCATTTGGCTGCATTTTGCATGTCAATTACAAAATGATAATCAGATAAGATATTCGTTAAATTATTAAAGAATTGAGGAGTTATCGATTCTCCATTTAAATAAAAGTTTCTAATTTTTTTAGCGATCAATTTTTGTTCTTCATTTTCCGGTTCGAGAGGAATATTTCTTGGCACTAGTCTGTGGAAGTCTTTGTCAATTTTTTCCAGATTCTTTAAAACATGGACCATCATCGCCAAGCCCTCAGCTGAGTTGTAACCCATTATTGAAGGTATCTCAATGCTATTCGATAGTTTTAGTCTCTCCAATATGGGTCGACTAATAACACTATCAGGACTAAGACTGTCTTCTATAACGGGTGCAAAAGGAAAAGGCATACAACGCCTGCGTTCATCCGGTGTCATAACCAGCAGACTATTGGTTAAGATATCTAAAGGTTTTACTTTAGGTGATTGCAAGAAATTCAGTAAATTCTTTGTTTCAAGTCCTTTAAATCCCATAACTTCAGCAAGTTTTTGTGTTTTATAGACAGGATTGGATTGGAAAACCCATTCCATGTTAGCAGTACCACTCTGCATAATGGCTTTGTGGAAGAGGGTATTAGCGTGTTTGGATAATACATGCAAGTGGACTGAGGAAGCGCCAGCCGATTCACCAAAAAGTGTAACATTTTTCGAGTCGCCATTAAATACGTGAATATTGTCTTGTATCCATTGCAACGCCAAGCGCTAAGTATAAGTAATATTATTTCAAAAACTTCTTAAAACAAAGATTTACTACCTGATCTTTTAGTCCTGCATTACCCCAAATACCTTCTTCTGGAAGGCAAAGAAACCCCAATGCCCCCAAACGATAATTTAAAGTAACGACAATAACATCTTCTTGCAACAGACTCAAAGGCAAATAGCTAAAAATCGAAAATCTTTAATTGAAAGGATTTGTGCAGTAAATACGGAAGCCATACGATTTGAAAACTGTGAGATTTTGGATAAATTCCAACCTTTTTGCAACGTATTAAAGTAGAACATTTTAAAACCCGTTTAAACTTTTTCAAACTCACAGCATATTTTTCTTATTTTTGAAATTTGACATACATGCATATGTACGAAATTTGAAAAACAGGAAAAAAATTTTGAATTGAACAATTTTAACAGTTACAAGTTGTATAAATGCTGTTAAGAACTTTTATATAAACATTTGCATAGAAACATGTTTATTGTGAGAATATCAAACAAATTTATACCACTAACAACTCCTATAGTAGGTTGAGAATTGGATATATGTATGTATTTTTATTTTGCGCTTTTTGCTTACATGGTTACTGCACAAAGTCCCAAAAATATCAAATAAAGAATTGGAGAAGTACCTAATATCACAGGCTTTCTAGTTTTTTACCCGAAATACTCACTAATCACTGTTTCCATTACCAAAGCAAAAACCGCCACCATGGATCCACACCATGACGGGTAGCGGCTTTGACATGTCATTAGAATTTTTCGGAACATACACATTCAAAAATAAGCAGTCCTCCGACCCGATCACTTTTGTAGTAAGTGGATCACGTTGATGAGAAACATCACGCTCTTTTAAGCAACACAATTCAGGAACTCCAAAATTTTCCAAAGCTAAAGGAGACTTGTTAATAAATTGTACTTAATGCAGTGGCTGTAAATGTAATCTACATAATACATAAGTATGTATGTATACATACTTACCTTAAAACGCAAATCACCTAACGGAGGAACTGCGTAAGGTATGCCTTGAAAACTTTGATAGAATTTTCCATTTGACAACGGTTTCTCCTGTCCAACAATAATTCCTTGTTTAATTTGAACTTTGACCAGTTGTGAAGCCTAAGTGTTGAAAAAAATTTAAGATCGATGATTGTCTTTGTTATATTGGCTTATTGAAATATTTACCATTCTTAAAGAAAACTTTGTCGTGTTTGTAATGTGTTTTTTAACTAAATGCTGCAGCATTGTCGTACTTTGAATTTACTAATAAAATTGGAAAGCCCATGTACGAAATATATGCACAAATTGAACTATTCACTCGATCGAATTACATACTTACATATGTATGTAAAGATATGCATTCACTCAGGTTAAACTACAGAGTAGGCTCCTTTGAGCTTGAACTGTGCCGGAAAAACACGTCAACGAAAATTTTTAGCGGCCGCTGTGTAATTTTATCTTGGCGACGTGCAAAATGTGTCGACTCTGAGTAAGTAGCCACCGTTTTAGCTAATACTAATATACATTCTATATTATTTTAAGTAGAAATTTGTTTAAGTTAATAAAAGTTAATATTAGTCTAACACAAAAAGAATTATATCAATATTAAGTTTTTATGTTCATTCGCTAAACTTTGAGCGGTTTCTTCAGTATAGCAACCAAAACATAAGCTAAAAAAATTTAGAAAGTGTTATGCTTTCTTTTGTACAGTTTGAGTAGTTTTTAAAAACATTTTATATATTTTTATTGCCTTCTTTGCTATGTTTTTGGAATAAAGTTTTTGTGCTTTGTTTCAATTTTAGTAAATATTAACATAATTTATGGCTTTTGGTCCATTTTTTCAATCTTTGCGGAGTTTTGAAGAAAAAAAGATTTATTAAAACCTTTGTAACCAAATATATATGAAACTTAAAAAAAAGTTGGCAAACAAAAAATGCGAATCCAGCACAATTTCGTAACAAATTTTCAAACGCCTCTTCCTTAAGTACGTTACGTAATAACAGAATGGTCCATCAGGTTAAAAGTTTTCAAAACGTGATTTTCTTAACCGTTTTGGAAGCCCGTGAGTATTGAGTAATGTCATCTCTGATTTATTTTTCCTTGCTTGCAAGTTGCAACAGTCCGGTATCTCACTAATATCAACAACAATAAACAGCTGAAAATTATCAATATTTCCATTACATATTAAGAATCTGCCACAAAGTGAAACCTTTGGTTTGTTTTTCATTATTTTATTTTATATTCTATTGAACTGAGGGTGTAAATTTTACATTTTCGTAAATATAGATGCTCCTTTTACGTTGTTTTAAATTGTTGTTCATGGATACAAAGAATAAATAAAATGATTAAGAAGCCATTAACATCTTTTGGGCAGTGGCAACTTGTCAAGCCTCTAGGATCGGGAGCCTTTGGCGAAGTTCACCAATGGAAAAATTACGAAACTGGATATGAATTTGGTAGGTTGCTTTTCAATTATGTTGATGATTCATATGTAATTCTCAGAATTCAGTTGTATATTGCTTATATTTATATTATTATATTATTATTGGACTATTGTTAGTGTGAAACCTAATATATTTTCGGACAGTAAAGCAGCGTTGTTGACAATTATTTCGGCTTGAATATCTAGTTAGTTTACTAATGCACCAGTAAATAAAAAAATACGTAGGCTAATAGGAAATTGAAAAAATAAGAAAGTATAAAGCAGTTCTGGGCGAGTAAACATTACGAGTCGTTGGCAAAGAAATAAACAAATTTATTGCATATATGTGCTCAAATGCACATTAGCTCATAAGTTCTCGAATTTGACCATACTATGGAAAGATATTGCATACATATAACATGTATGTATATTGTGAGCACGTATAGTGCTTTACACCTTTCAAGTAGTCTCCTTTAAGAAAATAAAGCACATATAATTTATGTAATATACGTATAAAGTTTGTACTTATTATATATTTATTGCTGAAATTAAAGCCAAAATCCTGGCAAATTCATTGTGCCGTGAGGCGGAGCAACACCTTTTTCTTTTCTTCTTATTTGGTATAATGAATTTTATTAATTCAGGTTAGCTGCTTAAAAATTGGCTATGAATGAATAAATAAATAAAAAATAATGATTTTAAAATAACCAAAAACGCTACAAAAAAATATCTCCTTACCGGTTTTTGAAGAGTTTGATTAGGTAGCACACGCTACCACTTTCCTTTCATGAATCAAGAAAGAAAGATTGCACACTCAGCCGTAAAAAATAAATTTCTACTGCGCATCTACGTCATCATAGAATACAAATGAGGGTTTGTTGTATAAAGGGCACAAAACTGGAAATAACTAAATAACTTCAAAACGTTTGCTTCGATTTCAAACAAAATTTAAAATGGGCAGAAAAAAGATGCAATCGAGTAAAACTTTTGAGTTTGGGCTTGAAGCTATTTGATGAATACCTCCCTCGGGCTGCCAAAGTCTTACATTTCGGCCTGCTTTCAATACAAAAATGTCCTTTTGTTTGCAACACATATTCTATGTGTACGTCACAACACAACAAAATAACGGGCCTGCGCAATCTTGTTTTCTTGATTCATGTTGTTATCTTAGTGAAGGTATTACTGTACAGCTCGGAACAAATCGAAAACTGTTGTCGAAAACGTAGAGCTCACAGTGGCATTTTAAAAAATCTTGATACGAAAGTTATATGGAGAATGCTTCAACAGAATGGTATGAATATAAATGCAACTCCTTCTGATGATTGAGTTGTGACGTTCTGAATACGAAGATTTCGCGTCATAGGTTGGTTCAATGTTTTAACCCATTTGATTTTAAATTTCCTAACAACATTTTTCCTTTCGGAGCATTGAGCTTATATATTTATATAATTTCTAAAATAAAATACAACGGCTCAGGTTATGATGATCTTCCTAAATTATTAGGTTTCTTGTTTCTGTTTGACAACATTATTGTTACTTCGCAATTCCTATTAGAAAAAAATACAGATGACGAGTTTAGGCCAATATCTTTTGTCCCTGTCTTCTCTAAAATCTTTGAGAACTTTATTAATATCCAAATAATGGAATTTCTGAATCATAATCTCATTGAAATCCGTATCAGTCGGGTTTTCGGGAATAATATAACACTACTCCTCTCCTAATTGGTCTTACTGATTCTATTAGAAGAGTGGTAGATAAGGATGACTTTGCTGTTTTGCTTTCATTAGATTTGTCGAAAGCGTTTGATAATGTTGGTCATGCTATTTTTATCCACCTATTTAAATTTTTTTTAATTTTTTCTTATTTGTCTTATTGCACTCAATATGTTCCCACAAATTCAGCATAAGTTGGTTTTATTCTTTAATGCATCATCACTTCTCCGAAGTCCTTTAACTTCAGCGAATTCAACTATACCAAATTTTGTTTATTTTTATTTATAAACTTTTTTTATCTGCGCATTTTGTATTTAATTACAGCTACTAAACGTTTAAAGGAAAATCCAAAATTAAAACCAGATGAAGTAAGCATTTTACAAAAACGATGGTTGCTGGAATACAAATGGATGCAAAATTTGCGCACCAATTTTATTGTCGGTGCTGTTGAGATACATGACTTGAATTTTTTACACTATTTGAACGAGCAAAATAATGTGGAACTCTCATTGCCGGTTATTATGATGGAGTACTGTAATGGTGGAGATTTAAGGGCCCACCTTAATAAAATACATAATCTAAATGGCTTGAAGGAGCATGAAGTCCGAAATATTTTATACGCTCTTCTCCGTGCCACAGAATATTTACATCAAGAATGTAATATTGAACATCGTGATATAAAACCGGAAAATATTGTTTTGCATATTAAAGGAAATGAGAAAATGTATAAGGTATTTTTTTCTTAATTTGTTTTAATCATTTTATTGCTTTTTTTAGTAATTTTAATTATGTTACTTATGTATGTGCATATATTCGAACAATGTACTTGCAATAACTTTAACACTTAAGCGTGCAGTTTTGGGAATCGATAAATATACAAAAGAAAATACTCAAAGCAATTAAAGTTCATGCGATTTTAATGTATGCTAGTGCAACGAAATTAGGAAACTAAAATCCCAAAGTCACATGACGGTCTTATTTTAGATCACTTTTCTTTTACATTAAAACATTTCCAGCAAAAAACTAAAACTTGTACTTTGCGGAATCCAGTATTTAGATAATTCTTTATATGTAATTAATAATCGGTTATGTTCCAATGTCCACACAAATTTTCTAGTGTTATATTTTTACTGTAGTAAGTAAGTTAAGATGATTTTTATAACAATACCAATATTTATAACCAATTTGAGAATATAGAAGTGGATTTCGGAATCGATCATAAAATTAAAGTATTGACTGCATCTTTTTTTCTTAATTAATACAGTTTGATGAGCACTGTAACCATGGAAAATCAATAAAAATCATAAATCAATGTTTCAGTAGAATTGTTTTTTGATATATGTAGATTATCATGTGCGGAATTTTAGTCGTGGACGCAAAGATGAACACAGATGCATGTTTGGAATGCTACGAGTTAGTTCGTCGTCGCATTAAACCCCTCCTACATTAATAGTGTAAGATAATTCATTATATTCACCCTTATCGGTGCTAGCGTATTTGCGTTGTAAGTTAGGGGTCTCCGTAAAGTGATATCGTGATTGTATAAAACGCTAGTATTTGAAAATGCCTCGATTTAAATAAGCTAACACCAATAAAAGAGATTATTTTTTATTATAGAGGTTATTTCAAGTACTTATTTATCAATTATAAAAAAGTATTGAAATTGGAACTTGCCGTTCAAAGTTCTCAAAAATCGATGGGCTTTTTAAATTTTTAGAAAACCATTTCACCGATTTGGATAAAATTTACCACATTCGACGCAGTTTTAAAAGTCCAAAAAAGTAACCAAATATAGAAAAACGACCTGCCAAACATTCTCGAACATCGCCGGAAATGGGGGGATCTTTTCGGTTTTGGTTCACATGAGCAATTTGTTCGTGCCATAAAAGCGAAAGAAACAATAGCATCCAAAAAATAGTCTATAATATAGAATTTATAAAAAGAAATTTTTTCGATCATTTTATTTTCGAAAATTCTTAAAATAAAAGTTAATCTAAGTTATATTAAAGTGTAGATGGTCGGCTTTCTCTCCGACTTAATTAGCTTATTAGACTTTGTGAATAAAATTTTACTCTTAAAAAAAATTTATGTCTTTTGCATTTTTTTATACACATGTTCCCTCAGAACTCCGTGATTTACAAATCAATTTCCTATTATTTTTTATTTATTTAATAGGATTTACTTATAGATTAGCGCATATGCAAAGTAAATACATTTTATTGTTAAACAGCTTTTACTAAACTGATTCTTATGAATCTTTGCGTACACATTTAGTTATCGTTACAAAATAACATGGTTATAGAAGTGGGCCGTGCCACTCCCAAACGAAACCGATAATTATGAAGCTTTGCACACACTTTAAGAATCGTCGTTTCATTTTTAAATATGTACATACGTATTACGTATTCATAAAAATATAATTTGAGTTTGAAATGTGTATGAAAAATTTGTCTTAAAACACATTTAAAATCCATATTGTTTATGAATACGACATATTAAAAAACAGGGTTTCGAATAATTCAAATATTCAAAATACCTTCCTAGTAAAACTCGACTTTCGGAAATGGAGCTACCAACAGTAACTTTCCATTTTTGGTTAAAGAATGTAAAAAATATAAAGAAAAAAATAATAATATGAAAACTTCAATCGTTCTTAAAATTTATTTTTTAATAATAATTTCCTTTAAATATCAACTGTAACTGCACCTACCATGGTCCAGTCAGTAGCAGGTTTGTCTTCCAATTGCTCAAACGTAGATGATTTATTTTTTATACTTACATACTACATACATATACTAACATATGTAGTGTGGAAGTTCAACATGATTCGTACTGTCTGTCTGCCAAAAAAAAAAATTGCTGTTGAAAAAAGTAGCAGAAAATTAATCGTATGCAATCAATTTTTTTTCAATCCTAAATTTAACATATTTTTAATCAATTAATTGTTTGGAATAATCACAAATATCTGGTTACATTTTTTATTTAATTTATTTGCAGTTAACAGATTTTGGATACGCAAGAGAAATTCCTGAATCAACTATAGCACAAAGTGTTGTTGGTACTCGCAACTATGTTGCACCGGAAGTAATTGATCCTGGCATTTATACAAAAACTGTCGATTATTGGTCCATTGGTATATTGGCTTACGAGATAATATGTGGTATTCAGCCATTTATACCTCACCAGACCTTTGTTAATCGCATGAAAAACATTCAACGAAAGCCACCACAATGCATATCTATTGTTCAAAGTATTGATAATTTAAGTTTAGAATATTTTGAGTTCATTAATGATATACCGGCCCAAAATCATCTCACTAGCATTTTCTTGAATAAAATGGAAGCATGGTTACGTTTGGCATTTGATACTAATTACAAGACCAGAGGCTATAATAACAACAATCAATTCAAATTCTACTCTGATTTGGATGAGAGCTTGCAGGACAAAATTGTTACAGTATTTTCTTTAAAAACATTAAAAAAATACTACTACAATGTTGATTCTTATGAAAATTTGGAAACTTTTTACAATAAAATTTGTGCGGATAACCAAATTGACATACGAAATATATTTTTCATTTATCCTCCTTTACATCCAAAGAAACATGTACAAAAACCTGCGGACTACTTTGTGTCGGAATGGTGTGACACCACTAATCCTGACAATCCTCCTGTTATGTTATTTATAAGCGAATATCTTATACAAAGTGACTGTGATATTAATATAGAAAGACATTTTGTAATAACTGAAACAATTAGAAAATGCATGGGTATAGGTGCGGAAAATGAAAATTTGGAAAACATTAAATGGCTGTTGCAGCAGTTCGAGAGAGATGTCCATTTTATATTAACCGAATGTCAACATCTTTTGGAATGCTATCTTATGGGTTTACATAATTTTGCAATAGAAATCGATCATGCTGTCTGCACGTATAATGATATAGAAATATTGGTTGGGAAAACATCGCAACTGAGTGGAAGTGTAAAGCATTCCAATGTGGTTTTAAATGAGTATATTAGCATTCAAAGAGGAGAGGTAATTATACAAGAATTTCTTGATTTTATGTATCTGAATTTTTATTTTTATTATATACGTCATCAGCGTTCATTATTCTTCTATATTATTTGCTTATGAGGGATGTAGCGAACTCTGAAAACAGCATGTTGTTGGAATAATTACATTTTCTTTTGATAAATTTATTCCTTAAAATATAATAAAGAAAAGAAAATATTTAACGGAGCAAATAAAGTCTTATTTAAAAAAAACAACTTGATTAATTAAATTTTATTGAAGCCATTCAATAATAAGTTTCTTTTAATTAAAACTGAAAACCTTCCAAACTTTCTACTCAACAATCTAAACTCTTATGTTTTAGGCTGCAAAATTGGCAAAAGATACTGCTTCAATGGTTAACACAAAATGCCAAGAATTAGAAAGAGCTATCGTACCCCAGCTAAAAGCCACACATAAGGAAATCCTATACAAATGCCGAGAGTTAGCTAAAAATCAAATTTATGAACAATATACTAGAAGTGATATATTTGAAATGTAAGTATAATTATCGGAAAAAACACTTTTAACTGGGGCTTCTACAAGCCAGACGCTTTAAATCAGCGTTAAATTTATGTATATGAAAAGCTCTCAGTTTTTGAGTGATTTCCAAAAAGAATTTTCACTCAAGTCAACAGCAGTTTAAGCTTATGATTTTTTCCATTTTACTTTTAGCTCCAAGTATCGAAAATTTCTTTCATTCAATCATCCCCCTGCTGAGCGCTTAGAACACACGCAAGTTGTTTTTGACAAGTGCATACAGGCATTTATAAAATTTACTGATTGTAACGAGATGAAAACTGTACGAGCCAGGATGCATGAACAAATACAAAAATTCGGTTTTGTACGTCAAAGAGTTTGTGATGTAAACTCAATAATTGTTCGATTGGAAAATGAATTAGAAAACTTTACTCGATCTCTTATAAGAAACATAACAAATGATAAATTGTCTGTTGGGATGAATTCATTGCATATCGATGGGCCGACGTCAACGAATAGTTTGCCTAATAATCAATGTTCACTGCATGATTTTCAAATGGATTCTAAAGTATTGATAGACGAATGTCAATCTCTGTAAGTACAGACGTACATATTCTTTTTTCCGTTTTCTTTTGTACACAATTTTTACATGTTTTTAGTCTTTTGTAAAAATATTGCGTATTTATTTTAATGTGATTATTGGTTGTTGATCCAAGGTGATTATTGTTGGGCTAAAGTGTGTAACGCTTATAATCAGCAAGAATTGGATATCAGAGAATATTCTAAAAAACACGGAAAAAATTAACATTCATCAATTCATTAATTAATTAATAATTAATAATAAATTCCCAATTACTAATAAACATTAGAGGTTGTCACAATCGTAATTGTGCACATGTGCATTTAGCGAATTCGATGTGCGTATTGTGGTAGATCGATAGTTATTTTTTAAGTAGGATGCATTTTGGCTTAAAATGGTTCAATTTCTAAAACGAAAATCTCGGAGCACTTTCCGTAACGTATTAAAAAAATATATCAGTATAAATTCGAATTCCGTAACAAACTGCCCCTGCAAATACGCATATTTTTTGTTGTGTTGCTAGAATATGAATATGAATTTTTGCACACATTTGCATCATTTATCCATATCCTCTTTATATTTCGTATTTTTATGGAAAAGAAACATTCATAATGAATATATAAATTAATATTCATAGCCTATTAAAATTGTATTACAGTTACAAATCACATTTGTGATCAGAATGATGTGCTTGAATATAGAAATATGTCTAGTTAAATATGAGTACATACATTCTCTTTAAATGTCGGATGCGACAATGCGATATTTTTTCTCATATACTATATTTTATACTGAATTTAGAATTTTTTGAGGGTTACTGTAACCAAGCCGTTCTTTCTAAACGAACGAGTTCGTGTTAAAATGTTGATTGGACTGTTAAACTGTGTTCAGTTAGGATCCACTTAACTTTTTAATATTTTTTGGCCAATATAAAAATTGACAGACGTCAAAAAAGTCACACACCAACAACAATGAAGCTTAAAATTTAATATTTTGGTTAAGTTCGTAACATTTTATTCAGAGTTTAATGAACATGAGGAAATTTTCCAAAAAAAAAAAAACAAGGAATTAATTAATTCCAAATTATACGGCTGAATATAGCAACGTTGTTTTCGGAGTCCACAACACCTCCTAATTATTGATCATGTACACAATATATTTCGCCGATTTTTAGATGTCGCTGGTTGTATGTAATAATTAAAATGCTGAGTTTGGCAGATAGTTTCTGTAATAATAAAAAAAATTGGCAAACTAAAAGTAGTTGAAAATAATTAAAAACTAGCAAAAAATTCATAATTTTCAAAAACTTCGAAAATCTCTAAACTTTTTTTAATCGGTTTTGAATTCGATATACACCTGTCGCTTTTTAGATTTTTCAAATATTTCTAAAGAGTGAACTGAACCTGAGTGTGAACCTAAAGTGCAAACATGTGGGGACAGTTCTGTAATTAAGCATATTCTCCATATCGTCTTTATTCAATAAAATTATTTACAAAATCAACTATTATTATATCGGTTAACTAATAAAAACTTTGTAAACGTTATTTATAAAAAATTGATCTATAGCTCGAGATAAATTAGATTCATTCATCAACTATTATTTCTTACTTTTTAGTTTTTATATGTTTAGTAAAATTTATATGTATATGTTTTCTTTCAGCTGCGATGCCATGAAAATGTCGTTGGATATGAACTGATATGCTGTGCATAAATAAGTGTATTTAATTTTAATGGTATTTTAATTATTTAATCGAATAATCGTGCCTAAAAGTGAAATATGTTAAAGTCGAATTTTCCCTAAAAATGTTCAAGAGTTTATAAACTTACAATTAAACAAGTTTATAATCTTTCCAAAATTGATTCTTCTGCTTTTCTTTTAACGGTAAAAATTGATTGCGGTTTTTTATTATTCTTCAATATAGTTCTCGATTAATAGTCGACGACAATGAAACCCGATTATTAACCAAAATCAAATTCGATTTAACATTCACTTGCAATAAGTTAGTTATAAGTAAATACATATTTGCAAAACCCATATTTAGCTGTTGTGGTTTTTGCATTTTAGTATACTTCAGACTAGGCAAATATTTGACGAAATAAGCGTAACCATTAATCGCTTAAATAATTTCTTAAGCCCCAGACAAATATAAACAAATTTCTTCCTAGAATAATAGATATCAACAATATGCATGAATTTATGTGATGAAAATAGTTCGATTTCATATCGAGCGATTTCGCAAAACGAATAATTGCCAAGTACGTGTGATGATATAGTGGAATGTAATTTAAGTTCTAATAAAATATTCTAAACGCCGAAAACAATAACAAAGCATAAATTAATTTGCTTTTAGTAGAATTTGATTTTTTAAACAGCGCGATTTGAAATCGATCGAATTCCATCCATCACATACCGTATTATATTATTTTACTTAATTGAACTTGTAAACATCATGTTAGTTTGAGTAAACATTTTAATAAAGTAGTGGTTAAGCTTATTTCGTCAACTATTTCCTTAGTCTGAACTAAACTTTAGAGCCTCACTTTGTAAAATGAAACGTTTCTAAACATTTGAAATTTGTATAGAAAAAACTCAATTAAAAAAAATTTATTTTTATACAAATTTGAAACGTTTAGAAAGGAAAATGAGGCCAATAGAGTTTGAAAAAGCCAACCTATGTATGTATGTACATTGAAAATAATTAATGCAGCTTTTGAAGTTGTTTGTTTCGTAGAATATACGAAACTTTCATATATTACGAAAAAATTTTAGGCTATAATTTTATAATTTTCGTATTTTTCTCCTTCGTTAAATATGATATTTTAAATATATATATACAAATTTATATAGTTTTTTATATATGTGCATGCATATACAAATTTATACATTTACATACATACGCAAAGTAAATTCATTCAAGTACATGAGCCTCTACCGTCAACAACAACGAAAACTCGTGTGATTGTCAAACAAACTCCAGTTATAAAATATGTTCTTTATTTTTTATAAGGAGTTTGACAAATAGACTATCAATAATCAATTTTAATGTATTTTTAAGAAAGTATTTACTATTTTAATAAATAGTTAAAAAATTAATTTGGGAAAAGTTCGTTACAAACTAAAACTTAAAAAACTTATGTAGAAAAGAAAGATTTATACATACGATCCCAAATTTTCACAATCATTCATTTTCTATAAGGCTGAAAGTCTGAAAGCACAATATCTGCCCGGGCTGTCAATTTTAAACTTTACGTCTTTTTAATAAATAATAAAATTTTTATAAGTGTCCACCGGAATATCGATATTCTATGTAATTACATAAATTTTCACTTATAATTCAAAATTGAGTTTAAAATTAAAATAAAAATATTACAATGCTCTAAAGCTAAATAACTCATAAAATGTCCGACAAATTTTTTTCATATGTAGTCTGAGGTTTCTCTTGATAGAGAGAGAAATGATTTTTTCGGATAACTCTCAACTTGATTTGGTTTAATTTAAATTTTTGTCCGGACAAAGTTTCACAGAATTTTTGAGTTTTTTTCCTATAAATGTCCTAAGAAATAATTTCGCTACATAACTTGTAATATAGTTTTCTTTTTTATTTACATATTTTATATGGTAGTACCCTTAATATTCCACCTTAAAATTTTGTTTATTTCGTTATTAAATAATTCTATTTTTATCAATAATCAAGTATCCAAGAAAAATAAAAAAATAATTAAAAATTGGTTATGGAATATTTAAATGGGGTTTCTATTTTTGTTAGATTTCGAAATTCAAAAGTTCAAAACAAAGTTCGAATACAATAAATATTTATAAATGATTTTAAAATTTATTTAAAAAAATAACGTTTTTATGAATAAACTTTTTGCATTTTGTATGAGAAAAAAATATATATATTTCTTATGACGTTTTACATTTGTACCTCTTTTTTGTCAACACTTTCTTCGTGTTAAATTTGTTTACAAAAATAGCCGCTGTATAAAGCTGACTCTGTAAATGTTTTCACTACCTTATCCTTAAATAATTTTAAATTAAAGAAATACAAATTTTTATAAAACAAGATTTTTTTATAAAGATTAGTTTCTTAAGTCTGTGTTAATTTTAACCTTAAGTTTAATGTTACTTTCAAATGTTGTTCTCATTGGCAAAGTTTGGTGCTAAAAATAACACATTCAGTCTGTTCATAGAATGCAATGCCGACAGCACTTTCTTGGCAAAACTGGTCTAATTGTGCTTGAAAACAGTTTTGTGCTTGCAACTATACATACATGCATACATACATACATAAATACCACTTCTGAAAATTTTGACTTAAATGCCATGAATGTCGAAATTTTTAGAAGTGGTTCTATATTTATATTATTTTATCATCTTTCGCATTCTACAATTGCTTAAAATTCAACTTAGTAAAAATATATTTAACTGCGAACGAATAGAAAAGAAAAGATTTCGAACAAAGCGCTTTCGTTTTTTTTTCATGAACCTATTAAAAAAATTGTATTGCAATTTCGTTTGAAATCCAATTGCGTAACGTATTCTTTGAACAGACTGAATATTAAAAAAAAAATCATAACTTTAAATAAATAAACAAATCTTTTTGAAATTCTTTGAAATAAGATATCGAGACCTGTCTCGAATAACAAATTTAATAAATATTTACATAAATAATTTAGTTTAAAAAGCCAAGTAGATTCTAAAGACAATTGTTTTTATGGCTTTCAGCATTTATATAAATTCATTATCAAAACTTTACTTTTAATAAAATTGTTAAGTCATTGTATTATGTGCAATCTTCATGTAGATATACATATGTAAATTCTTTTATGTATGTTATGTATGTATGTATGCACTACACATATATGCATTATTTTTAATCTTTTTATATTATTTTGTATGTTAAGAAAAATATAAAAAAGTGAAATATTTTTTTACTATTACTACCATGATCAATTTTAGTTTTGTGTCTTTTTATTGTATAATAAAAAGTGTAGACTTTATTTACAATGTCAAATAAAGTTGGTAAGTCAGCAAATTTTTACTTTATAAATTGTGTTTGCAAGCGAAATTATTCAAAGCAATTTAATCATTTAACAATAGAAATACGAAAAAAAAATAATGAAAATTTTAAAACCACTTGCTCGTTATTTTGGCAGCTTAGTGCTAATTTCAAGTCTAGTTTTAGCGGTTCCTACTTCGAAAACGGAACGTTCCAAGCTGCGTAAGTATTTATAAAAGAAATAAAATGTTGAAGAAAAAAGTGATGTTAAGATATTGAACAATTTTGAGAGGTTAATTTGCTTCTCATTTTAAGAAATTGTTTTCTTCAAATTGAAATAATTTAATTATTGCGATTGTTTTTTTTTATAATTTTAATGTTTTGTAATCGAAAGTAATTTCGGTTAAAGCTTATTTCTCGGAATATTGTCTCGTGGAATTTTTTTTCGGAATAAAATATTATGAACTTTAGCTTAATCAAATTAATTTGGATCAAAAATCAATCACATGAAATAAGCAGCCCTAAGTGGTATCCAGGTGGGACGGCGTTGAACAATTTTTACGAAATTTATAGTTTATAATGACATTTTTTAAAATGCATCAGGATGTTCGTTCAAAACCGGCATAAATGGCGAGGAAAGTTTAGCGTTCAAAAATCACATGTTTTAGTTAATAATTTGTTTATTGAAGCAAATTGGCAGCGGTGCTACAAATTGCTGCAACGATGGCAACATATCATTTACTGCTGCAATAGTTTACGCGCTTACGAATCCACCCACATTTATTCTATTTGATCATTAAAACTTGTGCTTTTAACAATACATGTAAGAACAATGCATGCAAATCACTGCGCTGCGTCTGATGCAGCACTGCCCTGCGTCTGATGCAGCACTGTGCTGCGTCTTATGCAAACCAGCTAATGCTATTTGTTGTGTTGTTGTAAACCGGCAGATGCATCAGTCATTATTTTGTCGCGCGTTTGACTTGTTTCTGCGTATGAAATTCTTTGGTGATGCATTTTAGAACTGACATTTGTAATGATGTTTTTCCGTCCCAGATCTCCATCACATGCAACGCAGTTTTGCATTTCCGAACAGGCACATTTTGTGTTTATAGAAATATAATTCGAGTACAATGAGCATTAAGTTTTCGTTTATAAAAAATTTCATATAAAATTAAAAATAAACTACCTGCCCCACGATGTCGAACGATGTCGTTCTTTTGTGAAATTACATTTAAAACATAAAACAAAATTTTAGAAATTGTTTTTGTTTTAAATATATGACGTTTTCTTAAAAAAAAGTGGAAGTGCCTTTTTTATTGAAAATTTGCATGTAATGATTTTTTGAAATGGCGACTTTATTAGAAATTATTTTATCATCACTTACGAGGCAAAATTTTTGTCTTAAGAAAACTTTGAATAGCAATTCTTTGATGAAATGTAAAAGATATTTTACATTTTTATACTATAATTTCACAAGAGAACGATATCGTTCGACATCGTGGACCAGGCAGAAAATTTCTAAAATATAAAAATTTTGAAAGCCAAGTTTATTACAAAATAGATGTCGGTAATTTACTCAATCAACGGGTGGATTCGTAAATACAGTAAATTTGTGCAACAAGTCTGCAAGCTATTACAACAGTAAATAAAATATTGCAGAAGTGTCACTTAAAAAAAAACTAATTGTTATCGGGAAGAAAGTTTTGACTGAAAATGTGCCAAAAAGTGTCACTTTCATTATTACGCTGTTATTCACCCCTATTATGCAGTTCGATTACGTTCTCGCGTTCAGTTACGTAAAAATCGAAAATTGGTATTCCTGAATCGAAAGAAGAAGAAATAAGATCAGAGTATTTTTAAAGCAGCTGTTTTGCTATGAAACGTATGAAATAAAAAAAAGCAATTTTATAAAAATTTCAATTAAAATTTAAATTTTGTGAAAAGTAAACTGATAAATATAATAAATAAATAAACAACTTATGCAGCTACGAGCGTAATGCAGAATACATTTTTTTATAAAAATTGGCAAGCGGAGAAAATCGAATCGAAATGCAGAATAGGGGTCATTGAATTTACGAATGAGCCCAGAGTCATAAACAAAAAAAAATCGGCTTTCAGAAAATTAATTGAAAGTTTTTAATTTATTCGCAACCCAATGGAAAAACAAAAAATATTCTCCTCTCAAGAAGGACAGAGAAAGATATGTATGTATTAGTGCTGGCAAATTCTACTACTTTTCATTACTCAGTAATATTCAATACTTTTCATTTGGGTACTCAATACGAAGTTTTTGAAGTTGTAACGCATAGTTTTTATCTGCAAATTGAAGTAGTTTCTTCAAAAATTGAAAATATATTTTCAACTATTATTGGTTTTGTATGTCTTTTATTATTAAATAAAAAATAAATGTAAAGCTAACTTTTAATTTAACGTTAACAACAAATTAAGAAATAGTTTAATTGTTCTCAAAAAAATTTTTAGTTTTGATTTGTTAAAGAATATTACACCTAGTTGTCTTTTTATACAGTGATGTATTATGCAATATTTTAGCCACTCCACTTGCTTAAAAATACAACTCTAAAAGTATCGAGTAACTACTTTTGAGTATTGAGTAACCAAAAAAAAGGAAATACCCGGTACTCGGTACCCACTACTCAATACTTTGCCAGCACTAGTATGTATATGAATGTTTTATATAATAATTTCGTATTATTAGTTTAAAAATCGCTTTTTTGAGTTAAGGTACGGTCACATTTGGCAAACATTTGCCCAAAAAAACGTAACCACTACTTTTGCTTAGGGTTAGTGTGATTTAACTTGGTTTTTATATCACAAAATGAAGTCAATTATGTCGTAAAATGCTATTTTTATATTATTTTTAATAAATGCGAACCCATATTTAAAAAATATTGGAATTAAAGAAAAAGCAAATTTAGCTTGTCTGTTGGTCACTTTTTTTTTCGGCAAATATTTAGATGCTGTTTGAGTAAATGACCGATATGTACATATTTATTTTTTGATGCTATAATTGTATTATTGTAATACTTAATATCGACTTCCCCGGGAATGAAAAAGTCCAGTAAAAAATAAACTTTAATAGCAACCGATTATGAATTGGGTTGCCATTCGTTGATAACTATAATAGAAGTGGCAAAGGGCAACTGAAAACTTGCACTTGCTCGTCTCAAATAGTACATTTTGAAAGTAATTTTCAAAATTATTCTGATTTATTCGACCTTTTTATTAAATTTTATTAAATAATTTATTTAAGCTTTAGGTCCAGAAAATAAATATATATGTATATATATAATGATTTATGAAATATCGGATTAAATAAATCATTTATATTTATTTTCTGGATCTAAAGCTTGAATAAATTATTTAGTAGAAAGTAATTTTCATTATATTTTGAATAAAAATTTAAAAGTATTTTCTTTTAGATTTTATTATTTTATTTTTTTTTCTATACATATAAATAAGCATCATTTGTTAAAATCTGCCGTCGTAATGATCCCGATCTAAATCAGTGTGCTCGTAGTGCACTAAACTCTCTTAAAGATCGTCTACATGATGGTATACCAGAACTGTATATACCGGCCTTAGAACCGTTAGTAATACCCGAAATTAAGATGGATCAAGATACTGGCGCCGTTTATATGAAGTCAACCTATAAAAATGTACAAATTTATGGTTTGTCAAATTTCAATATTAAATCATTAAATATTGAAACGTCTAAAATGAAGGTCACCACAAAAGTGATGTTTAAAAACATCACTATTAATGCCGATTATGAAATCGATGGTAAAATAATGATGATGCCCCTAATCGGATCAGGATCCTGTAACGCTAATTTTAGTAAGAAATAACATGTTATAAACTATTTTCTATTAACAAAAATTTAAAATTTTATGAATTTTTTTTTTCTTTTAAATTCTTAGCTGATGTTGCTTTAACTACTGTCATTTTGGGCGAACGTCAAAAGAAACATGGTCGCAATTATTTGAAGATTAATGACATTAAAGTCAACTATGATGTAGGAAAGGTGAAACTTAATTTGAAGGATCTATTCAATGGTGATACTACTATGGGCGATCGCATGAATTCCTTTTTGAATGAAAATTGGGACTCTTTGTCTGAGGAGCTTAAACCTTTATTAGAGAAGTCTTTAACTGAAGTGGTTCAGTCATCGACTGATAAACTTTTCAAAAACTATAGTTACGATGATATATTGCCATTATAATCTTGTGAAAAGCCAATCAATTTTTAAATTAAATTAATTTATTATAAATTTTATAAAAGATAATAATGCTAAACATATGAATAACAACAATAAATAAAATAAATCTTCATGTACTAACCAAAAGAAGAAAAATATAGCTTTTGTACTATTGGCCAGATTTGCTTGGAACTTGAAATATCACTAGAGATGGAGTTATGAAGATTTTCTACGCACTTTTATTAATATAATTTTCTAATTAATTAACGAGCTTGAGGTCACATTTATATAAAAAACATCCAAATTTATTATCTACTAGTGTATCCAGCGGTCGATTCAATCGAACGAATTCTAGAAATTAATACTAAACATTTATATAAATAAATACGTTAAAATACAAAAACAAAAAAACATTCTAAATGAACAACTTAAAACTTATTAGCTCTCTTTTGTTTACGAACTCCATACAGAATGAGCTCTGTCTCATTTCTATGCAACAGCAAATTGGACACTTTGTTTATTTTTTAAGTTGCAGCTGATACATGCATGTGTAATAAATGTGCATGTATTAATAGCAACTTTAAACGGTTATAGCTCCCTAAATAACAATGGCCTTATTCACAAATGATTAATAAAGGGTTTCCCATATACAAATCCAACACAAGACCTACTTTAACTTTATTAATCGTTTGTGAATAAGGTCACAAATCGATTTAAATAAAATTAAGATTGTGCACATCTATGTAAAAACCCGTTTAAAAACATATAAATCTTTCCAAAAGCGGTTCAGTATTAAGGCTGCAAAAGGAATCTAAGAAAACATGTTTGCCCATTAATAATATAGAAGATATTTCGCTACTCCTTTGTGCAGCTTCCTCAGGATGAAAAATTGTTTAACGATTAAAATAACAATTAATTAAGCACTTTTAATACGAAACTGACCTTCTGACGTTTTTTGCCGATTGTTTTAAAAAATTGTGTTACCTTTTTTTATTTTAAAAATACGAGTTTTTATTTTATTTTTCCTCTCCAAAATATTAACTAAACAAGGCGTATTTAACTATTTGTTTGTGTAATTTCTTTGTTTCTGTCAATAACGTCCCCCATAAAGCAAAGAAAACGGTTACAGCATAAAAATCTTAAAAAAGACAATTGTATTTTGACATTCATAACGTAAAACATAAGCAAAGCAAAAATAGTCAGCTGGTTAAATACGCCTTGAAACTAAAACAGAAAACAGTAAAAGAATAAAATTTAAACATATATACATATGTATGTATGTATGTACATGCTTACGTATTACGTTTTATATGGTGATTGTCATTTTCTTAAATATTCATCTGTTCTGAGAGTACCACACGGCTTGTCAACTAATAAAGCATATTCTACAGCAACTTTTATTTATTATTTTAGAGCCGCTACTACCTGGTTGATCTGCATTGTCAGAAGTAGTTCTAATTTTATTTTATTGCATCGCGATATAGCTATGCCAAATGTCAAGGAATTTCGAAAATAAATGCCTTATACTTCCTTTGCACCATTATTAAATACTAATAAAAAATAATAAAAATATTAAATTTACTCAAAATTTTAAAATTTTCAACAGAAGAAAAATACTTTTGGATTTTACATTGAAGATATGAGAAAAATAATTTTTAAATCTTCCATTTCCCAACCAAAACGTAAAGAAAACAATACGAATTTTCTACAGCGTAAAGATATACATAAATATTATCTGTAAATTTTTAATAAAAAGTAAAAAAAAGTAAAAATTTCGAGTTAATACAATATTGTTGAACAAGTGTGTTATGTAATATGTATAACATGTACATATGTACGTATTATGTACATAAATATTTGCAAAACATTGCTTAAAAAAATAATTGTGATAAACTCTTTTTATTTAGGAAGCTGTTCAAACAAAGTGTAAATCGTAACTTTCGTGAATTCGCCTTTTAAAATCTACGTAATTACAGTACATAAATAAGCTAAATTTCCTGTTGTAAAAAATAAGTTTTCTCCGTCTCACATTTCCGTACTCTTTCGTTTCCGTCAAAAATTTATTAGTTATTTACTCCCAGTTATTATTCTTCTTTATCTCGCTCACATAGCACACACACACACACACACACATCGCAAACTTCTCGCTGTAAAGTTTACAGAATAATTTGTTCTTATACATACTAAATTTAGTTGCAGCAGAAATTTCATACGGCTCGGTTGTATAGTACAAGTGTTTAGGAAAAGTGATATTTTTTTGTTGGAATTATTGAAGAAATTTAATTTATTTTTGTTTAAAACTATTATAAAAAAGTTGCTTTACGTGTTTATGTAACCATTTTGTAAGAAAGTTAAGTGGAAATCAATGCAAATCGTGTTTGAAGTTGTTAAAATTATTGCATTTTAGCTGATGCGCCCGTTCGTTGTTTTTATGTAAAGATGTTAAAGATTGTTTGTGTAATGTTAGTTGAAGCCGTTAAAACTAATTGTTGAGAATGTAAAGTTATTTGAAATAAAAATGTTAAAATAAAATAAAATGCTTTATGCAAAATATGAAAGTTTTAGTGTAGTGTTAAATGAGATAATAATGCTATTTTTAAAATAGCTGTGCGATTCCAATTTTAAAGGTAATTAATTACATATTAGATTTGTTTTCGAAATGATTTTACTTTTTTGCTATAGTATTAAAATTAAGAGTTTGTAAAATATGCTGTAACAAAGTTAATTCTGTTAACAACTTGTTTTATTTTCGATCTAAAAATTTCAAAAGCTTGAAGCAAATGTGACGCGACATAAAAAAGGGAATTTAATTTATCACAGTACAATTTTCAGTACTGGACAACCCATAAGTTTATTTATAATATTTTGGGTTTTTGAGACCAAATTTATATAATTTAAGCCAGTTCGTTTGTTTGTTTTGATTTGTGATAGCTTTATTTTATCAGTTTGTAAGCAATTCAAATATATTGGCAAACTTTAACCTGATTGATAAATTTCAAAACTGTAATTTTTAAACTTCAAAATTCAAAGCGCCATAAATTCGCTAATTTTAGAGATTTTTGAGCGACTTTTGAAGCGTCCTCTTTTTTGTTCTCGAGTTAGGATGAAATATGTATTCTGATGTGCCAAGTGAAAATATTAAACTGGTACATAAAATAAAATCTGTAGGAGATAGAAAAAAACTGGAAACATAATTTTATTCAGCGCATTAATCAACTTTTATGAAAAAGTGTTTATTTGTAAGACAGTATTATTAATTCGCGCCGTCACTCAGTGAACGTATAACGATCTTTGAAAAGATTAGTTCACAAATTTATTGAATGTCTGGTTTTGAAAACTAAATTTTGAAGTCAAGTTAACTGAATATAATTTTTTAGTTTGCCAAATACTTTCGGTATGGGAGGGAGTACTTCTCATACAGAAACAACTTTGTTTTAGTTTAATCAAACAGATGCAGTAGCGTAAAGTTTGAAGTAATTTGGAAAAACTAAACAGCACAGAGCAGAACTGCGTAAAATTTTCAAAATCGTTACGTACGTCAGTCGGTCGGTCATTCCGCTCTGAATACATAAAACCTGCGTAAACGTAATATATAAATTCAATCTGTGTGCAAACTATTGAGAAATGATGTGTGGCCGCACTATCAATTGCTTGCATAAGGGAGCTTTTGATGAAGAAATGTGTTGCTTTTTGAACCCAAAACATAATTGCACAGTTACTGCATTCACGAATGTAACTAATCTTTTTACAGGTCCTGAGCACAACCTGGTGTTACATTGTCTGAATAATTTTCTTATATTAGAATAGATTTCAATAATGGTAAGATCTTTGCTTTTGTCATTCAGGAAGCTGAATGTAACTTCATGTTTGATATCTTTGCTTGATCACTCGCTCCGTTCATAAAAATAAAAGTGACTTATTTCTGGACTAGCGATTTTAGTTCCTTTTATATATTATTTGTAAGTATATTTTATGAAATAAGGACCTAAATATTTCATTGAAAAAATGCGTATTTTCTCTATTTTATGGATAATTAATGAAATTAAAATAAATATAAAAGAACTAAACATACAAATTACAAAATGTCCATTAAAGTAGCCACAATTTTAAAGGAATTTTAGAGAAAACATTATTCCACTAGCCATGAAATATATCGGCCAAACCTTTTTCTAAATCGGGTCTCAATTCGGATATTACCTCGTTGCCGTTTTGATTAAGGAACATTGGAAAGTCACTTTCAAGTCGTCAATGTGAATGATTTCCTACAATTTGTCACATTGTATTCAAGTTAATTTCTAATACGTTCCAGCAACTTACTTCCGGTGAATTTCTCATTTTTGACGTAAAACGAAACTTCTAAACGAGTGCATCGATTTGAGCCAAATTTTAAATGTACTGAAAACACATGCAGTCGAGTTAAATTTTTGAAACTTGAAGATATTTAAAGGAGAGCTTTCTCGGGCTACCAACGTTTTAGATTTCGGCTTACTTTCCATACACAAATGTAATTTTGTTTACAACACATATTCTATGTTTACATCACAACACAACACAAGAAAATAACGGAACTGAGCCATGCGCAATCTTGTTTTCTTGATTCATGTTTCAAGACATATTCTGTTTCACATTTGTAAATCTTAGTACGCTCTTGTATAAGCGAACACAACAAATTTCATTAGATTTGTCTCTTAACTATCGATTGTTGGTTGTTCTCTTTTCATACATATGTACATATGTAGTTATTCATCTGCATTGTGGCCATAATAGCTTTTTTCGACTTAAATTTAGCTTTATTTTTTAATGTTTAGATTGAAATAGTTCAATTAACTTTTAGCTTTTTTCCGCTTTTTTCCACAATGAATAATATTCTATGTGTGTGAAGATAAATTTAACTAGCATGGACATGAATCAAAATTGTTAGCGTGCTATTTTTGCAGTTAACAGATCACTTTTATACACTTAACAGAGCACTGTTAAGCATTTAACAGCCATTGTGAAATTGATTAACTTTATTTAGGACACCAAATCTAGAAACAGGGGCCAGTTCCTTACTAACCAATGAAAGGAAAATGGTGTCCACGATATTACTTATGATAAATATAACATACAAACAATAAATATAATATAAAAAAGTAATTTAAAAAATTTATTTTTTCGGAGTCATAACTGGCCGTTATGGAAAAATGGAGACTTGTACAGATATCCCAGTATATAGAAAAGGTGCTCCCGATAGGCCTTTGAAGAGCACAATTAGTGGTATTCCTGAAATAATTTTGGAACTTTAGAAAATTGAATTTAAAAAACGTCATATTTCTGGAGAAGATTAGTGGCCATTATGGAAAAGTGGAGACTTGTACAGATATCCCAGTATATAGAAATGGTGCTCCCGATAGGCCTTTAAAGAGCACAATTAGTGGTATTCCTGAAATTATTTTGGAACTTTAGAAAATTGAATTTGGAAAAAAGTCATATTTTGCACATGGATGTGTAAATCCAAAATACGCTTGAAAAGCAGTTAGTTTTATAGTTTTAAGATCTTTTTCCACATCATAAGACTGTTTAGTTTTAGTGGAAGAACCTTTTGCTTTCACTTTAAGTTATACATAAATATGTAGGTATATACATACATTTTTATGAACGAAATTTTTGTTTAATAATGAATTTTATTTTGTTATTCATACAATATTTTTTATTTAAATGGACCAAATAATATTTTAATAATATAAAAAAATAAACACTATTTAAACTATGAAAAATATCGAAATAATTGGAAGTTGCTATTGAAAAGCTAGATACGAAACAGATTTTAATAAAACATAAATTCTGCACTTGAGCACGTCCACAGCACTCAATCAAATAAAAATAGAAGCAAAACGGTTTACAAACGGTTGAGCAAAAGCTTATGAGCCGTTGTACATTATTCAGATATATGTAGTATAGCGTTCATTCCCTTTTTCGATAACATCTTTATAGGATTTTTCCACTGACCTACATCTTTCATCAATTTGCAAAGATGTTAACATCTTCCCATAAGAATTATACAGTGCAAAAATTCTTTTCAGTTTGTTCCACCTTATATTTTTCATTAGTTTAAGTGTCACGAGTAATGAAATGGCAACAAAATCGATTTTCTTTGTGCCATCACTATCAAACTGACATTGCAGAAAATAAACAAACTTATGTCTACCAAAAATTCTTCTTCATCGTCATCTTATTCCAGAATGTGACTTCAATATTTCAATGTACTGCATTAAAATTTGGGTTTGTTCTTGCAAAGCAACAACTATTTCAATGATTAATGCTTTTTCTAAACCCAATTTTTAATATTATTAATTTTAAGAATAATTGTGTGTCTTTTTCTTTTATTTTTTTGACAGTTGAATAAATGAAATATGAAAGTTGGAAGATGTTGCCAATGTAAATTCATGTTTTCAACATCTTCCATGTGTTTCACAAAGATTTTGTGCAGTGTAAAAAGCTTATTACCTACTTACTTATTTAAGTTCACAAAATACCCGCTATTAAATTAAATTAATATTTATACATAATTTATTTGAGCGGTTTAGGTTAAAGTTGAACGCTATGTTTGCTCAAATTCAATCTGACTACCAATTTTTTTAGATTAAAAATTTTCTATAGTTTAAATTTTTTTATTAACAACTTAATACTGGAACAATTTTTAATCATCAGACTATCGTGGTGACTGCAATATCTCATCAGCGTTCTTTGTTGAATTTGACCACTTATCACGGTGGATACTAGTGACCAAGAATATCAACTATTTAACAGAAAACAGATATAGAAAAATATAAAGGCACCATTTTTGACATTCAAAGTAGAAAGCATACGCAAGAAAAAGATATCAGCTGCTGTAATGCTGCCACCTAATTAATACGCCTTCCTTTGGCTAGATCCATTCTCTATTTTCGTCGCCATATTGACTTTCTTACGTTTTTTGTCGATTGTTTTGAAAAATTGTGATACCTTTTCTATTGTAGAAATCCGAGTTTTTATTTTATTTTTCCTCTCCAAAATATTAACTAAACAAGGTGGCAACAACAATACGACAACATCAGGGATTTTCGTTTGTGTAATTTCTTTGTTTCTGTCAAAAACATCCAGTTACAGCAAAAATAGCTAAAAAGACAATTGTGTTTTGTATGTATTTTGACATTCATGACGTAAAACATGAGCAAAGCAAAAATAGTCAGCTGGTTAAATACTCCTTGAAACTAAAACAGAAAAAAAGGGGAAAAAATAAAATTTAAACAGCTGTTTGCGCCTACTCCATTCACAACTATATACTATAACTAATAATCATAACTAATAACTAAATTTCTTTAAAAATATTTATAAGTAATGGAAAAATTCATAAAAACTCCGTAATACAAAAATAATTTATTTAAAAAAATTGGATGAACATAGTCTGCTTATTGGAATGGATTTCTTTTTTAATGGCATATTTTTTAAGCTCTCTCAAAAACGTTAAATGTGTGATACGAGTACCAATATTGTTTTGCTCAGCCCATTTAATACAAATTTCAAAGTGCTTCGTGTTGTATTTTGGTCTAGAATTTCAGTTTCATCAAGCTCTTCCTCATTTTCGTTTTGTTTTACATTCGCTCGTTAAACCGAGTACAAAATAAAATTTTTATTCGTAATATAAGGTAATTAATTAGTAGAAATAAAATTTCAGTGTTCGTTAAATGCGATGTTCATTAAATCGGAAAACTACTGTATGCATGTACGTATTCCGTTATAAATGGCGATTGACATTTTCTTTAATTGTCATCTGTTCTGACAGTACCACACGGCTTGAATCTGCTTTATCAGAAGTCATTCTAGTTTTATAGTATTGCATCGCGATATAGTTATGCCAAATGTCAAGGAATTTCGAAAATAAATGTTTTGGGGTTGCCTTATATTTCATACGCACCATTATTAAATACATATCGTACTTGTTTACCGATAGTATTTTTACTCAAAATTTTAAAATTTTCAACAGAAGAATAATACTTTTGGATTTTACATTGAAGATATGGGAAAAATTATTTTTAAATCTTCCATTTCCCTACCAAAACGTAAAGAAAACAATACGAATTTTTTACAGCGTATAGATATAAATATTATCTGTAAATTTTTAATAAAAAGTGAAAAAGTAAAAAATTCGAGTTAATACAATATTGTTCAACAAGTGTGTTATGTAATATGTATAACATGTACATACGTATTATGTACATAAATATTTGCATTACATTCCTTAAAAAAATAATTATGATAAATCGTTTTAATTTAGGAAGAAGCTGTTCAAACAAAGTGTAAATCGTAATTTTCGTGAATTCGCCTTTTAAAATCTACGAAATTAGAGTACATAAATAAGCTAAATTTCCTGTTGTAAAAAATAAGTTTTCTCCATCTCACATTTCCGTACTCTTTCGTTTCCGTCAAAAATTTATTAGTTATTTACCCCCAGCTATTATTCTTCTTTATCTCGCTCACATAGCACACACACGCACACACACACACACATCGCAAACTTCTCGCTGTAAAGTTTACAGAATAATTTGTTCTTATACATACTAAATTTAGTTGCAGCAGAAATTTCATACGGCTCGGTTGTATAGTACAAGTGTTTAGGAAATGTAATATTTTATTGTTGGAATTATTGAAGAAATTTAATTTATTTTTGCTTAAAACTATTATAAAAAAGTTGCTTTACGTGTTTGTGTAAGAATTTTGTAAAAAAGTTAAGTGGAAATCAATGCAAATCGTGTTTGAAGTTGTTAAAATTATTGCATTTTAGCTGATGCGCCGGTCGCTTTGTTTCTTTTGTGCGCCCGTTCGTTGTTTTTATGTAAAGATGTTAAACATTGTTTGTGTAATGTTAGTTGAAGCCGTTAAAACTAAATATTGAGAATGTAAAGTTATTTGAAATGAAAATGTTAAAATAAAATAAAAAGCTTTATGCAAAATGAAAGTTTTAGTGTAGTGTTAAATGAAAATGTGAAAAATGGTTTTAATTGAGACAATAATGATATTTTTAAAATAGCTGTGCGATTCCAATTTTAAAGGTAATTAATTACATATTAGATTTGTTTTCGAAGTGATTTTACTTTTTTGCTATAGTATTAAAATTTAGAGTTTGTAAAATATGCTGTAACAAAGTTAATTCTGTTAACAACTTGTTTTATTTTCGATCTAAAAATTTCAAAAGCTTGAAGCAAATGTGACGCGACATAAAAAAGGGAATTTAATTTATCACAGTACAATTTTCAGTACTGGACAACCCATGAGTTTAGTTCAATATATAATATTTTGGGTTTTTGAGATCAAATTTATACAATTTGAGGTAGTTTGCTTGTTTCTTTGCTTTGGTTTGTGATATTTTTATCTTATCAGTTTGTAAACTATTCAAATATATTGGCAAACTTTAACCTGATTGATAAATCTCAAAACTGTAATTTTTGAACTACAAAATTCAAAGCGCCATAAATTCGCTAATTTTAGAGATTTTTGAGCGACTTTTGTAGCGTCTTCTTTTTTGTTCTCGAGTTAGGATGAAATATGTATTCTGATGTGCCAAGTGAAAATGTTAAACTGGTACATAAAATGAAATCTGTAGGAGATAAAAAAAACTGCAAACATATTTTTATTCACCGCTTTAAACGACTTAAAGACATCATAGTTTTTATGAAAACGGAAAAAAGTGTTCATTTGTACGACAATATTATTAATTCGCGCCGTCACTCAGTGAACGTAGCACGATCTTTGAAAATGTTAGTTCACATATTGATTGAATGTCTGGTTTTGTTAACTAAAATTTGAACTCAAGTTAACTGTATATAATTTTTTAGTTTGCCAAATAGTTTCGGTTTAGGAGGGAGCACTTCTCATACAAAATTAACATTTTTTAAATTTAATAAAACGGCTGCAGTAAAGTAAAGTTTGAAATAATTTGGAAAAACTAAACAGCACAAAGCAGAACGGCGTAAATTTTTCAAAATCGCTACGCACGTCGGTCGGTCGGTCATTCCGCTCTGAATACATAAAACCTGCGTAAACGTAATAAATAAATTCAATCTGTGTGCAAACTATTGAGAAATGATGTGTGGCCGCACTATCAATTGCTTGCATAAGGGAGCTTTTGATGAAGAAATGTGTTGCTTTTTGAACCCAAAACATAATTGCACAGTTACTGCATTCACGAATGTAACTAATCTTTTTACAGGTCCTGAGCACAACCTGGTGTTACATTGTCTGAATAATTTTCTTATATTAGAATAGATTTCAATAATGGTAAGATCTTTGCTTTTGTCATTCAGGAAGCTGAATGTAACTTCATGTTTGATATCTTTGCTTGATCACTCGCTCCGTTCATTAAAATAAAAGTGACTTATTTCTGGACTAGCGATTTTAGTTCCTTTTATATATTATTTGTAAGTATATTTTATGAAATAAGGACCTAAATATTTCATTGAAAAAATGCGTATTTTCTCTATTTTATGGATAATTAATGAAATTAAAATAAATATAAAAGAACTAAACATACAAATTACAAAATATCCATTAAAGTAGCCACAATTTTAAAGGAAATTTAGAGAAAACATTTAGCTTTTAGCTTTTTTCCACAATGCATATAGCTTTTTTTAGCTTTTACTTTAATTAAAATTTCGTGTTATAATTGTTACAGTAAAAATTCGATAATCCGGATAATTGATTACAGACCCCAATCCGAAGTAGCGAATTATCCGGATTACTACACATGTATTTATTTATTAAAAATTATAATAATTCATAGCAAAATTAAACATAAAAAACATAAATATTAATTTGTACAGTTGAGTTAAAATAGATAAAGTCTTGTGTGCTCTCTTCACTGAAGGCATCTTGCATCAATACTAAAATAAAAACGCATGTGCAACGTTCCAAAACATACTTATATCACACTATTCTAACTGTATTTTTCAAAGCATGCTGTGATTTGAATAAAAAAATAAGTAAAAACGGGTGTTATTCAATCCGGACTATATAGTTGCAATCAATCCGGATTATAGAATACACAATGACTGCAAAATTCTGTCCGGATTACCGAATATTCCGGATTAGTGGAGTCCGGATTATCAATTTACACTGTATTTCAAAACAAATAAAACAGTTAATCAAAATAAATTTAATCTACATAAATATTTATATAATCTTATGTAAATAAGTAAAATCGTTGTTATGAAATCGTTTTGAAGTTCGAAATTTTTGACCCATTATATAATTCCAATAATATTTGATTTAAAAAAAGGACATAATAGATTCCTTAACAGATAATTAAGAGCCGCTACTGCCTGGTTGATCTGCCTTATCAGAAGAAGCTCTAAATTTATATTATTGCATCGTGTTGTAGTTGTACCAAATGTCTAATAATTTCGAAAATAAATCTTTTGGGGTTGCCTTATATTGCATACGCACTTGTTTACCAATAGTATATTTACTCAAAATTTAAAAATTTTCAACAGAAGAAAACTACTTTTGGATTTTACATTGAAGATATGGGAAAAACTATTTTTAAATCTTCCATTTCCGTACAAAAACGTAAAGAAAATAATACGAATTTTTTAGAGCGTATAGATATAAATATTATCTGTAAATTTTTAATAAAAAGTGAAAAAGCAAAAATTTTGAGTTAATACACTATTGTTGAACAAGTGTGTTATGTAATATGTATAACATGTACATACGTATTATGTACATAAATATTTGCATTACATTCCTTAAAAAAATAATTATGATAAATCGTTTTAATTTAGGAAGAAGCTGTTCAAACAAAGTGTAAATCGTAATTTTCGTGAATTCGCCTTTTAAAATCTACGAAATTAGAGTACATAAATAAGCTAAATTTCCTGTTGTAAAAAATAAGTTTTCTCCATCTCACATTTCCGTACTCTTTCGTTTCCGTCAAAAATTTATTAGTTATTTACCCCCAGCTATTATTCTTCTTTATCTCGCTCACATAGCACACACACGCACACACACACACACATCGCAAACTTCTCGCTGTAAAGTTTACAGAATAATTTGTTCTTATACATACTAAATTTAGTTGCAGCAGAAATTTCATACGGCTCGGTTGTATAGTACAAGTGTTTAGGAAATGTAATATTTTATTGTTGGAATTATTGAAGAAATTTAATTTATTTTTGCTTAAAACTATTATAAAAAAGTTGCTTTACGTGTTTGTGTAAGAATTTTGTAAAAAAGTTAAGTGGAAATCAATGCAAATCGTGTTTGAAGTTGTTAAAATTATTGCATTTTAGCTGATGCGCCGGTCGCTTTGTTTCTTTTGTGCGCCCGTTCGTTGTTTTTATGTAAAGATGTTAAACATTGTTTGTGTAATGTTAGTTGAAGCCGTTAAAACTAAATATTGAGAATGTAAAGTTATTTGAAATGAAAATGTTAAAATAAAATAAAAAGCTTTATGCAAAATGAAAGTTTTAGTGTAGTGTTAAATGAAAATGTGAAAAATGGTTTTAATTGAGACAATAATGCTATTTTTAAAATAGCTGTGCGATTCCAATTTTAAAGGTAATTAATTACATATTAGATTTGTTTTCGAAATGAATTTTAATTTTTTTGCCATATTATTAAAATTAAGATTATGTAAAATATGCTGTAACAAAGTTAATTCTGTTAACAACTTGTTTTATTTTCGATTTAAAAATTTGAAAAGCTTGAGGCAAATGTGACGCGACATAAAAAAGGGAATTTATTTTATCACAGTACTGGACAACCCATGAGTTTAGTTCAATATATAATATTTTGAGTTTTTGAGACCAAATTTATACAATTTGAGGTAGTTTGCTTGTTTCTTTGCTTTGGTTTGTGATAGTTTTATCTTATCAGTTTGTAAACTATTCAAATATATTGGCAAACTTTAACCTGATTGATAAATCTCAAAACTGTAATTTTTAAACTTCAAAATACAAAGCGCAATAAATTCACTAATTTTAGAAATTTTTGAGCGACCTCTTTTTTGTTCTCGAGTTAGGATGAAATATGTATTCTGATGTGCCAAGTGAAAATGTTAAACTGGTACATAAAATAAAATCTGTAGGAGATAAAAAAAACTGAAAACATATTTTTATTCATCGCACTAAACAACTTGAAGATATCATAGTTTTTATGAAAAAGGAAAAAAGTGTTAATTTGTACGACCGTATTATTGATTCGCGCCGTCACTCAGTGAACGTAGCACGATCTTTGAAAAAGTTAGTTCACATATTGATTGAATGTCTGGTTTTGTTAACTAAAATTTAAACTCAAGTTAACTGAATATAATTTTTTAGTTTGCCAAATAGTTTCGGTTTAGGAGGGAGCACTTCTCATACAAAAACAACTTTTTTCAAATTTAATCAAATAGCTGCAGTAAAGTAAAGTTTGAAGTAATTTGGAAAAACTAGACCGCACAAGGGAGAACGGCGGTAAAGTTTTAATGCCGCTACGCACGTCGGTCGGTCGGTCATTCCGCTCTGAACACATAAAACCTGCATAAACGTAATAAATAAATTCATGCTAGCATAAGGGAGCTTTTGGTGAAGAAATGTGTTGCTTTTTGAAACCAACACATAAATGCACAGTTACTGCATTCACGAATGTAACTAATCTTTTTACAGGTCCTGAGCACAACCTGGTGTTACATTGTCTGAATAATTTTCTTATATTAGAATAGCTTTCAATAATGGTAAGATCTTTGCTTTTGTCATTCAGGAAGCTGACAAACTGTAACTTCAGGTTTGATATCTTTGCTTGATCACTCACTCCGTTCATAAAAATAAAAGTGACTTATTTCTGGATTCTAGCGATTATATATTATTTGTAAATATATTTTATGAAATAAGGACCTAAAAATTTCATTGGAAAAAAGCAAAAGCGTATTTTCTCTATTTTATTTTTAACAATTTTATTAGTAAATTTTATATCTTAAAAATTTATTCTATTTTACGGATAATTAACGAGATTAAAATAAATATAAAACAACTAAACATACAAATTACAAAATGTCCATTAAAGTAGCCACAATTTTAAAGGAATTTTAGAGAAAACATTATTCCACAAGCCATGAAATATATCGGCCAAACCTTTTTCTAAATCGGGTCTCAATTCGGATATTACCTCGTTGCCATTTTGATTGAGGAACGAGTTGATGGTGGCGGCCAGAATATCATTGCCGTTAAAAAGATTCTTCAGATGTATACGCATGGAACCTACATTAAAAGTCACTTTCATGTCGTCAATGTGAATGATTTCCTAAAATTTGTCACATTGTATTCAAGTTAATTTCTAATAAGTTGCAGCAACTTACTTCCGGTGAATTTCTCAAACTGATGCGCGTATAAACAGCAGTCTTAACATCGCTTAGAGCCAAATTAACATCACCATTTCCGATTAAAGGCAACAATAAGATATGACCATTCAAATTGTATTTGGCTTTAATGCGAAGCTTAGGAATTTCCAATTCGAAATTAAGAATTTTTTTCTCCAAATCTAAACTGTTTTATAGAAACGAACAAAAATTATATCTAATGGTGTTAAGTTTTAAAATGCAAATGACTTACATGGCACGTTTGACCGTGGCGTTCGATGGCCCACTTACCACCAGATTTTGAAAACCACCAGCTAAAATTAAATTTCCGCTCCCTTTTTGTACTGATATCTGATCGATATGTAGGGGTTCAAAACCATTGACGCCAATTTCTGGTATACCAGCCGCCAGTGCCGGAAAGCATCCTTCGAACATTTTGCGGAAACATTTGTTTTCGTTCGGTTTGTCTCGCGGACAGGCTTTTAGCCAATTAGCTGAAAATGAAAGTATGAAAAATTAACTTTGAGTTATACAAAACAACTAAATGGTCACACGCAAAGAATCAATAATCTAACAAAATTTAAGAACCAATTTACGAGTAGTTCGAACGATAAACGCATTAAATAAAAAAATATAATTTTAAAATATATTTGTTAAATTTTAGTGCTTGGCTCCCGTTTCAAAAATTGCTTGCGAAGTTTCGCCATTTTCGAAATTATGAGCTTGCAATCGATTTGAGACAGATATCGGGAGCTTCTGCCATTTTTATGTGCAATTTTTTGGTGTTTTCACAGTTTTAACATCTTTTAATCAATATTGGGATTTGCATTTTCCGGCTATTAACAATTTTTTTCGAGTTTTGAATTGTATACAACAATTAATCAAGAGTATTGCTTGTTTTCAAATTTACAATTTTCGCATTTTTTGTTATTTTTATAGTCGGAAAGTTTTTTGCACTTTTCGTAAATTTAAATTTTCATGTTATAATAAGTTTGTATATTCAATTACGTGAGTGATTTTTTCAAGTCTAGAACATTTTGTTTTATTATTTAAATTAATTAGTTATCGTAAAACTAATTCGAAACTACTTAGCAACTGTCACGAAATCGACTATGAAAAGAAGTGAATTTGAAGTTGTATCTCAAATAGTTTGAAGTGAAAAGTGTGACTATGAACATAAACAATAATATTAAAATTTTTTATGCAATTTCTATAAAAAGCACCGGTTATAATAAACATTAATATTTCTTTCTCTTTATGCTGTTTACTTATGCCGTTTTCTTTTCTAAAAAATGTATCATTTCTTTTACTTTTTATCAAAAAAATTGCAATTGAAAATTTTCTGAAGACAAAAATTTTGCCTTGTAAGTGATGATACAATAATTTCTTATAAGCTCACTATTTCAAAAAAATCATTATATTGCAAATTTTCAATAAAAAGAGCAAACAATTTTGCACTTTTTTACGATTTAGGGCATTTAAAGTTAAGTACAAATCACTCATTGCTGATTTAAATGCTTCTGTTTATATTTGAAGTACACAGCAAAAAACAAACATTTTTTCAAACGCTCGTGTGTCTGAAATTTTTTTCTTATTAATTACATTGTTTGATTTTTCTAATTAAAGAGTTGCATGAACGTATTCATCAAACAAATTGTTGCTTTATTCATACCATAAATGAGAACATTTTCTTTCACTTCATTAACACACAAAGATATGAATCACGAAAACAAGATTGCGCACTCAGCCGTGCAAAAAGATTTTCTACTGCGCACCTGCGTCATCATAGAATACAAATGAGTATTTATTGTAAAAAGTTTAAGTGATTTTTGACGCAAAACTGAAAACAGCCAGATCACTTTTAAACGAGTGTATCGTTTTGAGCCAAATTTTAAATGTACAGAAAACACATGGAGTCGAGTAAAATTTTTGAAGCTTGAAGCTATTTAAAGGAGAGCTTTCTCGGGCTACCAACGTTTTAGATTTCGGCTTACTTTCCATACACAAATGTAATTTTATTTACAACACATATTCTATGTCTACATCACAACACAACACAAGAAAATAACGGACCTGAGCCATGCGCAATCTTGTTTTCTTGATTCATGATTCAAGACATATTCTGTTTCACATTTGTAAATCTTAGTACGCTCTTGTATCAGCGAACACAACAAATTTCATTAGATTTGTCTCTTAACTATCGATTGTTGATTATTCTCTTTTCTGTATTGAATAGAAATGAAATTAATAAAAAATAATAATGAGGCTTTCATGATCATCATTTTAAGCTTGATGCACTGCTTTATTACTAATTCGGTCATAGATGCGTCATTTTAATTAAATCCCAATTTTGAATTCATTAATAAATTTACATATTCAAACTAGAAAAATGTTTGTTTGGATTTGCTTTGTAATATTTAAGTTAATTTTATCTGTGGTATTGTGAAATCTATACTATGTTTACTATCTGATCGACTTCTGTTTATTTCATGTATTTCTTTTTTCACAAAAAATGTATTGAATGTATTAATTGACATGGAAAAGTCATCGCAACAATGCATCTTCCATACAAAAGCAGCAAAAACACTAAAAAATTAATATAAACAAAAGAAATCGCTTTCTTCACTCTGACATCTTCTGACATGATATATCAAACTATTATCGCTTCTAGCAACGCTCTGCTTATGGCGCTCACTCTGACATCAGCCTTAGTCAAAACTGTGCACTACAGTACAGTTTTCGCTCTTTTTACTTTATGTAAGAAAAAAATTAATAAAGCTTTTTTGTTAGTGTGCTTGTTCTCAGTCCTGTGGCTCACGCCAAGAACTGATTTGCTTCAGTATCGCAAATGGGGCACAACACCAGCAGTCTAGTTCTATATTCTCCCTTCACATGCACTTCACAACTTAGAAATGACTACCAAAATATATTATTTTTTGCTTACAATTTTAATTTATTATTTATTTTTTAATTGTTTTAAGTATTAATAACAAATCTATTTATTCCTTTCTGTCAATTTTCGGACTTATATATATGTACATATTTTATGGAACATTAGGCTTCAAACATAATTTTCCTTTTTCATTTTATAGTTTTTAATTCTTTTACGTTTGTTTTAAGAATATCCTTTTTTATTTTTCTTAACTTGTTTCGTTGTTTTCACGTTAAAATTTTTTTCTTACGTTTTTCTTTTAACTGCGGCTTATCATTGATAATTTCTCGTGTATAAGCCGACACTGTTGTTACAGAAAGTACAATAGAAAAAGACAATATATAAGAAAAAAACATTTTTTTTGTTGTATATTAAGGACTTTAAAAAATATTATTGCAAAACCAAAATTTTGTTTATTCAATTTTAACCGTCACTTGAAACCGTCGTCTTTAACGTTACGAAAGTAAATGTTTGCTGTGGTTTTTTATTTTCAACAAAATATCGTTACAAAAAACTAAAATAAAATAAATCTGTTAGTACACCAAAACTGGTCAAAGACGGTGTTAACCAAACCACTGGGTTGGGTATGGATTCGGGTTTTAGTCTCTCTCTCTCTCTCTGTCCCTGCATCAACAATGATAATACGCAATAATGTTTCGAGTTTGGTATTTAACAATTTCTTTATTTTTGTTAGAGTTGCGTGTTTGCATTTCTTATTTTGTATTGTTTATTTATTAATTTTTTTTTGCAATGACCATTCATGTAATATCTATTTGGTCATTATGTATGAATGCTTGAATGGGTGTACAAACAGCTGTAAGTTTGTGTGGCGATATGAGTTAGTTGGACTAACTTAATGAAAATATAATAAAAGAAATACTACCGACCACAAACCATGACATTAAATCATTCAGTTGTACATATTTATTAAGTAAGAAAAGTATGTATTGCGGTTTTAAATTAGTAGGTAATAAGCCACCCATTAACAACAATACTATTTAGTAACAAATACATAACTTCTATTATTATTTAAACTTGTTATCAAGTTGTTATTAAGTTTTATTTATTTGATTCCGTTTCCCATGAGTTCTAATGTCTAGTATGTGTCTTGACCGAACAAAATTAGTCTGAACTTATTTGAAAATTACGAATTTGTCTAATTGATTTTATTTTTTCGAAATCCTAAACAAATTGCTTAAGTTCGAGTAATGTTTTTTTAATTATTCGAAATTCTTCCAATTTTGGCTCTTTTGCGGCCCCTTGTTCCTTCCCTGCAGGAAATGTCAATAGTAAAATTATACTGATTATCTATCGACAATGTCACCAGTACTACTGACTAATTGTACCCCAACTAATGCTATCTATTATTGCCATTTAACACAGGCTTGTCCTACAAAAACTACCAGTAGACTGCGTCAATACTGACTAGGTAGTTCTTGTGGGACCATAGTGGAGAAAATGTCAATAGTAAGATTGTACCGACTTACTATTGACGATATCACCACACTGTGAGAAATGTCCATAGTAAAACTGTACTGATTCACTATAGACGCTGTCAATATTAAAACTATACTGACGATCACACCAATACTAAAGGGTCCGCCAGATAACTTTTTTTTTTAAATGCTATAAAAAAAACTACAGAATATTTTCTCAAATTTCTTTTTTTATTTGAAAGTACAATCCTTCCGGTTAATAATGAAAAATAATTTCATTCAAATGGCTGCCTCGGCTGGCCATGCAGTAGCCTACACGATCGGTCCAATTTTTAAGCACATTATCGATTGTGTGAAGCTGTATTTTACCAATGGCTTCACGAATCTTGTCCTTTAAAGCGTCAATTGTCTCTGGCTTGTCGGCGTAACACTTATCTTTAACGGCACTCCACAAATAATAGTCCAACGGTGTCAAATCGCAGCTTCGAGGTGGCCAAACGACATCAGCTCTGCGGCTGATAATGCGATTTTCAAAAACAGGGCGCAAAACATCGAGTGTAGCTCCGGCTGTGTGGCACGTAGCGCCGTCCTGTTGAAACCAAATATTGCCAATATCCTCCTCTTCAATTTTTGTGAAAAAAAATCGTTCAAAATGGCCTGATAATGATCGCCATTGACTGTAACGGCCACTCCTTGCTCATTTTCGAAGAAAAATGGCTCAATTATGCCTCTGGACCAAAATCCGCACCAAACAGTGACTCGTTTTGGGTGCATCGGCTTTTCAATGTATGCGTGAGGGTTTTCTGTGCCCCAAATGCGACAATTTTGCTTGTTTACATACCCGCCAAGATCAAAATGAGCTTCATCTGAAAAGATGATTTTTTTTTGGCAAAATCAGCATCTTCTGTAAGTCGATCGCAGGCAATATTTCCCAGCGTTTTTCAAGAGTATACACAATCATATTCGTTCAGCGGAAGGTTAAAACTAATTATCTGTCAAATCAGACATGAGCTAAGTGTTACCATTCACGAAATAAGCACTAGTTGAAAAAAAAACGTTAGATGGCGGACCCGTTATTTTAATTTAGTTCAAACAGGTACAAGTATTTAAAATGGTATTTAAAAGAAAAATAAGGTATTAAATATTTAACAGTCTTATTTAAGGTACAATATTCTTATTGTTAAAAAACACAAAAGGAACTCCGTTTCGTTTTAAATTAATGATTTGTTTTTAACCGTCAAACATTTTCTCTACCTATGAAAAACAAAAGACAAAAAAAATAAATTTTTGAAAGTGTCACCAGGAAGACACCATAATTGTTGACATAAATATTTACATGGATACACTTAAGGCCATGCCTACGTCTTCAGGGTTATTATAAAAACCTCAATTGCGATTAAAAGTCGATACACAATGTTTGACTCAAAAACATTTACATCGTTATTTGGAATCTGGGAAGCATTTAAGGCAGTAGGAAATGTACTTTATAACACAGTTTGTATTTTAAATTATTTCTGTTTTTGGTTTCATTTCAAAACCAGATGCTTAAAAAATCGTCCATGTATTGCACTGCAGAAAAAAATACGTTTGTCACTTCTTACAAAAACGGCATTTTTTTACCAAAGAAAATATTTCCTTCCGTCCAAACCAAATTACCTAACAACTTGTTGACCAACATACAAGATAAGCAAGATTGTAGCAACTTGTAATATTTTTCCATGGATTGCTGTGGAAATGGCGCTACAAAGAAAAGTTAATTATGCAATTTCTTAACTCTTTTTATCTCCCATAATAGAGATGGTATCGTGATTAACATTTTACTCACAATCATGAATGCTCATGCTAAAAAAAAATAATAATCGCGATCACGAAGAGTCTCTTTCACAATTTTGACAATCAAACATTTATCAAAAAGTTTTTTTCTTAATATGAGTAGTATGTAGTAGAGATGTATCGTTCATGAACGATCTAGTTCAAGTGAACGAATTAGGAATTTGAAGGATTCTGACTTTTCATCATTGGTCAAAATCACATCAATCGTTATGGTGGTATGAGTGAAAATTTGTTGTATGTGTGACACCAACGATGGTTGATGGAAAATCAAAAACTTTAGATATTTGGCATGCTTGACGGGTGGTTTTGTTGAATGTTTAGATTTTACCCTTTGTGCTCGTACACACTTTAAACGAGATTTTAAACAAAATAGGCACTAAAAATGTCGAATGAAAGAAAACGTGTTTTGAATGGAAAAAAGTGCTCTCGCTGTTGACACTTCAAAGTAAACTGCATAATGAATGCTTGCTATGTGTTCAAGCAAATGGATATTCTAACGTTAAGCACACGTACACGAGCATAATGTCAAGCATTTGACAAATGTATAGTGCCCTTTACACATCGTCTTGGTGATACAAAGATTTGCGTTGAGAAATATTAAAATCGGTACGACGTCAACTCACTGGTCAAAGTGAAAACAAAAATGATGAAAAAACTGAACGACTTGAAATTAAACTATTTGCACAATTCTACTATCTACAAATAGTGCGCCCGATCTATTTGTATTTCAGCGTTTTCATTTTGTCTTTCAGAAATTTTAAACTACGCAGATTTTAGAACTTTCCAATCGCGAAAAACTCACGCGAAATCTCCCCCCACGTTCATGGAAGATCATGTTATGTGATCATGAAAAGTTACGCACTATCATAGTTGCCCGCATGTGAAATAAAAGTTGAAATTGCGATTGCCAATTTTTGTGCTGTTGTTGTATTTTTGTTTGTGTGAAATAGGCATTTCACGTGAAAAAGAATTTGCATCTGATATTCACTATAAAAGTGAATTAATAATCACATCACATAAATCACGCGACAGCTGCCCATCTCTATCCCATACTTCGTTACAGTTACTGGACCAGCAAACGAGTTCAATAATTTTGTTACCAAATATGTATGTATTTATGTATGTTTCTAATTTCAAGTCACGTTTGTCGAAAAACATAAAAAACAATCAAAACAACACATTAAACCGCTTAACTGGCTGGTTGTCTTCTGTTTATATTTTTGCCATAAAAATGTCGCGTGTTAATACGTTTGCTATACGTTTGTTTGAGTGTGCTGCATAATATGCTGGAGTTGCACTGTGTACATACATGCCAAATAAAATTAGCATAAAATGGTAAAAATTCGTGAAAAAACCAACGAAAAGACTTTTTCAAATTGTCAAAACTAATTTTTCAAATCGTTAAAAGCAATCGACAATTCCGATACCTTCAATAGGTTAGCTGGTTTTTACTTTTAACTTTAATAAGATTTTGACCTATATATACATACATACATATGTAGGTATTACATACACACTTATTTAAAATTAACAGGTAGTAATCAGAGAACTGCATGAGTTGATTCACTTTCGCTCTCCACTCACATTCACAATGCTTTTGTTTTGATTTTTGACATCAATATGTACTAGTGATATTGCTAGCAGTGTTAACTCTCTAACAACTGACTGTCATTAACTCGCTATTGGTTTTTAAGTTCCGTTACTAAAAATAAATAAAAAATTCTTATTGTTGTTTGATTGTTTTGTATAGTAATCAAATAACTTACAAAAGCTCTTTGATTAGATGAAGTCTTAAGATAATAAAACTATTATTTTCTTTCAAAATATAAATATTAATAAAATGGAAAAATCTATCTCTTCATTTTGTATTAATTAATAATTTTTCTCGTATTAAAATATATTATAAAATAAAACGGCAAGGCTCCTTTAAAAATATCCCATAAAACTATAATTGTCAGAAGTTTTTTTTAAAGAAGTTTTCAAAACAATCTTTTGCTTTTGTGAATCATATAAATAAACAGCAACTGCAACCAGCGACATGCATATATTAACAACAGTCTCGTTGGCATGAATCATGTATTAGCATCTTTAATTTTTTTATTTTAAATTTTTGTTTTATTTTGCATTTTGGAAGACGCAAAATTATGCCATTTGATTCGTAATCATGCAGATCTCTGATAGGAATAAGAGAAGTCAGCAAAGTCAACTTGTTGTTGCTCCACAACTTAAATTGGCTTCTTATGCTGGCTACACACATTGCAACGTGTTTATGCAACCAGGCTTGTTTCATTGTAGGTGGCATAGTCTGTAGTCGTGTTTATGGTTTCATTTCGTGTTGCATTCGAGGTTTCATAAACATCAAAATATTTTGATATTTTCCTGTTGCATGGATGTTGGTTGCATAATGTGTAATCGTGTGTTCATTCTTTTTACTAGTTTAGTTCATAGAAAACCAGCAAGGTGTGCATATGTTTGTATTTGTGTCAACCACGGAAAAAATAAATGAGCTTTGTAATTTTGTGTTTTATCATGTCTTATTATTTAAGAAAATTTTCTTCGTCTATTCGCACATAATTTCTGTAATCTTTTGGCTCATTTTCTTTTAACTCTTTCAACAGTCTTTCATTTGAAAACTGTTCTTTTTTTAAATACCAATTTTTTGACCATATAATTTTTTCCTTTGGTTGTACCTCATTTTCCTCCTCTTCATAAAACACTTCATCAATTATAATAATTGCTGCTGTTTCACTTAGCTCACGGCTCATTTTTTCAACTATGTTTCTTTCTTGCGCGATGTTCAATGCGAATACAATATACAGAAATGATGTTGCGTTCATGGTTTCATTCTTGGTTGCCGTGTTTGTATCAAAATATGAAACATGAACGTCAAACGTGTTGCATAAAAACGTTGCGCAGTGTGTGTCCAGCATTAGATTACCTGTTGTTTTAAATTGATCTTAATTTTCGAGATATAGAGTTATGCCCAAAATGCACACAATGTAAATTTATATGTACATATTTTTCATAAATGAAAAACGATTTGTTGTATTTAGTTAAATAAAAAATTCGAGAATCTACATTAAATTATCTTTGTGGCATTCTAACATTGTTTTTAAATCTGTCCAGTAGTTTCAGATGTATCGTACAAGTTTCTATGTTTATAAAATTGTGTATAAAATTTTTCTAGATATTTCTCTACAACTAAAATTATAGGACAAATAGGCACAAACAATAATTTAAAACAACTGTTTATTTAAAAATATTCATTATTTTTATATATTTTATTATACCGATTAACAAAAATTCAGCTCTTGCATATAAAAAATAAACTAATTACATACTACTTTTGAAAAATCTATCTCTTGTCACTGTGAACCCATACTTATTTTAATATGATCACGTATAGTTTTTCAAATATTATGGTCTTTACTTGTGTCCTTTCTTCGCTTAACTTTTCGTAGCTGGGCATTAAATTTATAAATAGGTGCGTTCGAGTACTTTTGCAGTAAAATGCGGTAAATGAGTAATTACCGTGTAAACTGAAAAATTTACTCTCAAAATAAAAAATCTCACCAAAAAAAGTACGCGAACGGAAAAATTATAAAAATTAGTAAGATTAAGGAAACTGCTGATTGCAAATAAATGTAATTTTGTACTTTTGACTACTCAACTCTTTTTCTTCTTGGTATTCGATGCAATATTTATTATATTTGATTAACTCGAAATTTTAAACTTTTCAACAGAAGCAAAATACTTTTTGATTTTACATTAAAAGTATATGAAAAACTGATTTTAAATCATGTGTTTCATTAACAGAACGTATACAAAATAATGCGAAATTTTTATTGGAGGTAAATATGAATATTAGATTGCAATATCTTCAGAAAAGTGAAAAAAATTAAAATTTCGCTCTTGTTGATATTTACATACATACATGTGTATGTATAAGATATCAAGAACTTTTAATCGAAGACTAAACACTTCAAAATCACTTTCTATATCTCCGATCGTCCGAAGATTTCACAGAAAATATTGTAACAAAATTAAAGGTGAAAGACAATATTCTCTATCGATTTGATCATAGTGTTTTTAAATGATATTTACGATATTATACAAACGAGTGTTGCCAACAGGAGCAATGTTGATACGGTTTATGTCTTAACTAAAAGACGGTTGCAGTCTTAAGGGTCACAAGATGGCGCTTTCTTCAATTTGTTCATTGAAATATTTTTGATCTTGTTCATAATTAACTATTCTAAACCTTTCCAATTAGTAGCGGAAAAAGTTCTTGTGAGAATGTAAAATAAAATTCTGTATGGAAACTAGTTTTATGAAACAATTATAATTATTAGTAGCAAGTTTAAAAAGTGTGGAAATGCAATTGAAGCATTTAGCTTCTGTTAATAAAAAACACACACAATATCCATGTAAATACGAAAAACTGATTCTATATTTCTGTGGTCACAAGCAACAAACGCCTAAGTCGAAAAACATACTTTTGAGATACATAACTAAATTTTAATATTCAAAAGGTTTTTGAAAAAATACAATTATTGTTAAAAAAAATATATATATAAATAAGCATATCTACATTACAGTACAATATTTTGAGCAAAATTGGTAATTGAACTTAAATTAGTTAAGATAATTAATCAAATAAAATTTAATTCTTTATTGCAAAATAAAAATCATCTATTTATTTATTTTGTAATGAATAATTTATTGCTCTTGAGTTTATATGGACTTAGCACCATTAACACAAAGTTCAGTTATGTTTTTAAAGTTTACTAACTTTCGGATTTTCTAAACTTAAATTTTAATTGGAAATTAAAAATGTTCATTAACAATAAAAAAATTTAGTTAACTTACAGTTATCAACTATTGTGAACCACACCAGGAATTTATTTTTGGGAAATGCACAAAAAGCAAATAACACCATCATCCAAGGACATCTGAGCACGATTTCTGCACAAAAATGTGAGTTTTTCAGATGGTAAAGCTTAAATCACAATTTTTTATGAAAGAATTTATGAAAAATATTTTTAAAATAAACAAAAAATTTTTGTTTGTTTACTTTTATTGTCACCCAAAGGGCGTCTAATTGTATAAAGGTTGTAAAGATAATAAAATAGATTCATATCGAATATAATAATTTGTTTGTTGGGATTTTTGAATAAGTTTCAAAGCCTACTATGCTTATACTATTGTAATTTTTATAACTCTCATTGAGTTTTTAAAAGTTTTTGTATAAGTAAAGAGGTTTGAAACATTTAAAAATTAGGTTTAAGGTCTACTGATGATTTGGCTTAAGCACCAATGAAATGCATGTATATAGACTAGCTAAAAACCCTCAACAAACAAAAGTTTTTTAAATCTTTGAAAAAAGATATCGAGGCAATCTCGATTAATATAAATTTAATAAACAAAAAATAATTAATTTTTAAATGTCATATTTTTTCAAGTTAAAAATTTAAACTCTGAAAGTATTTCAGTAAATTTTATTTAAAACTTAAATCTTAACAGAGCTTCGTGTTAATGAATTTTCACTAACAAAAGTTTAAAGTTTTGAGTTTAGTGTTAACTTCAAGTTAACTTTTTTATTGTTAACGGCCCTTAAACGATTACTAAAAATTAAAAGTAGTTGAGGAATATAATTCTATATGGTGTTTTTAAATAAAAAAAAATTATTGTGAAAATAAATAATTAAGCAAATTTTGGTGCTTGTTGATAATGTTAAGAGAGTTTAAAGCGACTTAAGTCAATATGTTCTTTTTTTATAATATCTAGAATAAAAATTAGATTGGAGAAATGGGAGTTTGAGAAAAAAATAAACCCTTTGTTGATGATCACGATAGTACATAAAACTCGTTTCTTTCTTAAGATGAGTTAGGCGGTTTATGTGTGTGACCACATAAACCGCAAGTAAAAATATGCCGGATGATCAAAATACAAGTATCTTTTTAAAATTTAAATAAAATGAGGCAAACTTAATTTCTTTTCTTTCTTATTTCTTTTGGAATATTATCGCTATATTAGAAAACAAAAATATCACATTATTTGTGGAAATCGATGTCATTCATGTGACTGCCGCAGCTGGCCTCGCAGTAGCTTATCCTGTCAGTTCAATTTTCCAATACTTTGTTTACGGTTTCTTACGAAACGCTTGGACGGCATTTTGCTTAAGGGTGAGGATAGCTTCTGAGTTATTCACATAGCATCGGTCTTTGAGGTCATCCTACTAGGGAACGTCCAATGTATTCAAATAGCAGGATTGACCCCACGACAATGACGTGCAGGTTTTTACAAGTACGAGTACCAACCATTATAAAGCGGGGTTTTGTGCAACGGAAACAAACTAATATCGTATACACTGATTTTAGCAAGGACTTTGGCAAGATAAACCACAAACTACTCTTGAAAAAACTTAACACATGGGGTTTCATATAACTCTCTCAAATGGATTGAGTCATATTTATTAAATCGAAAACAATGTGTCCGTTTTGAAAGCGTCACATCTAAAGCGATAGATATTTTATCTGGAGTTCCAGAAGGAAGTCATCCTAACGTGATTAAATTCTCCAGCGTTTTAATGTATGCGGATGATGTAAAAATTTTAGTAAGTTTTAATCAATATGCAGATCACAGTCTACTTCAACAAGACTTGGACTCATTTCAGTCATGGTGTTTAATTTGATGGTGTTTAACTTGAAAAAATGTAAACATATGTCCTTCTACAGAGGAAATCATATAAAAGTAAATTATTCTTCGGGAAACCACCAGCTAGAAAATTGTGTTACAACGTTGGATTTTGGAGTTTTGTTGGATGCTAAGTTGAACTTTATTAATCATATTTCCATAACTGTAAATAAAGCACGTTATATTCTTGGTTTTATCAAAAGATGGGCAAAAGAATTTAAAGACCCATATGTTACAAAGCAACTTTATGTTTTCCGCGTCTGACCTGTCTTAGAATATGCATCTATAGTTTGAGATGACTCACAACAATTACATTGAATCTGTACAATTTTTGTTATTCTGCCTTCGTGGGCTACAGTGGAACCCATTAGATCTTTCGTCATACACTAGCCGTCTTGCTCTAATTAAACTTTCAACTCTTAAAAACCGAAGGACTATATAGAATGAGTCGTTTATATTAAATTTAATTAATGGCGATATTTGCCATATGCGGCAATTTTGTTTGTCGGCATAGCCGCTGTTGCGAAAAAATCTGTATAAAATTGAATGCAACGTTAAGAGACATCCCAGAGTGCGTATGTAGTTGGGTGTTGTGTTTGTTAAAAGTCAGAAAATTTTATTTTAATTCAAGATTTTTGAAAGTTTCACATATTTTTGTCAAATAAAAAGCAAAGGACGATGAAAAGCTTGTTAGCAGGTCTGATGTACCACCTCCGCTGACGACGCTTCTTCTGACACTTTAATTTTATAATTATTAATTTGATTCTTTTTAGAATTTATTCAAACAAAAGAATTTTTACGAAAGCTTTGTGTTCACAATTTCAAAACAATTTAGAAATAACTTGTAGCAAGATTACTAACATAAGCCTTAAGCTTTGAAAATTGTTGCGATTACTATTATAAAAGGCTTATTGAAAATTGTTTAATAACGAAAACTGAACCCTTGCGTTAATATTACTTGTCTATAATATAATGCAAGCTAAGAAGTCTAATTATAGAATAAACTTACAGAAAAATACTTTTCTAATCATGATTATAATAAGCTTACCTTCATAATATTTTTGTAAACTTAAGAATATAACCACTGTTCGAAGAAAACACAAAAACTGAAAACTTTAACTAATAATAACAAATTTAGGCACGCGTCAAATAACTGGAAAACATTCTCAAAAAACTTACAAAACCATAGAGAGCATAAGTCATTTGAAAGCATATTTGTTAAATCGTTATTTATACTAAGTATACAGCAAGTTTTATTGTAAAAACTATTGCAATGTGAAACATTTTCAAACCACAATTTGAAAACTATTACCATTTTGTATTTTAATAAGCTTTATAATAAGTGTGCTTATAAAAAGTTATTGAAAATCTCTTACGATAAGCTTATTCTACAATTCAGTTACATTTTACTTATGAAATGTACTGTTGGGTTTGCTTGAACCAATACTTACGTAAGTGAATGCGTGTACGTGTGTATTTTTAGCATTTGTAGTGGTGTCAACTTTATGAGTCTCTTATTCCTTTATTACTGAACCGATTTAAATAATATATAGTTGGGTCACTATAGCTCAAGAATGTTTACCAGTCGGTTGGCAAACAAAGAAGAAAAAGGGATCTAAATATTTGTCTTTGCTTATTTATATATAGATTCAGAAAGTATTTTTTTTTTAAATAGTATGTTTTTGTTAACGTCATTTATATGGGAATTTTATCAAACAAATATTCATGCGATATTGAGATGAGTAGCACTCTTTCCTTGTTGTGATCGGCCGTTAAGCGGCTTCTATTGTCGGTTATTGTCAGATCTATGTACTTCGGAATCACCGAATAAATTAAGTATATTAGGGCTGCCGCTTAAGTAATCGGCGGTTTTTGCTATCAATTTATCAAAAATTTTATTGGACCTCATTTTCGCTTGATCTATATACTGTTTAAGTTCATTGGGCACAGAGTGTGAGTTCGGTTGCATTTGTTGACGACAGAGATAACAAATTTTCGTGCCCATAACAAATTAAAGAATTCTCAAAGTTTTTTGTGTGCTCGTGGTGTTTGGATCGTATTTTAATAAGAAGATTGTTGACTTTTGTGTCGGAGTTCGTTCAGAATGTTATTGCTGATGTTTGGCTATTATTGTCTTTCCAACAGTAATATGCGAAGTGAAATGGATTCTTTTAAAACGGGCATCTAATATTGTTGCTGCAGAAAAAAACTATTTTCGAAAGCGCTTGATTTTTTCACAGTAGGATATCTTTTGCGGTAAGTCCTAAGCTCATAGACATATTTATACTTTTCATTGTTTGGCAAATCGAATTCCATAGATTGATATTTTTTCCTAATCCATATATTTTCCATAAATATTGGCTATAAATATGTTAATAATATTCTCTTATTTTTCGACCTTTTTTTTAATAATTATTTAAGTGATTATTCAAGTCTTAGGTCAGTTTACATAAAAAATTTATATTATTTATTTTTTAAATCGATATTTCGCCAATATCATCATTGATTGGCTTCTTCAGGAATTAAAATAAAATAATGTAAATCAAAATGAAAAAAATGTATTTCCTGAAAAAATAATGTAAATCAAAATGAAAAAAATTTTATTTCCTGAAAAAATAATGTAAATCAAAATGAAAAAAATGTATTTCCTGAAGAAACCAATCAATGATGATATTGGCGAAATATCGATTTAAAAAATAAATAATATATGTTTTTTGTACAAACTGACCTAAGACTTGAATAATCACTTAAATATAAATATGTTATGTGAATACACCATGAAAAAGGAAAAGTTTATGATTTTCAGTTGATTTTCGTTTAATTTATTTATACTTATAATTTTATAATTGCTTTAAAATTTACATATTGAAAATTTAAACTAACATTTAAGGAATAATAATAGAACTATATAGTTACTAGGATTACTGTCTAAATAATTTTCTTAAGGCACATATTTATTGAATTGCCATATTGTTGAAATTATTTTTATAAAAAATATACTTAAAAATTACTCAATACTTTGTACACTAGACTTAAAAAATGCACATGTTTTAAAGAAAGGAGGGATACAAATATTTAATACTTATTTAAATTTAATATATTTACAAAGATTGTTTTGAGAAAAGTCTAAAGTTATAAGAACATTCACGACTGCAGGCTACACGGCTACAAATGTCGCTGGCTACAAATGTCTTCCTGTAGTCAGATACTTAATTATTTTGAAAACGACAGTAAGCAGCTGATTCATTTATATTTCAGTGGTGTCACTTTAGATTTTTTGCTTTTTTAAAGTTACGTTATTTCAAAAAGTATGATTCAAAATTGTATAATTTTACTTTGAAGCGAATTTTTGCAAACATTTTTAAGAATAGGAAAAGCTTAAAAATATAAGTAGCGAAAATTTAGAAAATCCGCAAAAATTAGCATAATTGAAAAAATTCGAAAAATCTTAAAAAAAAACTAAAAGGCAGCGAATGTTAAAATTAAGTAGAAATGTACGACAATCAAAAGATTTTACGGCTTTTTCAGAACTAAAACTTTTTAAGGAATTTCGCGTTTTTGCGATGACTTTTTATATTTTTTATTGTTTCATAGACTTTTGCATGCTTTTCGAATTTACGTAATTTTTGCAGTTTTTTGCGAGCTTTTCACATTCCATGCATTTGTAGCTCGTCTTAGAAGATTTTACGACTTTTTCTAAATTTTGGAAAATATCGCGCATTTTCGCGATTGTCACGTTATGACAGTGGCGTTTTTATTACTTTATTGAATTTTTAAGATTTTATAAAAAGATAAACACAGAATATTGATCAAATATGCAGAAATTTTATTGCCCTTATTTTTATGCAAAAATTATTTTTACACAAAAAGTTAATACCAATTTTTGCATATTATTTCACATTAAAAAATATTTCTTAGCACTAATTTGCATTAGATAATTTGTTATATTGTCAACACTGTTTTTGTTTCGTAGCCAACAAAATTAGAAATTATTTTAATTTGACTACACGACAAAAGTAGCATGGACAACAACCTGCAGCCGTGTAGTCGTGAAAATAATCTATTCTATTTTTGACAGGTTGTAGTCGGTAGCCTGTTGTTCTGAATGTGTTTATAGCAGAATGGAATATAAAATAAAAACAATAACTCAACTAATTAGAATAGAAATAATTATTTATATTTATAACTAAATTATTGCAATTATTTTTGTAGTTGTTTTGTGATAAAATAATCTATTAAAATGAAAGTCTTTTTTCTGTGTGTAAAATATTTGAAAGGAGTGTACGAACCCAACAACAACTTAGTAATGATTTCTATTAAAAACAACATACTTTTTCACACAAACTCCATACCGTCTGCATTACTTTAGAGTAGTTATATAACTACTTCCTACTAAATAGTAGAGCGTGCGTTTATAACGCAAACGGACGGCTGTTCAACCCCCAGTTTTATTTAAATTGTGTGTGTGTATTCATGAAAACAAGTTTTCAGGTCGTAAACAAATAGTTGTGCAATAGACCAGTGAGTAAAACACTTGACATCCAGCTTAACAATTCCTTCAAATGCACAAGTTCAATACGGACAGCATACATTTTATTTCCTTTTGCGTTTTATGTATTCAATGACTTCTAAGTACAGTACAACCTCCATAATCCGGATAGATATAGTTTCATCTACTGTCCGTATTAGTGGATCGTCCGGACTACAAATAAAATGAAATTTTAAACGCAATTTATTATTCTTAGCGAAAAGAAAAATAAATACACATAAGATTTCAATTGTATTTACGGCCAGGCCCACTATGTCACACGTATTCGTTCTTGTTTTAAATGTAATTGTGCGAAAGAAAGAATTCGATCGACAAAGTGGGCCTGGCAGTTAATTAATTTACAAAAAACACAAAGAACAATAATAAAAGTGACCAAAAATATTAATTTTGAAAAATAAGAATTTATTCTTCTTTGAATACACATATCTTTATGTAATTTGTCAGCTCTATTTTTAAATTCTTTTAAAAATAAAATATCCTAATCTGTTGCTATGGTTTGTTCAGCCCATAAAATAGCTTTTGAAAACAGTTCGCCACCCAAAATCAATTAAATTAAAATCTTTTACATTTTAAATACTTATTTTGTCCGGACTATAGGGGAAAAATTTCTAAGCTGTCCGAAAAATTTAAATGTCCGAATTACGGGATTGTCCGAATTAGCGATTGTCCGGATTAAGGAGGTTCTACTGTATTGACATTTTGAAGTCGTTATTTGTAATCGGAGGTGGTTAGTACCATTACTTGGCTCCACTGACATCGTCATGTTAAAGGAATGAATTAAAATGTCAAAGTAAAAGTAGTGAGCAGTATATTACAATTTCAACTCATTAGTTTGCCAACAAAGTTTTCACCGGCAAGTTGATTGAAATTCAAACATATCTCCTTAATAGTAAATGTATGTTCTCTCACGCTTACATTCTTTCCTTCACACACACATTAAAATTGCCGAGATCTGGTAAATTATATCACTTATCTCTGTAATACTGTAAATGGTGTAAGTAATTCTTACGAAGTGGCCATTAATTTGGCCGCCTGTATAACATTGTGCTGGTGATGATATACTCCAGCCATGTCCGAGGCCGTAGCACCATGCATGCCCGACGAAGAACCAGTTGATCCGCCTAAGGCACCGAACGATGAACCGAAATAGCAATTGTTGACATAATCATAGTTGGTTGCATTCGTTTCGGATTTAACACTGTATCCGCCGCCCAAACTGCCTCCACTGCTCGCTGAAGTAGGCACATGTTGAGACAAGGAGGGCGAGTGATGATGATGGTGGTGATGAGCTGCCGAAGCCGCATGATGAGCCGCAGCTGCAGCATGATGGTGATGATGTAAGTGATGGGCATGATAATTCGAACTAGCTGCGCTTGATGGCGATAAACCATTCGATAAAGCACTACTCGAACCCAATAGATGTTCATATTTTTGTGTTCCAAAAGCCGATCCCGTTAGCTGTGAGTGACTCAAATTGCTTTGAGCGGCTAAAGCTGATGGCGAATATAAATTATTGGTATGTGAAGTATTGCCATTTGTAGTGGAGGTATTGGTATTGGATCCTATGTGGGCGGATGATGTGTGAGATGTAACATTGTTTAGTAGTCTCGTTTGTTGTGCCGAAGTGTGTGGCAAATGCATGTGATGGCTTAAAGAACTATGCAAGGCAGATGTAGCAGAACCTAGACTTAAATTATGGAGCGCTGATGATGAGCTGACCGATTTCAAATCGTTTTGTAACTTTGAAGCTAAAGAACCAGGTAAACTATGGCGTTCTAATCCTAAAGAAGGCTTGAGATCTGTCAAAGAAATTTCGTAAAATATTAGTGGGTTTTAAATAAATTTATTTAAGTAAGTGCTGCTGTACCGTCATCTTTAATCTCTTTGCCATTTTCGATGGCCGCACCCGATTTTTTCGGTTTCCTTTTTCTAGTCTGTATGCCGTCTTTTCGCATGGCCAGCGGTCTATTAACACCATGCAATTTAAAGTACAGACCACAAGCATTACACACCGGCTCTCCCTCGTTATTACGTCGCCACAGAGTTGTAGTACGAGTACCACAGTTGGTGCAACATAAACCCAAACGGCGTGTAGCAGTCTAAAATAATAATATTTTTTTTATTGTTATTGGTTTGAATTGTGTTTACTTAAATATATTTATCAAGGCAGATTCATACGATATACCTATACGAATTAAAATGAATTCGTCGGGACTCTCACATCAAAAATCATATATAAAGAAATAAATAATAGCACTGCCAACAAAGGGACCGAAAAAGACCCATACAGCGAAGAGTTGGAGGGTTCAAATGTTCCCCAAAAATTTTCCTTGTTCCTTGTAAGGTTTTAACTAACCGTATAAATAAAGCATAAGGATTACAAAATTGTCCATGGCGATCCACTATAACAATAGTAAAGAGAGCGGAACTTTCGTTCCCCCTAAAATGAATTCCAGATATAAACTTTCAAAACGTCGATATACGAATATTTTTTGTACTCTCTACCAAAAGAAGTCGTTAGAACCTTTCTATATCTTTTTTGCTTTAATGTCGGTGGAAATGATATATACGAGTACGTAGCAGAGATGAACAACGCTCACTGATTTGCATGAATCATGCGTTATCATACGCCTAAGCCGATCGGAACAAAATTCGCGGCATTCTAAAACGTTTAATTTATCCTAAATTTTATGTGAATATGATTTTTTAAAAATACAATTTTCGGGAAACGTTTTTTTGTAAATCTGAAATCTAATTAGCTCATAGCCTCAAAAAGTTTTATGAACATCAATTTATCTGTTCGTTGTCGAACAATTTCGGAAAAACTGGGTTTTTCAAATATTACAACAAAATTTTTGCCAAATCGATTTTCTATGTTCGACAATTTTTTTTGATTTATAAGAAACGACGGCTGCCGCAAATTTGATTTAACTTGGTTAAGTGCTTCAAAAAATGTTGATCATTGTCGCCAAATCACGGGAAAAATTCAAGCATTTTGTAGCTTGAAATTAGCGGGAAGTTTCTGTGAAGGGTTTTAAAATATCGACACTTTTGTGTCGATATTACTCGATATTTATTTATTAAGTATTGACTCAATACCACTCAATATGTTAACGATTTTCTAGAATTCTAAACTAATATAAAATCAAATTTAAAAAAATTTTGTAGCTTGAAATTAGCGGGAAGTTTCTGTTAAGAGTTTTAAAATATCGAGACTTTTGTGTCGATTTTACTCGATAATTATTTATTAAGTATTGACTCAACACCAGTCAATAATTTAACGATTTTCTGGAATTCAAAACTAATATAAAAACAAATTTAAACAAAAAATCCAATTTTTTCGAAAAATTAAAGTGATGTATATAATTCACATTTTTATTCGAAATCCAGGAAGCAAATTACGGCATTCGATATCGAACGATCTCCCATACAAAATTTTTTGAATTCGTATGGAAATTTCGTTCGGTATGGAATTCCGTAATTTGCCCCCAGTAATTTTTTTTCCTCTAAAATTTTATTGTTGCTGATATATTTTAGACAGACTTTGTAATTTAATTTGTTTTGAAAAATCAACGGCGGACGTGCTTCTGATTATTGGCTGGTATTGAGTATTCAATACCCAAATATTCAATATTTTTACAACTCTCTTCCAGGGATGGGTTGTATGGTCGATCGTTTATAATTTTGTTTACAAAATTTAATTTCTTATCCTGGGGAAGGAAATAAATCAAATCGAATTTACTTTAATTCAACACTGATGTGATCGTGTTTAATATGCCTTGATATTGATTTTAGAAAAGTTGAAATATTTTGAAACATTTTCTTTTAGAAAGTTTCAAAATATTTTTACTTAAAAAAATATAAAAGTAAATTTAACACTCACTGCACTCACCAATCGCTTGCTTGGCTTGATCAACGGCCTATTCATACCGTTCATTTTATGATACAATCCGCAAGCGTTACATAAATAATGACCCGTACCGTCTCTTCGCCATAATGGCGTGCTAATAGCACCACAGTTAACGCACTCTCTACCCTCGCCGAATTGAAAATCAATAGCACTATCGTAAGGCGAAGAACGCTGGAAGCCAGTAGGATCATAAGCTGCTCTCCAAGAACCCATCATTACGGCATTTTGTGTGTAGAACTGAGGAGGTAGTTGGCCATGAGCCGTACCAAAACTATCCGAAGTCCAAGCGTTTTGGGCAGCAGCGGTACCAAAATGAGCGGCCACATGTTGATATTGACTATTCGTCAGGGCCCTATTCGATGGCACATAGACTGGAGCACTAACAGTGGCGGCGGCAGCAGCAGCTTGTTGATGGTAGGAACTAACACCTGATCCGGTTGTGGTGCCACTCAAATCGGGATAACCGGCTGATGAATGATACATTTTAGCGGTGTAAGAGGAAAAGTCCTGGTGATGATCCAAGTTTCCAACTGCTGATGTATGCCTTTGTCCCAAGGCAAGTTGGTAGTTTGCCGATACAAAGTTGGGAGAGGCTAATTCTTGTTGCATAAGAGAAATATCGGCTGATGATTGTTGATCGGAATTTGACTGCAAAAAAAAGAAGGAAACAGAAAATGTAAAAAAATGTATATAAATATGTTTGTCATATGGTCACCCTAACAAAAATCTTATTGGCCTTTTCATTGATAAAGGTTTACACCCTTTTAGCTTGTTATGTATTTTCAAAGATACAAATGAAAAAAAAAAACGTATAAAAGTTTTAAGACTGCCATTCTCTTTATAAAGCCCATCCCATTATATATTTTATCTTGCTTAACAGTACGCATGCTTTCTTTCTTTTCCACTATCGCCACCACCACCATCATCATCATCATCATCATCATCTTCTTCATAACTACCACGAAGCCACTTATTTGATCATATTCATGTGTACGAGTACGTACAAAACACACAATTTAAAACCTTCCATAAATTCTTTTCACATAAAATTACATTTTTAATGGCGTTTTTGCACGTTACAATTTTATATTATTTTTTTTTTTGTATCTACTGCCTGGTTGCTTGACCACATATTTTCTTCCATTATTTTATTCTCTTGCATTCAAAACTTTTCTGCTTCAATATATTTAATTTTATTATTTAGTTTTATTTTCTTCTCTGAAGTGCAATAATGCACTCACTGCACGTTTACAGAAGTTTGTCGACAACTTGTAACGCCATACTTTTTGAAATTTTTATTTATGCAAAACGCAAAATTCAGATCTGTTTGAGATGCTTTTACTGCACAGAAAAAATGATACAATTACAAAAAATTGTTCCAAACAAAAGTTGGAATAAAAAATTTGTTTTCTGTAAATATTTAAGACAGATTCTCATCAGGTAGTCTCATCCGAATTCAGTTTAAAAATATAAACAGATGTCTTCTAAAACGGTTGACAAATTTATGAGAATATAAAAAATGTTTTAGGAAAATGTGGATATAAAAATTTTCAAGTTTAACTTGACATAGGAAGTATTTCTGAAGTGACACTTCGAACGGTATCTGCAAAGACTATTATCACTGATTTCTCACGTCAGTTTGTTGGACACGCAGGTGGCAGAAGCAGTTGTAGCCGTAAAGCTGTATACGCAAACAAAGTTTCGATAGGTGAAGCAATTTTTCGACGCGATGAGCTACGGTGATAAAGTAATTGGAAAATGTTGGACCAGGATGAACACAAATCACAGCATTATACAGCTCTTGCCATATCAGTACCGAATACTTCGTGCCAATAATAATACAGCAATGCTAGCCAGTTATTTACCCCGAGCTAATGTTACGGTCCCACATCTGATGGTTGCTGGTGTAGGCGTACTTGAAGGTCGCACTATAACAGCGTCGGTTGCAGCTACTGGTGCTGTGACTACGGTTACTTGTATTAATAATACGGGAAACTTTGGTCATGGTACATCTGTAAGTCGCACCAATTCAACACCTTCCACCGCAATTATATTAGCTGTCCTGCCAAGTGCAATTAATACATGTCATACCTTCTCCAATCCCAAGAACATAACTTAATAATCTCTCAGGGCATTACTGGCCTTCCAGTTTCCGTAGGTTGTTCAGTTGCTACTATTATTGGTACACTGGTTACTAGCGCTGCCTCAGCTTTCGGATCGGCAACAAAATAACCTTTAAATGACGTCTGAATAATTTTTTAACAGTCTCATATCTTCGGGGATATTAAAAAAGTTTTATAAAAAATAAATCTGTTCAACAAAATTAAAAAAAAAATCTTTCTTTGCAAGATTCATTAAAATTTTAAATTGAAGAAAATTTTAAATTTTATTCTTAATTGTGAGAACTTCATATGTTACAAATAAAATGAGCTAAAATTTATTAAAATCATTTCATAAGTTCACTGTGAGCACCTTTTCATATAAAATTAATTTATCTCAATTAAGTGGCACATGAGTATCACTGGAATACAAAAGAGTAGTCGTTGAGAACAAATATGACTGCCGGAAAAGGAAACAACATCGTTCTTGATCCTCTGCTAAGTCGTGAAAAAAATATATTTACGCCACCACATATCAAACTTGGACTTATTAAACAGTTTGTGAAAGACTTAAATACGAACGGAGTTTGCTTAATTTCAGAGGTTAAAATTTTTTTATGTTAAGGAGCAAACTTCAGACTCCAGAAAGTACAGCACCATGGCGTTGTTATGAGTCGGAAAGAGGCAAACATATGCCTCCGGTATTGTGGCATATCATCGTCAAAAATATATGAGTTAAGCTTCGATATGTTGCCACCTTGCTGCCTTCCCTGTTTTGATTGCCCGACGTCTTTTTTCTGTTTCCACATTTATAAAAATAACTCTCTGGGAAAAATATTTAGTTCAAATAAGGAGTTACATCAAACCTATTTTGAAGATTTTCCAAAATCTTACTTTGCAGAGGACTTAAGGAAATCGCTGGATGAAGTGTAGCGAGCGAGATAAAAGATTAACCCAAATGTTCATCTAAATTTGAATTAAAAGTGCATTTTCAGTTAAAGTAACATTTTTGTTGATGCACGAAATAAGTGATAATTTTTGTCTCACCATCATTCGAAATTATTTTTAAGAATCCATGTAGGATTTTAAAGTTTTTTGTTCCATTCACTGAATACTAAATATTTTTTAAGAGTATAAGTAAAATGTTTAGACCATTAAATCTGATATTGTAATAAACATAATAAACTATTAAAAGTGTTGAAATGTCAACAGACACCAAAATTAGTTAATCTTATCGTTAAGTGACAAAAAAAGAACAAATAAATTGACAACTTTTCTAAATAATCTACATGCAGTTTAGTTTTCAATATAGTATTAAAAACACATGTATTTATGTACAGATAGTATTAAAAAGTTAATAAAATTTAAATGTAATAAATAACTTTAATGATATTGATGTGTACAGTAAAACCTCAGTAGTCTGAACATGTGCTAACCAGCTGCAATCGCACATATAACTTAAACGCATGTAAAGTATACTCTACAAGAGAGCAGAAGTATTCTGAAAATAATACAAATAAATGCAATAGACGTGGCTTATTTACACTGCGAAGTTTTTTTTTTTATAAAATCGGACTAGCACGAAAAATACTCTGTCATAATAAGTAGATAGGTAATGGTGGCAATAGACATGCGCGACTGCGCTGCCGGCGAGCGAGCCAGTGTTGCCATCCTCTAGTTTTTTTATGTGTGTGTGTAGGTTCGTTTGCTTGCCTGTGCTATGTTGGTTGTGTGTGTGTGTGTGTAGGTTCGTTTGCTTGCCTGTGCTATGTTGGTCGTGTGTGTGTGTGTGTGTAGGTTCGTTTGCTTGCCTGTGCTATGTTGGTTGTGTGTGTGCGTGTGTATGTTCTTTTGCTTGCCTGTGCTATGTTGGTTGTGTGTGTGTGTGTGTGTGTGTAGGTTCGTTTGCTTGCCTGTGCTATGTTGGTTGTGTGTGTGTGTGTGTAGGTTCGTTTGCTTGCCTGTGCTATGTTGGTCGTGTGTGTGTGTGTGTGTAGGTTCGTTTGCTTGCCTGTGCTATGTTGGTTGTGTGTGTGCGTGTGTATGTTCTTTTGCTTGCCTGTGCTATGTTGGTTTTGTGTGTGCGTGTGTATGTTCTTTTGCTTGCCTGTGCAAATCTCGTGATTTATGTTTGGGTGTGTGTCGCGGGTGTTTCTGTTGGTATCTCGGCAGTGAATTTTTTGTTGGCAGAGAATGTGTGTATAACTGATTATTTTAGGTGCGTCGTCATCACTGACGTCATAGCGAGGGTGTGTGTTTATGCTGTTTGGTGTGTTGCTGATGGAATCGCGCATGTCTATTGTCACCATTATTTTTGAGCGAGCCAGTGTTGCCATCCTCTAGTATTTTTTATGTGTGTCGTCATCACTGACGTCACAGTATGTTGGTATGGAGGCAGTGAATTTTTTGTTGGCAGAGAATGTGTGTATATCTGATTATTTTAGGTGCGTCGTCATCACTGACGTCACAGTATGTTGGTATGGAGGCAGAGATATTTTTTGTTGGCAGAGAATGTGTGTATAGCTGATTATTTTAGGTGCGTCGTCATCACTGACGTCACAGTATGTTGGTATGGAGGCAGAGATATTTTTTGTTGGCAGAGAATGTGTGTATAGCTGATTATTTTAGGTGCGTCGTCATCACTGACGTCACAGTATGTTGGTATACAGGCAGAGATATTTTTTGTTGGCAGAGAATTTGTGTATATCTGGTTATTTAAGTATGTCATCATCACTGACGTCATAGCGTGTGTATGAGAGTGTGTTTGAATGTGTGTGTGTTGTTGTGTGTATGTTGTGATCACTTTGGTATCGTTGTATTAATGAGGTTTAGTAGATTTTATTTTTTGTTTTTTATATATTTAAGTCTGTTTTTATGTATGTTTTTGATTTTTCTCTATGTTTTCATAATTCTGCTCACTTCGAGATTTATTCCTTATAATTTGGCTATATAGATATATATAGCATATTTTATTTTTTGTTCTTTTTTATATTTGAGTCTGTTTTCATGTATGTTTTTGATTTTTCTTTAAGTTTTCATAATTATGCTGACTTCAACATTTATTCATCATAATCTGTGTATTATTTCCTTCTCCCTCTTATGCCAATTTTATATTATTATCTCTCTCTATCCCCTTCATCCTATCACTATCCCCCCACTTATTCACTATTTCACCATAAATATTTTCTTGGAAGTATCGGAGCTACTTTTAAGTTCAATTACAATTAAAGATTCAAAGTGACAAGATCTCAATCAAAAATGAACTCCGTGAAAAATCTAAAAACAAAATTTAATTCCCTGGAGAGTAAATCCTTAATTCACATTAAGGATCTGGATATAACAGTTAAATATCCTATTCAAAATATATCACGGGTAACAACAAAATATGGACCAAAACTAGAAGTTGAGTTGGAAAACAACATAATGTTTCTCCCCAAAAAATATAATAGTTTAACAGATGAAGAAATTAAGGATCTCTCGAGTGGATCATTTCAACTATGCAGAGAAGGAGAGTGCGGCCTAATTCTTGAGAGTGAGATGGATGAATTTTTAATTCAAAATAGCCAATATCCCGTTTGGCATTAAAATAAATTAATTCTGTTTAGTAAATTATAAATAAAAAAATAAAAAAGCCATTAAAGAGTTTTGTAAAATATAGACGATTGTGTGTTTTTATTTAATCTTTCTTAGTTATTTCATAAAGAAATTTAAGACATAAATGACCACAGATAAATGTATTAAAATTCTGATGTTGATTATAGTTGTATTTCATATTTGTACCAAGATATTTGACTACTTCCGAAGGAGGTTGTAAGTTTCCAAAACTGTCGAAATACTCTTTTTCATCGATGTTCTTATAATATGCTACCCAGTGTGTACCAGGACCTGTTGATAAATCTAAATTGATTATTCCACACTCAATTTTCTTTGATCGTTTTGGTAGTGAGTCCAACATGAATACTCCTCTAAAATAAGGAATATTTATAGAAAAATTTAATAGGTCAACATCTGATAGTGGTCTGTTGGGTAGCATTCTTAAGAGTTTTTTGTCTGTTCTTTATAAACTAAACCATATCCCTTTTTATATGGTTTTAGGTAAAGGCCTTTTCCAACTGCTATAGATTCCATCGCTTTATTATGTCTAGTTGCTTCATCAAGTTGATTTTTTGCATTCTTTGTTGCATTTACAGCCTTAGCTATGGCAGCACCTCCAGTGGTTAGACTGCCAATTGCCCCCAGAGCAGTTAGAATCGGTATTAGGGGTAAAAAACCACCAATTTTTGGAACACTTATTATGCGTGGTATTATAACATGTGATTTTCTTCCTTTTAGGGATTTATTGATAGTTTTACGTGCGATTCTAATGGCAGAGTTAATGTCTAAAGGTTTTTGTTTCTTTAGTATTTTTGTTGCAGCTCTAATTGATGAAGTGAACAATTTTTTACCATTTAATTTGGTTTTCTTTTCATTTTTCTTTTTTCCCACACCCATACCGAACTTCGTTTTGGCTTTCATTGCGTTAGTAACCATATATGCAAATGATTTTTCTCCAATACTGCTATCTTTTGATAAAACTCGATCCCAGGCTGAATTTTCAAGAATTTTATCTGCCTGATGTCTAATACTTAAATCCTTATTTTTAGAATAAGTTATATCGTGATTTTTGCACGCAGAGTCCAGTAAATTAATTCCTCTATCACCTCGATTTAAACGTTTTTGTAGCTTAGTTCCAGGCCCACAGTACTGATATCCAGGAAGATGAAGTTCAACAGGAAGATTATTTATTATTTTATCTACTATACCTGCTCCAACGAAGGTGTTTTTATGACTAAACGACTTGTTGTAATGTATAACCATTTTATTTATTTAATTTTTTTTTTTTTTTTTCTATAATAAAAGGTAACAAACATAAATTATATTTAGTTACAAAAATGCGGTTAGTGAAACAACATAAAAATATTTTGGTTCGTAATATTGATGATTCATCGAACATCACCTCAAAAATAAAACACAGTTCACTCTTACCAAATTCTATCCGAGCTCTAATAGTGGGACCATCAAATTGTGGAAAGACTAATGTTATGATTGGGTTACTAGAAAGTCCTAACGGACTAAAATTTGAAAACATCTATTTATACTCAAAATCCTTATATCAGTCGAAATATGAATACTTGAAGAGATTAATTTCACCAATTAAAGGAATGGGATATTACACATTTGACAACAATGAATCAGTTATTACCCCTAACGAAGCTAAAACTAATTCAATTATGATATTTGATGATGTTGCATGTGAGAAGCAGAACAATATACGGGATTATTTTTGTATGGGTCGACATAAGGATGTGGATTCATTCTACTTATGTCAAACTTATACCAGAATTCCCAAGCATTTGATAAGAGACAACGCGAATGTAATTATAATGTTTAAACAAGATGACAGAAATATGAAGCATGTTTATAGTGATCATGTTGCCGGCGACATGAACTTTGAACAATTTCATGAAATTTGTAGAGAATGTTGGAAGGAAAAATATGGATTTCTGATGATAAGCAAAGATAACGAGTTAAACAATGGTCGCTATAGAAAATTATTTGACTATTTTATAACAATATAAATTACTCTACATAAAAGAACAACTTTAGTATATAATCTGACTTTGAACACACAATACACCTACATATCTATTAAAATATTTACTATACCTGATAACCTATTAGGATACCCAATAACCTGATCTGGTACCTGATAATCTGATCTCATACCTAATAATCTGATCTGATACCTGATAAGCTGATCTGATACCTAATAATCTGATCTGATACCTGATAATCTGATCTGATACCTAATAATCTGATCTGATACCTAATAATCTGATTTGATACCTGGTAATCTGATCTGATACCTAATAATCTGATCTGATACCTAATAATCTGATCTGATCTGATACCTGATAAGCTGATCTGATACCTGATAATCTGATACCTGATAATCTGATCTGATACCTGATATTCTGATCTGATACCTGATAAGCTGATCTGATACCTGATAAGCTGATCTGATACCTGATTACCTGATCTGATAATTGCTGTTACTAAACATGGATGAGAAAGTTTTAAAAGAATTGGTTGCAACGAGAAATGTCTTGAAGAAAAAACTTCGTAGTATAAAAACTGGTGAAATAGATACACGTGATCAACTAAGAGATACTTTCAAACCTATAACAGACCCCTTAAATGAATTTATAAATAGTTCTAACAATATCAATAGAATTATCAAAAAAGAAAAGAATAAGATGAAAACAGAAATTGAAGAAACTAACAGTCCTCATATTAATAAATCAACAATTAAATTGGAGACAAGCACACCAAAGAAACTTGTAGAAGGAGCAATATTTGATAATAGCAAATCATTCAATGATTCTAATGAAAGTAATAGTGACAATGAGGATGATGATAATTTTTACTCACAGAATTCAAATATTGAAGAGAGTTACACTGACTTATCAGTCTTGGAGGGCAGAAATGAATTAGATACTAACTATGGGCTACATAAAGATTTCAATAATGAATGGAAATTTGGTGATAGTAACCTCAAATTAAATGAGTGTAAAATACAGGTTGGTGGTCAAATATGGGCTCTAACGCCAGGACTGTTTTCTCTAATGTTTCATAAAACGCCAAAAAACTATGATAAATATGAACTAGAACTGTACAAAAAAATCTTAATTAGTACAAATGCGTATAGAAGAGAATATAAACCTGATGGTCAAATCAAGGGAACGAAAGCATATAAATATAAACATATTATTAAAAAGATGTTTAAAGAGCAAAACCAACAGTCTGTATCAAAAGCAATAGCAAATAAGACATCATCTAATTATAAAGGTGGTGGATTGATGCAATTTAACCCCCATAAACCAAACTATATATACTGGGACGATCCAAATGAGTTGGTAGATCGACTTCGTCTACTGATAGCATCACAAGCTGCTGGTCATACTAATCATAATAACGAGATTGTATCAATTATTGAAGAACTACGCGAAGCTAATATAATACAATAATCTATATAAAGTATGTCTGTTGATAAGTTTGGACACTATCTAAACGGTACAAGCGATATAATTTCACTGAAAAATGCCCCTAGACTGTTGGGGTTCTTTATGGATACGAACAACAACATTGATGTCCAAAACAAAAGAATCAAAAATGTTGCAAAGGCTGTGGAGGAAAACGATGTTATCAATAAATTGTTTCTGCAAAATCAAATCGAAGAAATAGAATACAAACTATTAAAATACTTTAAGGAAAATAACAACAAAATGTATGATACTTTTAGAATTCAACTCGAAATGCTACAACAAGCAACAACATTACAGTTGGAAAAGAATAAGAAAATTGAAGAAAGCATTTCCAAAATCAATACATTTGTGGAAGATGGTTATCTACAAAGATTTGTTGAGAGTCTACAAAAGAAAAGTTAAATGAAAAGATTTATAGATGGGAAAATTACATGTTCGCATCAATAAGTAAAAGTTCATCAAGCAGATTGCAACGTATCCAAATCAATTCTTAAAACTATAAACATGTCTTCAAAAAGAAATCTAGTTAACGAACTCCATAAACAAGCTCGAAAATCTTTTGCACGTCGTAGAGTTGTGATGAAAGGAATAGATGATCTCTGGCAAGCTGATTTAGTTGAAATGGGGAATTACTCTATAGACAATAAAAATTATAGATTTTTGTTAACCATAATTGATACATTCTCAAAATATGCATGGGCAGTACCGCTGAAAACAAAAACTGCACTTGAAACAACACAAGCAATGTTAGATATTTTTCAACTGGGACGAGTACCAAAAAACCTACAAACAGACGATGGTAAAGAATTTTTTAATAAAAACTTTGCGAAATTGATGGATAAGCACAAAATTAATCACTATTCAACGTATAGCACAATGAAAGCATCAATAGTAGAACGATTTAATAGAACATTAAAAGGGATGATGTGGAAAGAATTTAGTTTTAATGGTTCGTATAACTGGTTGGATATCTACAAAGATCTATTAAAAGCATACAACAGTAAAGTTCATCGTACCATCAAAATGCCTCCAATTAAAGTCAACTCAACAAATGAGAAAAAATTATTAAATACAGTATACAGTCATTTAAAGATGTATAAAATCTCGAAATTTAATGTTGGAGATCATGTGCGCATAAGCAAATACAAACATACATTTGAAAAAGGTTATACTCCAAATTGGACAACAGAAATTTTCACTATTAAAACAATTCAAAATACATATCCTGCAACATACATATTAGAGGATTATCGTGGTAATCTCATACAAGGTGGATTTTACGATGAAGAACTCTCAAAAACTAGATTTCCAAATACATATCTAGTTGAAAAGATTATTAAAACTAAAGGAGATAAAGCGTATGTTAAGTGGTTAGGATTTACTAATGAACACAATTCTTGGATAAGTAAAGATGAAATATTATAGTTGAAACAAAATATTTATAATTATTGTATTAAGAATTATTGCATTTACTATTAAAAATTATAATGTAAATTCAAAACAAAAAATATTAAATTAAAATAAAAACGCTTTTTATAAACCATATTGTGTGTTAAACTTTATTCATTTACAATCAAGCAGGCATAATGTCAATAACACTTACTCTGAGCTCCAACACTTCAGAGTTATCAGCCAATTACTTCCCTCCTATTGAGTTAAATGAGACATATGAATGTGCTCTAACTGATTTTCATTCGTATAATAGCATTCCAAATATTGATGTATACAACAATTTGTTTCATATAGGTGAAAATGTGATTGAAATACCAATTGGATCTTATGAATTGAATGACATAGTTGATTATATAGAGGAAGAATACAAACGATATGGTAGAGAAAATAAAATTTTTATAGAAGCCAATAATAACACAATGCAGGTTAAAGTTAATAGCTCTACGGATCCAATATATTTTAATAAGGAAAATACAATTGGAAAACTCTTAGGATTCAACGATAAAATCCTAACTCCAAACGAAGATCATTATTCAGATCTTCCAGTTAATATTTTCAAGGTGAATCTATTACGAATTGAAAGTAGTATCACTGTTAATACATATATGAACAATTCCAAATCGCATACACTACACGAGTTTCCGATTAATGTGCCTCCAGGCTATAAAATAGCTGAGATTCCTAGAAACCTCATTTATTTACCTGTGAACTCCAGAGAGGTAGGTTCACTAACGCTACGAGTAGTTGATCAGTACGGCGATTTAATTAATTTTCGAGGAGAGGAAATAACAATAAGAATTCATTTAAGACCAACTAAATAATGTTGATATACAACTCAAGTATATCGAAAAATATAACAACAGCAACAACATACAACCCTAAACCATTATTACAACCTAAACCACAATTGAAAAGATCAGTTCATCAAAAAACGTTGACAACAACAAATAAAAATTTTCTAAAGTCTCTTAATTTTAAACTGAAGACAAAATGAGTTCAATAATAAATGTATTGGATAAGCCATTATCTGATGAAAATATAATCAAAAAGGACTATCATACATATGTGCCATACCTACAATCTTACAACAATAATGATGAAATACGCATTTCAATACAAAATCAAGATTTGTATGTTTTACCTAGTGAAAGTTATATATATGTGGAAGGATCTGTTGTAGATGAGAAAACCTCTAAATCTACAGGTAATTTCAAATTAAAAAACAACTTTGTGGCATATCTATTTGATGAAATTCGCTATGAGCTGAATGGCATTGAAATTGATCATACAAGATATTTAGGAGCCACAAGCACCATAAAAAACTTGGTTTCTTTATCACCAACGGAAAGCACAGGAATGCAGAATGCTGGTTGGAATAAAATTGATGATTTGAAACTTGTAAATGGCTACTTTAATTTCTATGTACCACTTAAGATGCTTTTAGGATTCGCTGAAGACTATAATAAAGTTATACTAAATGGAAAGCATGAATTGATATTCTTACGTAATAAGAATGATGAAAATCTTCTACACTCGAACGTTTCGACTGAAAAAGCAAAACTTGCAATTTCACTCATCTCATGGAGAATTCCACACGTACAATTATCTGATCTTTGTAAGCTGAATATGATTAAAATTATTAGCAATGGTGCTTCTATACCGATGGCATTCCGTAGTTGGGATTGTCATGTAAATCCACAATTAAATACAGGAACAAGTCATATTTGGAATGTTAAATTAGCCGCAAGTAGAGAACGCCCCCGTTTTGTATTGATTGCTTTTCAACAAGAAAATAAGTTTGTTCATTGTGATCTGACCAATTTAAAAGTTCATTTAAATTCAGTATCATACCCATATGATGATCTAAATATTAAATTTAAAAATGAGCGTTATGCAATTCTATATGATATGTATCTAAGATTTCAACAGAGCTACTACATGAGAGAGTCTCAACCGCTTCTCACCGCTCAAGAATTTAAAAATAATGCACCGATTATTGTAGTAGATGTTAGCCATCAAAACGAGTCGCTCAATAACGGACCAATTGATATAAAAATTGAATTTGAAACAGACACAAATATTCCATCAAAGACATCAGCTTACTGTATTCTTATTCATGATCGTATAATTGAATATATTCCTATAAAAGGACAAGTTCGAAAAGTCTTGTAAATTAAGTAATATGGAGGATAACAAGGTTTTCATAGACTTGCAATGTTTCAAAAGTAATTCAAACAAATTTATTGCCAAAGAAGTAGCAGTTGTTTTCAACAATAATGAACACACCAATTTCATTATAAAACCTCCATATGATTTCCAGTGTTTATCGGCAAAAAAGCAGAGAGAAGCAAATTGGTTAACAAAAAACTATCATCATCTATACTGGAACGATGGATCAGTATCATTTCAAAGCGTTTGCAGATTTTTGAAAGACAACTTAAAATATTCTATAATCTATGTTAAAGGTGAAGAAAAGAAAAAATGGTTGGAAGAAATGATTCATCTAACAATTGTTAACATTGAGAATATTGCCTGCATCAACTTTAAACAAATGAATAGCAAGTATCCAGACGATTTCTACTGTGACTATCACAACTATGGTATTTGCGCCAAAAGAAATGCAATTTTACTTAAAAAAGAGACTTCAAAATAAAGAAAATACACACAGTTTATTCACTGTTTTATATTAAAAAATTCAACATTTTTTTATTTTTTATTTAGTTTTTTTTTTTTTTTTCTTAAAAAATCTTAATAATAATACAGATTAAATTTTATAGATTAATAAAAATATGGAAAAAACTTTATACAATATTTTGCTTTTTATTTACAAATGATTTGGGCATAGGTAAGAACACCAAATGAAATAATAATAAATAAATAAATCAATAATTAAATTAATAAATAAATTAAATAAATAATTAATAAATAATATAATAAATCAATAGAAACTAATAAAAATAGGATAAAATTAAATCGTCATTGTCATCTTACAGGTAATATTAAAAATAAAACATATTAATCTATATCCATTGAATCATTAATTCTATCTATATAATGTCCCCAAGCACGCGTTTTTATATTATCTTTCATAATATTTCTCTTGTCATCAGAAGAGCTAAGCACTACTTTATATAGTTTTTGAGTATACAACTGGTGTGCTTTGGATCTGAATAAAAACATTTCATCTGACAAGATCTCACTTTCAAATAAACATTTCTTGTAGTCATTAATGGTCAACTTTTTAATTACAGACTTTTTAACCCCCTTTGATTTTTTAACATCTTCCGAGTGGAGAGTCGACAGAGAATACATTTTTGATCTTAAACCTACAAACTCTGTCATTATATCTCCCTTGTTTTCATCTTTCATCATTCCTAAAACCTTCTTATTGAGTAGCGGTAAATGAAATTGATTATCTATAGGATATTCTGATGTGTCAAAATTCAAACTAATATCGTTACGGATGTCATCGTAAAAATCATCAGTTTGAATCGAGTAAATAAAAGAATCAGTATCCATATAGTTGAGAGAAATGTTATCTCCGAATTTAGGCTTCATGAAACCATAATGGAAATCATACATTTTCCACTTGGATAACTCTAGTACTGTAAAGCCAACGTATATAGGTTTATTATACTCTGGTTCCATTTTTTTCAACTCCACCGCATACATATCATCAAAAAATTTCGACAAATGCATAAAATTTGGTTTTGCAATTAATGCTCTGAGACCCAAATGATTTCTGTTTGTTGATTCCCATGATGAAGTAATTCTAATGTCCCTACGTTTTTCAATGTTTTCCATTGTCTTCCCATAAACAGCATTGTTTAAAAGTTTAAAAAAATCTTTTTCAAAGTTATTTTTAGCATTTGTTCTATGGAATGTATTTAAATCAATATATTTTTTAAGCCAAGGGGATTGTCTAAATTTAAGGATTCTACGGATTTGTTTTAAAATGAGACCATTTAAAATGGCTTGTTTTAAAACTCTATAATGTATAGTATAACTTGTTTTAGGGTCTAAGTCTGCAATCAATTTTTTGAATTTAGATCCTCCAACTGTCTTATTTTGAGGACAAAATGGTAAATCATTGTGTAGATCATGTATTGAGTCGGGATACTCTATATCCACCTCTAATATGTAACCATATTGTGATGTATCAGGTATTTTTTCCACATCAAAATCAGGATCACATACCCACTCAAATTCTCCACAGGGAAGATATTCTGACATTGCCCACCCATATAAATTATTCGCATCTAAATACATTAAATATTCAGATGGTTTTGTAACATCAAAATCTTCTAAATACTTATGGTTGGCCTTAGAATATCTTTGTGAGCATTGAACTAGTCTACCTCTTATTCCATTTTGCATGAACATATACATTTCGGAATCAGTAAACAGCTCTAACGTAACCTGAGTGGTTGCATAAACTTATTTTTTTTTTGTGAGCTTTGCAATATAAACTTATAAATACAATTTACAGACCACCAACAAATGTGAGAAAAAAATATTTCTGTATAGAATAAACAAAAAAAAAAAAAATTTAAGACTGCAAAATTTTCTCTATAGTCAGATTATGATGAATAAATGTTGAAGTCAGCATAATTATGAAAACTTAAAGAAAAATCAAAAACATATGTACATAAAACAGACTCAAATTATAAGGAATAAATCTCAAAGTCAGCAGAATTATGAAAACAAAGAAAAATCAAAAACATACTCAAATATAAAAAAAGAACAAAAAATAAAATATGCTATATATATCTATATAGCCAAACTAAAAGGAATAAATATCGAAGTCAGCAGAATTATGAAAACATAAAGAAAAATCAAAAACATATGTACATAAAACAGACTCATATTATAAGGAATAAATCTTGAAGTCAGCAGAATTATGAAAACAAAGAAAAATCAAAAATATACATGAAAACAGACTCAAATATAAAAAAAAAGAACAAAAAATAAAATATGCTATATATATCTAAATAGCCAAATTATAAGGAATAAATCTCGAAGTCAGTAGAATTATGAAAACATAAAGAAAAATCGAAAACATACATAAAAACAGACTTAAATATATAAAAGAACAAAAAATAAAATCTACTAAACCTCATTAATACAACGATACCAAAGTGATCGCAACATACACACAGACACAAACACACATTCAAACACACTCTCATACACACGCTATGACGTCAGTGATGATGACATACCTAAAATAACCAGATATACACAAATTCTCTGCCAACAAAAAAATATCTCTGCCTGTATACCAACATACTGTGACGTCAGTGATGACGACACACCTAAAATAATCAGTAATAAACACACTCTCTGTCAACAAAATATTTCTCTGCCACGATTCCATCAGCAACACACCAAACGACATAAACACACACCCCCGCTATGACGTCAGTGATGACGATGCATCTAAAATAATCAGATATACACACATTCTCTGCCAACTAAAAATTCACTGCCTACATACCAACATAATATGACGTATGTGATGACGATGCATCTAAAATAATCAGATATACACACATTCTCTGCCAACAAAAAATTCACTGCATAGATACCAACAGAAACACACCCAACAACATAAACACACGACCAACCAACATAGCACAGGCAAGGAAAAGAACATACACACGCACACACACAACCAACATAGCACAGGCAAGCAAACGAACCTACACACACACACACACAACCAACATAGCACAGGCAAGCAAACGAACCTACACACGCACACACAACCAACATAGCACAGCCAAGCAAACGAACCTACACACACACATAAAAAAAACTAGAGGATGGCAACACTGGCTCGCTCAAAAGTAATGGGGACAATAGACATGCGCGATTCCATCAGCAACACACCAAACAGCATAAACACACACCCTCGCTATGACGATGCATCTAAAATAATCAGATATACACACATTCTCTGCCAACAAAAAATATCTCTGCCTCCATACCAACATACTGTGACGTCAGTGATGACGACGCATCTAAAATAATCAGATATACACACATGGTCTGCCAACAAAAAATTCACTGCCTAGATACCAACAGAAACACCCGCGACATACACCCAAACATACATCACGAGATTTGCACAGGCAAGCAAAAGAACATACACCCGCGACACACACCCAAACATAGCACAGGCAAGCAAAAGAACATACACACGCACACACACAACCAACATAGCACAGGCAAGCAAACGAACCTACATACACACACACACACGACCAACATAGCACAGGCAAGCAAACGAACCTACACACACACACACACAACCAACATAGCACAGGCAAGCAAACGAACATACACACGCACACACACAACCAACATAGCACAGGCAAGCAAACGAACCTACACACACACACACACACGACCAACATAGCACAGGCAAGCAAACGAACCTACACACACACACACACAACCAACATAGCACAGGCAAGCAAACGAACCTACACACACACATAAAAAAACTAGAGGATGGCAACACTGGCTCGCTCAAAAGTAATGGTGGCAATAGACATGCGCGACTGCGCTGCCGGCAGCGCAGTCGCGCATGTCTATTGCCACCATTACCTATCTACTATAATACTCGCAGTTATTTTTTTACAAGTACTACGAGTATGTAGTTAAATGTGTGGTGAGCAGGGGTGCCAAACGTGACGATTTTACGTCATTTTGACGATTTTTTAGTGCGAATTTCACAAAATGACGATTGACGATTTTTATTTAGTATGACGATTTTTTTACTTCACTACTTTTTGCTCAACATAACCTCTAAACCTCTACGTGTGGCAAAATGTCAATCTCGATAGAAAAAATATTTATATTGAAATGAATTGTTAGGCTTGAGTTCAAATCTGAGTTTACTCATTTCTTCTTAATTTTTAAGAATTTGTTTTGGATAAATTCATCATTTTTATTTTTATTTAAAACAATTTATTCATCAGACTAGCAGAACGTATCAGTACTGATTTCGAGGTCGCTACACCATCTCATCAGCGTTCTTTGTTCAATTTTACCACTTTTGACGGTGGATACTAGTGATCAGGAATATCAACTATTTAACCGTATTATTTAACAAATTAGAATACGAAAAGTGCAACTTATTCATTTTCACATGTCAAATCAATTTCGGTTAGTACGAAATCCCATCTATGATGAATCACTAGTATCCACCGTCAAAAGTGGTAAAATTGAACAAAGAACGCTGATGAGATGGTTCTGCTAATATGATGAATAATAAAAATTGTTCTATATATAGTACTCTCTTAATAAAAATAATGAATTTATCCAAAAAAAATTTCTAATAAAAATCAAAAATAAAAAAAATTAGAATAAATAAATGGGTAAATTCGGGTTTGAACTTGAGCCAAAATTAATCATTTCAATATATAAAATATTAATAAAAGTTCGACTAATTACTTATAAACATAACATGAATATTTTAAGAAAATATACACAAATTATTTTCTATAATCGTTTCCATGTGTTTATTTTAATTTTATTTTATTTTGCTAATGTGTGTCTGCTTAAATTTATTAAAAAGTATGTGATTATTTGTTTTTGCTATTGACTACCTTAAAAGCAAGTGGAGTACTAAGTAACCATATACTTAGCATTTTCACAGCTCCAACGAAATAACAAAATAACAACCGAAATGGCTATAAATGGTTTCTATAAAATTTATTTCCTTTTCAAAGGCATATATCGTTGGCTTAATACGGAAAGGACGTATCTTGATTTTTTTTACTAAGCGCCGGTTTTAATCTCTTCTGACATTACAATCTCAAATAGACAAGAAAAGCTTAGAATCGCAATTTAAAAAAAAAATCAAGATACGTCCTTTCCGTATTAAGCCAACGATATGTACATGTTTAACGAACGAATAGTTTACAAATAATTGTTCACTTATTATATTTTATTATTTTGTTTCAGTTTTTCTTTTTTTTTAAATAATTTTTTCACAAATTGTGTACTTTTTAATTTCTTACTTTTGTTTGTTTACCTTTTGAATCATATGTTTTTCTGTTTTACTAAATTTTACTACGAGAAATTTCTGCAGTAAAAATTTTTAAATTCTCAGCCATAAACTGTCACGTTACGCTCTCAATTTGTGTTCTCATTTACTGTAACTTGAGTAAACGAACGCAATTAAGTAAAATGCAGTAGTAAAGTAAAGTAAAATTTTTTAAAAACTTTTGGGTACTCGAACAAACTTATAGTTAAAAAAAATTTTACATTTCAAATATCTGTACATTTTTAACAAATTTTTATCATTTGTATGAGGCACTGATATTAAATTTCTTTAATTTTAATTGATATTTTAGTTATGTAAATATATTTACATAAAAAATTAATTTCATTTAATATAAAAACTTTTAATGGTATACATATGAGATACAATTTTAATATACATAGTTTAATTCAAGTTAAGAGAATTCAAAATATCAACCATATTATTTGCATATTCCTCACAGACAAACTCATTTTTGTATATTTCAGGTGAACCAATATTTTACAATATCCTTCTGATATATCTAAGGCAGGGACATAACTTTTATGCCGAATATTTATTTACAAAAATCTTCAAAGAATTGTTATTCAAGACTTTTAAAATAAAAATCGCGCAATAACAGTTAAAAATGAGGATTATTTTTTTGACCTTCTTATAAGTATTATAAAAGATTTTGATTTATTTGAGTCTTTTATAACCTTTATTTTTACAGCCTTCTCATAACCATTATAGAAGATTTTTATTTTTCTTCGCGCGACCTTAATTTTTATTGGCCATCTATATCAACACACACTTAGTGCGTGCAAGTTCTAAAGAGCCCTAATTAAATAATGGTTATGCAAAGACCGAAAAAAAATTGGTAAGAGAAGAAGAAGGTAAATAAAAATCTTTCATAACAATTATGAGAGGACTAAAAGATTTTTAGCTTTTTCTAATTGTTATTTAATCAATTGAATATTTAAAAAATAACAGCAGTTATTTTGGGTCCCTGGTCTAAATTATAGTAGCATACATTTTCTGATTTCACACCGTCTCTTATTCGTATAACCGGAATTAACAATTCTTTGTTTTATTTTTCGTGCATTGCAAAGTACGACAAAGTTGCGGAAAAGGCAGCATATATATTTATTCGTTTTTATACAGTGCGAGAATTTATACTTAAATTGATATTATTAAGTATGTAATATTTTAAAGTAATTCTGCGTTCGAAAAAACTGCTAAAAATGCTAAATAATTATAAAAATATGCTAAACTAGCACTTAGCATTTTTTTAAACTCTTACTGGTAAATCAGAAAAAATAATGCGAGATCTAGCACTAAAAGTGCTAAAATGGCAAACCTGTTTGTAGTTAATTTTCTTAGTATTCAACCACCTCTGACAATGTGAACATGGAGTTAATGACAGGTGCCTTTGTCATAATAATCATTATTTATACGTAATTTGTTAAACTGTTTAGGATTATATTGAAATGAATATAGAACTAAAATATAAAACGTATCAAATAAAAAATTAACGCGTATTTTGAAAAATGTATAACTGTTTCGGCACAAAATCTCTTCAAATCTTGCGTTGAATGGACAAACATGTTTAAGATATTGTTGAGTTTTCCATTATTTTCTGTTTGAAGTTTTTAATAAATCCGTTGAAATGTTAATTTTCAAATACTATTGGTTGTTTTATAAAACAGAAGATTTTTGTGTGACGATTTTCTTTCGTATATTGGCGATTTTGACGATTTTACTTCCAATATTTGGCGGATTTTTGGAAAATAAAATTCGCAGCCCTGGTGGTGAGTACTGTGTTACACCCTCTCTTAATGAACTTTGTGTCCATACCCAGTTAGCATAGGAAGTTTGTTAGACGATTCGATTTTGTTTAATATACGACTCCTAAAAGGAGCTTCTGATGATGATCTGACGAGTAACACTAACAAAAACATCTACTTTTTTTCTTGATTATTACTTTTTTACACATTTTTTGACACCCTCATTTTTTAATCTTGGAATGTTTAATATGCTAATTGTAAAAAAAATTTCTAATGATTATTTGAAGAGTACGAAAACAACAATGTTACACTTTGTTTATCTACACAAATTTGAAACGATTCCCTCTACAATTTATGTAAGAGTCTTTCACAGAAGAATCAGTTCGTGTAACAGTTTCTCAAGGAATCAGTGCAAGGAATCTTCTACGATTAAAAAATGCGCTCATCGACGATCAAAAATGTTTTTCATGATATTCCAAGTAGGGTCTTTCACGATTGAAAATGGGTAGTGGGCCAGCCCATGACTGTTAGTCTATTAGAGGAAGTCAATGCATTTTCATAGATTTGCACATTTCTCTGCCCAGGAAATTTACCTTGATCTGGAATGTTACCTTGATCTCAGACAAGCTAACCGATTCATTAAACTATTTAGGAACACAGGCGCTCCATATATTTTCATAGAACTGAAACACTTCATTGGGGTGTTATTTCAGGGCTCAGACAACCGAAGCGATTTTTTAATCTGATCGACGTACATAAGTATTTTCATAAGTATTTTCATAGAAGTTGAGACCAAACAATGAAGCTGCTGCTACGAATTGCATGAGAAAACACTAGACGATATTCTCTAATGACTCTAAGAAGACTATATGTAGTCTCTCGCCGGTCTGATAAATGTTGATCTTGTCCGTAGCCTTAATCTGTTTCGACGAACATTTAGGACACCAAAAATATCCTATAAAATGAGCTGATCTACGGCTGTCTATAATAACGATTTGTAAAAGTTTCTTCAGCTCGCTAAAGTATTTAGCATTGCCTGTTTTTCTCCTTCTTTTTCCTCTTCTATTTTTGCTATTTCGTTCTTCGAATTTTAGCAACCAATACAATTACAATCTGTTAACATTAAAAAAAACAGTTTTATATATTATTCGGCAGCTCCGCAAAAGCATATCTGTTTCTTGATTCACTCAGAAGTCTGCCCATATCTCTGATACCAGTCCATACTTCAATATTATCAATCGATGTTGTTTCTTTTTTCCCTCTAGCAGCTTTCCCATCAATATTCGCTCATGTTTTCGATTGTAACGAGGGGAACTATTTATATTTCAGGAGCTGGCAACTCTAATGTCAATAGCTAAAATCTGGCAACACCATAATGAAGTTTGATATTTTTTAGCATAAACGTTCTCACAACGTTCTGATGTACAAGTGCTTTTTGTTTTGTTTACAGTGAGTTCAGAAAATCAATTTGACAAAAAAAAATGGAAATTTCAAGAGAAGGTTTTCTTTCGTTGGGTTATTTTTCGAATTCCGTGAACGTCTTCCAAAATCGGTTGTTGCGCCAGAAAACATCGGTGCAGTACGTGAACCCCATTCAGAAGATTCATTCTTCGTCAAACAAGTGAATTTTTGAGCAGTCAAAACATCGAAATGATGACACATCCTCCATACAGTCCTGACTTGGCACCCAATGATTTCTTCTTGTTTCCGAATATCAAAGGTAAAATGTGCGGTCAACGATTTACGAGTGCCGAGGAAGCAGTTGAATCGTTCAAAAACCATACTTTTGAGATGTCTCAAGAGGAATAGAAAAACAAACTGCTATGAAAAATGAGTTGAACGAATGTAAAGTGTATTGATCATCAAGCGGAATATTTCGAAAGACATTAAAGCTATTTTCATTTAAAAATTTGTATTGTTATTTGCTATTCCCAAAATATAAGTAGTAGCCCTCGTATTTAGGGTTTCTCAAAAAATATCCCAGGTACTCCTATGATGTCGTTTTTTTATTTATTATGGTAAATAGATCTCTATAGCACTGCATTTTTTCAAAATTTGGTATTTTGAGTATTTGTCTATAAAGCCACATTTCAAATTCGTGACTTGTAAGTAATTTTTTTTGTATTTAAAAAAGGCAACTCGAGCCATTTCTATACGGCGTCTTATTTCTTTTGAACAAACCCATTTGTCGTTGTATTTTTAAGAAAGTAATACTCGCATTATGGTTATTCTTCTTGTTCATAATCATATATTTTGTTTTTTGAATATTAATATTTAGACGATATGCTTTACTATTTGCTGCGAGTTTATTTAAAAGGTCTTGTAGTAGAGGCATAATGTCAGCCTTCCGAACGTTGCTGATGGACTCTTCAAATATTCTTTCAGAATAAATTTTTATATTATTCTTTAAGTTAAGCTTTTTTATTTAATATTTATTCTGAAAGTTTTAATATATAATTTTTGGACCTGTTTTTTAATATTTATATTATTGTTTATATTATTTATTTTATCTCGATATTTCGTTACCCTTTGCGTAACTTCTTCAGGAGTAACAAATCAATAAACAATTTAAATAACAAAAATTAACAAATTATAAATCAACAATTTCTTTTTCCGTTTTGTTTAAAAATTGTTTGTCAATTGAAAAATTTGTTTGAAAATTTTGTTAATTTTTGTTATTTCAATTGTTTATTGATTTTTTCCTCCTGAACAAGTTAACCGAACGGTAACGAAATATCGAAATAAAATAAATTTGGATGATTTTTATAAAAAAGAGAGACCTCAAGCTTAATTTAAACAATAATATAAATATTAAAAAACAGGTCCAAAAATTATATATTAAAACTTTCAGAATAAATATTAAATAAAAAAGGGGAAAGAATGCATCCTTGTCTAACGCTCTTGATAATATTTATATTTTCAGTAAATTGTCCGTCAATCTCGATTTGTGCTGTTTGGTGACAAAATGCAATATCCCTGTGATAATAGAGCTTTTAAACTCATACATCCTCCAAATATTTTGCTAACCATATAAATTTCAGAAAATCTGTCCATAATTGGCCATAGCTGCCATATAAAGATAGAATTATAAAAGAAAGATACATTTTTGGACAACTTACAAATATAAAAGCCAAAACCATGAAAAAAGCTTAAACACAGTGATTTCATTGTAAAATTAAAGTTTGAAAATTTTATTGATACTTTTTTTGTCAATTATGAAGATATACCAGATCAGTAGCCGGCTAGAGCAACAAACTATAACTAGGAGGCTTAAGCAGGTTGTACTGTACGAATCTATACTTCAATGTTTCTATTTCTTTTATAAATATTTTATTAGTGCCCTCCAGAGCTATTGTGAGTCATTCACAAATTGTGCTTAATGAAATATCAACATTTCCTCTTCTCGTCTTTTCGCAAGCCAAGTCCAACTCAGTGTCAGTTCAATGTTGATCGCACAAATTACTTCACTTCCTTTTAGTTTTATGAATAAAATGATTTTTTTCTTTGATTTTCTGCATAATATATGAGTATTTTTTATTTTGTTTTTTTTTATTGCTGAATGCGTGTGTTTCTTTTTTATGTGTCTGCTGGTGGATATCACATCTTCCTGATGCCATAAATAAAGTCAAAGCTGAACACAACAGACAAATTGATCCACTCGAATTGCATTAACTATAAAACGCGCATTTGCGAGAATGTATGTATGTAATTTGAATTTGAAGAAAAAGAAAATGCGCGGTAATAATGCAACAAAGAAATCGAATAATCTGTTGTTACACTGCAAGAACTTTCTACGTAGAACCAATTAGTTTTGACATATTTAAAAAAAATATATTATATTATATATTTAAAACTAGCTACAAGAGCAGTTTGATAACTCCTTAATTTTCTGGATAAAATAATTTTTTTTGGCAAAAAAGCGTTTTATTTCTCAACATAGTTTTCTTTATGTTCGATACATTTGGTCTAACGTGTTTCCAGTTTTTTCATTCTCTCCAAATAATAAGATTTCTCAAGACCCTCAAAATAAGCGTTTGTTTCAATGATTATCTTTGCGCTCGACCCAAGTCTCTCACCAGCCAGACGTTTCTTAAATGGCTGTCCAAAGCAAACTAATCGATGCAGCTTCCACAAAAGTCGACAGTAGTCTAGTGATAGATAACCGTTAACGGGACCAGTTTTGGTTTTAAAGTTGGAGCTTTAGAAATCTAAAAAGTCACGGAATTATCAAACGGAAACTATAATTAAAATTCGACCTGGTGCTTTTTATGGAAATTGCTGAAACCCTTTCGATGAATTAATGAAACACATTTTATTCAAATTATAATACCGAAAACTTTCATTGAAATAATATTATGGTTTCATTCAAAATATATTTGTGATTAGATTTCTGATTACTTCATTGTCTTAAAAAAAGAAAAAATGTTTATATTTTTTTCAATAGATCGATGAAGTTATTTTATTTTATTTACCGCTGTTTATTACAATTATTAAAAAAACGAGTTCTTCAGAAAACGAGTTTAAAGTTTTCAATTTACTCACAGCTTAATGGAAAAAAAAGATATTCGCACCTCAAGAGGCGATTAAACTAGATATTTATATGATTTTTTTACACAAAATGAAGAACCATTAAACTCAAAAATCTAATTTTTGGGGATATGAGTACGTTGCAGTAAAGGAACAATATTTTTTAATTATACTTATATAAAAAATATACGAATGTTAAGTTCGACCTGAATGCTAATTGATGAAACTCTTAATAGGGGAATTTCTTATGTTAAAATAAAACAGTATTGACAATTAAAACTATCAAAATTTTTTAAAACAAATTTTTCCATTTCCATTATAAACATTATAAACAAATCTCCGCTGCTAATTTACGGTCTACTTACACAGTTGATATGTCCTGCAATATACTTTGTGGTCTTTTCGATACAAAAATATTACTATAAAATATTACTATTAAAAAAATTATAACGTGCAAGAAGATAAATTTTAAAAATTTATCACCCTAGAGGCAAACCATCGATCACAATTGGCATTTCCGTGATATAAAACACAAAAAATATTATAAAAATGCAAATAAAAGAAAATATTCTTTTCAAGATAAAGTATGGAAAAATATAATGCTAAAGAAAAAATATGCCAAAATACTCTGTAACAAATCGCTGCAAATATTTTTAAAGAGTTCTGAAATTGACAAATAACCGCCTAATATGTTTGTACGATATGCAGAAAATATAATTGATCACTTTTGGTAATTTAAAGTTAATTTATGAAACTTACAAGGCACGAATAGGGATTTCTTCCTCTGCGTAGTTTAATTTGGCCTTCAAAAGCACCGACGCACAATGGTTCCTATTGGAAGAAAAGGGTTATAAATCTGTATCTTTAAAACTTGCGATCCGATTACAATACGATGTACATATGTAAAATCATAGAAAAGGGTATAAGCTTTAAGAATATTGAAATTTGAAGCACTCTGTTGAAACACACGGTGGGCTACAGGTTGTCAAAGTTGACTTCCTCTGACATGGAAAACCTTTTTTGGGGGGCTCATAGCCTTTAGAAATATTATTTGATTTCAATGAATTTATGTTTTTGTAAAGTTTGTTAATAAATAAAGAAAATACATTTTGGTGCTTTTTATGAAAGTTGCTAAAATTTTAATATTTAAAATTTTTTAATCGCACTATTTCCCATAAAATACATTTTGTTATATAAAGATATCTAACATATTTGCAAAGATTTGTGGCTTTAAATTTTTTTAAATATTGGTTTTTGGTCTTGACTTTGCGCGCAATTTTTTGAAAAGCTCAGTTAAAAGCAAAGGCAAAATTAAAAAAAATATATATTGTATGATTTTTTACACAATCTTTGATAATATGCAGAAAAAATTTTCTATTTATCTCAATTCATATAGACGTGAAAAGAACGCAAAGTCAAGACTTTGAAATGAGAGTGAAAATGACAAAATTTTGACAAAAACGGAGCTTGATTGTTCGACGTTTTTCTCAAAATTTTTTTTCAAAACTAAAAATTTTCTTTTTCAATATTTCAAAACAATGGACTTCAAAGAATATTACTGTTGAAATTTTAAGTCGCTTAAAGCATACACGCTATATTCAGCATTGGACGAATATAGTGAAAATTTCTACGAAATTCTATATGAATCGCTTAAGCAAAAACAATCGCCCATCGAGCTTTTCAAATTTGCTTAAAAATTATATTAGATATATTTAATACACTCAAAAAAAAATTAATCAATTGCAATCCAATCAAATCCGTTAAATCAATCCCAAACGGTGTTAAAAGTACGGTAATCCCAGATTTACTAAAATCAAGTACAGAAAGATTGATTTAAGTATGTATGGATTCAAATGCTCAGTTTAATTTAAGATTTTTTTTTTTTGGTTGATTCAAGATTGTTCACGTGATTAAAGAATTTTGTACTCATTTAAAAAAACTCCAGGATTGGTTATCTAAAGTAATCCCTTTTTCGGCTTGATTAAAGTACGTTTTATTATTATTTGTACTAAAAGTTTTGAGTACGATTCGTATTCAAAGTGAGTAGAAAATACTTGAATTTATTACGGCATTTTTCTTTCTGTGTATTAATATGAAAAATCCCCAAATCCTCTTCAATTAAAAAGTGTCTCCAAAACCAAATAAATTTGGTTGCAAGTCCCCTCATCTGGAGATCGATTCTGGTTCTGTGAAACTGTGAAATGAAAAGTTTTTTCATATTTTCATAGAGTTTCTGATTCTCGTTTAGAGAGGAAATGATAAATAAACTCAAATGTTTTCATATGGAAAGAAGAAATGGAATGAAACTAATTGTTTTCACAATTTCACTGTAATATGATTCTTGTTCTGCGTAACAGTGCAAAGAAGTGTCAAAAGCTTTTCATTTCTCACATATTTTTACACTCTCGTTTTGACGGTGAAAAATGGTGAAAGCCACACTATACAAAACAACAGAAAATGTTTGAACTTTTCTAATAATTTTCATCTACATATTTATGTTGGAAGAATGTCTGGGACAAAATTAGGTATTTGTCTGAAATTTCTAAGTCTTTCTAGGACAACTCTTATTAATGTCGTGTGAAGGAAACTGTCAGATTTATCTGGCTCTTTTTGCGACACTCATTTTGCTGGTGGTTACACCTGCTCATCAACAAACATTTACCTAATATTCTAACAAAGCTCTTGATAATTTATGTAAGAATACTCTAGAAATAATGAGAATTATAGCGATAGCTAAAGGCAGACTGTGTGCAGACGTACTGGATAAAATTCGCATCTAATTAGTTTATGAAAGAGTTCCGAAAATATGCAGACTATTCCGCTAAATGTCTTGAAAATATTCTTATATATTTTTTCGACCTTCTGTTTTTTTAATTAATCTAATTTATTTTGAGCAATAGGTAAATTTTTTTATAAAACTTTAACAAAATCTTTTATTTAAAACCGATTTTTCGCCACTTCTTTGTGTGGCTTCTTCAGGGATATATAAAATTGTGCAAATAAAAATTTTTTTACAATAATCAAATAACAAAAAATATTCAGAAAAAATTGTCAAAATTAAAATATAAAAAATGAGCACTTAATAAATACGTATGTTTGCACAAAAACATAAAATATTATAATACCCAAATATTCAATTTCCGTTTCCGTTCTCATATAATAAATATCTATATGCATGAGCAACACTAGCTGTATCTACTTTAAAATTAATTCTCTTTCCTATTGGAACATTAATAATTTTTAGCATTATTATGATGACATTACCAGATGTTAACGTTCCAAGTTTTGTAAATATCGTGGATTTGCTGATTTATTCGTACAAAATATTTATTTTTTTATGTACAATAACTTGGTCTACATATGTATGTATGCCGTCGGCAACATGTTTCTACAAAACCACTTTATAATAAGCGGTGAAAACGTTTTGATCACATTTTATTTTACTCATAGATTTTTTAAACCAGTTTTTAGGATGTTAATTTAAAGGTATTTGAAGTATGAACCAAATATGCAAATATATTTTGATACAATTTTATGTTTTTTTTAGTAGTTTTTTCTTATAAAAACTCAATGCAATTTGATCACATATTTATTTATTTTTTTAACGCCACACATTTTTAACAAGCTGAAAATATTTTTTATTTTTTTCTCTCTCATATTGTCGGTTAAATTCAAAAGCATTTTTAGGCAACATTAACTCAAAACAAAAATCTTGTCATCAAACTAATAAAGGTGGACGAGATGGAAGAAGAAAAAAAAAAACACACACAAATGTGAAAGGATTGAAAACCCGCAAAGTATTGAGAGCCAGCGAAAGATTAAAGAAACAAAAACTCATAAAAGAAATTAAACAAACAGCAATAAAAAATCAATTTAAATCTGTGAAGCATCTTGGGGGAAAAAAGGTTCACATTTTCAATAATTTGTCATTAGCTAATGACTAATTTAGAGTGTTTCTTTCGTTATTGAATATCGCTACTTTCATATGGAATGGGAACAATTAATAATTTTATATTTATAGTTTAGGATAAATTATAAATTTAAGGACTCCCATTGAAGAGAAGCTATGATCGGTATCAGGATGAAAATCTGCTGCAACATCGTTATAACTTAAAAAAAAGTTTGATTGTTGAGTTGTACCTCTTGAGAGAAGAATATTTTTCCACTTTTCAATTAATTTGTGTATAAATTTTCTACAAAACTACTACATTAATTTATATACATTACTCGGAACAAGACAAACAATTTTTGTTTTAAGGACGAGAAACTATAACGGGCCCTCAGCGCAAACTATCATAAGCGATATTATTTTTTTAAATTAAAAATCTCAATACGTCAAAATTTTTTAATAAAATAAAAGCTGTAAAGTTTTATTTATTTAAAAATAATTGAATCAAAACCTTTTTCTTAAAATTAAATTTTTATTGCTTGCGATAATTTGGTGTTAAGAGCTCAAAATATTTGTTTTAAAATCTATAATTCAAAAGTATAACATAAACAATTTTTGTTCCGGTGTTCTTTACTTTGAAAATACCTTTTTCTTCAGATTTACATGAATAAATTGATTGCAACGCTTTTAAATCACTACCTGACAACACTGTTTATCTCTGACACTGAGAAATATACAGTGTGATCTTTTCCAAGAGTAATCGATACAAAAACAAACGCAAAAATATATATGTATGTATAACTGGAGACAGACACCACAACAGATAGACGACTCACTTGATCTTAAATGCAGGATATTATTTGAATACTCCTAAAAACAAAACCCGTATCAAAAAAGGTCGACTTGAAAAAAACGATCATAACATTTTATATAAACACTTGAGTGTTAAAGGAAATAAAACGTTAAGTGGTTTAAAATTAACGAAGGAAAAAAAAACAAACAAACAAACCACAAAAAATATGACTTATATGAAGTATGACTGAAGTTTAAAAGAGATCTACACATACTCGTGTATAAAAAAATGATCATTATAAATTATTACTACTTGAAAAAGTAGTCAACTTAGTAAAGTAGAATAAAATACATTTAACAGGATTTTTCTTTTGTGTGTTGCATTTGAGTTAAAGGCGTCGTCAAGTAGCATTTTCACTACAAACATATAAACAGCAATCGAAATGATCATAAGTCTTGCTCTTCGTTGTAAACGTTGCAGTCAAGGAGATCATATTTATTAGTTGCAACAACATCATATAGTGCAGTAGTTAGTTTATGGTAAAAAAAGGTAAAATTATAATTTGTTTACCGTGAACTTTATTTCTTAATAAATTCGGGTGTATATTAATAATTCATAAATGCTTTTCGCACTGCAAAATAAATGAGGGATTCTAAAAAAAGTGCAACATTTTTTGCCCTTTTTGATGAAAATTTGCAGTATACAGCCCAATTATGAATAAAAAATTCCCCGGGAGATTTCTCGAAAAATCAATATGTGAACAGCCCCTTATTGGGAAAAGGGAGAAATCTCCCGGGGAATTTTTATTCATAATTGGGCTGATATTGATTTTTGACATAGTGAGATTATTCGAAATTATTGCGTCATCAGTTACGAAGCAAAATTGTCCTCTAATAAAACTTTGAATAGAAATAGAAAAGAAATGTTGCATATTTTTTAGAAAAGAAAACGGCATTAGCCATTCGTACACAGAAAGAAAAACGCTGTACTGAATTCAAGTATTTTCTACTTAATTTGAGTACAAGTCGTATTCCAAATTTTGAGTACATATAACAATAAAATGTACTTTAATCAAGCCGAAAAAGGGATTACTTTAGATAACCAATCCTGGAGTTTTTTTAAATAAGTACAAAATTCTTTAATCACCTGAACAATCTTGAATCAATTAAAAATTTTTTTTATTAAATTGAACATTTGAATCCGTCCATACTTAACTCAATCTTACTGTACTTGATTTTATTAAATCTGGGACTGCCATCCTTTTAACACCGCTTGGGATTGATTTAAGTACGAATGGATTGATTTTTCTTTTGATTGTAGATAAATTTTTTAATTTTAGCTTTGCGTTATATTTTTCAAGTATTTTTTGCTACCTAAATTATTTTGTATGCCTATTCCGGTTTAATATACAATAAGTTACACTGATAAAACAATGGTAACAAAATAGTATCGTCATTCATATAATATTTTTATGTGAAAAATATCAAGAAAATTTTTATGACATTTATAAAATTTTACGCAATAGACAAGTAGGAAGCAATAGAACGAACACTTTGTGAATTGGCTAAATATAATTTTAGTTTATGGCATGCTAATCCTCAAATATTTTAAATGAATGAACTTTATTGATTATTCGGGAAATACAGGACACTGCGACCGAAGACGATCTATTGTATCCCTTGCCAGGTGATAGAGCACCTCAATTAGACCTGTTTTCCTGGGGAATCTCAAGATTGCCAGTGGTTTTAGTGTTGGCAGTCCACAATCCTCAAATAGGTGCTTGCCCAATTGGCTATATCTTCGGTGGCATATAGCTTCACAATCCTTCAGAATATGCCATGGAGTTTCATCCTCGTAATCACAAAATCTGCACAGGCTGTTATTCTCAATGCCAAGTATGTTGACCTCAACATTTTCTCAGTCTGCAAGTTCTGTGAGGAAGGTTGTTATCATTCTTAGATTGTTTTTACTTAGATAAATGAGAGTTAAGAAACCAGTTTGATTATACGTTCCAAACATTAGCTTTGCACGCCTCAGTCCTGTGAGACTGAACCAAAGGTGTTATCTTGGTACTTCTAAACTCACAATATTATTACAGTAACGGACTGTACGTTATTCAAGAAGTAATCCGTTCAGTCATTTTTAAAAGAATAAACATTTAAAATTGCAGTCAATTTTATTTTTAACTGATTCTAACATTCATTCAAAAAACTAAGGACATATTAATACGGATTTTCGGTTACATTCAGTATTGTCCGTTGTTTTCAAGTGCTGTTTTTTTCTTTTTTTCATTATTTGATTGGTTTGAGATTACCTCTCCTACTCTTTTATTTTTACGGACTTAAGTCAATTAATTTTTTAACATTAAAAATTAAATGAACTTTTGGTTCAATTTAAATGAAAAATGAGTAAATCGGTTTTTAAGTGAACTTTCATTTGTTTTAAATTACAATTTCAGTTAATTTTACGTACAGAATGAGTGTAGTCTTCTTCTATATATCTTCCCGGAATTTATCCAACCGAAGCCCACAAGACGACCATGGACTTACTAGCCTTTCCTGGCCATTTTGTCTGCGTTTTCGTTTCCTGCCACCCCGACGTATATCCAGGAACCCAGCAGAATGTGACCTTATGCATTCTGCTTAGCTGATTGATCTTGATGCGACATTCGCAAACCAGCTTAGAGGTGAACTCTTATGAGGTCTGTACCTTGATAGCAGCCTGACTATCCGAGAAGATAACTATTTCACGTCCTCGGTAGCCCCTGTCATGATTAAATTGTGCACATCTCTCAATGGCATAAATATCCGATTGAAAATAGGTAGAAGCTTTTTTTCGTAGTACATTATCATCGGTCCTACAACTCCCACACCAGAGCCTGTCGGCGTTCTGGAGTCATCCATGTATCACCTGATGGTGCCCGTTCCACAGGAATATCGGGGTTTGCATTTCACTCCATTCCCTTGTGTTGGCCAGTACAGTTTCAAACCTCTTGTCAAAAAATTAATATTTTATATTTCGGTAAAATATTTATCGTTTTCTATAAAAAATGCTACTAACTAAATCACTAATCGACACGAAATTATTTTGTATATTTTATTATATTTTATTGCCTTTTTCTTTTTTTAATTTTCTATCACCTTTATTTAATTAATTTCTTTTTTTCTATCATTTTCTCATTTCAAGACTATAATTACACTTCCTTTAATACTCATATTGATTGATTGATTGATTTCAACACAATGAGGTGTTAAGTGGTTGAATACAGCAATTAAATAATTATGAGTGTTAAATGATGAAAAAGTGGTTTTGATAAAATGAAAGTGTAATAAATTATATCTTTTTGCTCCTTCTTAATACAAAAAGCTATTTAATTCCGTTTAATATGTAGACTATAATATTTAAAAACTAAGAAAATTAAAAGAAATGAAAACCCTCTCCCATTTATAATCTTATTTAAAAGTTTGCCCAAAAATCTAAAATTAATCTTTCATTGAATAAGACTTCTTTAAAGATTAGAATAGCGATATCTCAGAAATGACGATTCTGAGAAAACAAAAATATTATAATAATTATTATGGATGCCTGCATGATCTATTGTAACATCATAAGTCAAAAATCAAAATTTTCCTTCGGTGTGAGTAGTTTGATATACCTACCACCCATTAATCTACAGACACCATGTAACAAAACTACGCTCCTTTATTGCAACTTAGTCATATCTAAAAAAAACTCGCTCGTGAGTAAACAATTTTAAAGTTGTTAATTTACATATACATCAATGGAAAAATAAAAAAGTATCCTCCACAAGAGTTGAGTAAACAAGATATTTTTGTGAATTTTTCACACAAGATGAAGATCACGTTTTTTGAGATATTACTACGTTGCAATAAAGGAGCGATATAATTAGCAATTACAGTCATTTATGAACCAATACTTTTGCAACTATTGCTCTCCACTGCTCTATTTGTAAGGTTTTTTATTAGTAGTCTCTAACTTTCATTATTCGTAAGTCTGCTACATACGACATCATCTGTCCATCTGTCTTTTCGATCGCCCTTGTTTTCTATTGCTTTCTGGATTTTGTTCAAGAATTTTCTTCACTGTCATATTATTTTCCATAACCAAAACATGCTCCCGACATTGTATTCGTTGTGATTTTATAGAACGTATGATATTTTGATTTGCATTCAGTGCCACCAATTCAAACTGCGTATGTACATAGATTTTCAATTACTCATCTTTTGACATTTCCATTCAGGGCTGCCCGAATTAGGGATTTGTTCCCAAAATTCGGAGTTTTCCGATTTATAATGTACAGACGAACTTCTCTATAGTGAACTTCTATACAATGAAGCTCTCCCTACTATGAATTCATTTCACAGCTTTCTCGTTCCAATGTTAGAGTATTTTCGTATCCTTACAGTGAATTTTTCTTTACAATGACACAATTTTGCAGATGTAAATTTGAGTTTCTTGCGTGTTTATCTCCATATAATGAATTATTTCAAAAAAGTTTCCTTTACGCATACTAACAACACTGTGTGACGAAAATAAGTAAATAGGGGATTCCCAAAAGATGAAAAAACGTAACAACGACAAGGAAAAAGTCCCATCACTAACAATTTATACAGTAGTTGTCCGTGTTCAGTGAACAAAAATTACTAAGCGAAGTAGCCTTTCTTTTGAAAAAAAAAATATTATTAATTAATAAAGTAGAATATATAGGAAAAAAGTAATAGCAAAGCAGTTTGGAATTCTTCCCAGCACTTTATCAAAAAGGCATTAATATAAGAGTGGAAAAAATGTAATTTCTGTATAGTACAGTTTCTATATAATGAAGCGACTTTCTGGTCCCATACACATTCATTATAAGGAAGTTCGACTGTAATAGAAAAATGCAAAAAAAGTTTTTTGTCCAAAAAAAATTTTTATGTGTGCGAGTATATTTTCTATTTGGTCTGTTTTCATTGCACTGTGTTCATTTAACATTTTGTAATATATACTGCCATATTCATAAAAAAAAATAATTTAGGCTGAAATATATTTCAAAGAAAATTTTTATGGAAAATTTGTCTTAAAACTCATTTTAAATACAAATTATTTTTTATGAATATGGGGCCATAAAACTTAAAATATTTGTTTTAAGTATGAATATTAAATATTTTATAGCAATATTGGTAGCAAATGAAAGATAATTATTCCTAGAATTTAAAACAAACTGTTCACCTAATTTAAACATAATAATAAAAATAATTTGAAAAATGTTTCCTTCAATATCCTTGAAAGTTTTTTTAAATATGTAATACAAAATACGTATGATGAAGGCATTTTTCTAATCTGTGAATATTTTAAAAAGTCACCTTTTTTATAACCTACTAAAATAGAGTTTTTTATTTTAAACTTCCAAAAAAAAAATTTGCAAAAGAAAATTGTATAATATGTACCGGGTGGTCTAAATGCAAATACAGTTTTAAAAATTAAATATAGTTTATTATTTAATTTCTTAATTTCTTTGACTACATTATGGCTTTATTATAAATAAAAAATGTGACTGCAGCAGTAGCTTATCTTGTCAGCAGTGATGCCAGGAGAAATTTAGCGAAATACCGACATGTCTCGAAAAAATCTCCCTTCTTCCCTACGCACGAAAAAAAATCCCTAAATTTTTCCCTACTCTAAAAATTCACTGATTTTAGGCAAAAAAACATTTTGTTTAGGTTTTTAAAATTTTGTACATTTATATCGCCAGACAACGAATTAAATAATAATAAAAATAACATAAATTTGTAACTTTAACAACCTCTAATATCCTTCTTTTTGCCATCGTAGTTCTCAAACGACTGCACTAATTACATTTCTTCAAAAGTTATTTAATTTTTAAGGGAAGTCTTTGAATTAAGAACTTTGCAACATTTTTTTATAATTCTTCACATTCATTGTTAATATAGTCATTTTGAATTTTTAAAATAATGATGTGGAGATCTTAGAAGGTAATCAAAATCTTAATTATGAATTCATAATAAAATGTGACCCGGAATGGAAAGAATTAAAGTTTTTTTTTGTTTATAAGAGCGTATTTGAATATTAAAATATCTTAAGATATATTTTTTAATAGTCCTAATTTATATATCAAACAAAAAAAATAAAAAAATTTTCCAATTTGTTTTTATTTTTCATACAAATTCTATTCCCAAGAAAAGAGGGCATTTCTTTGCCTTTCGTTGTCTCTATATATTATTTACCAAAAGATATTTTCTGTCTGTATGAAATATATTGCGTAATACCGTAAAAAAAATTTTAAATTTTGATTTTTATATGTATTATCACTTTAGTGCGGTGTTTTACGCAATTACACCGCAATATAAAAAGAAGAAAACAAAGTTTTAAATATTCACTACATTTTCCTTAAATGGGAAATCTGTCATTTTTTCCCTTCCCTTGAAAATTTTCAATGAATTGCCTACAAAATGGAAAATTCCCTACTCTTGGCATCACTGCTTGTCAGTCCAATTTTCCAAGACTTTCACGATGGGGTTTGATTATATCTCATGAATGCGATATTAGACATTTCACAAGAAAAACTTTGAGGCGGTCAAATCACAACCAATTGTTATCGCCAAGGATTGATAGTCAATTCGGTCAGAAAAAAACTCAAAAAGTCTGAAAATAGCGTATTATTTTAATAATCTTTTATTTTGAGCAGCCTTATTATCTTATAAGCTAAGCGAGATAAATTCAAAAATTTATAAGTACAGAGTTCATTTCAACCTACAATATTTTTTATAAAATATTTTCATTCAACAAATTATTGTAATTATTTGACAATTTTATTGGTGTAATATTGAAAAATTTGATTTCCAAACTTTAACCTTAATTAATTAATAATAATTGATTATTAATTTTTATTTATATCCCAGAAGTGGCTTTCCATAGAGAAAGCGAGATATCGGAATGAAAAAAAAAAAGTTTTTATTTCGTTATTGTTGATATTGAGGGATATATTTTCCAAAGTGATTTTTACTTCACACACGTCTGTCTGGATGTCAAGTTAAAAATTTTGCATTTGTTTCTACACGGAAAACTAAACGTGTAGAATGGTTTATAATTTTTTTTGCACAGCACACAAATCCACATTTTTTTTATATTACAGCAGACAAACAAATCAAAAATTTATCAAAAGGGGGAAAAATAGGAAGCATATACAACTCCTTGACAAAACCATTGTATGAGTATTAATTTTTGTGTGCGTTGGCAGACTGAAAGTGACTTGGAAAAATTTTAACCATGAATTTCAGTCTGTTTTTTACACATACAGGTAAAAATTCAGGCAGGCTAAAATTCAGAAAGGACTGCTTCATAATTTAATAATAATAGCAAAAAAATATATATAGTTTAAATTGTCCTATGAAAATTATAAAATATGACAAAATGCAAACTGAGAACACAGCACAGTGTAAGCCATTTGAGGGCACTTAGTTGCGTAAAAAGTATTATAAAATTTATTAAGGTCCAATTTTATATAAAAATAACAAATTTTTATTTCCAATATAATTCACTACAATCTATGATTGGCTTCTTCAGGGAAATTATTAATAATCATAGAACAATATTATTTAAAAAAATTTAAGAATTTAACTAACAAAAGACAAAAAAATATATGAAATAAAATGATTTTTTCCTTATGAATTTCAGATGCTCCATATGAAATGTTTTACTATTATTGAGAAAATATGTTAATAATTGTCTCTAACACATTTGCATGTAAAAGTTATTGGTTTGATAATTATTTATTTATTTTGCTGCCAAAAATCAAATCACAAGTAGGAAAAGAAATGCAGTACTATTGAATGAAAAACTAGAAAAGTTTCACCAACCAAACGTCAACAGAATTAAAAAAATAAACAAAAATTTATTTATATTAAATAGTGTTTGTTTGTGTAAAAATGTGCAAATCTTGTGAATTCCCCAAATGCAAAAACGATCCACTCTCATGTGTGTTGAATTCAAACAACATCCGTGTGTGAGAAGTCAGTTGTCAGTTTTTTATTAAAATATTGAAATATGGTAGAGAGTCTTACTACATTATTATTTATGTACTAAAAATGCTGTTGCCCGGTGTAATTAAATCGAAGTCCTCCTGCCACTTTTTACCAGTTACATTTTACTATGAAATTCAATAGAATCGGCTATGAATCCGGTGAAACGATAGTTTAATGTATGAGTTATAGATTTTCGTCATAAAGGATCAGTGTAGTAGACATCCGGGGGAATGATTTTCGATATAAATATTGTTGGTCTCAAGTAAAGGGTGGGCAAATTTGATTTTTGGAAGTAAATTGGCTGTCAAATGATGAAATGAGCTCTTATCCTTTGTCATTTATTTAGTAAAAAGTTGGGAAATTTTAAGCATGGAACGCTACACCCTTGAACAAAGAATTTTAGTTGTGAAAATTGACTATCAAAATGTAGAAAATTTTACTTTATAAATTCGGAAAATTCGAGCAATTTTTCCTTGTAAACAGGCTCTTTCTGAGACCGCTTTGCGTAGTTTAATCACTAAAGTTGAGGTCACGGTACTGCTGCTCACAATAGACCAAAACAATACGCTCCTAGTGGCCGTAGTGATACAAACACAGCCGCTGTACAGCAAAGTGTTGAAAATGAGCGTTGAACATCAGTTCGTCGAAGTTCGCAACCATTTGGCATCACCAGAGGCACTTTGTGCAACATTTTGCATTAAGATCTTCACCTTCACTCTTGTGAAGTTTAACTCGTTTAACAATTAAAGCCGGTCGACAATTGTTTGCGTCGAACGTTTAACTGTTGAAAAAATGAACGAAAACAACTCATTTTTTAACAAAATCATCTTTAGTGATGAGGCCCCTTTGCAATTAGCCGGTTATGTAAACAAACAAAATTGTCGCAAATGGGGCCCGCAAAATCCAGAAACATCCAAAGAAAGTGACCGTATAGTGTGGCGGCATCATCGACGTTATTTTTTCGAAAATGAGCATGGAAACGTCGTCATTCTCTGCGCTACTAAATCATGATAATTGATTTTTTGTGGCCACAATTGGTTAATGTTGACATCAGTGACCTTTGGTTCCAATAAGGTGGTGCCACAAGCCACACAACCGGCCAAACAATTCAGATATTGCATGAGAAATTTCCCGGTCGCGTGATTTGTGGATCTGGCGAAGTCAATTGGCCGCCTCAAACAACAAATAACTGACGCTCTGAAAGATGAAATTCGGCCCTGCATTGATGAGATAAACGAAGCTTTGTTGCAAAATGTGGTTGAAAACTTTATTAAAAGAGCGGACATCTGCCGAAGTGCTAGAGATGGACATTAGCCGGACATCATATTGCATTATTATTTCCCATATTTATACTTTACATTGGTATCAATAAAACTGAATTTGTCAAATAAAAAGTGAGTTTTTAAGCCAATATACTTCCTAAAATCAAATTTGCCACCCTTTAGAAAGGCCTTAACGCAAATAATTGTAACTTTACAGGAGAAGGCAAAAACATAAAAGAAACTGTACAACTGCTTTGTACAATTGCTTGTAAAAGCTTGATTTTTTACACTATTCCAATAAATTTTTGTGACGTGGTGTATTTCTGTAAAATGTATTGGAAACACTAAAAACTAAATTTCGTAAAAAATACGAGTTAGGGCCTTTTATATTATAATTAATAGTGTCACTAAATACGGTACGGATTTTCAAATCTATACGAATTATTATAAGCTGATTGCTATTTTTGTTTTGCTTGTCTTTTTTGGCCGGATTATTAATTTGTTAAATTGCGACTTTAAAAACTTTCTATTTGTTGTGGGTTAAACTAGTCTACATGCATGCATTTCATTTGTGTTTATGCCAAATCATCTTTCAACCAGTTTCAAATCTCTTACTTTTGAAGTATATAGTTTCAAGTCTACTGATGATTTGTCATAAACGCCAATTAACTGCATGTAGACTAGCTCAACACACAACAAATAAAAAATTTTTGTAGTTAAATATCATCAAATAAATAAATATTTAGTACATATAAATATTAAGATATAACTTTATTTAGAACCTAATTCTCAAGTCTACAATTATATCATGCTGTAGCCTACGCGGTACCTTGACCTATGATATCATAAATAAAAGCAAAACTTTTTCATTAGTGATATTTGAAATAACATTTGAAATATGCATTTTCCATTTTTGTTGGCACTTCAAAATATTTCTACACTTTAAAAAAGATGAATAAAAAAATATGCATTCAATTTATATTTTCCTTAATTGTTATTTTGTGGGGCAATCTGTTTTTGTGTTTGATGTGAGCAATTTTTATTTAATAACAATTTACGCTTTAATTTCATACATCATCGTTTTTATATTAATGGATAAGATAAAGTAAAAATAGCAGAGTTATCATGAAAATAAACTTTTGTACAAAACAGTATCCAAGGGTTTAACATTTGTCGAATTTTTATAGAAATAAATGAGAAAATGTTATTTAATTGCGAGCATTTAGAACTGTTGTTGCTTTTCTGAATATTTTTTGAGAAATATATTCTAGATCTTATCTGCGTTTTTAATTAAAATATATGTGTATGTTTTTATAATAATTTTTGTTTTTAATTAAACCGTTTCAAAGGGTAATTTTTAGATTAACAAAATTATGATTGAAGCAATCATAAAATGCTGTTTGCTGAAGTAGTTATCGCGTTGACTGCCAAGTAAATGATAACTGAGAACCGGGGTTCAAGGCTAGTTTCAGGGAAGTCAGACATAAAATCGTGAATTTTTCTGTATTAGAATGCTATAGCTGTTGTTGGACTGGTAAAGAGACGAACGCATGGCCACTGTTGTGTAGAAATTATAAATTTACAATTTATAAAGATAACAATAAAACAATTCAAATATTCAACTTCCTCGAAACATCAGTAGGGTATTTTGTAACACACACACACACACACACCTACATACATATATGGAAAACAAAAGAAACTTTGCGCAGATTGCGAATAAATAAAAATATTTTTTAAGCTTAAGTACCGTTTTTGATAAAGCGAAAAGAAAAAATGCGGTAAATAGCGTGAATATTAAAACCGCGATATTTCGTCATATCGGTGTTATTCATTTTTTGATTACGCTGGAAGAACGGAAGGAAGAAGTGTCTCATTTATTGTTTAGTGCATTTAACAACCCCACTATGAAGGATGGAAGGAAGGAAGGACGGCACAGGAGTTTAGCTTTTTTGACAACCAAAAGAATAGATTTGAAAGAAGTTGATTTCCTCGGCTCACAGCGATACAACACATTCAATCAAGAATACTTAAATCGGAAACAAAGAGATCAAACTATTTCGATTAATCGCAATAGAGATACAAAAAGAAGTACTTCAGAACTACGGAATGTTATACTACAAACATGAGGGATTCAAAAACATTAAAATAAATTAATTACAAAAAAGACTTAACGTTTCCCAGCTAGCATAGGATGTTTATTAGACGATTGTATTTAATATACGACTCCTAAAAGAATCTTCTGATGTTGATCTGACAACAAGCACTAACAAAACCATTTACTTTTTTTCTACTTGATTATTACTTTTTTGAAAATTTTCTGACTCGCTCGTCTTTTAATCTTAAAATTTTTAATATGCAAGTCGTAAAAAAACCTTCTAATCATTATTTGAAGAGTAAGAAAACAACAATGTTAGACTTTGTTTAACTACACAAATTTAAAGCGATTCCCTCTATGATTTATGTAAGCGTTTTTCGCTGTGTTATGGAAAAATACGCTCATCGACGATTAAAAGCTCTTCATGAGATTCCCAGTAGACTCTTTCACGATTGAAAATGCTAGCTGTGTTATAATGTTTATTTTCTCCAGCTATTAATTTCTTTAAAATAATTTTCTTTTGGGTCGTCCTAATCATTGTGGCTGTTCCTATAAAAACACGAAAGTGTTTTTAAATAAAAAATTTGTATATAGAAAAGTTTGGGGAACTTTGTGCACGTACTGCAATAGACTTATTGAAAATAAGAGAACCAGATAATTTAGCTTAATTTAGTTTTGTAGCAAGTTGTAACTTAATTCAAAAAAATATATTTTAATTAAAGTTCCTGCTCACTTTAAAAACGAAAAGCATAAATTTTCACATGCTTTTTAAACACTATTAATATTATTGATAAAAAGAATTAACACTTACTTCGCCGTCGCTTAAAAGAATTCCCATTTTCTTATATTTTTTTTTTAAATTCTTATTCACTTTTAAGTTTAAATTTATATTTTAGTTTGTTCATTAATTTTAATAAACTCGCCTTTTTTCACATGAAATTTTTTTTATTGTTATTTTAATTATTTATATTGAACAATTTTATTTTTTAAGCAATAAACTTTTCAATTTGCATAACATATTTTTTTTCAATGTTTTTGAGAACAAATTTTTATGAGCTTTTCGTTTTGTCGGTTATTTATAAAATTCATTATGAATATGTTTGTATGTAGTTTTCAAACTTTAAATAATTTAGATTTTTGTTTAAATTTAAATATATAATAATGCATTTACCAAACGCGTTTTAAAAGTTTTCTTATCTCTTTCACTCAATAAGTTATTAAAGTTTAGAGATAACAACCATACACGTTATAAAATTTTTTTTAAAGATTTTATATCACCTCATATCGAATGAATGGATATTTTGGACTGTATTCCTTGAGAGCAGTTAAGATACTAAATAAAACAAAAAAACTTATCTAAGTAAACACACAAACTTAAGCAATACAAAAACCCATCCAGTCCACCAGTCAACCAGCCAAAAGTCAGTTCATGTGAGTTGTAGGTAAAAAAGCCGGTATTAAATAAAACAAATAAACACTACAACTACCGCACAATACTAACAAATTATACGGCTCCAACTCAATACTCTTTCCAGTGTTGCCGAGTCGTGGGTATTAACTGTGTGCGAAGATCACGCCTAATTGCTTCCACAGTTCGTATGCAATTTTAATTAGTTTTGTTCTAGATCACATGATTGTACAAAATTTTGATATAAATTTAAATTTGATTGACAAATACCGCCCCGGAAAAAGGGGTCTTCACTGAGATGGATCAAATCGCTGCATTGGAGTCTACTGGCAATGATATTTTTATTATTATTAATCCGCTGAAGGTGGTTATATATCCGGGATTTTCGACATTAGTGAACTTCCCTAAATACCTGGTCATCTTGGACATGAAGTTATGCTTACACTGATGATTTGCTTGTCATTATAACTGAAAAAAATTGCAAACGTTCTCTGAGATATAATGAATGGACCATTATGCAATAGTTTTTCACCGCGTGTTACTAAGATATTCCATCGTTATCTGTTCTATTACTTTAAAGTTAAACATTTTCGATAAATACATAAATCTTACTGACGTTTTTGTCAAATAATCCATTAAACGGAATAATAAAAAATTTACCGATTGTTAATTGATTCAATTTAGGCCTGATTAATCAATTAAAAAACATAACTTTATTAAAACAATTTTTTTCAATTTTAATTATTCGATTAATCTCTCAAACTTCAACACCGATGAACTCATCGTAATCGTAAAAAACTTAAAATTTTTAAAACAATTTAACCAGTTGCAAATTTTAATTATTCGGTTAACCGAGTAATAAGAAATTAACCGATTTGTTTATTTTTTTCGCCAAGATATTAAAAATATTTTGAATTATTTATGTAAATAAAAAACTCTTTTTTACTTCTTTCTCCCAACGTTTCATAAATTATTTGCTGATGTCTTCAGGAGCCTATTTTGTCTATTTAAATTTAAAAAATAAAACGATTATATATCGATTAAATTTTAGTCCTTATTAAGCAATTAGTTTTTGAAGCTAAGAAGAAGAGTTGAATAATCGGCTAAACAAATAATCGAAAATGATTCGATTATTTAAAGATTAAACTCCAACACCGATGAGTTAATCTTTAAACAATGTACAATTTTTAAAACCATTTAACCTCTTGCAAATTCTAATTAATCGCTTAACCGAGTAATAAAATATTGACGGATACTCTAGCGAATAAATTTTATTTCAAATTATTTATCAACACCGATTAGTAAATCTTAAAACATTAAATAAATCTTTTGAAACGGAGTTATCAAAAATTTAGTGATTATTAGTCGACTTAATATTCACTCCTATTAATTAATTTTGAAGTAGTGTGAAATTTTAGAAACTTATAAACGCATGTAAAATAATCTGTTAAACGAATAATCGAAAGTTAACCGATTGTCAATCGATTGTATCTCCACCTCGATTAATTAAATTTAAAATAGTTAATAATTTTCAAAACCAACTACTTTATTGCAAATTTGAATTAATATGTTAACTGAATAACAGAAAATTTTGCCGACAAAAAACGACGAAATGTCAACACCGGTTATTCAATCTTAAAACATTCGAGAAGATGAAACAAATTAATTTGTTCCAAGTTTTAATAAACTTTCAAACGAATAATCTAAAATGACAACCAAACGATTAAATCCTAATCTTTATTAGAAAAAATAATAAATAATTTTTTATATCAATTAATACGTTGCACATTTTGATTAATCGTTTAATCGAATAATCACAAACTAATCTCGATTAATTATACGCCCGATTAAAACAAATCTGCTTGGTCTCTTGGTTTCACTCTAAAGACAAAAATTAATGTAAAAATTATCTTAGTTAAAGGTTACAATATGACATATTCTGACGATTCTTGGCTAATAAACTTTATTGAATGTTATCAGGAAATATCCTTGGGTAGAGAGAGTATCGTAAGAAAGCCACCACTTCTCTTTGAGCGGTGAACAGGTATGAAATCTGCTCATGAAGTATTTCTCATAGACAATTGTGTAATCTGAAACACTTTTTTGTGGCAACACTTTCGTACACTACTGTCCCAAGAACTCGGAGGCCAGAAATTTCTTGTTCCTTTGTTTTTTTTTTATAGTAAAGTTGTTGTTATTGTTAGCCTTTTGGTTTGAAGTCAACACAGAAAGTCAATTTTCATCAATGAAACCAGAATAGAAAGAAACCTTTTTACAAAAGACAAAAAAAAAACAAACAACTTTTATTGGTGAGAGAGTTTATACTTAAATGTGTGCATGAGTAATGATTTGGGACTTTAAGTGCTAAAGAGAGATAGCACGTATGTACATACAAATTTATGTATTCATTTAATAAGGAACACAAATTATACAAAATATTTTTCAAGTGGTAACAGAAAATACAGGTAATTGTAGACCAATAACAGCAACAAAATCAATAATCATGCCACTTCAAATCTCTATGCTGCACTCAAACACTTATGCAACTAATAAAGAGGAAGTTCAAGATATACATACATACACACACACATACACGCGCATAACCTCACTAGAGACGAGAAAGTAAATTGTGCATTAACATCCTTTTTTACATCACGCGAGTAGTAAGTATTAACAGCGAACTGGAAAAGTCGGGAAAACTTTATCTAACATGATTTTTATTTCCATTACAACTCCAAGTCCAGGCTTAATCATTTTAATGCGGTAACTAAACCAACTCTTTGTTTACGTTTCAATGACAGCCAAATTGTGATAGAACTTTCAACCCTTCCGGTACTTCTCCCTGTAAGCCAGTGATGTTAACCGTACGGTAATTACCGTATTGTCCGGTAATTTAGAAATCTGAACGGTAGGCAGGCAATTTCTATATTTGTACTGGTAATTTTAAAAAGTTTAAATTAATAGAGCCCGAAAGTTTTTTTTTCACAAATTTGTCCACACATTATAAACATATTTCTCAACAAACAAATCATAAAAAATACGGTGTGATTAGAACTATGCGAAAAAAACGCCAATTGTAGTTAAATTTTATAATTTTCTGACATAAATGTATGAAAAAAATTTTGGCATCACTTACTTATGCCGCCTCATAAATTTATTGAAGCAATTAAAAAGTAAAAGTAAACAGTTTTGGCCATTGCGCAACTTTTGTAAAATATTTAATATATTTTTGTAAAGATAGTTGAATGGTTTGATGATCCCTTAAACAAATTGTATATTGGAAGTTTTGGAGCTTGTGTTGCAATTATTTACAAATTTAAATTTAGAATTGCAAAGTGAAAGGACTAAAAATATGGACTCTAAGAACTTAGACGGCACTTTGCGGCAAATTTTTAATTTTGATGATGATGATTACCACCTACTGTAGACAAAAGACATACAAAGAAGGCCAAATGATGCTCTTAATTTTGCAAATGGCTGAAATGTGAAATCTGTTTTGACATTTGTGAACTAGACAGAAGTAGAATATAAGTGAACACGCCATGGAGAGATACACTCCCCAAGAATGCGGAATAATCGTGTCTTTTTTTGCGTAACAATTCGTCTGTGGTGTTGGAGTAGCGCGAATTCCGTCGCCGATTCCTCGGTCGTCCGGCACAGACTGCGCAAACACTGTGCGGTTTGGCCACCAACCTTGAATAGTATGGGACCACACACCGCAATTAGCCATCAGCTGATCGTCCTTAATGCGCACGTTTCCGTAAAAAGTCCAGTCCCTGCATCAGCTGCTGTCTGTCGACCACCAAACACGTGTAACCTACGCCCAAGCTATCCTCATCTCTCGTTTCGGCGATTTACAATGGCCCGCAAGATCGCCCGATTTAACCGTTCCAGACTTTTTTGTGGGGTTTTTTGAAGTCCTGTGTTTTCGTGAACAACCCCGAGACCATGGAATCCCTCAAGGACAACACTCGACACGAGTGCGTGATTCTGTCGCCCGAAGTTCTCGCCGAAGTGATGAAAAATGCCATAAGTCTTTCAAGTATACGAAGCGTACGAAAAATTAAAAACAGATTTTCTTTTGAATTTTGCATTTCCCAGAAGCTGTTCAAATTGATGAATTTCACGGCATAGACAGGGAATTTAGGCTCAAAAGGCAAATAAAAGCTGTTGATAAAACTGACATTCTGCAGTTTTATAAAGACGTCTTCAATATAAAGAAAGGGGACGACTCCATAATGTTTCCAGTTCTTTTTTTAATTTTGGATTATATATTTTCTAGGCCACGTAGTTCGGCTACTGTAGAACGAATTTTTTAATAATAAATCTAAACAAAACTAAAATAAGATACTCTTGAAGAAATTCTACACGCAAAATTGTTTGTCAATGCTAATGACGTTTCAAATATTAACTTCAATGTCAAACATTTTCTATATTTTAATCAAAATGCATATGATCATTAAAAATTAATAATGCAATCAAATTAAGTTTTAAAACTTCTGTAGACATTCACAAGCATTTTGTTTTGCTAAACTTGAAATGGTACAAAAATATATACATCGATTTTACTGAAAGTACAAACTGGAATTAATTTATTTTATTATTACTACATGTTTCATTAAGTTTTTGTTGTTTTTCAAATAAATATAGTAAATTACAAACATAAACGAGTTTTACTAACAAAATATTATTATTTACTGCACAAGACTTTAGGTATGGTAATTTCACCTAAAAAACGGCAGGTTTTTTAGTGCCGTACGAAAATCGTTCTTTGTAATTTCTTGTTTAATGTTTTCTTCCGTTTAGTTTTACTACGGTCGCGCATGTGAGCACTTTCCATGATGATTGTTGCCTAAAGCTTTTCTAGTTATAGTGATCTGACCTCTTCAACATATACGAGTATGTCCTTCTCAGCGCATTTGCTGTATTTTGATTCGATCCCCGGATCGTTTATATAGATCACTTCGGTGGCAAGACCACGTTTTTACAAATGTACGACATTGTATATCAAAAGAAAGCTCTGTTGTTAATTGACTACTTTCATCAATTGAAACGAATTATTTGTCTCCAAATCCAAATTGCCAAATTTATAAGTTATTGTTCCTTTGGATGTTGGAATGTCCTACATGAGAATCGATAAGGAGGGATATTCGACCCTGTAACGCCGCTTAAAATTTTATTTAGATAGAATAAAGTGATCTTGCCAGACTGCCAGTAGATAGAGGATTCATTTGACACATTTTTGGTACGGCACTTTAAAAGTAATGCCAGTATCGAAATAAAGAGAAGGATCTTTGGAAAGTGGCCTAGATGTGGGTGTTTTTTTTTTCGAAAAATACATTGTGTGGGCACTTGTGTTTTATGTTTGAATTAAAAAAAAGATCAGCGCTCTGACTAGACTGTTCTTAAGTCATGTAAAATTGTGTTTGAATATAATTCTTCTTATGCTGATATATAAAATGAAAAAAAAACAAATAAGAGGTACCAAATTTTACCCTCGACATTTCAAACGACAAAATTTATTTTACATCTCCGCTTAGCAATAATAGTTCCTTGTTCTATTTTTCTATTCATCTGTTGTATATTTTGTAGCCGATGACGAAAAATTAGGCAATTTACAAATAATCGTCAACTGATTTCATCGCATTGTGAAAAGTCATTTGCCAAAGAAACACAATAGACAAAGAAAATCTAAAACTATTTTTATATCTTTACAATCCTGGTCAGTGAAACAGGTTTCTCTTGCGTTGACTCTGTTTCCTAATCCACTTAATGATGTTGTTGTTTATTTTAATTTTCCAAACGTAACCGTTGTTGTTCTTGTTTATTATATATTTGATAAGTAGTTGCACTTAAGCCATTCCTTAAGTCTAATTTGTGTGGGTTTGAGGATCATAATGAAGAAACACAACAAGATTCGTTGTACTATGACAAAAGAAAGGTATGAAAAGTAGGTTGATCCCTTTTGAATGGAAAATAAAAACAAAAGAAAGTTGATGAGAGCGTGTGCGTGTGCGTGTGTATGTGTATGTTTTCCTTAGTTCAATAACAAAACGTAAAGAAAGTGTTGTTCTTAATTTTAAAGGAGTTAGTATTAAATATATGAAGTATTAGAATTCAATGAAACATTTTCTTAATGTAACATTTAAAATATATTATTTACGTAACTCAAATTTTTTTTGACGCAATATCTTAAATTACTCGTATGACAAGTTTGACTTGGTTATAATTTCTTTATCAAATGTAATGTCTGTACATGGCTGCACCGTAAGATACACAACTATCTTGCTCACCTGCCCGAACTATATAGCTTCCTACTAGACAAGGCAACATCATTGGACTATATCAGCCATCAGCTGAGTAGAACGAAGTCCACGCTATTATTATTATTATTAGTATCATGTACTAAAGCAACAACGCCGCGGCCGTAAGACATCTGTAGGTTGATCAAATTTTCTCTCCAACTTCGACCATGAACCATTTAACCATGAATCAAAAATAATAGATTACGCATTGCGCATGTCCGTTATGTTGTTTGCATCGATCAGCTGTTTCTGTGTCGTAGAAAGGGTTCTTTGTATTTTATTGTAATAGCAAAAGCGAATAAGAAACTAAATACTGTAAGCAAAAGTACTAAAAAGAAAATAAATTAAAATGACTTGTGTGGTAAAACATTGCAAGAATAATAAAAAAACAAGCGCAAAATTTTTTTTTCGTATTTCCATCTGATCATAAATTATTAAAGCAGTGGTTGAAGTTTTGTTGCAATAAAAGTATAAATACAAAAAATGGTCACGTATGGAACATTGAAAGGAATATGGTTTTGAAAATAAATTGCAGTATGAAATTGGTAAGTTATGAGCTATTTTGTAAACTAATGAAGTTTTTTTTATTTCATAATTAGGTTTTGCGACAAAACTTTGCCACAGGTTAAAGTACGATCTTTCTGACATTTCTGTGTAAAAAAAACATGAAAGTGCACCGATATATTCATGGATTGACCACTTGTCAGAGGGCGGACTGTCAAAGCCAATAGAAGAAACTATTAAAACCATGAAAAACTAAAAAATATATATTCGAAAAGCACAATGGAGAGCATCGATTTAAATGAAAGGATTATTTAAAGTTCCTCTTAGAGCAGGCTTATGAAGTAGACTGCAATAAAAAAATAAAAACACCTTTTTTTAGGTCTGTTATGTATTTTAAAATAAGAAAATTAAATAAAAATTTAACTGAAAGCGCGAAATCACGCGAAAGAAAATTTAATAAAATTGTAAATTGATTAAAAAAAAAACATTTTATATGTATTTCATTATTAATACCATGTACTTTTACTGTAAGTCTCTTAATTTTTAATACGGCCTTGTCCAACCTGTTGCTGAATGTGTATTTGCCAACACGAATTTTCGTATATATGCCAATGTTTAATCCCACGAATGTCAAAGAGTTTATTATTCATTGAACATAATATGACAGAGGCTTAACTAAATCGTTGGCTTGTGATACACAATTTGCTTGATCCAAGTCAATAAATTGTAAATATTATCATAATCCACGGTGTAAATCCACTCTCGCATTTTTATGTTGTACTATATGGCCAACATTTGTGCTGCTCTTGCGTCTTGCAAATTTCTAAAATTTTTTGATGTAAACAAATAATTGCGGTCGCTTGAGACGTCATTTGCAGTAGAAAAAAATTGTGACAACTTTCGTGCGTCATCTTTGTTTATTGCTTCATGTCATTTAACCAACATTAATCTTTGTATTCGCGCAAGTTTTGTTTAAGCCACCATGTGATAGCTAAGGGGCCGCTCCAATTAACGGTCGAGCACTAACTCTTGATATCCAATAAGTTCTCATAGTGTCCGGGAGTAAAAAGTTCTTTAATTTTAGATGCCAGACTTGTTAGTAGCACTTCTTGAACCTGCGATGGATTTTGGGAATAACCAATAAGCAATGGCCCCGCAGGAGAAATGATGGGAGAGTTGTGATCAAGATTATCAGTCAGTACTTGACTATCGTTTTACCACTGGATGAGTGTGACCCTCAAATGCACATCGGTAGCAATTCTTGTAAAGTTCTGGATAGATACATGCACACTCCCCACGCTGAGGGTGTGATTCGATCTAAAACTCTGCATAGAATGCAAGCTTTCTATTGCAGTTGCAAGAGCACATCGGTTCCAAGTGTCTTATTGAAGACATGCTGAAATCTAGCTTAACACCACAGTCACAACTATCGTTTACTACTACCGAAGAAGACATAATCCACGTTTTCATGTTAGAGCAGAGTAGGATCACAACAAAAGTCTGCCAACGAGCCGGGGGCTCTTGAAGAGATGACATAATGGCGTGCATTATCTTTCGAAGTCCTGCATTGGTGGCATGATATCCTTGAAGCTACTGGTTCTCGTGATATCAGTATAGTCAACAATTGCTCAAACTAGAGGAGGGTTGTTTTACCTCCAGCTTTAGGCAGCTATCAAGTTCAAAGTGTTGTTACATATCGTCAGCCCAGAGAGTGATAAATCAATGTGACATAGCTCCGGGCACGAGATGACATAAAATTTAAATGTATCTCTTAATTTCAGGGGCTAAAGAAGAACCATGTAACCATGTCATTCTGAATTTTTAGCTCTTCTAGATATTTCACATTCGACTGTGGCCAAGGAACTACTGATTCCACTAATTGAGTCCTCCACTAGTTGAGCTGACTAGACTACTTGCTTAATTACTAGATTTGTTTGGTCATGGTTTGATTGGGATAAATTAGTGTTCTTCTAGAATATCCCAGTTGCTATTTCGGGATCAGGATATACTTAGCATCAGTAAATCACTGCAATATCCTCTTGACAGAGATATGTGCTGTCGAAAATTACTATAAACTGTCTATAATGTCGATATTAAGTTCTTAACAGAAATGCAGAATACCCTTAATAGTACATTTACACCTGCATGAATTCTAGCCGATTTCAGTTGAAATCTCTATCAAAATCTATATCGTTAACACCGTTTCGTATTTCATGACATTTTTCAGAGATTTCATATCCATACCAAAAACAGTTGATTGGCATTTTCTTTTTCAAGTGTCAAACTCCATACAAATAATTATCAATCAAATGCAAAACAGCTGGCGAGCACACCTTTCAAAAAATTGTTATTGAACAGCGTAGTATTTTTCAGAGATTTTGAGCAGATTTAGTCAAAATCTAGTGACGAAATAGATACATGATTCCTTCTAGCAGTTAGGAAATAAACCACACTTCAGTGAAGTATTAAATAAATACGTTAAGGGACTAAGCGCAATTTTTTAAAAGGCTGCTTGGTATACCGTCTGGTCCAGGCTTGCAAGAGCTATTTAGTAGTTTATAATTTTGGAAGACTGTCGAAGCATCTAAAGAGGAAATGTAATTTGACGGTGCAGATGAAATTTCATATGGATACGAGAAATTGCTAAAAGTATTTGCCGAGAACGTAGAGGCAAAGAATTCAGCAAAAATATTTTCTATATCAGACATTAACTTTTCTATTACTGTACGTTTCGCTTATATGTATTTCTAAATTTTGCAAGACTTTTGCTGCTTATAAACCAGAAATGTTTGAGCACACAAATTTTGCGTGTATTTGAATAGCATGATCAAGTGCTTAAGAGCCTTTAATGCTTATAAATGTTGTACATTTTAGCAATAAACACTTCTAAAATCGTTTAATTTTGTAAATAAAATCGTCAAAATCGTCAGTATTTAAATAAAGTCGTTAAAAAATCGTCACTCAAAAATCTTCTGTTTTATAAAACATTCTTTCATTTAAAAATTAACAATTCAACAAATTTATTAAAAACAACAAAAACTTTAAACATTTTATTCAATTGAAAGCAAGATTTGAAGAGATTTTGTGTCGAAACAGGTTATATACTTTCCAAAATAAACTTTAATTTTTATATGATGTTTTATATTTTAATTTAAATAGAAATTCATACGGCCGTATTCATAAAAAAGTAATTTGGGCTTGAAATGAATTTTAAATAAAATTTGTCTTAAAATGCATTTCAAATACAAATATTTTTTTTATGAATACGGACCATAGAATATACTATGTGTGAAGTCGAATTAATTTTTTGATTTATTCGATTTAACAAAATAAAAATACTTTTTTAATATTTTAAATTTTTATTCGCACTTTTTCCCAAAATTAATATTTTACTTATTCAGTAAAACATTAACCATTTTGTTCATACGAGTAGTCATGTTTTTTTATATATTTTGTAATGCTGACATTGTAACATTCAGAGAAATTATTTCTTAAATAATCTTTTGAAAATATAATCCCCTCTAGGGTTTCTGTTTCCAATGAATTTCTTATCTTGGCTTTATTAAAATTAATTTTGCTAAATGTTCTTTCAACATTAGCTGAAGAATTTTGCAAAGTCATTCAGTTATTTACAAATTCACATAAATTTGGAAAAACAGTTTTATTGTTTGGTAGATTAATTGACTTTCCTCTTTTCCAAAATTTAGTGAGCTGGCTCGAAAATCCAAATGTCTTAATTCTCTTATTTCACGATCAATATCTTGATATTTTTCTTTAGAAACTAAAAGTTTTCCTACTTTTTAATAAAGGAAGAACTTCGGAGTTTTTTTTTTCAAAATCACAGATGGTGTAATTAAATTAAAATATAATTTATTATTTTATAATTTTGTGATCGATATCAAATCTTTTTTTTTACTTGGTAACACAATTCAAGGTAAAATGATACACAATTATCAATAAATTGATAAAAAGTTTAAACATCAATTGTACGAGGCGGATTGATATTGAAGCTAGCTAAGTAGGAAAAAGACGTTTTTTTCAAAAACCATTTATTTCTCAACATAGTCTCCTTTTAGCTCAATACACTCAGTCCAACGTTTCTCCAGTTTTTGTATCCCTTCCAAAAAATAGGATTTATCGAGGTCCTTAAAATAGGAATTTGTTTGGTCAATAATTTCATCATTGGAGCTAAATCTCTTTCCACCGAGCCATTTCTTTAGGTTTGGAAATAGGAAGTAGTCACTAGGGGCTTAATCCGGAGAATATGGTGGATGAGATACCAATTCGTAGCCCAATTCATAGAGTTTTGCCATTGAGACTGCACACGTCACACGTTTACGTTTATGGTCAATTGAAAGCAAACGCGGCACCCATCTTGCCGATAGTTTTTTCATATGCAAATGTAAATGCAAAATGTTGAACGCACGTTCATATGATATGTTTACCATTTCAACAATCTCACTTAACTTGACTCGGCGATCATTCATAACGATATCGAGGATTTTCTTGATATTTTCTTCAGTAACCACCTCTTTTGGCTTTCCTGTTGAATATATTGTTGCAGTGCTTGTTCGGCCGCGTTTGAATTCAGCAATCCAATATTTTACCATGTAATCTGACGGAGCAGACGTACCGAATGTTTATCGAGCTTTTCTTTTGTCTCTTTCGCCGTTTTCCCTTTCAAATAATAGTGTTTAATTACTTTACGAAATTCACTTTTTTCCATTTTTCAAGAAACATAAAAGTTGCTTACTTCAAACGACTACAACAAATAAACTAATCGATGAATTTTGGTGAAATTTTAACAGCTGACGTTTGACAGATCGCAATTTCTAAAAAAAAAGTGTTTGTGTTTGTGCTGCCATCTAGCGCTAGGTAGCTTCAATATCAATCCGCCCGCGTATATTGTCTTAACATTTCTTTAAACTACAAACCAATATAAACTTCTTCCATTTTTAAATAAATTTTTACGCTTATGGAAATCAATTTGATTTAGGGGCGTATTTTTTAAACAAGCATGTACTAAAAAATTTATTAAGACATTTTAAAAAAGTTTCGTCATTTCATAGTGAATGTTGTGAATTTGAATTCCTTCAATTTTGTTTAGATTATTCATTAAATTAAGCACATATTAAAAAAAAACAAAAGTAAAGCTCGTCAATGTCATTTAAATTTTTAAATATTTCTTTAGGAGTATCAATATCATTATCAGTTTTAAAGCTTGACATTTTACCATACTTAGAGGTTATTTTGAACAAAAAGTAGCGAAGTAAAAAAATCGTCAAAGTATAAAGAAGGATACTAACAAAAATCGTCAAACGTCATTTTGTGAAATTCGCTATAAAAAATCGTCAAAAAGACGTAAAATCGTTACGTTTGGCAGCCCTGTTCTTCACACAGAAATCAGATAGATTACCCTACAAATTTCTATAAAGTATCAAATGATATAATTATCTGGCGTTTTTTTATCAATCATCCACAATTTATTGCACTTCACCTCAAACGCCTGAGTTTCATTGTTTGTTTGTTATTTATTTTATTTTTTTGTTTTATAATATTTATTTAACAATTTCTAAGAAAACGCGTGCTACTTTTGTTTACTCTTCATCAAAGTCTGTCTCTGTGTTGCTTCTGTTCTGTTGATCGTATCAACATCATCTTCATTATGATGCCCATGCTGCTGCTGCTGCTGATGATGATGATACGATCAAGTGTGGAAGATCCCATTATTGTTTGACCACAATAAAATAAATATAAAGAAAAAAAGAACAAACAAAAATGAACAACAAATGGAAACTGTAAATAAATATCCATTAACTCAGCTGGATATATAACACTTTATTCCATATTGTTTTTATTGATTTTATTGCCTTCGAATCTTTAAGTTTTTAAATGAAATATTGCCGGTTATAAATGTTTAATAAGGATATTAATATAACAAAGAAGTTATTAATGTCCAAGATGGTGCATGTTTAATAAATGTTGCACAATATGGAAGTTAATGGATTTTGAATTTTTAAGTGGAAAATTAATGGAGGTAATTTGTGTGATATTTCGTAGAGAACTTAATGTGTTATTTATTGTATACTCGCATTAAACAGTTAATTTCTGTGTATGACTAAGGATATGCAAGGAGTTTAAGTATCTTATGTAAATATTGGAAAAGTCTCATATATTTTTTTATTGGCGCTCTAAAATTTTGATAATTTAATCATCATACAACGATTGATTGCATCATTTCAGAAAGTTGTTAACTTTTTGCAGGCTCAAGATTTGATTCCCGCCAAAGGTTCCGGTTTATTTTACTACAAATATAGTGAGGCAGATTGGTAGTGTTGTTCTTTTTTGTTATATCGCCTTCACACACAATCATCCTACAGCCAACAGATAATTTGATTTTGAACACCTTATTGGATTTTTACCTTTTTTATAGCTTTAGCGCAAAATGTTTAATATTTTGTTCTGATTTCGACTTTTGTTTTAAATTTTTGTCAGCTTTTTTTTACGTGATTTATGCCAGTAAAGTTCACTGGTCGCAAGTCTGCCTCTTATTGTGGAAAAGGGGGAGGGATGAATACAAAATTTATACATTTATATTTGACCATTCTCCCACAAAGTCAGAATTGCACTCAAAAATCTTCAAAATGCATCTTTATGAATTTTTAGTTTAATACAATTTATATCTTTTGTTTTATTCAATTGATTTGATTAATTGAGCTTTCGAATGTCAACTCGAGTGTTAAATTTTCCAATTAAAAATTCATTGATTCTAATAAAGTATTCTGCTATTTATCCAATTGTAAACTTAAGTTGAATTCATAATGACTTTATTTCATTTAAAATAAATTAAAGCTGGATTAATCCATAAAATTTTTGTCCGGACAAATTTTTTCATATGTAGCTTGACGTCTCTCTTCTTCAAAAAAATTTGTCCATTCAAACACACAATTAATCAAATCAATTGAATAAAATAAAATATATAAATTGTATTAAACTAAAAATTCATAAAGATGGACTTAAAAGTTTTCTGTAGTAGTGAATTATTAAGTGAATTAGATTTATATCGTTTATTTGTAGCAACCGTTTTCGGGTTAATAAAGGTCCCGTTCATAAGACGTAACTGTTCCGCAACAACCGTTGAGCGTTCGTCTTAGAAACGCAGAGTTGAGTAGTTCCGCTCCACACAACAGTAGAGTATTTACTGTCATTTTTTCCATCATAATATTTTTTTTGCACGCTCATACAAACTAAGTAACATGTTGTGTTTAGCCTCCACAGCTGATCCAGAGAGTTATGCGCCTTTGTACTCTAATACAACGCCGTTTTGTTAGATGGCGACTGCAAATTAATTTACTAAATTTATCGTTACAAATGCGATAAAGTAACGAAAATAAAGAAATAAAATTGAAATACTAATTTCATTAAATATACGTAGGCTTATTATGGTGTCTATTTATTTTAATTACATAATTAGTTTAATAAAAGTTTTAACGATTTTTTGTACACAGTGGCGGCTAAATATAACTTGGCGTTGAAATATAAATAGTATCGGCGCCAGTTCATCTTTTTATCGCAGTGTTTTGTTGTGAATTTTTATGTTGTGAATATTTAATTTGTGGTGCAGATTTTAAAATAAAAATGGAAAATTTTTGGCCTTTTGGAGATCGCATTTATAATATATAATATTTCTTTTGCAGCACTTTTATTTCTTTTCAATTACTTACATTAGTCACCAAACCGTTTCTAAGATATAACTGTTGGGCTCAACACTTGGCAACAGTTTCACAACATTAAAATTGGTCGCTAGCCCCACTCGTGGTCCTATTTTAAAAAAAAAATTATAGTCTATGCGGCTTTTACGACTCAGCTCTATCCGTCTACCATATTTCATCCAAATCCATTATCCACGATTATCATGTGCTAGTGGATTAAACATCCAAATACACAAACTCATAAACATACAAACTTTCTAATTTACAAAGAACTAGTGTATCGACTCAATCGACCGCATTCTAGAAATTAATATTTAACATTTACATAAATACATACGATAAAATACAAAAACAAAAAATGTTTTATATAAAAAATTCAATACTCTGACTCAATTCTATTCAAAAGCAAATTGGACAAACACACATGCACACTTTGTTTATTTTTTAAGTTGCAGCTGATACACTTGTATATGTAAAAATAAGTGTGCCCTAAATATTGAACCGGTTTAACTAAAAGTAAGATCAACCACATCTATGTAGAAACCCGCTTAAAAACATATAAATCTTTCCAAAATCGGTTCATTATTACGGCCGTAAGTCATCTAAAAAAGTGCTTGCCTATTAATAAAATTACTGGGAGTAGCATAATATTCTTTTTTTTTGTGAATGAATTATTTGTTTTTCATTTGTAATGGATTGTTTTTAAAAACAACGTTTCAAAAAAATCTCGGTGGAATATTATTTAAATGTTTTAAAAATTATTCGAATAAAATTGTTTAATCGGTACACATTCGAATACTCGAATAATATTTAGAATTTATTCGTTTAATTAAGCAAAAAAAAAACAATTTTATTGCACTTTTGTATAAACAATTTAAAATTTAACACGAATTTATATTGAGAGAAATAAGGTTCGATTAATGACTTGCAAACATTAATTATTTGAAACAAATTTTAAATTCGAATAATTTGAATATCCTTTCTTTTTCGCTACAAGTTTTCTAAGCAATTGCTGTGTTAAGTGTCCAAAACTCAAACTAGGTATGGCGGTAAATATTTTAAAAAGTTGCCATTGATTTGTCAATCACTACGTACATATGTGTATTTTTCCTTATTGTTTTTCCTTGTGTTATTTCCTGTTTGTTTTGTTTTTTTTAATTACTATCAACTAATCATCTCATTAATCTAAGTTATAGACTTTTACTAATTGTTTTGGCTCCACAAAGAAAACTCCAGACAAGAAAAAAATAATTAATTTATATCTTTTTAAAAAATTTTCTATTGATTACAATTAATTTTCTATAGCAGATGAAAATTAAGATGATGGTGGTGGCGCTCTAATAAAAGGGTTATTATTCTTTTTTTTTTTTGTCAAAAGAATCTTTAAAATCACTTAAAATACTTCTGAGCCACTTCAAGCAACGAAATCAAAAAAAAAAAAAAACAAGACAAGTTTTAAGCGTTGGCTTATTTAAAATTTTTTTTTTTAAAAAGTTGTTAGGCATGCGACATTTTTTTATGCAGTAGATGGATGTTGTTGCCTAATACAAATATACTTCTAATGTTACTTAAGTTGTTGTAGGTTTTTTTTTTGTGTTTGTTTGTTTCTTTGCTTTTAATGCGATCACCGAAATCAAAGGAATAACGATCATTACAACATTAATAGCAATTTGATGGAAGACAACAAACAAAATATAAAATCCACACTGCTCTAATATCTTTTCAAAAAATCTTTCTATAGACGAATAAACGTATTAGAAATATTTTGTGTTTAAGTGTTTCATTATTTTCAACATTGTGTATCATTAGTTTTGTTTTTTGGGTATTTTTTATTTTATTTTTCTTGTTTTTTTTTTTATTTTAAAAGTTTCATTTCATCTCTTTGAGCGAAATCCATTTGATCTTGATTTGTATGTGGTGCAGAAAGATCAACAATATATATGTCCCATGTCGTTGAAATTCATATATAAGTACGTACTACGTATCTGTATCTGTTCTATCTCTATATGAGTATTTCAGCTGTATATCGAAATGTTGCGTCGGCAAACTTGAATCGATTTTTATTGATTTTTGATTTTTGTTTTTGTTGCTTGTGGCTTTTTTTTGTTGGTTGTAATTTTTTTGATATCCATATAGTACATATAAATATATTTTCTTAAGTGGATTTTATTTGTGGGTAGAGCAGAAAATACTGTTTAGAGTAAGTCGCTCTTATATTTTGTTTTGGGGTTTCTTTTTTCCTTCTTTTTGGCGTTTTTCTTAATGCAAAGTGCGCCAGACTACTTTATTTGTATTTTATTTAAATTAATATTAATTTGTTGTAGACTTGAGTATTTATTAAATTTTGTTGCTGTTGTCGTTCGTTTGTCGTTGTTGGTTTTATACATCTGTGATTTCTGCATGTGGTTTTTATGCTTGTAATTTTATTAATTTGTGTTCATCTCACTTTGTTTTCTGTTGTTGTTTCCTTTGTTGTTTCTTTTTATGTTTCAGTTTACGTTGAGCAATAAAATACTAAATTACAAGACAAAACAATTAGATAGAACAAGATATCTTACAAATTATTATGATAATTGATATTTCTGTGGCGGCATTAAATGATTGTGCATGCGATTTTTGTGAAAACACTCTATATTGTGTATTGGAGATTTGTTGTTGGATCTGAAAATGTCAGAGTTGTGCGGTTTGGTGTATATGCTACATAGCTACGCTTGCCAGTCGGCCTTAATATGGCTTAATTGTCAAACTTTTTTCAGGCTTGTCAAGATTCAAGCTAGAAACCTATTTGTCAAGCTAAAAAATTAATTTCTATTCTGTTAACAATTTTATGCACGATCTTCATTTATCTATTTTACTGATGGCATCTAAATTATAAAGCATATTCGAGTTAAACGAATACAGAATAAATGGTAATTTTCATGGAAACAAAGCAAAGGTTCCAATGAAAATCTTGCTCCAATGGGGGTTTTCTTTAAAAATCTACAATATTGCTGTTGTCGAATTTTCGTCTTCATACACAGAAAAAAAACGTCGTACTAAATTGAAGTATTTTTTACTTAATTTGAGTTCAAATAACAATAAATGTACTTTAATCATAACGAAAACGGGTTTTCTTTAAATAACCAATCCTGGTGTTTTTTTAAAATGAGTACAAAATTCTTTAAAGACGTGAAAAATCTTGAATCAACTAAAAAATTCTTAAATTTAATTTATCTTTACTGCCGTGCTAAAGTAAAAGGCAGTGAAGTGCGAAAAGTAAAATTAAAGAACACTTAAATCTACTTTCAAATATTTCTAAACTAAATTTATCATATAATTCTATTATATTATTATTATTAATGTGTCTAATCTTGAGGAATATAATTCTAAGACTAGATTTGATTAGAGAGCACTAGCAGCATTGGCTATCGGCTCTATCTATTATAATATTAATTAAATGCTTCAAAATATAATATAAATAACATCATAGAAAGTCATAAGAGTTTGATTTCAAACCATAAATAACACAGATCGACGTGACCTCGGGCTACTCAGTCAATTTGAATACACATAATCCTGGCATTCAATGTCTTTAAATAACTTTTTTTTTTATTTCCTCTGGCTCTCGAAATTTACTGCTGTATAGAAGATTAAAGATCTTATAACTCGAGAACTGTAAAATGAGTTGCAACCAATCGATTGTGAATAAAGTCAGAATTTATGAATGGATTTTAACGAAATATTGCTAATTTTGTTTGTAAAATATTTGAGTATATAATTTAAGAATAACATTTAAGATTTTATTGATTATGGGATTTTTTATATATTTTTAAAGAATGAAAATTTCAACATTTTCTTGGCAAAATGTGTTTTCTTACCAAAAATGGCTGAATATCTGCAAAACTAAAAGACTTGAAAATAAAATTTGAAGATAATTTTTTTTATCGAGTTATAGGAAATTATGTGGTGCACCCTCCATAATATTCTATAAAATGGTCAATTTTATATCAATTTATATCAATTAAAAACAAATTAATTAAATGAACCTCAGAGCAGCCTCAGATCACACAAAAACATTCATTTTGTTGGTGTACTGTCCTTAATGTAGTAAGTTAAAAAGCAGTAAAATGCGGCTTACCGTCTTTATCCTCCAAAACAAGATACTCCTACTTTAAAACTTTTCTTCTTTATACAAACAAAGTGCCATTCTGATACGCCCCTCCGCCCACAGACTAAAAAACGATATGAAATATTCTTTACAAACTATTGTCATACCTACCACACAAATACGAGGGCGGATTGATATTGAAGCTACATTTTTGCATGAACATTTGCATATGAAAAAGCTATCGGCAAGATGGGTGTCGCGTTTGCTCAGTGTCAAACAAAAACGAGTTCGACAGATAGCAGTGTTTGGACATGATAAAGCGTAATCCTGTTCATTTTTGGCTTCGATTAATAACTGTTGATGAAAAGTGGGTCCACCACTACACACCTGAAACCAAAAATCAATTTAAACAATGCGTGGAAGCTGGTGGAAGTGCTCCGAATATGGCAAAGACAGTGAAATCGGCTGGAAAGGTTATGGCCACTGTATTTTGGGATGCACACGGAATATTGCTCATCGATTATCTTGAAAAAGGATCCACGATCACAGGAAGGTATTATCGTGCGTTATTCGATCAATTGATTGATGCAATCAAGAAAAAACGACCACATTGGAAGAAGAAAAAAGTGCTCTTTCTTCAATACAACGCACCGGTTCACACAGCATTAGATACGGTGCTAAAATTACGTGAAATAGACTTCGAATTGGTTGATCATCCACCTTATAGTCCAGATTTAGCTCCTAGTGACTTTTTCCTGTTTCCAAACTTTGAAAAATGGCTTGCATGAAAAAGACTCATCTCAAACGAAGAAGTGATTACCGAAACTAACGCGTATTTTGAGGGGTTCCCAAAATCGTATTATTCAGATGGTATAAAAAAGTTGGAATATCGTCTAATTAAGTGTATTGAGCTAAAAGGAAACTATGTTGAGAAATAAATTGTTTTTGAAAAAAAATGTTTTTTTCTACTTAGTTAGCTTCAATATCACTCCGCCCTCGTACATACATAATTTCATAAAATTCGTTAAAGCCATTTCGAAGGAGTTCAAACAAAAACACCGTGACACCAAGAATTTCGTATATAAAATATAAAAATTGAATGCCATTTTCTTTTCTAAAAAAATGTATTTCTTTTACGTTTTAACAACAAAAGGTTTTTAATTTTTGCCTCGTAAGTGATGATACAATAATTTCTAATAAACTCGCTGTTTCAGAAATTCTTTATATGGCAAATTTTCAATATTAAGGTGCAAAAAATATTGCACGTTTTTCTAGAAAAGAAAACGCCATAAATGTATGTTAGAAACGTTGAAAAATTAATAAGTATTAAACAAAAAAATCCTGTGTGACGTATATTGGAGGTTTTTTTTTGCTTCCTACTCATTATATCAGAATGACGCATAAATTACAAAAATGTCAAATATAGAACGCTTAAGTTACAGAGATTATAACTTATCATTAGTGTCCGACCGAATGGGAAACTTTTCAGACCAAGACCGAACCTGAATACCCATACATATTTCAGACCGAACCCGAGCTCGAAACGCTGTTTTTATTGAATGGAAACAAAAAACTTATATTTTTGTGAATTATTTATTACAAAAAAAAAACAAAATTAACACTCCTGAAAACGTTTTATTTTGACAACATGGAACTTTTTGAGCTTTAATATTTGCATTTTTGCGCTTATCCTTGATGAAATTTATATAAAGTTCGTTTTTCGCCCAACACTTTACTGAATGCCGAAGATCAGCCGGATACGTGTAGCTTTTTGCCAAACCCCGACACCGAAACCCCACAGCGTTCGGTCGGACACTAGTTTTTATCATTGACAAAAGCTTCTTTATTTATTTCAAAATTATCACAATATTCACTTAATTTACTAACCCAAAAGGTAATTTATCACTATTTACCTTCATAACCAATGAAAGTAACAGTGGATAAGAAAAGTAATTAACATATTACAAGACAAACCAAACCTAAAAAAATACAAAAATTAAATTAACAAAAAAACATTGTCTCAAGCAAAAGCGTATAAATAGATATTTAAATGTGCAGCTGATAATTTCATGTTTTCGTTTGTTTGTTTCTTTTTTTTTCATTTAAAAACAACTGAAATTTTTATATTCATACATATCAAACATTGTCACAATCAATGGTTTTTGAAGCATAAAAAAACACAACAGACGAAAGTGTTTGCTCGTTTTTATCAAGTACTTTTTTACTCACTGACTCAGTGGCTGTCTGTCAGTCAGTCAGTTCATTTATTTTATAAGCATAACAAACAAGTGTGTGGAAAACTGCAAGTACAAGTAAAATGTGTGCGTCTACATAATGATGGCGGAAATGAAGTATTATATGCTTTCATACTTGTAATTATGCTTTGAGTGTGTAACAATTGTGTACAAAAAAAAATAATCACTCACTTTTGTATAAGGAAAATAAACAATTATATAATTCTAATTAATTTTCAAGTATTTTCTATAAGAAAATTTTTATACAATATTGTATAGTCTTTAGTTGACTATGATAAACATGATAAACAGTTCCATAATGTCAGAACAGCCCAAAAAGGGGTCTTTTAAAACAAAAGACTTAAGGCACAAACTTGATAAATGTTACTGCTTTTTTAAACGCTTTTCGTCGCGACGCATGAGAACTGCAATATGAAATATGTTTCTATTTTATCACAACTATTTAGGAATTTTTTTTTGATAAGAAAAATTAATGTGTGAATGGATTTAGACTTAATAAATTAAATATTTACTATAAAATTCACAAGTGATGCGTGCGGGCAATATTCGTGCAGTCGAGAAGTATAAAATTTTGATGTTTCCGATTTTACATCACTCCGTTATTTAACCGTAGTCATATCTGTAAAAATAGTGATTCTTGACTTAAGAATGCAGAACTATTCGTCGTATCGCTCTTCATTTTGCGCAAAAAAATTCATAAAAATATATGGTTTACCCAACTCTTGAGGGGATGAATAATTTTTATTTCTCCTTTCAGTAACTCGTATGGAAAACTATCAACAGAGCTTACGTCGTTACGTTAGAAATGTCGTTTTATACAACTCCAAGCTGAAGTGAAATTTTATGCGTTAAGAACGCTAGTCACAAATATCGTTGACGGCGACCAAAATCTACTAACAATAAAAAAATTTCTACGATTGCGACGAAAGTATAACCGTCGGCTGTACAAAATAATGTATGGTGCGGTGCGACTTTAATGTTTGTTGCTTACAAAATATGCTTAGAAATTCGTATATTTTTCTAAAATTATAAAATAATTTAACAATGAATAAATCATTTAAGAACATTTTCCGTATTATAATTTATTACATTTTCCATTTCGAATATATTTTGTATTATTAAAATTGTATCTCACAGCGTTTTTATTTGCGAGTATATATGACATTTGAAAGCGGCAGCTTTCCTCGCACACAGGCAGACTTTTTCTTTAAATTGAGGACACAGTTTAGTGAGAAAAATAACTGGTTGTATCATTTTATGGCATTTTTGTTTCATTTTACACATTTCAGTCGAAAAGTTTCTTTACGCGGCAGTTACAGAACAGGGATTTAGGTTTAGGATTTTCCTAAACAAGTATCCATCCATCTTTTGTGACATCAGTGAGTACATCTCGCATTAAAAAATTGTGGAACAAAAGATTCCATCGTTTCTGGATTTGTGAGTGAATAAAGTTTGTCTGTATTTCAAAACGAATAGTTTTCTTTTTTAATGTAACTTTACCATTAATCATAAGTTTAAGAGAGAAACAAGAAACAAGCGGTGCAATATTTTCATTAAAAAAAAATACTTTATTAATGTATTTTTTTATTCATAGAATCCAATCAATCGAAATGAGTGAACAATTTGTATGAAAACCGCTCAGTTATTCGAGTGGTTTCCATGCATATTTCCTACTCAAGTATACTGTTACCGGGTTTTCCGTTAGAACGATTTCTTACTTTTTATTTACTTTTTTAGATCAGTTAATAAAACGTTACCAGTTACCTCCGAAACGTCATTTAATTCTTCATCGTAGTTGAGGTTATTTGCAATACATATTCTTATCACAAAATAACCGTGAAAGTAAAGTATTTGCTTCTTGTGGCACATTGTAAAAAGCAAGTGTTGGATGGGCAATTCATAGAATTCAGGAATAATATTACAGTGCTTCATGATTTTATACGTCGTTCATTAATTATTCGAATAATACTTTAGTCTAAATTGAAAAATGTTTCTTCAATCGAACAAAATTGAAAAAAAATAATATTTATTTAAACGACAACCCCAATCATCACTTACAAGGCAAAATTTTTGTCTTAAGAGATCTCTAAAAAGCAACGTTTTTTTATAAAAAGTAAACGAAACGTTACATCGTTTTTAGAAAAGAAAACGGCATTAGTATTCATCCAAACGCCAATAAATAAATTATTAATATCAATAAAATTTCCCTTAACACAAAACCTGTTCAAAGGATTATTATTATATATTTCCCCTCTACTTTGCTTTCCTCTCTACTCCGAAACTGAATTTTGCCTCTACGATTTTGATATTTTTCTCAAATGTAGTAGAGTCAGAAAACTAAAAAACACAAAAATATTATTTAGTGGCGTTTTTTACTCTGGTTATTTTTTTATTTTTTTTGTCCTCATTTGATCTCAGCCGCCTTGTATGTTGTCTTATTTTCTTGATTCAGTGTCTTAATGTCGGTCGGTTGCATTCAAATGACCACACTGTAGTGACAACTTTTCGGCACGCGGTTTTACAAATTCCTACCAAGCCGCAAACAAACCTACAAACACATGTATTTAAAGCTACAAGTATCGTATGGAAATGGATGGATGAATGTTCATATAAATGTATGTAGAATATTTCAAAAAAAGCCGTTCTGGCGCATACATGTGCTTTAGTAAGTAGTACTACATTGATGGAATGACCCTTTTCGGAAAAGCAAAGAAGAAAGTGTGGAGGGAAATATATAGTTGAAATAACGTCTTGGCGTAAAGGTGGTAAGAGCCAGTGTTGATGTTAATGTGCTGGTGTCAAAAACTGAAAAGAAGGGCTTGTTTGCTGGCAATATTGATGGTGTTCAGTTTTTGACGTACCTTGCTACACATACTACGAGTACGAAGAGAGGAAACAAAGCTTTTAAGTGCCTTGGCGTCATAGAGGCTTAAAGAAAAAGAAAATAATGAAATAAAAATAAAAACAACAAAACAGGCATAAGCTACAGGCACATATTTATATTCTCTATATAAGATTAGCTTTTGCTTTTGTTGTTTTGTTTTTCCCTTTATTTTTATTTCATAAAAAAGTGTAGAGTTGTAGATATGTTTGTGTTTATGTGAGAAATATAATTAATTGTAATTGATACGATTAATGTGTTTTTTTTGTTGTTGCTTCAAATAGAATTATAAATTTAAATAATAACGTACATTTGTATTGTTATTTTAGATTTATTAAGTCACGGACTTTGTGTTACGTATGTGTATATATTTTGATTGATGTCCATATTTCATTTCAGCTCAAAGTTTTATTATGTAGTTTTTGCTTAACAGCAGTAGCTTTTTCTTACATATTAGAAAGACATATTTTTAAAAGTGTTTCTATAGCCGTAATATTGAAATATACTATTCTATTTATAAATGAGTTTATTGCTTTATTTATTACCTTAATTCACTTTTGACAGAAGTTGTTTGTTAAATTATTATGGGCGTTTTACACAGAATGTGTTACAACTTAATTACTAAAATGAAAACATTCTTAGTAATAACAGGTTAATAACGAAAATAGTTTTTATTTTGATTTGGAGTCGAATCTCTATTGAATCATAATGGATTCGTGGTTTCTTAGATTTTGGATTTGATATGCCAATCAATCATATCGATCAGGAGTAAGTTTTAAAATCCACACCGAAGAGCCGGTTAGGTAAAAAAGTATCTTTAAAGTTTTCCTGTATATGACCAATAAAAGTTTTTCGGTATATGACCAATAAAAAAATCGATTTTTTTTTTAAATAATTAAATTGAGAAGACAAATTAAATTTCCATCCTCAAAAAAATCGTAATTGTACCAAAAAATTTAGTTTTTAATATTACAAATAATATCAGAATTTCGTCAGAAAATTAAAAATATCACTGATAAAACGAGTAAAAAAAGTTCCAATAAAAATTCGGGTAAAATAAAATATCAATTACATCAGTGAATAGAATTTTTAGCCAAATACGAATTTTCAGTAAAAAAATCGGAAATGCAAAAAAAAATAATCCACAAAAGATTCAGCCAAAAATATATATGGGAGTGTAGCGGCTCCCGAAAAACAACTTTGTTTCTGTTCTGCCGTGTAAGTTGAAATTAATTGGTGTTAAAATTTTTCCTTGCTGCTTTGGAATATTGTTTGATGTCCAATTCTTTCTGACTAAAAATGTTACGAACTTTAGCTTATAAAAACCACTAACAACAAAATTGTTCGAAAAATAATCACATTAAATAAAAATATATATGTTTCCGAAGAATTGAACAACAAATAAAATCATACAAATGTCTTATAAAAGTTGGCTAAAAATCTCGTAAAAATATCAACAAGACAAATCTAAGAAAGAATTGCTTTCTTTTATGTAAAGCATTTTCAAATTTTTAATGATTGAAAATCGAAATTAAATTTCAAAAGTTTGATAAATACTCCGCTTTTGAAACAGCAATAAGATCTAAAACTAAAAATGCACAAAAATTAAAAATGTAGCTTTAAATTTCACTGATATTTTAAAATTGCGTAAAATCGCTAAACATTTAAAATTAAAATAATTCCGTTTCATATAATTAAAAAAGTTCTTGCATTCTCTATAAATAGGAACTCATTATGCCTACTTTACTATAAATAGTAAGCAAATTCAAGTTAAAATAAATATTATATCATGCACTATACAAAACTCAGTACACCTACATAAATCTGTTTTATTTTTTTTCCTTGTAGTTTCTTAAACATTGTTCACGGCTTTCATTTAGGCCGAAATTTTATTCATATAGTTAATTGACTAGAAAATCGCAACTTCTTTAATACATTCGCGGAGAAGACGGAATTAGCCGTCAAATTTACAGAAAAATATTCTGACAGGACGGCATATAAATCATTGTAGATCCCACATTAAAGTTAATTTTAAATTATGCTTTGCTTTTCGAATAACGGATTTGGACACAACGGTAAATGCCGTTAAGACGGGACTTCCCGAAATGTACTGTGCTATTAATTTAGAATTGCAGCTGTGACTTGAGGAGATTAATTGTAAAATTCACATTACTTAATTAAATCAATCGTGAATCAATTATATTCCGTAAATCCCAAGATATATCCTATGCGCCACAAACGGCCAATGCGAAAATGAGCTGCCCGCGAACATATTAAATTTCACCAAAAATATCCAGAATACTCTGAAAATTCGAAAATGATGAAACATATGACGACTCAAACGTAGACTGAAAATTACACTCACCGCAGCAGAGCTTATAATGAAAATGACGACAGTGAACACAATTTTTTGATTCACTAATATTAGTTTCAAGTTTTTATTAAAAAAAATAAAATTTTACGAAAATATGATCACTTGTTTTATTAGATACGGGCCATTGTTACAACTTCCTTTTACTTAAAGGTAGGATTTTGTCTAACCAAAAAATATATTTGCATTATTAAAACTTCCTTTTTTTAGTGTTATTATTTTTAATAATAACAATAATATTTAATGGATAAAAGAATAATAAATTAAGGTTTTATAATGCAAAGCCATTTATCGGCCCGACAAAATCCTGCCTTTACCTAACGGCAAGTTGTAATAATGGCCCTAAGAGTCTCAAAATGAAAGCACAAGAAAATATGTTCTCAAAATAAAATAAGTTCTATTGCTTGAGTAGACGTATTTAAACAGACAATTTGTATTTAAAATTACGTAACAGTCGTGTTCTTTTTCATAATTTATACCTAAATGAAGGTAAAGCGCCTTTAATCCAAGACAAAACAACAAAGCTCTCGATAACTTGCAGAAAATAGAAGTTAAATTTAACACCATCTTCGAAAATGGAATCTCAAAAGTTTTTAAAGGCTGGAGAAAAATCCAAGTCACTTTAAAAAAATTTAATAACCCGAAATTCAACATGTGAATGTTCGAAAATTCCGCAAAAAAAGTGCATCAAAGAAATCAGGAACTAATAATTTTGCTGAAGAAATCGAAAACTGGTAACAAATATGGGCAGCGGCGCAAGAGTTTCAAGCTTTCTGAAAACTTTAAACTTAATACACGATTAAAAATAAAAATACAAAACAAAAGAAACTCAAATCATCCACAAACCCATAATTTTTCCAAAGAAATCGATTACTCGCAGAAAATCTATGGTACACTCAAATTCGTACTTAAATCAATCCCAAGCGATGTTAAAAGTACGGTAATCCCAGATTTACTAAAATCAAGTAGAGAAAGATTGATTTAAGTACGGACGGATTCAAATGCTCAATTTAATTTAAGATTTTTTTTGGTTGATTCAAGATTGTCACGTGCTTAAAGAATTTTGTACTCATTTTAAGAAACTCCAGGATTTGTTATCTAAAGTAATGTACATTTTATTGTTATTTGTACTTGAAATTTTAAGTACGACTCGTACTCAAAGTAAGTAGAAAATAATTGAATTTAGTACGGCGTTTATTTTTCTGTGTAATTTGGAATAGTCGACATTTTTCAGAATATGGATCTCTTCTGATCTTTTTTTCAACTTCACTGATTGTAACCGATCATTTCAAACTAAAAAAAAATAAAACATTAAATTTTTTTAGTTCTGATGATTTTTAATTTAAAATGGACAATATCATTTTCTATTTTATTAAATATAAACTTATTCTCGACCGCACATGTTCGGTGAGTTTCGTACTTTGCTTAAGCAATTGACAGTTTGTAAAACTTGACGAAAAGTTTCCTTCAATTAAAATAATAGTCACTAAAGCTCTACAATGTCTGCCATTTGGTAAAAGAATGAAGAATATCGGCGGGAAAGCAAAGGAGCGAAAGGGGTCCAAAAATGTGTCTGCATTTTTATATAATAGATGCTTTGAAAATACTTTAAATCTACCAGAAGTCTATAACTTAACTAAAGAAATCAAAAGCTAACAAAAAATCTATGTATACTATGAAAAAGTAAAATATTGCCCGTAAATGACACATGTGTGAAAATGCCCCAAAAGTGCGTATAACTAAACTAAAGAATTCGAAAACTCGCCGAAAATCTCAGTTTTTAAAAAATTTCGATGTTTAACAGTTGTTGGAAAATGGAGTAAAAAAGCGTTAAGTCTACCAAAACCCATAAATTCAAAAAACAAATTTAAAAACTCGCAGGAAAATCGAAGTGATGCTAAAAAATCTGATGAGAGCAAAAATTTGTATACAAAAAAAGAATATGAAGGTAAACATGCAAAAATCTTAAATTTCTTTAAAAAAAAAAAATATCAATGTGTAGACATTAATGAAAGTTTAAAAGAGAATTAGAGAAAATTTCTAAAAAAAAAAAACTTTCATAGTCTGAACCAAGCAAAGAAATTGAAAACTTCGAATAAATTTAAAAGTGACCAAAAATTCAAAATTTAGCAAAAAATGTGTAAAAGTGCCTTAAACCAAGCAGAAGCCCACAAACAAAAATAATTGAAGTTACTACAAAAACTCTAAACTGTAAATAAGGACGCATATATGCACCTCCGATTTTTAAAGGAAACTGCCAGACGCTATATGCGTCTTTCGGTCATGATGAAGATTGATTGAGAAATTACAAAATTTAATTAAAACAAAAACCGTACAGTTTTTCTCATGTCTTTAAAATTTTAACAATTTCACTTCTAATTAAATTAATTAATTAGTTAAGGTTAAACAGCATTACAAAAATAAATTACATAATTTAAAAACGCAGGTACTCTAAAACTTGATTAACTATAAATATTTAGGTAAACAAATGAATTAAATCCAATAGGATATAAAGAAAATATAAATTTCCTACGTACTTTTATTTTACTTTCATGTTTGACCTCTCATTGACCTCATGCCGTGTGTTACGTAGTAATTGCATGTTAAAGTGTCAAAAAGAAGCTCAACTCCAAAGTAGACACGTTCTTCATTCCAACAGCACACTGAGCGAGCAGTTTAATGGTTCAAGGCTTAAATGGTTACTGATATAGAAAACCTACCCGCACATTAAATGGAAAATAAAACTAAAAACGGAGTAAAAATACTAACGAAAAAAAACCTAGAATAAATTTGCGCCGACAAATACTAAAACACATAAAAATGTTTGTTGGAAACCTAAAGTGCGTTTGAAGTGTAACCAAAATATATTTCATGTGCAATTAGAATTTTGTACAGGGAATTTATGAGTGAGAGGAGTGCATTTGATCAGCTCAGTACCGTTCAGTTTTTTTTATTTATATTTATTTTTGTTTAGTTTAGTTTATTGTTATTGTTTTCCTGCGAAAAAATCTATTAAAGCGTAAACAATATTGGCGTCACCATTCCGTTCACTTGCTGTGTCTTACGGGCACAAACCCGGCCTAAGTGCAATAGTTTTGTACTTTCGGTTCTAATTTGTTGTGTCTTTGTTTTTCAACAAAAATTCTCTACTCATAATTTTATACATTTTATCAACTACATAAATGATTTAAAATATGGAAAAATACACAATTGAATTTATTTATAAATTGAATTATTTTATGTTAAGATTTTTAAAATAAATGGAACTTAATCTTGTTTATTATTGTTTTCTTTATGCTGAAATAATCACTTGCAGAACGGAAGTTCCTCAGCTTTCAGATAAAGACAAATTTTTATAGAATTAATTTAGTTTCAGTTTAATATTTTTTACTTAAATGTCTTTATCAGCAATGAAAGTGTTAATCACTTTTATTAATAATTATGTTGGATATTAAAAATCAGCTAAAGATTTTATTTAAGTATATAAAAGAAATTAGTAGTGATGAAGATGTGAAATTATTTTTGTTTTGAAGGACAAAAAATTGAGAGAACAGGAAATGATATTAAAATTTTATAAGAAAATGTTAGTGTACAGTGTACAAGCATCCCACATCCTTCATAACTGACTTGCACACAGTTGTGTATAAATGCAACTCGTTGGATGTTCAAAAAGAGATTGATGCTCGTTGGAAAATAATGAAGCTATACAACACATTACTAGATCTATATGATACCTATTTTTCTATTAAGGCTAGGAAATAAGTAGCATGGACAATTTATATGCCCATCTACCGTAGTAACACAAAAGGAAAGCCTTATTTACTTATAGGAGGAAGTTCACAGTGCGCATACTACAAAAATCCATGGACGCTGCTTTTACCCCATTTTTTAATTGGGAAGATACGTCTGCGTTACAATATGTAAAGATAGTGAGAAGAAGTCTCTCCCTATCTTACGCTAAGGTCGGTATTAAGCCAACCTACTTTACGAATAAACAGGTTTATTCCTTTCAATTTGTATTCCGTAAGGTCTGCGAGTTCAGGTAAAGTCGGATTACCCTGTAATAGGACAGAGCTGGACACTGACAAAGAAGGCGCTTGACAGATTCTTCCTTCTCTACATTTTTACAACTTCTGCAGAAGTCGTGGAAAAGAAGATTCAATCTTCTTCTGTGAAACAGTGCCCTGTTAAGAGTGCCACGAGCATAGATGTCGAGGGATTCACATTATGATGGTAGTTTTTGCTCTATCATATCGGGGTCAAGTAGATCTGGAGACCGCACCTGTGGATTTGTTGGACCATCGCAATTGTGCTATCGCTAATAGTTTCTGCTGTATAAGTAGTTTACAGCGTTGTAGTGGTGTTCCGACTAGCGGGTAGGTGTCCCGTTCTAGCAAACGAGAACCTTCCTTGGCTATCTTGTCCACAATTATGTTGCCGGGCACACGTGCGTGGCCTGGTACCCAGATGAGTGTGACGCCATTTCATTTAAGGATGTCCGACATTCCTTTACCGGAGCATTGCTCTCGGTACGTATTCGAATATTCTGAACGTATACCGTATTGTGCCTTAACCAGCTAACTGCCCTTTTTATAGCCGATATTTCAGCTTGAGTTATACTACAATGATCTGATAGTTTGAAACGCATCCTCTGTTGAAATTGAAGAATGCTAATGCCAATTCCTACCCATAAACCTGATTTAGATCGGTCAATCTGTACCTCTAGTACATCTCCTCGGTATTGAAGATCATTAATTCGAGTGAGTGCTTCAGAGATTAAAACTGCGAATAAAAATAAAAGTATCAGGCATAAGAAATAGAGAACGATAATCCACGAGTTCGAGAAGATTCTCTTTGTGTCCAAAATAGTCTCTTGGCCTTCGCATACTGATTTACATTCTCCAGCGGCTCTGAGTCTTACTGCCAAGTTCATGGCCAGTTAATTGACCATTAGGCCAGCGGTAGCCTGTGTAACATTGTGAACGAGGCTTTTGATGGAGTAGTGGGAGTAGCATTCGTAATCATCAAGACCGAATACATAAAATACAATAAAAATTAAATGTCTGCTTCGGGAATTAACTCTCTCTCTCTCTCTTTTTAAGTTATTATTTGATGTCAAGTGTTTCACTTAATGGCATAACTATTTTGTTGAACGCTGAAAACTTATTTTCACGAATACGCAGTCAATTTAAAATAACTTGAATTTGCTTCACGAGAGGTTGATACGTTTATATAATTTATGATAAGCGCAAGCTTTACTTCCGCGCCACTCAGTGAATAAATTGTATATTCATTTAATAGTGCGAGTAAATAATTTTTGATTTGAAATAAAAATGTAATAACTCTGCAGGAAATGTCTAGTAAAATTATACTGATTATCCATTGACGATGTCACCAGTAATACTGACAAATTATACACCAACTAATGCTATCTACTATTGACATTTAACCCAGGCTTGTCCTGCGAAATCTACCAGTAGACTGAGTCAATACTGTCAATAGTAAGATTGAATCACCACACTGTGGGAAATACCCATAGTAAAACTGTACTGATTCACTATAGACGCTGTCAATATTAAAATTATACTGACGATCACACCAATACTATTTTAATTTAGTTCAAACAGGTACAAATATTTGTTTAAAATGGTATTTAAAATTAAAATAATAAAAATATTTTACAGTCTTCTTTGAGGTGTAATTTTCTTATTGTTAAATAACTTAAAAGGAAATCCGTTTCGTTTTAAATTAATGATTTGTTTTTAACCGTCAAATATTTTCTGTACCTACCAAAAGCAAAAGACAAAAAAATAATGATACAATTTGTTGACAGTGTCACCAAAAAGACACCATAATTGTTGGCAAAAATATTGACATTGACTTAACCCCATGTCTGCTTCAGGGAATCTATATAAATAAAAAATGTCAATAAAAACGTTTTTTTGTTATGCTTTTGAACACTTTAGTTTAGCTGCACTTTTATGCGGCAAGCTACACTTGCGCACCTGCACATTAAGGCAGGTAAATGCGTTTTTGCAAAATTACTGTAATAACTTTAAAATAAAATGAAAAATTTAATATAATAAATGAAGTTCTATGTACTTACTTTCTAAATAGTACACCGGAAAATGTTCTACATTTTTATATTTTACGGTTGCACGCAGAGTTTTTGATAACAATTTTTATGTTTTTACGGATAAAAAAATGCAAAAAATTCTAAAGATTTTTTGTAATACTCATGTACATATGTGCTACAAAACTTGCCAGCAGCCTTCTTGTAAATAGTCGCTCCCTTCATGTAATATTTGTTAAAATACTTTCGGTACTTGCACAATAAAATTTTATGACTTCAATAATATTTAAGGTAATTATTTAAAATTTATGGTATTGTGTCTGTCACAAAATTTTTGACTTATTGGACATTTAAGGCAACAAGTGTCTGCACGAGCGAAATATAAAGAGACAGACACAATAAAAACATAGAGATCGAAAGAGGTTTTTAGCTACAGAAGGTGTCATGTTGAGCTATTATAATAAAGGTCATTTAGTTATATGACCGTCTGGCCTAAACAATACATAACAATTGCGCCATTGTGTTGGCCATTGTTGAATGAAGGCGCCAGTATTTAATTGCCAAAGAAAATTAGGAAGAAAAACAAAATGTTTGGCTTAAAGAATAAACAAAATTTTTAGTTTTTTTGCAGTTACTGTTAGTTCTCGGTGCGAATTCTTTCTTACCTTGCACAATGGAGCCGTTTGGAAAATAAAGAGCAATAAATTTGTGACTGCTAACTACGCGCTACTCGTTGTTTTTAGAGTGGTTGACTGGCCAGCAGTCCCTACAGACAGAAGAAGGTTGAATAGGGTCGATTAGTAGCGCAGGAATATAGACTTTAAGCTCAACAAAATTTAAAATATTTTTTTTAAACTGACTAATAGAAAAGGATGCATTTGAAATTTTTGAAATTTTTTTTAACTTAGCTCAATATATTTTGTTTCGTTCAAAAAAATCGAAATACTATTTCAAATTTTCGAAAACATCTGTAAAAAAACATCTAATCGCTTTCAGAATTTTTATAACTAAAAAACTGAATAAACTACATTTTTACGCGTTTATCTCGAAAAAGCCTGTTGGGAAATATTCACTTTTATTTTGAGGTTCCTTTTTATTTAAAACTTATATTTTCTGCTTGGTTTTTATACTATCCGAGTTTGCTGGAATTCCTTATCCTTAAAAAAATAATTTATTCCTTGCAACTGACAACCACCTAAAAAGCGTTGTATTTTGAAACAGAAATATTTTTTTTAAGTTGTATTTGTTTTAAATTATGCGATGTAAGAATACTTTTAGTTAGGGAAACTTTAGGTTGACAAATTTTCTTTAATTCTCTTTTCAACTTTCTTTGGTGCTCAGACAAAGAATGTTGCAGCCAACTTCAACTGCAGGGTGTCCGCCGGGTAGGTATACTACTTTGTTTTGCCGCCATTTTAGTAAACATTAGTCTTGACAGTTCATATTTGGCAGTCGTGAAGTAGACACGTGGCAAATTTATCTTGGAAAAATATTCGATAAACCAACGAGTTTTAATCGTTGAAACATTTGATCAAAATCAATCATCAATTACTGTGACGATGAGAAAATTATGTGAAATTTTTGGGAGAAACAACGTGACAACAAAACGGACTATTTATCGTGTAGTGAATGATTTCGAAGAAAGAGGGTCTGCAGGTGATAGACCCAAGCATGGACCACAACGTACTTTAAGATCGGCTGAAAGCATTACTGCTGCTCAAGAAAGTGTTCAAAACTATCCATCAACCTCAATCCGACGACGTGCTCAGGAGCTGGGTCTTCAAAGAACAACTTTGGCCACAATTTTGCACAAGGATATGCATTTGTTTCCATTTTAAATTCAGTTGACACACGAGCTTCTTCCACAAGACAGTAACTGAGAATGGGGAGCGATATCGTGAAGTGATTGAAAATTGTATTAACATGTGGTATCAACAAGACAGTGCCACATCGAATACAGCCAGGATTACAATAGAATTACTGCGAGACCTCTCTCCACAACAAGTTATTTTAAGAAATAGTGATGTTGATTGGCCTCCACGGTCGCCTGATTTGACTGCTCCGGTCTTACTTTTGTGGGGACATCTGAAAACCAAGGTTTATGCAAACAAACCAGAAACGCTTGAGTAACTCAAATAAAATATTGGTGATGAAATTTATGAAATACCGGGTGAAATGTGTGAGAATGTAATGAAAAATGTGCTCAAAAGGTCTCGCATTTGCGAGGCTAACAGAGGTGGACATTTATCTGATATTGTATTCCATACATAATTGCCGACATTAAATAAAACATTATAAGATCCATTCTCTTTCATTTAATCAAAAATTATAAACAAACGAAGTAGTATACCTTGCCGCCAGACACTCTTTATAAACAAACAAAACAAAATGTTTTTCTGAGAACAAGAAATTCTGAAATCCCCGCTATTTTATGTTCCCGTCTCTTCAAAAAACTTAAGACTTTGCAAAGTAAACTTTCCTTAACTAATGTGAAATATTTCTTACACGCCACACAGAGGAGTATTTGGGCCTAAAAACTGGACAAAAAGACAAAATGAGTTTAAATAAATCTTAAGAGACTGAAATCAGGAAAGTAAAGAAAATTACGTGCGTTTTTAATGTTTTTTTTTCGGTTTCAAAATGTTTATATGATATTTTTTTTGTGAAATAAAGTTATTAAATTGATTTTTCGATAGCTTTTGTCAGAAGGAAAAAAGTTTCACTACGACATATCAAAAAAAATTCATTTTCGAGGCACCCAAATTAATTTATTATACTTTTTCTCAAATTTTATTTTTATGGGTTTTTTAATAGGTAATAAAAAAATCGGCTGATTTAATTTTTTTTAAATATTACTTTTTCAAGCTCAAATTTATTTTTGAAAAATTACACAGTGTGACAAAAAAAACCTTGGATGTGATATTATTTTTCTAGTAGCTGCTGTCGAGTAGATCAGGATTCTGTATTTGAAATTTCCGGGACACCCCCAAAATCCGGATTTACGGTTAAAAAACCGGTTTTTGTACCTTTGCGCACTTATAGGCCTATAATTTTGTTGATAATGATCTGATTTTCAAATTCTTACTAGATTTGGAAAGAAGAAGATCTTTCGAATGACATATAATTTATCTAAGAAAATTTGGGTGTTATTGTCGAGCAAACACAAATTTTGTCGATTTTTCAAAAATTTTTCAACTTTGGTGACGTTTTTATTAAGAAACTATAATACTGTTGAATTTATTCAAAAAGTACGTTTATTTACGATTACAACGCATATTTGGGTTTAAAAATAGATAAGTTATTGACTGAGTTATTTAACTTTTCATGAAAATAAACTTTTAAACATTTTATACAAATTTTATTAATCCATTAACACAGTGTGACAAAAAAAACCTGGGATGTGATATTATTTTTCTAGTAGTAGTAGTAGTAAATCGGTTAATATTCAACTAAGGTACAGACCTATAAGTGCATAGAGGTACGAAAACCCGAAACTCTAGATTTTGGGGGTGTCCCGGAAATTTTAAATACAGAATCCTGATCTACTCAACAGCAGCTACTAGAATAATAATATCACATCCCAGGTTTTTTTTTGTCACACTGTGTAATAATTCAAAAATAAATTTGAGCTTGAAAAAGTAATATTTAAAAAAAATTAAATCAGCCGATTTTTTTATTACCTATTAAAAAACCCATAAAAATAAAATTTGAGAAAAAGTAAAATAAATTAATTTGGGTGCCTCGAAAATGATTTTTTTATATATCGTAGTGACACTTTTTTTCCTCATGCCAAAAGCTATCGAAAAATCGATGGCACAATATCAACAAATTTCTTTCCTTACAAATCGGCCCATTCTAATGTATTCACTTCATTCTGTTGAAATGTTTACTTAAAATACATACAAAACGCATTTTTCTAGGTGATGTAGTCAAATAATTTTGACTTCATTACAAATAATATACCTGTTATTGTTGCATTGTTGTACTAATGCACAGACCTGTATTAATGGACTATACTGTAGATCTTTTGAAATTATATTACTTTTCCTTATTGATCTTTAAAAATTCACAATAAATACGACCAGTACTTTAGAAGTTATATATTTAGATAAATTTATTTTATTTTCGGTCCCACTGTGCGCAGTACTCTTATTTTGGTTAAAAAAACCTTTAAAAATGTTTCAAGTTTTAAAGTCATTTGTCATAGTTAATTTCTTTTTTACCCAGGCTTCTTTATAACACACTGAAAGCAGTGAAAACACTAGAAGAAAGCATGACATTATATTTTAAAGGATTAAATATATTTCAAGTTGGTTGTTAATTTTGTTTAAATTTATCTTTTCTTAAATGCAAAATCCTACCCTTCTAGGACATTTTTAGCATAATTTAAGATATTTAAATATCTATTAACTACTGTATCGAAAGGACAAATAAAGTAATTAATTTATGTGTCAATACATCGATGTTATTAAAGATCTTTAGCAAGCAGTTTCTGCTTCTGCAAATTATATTCAATAAAAAAAATACCAGCCTAAACAAATTAAATTTTTTCGAAGGACATTTTTTATGTTCTAGCTGTCACTTGCACAAGAAAGTTTATGTCAGTTAGAGTTAAAAAATACATTTATATATAATTATGTGATATTATTTATAGTGATTTATAGATATTATTGTGTGAATTAATAATTAATTTTCTGTTGGAAATTTATTAGTAGAGAGAAAAAAAACAATATTTAGTTAAAAAAATTTGTGAACTTAAATAAGTCTCGATACTGAATAAATATTTATAAAATTTACTTGCCAATTTCAATTTGAATGAACAAATTTATTTTCTGCCACTCTAATTCGTGCTAGCAACATTGTATTTAAAACTAATTGAACTTAACCCATGCGGGTCGTTTAAAGTACTTGATTTAAGACCGCTTACAAATACATCAACACTATAACTATAATGTTATTAGCAGGCAAACCTTAAAAATAAATATGCAGTAAAAAATAAAAATATGCTATAACAAATTAAAAAAGGATGCTATTAAAAGAGAAATCAAACGTTACTTGTTCGCCAGTAGTATATATATTTTTTATTCCACAACTCAATAATGTTTACTTTTAAAATAAAATAGGAATAAAATCATCCGACCAAGTAGTAAAACAACTGAATTAAGAACCCAAATTTCATTTCAATTTCTGGATAGAATTGGATAAAATAAAACAAACTTTTTATTAATAAATTTTATAAATAGAAAATGTTCTTTCACTTTCTGTTTTTGGAAAATGAACACGAAATTGTGAGTGAGAATTTAAATGAAAAATAAAAACAAATTTTCTTATTTTGTTGTTGATTTCGATGTTAATTCTCATTCACAATTTTGTTTTAATTTTATTAAAACAGGCAGTTAAAGTCTACTGATGTCAGAGGAACATATTGAAAAGATTTGGCTTCCATAAAATCGTGTTTTGAAAGCTCACTAAACTAAACATGGACTGGAAATATGATGAGATCCACTAATAGAAGGGCAAAGTGGAAAAACCATCTATTATTAAAATTTAAAACACGTTTTTTGGCTTCCGTTGCAAAAATATCTGTATGAAAATAAAAAAAGTTCAAAATATGCTTTAAAAGGGTGGAATATATTCTACTAATTGGAAAAATTCTGCAAATATGCTCTTAAAACTTAAAAATAAGAAAAATACGAAAATGCTGTAAATGGGTTAAAATATGCAAAAATATGCTCTAAAAAATCGGTGCCAAGATTCATAAAAATTTCTGAAACGTATAAGATAAATGTGAAGATAAATTTAAATTTAACTAGCAGGGACATGAACCTAAATTTTTAGCGTGCTATTTTTGCAGTTAACAGAGCACTTTTATACACTTAACAGAGCGCTGTTAAACATTTAACAGCCATAACGAAATTGATTAACTTTATTTAGGACGCCAAATCTAGGAACAGGGGCCAATTCCGTTCTAACCAATTAATGGAAAATTGTGTCCAAGACATTTCTTAATAATCTTACTTAATATTTTTCAAAAACTTTTGTTTGTTGAGGGTTTTTTAGCTAGTCTATATACATGCATTTCATTGGTGCTAATGCCAAATCATCAGTAGACCTTAAACCATATTGATATGTTTCAAACCTCTTGTCTTATACAAAAACTTAAAAAAACCAATGAGAATTTCAAAAACTACAAAAGTATAAATAAGCATAGTTGGCTTTGAAACTTATTCAAAAATCCCAACAAACAAATTGTATTATTCGATATGAATCTATTTTATTATTATTTTTGAAAATCTTTGAAAGAAGATATCGAGGCAATCTTGATTAATAAATTTAAAAAAAATACTTATTACTTAATAATATTAAAAATTATAATTATGGGAATTCTACAAATAATAAATATAATATAAAAAAATAATTTAAAAAAATTTATTTTTTCGGAATCCCACTATATACAAATGGTGCTCTTGATAGGCCTTTAAAATATATTTTCTCCCTTAAGTTTCTACGATTAAAAAGCTTTGTAAGATGTGGGTTAATACGAGTATTTTTGTAAAATGTTCTCAAAATCCCAAACGATTTCATAGAAAACAAAGTTTGTGTCTTAGGTCTTTCGTTTTATGGAACTGAATTAAATCCGAATGTGCTCAAAATGTTCATGTTTTAAAACAATTTTGTTTATAAAATTAACTCGTTTTAAAATGCTACTACCAAACAATATCTATAATCTCCGTTTAATTCAATGGAGCATTTTATAGACCAACAAAAAAATATTAAACGAAAAGAACGAACAATTTTGCACATTAGTGCAAAAACTAATGTTAATGATTTTTAACGCTTTAATTGTCTATTCAGCATTCAGTTAGTAGATTTTTTTTCTTGAGTGGCAAAACAGAATTTTTATGATTTATTAGCAATTATAATATTTAAGTAAATAACTAACTGAAAAAAAAACACATTAATCATGGCATTATTTATGAGACTACAATGTTGGTATTGAAAGAAAAAAATAGCAAATAAAATATAAATATGAATAAATTAGTATTGACACGCACACAAACATCAAGCACGCAAAACAAATGTTGTTTAAGGAAAAATATTATTTAATAAAAGAATGAAAAAAAAATTATATTATAATGAAGAATTAAAACTGTAAGTGCTAGAATTTATGCCAGTCGGTTGGTAAGTTATGAATTCAAGTACACATAAATATGACTTGTATGAATGCAGTTTTAAGTTTAGTTTTCATAAATTCTATAATCCATTTATGAGCACAAAAACAATGTTTCTTACCAAAGAGTTTTTGTTTTCCTTATCTTGATTTATTTGTTTGTTTTTATGCAAATTAATTTTGGGAATTACTTTTATTTAGATGGAATTAGTATTAATTATTACTCGTTTTTAGGATTTTTAAGTAATAAAATAAAATTTTAATAGACCATGAAATTGTCGGATATGTCTTGTTGCTATAAAAATTTGTTATCTATTAGTTTGTTATCTTTTCAAAATGTTTACTAGATAGTGATTTGAAGTATTTCTCAACTCTTCGAAAGCCTTTTCAATTGTATTTTCCCATAAAATTAAATTTCTGTGTTTGGTTTTTTATACAAAAAAAAAATTTTTTTTTGAACCAAATTAACATAAGTTGACATCATTTATGATTAGACAAACATGCAAAAAAAAACAAAATTATAATTAACATAAACGTAAGACAGTTGTGTTTGCATTTCCATAATGAATTCAATTCAGATCAAGTGTTTGTTAACTTCTTTAAGCAGTGCTTGTGAAATAAATATTTAGAATGGTTAATATTATATTTTCTTATAAATTTAAAAATATATTTTATAAAGTGATTCAACTAATGTATTCCTGCGGAATAAATAAATAATAAGGAGTATTCTGATCTAGCTGATATGTTTTTTAAATAGTTGAAAGCTAATTCCAGCAATATAAATATAAAAACAAGGTATCAATGTTAAATTTTGTCTTCCAAAAAGTCAAAGAAAAATAAAATAAAATAAAATAAAATAGTTGTTTTAACACATGTAAAAGAAAACACATGTTAATATTGATATGCTGTTGTTCGTTTGTCTTTATGATCCAAGTACTCTTAGCAGATATTTTTCATATTTCTGTTTAGCAATTCGTAATAATTAACTTCATTTATTTACATGATTTACATTTTGAAAAGTGTTGTGAATAAAAAGCAGAAATTAACTTAAAAGTTTACTTACGGTGAACAGCATTATTTTTAAATTATTAAATCATAAATTCAAAATTGCGTCGTTTGTGTGAAGTTGCTACTTGTTGTTGTGTTTCATTTACGAGTAGTAATAAAAACTACTACATTTTATAATATCATTAAATTGTTATTTTATTAGCAAATGACACAATAAAAATCTCACCTCGGAGCAGGAAAATGCCCGCCAATTAAAAGTGTAACGACCAAAACAATATAATAGTTTTATATTTATATTTATATTTACTGCGTATGTACTTAGTTTTTTTTACACTACATCAAGAAACTTATGTGTTGTGTCCTGTGTTTCCCCCGAAATTAAAAATGTGTCCATTTTCATGGCATTGCTTTAATAAATTTATATTATTTTCATTGTAAATGAAATAGTGAGAGAGAGTAAATATTATATGTTTTTTTCAATATCACACAACTTTCACTATTCTAAAAATCTGGACTCGCAAAAGCGAATTGACAGAAGCACTTGTGCTTTATCATTTTTTTCTACACAATTTGTCACAGATTTTTAATTTTTATTTATATATTTTATATGGGCCTTGACATTCCAGAACATTTTTTCAAATGAGTGAATCGTGTTGTAGAAAACTCTCAGTTCATAAAATTTTGTACGAACAAAAATTTTATCCGAAACAAATTGTAGTAGGTCATACAAATTATTTAAATTAAACGCTTTTTATGTTTTATTTAATTTGTGGTATAAAATTTAGTCAATTTATTTTTTAATTCGATATTTCAATACAGTATATTTTGAACATTCTTTAAATTTCTTGAAGAAGAGCACCAAAGGTGCTTGAAATATCGAAATAAAAAATAAATTGATTAAATCTTATACCAGAAATTTAATAAAATATAAAAAGAGTTTTATTTCAACAATTTGTATGACCTAAAGCCTGAAACAAAGAACAAATACTTACAAATTTTAAGGTCGAAGAAAATAATCAACATATTTTTTACTTTTATTAAATATTTAAACAATTGTTTTTTGTTTGTATTTACTAATCATATTTTCTAAAAGAAGTTCAAAGTAAAAATATTTTGCGAAATTTAAGAAATTGTAAGTAAATGTAAATTTTGAAAACGATAAAATATATTTATACGATAAAAACCCAATTTTAGTTTAACTTACGATCAAGAGGAATACAATAACATATCTAAAGCAATTGAATTAAGGATTTAGTATATCAGGGTCAGAGGATTTTGCAGCAAATGTCGGCGATTTCCTTAAACTAATGTATTTCCTATTTAGAAAACTAATAATTTTTCACAGATCAGCTTATAGTTTTAGTATCGTCTATATTATGAGTACCGAGGTATACACGGTCTTTCACGATATGGATGGTCAAGTGTTCATTTACTTTGCATTATTTTTTAAAGCAATTTAAATTTTATTTTTACTCTCTCGTTGATGGTTTGTGATGGAAAAGCAAATAAAAAATGCTATTAAATAATTTTCATAAACAAAAAAATAATAATTATATTTATACAAATAAAATTACATAATATTAATAGCATGTTTGCAACACATGTATCCGCATAATCCATACGGAGTCAGGAGTAGTCCAGAAATATTCCAAATAAATGCAAGAAACATGGCTTATTTACCATTGCGATTTCCTAAGGCTGAAAATGTACATGCATAGTTAAAGTTTGCATTACGTCGAACTAACCCAAAATCTAATCCACCTCATGACCACATGGAAGACATTTTATTTTAATTAGTTATTTTTCCTCAATTCTTGAAAATTTTAATTTGAAAATAAATTTAGTATGTTTATAACGATTAACATGTAAACGAAAATTGGCAATACAGGTGAAATAACATGCTATTCAACTGCTGAAGTGATTGTGCTTGAATAAAAATACTTTGGTCCGGACAAAAATTTAAATTAAGCCAATTCAAGTTGAGAGTTGTGCGATCAAAATCATTTCTCTTTCTCAAGAAGAGAGACTTGAGAATTCATACGCATATGAGTCCAGCTCTATAAGCAATTATTTTAAAACGTACAAAAATGGTGTGGCCCCCGAAATACACACTTTTTTTATACTCAAAGCTTTTTTTGCGAGTGTATCGTCTTATGTAACAGTAAAAGGCTTGTTTTTCATTCTGAGTTTCTGTTTTCGGATGACTTTAGGCAGGCTTCTCCAATATCTGTGCTGACTTTCATACGGAGAGTCATTGATTGAGAGAGATTTAATTTATTTTACAGATCTATGGCACAAAAGATCCATCAGGTGTCGTAGTGCTGGTCTTTGGAACAGTTCGTCCTCCTATTCTATTCTATAGTCCGTACTTTTGCAAATTTTAGCACTGAAATTAACATTTTAAGGTTTGTTCTAAAATTGCAACAAAACATGAATTTCAGTCAACTAAAAAATTACAATAGATGTGCTGAAGTGCGGAAATTTCTCCAACACCTTCGTGAGCAGCATTAGTTCTATAATCTAATAGTTCTAGAGCTTGAATAATCCGAAAGTGATGTTGTAAATTCTCTTAAGACCCGAAAAACAACAACAAGTTGTGGGCTAGTGAAAAAACTAGCAATATTGCATACAATGCTGGCGAAGCGATATCCTTTTATGAATTCTCAAGGTATTTCAACTAAAATAGACAATTAAATTTCGGCAAAAACAGTGCGGCGACGTCTGTGTGTTAAAAAAAACTCAATCCACAGAATATGAAATCGAAACACCGAAATATTTAAAAAAAATTATTGCCGATCTATTTGTGGCCAAAATATTAAAAAAAAATTTCACCACACTGTGTTTTATATGCAAAGCTGATCAAATAATTGTTTCATTTGATACCAGATTTGGAGGAATCGTATTGTGCTCGCATAATGTCCCTTCAGTTTATGACTCACATTGCATAAAAAACACACATATTTAATATATTCAGCCTGCTCAACTAATTATTTTAGAGTCACAACAAACTCGCCCCTCATGCACTTTATATTCCAGCATTATAATCTTGTTGTTTTGGAAAAAAATTATTTTGCTATACAGTGTAATTGACCAAAATGCTTCTGTTTGTACTCTTTCATGCGACATCCAAATAGGCAAATTAGGATAGAATAAACATTTTTGTTAATTTTTGTCCTAAAACATTATTTTAAGTCTCGAGTCTTGTGCACTTTCGGATTAATATTTTGTGAGTTTTTAAATAATCTTTTAAGGAATCACAATTTTTCTTAAAATTTTTTTTAAATTTTTCTTATGTTTTTTTTAGTGCATTTTGTTTGACTAAATAAACATTTTTTTTATATATTCTTTTTTGTGATTTTTCACTTTTTTTCTTACCCATTATCTTTACATATCAATTTTTATTGCCAGCAATTGTCAAACTCGATATTGAAAATAATCAGTATTTTTTACTGCGTTTTTCATCATATGGAATTTGACATTTGCGGCAATGTCACCTACAATGTACAATAAAATTGATTAATTTTATTTTGTAATTTATTTAAAATGCACATGAACGTATGTATGACTGTTGTAATTTTATTTTTAATACGAGTATAAAAATTTTTAATATACTTCCTATCGAGCAAAAGACTTTATTGTCAATTAACAAGTATAGAATTGCTGTTAAAGGCATTTAAATTCCTCAAAGGCATTTAATAATAAATAAAATTAATTACTCTGAGCTACTGAGTACTTTTTACAAATTAGTATGAATATTTATATTGTTATTTGAATAATAATAAAATCGAGTTGAGCTCAAAGCGGTCGTTTGAAAGTGTTTACAGATATTGTATTTTATATTTTTTGAATGGATGAATTTATGAATTGTAACTAAAAAGTTAAGAATTTAATGTTCCCAGCCTTGGCGTCAAAGAAAACGTCTTCTATTATTGTGAATTTTATCTTTATAAGTTTTAATGAAATTTAATGGATCGGTTGGGCGATAGCGTCATATTTATTTTTTTGAATCAGGAAATATTTTTTAAACTCTCAATAAGTCAAGAGCTTCTACAGCAGATTCACGATAGTAAACTGTATTTGAATTCTCCATTTCTGTAACAATAAACATTATTCAATGTAAGTTGGTTTTACTGGAAAAAGTATTTCACTTCATTTTAATATTAAATGCAGTAACTACCCATGATTGCCTTTCTCCTATCTATTTCTCCTAATTCCCTTCTGCACGTGACTGCCTTTCTCTTATCTCCTCCGGGAGCACTAGATTGTTTGATTTTCAAGTAAAAAATTGAAGTTACCTCCTGTTGCGCAATCCGCTTGATTGTATCATCCAGCAAGCGTTTGCCAAATTTGCACTTTGTAGTCTCTACAAACTGTGGAAAATATTTGTTTACAATTTGTGACTGTTTTTGGTGAAATAGTTTTAATCTACTTGTATAAAAAAGCATGAAATCTGTGGGAGGTGTATTTTAGTGGAAAGGGGTTCCTAAGACAGAGCTTTAGTGAACACCACCAGGAAACGAAAGAGACCATGGCCTGCAACCGGCGGCGGGTGAGGAAAATAATTACGGCGGCAAGTCAAAGTCGACTAAAGTTGAAGAATTCTTGCCGGCAGGACCAGGGAAAAAAATCTGGGGTATTCTTAAACAGCAATATTTTATAATTCAATTTATTACTAATTTAATATATTTTTCATAATTAAAAAAAGTCGGCTAAACTATCCTAAAACCCGGTAAATGGGTGGATTGTGTGTTGCAGATGTGGTCTTGGGAGAGGGGAAAAAGGACATATATCCTTCCAAAGCAAATAAAACAGCTCTCATTTCTGCTGTATGGCTATAAGAAACTTTTAAAAGCCGTATGTTTCATTTAACATTTCGCCTCGCTCCTGGTGTGTTGTCATTAATCATTTCCCTGAATCAGTACATTCGCTCTAAGGCGCTCATACTAAATCACACTCACTGATAATTTATATATTTCACCTAACATTATAGATTGTGAATAATTGAAACGGTTTTAAGTAATTTTATTTCCATTAGTACGGCAGCGATTTAAAATAGTTACTATTCAATAGTTAATATTCTAACTATTTAAGCTGTTTAGCTTGCTTCCCTTCTCTTTTCTTTCAAATCGCAATTATCTTTTTGAAATGAACAAACCACTTCCGGTTTGTTTACTCAACTAAAAAGTGACCACCACTGAGCACAATCATACTCCAACACAATGACGCTTATCAAAGTAATTAAAGAAATATTCCCGACATTTAAAATTCCAACTGAAACTCGATTTATTTCATTGACAATTTATTTTTTTGTATTTATTTGACAAAATGATAAATTTATCACGAAGTAACTCCCCAATGAAATAGCACGCAACAAAAATATTCAATAACAAATGATTGGCCATTATTTCATAAAACTGAATAACTGCCAAAGCGTTTTCGTTGGGAGTTATTTTATTGTGAAATAACTCCCAAATGAAATAACATCCAAATAAAAGTTGGGAATTATCACATTTTGATGTCTATTGTTGGGGGTTATTTAAATTTTTGTGAGATTTTTATATTGGAGAAATATTTAAATTGACAATTGTGTTGTTAAGACTTATTTTATATCTTTTATAGATATTACATTTCTACAAAAATTGCTTTGCCCTGCAATTCTGATGTTCTGATCCAAAACTGTCTGGTTTTATTACAGCTTTTGGTAACTTCGGCCGGTTGCAAGGATTTTCTCCTCTGCGGTGTATTCAAAACTGTATCTGTCCAAGGCCCGCAATGCAGAAAAGCTTAAGTGAGCGAAAACCTTTGGAGTTAGAGCAGAAAATCCCCATGCCCGGTCGAAGACCGTCAATACATAGAAACTTTAATAAAAGCATAAATTTTTTTTATATAAAGGCTGTCCCAACATTGACGCAAGATTTGAATTAAATAGAAAATATAGTTTTTAGTGTTTTCATTATTCGTGAGATTTTTCAATGAAATGAAAACACGTTATTCTCCGTGTAGCACTTCATTTTTACTGTCAGCTGTCAAATTGTATTTTTTAGAGAAACTAAAAATCTTGTAAAATTCAAATCTTGCGCTAATTTTGGGACATCTTTTATCTCAATGAAGACTTTAGCCTGGCAAAATTCCCTCCAAACAAATAATTTTGGATAAAAAATTAGTTGCAAATTATTTTACTTCTGTTGCGTCGTGATTAATTGGGAATTATTTCATTACTTGTAGGAATTTTTGTACTGAGCAAAGCTGCAAACGAGATCATTCTTATTTTCAAAAAAAAAAAAGTTTTTATCACAAGCAAATTTTTAAATATTCACGCGAATAAACGCAAAAGCATGTCAAGAAGTCCCTGCAAAATTTTGGGAAAATTCGTCATTCATGTTCTTCATCAATCGTGTGGTTAAGCAAACTTTTTCTGCTTTTGAAAGATGAAAAAACAAATTTCGCGCTGACATCAAGAACTTATAGTTGAAAGGGAAAATATGTAAGAAAATCAATGTTGAGCCAATAACACATCTGCTCCAGCTCTTAAGACTTTCTACAATTTATTTAAAGTGTCCCCAGGTTCACAAACGATCAACTTATTTCAGAACGTCCAATTGAAGCAGTTACTTCGGAAATCATTGCCAAAGGCCACGATATTGTTTAGAACAATTGACGAGTTGAATATCATGCTTTAGTTAAAGTCACAAGCTTAACACAGGGTGCAGTGATTTCAACTCTACACGAAAAGTTGTGTAAGAAAAAAGCTATACATCGCTGTCTCATATTCGAGTATAAACTCAATTGTGTGTTTGATTTTTTGCTTCTGATGAAACAGGGCTCACTATTATAAACCAGAAATGAAACAACAGCCGAATCAATGAAATTGAATAGGTGAATCCACCCCGAAATAGAGCAAAGAAGGTAAAGCCACGTTTGTTTTCGGAATATTCAGGAAGTAGTCTGCATTGACTATTTGAAAAAAGCAAAAATAATAAATGGAGAATTTTAATCATCAATAATTGACCAATTAAAATGCACTCATTTAGCTGAAAACAAGTGATTTTTCATTTAGATAATGCTCGGATGGCAAATTTTGATGGTTAAATTTTATGTATTCAGATTTGAATTGCAGCCATTTTACTCTCTGATCCATTTTACTCTCTAAATAGTTTAAAATTTTTCGTTTTGTTGGACCAACAATATTAACCATTTGCATTGCGCCTCATCTAGACAAATTGTGTGTGAAAAGAAGGATAGAACGAGTAGTTGTGACTGTGACACACTAAACCATAAACATATACACCCAATCTTGTTTTTACACGGTACAGACGTTCCACGGACCACTGTGTAAAAGAAAAATCGTGCAAAAAAGTTATATTTGATTATTTCAACCTTGAAGGTGGTCTAAAGGATTAAAATTTCTATGAAACACAAAAATTTTACTTCTTTTTATGATTTTTAAGTCATAAAAATAAAGAAATAATTCACAAAATATCTTAAAATAGTTTTTTTTAATAAAGAATCACATTTTTAAGGAACTGAATAACTCTGTAGAAATAATATTTTGAAAAAATAACAATAAAAAAAATACATATCGTCACCAAAAATGCAAAACAACGTAATATCAAAAAATTTAAATTTAAGTTTTTTATTGATTACGATTTACAACATCATTTAACATATGTGTGCAAAATTTCAAGCTTCTGTTAACAAAAACAAAAAAGTTATGACCCAAATTAAAAATAACGTATCATCAAGTGAATGATTTTATTAAACAAAAAACGTATCCTCATCAGTGTTGGCAACTATTTACATAAAAAATACGCTCAGAATTCGCTAGAAAGCGCTAAAGACCGTGAATATATGATTTCAATATCTAAAACAGTTTCTATATAAACAGTTTTTTGTTTCTCCTGTAAACTTATAAAAAGTTATGTTACGTTATTTTGTTTTTTATATGACGGTATATGTATAAGGAAAATCAAAATGTTTTATTCGGTGTTTAGTGTCTGATAGTAAGCACGGTGTTATGCCTGCCTAGTACGTCTGCATTTTCAGGATCCAGTGGTTTAATTATTTTAACAGCGAATTCAGCTATGGAACGTATCCATCCTACTTTGGAGATCTCTTTGTGTAGCTTCTTGTATTGAGACATACATTCATTTTTACTATTTGTTAATCAATTGTTATTTTGATTGTTAAACGATTTTTCATCCTGAGGAAGCTATCAAAGGAGTAGCGAAATATCGATAATAAATTTAGATGTTTTTTTTATATAAAAGTGACCTCAAGCTGCTAGTTAATTAATTAGAAAATCTAAATCGAAAAATTTGTTATTAATAACAAAAAGGATTATCTTACCACATAATAAGTTTTTTTCAAGTATGTTTAATGAAAGTTATCAAAAAGTATATGACAGCTCTTGTGTGTACTACCTAAATCGAAAATTCCTCAAAAATATTTTTACCCGTGTAAAAAAAAAACCTGTAAACCGTGTTAACCGTGTTATTTCAAAATCGTGTAAAAAAGATCATGTAAAAACAGGATTGGTTGTAGTCTCTCAATGGAGAACGGGTTTCAGAAAGGAGTTGTATAATTTCATTTTAGGACTTTCCACTTTAATAACAATAGAGCAGTGATACACATACACATTGATGGTTCAGTGAGTCAATAAAGTTGTCTACCGATGATGTTCTTCTTCCCCTTTTAGACGTGGTCGAGTAACTTCAAAATAAACTTTGATGCACCGAATAAAACAATTTTCGATCGCATACAGATGATTGAAATGATGATCAAATGTCGTGAAATATCTCTAATACCGTTTAAAACAGTCGAGTCTATTAAATGCTTCTTTGAACAATGGGCGCACTTCATCGTACGTTAAATTAGATTTTTATGCGGCGCTATTCAGCACAGTAACGGCGGTTAGAGCACAACAATTAGTGGTGACCGATGGAAACTTATGGCTTCCTCCTTCTCAAATTGCATCATCTTGATGTAAACGAAGTGTGAATTGAAATAATTTATGATACGTTATGGTTGTAAAACTTGGTTTCCAGATCGAGCAATTTTATGTCGCTTTAGAATCTTAATACATAATTAAACAAGATCGATTATCGTTTTTTTACACATGGGCTATTTTCTTCTATCTTCTTCTACTGTATGAATCTCTAGTCGGTCGTACTGATATTTAATAGCATTTTCTCTCCTAGAAAAATGTGCAACATTTCTCGCCCTTTTTATTGAAAATTTTCAATATAATGATAGTTTAAAATAGTGACTTAGAAATTATTGTATTATCACTTACGAGGGAAAATTTTTGTCTTAAGAAAACTTTGAATAACAATTTTTTGATAAAAAGTCAAAGAAATTTTACATATTTTTTTAAAGAAAACGGCATAAGCTTTATAGCCTATTTCTGATTTAAGAAAGAACACCTTTATTCGCATTCTATGAGAAAGAAAATTAATTTCAATTTCTCTACATTATTTTTAAACGAAAAGTGACTCGAAAGACAACTCGAATGAAAACGTAAATGTTTTCATATAAAATCCGATTTCTGTGCTGCGAATGTGTCGTTAACATTGAGAATGAAATATTAAAATCAGTCACTTGTGGTTTTGCGTTCGCAACAAAATTTTTGAGTTTAATAAAAATAAAGATCATTTAAAAATTAGCTGGAAAAAGCAGTCCAACAAGTTAAATTCGCTTGGGCCTCCCACTCGTACTATTTTTGAATGGAAAAAGGTTGGTACGTTTGTCTGTATGCTACAGAAGAAACCTATTGAACATTTTATCTATAGAGTAAGTTCGGGTATTGTGGTATAGGCGATTAATGTGCTAGAGTAGGTTTTCTGACAAAACACGGGCTTATACAAGACGCTTTTTCTACAGACAACTGTAGCACCCGGGGGTAAAGTATTTGGTGTAAATCCCCAATCAACTGATGATTGTCTTTTTGCACTGGTGGAGTAACGAGCTAGTTGCATTAAAGTTGTTGCAGTCCAAATACAAACCCGGAAACTTCCCAGAACCAAAATAAAGTGTGTAAAAATGAATGCTTTTCACCCCAAAGTGGCCAGCAAATATCCAAAAAACAAAAAAATGCCACAACAACAAAACTTAAGCAAAATTTCTTAATTGACAGTGAGCAACCAATCTCCCGTTCGGCAAAAAAGGCAAAATCCGCAGACAGCTAAGAGTTGCGAAGAAAAATGCGGCGACAGCTACAGAAAAAGCTAATTCTTTAAAAAGAATGGCTGATGCTGCTGAGGTGCACTGAATCAGCAAAAATGATGTCTTATGCCTTTGAAAAACTGCAGCAGGTTCAAATGTATTACATAGTTAAATCCACAATAAGGAAGAAAATATTAAAAAAAAATTATTACTTTTTTTTATTATTTTATTTTATTTATTATTTTATTGACATAAAACGTAAGCTAATGAAAATATGTATGTATATTTAAAAAGATAAAATTTTGATCAGTTTAATTATTATCTACTGCAAAGACCCTGTTAAAATGTACATTAAAATAAAAGATGTCGAGATCTATCTCGAATAATAAATTTAAATAAGTGAGTAATTTGTCTATATCTTTGCGGAACAGGTTCGGTGCTTGGCTGACAAGTGTAAATAAAATTTATATCCGTTTTAAACTATCTAAAAGTTTTACTATTTATTTAAATAAATTACTTTAGCTGCAGTGAAGATTAATTGGGTTTGGCTTATTAAATGTTTTTCATTACTTACCCAGTATAACATAGAGCGCTCCAAAATTCTCCAATCTCGTAACAATTATATTTTATTGTTTCATAAAGTTAATATGCACTTTAATTTATAAAATATGCTCCTTTATCTTCAAATTGACCTACCAATTTATTAAAATATTTTCTACCTTATGTAGTGAACGAAAGTGACAAAATTCTATTAATCACTTAATCATTTAATTATTTCTTTCTTTAAATTTTTATATAATTATTCTTTTTTAATATAAAATATTGCTGAGTAAAAACAAAGCCACTGTTTAATATAATTTATTTTAAATGCTCGTATATTTAAATCAGCATAACAACGAATTTGATGTTTTACACAAATACTTTTATTGTATCTGGTAGCTGAAGTTAATTAATCAAACAACAAATGCTGAGTTTTATTCGTATCAACAAACGCAACCGCATACGCGGGCAAGTATTTAAACTTCACACTTTGGCTGTAAAGCTTTAGAAATATGTATGTAGGTTTTGTCTTTCTGTTTTTTTAATATTCTTCAAGTTGTATTAAAATATCACTACTTTTCGAATGATTAATGATGTTGGGGTAACAATGACATCCACAGTTTTTTCGATAATTTGTTATTAATCTTTTTTGAGTGTATTTTTTCAGATAAGGGGCGTATTTTTTTGATTTTTTAACGATTTCATTTACATTTTTAAAACTTATGTTTGTTTTTTTTTTAAATTTTAAATGATAAACAAATTTTTGCTCAATATTTGGTTGAATTTGCTATATTTTTCTATATTTTTTTCTTAATAAAGCATTATTTGTTTTATAAATTTTTCGTAATTGCTTTTCACGTCGGTTTTTACTGCTTTTGCTAATCTTTTTTTCTTCCCCTTTTCTCAATTTCTACCAAACCGACAATTGCATAAAAAATTTGAAAATTATGCGCGTTTTCCGCGTTAATTATAATAACGACGAATATACACTAGTAGCGCGTTGGCGAATTTTGTTGCACACAACTCTTTCAAGAGAAAAACAAACAAAAGACAACCACAATTAAACACAAAAATAAACGTAAACACGTTTCCAAAAGACTCCATCGGCTGAGAAAAATACTTTTAATTGCATTCATACAAGAGTGGTAGTGTAGCCGAAATTTGCAGAACAAAACAAAAACAAAAATCAAATTCAAGATGGAGCTTTTATCATAAACTCCACTTTTTTATGTTTAATTTTAAGGAGTTTAAAACCTACACACATAAAAACACATCACGTACACATGTAAACGCACATGACACACACACACATACACAAACTAGTTGTTGCTTTGGAAATAGTTTTCTTTCTTTACCGACGCTAATGAAAATTCTTAAGTTTCCGGTTGGACAGCAAGTCTGGCCAGTATTGTTTTATTAAAGTTATAAATGCTTCTGTTCTGTTTCATTACGTACGAACAGCCGAAAACTAAAAACTTGTTTAACAACTACCTTGTTGCTATTGTTGTAATAGAAATAAAAAAAAGAAAAACACACATACAACATGTACAATAAAACTTATACTAACACCCCATTCGTATCTCCATATCTAAAGAGAGTTTTTTTTTATTTAATTTTATTATTTTTGCTATCAAAAGTGGGAGTTGCCTTTTCATCAGCTCCCATTCATACAAACACACATGTTTTTATGGTAGATTACTGCTCTTTCTTTTTATTTTAATCTCTCGTTTGTTTGCGTATGTATGCGTGTGGCTCCCCTTTTTTTAAAAGCTTGATTTTTTGTTTAGATATACATCCGCACTTATTGGATTTGTTTGTGGTTTTTTCTCTCATACACAAACGAATATTGATTGAATGTGTATAAACGAGCATGCACTCATATCTCAGGGGACAGCCCACTTAAGTTAAAACAGCGATAAAAAAATACGTTTTACTGGCTTACATGTGTTTGTATGGGGGTGTGTTGTATGTATTGGTTCGATTTCTGATAATTATTAGTCGTGCCACAGGCATGGAAAATAAAGATTTAAAAATTGTAGTCATCTTGAACTTACGTTTTTTTACATGAAAGGTACAATTTTTTTTATCTAATTATATAGTACAGTAATTTTGTTTTAGCTGCACCATCAACTTTGCACGATTTTTTGTGAAGATAAGTCAAAAATGCTGTTATCTTAAATGTATGTATGTATGAACATGTAAACAAAATAATGTATTTTAATGATGACAACTTGAGATTTTTTTGACTTGTTTGGGATTTTTTTAAATTATGAATGGCTATATACTATGTGAACAAGTGACCACCATATTTTTTTTAAATGTGTGCAGCTAACTTATATTTTCTATATGAAAATATTTTAGATTTGCCCAAAAAATATAGTAAATATGCAAGCATACAAAACGTTGATCTTTTGTATGAAAACAATTTTAAAATGCCAAAAATGGGCATTTATCTTAAATGTGCAGGTACAGAAAAGGCACTTAAAAAAGGAATTCGTATGGGACTTTAAAGAATAGTGACAGAAATTATTCATTTTGTGCAGTTAAATCAAAAGTGGTCTTAAGCAAAAGGCAGCTAAATCAAAACTACTGTAGTAGCCTTGCATTAATTCACATAGAAGTCAAAGTTGGTATAGGTTTTAGGTGCGCTATTAGAAATAAAATATAAAAATTACCTGTCGATCCCATATTTGCTAAAAAAAATTATTGAAAGTCAAAGCCTAGGGGTTCATTTGACTAGAAAGGAATGACTGACCCGTTTATTTTTAATTCTAACACTTTTTTGAGCGATTAATTTTTCCAATTTTCTTTTAATTCCGATTTTTTTTACAACTGTTCTCAATGAAAATATAATTCTACTGAAAATTTGTTCGTGCTTGATGGGTTAGCACTATACATGTACAAGCAACTGACAGCAATCATGCCAAAAATCTACATTTTTTTGATTTTTACACATACTATCAAATTTTTACTTATACTTTTGAACGTGTCTGGAGGCCTTTAAGCTCAAAGAGCGGCTTATGATAATTAGCTTGTGATAAGTTTCGGTATTCGTAAACAACCCTCAGCCCCCATCTCAAAAAATTTATTATCAAAAATTATTTACAAAATTTGGTTTAATTTTCCTTTCTATACTTTGATTTAAAAATTAAAAAGTTTGTAAAATGCTTTTTCACAGGTTTCGCTCACTCAGAGTCGTGAGTCGTACTGGTAAATAAAGATTTTTGCAATACACCTCAAAACTATTGACTCGAAAATAGATTTATAGAATAGAATATAGAGAGCGAACGTTTAAAAAAAAATTTAGAAAAGAACGGCTTGAAAGTTAAACCAATAAAAGCAATGTCAAAAATTTATTCTGTTTTATGAATATAACTCTTTGGTTTTGGTTAAATGTTGTGCAGCTCAAAATTATTTATGTACGTGGTGTCCGCTGGTCGGGTAGTTACAGGGTCGATTACCATCAAGGACTTTAAGGAATTCTGCAGACATGCCAATAGGCGTTGCAAAAATAACTAATTAAAAATTTAGAATGGAGAAAATTACTTTATATGTTTTTACCGCATCATTTCGTAAGTCAACAAGTACCGCAAAATTACAATAGCACTGAATTGTCCATCCCTGGCCGCGATAGTGTTTTTTATAGGGAAGACACATTAATTGGGTAAATTGTCTCTTTGAATATCAAAAATGTTATTTCAAATGTTTAACGATAATTTATATAATTTTATTTTTCAATTAATTTAATTCAAAAGAAATAATTGCAAATTAATGGTATTTAATAAAATATTACTGCCAGGATAATTGAAAAAATGCTGAACAATGTTTTCTTACAAAAGCAATTTATATATTCAAGTATATACGTATAAGTACTTTAATAGTTTTAATTCATTTCAAACCATAATAATTCCCCAAACTCCAAAACAGAGAGTTGTTCAGACATACTGAGGGACATTTAATTCGAAATAAGAAATATAACTGCATATTTTTGAAAATTTATGTTGAGACAACAATAAAATAAATTCGAAATCGGAAAATTTCTATTTTATTTTAGAAATCAGACAGTAAGCGAGTTCAAGCTGGAAACAAATCATTCCAAATAAAGCAACAATTTTGCAAATCGCTTCGTTAACGGCAGAGTACTGAGGAAACAAACAAGAATAATATACAAACGAATTGATAACTTCCTGTTTTTTGAAGTTGTTTAATAAAACATTAAATTATTTGCCTAAACTGTGATTTAGCTCTCGTAACCATGACACAGCCTTGTGGTTTTTCTTTATTTATTTATTTGATTTTTAACGATTTATTTTTATTTGCATATTTTTTGTACAGCAAGTTTTTAAAACAAACAATTAACTTAACTTATTGAGCTCCAATGAACTCCATAAAAAAATTATAAAAAATTAAGTAAAGTATGAGTATAATAAGTAATATTATTCATTATTTTCTAACACGTATCTTTTAATGCTTTTTATTAAATTTCTGCCATTTAAACGGTTAAAGGCCGCACGAGCGTTTTAAAAACGCACTTTTATGTGTCTTCAACAAACTTCAGAATATTGTAGCATTATCTAGGAGGTTAGAGCAATACATTCATTCGCCTCCCTAATTCATGTTTTACTGAAAATAATCCTCTAAAATAGTATTCGGTATTCCAAAACCATGAATTTAGTTAAACTATTCAGAGACGTGAGTTTTAAAATGCTTGTGTGGCACGCACAGGTCTCAGTCTGAACTAGAAAAAGCTTAAAATTTATTTAATTTCAAGAATTTATAAAATCAATTAAACAATTCGTTACTTTTGCCCCGTAAACAAATTAATAGTATCAACTAAATTTGTATAATAAAATAAAATAAAATAGTGTTGAAATAAAATTGTAATAGTTGAGTTATATATTTTAAATTAAATATTTCATTAATTTTATTTATTGCTTAACTAGAAAATTTCGATTCCGTATTACGGTTGTGTGATTTATTGTGTAATAAAACTGGTTGATTGATCTATTAAAAAGGATCACAGCTTGATCTCAGTAGCCAATGGTATTGGAAAAAGCGAGAGATAAATTAAATTCGGGTTAATGAATCATCAAAGGTGGGAATTTCATACTAACTGCAATTGATTTAGCGTATAAAATGAATAAGTTGCAATTTTCATATTCTGATTTGTTAAATAATATGTATGGTTTAATAGTTGATATTCCTTGTCACTGGTATCCACCGTCAAAAAGTGATAAAATGGAACAAAGAAAGCCGACGAGATGGTGTAGCGACTTCGAAATCGGTACTGATCCGTTCTGCTAGTCTGCTGAATATATTATTCCAATATTACTTTCTTCATAAAATAATATGAATTTATCACAAATTTTCTTGAAATTAAGAAAAGAAATGGATAAGGTCAGATTTTAACTTTCCCCTTTTATTATAAACTAAAATGCAGTTCGACTAATTACATCACATTTATTAACTATTTATTAATCGATATGGTAATTAACTGGTTTTTTAATTAATCGAGAGTTCTGGGAGCAAATCACGGCATTCGATATCGATCGAAATTTCAATACAAATTCAAAAAATTTTGTATGGAATTTTACTCGATATCGAATGCCGTAGCTTGCCCCCTGATTTAAAAAAATTTTGATTATTCAAATAATTACACTTTTGATTATTTGAATTTGAAAAGTTTTATTCAAAAATATAAAAGCAAATATATGTTATAAAAAATGAAACAAATATAATAATTAAAATAATAAAAAAGCAAAAAAAAATCTGGAAAAAGTAGAGCCAAATTATTCAGTTATTGAATTTATTGTTGCATCGAAAATTCGAGTAAACGAATTTATTTACACATTTAATAATAGATCAATCAGATTGTGATTAATCACAATGCTTAAATAATTGATTAATCGCACATCGCAAAGTTTTTTTAATTGAATCAAGTTACGAAAATGTGTATTTCAATATTGAATATTTTATAAAATATTTTTATTAAGTTGATTAAATTTTTAGTAGTAATTTGTAAAATTGTATCTTTAAAACAGTGATTATTTTAATTAATTTATAATATACATAATATATTTCACTAAATTTATTAATTTATTGATTTAGTTTTTAAAAGTAGTTAACGTGCAGGTTTCCAAAATAAAATTAAGCTGAAAGTATTTTTTTTAGTTTCTACAACGGAGGACCAGAATGCCTCAAAGATTAGTGATTAAAATTATCAAATGATATTTATATTATAACTGCCTGGCTCACGATGTCAAACGACCCTCAAAAATTTATATACCAAAGTCTCAAAGTATAAGAAATATGTAAAAAAAGATCAACTAACTGCCTGGCAACGATGTCGAACGAATCGTTCTTTTGTGAATTTACAGTTAAAACAAAAACAATTTCTTAAATTTTGTTTTTGTTTTAAATGTAAATTCGTTCGTGTTTATTTTTTTACTGGTTCGTCAACCACGGAAAAAATAAATGAGCTTTGTAATTTTGTGTTTTAACATGTCTAATAATTTAAGAAAAGTTTTTTCGTCTATTCGCACATAATTTCTGTAATCTTTTGGCTCATTTTCTTTTAAATCTTTCAAGTCTTTTAAGTCTTTCATTTGAAAACTGTTCTTTTTTTAAATACCAATTTTTTTCTTTGGTTGTGTCCCATTTTCCTCTTCTTCATACAACAATTCATCAATAATAATAATTGCCGCTGTTTCACTCGGCCCATGGCCAATTTTTTCAGCTATGTTTCTTTCCTGCGCGATGTTCAATGCGAATACAAAATACAGAAATGATGTTGCGTTCACGGTTTCATTCTTGGTTGCCGTGTTTGTATCAAACTATGAAACATGAACGTCAAACGTGTTGCATAAACACGTTGTAATGTATGTAGCCAGTATTATACTATGAGACTTTGGCTTATAAATTGTTGAGGGCTTAGATGTAATTGGTTTTGTTAGTTTCACATTCTTCCTCATCCGTAATTAAAGCTGCATATTTGTTGTTAGATGTTGTACTTGCTCCACAATCTCAATAATTAAGTTATTGTTGCTAAAGTTTTGGGGCACTATTTTGTTGTGAGAGACAAGTAGAGCATTTAGAGTTTTCTCAGAAAACCTTAATTTGGTTTATTTTATTTCTTTGGCCGATTTTTGTTTTCATAAACAAGTTCCGTATTTTAGGATTCAAATTGTTCGATTTGTTTTTCTGTAGACATTTTATGTTGCAGCTCAATTCGTTTGTGTTTTCTCTTGTTTCACGATACCGGCACCTATTTGTTCCATTTCAGCAGCAATACGCTCATGTTTTTTGGAGGTTATTTTCAAAGATAGAAAAGCTTTAGAAAGTTTATCCTTATGCAAAACATTCTCTTCTTTAAGGGTCTCCAATTCCATTTTAAGTTTTTCATTGATCTCTTCGTATTTGCGATTTAGTTCTTGAACTTCTATTATATTGTGTTTTAACTCCTTGCTTTGTTGCTCAACTTCTTGACGGTGTTCTATTTCACGTTCTTTTAGCTGGGAATTAAGAGCTCCTATTTCCAGATAGAGTTCAACATTCTTTCTTTCGACATTTTCAAGGGAATCTGTTAGTTCACGTATTTTTTTCTCATTTATTTCTCGGTTTTTTTCCAATTTATTCAATTTTATTTTCGTATCCACTTCAGCAGCTTCTAGTTGTTGTTTGATTTGTTGTAGGCTGTTGTTGAGATGTGTCAGCATTTTTGCTATAACAGCTAAATGCTCATTAGCTCTTTTGGCATGTGAGAGACGTTCTCTTAGAGATTTTGCCTCAACTTGAAGGATATGTTTTTCGTCTAGCAATACTTTTACTATGGCAGCATGAGTTTTCAAAGTTCTGATTAATTTTTCATTATTGGTTTCAAGTTTAGCATTTTTGACCTGATATTCTTGAAGTGTTGAACACAAAATTTCTATTCGCTTGGTAGAGGCGTCTTGATTTTCTCGCAGCTTTTCATTTTGCAATTCACTGTTTTCTAACTTGTCCTTGAGAACTGTAAGTTCATTTTTTGCAAATAAAAGTTTTATTTCAAATTCTTGAGATTCCATTTCAGTTTCCGAAAACGACTGATAATCGTACGTCTGTTCTTGTTGTTTGTTTTCTTCATTAGTTGCTGCATATTTATCTTGGCGTATGTGGGAAATTGCTTGTACCAGTTGGGAAACATGTTCATTGGGTAGTTTATTTGGATCAGCTTCATATGTGAGTTGTTTTTTGTCTTGGTCTAACAACTTACTCGTACTTTGGCAATTTGTATCACAATCCTTCTCACTGCTTGCTTCAGTTAAGTCTCCTTTGTAAGAATCCATGTTGTTGTTACGTTTGGGTTAAAAACTATTTATTGTTTTGTTATTTATACTTGGCCTTTTAAATTGTTGTTGCTTAAGAATATTTTCTATTAAATTCTTTTCGATTTTATGAATTTCAATGTTTGCAATTTTTCGCACTTTTTTTGCACTAAAGGAGATTATACACAAGTCCACTGTTATAATGTTTTCCCTTTTTTTTACTTTTGCTATTGTATTTAATTCGAAGAAAACTAAAATTAAGATACGTTTTGCACTATAAACGTCTTATCATAACTACGGTTTTATAGAGACTGAATTTTAATTTAAATTGTAATTTAAAAGCTAAAACTACAAATGATTATTCTAAGTTATTTCCGATAAAAATATTGCAGCATGCTGCAGCATCGTGAAATTTCAAAAATAAAAAGAAATTCAAAATATTATCGATAGTTTTTTATAATGAAATAAATATTTCAAAAGTGAACATTTCATCAGGCTGGCAAAAAAATTTTAAAAAGTTGCTACAATGTTTCAAAAGACAAAATCATTTGAAAAGAAGTAGTAAAAAAGAATACAGGATACATTTCTCATAAAAAGCACATAATAATAAAAGATGATTCACAGAAGTGAATTTTATTGCGTGAAAGAGATTCAAGAATAAAGTAAAGTGCCTGATTGGATTTTAAATATTACGGACGAGTTTAACATTTTTATATTTACAAGCTTTTTGAATTAATTATTTCGTATTTTTATATTTTATATTTCTACAAATGTTTAAAAGTTTTTCTTTATTTTCAGGTAATCACCAAAGTGCTATTTATTCTTCCATTTATCAAACAACCAAAAGCTATCAAGGTAAAATATCTAGTTTATCAATTGTATCCTTCCAAAATCCTGGATATTTTCTCAAATTGAGAAATTTTTTTATTTCTATTTATTTTCAAACGCAAATAAATGTGTAACTCAACGGAAGTTAATATATTTCATTGTACACTGACAAAAAAGATCCTTGAAATAAACTTTTCGTAGATTATGCGATATATTTCGTATTAGAGGAACATGCAATTCCATTGTAAAGTATACGAATCGTATGAAATGTTTATGTACATTTATAAGAAAAAAAATTGTGTCTCAGTTGGAGTACGTTCCAGTGCACTATGGTCTCCCAGCACACGTTTCTTGGCCAAAATTAAAAATAAAAAACTAACGAAAATATTTATTGGGTTGATATTTTTTATTATATTTTAATGCATTTCCTGACATTACCCCTTAAACGCACGTTAACCTTCTATGGCACTATTCGCAATTACCATGCAAATTTTTGCAAAAACTACTAATTTTTTTGATATTTGTTTATCAGAAATGTGAGTATTTGAAATTTTTTTTCTCATATAGTTAAAAACTAATTATTGTTTTTTTCTTTTGTACTCCCGTTAAGCCAGATGTGCGACAGATCAGCATTTTTAAAGTAATAGTAGGCTGAAAAAACCCATTTTCTCAATATATGCAGGAAATTGCAAAACAAAATTTACTGAAAAGAACGGTCCACACTCCCATTTATTAAGATTAGTTAGTTTTATGCTTACCAAATCTAGATAAATTTTTGCAATCTTACATAAGCTTCCAAAATTTTGAAAACAATAAATATTTTCTAAGCTGCATAAATTAGTTGATTTTTTTTAAAGCACCAGTTCTTAGTAGCATTTAGAAAAACAAAATATATTTGTTGTTGCTTTGAAGTATTTACTATCAGAATATAAGGAAAAAAAACAGAATGTCCCAAATTGGACTTTTTGTCAAGAAAATTTGGCTGGGAGACCACAGTGCAGTGTCGGCATTATTCAATTGCTTTTTTAGTCCTTTAATTAATTTACTTACCATCTAATCACGTTAACATTAATCAAGATAATAGTAATTGGAATTGCAAAGTAATTACGAAAATTGCGAAAATTGGCAAAAACTCGCTAACATCGGAAAACCAACAAAATCGAATAGTGATTAAAATTCTCTAAAACTATAAAAATACCGAAATTTTTTTTGGAAAAATTAATTTTATTACAAAAATCACGAAAATTCAATAGAAAATTTGGAATCATGGTCTATGATTGCATAAAAATTGCTAAAATTATATGATATGTCGAAAATTTGCAAAAAAGGTCCAAAAATTACTATAATTCTCAAAAATTTGCCCAAAGGGGAGAGATTAAAAATCGTGAAAAATATATAATATCGCTAACACGTGCTGAAATTGATTTAAATTGTAAAGGACACTAATAAATCGTCATAGACAAAAAGTAAAAAAAAACTGACGTCCAATTACCGCTTTCGATATCGAGCTACTTAGATCGAAAATTTTTGTTTTAGGATTATGGCATACGATATCACACATAAAAAATATCAATGTAAAACCAAAATTGAATAATGTTGATTCCATATCATGTAATTTTTTGCAAAAATATTGTCTTTTTTTTAAAAGCTAACATTAAATTTGAACTAACAAATAATAGATTGAACATTTTTCGTAGTTAAAATAACATTGTGCAATGTCGAATTAACACAACTCAGCTTCGTGGTAAAATAAAAAAATTATTACGTTAGATTAACTTTTGATTTGATAAAATCAACATTGAGTAGTGTAAAGACAATATCTGTAGATTTAAAATCAATATTGCTAATACTCGTAAGTATTCCGAGAATTTCAATGAGAATTTCAGAAATTACAAATGTTCAAGAAATTCTCATTTGGGGTTTTAAAAGTTGTCGTATAAGAAAAGAGGTTTGAAACTTTTCAAAAATATGGTTTAAGGTCTAGTAATCATTTGGCGTTAGCACGAAATGTATGTAAATGAAATAAATATTAAAAAAGTAAATACATAATAGAAATCGTTTTTATAACGTTTTTTATGGGTTATTTAATTAAGGGCATCATTTTGAACTAACAAACATTTAGGGTTTTTTTTAATATAAATCGCTTTAATTTTAAAAGAATTTCCTATTAGATCAATCATTGAATCGTATTAACTTAACATTATAATTACTTACATATTAAACGAATTTCATGTTGCTTCAAACTGAAATAACTTTTATTCAACAAGATTCGCTATTTTATTTTAATGTGGGGTAAATTTTTATTCAATTAGACTCGCAAGTTATATTGAAATGGGCTGCTGTTGTTTGCAAGCAAAATCATTAACGAAAAATGTAAAATCAACCATGTTTTCGCTGCTTTTACTTTGTGTATTTTTTTTCTGTGTGATCGAACAAAAATAAATAAAACTTAAGATGATGGCTTTCGATAGCGAGTCATCGATCGAGTGTTATTTTTGCAAACATGGCTCCATAGAAAAATATCTATCGTAAACAAAACAAATGTCTTTTTTAATTTTAAAAGCAAACAATAAATTGCGAAAAATGTAAGTTTTATTTATTTTTTGAGTTAAAACAATGGTATTTATGGTGTACATTTAAAAAAAATGTGAAAAATGTAAATTTAAAGCAAAAATAAATACTGGAAGAATTCATGTCCAAACACCCGAATTTAGAAAAAAACCCCGATTTTAAAGTCCATTTCCTTGGCCACCTTTGTCAATATTTTGCTACTCGTGCCTTGGCACATTCCAATGGGGTAATTATTACCAACCGCATGCTGAAAGGAACCGGTAGCCAGAAGGCAACGTGTTTCGGCGAACTGCAGCTTTAGTGGCACTGCAGTTGACATAATTGAATACCTCCTTCGAAAATCTAACTTGCTGAAATTTAAAATAAAATATGCAGTTAAGAATTTATTTGATCCAAAATACAAAATTTTTTACTTACGCTTTCGTTAGAAAAGATAGAATGTCGATGGCTCTTATACCGCATTTGTTTCGTAATACGCAACAAATTAGGTTCATATTCCGATTCCGACAAGCATCAATATTTGTTGATATATTTTCTGAAAAATACTAACTTTTATTTAAAATAACAAAAATTCTAGTTCTTACTTACATTTATTTTATATTGTTTATATTTCATGCCGAAATTTGTTGCCAATCTGTTACAAATTTAATCAAATCTTTTACAATTAGTATGAAAACTCGATTCGATTGCGATCGAGTGTCATCATGAGGCAACTCGATAGGTATCGAGTTTTATTTTTGTTCGATAGTTCATTCGATGTCGAAAGCGGCAATTAAACCCCAGCATCAAAATAAAAGTAAAAAATTTCAATAAAAATACAGAAAAAGTACAAAAAAAATTAAATTTCCCTTTTTTCCTTCAATAATTTTTTTTAAATTGTGATTAACGATTACGATTAATGATTTATAGTGTTCTTTATTCGACCTTTATGTTATTTATTAATTTATATTGATTTGAGCTTAAGGTTCAGCATTATATAAAAAAATAGCAAATTTTATTTCTAATTCATATTCAGAAATCATAACCAAAGTTGAAACTAAAAAAACAGAAACTAAAAAATAGTTCACAGATAGTTATAGATCTTATTCACAATTCATAACTACTGCAGCAACTGCTTTCAGCTGATGTAAAAAATGCAGCAAGTAGAGATAATAAAATGTCGATAATATTTTGAACGAAACTTAGTGTAATTAATTTAAAAGCATATGAAGCTATTAAAAAACAATGTCGATTCTTTAAAACATTCATACAAATCCTAAAAAAGTAATTTTTTTCATAGTTTTGTGTGTAAATGAATTAAAATAAGGAATTGTAAAAGTAAAGTTATTTAATAGAACTTTGTGAACCAAAAACACATCTTTAGTGTATTTTTTTTCGTACGGAAGTTTCTTGGACGCAATAGAAATCAATCAGCTGTTTGAATGTATTAGTTAGTTATCATTTACTTACAGCTTTACCCAAGGCAGCTCAACAAGATAGTAGCGATAACACAGCTGATTTACCTGACTAAATGCCAATTGTGTAAAATTAAATTTGTGTTGATAATATACTCGTAGCATGGCTGATGCCAAACAGCACAGCTTTGTATGATGTTTAACATTTGTTAGAGGTTCAGCTGTGCTAACAGTGTCACCCGATTATCCACAAGTTTTGACAGTTGCTCAGGTATTTTTACAACAAATTTGGTATTGTTGTAGAATCGCTACTACTTGTTGATCGGCCTTGAGCTTCACCCATAATTAAGTGTCTTCTTGCTGTGAATAACTTAAATAGGTACTTAATTAAGTTAACACTTACTGGTATTTTCTGAATATGTTGGCGCCAAGAATATCTTTCGCTAATATCTTTGATTAAAAGAGAAATGTTTAGTTAATTGTTTATTTGATATTGAGTTGACTAGAGCACATCACAAATTGAGAGAACATGTTAGCACCCAAAGTAAAAAATATTTTTTATAACATACGATAATTTCGATTATTGATTTTGATGTTATTTAAATATCGAGATCAAATTGATGGAAACAGTTAGTTTAGGTTGACAGGTTGCCGGTGAAGTTATTAAAGTTAGAGTACCACCAGCCCACTTGGCTCCATAAATAATTTTGATCCCTTTGTGTTGACTTGGGGAAAGAAGGAAGAAGAAACACATAAGAGAGTGCGTTGAACTGGTTCAGAGGAGTAACCGGGAAGTCAAATATGAAATGAAACATGTTACATCTTTTCAAAAATGTCTTATTTAGAAAATGCATGTTTTTTTTATCAAAATCTTTTTTACACAAATTTCTCTTTACATGTTTTGAGATACATGTCTATGCATGTACACTGTAGATATGAAGATAAGTATTAATTTTTTTCACTTTTGGGTTGTATGCCAAACCCAGTAATGAAAAACAAAAATGTATTTAAATATGGAAAATTTTTTCCACAATTTTGTTTTTCCATAAAAAAGGTCAAAGACCATTAAAATAAAAAGTTCAACCAAAAAATGCGACTAATAACAATAAATAATCCACTCACTATCTAATGTTGAATTAAATGCATGATACTTGTTATATTCATGTGCAAAGTTAATGCAAACACATGCATGCGGTACATACGTACACATGTACGTACGTTGCAACAACATACAAAAAGACATAAAAGACGAATATTTTATTGGTTTGCAAGAAAAGAAATATGGTTCTAGCCGTTAATTAAAATAAAAAATGAAATAAACGTGACTTTTGCATTTTTGTATTTCTTTCTCTTCACTGAATTTTGTGAATAACGAAACGTCAGCATTCGAAATAATACGAAAAACCAACAAATGATTTTGTATTTTACTCGCATTTACGAGACCAGCTTAAAAATTATATAATTATTTAAGATATCTTCATGTTTTTTCAGAACTCTCAGGGTGAGGCACTATGTGTGTATAAACACGATTTAAACGGTTCGACCAGATCTAAAATCTTGGGGCATAAATTTCCCCGCCCAAAACGATTTCAATAAAGTTTTGAGGATATCACAGTACAACATTTGTTACTCAATTCTGAGAATTGCACGTGAAAGTAGCTCCAAAAATAAGAACTTCTGCGTCATTCGTTTTTTCAAGCTGTGTTAAAATAAAATTTTTTTTAATGTTCTTAAAATACGACAATATGCTCTAAAAACCTTAAAATTTTTAAAAGTCCAACGTGATATTAACAAAATTAAAAATAAAGAACTAGACTAGAACTAGTCTAGTACGCTATCCTTTTGGTCCTTTTCAAAATTTTTTGGATAATGTTTTTTTGCCCATAATGAAAGCTTCCTGATTTTTTGGCAATTTGTTAAGAATATCTAGTTTTAATAAAACTGTTAATGTTTTACTGCATATGTATGTAAAACTTTAATTATGGGAAACAGTGCGATTAAAAATTTAAAATACTAAAATTTTCGCAATTTCCACAAAAAGCGCCAAAATTATTATTAATAAAAAAAGTTTTTACACAAAGTTATTTTTAATTAAAAATTTTTGTTGACTGCATTCGAGAGAACGACAAAAGATACAAAAATAAATAAATTACTCTAGCATATATTGAATCTTTTCAATCCAAAATATTTTTCGTATCTGTTCAATTTCATTACACAGTGCAACACGAAAAAAATAACCATATACGGACACCACTACGTGATAAAAGATAAAAAAAGACCCGTGTTCTTAGATCTTAGGTACATTTTTGTAATAGATAGCATAGTATGTATATATATAGTATGTATCACAATGTTGAAGTAAATAAAAAACAAATGAAATTAAAAAAAATTCGGGAAATTTTACACTTTTACGACTACATGAGCGCTACCTAAACGGTATTAAGAATCATTCCTAGGAAGTTCATATGTTCTAAAAAGTTATTTACTGAGCTGTTAGGTACATTTTTGTAGTTGATTGTTTTCTTGAATTTTCAACGGTTTGCTACCTATGAACCTAAACATTGGAAAAAAGGTTAAAAAAATCGATTTTTTTAAATTTTTTGCGATTTTCATCTTGAAGATGAAGATTTTTTGATTTTATATGTTCGCAATTTTTGTTCTTTATGACAAGATCTACAACCTTGCCTCAGAGAGTAAATCAAAATTCTGAACTATTTGCAAGATATGCGCTTGAGAAAATGATCAGTATTTTGCAAAATTACACCGAAACCCCAAATCTTTGGGGCCCATAAAAAAAGTGCATTCATTACTTTGGACAAAACTGGGAGACACGGGTCTTCTTTTTTTTGGTCTTTTATCACGTTGTGGTGTCAGTATATGGTTACTTTCCATGACTTAAGAAATTTCACACAGTGTTATTGTATGTATCGTTTCGCATTTTGTTTTATAAATGTGTGTATTCATGTTCATATTTGTTTATATCCCTGCGCACCTATATGTACCGATAGGTACTCTAATGACTACGAGCACATTTATTTTCCAATTTTTTTTTTGATAAGTACTGTCAGAAATTTTGTCTAAAGTTGTATTATGAATTTCGTTTCGTAATTATTATGAACCATTTTTAAGCAAAATGTGTTAACTCGGAAAGTATACAATTTTACTTTGAAGCAAATTTTTGCAAAAATTTTTGAGAATAGGAAAAGCTTAAATATGGATAAATATCCTTAAACAAAAAGCGAACGAAACGAAAAAAGGTAAGCTGCTTGTAAAAATTTCGAAAATCCGTAAAAAATTGCAAAATTTTCACATTCTTTAGATTTTTAAGTCTTGTTAAGATTTTACGTCTTTTTCAAAACTTATCTATTTTCTATTGTTTCATCGACTTTTAAATGTATTCAAACTTTTAATTTTCCTAGTGATTGGAAGTTATTGCGAATTTTCGTAATTTTAGCAGTTTTTTGCGAGTTTTCCACATTCCTTGCATTTGTAGCCCGTTTTAGAAGATTTTACGGGTTTGAAAATTTTGGCGATATAATCTATTGCTTCATTCAATTTTTAAGATTTTATAAAAATACGAACAAAGAATATTGATCCAATATGTATAAATTTTATTGACCTTATTTTTATGCAAAAATTATTTTTACTCAAAAAGTTAATACCAAATAAAGAACTGCAATTTTTGCCTAAAACGAATATAAGTTGAAAATAAATTGTTTCTTTTTTTTCAAGCGCTATAACATTGTCTCTAATGGTCATATTTATGGATACCCATCGATACATATAAATATTTGTACGTATTCCTAGCAAAACAAAAAGCATTTTCTATTTATTTATGCTACACCTATCGATATGGCTACTTATTTATATTGTAACCCGTTGGTAGTCATAGCTTTCTGTCAACGTATTTACTTGCATCCCTACATTTTAATAATCCTACACTTTTGCTATGTATTGATTGTATACCTTTGTCATTCACTGTTGCATACTCTATAACTACAAGCAGTTTTGTATAATTTTATTATTTTTATAATTTCACTATTTCATGTAATTGTTCGTACTTCATTAGAAGTTTACATTGAAAGGCTTCTTAATTTAAATTTTAAATAAAAACTTTTCAAATTCAGTCAATACAACACAGTTTGAAAAGTTACGTAAAATAATCTAATTATTCATTATTCGTAGAATTGTCCAATTAGAAATTTGAAAAAATCTTTATTTATCAAATTCAAAAAAAAAATCATGAAAAATTAAAAATAATTGAAATAGGCTTGAAAATTCGATTGTTTATATCTAGTGACTTTGAACAAAAGATTTTAATCGAGGTGAATTTTTAAGATGAATGTTTTAGTGATTTTATGTTTTTTTGCAATCATTATTTTCACAAATATTTACACTTTGAAAATTGAACTTATCTCGATGTCATTCTCTTCAACAATCAATGTTGAACATGTCGTAAAACGAAAAATATATCGACCCATGTGCCTGTTACACATTTTTAGAAATAGATTTTTTTGGTTCTAAATCCATTAATTCATCTCCTTACAAAATATTATAGCGATAAATACAGCAGTTAAGGAGATAACACAAGGCACATTTTATCGTATGTACATATGTAAAAGTTTATAATATATAAAAACGATAAAAATTGTAATAAAAACGATCTCCTGTAAAATTTAATTCTTGTAACATACGATAATATCGTACACAGGGGTCGATATATTTAATTATACTCTAATGACGATACCTTAATGATGTTTATTTTTCTTTTTCCTTCAAGTTTGTTGTTCAATTTATTTGCTCTGCTAAAATTTATAAAAATTATACTTGAGTTTTTTTGTCAGAAGTTCAAAGATAGAAGAAAAACATTTTTCCCAATAGATATTCTAAGCTTTTTTTAGTATTATCTATACGTTACCATAGTCTGCAACATCATCTGAAAAAATCGCTTAAGGAAGTTATCACGGCGAGGATTCCATCCATCCAACAATCCCGAGTGTGACGTCAGACTACCCAAGAAGACTGTGTAATTTCTAATTATCAAAAAAAATTAAAATATGTAATCTTAATACAAAATCAGCTTTTCCTTAATTTTAAATGCTTTTTCGGCTGCCTTCCTATTTAAGTTGAACTCCATAAATATCTTTTTATTCATGCTTATCAGCACAAATAAAACAACTGACAGCCAAAGAAAAAACAAAAGTATAAAGAAAAACTTCAGACATTGAAACCCCTTTGTATTGCGTTAAGGTGTGCCAGCCAATTAAAAGAGCCAAATATAGTAAAATACAAAACTCCACCTTAACATAAAAATAAAACACAAGGAATAAAACGAACTCAAAGTGTTAATATAAAAAATAAATGAAACCAATACAATACAATTGCCAGCCGACATGAAACTAGTTTTTCCTTTATGCAACACGACATAACACACAAACACACAAGCACATAAGAATTACATACAGCAAACAGCAAAAAGCCAAAAGGAATTAAATATATTTTAGCCACATTCAAGCACACATACTAAAACATCTCTCAATGCACACACACATTTAAGGATGTTTAACGTTGATGGCAAGAATGATAAAGAAGGCAAATAAAATTGATACACTCATACACAAAAGAAGATAGACACCGACAACGAGCCACCACCATCCATCCCCATCAACATCGATACGCATCTTTAACAAGCTGACTTTAAAACGAGAATAAAGATGAATGAAGCCTTACAAAAATCCAACTAAGAAAAAACACCTTTTTCACATACACAGCTACAGACCCACACATATGTATGAGACATGAAAAGGCTTATGTGGCATAATATGGTGGCATGCCACATGCCAGTTTTTATTATAAAAAAAAATTCGTAATGGTGTCCACAATAGTTGGGTTTTCCTTTTGTTCTCCTGCAACATGATAATGGTGGCTGTTGTCGTCTGAAATTCCTTTTTGTTATTTTCGTACCGAAACTTTAAAACAAAAACGATAAAAAATTTTCATTGTCTTTCGGTTGTTAATTTTGGATAAATTTTTTTTTTGGGAAATTGTTTGTTTTAATTAGAAAATAGTCTCACGGCAAAAAAAAAAAAAACAAAACTATAAAATTTTGTTTTTTTTTTGCAAAACGAAGAAAAAACGTAATGAAACATTTGTATGCAGAATTAAATTTTTAACGAGCAGTAAAAAAGATAAAAGTTTGTAATTATATTCGTTGGCAAACGATCAAATTACACGATCTTGCTGTTAAACTAAATAGACGAAGAACAACTTTTAAAAGACCTGTAAAGATTTTATGATTTCGGATGTTCAAATGAGCGCAATCAATGTGTGTATTATTCATGTTACAAAAAAATTATTTTAAATTTGCAACTTATTTTGTCCAAAATTTATATTTTACTTATTCCATAAAGTTTTTAGAGAAAACAAATTGAAATTTATGATTTCTAATGCAGACGTTTAGGGAATTTTTGACCAGAAATTTCTATTTCTATTATATTCCTTTACTTTCTCTTAAATATTCTTCGCAAATGAAGAAATAGCAGAGAGACGTGTCATAAAAACACAATATGCATTTTTATTCAGCAATGTGTTTATAAACAAAACAGACTATAAACTTGTAGATTGATGGAGGTAGTACCATCGAAGCAAAATATATGAAATTTACTTCAATGGAATGAATCTGGAGCTGTGAGTAACGCCAATACCGATACGACCGTGTTTAACGAGTTTGTAGGTTAATACGAATTCACCCAAATAGTGGCCAATCATTAAAGGTTTAACTTCAACTTGACCGAAATCTTTGCCGTTATAAACACCAATGATGGAGCCGGTCATATCGGGTACCACAATCGTATTTCTCAAATGAGTTTTGACAATTTCGGGTTTTTTATTTGGGAGAGCCTCCTTCTTGGCTTTACGCATAGGTTTGCGTTTCAAGCCACGAGAGAAATGTCTGCGGGCGCGACTGTGCATCAATTTAACTAATTGATTGCTGTACTTTTTGAAGGTACGTTTCTTTTTAAGAGTTTCATCATCCTCGCCCATCTTGATGTTTCGGTTTACAGAACGGAAAGGAAAAATTTTTTGGAAAAACTAAAGCGAACATGCTAAGCTATCATTTGAATAAATGAGAAGCTTTCATATGTGAATCGATCTAGTCTATATATTACATGCATTTTGTTGGCGCTTATGTCAAATCAGCAGTGGATCTTTAATCAGATTCTTGAATAGTTTCAAATGTCAACGTTTTTTAAGGTCTACTGACGATTTGGCACAAGCACCAATGAAATTGAGCCAATAATGAACTTCTTGGCTGAAGACACTTTTTCGACAGAAAAATTAATCTTCATCATTCAACAAACAAACGACATTGTCGTACGTCACCTGGCTTTAATTCTTGAGGTCCTCAAATGAAATCTTCCGGCAACGAACTGACATATCGCGATCTTCATTGAAACTGGCCGGAAAACTCAGCAATATTTTACTCGCTACACACTCTTCGCATACAGGTTGGTAGATAAATGTCCAATCAACTGAAACTTAAGCGAAATTTGGTCACAACAGCTTGAATACTCTGTTCGGTGGGTCATTTACGACGGCCATAAAATGGTCAAACATATTTCTCACACAGTACGTATTTTAATCAATTAATTAAATGTTTTGCTGGCGTTGTTCGTTTGTTCGTCTATTCATGGTGAAATGGCAAACTTCACTGAGCATTTTTGATGTTGCCACATTTCAGAAATCTCTTTTTTTACACTGAAAAACCAAAAAACTAAAAAATAATATAAAAAATATATATTATGAGGTTTAAATATAAATATAAGCCCTTCAGGAAATGTCAATAGTGAAATTATACTGATTATCTATTGACGATGTCACCAGTACTACTAACAAATTATACCCAAACTAATGCTATCTACTATTGACATCTGACACAGACCTGTCCTACGAAATCTACCAGTAGACTGCGTCAATATTGACTGAGTAGTTCTTGTGGGGCCATATAGAGAAAATGTCAATAGTAAGATTGTACTGACTTTTACTATTGACGATATCAGCACACTGTGGGAAATGTCCGTAGTAAAACTCTACTCCAAACATGCAATTACATATTTGCTTTGATAATTCGTATTCGAACGTCTTAAAAAATATATTATTTTTGTAAGTGCAAAAAATTTGGCACAAAATTCTCTTACAAACTGTAGAATTTTTGATATAACAATCACTTGCAAGATTATTTTTAACAAAAGAATTAAACAATGTGCGTTTTTCGTTAATTGACGATGTCAGATCATTCGCGTCTAACTTTTTTTCTGTAGATCGCACAGTGGACAATTTGGCTTCGCTAGCGGCATTTAATTCAAATTTTCAAATTTGAAAAACCGTTAATTTTTTTTAACAATCGATAACAAATACATTCACTAGATTTGTATCAATTTTTAAAAGCTCAGCTTACAGCTGATGAACAGCTGTGAGCTGTCAAAGTCAGCATATGATTCTGCAAGTGTTGTGCAAAATATTTCCGCCTTTTTGATCATCGTTTTGCTATTCGTGTTAAACTTGCAAATTTTATTATTTTCATTAAAAGTTTTGTTATATACTAACGCCAAGGTATGTATTATATAAAAAAACTGTGGTTGTGATCTGTGTATACTTATGTTATTTATAAAACGTAATCGTGTTTTAGTGTATTAGCAACTCGCCCATTGTAACGTACACCTGTCTTTCGTGGAGTAGAACTTACAAAATTCACCTGCATTCAGTGTAGTTGTAAATTTTCCTATATGTGTAAACCATTGTGTGTCCAAAATGTCCAAAATTTACTGCGAGTACCTGCGAGCCTTCAATTTATTGTACTGAAGAATCTGAATAATATTTCTTTTATAATATAGTTTCTCATTGAGTTGACAATTTTTTTTTATATATGAATATATGGTGGAAAATGTTTATTGAATTAAAAACAAAAAAAAAATTAAAAATAAAAAATTTAAAATTAAAAAAAAAAAATTAAAAATAAAAAAAAAAAAAAAATTTAATTTTTTTTTTCCAAAAATTGTTTCATTTTTTTCTGAATTGAAGATATCTTCTTTACTTTGGAAGCTATGAATAAAATGCCGCTAGCGAAGCCAAATTGGCCACTGTGGATCGTGGGGAATCTAAGGGAAAAATTAAGACTTATTTTTAAACTTTTGTTCCGAATAATTTGAAACTTTTTTGTATAGATTTTGTTAGTTTTGAGAAGCCAAGCTAGGTAACCGATTGGAAATTAGAAAATTTTCCAACAGAACGAAATTCTCGGGAATTTCTTATAGATTTTACAAATTGATGGGAATTATTTCGGGCTGCGTTCAAAATTGCTGTTCATTATGTTTAAAAAGTTTTGTATAGTGAATATGCTTAAGTTTATTTTATTCAGCGATTCAAATAAAAAAAAAACGAGATCAACTCGCCTTAGAGTGTCAGGTTTACACTAACTAACTTTAAGATTATTAAAAAAATAGATCAAATAAAGTTAGTTTACTTTATAATATTCTACAATAATATAATATCTTCAAAAACTTTTGTTTGTTGAGGGTTTTATTAGCTAGTCTATATACATACTTACATGCATTTCATTGGTGCTAATGCCAAATCATCAGTAGACCTTAAACCATATTTTTGAAATGTTTCAAACCTCTTATCTTATACAGACTAGCTAAAAAAACCCTCAACAAACAAAAGTTTTTGAAAATTTTTGAAAGAAGATGTCGAGGCAATCTCGATTATGGGATCGGTGCATAATGGACTGAAGTATGTATTTCTTCGAAACACAATCTCAATACATCATCTTCCTCGATCGTTATTAGATGATATTTGTTGTGTCCTGTTACTGACTAACTAATTAAACTCTCCACTTACGGAAATCCAATTTTTATTTATTTTTTTTTAACAAACACATTTTGCGAAGCTTCTTTGCCACGATTTTAGAAATACCCAGGTAATATGCAGTAATCAAACCTGCGATCTCCTAGGTAATAGTCTAGTGGACTATCCGTTAAGCTGAAAGTCCATAACACGCGTTGTATGCGTTTTAGCGTTTTATGCTTTTCATACATTCTACACGTTCTATGCTTTTCTAAATTCTAGATACTTGCAACGCGCCAAGTTTTTTGTTTTGATCAACTCTAGTTTAAAAAAATTTTATCAAATAAAAATTACTTTTGCAATATGGAAAGCTCTCAATTAAAAGAATTTATTGAGTTTGTGCACATAATATTTTGTGCCATTGATCCCTACAAAAAGCTTTTATTGTTTAAAAGTTTGTGTTTTTTCACAACATTAATTAGCTGCTTCCCCAATTCACTTCCTTAATAAATTTTAAAAGTTAATAAACATTATAGAGATGAGACTCAGTATGTAAAAGTAATCGACAACTTCCAACTCTTAAAAGGCGAAGTACTATGCTGAATGTGTCGTTTATATTAAATTTAATTAATGTTCCTCATCGTCCATCTTGAGACTTTGAATTGCTACCAATTAAATCCTTGAGATTAAATTATGCAAATGAGTTTAATGAAATTATAGATTTTTCTTTAATTGTAAATGTTATTAAACTTAAAATTATCGTCTTGTTAAATAATCAATAATTTTGTATTTTATTTGTATTTAATATATTCGTATGTTATTATATTGTTTAACTGTCTGTAAGGATATATATCCATAGCAGTGAACGACAAAGGTGTACAATTTTCAATACATAGCACATATCGATATTCAAAAGTGTAGGATTATTAAAATGTAGGGGTACAAACAAATACGTTCACAGAAAGCTATGACTACCAACGGGTTACAATATAAATAAGTACCCATATCGATAGGTGTGGCATAAATAAATAGAAAATTCTTTTTGTTTTGCTAGGAATACGTACAAATATTTATATGTATCGATGGGTATCCATAAATATGACTATAAGAGACAATGTTGTAGCGCTTGAAAAAAAAAGAAACAATTTATTTTCAACTTATATTCGTTTTAGGCAAAAATTGCAGTTCTTTATTTGGTATTAACTTTTTGAGTAAAAATAATTTTTGCATAAAAATAAGGTCAATAAAATTTATACATATTGGATCAATATTCTTTGTTCGTATTTTTATAAAATCTTAAAAATTCAATGAAGCAATAGATTATATCGCGAAAGTTCGCCAAATTTTCCAAAATTTTCAAACCCGTAAAATCTTCTAAAACGGGCTACAAATGCAAGGAATGTGGAAAACTCGCAAAAAACTGCAAAAATTACGAAAATTCGCAATAACTTCCAATCACTGGGAAAATTAAAAGTTAGAATACATTTAAAAGTCGATGAAACAATAGAAAATAGAAAAGTTTCGAAAAAGCCGTAAAATCTTAACAAGACTTAAAAATGTAAAGAATGTGAAAATTTTGCAATTTTTTACGGATTTCCGAAATTTTTACAAGCAGCTTACCTTTTTTCGTTTCGTTCGCTTTTTGTTTAAGGATATTCATCCATATTTAAGCTTTTCCTATTCTCAAAAATTTTTGCAAAAATTTGCTTCAAAGTAAAATTTTATACTTTCGAGTTAACACATTTTGCTTAAAAATGGTTCATAATAATGACGAAACGAAATTCACAATACAACTTTAGACAAAATTTCTGGCAGTACTTATCAAAAAAAAAAAAAAAATGGAAAATAAATGTGCTCGTAGTCATTGGAGTACCTATCGGTACATATAGGTGCGCAGGGATATAAACAAATATGAACATTAATACATACAATTATGAAATCGAACAGATACAAAAATATTTTGTATTGAAAATATTCAATATATGCTAGAGTAATTAATTTATCCTTTGTCGTTCTCTGATCCATAGACAAAATAAAATAAATAAATAAACGAAAACTAAAATGCAAATTTTGTTGGTGAAAAATTTGTTTTAAAAAATTAATTTTAAAGTATTTTACTCTTGAAAATATTTCTAAACTTTATTGTGAAAGGTTTTTTTAATTAAAAACATTTTTAGTATAAAAAATAGGTAAAAGTAATCTACGTTACAAACATATTTATCGATAACATTGCAAATAGAATATAATTTGCCTTCCTTGACTATCAAAAACAACTCACATTTTTTCAGGACGCTTGCGACGCGTACACAAGTAGCAAGTAAACCTATTTCACGCGTTGTACGCTTTGTGCTGTGTAACTTTTCACATTAAAATGCACTGATTCTACTTTTTTGACAGATGCTTAGAACACGTTAACGCGTTAAACGTGTAGTATAAACTTTCAGCTTTACACTGCGGGGCATTACATTAAATACTTTCTTCGCTCTGCTGCACAGTGGCCAATTTGGCTTCGCTAGCGGCATTTAATTCAAATTTTCAAATTTGAAAAACCGTTAATTTTTTTTAACAATCGATAACAAATACATTCACTAGATTTGTATCGATTTTTAAAAGCTCAGCTTACAGCTGATTAACAGCTGTGAGCTGTCAAAGTCAGCATATGTTTCTGCAAGTGTTGTGCAAAATATTTCCGCCTTTTTGATCAAAAAAACTGTGGTTGTGATCTGTGTATAAAACGTAATCGTGTTTAAGTGTATTAGCAACTCGCCCATTGTAACGTACACCTGTCTTTCGTGGAGTAGAACTTACAAAATTCACCTGCATTCAGTGTAATTGTAAATTTTCCTATATGTGTAAACCATTGTGTGTCCAAAATGTCCAAAATTTACTGCGAGTACCTGCGAGCCTTCAATTTATTGTACTGAAAAATCTGATTAATATTTCTTTTATAATATGGTTTCTCTTTGAGTTGACAATTTTTTTTATATTTTATATATGAATATATGGTGGAAAATGTTTATTGAATTAAAAACAAAATAAAAATTAAAAAAAAAATAAAAAATAAAAAATTTAAAATTAAAAAAAAAATTAAAAATAAAAAAAAATTTAATTTTTTTTTTCCAAAAATTGTTTCATTTTTTTCTGAATTGAGAAAAAAAATTTTTGAAGATATCTTCTTTACGTTGGAAGCTATGAATAAAATGCCGCTAGCGAAGCCAAATTGGCCACTGTGTGCTGTGGTGATCCTCGGACATCAACCGATCATGTTCTTACATTTGGCCAACCTTGGGGTCATACCAGAGTAAAATCAAGACGTTCACTCCTTATATGCATTTGACCACCGACTTATAATACTGTATAATAATAACTTCTTAATTTTCATCTGTCCCTCTACTAGATAATCGAACGCATGCATGCACTAGTCGAAATATTTCTGTTTGTTAAACGGACACGTGCTCCTCAAAATGCAAATGCAAGCAAATACCTGATTCTGCTCTTCTCTCTAAATGAGATCTGTTAGGAAAAACATTAATGCAGAATGATCATATGAGCCGCGGCGTTTAATTAAAAACTTTTGTTTTTCAAACATTTTGGTAATCGCTTGTTCACTTCGTGTTTAGCACGCTACAACTTTCTAAAGTTTCCTAAAAGAAGCTTTTCTTCGCCCTGAAGCTTCGCTCCGAACTCTGGTTAAAGCAATTTTGCAATAAATGCAGAAGCGATTTTTTTTTAACTTAAAAACCTACAAACAGACAAATTGACAAATTTACAATATATTTTTTTATATTATTAAGTAAATATTTTGCAGAAAATAGTCCGGTATGTGATGGAAATCGAACGATTTCAAATAGAATGATTTCAAAAAGTCACATTCTACGAAAGGCAAATTAACTTGGTAGTCACACAATCAAGGTTTATTTTCAAATTTCAAATTCTCTCTCACTTTTTTATCAATACAATCAGAATTTTTAAATTTTATGAGAATTTGCTTAAACATTTTCATTCCATATACGTGTAGTGCTTCAAACTACTTTCAAGAAAACAGCTGATTGCAGTTTTTTCATCCAAATTTTAAATTGATGGCATCTTAATTAAAAATTTGCTTTAAATTTGCGTACTGTTTACATCACATTTTTAAGTTTGTATGAATTTTGCAAGCAGTATGTGTAAAAATCTTGAATAAGATTTGAAAGATAATTTGATGGTGTGCTTGCAGCGTAAGTGAGTCTTTTTTATGGCTTTCGGCGTTTAAAAAATTTTTATTAGAACTTAAAGTGCATTCCACTACATCGTCCGATTTACAGCACACGTATTTGTCACTGATTATATTTGCGAAATCGTGTGATTTGAATTCGATCAATTTCCATCACATGCCTGATTAAATTATTAATTATTTCCATCAAAAGTATTTTTAAAGAGCAGCAATAAAGAACTTTAATGAATAGTTTAAAGTATTTTCTTTTTTGAAAACCATATCACACCTGTAACCCGTATTTCACACACAACCTTTTATTACTTATCTCATAACCCACGCACGTCATTTAATTAAAATTATCCCATTTCGAAAAAATATATATATTTTGGCAAGTAATTTTATTTTTTAAATATTTTCCCCTTAAAAATACATTTAGTGTTGCATGCAACATTCTCGCTCAACCACACAATGAAACGTGTTCTTGTCACCACAGCTTAAAGCTAATTTCCCAAAAAGGAAAAAGGAACTGGTTAAAGAATTAAAACATAAATTCACTCGTACATATTTGAGTTGCGTCTTAAAAGGGGCATCACTCTCAGATAGTCACCAATTAAATGTTAAAAAAACGCATGCTGTTGCAGATCATTAGTTATCGTGCTACATAAATTCTTGTAGCAAACAAACGCACTACAAATAGGATTTGCATGCATCTAGTGGAGCGGCATGTGAGTGAGGAGCAACCACAATCTCTAGAAAACAATTTAAGCGCACTATTTAATTACCATACATGTGTAAAATGAAGTTACACCTTCATGCATTTTTATATCAACCAAATACATACTCACATGCATAAATACACGAAATGACAACAAACAAGTACACGTACAGGATTACAATTAATTTCTTAGATGAAACCACATTCAAATCACTACTTATTGTTGCCATTAAACCACAAACTTGAAAAGTTTGTAAGAAAAAAAAATTATAAAATAAATTGAGAATATATTTTAAGTGAAAACATCGTACTATTTAAAGTTTTATTTAAAATAGTTTTACTTATAGACTGGCGCCTTTGTTAATCGGATAGAATATTTATTTATCGATTATTGTAAGAAAATTGTTTGGTTTTATAAGTAAGCAAAAAAATAGAAAAAAATTGGGATTTTATTTTACCAAAAGGAACAGTTAGTCATGATTAAGACTCAAATAACTGTTAGTAATTACCCTACAAGAACACTGACGGTCATTTTGCCGGTAATATGACTGGCATTGATGATAAAAATATCCATTATTATGGAATCTTTTGTGTACGTGTGACCTTGCATCTCCATTTAACTACCAAATTTTAACGTACATAGAACACTCTTATGTTTTTTACTGATCAGCGTTGATAAAAATATTTGTCAAATGATTTGATTAATCAATCAACCTTGATGTACATATCTGTCACCGGTTACTTGTCGAACTTGAAGGACATATTGGTCACCGCTGACTCGTCAAACTATATGAATTCATTCATCACTGTTGATAGGCATTTCTGTTGAAATAAAACGCGTTTTTGTTTCAAGTCAGTTTTTATGTTTTAATTATATGTATAAGCAAATAATATGTACAATCTGTGTTGTTGTATATTTTTTTAAAAAAATCTTTCAGTCCAACAAAAAAATTTTTTTGTTTCTTTGCATTAAAAATCTTTTTTTAATGTGATTTTATTGAAATCAAACTCAGTTCAAAATTATTTTAATTAAACAAAAACAATAAAGCTTTTTTGTGAACATAAAATGAAATACCATAAAATATTTGTTGCATATGCATATAAGGCATATCTATATATTTAGGTTTTTAACTTCAAGTTCACCCTTTTCAAATCAAATTCATATATTTTAAAACAAATTAGGTATTTTCAAAATAAAAATCAGGCTTTTTTAAATGAATATCATCTAAAAGAGGCTGATTTGGTTTTTAAAACAACGAACTTGGTTTGAAAAATGATGGGTTTGATTTGTAAAGTACGGAATTTGTTTTCAAAAATTAAAAACATCTATTTTTAAAACTCTGAATTCGATTTGGAAAAGACCAAATTTGAAGTTAAAAGCCTAAAATTAGAGTGATAACGTATTTACATTAAATTCATACATTTTTTATGGTTACATTATACATTTCTTTATTAAACTTGTTCAAAATTTATACAATTACGATCAGATTTTTTCAAAAAGTCTTTGGTCCTTAAAATACCACACAATGTTGGTATATCTTATTTATTTCTTAGTTTGTTCTTAATGATATTAATTTGAGAAAAAATTCTTTCGACGTTAGCTGCTGCTACTGCTGTTGACAAAACTGTGTAAACTAATTTTTTCAAACATGGAAGAGCTTCAGAGCTATCGCAAAAATTTACGTTCAGAATGATTTCCCAAAAATTCTTTAAAGTTAAAATGAAGCGGTTCTCGCCATTCGTCATCAACTTGTTGAATATTATTCGAATCGATAATATTTGGCAAGAATTTCGTTGATTGGGAAATACTTTTGTTATTGCTTTTCATAATATTAGTGGGTGTCAGGATCTCAACACATTTTGAAAATTCACTATAAACTGCTACATAACTCAACATAAAACTTTAGGCAATTATTTCGAAATGACATTTCATTTTCATCTGATAATTTATGAGTATAACTAAGTGCTATATACTTATTTGGACTCCCAAGTGTATATCCTTAATATTTTGAACATAATTTTTAACATCAACGGTCAGTAAAAGGGGTGCGCTAACCTGATGACGCGCAGTGTATGTACAATTATTAACATCAATTTTGTTGAACTTTTCAAAACAGATATATTCAGCTTTTACAATTTATTCAGCAATTTTTAAATACAAACGACGAATTTCATTAAAAAGTAAACGAATTTTTATATAAAAATAAAACATCGTTGCAATTCAATGGTTGGAAGTAAACAGTGTTGCAGCGGTTAACTTCTTTTCACTTCTTTAATGAAGTAAAGAAGAAAATATGCAGTTTAGTTAACAGGAATCTCAAGTAATAGACTAACAGCCTTATTCACAAAAAAATTTATTGAAGACATTATGCTCACATTAGTTAATAATCAGTTTTAGTCTTATTAGCCAGTAATAAGAAACCTTATTCACAAACATTTAATAAGGCAAAATTAACTATTAAGCGATTTTTTCAGTTTTATAATTGTGTGTTAGCTACACTGTGTTATTTGAATTGTCAAGTTAAAATTAATGTTAATGTTGCATACAATAAAATACTCGATTAGCAAGTATTCTCTAAGGGTTGGAAAAATGTGAAATTAATAATAGCATATTGCTTATAATATCCTAAAATATATATATAATTATTAGGACTTGTTGAAATGGCATTGGCAACAATATGCTTTGATAAAATATTACAAAAATATTCGAATACCGAGTACGTTACAGTTTTTTATACACCACTAATTTAATTGACTGATTTATTTGGAAAATTTTTGGAGGTTGCAAAGTGCAAAAACATGGAAAAAATCATTAAAAGAAAACGCAGTGACAACTGGGTGGAAGAAGACAAGGCAAATATTACTATATCAATGATCAGGTAAAATTATGCGTTTGCGTGTGTATAAATATGTACATACACAGGTATATTTACTCGGCACATACTTATATACATATGTATGTACATATGTACATATATGTACGTACGTACATTTTACTGAACTTTTTTATGTTAACTAGACTTTGCTGAACACACATAGAAAACAAAAACACAGACACCAATTACTTCATTAAAAATGTACTTATTTTACATTTATACTTTGCTCAAACCTACCGAATGTGGAAATTACATTTAAAACATTCATATTTATTTTTTATTTTTCACACTTTCAAACTTTCACAATTGTTTTTTTACTTTTAACAATACAAATGTGAACTTATTAAACAATAGATTTTTTGAGTTTATTAGTGTCTAATTGCAGCTTCATAGTGCTATTAAACGTTTGTGAATACTACTTTAACGATTTTTGCTTATTAGTCTCTAATAAAACGTTTGTGAATAAGGCTTTAAATGTGCTAAATATCATATATTAAAAAATCTTTTTATTAGCTAAAAAATCTTTTAACCTTCAAAAATAAGACAAATCTTCACTGCTCCAGCGTGATTTTCCATTTTTTCTGATGACTGAAGTTTTGTGCAAATTCCTTTTGCCAGTTCAGGGTCTTGTTCCATTAGAGAAACGAGCATTTAGAATTGATGTTTTGTACTTACAACCTTAGACGTGCACGAAATTAAAATAAAATATTTACCAACTGATAAATTGACAATTACTTACATTTTCAATAAGTTTTACAAAATGGCATACGGCATCGAAAGCAAAATTGTGTTCGATTGAGAATTCGTTGCGCAACGAAATTATCGACAGTGCAGCCAGCTTTTTATACGAATTTGACATTCGCTATTCGATAGCCAGCGAAGATCGAACATTGAACGCAACTCATAATAAGGGCCTAAATTTGAAATAACAATATTCGAAAAAACTCCACAAAGCTAAAACGTAAATTTCGAGGCTAAAGCATGGTACTCTGTTCATCATTTCGTACGAACTGCTGTCAGTAGTCCATATAAAAAAATTCATGCGAAATAATTGCAAAATAATATGGCCGAACTTGTACTCTGTTTATCTTGTGAAAACATACGAAATGTTTCTGGCAGCATTATTTTTTCAACCACAAAATGTTTCTGACAACATGTTTTTCAACTGCGAAATAATATAAGCAACACTTATTTCGTGCGGAATTGCAAAAAACAGCTGAGCAGATATTTCTTGGCGTTGTGGTTTTAATTTTAAGTTTGCTGCCCAGAAATAATTGAAATAATGGAAAATAATGTAAATATAATATAAAATGAAGGTGAGTGCTTTTTGCAGAACGTGTGTCTTCAAAAAGCTCCTCCGCAGCAGCTGCGATTTGCATTAATTGATACGTTGCAGCACAAGCTCCTAAAATTATTTTGTTGTCCATTTGTTTTATTTTTTTTTAATAAGCACATTTTTTTGTTTTCATAAGAAAAACAATGTTGCTCATTTCAAGGCAATAAATCCGATAAATTTGTTATAAATCGTTGTATTGTCGCCACTGATCGATCAGTTGTCAAAAATTTCCAACGAAATAATAAATTTTGCTCAACATTTTTCGCAAATTTGAACAGAGTACTAAGCTTAAGAGACAAGAAAAAACGCTAAATCTAGCCTCAAAAAGGCTAAGCTGGCATCACTGGCTACTGCACCCTTGAGAATGCATTTAATTATTTAAAATAATTTGACACTTAAAAGTATTTTCCTCAGCACCTGTTTGTCAAAAGTCAAAAAAAAAAAAACAGAGAATGAAAAATTTTGCTTTACATAAATTTGTTAAAGTTTTATCAAGATGTACATACACGTCAAGCACTAACAAATCATTTTTATCAATCGTGTAGCCAACAATCGTAATACTGGAAATTAAAATGGCGCCATTTGCGAAAATTTTGAATGATAAAACAAATTCCTTTTATACATACCGGATGGTCCAAATACAAATATCTTTTTAAATCAAATCAAAATCCGAAATATTGACCATACATAAGTCAGCATAGGTATGTTATGTGGACCAAAATGAGTCGATTTACGCTCGAACAACATTTTTTATCGGGCATCGAATCTGGATGTAAAATTATCGAAAAATCGTGTTATCAGACGTCTGCGATTTGACATCTTCAAGCTAAACAAATAATCCAGAAGCGGTCCACAGCATTAAGGCTAATATTGTCCCAGCCATTCGTGAGTTGGAACAAGAAACCGTCAACAAAGTCTTGGAACATCGTACTAACAGGATAAGGTGCTGCGAAGCCAGCTGCGGCAGTCACATGACAGAAATCGTCTTCCATAAATAATGGGAGTATTTTTTATTTCTCATAAAATCATAATAAAAAAATAAAAGAAAGAACTTAAGTTCAGTTAATTTTATTTTAATTATTTTTTAAAAAGATGCGTGTATTTGGGGCACCCCCTTCCTACATGCATACATATGTATGTATTTCTACCCGAAAAGACAAATCTATTTACACAAACAATTTTTTTTTGATTGATGATGATGGCTGGCTGAAACGATCTTAAGAAATGGCCGGACAAATATTTGAAGTAAAGAATACAATAAATTATTATTTTTTTTCAAATGATTAAGAACAATCAGGATCATCATCAATATCAACAAAGCAGAAGCAGTATCTTTAAATATATATATGTATATATTTTTGTTTTTGCTACAAAGCAAACTTTCAAGAAAAGTCAATAATATCACAAAACTAAAATTGGACAAACTCAACAGAAATAAATGTGTATGATGCATTCTATAAGTGCGTATAACAAGCCATAGCAAAGGTCCAGCAAGAAGCCTACTGAGGCATGGTGACAGTGTTGCAGTGAAACATGGTATGAGGCGCCGTCTAAATTACCACTAACAAGTTTCGTGAATACTGACACTCTTTTGCTTTTATTTACTTTTGACTTTAACGCAAAAGCATATAGAATTTTTACTTTAACACAAACTCCTTCTTCTTGAACTTTTGCTTTTGGGCGCCACTTTTTTTAATCTCTTTTCTCTTTGTTTGTTTCAATTTTTATTGGCAAGAACGTTGCATGAGGCACAAATTTCCTTTTTAAATCCCATCATCCATTTTGTATGCCACAGACAATTTAAATATAAACACAACAGCAAACGCAACAATAATCCTGTCATCTATATTTAACAGAAGTGGTTACTAAAAGAGCACGTAATACATACATACGTAAGTACACATGTAAGACAGAACTAAGGTTGCAAATCAAGCAATTTGAGGCTGAAAATTTGGACGAAGAAGGAGCACTAGAGGTAAAAAAGAACAGTTGAAAACATATGCACAGTGAAATGGGTCACAACCTTTTGTCCTGTTTGAAAGCTATCGGGAAAATATTAGACAAGATTGCTTATAAAAGAGAATAAACGCAGTCACTAATGTTCTGGCAGTCGCAATCTTATTCGAAGGTCACTATCGAAGGCTACAATTTAATATTTATTAGGCACCCCATACACGTTTCAATTCAATGGGCAACGGAGTCGGTTGTTGTCCGAATCAAGGCGTGTATGTCTCAGTCAATTGATTACTTTGGCAGTTGTCGAGTTGGTTGAAGAAAAATCAAAAGTTGACTAGTTAGTCTTTCAATTCGATTGTGCTGTATGTGTTCGATTCTCTTGAACAGCTGTCATAATTTATGTTTGTAGTTTTCTTTTGCAAAGAAAAAATTAATTATTTCCTTAATTTTATTGAATTTTAAATAAAAAATATAAAAATGGCATGGGTGGCAAACATGGATGCTTAGAGAGAAATTTTCCAATTGCTCGAAGAAAATCCAGCACTTTGGAAAATGAAAAAATTCTTCGTCACTTTTTGTTCATCATCAATGCTTTCTGCAATAACCATTATTGCAATTATTTTTCTTCTCTCAGCCATTGCAAATTTTAATTTGTAAATTTGTAATTGTAAAAAACATATAAATTTGACAATTGAATGAAAATCTTTCAATTCAGTTTGTGAAATATGTGGACAAGAATCAATTAAATTAAAAGACTATCTGCCTGTCCCACGATATCACACGTATTTGTTTTTTCGTACAATTACATTTAAAACAAAAACAAATTCTAAAATTCTATAATTCTCCGATCTCGTGGGCCAGGCAGTTAGTGAAAATATTATTTAAAAAAGAAAGATGTGTGATGGGAGGATTAATATTGAAGCTACCTAGCGCTAGATGGCAGCACAAACAAACAAACTCATTTTTTAGAAATTGCGATCTGTCAAACGTCAGCTGTTAAAATTTCACCCAAATTCATCGATTAGTTTATTTGTTGTACGTATGAACGTGTGTTCAACATTTTGCATGACCATTTGCATATGAAAAAGCTATCGGCAAGATGGGTGCCGCATTTGCTCAGTGTCGAACAAAAACGAGTTCGACAGAGCACTTTACATTGGTGTTTGGACATGATAAAGCGTAATCCTGTTGATTTTTGGCATCGATTAATAACTGTTGATGAAACGTGGGTCCACCACTACACACCTGAAATCAAAAATCAATCGAAACAGTGGGTGGAAGCTGGTGGAAGTGCTCCGAAGAAGGCGAAGACAGTGAAATCGGCTGGAAAGGTTATGGCCATTGTATTTTGGGATGCACACGGAATATTGCTCATCGATTATCTTGAAAAAGGATATACAATCACAGGAAGGTATTATCGTGCGTTATTCTATCAATTGATTTATGCAATCAAGAAAATACGACCACATTTGAAGAAGAAAAAAGTGCTCTTTCTTCAAAATAACGCACCGGTTCACACAGCATTAGATACGATGCTAAAATTACGTGAAATAGACTTCGAATTGGTTGATCATCCACCTTATAGTCCAGATTTAGCTCCTAGTGACTTTTTCCTGTTTCCAAACTTTGAAAAATGGCTTGCAGGAAAAAGATTCATCACAAACAAAGAAGTGATTACCAAAACTGACGCGTATTTTGAGGTGTTCCCCAAATCGTATTATTCAGATGGTATAAAAAAGTTGGAATATCGTCTTACTAAGTGTATTGAGATAAAAGGAAACTATGTTGAGAAATAAATGGTTTTGTGAAAAAAAATGTTTTTTCCTACTTAGGTAGCTTCAATATTAATCCGCTTTCGTAAATAATAAAATAATAAAAAATAAAAACTGAATTTATATCCATTTATGAACATTTTCTATCCAATTTTATTTTTTTGTGGCTCCCTAACAATTTTTGAACTTTCTTTTCTTTGTGTTATTTTAGTTCTTTGGAGTTGAGAAAGTACTAAATATATGGTTTCTTTGTACTGCACTTGTTTTAAGGTAATCAATAGCAAAAACAAATAATCACATAATTTTGAATAAATTTATTGAGACACAAATTCGCAAAATCCAATAAAATAAAAATAAGCACATGAAATAGATTACAGAAAATATTTGTTTATATTTTCTTAAAGTGTTCGTGTTACAATAAATATTGCATCGAGTACCAACAGGAAAAAGAGTGATGCCAGTTTAGCCTTTTCAATGCAAGATTTGCCTTTTTTCTTGTCGTTTAGCCTCGAAATTTGCGTTTTAGTTTCGTGGCTTTTTTAGACTTTTTTGAGGCTAAAAATAAACCTCAAAAACGCTACATTTTTACTTTCTGCTGAACCCATAAAATCATCTTGAAACCAAAAAGTTAATCTAATGTACAAACGAAAATACACTGAAAGCAAATTTACATTGATTTATATCCAATGGCGAAAGCGTGTAAGTTAGAAATATACAAATGGTGAGTCAACAGTTGAGTTCTAATTGGAAATGTAATAATTCTAAGAATGCACTGCAAGCAAATTCATTTCTTGGTTTGGTTAATCTAGTATTTAGCTATCTAAAGAGTCTTTCAGTAAGATGTTTCATTTTTATTAAAAAAAGGAGTATTTTTAAGCGAAAGCATCAGATGTTTATTTAATTTTAAAGGGGATAATATATCATTTATAATATAAAAACAATATCAGCCAAATGAACGCCATGGCTACGCTTGCAGGAATATATTATTTTCACTAAATTTTCCATCGCCAATTTCTAAGTTTGTTTTTGAATGTCCTTGATAACTTCACGAATCCGTCTTTGAGGTCTTGAGTCGAATGTGGGCCATTGGCGTAGATCATATCTTTTACGCAGCCAAAAATAAAAAAGTCTAAAGGTTTAAATCATAAGATCTCGGTGGACATAAGATCTCGCCTCTTCGAAAAATGACACGGTCAGGAGACTTCACGAGTCGTTTGTGGAATGCTCAATTCCAAAAACTGACGAGAAATAGACAAACCTGGGATTTCCCCAATACCATGGACTACAACAGTAATATAATATAGTTAAGCGAAGTACTCGAGTTTAATTTTTCACATAACTGACTTTTCCCAACTGCTTAAATTTACCAGCGTCACAATTGATGACCGAGAAAGAAGGTGCTTCAAGACGACGTAAAAATACTTTAATTTTGAAAACTGTTTATTGCTTTGTGTACCCAAAGTGAATTTTTTTAATAACTTTCAACATGTTTTCTGCATAAATAAAAAAATAATATATGTTTTTGCCGTTTTTAACTTTTATTTTTGGGCGAATTAACTTTTTCTGGCCTCTTTTTCCTTCAGCTCCTAGCAACGCTGTTGAGTAGTTAAAAGTGTAAATATATTTCAACACTACGCTTATTTGCAATCAGCAGATTTCTTAATCTTACTAATTTTAAAAAATTTTCCGTTCGCGTACTTTTTTAGGCAACAGCTTTTTTTGAGAGTAAATTTTTCAGTTTACTCATTTTACTGCATTTTACTGTAAAAGTACTCGAACGCACCTATTATTGGCATCATTCAATTCTTGTTGATCAATTTGTAAAATGTTTCAATCTGAATGGAATTATTTGGCTGAAGTTTAAATCTGACTTTACCAATTTCTTTTCAATTTAAGAAATTTTTTTGTTGAAACTTCAAACTATTTTTTTATTTACGAAGTAATATTGGATCTTATACAAGTGAACAAAGGTAATTTTCCTACTCTAATTTATTAAATAAATTGTTAAATAGTCAGTAGTATGCACCCTCATAAATGGTAAAATCGAAAAAGCAGATCATATCTGCTGATCTGATGAATAAATTGTTTTAATATTATATTCCTAATGAAAATCATTATCATCAGTTATTAAGAAATGTCTTAAATTAAAAATAAACTGGTAAAATCAGAATTGAACTTAAGCCGAGCTATACCATTCAGCTTACACCTAAAACGTTTCAACTAATTGCGTATAAATATTAAGCAATTTAAACTTTATTCAAATGAATTAAATATTTAAGAGGAGAAAAATTAAAATTAAAACAATATTCTTTTTCAATTAAAAAAACACATTTGATAATTTTTTCTATAACTATTTAATTAAACTCATCTATTTAAAATACTAACTTTATAGCTTTACTTAAGAAGGAATAACTAAATATGTGTGCAACAAATTTTCTTACTTCTGCTCAAAGTTAGTGCTTCACAAAAACTTTTAGAAGGAACACAAAAAAAATAAAAAATAAATAAATAAAAGTAACTTCACATTTTTCTACCAGATGAACTCTTTTATAGCGATAAGCGCCGAGGATATTTTTTTTTTGTGTGTTTATGTCGCAATCTTTTAGCAGCTGCAATCTCGATGTACGTTGAAGAGGTGAGATGAGTGTCTAACCTGTCTGTCTAAATGTTGCATACAGTCTTACAGATCTACGAAAAACAAAGAATAAAATGCTTGGGAATAAACCAATACGTACGCGCAAGATGCTCCAATGCTGTACTGCCAAGAAAGAAAAAAGGAAAAAAAGGAAAAAAATATGCTTAAAAAGATAAATAAAATTAGTTAAGACCAGCATACACTAACACACTGACATGTACTTTTGAGCATCTTCCCTGGTTTCGTTTAAAGTGGATCGTATATAAACTTGGCTAAATATTATTCAAATGCCTCTGTATATGTGTGCCTGTCTGCATTGTGCGCCTCTTGATAACAAATAACAAGGGAATACCTTCTTGATTTTTTTTCTGTGGTTAAAATTTGTTTTCTTCATATTTCAATACTTGGAATTTTATAGTTTTTTCCTAGAATTTCGTTGAGATTTCTCGGAATCGAATTAAAAGCAAAAGATAAGTGTTTTAAAAGGCTATTGAGAAAAAAAAAAACTAAACATGTTTTTTTCCTTCGTCTGGGTTAATATGGAATTCCCTTTATATGCTATTTGTTTGTCAAATCTTTGTTATTAGTTTTATGTGTATCTTTTGTTGTGGTCTGTTGCATATTTAATGAAGTTGAGAGATGTGAATCAGTGCTCATTATATGGATGGGATATTTTTATGAATTTAATTTACTTTTTTTTAATACAGTAGAACCGCCGTAACTCATATTCGAAAATCTCAGTAACGCATAATAATCTGTTGGTTCTTTTGAAAATATCGCTGTAATTCGTGTTCATCTTTGATAATTCCTATTTATTTTTCTAGCACAAGGCCTGTCAGTGTAACTACTTATAAATCATAATCGGTTATTGATAATCTCTAAGAATTCGCAATGTAAATAACTTACTAAATGTACAGATATTTGTGTTTTATTGGTTTTTTTCATTCTCATAAAAAATGAAATGATCCTGTTTAATCGCATTATTTATTTAATCCTCGTGAAATCGAAATCACGCTATTTCGAAAACCCTTTGATTCGCTAAAAATTGTTGGCTCCTTGCGACTATGGATTAATTCGACTGTATAATAAAAAAAGTTACGAAAATGTTGATTCAAACTTTAAAGGCGAGTTCGGATTATGAGTGACTTTTTGTTCGCGCTTTTGCATGTTTACGATAATGAAAAAAAAAAGAACTTCTGAAAACTTCCTAACGAGTTCGTAAGACTAGCTCTAAGGCAGAACATTTTAAACAAAAATCATTGCATATAATGCGAAAAATACTAGTAATAACGAAGCCGTTAAGCCGTATATGAGCCTCATTACAATTTTGCGAGAGCACATCGGATCAGTTTCCAACTGTTCTAAAGCCCAATCATCGAAAGAACGATTCATAGATATGATGGTCTCGTGGTTTCAATTTCTGCAGCAGCTGGATCTTAAACAGGTGTAGGCCAAGATCTTTGCGAAAAATTGTCCACATAGTCGGACGGACAGAAGCTTAATTCACGCGGGGACGAATCAATAAATTTGGATCTTCTTCCACAATTTAGTTTACAGCAGCGATATTCTCTTCAGCACGCACATTCCTTCTGCGTGTTAATATTATTGCATCATTTGACCAAAAATCAATATTCAGGTAAGCAACATTTCTGCCAGATAAAATCAACGACATCTTAGACCAGACCATCCACCCTGATAAGTGCTGATGCAGCACGAACCTTGAAGATGTCAAGAACAATAACAATCCAATGTCAAGCTGACAGCTTAGTCACAAACTCAGCTTCAAGTTTATAGCAGCAGAAGCTTGTAAAGAAATTGATAGAAAATTAAAGAAAAATTGTAATAAATAAATTTTAAAATCTATAAAAAGTGTTCCTGAAAACACGACCTCGGCCTTTTTAATGCAATTTTATTTAATTCTTTTGCGACACATTCTTGGCCTTGAGGTAATAAAATTGGTAAATTACAATTGTGTATAAAAATCATAATTTCAATTAGAAATCTTTCCCAAATTTGAACTTACGTGGTGTTTTGGCCCTATTAATTGGTATTATATTGAAGTTTTAGAATGTCAGAAAAAAAGATAAGTTAATGCTTAATGGGATATGCCTTTGGCAAATATTCGAATTTTGGACCGTTTATCAAAAAACTAAAATGTTATTATCAGCTTAAGTTTAATGTTAAATAAGGCCTGAGTAAGGACAACGAAAAAAATTAATCGGCAATAAGAAAAGCGATGTATCAGCACACATAACTGAAAAATCACTTAACATTTGGATTAAAGTAAATTGTTAAAAAATAATTTCGTCGAGCAATTAGACAAAAAATTCTAATAAAATTTTAAAAAAATATTTGTTAGTGTCTTTTTGAGATCATGAATCGTAACACACATTTTTGCTTAATACGACATTTTCTAGAAACGTAACCCGCGTGTTAAGCGAGGTCTACCTGTACATAAAAACGTAATCCCTGTAAAGTATTAAGTTACCATAAATGCATATATACTGGCCAATTTCAACCGATTAAGTGGGATTTAAATCCAAGTGCAGTGAAAAAAACTTTTAGAATTAATGGTTTTCTCAAAACGCCTGATGGTGAAGCTTTCGTCATCTTTAAGGCGAGATCCACATATTTTCATAATGATTTCGTCTCCCCATCGCATTCAGATGTCAGCACCTAAAAAAAATCCATAAGTTTAGCAAACATTCATAATTTCAGATATTTTTAATTACTTGTATTTATTATTTTATAATTTTATGTATCAAAATCTAATGTTTTATTAAGCTACAAACAACACTATGCCACAGATACAAACCAGCTCAGCTTATCAACTCCGAATGGAAAACCATCTACCGACTTAAACTACCCGTGTCATTAATATAAAAGAAAACAATTTAACTTCTGTAATACTCCGGCAACAAATAAGTACTTATGAAAGCACGTAATGGAAATTAAATTACTAGAAAGAGGAAAACTGAAAGAAAATTACAATAGAATTAGAATTAAATCATAAAATAATAACTTATCACACTTGCCACACACTCCATGGACTGATAATAATGATAACAGCCATTTTTATTCACGCCATTTTTATTTTTAATTTTATTCACTTCTCTTTTGCAGAAACTTACGAATGAGGAGAGCAGAAGAAAATGCATAAGAAAAGCTAAATGCCCCCCTTTTTAAATAGGGGAGAAAACTGACTTTAATTCTTTAGTAAACAAATTCCTTTGCTTGCATGAAATGTGGCTGAGTTGTTTTTTCTTTTTTTTCATCTTCTTAACTTGTGCCACTTGTTGCAATCATTTACTTTATGGTGGTGCATAGTACTATTATGTATAGTATAAGCACTCAAGTGAGCATGAGTTTCTGTAGAATAGAATTGATTGTGGCATTTGGCGTAGCTATCTGAAATTATGATGACATGACAACTGTGTGACTGAGCACATGAACATTCCAAAAGAGCTCTTAAAAACAAATGTATCAGTTACTTAACGAATGAGTAATATTTATTAAATGGTAGATAGAAGCTTAAGACTCGCTCGCCGCCTGGCTAACCAGCGCATGCAATTTAATTACATATCTGTTGCTGCTGTTGTTGTTGTTGCTTCAAATTAATGGGAATATAATTTTTAATGTGTTTAAAAGTGGCAATATTGCTTGAACGTGTTATTTATTTCTCTATGTATGCAAAAAGTTTAAGTTTTTCAACATTAACACGACAACAGCCAACGACTCTTTTGGTTTGAATAAGTTTAACGGACAGTCCTCATAGAACAAGTTCACTAGGAAACCCCAGTATCCATTTTAACGCCCCAAAACACCATTTCAACTTGACAATTCTCAACTAAAAGTTTCCGAGAACTTCTCGAACAAAGAAACGATCTACAGAAGAAACCTCAATTTTTTTGGGAAAAATGTATGCCTAGAAATCGAAGTCTACATTCTTTCAAATTCAGACAGCCACAGATAAAATGTAAACTAGATTTTTGCTGTCTTCAAACAGCTCCTAAATACAGTGTCAACATGCCAACAGTGTGATGCAAAACTTCTATTAATTTTCTCCCATAATTTGGCGACAATTTTGCTCTCTTTTGTACAAGGTGGCCAAAATTAAACGTTATGAAGTAAATACTTTACAGCTTTTTGCTTTAAAATTTCTTGTTTTGTTCGGTTTAAGATTTCTAGCATGACAGCTTGGGGAAATTGAAATGCAACAGTAAAGAAATTTAAGATGGAACAGCGCACAAGTTGTGCAGAACATCTACCGGTTGACTATGGAATAGTCATTGAAATTGTTAAAAGGCCTCCATGTAGGTTTTATATACACAAAGAGACACCACCTGAACTACTACCAATGAGGGAACAGCCATGAAGATGTGTTGTAGAAAGGACTTTTGCTTGAGGAATAGAAGGTTCTCAAAGGAATATTTACAACATCCACTGAAAATTTCATATACCTGGCTATGTGTAGCGTTATGTTAAGGAAGGAATATGCTTGAGTTGGTGGTCCTCTGGACCCAGAAAGATCCCTTACAGAGTCGTGTCGCAGAAAAGTGGCAACCAGCCGATTTATTGTTGACACTAAAGATCTACTCCGCACATTAAAATGTCGACGAATAGCAAGGTGACGTTAGAAAAATAATCTCAAAACTAAATTCAATGATTTTCGTTTGTTGTTCTATTTTAAGTTTCCCAAGTCTTCTGTGTACAAATCTTAAACAAAAGAAACAAACAATTTGTAAATTAAACTAAATATCCTAAGAAACTCTATATTCTCAAATTCTGTTCCCATACAAAGCATCACCATTAGTAACTACGAGTAAGTTCCTTAATAAATCAAGTTTATATAACGAAATATAACACACAATATACAAATATACATATAAATAAATACACTATATATATAGAAATATATTCATATATAATTATTATTTATTTGTATTATGTATTATTTTTAGTATTTATTGAGCTGAAGGTCTATGATGCTATTGCATTTTATCATCATTGCCCTTTTTATCTTATAATTTGTAATTAAGAAATAAATAATTATTAAATTAATTTTGCGCCAGCCCGTATAAGGGTCAACTAATCCGCTACAACATGCAAGTAAGAATCAAAAGAGTTCTTCTTGCCGCCTGTTTCACCGCTGAATGAACATCTTGTTACCGCAGATACTCTTAGGCTTCGATCTATAGATTCGACACTATGTTGCTATTAAGACACGCTAAAAAACAATTGCGATACCAATGAAGTAGAGCTGTGTAGCTCACGAACGAACGCGTTAAATTGAACGAATCACCCAACTAAACAAAGTGATCCGGTCATTTTACTGCACGGTTTTGGTTCAATATTGTACCGTTCGATTTTGTAGATGAGTTTAAAACTTGTTTTCGTTCGTTCAGGTGTCTTTTTTATGTAAAATTTACTTTCATTAATGGATCTTTTTATGTCGTATTCTTTTGTTTCATTTGAGTTTTGATGTATTGATCAGAGGCATTTAAAAAATTTTGCAGACATATATATGATATTTTATTTGAGCATCAACCCATAAAAAGTATAGTATACGAGTATATTAAGCTAAAATTACATGTCTAATGGCGTTTTCTTTTCTAAAAAAAGTGCAAAATTTTTTACCTTTTTATTGAAAATTTGCAATATAATGATTTTTTAAATAGTGAGTTTATTAGAAATTATTGTATCATCAGTTACGAGGCAAAATTTTTGTCTTAAGAAATCTTTAAATGCCAATTTTTTTGGTAAAAAGTAAAAAAAATTTACATATTTTTTAGAAAAGAAACCGGCATAATATTCTAGTCAAAAGAACAAAAATTTGTTTCTAAAATGAACTTAACTACGAATAAGAAATTGAACTTAACTATGATTTTTTTATTAATAAACCCATTTTTTTTAATAAATTCTTCAATTTAGTTACATTATTCTTACGAAAAGAATGGATTAAAAAAATTGAATTGTTCCCGTACTGTCGCTCAAATTGAACGATTTAAAGGAAGGGGTTTTTTTGCTAATTGAACGGAAAAGACCGATCACTGAATTGAACGATTTCGTACAGTCCTACAATGAATGGCCGCGAAGATTAAACAATCCTTTTCGCGCTCTTGCAAGAGCACAGTAAATAATAATATCGCATATTTTAGGTAGTGCCTAGATTTTGAGAGACCATTTTCGATCTAAGACGTGCGTCCATCTGGATATTCTTTTTCAAAGTCATTCTTCGGTAGGCATGCCTTGATGAATCTCTACATAGATTTTTCGTAAAATAAAACAGATGATTCAGTAAACATTTAATATGAGGTCGTAGATAATATCTTCAAAACAAATTATGAAATAGTTCAGAGCTCTCAAATGCAAGGACGATGAAGGCAATTGCATGTCAATAGACAAGTAATTATGATATTAATAAAGAATGCCATGTGCATTAGAATTGGCAAACAATCGGTAGTAATATCGATACTATCGATAGTTCTGTTTTCATTGAACTATTGATTTCTTTTTTCAATAGCGATACTATCGTTTACAATTTTGTTATGAGTGAATTGCTTATAAACTCGATTTACTTAATTTTTATGAACTTAAATTTTGGGTTTCTAGCTGGCCATGATGAGGCCCTATGCTCCTTATAGGAGCCAAAGGAAACAATATATCTATATATATATCTGTCCATTACGGCTTAGCTGTGGTTGTTATACAACCGGCTTCTATTTCTGTTGACAAAACACCGCTGATGCTGTAATTTTGTAAAGTCTAAATTAATCACTAAACTATAAATATTTCTATATAACATCATTCATATTTTAAATCAGTCGTATATATTTAGAAGAAGATGGTTCTGCGAATAATGGCAAAATATTTGCAAATTAAGCTTTTGTTTAAAAATTGTTTATGTATTAAAATATTAAATTCAACAGATTTCAAAAGAATTCGATACTAACGATAGTTTTCCAACAAACTATTGGAAATATAGAATGTGGTGACTATCGATAGTTTCTTAGCTCTAATGTGAACCGCGACCCATACAATCATTTTTGTAGTCTTTGTGTTTAGCTTTTTACAAAATGTTTAATCTACGAATGCATCTAGAGTTCAGTGGAAGACCATATATTTCCTTTGGAGTTACAGAAGCTCCTCCTGGGAACTTAGCTCTATGAGACCGTAAGGCTGGACATTCAAAAATCACATGCTCAGAACTCGCATTTCGCAGGTCTTCATTATTTGGTCTCCAAGTTCCAATAATAAAATACTCAAGCATCAGAAGCCTTTAGAATAGACAAAGTAATCCAGGAATCTCAGGAAATATTGTATAAATTTCAAACTTTGTTTTGAGCTTGTTCTGCTCATCAATTCATCATGAACGTTGGAGCAACTTTTGCAAACTTTCCCAATTTATTTTTGAAAACAAGATTCAACACGAGGACCTCATTGGAAGCTCTTTTATTTTTTTTAAGAGCAAAAAAAACCGCGAAGCCATTTCGGCTTGTCTGCAGAAACACCCAGGGTCCAGGCAGCAATCGAACCTGCGACCCTCAGACTAATAGTCTAGCACGCTATCTACTAGTCTACGGGGGCTGCCCGCTGTCTGATTTACTGTGAAAAGTGTGAAAAACTTGAACTCCAGATTATACCTTGCAATGTGCCAGCATGCTGGAAACCATATCCATCCATAAAATCAACTTTTCGAGGATACTATTTACAAAAATAGTTCCGTGTTTTATTTAAATTAACATTTTTCTACATCAAAAAAAAATAGTACGTTAGAAAAAGTTATCGCTTGCTAGAAATTCATAAGGCCGAGGCACATAGAATCCGTCGTACTTTATACGTTGCTTTTTTCAACTGACAACTAAACTGAAATACAGGTTTTCTTATGAGCTTTGTCACATTCAGTACGTCTCCGTCAACGCAAAGTACTAAGTTGGGCAACTATTAACTCTTAACGTACGTTGAACACTTTGATAAATAAATTCTTTTTTGCTTTGTTTTTATTAATCTTTTTGTTTTGTGTTGTGACAAAATTAAATTAAATAAAAATTAAAATTCAAAAAAGAAAAACAGAATTCCATTGAAAATGTGTACTTTAAGCAAATCAAACTAATTTAATGTTCGTCAACAAAGTACTCATTGTATCAACCTCCTCCATCGATACTTTAATGTCCGTTGAAAAAAGCAACGTATAACGTACGACGGATTCTATGTGCCTCGGCCTTTAGTCTCTACTAAATGGCAGCTTGCTGAAAAGACATGTTGAACATCTTCTCGCCATATCTTTAAGTACATTTTGGTGTAAAAAATTTTTCAATGAACTTGTTTTTTAGTACGTTTCAAACTAGTCTACCAAGGCACCCGATGAAATGAGCATATTATTTATTATTATAATTTATTTGTAATCGCCAACTAAGCGATAATCGCTTAGTATTTGTTTAAAAATATGATTTTCATCAAGCTAAAGCTCGGCTGAACACTTTCGACTAAAACCCAATTTCTTCAATTTCCAAACTTAAAGAAATGGGACTTCATCCCTGCTTATTTGGGGAACCTTTCAAAATCTTATATCGCTTCAAGAAGTAAAAAAAATACTTTGTTTTTTAAATTTATTGATTTCTCCTTGCGGCGCATATTAAATATTAATTTGTACTTTTTATGTGCTTATAAAATTATTTAATGTTTCGAATAATTAACAAATCTCTAACTAATTTCTCCTAATAGCTATTAAATCTGTAAAATCGTAGTTTGATATCTTTTTAATACGAAATTAAAAACTAATTATTAACTTTAATAGTTTATAAGCAAAATTAATTGTATGATGTCTTTCAAGCTTTATTTAAGTTTCAAAACTTTGTAATATCTATATGTTTGTTTAAGTGTTTCCGTTTTATTTAAGTTCAATGATCTTCACACGTTGATATTCTATTATATATGACCGTTTCTCAGACTCTTATTGCTTTAAACCACATTCAAACAATTAAGGCTGCATTGCTTTTGTTTAGAATGTTTAATAAGAGAAAAGTACTGATTTGCATATAAACATTTTTTAGATATTTGGGTTGATATCGTTGGTGACTAGGCGCCACTTAAGCATCTTTTTCTGGTTTTTATTTTGTCTGTTTTTTCTTCTTTTTTTTTGGTTAAGAGATTAAGGCTTAATACCGCCGCCGCGGCGTTTAATAAACGGACACACAATTCTTTGGAGCATCAACTTGAAATTTAACTACAGAACGTTGATCATGATCATCACTACCATCTGCCCTCTCTCTCTCTCTCTTTGCTATCATTGGACCAGCAGCAGCACGTTTTATAACAAATCGACAAATGACAAGAAAATGCGCTTTATAATCTTGAATTAAAAAAAAAATGATAAAAATAAAACAAATGTAATAATGCTGATGCATTATGCAGGCCTTTCCAATGGCGAACCTACAAATAATAGCATGCGTACCTCCATGTAGGCATATGAATATTTTATTACAATTAAAAGTTTTTCCTTTCTTATTTTTTTTTATTTATTTTTATCCTTGTGGCAAACGAAAATTTAAGCGAATAGGAAAAATCCAACGAAATAACGAAATGAAAGGAATAAAACATTTCATTTTGCATATTTTGATTTCGAAAAATTTTTGCATCAAAGCTTTGAAAATATTATAAATATTTTTTTATTTGAGACTGTTTTAAGTTAACCGCTTTAATGTTATTGAGAAATATGCCAAGCAAACGAATTATTGTGCAAATAATTTAATACCACCGGCTTAGTTAAATGAATAGAAGTTCGGAAAATGTTGGTAAGTCCCTTTAAGATTATTAAAACGTTGAATTTCAGTTGGATGTAATACGGGGGCAGTTCGCCTATTATCGAATAAACTCGGTGGTAATTTGGCGGGGTGGACTATCTGTACTCTATGTATTTTTAGGAACTTCTTGAGTTTCAGCTCTTGAGAATCAGCCAGAAAATTTAATATTGCGGAGACAGTTCCAGCTATTAAAAGAAGCATTTGTCTAGATGTTCAAGCCTGCGTTCCTGCAGACCAGGTCGGTCTCAAAGTTAAAATTACTCTTCTTCTTCTTCGTCGCAGCTGTTATTTGGAAAACTTAGACGTTCCAACAAGAGGTGCGAATCAAGGGTAAAGAAAATAGTATGAAACGATGGAAATATATTTTACTTCTATGGCGCTTAGAGTTATCATATATTCAAAATCCGGGTTTCTAATAACTCAAAAAAGCGTCGTTTTTAAAAAACCGACTTGCGGATTTTTTTTAAAACCCGGTTTGAATAACCGGGTCGAATAACCGGTTCGTATAACCGGTCTTTAGTCTCTGGTGTAAATTCAATTAAATTTTTCATATATGATATTTAACAGTGAGAGGGACAGCAAATTGGCCCGAAGGCGCCACTTATTAAATTCGACTTGAAATGATAACACAGTGTTGTTTATTGCCTAATTATTAAATAAAAACGAATAATAAAAAAAACAAAAATAAATCGAAAATATTCCTTTATGTCGAATAATTCAAAACAAAAAAAAAACCGGTTTGTTGAAAATCGTTCTTTTATAAAAACTGGTTTAAAAATGTGGTTTCTCGAAAACCGCTTTGACAACTCTAATGGCGTTGCTTTTAAAATGTTTGGTTTACAATACAATATCCCTGCCCTTTTACTGGATAAAAGCTCGCCAAGGGGTAGCGCAAGCGACTTTCTTCTAAAGCTTAGATCCTGTGCCTTCTAAGCGAGGGCCAAGGATATTTAAATATCTTACAAATCGTTTTCTTAATGATATTTTACTACTCAGCCAGGAGAATATAAACAAATATTGTTTCGTCAGTCTACGATGTGGTTCCAGCATGGTTGCAGACTTCGATTTCACTAACTTTGAATCAAGAGCCACAAAAATATGGATATTGGCTATTTTTTAAGATGAACCTCGCCACTCTTTGCACTGCCTAGAATACGGTAGAAGTTTGGGGTAACAAAAGGTCTCGTTATCTCGACTGAGTTTTATAAAGTCATATAATGCCTTTATTTCCTCCGGATAGGACGTTTCGTAAAATGCTACCAAATCTAATACGGTTATGTGCTAAATGGTCCGACTCTCTGTCAGACTTGGTAAATATATTTCAACAAATAAATGTAATAATTTGTTTTAACAAATATATATTTAATCTTCCATGGACAAATTTAAATTGGAGTGAAATTATAAATGAATTTTTGACTACAATAAAAGAAAGTATATATTTACATATGTTCATTACGTAAAGGCTGTTTCTTCAAATATTTGTGCATCCTGACCATATTAAGCGATAGTTGTATTAAATCTGCTGTTGATAAATAACTAGTGGAATTAAAAATATATTTAAATCATATATGTATGTTATTGAAATCATGGCCACATTCCCGTCTAAACGCGGTAGTCATTGGCAAATTCTTTTGATTGTTTTATTTTTCTTTATCATTAACTCTTTTAATTTTGCTTTTTATTATTGATGAGCAAATCAAATTCCAGTAAAACTCAACATTCTTGTGTTTTAGTTTCACAAATTTTTAAATAACGTTGTTATTTTTAAATATGTCAACTATGTTGACAAAATCAAATCATTATGTCATCAATTTTTAACGTCAAAATTTCGCACAAAAAGTCAAACAACTTTTAGAAATTCCACAATTTTCGCATCGGCAAATGAGTGTGTATGTAAAACGTTAAGAAATGATGATGAAACTTTGCATACGCAGAGAAAGAAATGGTTATTCGCATAGCTACTCCTCTATTAACACTCTAAAAACTGAGTTCTTGGTATGTGGCATTCTACAGAGTAGAATTTCAAATATACTGTTGATTAAAGTTTGTGAATTTTATAAATGAAAAAAAAATATGTTTGTATATCAAGCCAAACAGCTATTCCTTATTCGAAAAGTACACGAACTTTGATTAAGTGTCACAAAACTTTCAATATAAAAAAAGTTTTAAGATTTGTTGAGATAGCTACCACAGTTCAATCAGAGCTTCCAATCAGGCTAAATTTTGTTATTCAGCACACTTTTGGCAGAGCAAAGATATAATAAGATATGTTCGGGACAACAATAATATGATTCTAGCAAATAATATAATGTTGCTTTTTATTTGTCAAACATAACTAGAGTTGTGATAAACAAGTTTTTGTTTGCATTTTATAAATACCATACGTAAAAGCTGCAACATAGTTGGACTGCATCCCAATTTTTTGTAAAATACAAAAATAGTTTGTTTGCTTGCAATCAAATTATGACTAAAAGCCCTGCAAATAAGTATTCACCATACATACACACTTTATATACGAGTATATACCACTTGAATGTCATGTAATACCGGGTTTGGCTATTGAAATGTTACCAACTTCAGGTTGGAAATACTGGCAAACCGATAATGCCAGCTATGTCAAATTCATGCCAATGACAGCTGTTTATATTGTTTACAAGCTTTCATAAGCACTTGCATATAGAATTTATAGAACAAAAGTTATTCGAAATAGAACTCAAATGTAATAGTGTGATTGCGTTATATTTGGTCGAAAATCACAACCAGCAGGGGCGTTACTTTCTATTGCGAAGCGAAAGAAAAAATGGTACAAAATAAAACGATTTCTACACTGAAATTGCTTTCGCATCGCAATAGAGAGTAACATATCAAAGTGAATAAAATGTTTGTGTAACGTACGTTAAATCGTTATAATGATACAAGCAGCACTGCCAAACGCTATCACATGAAATGGTTCGAAAAATGAAGGCACGACTTTCTCGAATTCCACGTGATATTGGTAATCAAATGTCAAAAAAACTAAAAATATCCCAGCGTTATGTCGTACGCATATTCCAAAAAGAACTCAAAGTAAAGCCTTAAGGCAGATGCACATAGAATCCGTCGTATGTTATACGTTGCTGTTTTCAACTGACGTTAAAGTATCGGCGGAGGATCAGCTTCATTTGATTAAAGTTCACATATTCAATAGAATTAGATGATATTCTGTTTTTTTTTAATTTTAATTTAATTTATTTTTGCCAACACACAACACAAAAGCTTAATAAAAACAAAGCAAAAAAAATTATATTTTTCAAATTTAGTACTTTGCTTTGACGGAGACGTACCGAATGTGATAAAGCTCATAAGAAAACCTGTATTTTAACTTAGTTGTCAGTTGAAAAAAGCAACGTATAACGTACGACGGATTCTATGTGCCTGGAAATTTTATTATATCCACATATTTTGTCATTCGAATCAATAAAAAATAATATCACATTTGAATAGGTAATACTTCAATCGCCTAAGCCTGCACATACGTTTTTATAGTGATGCACGTTGCAATTTCCATTTGGTAAATATTAAAAATAGTAAAAGTATTTCAGGTTCTATTTTAGTTGAACATCAATTTGTGCAAGATGTAAACTTACTACGGTTACTCAGTACGAATGTTTTTATTATGGACCATATTTTGATTATATTTGATAATAATTTCGAAGCATATTATGTTGTAATCTGAAACATATTCTGATTGACTTAAATAACAAGACGAATAAGATTCGATTGCTATCATATTTTTTTCTTTATGTGTTAATTAGCGTCTTCAAAAATTCTTCAGAAATCATTATAGAGCCGGGATGATAAAATTAATTATGCAAAGGAAAACAACAAGTGCCATTTCTTAATCGGAAATAAATAAGTAATACTTCCTCCATCCAAATGAGGTCAATTCTAGTCCTTATTAGTGTTGTCTTACCGTAAAGATTGTGTATCAGATCATTTATTTCCAGCAAAACCATTAAAATGACGTTAGTTTCAGCAATTTCTGATTGCCCAGATGGTTCTTAATATTTTGAGATTAACTTTTCTATAATTGACTCCATAATTTACGCAGTATAATTTGCTACAATTATGCTTAAGACCAGATTCGGATGAATGCATTCATGCACCCAAAATGTCCTCAGAACTTATTACCTTTTGACTACAGGTTCTGTTTAATTTGCCAAAGTTATTGCTCGCAAAACAAGTGTTTGGTGTTAAAGTACATAAAACAGTTTAGAAACGTATAAATAAAACATTGCAAAAATAAGGCGCAGAGTCGGCTAAACTTGAAAAGAATAACAAACAACGCTTCTTCACGTCACCTCACCAAACAAAACAAACAAAAAAAAAAAAACCAAAAAAGATCGGACTTTAATAAAAACGATCGTAAAACAAGTTTGCCTAATTGATCGAGCGTACGCCAAACAAAAACCAACAAATTAAAAAAATACTTAAATCACACAATTTTCAAAAGATCTTTTGGACGGGAAGAGTCCCAAAATGAACCGCTCAATGGTGCGGCAGAACAGGAGTTGAAGGAGAAAAGGCAATTCAAATAAAACCTTTTTGCATGTAGAGTGCCATGGTTGTTAACAGGCCATTAAAATGAAAATAATCCAAAAACAAAAGGAACAACAACCAAACGCTTTTGTTGTTGGCTTTGTTGGTGGTGGGCAAAGTTTATTTTAAGTGGCGTTATGAGTTCAAAACTTAACTCTAGACCCGCTTTTAAAGCTGAGTAAGAAGCAAAAGAATGCAGAAAATAAAAATAAAACAAAAAAAGAAAGAAAGACAACGAAAAATTTAAGAATATTTTACTTTTAAAATCTTAAGACGGCTAAAAGTAAGGCTTTTAAGCGATGACACCAAATTGCTATTTAGCCTTTTTTTTATTGGCTACTCCAACAACAACAGCAACAACAAAATCTGGGGGGAAAATAAGTTGTTGTATGCTCTTTGTTTTGGCATAAATCCTTGATCCGAAGTGAGGCGCAAAAGGGTCATTAAAATTAATTTGATTCAATTTAGTTGCTGCCAAACTGTTGACAATGAAATATCGCCCAACGATCTCCATCACCAAAGAATGCACTCAGTCATTCATTCACTTCTCATACTCGTACATTTTAAAAATGTTTTAAATTTTATTTTTTGTTATTTTTTTTTTTTTGCACAGTGGTATTTAAGGAACTTCACTACTAAACAATATTTTTTTGAAGAATATTTACACATTTATTTTGGAAAAAAAACTTCTTTAAAATTTACTTTTATAGATATTTTTGATTGGTTCGAGAATGAGCAATTTCTATGATAAAGAAATTCTAAAAAAACAATTTAAGTTCTTGCTGGGAGAACATGGGAACGTTAACGTCTAATCAAGTTCTTAGTTGATCACAGCAAAAATGACTGCTTCGCCACGAGCAGGTTTGCAAAGAAGAGTTTTTTTTGTATAACTTGCAAGCGTGCTTACATGTGGCATCATATTTGCTCGCGATGTTCCACTTAGGAGTATTTCTCGGTAAACACTTTTTTCAGCACAGCGAGTATATGATAAAATTATACTAGCGGTATTCAGTGTTTGATGCGAATGATCTTGCATAAGTACAAATGCAAAATATCGTAGCTTTTCTTTGCAATCCAACAGCAAAATATTAGAATTTGCATTTGCTACGTTATTGCAATTTAACATCAAATGGCATAGTTTTTTTCGCTATGTGCATTGCGTTGTCATCACTCAGTTTTAAAGCTGTAATTTGTAAAGAACAAAATTTATTTACTAAAATAATTTAAAAGCAATGGCAGCCGAATCCGATGCAATAAAACAAACAAATAAAATATCTTTAATTTCAAATTATTTGGAAGGCTACAAAGTGGATTTAAAAATTTTTTATGTGTTGATGGTGAACGTGATCCAATTCACAATGTTGTGCATTTGAGATTGCAAATTTATGCAATTGTAAATATTTACATTCAATTATGAACGCTGTTTTCTAAAAACATGTTGCAAAACATGAAATTCCCCTCTTAATTTTTTAGTTCGCTCAATCTTCTTTGAGTTCTCTCAATGGGTTGTTGCAAAATGAAGTGCAAATATAAACTACAGGTTTTTGTGTTGTTAATTTATACACGAGTATCAAATGTATATCTTTGTATTTTGTTAGTTAGACCATTTGCACAACATTGTGAATTGGGCTATTATCTTTTTGTATTCATGTCTGGATTTGCACAAGAGATTTTATACCATTCACAATACATAAGCCCAATTCACAATCTTGTACAAATGGTTTTGCATCGTAGCATTTGCAAAGTGGTGTAGCAAATTTACACTCAACAGTAACAAAATACACAGATATACACTTGCTACTCTTGTATAAGTAAGCAAAACCTAAAGGTAGTAGTATATATTTGCACTCTACGTATGCAATACTTAATTAAACCAGAATACCGAAATGTTCTTCCGCCGCTCATTCGTGCAAGTATATGTGCAAGTGTAAAATGTAAAATACAAACATCTTTTTTCACAGCTGAGTGTGAATTTCGTGTTTTCCAAGAAATTATTGCAAACTAAACAAACAAAATGATTCACGATTAATGGAAAATGTTTACAATTGCAAAAATATGCAATCTCAAATGCACAAGATTGTGAATAGGGCTATTGTGATTTAGTTGCTGCAGCTCAAGGCTTCAATACTCGACATACTCTCTACATAGATTTCGAATTTTAAGAGGGGAATGCTCCTTTACAAAATATCTTGTGCAGTGTTCGATAAATTTGTGTCAGAATTGTTCGATTAGTTGCATAAATATTATTCGGATTAATACACAAGTTCTTGCACCTTATTTAGACAGTTGGTTCACATTTTTGCTTATTTTCTTTACGTTTTTAAATTGAAATTGAATTGCCACTATAAACCACTGTCTCTGCAATATTAAATACTATAAATCCTTATTTTATACTTACGTTATGCTAACGTTAATAAATTATGTCGTCATTAGTGCTTAATTTGGCTTATAACTCATTTATTATATTTTAGTTTGTTTTTTTTTGTGTGGATTAATTTACAAATTGTTGCTCTTTGGAATTTACAAAATATATAAGTATATTATAGTATTTATTTATTAACTAAAAAATTTAACTAACTTTGCAAATTATTTATAATAATTTGATTAATTAAATGATTACAAATGAAAAATTACGAATAAAATACACGTACATAATAAAACTATAGTAGTCTCCTATTTAATTATTCAAGTTAAATCGATAAATATTAAAAAAAATTATTAACTGGGCGTAACTAACAATTTTGAAAGCTGTTTTCTGAAAAATTGTAAATAATATTCAGATCAAAAAACGTTAATGTAAATTTCTAAGGATTTCGAAATAATTAAAGTTCTAATTAGTGATTACACGATTAAGAAAATCTATTTATTTTTTACTTGCTGTAGTACTTTTAAGTATGAGTACCATATAGATAAATACATAGATGGATAAATTTTAGTGTCCGGCCAATTAATCGGTACTCGAAATCACTTTTTGCCGAAGACCTCATATTTATAAAAGCTCAATTGTTGGCCAAATCACATGAAAAAATCAATTATATATGAAGGGAAATGAAAACTAGCTAAAAAGGATAACAGTCAAGTTTCTGAAAGTTGCTAATATTTCCCCAAGTAATTAAATTGACTCTTTCATTTATTGATCAAGCATTCTGTACATTTTTCTGAAACAATCTCTAAATTTTAGAGTATATTTTGTTAATAAACATTTTTAAAACTAACTTTGATATACTAAATTATTTCAAAAATTTAATTTTTAAGTATTGCTGATATGTATTTTTATGATTTTAATAAGATAACTGGCTTCGGCTTCGGTTTGGTGGAATTTCAAAATTTTGACCGTTACATTGGCTCAAAAACGTGACTTTGATCCAACACTAATAATATTTTTTGTTTTAGTTTCTTTATATTTGGTACAATTCTCTAACTAATCAAAACTTTTTTGACATTTGCAGGTAAATATTATTTTTAATTATTCGATGATCGTTCTGGAAGACCAGTACGTGTTATAACACTGGTGGGCATTTCGCTGCTTTGTGTTGTTCGTGGAACCTCAATTGGTGGCACTCTGAAAAATTGTAAATAGATTTGTTGATTAAAGGTAAATAATTATTATAGAAGCAATTTAATTAAATAATATCGAATAAAGTTCGCTTGCTTGCCACTTTCTGGGGGATTGCAACTTTCTGTGGCTCAGTTTCTGTGGCTGATCACATCATTAATATCAGCTTTATATGGTACATGGCACTCCCTCTCATTATTTAAATCTCTCCAATTTACATGTGAACTACTCTTCATAATAATAAAGTTTCTCTTATAAGGTTGGCCCATACTAACTAACTTATTTAATATTTGAAATTAAGCAAATTTGTTGCAGGCAATTCCAAAGTTAAGTGAGAAATGCAGAAAATGAAATGCCAAATGTATACATTTTTATTTCAACACTCTCAATTAAAATTTCATGGAAGAAACTTGCGGAGTGTGAATATGGAATTCGTTAGTTGTTACCAGTGAACATTTTCAAAAAGGGCCACAAAAAGGGAATTTAAATAAAAAGAAGCACAAAAAGTCAGCTGCACAGTTGAATACAAAGAAATTGTTGGGGGATAGATATGTGACTACTTTGAAATAAAACCGCCACAGTTGAAAAACAACTCATATCAATGAACCGGCAAAAGCCAAATATGCAAATGCATGTTTTCTGCTGTGCAAGTTACGCAGCCAGAGATAAAATGTTTAGACGTTTCCGAAATTTTTAAGAGTTTTGGCATCGATTCGTTTAAGCTTATTTTTGCATATTTTACTTTTTACAAAACTTATTGCATATTTCTGTTTTCAGAGCATATTTGCGACATTTTTCAAATTAATAGAGCATACTGTATCTTTTGATATCATATTATTTTATTGACAGTTTCTAATGCATGTTTTTTTTGCAAGGCAAACAGAACAGTAGCCCAATTCACAATCTTGTGCAAATGGTCTTGCATCGTAAAATTTGCAAAGTGATGTAGCATATTTTTACTCAAAACTTACAAAATACAAAGATATTCACTTGCTACCCTCGTATAAATAAGCAAAACCTAAAGGTAGTAGTATATATTTGCACTCTACGTTTGCAATACTTAATTAAACCAGAATACCGAAATATTCTTTTGCCGCTCATTCATGCAAGTGTATGTGTAAATGTAAATAAATAAAAAATTCTTTTTGCACAGCTGAGTGTGAATTTAATGTTTTGCGAAAAAGTATTCGAAAATAAATCAACAAGGTTTTTCACGATTGCTGGAAAATGTTTACAATTGCAAAAATATGCATTCTCAAATGCACAAGATTGTGAACAGGGCTATTGTATTTTAAATTCCCATCAAATAGTTTTCGTCTTTTGCGTATCCATCAGGTGAAACTTGATGCTACATTTTTCCTATTTACATCTCTTTTCGAGTCAACATTTTCATAAACCAAAGAAATTTAAAAATATAATTTTAAAGAAATGTTATTTCTTAAATATGCACCACATTACAACTGCGTTGAGAGAACATTTTCAAAGTTTTTTTAGCTGTATTACACAATGCATTTTATTTAAGTCAATATTTTGTTATTTATTGCAATAATAATTGCCAATAAAAAGCTCTCCTTATTGGATCCAAATTTATTAAATCTGATATCGAGACCTCCTTATAAATCGAAGTTTGTTCTGAACAAATCAACTTTAACTAACAAGTAGAACACCTGCCAGCATCGATCTCTATCTAGCAATACTATCTTTAATAGAGCCACAATAACGATTAATGTGACCTGAGATTTTCAGCGCAGAAGTACTCATGGGTTTCAACGGGCTAGAACATCAGTAAATAGTGCTTAGTCTTAATAACCGCTTCAATTGAACCACTGGGGACTTTGACCCCAGCTGCAACTAATGTTTTTTTTTTGCAATACCTGTGTTTCCCTTGACTCCCTTTAGAAGCAAGGTTGATTTAATTTTCTTACTCGTAACTCATTCTCAAACGAAGTTTCCATAACATTAAAAACAAAATTTATTGAATATTTTACTCACTTAAAACTCGCTGCAGTTGGCAGATGTGGAGAGTGACTCTGCGAAGGCGGATTGCTATACGGTGAATGACTCTCCGATGTCAAATGAGTCCTTGACATATTCAAAGTTATATCGGGATGGCCAATAGATACCGCACGGGTATTTGTTGTCGTCATGTCTTGCAAGTCAGCTGTATTTGATGTTTGAGCATTTAAAGACAAACCTATAGTTTGAACCTGTGATGGATACAATGGACCGTTGGAGTGAACCATTAAGCTGCCGCCACCTGGTGGTAAGCCTAGAAAGCATAAAATTTTAAAAAGTTTATTAAACATTTATTGCGTATGTTGAGAGTGTATTAAGCATGAAAGCTTACTGGGTAATTGAGGCCTCATTTGTGGGGCACCGCTATTCTTTGGCTTACGTTTACGTGTTTGTATGCCCTCCTTTTTCATCGACAGCGGACGATTCATATTGTGTAGCTTGTAATAAAGCCCACAAGCATTGCAAACGGGATTACCATCGTTATTGCGGCGCCACAAGGTCGTTGAGTTTGTTTGACAGTTGGCACAGATTACGCCAGTCCGTCTGTTATTGGCTGTAGATGTTGTTGTTTTAGCTTTTGGCTGCCTAGGACCCACCCGCACCGTTTGACGTATGGTGCTACCATAACAAGAGGGACAGTAGCCGTTCGCTTTGCTACCCAGAGGAGAGTTACATTGCTCACATTTGTCCGCCAAAGGAGGTGGAGCCTCATAGTGTGAGATAGAACTCGTGGGAGCCCATGAGCTAGCAGTTAGATTAGCCGGAGGATAATCCTCAACCACCTGCTGATGATAATTCTATATTAGAAAACAAATTGCATACAGATTTGTTTTATAAATTATGAATGGAAGAAAGTAAAAAAGGGATACATGGAAATGATATAATTCTTGTCAGTTGAGATAAGAAAAAAAATATTTTTTTTAATATAATTTGTTACTTACAAAGCCCATGTTAGAATATTCCACTCCAGCCGTAGGCCATATACTCTGTTCGCCCACTGGAGCATTGACTGAATCGAATAAGGCCATTGGCTGATATTGCACTGGTTGACGAAGGATATTCAAACTTGGATCACTTTTCGTTAACAATTGATTTGGAGCGGGCGAAACACTATATAAAGTATTATTTTGACTAAACTGGTACGAAGAGGTGGATGAATAATTCAAATAGTGGGCATTGCCTAAATCTGTAAAGGTTTTGGATTCATTTGGATGAACGTTGTGATCAACAACAGCTGTTTCATAGTACAATGTTGCCGGTCCATTGCCGTTATCATTGAGTGTTTGACCGAAACGATTGTCTTCCTCGAAACGCAGCAAATGGGCAGGATGTGGCAGAGTTGTATGAGCCGAACTGGACAAGTTGTGTGGATTCTGTTGATGTAAAGCCGATGAAGAAACCACCATTGATTCGGCATAGTTACCATTGGGAGTGGGACATTGTTGTTGATGTTGCTGCTGCTGCTGTTGAAGTTGCTGCTGATGTCCACTTTCATTTTGCACCTGATCTTTATCTATTGACTCTAGTTTGATGGTACCACCAGCAGTATCCGCTGTGCATAAAATGGGTTGTCCATTTTCATTGGTGTATGTGTAGACTGTGGTTCCTGGTGGTGGCTGCTGTTCCTCATTGCGGGGAGGCATTTGTACGTATTCGGGTGGTGAATGACGTTGACGTTGGTATTCACTAGCTGTTTCTGGTTCTTCGGAATCTCTGTGAACTCTATGATATAGAAAACGAACTGATTAAAGTAATAATAAATTTTAAAATCAAAGCTTTTATGTGGTATTCATTCGAATGTCTTCTTTACGAAGTTTCACTATCTGGTGATTTTCTTCATGCTTTTGTAATATTCTAATTGTTTTAGTGGAAATGCGATTTTTACGAAACAATTTTTTTTTTGTAAAATTTCGGCATTTTTCTAATGTTTGACATTTTTGGTGAAACTAAAATTTTTCGAAGAGATTATGAGTTTATAATGAAATATGCTTTGTTTGTTAACTTTAGTTAGAAGTGTTAAGAAATTGAAAAAAATCAAAATTGGACGCAAATGTACGAGAGGAAGCCAGAGAAAAGCACTGACGAACTGGGTGCAAATTACGGCATTCGATAATGAACGAAATTTCTATACAAATTCAAAAATTTTTGCTTGGTATTTTGTTCAATTTCGAATGCCATAATGCCATCCCTGGATATTCTGTATTGCTTTCGATTTCTTCTACATAAGGAAAGGAATCAGGTCTATTAAAAACTGACGAAAATTAAAACAGTTTAAATCCTAAACCTTTGAACAAATTATTTTTCTAATAGATTATTTTAGAAAATTTCTTTAAACTTACTATTTTTCTTATTGATGCATACTAGTATTTCCTATAGCCGACACAATCGATCATATTCTAGTTAAAATTTATTAAATATTAAATATTTACATAAATAAATACGATAAAATATAAAAACAAAACACCTTCTAAACCAACAACTTAAAACTTATTAGTTCTCTTTTGTTTAAAAAAAACATAAAAAATCTCTGTCTCATTTGCTCATTCTCAAAGGGAATTGTAGAAACACACATGCACATTCGGTTTATTTTTCAATTTGAAGCTGATACATGCATGAGTAATAAGTGCGCATGCTTAGTGGCAACTTTAAACGTTCATTGCTCCCAAAATACTGAACAGATTTGAATAAAATTAAGATTGTGCGCATCTATGTATAAAAACCTTTAAAAACATATAAAAATTTTCCAAAACCCAAATATGTTTACCTATTAAGATGTAAGAATTTTTTTTCAGGCTGCTTTATTTCAAAAGTTGTTACACTCGTATTGTTGTATTTTTAATAGTATTAATTGATATTAAATAATTTACACAATTAAGCGACTAATTTAAATTTAACTGATTTAATAAAAACCTCGACTAATTAATCGTGCGATTAGCCGATTAAAATAGAAACCATATTAATTGATTATCCTAGTAAAAGCCCGAAAGAAAGCACAAAAAAATGTAATAAAAAAAAGAGGCAGTCGTAATTTTGTGACCATACGTTCTCAGGCTGTTAATGGTAGTAAACGGTTGAAGACAGCTGGTAGGCCAGAGCTTATATTTTGACGCTGATTTAATGTGACGTCGAGAAACAGTTGAAGTATGAGGGAGAATGTCTCTGTTCGTTCGACAGTAAACAAAAAAAAATTTTTTTTTAAATTAAAATTTGTTCTTCTTACTTGTTTAGTACGACTTATGCGTAAAAATATAAGAACGAATTGTGGAGAATACAGGGTTGCTTAAGAAAATCAATCATGGAATTTTTTTTTTTAATAAGAATAAAATTCTTATATCAAGTAAACAAATCTTGAATTCCGTATTTTAATTTTAGTATAGACCCAGAAACAAATGTTAAAATCAAAGTACAACCTCCCTAATCCGGAATCTCGCTAATTCGGGCTATCCAGTAATCCGGGCATTTAAATTTTTCGGACAGTTTAGAAATTGTTTCTCTATAGTCCGGATAAGTGTTATTTTTTCTCAGTAAAATGTTTTCGTTATTTTACCGCTAGACAAAATAAGTATTTAAAATTTAAAATATTTTAGCGCGGCAAACTGTTTTCAAAAGCTACTTTATGGGCTGAACAAACCAAAGCAACAGATAGGGATATTTTATTTTTAAAAGAATTCAGAAATAGAGCTGACAAATTACATAAAAATTCTTATTTTTTAAAATGAATGAATATTTTTCGTCACTTTTAATATGTTTCTTTATGTTTTCTGAAAATAAAATGAATACAAATGAATTCTTATATGTGCTTATTTTTCTTCTTGGTAATAAAAATAAATTATATATACATACATTTATAGAGGGGTCAGAGCTGAATTTACCAAGTCATAAAATATGAAAAATATCTAGTGAGATTTTCCATTGATGTATTGAGTTTAAAATTTTATTTTAACTGTAGTCCGGACAGTAGCTGAAACTATATCTGTACGGATTATGGAGGTTGTACTGTTCGAAAGGTTCCATATATGTTTAGTATGTATCTGATGAGAAAGTATTTAGAAAAATCTGAAACAAGGCACTTTCTATCCTTATTTATATGGGGAACTTTCAGTGTACCCAGAAATCGAAGGTTTGGTATACAGGTGAAGCCTTGGTCAGGAAACAGTAAAAAAACTCAAAACGGGCACTTTTCATCTGGGATAGACTAAGATGATGCTTATTTTTATTGGGCACCTTGAAAGCAGAAATTTGTTATTAAAAAAAAAATCCAAAAACAGGGGTGCCAAAATGTTTCTTATTTCTATAGAGAACTTTCATTATTGAGAAAGTAATAAAAAGAAGTCTGAAAACAGGCACTTTTTATATGGGAGGACCAATGCTTTCCTTTTTTTATACTGAGCACTTCCATTATACCTAAAAAGCTGAAATTTAGTATACAGTGCTGTTTGGTCTTAGTGTCTAAGTAATCAGAAAAATCTAAAAACTCGAACTTTTCAATTAGAGAGGCTGGGGTATCCTCTTGACATAATAACTTTGAAGAAAAAAGAGGTTAGCAGGTTGTCTAGAAATGAGGTGATATTGTACCTTTCCAGAACTTGGTCTTCATTATGATCTCATTGCGTTTAACGACCGAATCTTTTTGGATAGGAGCTTGGCCTTGTTTCCACATTTATGTTTCCTAAATGTAATTTTTTTTTTAATTTAGATAAATTTTAAGTATAAAATAATACATTGAAAATCTGTTTCGGTATTAAATAAATATAAGCCAAGCCTAAGATTTAAATGCAGGTTTAATTTAAGGCGCACATCAAACAACTTTGGATTGAATGCATGAAGGACGATTTAATCCAATTCAAGGCTTTTCAATTTGTACCTCAAATCAAGCCTGCCTTTCTTGAACTAAAATTTTGTTGGCTTAAAATCAAGCGTGATCAGGCTTAGTAAAAGATAAAATTAAGAATTTAGCACTCGAAGAATACATTCTTGAATCAAGTGTTCAATTCTGGGTGTAAGAAAATTCGAGGTCACTGTACTTTTATTGCCGCTTTTATTTGATTTGAGTACGAATGATTTGATTTTCTTTTTATTACAGCAAATCAGTTCTTGTGAACCATAGACAAGTAGCAAAATGATATTATTTTCTAAGGCGCTAAACAGCTTATCAACATGCATTGTTTCGTCCTTTGTTTGTTTTGATTACAACTGAACATTTTAACTTTTCCAAAAAAACAAAACAGCTGTTAAAATTATATTTTTGCGAAAAGGAAATTGTGAGAGTGGAATTTTTTTGAAAAATCCAATTTTTACAAAAGCTACTTTTTCTGCTGGTTCGCGAAATTTGTGAAGTGAAATTTTTCCTGGCTGAATGAGACACAAATAAATCTTAACTTACAATTCTCCAGATGTGGTTATAAATCGGCGCTGTTGTGGCCTCTGTATGGGTACATATTCCTCCTGGCTGGAATGTTGTTGCTGGGGTTGTTGTTGTTGAGGTGGTTGCTGCTGCTGTTGTTGATGCGTTTGGCTGCTTTGTGCTTGTATCACAGCATTAATAGGTTGCGATTGTTGTGTTTGTATAATAGTGGTGGTAGGATTTGGTTGCTGCTGCGCCTGTTGTTGTGTTGTTGGTGGCAGTTGCTGATGCTGAGTGGTTAATTGTTGTGGATGTTGTTGCTGTTCTACTTCTGCTTGCTTTTCTATTACCGTTTGGCTTAAGTGCTCCTGACTGTTATTTTCCGTTTTTATTTTATCTAATAAATGTGCGTGATATTTTTCTGGGGATCGTTGCGCTTGTTGCTGCTGAAATCTTTGCTGTTGTTGCAATTGCTCTTGTTGTTGATGTTGCTGCGATTGTGGTTCCATCTGCAATGAAGTTCAAAATGAAAATAACTTATCAGTCGTCTTGCAAGTATTTTACAAGTGGTATGACTAAAACAACGAAACTATTTAGTTTTTTTAGTTTTAATTGTTTATTTAACAAGTACATACTCGTACATGATAAAAAAAAGTAACAAATATTTCTTTAAAAGAATAAATTGTGCTTTTGTTATTATTTTTTTTTTGCAAGTTCCGTTGTTAAGGCCGGACATTCGTTTTTATGAATTTCACCGGCGAGTGCTAAACGTCTGCCCTTCATTTCGTTATGTATTTGTTTTTCACATTTCCGTTATAGGTTTCTAGTGTTGTAATTTGACTGAATAACTGGTTACGAGTCATTTTGTATTTTAAAAAAGACAATATTAAACTAAGCTAAACATTTGGGTGAAGAATATTGTGAAATTTTTTGGGAATTGGGAAAGCATAAGGGCCTCAGTTTATAGCACGGATAGAAAATAATAGCAATTTTTGAAGTTTCAATATAAACGATTAAACATAAATAATTTATCTATTAGCTGTTTGTGATACTTGTTAGATAAGGAATAATTTGCCTTCCTAAACACAGGTGGCAGTTCAAAGTTTGACAAAATATGGGATTGATTGATTGGGATTGACAAATGGAACTAGGAAAACTTCAACCGCTGTCGTTTTCAAATAAAAAAGTTTTTATTCTGTGGATCCTGGAGCGGCCTTCACCACATAAATCCAAAAAAAACTTCCCAACATAATTTTTCTCGCTGAGATTGTAAATTTTAATGATGAAAAGCATAGAAGTGTTCTTAAAGTATAAAATTACAATGGATTTAATTTGCAATGTTGTAAAATATAATCGTTTGATTTAAGCATTGCTTTGACGTTGCATACAGACGTTTACGAAGGCGGCTGTAATCTTAAAAGATTTTTGTTTTTTTACTGTTCAAAAAAGTCAAGGAATAATAGCGCGAAGTTATTTTTAATCGTTTTTTTTTTCATTCAAATAAAAGTTAATATTTCAATTCAAAAAGTTTTTTATTTGTTATGAGTTGATCTGCTTATGCCAAATCATCGGTAGACCTTAAACCATATTCTTGAAAAGTTCAAAGCTCTTACTTTATGCAGCAACTTTCGCAAAGAAGTAAATATTTTAATATTATTTTTTCGGTCAATAAGAATAGTTAAAATTTGACTCTTAGCTTTTCAATTCAAAAGAAGAGCTACAAAAATGTAGTTGCTGAAAAAATATCGGCGAAATTTTAATTTATATATTTGAGCGAAAAAATATAAATAAAATTTTTACTTATATTTTTTATAAAAAAAATAAGAAATAATGGTCAAAAAATAACTTATATCTATGGATTTTTTTTTTGGAAAAAAACAGTTACGGGCGTTATATAGCTGCTAGTTGTTAAATCAAGCTTGAATTCGAGGGTTGTTTTGAAATAATAAACACTCAACTAAAATAGGCAAAAATACAATAAACATACATCCACATATATATAATATCTCGGAAGCGGAAGGTCCTGTTTCAAGCGAAAGAAAGGGAACGACGAAAAAAGCTGAGCCGAAGGTTCTCCTCAGGTAAAACAAAAACAAACAAAGCCTGTATTAGTTTTAATTTTCAATATTCTAAAATTTTTGCTAAATTAAGGTAAAGAGGTTTCTTTTCTTTTTTGGCTTAGAGTTTGGAACATGATTGTTGAAAAGATACATATCGTCATATAATTTTAAAAATACTATAAGTTACAAAAAATTCAAAATCAACTTCTTGATTGATTGAAACTAAACTAAACAAATTTTGAAAACTATTTGATAACTTTTCATATTATGGAGTGTTTTTTTTTTGTTTGTTCTCTAAAATTTTGTTCAATGTAACTTACGGCTTTTATGAATTAATATACTTTTCATGTGTTAAATATCGAATTTACAGAGAATTAAAAACTTTTTGGAATGAATATTTTAGATTTTTGCGAATTTAGATTTTTCTACTGAAATTATGTGTTTCTGATGGGTTTAATGCACTTTTTGTGCATAAGCGACTGATTATTTGTTGGATTTGGAATTTTCGAATATTATTAAATAAATTTAAATTAAATGTTTTCAGAATATGTTTGATTCCCTTTAAAGAGTTTGTGTTTTTTTTTCGGTAGAATTATGTCTATTGAGCAGTTTTTGAAACACTTTCGAATGTACGTCAAATTGCAAATTTGCAGAGAATTTTCGATATTTGACGCGTTTTGGATTTCTTTAGTATAATTATGTTTTTCTAGTGAATTTACTGCACTTTTGTTGCGTATTCAAATATGTGCTAAATTAAAATGTTTCATCGTCATTTTGTTAGTAATTTGAAGTTTCTGTAGTGAAAGTCTAGTTTTCCGATGGACTTACTGTAATTCGGGTGCATGTTCGAATGTATCCTAAATACCGAATTTTATTTATTCAAAATGTTTGTTTCTTATGGATTTAAGGCAGTTTTAATACATATTCGACTACATATTAAATATCGAATTTTCGGACAATTTGCGATATATTCGGAGTAACTATTTGTTTGAATTTTTGATTTTTCTAGTGAAATTATGCATTTTTGGTCAATTTAAACCACTTTTGGTGTTTTTCGCGAATATGTTTTATAAGCTCATTTCGACTAAATTGATCATGTGTTTTGTGGCCTGATCGTGAATGGATTAATTTTTTGTCTATGATTTAACGTTTGAACCACTGAACTGATGACTTTGCCATCTCGTAATTCATATCAAAAATAAACGATTTTGAAGAAGCACGAATTGTAGACTTCACCATCTCGTAATTCATATCAAATAAGAAATCTTGATCCCTCTAAATAAATAAGGGAAACATCGTTTTCTTCGTTTGGCGGAAGCAAAGCATCCAGATTATATCAGCGTAAAGATCATCATAAAGAACTATTAATATGGATACAATCGTAAACTGTAGATTATGTCTACAAAAAACGGTTCATTCGAATCGATTCTTTAACGAGCAGTGTTTAATTTTCTTTCAAACCATTATCCCTTACCGCGTGTGGCGTTACATGGCCGCACAAAAAGTTTTATGAAATGTGTAAATTTGTGTTACATAAAATTTTTTTCGATTTCTGTTACCAAACCATAATGAAATACTTAATTTTTTTGAGCATCACTAAGTCCGTTCTACAAACTAAACAAATAATTATTAATGCTAACAACAAGAAAAAAAATTCACCGAATACCAAAAGGAAAAAAGTGTTAAAAATTTTGACATCACAATTCTTTTTAGGCGGTAAAACATCAAAAATCTGAAATAGAAATAAAACGTGTCACCTACGAGTACAAGCAACCTCTCTGTTCGAAATAACGAAAACAGCTAAAATAAAAAATATGTAAAATGAGAACAAAAATAAATATTTTTTAAAATAATAAAAATTAAAACGTCATGATAGTTGTCATCATTGAAACTGTTGTAACATTAACAAGACGTCAATGTTTCGTTCGTTAAAGTCAATACAAAAAAAAAAGGCAACAAACAGCCAGTAAGTAGAGTAACAGGAAAGCGCTCACTCATTCTATCACAACAACTTACAGTTCTAGAATTCCCCAACACAACAAATAAAAAAAAATAAATCATAAAAAATTACGAAAAGTAACATTGGCAAACAAAAGTGACAAACATTTCTTGACATGATTTTTTTTCTTTTATACTCGTTTGTATGATTGTTAAAAATTCCATTGTTTCAATATATTTTTTTTTATTTTCTTGTTACAACTTGTAAAATATTTTGTGGGTTTTTTTTTCGAACGCAACAACATACTTTTTTAAACAATATTTACATAATTGTTTGTTTGTGTTTTAAGGCATGATTTATTTTACTTTTAATTTGTCAGAACACAAAAGATTTTTATTGACATAAAATTACGTGTGGGTGAAAAGAGACTGAATAAATGTGAAATAAATACAAATAAAGACTGCACTAGAGCCACATGTAGTCATAATTGTGGAATTGTCACGACAAATATATTAGGTTCACTACAACAACATATGGTTGTGATAAACATAGTACATTTCTAAGCTTCAACATTTTTAGCTAATGTACGTCATAGCGTCCTCCTCGTACTCTTCTACGCACGTATTACTCCTGAGACAATTTAATTCACTCTTTAGTAGTGTCTTTTGTTTAAGTCATTAAAAGTAATAACTAAAATAAATAATGAATCAAATCAAAGTCCAAAAGGCATATACTATAGACATGCATGCATGTATAGGGTGCTTTTTTAAACCCGATATAACTATGAATTGGTAATACTGTTTTTTTCTGACAACCAATTTGGCAGTTTTAAGGCAGCGCTAGTTTACGCGGCCTTAACACATGAAATTACTTTCATGAAATTTTTGTATATGTATTATAAATAAAAATTTAAGTGAAATAAATGACTTTCATGAAAATTTCTTGTTCGTTTTCATAAGAAAGTGAAAGTTTGTTTTAAAAATGTCGTCGAAGCGAAAACTTGCAAAAATTACTAAAGTTCTAGAGCTAAAAAACCATAAATGGAAAGCCAAAATAAAACAAAAGATATTAAGAAGAAAAAAATGTTGCTTACCACCTCGTTAGAGTTACCAATATCATTACGTACTCAAATTTATAGGGCAATAGTTGGGAATAATTATTATTGTTAATATTTTATTTCAACAAAAAATATAATAATTCTTTAAATATAGTCGTAAAATAAGTCAAATTTACAATTAAAATTTTGCTGAGTAGTATAAGTCCTATAGGAGGGCATCAGTGTTTGACTTTTTGTCATTTTACTTTCTGAAAACGTTAAAAAATTACTTTCTTCAAAATATCGTCGAAAGCTGAGTGGAAAGTAAAAAAAAAAACTTTAAGTGTGTTAGTGAAAAAGTGTGAGTGTATTGCATATTCATGTGTAAATGACATGTTAGTGATGCAAACAGGAATAAAAAAATTCCTTTACGTCCCAAAAGATAATCCCTCTTTTTCACTGCACATAAAAAACAAAAAGTTCCCTACATTTTCCCTAATCTAAAAATTTACTGATCTTATTTACATTTTTTAAATTTTGTACATTTATAGTTTCTTCTTCTTAGTTCCTTTCATTGATGCCAGGAGTAAGAAATTTTCAGTTTTTGTAGGGAATTTATTGGAAAATTTCAAGCGAAGCGGAAAAAGTACAGAGTTTTCATATTAAAGAAGATTATGAAGTTTTTAAAACATTGTTTTTTTTTTCTTTTATTCTACGATTTAATTACGCAAAACACCGCATAAAAGTGATAAATCTAAAGTTAAAATTTTGTTACAGTATTACGCGAGATATTTCATACAGAAAGAAAACATCTTTTGGCAAATGATATATAAATGTTTGATTTTCTTGGGAATAGAATTTGTATGAAAACCAAAAACAAATATGAAAATTTTTTGTTTGTTTTTGTTTAATTTCGTGGGTGCGTGCGCAAAAGGGGATATATGGAAGCATGATGTTTTGGGAAATCAAAAAGTTAAGTTTGATTTCGCTTCCAAAAAGTTTGATTTCACTTCCTATTTTAAATTTTCTTGCTAACGTGCTAAGCCATTCATAAACTGATTATTGAATATTTTCGGATGATTTCCTATTTATTTAGCATTTAAGAAAAGTGGAATCTACAAAGGGCATAAGTCCCTTTTGCTCGCACGCCCACGATATATAAATTAAGACTTTTTAAAAATATATATTAAGCTATTTTAACTATTCAAATGCGCCCTTCGAAACAAAAAAGTCCTTGGTTCATTTTTTCCATTCCGGCTCACAATTTTTAGTTTTAACATTTACAACATTTTATTAAAAAGTCAGATTTAAGATTTGATTGCCATGTAAGATCTCCACAACCTTATATTAAAAATTTAAGAATTTTACATTGGCAATGAATTTCCAAGAATTATTGAAACAAAATATTCGTTTTTTTTTTTCTAAAATCAAAGAGTTTTTAGAATAGAGAAAAGCGTTGGGATTTTTTCGTGTGCAGGGAAAAAGGGGAAATTTTTTCGAGGCATGTGGGGATTTTGTTAAATTTCTGCTGGCATCACCGGTTCCTTTAACTTCTAGTGGAGCAAAGGGCCTCATGAGGTTTCAATTGTAGGTGTATTAACTTCTGAACATGGGGTTTGCACCTCCAAATCTGATGTACATGCTAACTGTGACGAATCATAGGTAGGTGGATTAACCGCTGGTTTGAACTCATGGTATAGAAAGTAGTATCGAAGTAGTATTGTTACAAGCATAAGCGAGGTTTAATGAGTTCAGCTATAATGTGGTTACACATACCATAAACAGGCCGTTCCTCTGGCTCTGGAAACAGACGTGTTTTGTAACCGCTCGATACGACTAGAGACGTTACGTTTACATATTTTCAACGTTCGCCCCGCATATTTTGTTTTCATGGTATCCGACATATCATGGGGAGGCTCTCTATGTCAGAGAAATTGAAAAACTCCGCAAGGTATAAAATCTTATAATAATCTAATTAGGCAAAGACAAAGTTTTAGATTTTTCTGCTTTGTTCGCCAGCTGATTTTTTTTCATTCTTTTACCAAATGTTAGACATTGCTGAACTTTAGCGACCCGACTATATATTATTTAAATTGTTTCAGTGTTAAAGAAATAAAAGGTTCCTAAAGTTGACACAACTACAAGTGCTAAAAATACATATGTACATTCACTTATGTAAGTATTGGTTCAAGTAAAATCATAAGCAAAGCAATACGAGTTTTTAAGAGTACCTACATATTTATATAAGTAATAAATTTTTTCTCTATAAATGAGTGAAGTTAAAAAAGAAAAAGAGAAGATGAAAAAGATGAGAATTACATATGGATGTCTTAGTATATGTATAGACGCGTCATATCTGATTGACATGATTCTTAATTTTTTCTTCTTTGAACTTTCACTGTTGTTCACACGAGTCATGTCATGTTAACGACATGTACTTGCGAATGCCTTCCTGCTTAAAACTACAAATAAGAAAACAAACCGTTTCTTTTCCCCTCGTCTTCCACGCCTACAAAGTAGCAATCATGTCAATAAGACATGACGTGTGTAAACGCAGACTTAGTTTCAAGCAAAAACTTAACAAAATAAATGTGCGTGCTTGTATTCAATTTTATTTTGTTCATTATTTTTTCGGCTGGGAAGAGAATAGGCAATTAGGTATATGTTTAAAGTAGCGGTCGAATTTCGACCACTAGGCGTACTCTAGTAAAAATAATCTAGTCTAGAAACTAGCTCAACCAAAACTTTTTGAAATTAAATTGGGAGAATATTTCGAATAATAAATTTACTTAATAAGCTTGTAATCTTAACAACCTCCAATATCTGCCTTTTTGCCATCTTAGCTGTGAAAGAACCGTACTAAATTCCATTTCTTCAAAAATTATTTAATTTTTAAAAGAAGTCTTTGAATTATCTTAACAGCTATTATACAGAACTAAAGTTTTAAAAGTTTTAGATTTTATTATTATTTTTTTTTAATTTATTAATCGAGATTGCACTGATATCTTTCTTCAAAGATTTTCGAAAACTTTTGCTTGTTGAGGGTTTTTGAAAAAATTTTATATTTTATCTGTTAGGCGTTTTGTTGCAGCATTTTTTAAATAATTCTTCGCATTCATTGTCAATATAGATTTCTAAAATTTTTTTAAAATAAGGTTGAGGAGATCTCATAATGTAATCTATTTTAAGTTTTGACTTTTTAAAAAAAAAAATTTCGAGTAAAAAATTGCGGTCCCGAATGGATACAATGAATTAGGTTGCCTTTTTATGTTTCCAAGAGCTCATTTAAATAACTAAAATAGCTTAATATATATTTTTAAAAGGTCTTAATTTATATATTATAGTATAACGGGTGGGGCAAATGTCCCGCTACCACTTTGATTGCGCGCCATCTTGGTTATGTGACGTTTCGCTCAGTTAAGCTTTAACCATTGTGTTGTGTAGACGTCCAAATTTTATTACGCCACAAGAACGAGCAGAAATAGTTACAATATATATTGAAAATAATCGTTCCATTATTGCCACTCAGCGGAAATTGCGTCATGGCCAGTTAGATCTCCGGATTTAACAGCGCCAGACTTTTTCTTATGCGGTTTCTTAAGATCAAAAGTTTATGGGAATAAGACCCAAACGATTCAACATCTTAAAGACAATATTCGTCACGAAATTGAAGAAATCCAGCATGAGATGTTGCAGAATGTCATGAAAAATGCTTTGAAAAGAACCGAAAGATGCTTAGCGAATCGCGGACATGATTTAGCCGATATAATTTTCCAATCATAAGGGAAAAAAATTTAAAGACCATATAAACTTTTTATGAAAACCAAACTTATTTATCTTTTCTTCGAACAAAGTTATTTATGCGCTACCATGTATAAAGTTCGATGCCGCAGTCATATTCAAAAATTAATCGCAAATAATTGTTTTTCAAATGAATCCAAATTAATGAAGTTTATCTGCATTGTATTTTAATTTAAAGTTTTATCGGGCTTAAAAAAGCACCCTTTATATATGAATATGTTTGTATGGTCACAAATTAATTTTTAACTTTCAAATACATTTTTGATTACTCATTGAAAGTTAAAATTTTCATTATGTAAAAAAATACTAAGAAATTAAAAAATAAAAATAACAAATTACTTAAATAAATTGTGTGTCTGCTCGAATTTTTAAACGGTTTTTTTTTATAAAAAAATTTAAAAGAAAAACATTTGAAACGTCATTACATGCAAGATAAAGTGTAAAAATAAAACGTGATACGATAAAATACATAATATTGCATAAAACGTATCACCTAAATACTTGTGTTTATGTTAAAAGTTTTATCAATGATTGTGATAACTAAACACAAGATAATCGATAACAAACATGCAAAAAACATTACTATTCTAAATAGTAAATGGCTACTGAGATAAATAATGAGTAAAATAAAACTAATTGTTGAACATTTGAAATGGTAGTTTGTCAACAAGATAGAATTCTGACAAATTCTTATTACTTCCAGATATTTGTGACACTACAACGAGGGCCAACACTATTTGAGGAAAAATTAACTGATTTTTTTTATCAATCCATTAATTGATAGATTACTTCACTCAAATATTGGATAATTTCATTATCACTTCTCTCTAGGTTCTGTAAATATTTGATGTCTTTAAACGATTTATTCGTTTTGGAGAAAAAAACGTGACGGAATATTTTAACTGATTTGATAATTTATTTTTAAAAACCATTTCCCAGTTATCTCACGTGAGTTAAGCTTTTATCTATAAAATTCATATTTGCTTATGAAAAAAAAAGAACAAGGCGCAGCTAAACGAAAGTTTTCAGACTGCCAGTCTGTCAGTTGTTATATCTTATCCAAACTCTCGTTTTCATTAATATTTACTAATCAGTGATATTGAAAATAAAGTTTGTATTCATAAACGAGATGGGCACTTGTCTGATGTTATTTGCGGGAATCATGCTTGCTCATGCATAGTCAGGAGTAACTGTTTCATTCCATCACATGAGCGTTGTGTGATGTTTCCGCTGCTGTTCAATATAGTGGTGGATAGTGTGATGCCCCAGGAAATGATGGGAAACCGCGCGATCGTATGAGGCTGAACGAAAGATTGGAGGACCTCGAATATGCAGAAGATATATCGCACTTGATCAACAAGAGGATATTAACTCGAAATTTTTAAATTTTTAACAGAAGCAAAATATTTTATGATTCTACATCAAATGTATATGAAAAGTAGATTTAAAACCATGCGTTTCATTAGCGAAACATAAACAAAACAATGTGAAATTTTTACAGCAGGTAAATATGAATATTAGAATGCAATTTTTGGAAAAGAGTGAGTGAATGCCCTCTGGTTGCTGAAGTGCGATATGCCTTCTCTATCACAGATCACTGACATGGTCGCAGAAAGAGGGCGTCTCATCTACATATCAGAGAAAGCAAGATTAAAAATCAATATAAAAAAGACGAAAGTTGTGCGAATAAATTCTGGAAACTTAAATTCCTTTCTAATAAATTATGAAATATTAATATAAGAAGCTGAACAATTTTCTGTTACCTCGCAGCCGTTATAAGCCGAACTGGCGGCTCTAGTGAAAACATTGTAAGCTGAATAAAAAAAAGCCACACAATCTTTTTGGCCAGCTCAGTAAAGTATGGAAATCGTTTTCGATTTTTGGAATCGATCGCGTCAAACACCACTTGATGTGAATATACGTTTCCAGTAATTCAAATGGCTAGTTAACCACGTTGAGAAAGCCACTTAACGATATTACGAGGCATTCCATAGAATATTATCCTCATGCTAATACCTTGAGGCGTCAAACAAATAGCAAACTACGCGACCATAACGTTTTGTGGAGCCAAATGAAACGACTGACTACAAATAGGAAGGAATAGAAGCTACTGGGAATTAAAGGACGAAATATGTTTTTTTATGTGTTTTTTATAGAGTGATACAAGTTTAAATCATAATAAAGCATAGTATATATATATTTTTGATATCAATGAAACGGTCTTTATGGGATAGAAAATTTTATGACATTAATGTTTAAATATGATTTCGGACATGTGGCTGCCACGGCTGGCGCGTACAAGGCGCAATCTGGAACACCAATTTTCCCAAACTTTTCGCAGCATTTGCGGCCGTATCTCGCCGATAACTCTTCGAATGTTGATTTCCAGGTGTTCAATTGTTGTGGCTTATCGGCGTACACAAGTGACTACATAACCCCTAAGAAAATAATGCAATGGGGTTAAATCACACGATCTTGGGGGCCAATTAATTCGGCCATTTCGTGAAAATTTTTTTCGTCAAAAGTTTCCTTGAGTAAATCAATTGTAGCGCCCGCTGTGTGGCATGTGGCTCCGACCTGTTGGAACAACATATCAGCAAGATTAATGCCAGCTAATTGAGGTACGAAAAAACTTCATCGTTTTTGAAGAAATATAGGCCAATGACTCCGCCAGCCCTTAAAGCGCACCAAACAGTAATTTTCTGTGGATGTAATGGTGTTTCGACACCATGGAGTGGATTCTCCTCACTCCAAATGCGACAATTCTGCGTATTTACGTACCCATTCAACCAGAAATGGGCTTCATCGGATTGGAAGAAGTGAAAGATGAGTTTGACGAATAGAACAATTATTTTGATTAAAAATTTCAAGAAGTTGCACGAGTTGCTCTGGTGTAAGTCGATCCATAATGAAATGTCAAAGCAAACTAAAGAAAAAGCAACTATCAGCTGTTAAATGGATGGCCAAATAAAGCAGTGATGCCAAATCAAAGTTGTATCACTCTATAAAAAGCTTTACATAAGGGATATATATAGGAGATATGGAATGTGGCCGCATCCTTGGTGCGATATTTTACAAATATAGATTTTTTTCTTTCACTAAAGTGTTCAATGCTTATATATCCAATTTCAGGAAACCGAAAAAACTCCTTCTATCACTATCCCTTCCTTTTATGGATTCAAAGCACTGTGTCTCGTTCTGTTCGCTCTCGTGATCCGCATAAACTTTCAATAGGTTTTCAGGTCATACTTTTCTTAATGTACTTCATTCGGAAATTAAATTCTCCGCTGCTTAGGAGAGACAGCTGTTAATCCCATTTTGTGCCGTTCAGATATTTATAGCCCGACTTTCTTAGTCGATCACCCCTCCCCCCGCAACCAATCGTAAAATTACCAGAATGCTGCATCACCACTACGAGGAGGTAAAAGCCAAACTTCTGGTAATTAGAATTTCCCTTAAAAAGGCTAAACATTTTATTGAAAGGAAACATTAAATATATTTTTTAAATAAAACATTAAAAGAAATTAAGATTTTAAGTGAATTCACAAAGACTTTATAAAGAAAATTTTAATTAAGGACCTGATGATGTGCCTTGAACTAATTTGAGCACTCAAATCATTTGCTTTGAAGGGCAAGTTGGACCAAGTTAATTTATTTAGAAAATAATTCTGCCATTTCCAAATGCTTAACATTGGAGCTTAATTTTCGAAAAGGAATTTTCCAGATTGATCGGAAGCGGAGCTATAAGGTTCCAGAGTAAGGCGTCTAGAACATGTAAAATATTATAATATATAATTATTATAAATCTTTACATCGCTTGTTTCCTTCTGCCACGTCTAGAAAAACTGTGCAGGGAAATTTAGATAATTTTAAAGCTGACAAAATCCATTCCATTTGTAGCAATGCGATCCATAGAATAGATGCGGGTGCATTTTCCTCCTTCACCTTCAGCCACATGTCACTTCACCATTGCAACAACCTTTATTAATTTGACCAAAATGTTATGAAGTTGTCCATTGTGTGGAATGCTGGAAAAACACAATTTCCAGGTGACGGCGAAACAACAATAAAAAGCCATATTTACAATCATTATTTATAAAAGATTTTATATTTTGGTTTTTACTTACAATATTTCATAATATTTAAAAACTCTTTAATTATTCAGTTTTTCTGGTTTAAAAACACATAAAATGCTTAATTTTATGTTTCTTTTGTTAAATTAACTTTGCTAAATATAAATTTCAGTTTAAATAGTAAGAATATTTTTTAACAGTGACAGCAAAGCAAAAAAAAGTTCATTCATAAAATTTTTGTTGTAATATCCTTTACAAAGTCGTAAATTACCTGCCCTATCTATTTCAATATAAGTGTTATCCTTGATATCCTTTTGCCATTTTATAAGTTTTATCCCTCTTTGCTGTGTGTTTTTTTTTTCAGGTTAAGGTGATAAAATTGTCAAATTGATAAGTAATTTAGTTTTCAGTGTTCCTGTTTGAGCTGAAAAAATTTTATGAATGAATTTTTTTCCTTTTATATGTAATGACATCCTAATGGATTTAGGCAACACAAATTCTAATCATTTTATCCGGTGTTTTTTTTTCTTGACTTTTTTGCTTCTTGACCCAATGCCATGTGTTTTATTTTTGTATTTTTCTTTTTGGCTTTACCGTCTAAAGTGTTGTAATACAGTGACACTTAAAATAAAAATTAATTGACTGTTTTTTTTGGCGTTCAGAATTTTTATTCTTGCGTGAGATAGTGAGGAATTTTGACGCCACTTTACCTAAAGATATTATTTTATTTTAACTGCTCGTAAAGATAATGGATCTTTCAGCTTTTGTTTTCTCTTCATCTTATTTCAATCAGCCTGTTCTGTTTCAGTTTTTGAATTGTTTAATTGATTTTTCTCTTTGTTTCCTTTTTATGGATGTTCTCGTTCCTTTTTATTGTTGATTTATAGTTTTATGATTCTGTTTGGTTTAACGATGGTCATTTGTGATTTGTGAGTCATTTAAGAATTTGATATCTTATTAATTTTAATACGATTAATAGTAAATTTTATAATTTTTGCAACTAACACATTTGGGGATATTTCATTTCGAAATTACATCGAATGAATAAATTATAAAAATTATTTATTATTTTAAAGCAAATAAAAAAATTGCCCGTTAAACGAAATTCGAAGTCAGTCACAGATGCAGCCTGTGATCTGTCAAGGATTATGCAATTGAAAATTTCTTACATTACATGTATATTTCATGACATGTTTGTCGTTGTCTTGTTGACTTTATTTTATAGATGTCAAATTTATAAATTTATGTACATACATATATAATTTTCTAATTAATTAATTGAAGTCATTTTTATATAAAAAAAATATCCAAAGTTACTCCTTTGTGTAACTTTCTTAGGACGAAAAATCATTTAACAATTAATTAACAAATGAGGAATTTTCTTTTCCATTTCTTTTTTGTATTAAAATTTGTATCCCAAAGATTCATTAAAACACTTCCGACGGGAGTTTAGAATTTTGGGGAGACGCACAGTGGGCGAGTTAAAAAAAAATTATATAAATCTAATAGGGCTGTTCGATTGTAATAAATTTTGAAAAGGCTAAAGAGCGTGTAGCTGAGCTTAAATTTTAAATTTGATCTGAAAGAAGGGGAGGTGCAGGCCTTGATCCTTCTTAGAGACCTTTGAAATTGTGTACGTAATTATTCAACGTTTTAGTTAAGAAAAATTATAATTTTTTTAAATATCACCAACGACACGTAATTCAAAATATTATTTTTGCTACAGAAACGGTAAAATTTTTGAATCCGTAGTAATGACAATTATAATAGCTACGGTTATGGTAATTTTTATAGAAATCGTAACAAAGATTCTAGGTTCCGTCATGCATCATTAAATTTAAACAAAATACAACTCCAGCAAAAATATTCCGTAGATTAGATGTTCAAAGTTTTAAATTAAATTAAAATAAAATAAAGGACAATGTGTTTTATGTGAATGAATCTGACTTTATTAGAAAGATAATCTTATGCTATTAATATTTAAATATGTTTTTATCCATGCAGCCACCGTGGCTGGCGCGCAGATGATGCAATCCGGATGTACAATTTTCATCCACTTTTCGCAGCAATTGTGAGCTTATTTTAATCTAATCTTCAATTGTTTTTGGTTTATCGGCCTAGAAATAATAAGACAGAAAATAATGTAAAAGGCTTGGATCGCATGATCGGTGTGGACAATGAACAGGATCATTACTGGAAGTTATTCGGTCATTAAATGTTTATTTGAGCAAATTAATTGATTAATTAATTAACTTGAGCAATTTGAGAGTATTACTCTGATGCACAGTGGCATCACTTCATACATTTGGTGGCAAATAATATGAGATTTTCTTCTACAGTAGTGAAACGTGTCACACTTGGTTATATTACTCTGCTATATAAACATGTATAATTTGGTTAATATCTGCGTAAGGACTCGTGTGCTTACCATATATCCTTAAATTTAAACATTTTATGACAACTAAATTTGTGGCTTCACGGAAATTCTCACATAAACTGCTTATGAGATCCATGTTGTTTCTTTAAAATTTTGCCCGATTTGAAGCAAAGATATTCTTTGGAAAAGATACAAAAAAAACCGCACAAAAATTAAACTTGTTTAACAATATATTTTCTACGAAAGACTAAGAACGCTTGCTTTGTTGGCCGAGTAAGAAAAAGTTAAAGTCCTTAAATTAAAAATCGCATAACAAACAAAATTACATAAAATGTTTTTAGGGCTTTGACCAAAGTTGGATTAGGCATACTGTCTACACGAAAATGTCCTTAATATGTAATCTCCTTAACATATATATTTTCATTTAAGTCTGAATCAAATGGTTTCAAAAGAATTTTTAAATGTTGCCGTGTTTTATTACAGTAGGATCTCGATTCTTGCACGCAATGAAAACCGGGCCCGGTGGAAGTTTTCAGGTTGTTGCGAGTACCGAACTTTTATTTTTCATACAAGAAAAAATCGTTTATATTGTAGTAACTTTGCTTTCTCCTTCAGCTTCACTTGTTATTCTTAAGTCTTGTTCTTTAATTTTGCAAACCATTCAAACAGAAGTTTCGCCCTTTTTCGGAACTCGGAGACCTTGAGCGTTTGTGTTATAAACTTCTTTATGAATGCTTAATTTTTCTTGATACAGCTTTTATTATTGTTTTATGCACGTTAAACAATTAGCTATTGCTTTGATAGAATACCCCGCATTTAATTGCTTTAGAACATCAGTTTTTTCTTTTATTCTAAGCGCTGTAAAATCCGTCTTTGCCATTTTAAAACCGAATCGTGCATAATTCATCAGCTCACACTACGGCGGGACTTCCTCGAACTTTAATCAATTCAAAACTCTAAAGACATACACGTTGCTAATATTGAGATGAAAATTTACGAATGTTGCAAGTACTGAGTACGTAATGAGAAAAGTTTTTGTTTCGTAAGGATTGAGGTGTGCAAGTAGCGAGTATGTGAAGTAGCGAGTTTATACGTGACTTATAAAAGCATTCAGTTGATGCAAGCCGACGATGCGAGGCATCAGAATTTGGTAAATTTTTCTATTGTAAAGGGAGATTTTTTTAAGAGCTTTCGATTTTGATAAAAAATAACACATATAATTTAGAGAAATGTATGATAGCTTTATTTGAGTCGATGGAACGACCTACATATATAATGCAACGTTTAAAGATAATTTCATGTAGTTGCTGACTGCGGCAGCGCAATCTCTCAATTTCGGCGCAATCTCTCTTTCTAACATATCGGCTGATATTTCACGAATAATTTCTTCAATATTTTCTTCCAGTACGTCAACCGTTGCGTTCTTGTCAACCCATAGACCAGAGCCTTAAGATATCTCCACAAAAAATAGTATAAAGGTATTAAACCACATGATCTAGTCAGCCAATTAACCAGCCGCAAATATGAAATAAATTTTTCAAAGAACTCGGGCCATTGTTTTGCGTGCTGTGTGGCACGTGGCATCGTCTTCTTGAATCCACATGTCAGCCAAGTCCAGCTCTTCTATTTTGGGGAAAAAATTGTAATCATCGCACGGTAGCCAGCTCGCCATTCACACTAACGTTCCTGTCTTCGTCGTCTTTGAAGAAGTATGGTTCAATGACGCCCATAATCCACACCAAATAGTGCATTTTTCGGAATGCATTGACAGTTCTTGCAATGCTTCTGGCTGCTCTCAACACCAAATACGGTAAGTTTGCTTGTTCACGCATCCATTAAACCAAAAATGAGCTTCCCCGGTGAATACAATTTTCTGTTTGCGCTTTCTTAACCGAGCATGATTTTTGATAATAAAATTCAATAATCTGCAAGTCGATTCATGGTTAAATTGTAGACTAAACTTTACATGTTTAACAGTAACATGTCACACGAAAACAGATGAGCTGCCAAAAGAAATTTGCTAAAGAATCGCCATTTAATTTATAAAAAAATCAATATGTACTTTTTGTAATCTTAATAAGTTTTATATTTTAATGTGATTATTTTTCGAACTAAATAGGTTGTTAATCCCAAATGATAAGTTTGTTAAGTTTTTAGGCAGAAAGAATTGGATTTGAGACAATATTCCGGTTATCATGATTTAAATAAGATTTGACATCATATTCAACCGAGTTACCTAAGAAGTGGTAAGACATATTTAATATGCTGTTCATAGAATCCAAGCAATTGAATTGAGTGAAAAATTTGTATGAAAACCACTCAGTTATTCAAATGGCTTCCATGCATAATTTCTACTCATGCCGATTGCTTGGATTCTATGAACAACAAAATTTTAACAAAATTTATTATTACAGAACAGTATAAACAATAACAGAAAAAACACCATATTGTTTTATTAATTTTTTAATATTCCATTAAACTTTTAGGCGTTATTCATAAAATATAATTTGTGTTTGAAATGTATTTTAAGAAAAATTTTTCATACAAATTTTTGTTAAAATACATTTCAAACTCAAATTATTTTCTTAAGAATACCGCAGTAAAAATTTTTTGAGTTAAATTAATTAATAATGTACATTCATAAAAGCTATAAAAAACAATTGAATATATCAAATATAATTCGCTGTCAATAAATAAAAAAAAAACTTCAATATCTCTATCAAGGCGAATTCATAACAGGTGAACTCGATAACGAAGCTGATAATTATTTTTTTTTAGTGTTATCCAAGGCGAATTGGGGTTGGATGTCAAAATTTATTTATATCTTTTTTTTGCATTCATTATTAAATTAAATTTATACAAAATCATACACAATTTAAAATTTCAAAATAAATTTAATTTTTAAAGAATCTTCCATTTAATTTCCATTCTGCAAATAGGGATCAATATAATTCGATTGCCATGATGCCTCCAATTCACAGCACAGGCCATCAAAGCACCAATACTTTGTTCCTCGCCAGCCTTATAAATATAACCATTCGCTTTATCTACGTGATTTCGCAAACGCAGCATACTTTGAGTGTTGCGGGAAACTAACATTTGAAAAGATACTAACGCATAATCCTCAACCATCCAACAAATGGCCGCATTTCGTTTTTTATATTTTCCAAAGCTTCCAATAAATATTTCACTGGTTGACAACGACGTTGAATGGCATTACGGATGGCAGTAATTGAGCAGCGGATCTTTGAAACATTTCTAAACAGATTTCTTCAACAATAATAATATTTCTTAAAGATATTATTTCAAAGGATTTCAAAAAAACAACCCTTAAAAAACAAAACTTTTTAATATAATAATAATTTTTAATATTTTATTTTTTCGCCTCAGTCAAATGTTTTTGACAATGCACTATTATTTTACAAAAACAAAATGCCTGTGGTTTTTGTAGTGTTGTACCTTATGTAGTATTAAGTTCACCTGTTATGAATTCGCCTTGATCCCATTTAAACAATTAAAATTTTGTCAATGATTTTCTTCTGGCATTTAATAAAATTCAAGTTATTTCTAATCGTTTCAAATTTGTTCATACAAATTTCATACTAAGAATTTTTTTTCAAATTGATTTTGTTCCATACACATTTCGAAAGATTAGAAATGTTTCAGTTTGCAAAATGAGGCCGTTAGCAATTGTTGCTCTAAGTTCTCTAACTTTAGTGCAATTCGGCGGGTTCAAAATAGTTAAATGTAAAAATGTCCTTAAAATTAGTTGCATGTATATTGTTGTCTATTGTGCAATAAAACTTTAAAAATTATTATTTTTTATAAATTTTTTTATGGGACAGAGCCTGAGCGCCTCCTGTGGAACTCTGATCTGTGAAATCTGATCTGTAATGCTTGCTGTTGCCGTTGATAGCTTTTACTCTCATACAGTTCTGACTGAAAGACCTTATATAATACACATTGAACACTTTTCATTACAATACCGGAGAAACTTTTAATGTTATAATTTTAGCTGGATTGAACTTTGTTGCGAAGCAGTTGCTGGCAATTTCCAATTACAATTTTAAATTGAAGCCATCAGATGGTTTTAAATGAAATTTTAGCCATCTTTATCAGCATCTTTAGATATGAGTATTGGACACGCGCCTATTTTTTCCGCTTCTAAGTGACAGATTTCATCATTTCCAAATGTTTGTTGTTGGTTCTTTGCTCACAATAAAAGGTGAATCTTTTCACTTAGTTATTTATATGTACAACTGCGTACATACATACTCGTATGTATGTGTGCATGTATGTACATATGTATGTACGCACAATACGTTTCTATTACTTGATGTGTTTTCTTTTATGTGGGTTTCTTTCAAACCTTTTCTTTCTTTTTTTATTCAATTCTTATCAAACCATTTTTTTTTCTATTTATGAAATGCCGCCTTCTCAATGCCTTCATTTAACTCATAAAACCCACTCTTTAAGTTTTATTGGCATTTCTTTCATGAGTTTTAGTTTTCTGTAAATTGTTCATTTAATTTCGTTTTTAATTTATGACTTTTTTAACGTGTTTAATTGTCATTAAAGGCTGGCAGCCATTTAATTATTTTCATTGCATTATTGTTAATATAATTTAACAATAATAAAATTGTTTATGTGTGAAAATAGTTTTTAGGAGGTGTGTTTTAAATTTGAGGATCAAACATTACGTTATCTTAAAATGTTTATTATAAGTTGTAGCTTGAATAAGTAGCGCCCAGTTGAAATATAAACATAAATTTAAAATTTTAATAGTTTCTTTTATGAAGTTATCTTTAAATATTCTTTAAATAGTAAACAAGTTGTAATCGGCAATTGGCCTTCTGGCCAAAAATATCATAACTTTCTATATTTCGGACCGTTTACTTATTTGTATACTGTGGTGCTTCCATTTGATCTTCACGCTACCATATCAAATGGAGTTTATAAGCGTCCTAAAAATATATCACACCTCAGAGATTTTTTCACGAAACAAAGTAAGTCAAATTTTTGAAATATTTTTTTAATTTCTTATCATTTAATTTCATTAAAAACATTTTCTTTAACAAATTCCACACAATAACACAGAAATTACGATTTTTTTTAACAAAAAGTGCCGAATGACTCATTTCAGGTGAAATCAATATTTCAGGGAAAATATTATAAAAATTTCAAATTTTTAAAAAGGACTTAACTTTGAACCCCAAAAACCTCAGGTAGAGAAAAAAAATACAATATTAATGTGGTGATTGTATTTCATTATTTATGTATGTCCACTAGGTGCGAAGCTTTTGTGTTGTTTAAGAAATATATTTTTCTTGAAATGCTATTTTTAGCAAAAATCTTGAAATATTTTCTAAACTAATTTGGGTCGCTGAATATGAGCGTGAAGTTGGTTTATTTTTCTTACGAAGCGTTTTCGACACAATCGCGAAAAACTGTTTTTTCGCATTTACAACTTTTTATTTATTTAAGATGAAGAACAAAATTATACTTAATATTTTATTAAATAATTACTTCAAGCTTTAAGTCTACAAAGCAAATATAAATTATTTATTTTCTCTAATATTTCGCTTTCTCAATGGAAAGTTTCTTCATAATAATTGTTGTTTTAACAAAACAATTGTTGTTTTAACAAAACAATAAAAAACTTATTCTAAATTTAAAAAAAATAAAAATTAATTAATGTTTATAAGCGACCTCGAAATCAGTACTGATCCGTTCTGCTAATATGATGAATAATAAAAATTGTTCTATATATAGTACTCTCTTAATAAAAAAATAATGAATTTATCCAAAAAATTTTCTAAAAAAAAAATTTTCTAAATAAAAATTAAAAAAAATAAATTAGAATAAATAAATGGGTAAATTCGGGTTTGAAATTGAGCCAAAATTAATCGTTTCAATATATAAATATTAATAAAAAAGTTCGACTAATTACTTATAAACATTAATTATAAATAACGATGGCACACGTCAAAAAAATCTGCATGTTTACGTGGTCATAGTTGGTTGAATACTAAAAAAGAAATTCAACTACAAGTGACAGAATCCTAACAACATGATTAAGTACCGTTTATTCTCAGTAGCCAATGGCGCTGAATAAGCAAGAGAGACTAGAATATATAGAGTAGTTATTCATCATAGATGGGAATTCGTACTAACCGAAATTGATTTGACATGTGAAAATGAATATGTTTGTACTTTTCGTATTCTAATTTGTTAAATAATACGGTTAAATAGTTGATATCCGCCGTCAAAACTGGTAAAATTGAACAAAGAACGCTGATGAGATGGTGTAGCGACCTCGAAATCAGTACTGATCCGTTCTGCTAATATGATGAATAATAAAAATTGTTCTATATATAGTACTCTCTTAATAAAAAAATAATGAATTTATCCAAAAAATTTTCTAAAAAAAATTTTCTAAATAAAAATTAAAAAAAAAATAAATTACAATAAATAAATGGGTAAATTCGGGTTTGAACTTGAGCCAAAATTAATCGTTTCAATATATAAATAAAAATAAAAATTGTCAAAATCAAAAAATTAATTACACAAAATTGCAAAATTACTTAAATCTATTACAATATAATGAAAATTTTTCAATTTCCTGTTCTATGATTATAAATTATATGTATAATTTTGAGTTCCATTTTAGTATTGGAGAAAATATATAATTTATATTTACTTTGTAGACCTAAAGTTTGAAGAAATTATTTAATAAGACCGAATAAAAATGTCGAATAAATCAGAATAATTATACTTAATTAGTTGAATTGTTTAAACTTAAGTTGAAAGGCATTATTTGACTTAAGTGCAAAACTAACTTTACCAATTTCTTTTATATTAAAAAATTTTTGAAAACTTTGAATTATTTTTATTAAGAAATCAATATTGCAACATTTTTAATCATCAGATCAGCAGGAACGCTTCAGTTCTATTAAACATATTTTAAAGCTTCGAGGTAAAAGATAATTATTTATTTATTAATTAATTAATTAATTTATTTATTTATTTATTTATTTATTTATTTATTTATTTATTTATTTATTTATTTATTTATTTATTTATTTTTAATATCTATTATAATCTTAATTATAACAAATCTTAAGAAATAAAGCACTAGTTACTAAGACTATCGGCTAATAGATAATTGTATATCGCAAATATGAAAAGAAGAATGTATAAAATCCGACGAAAAATAAGAAAGCGATTATGTGGTAAAGCCAAGTTCAAAAAATATTTTGGTTGATTTTTCACGCCGAGTCCGAACATGCAATCGAGCTTTTTTTTATTGAATAGAAATAATTTTACTATTTCCTTTACGAGAGGAATATTTCTTTCGATATCGGCGAACAGCAGTTAATTTTTGTGATTTATTTATTTAATAAACATTGAATTAACACACATAAGAACCTATTATTTTGGAAACGTTTTACCTTTTGTAGTTCTATATTTTACAGGCTTGCAATTTAATGATTTACAATTATAAACTAAAAATTTATACAAAGTTGGGTGTCCGGTGAAAATTTTATCGAGTGTCGAACCTCAGTCGAATGTAGCGTTTTGCCGACTACCATAGCAAAGCATTCGATGGGACACTAATATTAGTTGTGGTTATCCTGGATCTTACTTATGTACTATTCTATTTGTTAAAAAATTTTGTATCTATGAAATTCGAATAATTTTAGAAATTAGAATTTTTTTTGTGCTATATTTTGAAAATTTAATTTGCATGTAAATCATAATATTTCACTTGAAGTCAAATGATTTTTTTTATGTTAGGAAGTATAATCTACAAATTTGAATGGGAGGGGCAGCTGCAGCGACCTCAAGAAAATAATTTTATAAGAAATAGTAAAATTCTGAGGCTAGTTTCTTCCCGGGAGATCGATTTCAGTACTTTAGAAGAAAACTTGCACCGAAATTAAAAACTTACAACACATAGTTCAGGCTATGGCAGGCAAATAGTTGTATCCATTGCTTTTGTTTTTGGTTTACTATTTTAAGGGCCATTATTACAACTTGTTGTTAGTTAGAGGGAGGATTTTGTCGGCCCAATAAATAGCTTTGTATTATTACAATTTCCATATTTTATTGTTACTACTATTAATAATAATAACATTTAATGGATAAAAATAATGAATAAAGGTTTTATAGAGCCATTTATCAAATCCTGCCTTCAACTAATGGCAAGTTGGCCCTAAGAAATATTAGAAAAAGCACCCATTTTCATTTACGTGCGACAAGTCCTTCTATTCTTGGCCGCGCTCTTTGCATGAATTGACGACAATGTGCGGCGGTAGCGTTTACTTTCCACCATAAAAAGCAAAAGCAGAAGTAAACTTATTGAAACTTATGATATGATATGATATGATAACTTTATTGGAAACTTGTAAGCAACATATAAATTTATTTAGCGTGAGTCATTCCAAGTGAAATCAATAATGCAGTTATGTCACATGATTTTTAATTTTAATAAAAAGAATTTTTGGATAATCTCTTGCGTACCAAAAACACAAAATCCATCATCATTTAATTTATTTATTGTACAATTTCTGATTAGTAGACATCCGAAGTAAATAACTTGACCACTAAGTGAACTTTACGAATACGGGCTCTATTTGCCAAAAAAATATTAGAATTGTATCTTTGTATCCACATGTGTTTTTTTGGGACCTTTTTATTTGGCCAATACTTTTTTTATAAACAAGCGCTTTAATTAAATATATGGTTGGAAAACAAGTAAAAATAACAAATGGGCACTAAGTGGACAAAGCTAAGGAAGTATTCGCCTATATTTGAATAAAATTTAAGTTTTTATTTTATTCCAAACATGCGATTTGTAAGCTAAAATTTACCTTTTTATATTATAAATTTTCACACTTTTTTTTGGTAGAAGATGTTATTTTAGACAATGAAAGTTATGTCATGGTATCGGAAGAGTTCATTCTTCATTCCCCCCTCTTTCTAAAAAAAAACTTCGCCTTATTCACATCACCTTTCACAAAAGGTCCAATTGAAACTCAATAAAGTGAGAAAAAATATACAATATTCAAGAAGCCACCTTTCGATCACTTAATTAATTGATCAAGTTCACAGTTTTGCTTAGCAATATGAAATGCTCATTACTTCCCTATAAAATAAAGCATAAATCATTTCAATGAATTTTCTACTTAAAAAGTTAGAGGAATTACAAAAAAAAAATAGGAAACTCGCAAAAATGTTTACTTCGGATGGGATACTAATCAGAAGTTGTACAATAAATTAATTAAATGATGGGGATTTTCCTTAATTTTTTCCTATTAAGCTCCATAATCATGGGGCACACTTTTTAACTTAAATTTGTTGATTTCACTTGGAAGACGCGATATGAAAAATCTTCACCTTCTGCCATTTTCTTTAAATTTCAACTTCCCACAAATTTGGATTATTTATAATTTTCTGTTTATATTCCATTCTTATTTGGTTTTTTAAACTTTTTTTCTTTATCGCAATTAATGATAATAATTCAACGATAGTTTATCTATTCTTCATTTTACCTTAAGATGCATTTTTGAATGAATAACAGCACTTTCACACACCATGGAACTTAATATTTGCATATAAAAAAGGCGATAAAAAATGTTTTCTAAACAATTTTAGTATTTTTATAAATTTTTTGTTTAAATTTAGAATAGGTTGTAAATAAAATAGCGTTTTGTCTTATTGATTCACTTCATCCGATTACAATTCTATAAAAAATGAAATAAATTGTATATTTTTATCCGTTTTGTTGCCGTCAAGTTAACGCTATTGAAGACGCGACGCATTGCGCGTTTTAACACCTATTTTTGTCCAAAAACCACGGAACTGAAGAGGATCGTTGTTAACCACTACAATTGTAATGGGACAAGTTCCACCACCTATGAAGAAAACTAATACCGAGACAATCATAAAAAGAATCTCTAACCTCGAGTCGGTGTAAAATTGTTGGTGTTTTGAGTTGGTTGGTTGATTGGTGTGAGTGGTTTTTCAGACCTGCCTGCGGTTAACCTGAACAGTTAGTTAAAAGCGGGAAAATAATGAAACCTAACAAAAATCGGAATATGTCTGCATGCATGTATGTGAATTATGATTTATTTATTTTTAACATACACAAACGCAATTACCTAAATTCATACAAGTAAATTCAACGCACCTTTACCTGTATTCATTCCACTTTATTTTTTGTTAAGTGCTGCACTTATATATTCACACGCCAATACACAGATACATATGGGGTTTTCTGTGTTAGTGTTTCTTATCTTATCGCTTGTTTTCGTTCGCAGAGATAAGAAAGTGCTCATGAAGTGTATTAAAACAGTGTAGACTGATTTTGATTCTTACAAAGTTGTATATATTTTTTTCTTCATTCTAGTCGGTTACTGTTTTTGTTATTAATATTGATGTTGTACTTTTAAGTTTTTTTCTTTTTCTTTGGTTCTGTTGTAGTTATTGCTGCTGATAAACATCGGTGTGTTACAAATTGCGCATGCGTGTTTAGTTTTACTATGAAAAAAAAACAATAATTATTTGATTTCTCTATCCATGTATTTGTGCAGGCAGATATTTAAAAGTTTAGGTTCTATGGATGAAAAATATACTCGTAATAGCAATAATTTGAAAATTATTTTTAAATTTTTGTATCTATAAAACTCACCCAACTTAAAGTTGTTCCTTTCGTTGGATAATTATTGATTTGAAGATCCCAAAATATATGAAAGTCAATAAAATTTTCGTTTTATTGCACTTCATTAATGAATGAGTAATTTAGTTCATTTCGTCGTGCAAAATAACGCCGTAAGTGCCGCCCATTTGTAGCTTCGTATAATCGCAGCTCTTTCTAAGACTTTCTTCGTGGCGTTTTCATCAGATTTCCTTAACTATCGCCGGAACTCATTCGTGAATATTATTTTTTTACTTTAGGCAAGGCGCGAGGCATATTCATGTATACGCGTGCTTTCAAATACACCCAAAGGAAAGAAATCGCTGAAGTCATCGAATTATGTCATCATTACGAAGTCATCGAAAAATGAGCATAAAAAACAATTTTTTTCTGCTGTTTGTCTTAAAGAAAACAAAAAATAAAGACGTTGGTGGTAAGCGGCTCTTGATCAAGCTCTATTTTCCATTTGCCAAGACTTTACAACAATCTAAAAAATAAAAGAAAATCCTATTTAAATAATGAAGTTAGAGGCCACTTAAAGCGTTAGTTTCTTAGTTTCTTTCCATATGGCGATTATCGAAATGTTAGGCTTCTTTTTGTTTTCTTCCTCTAAAGGTATGTAGACAATCTCATTTTTATAGCTGGCTGGAAACTATCTACTCCTGCCCTTAGCCTTGGAATTTGTATGCTATTATTTAGTGTAGTATTTTCCCAATAAAACTTTTTTCATTCGAACTTACCGTCACGTAACAATATGGCCGGCAACGCTTGCAGGATCATATTCTTTCCATGAAATTTTCCATTACCAATTCGCACATTTGCAGCTGCATGTCCTGCTCGATAACTTCACGAATTCCATCTTTGACGTTTGAATCGTTTGTGGGCTACTGGCATAGAATTTATCTTTCATGCAGCCCAAAGAAAAAAGTTTAAAGGTATTATATCACAAGATCTCGGTAGGCAATTGTAATTCCGTTTGTGGATGGCCCAAACCTAGACAAATCTGAGTTTTCCTCAATATACTGTTCTTGAGCCCTGTGCACAAGTCCGATTCTTCACATCACTAACTTGTTCCAGCAGCTCAAATATTTCCACAAGTTTCACAATTGCTGGCCGAAAAGGTACTTCACGACGATCCAAAATTGATTTGGTTTTGCGAACTGTGACCGCGAAATTTTCACAGCTTTTGTAATGATTTTTAATAATTTTAATGCTTTGTTGAAGCGAATATCGTTCCATTATTATTAATGACGTAGTTTTTTACTTGTCATCTATCAAGTAATTACAGTTTGAGGCATAACAACTGTTAAAATGATGGGCTATTAACAATAAAACGTCCCATTCGATTATGCTGCATATTCTCACAAGAGTCCAATGATCAGCTTTCTGTTCTGGAGGGTAAATTATTCAGGGTTAACGCAAGATACGAAGTTAGCCAAGAATGATCATCTTGATATGAAGATATTATATTCATGCAGACGAGTGTGTAATAAAATGATAATGAATGTTGGGTCGTGAAAGTTCTTTTAGAAAAATATCAAGGAAAGTGAAATCCCCTCCAAAATTATCAAAATTGTGCTGCTTAAAAAATTGTAACAAAATATGCGCTGATAACTGCCATTCCTTAAATTCTCTGATTTGTTTGCAGCCTGAAACGTATTTATGTGTACACATGTACATATGTTTGTATGTATTTACGAGAACGTGCATATGTTTCCATTCCATATTAAAAACATTAAAAATCATATAAAAAAAAATATTATTTGGTTTACAAAAAACTACAACCTCATATTTGTTTATTTGTAGCCTGGTATGTTTAAAAAAATAATTTCTGCTTTTTCTTTTTGGTAAATGTTAAGTTCTTTTTAGATTTTCAAAATATTTCATACCTATTTACATGCGTAATCAAATGCCATCAATTTTATTACATGTTCTATTATTTTTTTAGTTCTGTAATGATTTTATTATTTCAAATTTATTATTAAAAGTTGTCGAACTCAGGGTAATTGAAATACAGTTTGTGATACGACTTGGAACCGTAATTTATATGAAGACTTCTTTTAAAAACAGTTGTAAATTCTACTGAATATGTTTTTGATATCAGTTGAAATTTTACTTACTCGTATATTTTTCTGATCGCAAATAAAAACAGAAATGCTAGTTTCTATTTTTCATGGAAGAAATATCGGTAAAAAATTTAAGATTATTTGTTAATTGTTTAAAAAATAACAAAAACTATAAAATTTTTCACTATCAACACCCACAGCAAAAAAATTATATAAAATTGAAATAAAATAAATTTGTAATATCAATTGAAAAAACTTTAAATATGCACCAGCAAACAAATTAATATTTTCAATTAAATTTTTACTCTTAATTAATTGAAGTTATATTTAATTAAATATTAATAGTATTAAGCAAAAGTTTCATAGAAATATTTTTAAGCTTTCAATAAAATGTTTGATTGTACAAATAAGATATTTAAAATGTGTTAACTATTTTATTGGATCAATTAAGAAAATAATTAAATTTTTAACAAAAGAAATCAACATTTTATTATGACAGTAAAATAGTTAATTGCTATTTAATTGTATAAATTTAACATTTTCAAACTTTATGAAATAAAATTTATCTAAAGCGTGATGAACGAGGCTTCATGCTGCATTTCACCAGTGTTCATGTCAGCGTATAAGTGGACAGATCTTCAAACATATTTTTGAAAAGTTTACGTTTTCAGTAAAGTTCTTAAGTTCACAAATTTTCTTTTAAAATCTGTTTTTTAGATTGCGTTTATAATCGGTGTTTCGTTTAGAAAGAGCTAATTTCTAAGCGTTGCTTTGATAACAGAGTTTGTTTGAAAAACCTGATTTTTGTGTTCAATATAACTTGTCACATTGTATCGTGTTTAAAAGTATTGTGCTCCGAGCAACAAATTTTTAAAGTTTCTTCAGCAACGCAATTGCGAGAGGAAAAAGAATTGTTTTTTTGTGTAAACTATTCCCATTTTCCTCCCACTGGATTCGCGCTTAATACGTGCTTTCAACACATCTGGATTTGATTCTAAATTGAACATAATGACACACCAGGTGCAAACACACTGGAATGTAGATGCCCAAATTCCTTATACTCTCCATACTAAATCAAATCTGTCTGTAAATAAAAACTTTTCAATTCTTGTATTTAAATTTTATTTACATTTATATTTGCAATTGTAGATTTTTTCTTTATGAAATAAGATTTAAAGCATACAATTTTATAATATTCTATTCATAACAGTAGCAAGAATAAATTAAAAATTGTCATTTAATAAATTCATATAGAGATAATGTTTCAAATAAATTAGACAAACCCATTTAAGAAATATTATCTATATTTTTGCATTACAAATAATTTAATCGAAAACAGTCATTCAATAAGAGTTTCGAACATTATCCTTGTACGTTTTAGCACTGCAGGTTTTAGAAACGTGACCCGGAGGGTGAAGAGTAAATTCGAAATCATAAATATTAAATAAATAAAATATAAAAATATAATAAGGGTATTCACAACGTCGTTATAAGTGTTCTTAGGGTGGTACATGCAAAATTTGCAATTTGCTTTTATTTTTTTTATTTAATTTTATTATTTAAGCTTATAGTTTTTGTCGTGGAGAATATAAAGAACCACTTTTTAAGTTCAGAAGGAACTTAACACTTACAACATATAGAACAGTTAGTGTTTTTTGTGAATGCAATTATACAGATACATATTTTGTATATATTTTGTGTACATTTCTCAATTCATTAAAAGTGAACTGACAGTTTGATGTAAGTGAATATATCCTCCATTGTCAGATTCGTAGATTCATCTTGAGGTGGACGGACTTTAAGCCCAGTATTCGGTTTCAAGAAGAAAATGAAGCAGTCATAATGACACTTAGCCTCAGCAGAAACTAAATCGTACTCGTATTCTACTCGAGCAAGAATAGCTTTGCCATAGCATCAGAACAAGCCTGAGCTCTTTCCAGAACGAAATCTTTGAATGTAATTGTACTTACTTTTTGAATTTTACAACGAGAATCCAAGCACTTTTTTCACGCCCTTCATTCAATTCCTGGCTGCAAAATAAGCATTTTAAAACAAAAATCTGATTCACTTACACGTGCTCCAGTACGAGGGGGACTTTTAGCAGATATACTGCCTTCTTGTTCTTCCCCGAATATTTTTTTTCAAGATGTCCGATCGATGAGGATTTTTAACATTTAATTTCTAATAGTATTTTGAACAATCCTACCAAATTTCAGCCAAGTGTGAATTAATGTAACCTTGGATGTCTAAATTGTCCGGGCTATTTAATTCAGTTTTGTTTAATTATCAATTAAACTTTAATAGCAGTTTACGAAAAAAAATTCATATATACATACATATATATAATACATTTCATTTATGTAAAACTAAATAAAAGTTTATGAAAATATTCAAAATTTTGTGTGTCTTTTGTATGCATTCTCTACTTATTAAACTGATGTACGAGTAAAAATATTACATAGATTATGGTTACATCAACCATGTTGCCTGCAGGCAAAATACTTTTAATATTAAATCTTTATTTAAGTAAATAAAAAAGTAAAATGGCTTGATATTGTTCACTTTAGCCACCATTTGCTTTTCCTATTTCAGTTTTGTTGCCAAAGTACCTCAGAATTCCATACTCTAACACAGTACTTTTTTTTCCAGTTATTTGTTAATTGCGCAATTTTTTTATTTTTTGTATAAATATGTGTTTTTAATTTGATTTTTTGTTTTGTTTTTCAATTGTCATCATAAAATGTGTCGTTTGATTTAACTTGAACATTTTTTCCTTTGAATTAGAATTTTGTGTTTGAGTACTTATAGTCTAGTTAAACATTTATTGCGACATCAATAAATAAACTGACATTAGTAAATATAAATAAATATAAATATAAATTATTTTATACACCAGCTATTGTACGAGTAACTTTTTTTTTGAATGATGATGTGCTCCAAGTAACAATTTAACAGCACTTTAATCAAAGTGGGTCTTTAGCAAATTTACACGAGACGGTTGAAAGTTAAAATTACAGCCATTAGATTATTTTATATACATATGTACATACATATTGCGAGTTTAGTAATATTTACCCAGTTGAGGCGCATTTTATTTTTCCCAGATGGAGGCGGTGTTATGAACAGTATTGTATTGTTATCTACCAATCACAAAATTCGTCAAAAATGCCTTGAATTTTAAACTTTAGAAATTGATTTAAATTAACATAATAAGATTTACATACATGTTGCTTTACACATTTCATTCTTATAATATTATTATTTTTTTTTTTTAACAAACAAAGTGATTTCAAAAATATAAAAGTGAATAAGTCCAGATGAAGGTGCAAGCTGCAGCTAAAGTTTTCTTGGTAGTTAAAATATGCAAACAAAACACTACATTCGAGTGTGTTTTCTCACTCATAATAATAACTTTCTTACTATTGAAAATCATTTAGTTTGCTGGCATAACAGCATAAATTAAAGCCAAAAAATCCAAGTATGACTTTTTATAAATCAAAAATAATTTATATTAATCCAAAGTTTGTATCTTTTTATTAAACAAATAATTGCGCTTTTAGCGCATGTGCGCTTTCTACTGCATTTAAACTTGTGTGGTTTTATACTTCATACTAAAGTCCCAGCAAAAAATTTGCTTACCAGTTATTAGTAAAATCCAGCATAAACTGAGCTCTAAGTAGATCTATTTCTGGTGAAACATAAATTAATTTAACACGTATTTGTCATAGGACGGATATCATCCAGAGAGCTGATCGGCATACGATTAAAATATTGTCTGCATTAAATGTTGCTGACCTACAACTTTTTTAGAATATTAAATACTTTTTGCTGGGCTGTAAATGAAACCAAATAGATTTTGCACTTCCCAGCGAAAATTGTTCGTCTACGTCATCCATTGTAGTGAAAATGTAATTACTGTAAAATGGTTAATTGAAAAAATGTTTTAAGAACTTGAAAAATGAGGAAATGAGCTAGTTCTGAAAATTTAAAAACACTAATATTGTATTATATTATTTTATGGTATATTTACTCCTTTATCCTTAAAATTAATTCTTAAATCTGATGGTACATCAGTTATGTGTAACATTTCTAACATATAACAACGCTTATACTTATTGTCTGAGTTCAAAATTAATACATGATAATTAGGAATGGTAATTGTTTATTAATTGATTGGCACCAGAAACCGACAGGACTACGGATGATTATTAATTATTATTCGAAGCATCCAAAGAGAATAATTAATAATACGGCGAAGAATATTATAGATAGAGTACTGACTATTAGTGATAAGATTCCACAGAAGGAATAGAGAGATTATTAAGGATATTTTAGTATATAATGATTTTCCTATTGAACTAGTATATGATTTGATAGGGCACTATAGGAGACAGAGCAGAAATAATTTGGAGAATGACAATATTGAACCTAAAACTTAGAAATATCTGACATATATTCCTTTTATTTCGTACAGATTAGAAAAGTCAGATATTTTTCATACTAATAAATATAGGATGACACATAGTACATAAAATACATTAGCTAAATTATTCAGTAAAACAAAAGATAGAATACATATATTAGATAATTCTAATGTTGTTTACAAAATACCATGCAAGGGTTATGATATTGAAAATTATGATAAGATTTATGTAGGTACAACATAAAATAAATTTAAAACTAGATTAACAGGACATACATAGGTGTAACATAAAATACTAAAATTATATATCATCACAAAAACAGTATTATCAGCACATTGCCGTAGTTCCAATCACTATACGGAGTTTAATAATGTATCCATTTTAAACTCGGAAAACAAGTATAAACGTCGTTATATGTTAGAGATGTTACAGATAACTGATTTACCATCAGATTTAAGAATTAATTTTATAGCTGATACTGATAGTGTAACACAGAGTTGTAGGCATTTCATATACAAGGATCAAGGCGAATTCAAAACAGGTGCTCTCGAATGCTCAGCTGACTATTTTTTGCTCCTTGCATTTTGATCTGTTTTGTTTGTCAAAATTTTTTTATATTTAGTGTTTGATGTTGATTTTGACAAAGAAGCGAATTGAGGCAAGTCTATCTGTTATGAATTTGCATTGTACAAGGCTAAAGGAGTAAATATACCATAAAATAAAATAATACAATATTAGTGTTTTCAAATTTTCCAAATTAGCTTATTTTCTTAATTTTTTAATTTCTTAAAACATTTTTTCTATTGACAATTTATTTTAATACAAAAAAAACGGAAATGAAATTGTTCATTTATTTCATTAATTGTTATTTTAATCGTTAAACGATATTTCATCCTGAGAGAGTTATACAAAGTAGTAGCGAAATATTGATATTTTGTATACAAAAGTGCCCACAAGCTCGTTATTTAATTAGAAAATTATATGAATATATCAAGGAAAAGTCGAAAAATTTTTATTAATTATAAATTTAATTATAATATTATGAAAATAAATAAAAAATAAACATTTAGTACATTTTATTTTAATGAAAGCTAGGAAAAACTTTTCCTAGAAGTTCCACAATTTTCCATAAATTTAAGTAAAATTGGCAGTAATGATTTTCCAGAACGTTAAAATATTTTTGCGGCATTCGATACTGTACGAAATTTCCATACAAATTCAAAAAATTTTTTATGGGATTTCGTTTGATATCGAATGCCGTAATTTGCCCCCAGCTTAATATTCAAAACGATTTGGATAATTTTTACAACATATGCAATTCTCAAGAGTATTCCAGCCTGTGTATCTCTATGTCCTTGGTGGGAGTAATCTAAAATCTGTTGATATTTCCATGGATTTGGGAATTCGGTTTGATTCCAAACTCAACGTTAACCAATCACATAACGATGGCTATTACTAAATCTCGTCGTGTTTTGGTTTTTATAAAAAGGAATTCAATGAGCCCGTTATTACTAAAAGATTACTTACATCGCCTGTAAGGCCTATTCTGAAATATGGCTGTATCGTATGGGACCCATACTATAATGTTCATAGTGATCGCATTAAGTCTCTTCAAAAACAATTTCTTATATTTTGCTTGAGAAACGTGTGCAGAGGATTGACTTACCAACTTTAAAAAACCGGGGAGGGTCATGCTAAAATTGTCTTTTGTGACAAATCTATTAAATTTGAATATCACTTCCGATTTTTTGCTGAGTAACATAACATTCGATATTCCACAGCGTTCATTACGATCTTTTAATCCGGCTTATATGAAGACTTTTCGTTCTAACTATGCTACGTCGGATACATTTAGACAATTATGCTGTTGTTTTAATGAAACATATAATTTTATAGACTTTTCTTTTATTTTTAAACAACAATTAATTTTTTGTATGTTCTTCATTGTACCGTGAAAATTTTGTATTATGGACACAGTTTTTTTTTGTTTTTTCAGTCTGTAAGGAATTACGTCCAAAGACTTATGTTTTTAAATAAATAAATAAATAGTATTCATTCGAAATATCGCCATATTTATGTTTTACCTTGAAATTTTTAATTAACTGGCAAAGTTTCTTTTTATCACTGTTCTTAATAGAAATAAAGAATATATCGTTACTTTAATTTAGAAAAGGCGTATATAACTTGAAAAGAAAAATCAATCCATCCGTACCTAAATCAATACCAAGCGGTGTTAAAAGGACGACAGTCCCAGATTTACTAAAATCAAGTACAGAAAGATTGAATTAAGTACGGACGGATTTTCAATTTAATTTAAGAATTTTTTAGTTAATTCAAGATTTTTAACGTGATCAAAGAAATTTGTACTCATTTTAAGATACTCCAGGATTGGTTATCTAAAGTAATCCCGTTTTCGACTTGATTAAAGTACATTTTATTGTTATTTGTACTCAAAATTTTGAGCGCCTCTAGAAGTCAAAGTAAGTAGAAAATACTTTGATTTAGTACGGTGTTTTTCTTTCTGTGTATATAACTTGAAAGGATAATCCTTAAAAGAGTTTTATAAGAAAGTCTTATGCATAGTTTTAGAGCTTTCAAATATGTAGATTAGTCCTTTTTCTACTTATATTATAGTTTTCACAATATAATATTTTTGATGATGTTTTTTATAAGTAGTTTTGTGTCTCCTACTTAAAAATTCTGTATATTTTAGATACGGCCTTTCTAAGTTAAGGTAACGATATGTATATAAATAAATCTATCTTGCTTAGTTTTCGTTCACTTGACTTTCGGACAAGTGCTTAAGAATTCATTGATATCATTGTTTTCATTGATTTTTGTCTTTGCACAGAAAAAATTAAACAACCCCATTTTTTGAAAATGAAAATAAAGTCAAATAAGCTCTGCGTTGATTTGAACACTGTATTGGTCAATAACACAACTTTTCACAAATTCATTAGGAAAATATAAAAACATTTTCAATAAACCCACAACAAATTTTGTTTATCATAACAGAAAATTTCAAAATCTTTGTTTATTGAATCAATACTTTTCTTATTCAAATATAAACATGTCTATAGAACAAACAGTATTTACAAATCGTAAACACAGAAAATTTGACAATTTTTGTTCTGTGTACAAACTTTAAGAAAGAAGCAAAATCAGTAAGAAAAAAATAAATAAAAAATAAGTGTGTATTCATACTTATTCATTAAGTAATAACTTAAATAGTATACTGAATACAAAATACACACAGAAGAAAATCATTGTAAAATCAACTAAAACAAGGTTTTATTCAACTAGTTTTGCTAACAATTTTGCTTCATTATCGTTTCATGTTAATTTAACATGGTATTAAAGTAAAATAAAAGTTATAGTTATTCTCTTTAAAGTGACTAGAAATCATGTTGAATTGACATTGTATGCTAATTGAATCAAAGAGAGTGTCATGTCAAAATAACATTAAGATCCCCTTTGAAATAATATTAAGAAAATTTATAACAACATCAATTTCATGTTGAATCAAAATAAATTTAATGTCGAATCAACTATTAAGTCATTTAGAATTAATGTTACAGCCATATTGAAATAAAATGAAAAGATATTAAAATTACAGGAAATTCCGTGTTAATTTAACATGGTTCCTATATTGAAATAACATTTACGCAATTTTGTTTAACAATGGGACAAGTCGTTAGTAAAAAGCAGTTAATTAAGCTAATTAATTTTAATTAATTTAGCTTTACAAATATTTGTTTCTTAAATATATTTTACGATTATTAATTATAAAAACATATAAAAGTGGACTTGGGAACCTTCTGTCTTATTTTGAACAACTGGAATGTTTATTATAATATTTCGTCACTAACAATATCAATGTTTTCTCCTCCGGTTGCTAAATGTTCCACAAACCTCTTTAAATTCATATCATAATATTATATTATAATATAATATTGTTAGCTGCAGACATAATAAAGAATTTAATTCACTTAATTTAATGCACTTCTGATACGTAGTAAAGCTGCGATAGAATAACAATTGCTGTTTCTTTAATGCTGTAAAGTAGTTGTACTTTTTGAAATTTTTCTCTTTTATCATGAATTAATTTCATTTCAACATGTTTCACGTTGTTCCAACATGTTTCATGTTTTTTAAGATTGATTTAACTTTTTTAACATGCTGATTTAACATAAGCCAACGTTTGTTAATATTTAAAATTGACAAAAGTTTTTTCAAAGTATTCCAATGTCATTTTTAAGGTTTATAACAATGTTGATTTTACAATAGTTAATCTGGTTTCAACTATATGCAATGTTAATTTTACATGAAAAACTATAATTATTACTTCAAAAACGGAATTTACAAAATTAAACATTGATTGATGTTATATTAACTCTGTAAAAGGTAAAATTTAAAATGTACAATGTTATTTTAAAGTGATTAATTTTAAATCAACATATTTTAATAATAAGTTAACAATTTTAACCATTGATTTAACTTAAAACAATGTTAAAAGTAAATTCAATTGGATTTTTTCCACATATTAGCAATAACTTGATATCAACATTTCTTCATGTTGATTTTACATTAGGTTTTTTACTGTGTGTAGTGCTTTGGTTATCAGTACTTCAATTAACAAACGAAATACTCTTGAATATCTAATAAAATATAAATAATTTTTAGATATTAAAGATTTCCCAATTAGAGCGGGTAGATTTTGACAGTCAGTAACGTCTGCTAAATCTGTTCTTTATTATTTAGTCGTTGATTCCAACTCGGTGTAATAAGTTACAAAAACTCTAAACAACTCTTTTTTGTGATGACGGAGAAAGCTTTATGTTGAGAAGTAAAACAGTGGAATATGTGATGACGCCAACCCACACGAGGTTCACCTGTTGGCAATGCATGCACTGGAAGTTATAGTTTGGCACCGATTTTCGGCCAGCGACTTACTTTTCCTGTATCTCTTTAAAAACAACGCTGGTGAGTCATCATTGTCGAATTCAGCCGAATCTATGCAGCAGAGTTATTCGAAATGTAATCTCTTCGACTTGTGTCACCTTGAGAAGCCTTGCTGCATATTTGAGTGATTTTATTATACCCATTTTCATAAATAATAAGATATATGTTTTTTTTAATAAAAAAGAGGAATTTCGATAACACCACGTATTCAATCTTCATTGAACACCAAACATTAACCCTTAAATGCATACGGTATCTTTAAAGATACAACCAGAAAAAACAATGTAATTTCTTTATTTATTTGCAAAACTAAGCAAAATTTTAAACTACTGCTTAGAACCCTTTTCGCTTTCTTTCAGTGCTGACTTTTATTCGACAGCTTTTAATTTAGAGCAATTAGATAACGGGAAACCCAAAATTTCAAAGTTCTTACATTTTTAGAAATAGTCAAAATCATTGTCCGATTTTATTACTAATGGTTCTATGTACTTTAACCAAAAAATATATATATTGTGGATTTTAGTGCATTTTAATTAATTTTAAACGTTTAAACGAATATGACCGTAACTTTAGTTCTAAAATCACTTTTAATGGTTGTATCTTAAAAGATACATTATGCACTCCGCACGAACTAAAATGCCGTATTGTACAGGCCAAACTAAGATGTTTTGCAGTAATTGTGAACGAAATTTATGTCTTACGAATGACAAAAACAGTATTTTAAATTCTCACAACTAATGAATATAAATATTTGTATATTTTTTACTTATATCTTATATAAAATATATGAAAAATTATATTTTGTCATTAAAATCGGGGACCGGCGAGTGCATAGTGTATCTTAAAAGATATAACTAATTACAAAAAAAAAATTAATAATAATAATTTTTTGGGAAAAATTTAAAATTTTTGTCGGCTTACATATAATATGTATTTTTCGCAAAGATCTGAGAACCCATGCATTTAAGGCTTAATCAGAAAAAATGGAAAATACATATAGATGAACTACTTAGCTATTTGAATTACGTGTCTTCTTGAACTACTTTACCCTCAAATTATATATTGAAAATTTGAATTGCCGAAATGTTAATTGTCCTTAAAATTTGTACATTAAAATTTAATTTTAAAAATATTAATATTTAATATTGTTAAAAATGGTCAAGTTGAAAACATTCTTTAAAGTACTCGTTACAACCTACTCGCTGCAAATTCCAATCGTCAATGTTCGTGGTCTAACCATCGACTTTTGGAAAAGGCGACAAATACAACATCAATAACTCTAAAAGGAACAAATTGAAAAACAACCGCACCTCAGATTTTCTTAACCCAAGCAGCCATGTGCTCTAATTTATTGAAAAGCCAATAACAAAATCCCACTTTTTATTACTTTTCAAACCCCAATTATTATTTCTCCCTTTGCGAGCAATTATAATTAAATCATCTTTAACAGATTGGGCTTAATCCTAGAATTTTACCACAACCTACGGGGATTTGGGAATAATCAGAATAGGTTTCTTAATTCCATTTTAACGTCGCTCCGCTCTTATTGTAAAACCCTTTATATTCAAACACTTGAAATATTGGGAAAATAAAAGAACAGTATCAATACAATGCCATCAGTTGATGTTATAAATTCATCAATAAGAAATCATATTATTTCAGGACTTTATAATATGTACTCATATGGCTTTTGAATAAAATATATTATGAAACAACTCATTCTGTTGATAAGAATTCAGCACTGGTAATTTATATAGAATAAAACGCATATCTATCTACGTTTTTGTAGAGAAAGCAATAATAAACAAAAATAGTGCAAAAGTAAAGAAACAAAACAACAACTAAAACTCTACAACATGGCTTAAGTTAAAAGTTAACCCTAAAAAAACGCAGATGCATCTAAAATATTAAGAAAACTATAAAGAATTTTGTCATATTGACTAAACAATTTTCCAGATGTTTATCGGGTTTTTATCGAGCCAAAAGGATATCACATGGAGAAAGAAATTAGTACATGTGTTATTAATGCTTTTCCAACAATATTTTCATGCTGTCTTCAACTTTTGTTGAATAAAATAAATTATTTAATAAAATAATAATTTCTTTGGTCGACTATTATATTTGTAGATTTTTTGATTAAAAGTTTTATCAGATCAACAATATTTTGTTAATTAATATAATCTGCTTTGCCGATAATAAGAAAAAAGGAAAAAAATCTCACAAAAATCGTTTTTGAAACATTGTTACATACAAATAAATCATATTAATAATCCAAATTAATTTATATTAGGGAAATGTTTTTAGCATTTTAGTCAGAAAGAATCGGGCATGAAACAAGATGTTCCAAGGAAGAAAAGAAATGTTAATTTATTCCACTCTTTACATTAGAACAGCGTTGCTTTCACTCCTCATCAGTGTTCATTTGCATTTTATGTGTTTAAGCAAAATTTTTTAGTAGGTACACGCAAAGAAAAAATATGACCTTTGAACCAATATACTATGATTGAATTATATGTTTAAGTTCAAGTCATTTTATTATGAAAACAATGATGTTGCGTAAATCATATTATTGTTAATACGCCTGACAGACACATACATATATACCATCGTACACATACTACGGGTTTTTATACTAATTTAGTGTGACAGGCTTGTAGTATATCGTCATATGAATTCATAAAAGGCGTAAATTGCATTGGAAAAATTTTAGAGGACAAGCAAAAAACTCTCTAATATGAAAAGTTAATCAACGTGTTTCAAAATTTGTTCAGTTTAATCATATTTCTTATTAAGAAATTAGTACAATTTTAATATATAAGATTTTCCAGGGACGTGTATTTTTATACGGTGTATCAATCAAGAAGTCGTTTTTGAATTTTTTGTAACTTTTTTTAAAAGCATATGACGATATGTACTATACTAACTGTGGTTTTCATGAATGCGCTCTGCATGTCTAAAATTCAAATATTTTTAGTAGACCCAAAATAAGTTATTTTTGATACTACGATCTTAGTTTCGAAAATATTGAAATTTTTTTAAACAATAATGTATATTAAGGTTATGACAACATTCCAATTAGTTTTTAGGACATATTTCCTCATGGATCAAACCATTTAAAGGGCAAAAAATGTACGTACGTTCGGAAATAAATTTGCGATAATCTTATTGCACAGATCCTTTTGCTCGAATTCGTACAATTTTTTTTCGAATCGAATTACACAGTATCGCCCCCTGGTTGGATGCTTAACTCAAACAAACAGTAGACGTGTTGGTCATTTGCTATCCGATTTGTTCGTCGAGTACTCAGAATACTAGTCCAGCTCTCGGAGAATCTCGCGGATGGAGCACTACCCATGTAGGCTTCATCAACAACATCTGAAAAAAAATTTCAACCAAAAAAATTAATTAAATTTTTTTGTATATAAACAAAACTTTGGTTTTAGTCCAACCATGTTGAAGCATCCACAACAGATGATAAATAAAAATTACAAAATGCCAACAAGAAATTGTTTATCAAGACTATAATTATGTTTAAAATATAAAAAGCAATAATAGATTATTAATTGCTTTAATCCTAGAGTTTTTTGCCCAATCATGTCGAACCATATTTTTTTTCTGCGTGTGCTAGTTGTATGTAAATTAAGTTTAATTTTTACAAATAATGTATAAGAATAAGCAGAATTATTATTACAATTTATGTAATGTTCTTTAATCCAACCATTTTGTTTTTAATCAAAACAAATCCTAAACAAAATTGAAATATGAAATTTACATACTATTGGTTTGATGCTTTTTTCCAAATTATGATTTTTGACAATTCAAGAATATTTTTGGTCAAATACTTATATATTTTTATTTGCGATTATTTTTGCTTTGTGTAAGAAAATCAAATTGATGGCAAAAAGTGCGATAAACGAAAAGAAACGATTTAAAATTGAATGTCTTGTAATTGTAATAAAATTCATTTACATTACACCTTAACGTTAATTTTGCGCCACCCTGTAAATATATGTTTCAGAACTTTTTGAACATTTCGACATCGATTTATTTATGGAATATGTTCTCTCTACAGATTTAAGAGCATATTTCCTTTATTTTTGTGGCCAAAAGTTTCCTGTGTTGCTGTACGAGAATTTGGCTTAAATTCATTTTTTAGCACTCCAAATTTATTTAGATATAGTGTCACCTAAATTTTAGCAAGCTCTTGTTTGAAATTTACCAAAAAAAATACTTCCTCATGACTACATGAGCAAACTTCATAACGCGTGATACACTTTAATCACGGAAGTAGTGCCCAGCTCTACTTTCTGGCATATTTTTTGTTCACTTTCTTAACTCATAATATTCATACTTCAAAAGCAGAACAAAAAACACTCGCACCCATGTTTTTAATTTCAGGAATTTTTCAATATCTATTTAGAAAAACAAACTCCACTAAAAATAATTTATTAGACAATAATGAAGTCCCATAAAATGAATAGAAACAACTCCATGCATAAACATTTCAGGGTGGGTTTTCCATAAATTTTTAAAATCAAATCATAATGTTTATTTGCCATTAACATTAGGGTTGGATCTTGATGAAAAATCCATTATTTTATTACAACGAAAGTAGTGGATGGTTGTTAAAATGTAAAAAAAAAATATTAAAACTAAAACAGAATGGTGAAAGTTAATGGAGTTCTGCCATTACAATTTTAACCTTTAATAAATAAGAACAAAAAAAAAACATAAAGTACCAGTATTCATATGCTACAAGTAAATAATTTCATTTACATTAATATTTCGTATTTTTCTGTTGTGATTATGGGCGAATTGCATTACTTTGGAACATAACAAATATATTTTATGACTCCGCTCCAAATACGACTGCAATTAATAACAATTTTTCTAAATGCCTCATAAAATACAAAAAAAAATATTTTATAATTACGAGTATATTTTTAAAATAAAACAAACAAGCAAAAAAACTTATGAAATTCTACACTTTAGGAAAACAAAATGTCCATGCCACCATGCGTTGCACGTGAACATATTTGAGATAAAATTAATTGCAAACATACATCAGCCACTATTAATCATGTCTGGTTGGATTTAGTTTTGTGCAACATTTATATGAATGTTCAAAGCTCGTTTGTACTGCCATTAAATATTCTTTGCTGATCATGAAGCTTAGAGAACTTTTTTTTTTCTTTGTTGATCTTAAAATGTATTAAGATTGCGGAAATGTTTAAAACAACATCGTATACAAGCATTTAGCATTAGCATGATTAATTTGTTTTATTAAATAGCCATGTGATCTTGATCACATTTTCTATTACTTATGAGCACTACAGTAGACTGGTCTTTATTTTCTGACTTCAAAACTTTCAAAACAGGACCCTCTTAAAATGTTATTTTTAGCGTAAAAAAATTATGTAAAAGTTTCAAAATGATATTTTAATATTAACAAGTGCCGCATTGGGATTTAAAGTTACGTACACATTTATGTACTGATGAAATGTATCCTTTTTCGAGCCATTATTTGTATAAATTCAAATTTGAAATAACAACCAATTTGTTCGAATAATAATCACTTTAAATGAGAAATATTTTTATTGAATAAATTGCCTTGGCCATCCATTTATTTTATTTCCACTTGGAAGAATGCCTCGCAAAAGGATGACGACGCGTTCTAAGAACTCTGTGTAGTCATGACGAGGCTCCTGGTCATGTCTAATGGTTCCAAGACAGAATAAAAGTGTTTCTTGTCGGTTTTCACCATTATACCGAACCAGTTCACTACTCGTATTTTAGCCTGATATATTAAAAGCGTTAATTTTTGGGAAATATTATTTAACATTTTTAAATAATGGAATGTCGGGACCGCATGAAGAATTTAATTGGACTGATCAAATGGACGCTTGTAAAATCATTTCGAAAATATGGTGGCGACACGCAAGAAACAGCATACTACGCCCCAATTTCATCTCCATCAGTGTGCAAGCGCCATTAAATCTACCGGTGTTTGAACATGTTTTATCAAATTACATAACTTGAACTTTTTCCAGCAAGCCCCATTTTTAAAAAGTATCGAAAACTGCACTAGAAATTTCTTTAGCCGATCCTGAGGGAATGATTGGAACCCCTTAGAGCTGTTCTGTAGAAGACGTTTTGATGATAATGGGCAAACCATCTTGTTTCTCCATTCCTATTACATTTGGGAGAAGCTTTGTATTCCAGTGAACCACACCAAAATCATGATTTAATTCCATAAACTCGGATGGAATATTTCTCGCTATATTCAGCGTTTTTTTTTTCTTTTTCTCAGAAAAATAAGAAATATTAATAATAACTTTGCAAAAACTGACCTTTGCGTCCGCTTTAATACAAATCTAGCAGATAATATAACACAATTTGGAAATGTTAGCATAGGAGAACATGTAATGTTTCATAAATATTTCAAAATATCGACTTGAAATTTTTACACAATCATATGTTTGCTATAATTAACAATTTAAGAGGGTCCTGCAATAAAAATATTGAAAAAAATTTAAGTCAAATAAGGACAGTTGTTATTTGCAAATCCATGTATGTTCGGCTGCACATGTAATTTTTCATCGGTACTCTCTTTAAGATTTGCTTTTGTAGTAAAAATACTCATCAAGAGAGTCTACGGGTAACGCATGATAATGAGTAACTTTTTATTTGAATCGTGTGAACGTCTTTAAGAGTAAGAATGGAAAAATTTGTCGTCAGTGTATCTCAAAAATAAACTGCTATTAATTAACGTCATACAAATAAAACAAGTAAGTTTTAGTGATCTTTTAATAAGAAATATTTTTGATTTTACTAGAACTGCTAAAAGCACACTAAGTAATTTTTCTTGCAGCAATTAAAATGTTTGGTACTGGAAAAGAGGAAGAAAGCTTTGCAATAGGTATATAATTTCTATTTCACTACTCTCCCACAAAATCCCACCTAAAACTCATACTTTCGCCGCCCAACAGTTTTTATGTTCATTTTCATCGTTCTGCACTCTCCTACTTACGCTCAACTCCTTTTACAAAAAGCCCTGCGAGAGTCAGATAAAATGAATATTGTTAAGGACTTATAACATATTACACATTTTAAGTTTTTTTTTCAAATCGATTAAGAACTATAAGTGCTAGAGGCGCTAAATAGCCTATCTATTGAAGAAAAAGGAAAATTTTTCCACATTCACTTTAAAATCTGCGCAAATCTTACATTACAGCCAATTATTATTGTCTAAAGGATGGAATGTTTATATTATTTTAAATATTAACAAAATTCAAATTTGATCGTTTACTTTATCAGCAGGTTCAGTCTGTTTTTTGCAGCGCTATTTTTGTATAATTTTTGCCAATTATACAGAATATGTAGAACAGTTTTTTGTTGACAGCATTAAAAATTCAATTTAATTTGGAATCTCGTTCATGCCGGTTTATGCCTAAAAAGAATAAAACAGTTACAGCCTCACAGTAGAAACTGGCAGTAGGTTCTCAAGGAATACTTCAAGAGTACTTTATACTTATTTGTATTTATTTTATTAAAAATCGTTAAGCTTAAGATCAACAATTAACAATGTAACAAAAACTTTATTTAACTAATATTTAGCTTTTTTAACATAATATTATTTAAATATTCCTGACAAAGCTTTCCATAAAGAAAACCAAATATTGGTTAAATGCAGTTGTTGTTACATTGTTAGCAAACGGAAATAGAACCAAACTGAAATCAATATAGATATTTACACTTATTCCATTTGTCGACATCGACATCAACATAATCTGACGTCACGTCAATTCAATAACAAAAAATTGGGGCTTGTCTACTCGGTCTCGAGGACAATTTTGTGCTACTGACAGTCTATTTCTGTCCTCTAAGGTCCAGAAAATAACATTAGCCTCCCAATAGTAGTCAGTTGTGTTCGACAACGGGTAGACTAACCCCAAATTTTTGGTATCGTGTAATGTGACGTCGATGTTGACAAGTGAAATAAGAGTGATTATGTATGTTTTATTGTTGTTGTTTTTTTAAATAATAAAAACAGGAATATTGTCCTTAGGAAGAGGAATAGAAAGCACGGTGATATTTCCAACTAATTTTCTCTGTAATGCGTATATGCGATTCACTACCTTATCGATCACAAAGGGATGCGTTCCTCACATTGAGTAAACGCAAAGTAAGAAGTCTGGAGCATTGAAATCTCTGCTGATTGCTGGCATGGATCCAGGAGATCAATAAGCATAGCTCACCTTCCAAAGGCTGCGAAAAAACTTAATCTGAAAAGGCGCTTGATTGGCGGCTACATAAAATAGCCAAAAGGGAACGTTAGGCGAACTGGAAACGCTGCTTTCAAATGTCTATTTTCAGTATACATATACAGCTACAGTGCGCCACTGCAACCACATAAGCTGCAAGATTTTGTGACAATAAAAGCGTGTTAATCAAAGGTCTATACCGCTGCTCTTTCTGACATATCCAGCCTACATGGTGAACCATTCCGATTGTAACAGTTGCTAACTTTTCCAAATGTTATTGCATTTTCTAATATCATGATACATTTAGGAGCCATCTTGTAATACAAACACTACGTAAACCACCATTCGATCTTGCCAGGAATGTTAGCGAATGGAACCCTCAGGAGACTCCCGGAAGCGGCCTACTCTCACATACATGGCGAAAGCAAATTGATAGCGAACCCAGAAAAATAAAATAAAATCTGCAATGAAGTTAAAACTATAGTGGTGAACAGATGTGAATGGAAGAAGTTTGCTGAGGCCATATGCTCCTTATAGGATCGAAGGGAATATATACATATATGTATATACATATATTGTAATAGAAAAAGTCTTTATTTGAATGTGGGAGTCCACACTCGCGGACAGCATTTACTGAATATCCAATTATTTCGATGCCAAAATAAACAAAATTACAATAAACATGAACAAATAGCAAGTCGCAAGTTCGATACACAGCTAAGACATAAACTGTAAGCATATATTTGAAGCCTATTAGTAGCACATCTCTCTCTCTCTAAACATTTTTAATGTATCGTAATTCCAATGATTGGCTCTTCCAAATATTTTCAATCCAACCATATGACAATGATCAAGATTCTTTTATTCGTTCGTTTGAACAGCAACCGTTTTATTAATCAAAAATCATTTGTATATTATTTGCAAAAGTATAGATTTTATTTCAAGACATTTCACATACTCGCACATACAAATCCATACGATTTCTATTGCATAGTTAGTTACCCCTCTATAAGTACAATATCTTTTGAATTTAATAAATGACTAAGATTTGCCGGTATCACAGCACATTAGACATTAAGCTAATGTATCATTAGTTAGCCACTGTAATAATAGCAACAGCCACGGCTTCAGCAACAATAACTACTATTTTTATTTAATAGCAATAAATATATGTATGAATGTATGTATGGGTACGCAGTAAAAATAGCAACAAAAATAATACTGGTAATAAAAAATAATGGCAAACATTTAAGTTTATAGTTAAGATAGTATAACTTTTAGGTAAAGATTATTTTTTCAGCTCTTTTAAAAGCAGTAAAAATAGTTGGTTTTGTTTTTAGCATGAAATTAAAATTACTGTTGTAGAAACTTAAATCCTGTAGTTGAGCGATTAAAATAAATACATTGTGTATGACAAAATTTATAGTTACGTTTTTCTTTTTTTAATTTAAACAAATATGATTGAAGATGTTTTTGCCTTTTGCCAGCAGTATTTACTACTACCAAAAAAAAACCTAAGCTCTTGATATGTTTATGACTCATAGACTCCAATTTTTATTGATTTATTTATTATCGGCTGCCTTTTTGTTGCTCTTGGGCAAATTCATGCTAATGAAATCAATCGTAATTGAATGGTAAAATTAATAAATTTTATTCACAACTTTTGTTTTCGTTGTTGTCGTCACTTGTTTCATTTTTAAAGCGAAACAAATTACACAATTACACTCACATTCCGACACAAATATCAGTCACATGACAACGACAGTGGTTAAAAGTTCTTTTATTTAATTTATTTCCTACGTTTTTTTATTTCATTATTTTTGTGTTTTAAAAACGCCATTTTTTAATTTTATTCTTATTAACTCACAAATGTGTTCAACGGTTAGCAGAGAAATGATTTAGAAAATAAATTTAAGTCTTAATAAAGTAAGCTCTTAATTATAGCGATAGCTGTCATCTTATTTATGCGAGGGTTGCCTTTCATATTTTGCGAAAAAAGATAAAAAAGTAAGTAAATGTTTGTTACTGAAAATGCCAAATAAAATATTATTAAGGAGCTGTACTGTAGCTGACCCATCAATTAGTTAGTTCCAAGTTTTCAGAGGCAAAAAATACGATCAGCCATGACACAATCAATCAGATGCCATCATTGCAGCAGCTTATTATGGTTTACGTCTACAATCAAATTACGCACTTTGTCAATTTGTATATTTTTTTGCAAGCGCATGATCTTCTGCAATAAATATTATTTGGGAGCTCCCGTAGACCAGTGGATAGCTTACTAGACTATTAGTCTGGGAGTCGCAGGTTCGATTCCTGCGTGGACGCTGGGTGTTTCTGCAGACAAGCTAAAATGGCTTCGCGGTGTGTGTTTGTTCTTTAAAAAAAAAAAATAATAAATATGAGAGTTTATGTCACACAGCAACAGATTTTGACTTCTTCTTTTAGGCCAGCAAAATTAGTGTTGTTTTTGTCTTGTTTGATTTGCTGGTACCTGTCTGATTTGAAACTATGACTTCAGCCGAAATGTAATAAATAGTTCATTGATGGTCTAATGCATCAATCAATAGTTGAAGAAACGGGGGATCATTTTAGAGATATGACGGAGAAAAAATGTGATCATTTCTAGAATATAGAAATAATTAGAGGCAGTGCTTCATTTGATTTCCAAATTATTGTGAATAATGAAAACTTCATATAAATTTTGTTGTAATCTCTCTTTTAAAGTACTTAATCCAAGTTTCGGTAATAATATTCGTTCAAACAATCTATTTATTCTATAATAAACAAATTCGAACCAATGATGTAAATAAAAGCCCACTGTGGCAAAAAAAAAATGTAGAATGGTGGAATAAAAAAAAGTCGAAAATTGTCACACAACTGATTATGTCGGAGCAGTGACATATGTACAGGGTGGAGCAAAATTAATCACTCTATCCGAAGATGTTAAATGGCGTTGTATGTTAATCTCATTTGCCAGTTCTGAACTAGACAACTGTATCATACAAACAAACAAGCAATGGAGCGGTGTACCCTGCAAGAAGACCGTGGAATAATTGGGTTGGTTTTTTTACCAACAATTGGTCTATTTTCTAATCGTGTCGTGCCAACTAGGCCAACATTTCGCCGCTTAGCTCCTCGACTCGAACAGACTGGGACCACAGGGGACAGGCCGTGACTGTCCTCGCGCTGGTCGTTCGTCGAGAATATCTCGACTGTGGCTGTCAATGTCACTGTAATAGAAGAAACATCAAGCAGACGCTTCAGGACTGTGATAAACGATTACTTTTTGCCGGAATTCAATGAGCGGAGGTGGGCGAACATGTGGTTGCAAAAATACGGTGCAACCGTACTTAGCAAGAGCCACAATGGATATTGTGAAGGTAGAATGATTAATTTTGAGCCACCCGTTAGTAGTTATGTTATTAAAACATTATTTTTTCTCTCAAAACTAGGAAATGAATTACTCTACATGAAATAGATACGTCTAATTTTTTTTAGATTTTTCCTGAATCTAGTCCCAACTTATGACGGCCGTGAGATTGAAAAAAAAAATTATTTTTATTTGATTTTAAAATATTTGAGATTTGTTTTCTTCATTATGAAAAAAAAATGTTGGAACAAATTTTTCTCTTCGAATAACAATACGACTTATCTTTATATTTTTCGAAAAGAAAAACTTCAGGTACTCGTTCCGAAGTTGATATAAAAAGTTCGTGATACATCTTTCACTTGCAACAAAGAGGTCTTTGCTTATTAAGAAACAAAAAATATTTAAAAAATATTTAAAAAATATTTTTTTTCGATCACGTAAACAATATGACTCGGGAACTTGGGCACCCAAAAAACTAAAAATACTTATTGGTGTCTACTCTACATTCCTCACGGTTGTTGAATGCCGGAATGCGCGAATCGTATCGACTTGCTTAACACAGGTGGGAACACGAAGGTTCCTACCAAGTGCCTAGGTCAACGTGGCCCCGCTACGACCTGAGCAGAACATGTGATCTACCCAGGTTCAAGAAAAGTCGTATGCAACTATTAGTAGCAGTGCTAACTGGACACTGCAACACAGGGACACATACTAGGAATATGGGTCTTAGTTACAACGACTATTGCAGGACTTGTAACGATGAAGATGAGGAGGATACAGTGTTTCATCTTCTAAGTCAATGCCCTGCGCTGATAAGCGTAAGGAATAAGATACTCGGCTCTGATCCTTTGTCAGATCTAGATAATCTGGCAGGTATTGGGCTACTCAAACTATCCGCCTTTGTAAAAAAAACTGGGGGGTTTGAAGAGGCGGCTGAGCAGTAATTTCTTGTCTCACTCGCTCTAGGGTATCACAACGGGATCGAACTGACAGACCCAAGTGAGCCACCATTTAATTGGTGGCTGCCCCATTAACCTAACCTATTGGGTCGATTGTTATATACAGAAACCCATTTAGAAAGCTTGGTCAGGACAAAAAAAACAATGCGATTGACTCACGGCCATAGTTTTAGTTCGTAATAAAATAGTTCGGTAATAGAGCGACATGAAACACGTACAATAATTGTTTAATTTTTTTCTATTTTGCACATTCAGTGAGTTCTAAATATGAAATAAGAGTGGGAGGGGTTGTGGTTTCGAAAGGCCATTCTAGGGACAACAATATCACTCCGAGAATGTCTTTGCGACACCCTTTTTTTAATGTAAATACTTTTTCTTACCTTTTTGATGAAATATCTCTGTCTCTCCAGATGTTTTGAAATATGAGTATATCTTTTTTTTTGTTACCTTGTAGGAATAATGAACAGTTTTTAGAAAAATAATGACCGCTAATTTTATGATAATTTCACATGACATAGTAAATTCGAATTAAATAAATCCCTCGTGAGGGTTAATAGCGATCAATGATCTTAAAATACAAACAAACATACGCATATTTTTCACTCTATAAAAATAAATGGTTCAAATTGAAAAACAATAACAAGAATTATTTTTTTCAATTGCACAAGCAACAAGCAAACAAAAAACTTTTTTAGAAATATTTTAATTGATCGTTTAGTTGTGATAAATTTTATAGCAAATTTATAGCCAGTTAACAACAACATTAGCGTACATGTTTCCTTCACTTGTCATTGAACAACATTTTGATGTTAAAAACACTTCAAATTGGATTTTTTAGAAATGATTTCTTTTTTTTTAACTTTTTAAACTCATTTACACACTGAAGAGTAAATATTAAGTTCGAAGCAACAAAAGTAACTGCAGGTACTCGTACACACAATATTTCCTTTGTGAAGAAAAGAAAGTTTTCAAATTTCTTGCCATTATGCAGACTAATTTACTTTCACGGCTACTTTTCACGCGCTCGTGGTTCACCGTCATCGTTTTGTAAACTAAAACTCAAATTTTGATTATGCTGGAAATAAAAATTATTTTCCTTGAACAAAACTGAATTTCTTCTTGTATTATAATAGTTAAGCAGAAAAAGTAAATATCACTCTGTACTAATTGCACGAGTGTTTCAACTGATATTTCCTATCAACAAAGTAATTTTGTTGTATTTTCGTTTTTCCTATCTTGCCCTAGAACGCACTGTGGAATATCAACATATCCGATATCTGAGAATAGATAGTGGCACTAGATAAGTTAACGTATCATTTCAGAGATTTCGCCTACAGCAAGCCCCCACAAGTTGTATGTGTGGTGGCTTTTTTTGTAGTTGTATTGTTGTCGCTGCTGATATCAATATCACTGTGACTTCCTTAACCTCCTCCAAGGGAGTTGTCAGCCATAAATGATAATTCCTAGTTTTAATAAGAAAAATATTGCTGCAAGTGTAGTTGCCATCTTAAGAAGTCATAAGGAATTGTATCTTAAATTTAATCTTACAAACCATTTGCTCTACAAAATAATATATTAAATAAAATAAAGATCTTGTAACTCGCGTATGCATACGGTACATATGATTTTACTTATGTAAATTACACATATCTGGGTTGGAATGAAAACAAAAAAGTACAAATTATTATTATTGGTGGTATTTATTATCATAAGAATTAGGAAGTCGATGTTTCCAATTTGCATTCAAATTGTTATTTGCTATGTTATGACGTTTTGTTTTATTCGATGTGATAATATATTGTGTCTATTTAGTTTTGTTTTTAGTTAAAAAAATTTTCTTATAACAGTGAATGACAATACAATAGAGAAATTTGTTCTTACGAGTATATAGTTGAGGTTTTTCGTATTATTGAAATATTCTAAAGAAATCAATTTTTATATATTTTATATACAAAATTCTTATTAAATATAAGTGTTCCACCGAATGCACTTTTTCAGACCGAATCCGAACTTCGCTAGATTTTTCAGACTGAACAAAAGTTCGGAACCGAATTTTTTTTTTATTGAATGGAAACAATAATTTATTTAAATTAAAATTTTTTCACTTTTTCTGCAAAGAAATATTTTAAATATTCAATAAAATATTAATTGTTTTATTAAAAAAAATTGAAATTGATCATTTCATAATCAATTTTAAAAACTAAATTTTAGCAATTCCCACAAAGAGCATTAACATTAATTATTATTCGACAGCACTCAGTCAGAAATAATTTGAATTTTTGTGATTTTTTGATTTGTTAAAAACAAAATTAGCACACGTTTTTACAACGTTGTCCTTCAATATTTTATAGTTATTTTTTGTGTATCTTTTGTGATCCAAAGCCATGAACAAAAATTGCTTTAAAGTTACCGAATACCGAACATCAAGCGATTTTATGTTTCTCCCAAACTCCAACACTGAACCCGAACTTTTGGTCCGACTCTAAAAATCATTATTTGATAAGAAACGTGCTATCGATTGTTATCAAAAAATATTGTTTTTCTTAAAAATGTGTGCTATCTATTGTCAGCGAAAGTTTTTCTTAAGAATCTTCTTGTCAATTAACTTCAAGCTGAAAATTGGGAAAACAAACACTAATGAGATGGTGTAGCAAGCATCAAAAACAATAACAGCTATTTTTCCAATAGTGCTAATTATCTTCTCCTGTATTATTTTCTTTATGAAATAATTTAAGAAATTACGAAAAAATTAATTAACGAAAGCAAGCATGCTTTCAACTCATCGAAGAATTTTTTATCGAACATTTTTTATCGATTGTCTTCAAGACTTTTGTTATACAAAATTTTCTATAGATTTTCAAGAAAAGACATACCAAAATATTCCCAAAGATTGACTATAGGAAATTTGTAATCGAAAAACTTTCGATGGGCCTTGTAATGGTTTTTTAAGAGGTAACTATTTGACCCCCTTACATGTATCAGTAGTTGTGTGTTCAGTCAACCATTGGGTCGAGCAGCCAATCACTAAAACATGCACCTTCACCACCGTTTGCTTTATACTTTAGTGATTTCTGGCAGTCGCCTTGTCGTTATTAAATTATATTCTTGTCACTGAGTTCTTAGTGAACGCTAGCTACTGTCCTATGCTGAGTTCAACTACCGCACCCATACCTAATCTGTCAGCCAGGGATTCTCAATATTTCTCCTGTCAGCCAAAAACTACTCCTAGCTGTGTTACGAACTACGCAACTTTCCCGTTTCCGCCGGAGTTGTGACCTAGCTCGCCTTATACCTGGAGTGAATTCGGGCATTAACCTCTTTCGGTTATAACCACGTAAAGGAACAAGCCGCATTTCCGATAGCAAACAAGAACTGACAACATTTGAAATATTTGCTATAGAATATTTATTATCGAAGTAGAATATTTATTATTATATTTATTTATTATTTTTTATCGAAAAATTTTCGTAACCATTTTTGTTATTAAGTGCCATCATAAAAAAATATAAAGAGAATTTGTTATCAAATATTATTGAAAAATTTTCTTAAGATTTTAATAGAAAAATTTTTGTTATCGAATGTCATCGATTTCGTTATCGATTGTCAATAAAAATGTTTCCATAGCAAATTAGTCATCGAACAATTTTCTAAAGTATATTTGCCATAAAAATCTTTCAAAAGAAAATTTTCATCATAATATTCTTTGCAGGATATTTTGATTCGATTTTCCATGAAAACTTTTATCGATTTTTATAAAAAAAAAACCTACGAGAAAATATAATTGAGAGTCAAAGAACAAATTTGTATTGATAAAATATGCCAGCACATTTTTTATCGATGGCAATCTGTTATCGATTAATTTGCTGCGAATCGATTCAAATCTTTTTAATAATTTTAACACAATCGGAAAGAATGCCGTCAATAAAAATAATCGTAAATCTATTTGAATGCATGTAAAAGCATGCACAGATTATTAATAGAGATGGCCATCACTCACATGATGCGAGTGACGCGAGTGATAATGCATGATCTTGAGTGAAATCTTCCTTCAAACACTTAAGCTTGGGCGTGAATAGAAAAGAGTTCAGTATGAGTTTCAGAGTTTTTGCGATATTATCTAATTTTTGAAATTTTGCTTCAAACTTCTGAATGAATGCATGAGTGATATTTTTCTATCGTCAGCATGCATGATGATGGTTGATATACTCCAAGATGGTAAATAAGAATAAAAACAAAAAGTAAAATATCTAATTAAATCATTAATTGTATTTGAGTAATTAGTCGATTAATCAGAAGATTTTTTAGTTGGGATATTGTAATAATCTTCTAATCGCAATTCCCTACTTAATACCAATAAGAAATTATTTTATTAAGTCTTAATGCAGAATCACGTCTGACAAATATTTTACGAAATAAACGCAGCCACTATTTTTGTGAAATTTGTATGCCATCATAGACGGAATATACAAGAATATGAATAATACAAACATGTCGATTTATTGCTCTCTTATTCAAATAGACGTTATGATTTTTTTAATGAATGAAAGTGTACATTATTGAGCGGCTACGCTTTATTCGTCAGATATTTGAGAGATCTGTTTGTATATTTATAAATACAATTATAAATTAAACTGCGAATCGAATAAGAGTATATGAGGATAGGAATCAAGCCCATAACCTTCAGACTGACAGACTCATCAATCTAAAAAATGTTTTTTTATGGAAAACATAAGCAGATCTTGACTGAGAAAAGCGCAAACTTTTAGTCTCAAAATTGGCCTATTTTATATAGACTTCATTTACCCTCACGGAATTTAATTTGCCAACTTAGGATGCTAAAAACTTTTAATCTATCAATATTCTCAAACTGTTGGGGACTCGCATCCTATAATTACGATCGCTTACTTATCAATCACTGAAATTTTAATTTAAAAAAACAAACTTCTACATATTTTACCTCCACTGTAAAAAAAATTACATTCATCCTTTTCTGTTGTTGGGGAAAGCCCATTGACCCAGCTAGATAAAAATATCTAATCTTCGTTTTTTAGCAATATTTATAAGATAATGGAAATGGAGATTTGCTATCAATTTGGTTTTACCATTTCCTCGTTTTCATTTTCGTAGGATATCAGCTGTACGAAAAATGTATTTAATGTTTGTAGGTTTGTTTTTGATTTTACTTAAATTGTTGCTGTTGCTGTTGTTGTTTTTCTTTTTCTTGTTATAGTGTATCTCTCTGTAACGCTTTGTATCAGTTTGTTTGAACTGATAATGGTCCTAAGATAATAAGCGATAATAATTTGAATTTCAATTTTTCATTTCTTAACTTTGGCTTGTGTATCTAATCACCGCCAACAGTTAATATTTGTAATTGGAGTTTTAAACATTAAAAATCAAGGAAGAATTTACGGAATAGAACAAAAATCTAAAAGAATAATTGTATTAAATTATTGAATATTAAAAAGAAAAACGAAAATCGTGGTTTTATTGGCAAATATGAAGTGCTAAGAAAATTATATGAAAAATCTTATTTATTAAATACTTCAAGTGTGTCTGTATTTAAATACTTAAGGAATATTTTTCTTATCTGCAGGCATTGATGTGATGTCCAGAGGAAGCAATTTCAGTTATTAAAGATACAACCGAGGGAAATACCAATTGAATTAAATCCAAAATATTTTTAGATGATTCCAATTTCATAATTCCCAACATTAAAATTTTACAATCACAACTGAAATACATATTAAATTGACAACGCATTAACTTGTTATAATAAAACAGTTTCTTTTTGGATAATTCGAACTGTAATCTTGTGAATGTTTCAATTAAATCAGAAATGTAAACAACAAAAATTAAAAAAGCCGAAGGATTTTAAAACTTAAAAAATGCAAGAAGCTATTATTAATAAGAAAGATTTAAAAATAAAATATAAAACTAATCTAATCTTTTTAATTTTAAAACTGCTTGAAACAAAGATTCGGTTAAAAAGTGTCGATTATGAATATTTTTCTTTCCTGTTCATTGCGACAACTTTTACAATATCCCTTGTAAAATAGACCCATTCTCTTAAGTTAGTAGAATGTGTTAAGTAAGAGTCTTAACTGCTTTGGCATAAAATACAATATCATAAAAAACAAAAGCTTTATGGTTTTCCAGATTGGCGCGCTAGTATGCTGACGTTGAACTCCGGCTGGACACGCCCCGATTCTTACAGCTAATATTTTAAAATTTATCAACAGTTTTAATATTTAGTAAATTATAAACTGTGGGTAGATCCAAGACGATTTCTTTTTACAAATGAAAACAGCGGCGAATTAAATTCCTCTTGAGGTGTACAATGGATGTTAAACTTCATATTTAAAATAAAATCCTTGTTTATTTTGTTTAAAATTGTATCTTCATATTTTATGTAGACGTTGACAGTAGATGTGCACTAAAAATGTCTGCTGCTTTTGCGTTATTGTATCTGTTGCGGCAGCGCTGCCACCTCTAAGGCAAGTTCGCCTTGGGTGGGTTCATAAAATTTAAATTTCAATCATTTGCTTTTTACGAAATGACGGTGTCTAACTTATTATATTTAGAGGGAATATCGAAGGGAATATCGGTTTTTTTAAATGGCCAGAAAAAGCTCAATGACCCAAAAACAAAAACCCAAACAGGCTAAAAAAATTTTATTTATAATTCATCGTTTTTTTAATATCAATAAAAATGCATAAATCGTGTTAAAAGTCATTAAAAAAACAGCATTCCAAGTACATAAATAACAAAAAAACTAAAAAAAACCTACATATTTCTAAATTCATATAAGTCAATATATGAGATAAAGGAAATGCCTGATCCTTTGACGTCAATTCAGTATTGGATTAAAAATATAACAGAATATTTGAATGTAGGCATGATGTAATAAGTATTGCTTCATTATTTAAATATATTTAAGTAGTATATCGCGGTTACAGTTCGCAAAAGTAAAGCATTTTTGCGTCGTCGTGAAGCACCTTCTCGGTCAATAATTGTGAAACTGGTGGACAAATTTGAGCAGTTGGGACAAGTCAGTGATGCAAAAAATTAAAATCGTGTACGTCGCTCAACTGGGAATATATTGTAGCCCATAGTGAAGCGGATATCCCAGGTTTGTCCATTTCTCGTCGATCTTTGGAATTGGGCATTCCACAAACGACACGTGAAGTCTCCTGAACGTGTTATTTCTAGAAGAGTGTGATCACCTTGTCCACCGAGATCTTGTGACTTCAACCTATAAATTTTTTTTATTTTGGTGCTACGTAAAAGATATGGTCTGTGCCAATGGCCCACAATCGATTCAAGATCTCAAAGAATTATTTGTGAAGTTATGGAGGACATACAGCAGCAAATTTGAAGTTTTTTCAGCGCACTTTTAAATTACCACACCTTCACCTAGAACTTAACTGTTGACTCAATTTTTGTCCATTTCTAACTTAAAAACCTTCACCGTGGGATTTCAATCAATGTAATTTTGTTCTCAGTGCACATTGGTTTAATTTTTAATGTTTCAAGATGATTTTATGGGTTCAGTAGAAAATAAAAATTTAGCTTTTTGGAGGCTAAAATCAAAAGCAAAAAAGGCTAAAAAAAAGCCACGAAGCTAAAATGTAAATTTCGATGTTAAAAGACGTGAAAAGGGCTAAGTCTAGCCTCGAAAAGCCTAAACTGGCATCACTGCTAGAGACACAACAGGCGCTACTGTCTCAGCTTTCACCAGACACAGTTCACAAACATCATCCTTAAAGATTTTGATCGTAGCCAGATGACAACAGAAGTTTTCGTGTTTTGTCACTGAGGAGTCTTCGGCGCCAAAGCCATTCATAGTTAAAGTTAAGCGGTTAGCTTCAAGATCCTAAACTAGAGGTCTGTCCTTCTCCGTTTCGTTTATGTTTCTCACGTTTATACATGATCCCCGCATTGATCCATAGTATTCGTCACAAGACTAGCAAACTCCCCTGTTTCTGTCGAGTAGTGGAATGAACTCGGGGATTAACCTCTTCACCACAACGCTGTCAATCCTGTTTTGCAATCCACAGTCATTTCACATATATATTTATTTTAAATCAGTTTATTTGGCCAGCTGTAAGCCAACCAGGAGTTTAATTCAGATCGTCACTACTTGGAGTTAGAAGACGCACTTCCGACAGTAAACAACAACTGCCAGCTGAGAACCTTGTTGAAATATTAGTAGAGTATGGATTTTTCTGTTTTAGGTGTTTTTTACCAAAAATCCGTTAGCAGGTATGAAGTGCGCTGATAGTTTTCTTCGCAACGTAAGAAATAGTCATGTGGGCTACAATTGTGTTTTACTGCCGTTGTAAAATCATCTTCCACGTTAAATTATAAATCATGTTTATGTACATAAGTATTTTTCAAACTAAATATGAACTTAAACCTCAGACGCCAACTCCTATGATGGATGGATGGATCGCTGACACAACATTTGTCTTTTAAAATATGTACAAATAAAACTCGAGCATATTAAAATGTTGCTAACAAACAGATAGAGCAGCCGTTTTAGGTGACATTTTATACATACATACATAACACTCATTTACTTTAGGACAGGCATAACTCAAAAAATCGATTTTTAAGTTAACAATTGTGTGAAAAAATTCATACAAGTCTTTTGTATGCACTCCTCTTGCTTAAAAGTGCTAGTAAATTGAAAACCTGAAATTGCTTTTCTGCTAAACCAGATTTTTGAGTTATGTCACTCTTGAAGTAAATGAGCCAACGATATTTCTATCAAAATGAAATAAAATTGTATAACCAAGGGAGCAGAATATAAGAAGTATGTATATACGTACATACTTCTGTATAAATGTACATACATATGTATGTATTGGAAAAGATATACTTTTGATTGCTTGTTAAACAAACAGATCTACATGTCGAAAAGTATAAAATAAATAAATGTCAGGAATTTTACAGCACGCTCTTATCAATACTGTTTCATATTCAAGTATGTGTATGTACATAGCACATCCTATGTGTATGTATTTGTTTATACTTTGAATTTTTTTTATTACTTTAGCAACTTGATGTTGAAAAAATATTTAAAAAAAAAACTAATGGAGTAACAATTGAAAAAGAAATGTAATTATTACAATAATAATGATAAAAATAATAATAATAATAAACTGAGGACATTTAAAGTCAGTAGAGTACGTTGAGCGTGAACGCTTAACAACCCAACACGATACAACAAAAAAATACTTGAGAATTTAAGCGATGTCTGGACAGACACACATTTTGAAGAATCCAGTGACCGACGGCCAGATAATGAGAACTGTTTAATACAAAAAAAATTATAATTAAGCATTTCATTAAATGATAGTACATTTTTTATAAGATAACAACATATTTAAAACTTTATAATTTTAAAAATACTTTAATGTTTTTTTGTAGAAGTTATTTAAAATTAATCTTGGTTCTTTTTCGAATGAGATGAGATTTTTATGAAAAATACTGGGAACTTTTTCGATCTTATTTTCATTCAAATTTCAAACGTTTAGAAATGGTGAGTTTTTACAGAAATAAAAAATTCAGACCCTTGAGAATAGTTTTGTTAGAATATGTAAATAAATTTAAATAATTGTTTGACCACTTTGAAGAAGGACATGGCTACAACAACTATAATATGTTCTCTACAAGTGCCGGCGGTTATTTCTGGTAAACAATTTATTGTACTTTGAAAATATTGGAAACATTATTTTTGTTGTATTTCATCATTGAATATTTAAAATTCACAAAGTTGACAAAATTAAATTAATCTTCTAATAAAAAAAGTTTTAATGGAAAGGGCTTTAATGTCCCTTTCCACTACCAAAAAATAAATTAGTTATAAAAAAATAGATTAAATTATTTCCATAACCAAAGTGAAAAAAATTCTCAAAAAAAATATTTAAATTCCAATGAAGTTAAACCCCAAAAAAATATGAAAAGTGAAAGGGAAAAAGGTTGTTATGAGCTCGTAGTTGGGTAAAATACATGGTTTGCGGTATTTACAATACAAAATACTTGCTGTTCATGTATTTAAAATACAAAATACACCATTTCTATTCAAACCACAAATTGTTTCCGTTCATAAATGTCAGATTTTTGAATGTAGCATCAGACAAACTGTTTCTTGTTGGAGAATAAATAAAACCTGCTGAAGAAAAAAAATCTTTCTACAGGTCCTGATGAGCACAAACTTGTATTAAATTCTATGAATACTCTTTTTATATTTGGATAGCTGTCAAGAGTGATAATGTCTTTGCTCTTGTCACTGAGGAAACTGACAAATTCCAACTCCAAATTTTATGTCCCAGATTCACCATCATCCCTATCTACGAAAACAACAAAAGCATCGTCTTCTTTACTAGTGCTTCTACTCCAGGTGTCATTTTAAGTTTTTTGTAATTTTCCTCCAGAGTATAAATTGCAAGATTTTGGATTCTTTGTCTTTCTTCTGTCGTGATATTTTCTAACAACCAACGCATCTTATAACCAGGATGATGACAGGAAGCCAAAATAGCTCTATTTATTTCCGGTAATAGTTTAAAAAAACTTACCGAATCTTTTTTCCAAGCTCTCTTTTAGTAATGATAGGACTTAAATGTATTAAACTCTTTCCATTCAACCGACTTAATCTTGTTCTAATAGACTTTAAAGTCGGCAAAAGTTTTCCGTAATAACAGTTGTTACCCTTAAGGTAATCTAAAGCAGTGGCAATAGGTTTCAAAACTACAATGAATTTCACTAAATATTCCAGTTCTATAGCCGCGAAAGTGCTCTCCTTATGTAACATACCAAATAATTCATTTAATTTGGATTTACTTTTCATAAGTTGTGCTATAGAATCATTCAGAGAAATAGTGCCAATTTTTTGTATGTATTTAAAATACAAAATACAAACTACTTCTATTTATTGTATGTGTTTAAAATACAAAATACTTGCACGTCATGTATTTCAAATACATGTATTTTAAATATTGCCCAGCCCATAATGGGCTTCTGAGATATAAGAAATTTATGCTGAAAATCTGCGGTAAGCGTTGCCGATGTTTGAAATACAATAGAATAGAAAATTCTTTTGCTCATATAAAGATGAGACGAAAGTAGAAGGCATTTCCACAGATATTTGAAACTCTTTAGTTAAAGAAAAATTTTATATTTGGAAAAAATCGTACCAAGGACACACCACCTCCCACAATTTTATTTTAGCAAAATGAATAATCGGAAAGTTTTGAAAATCCTACACAAAATTAAAAGCAGCGTATGTGGTAATTTTCATTGAAATCGCAGCAAAGGTTCTAAGTCCGGTCATATATCCTTCAAATTAGAATAGCTGTAACTCTTGCAAAAATGATTCGATTGTTATAAAAATTAGAGCGTTAGTTGATGGTACATATCAATAAAATCAAATAATCAATTATTTTGGAAAAGAAGTTCGAAGTACATAAAAATTTACATATTTTTAAGAATAAACAATGAATTAGTCGTGGGAAAATTTTTAAAAATAATTTCTATTGGTAATTACATAATATAATGGCGCTACAGATAGATCGACAGAAATATACTTTTTTTGCAAACAAAAACTTAATTCCAAAAATTGAACATTTTTGAAAATATTCAATCTTCTTTAGACTTATTTCATTAAACCGTATTTAATAAAACATAAATTTCAGCGAATTTTATATTATCAGGAATGTGATGGCGAACGAGTTTAAAAACGAAACTACATAAACCCACAAAAGTAGTGACATGATCATTATTTCCTTTTTGTATTCGTATTCGTTTTTTCGTACAATTCATTTAAAACAAAAACAAAATTTTAGAATTTGTTTTGTTTGTGAAATATCGGCATAGCGGGCCGGGCAGTTAAAATATGTTTTGAAATCATATTTGATAAATTCATTTTCAAAGCTCTATTACTTCGTTTGAGGTCGGTTCAAAAATGATGCTCAGAATCGATGGGAGCTCATGTTACCTCTTTCAAATCGATCGTTTTGAAATCAATCGTTTCCCATCCCTACATTTTACAACATATTTATACATACGTATTTATTTTAACGTACATTCAATTCTTTTAGCTGATTTTATCATACGAACCCATTGAACGAACGTTAAGAATCCAAAATTCAAAAATGTTCCATTATTGATAAAAAGTAAAAGTATTAAGCATCATTATTTCTGACAAAATCACTTCCTAATATTATTAAACGAAAACTGGAAATTGATTTTATTTATATGATGCAAAATTTCTTATACCAAAAATTTTTGATTGTGAGCAATAACTTCACAAACTGTCAACAATTTAATTTAATTTTAATTGTGTAGAAAGCTATTTGATTTAACTTTAGTTTACTCTGCTGGCAAAAGTATTAAAATAAGCAATTTTTGTTGTCTCTAAAACAAAAAATAAATACAGAAATAAAGGAATTAAAAATTCTGTTAGTCATTTATCGCATTAAATATTGTTTTCGTTACCCAGCAAACACGATAAGTTCTACTCAAACGTGTGATAACATGTAATTTTAAAATAAATTCATAAATATTTACTTTATTATGAATGAATAATTTTTTAGTTAGCTCAAGTTTTTGAACCAAAAAATGAAAATTTCTTAGAATTTATTTTCAAAATCTTAACATATTATATATTTAAGGACTAAATTACTCTTATTTCTAATATATATTTGAACATATATATTTGATCGTGCTTATATTTATGTTCTTATATAATTGCATATATGATGATATATATAGATCTATATAAAAAAATATATGTATATATCTGGAGCATATACAATTAGTTTTCGAATCCGTTGATATGCAATGTATGATTCATTAATAACTTTGTTAAATAGAAAAATACAATTTCTTAAATATTTCTTACGATATTTAAATTTTTTACAACAACTTGAGAATAACGCTACACTGGTAATGTGTTTAGCTAATTCTTTTTTTAAACAATGATATTGACTGCGTTCAAAAATCCCAAAAATAACGTTTTCATTATAAAGGGTGTCCCAAAATTAACGCAAGATTTGAATTAAATAGAAACACGCAGTTTTTAATCTTTTGATTGTTATATTTTTATTGAATCATAATGTACATACGATAGGGCTGTTTATGGAATAACACATCGGGCAAATGACTTCCACGACTTTGCAGCCACATACGCACTCGTTTGTCGAAATTTTCCATGACCATGACTGGATTTCGTTGATGCAGCATTAAATCGCGTCCTTTAATGCACGGATTGTTGTATTTTTGACATAGAGCTGTGATTTCAATTAATCCCATAAAAAGAAATCTAATAGTGTTAAATCACACGATCTAAGGGGCCAATTCTGATCACCAAAACGAGAAAGTACACGACCCGGAATTGTGTCATGCAGTAATTGAATTGTTTCACGGGCTGTATGGCATGAGGCACCGTCTTGTTGAAACCACACATTGTCCACATCAACACATCTAATTTCGGCAAAAAGAACTGTGTTATGTTGTCAAAATATCGAGCACCAGTAACAGTCATTGCTTTATCTTTAGTAAGTCACGGTTCACACTATGAAATTTTTCTTTCTGAAAGTGTTAGTTTGTGTGTATACGGGGAGCGAAGATTGGGAAGGGGTACACTTTTTCATGTACTTTGAAATCCTCTTGTGTTTTGTTATTCGTAACTGTGAAACTGAAAATGTCTGCAGCTTTGTTTTTTATTTTCTTTTACTTTTCTTTTCTTTCATTGTGGTGAGAGCAAAAATTTGTGTACAAAAAATAAAGAGTGTGAAGATAAACATACAAAAACTTGAATTTCAATACAAAAAATTTCAATGTGTAGACATTAATAAAAGTTCAAAAGAGAATTAGAGAAAATTTCAGAAAGAAAACTTTCATAGTCTGAACCGGGACTAAGTAAACGCTGTTGAGAGTTTCTTGAAATTTATAATTCTTGTCCACGATGCCGAACTGACTGTTACGATATTGACATTTGAACGGATTGTTTTTGGACAACCATTGTGTTTGGTTTAACGTGCGGATCCAGTCTCCCTGAATTTTTCAATTAATCTCTTTACACTATCCCGACCATATTTTGTATGCAATTTTCGAACTGCGGCCGCCAAGCTTTCGTTATTTTTGAAATATTGTTCAATAATAAAGACAAGTTGTTGTATCGTATAATTCTCAATTTTAACTAAGCCTACTCTGTCAGCTGTTTATTTAGGGTGGCAAGCAATTTACTGCACAAATGGCAATAATTATGGGACAACCTTTAATAAAAATTAGTATGAAAATAGTTTTCATATCTCCAGCTTAGAAGTGTTCAATTGTAATTTGCTTCAAATATTTCTAAAGTTTTGATTTAAAATTATGAAAATGCCTAAATAGTACGACCTTCTTCAACTCTGGCTAAAAATGTGCAACAAAAATGTTTGTGTGATGATAATAAAAAGCAAAAGTTCAGCAAAAATATCGCTCAGTCGATCAAACAAAACATCATAACTCAAACACTCTATTCTTCTGCAAACGATTTTAAACTTTTGAATTTTACTCACACCTTAGTGGAAAAATGTTAAATAATATATATTTTCTTCTCTCAAGATTTGAGGTATTTGTACGCATTTTTAAACATGATAAAAAATGAGACGACAAATATTTTTGCATTTCGAACTCAAAAATCACGTTTTTTGCGTTATGACGTTGTTTGAGAAAGTGAAAGAGGTTTTGATATCGATTGCCAAAAACATTACATACATGTACAATGTACATACATGTATTAATAACGTTTGCATTTATGTTTGCTGGGTAAAAACAAACAAGAACGACAAACATCGCGGTAAAAATAGACAGCACACTGTCGAGCAGAATGATTGTTGAATAATAACAATAAATAAGGAAAGTTAAGTACAGTTTTGCTAAGTTTTATTGATGTTCTAATATTGTCTGTTTTCATATAAATATTATTTTTATTAAATTTTTGTTTTTACTTCTATACCCTTCATTATTGTACGTGGTTTTACAATTCGTCCAGCGTTACAACTTTGTCAACTAAAATCACAATTTGCGAGCTGTCATTTAAAGTTTAAACATTTTTCCGTTTTATATGAATTTCAAACACTTTCCTTTATCCAAATCGATTATTTAGCTACTGGTTTTTTACTGTGTGCATTCATGAACTGTCCCCATCCATGCATATGGTTGCATGAAGAAATTTTGTCCATTTTGGCTTTACTCAGAATTGGTAATATTTTTTTCCAATGATGAGGTATAAATACTTTTTTAATTTTCGGAACTTTTTAGCAATAAACATTTTTCATGTATATTTAAATAACTAAAAGTTGATGGGAATCCACAAATAAACACATAAAAAATCAATAAAGGCATTTTTTATACATTTCATTAGTTGCAGCAAATAAAAAAGAATAAATTTTGGCTATACAAATTTTCTCACACTTAAAAACATTTGCCACTTGTAGAAGAGGAACAAAATAAATTACAAACATAAGTTTTTTACAAAACAGAAATTATTTGAATTGTTAGTTAATTTTTATGTTTATTAAAAAATCGTAAAAAATGTAATACTTTTTTGTGAAACGACTTTTTGTGCAACTTTTTCAAAACATTCAAGGGTAACGCTGACTTTGTGATTACACTGAGATATGAAGCTAATACCGTCTCTGTTTCATCACAAATTTTTTATATTTTTCTGTCACATGGCCTCAAAGAAAAAAGTCTAAAGGGTTTAAATCACAAGATCTCAGTAGCCAATTCTGGTTCCGGGTAAGCAAAGACTCGAAATTGTTGATGGTTGGTTGGCATGAATTTTTTTCGTTAATTAAACTTTAAAAATCTTAAGACCAAAGTCTTTATACACAATATGATGTAATGTCGCTTATGAAATATCCAATTCTAATAATCGACGAGAAATGGACAAATCTGGATTTTTCTCTACACTATGGGCTGCAAGAGCAATATTCTCAGTTGTTCTGGCTCAACGTGCACGATTTCGTTTCTTCACATCACTAACTTATTCCAACAGCTCAAAGCTTTCTAGCAGTTTCACAACTTGCGAACTGTGGCCGCGTTATTGTCACAGTTTTTTTATGAATTTAAATATTTTCAAGCATATCGTTCCACTTTTATTTATGGCGTAATTTTTTACTTGTCATCTGTGAAGTAGTTAAATTGAAAATTAATCGTCTTATTGGAACACCATATATTGAATCAAGAATCTATTGTGTATGCACAATTCATCAGAATATGTTAAGTAGAAGTAGTTAAAAATATATATATTTTTAATAGACGCGGCTCTATTAACTCTTTCAAATACCAATACCATGTTTCATTGTAACAAGAGCTGATTGTATCTGAAAAGTTTCATAAAAGTCGCTTTAGGTTAAAATAGTTTAAAAAGACTGTACTCGTTATGTGGGCGTGGCACTCACTGATCACTTCTCTTATTCTAATTTTGTATTATCACAGGAACTCATTATGTATGGAAAGTCTTATAAAAATCGGTTGAGTAGAAGTAGTTGAAATAAAATATTTATTTTCAATGGGCGTGGCACTACCCACTTTTACAATTTCATATTGTATTGTCACAGAAACGCATAGTGTGTGTAAAGCATATTAATTTTTAATGGCTTCTATACTGCCTACTATTTTTATTTTTTTTTTGCATTCACAGGAACTCCATGTGTGTGCAAAGTTGATAGAACTTCTTTTTAAAATAGTTTTTATCCAAAGTCTAAACTAAAGTGAGTAGTCGAACACTCACCAAGAAACTGAAATTTTATAAATTAGTTTAAAAAAATTACAATTTCACCCAAAAAGTTCGTATTTTACCAAAAAAAATCACTGAGACACTCTTAAGGACCTTATTTTGCAAAACACAACTTTTTAATGTTTTTTGTTTTTGTATTTTGGATTTTTTTCATATAAAATTTATCAACGCTTAGCATCGCCTTTTAAATAAAAAGACCTAAGTAACACAAAAATAATAAACAAAAGTAATTTAATCCAAAAAAATTAAATTCACTAGCAAATCTAAATTTCACAAAAACAAATCCCAATTACAAAAAAAAATCTAAATTTCACCCGAAAAAATATAAGTTTCCTCCCCAAAAAATATAAATTGAAAGTTTCGCCAAAAACTAAATTTTTCATAAGAAGATTTAAATTTTATTTAGGAAATTCGATTACACGAAAAAATCTATAAAAAATTTAAGTTCACTAAAATATATAATATTCAGCAAACATTAATCGAAAATTTAAATTTTATCTAAAGTCGTTACAGATAGCAGTAAAAATACACACAGAAAAAAACATCAATGTAAAACCCAAATTAAACAATATTGATTTCGTGTCATGTAATTTTTGGCAAAAATATTGTCTTTTTTTAAAAGCTAACATTTATTCATATTAATTCAATGTTTAAAACTTTAAATTTGATCTAACAAATAACATTGTGCAATGTTGAATTAACACAACTCAGGTTCGTGGTAAAATAAAAAATTATTACGTTAAATTAACTTTGGACTCGATAAAATCAACATTGAGTAGTGTAAAGACAACATTTCTAGGTTTTAATTCAATATTGCTAATAAATATTCCACGTATTGCAATAAGAATTTCAAAAATTACAAAAGTTCAAGAAATTCTCATTTGGGGTTTCAAAAGTTTTCGTATAAGATAAGAAGTTTGAAACTTTTCAAAAATATGGTTTAAGGTCTACTAATTATTTGGCGTTAGCACAAAATGTATGTAAATAAAATAAATATTAAAATAGTAAATACATAATAGAAATCATTTTTATAAAATTTTTTATGGGTTATTTAATTAAGGGCATCATTTTGAACCAACTAAATATTCAGTATTATTTAATATTTTCGTGTTAGATCAATCATTGAATCGTATTAACTCAACATTATAATTACTTAAATATTAAATGATTTTCATTCTGAAAACATTTTCATTCAATATGTAATTTATGTTGTTTCAAACTGAAATAATTTTGATTCAACAAGATTCGTCATATTATTTTAATGTTGGTACTCGTACATTTGCAAATCAATAAGACACGCATTTTATATTGACATGTTCTGCTGTTGTTTATAAGTTATCGGAAAGTCATGTTGATTTAACACGAAACGACTATGAAGCAAAATCAGTAACGGAAAATGTAAAATCAACCTTGTTTTCGCTTTTCGCTGGTTTTACTTTGTGTATTTTTCTGTGTGTAGAAGTTTCAACTGAAAGTTTTAATTTTACCAAAAATGTAAAGTTCAGCAGAAAAGCTTAAAATTACCAAAAATAAGATTAAAACTATTAAAAACTGAAATTTCTTATACAGAAAAGAGTAAACTTTATATTAATTTAAAAAACAAATAGCGATGAAAAATAAATACATAATTTTATCCAGCTGTAGTGGTTAAATTGAAGAATATATTTATTCAGGCTTGAGCTTGGATCTTGAATTAGTTAATTTAAATTATTATTTTTTTCATTATCTTATTAACAAAGGAATGTAAAAAGCTATGTTCGACTACAGTATTAACTGTCGAAGATAGCACTAGTATTTTCGATGGTCGCCACACCACATCTCTTCCGAGTTCATCATTAATCGAATTGCTTAATATTAAAGAATAATTCATATTAATTTTTGTAACATAAACGGCAGGTACGTAATTCTCATTTCTCATAATCAAGTTTTTTCATTCTCAAAGAAATAATTAAAAAAACATTGTTTTGAATTAACAAGTTCTTGCCTCGATCTAGAGCCCGATCAAATAAATTTAAATAAAACATCTTCTGCAGCACTATAAAATTTTTTTCTTGGAATTTTGCTATTATTATATAACATTGCTATTTCATTGTTGTTGAACGTTTAGTTTTTAATATTGTGTCGTGTTTGTTGATGACTTCATGATGTTCAACTGATGACTTGATTATAACAATAATGATGGGAACTAATTATGGTAGCGAAAATGTCAGAATTTTTTCAACAACTACCATTTTGAAATATGTACATACAAAGAGTAATAAAACTTGTATAAAAAATGTTCAAGATGGTGAATGTTAAGAGATTTCAATGAGTGAGTTAGTGGAGTTTTAAGACAATTGTATGCTCATGACAAACTCGTATGTTCTTGAAACATATAAAATGTGTTTTAACTATCGTTAAAGGCCATTGCACACTATACTACAAGTATAACGTAAATTGACAAAAATACAATCCTGATATTATATGAGTTGTTATTGTTTTTTTAAATTGTTTAAAGAGCAATTAATCAGTGTTGTATTTTTGATAAATTACGTAATACTTGTAGTATAGTGTGAAATGCCCTTAAGTAGTTTAATATAAAGTTTATGAAATTGAATTTTTAGTAGCAAAGTCTAAAAAAATATATTCATCACCAGGGCAAGTTTAAATATGCACAAAAATTATTAAAATATGCATGGAAATATTCCTAAAAAAATTTTAAAATATGGACGCGAAAAAACACAGACCAATAATTTTTAATCAGTTTTATTTAAACAAATGTTTATTACAAAGTATAATTTTTCATGTTTTCAAATTGAGAGGAACTTCGGTTTTAGCACAAAACGATCGAATATATTGAAAATATACGTTCAACATCATTTGATGTTACTGTATATATACGTCGTTCTTAAACTTGATCAACGTTTGAAGGCCAATATTTCGATTAAAGCATTTGTTAAGTTTTTCAATAATTATTTTATTCTTAATTTTTGTTTAAAGTTATTCTATAATGGAGATAGTTTTTCATGTAAAGTCCTTCGGTTTAAAATTTTATTATACTGTGGCAAAAACATTCAAAATTATCTTTAATGTATGCTAAATCTGTTTTTACCGATGAATTCTTAAATAAAGCCATTGCATTAAATATCGACTCTTGCTCATCAATACAATGTTCACTTAAAACGCTGCGTATTTCTATAAAATTGTCGCAATAATATATAGCAGCCTTTAACCAAGATCCCCATCTAGTGGAACAGGGATTTGGAGGATTGATCATACTTGGGCATGTAGAATGCATTAAATTGTTACGAGAGAGCGCCGGGAAATTAATTAAGACAATAAGGTTATTTGGAAAAATACTACATACTATGTATGTATGTAGTTCTACCTTCAAAAAACTGCTTTGCAATTCGTAATAAAAGAGTTAACATTGCAAAATGTAAGCGAACAAAATCTTCAATTCAATGCAACCGCTGAGCCAGACATGTAACATGCAACATTTTTTAGTAAAGAATGTTTAATGACACTTCGAGTTACAAATAGTGACTTAAAAATTGCAATACTGAGGAGCCATTGAATACACAAAACACAATAAGAATTAAATGCGTTTTTTATAATTTTTTTAAAGAGAAGAAAAAAGTCAGACAATTAATGCCTACCAACCATTTCGATGTGTTACTTTCCTTCGGAAAGGGATATTGTAGAAAGGATAGATAATGAGAGTGAGAAAGTTTAATGAATTCTTTTACAACTCTACTATTGCGCTTTTGATTGATTTTTATAGCCATTTCTTAATTATTTTACTTTGCCGGCAATTTTGATACAATACTGATGCTGTGATGTATATGAGCACGGTTACCGTTCACCCGACTAAAGTCGCAATTTGACCTTTTTTAACGGATTTTTATTTATTAACGACTTTGCGACTTTTTTAATTTTGTCGCGACTTTTTACGCTTTTTTTGTAAAGTTTTTCACAAAAACATTTAATTTGCAGGAAAATTATAAAAAAAAGTTGTCAAATGTAAAAGCAAATGCCAGATTATTGTTCATTTTGTTTGGTACACTTTTATCACTGTTTTGGAACCTTGTCATGTACACAATGTACGAGTATTCAAGAAATTGTTCACAAATTTTCGGTAAATGTTTCAAAGAAAAGTTATAGCAAAAAGCTTTTTAAAGTAAGTAATTGTGGTTTTTAAAGTGCTTATTTTACCAAATTTGTAGTAAAACATGAACATTTTTTAAAATAAGATTTCTTGTTAAAACGAAAAGAAAGTCTGAAAACGAAAAAGATAATGAAGCTAGAATACGTGTACAGAGGCATAAGAGACCACGGAGTCTGAGACGGATAACGTTAACAACGCTGCAGGTCCTTCCAAGAAACGTAATATTTTGAAATACTATTCGAGAGACTGGGAACTGAAGTATAAATAGCTTAAGCAAGACATGGAGTCAAAAAGCGCCCTTTTTGTATTGTTTGTAAACAGCTTTTAGTGAACCTAAATAATAATCTTTCTCTTGGCTTGGTTTTTAACAGAAGTCCTACTCCTTTGTATTAGCAGCACACGACAGCGAAGTTTATTAAACTTAAGTAAATTTGTTCACTTACATGAGAACACGTATAATGCAACTGATATACATTTGTTATGAAATATGATAAAAATGGATTCTGCAATAAGCTTTTTGTTTTGTTTGAATTGTTTTTTTTTATTTGGTTATGCTCTTTATTTATAAAAAAAATTAAAAAAAGCTGTGCGTCAAATGATTTTTTCGTGCGACTTCATTTTTCTAAAGCGACCTTTTGTGCGACTTTTCAAAAATTCCCAGCGGTAACCCTGTATACGAGTATAGACCAGTATTAATTGCTGCTGGTACTGTTCAGCGACCAGAACTATGCCTTAGCCACTCAAACAGTCTCCAACAGCAACAATACACACTACTGCTCATCTGAAAAATGGTGGATGTTGAGTATTAAGCACATTGACCACAGCAGGCTACACGACTACAAATGCCGCGGACTACAAATGTCGCCCTGTAGCCAGCTACTTAATTATTTTGAAAACGAAAGCTACACGGTAAGCAGCTGATTCATTTATATTTCAAATGAATGCCCGACTTTTTACAATTTATCTGAAATATCGAGAAAAATCATGTATATGTGTATACACATGTCAGAACAGGTAAAGAATTAAATAAATAAACGTGCGAACAGTTTTCGCTGAAATGTAGGCGTGGCAAACAAGCAATATTATTAATTTTGTAATCTGAATTGTTGTGTTCGATGTCAAGTGTTTTATTACACAATATTTAATTATGCGCTAAGGAGCACACGGCTTCCACAAAGCATCTCCATCATGCACGGTTTTTTGCAGTTGTTTTCGCGTCTTCCTATATAAAATTGCACTTTTCTAGTTCTTGTCGTGCGTTTCCATGCATTTTTTCTTGTTTATTTAGTAGGTTGTTATATAAGTTCTGTAAAGTAATGCAGACAGTATATAGTTCGTGTGGAAATGTATGTTGTTCGTAATAGAACTCATTACCAAATTTTTGCTGGGAGTAATTTTTTGAAATTTCTAATCCTTTTCCGTTTTTGCGGCTTACAATCAATTTTAAAAATCGGTTTGTTTTTGAAATTTTCGTTATATCTGCTTTAAGTTGATTTCGTCTAAGTTTTTACTTCTTTTTGTAGATTTATTGATTTTGAAGAAGCTCTGGGATTTTTCAGTTTCATCAATTTATAACTAATTTTATATTTTTGTTTAATTTAGTTTCCTTTTTTCATAATAGTATTTTAATTTTATGTCTTGTTTCCGTTATTAGAAAGTTTTGCCGCTTTTTCATAATTTTCGCGATATTTGCAAATTTTTCTAAATGCGATCCTCTTATAGGGTTTGAGTAATTTTGAACTAATTTCGAAGCTATTTCAAGTTTTCGGATTTTCGTTTTCGAAAGTTCATCATTTTCATTTAAATAAAACTTTTTTTTAAGTGAAAGTAATTTGAAAAATACTTCAATTTCGCCTAAAATAAACTGAGAAATCAAATTTAAATTTTCAATTCATCAACAATGTGAAAATTTCACTTTTATTTAATTTTACGAATATAGAATATAATGTTTATTTTACACTTAATCCGGCATGTGAAGATTTCAACTAATAAATTCCACACGGTGGAAATTCCGTCGGGACAGCCACCAAACCGAATGCCATTACAATGATACAATTACAATCATGAAACCCATGACCCGTCTTGGTTCAGCGCTTGAGTACTCGTTATATCAATAATTTAGCGTAAGCTGGGAAATTCTTGTTGTTTTTGGGTTCTTATGAATTTTCGAAAAAATAAAAATTTTTAAATTTTACATAATTTTATTTTCAGCCGAACTTATTAAACATATCGGAAACTATTGTTCAGATTAAAAACTGACATTTGCATGACTGGGAGATAATTTGATAATGCTCATTTAGCTGGTATAATTTTCTTAATATAAAATACAATTGTCCATTACGAAAACCAGAGTAATTTTGAATTTTTTCAAACTCTTTTTTGAAATTGTGAGACTTGCATTGAGTAAACTCAATTTATTTGCCTTCAATATGTGAGTTAAACATGGAAAGTTTCTGCCTGCCACCCCTTATCTCAAAAATACTTTTCCTTGCATTTTATTATCTTACTTAATAACGTTCAGTCTACAACCATTATCAAGGTTGCAAGAAAGACTTTCCCTTTTTCGCCCATTCATTACTTGCATGCAGATAAAGTTATCTTATATTTTTGGCCACCCACCAACAGCAGATACCAGATATCAGATACGATATACAAAACTGCTACTGTTCAAGTGTAGTAGTTTGTCTTTTATATCTTATCGTATTCCCAAATCATTTTCTTAATATCAGTTTACAATACAAATAAATATAAGGACTATCTTATTCAAAACATTGATAGTGAAAATTACAAAAATAAAATCTGTGCAACGACCGATTAGAAATCTAAAGCAATCTAACAGCTGATGTCGTACCATATTCGAAACTCAATGTAAAAATATAAGAAAAAGCATTCTGTTGATATCTGAAGGCTGTTGTGATATTGATATTTTGTAGATTTTATTTAAAAATAATAATTTCAATTTACTATAAATAGTTACACGTGTGCTTGTTCACACTTAAATATTTGTACAAATTAATTCATTTGGATGATCAGTAGATAGCAAACGATAAGATTGGAAAAGAAATGATAACAGAAATGCTACATAATTTAGATATAGTAATGAGCGTGGGAATGGTAGAAATATGTGGTACGATTAAATAGGACTGATAAGGATATAAGTTGTGACATAATTGCTTATTGTTTAACCTTTTTTTTGCTGGTGGCAGGTTGACTGAAAAAGCTTGATCATGTAAAGATGAGTTTTTCGATAGTTTTGCTATAAATAAATCACCACCGAAGAATGCATCAAGCTGCATATCAGGTTGACGATTTCATTTGTTTGTTTACATCCAAATCCTTTTGCAAATGGCGAAGTTCTGAGGTAACAGACGTTACAAAAAAGTCGGAACTCCCGTCAAGGATTTTGCTCTGGATTGAAGTTGTCAACTCTTAGAACTTATTTAGCATAAACAGTTCTTAAGTTTTGTCATCCAATAAAAAAACTTACTGCCTTTTCGCCGATATCAAAAAAAAATTTTCTTTCGTATAATTACATATAAAACAAAAACAAAATTTGAAAAGTTGTTTTTGTTTAAAATGTAATAATTCGAAAGAAAATTTTCTTTCGATATCGACAAACAGGCAGTAAGTTTTTTTATTGGATGACAAAACTTACTTTTATTTACCAAATTAAAATTTGTGAAAAATGTTTCCCATTCTCCTTAATAAGTTAAATGAAAATAACAGACATGTATCTAGTTAAGCAGGATTCACTTATACTTTCCGAACAAAATATTTGTTCGGTCAAATTTTTTTCATATGTAGTTTAATGTCTCTAATTCCTGTTTTTCCTATAAGGAACATAGGGTCGTAATCTTCATTCATTAATCATTTAAGCTTCGGATGATTAGAGGATTGGACAAAGCCTGCCGGACAGGCACGGAGAATATCCGAACATATTTATATAACGAGCCGCCGCACCAAATCGGCAACACCCTGCAGTAGCTGTTAGTTTTGACATTCAGAATTTAGGTGGAGATCGGTACAACCCGATATCCCTCTAAGAGTCTACTCTTGAGACCGCTGATTGTCCGCGACTTTATAAAGCAGCTACCCCCGCATATCTGCGGGACGTACCACTATCCGCAGCCTATGACGCGTCCGGTAGCATTCAGTTATGCTTCTCACAGACAGATAATAAATGGACACCAACACATATATGCTGGTATCAGAATCATTATCCGCAATTGGGCGGAATTCTCAACTTGTATCGGTTTAATTTTAATTTTTGTCCGGACAAAGTTCAACTGAGTTGCCGTTTTATATTGTTTCAAAAGCGGCTTCACAGCAACTTTTTTGTTTTTCAGTTTTTTATTCTATAAATATGACAGAAGCACTCGTCTTTCATAATTTTTTCTAAACAATTTGTCACAGATATATATTTTTCATTTACATATTTCATATTGATATTCCGGAACATTTTTTTTTTCAAATGAGTGAATCGTGCTACAGAAAATTCTCAGTCAACTAAATTTTGTCCGAAAAAAATGGGTGAATCCACCTTTATTTTAAATGCTATCATTATTAATTTTGAAAGCATTTTATTAGCAACACGTCATAAGTTATCTCCCAGAACCATTATAATCACTATGGCTTGTGGTTGTGATGCTGATGTAGAAGTGTCTAAAAACACGACTAGTGAAACAACTCAGCTGAATTTATATTATTGAAGCAACATTCCTTAAAGAATCTTTAGAATACATTACTTTATGCTCCGCTCTCGTTCTATCATTCATATCGTAAAAGATATCACATAAACATGATTATTATTGGTGAAGTCTACTATCCAAGAAGAGTAGAGAGAATTCGAGAATTGTAGATACAAACGTACTTTGCTCACACACTTATATAATTATTAATCAAATCAAAAATGTTTGGCTTGAGTAAAACAAAACCAAATAGAAGAAAAAGACACGTGAAATAAATCCAATTGCACAAAACAGGCCAGAGATGACACTTGGCGGCATACTCTTGTAGTTGTAGTTGTTGTTATTCTATCTCTGTCGCACGATTGCCTGTTATTACAGTTATAATCTGATGAGAACCAATCGTGTTTGAATTAATCGTATTTTGAAACAAACTTTATTTTTGTTGTGAATATTTTTGTGATCTCCACTCTCCTGATGGTAGAAAAAGTTTCGCTTTCGGCAAAATGGCAGACTAAAAACAAAAATTTAAATGGTTTTAATCATCTGATCGGGAGGGTATATCGTTAAAGTTTTAGCTGCCTATTTTTTAAAATAAATTCTACATTTACCTCCCGGCTTGACTGGCAATAAATATGTTGGCAATAAAGCAATATCGCCGGCAGAAAAACGGAACAATATTACTTATTGCTTTGATTATTGCTTTGCTATGGGTCGTATTTATGTCAACACACAATTTACAAAATTTTAAACAAAATGGTTCGATAATAAAGAAGAAGAAACTGAAAGACTTTAAATTTTCATCTGAAAAACTCATCCTGAAATAAGAAATTTTGCATTTTTATGTATTTTATAAAATATTTTCTTTTTGGCTTATGTACTTTTTTAATATCTTTCAATAATTTATTTAATTTTTTTGCAAAAAATTTCTTCTTTTTGTTTTATGGCGCGTCTTTTCTTTTCTTTTGTTTGGAAATGTCAAACGGTTTATGACGTTTTATGTTCGCAATAATTGGCAACGAAAAACTGTTGACAATTATTGCCGCAATTATTGCCAAGTACGAAAAAGATGCGTCTTCATTGGACAAAACATAATTTTGACATTTGCTGTAATATATGTCAATGAATTTATTGGCAGTCAAGACGGGGGTTACAATTTGTATGGAAAAGAAGTCGAACTTCAAATGAAGTCTACCGTTGCTTTGCATTCCAGTTGAAACATTTAGTACAATCATTTCCATTAGTATAATAATTTTGAAACTCCCAATGCCAAATTTTAATATATTTCTACATATTAGAAGGTACAAAGTTCGGCTCAAATTTTATTTTTCCATATACTACAGACATGCATACATATACGTACGTATGTATGTATGTATGTATGTATGTAATAATTATAATTTCTCAATTCACGTACTATTTTTTCATTATTTTATTTTTCAAATGTGGTGCACCTTTGCAGTGTCACAACAATTCATTCTTTAGTATTAAAAAATAATAATTTCAGGTATTTTATAGGGAGTTTTATTTTTTGTTTAAATGTGTATGTATGTATATGTGTGTATGTGTAGATCGTTTATAAAGTGAATTCTTATCTTATCTTTTTATATCAACGTTTCGTAAATGTGTGCTTCAATATAAAAAAAAATACAAAAAGAAATCATAATTCTTTCATACCTATAAAAATGTTATTTTTTTACAAAATGTTCTGCATATGTATGTATATGTACTCGTATGTATATGAATTAATGTACATACATACGAGTACATACATACATATGACGAGTAGTTATAGCGTCACGTAAAATCCAAAAATTCCTAACTTTTTAGGTCCGTATTCATAAAAAATAATTTGTACATAAAATGTTAAAATACATACATAAATAAGACATATTTTTCATAAAAATTTTCTTAAAATACATTTCTAACTTAAATTAGTTTTTTATGAATGCGGCCATTAATAAATAGATAAAAAAGCAACAAAATCTTCAAACTTTAGAATTAAATAAAATCAGAATTTTCGTTCGTTAACGTGTAGAATTTTCTGAATACTTTTTTGTTTCTTTTTGACAACCTTATATACCTTATAAGTCCGATTCGGATTTGGTCCGGGGCAGAAGTAAAGTCCGCGTTAGAACCATGATAGGTGTTATCACGGGCTTCTGTCTGACTATTTGGATATTTGCGAGACCCTGAGTAGCTGGAGACAGTGGAACACATTATATGTCAATGTGTCAGGCCACAGAACAGCAGTCTCAAATGGCTAGGTAGCAGATTCTTAGGCGAGTTAGGTGATGCCTCGGGCTGTGGGCTCGAGAACCTAATAGGATTCACAATGGAAATGGCCTGGCTGCGTAGCAGGAGACTGGGTGCTGGACGCGTATAGGCGACTTGTTGACAGGGTTGTTCTTCCCTTTTTCAATTTTCTATCTCCTTAAATCTATTTCTCTTTTCCTTTTTCCTCCTCTGTACAACAAGTAAGGCAGCACAATGGACCTTATTGGTCTCTGGGTGGGGGTGTGGGCTTTACCTCACACTAGCCTTAATACATACCTAACTACGAGTATATGTAATTAATTTCTATCAAGGCGAATTCGTTTTAAAGGTGGTATTGAAAGCACAGCTGACTGTTTCGGCGTTTGTGCTGTAGTTTTCAGGAATTATTTATTTTTGTTTTCTAAAGTTTTTAAATAATTTTTATGCTTGGGTCATATGGAATGTGGTAAAAGAAAGTTGCCAAAATACAATTTAAATAAATATTATTTTTCTGTTCTTGACATTTTGTGCCAACAAATCGATTATTGTTGTAATATTAAACGTGTTCGAGTACCCAAAAGTTTTTAAAAATATTTACTGAACTTTACTGCATTTTACTAAATTGCGTTCGTTAATCAATTTAGAGTAAATGAGAACACAAATTGAGAGCGTAAAATGACAGTTCGTGGCTGAGAATTTACAAATTTTTACTGCAGAAATTCCTTGCAGTAAAATTTAGTAAAACAGAAAAACATATGATTCAAAAGGTTAACAAACAAAAGTAAGAAATTACAAAGTATACAATTTGTGAAAAATTATTTTAAAAAAGAAAAACTGCGACAAAATAATAAAAATTAAATTAAATAAATTATTTTAAAACTATTCGTTCGTTAAACATGTATGTATATGCCTTTAAAAAAAAATTTAGAAACCATTTATAGCCATTTTCGTTCTTATTTTGATATATCTTTAGAGTTGTGAAAATGCTAAGTATATGGTTACTTAGTACTGCACTTGCTTTTAAGGTAATCAATAGCAAAAACAAATAATCACATACTTTTGAATAAATTTAACCAGACACAAATTAGGAAAATCAAATAAAATGAAAATAAACACATTGAAACGATTATAATAATTTGTTTATATTTTCTTAAAGTATTCGTGTTATAATAAATATTGCATCGAGTACCAACAAGAAAAAGAGTTGAATAGTCCAAAGTGTAAATATATTTCAACACTATATTGATTTGCAATCACCTGTTTCCTTAATCTTACTAATTTTTACAATTTACACATGCATATGTACCCTGAAGGAAACCTGGGGCATGTGTCCCCAAGTCACCACTTCTGTCTACAATTTTGGTGACTATTTAGCGTCAGTGTCACTATAAGAAAACTTTAAAAGGTCTGAAATGGATTAGTACCTTATTTTTAGTAACTATATATTTCAAACAACTGCTATGAATTAGCGCCTTTTAGTCTTTTTTTTAATTAAACTCCAAAAGTTGATAAAACTTACATTTTCATTATCGACATCTACTTCAGAAGAGTACCCAAATTGTAGACTTACTAAAACGTACTAGTGAATCACTGGTTCCAATGCTACATATGGTCCGAAAAGAACTACCTAGTCAATAGTACCAATATCAGTAGTGGATTTTTAATGACACGCACATGTTAAATGTTTATAGTAAATAGCATTGTCTGGGGTATTATAGTTCACTAGGACTGCTGACTGTATCAATAGTAAGTCAGTACATTTTCACTATTGACATTTCCTGCAGGGTATATATGGACGTACGTATGTATGTATGTAAGTTTCAGATAAATACCGAGCCTTTGATGCAATAGAGTAATAACTCAAAAAACAAGATGTTTGAGTTAATAATGCCGATTTATTTGTCATATCGTTCTTCATGTTGTGTAAAAATTTCATGCAACGACATATATAATACTAGTGATCGATTCGGATTTTCAACCGGTTTTTAACCGGGCTATTTTTTACAATACGGTTGTCGGATTTTTCAAAATCTTGATTTTTAGAATATTAAATAGTCTGGTTTTTTTATAATTTAAAAACCGGATTAGTCGAATGCTTTTTGATTTGTATATTTTTCCAATAAAATTAGTTTTTACTATGAAACATGCAATTTTAAGAGGTGGAAGCAGGGCCGAATCAAATTGTCCTCCTGGTGTGCAATGGCTGTCGAACTCTATATTTAAAAAAGTGTTTTTAGTTTTATTGACATTTTGCTTCATATTTGATTGTAGAGTTAGACATCCATCACAGACCTAACACGAATAAATGAACGTCGCCTAAAAGTTCTGTATTTATGTACTGGAAACTTTTCCAAAAGCGAGAATTTTATTAAATAACTATTTTTTCATTAATGAAAGAAATGAATTCGCCTTTCAATTTTACTTTGTTTACTTTTTGAGTATAATTTTTAGAAAATTGTTGTATATATTAGACGATATAACAAAAAACGAACATCGTAAATAACGAAAAAAAATATATATATTTATTGTCAATGTGTAATTTTTTTATATATTAGATCAGGTGTAAAAAAATCGGTCAAAATATTATCGTCGAAAATAGCTAAAATTTGCTTTTTACATTTTTTTTAAATCTACTTTTTCCAATAAAAAAGTGGTTTCATATCAAACATCCTTAACTTTTAATGTGATGGCTTATGACAGCTTGTTGGATCTATTGATAAATAAACAAGTTGTTACCATTTCGAGGTTCATGCAGTTTTTAACGAAGCGAAATAAATAAACATCAATGTCGCAAAAATTTTAAATGGGCGAAGAAGTACGTTTTATTCTGCGGCTCCTCATATGTTGTGGGTTGAGATAGTCTATATAGTAGATGCATACTCGTACATGCATTTTATTGGTAGAACACTGACTATACAGCTACAAGACTAAAAATGTCGTTGGGTGCATTCGTCGGCGTGCAGTAGGCTACTTAATTACATTGAAAGCGACAGTAAAAGTTGCTTATTGCAGAAATACATATTTCAGTGGTGTCACTTTCTAATATTTCACTTTTATAAAAATAGAATTATTTATTCAAAATATAATTACATCAAGAAAATGTAAAAAAAAATTAATTTAATTGCGTAAAACCTCTGAATTTTTAATGTACTCGTATATAATATTTTCTGTTAAATAAAATATTTTTAAGATCTCATTTACTTCACTTATTTTATTGAAGCGAAAATAGGAATTAGCGTACGCTGACGACAGCGACGACAACGGTATTCGTGTTGCCGTGATGACTTCAAAATAATCGTCCTTTCAGCTTATAGTCGGTAGCCGGCTGTCGTTTATGTGTTTAATGCATTATGTTGTATAACAACAACTCACAAAAATCAAACAAGAGTTTTAGAAAATTAGAAAATTAAAAGCTAAGTAGGTTTTGAAACTTATTAAAAAAAGACACCACAAATAGTTTATAGGCAAAGCAAATGCATACAGATAGTCGCTAGCGAATTCGCCTTAGCAAATGCCATTCTGGGATGTCAAAATGAATCGGAACATATCCCGAATAATAAATTTACTAATTGAGTAAATTAAAAACTTTAAACTTGTTTTCTGTAAAACTAGTTTTTTGAGTTATGACTCTATTGCACCAAAGGCTCCATATCGTCATATGAAACGTAAAACCATGTAAGTAATAAAAATTTCAAAATAGAGTTTTTTTATTGAATATCGTGTACCATGTGAATATGCACGTTTCTGCAAACTATAATATTTTGTCAAAATATAGTTGAGTCTGTTAATTTTATGCAAGTTTTGAAGAAACTTTTTTTTCAGGTTGCATACTTAAATATTTTATTAAACTTCTTCCCTCTTCTGTTGTTACATGGTTTTACGTTTTATATGACGATATGTATATATTTCAATTTATATGTAGGCTCACAGAATTTCATACATTCGTAAATTTTATTTATCTCTTAATAACAAAAGCAACTTGCAGAATTCACTTTATTTTTGTTTAGGAGCTGTTCACATGTTACGTGTAGAGAAGAATTTGATAGTTGCGAGAATTCGTTATAAAACAATCGTTATTATCGTTTGTATCGAATTCTTAGAAGAACGCTAAAGTATTCACAATCGTCCATTAAAAGGTTTTTTATTTATTTAACAAATCTTGTATGGAAACTTTTTCACAATTCGTTTATGAAATAAAAATATTTTTTATGAACTTAGAATTTCCTCTTAAAATTTTTTATATATTTTTTTTAATAAAAAGAGAAAAATGCATTTGCATCTTGTAATATACCGGGCGCTTCAAATACAAGCATCTTTTTTAAAATTAAATAAAAGAAACTGAACTTAATTTATTTTGGAATATTATTATAGAAATAAATTGCTATAATTTATGGAACATAATTTCATTCATGTGACCGCCGAGGCTGGCTTCGCAGCAGCTTATCTTGTCAGTCCAATGTTCCAAGACTTTGATCGCTATTTTTGGTTCTATCTCGGACAATAATGGCCTTAAGAGTGTGTCGATCGTTTCTGTATTATTCGCATAGGATCGGTCTTCAGCGGCCCGCACAAGAAATGTCTGAAATATTTAAATCACAACTCCGAGTCGACCAATTGACGGCACTAAGACGGCTGCAAACATGACTGTTCGACCAAATACGATGGCCGTTACTAAGTTTGCATTGTTTCCCAATGTCGGTCCAAGGTTTTGATAGTCAATATTTCCGACAGAAAAAATATAGCAGTGTCAAAACACACGCTTTGAAAAACTGCTTGTATTTGGATCACCCGGTATATACATAGATACTTATATTAATATTCAAGTTTGCGTGGCGCAAACATCAGCCGAATGTATTATTTCAAAGTTGTCATCTGCTGATTCTTACTGACTTTGCTTTTACTTTGTTAAAATTACATTTTTCAATAATATCGCCATCGGAAAATAATCGATAGTCCATTAAAGATAAAACTATCGATAGTATCATAGGTTTTGCAGATCTACTGGCATGAGAAGCGGTCTGAATTTATAATTTATAACAAATTTTTTTTTAAAGAGTTACGAAGCAAGCGCGAAAATGGCGTTAGTAATATGTGAACTGCAACTTATATATAAAAGTGAATTTATTTTAATGCGTAAAATAAAATAAAAAGGATATTGTACCTATTTCTATAATTTTAATTTAATTTTCATTAGTTTGAAATTTTTATACGAACTGAATGCACTGAAGTACTTAAAAATTTTGCTATTATCATTTTTAAATTTATTATCATTCATAATCTGAAATCGTTTTTTGTGAAAGTGATTCCAAATCACAAGAATTGTGTTCTGTGCACCAAAATGTTGGAAATTTTGTGAGTTTAAATCGATAAATTAAATGGCTAAAGCTTATTAATAAATGGATTAAATGAATTATTTTATGTCATCTTTATTATTTTTTATTATAAAGTTACGCATCTTATAAGAAAATAGTATTACATTTTTAAAGACACTTCAAAAATTTTTAAGATTTTATATTTCTTAATATTTATACGTAATTGTTGAACTGTTTAAAGTATGTATTGAAATGAAATTTTTATGGCTTGAGTTCAAATCTGAGTTTACCCATATCTTCTTAATTTAAGAAATTATATTTGGATAAATTTTTTTATTTTTTATTAAGAGAGTACTATTTTATTTGAAACAATTTATTCATCATACTAGCAGATCGGATCAGTACTGAATTCGAGGTCGCTACACCATCTCATCAGCGTTCTTTTGTTCTATTTTAAACTTTTGACGGTGGATACTAGTGACTAGGAATATCAACTATTTAATATAATTATAATTTCTTAAATTAAAAAGATATGGGTAAACTCAGATTTGAACTTAAGCCATAAAAGATTTTATATTTCTTTATAATTGCACGCTGATTTAGTTGTTAACTCAATGTGTTTAATTTATACTCATTGATTGGTCCCTCCAATAACGTCTCTTAAAGCTGGCAGTTGTTACAAGTTTTCTTCTTGAATTTGTAATCGTTTAGCTGCAGGCAGGTAAAAACTATATATTAATTTATACTTTTGAATAAAAAAAAACAAGTTGAGAGGGAGGATGAATACAAATGTTTTTTTATGATTTCAAATCACACCAAAATAATACTAAGCTCTCGTCTTGACTGGCAATAAGTTCATTAATATATATTGCAGCAACTGTCAAAATTATGTTATCTCCACTGAAGACGCACCTTATTCTTATTTGGCAATAATTGCGGCAATAATTGTCAACAGTTTTTCGTTGACAATTATTGCGAACCTAAAACGTCATAAACCGTTAGACATTTCCAAAGAAAAGGAACAAAAAAGAAAAGATAAAACAAGAAATAGAAGAAATTTATTGCAAAAAAATTAATTAAATTATTGAAGGATATTAAAAAGGCAAATTAAAAAGAATATCTTTAATAATATACATACATAAAAATGCAAATTATTTAATTCAGGATGAGTTTTTCGTATGAAAATTTAAAAAGTCTTTCAGTTTTTCAGTATTCAGTCTTTCTTCTTTGTTAGTGAACCTTTCGCTTTGAAATTTTTTATATTTTGCGTAAACATAATTACGATTTCCTATAGCAACGCAATAAGCAAACCAAAAAAATTAATGATCCGTTATTTTGCTGGCGTTATTGCTTTATTTCCAACATATTTATTGCCAGTCAAGGCGGAAGTTAAAGCATGTGATTTACCGAACAGGATGATATCACTTTAGTGAATTTAAAACCACTTGCCGTTTTGAAATCACAATACAAATTACAATAAACTAATAAATTAAAAGCAATACTAGACTCTATTGGCTATCCGGGCTTTGTTTAAAAATGTTTCATTTTTCTCTATTACATTATTTTATTTTTATCTATGACAACAACTATTTCGTGCAGATTTGCCAGATGTGGCTCGTTTTTGTACGTTCGACTTAAATCTAGACTAAGTATAATTTTTTCACAAGCAGATTCAAGAAATGCTAGATGTTTAATTATTTAATAATACCCCTGTGTGAATAATATCGCTGAATCATACTGTCCTAACTGTTGGTTTCTGTCTTAGACAAATACATGCTGTTTCCTCTTTTGAGAACTTTTGCATACTTTTCGGCGCAATTATTGTACCTAAAATTAAAATTCAGCGTTGCCGTTTCGTTTATAATTAAGCTACTTTTTAGATATGTATATCCATCCATACTTTTGCATACTCGATACTTGTTGATTTTTCCTCAATAGTACACAATACTTTAACAGTTTTCTTAAATTCTTAATTATATATGTACATATGTATATTTAAAAAATCACATTGAGTCGTAAAAATGACAGCTTTATGTCGTACATATGCATACATATGTATATGTACGCCCAACTCTTTTTTTACTCGGTGGATACGATCCTAAGATACCAGTGCAAATTTAAATTGTGCAAAAAATACATGCAACATGTGGAAAATTTAGAGATACGTTCCATTTCGTAAAAAAAATTGAAAAAACTTTATTTGTGGAAAAATAAAATAAGATTGCAAGTTTAAAATTAAAAGTAAATTTTACAATTAGTCATCGGTTTCGAATAACAGGCGTCTACGATTATTATGTACAACAAAACATTATCCTCAGTATATATGTCAGATAAGTACATATCGCTTCTTTATTGCCACGTAGTCATATCTTAAAGAACGTAATTTTTAAATTAAGAATTCAGAATTATTTGCTGTATCGTTCTTTATCTTGTGCAAAAAATTCCTACAAATATCTTGTTTACTCACCTCTTGAGGGGTTTTTTTATTGCGACGTGTGTAATTTAAAAACTTTAAACTCGCTTCCTAAAGCACGAGTTTTTTTGAGATATGACTCTGTTGCAATAAAGGAGTGATATGTCTACCAAAACAAATTAGTAAATTAGTTCGTTAAATAATTTTTCTGTTGCTAGAAGTTCGGTTAATAGCCGCTGTTTTACTTTTTATTTCTCAAGTTGGCTACACAATTATTTTTTCCTCCATCAAACATTGTTTACGACAAAATTACCGAAGTATAGTATGTTATATTGTCTTCTGTTATATATTTTCACTGAAAATGTTTTAAATGATGTTGTCTTTAGTAAAAATTGCTTAAGGACATTATGGTGGACTATGTCTTGCATGCTGTCTTATATCAAAGTTTGTTAACGACAAAGTTTTAAATTTTGTCTTCAATCAAACAAACGGATATGTTAAGTTTGTGCTCTTGACATTTTAGATTCGTGCTGTAACTGAGGTGGTAAGGACAAGAGTTATATGTGCAAGTTTCATACCCTAATATTATACTTTACTACTGTTATCTTTTAAATGTATGTATATTTAAAAATACTAGTTTATCCGACTCAATCGACCGCATTCTAGAAATTATTATTAAACATTTATATAAATACATATGATAAAATACAATAAACAACCTAAAACTTATTAGCTCCCTCTCTCTCTCTTATATCAAAGTATATATAGAAAAAGCTGTGTGTCAATTGCAAAAGCAAATTGGACAAACACACATGCACCATTTTTTATTTTTCAAGTTGACGCTGATACATGCACGTGTAAAAAGTTTGCATGAGTTAGTAGCAACTTTAAACGCTTATAGCTACCAAAATATCGAACCGATTCAAATAAAATTAAGTTTGTGTACATCTATGTAAAACCCCATTTAAAAACGCTTATATCTCTCTAAATATCGTACCGATTTATATAGAAATGAGATTGCTTATATCTATGTAGAAGCCCGCTTAAAAACATATAAATCTTTCCAAAATCGGTTCAGTATTACGGCCGTAAAAGGGATCTAAGATAACATGTTTGCCTATTAATAATATAGATTATTAATTATATTTTCTTAAAAATTACTATTATATTTTTGTCAAACATTTTTTCAATAATAATAAATTTTCCTGTCGATCAAGAATCAATACCATTTCTTCTCTTTAGAAAAAATATTAAATAATTATTAAATAAAATAAATATTTGTATGAAAACTTTTAAATATTTCATATTTTAAACATACGTTAAAATATTGAAGATTGTCTCAAGAATAATTAATATTGAAGATTGCCTCAAGAACAATTAATTCAAGGTGTTAGCTTTTTATGAAAAAATACAAAATAAGTTTTCAAAATAATAAAAAAAAGTATTTTAAAACAGCTGCTTAAATATCTGTTTGTGTATGAGAACTACGTTATGACGTTATCAAGAGACTAAAAAAATATGTTAAATAAATACATTTCTCTACACTATTATTCATTGAAATTGAGAAAATTCCAAATTGAGAAAATTACAATTATTTGTTACCGTTATTTTTGTCATCCGTCCCACAGTGCGTTGGTTGATTTAAAAATATTAATTTATTTGCTTCTAAGCCAAAAACGATGTTAAACACTCTTATGCCGTTTTCTTTTCTAAAAAATGTAACATTTCTTTTACTTTTTATCAAAAAAAAACTGCAATTCCAAGTTTTTTGAAGAAAAAAAGTTTGCCTTGTAAGTGATGATACAATAATTTCTAAGAATCTCACTATTTCAAAAATCATTATATTTTCAATAAAAAGGGCAAAAAGTTGCAGTTTTTTCTAGAAAAGAAAACGCTATTAGTGTTTAATAAAATAATTTGAAAATACAAAATTCTTATCGTTTCCGACTGGTGATAAAATGTCACAACTTTCAAAAAATACGTATCTGAAATAAATATATTAAGGTGCACCACATTAAACGTTAAAAAATTTTTAGTGTGTTTCCTTGTTGTGTTCTGGGGGTTTTCCATGTAAAATTTGTCAAGTTGCGTTTAAACGAATAAGACCTCAAATAAAACTCTTCTGAGCATTATTTTCAAAATTAGGTATTTTTTTATTAAAAAATATTCGTTTCTTACATCAGCTTATAAACTATGGAAGAATAAAAAATCAATTGGAAGTAACAATTTAATAATTATGCATATAAAAAAAATTAAATTAAATTTTGTAATAAAATGTATATAAAAATAATAAGAGATATAAAAAACAGTATATAATTATGTGTATAAACTTATTAACTTATGAGATTTTCTACTTCGAAAATGTTTTTATTTTTTTTTAGTTATTATAAATACGTAGTTTTTGGTTGCTTTCATAAAATTTACAAATTATGAATTAATTATTTAATAAAAGAAAATTTATATAAAATTAATTTACAAAATATAAAAGAAAACTTGATTAACTTAAAATCTCTGGATTAAAAACGATTTTTACGAAAAAAAAATAAATTTAAAACTAATTTTAATAATTTTCTTTAAATTGAAATTTAGAAAATTCATTTAAAAAAAATTTATTTTGTATATTGTTTAATATTTACAAATTTTTTATTTTTTTGTAATCCTTAAAGGGGTTTTTAAAAATTTTTTCTTAAATATTAAAAGTATACACGGTTTGCTTTTAATTTGAATTTTATTAGAAAAAACTAAATTATTTATTTTAAAAATTATCTTAAATATGAAAAAAATATTGATTAAAATAATTCTTTGGAATTTTCCTAAAAATTTGTTTTTGTTCAATTTTTTTTTCTAAATTTTTCAATCTTTGGTTTTCTTTGTATGATTGTTGTGGATTTTTTGAATTGACATTTACTGCGTTTGTGTAAATTTAAATTTATATTTAATTATATAATGGGATTTGCTTTAGCTATTCTTGCTTTTAGCAGCAGTTCGAGCAATTTTATAAAAATTATCCTTCGATCCTTGAAGAAATGAATACCCAGTTTACGTCAAGCAAGATTATTTTTGTGGCTTTTGATATACTAGATATTTTTATAACGAATTACGAATGAAACGCTTAACTTTTTTAAATCATTTTTGATTCATGTAGTAATGAAGATTACAGCTTGAGGCAAATAATTATTATAAAAAATTAAGAAGGTTATACGACTTGAATTAATTAAGTAAAAAATTAGACTAGATTAAATATAAAATTCACCATTCGAATTCCTTTCAGTCATTCAAATATTATTGGTTGATATGAGTAATATTTTTCGAGATCTTTAAGAAGTTTTTATGGAACTGAATAACAAAATTATGTAAAATTGTACAATTTATATTTTTAAAAAATTCATAAAGAATCCAAAGGAAGAATACTCTCACCCTCATTCTACACATTTAAAAGAATTAATGTGTAGTTAATATTGATTTTATTCGCAATTAAGTGATGTTACTTCAGTGTTACTTTTGTATAGAAATCGCGATCTTTTTCGATGAATTAATTGTGAATAAAGTCAAAACTTGAGCACGGATTTTAAAGAAATATGGTTTGTACTTTCATCTTTATATGTGGGGAGCAAGAATGAAATTTTTATCGTTCGTAAATTTTTCATGAATTTTTGAAAAACAAAACTTGTAGAATTTTGTGCACAATTTATTTTTTACCACAACTCTTTAAATATATCTTCGAAGCTATTAATCAATTTAAAAAATCCAAATTTTTAAATTTCATATTTAACTAAATCAGACGAACCGCTCTCTTGTGCTGATATAAAGCGTGTAATCTGCTTCATTGTTTTTTATATAATTGTTTATTTCGATAAACAGGGTCAATTAAAAAAGTTTAATTAATACACGAACATACACAGAAAAATTCGAAAATACGATTTCAATTACGATTATTTGTGCTGTTAAAGTTTAACTTTCGACAAAAATTGTATATTGAATTATTAAATTTTATAATATTCAATTACAAAATTGTACAAATTGTTAAACAAATTTTCTTTGATCACTCTTGTAATTTATTCAATTACGAAATTGCATGAAACCTATTTTGAAAATTAAAATTTTACTTTAATTTTAATTGAATTTTTAAGGTCGGTTTTATTGAAAAGCTTTTTTTTAATAATTATTCTTGTGTATGTATGTACTCGTATTAGAATTGGCTAAAAAAAAATTCCGTGCCACAAAGTCAGTGTTTACCTGTGTAATGTCAATTAATTTCAGTTATCCCGTATTTTAAAAAATCGTTTCTTGCAAACAACAACTTTTCCCACAACAACATTTTTTTTTCAAAAGATTCTTGAAAATTACTCCATTTTCACCACAGTCTCTCGATCGAATTTCCGACCAAAATCATGCAAATGTTGCGGTACAAACTGCATAAACTGTTGCTGCTGCAAATCGTGCAAATGTTGTTGGCGTTGCAACAAAAACTGATGATATTCATAGTCGTCATCTGTCGAAGGACTACGACTTATATTATTTAAATGATTTTGTAAAATTTGTTGATGATGTTGCTGCAGCTGTTGGTGTTGTTCATGCTGTTGTTTTTGTTGTTGTTCATCAGCCAAATGATGGTGTAAATGTTCCGTTTTAATGTTGCTTGCAGTGTCATTAGCAGTTGGTATTAATTCACCATAACTTTCAAAGATCGGTGAGGTGGGTGGTGAGTTTGCGTGAGTTTCGCTGTGAAAATTATTCAAAGGACTGTGATTGTCAGATTCCATATGAAGAGTGGCTGGGTTACCAAGTGGATTGTTGACTGTTAAGAGGTGTTGCTGTTGCTGTTGTTGTTGGTGATGGTGTAGATGTTGCTGCAGATATTGTTGTTGAGTCTGAGAACTGTTGTTGTTGGGTGTCGCACATTTGTTGGCAGTTGGTGATGTATTGTTGTTGCTGCTGGGCGAATGAGTATGCATTAGAGAACTCGGCTGTATATGTTGTTGCTGTTGTGTTGCTGTGCTGTTCATTAATTGTTGCTCCACTTGGTGTTGCTGTTGTATATATTTTTGCATAAATTTTATATTTTCATTATCATTATGATTAAATGTTGTTGTGTTGTTGTTGTTGTTGTTATTAGTATTATTTAAATGATTGTTAGTGGGTGATGATGAGGCAGATGAGGCATGTGGTTGAAACATAATTGGTGAGATTTCTTGCTGCTGTGGCTGTTGTTGCTGCTGATATTCCTGTGGTGACAAATTACCCATATTGTGGTGTTGCTGCTGCTGCTGCTGCATTAACGGTGATGTTGGTGACATATTTATGCTGTGATTATTATTGTTATGACAAGGTGATGATATACTATTTGTGGGTGATGTAGCCGCCGATTGCGTTAGTGATGATGTTGATGCATTTACTAATTGTTGTGTTAAAGGTTTAATATCTACTATTAAAATATAATATAATTTGTATATTTTTTACGCCCATAAACAACATTTTACATTGTTAAGCAATATGAAAAGAAACAAAAAAAAAGAATACGAAAAATAATTATTAAGCATGCTGGGAGATAAAGGATATTTTACGTCTTCAGCTTACCGTGATCCCCATTAAGCATGTTCATGTTGTTGGCACTTTCCGTGCTAGTATTGAGAGTATTGTTGGACGAATTGAGAGATTGTTCGGATGCCAAAACGGCAGCAGCATTTGCAGCGGCCTGCTTCTTAGAGATTTTCTCAGCCTTGCAGCCTTTGGGCTTACGTTTGCGCGTCTGGAAATAATAAAACAATAAAAAATTTGAATATATTTTCTGCAACAATTAAAAAAAACATACTTGTATTGTATCCTTTTTCATGGTCAAGGGACGTTTTACGCTATGCAGCTTGTAATATAGACCACAGGCATTACATACCGGTTCACCATTAGGATTACGACGCCACAATGAAGTCTGTGTGGTTAAGCAATTGGAACAGGTCAGGCCAGCTCTTCTGGAGGCACTCTATATTATTTATAATAAATAAATAAATAAAAATTATCAATAATTCTGCATATGTATACATAAATTTTTTTAAATAAAAAAATTTAATTTTATTAAGCACAAAATTTTTGAATTTATTTTTTGAGCATGAAAAATGATGTGAAAAAACACCTACCAGACGCCGCGAAGTAGCACGACTAACAACATGTTCCTCTTTAATGTTGCTAGTGCTATTGTTGCTGTTGCTGTTCCGATTCGTAACATTATATGGAAAGGTCTTATAGAAATCCCCGCCTGATTCAGCGGCCACTGTAATATAGTGATTGCAAAACAAACATTAATTGAGTTTTTCTTTCAGTCTCATTTTCTTTCTTAAAATTTCAAAGCTACAATATTTATAAGAAAAAGAACATTTCTAAAGCATTCCACAAAATAAAAAAGGCAACAATATTAACAAAATATCATTTGTTTGTTATTCTTTTTGTTTATAATAAATTCAATTAATTTTTCAGGTTTTCTTTCAACTAAAACTTTCAAGAAGCGAGAACGTTGTTTTGTTTTCAATATAAAAAGGGCAAAGGATTTCTATAAGATTTATTTAAGATCACAATAAATTCAAAAATTTTGTATTTTCTTTAATATATTTTTTTTGTCTTTCTTTTAATTGCTGTTAAATAATTTACCAATCTTCTGGGTGGTTTTATTAAAGGACGATTCATTCCGTTCATTTTGTGATAAAGACCGCACGCATTGCATAAATAATGTCCGGTATTATCACGTCGCCATAGTGGAGTTGAAATTGCACCACAATTGACACATTCTCGCCCCTCCGTAAAAAAATCGGCATCAAAAAATGCTTCAAATATAATAGACATAACAAATACCATCATCAGTTATCTCATTTTGTTTGGGGAATTATTAAATTGTATTTCCTAATTATTATATTTTATTTTTTGGGTTTTAAAGAAAATTCATGAAAATTGTATATAAATCCTATAGTTGTTGTTTCTGTTGAATTTTTTGTTTAATATGTGTGTTTTTTTTTAATTTTTGGATCTTTTTCTGTGTTGTGATTGTGTAACAAACAAAAACAAAAAAAATTAATTGAATTTATTATAAAAAAAATAATAAATAGTTGTTGTTTCAAATGATTAGAAATATGTACAATATAAATTTGTGTTTTAAAAGAGTTGAAAGTAAATTAGTGAAAATCAATAATGTTGTAGTACTTATAGGCTAAGAAATAATATTAAATAAGTAGCATAGTTTAGGGAGGAATACACATGGTTATAAAATATTTAGAGTGTAGCGTGTAATAAAGAAATGAATCATAATAAATATTTGTAAATTTATTTTAATCATAATAAAAGTCTTATAAAAGTTTTCTACTACTGATTTTGTCTCAAAGTCTGTTTTGTTAATCCGATGGAAAACGTTGCCAAATTATTATTAATAATAATAATGCAAAAATATTGTAGTTACTAAAACTCAAATTATCATAAACTAAAACCTTATTTAATTTAAATGGATCAGTTCCTTATGTCAATAAGAAAATAAATATCAAAGGGCTTATTTATATTAATAATTTTGGGCTAATAACAGGTTTATAATGTTCGTATGGAACTTTGTTTACTAAACCTGTTATAAACCTTTGATAAGTTATAAACAGTAAAAGTTAAGTTTTATGGAATTCAAAACTACTACTCTTCAGAACAATTTTTGTAAAAATTTTTAAAATTTTCTCCTATGAAAATATGTTTGCCGTTCGTTATAACGCAGAACAGCCACTATCTGCAATAGATCATTATCAACGCATTGCAAGAAGAAAAAATTTGTAAAGTTAAGAGTTTTTGTCAATTACACATTTAGGCAGCAGGTGTACAAAGAAAAATACATGGTTGAGGTAATCATAGTAATAATACTTCACCCTCCAACAACAGTATTATAATATATAACCATAAACTGACAGTTAATTATTATACTATGGTCTGAAATTGTCACATTATGATCAATACTATCAAAAATATTGTCCCGCACGAGCATCATACAATACTCAATGAATAGAATTTAGGAGTCATCGTATAAAATTCTTGTGACTAAAGCTATATTTTACTACATAGATTATGTGCTGAATATGAGCTGAATACATATTTCTATACTTTTAAGTCATATTTTGACTACAAGCACACAAAAATATTTTTTTATATTCATATAATTTCGGTTGTAGTTCAACCAAATTGGAATTGTTATGAATGGTCATAAATGAATGGTAAGTTTTGAACAAAAACTTATCTTTCGTTACCAATACTATGTTGCAAATACATATTGAGAAATAACAACAGTTTGTTTGCTACAATCATGCATTGCTTGCACACAGCTATATTAATATTTGTCCATGGCTTGAAAACATATGTTTGTGTTATGTAATCTTATTATTTTGAAAAGCATTTGCAGGCCACAAAAATGAACTACTGCTTCTAATATTCCGTTTTTCCTGTGGAGGTTTTTCACTACATTTAAATTGAATTTAATATTTATTAATGAACGATATTTTAAAGAGTTTTCTTCAAACAAATAAACAGCAGACACCACTTCTTCAACTCAGTTAAAATATCAAAAATTGCTGAATGGTTGAAAAAAAGAACAAATGGTTTTCAGAGTCCTTTATTTGTCATGAAAACTATTTATTTTAAATGAAGCCTAGCACACATTTACACAGGTTACGTAAATAGTAAACAAATTAAAAGAAAAAAAATCTACCTAAAAACTCTTAAACATCAATTTGTGAAAACCGAGTAAGTGTGAAATTTTACCAAGCGAAAGAAAATTATGTCTTTGTTTTTTTTTTGTGGCCGGCCACACATGCGTGTTGTAGAAAAACTAAAAGGGAAAGGACAAAAATTAAAAAAACTGTACAAGAAATTTAAGCAACCAGCTAAATTTAGCCAAATGTATGTGCGTATATGATCCTGAATATTGGATGTGAAAACGAATGGTTGCGGCGAACATAAATATACAAGAAAGAAAGTTAATGAACTTGTATAAATTATAATTTTGTTCCAATTGTGTTGCGAAAGTGTTTGTGTTCCTTTCTTAATAAAAATAATTTAAATCGACGAGCTCAAGCCGGATTTAGTAAACTCCGAAATAAATGTTCATAAAACACAATATATTCTGTGCAGGGCTCTACTACATACATGATCGAACATACACTCAGAAAAAAGATGCGTGCTTAAATCAAGCTGGTTTAATTTAATGAAAATTATGTCTTCACAGTGTAAGAAAATAAAAATTATCGTTCTAAAATTAAGATCTTGATTTTAGCATTTTCATTCTTAACACACTTTTATGACGTTTTCGTCTTTTTTAAAGACCGTTGATCTTAAATGTATCTACTTTTTCGCTGAGTGTATGTGTATGTGATCACATATCCGAAAGTTTACAATGACTATTTTAAGCTGAGTATTTATGAGGATAAAAATATTAATTCTGTCCGTCTGCTACATGCCGATGTGGAAAATGTCACACTATCTTATATTATTTTATTGAAAATTAAAATTTATGAATATCTTATCAGTTCAAATTAATTTCGTAAATTCATAACGTAAATATATGTATGTATTGTATGTATCTATGTATTTATGTGTAGGTATTTATATGTATGTGTATTCAATTAATAAATAATTTAAAATATATATAAATAAAGAATAAAAAAATTATGGGATTTTAAACTTACTTGCTGACAGTGAAGCTGAGGCTGACAAATGGGCCGCTACCAAATTTGTGGCAGTAGGATTTGCCACCTCTGAGACGACGGAATTAATTGCGCGACCATTGACGGCTGAACGAATGACGTTTGTATTGGCGGCATTTAGAACATTATTCAAAGCTTGATTGCCCACCACCGAAGCGGGAGCATAACTAATGGCCTCATAAGGACTAGACCAAGACTCATTCTAGAAAAAAAAAATTGTAGTTAAAAATACAATAAATCATCATTGTATTTGTCAACTTACATGACTTCTATAATTATTCAATGAGCCATAACGATCGACGCCGCCTGTTGTATGTGTGCTTTGGTTGTAGGAAGTTGTAGCAATACGTTGGAATGCTGGCAAAGCACCGCCGCCACCGCTACCACCACCAGCACCAGCACTACTCTGTGTGCTTTTAGGTGAACCATAGTCATCAGAATTGGAATGTGTTTCATTCAGATTAGTGTTGGTGGTAAGTGCTGCTGCTGAGGTATGATTGCTTTGACTACATGATGTATTTGAGCCTGCTGCTCCACTCAAGGTACCAGAGACTGAACTGAGATGATTTGAGGGTGGTGGTGATGTTGTGGCTGCTGATTGCATACCATACTGCATGCCATTTGTTGCTGTTGCTAGCAAAGGTGCTGCATACACTGAACTGCAATAGTGTATAAAGAAAATAATTGTTTATTTTATTACTTTTCATACATTTTTATTTTTTATATATAAACATATTTTTTTTAATAAAATTTTGCTTGTATGATGTCATTTTAAAAATATATAATTTTTAAATATGTACTTGTATATGTATAAACTTATTTATATAAAACAAAAATTTAATTTACCTATAGCAGTAGTTTTTCAAATACATATTATTATAATTGGAGAAAAACATATTCATTTTGAATAATTTTGGATTGTTTTAAGCGGATGTTGAGGTACACAAACAATTTTATTTGAATTGAAAATATTTTTTTTACATTTTTTATCAGCAATTATTAAAGAGTTTATTTATAATTAGTTTCTTTCGTCTGATCTCTGAAAAATACACACTATAATTTCTAAATTCTAAAATGATTGAAGATTATAATTTAACGTTGAAATCCCCCAGCATTTTAATATGTAACAAAGTACCATTAAGATTTAAATATATTAGTATTGCGTATGACTGAAATCTGTATGAATCAAACGTTTTGTGTACAAATTAGTCTTAAATCGTTCCGGAAAAATTGTCATAGCTAAGCAGGAAGTTTTATTTATGTAAATATTGTTAAAAATTTAAAGAAATTGTGTTGCTCTCCAACTTTTTTACTATCTGATCAAATCAAATTTGCTATTAGAAATGGTTTACCTTAGCAAAACTTATCTCTTTTCTTGATGCCCAATTTAAAAAAAAAATTTCTCTTTTCATTTCAGAAATGTTTACAAAATATTTTTACTTATTTCTTCCGCAAACAAAATTAAACTAAAAAAACGTACATATGCTTAAATTACACAAAGCAAGACCAAGACCACCACCACTCTGTTGGTTTAATAACGAAAAAATATAAAAATTATTGGGATTCTCTGAGTATAAAAACAACAATAGTGACAGTTTTACAGTTTTATTAAACGTCTTCCCTACAATTATAGCGGAATATTAGATTTACTTAAGAGTTTGCTACAATACATTGAAAAATATGAAAAAACATAATTATTAAATTCGAGACAGATCTCGATATCTTTTTTTTTTTTAAAAACTTTTTGAAATAAAAAATCGGATATAAATATTTCGTTCTCAAGTTCTTTAATTTGTTGATGATACTACATTTTTAGAACTGTAAAATGTCTTTAAAAGCAAAACACACAGCTCTTAAGTGATAAATAGCTAAAGTTATTTTTAATTAAGAAGTTTAGAGCGTTTTGATCGAAAGGTTATTTGTATAAAGCGAGTACAATCGAAGCACTAAAGTATTTCAATGACGTTAGTAGTTTTAGTACAAAGAAAATTTTTGAATGGAACCCAAATAGAAAAATATGCTGAAACTTCTAACTCAATTCCATTCTGCTATTGTGTCTAAATGTACTCTTCAAACTCTGTGTCTGTATTTCTTGTATCGTAAAAGTTTTCACATGAAAAAATTTCGTATCGTCTCGATTTGTGAGTAAAAAGTGTTTCTATATGTCAATGCGATAAATTAGACAGCCATTTCAATGAAATTTTTCCATTTATCGTGTCTCAAACAAAGAAACCAGCTGATCAGCTGATGACAAACTTTTTGGCGGCAGCGGTAAAATATTTTCATACAAAACTATATTATTTTATAATAATAAAACAACTTGATTAAATATGTTTATTTTGCTCATTGTAATATTTTATATCTTAGAATTGTTTTAAAATACAAAAGAAAAAGTACTCAGTTTTTACAATTTACTGAGCGGGATCAGAAAATAAAGATAAGCCGGCTACACTGGACCAGCCAGTGTTGATTTCTAGCTTCTTAAATACTTGCACAAAATTGTGTAAAATAAAATAAAATAAAGAAAAGAATTTATTACTTATAATATATGTATATAATACTTAACTTAAAAAGCTTTACTTTTGAATTGTAAAAATACAACTCACATAATTTTTAATTGTGAGAAATTTTGACGGCATTATTGGAAAACTTTTCACATAATATTGTTACAGAAACACTTTTACTCACAACCTTTCAATAATTGTTAGAAAATATCTCAAATGACAGATAGTTCTCTCAATGTAAAAATAAAGAAATATTTGTGGGAGAAAATCCATTTTTAATTTGAATTCACATCGTTTTTCTTTCAATCCACTTGTTTCATGCGAAAACTTTTACGAGGCGAGAAATGAGAAAACTAGGTACAGATCTGCTGGCTGCTAAAGTTCACGAAGCTGTAGTTAAAACTACAATCCTAGCCACACAGCCACCAAAATAGTTCGACGTTGTCTGAATCAGAGAACTCAACTCTGGCAAATGTCTGCCTTTATTATTAGAGACTTCGTGCAGATTTCTGACAGATATTAAATATACGATTTGTCTACTTGTATGTGCTGCTATGTCTGATAGATTCCTAACTGATTCCGTACAGCTGTGTCATTATTCTTTTTTAACAATTGTAACGAGACTTATTATTCAGATGAAAATAATAGCAACTTAAAAATATTTTTAGTTTAGTTGTATAGTTTAGTAGTGGCTTTTGTATAAAAGTGAAGCAAAAAGTTAAAAAACGTACATACTATGTATGTAATTTGTGATAAATAGAAAATAAAAATAAAACAAATCTATATTATTAATAGGCAAACACGTTTTTTAGATCCCTTTTGCGGCCGTAATACCGAAGCGATTTTGGAAAGATTTATATTTTTTAAATGGGGTTTTACATAGATTTGCACAATCTTAATTATTTTTAAATCGTTTAGATATTTATAGACCTATAAGCGTTTAAAGTTGCTACTAACACATGCACACTTATTACACATGCACGTATCAACTTCAACTTCAAAAATAAACAAAGTGTGCATGTGTGTTTGTCTAATTTGCTTTTGCATAGAATTGAGATAGAGTTTTAAGTTGTTTATTTAGAATGATTTTTTTTTCTTTTTGTATTTTATCGTATGTATTTATGTAAATGTTTAATATTAATTTCTAGGATGCGGTCCATTGAGTCGGCCGTTGAATACACTAGTAAATTGAAAAAAAAATTAGAAATGGTGTAAAAAAATTAAAAATAAATATATCGCCTTAAGCGTTTACAAAGTGAGATAAACAAGAAATTCGAAATTTATTAACGAACTCTTTGGAGCGGGACATCACTTGGGAAGTCCTGCAGAAGCTGATGCTGCCATTCAAACCGAACGGCCAGATTTCGGCAAATTTTACTAAACGTTCTCTTCCTACGATTAGTTGATTAGATTTGCATTCGGTATTCTTTAGTTTATTTCAGAATATAATATGAATGTCTTCAAAGCTTCACGGTCTAAGTAGAACGAAGATTTATACAAATTGTATTTTTTTTAATTAAAATGATATTCTAAAGCAGTTTAAAGTTTAACAAGCTTTCGTTACGTTTTCGACTTGTTTTCTCCTTACAATTCTTAAGTACTGAATTAAATGTCCCTTTAATTAAATAAAAGAAAATACGTTATGAACGAAATTTTTCATTTATATCGACGTACTAAAACTACTGCTCATTTTCTTAGCGCTATTAAAAACATTTTGCGTACTCTTTTTTTTTAAGCATGTTAATGAGCAATTTTTTTTTCTTGTTGTTTTAGAAACTTGATAAATATTGTAAATAAATCAATTTGTTTACAATAAAATGTCACAGTAGCTTTTCTAAACACTCAAAACAAAACGTATTTTTACGATTCTAAAAAAAATTCTTTAGCACATGTCAAGAGATTTCAAAGATATTAGTATGAAGGATAAATATTTATAAAGTACGAAAAAATCAATTCATCATATTTTGAGTACAACAGAATTTATAAACAAAAATTCTTTTTAGCAAAGTTAATAATTTAATCGAGAACTTTATTTTAATTTCAAGTTTTTAGTATACGAGCGAACACTTTAATCAATCAAGCTTTTAGGGCTGGTGCTTGTAAGAGAGAAACCGGGGTAAATATTTTTCTGTTTCTATTAAAAATGTTTACTGTAATAATAGTTTTTGATTTTTTCAGCGAAAACATTAAGGGAACTCACAAGCGTTTACTAATTGCTGTAATGGTTGCATTTGTGATAAAATGTTTAATATTGTGGTTGATATTTTATCATGGAGAATATGAATAGTAGTTCTTTTTTTAAATTTTGTATTACTTTAAGCACGTACAACCGATGCAACAGTTAGTACACACTTGTAATATCCTTCATTAAATTTGAAAATGTGAAAAAATATAATAATTTCTAATCATTTTTGGTACTCTTTTTGTATTTAAATTTATGTTATGTCTCCGGAAAGTATTTATTTTTCAATTACGATATATTTATCACATTTTAAAGATTACAAATCGCCAAAAAAGTTCATTGTTTAAAAATTGATTGAAATTAATAAAATATTTATAATGTTGAATAAATCTTTTATGATTGTTTAGCCTCAAGAAATAAATTGTTTAATTCATATTTGAAATCGAAGCATTTCCATATTTTTTTTTACACAAAACTTAATGTTAAGTTTTCTTATTTGTATGCCAAAGTTCACTAAGATGCTTGAAGCTACATTTTCGAAATTATGCTCTTAAATTTTGATGCTGTTGTTAATTGATGTTTACTTCGAAATCAAATCAAACTCTTGGCGCACGCGTCCTGTCACTTTAACTGAACTTGACACTTTGACAACGGAAAATCTTATAATACAATTTCACCAAAACCAAGTCTTTGAACAACTGCATAATGTTCTTTTGTTTATAATCAGCTAGACCGCAGTTTATGACACTACCATTCCATATGGAATTTAAGATTTAATGTTATGCTATTTTTTTGTTTGCTTTTTTTCTTTCTCTGACGTTTTTGTTTTTTTAAGAATCATAAAATTATACACCTCGTACGTGAATGCGCGTTAAAATTTCATTATTAACTGAAAGAACAAGTTAATCAAATTTCAAAATCGGCCTCAATATTTACCTGTACGAGTACAGTGACAGAAAGAGATGTTAAACTGTGTACAAGTATTTGTTTTTTAAATTCCAATTAGTCTAAATGTAATTTAAGAAAAGCTGAAATAACTTTAATACGAGTACCATTACGTTCTAAAAGATAATTTTCTATCTCAGAGTACAAACAACTAGCCACCTACAAAAGCGTGTTTAATCTATAAAATACTTTTGCGAGTATGAAAAAATTGTTTTTCTCTTTTTTATTGTAATTTATCTTAAGAATTTTTTTATAATAATAATGATTTTTTTTTGGTGTAAATTTGCATATAGGAAGTAAGTATTATTTAATTTTAAAAGTTTTATTTCTTAGTTTCTGTTAAAAATATTTTATTTCTTTATTTTTGCTACATTTTAAGTTTTTTTTTTATTTGCTAGAATCTTTTGAAAAGTCACATACGTTTTCTGTTTTAAGCCATACTTGTTATTATATCGCCAGTTTATGAGTTTGTAGCTTATGTGTGCTGTTTATGTGTGTGTGTGTTTTTCTTTATGAAAATATGTTTTTAGTGTTCTGGACTGCAGTAAAAATAAGAAAGAGCTTAAATGACACACTTCTATACATTAGAAATATAAAACTTTTTAAATCGGTCAAAATCATAAAATTAAAAAAAAACAAATATTGAAATAAATTCGTAAGCCTTCTTAAAGAAATCTGGCAACAGATTTTTGCAGTGGCCTTTGATTGCACAAGTGATGATGGTGCACTGTAGAAATTACTTTTCAATTTTTCAAACACAATGACGACAGTTAAGACACTAAACACATTGTTTAGTAACCTTAAAAATCAATCCTTGATTAGACATATTTGTAATTTTTAGAATTAGTTTGTTTGAAAGTTGTTTAGCAAGGACTGATTTCGAGCCTTGAATTAATTATCTTTTCCTGTATTATTTTCTTAACAAAATAATTTAAAAAAATTAATTAGTTGATTTAATAAATTTAAGACTCGAACGAACTCAAGTCCTACTAAATCAACTTTTACTAAACGAAAACAAGTCTCGAACCCAAGCCTTATTAAATAACTTTTAACTAAACGAAAAACAGTTTGTCATACAAATTTACTTTGTCAGACAAAAAATAAATTAACAAAGCCAAAAAACACAATAATGGCCGTAATTCTCTATCCTTCATAATCGCACGATCTGCTAAAAATGGCATGTGTGCTAAAAAAAAGTATGGTACAGCGGACTGAAAATGCAACTCTGTGGCAGATTTTGTTGGCAAGTCGTGCGATTTAGTAAATTTTATGAAAATTTTTATAAAATGATAGTTTTCATGCCATCAAAGTAGTATTTATTGTTAAACAGCACCAATGATGATAATAATTTAACTTTTTCTTGATTCGTTGACATTTTATATTCACTTTTTCTATTTTTAAAACAACGAAAGCAACTTATTTTTTATAATAATAGCTTGCATGTGTATACACAAGAAAACAAAGACTTGTTAGTGCATCATTTTGGTTTAATAATTTGGCACCTAAAACATCATTTCGTAGCGATTTTTTTGAAGTCGGTCAGACTTATGTAAAATTTTCCTGTGATTTGATCGTGCGATCGTATAGGATTGTAAATCAGCGTCATACACACAGAACCTTAGATTCAAAAGAAAAAATCTGATTATCAGAAATGTTATTTTCCTACTAACTGACTTTGTTAACGTTATAAAATAAATATGGAGAAGTCAAAATAATAATGGTATCTATTTTTTATCATTAAACCACTCGGATAAATAGTGGATACCACTAATGACTGTCATCCTCCTGAAAAGTGTAAAAAGCAAATACTGACGAGAAGATATAGCGAACGACGAAACTATTGACTGTAAAATTTTTCTAAAGTGTAAACTTTCTTAATATTTATTCCTTTCTTAATGAAATAATATAAAAAAAAATTAATAGAAAAAACTAATTCTAGCTTGAATTGAAACAAATTCAAGCCTTGAACTTGAGTCTGCTTAAATAGAAACAGCTATTAAGAAATAGCTCTGTAGTATCAGAGTTGTCGGCGATTAGTCTAGACTTTAGCAGATACCTCAATGCGATAGTGTGGGCTTCGTGTCGTGCACTAGATCTGGACATTAACAGATTTACACAGACGAGAGGAGTGGTGTTTACCTAAACGGTATCAACCCAAATATAAAATATATCTATCCCTCGACTTGCAGCATATTTTTACAAGATTTCAATTTCAAACAAAATGTTAAATCATTTTGGTTTGTCTGCGGAAACACCCAGTAACTAGACAGGAATCGAACCTGCGGTCACTAGACTAATAGTTTAGCACATCATCCATCAAACTACGAGGGCACGGCAATGATTTTATTCTTATTACTGTAAATTGAGGGAATTGCATTATCTAGGAAATGTTATTAAATTGTTTCCTTAACGTATATTAGGAGAAGAAATTAGCTCGGTTCTTTTTAAAAACAAAGTAGGAGAAGATGGTGGTTACGTTTTAGTTGTAGATTGTACTCTCTTCCATCGAAAACACCACCATGGGCATCATTTAATAGATGTCCAGATGCCACTGTGGTCCCAAATCCACTTTTTTGTCATAAATTTTAAGAAAAAGTTAAGAAATTGTAAAAAAGTATATATTTTCTTAATGGCAACACTCCAAGCAATCAAGAGAATATAATAAAAAATATTAGATGGCAACTCTGCCAGTCTTTAAAGCTTTCAAACGCATTATTCCAATTTTTTGTTTATTGTGGTTATCTGGTTTTTAGTCAATATAACATATTATGTTTTGTAGACTAAATGTTGTATTTCGGTTCAATTGTGAATGTGTTTGTCAAAGTGTGCATTATATGTGAAAATTTAAATCTCGCCAGCATTTTTCAGCAAACTCCCACAAATGTCATTTTATTTTAGCTCAATTTTCGATTGGCCGTGGCGAACAAACAAACGCGCGCAACGATGATGTACTAACACATGGGATACTTCAAAGAATTAATAAAAATCTGATGGCTTGTTTCCACTACGAGTTGCATCCATCACCTGCTTCGCTTTCTCAATCATGTTTATTTATGAATCTTGGTGTTTATACTACGCACATACATACATACTTGCCTCAATTTTTCGAATTGTTTCTGTGGTCCGTTAAAATTGTAAGGTATTATGGATACAACCGCTTTACTAAATTCTTCTTTGTATCCATTGCTTTTTTTAGCTTATTTATGTTAAAAAATTAACTTTTCTAATTAATTTTTTTCTATTGATACTTTTGTTTTGATAATATTTGGTTTTGAAAACTAGTTCAGATAAACTTTCGATAAAAGTTAGAGAAGACAAGAATTTTTCGTGCGTCGCAAATAGATTCATATTGAATCTACTTGCTTCGATCTCAAAATTTTGTATGGCGAAGCAAGTTGCTTCGCTCATAATTTGGAATTGAAGCATGAATAGAGAGCGAAGCACGTACCGTGGAAACAAGGCATGAATATCCACAAAGTAAATCAAATTAAACAAAAAGTGTATAATAACTTATAACATATAAAAAAATATTTACCGAAGTACAATAACAATATTAGAGAGATTTAAACAAGCTTGAATGGGCTTCAAAAAATATGATTATCAATATTGAGAAAAATTACTTCGTATCCCACCATCAAATATTATAGGGCATCCCAATTAGAGGGTGCTGTTGGCTGAAGTAGTTAGCGTGTTGACTACAAAGCAAATAATGTCTAATAACGTGCCCAGTTTCAAGCATGTCATAACATCCAGCATTTTTTCAGATGTGCATTAGTATGTTATTGTATTTGTTGTTGTTGGATGAAAGCATAGCACTGGTCGCTGAACAGTACCGGCAGCAGTTGATACTGGTGTGTGATAGCGGACATCACAGTTTTCGAATTTATGCCAAAAAAAAAATTGATTTGGGAACACTGTGGATGCTAAATAAAACTCCACATCTAACAAACTGTACGTATTTCAGATATACAAAATCCACATAACTCGTAAGAAAGCAATTCAAACAGTACAAACCGGCTGTCGTGCTCGGAGATTTTAATCAAACCAAACATAATGTGACGTGACAATCCTCAGTCAGACTTTTCCAATCCTTCAACCAACTCAAAGTTCTCTTGGACGTTTTCAAACGAATTCAATATTGCATATATGTATATTGAAATTTAATAAGCCACCAATGGAATTCTAGCGAAAATAACTGTCGAAATTATATAAATTATTTCATTGTTACCTTTGTTCACCCAAAGTCCAAATATGCAAGTACACATGTGTACGAGTACATGCTTTAAATACATAGAATAAAATATGATCATTCCAATTGTTTTTAACGCTTTCATTTCTGTCTAACCAATTTCCTAAGAACATTTGTAATGCGGGCTGAATTTTACTTTTTAAGAAGAACCAAAAAAAATATTTATATAAACAATTGTAATGCAGCACATGTATGCTACAAACACGTGCCATAATTATGTTGTCTCTTAACTGTGTCCAGATGAAAATGTTTAACCGAAATACATAGTAGACACTCTTAACTTGGCTAATTTCCGTATTAAATGCGGGAGTTTACTGGCAAACAAAGGGAAAGGGGCGCAGAAGTTTTGCTTAACAAATTGTTGAATTAACACGTTTTATATTAAATATCAAATCCAGAACTAAAATAAATAAGCAGAAAGATAAAAAGTTGAAGTAAAACAAAAAAAATAATTTTAATAGGTGACCAGGTGTTAAAATCTATAAGTGCTGGAAAAATATACTACAGTGGGTACAGAGTATACGGTTTTCCCCTAGATTTGTATCTCATTTAGGGACAAATTTAGGACTGAAATCTCTTAATCTATCTTTACTTTATCTGAATTCTCATCTAATTTCAATTGTTAAACGACAAATAACGCATTTGATTTAGACTTTTTAATATTTTATCCAATGCCAGTTAAAAATAAAACGTATTCCGCAGTTAATTAAGCTGAAAACAGAATTTTATCTGTAATTTTTTAGACGTGAACTCAGATAGATGTAACCTTTAACCAGCTTTAGGGGAACCATTTAGGGTCCAAAAATTTATATTTATTTGCTTATCTGCACAATAACAAAATGTTGCCATATTTTACAGCTGATCGCCATCTTTTTTGCAGTAGATAATCCCTGAGTTCGAGCACAAACCCAAAAGTTGTTGCTATTTTGATAGGACTTTAGCTGGTTAAGTTCGTTTGTACAAAATCCAATATAACTGAACACAAATTGAGGCAAGACAGAATACGCTTGCTATAGTTTATTACATGCAGGAATATATACATATATGTATATAAAATACTGAGGAAAATTTCAAAATTTACGTTGATTTTGAAACATTTAGGTAAAGATATTCAGACGTAATTTAAAACTGACTCAACTTGATTTACTTGAAATAAAAATATTATCTAAATTAAAAAAGAGAAGTTATAAATTTGGGAGTCAGAAAAAACATGTTCTGGCAAAACTGCTACAAAGAAAGTGTGATTCATCAATTATTCAAACATTTATGTATATTAATCTAAAAATTGATTTAATCAAATTCATGATTACTCTATTAATTCTAATTTTGATTATTCAAAATCATGCTTAATTCATTCATCAGAAGTTGTAATACTTTTCATTTTAAATCTTAGTTTTTGTTTTTAATTTTTTAACTTTTTTTATATAATTAATTTGTATTTGTATTTATGAGTTTAATGTTCTTTAAATACTATTGTTTTATCAAATGCCGTTTCCTTCAATACCATTAACACCGTTTCGCCATAAAAAAATTAGCAAGAATTAGGAAAATATTTCCAAGAAAATGTTCAACGCAATTTTTTTTGCTAGCTGAGTGTGAAAGCGCTTAGGGATGGACTGCGTGATGAGAATGGGAGTCGAATGCCAGAAATTACTAAAATATGGAGCAAAAGCTGGTGCTGACGCGTGTCGCTGTGATTGAATGATAGATCGAGGAAATGGTTGCCTGAACCGTCAAGTACTGACACGGGTAAGGAAGTCAAAAGCTGACCCATAACAGTTGTGGTCTGCTTCGAAATTTATTTTACAAACTGCATTAAATATTTTTATATAATTTTTCATTTTCGAAATAAGTTGAATGACGGCAACTATAAAAATATTTAATCTCAGTTCCAAGAAATATTGCATAAATAAAAAAAAAATTAATAGTGTCAAATGTAATTCACCGATATTTTAGAAACTGCAAATTCTTTCTTATAATTAAATCTATTAAAAAAGTACGTATTTCAAGAGGGGCTTTTAGTATATATTGTGAATAAAACAAAATTCGTTTGTTTAATTTTATACACTAAATTATAATCCGGTATGCAAGCATAGTTGAAATACCTACTTCCGAAATTAAGTTAATTAAACAGTAACGATATCGATATTCGATTCGTTTGCAAAAATATCAAGGTATTTTCGTAAAAAATATATTAAAATTTACATAATCAAAATTTAAAATATTTTCTTAATCAGAATTTGAATAATCAGAACTCCATTAATTGATTTTAATATAAAAGTTTGATTAATTGCACATATGTACTTCGTTATTATTTTTTTGTATTGTATATTCATAATTAGTTATTACTTTATATTTTAAAAACTATTTTTGAAACTAAATTAATTTAAAAATGTCTAAAATTCAATGCGGGAATGCTGGGTTCAGTCACTCTTTTGATTTAAATTAATAAACTACCAAAGGAGTAGTTTGTATTGACTTCCATTAACAACTACATACTATTCACCACAAACTACTTATTAGTAAGTTAACAAGTAAATACTTCTCATACACTGTGTTAGCAGATCAATCCCTGGCGAAGCAATGTGGGTTTTTTTGCAATTTAATGTATGTGTTTAGCGCTCAGTAAAATAGTTGTGCAATAGGCCAGTGAGTAAAATATTTACCATCAAACGAGACAATTCTTCCAAAATCACGAGTTCAATATTCAAAGAAGAGTCTGAATTTGTTATTATGTTTTGAACATTCAACGATTTCTTAACAATCACGTTTTTAAGTCGCTCTTTGTAAGCAAATGCGTTAAGCACTGCACGCTTTGCTAAAGTAGTAACTTAAAATGCCAAAGTACTGTTTATTAGTATTTTAAATCAAAGTTTTTGCTGGGAAATTATTTTACTCTGCTATCAAAGTTTTTGCTGGGTAATTATTTTACTCTGCTATCAAAGTTGTTGCTGGATAGTTATTTTTTATATTTATTGATATTTTACATAATATTATCACACAATTATGAATTTTGATCAACAGTATTTTATTTTAATTGCTTTTTGTATTTTTTATAACAATATCTGGTAAAATAAAGTTATAATATCTTTTTATGTGGCCATAATTTTTTAACAGGAGTCGATGGATCCTTTTTCTCTTGGCCATAATTTAATCTTTAAAACCGTGTCAAAGATTTCAGCAAAAACAAACAAAATTATAATAACTTAAAATTACTATGTATGTATGTAAAATATTAATTATGGGAAATAGTGCGATTAAAATTTTAAACACTAAATAAAATAAATTAATTACATTTTATTTAAAATTTGTAATAAAAAATAGTTTACTTTGCATTACTTGCTGCATTGTGAATATTTAATTAAGGGGGTGTATTTCTATACCCAGGCGATTAAACGTAAGTCAGCGTTTAAAATTTCATACAAAAATTTGTTAAGTAGACATTAACTTAAAAATATGTGCAGTGTAAAATTCAAATGTTTTAAAAGGAAAAACAATACGTTATTTTAAACTTTTTTTTCTTTTTTTTCATTCTACACATTTATTGCTTGAATTTGTTTGGAAGTTAGTAATTATTGTATGTCTGCCGCCAGCACCATGAAATAGCAAACAATTTGAGTTTGTTTAGGGTGTTTGGCATTAATTATTCTATATATTTTATTGCTTATTTACATTTGTTGTTATTGTAATAGTTTACTTCTAAACCAAAAAAAACCCACAGCGTGAAACTTTTTTTTCAATAAACAAATTCGAAATGAAATAAAAGCAGTTGCAGTTTTGAAATGAGGTTTTTGTGGTTCGTTTGTTAATGTGGTCATAAACTCATTACGATTTCTTATAAGGTGATTTGGAAAGAATTTAAAAAATATGTAATGTGCATACATACATAGTACATATCGATCCTTTATTGCAACGTAGTCATATCTAAAAAAATCTTGTTCTTCAGAAAACGAGTTTGAAGTTTTTAATTTACTCGCACATCAATGGAAAAATAAAAAAGTATTTTTATTTCAAGAGGTGAGTAAACAAGATATCTGTATAAATTTTTCACACAAGATGAAGAACAATACCTTGAATAATTCTGCATTATTAAGTCAAAAATCACGTTTTTTGAGATATGACTACGTTGCATTAAAGGAGCCGTAAAGGCCGAGGCACATAGAATCCATCGTACGTTATACGTTGCTTTTTTCAACTGATAACTAAATTAAAATACAGGTTTTCTTATGAGCTTTGTCACATTCGGTACGTCTCCGTCAACGCAAAGTTATAAAATTGGGCAATTTTTAACGTACATTGAGTACTTTGAAAAATATAATTTTTTTGGTTTGTTTTTATTAAGCTTTTTGTGTTATGTAGTGTCAAAATTAAATTAAATAAAAATTAAAAAAAAAATTGAGTATCCTCGAATTCCTTTCAAAGATTTTCAAAAACTTTTGTTTGTTGAGGGCTTTTTAGCTAGTCTATATACATGCATTTTATTGGTGCTAATGCCAAATCATCAGTAGACCTTAAACCATATTTTTGAAAGAAGATATCGAGGCAATCTCGATTAATAAATTAAAAAAAATACTTAATCCTCGAATTCCATTGAAAATGTGTACTTTAATCAAATGAAGCTGATTTAATGTTCGTCAACAAAGTACTCATTGTTTCAACCTCCTCCGCCGATACTTTAATGTCAGTTAAAAAAAGCAACGTATAACGTACGATGGATTCTAAGTATTAGGTTCGGATCCAGCGGTGGAAAAAAATTAAATTTCCCAACTTCGCCCCACAACAAATAAAATATTTTCAATTTCTATAGCGCATACTTCGTGCTTTGAATATCAGCTTAAATATTTACTCACACACCCTACATTGCACTACAATGATTACAGTGAACAATTAAAAAAAAACTAGGTGAAAAGTTTTGTTTTTTCCTCATAACTTACGACACTTATTTCAGCTAAGCGCAGTCAGAAATATTTATTTAATCTCAGATATTCGCTACGCAAGCTAGTCCTTAAATATCAATGAAGTAGAGATACCTTTAATTCGTCTTAAGCCGTAATTATGTGTATGTACTTATGATTTGTGTGACAAACATAAAAATATTTATTTTTTTCAAAACCACCTGAATTAGCAAATTTGAATGTTACTGCCCATTAAAAAAAGTTCTCGTTTTTTCTTCAAGTGGAAATATGAGGCATACAAAAACTCATAAAATACAGAAAAAAACGTAACTGACTACAGGCGACTGGCTAAAATCTTTGTACCCTTGATTCATTACTACGAAAAAAAAGTCACCATAAAAAATGTCATTAGTTTTGAACGAATATTGAAAAATCACAATTGTAAAACAAAAGAAATCCTCTATTAGTCACCTAATGAACTTAAAACTATTTTTGCTGTGTATTTGTGTGTGTTCAATGTTACAATAAAAAAAACAAACAAACAAAAAATCAAATCAGGTTGCTAGTATTAAAAAATAATTAATAAAGTATTGAATAGAGTTTTCAACTGGTTGTTGTTGTTGTTCTGGGCTTGAAATCAGCACGTGCTTTTTAAATGCATTTAGTCGGTGATTTTATGAATATTTCTTGGAAAACACTTTGGCTATAAAGAAGAAGTTTTTAATTAAAAACTTAACAAGACACTTTTTTAATATGTATGTATGTAGTATTTTCGGTAGCTTCAAATATACATACAGATGTACATATCAAACCAGTGAAAAAATTGGCATTCATTTTTAAGGAATGACTTATTCATTACTTTAATAGTATATATCAACTAGTTAGTGCATATTTTTTACTTCTTTAGAAGTTGTATTAACAACATTCAGAAAAGCAATAACTCTGCCAAAAACATTGACTCTCTCAGCTGAAAGCTCCTTTTTCACTGTTTATAAAAGAAAAAAATAAACAATCATTCAATCATATAAATTTCTTGTGGTTAAAAAGGCAGAGGCATTTCAATGTTTATATTTCCTTTTTATACAACTCACCACAAAAAATGTGGAAAGGCGACATATATATAGATTCGACATTACGTTTGTCATTTCTACAAAATATTTATTTCCGACCCTATAAATAATGAAGAGATCTGTTGCAATTTTCCAAAGATTTTTGCTAATAAAAATGATGGAAATATAAGAAAAACTGTTTCTATAATTTTATTTTTGTATGAACATTTTGTGAGGAGCAGCTGCTCTCATTCAAATACAGTAAACTTCTTTCGTCGATAAATACATTTCTCACTCTAGGTTTTGGTGAAGGGTATATAAGATTCGGAACAGCTCAATAAGATAAATAGCGAAATCTCTTCAAATTTCATGGCTGTAAAAAGTGTCACCGAGAATTTATAATAAAAGCAATTTTACACCAGAGTTTTGGTATACATATTTCAAAGGCAGTTGGTAAAAGATTTCCAAATTTTGTTTTTGGCACTTACGCCTTATTGATAGTTAAGTCTCTATATAATTTAAATTATCAATTTTTTATTATTTTATTAATATTGAAATGAATTTTTTGACTTGAGTTCTGAGTCTGAGTAGGCCCATTTCTTTTTAATTTTTAAGAAATTTTGGATAAATTTATTAGTCTGCGTTTACGCACGTCATCTCTTGATTGCTACCAAGAATAATACAGGTAGTGTGGAAGCGTTAACGGACTTTTTTTTGGGTTCGGGTCTATCAAAATTTCATTACGTATTACTAACACACACCCATACTACTCAAAAAGCACACTTTAACATTTGTTTCAAATACAAATAAGAAATGGAAAAGAAACAAAATTCTTTATAGAACAGAAAATGCAACCATTTTGCCATTTTTCTTTTTTGCTTTTTGACAGCTTCGAATATTAAAGCAATGTTGTTGCATCTTTGCCACTACCTGTATTATTCTACTATGATTGCTATTTTATAGGCGAGAGAGACGAGGGGAAAATTTTAAGCATGAAAGTATTTGCAAGTATTTGGCTGTTACAGCCATCCCTAAATAAGAGCGTTGAGCGTCGCGTTAGCAACAGGGGCCGTATTTGCAGTACATTCAGAGTAAATTTTTTTCTTACAATATATTGTAAATACGTACCCTGTTGTTAACGCTTAGGTATGGCTGTAAATGTCGTCAACATGACGTGACTCATATGAACAACAATGAAAGTTCAAAGAAGAAAAAGTAAGATTCATGTCAATCAGATATGACGCGTCTAAACACAGCCTTATTTTATTAAGAGAGTACTTTTATTTTATTATTCTATTAAGAAAGAAAATAGCTAAAAGTGATATACAATGTTTTTGATAGACGTTTAGGTTCACGCTAGTAGTTCGACAAATTAACCGAATTATTTAGTGATAGAGATTATCAGAATTATTTACCCCTTCATATTAATTTTTATAACATTACTAAAGTGGATTAAAACAAAGTTCCCATCTCTGGCAATGAAATTTTTTCTTTTGCCTTTCTTTGGTTAATGGGCCCCTTCGGGTTTGATACACAAAGTTCGTAAAATAATAAAAATAAAAAAGTGCTGATTAAAAACTCCTAACAATACTGTGGCTTCCGCAAATAAAAGCGTAAGTCAACTTATGACGATTTTAAATTTAGTTTTTATTTTAAACGCTTTTTCGATGACTTTTTTTCTCTCTCTCTCATTTTTTTCTGAAAAATATCCTGCAGAGCTTTTGTATATTTCATTAATAACGGCTTAAGTATGTCATACAAATTTGTTTGCTTAATTAAATACACAATCGGAGTTGCGTTGTTATCTCTGAATACGCTTTGCATTTTTTTTAACTTTGTAAATACCACTTCTATTGACTTAAGGGTTTTATTATTTGTGTATAAAATCTCACTCCTGCATTATTTTTGCCTGACTTCTTTATACAAAATTCCATGTGATTTGGACTCTGGCAAAAGAAAATTTCTAAAGTTTTCATATTTATTTCATCCACGTGAAATATCAAAGGAATGCCCCGGTTCTATGAAACTACGTAGGGCCGCTAGAACAAATTTGTAAAATTTGCCATATAAACTCTTATTGGTCCAGACAAAATCACAATGAAATTGGGTAGCATTTTCATACAATATACACGAAACGAATATGCAAAATATAAAACTACAATGTTGAATGAATATAAAAGATATTGCCTATATCTGTAGATGAAATATTTGAGAAGCTTTGACTTTCATTTTGACTTCGATCAAATTCACTATGGGCCTGGGAATCTAAAGGCGGAAGAAAATTTCATTCGCACATTTGTATTGATTATTATTTTTGTTTTAATATAAACATCCCAATGATATTTTCTTGGCCATTTAGAGAAAGTTATGTATGTATGTAGTTAAAATGTAAAAATAGAGTCCATTAAATATTTGTATCTACTTACCCGTTCGATAAAACAGGTGAGGGTGGTGAGGTGAAATTGAACAGCTGTGTTTGCTCGGGTGCCGTCAACATGGTATATATATCACGATGACCGGCAGCACTTGCGTTCGTTAACTGAGTAAAACTTTGCAAAGTGGCCATATCGCCAGATTGGGACAAAGCTGATGATGGCGAGGGCGAGTTGGCACCTGAACTAGCGGAATTGTTATGATGCAAATGATGTATAGTTTGTAAGTGATGATGCGGTGATGATGTCTGCATATGGGCGGGTGCTATTGAAGGTAAATGTGTCAATTCGTGGCTTAAATTTGCCGTATGATAGGTGTCCTTCAGGGAATGTACGTCCACCACAGAGCTTAAGGTTAAATAGCTAACACCAGTGTGATGATCTTCCATGCATTCATCTTTCAAAGTGTCTTGAATTACTTCATCTATGCTCGTGGGTGTATGTGCGGAGGCGGTTATATTTTGGCCACCCATTATAGAATGATTATGATGATGATGATGATGCATTGGCTCGTGGTGAGGATTATAAGATGTGGAGTAGAGGGCTAAGTTTGATCTCATGTTGTCGTCGTGTATATAACTTGTGGGGGTAACAGTACTACTGTTATTATTGTTGCTGCTATTATTAGCCGGATTAATAAGGTGTGTGGTATAATAGGCTGGACTTTGGCTATGATGATGGTTGGCTAGAGTTGCGTTCGGATGATGGTGATGATGTATTTGTGTTAGAGGAGAAAAAAGCTGCAAATTAACTAGATCCTTGGAAGAATTATCCCCTGCTGACGGAGTATGATTAAGAGACAAATCATAAGCACATGAATTATACGAACTGATCCAGTGTTCAGCAGAAAGTTCGGTCTGCGTGTGATGTTGCGGTAATGGTGTGTGCAGCTGGGTTGCAGCTAAAGATGAAGGGTGTGATGTTAGATGTGTAGATGAGCCTATAACAGCCAAATTTAAATTTGGATCATTGCTAGAGGTATTGAGTATATTTTCGGTTGCCACAAATTCATTTGATGTGTAAAGAGCAGTTTGTTGTGGCGTTTGAGAATTGTTAATATTGTTGTAATTTGTTATTATCACGGAATTATTAGCACCACGATAATTTTGGGGCGCAGTGTTATTTATTTGATTTTTGCCATCATTTAAATTTTCACTTAAATTTTCTAGATTATTAATTGTGGGAGTTGTTGCTGCTGCTGTTGTTGTTATAACACTATTTATCACTGTTTTATTTAAAGAATTATCACTATTATGACCTTTTTGCTGATTTTCTAACGTTTCACTTTTAATATCATTATTATTTTTATTTACACTCTCAGGAACGTCACTTTCGCTACAATTATTTTTATTGCAATTTTCTGATTTTTGTTCATTTGTGGTTTGCGGGGATTTCAAACAAGTCGCATTCGATAATTTTTTTATGTGATAATGATCTTTTTGTTGACGGTTTGCTTTATCATTTATGTTAGCGTTAGTTGATAAATTATTTGCAGCCGTAGACGTTGTGGTTAGTATTGTGTTTGGTTTGAGTTGGCGCTCGTCATTTAGACTATTTTGTGTATTTTGAACTTCGTTAATGTTCGTTGCTGATGTACGTAACACTGTTTGGTTTGATGTTTCGTTGACAACTGATATGAATTGTGGTGCCTTCACAACCAAAGACGATAAATTCAAATTCGTAGTTGTCGTTGCCGTCGTCTCCGTTGCAGAACCTAAAAACTCATTGTATGTGCCGGCAGAAGTTCCCTGTTGCTCTCTTTCTGTTATTGTTATTCCTTGTTGTTGTGGGGTTGGTGAATTTCTCCTTGTTGTAGTTGTTGTTGATATTCTTTGTATATCCGAAGTTATTGTTTGTGTTGTATTCATGTATGCTGAAGGTTTTTGTTGTTGGCTCATGCATGATCTTTGCTCTTTAACGTAGTCCATCTCTTTCTGTTTTAAGTTACTATTTAAAGAGTTTTGCATATGGTCATGATTTATTGTTTCCACAAAGGATTCATTCGTGGACTTGTTATCCTGTAGCAACTGAGACTTATCTTTTATTTCATTTTCTCTTTCATAATCATGCTGCTGGTATGATGGTTGTATGTTATTTAATAATGATTGACTTGCCGATGTTAATGCTTTATTTGGTAATTTACGGTTTTGTTTAGAATTGGATATGGCTTTGGTAATTTTCATATTGGCAGCATTCGTTAATAAGGAATTATTAGAATTAACACGATTTCTAGTTTTCGCTACTTTAGAGGATAGTGGTAAATTTCTATTATTGGCATTTTTCATGATTTAGTTAAACAATATAAAACAAATAATAATTCTTTTAAAAATAAAACACACACTTAAATCATTTTTATATTAACTTATAAATTATATATCCAAATATAATCTTTTGTATATTATAGGAGCTAGTAAATCTTTAAGAAATATTAAAGCTTCGTGAAAATAAATTTAATCCGCGTTTTTGTTTCCCTTTAACTTGTCGTATTGAGTTTTTTCTTAAAACTGTTAGTCAGCATCTCATGTTTGAAAATTCATTCCCTAAATCTCTTTTTAATTTCATTGTATTTTTTATTAATCTTCATTTTTTATTTTTATTTTAAAACATAAAGTATAATTAAATCCACCATTTTTGTATACATTTTGTTATTTTCCCTTTTAATTAATTAATCTTGCTCTCTGTTTTTATTTTACAGTTTAATAGTCTCCTTTTACTTGCTCTTTTTCTCCACAAAGAACCACCCTCTCTTTCTATGTTTATAATGTGTTGAAGTTGTTTTGATTTAACAAATTCACCTCTTATAGTCCTCTCCTTATCTTTCGTACAGCAAATCGCATAATGAAATTACTTTGCCTTGTTTTACCCCTATAAAAAATCTTTATCTATTTTAGTAACGCCCTTTTGGGTTTTTCTTTAAGCATTTGTTTTTCATGATTTAAAAGCAACAAGAAATCACAATGGCTTTCGATGTTTCGATGCTCAGTGTTTTTTTTTCATTTTTGTAAAATTATTAAATGACTTTTAATATAAAAAAAAATCATTTAGTGTAAATAATTTCAATGAATCAAGCTTATTTAAATCAATATACAATTATTTAAAATTAAAATATTGAAATCTACTCGATTTGATATTTGTAGTATTAACTCACTGGTTAATTGGAAATATTTTTTTTCTAGAGTTGTATCGTTCCGAAACGACTTAATTCCATTGAACTATTCACTAATTGGACCGATTTAGACTTATTGATAGGTTCCTTTTTTAACGTTCAAACGTCATAATCGATTTCAAAAGTCAATTCCAATTATATATATGTACCTACATATATAAGTATATTTCTTTTATTTGCATAAATCAAACATGATCAAGCATGATCCTTTCGAAGCACGTGAGCATGCATTAAATAGTTCAACGCGTGTGAGCGTTCATAAGTAAATGTTTTCCGTAATTGTTTCATGATTGGAAGATTCTGTAATGCAGTAATGGAGTTTTTGTGATGGTATTTTTTTACAATCCTGTGAGCGTGTATGGACGTGAGCAAAACTAAAGCCATTCGCAGCCCATTTGTTTCTTCTTATGAGCCTGCTTGGACGTGAGTGAAAAGTTACACACGATACCATCTCTAGTATAAGCATAAAGTATCAAAACTAGAAAGCAAAATTGAATATTTTATGTTTTAATGTTGTGTTTAGAATTCAAATTGTTTTCGTTTCGTTATTTATTTGTGAACTTTGTTGACTTTCAAAAAAAATATATATTAATAATAATAACTGATAACAATTTATTTACTCTATATTGGTTTCAAAATCTACAAATTTTAATGAATTATAGACTTGTTCATAATAATTATGTATATGTATGCTATTGAATAGAGGTCTTTAAAATACATACATACAAGTTAAATTTATATATTTTAATAATAGAAATACTAAATAATTGATTTTTTATTATTTTTTTGGGAAAAGCGAACAAGATTTCTAAAGCTTCTTCAAAAATTAAGAAGCATTCGAGAGATTTTGTTGAAAGTTATAAAAAATATAATATGTTAATATTTAAATATACACACATACATATGTACATATGTAGGGAAGGAAAATTCTAAATGAAAATACAATTTTTAAATGCTGGTTTCAGCAAAGCAATAAGAAATCAAGATATTTTATTAATTTTTAGGAGATCCTCGTATGTTTATTATACCTGAGGATCAGACTGTACAGAGAATAGGCGTTTGTGAAAAACGATCAATATATTCATTGTTACTATTTCGCCTTCAAAAATGTGTAGCTTCATATACATTTAGGAATTTTGTTTTTTGAGCTGAACGCCGACTATTCGGTTAATATTCTGGTTGAGTAAACGGACTCCAAATTTATTTATTTTAGCCGTCACGTTTATGAGCCCTCGTAACCAGGGCAACTACACCGGGTTGAACACCTATTGTTAACAAGAGATAAGTATTCCTCTGCTCTATCATCTCTCAAAGTCTGAGTTGGAAACGTCCGCATAAGCAGCTGATGTACATATTTTCTATTGTAGTATCACTATTATCTAGGATGTCTGAAAATTATGAAATAGCCCTTGGGTGCCCTTTTTCGTGCAACAGTTGCACCCAGTCTCATGGTAGAACTAAAAAACGCCTTTGACAATATAGTGCGGGGAGGACTAATGGTTTCCAGGGCAGAATCATGTAAGAGCAATTCTATTTGTCCTTAATATGGAGGAAAATATACAAATAGTTTGATTGCCTTACAAGCTGAGTTCCACTACGTTTAGGGCTGGAAGCTTGATCTGTGGTACCTTGTATCTTGTCGAAAAGACTTAAAAATTTTAGGCTCGCACTAAGTGGACTTTTAGTACAACTATTGATGAGTCATAGTGATGATTGCAGACTGTGTGCGAGATTGTGCGAATGTTTACGGGACACTTTTACGGTAGCTGATTCCGCTTACTACTCAGTTTTAATAATCATGAAATCCACTTACATTGAAAATATATAATGTCGAGGTTTCATAGAATAATAGGTCAGAACTTCCTCCAGGATATAGCCTTTTTATACAACATTATAAGCTGCATCTCATTGACAACTTAAGAACCATCATCCATCCATCTTATGTGTATGAAATCTATCTGTGTGATGTGCTAAGCATATGCTTAAGATCTTAGCGTGTGAGTGAAACGGAATCTTAAAGTGCTTACTAGCGTCTAACTGGACGCATTTTTTTTAGACCGAACCCGTACTTCAGTAGATTTTACAGACCGAAACCGAACTGGTTTTTTGAATGGAAACAGTTGAAATTTTTTTATATATATTTATTTATTTATTAATAAAAATACGATTAACACAACAACAACATTGGACTTTTCATACTTTAATTTTTACACAGCTGGATTCCTGCATATCTTTCTGTGTACAAACATGTACAAACATTTTGTGTTGGGTGAATAATTTACTGAACGACGAATATCAACCAAACATAGAGTTTTGCCGAACTCCTACAATGAAACTGAAATTTCAGTCGGTTACTAGTGTTCAGTAATTCGTTATCTAGCTAAAGAAAGATCTAAAACAAGCCTGGTTAAAAATATTTTAGTAGGATACGAAAAAAGTTCAACTTCAATCTATTGATAGCAATTAGAAATGGGATCGTGAGTGACTTTTCACTCCCGCTCATGTGCGCTCACGATAAAAAAAATTTCACTTTTGCACGCTCACGCACGACCTCATAGTTTTGGCTCACGTTCACTCACGCTTACGTGAGTGGAAAAAAAGTTTGTCACAATCACAAAAACTCACGCTCACGAAATACTCACGAAAATAACACAACCTATAAGTATTTATTCATTAAAATTTCTGAATGCAAATAGAAAAATATAATATACAATTAGAAAATTCTGCAATAAAAGTTAAAAATTATGTGTAACTGAGAAATATACTTTCCTAAATCAATTTGTTAGTTTTGAAATATAATGTTTTTAATTTTGATGTATGGGTAAGTCCCGGAAAAAGTCCACCAAACAAAATTTTTTTAAGGTGATCCATCTTATTTTTTATTTTTTTTATGGAATATACTAGGTATATAATTTTATAAGTAAAATAAATGTATTTCGATGATCAGTAATGCAGAAATTATTACCAAATCCTACTTTACCTCAGATCTTCTAATTTCATACCAGAAAATAACCATTTTTAGGTATTCATATCATTACTTTAGTGTTAGTGAAGATGGCCCGATCGAAAGCCATATTTTTATACATTGAATTCACTTCAATATTAGCAAAACAAATTTTGTTTTTACTATTTTGGTAACATTGAAATTAGGTATGAAATTTCAGAATAGAAAACAGGATAGAAAAAATGTAACGTGGGTCACGTTACGTGCGTCACAGAGGGTTCACGTGTTTTAATAGAAAACAATGAAAATTTTCGGTTGCAAATAAGTTATTTTAGACTTCTCTTATATTCATATTTCTTTTAGGAACTAGATTTTGAGTGCTTTATTATGCAAAATTCGTTAAAAATTACGAAAACACACTTAAACTTTCAAAGTTACTTCCGGTTTTTGTAGCGTGCGTCACAAAACTTTGTGATTAATTATTTCGCAACAAATACCTGCTAAAGAATTATTTTTTATGCCATTCGAAAGTAGACTTATATCCTACTAAACAACATGCATAAGTTAATGGTACTTTTTTGAAAGCCTAAAAATTTTTATGTATTAAAAAAGCGTACGAATTTAGGGTTCGTCACGCAGGATTTATACATATGTATATATGTATCATGCGATTTTAAACTTTGTAGCTATAATTAAATTTGACAGTTGAATACAATTGAAAATTCTTAAAGAAAATATAAATATCATTTTATTTTAAAGTTTTGAAGTGAAATTTAAAATTATGTACATATTTAAAATATTTTGACTAAAATCATTCATTTTCTTGCTCATAAGCAATCTGCGTAAAATATTAAGATTAAGTAGGATCTTGTACTTTAGCGTTAATAGATAATAGATACTCGTAAAAAGATTTATGCAGAAATAATATTTTTTTATCATATTTCCCGAGAAGTCTGGTTCACATCCCTTCAAGTATTCTTCCTTGAAAAAACTCCTTAGTTTGTAGCTGAGCTGGATAATGGTGCACACAGTATTTGTTTAGCCAATTTTTCCAGAATAGGAAGATCTTTAGTTTTTTTCCAAAAACTTAAAATTTCTAGGTCTTGTTTGTCTGTGAAACCGCGAATGAAAAAAACGAAAAAGAATTGCAGATGTTTTTCTTCCAAATATTGTCCAGTCGAAACTCGGACTTATACTGCTACTTTACTCGCTCATTTACATCAGTACATTAATACATACTGGCACAACGTGGAATTGCCACTTGTTTCATGTCTTCTTGACAGAATTGAAAACCTATTAAAAATACGAAAAAAATTCCAAAATCAAAAAATCACGAAACATTCAAGCAAAAAATCTGTTCATGCACGCTCACTTACGTTAAATTTTTTTATGCTCACGCTCAAAAACTGCTCACGATCGTGCATGATCACGCTAATCACGTGAGCGGTGCCCATCTCCAATAGCAACGTAAAAACAAAATTTATTATTTATTGGATAAAGAAATCGGCTATAATGTCTTTTCACGAACTCAAAATTTGCTTAAGAAATTAGAAATGCATACAGATCTTATTTTAACTCTGAGCGTAAATCAACATGGCTTAAAAGGTAGAAGGAAGTACTTAATAAAACAGCTAAGACCAAAGTAAAATTAATCCAAGAAATTGAAACGAATAATTTGGCTCATGTTAAAACCCGAGTTTACACATTTATTTTTTCTAATTTTTTTATTTCATTTTATTAGAAAATTTTTTGGATAAATTCATTATTTTCATTCATATATTTAATCCAAGACTTCAAAAAATACTTTAAAAAAGACAATGAGGAACTACTTAACATTATTAGATTCAAATTAAACTTTGGCAATCACATTTTCCTTGTCAAACACTTTATGTTTTATTTATAATTTCTTATAAAATGACCGCGTATGATTGATACATTTTATCAATATTGATTGGCTGATTTTATTATTTGAAAATTTTATGTATTTTATGGCAGCACTTATGGTTACATGCATCATTACAATTTTATTTATATTTATGCCTTTGTTGTATCTAAAACAACGACAACACCAATAACAACCATTTAAAGAGTCAGCAATAAATCTGCAAAAATGTGTAAAGATAATATTTTTCTACCTGGCAACCTCGTAAAGCTATAAATCAATACACAACAATGAAAACTAATAAAATTATTAACTACAAACTTCTTACTGACTGTGTTTTTCTCAAACATATTTTGTTTACAATTTTATAAAATTAGGACATCCTTAAGGATTAAGGAAAATCTTCAAAACAAGCAGGTAAAAATTTTTACAAACAAACAATCATGCACGAGTCTGCATTTGAAAACATTTGAATGTTTCTTTATTTTAGTTACCCACACATTTTATAAGGACTTTTTCTATTGTGAGTATGTGTCAACCACGTTTAGCAAATATTAAAAAAGGAACAAATCCAAAATACAAAAACATTTTAGAGTGGTATTGGAAATTAAATAAAAATTGTTAGTGTTTGATTTTATTGGCGGCACGTGTAATAGAGTCTGTCTCTTTGGTTTTGAAATTTGTTTAAGTTTGTATTTTCTTATTTTAATCTTTCCTTCTTTTATTTTGAAGTTTCATATGTTGTTTATTTTTTTATAAAATCAACAAACTAATATTTTTTGAATTTATTAAAAAACCAATAATTACGTGTTTGCTTGAGGGGTGCTAAATCTTCTTTATCGATTCTAGGATTATTTTATTATGCTCTGCGGTAAGAAGCTTTGCTTTTACGGTTCTTTAATTATGGTATGTTGAGTTTTTGCTTTATATGAGGAGTGCCGAAAGAAATTGCTTATTATTAGTGCAAATGTGTGCACAGCATATTTTTGAAAATTTTGCCATTTGCAGCATATTTCTTGATTGCAGTTTTGAAAAGCATTTTTCGGTTATTTCATTACTTTTTAATGTTTTTATTTAGATTTTTTACATGATTTTATTTATATTTTTTTAATGTTATATTTGTTCGTTGTCGCTAGAAAATAATTAAAATTGTAAAAAAATTGCAATTCGGAAAGTTCTCACGCTGGGTAAAAGTAAATTTGAGAAACAAAATTGAATTGCAAAAACGGTTACGGACTGTAAGTAAAGGCATAAGCTCAGAAAAATGAAGCAACTTAACGTGTAAAAGACTTTCCGAAAACGAATAAATATCGAAATTAGATTTTTGCAAATGAAAGCTCCAGAAAAATCTGTTGTGGGCACACACAAAAAAAAATCGCTGAAATCGAAGAAATCTTCGAAATTTGTTAAGTCACAAACTATACATAAGGGCCGAAACTAAAAAAAATAATTAATCCCATAAAAATGGATCTTTAAAAAGTCTTTGAAATTGTATGAAAAGGAAAAAGTCGAAAAATGGTTAAAAGTGGAGTAGACAAAAAACACTTAAATAGCAAAACTGTAAAAAACCAAAAAAATATTGTAAAAATAAAAAAATAAAAGTATTTAATTTCACTCATGTGTCCAAATATTTTGAAAATTAATCAAGTTCAGGGAAACATCATCCAGAAATTGTGAAACATTTATAATAATAAAATAAACACAATTTCTCATGAAAAATGTGTTTGAAGGAACTTTTCCATGGATTGATTTAATTTTAATTATTTCATATATTGATGAAAATTGTATACACTGAAAAAATCGATATGCAAATAGCAACATCACTTGCACACAGAAAAAAATCATTGCAAAATTAACTAAAACAAGGTTGATTCAACTAGTTTTGTTAACAGTTATGCTTCATAAGCGTTTCACGTTAATTTAACTTGATATTAAACTAAAAGTAAACTAAAAGTTATCGCTATCTACTTCAAAACAACTAGAAATAATGTTGAATTGACAATGTACGATAATTGAATCAAAGAGATTGTCATGTCAAAATAACGAAATCAATGTCGAATCAACTATTAAGCCATTTAGAATTAATGTTACAGCAATGTTGAAATAACATGAAAAGATGTTAAAATTACAGGAATTTCCATGTTAATTTAACATGGTTCCTATGTTGAAATAACATTTACGCAATTTAGTTTAAAAATGGGACAGGCAGTTAGTAAAAAGCAGTTTATTATTTATTTATCTTTATTCATTTATAAAACACATACATTTTTTCATATCTCTTTCGTTAATTGTGCTTATAGAGTAACGATCAGTGACGATAAGCCATTTTGGCTTATCTGCCAGGGTTTAGCCACGAATCGAACCTGTGACCCCCAGACTAATAGGCTAGTACGCTATCTACTAGTCTACGGGGCTCCCCAAAATCAACATGAAGAAATGTTGATATCAAGCCATTGTTAATATGTGAAAAAATCCAATTGAATTTACTTTTAACATTGTTTTAAGTTTTTTCATAGTATTCCAATGACAAAAATTGACAAAAGTTTTTTCAAAGTATTCCAATGTCATTTTTAAGGTTTATAACAATGTTGATTTTGCAATAGTTAATCTTGTTTCAACTATATGCAATGTTAATTTTACATGAAAAACTGTAATTATTACTACAAAAACGGAAATTATAAAATTAAACATTGATTAATGTTATTTTAACTCTGTAAAAGGTAATATTTAAAAAGTGCTATATTATTTCAATGTGATTAATTTTAAATCAACATATTTTAATACTAAGTTACCAATTTTAACCATTGATTTAACTTAAAACAATGTTAAAAGTAAATTCAATTGGATTTTTTCCACATATTAACAATAACTTGATATCAACATTTCTTCATGTTGATTTTACATTAGGTTTTTTTATGTGTGTGCTTGCTTTAGTTTTTGATTATAAAATTTTTTATAAAACGTAGAATTTTTAAGAAAATACTCATATTTTTCACATTTTAAGAATATATTTAACATTTTTTGGAGAAATTTTTCATGCGCATAAAAACTTTTTTAGAGCATATTTTTGATTGTGTCGATCCGCGTGGTTTTCGTTGGCTATTTGGTCACCGAACGAGTCGAGCTGACCGTTTAATTTGAACGACCATATGTGAGCCGCAAAAACCTTTGTGTTTGCTTTCGGAAATATAGTAATCTATGAAACAATATTATTAATATTAATATAACAAACAGAAACCAAAAAAAAATTTCTTCAGTGGGCAACCTTTAAAGCATTTTAATCTCTTTTGTTTTTACTTAGTTTTCTTTTGAAATCTTTCTAATGGAAAGTCTCAACATGAGTCAATATGAACGAACACATTTTTTTATTAAAAATTACATAAAATTTGTTAATCTTAAGTACAAAATCAAATAACAATACTCTTTAAGCCATTTACACACAAGTTGTTTGTCAAATTATATGTATGGATATCCAATTTATGGACTTTATGATTTTCAAATTTTACTATTTTTTCATTTCCTTCCATATGGCGCTAGAAAGTTTTGACAATTTTGTATTTTATTTTTTTTAAATAATAAAAATTGTTATTTTAGTAAATAAAGAAATTCCACAAGTAAATTGGGACTAAAATAGAAAATGTATGTATTATTTTAAATAAATACAAATAAATATTTACTCTTTATTGTCACTACAAACAGAAGCTATGTAAATACGAATTAATTTTAAGACAATTGAAAAAGATTTGAGAAGTTAAATATTTAGCAATACAAAAGAAGGTTTATTTATAAAAAAAATATGCATATTATATTGTCTTATGTGGAACATACCAAGTCCGATGAATCTGAATCTGAAGATTGTTAATCGAATTATCCTTTTCAGACCTGACGCTAAACTATTGGGAATTTTTTAAATAATTTTTGGAATATATGGTCTCTATATCGTATAAAAATATAATTAATGTTTATGTTTTATAATTTTTTTATCCTTAAAGGATTTTCATGACACGCACAATTGATGCATCTCTGTAAATTTTTTAGCTGAAACGCTTTTTTATTGCATCTTATGACTTCAATTGCTTTGAAACATTAAAATTTATATTTTTTTAAACGATTAGTACTTTTGTAATTGAAAACACGATGTGACGCAAGAATTTCACAAAAATTCAAGTAACGGTGAAACGAACAGCGTAACAATGTGAGAAACAAACACCACGAGCAATCAGCACAGTCGATGCATGCCGACCTATTTGATATTGGTCCGATAAAATCGAAAATATTGATACAGAAATCCATCCTCACAATCGATGCATCACGGTCTGAAAGGGCTATAAAAAAGATCAGGGATAACCAATGAAGATTATCAGGTCAGTTTTACTAAAGCTTTATCGTCATTTAGTGAATCGGAAAAACTAAAGGATTGGTCGTAGATAATTAAAATTTAGTAGTCTTATACATGACATCTACAACTTTAATTTTAAAAGTTACATATTAGCTGCAGTTGTAATCATCCGAATAAAAGGAAAACTAGTAAATTTCTTTAATATTATGCTGTTAGCTTCTCTAGAATATGGAACTTTTATCCGTTCAAGGACATGTTAAGAAAACTTTATAGTTTAAGAAAAAATTTGTAATCTTCACAGCGCTTATCTACCATACATCCTAAATTTTAATATATAAGTTCTGGATGCAATTACAAATATTCAATCAAATTTAAGCTTAATGGTTAATTTAAAGTCATTCAGTCAAAGGATATAGGCGCGTCCTTGATTTTAAAAACTGAATTTCAATATCATATATTATTCGAAAGTGAATTGATTACTATTTCTAGAAATATTTTGCAAAGCCGGATATTAAATTTGTGTTCGGTGCCTGAAAGGACTCGTTGTGGTCCTTTGTAAACTTATTGTTGAAATTGCTATAAAACTGTTAAATATTGCAGTAGACAGGAAAAATTTACTTAGTGCCAAATATTAAAGCTATGAAAACTTTAAAGTTTTAAGAATATTGTTGATAGGGCATGTGTATTTGCCACACATCTTTAACTTTAAAAATGAATTTATGGTTATTACCTTCTTTTGCGGACTAATTCCTTTTTGGTCTTAGCATCGTGTGAAGTTCTGCATTCAAAAACGCTTCCGTATGGGCAAATGGATGACTTACCATGTCCAGACAGGTTGCAATTCTTGCCTCCATGCACAAACATTTTGCTAAAGTGTTCGAGCTATCTATTCTCTTGACATATGAGAATTCTACAACATCATCGCTAGTGGCAAAGAACAGCCCGTTAGTCTAAAGGCTGCCGAAAAGGGTAGCCAATAGCTAAACTAGAATTCCGCTCTACCCTGCCTCATCAACTGCATCTGTTGCTAGAGCAACACCATAAAGTGGTTCCCGAAGTTCAGACCAGTCACTAGCACTGACCGATCATCAAACATTTAACCACTGACGCTCCCAACGATTTTGGTTTCAACCAACAGCCATCTCGTGCACTCCCGAAGAAGATCTCACCAACATCCGGCCGCAGTGTCCTAACTTCTTGCGGGGTGTAAATATGAAGTCCGCCAGCAAAGTCTCATTCCAAGTATCCGCAAGCCCGAAGGTGAGCATGAACTGTTAAACCCTATAACGTCAGAACGAAGTCAACCGACGGCCTGAGTATTTAAAAAGATAATGCCGACGGTCATCAAAGTTTAAGCATTCCTGGGGTCATGTCATTTACAGAGCTGCCGGATCCTGCGGTACCAGTGTCAGGTCACTCTTAAGACCTCGAAGATCGTTCTTTCTAAGGGACATCCCTGAAGAACTTTTCCTGAGAGTGATCACGTCTACAGCTTTGAACATTTTTATATTCCAAGTGCTGCTAGATCTGTACCCTGCCTGGCACGTAGACCAAAATCTACTTCCTTAGAGGACACGCATGGGCTTTTCTGTTGCTCTGAAACCAGAGGTAGGGTAGTAACCAGTACGTCTATAGGTATGTAATCAAAGGTAACGCCAGAAAGGATTAGATACCTATTAACGATCTGCAAAAAATCTCTACCCGCTACCACGGTCTAGCCATCGCCAAAGGATGAACCCCACCATGATGTATTACCACCGGGGATAGCCTTACCTTTTATCGATCCAAATGGATGTCGGCCAGGCGGCACCACGGTGAGGTATGAAACAGGCAAATGTCTTGCGAATGACAGCAAGCACTTGCTCAGCTCACCAACTTCAATCGATGACAATTTTCATGTGTCCCATATATCCTTAATTTTAAAAATTACATTTCAGTTACAATTATTATCACAATTCAGCAAAAATTGTTCATTGCGAATTTAATTTTTGCTCTTGTAAAGACTTGCTGTGATTGCATACGAGTATGTATTCCATATTTTGTTAAGGCTGCTGCTATAAAGTAGCTAAATATTGTCCAATGCTAATCAAATTTAACTAGGAGCTCAGGAAGACTTTTCTAGTTGTGATTTACAAGCATTCGTATTCGTATAAAGCATCTTCTGAATATGAATTTCCCAATCTTAATCCAAATTGTTTGTTGTTGTTGAATTAACAACAAAATTTATTAGAATTATTACAAAGCAATTTTTGAGTAAACAAAATTATACGTAATTTTAATTAAAATTTTGTCAGTATGATATCTTGAGGAAACCCTTTGATTGCATGAGTATCGTTGCCAACAGCTGCAGATATGTAAAGTGAACATGTGTTTTTAAGTTCTACATTCCAGAGCTTAAGGCGGCAACGTTGAATTCGTAGTTTTCAAACAAATTGAAAGTAAAAACAAAAGCATTTCCTGCAATCATTCTATTAAAAAACAAAAACGTCATCTAGAATGTTAAGTAACATACATTGCCTTTTTGTATTCTCTTAAAGTCAAATTTATGAGCTAAATTTCATTAATATTCATATTTTCTATACGTTTGGACAATTTTACCGAAAATTTTAATAAAACTATTAAAATTGTTGTCGCCATTTAAAAAGCAGTCTAAACAAATCATTTACGACAATTGAAAAGCCATAAAAATGCTATTAAAAAATGGCAAGATCAATTTACAAAATTTTTATTACTTTCACTCTCTGTAAAAATGTTCATTTATTGAAATTATTATTCGTTTTTAGAAATTTATCACCGACAACAAAAACATGTACAAAGTATGTACAGCATTAAAATATGGGTGTTCTTTCTTAAAGTTGTAGGTTTAGAGCAGACGTCTGTAAACATTTTACGACTTTTTCAATATTTTGCAACATAATGAAAGTTGTTTAAAACATTAATGGGAATATGATGTTACGTTCATTTAACTAATTCCCACACTAAAAGAAAAGTACAAATGAGACGCCGAATATTTGGTTTTTCTTTAAAATATTTTCTTTTGTAATGTGTTTGTTGTTGTTCCAATTTGAAGTGTTTTTCTCTTGTTTGTGTCGTGTTAATTGGAGTCCTTTTTCCGTTCTAGTTGAATGAAAAATTTTGTTAGGCCCCATAATATTTTATGATTGTTTCTTGATAACCATGAATTAAAATAAAGTCGTGCATTTTGTGTATTAAATTTTTAAATTATTTTGTTTACTAAAATTTATGATCGTTTATAACAATATGAATTTAATTTTTACTTATACGTATAGGAATCACAGGCTCGTAAATTATACACCCAAGTAGATACTGCTAATCCGGAGTCTGGCACGTTTGCTGCACAAGACTTCGTCTATATCTTCATAATTGTAAAACATAATAAAATTTCTTCGTCATAAATATGTTGTTATCAAAATGAAAATAATGGATATAATCATTAACTAGTTGTCAATGCCTGGAAAGTTTGATATCAACATGAAAAATGTTGATAATGCAGCAACAAATTGGTAATGACTTCAATTAAGAACAGCATATTTACTTAATTTTTTAGAATTATATTATTCAAACAGCGAAAATTAAGGGATTGATTTGTAAAACGCAACGTAAAGCGTTCAGATACTTTGTACGAAATTTATTTTTTGTAGGTCATAGATTTTTGTGTAGTATTGACAACAAAAAGATTTTAAGCTAAAAAATTTTTTGAAAATTAACTCAACTTATTCTTAAATGTATAAATATTCCAATAACTCGAGCAAAATAATGACAACTTTAATTAATTGTGTAATGAATTTGCAGTTATTTTTTCAATCAAACAATAAAAACGACAATCAAATCGAATAAACTGGAATTTGTTACAAAAGAGAACAAAAGTGGCATAAAATTTGTTTTTAGGTTAAAAATAAATTTAAAATTGACTTTTTTCCCACCAAAATAACAATGTAAATTAATTTTAAATTAAAGTTTTTACAATGTGACATTGTGTCATGCTCGGTTTACCGAAAGAGTTGATAACAAAATTTAGAAAACCAACTACATTTCGTATGTATTTGGAACAAATGCCTACAGAGTGGTCGACATTACACAAATAAACAACAAAATAAAAATAAAGTCGAACAAATAGTAAATAATGTTAATAAAAAAGTTTTAAGAATATTATTCGAGCTACAAATAAAATATATTAACAAGTAAGGATACAAATCTTGTGGCGTAGTCCAAGATTCACTTGTTTAAACATTTAAAATGTATCTTACGAATAAATATTTAAACAGCTATACACAAAAAATAACATAAATCAATAATGAAGCGTTTTAAAAGTGTCAATATTTTAGTGGTTGAAAAAAATTTTTTTTTTCTTGGTACCACAATAGTTGGAAATGAAATGATTTATTGGATTTTTATATGTGAAAAGGATTTATTTTGCTTTGGGAATTATGTTTAAATATTTAGTTTGATTTAAGTGCTACATTTCACACTTGACTTAAAGGATTAACAACAAAAACAACAACAGCAACGTCGATTTGTATCTATGCACATATTTGTTCTAGTATTAAAGTAAATTCTTAATGGCCACTGACTGATAATGTTGTTATTTATTTTCAACAAAATTTATATATAATATTTTATAAAAAAAACAGTACAAGATTTGATTTGTAGTTTTTTACAACTTCGGCTTTTAGATTTCAGTCGTTTTTAAGTAGTATTTCACCAATATTAAAATTTCTAACTGAAATAAAATTTGTTTGAATTTTCCGGAACGGTGAGGAATGAACTATCTTAATTATTCCTCATTTATGAAAATGAGAATGGTTTTTTTCAACAATCTTCAATATAAATTCGCAATTCTGTAATATTTGTGTGCTTCAGAAAACCAATTATGGTTGCAGTGATCATGTCGTGCTTCTATAAAAATAAATGAATTTTAAATTTGAAATTTTCCCTTTTCGTCTACTTGAGTTGAAATAAAGTGTTAAATACACTTTTTCATATCATAAAAATAATTAAATGTTAAAGATAAATATCAATCCCAACCATTTTGTGGTAGATATAATTGTGGTATTTTTTACTTCATAATATTATTTAATACCTCATTGTGACAGTAATCCAAAACCAAACAAAAATTGTTAATCGTAAATAATAAAAGTACTTGAAGTAATAATATCGACCCCTTAGCGACAATGTGTCGTAAGCGACAAAATTTTCAAGAGAAATTATTTTTTTTTTGTTATTTTGAAATATCTTTTATATTCAGACTAGAGATGGGATCGTGAGTGAATTTTTACTCACCCTCATTCTCGCTCACATTAAAAAAATCTCATGCACGCTAATGCGTTTTTGTTTTTGGCTCACGTTGGCGCTCACTCATGCTGAATTTGTTAAAATCACGCTCAGCGCGCATGCTCACGTAATTGAAATTAAAAAACTAATCACAATTGTGAAAGCGCAAAACAGATAAATAAAATGTCTGTAAATTTAGGGTTTTCAGTGAACTTTTGTAGGGAGCAAGTTTCGAACTTTCTAAAATTGATATTCTTCTTGATAAAAGGACTTTCGCGCTAGAATAATAAGCCGAGATTTCACAAAATTTATTACTTTCTGATGTAAATTGTTTTGCGTATGGTAATAAGCATTTTGCCTTTTGTTTTCTTTTCATGGATTTGTGGAGAAACCGAAAAATATAAAATATTACTCGAAAGGCTGTGCTACACATGAAAAAAAGATCTCCGAATTGTCGCAATAACACAACAAACTCTCAACAAGGTCTCATATCAAGGTGCTTTCTCCCGAAATGTTTCAGCAACCATTGCCAGAATCGACATCACAGAGTAGACCAGAGATGAAGCAAATCAGCTTAAATCAGCTAAATCGTGGGGTAGAGAAACAATAACAAGAATTACAAATACAAAAGCATTCAGCCATGTGTCATCTCTGGTTTCCCTTGTGTCGACACCCAAGATGAACAACATAATGCAACAAGTCGCATCCAAGCTAATTGCTCCATTTTCAAAGAGAATGTTCTCATGTGCACTGCCTTAATGCAGATTGAATGGAGAGGAGAGTATTCCTGATTGAGCCGGGCTCCCAACGAAACTTTTTAGTTGAAAGAGTCAGGAATCGTCTTGGGCTCTTTTAGCGAAAGGCTCACCTTGAAATCGTTGGTATTGGTAGTTTTTATAGTATTGTCCAAAGTCACTAAACGGCTCCCAGCCTGTTCCTTTAAAGTCTAATGCACAAGAGAACTGGAAGAATTAGATTTAGCTGACCCCACGTTCAGTAAATCTTCGCAAATACATATAATTCTCGGCAATATAAATTATTCCAAGCCGCATAATAATTTTTATGTGAAAATAATGATAAAACGGGGTTCTGTGTAAACTGTTGCTTGATATAAAATCTTCAAAGTTATCAAAAATTTTTACACTTTTAAACTAACGGAAGGTCCTTCAAATTGCTATTAAATTAAGAGAATAAGTTTTAAAAAAAGTCACTTACGTTAATTTAGCATAAAGGTGGCGATATAATTTAAATATTTTCTTTTAGAAACCAAAAATAAATACAGGGTGTGCCAATAAGATGTTTCATTTTCAATAGCCCACCATTTTAGCAGTTGTCGTGACTCAAGCTGTAACTACTTGACAGATGACAAGTAACAAACTACGACATTAATAAAAATGAAACGATATACGCTTAGGAATCAATTGATTTCTTTATGTCGTTGTAAAGCAACATCTTGGCCAGCAATTGTGAACACTGGTGGAAAAATTTGAGCTGCTGGGATAAGTCACTGATATGAGGACTCGAACTCATGCACCTCACACAAGAGCAACTGAGAGCTTTGCTGTTGTAGTCCAAACCCAGACTTTAGTTAACACAAAACTCATGGCTACCAACCATCAACAATTTCGTGTCTTTGAAGATTGGGTACTTGAAACTCATCAAACTGATCCGGAATTCAAACGGAAAATAATCTTGAATAATGAGGCCCATTTCCACCTCTGAGGCCACTTTAACCAGCAGAAAAACCCAAGAATTATTTTTGAAAAGCCTCCCTATTTTCAACGTGTAACTGTTTGTTGCGGTCATTAACCTGATTTTTTCTAAAATGATAATATTCATGAGAAAGTCGGTAGATATTGATATGAACGACGTTTATTTTCAACAAAATGGCGCTATGTGCCACACCAGTAACGATATCGTCGCTCTTTTGCGTGAACAATTTTCCTGACCGTGTGATTTCTGGAAGAGGCGATCACAATTGGCCACCGAAATCTTTTGATTTAGACTTAAAGTTTTTTTCTTTATGGCTACGTTGAAGATAAGGTCAATGTCAATGTTTCACAATCGATTCAAGAGCTCAAAGATGGAATTCGTAAAGCTTAGCCGTGACCACCAAATGGTTATTATCGCTTTCGATTATTAATGTCCTTTTTTTACAATTAAACAAACATTCGATGATTTCCCTTGAAAATAATGTTTTTTTTCTATCAAATAGAAACCTCTTATTGGAAGACCCTCTAATATTATGGGCCTCATATTAAGTGCGAAAAATTTTAGTATCAAATTTCAAGTGGAATGATTGGATCTTAAAGAAATCCATTTTGAAACAAACTAACGTATAAACAGATACTTAAGAATGTTGCCCACCAAAAAGGTTTAGCTTATGAAATTCATAAATATAAATACGAATAAATGTATGTAAATAAAATTTTATTTAGAAAAATATGAATTACATGACGAAAACTAAAATTGAAAATGAAACTAAAACAAAAATTTACAAAAAAGAAAAAGTCATAAATATCTCAACATAGCGATAGCATGAGATACATTTACATACGTCCACCAGAATTGTGTTAAGGAGTTTAAACACAATATCTTTCCATTTCTATTTGAGTATCTAGTGAGTGTCGTCATCATTGTTTTATGTTGTTAGGTTTCATATTATGTATTTTCATTGTTTTATACATGCATAAGGATAATTTAATAGTTCCATAGAAAGGTTTGTAGTGAGAGTATTCCTTGTTTTCAGTTGTGACAATTTGAGGTTTTCATTTTCAAATGTTTACTCATAAATATGTCAAAATATTCAAACTTTATTTTATGTACTTAAGGATTTTCCTAAAGTTAACACCTTATTAAGACACTAAATCACTTTGTGTACTCTGGAGATTTAAAAGAAGACGGACACGGTAACACAAGTGTTATTGAAAATCTCTTTTTAGATTTAATAGTACAAAAGAGATCAAATTAAATACTATTAACAAATAGTCTATTGCCATTTTTAGGGCTTAGAGGATCGTAAAAGACTATCAATAGTAATAAATTGTTGTCAACAACGAGTAAGCAACTACCTCTTTTTTCATGTTAGGTTGTATTGACGTCGACAAGAAGTTGCAGAATAAGGGGAACTAGTTTTATTATTAAAAGTGCAAAAAAATATTGGCCACCCCTCATACATTACATTTGTATAAAATAAATCCAAGTAATTACAGCATTGTTGTCAGGGGCTGGAGGAAACATAAACTTAATCGGCTTTTCAAAAAGGATTAGCAGGAGCCAAATAAAAAAACTAAAAAAAGGCCAAAAGGTATTAATTTAAAAATTAAAATTTTAGCAGAAACTCCCTTCGTAATGCAGTTACACTAAAGATGCTTTTTTCTTCTTTCTCTGCTTAGTTTTCCAAAATTAATACCTGAAGTCCTAAATGGTTTTAAAATAACTCGAACCAAAATTATGTATATTATATTTATGTCCCCTGGAAGAAATGGAGCTGCCTGTGAGCAGGCATAAAAGATTGAAAAAGAATTAATTGAAGTGATAGAAGTGGTGTAGAGGAGAGCAGAGCCGGGAAGTCAATGATGAAGCTGTAGAGTGGTAGACAGCTAGAGGAAAGGAAAGGGATGTAAAATCCCATACAAAAAATTTTGAATTTGTATGGAAATTTCGCTCAATATCGATTGCCGTAATTTACCCCCTGAACTTCGTTAGATTTTTTAGATGGAACCCGAACTCGATACCGAACTTTTTTTACAAAAACAAATTTAATTTTTGTGGTATATTTATTTATTTTTTTTGATAACGTTGTACTTTTTGTACTTTAATATTTTATAGGGTTTCATTTTTAAGTATCTCCGATTATATACAAACAGCTACCATAAATTATACAAATACATCTACCAAACATTGCCTTTTGCCTAACTCCGACATCGAACCCTACACAGAGAAAATAAAATAAATTCTTTTAGAGTTTAACTGAAAAAATGTCCTACCAAAGAAATATTAAACTGAAATCTTATTGAAACAAAATCCAAATAAAAACGTAAATAAAATAAAATAATACGAGTAATAAAACATAAAAATCTCAAAGGAAACCAGAGAGCACACGAGACTACATTATAGTTGTTGTCATTCTATCTCTTTCTCACGATAATCTGATATTAAATGATACATGATGATCTTTTTTCATTTATAATCTGATGGAAAAAAACTGATTTAAACTAAAATATATCTGCAATGTTTCATCTCTGGTCTACCCTGTGATAGAAATAATTTCAGACAAGCGAGTGTTTAAAGATGTTGATTTTTCTGTTTACCTTAAAGACGTTCCAATACTCCCAATTTCCTAATAAGCATAACAATTAATTCACCTAAACAGTGGCGGATACATGGAAACACACACTGATGATGGGAGTGTAGCGGCTCCCGAAAAACAACGTTGTTTTTGTTCTGCCGTGTAAGTTGAAATTAAGTGATGTTAATATTTTCCTTTGGAATATTGTCTCATGTCCAATTCTTTCTGACTAAAAATGTTACGAACATTAGCCAAAATAATAATCACTTTGGACTAAAAACTACTACTTAGATTTGATTTTAATACAATAGTCAATTCAGGGATTTTTTATGCTTTGTGGATTTTAGTCCTAACAATTTCGGCGTTAAAAATTTTAATTTTTTTTTTTTTTTTTTTAAAGAGAAGTAACACTCAGGCAATTAGTATGCCTACCAACCCGTAGGTGTGTTACCTTCTTTGGGAAAGGGATAGTGAGAGAGAGGACAGATGGTGAAAGAGAGAAAGCTTAATTTTTACAACTCTGATATTGCGCGCTGTGTAGGTTTAAGATCAGTGTTGCAGCGCCCTTGATGTCAAGTAGGCGTCTTAAATGTGTTTTTAAGCTCTGTAGCCATTTTATTAATTATTTTACTTCGTCGGCGATTTTGCTACAATACCGACGAAGAAGGGCGCTGTGATGTCCGCTAGCATAAACCAGTATCAATTGAGATGGGTCTTCTATATTCTGAAAACTTTTGGCATTTTGAACCAGGTATATAAATAAAAAATATACAATATAAAAATCAAATTTTCAATATTTCTGCATATCATCAATCCTGAAATATGCAACGAAATAATTTTGTGAGTTTATATATTATTTCAAAATTATAAAATGCTAAAAAACACAATGGCCGGCCAAAGCATAAAATTTCCAGATTAAAACACTAAAAAGAAGCCAAATTTAGCATCGAAAAAGTTAAGTTGGCAATAGGATTTTTTTTAAATATAACTGGTAACAGCAATTAAAAATATTGAAAAATGTGTTAAATTTTTCTGTTATAACGCTTTTTTCATAAACAAAATTGCATGTTTGTTTGTTGGATCTATTTTTACGAGGGGAACTTTTTATATTTCGGGAACTGGCAACACTAATGTCAATAGCTAAAATCGTGCAACAACATGATAAAGTTTGACATTTTTTAGCATAAACTTTCTCACAACTTTCTGATGTATAAGTGCTATTTGTTTTGTTTACAGTGAGTTCAGAAAATCCTTGCATATTAGTTCCACTTCAATACATTCGATTTTGCATGAAGAAATCATGAATATTACTGTAGGAAGTCAAACACATTTTGAAATAACTTCAAACTGGTTTTTTAGTAACCACATCTAGGATTAAGTGATTTTATTCCTTTATTGGCCATCTCTGCATGACTTTTTAGTTGACTACTAATTAATTATTTTTCAACCAATTTGTAGTTGATTTATACTAAATTATTTAAAACTCATTTTTTTTAAATTCATTTTTAAACAATTTAATTTTAATATATTTTTATATAAAAATAATTATAATAATATAAAAATAAGGCACCTTCTCAAATGGACTTTTTTCTTCATAAAAATTTTATTCCATTTCGCATCAAATTGTCTAGTTCACGAATAAACTCATCGAGGAATTCTTCAATATTGTAGGATTTGCTTCGGCCTAAAAAAAAACTCCTACAGGAAAAACAGATAAGCTTGTAATATTGACGACCTTCATTAAAATTGGCCACAATTGGCCTTTTGAACTTTTGAGCAATGGAAGGCCGTGAATATTAATGTCAACCAAAATTTCGTCACAATATTTAAGTGAATGCGAAACCCTTTCTAATTGTTTGAAAATTCCAAAATGAGTATATAACCCTGGGAAGATTTTTCATACGATTAAATCACTTTTCTGGGAAAATGCATTAGCACTTAATGGCACATCTATGCCTTCTCCTTTTAAAATTGCCAAGAGTTCATCAAAATATTTACGCGACGGCTTATTTCTATTATACCACTCTCCTAATTGTTCACGTAAGGATTGCTTTTTTGGATGCAAACTAAAATAATTATTTTCCACATCATCTTCACAAAAAAGCTCATGGCATGCTTCTTTTGTTTTCTTATTTTCTTTTCATTTACTTATTTTGCTTTTATTTATTTCTTTCGCGTATTTCTATGCAATATGTTTGGTTGATATCTGCATGAGATTTAAACCAATTTGTGGTCATTTGCAAAATAGTTAGTTTATAATTAGTGTTTTTTATCAACCGATTATTTTATTTACTGCAGGGATATGCTCATGAGCCGGAAATAAAGCAGCAATCGACCGTGTGGGTATTCCAAGACCAGCTAAATCCAACAGAAGTTGTTGTTGGGAGAAGCACAGCGAAGCAAATGTTTGCCTGCTTCTTCGGTCGAATGGGTCATGTGGACACTGCTCCGCCCGCATGAGCAACGTAGAACTGTCAATTCTGAGTGGTACACGACCATTTGTTTGCCGGAAGTCTTCGGAGAAATTCGTAAAACTAACAATGCGAGCTCTCACATATTTCGTCAAACAAGTGAATTTTTGATTAGTTAAAACATCGAATTGATGATTCGTCATCCGTACAGTCCTGACTTGACACCCAATGACTTATTCTTGTTCTCGAATATCAAAGGTAAACTGCGTGGTAAACGACTTAAGCGTTCAAAAATTACTATGACAAATGGTTTGAACGAATGCAAAAGTGTATTGATCATCAAGGTGAATATTTTGAAAAACAATAAAGCATTTTCATTTAAAAATATAGTAGTAGCCCTCGTATATTTTGCAAAAAAATTTTTTTATAAAAATACTGTTTTTTCATTCAAAAGCATATACATTCCTCAAAAAATTGTTTTACTTTAATTATGTGGTTATGTAGGATTTGGGATTTCCCGGCCTTTTTTCATTTCCCAGGAAACGGGAATTTAAAAATCACTATCCCGGGTATATGAATTTTCAAAATTAAATTAATTCATCAACTGCAATTGATCGAAAAACTCATTGTTTTAATAAAATAAATATTACTTTTAAATAAAAGTTAAAATATTTATTAAATAGTGGATATTTCAAGTTTCTTAAGAAAACTCAGGCAAACAAAACATGTATTAAATTATGGAAAAGTAAGAGATCGTATAAATAATATTTTAATACTATTTCTCTAAATGTTTGGTTAACAATTTAATTTGAAGATCTCAAAACCATTTAACTAATCCCTTCTCATTCTATTTCATACTTTTGTTACCAAATTCCTATTCCCAACGAGAGATGCAAGTCTTATTCTAAGTAATGCTTTGTTAGTTTGCCCAAATTTCGTTCATTTTGCTTTACCATTTTTATTTCAAATTCGTTCGTAGCGATTTTTAAGAGCAACATGCGTCGGCTCATCAAATTAGAGTCTTGATGACTAAAACCATCTCTAATCTAAAGCTTAAGGATTTCCACTAAACTTTCCTAAGTTGTTTTAATTTTGTGATTTGCTTTAAGAAACGATTAAAGTGGTTCACTCATAATATAATAATATAGTATTGCACCTCTTTTGATATCGTGAATTAAACGATCTCTATAAAATGTCTCTTTCATTATTTTTTGAGACAAAAAATTCAAGGACAATTTTCTTAAATGTATTTTTTTCCTTTTGTAATGTCTTGAATAAAATTAAAATGAATCGATTTTAAATAATATAACTTGAGTTAAAATCAATTTCGCTGTCACATTATTTGCATTTTCTGTAATTTATTTATATTTAAGATAATAAAAGAAAAATATAAAATAAAGCCAATATATTTATGTAATAATTTATAATTTTCGTATTATGTTTTTTTCGGGCCAAAATCTTAGTGGAAGTTTTACCCCGGAATTCCCGTTTCCCAAACTCTGTATAAACTCCAAAAATATAGAGATCTTTGGCGACTTGGAGTTTGAAATTAGCATGAAGTTCCAGGAATGTTTGAAAAATAATTTAGTAAAAGTTGCCTAAATTAAAAAAAATGTATTTCATTTAACTGTCGATCATTTAAAAAAAATTAGCTCGAAAAATAAAAAAAATGCATTAATGACCAAAACTAAATACATACAAACAGAAATACTAATTAAACAAGAATTGTTTTTTAATTAAATACAAATTAAGACTAATCAAAAATTACAAATCCCAAGTGACATGTAGACACATGAGAATACGAGTAAATGAAATATTGTGGCCACAAATAGATGTGTAAATGGACGAAACGAAATTAAATATTTGAAATGGTCTGTATAAATTCAAAACACACAAGAACAACAACAATTGATCCTAAGGACAACAAGAAAATTGTAGCAATGAAAAAAGTAAATGACCAAAGTACAAAAAAGTATTTGAAATCAAAACACTGGAAAAATATTTTTAAATATATGTGTGCGTGTGTGTGTGTCTAATTGTAAATATTTTGAAGGTTGAGTACCTGTGGCAGTCATCCATCTGATGGTTATTATTACCTGTTATCATACAATATTATTTGTCAGGATGTAATAACATGTTTGTTATTTTTCCTAATTTTGAGTTTTGTCCTGCATTCCTTTTTCATTGTACGCGTATTTTGTAAATGTCTATAATTCAATTAGAGTGTTTTATTTTTCTTTTTCTAATTTATATTAGCATTTGGGATTTAATATTTGGGTATGTGTGTTTTTGGGATTTATTTGTTTTCGACACTTGAGTATTATTGTTTTTATTTATTTTCTATTTCTGAATAGATTTAATTGTTTACTGAATAGATCATAAACGCTTTGGTTGTTACACTTTTTCTTTTTTCCTTTTACTGAAACAACATTTTGGCAATTATGTATGTAGATTTTATAGAGTGGATTTTCAATAGCGCCAATTTTATGATTCCCAAAACAATGAGGAATGACAGAAATTAATGAGTTGTCTATTGTTTCTTTTTCTTCTGTTAACCTCGGGTACCAATTTGTTATTTGCTTGTGAAATTCATTCATGACAAATTTGGAAAATCCTTGTTAGTTTTATGAAATTTCATGCGGACGTGGTAAAATCTGTAAATTTTTAATTTTACTTCCATATTCAAAGAGATTTATATAATTTTACTAAGCAGGACTTAATTTAAGGTCACACGTGGGTGGCAAATATATTTATTGCAGGTTCGGTCACACTTGCTAAATATTTGCTGAAATAAACGTAACCAACAGACAAGCTAAATTTGCATTTTCTTTAATTCCAATATTTTTTTCAATATGGGTTCGCATTTATTAAAAATAATATAAAAAAAAACATTTTGCGGCATAATTGAGTTCATTTTGTGATATAGAAACCAAGTTAAATCACACTAACCCTAAGCAAAAGTAGTGGTTACGTTTTTCTGGACAAATGTTTGCCAAGTGTGACCGTACCTTAAGATTTTGGGAAACAAATTTAAAAATGTGGATCTTTTATTGCATTTTAAGTAATTGAAGTAGACTTAATGAATATACTAAGCAATCCAATGCTTTGTTTTATTAACAAAAATAATGTCATAAATGTTGTCTGAAATGTCTTTTTTGAATGCATTTTTTAAGTTGCAACCAAACTGGCTTGATAAATTTAATGAAATATGTTAGTGGGCACCAGTTCGAATCTATCTGATCAAAATAAAAATTTTTTGTTTGTTTTTTAATGCTTTTATGACCAAAGTCTACCGTCTACCCAGTAAGACCGATCAAAGGCTATTTGCGGAATGGTCTACCGGATACTGTGGTCTCATTTCACTACTGAGACCAAACAATATAGATTTTACAAGTTAATCGATGAGACTTTGAACGAAGTCTGTTTTCTCTATCAAAACTTGCTTTACTCATTCTTTGCTGTTTTTCATATACATGTCATATTAAAAAAATAAGAGGCAAAATTGGTAAAGATACACAAAAGGCGCGACTGATTGCAACTAAAATTTTCCAAAAAATATTTTTTTTCAAACAAATTTTAAACTAATAAAACCGATCGAAGCTAAAATCTAATCAGCTCTAAATCTTAAAAAACAACTGCCGCAAATTTGATTGAATCGTTGCAGACATATCATTGATAAAACAGGGGCTTTATTTTAATACCTCCAAAAGTCCTTATCAAATCGATTCGCGGGCTCATTTACTTTTTTGAACTTGAAAAACTACGTTGGCTGCCGCAAATTTGATTAAATCGTTCCAGTGATATCGCTGAAAAATGGTTTGAAGGGTGCCAACTCTCCAAACGTTAGAATGATAGGAAAATAAATGTCCGACTGCTTTGGCCTGCATAAGTTCAAAATTTTCTCGTATGTTTTGATTGTTTTTAGTGTCAAGTAACGAACCTATGATGCAAAATTTGTCGCATGAGTGCAAACCCTTAACCAACTCAGCTCACGATGAAAAAAAATAATTATATTATTCATGCCCGACAAAAAATTTACCAGAATTATGGAATATGAATATGTATATACTCGATTTGTGTAGTATAAATGAAAAATATTGTACTACTTATTACCTTTTTAAAAGAATTTTACTTTAACATTTAAAAAAATAAAATTATATGATTGAATAATACATAGTATTCTGTATTATTTGGGTTCTTAAAAGATTTAGAGCAGCGTTACCCACTTTTGAATTTCAAAAAGCCTATTTTTCAAAATAAAGCAATAAATTAAAAAAATGGGGTTTTTTCTCTTTCCCCATACTGAATTTACACAGAAAATGCAAGAATGCCATACATATGACAAGGCCGCCATCTATCTGGCAGTAATTAATTTAGGGTGGGCCGATTTGTATGGACAAAAATTTTCCGAAATTGTGCTATCGATTTTCGATAGCTTTTGGCATGAGGAAAAAAAACATCAAAAAAATTATTTTCGAGGTGCCCAAAATTAAATTTTTTGACTTTTTCTCAACTTTTATTTTTAAGGTTTTTTGTAATAGGCAATAAAAAAATCGGCTGATTAAATTTTTTTTAAATATTACTTTTCCTAGGTCAAATTTATTTTTGAATTATTGTTACATATTTTGAATTATTTTTGATGAAATTGAATTATTTATCAATGAAAATTATTTATTAATGAAAATGACAGTTTGCTATTATTTGCCGATAGAAAAAATTTTTTAACAAAAACCTTAAAAATAAAAGTTGAAATAAGGTAAAAAAATTGAAATTTGGGCGTCTCGAATATGATTTTTTTGATATGTTGTAGAGGAACTTTTTTTCCTCATGCCAAAAGCTATCGACAAATCGATGGGACAATATCGAAAAATTTTTGTCCTTACAAATCGGCCCACTTTAATTTACATACATATGATATCCTTAAGATTCCGTAAATGCCTTAAATTAATTACTACCAGATAGATGGCGGCTTTGTCATATGTATATCATTCCCATGTAAAATCAGTACGGCAAAAGAAAAACAACATATTTTTTATTTAATGCTTTATTTTAAAAATAGGATTTTTGATATTGCAAAGTGGATAACGCTGCTCTAAATCTTTTAAGATTGATATTTTATATATTGATATTTTTAAAATGTTAAGGTAAAATTCTTTTAAAAAGGTAATAAGTAGTACAATATTTTTCATTTATTCTACACAAATCGAGTATGTATGTATGTACATATTCATACTTTTTCAAAACATGAAACCACCATAGCGAACATTGAACTTTGTGGAATAATTGGAGTGTGCAGTAGGAAAAAAACTAAAGGCAAGGAATTTGCTCCAACTCATACACCCATCGATTTACATGAGTAGTCTCAAACGACCAAATATGTATGTACGCATTTGCTTAGTCCAGCTAGCAGCAACCATTTCAATGGTGAACACGAATTTATTTTATTTATATACTTATATATTTTTTTTCTCTTTTTTTAATTCATTATACGACCCTTAGTTTTTGAAAGACGAAGCAAACAAAAAAATATATTCCATATGAAATGCAAAAACCAACACTTGTTGTTGAAAAAATTTTGTTGAAAAAATGTACTTTAAAAATATATATACGAGAACATATATACATACATATGTATACTTATTTTTTATTTTGTATTTTATAAATTTATGAGGAATAAGTGTAAATGTTTTGTATTTGGTACGACTTGAACCCAAAAGAATTGAAATGGAAAATACAAAAATTATAAAGTATTTAAACAACAACGAGTTCATTTTGTTTCTTATCAGCAGCTACCAACGGTTTCTCTATAAAATAAAATAAAAAAAAATTATATATAAAAAAAATAAATAAATAAAACACGCTTAAATGAAGACTCAGGCTGCCATTTAATGTATGGGCTTCAGCTCCAAGTTTTTTTAAAGCCGACTTAATTACTATTTTAGAGGAGGAAGGCATACTCAATTTGTTAATTTATTTATAACATAGAGAAGTATTTTTCAAATCAAAAATATCTATAGGCAAATTAAGAATTGAATATAAATGTTCAATCACCAACTAATTCACCATTTTTATTTAATAAAAATTTTTTTGTTGTCATTTTATAAAAAGTACAATTGAGTTCTATCACTAAAGCAGAGCTTTGAGTTTTAAGTGTACGATAGAAAAACCGTCATAACGCTGATGTAATTTGTCATCAATAGTGTGAAAAGTGACTCCGTTTTTTACTATATGACACTTGTCATTATTGCGAAGTTGCACAATGATGACAACTGCGTCATCAGTGGAATGACACACCGACAACAGAGAATTGAGCAATCGGAATCAATCTGCTTCAATGAAAAAACGGGATAAATATTTATAGGATGGATGATGGTTGTGGTTCTTCTCATAGTTATGTTTAGTTTTATTAATTTTCTGTGGAAACATACTAGATTTAATAATCTTAATTCTCAATTTGATTTTGTTACTTACAACTTTTGAATTTTAAACGGTGTCCCAAAACGAACACAAGATTTTAAATTTCGTCCATTTGAGCAGTAAAGTGTTAGTATCTTTAAAACCATTTTGACTGCTGACAGTTTAGGGTTACTAAAAAAGCACCGTTTCACGGCAGAATAACGTGCTTTCAAATAATGAGAAAAACTAAAAAATTTGTTTTCTATTCATTTAAAATTTTGCGTTAATTTTGCTGAAGCGATTCGCACTTGAACCTTGTTTAAAAATCAGTCAAGGAGCTTGCTACCTCATGCAAAACATAATACGTAATATGTGAAGTATGACATGTTCGTTTGGGCCATTTGGCATCTCACTCTATTTGTTCTTATTCTCGTTGATGTTGATACCGCTTATGAAGGCTAAGTGTCATCACTATAAACAGGATCTGTCATATTCTCGTTCACTTACGTGTTTTGCTTGTGCTTGTACGCCGTACTGTCTTTGTTTTTAAAAGGAGTTTTTGATTTCAATAATATTGTCAAAGTAATGATGATTAAAGTACATCAATACGATATAATTTTTTTCAAACAAAAATCATAAATAAAACAACAACTTCGTACTCGTATTAAAATACAAATTACAAAGATTAGAACACTGTTTAAATTTCCTCTTTCATGCACATTTTACTTGTGCAAATTGGGAATCAAATTTATGTCATTCCAATTATAGCATAGATTATACCTTAAATATGACAAAATTCTTTTGATGGCATTTATAATAAGATTGATGTTAGTTTTCGTCTTATTGATAGTATTTTTGATAATATTGATGTCACAATTCTGATGACAGGATGTCATTAATCTGAATGTGAATTTTTCTATGAGTATATGAGATGTACTCGTAAAAACTCATTTTCACTCGAATTCCCGAGTTCAATCTGCTTAGGTTTCAGCGAATTCCAAGTCAAAGAGATAGCACGAACTTGTTTGTGTTTTCGCTGCATAGTGCGCAGTTATTTTTCGACTTGACCGATTTTTTATTATTTTAAACATTCACTTGTTTTTCATTTCATACGTACAAAATTCACGATATTTATGTTCTTCATTTGCTCTACGAAACAAAAGAATCCCATGTTTTTTTCTTGTTTGTTTTTTCTTATTATTATTGTTGTCGTCTATACACTTCCTGTCAAAGTTCAGTTTTTTTATTTATTTTTTTTTTTTGAACAAAATATATACGAGTATGCTTATATTAATTTATTTATTACAATTACTTATTTTAATAATACGCTTTTAAAAAATAATAAATATTTATAAATACAATTCTGATTTCGTTTTAAATTTGTTACATTTACAAAAGAAAATGTAATGGAAAGAAACTGTATACTCTGAACTCAACGAAATGTTAAGATCCAAAGGAATATTTTTTTTTGTTTTATTTAAATTAATTGAAAATTAAGTTAAATTATTGTCCGCTTAGTCATAATTTAAAAAGGAATTTGTAGCATTTTCCTGAACTTTGGCAACATTATTAAACTAAGATGAAATTGTAAATTTCGTTGTCATTTTATATCTCGTAAACATTCGTATGTCAGTTCAGCCTTTTCGAGGCTAGATTTGGCCTTTGTTCTTGTCTGTTAGCCTCGAAATTTAGGTTTTAGCTTACGTTTTAGATCTTTTAAGGAATTTTTTATCCTAATTTTACCCTCAAAAAGGCTAAATTTTTATTTTCTACTGAACCAATAAAATCATCCTGAAACCAATAAACGAATCTAATGTACAAACGAAAGTACACTGAAAGCAAATATACATTGATTTACATATAACCAATGGCGAAAGGGTTTAAGTTAGAAATGGAAAAATTTTGAGTCAACAGTTGAGTTCTAATTGAATATGTGATAATCTAAGAATGCACTGCAAGCAAATTCATTTCTTGATTTGGTTAATCTAGTATTTAGCTATCTAAAGGGTCTTCCAATAAGATGTTTCATTTTGATATGTAAAAAATGTGTATTTTTAAGCGAAAGCATCAGATGTTTATTTAATTTTAAAGGGGATAATATATCATTTATAATATAAAAACAATATCAGCCAAATGACCGTCATGGCTACGCTTGCAGGACCATATTATTTTCACTAAATTTTCCATCGCCAGTTTCCATATTTGCTGCTGAATATCCTTGATAACTTCACGAATCCATCTTTTTCAGTAGCTCCAAAAAAGAAATGTCTAAAGGTTGAAATCATAAGATCTCAGCGGACAATTGTGATCTCCTCTTCGAGAGATCTCACAGCACAGTTAGGAAACTTTTCACGTGTCGTTTGTGGAATGACCGATTCGAAAGGTCGACGAGAAATGAACAAACCTGGGATTTCCCCAACACCATGTGCTACAACAGTAGTACAGTAGTATTCTCAGCAGTGATGGCATTTTTGTGTTTTTCGTTTATTTTTTGGTGATTTTTGCCTCCATACGCGCGAAATTTTGTTAAATACCCATTTTTACAGTGCTCTTCACAATTTCTCACAGTGCCTTTTATGCTTTTTTGTAAAACTGGGAAATGTTTCTAGTTATAAAAATTGGCTACTTTTTTTAAGCGCAAAAATTATTTTTTAGCAACCATGACTTTTTTCTGCTGAGGTTGAAAGAACATTCAATTTGATGAATTTGTTTAAAACAAAAATTACATAGCGGTTATCCTTAAACTGCGTTACTGCATATTAAATTATATACGGTTTAAAATTTTAAAATGCATTTTTTTGCAATTTTCAACTGCCTTTAAATGTTTGTAGTAAAATAAATTCGAACGAATCATACCAATCTCAATATTTTATTACAACTATTTTGTGGCCTGATTGCGAAGATGAAATGGATATTTTTGATAGCAAAATAAACGAAAATGAAACGAAAAATCAATTCTGATGCTATCATGAATTTCATTCGACTTTGAATTCCATTTTTTAATCGATTTCATGTTATTTAGAATTTACAGAAATTTTTATACTACACATCGCTTCTTTAATGCAACACGATCACATCTTAAAAACCCAATTATTTTATGTTACTTAGAAAAAAATTATGTTGAAGGTATTTCTTTATATGTACGAATAAAAAGTTTTTCAGTAGCATATGTATGCTTAATCCAAATCAAATGTATATCCACTAAAAAGCCAATAGAGGCCATATATGTACATACCTGTTAACATTTTTATTATTTCACTATTGATATATGACTACGGTGCCATTAAGTAGCGATATGTACATAAATACATACATATACTTTTAAGTTTTATCTAAACAAACTATTTTATTTATTTTATTTTTATATAATTACCTAATGTATATGTACCATGTATATTCTTTTACTCCTGTTTTTGATTTGTTACGTTTTTTTTTTACTTCTATTAAATGGTTGTGATTTTATTTTAATCAATATGTTAATAAATTCTGTTATTTGTCAAGTCCTTAATGTATTCTGAAGCAAAAACTTTAAATTGTATTTGGGGTATTTGCTTTAACTTTTTTATAAATTGCTTAATATTTCTTGGCATAAGTAAAATTGTTTAAATATTTTTATGGTGCTTTTTACCCTTTTTTGGCATTTTTTGAAACAACTTTTTGAAACAGCTTACGGTGCTTTTGTTCTTTCTAGAGATACCAACACTGATTCTCAGTTCAGCGACGTACAAGAGTTTAATTTTTCACATCACTGACTTGTCCCAACTTTTAAAATTTTTCCACCAGTTTCACAATTAATAATCGAGAAGATGCTTTACGACGACGCAAAAATGCTTTATTTTTGCAAACTGTAGCCACGAAATTTTCACCATATTTTTTATTGAATTTTGATAATTTCAATGTAGTTGAGTCATGATGACAACTGTTAAAATGGAATATATGTAAATAATGATACAATATTTATTATATCATGCCTAAATACAAATATTCTTTTATATATTTGATCCAATACTGAAATGAAGTCAAAAGAAATACCTAATATTTATGTTATATTTTGACTTATGAATATATGAATAAAACGATATATAGACTTTTAGTCGTTTTTTTGCATTTTTTTATTAATATTATATAAAAAGCTGAAATTTTAATAAACATTTTTTAATCGTTTTTTTAGATTTTATTTTTTTTATAAAAAATTGACCTATAGCTCGAGACAAATTAGATTCATTTAAAAAACAAAAGGTCGAAAAAATATATAAGAATAATTTTTGGGCAATTTAGCTTTTTACTGGCATTTTTAAAAAGCCAATTTAGCCTCTTTTTCTTTAAGCTCCTGGTAACACTGATAATTACCATCTGCACTGCAGGGTGCGGTTTGTGATATTATGGGCAGCAATATGCTGGTATGGCACCTGCGAGTTGCTGCTTTTAACACTGGGTATGAGTGCGGAGAACTAAAAAACGGCTTTTCCCCTTTTTCAAAACTTATTTGCAAATCTAAACTTTAATTTTCAGCAAGATAATGCTCATATCACACAGCACGATCCGTGGAATCATGGATCCAGATTCAAAAAGTTAACGTCCTTGAATGGACACCACCACCCTACCTAAATATCATCAAGAACGTGTGGGTATGGTTGGCTTTTTTTGTATCTTTAAACTGCATAGTCAGTTTGTTGTGGAATATCTCATTGAATATAGCATGAATGATAGGCTGGTATGATATACCCTTTTTTGAATATTGTCCTACTGAAATCGCTAAAAAATTTCAAGCTTATTTTTACTTATGCATACATATCGCTCCTTTATTGCAACTTAGTTATATCTCAAAAAATCTTTTTCAGAAAAACGAGCTTAAAGTTTTCAATTTACTCACACATCAATGGAACAAGAAAAACATATACATTCTCCTTTTAAAAGGTAAGTAAAAAATATAATTGTATGAATTTTTCACAAAAGATGAAGAACGATACGAAGAATAATTCTGCATTCTTAACTCAAAAATCACGTTTTTTGAGATATGACTACGTTGCAATAAAGGAACGATATTTGTGTGTATATAAATAGATCTTTTGGAATTTTTGCAATAATCCCAACAAATATGATACGCATTTCAGTAAGATATACTGGCACATACTCGTACACTTAAAAAGAAGGGCCAAATAATAAAGAGATCAATGTGAATGACAATGTTTACAAGTAATGATCATACAAAAGGCTCTCATAATCGATAAACAAATTGATCGTACTTTGAAATCATATTGTATTTGGGCCAAAATACATTCGTATGTATATACAGATGTATGTATGTGTATTTATTTGTGCATATGTCGAGAGTGTACTGATTAAAGGGGCGTTTGACTGTTGAGTTTACGGTTTTAAAATTTTTGTTTTCAACTAATTTTATGTGTATACAGTAATCCCTCGATTTACGTCATGATTGGTTCTGAAAATTGCGGACGTAAATCGAAGATAGCGTAAGTCCCGGTCCATACTTGCAATTTTTGTTGCAGCAATTCTTGAATATGTGGGAGAGTGTTGAAATAGAAATATATACATATTGTATTCCTCTCTCGCTCCTTCTCACTAAAAAATAAAAATTTGCTGCAACAAAAATCGCAAGTCTGGACCGGGACTAATTAAGATTTAAGCATCCTCATACATTTTAAAGTTGATTATATGTAATATTTCACGATATTTAAAATGCAGAATTTTGTGCGCTTTTAATTGAAAATTTGCAATATAATGATTTTTTGAAACAATGAGTTTATTATCATCACTTACGAGGCAAAATTTTTATCTTAAGAAAACTGAATACCAATTTTTTTGATAAAAAGTAAAAAAAATGTTACATTTTTATTAGAAAAGAAAACGGCATTATGCGACGAAGAGGGCAAAAACAAACATTTTGGTGATGTAAATCGAAACAATCGGGGGAGTACTGTACATATTACTGAATGTACATACGCAGTATATCCATATAAATATGTAAATTTTCTGTGTTCCAAAATCCCAAATGTATTAGGATATTATGAGAATCATTCAAATAATGATCACTTTCAATGGAATTTATGGACTAGAGCCATGTGTGATTTTGCTGAGGGTAAGTGAGTGTGTTATTTCTTTCATAAAAGATTTTGTTTTTTTCATTTCGTAGGCGTTTACAGTGTTTATGAGCCATAAATGTCAACTCTTTCGTTTCTTGCTACAGTGTTGTTAGTGACAGTGATAATGATGATTTGACACATGATACTGCTGTTGGCTAAACTAAGCAGCATGTTAGAAGACTGCCTATTTGTTTGACTGACACATCGGCAAATTCTTACTGGCTAAGTGTTTTTCCAATTTTTACTATTCTCATATTGGATATTGGAAAAACGGTTTTCTTTCATGGCGGTCATTTAAGCCGGACTGAAAGTTGCAGAACATATGGGATGTAATATTTCCATATTGATTGTTGAGGTGGTTTTTCGCAATTATCCTGTACGGCTTGTATTCAATTAGCTTTGGTTTTAGGGGAGTAAACCGCAAAACGAATGGGTTTTCTTCGTATGTATGTATGTACTGTAGCATGATGTTTTATGCTGCAACATCGTTTTTGTGAATACATACTTACATGTACATTAAACTAGCATTAGGATGTATGGAGGAAAGTAAGCTTTGATTTTATATAAAAGCACAGGCAGATTATTTTGACACCTAGTCTAAAGCTTCTTTGGTGAAAATTTATTCTAAGATACATACATATATGACAAAATAATTATTATACTAAATGGCCATTTTTACATTGTTCAAGATATACAAATTGTCATTTGTTATCTGTGTATACGGTTATAAAATGCTGGTTTTACTAAATTTACCAAATTAACAATAATAATAATGATGTAAAATATAAAAAAAAAATATTGAAGAGGTGTTACTGATGATCTGGCATAAGCACCAGTGAAATGCAGCATAAAGAACAGTATTTGTGTAACCCACAAAAAAGAATCCTATTTTTGACAATCTATTGAGAGAATACCTATCCTGAACAATTCAAAAGTTTTTTTTTAACCAATTTACCTGAAGGGTATATCGCTACTTTTGAAAATCTGCTGGGGCATTTTTTTAAATATTTAATGAATCTAATTTATTTTGAGCACTAGGTTATTTTTTTTAACGTTAACAAAATTTTTATTAAAAACCGATATTTCGCCACTTCTTTGTGTGGCTTCTTCAAGGATATCTTGTTGAAAATTGAAAAATTTAAACTGATTTTCTGTAAAATAAGTTTTTTGAGTTATGACGACTTTACAGAAAATGAGCGATATGTAAAAAATTATATTTATTTTTGTAGTTTTAATGAAAAAGTAAATATTTTTTATAAAAAAAGCTTAATAAATGTTGAATCTTGTTAAAAGCAAAAAAAAACTTTTGCTCTTTAATTCGCCATTCGAAAAGGGGGACAGTTCACGAACGTGAACACCGCCGGTTTTAATTAGTTCACGTTATCGCGAGTGCACTGTAAGTGAGATCGTTTTATAATTTACTTTCATAGTTTAAGTAGGAGATCTTTTAAAACAATCTTTTAGAAAAGAATTTTTGTTCAAATGAATTTATCACCAAAAATTTTCTTTAGTTTTAATAAAACTTGATTTGAAAAAATTACACTTATAGAAGATGTTGAAGATATCGAAAACAATCCATAATAGAGAATATCGTATTTCTCAGTCCTGGGTTTCTCTAGACATATAAAATCTTCCAATATGCCATTTGAGTCCTGCGGTTATTTTTTTAATTCTAAATACTTCGTATCGATTAATAAAAACAAATTAGAATAAAAACAAATTAAAAAATATGTTCAAATACAAAGATTCAAATTAACAGATTTAATCGTTAATCAAAAATAAAAAATAAATTATTCGAACAGTTAATCGGATAGTAATTAATCAGTTAACCGATTTAATACCATGGAATAAGCTCCCAGAAATCTCTTTTGATTAGATACTCTCTTTTTTCCACTGATTTATTTTAACATTGAAAAACATCTGGTAAGGTCGGTCATTTGTCCCACAGTCAATAGATTATAAATATATGTACATACATACATACATTCATACATATACGAGTATAAACAAATGCGTATTTCTTTAAGATATTGTTATCTGGTTTAATTTAATATTTTTTATGATACAACAAATGTCTACGAATTCTATTAAGTGCTACTGATTCTAACCATGCAATTAAATATTATTTGAATATATGTATATTTTTTTGGCTGTACTCGTCCACAGCGAGTAGATAGATAATTCAAGTGAGTACCAACCAGCAGCAGAAACAGCAGCTACAGTAGTAGTCTCAAAGCAGCCATGAATGATTTTTTGCTGGTTGTTCCGATAATCCTCGACGTTATCGTTAGAGTCCTTATCACCTTTTTTTTTGTATTTTGTTGTATGTCAGTCAGTGCTTTGATTTTCGTTTTGTTTTCATATTTTTTTGGGGGTGTGGTTGGTCGGTCAATCGGTTGCTTGTCTTAGTTTTCACAGTATTATTTTAGTTGTGTTGTTAATATTTTCCAATTGCGCCTGATTAGCAACACTATCTTAAAAAAATACGTACTAATAATGTCTACTATGGTTTACCCACATAATTTACAATTCGATGCCGTTTTTTTTATTATCACCACTTTCATTCATTTCGACAAAGGGGTTTCCTAGTCCCTCTTATCATTTTTTTGGATGATTGTTCTATTGTTGCGTTTTAAATGCATCGTGTGTATGCATGATCATAATTTAGGCAGAAACTGTGATTAAATGTGGACGTTGCAGATACTTTAATAAACGATTTAAAAAATCCGTAAAAAAAATTCGGTCTATTTAAAAATTAAAAGTATTGAAATTACTTGATTTAAATTTTTTAAGCGTAACTTCTTTTAAAAACAAAATGTGTTTCCACAATTTTATTTTAAGAGCGATGAAAGGGTTTTAAATTAAGTATTTTTTCATTTAAATAAAAAATGGGCACTCATGAAAAAACACTGTTTATTTGCATTATTTCAAACGGATGGGATAGTTATTGCATTAGAAAATTACGTGTGGTGGCCCTTGAGGGATTTTGCCACTGCAATCGAAAAACTATACATTCATGTGCGCATTTGGTATTCCTCCTGTATTATTCCTTATATCCTTATCAAAGGATAAATGTCATTTGAGCATAAACAACTATAAACCATTATCAAACAATTTCCAAGTCTTATAGAATCTCATGCATGGAATAATAACTACAGCACGATTGCCTTTTGGCAGAACGACTCAAAATTGTGTTGATCCTTTAGTGCGAATAGAAAGAATAATGTTTGAAAAGATTATCTTTGCGTTTTAAAGGATAATTTGCATATAGCCTTAGACAAAACGTCACACAGTTCACTACAGCCCTTTTTTACTTTAAGTTAAGGCAGTGGTCAAATCTAAGTCCATTTAAGAATTATTTAAGAGTTCGGCTGGTAGAATCGGTCTGTTCGTTAATGTATTATGGAGATGCTTGAATTTTAAAATAATTATTTTCTAAGCTATTTTTTACATATTTTATTGCCATTGAAAAATATATATTTGAATAAAACAACGCCTTATATTTTCTATAGAGTATAAATACTCCCCCTTTTTAAATGATTAATAAATTCATTACAATTTACTAACCTTTTAATACATTATGAAAGCTGTTAACTAGCATATCGACTTTTGTCAACTTCAAGATCCTACTTCAAAGTGACCACAACATCATATTGTTTTCTTTTATACACAAATAAACACCGCATGTAAAAACGTCTTTACAACAAAGATCGTATATCAGAAGATTAAAAATAACGACCTTCAACTACTGATAAAAAATTATTTTTATTTAATCATTTTGAGCTAAACGCCAGCATGTCTGGTTTGTTAGCGCCTGCAAAAAAAAACTTAAAAATAAACAATAACAAACGATAACAAGAAATTGAATGCGATAAAAAAAGTATATTTTTAATCACGTGAGAGGCAGTAATCAGTAGTTTTTCCGACGGCTTTTTGCTAAATGTTGGATTTTTAGAGAGTTAGAAAATGTAAACAAATATAGAGAATCAACCATTTTTTTAATTATTTACGTCATGTCAGTATACTAGAACAATGTATTGAAGACTTTAAGAGGACATTAACAAAAGGGGTTAAAAATATTTTTCGATATTGGAAAAAAGTCGTTTAGAGAATTAAATAAGTGCTCCTGGAATTATTAAACTTAAAATTCAATTTGGAATAATTTTGTAAGCTAAAATACAAATTTAAAAGAGCAGATAAGTTTCAAAGGGCTGAACAGATTTTCTTGAAACTTAGCTAAGGACACTCTTGACCAAGTACACTTATTCGAAAAACAAATATAAATCGAAATGGATGCAACTGTTTAGAATATATATGTTGGTTATTTTTAGCTCAATCAAGCTCACAAAGATAATTTTTTTTACTCAAGCACAAAAAAGAAATGATTGCAAACAAATATTTTATATTATAATGCAATATTGGCTCGCCACTTCTTTAAAGTAAAACCGAAATGTCAACTCAATACACAGAGTCATTATAGTGATGAAGTTCTGCGCAGATCCAATAAGCTGACGATATATGTTTACATACAGCTGCGTTACAAAAAATAGCACTATAACATAACAAGAATGGTGTTTGTTTCATTACCGTTTAACAAAAGTAGTTTCTACTAAATATACCAACTTTCAACGAAATTACTCGCAATATACTGCACGAACTTGAAAAAATATCACTTTAATTTTTAGATAACAAAAAATTTAAAACCCATAATAAATAAACATAAAAAGATTTTATGTAAACAGAAAATATAATTAAATAATATTTAGTGGCATGACCTTTGTTGTCAGTAATGGCAGCTCATCGCCTTGGAATGGAGCTTATCAAGTCCTTGCGTCTTTTCTTAGGAATTCTCTCCCACTACTCCTAAACGGTAGCCCAGGCGGTAGCTAGGCGAATCCATTACGTTAATTGTTAATTAAATCATCCGAGAGTCTTTCTGCTTGTATATCCGAATTCGTTATCCTATTTAAAAACACAGAACAGGAACATTTCTACTTCCGCATAAGGTAACAAGCTTTTTGTTGTACTTGAACGTAATTTTTCAAGCTTTTGCATAGCTCTTATCGAGGGCTTTGAGCGCGGCGACCGAATCAAGAAATCCCGTAACGAAAATAAAACCTAACACTAAGTTTGTTTCTTAAGTCTTTTTTTATAACTATTTGAATAGCCTAGTGTATGTTAACACCTAAGGTATGCTATTGCCAGAACAGATTTTTACATGTAGGAAAACACAAAATGGCGTACTTATGAGCAATCGTGGTTGACAAAAAATTATATACACAAACAAACAGACAATTCGTAGGTTTTTAAGCTATAGCAATTCACCACGCTCAAAAAGTGTAACTTGAATTGATATCAAAGAAAAAACTTGAATTAATATCAAAGAAAATAAAATAATACTGCATAAATAAAAAATAAATAAATAATTATAATTGCGTAATTGAATAAAAAATGCTATGCAATAGCTTTGCCGTGGCAGTCCCCGAGTGCCACACGTCTTTTTTTATCTATAATTGTCTTTATCCAGAAAAAAGGACACACTCAGTATTATGAGAAATATGGGCAAGTCCCAGAACCAACCAGTCCACCAACCAAAATTTTTTTAAATGTATCCAACTTATTTTTTATCTTTTTTTTAAGGAATATTAGACATGTATGTATAAAATTTCATAAATAAAATAAATGTAATTCGATGATCAGTAAAGCACAAATTATTACCAAATCGTACCTTACCTCAGATCTTCAAATTGCATACAAGAAATTAACAATTTTTATCATTACTTTAGTGTTAATGAAGATGTCACGATCGAAAACCATATTTTTATACATTCGTTTGAAATTTTAGTAAAAAAATTTTGTTTACTATTTTGGATGCATTGAAATTAGGTATGAAATGTCAGCTACATGCATTTTAGCTTGCGTCACATAGCGTGCGTAACAATTAGTTCACGTCTTTTCACAAAAAAATACAACATTTTTTGGATACAAATAAGATATAATAGAATTCTCTTATATTCATCTTTCTTTTAGGAACTAGATTTTGTGTGATTTATTATGCGAGACTCGCTAAAAAGTATGAAAACACGGAGAGTGTACTAGTCTCTTACTCTGGGGGTCGCAGGTTCGATTCCTGCCTAGACCCTGAGTGTTTCCGCAGACATACCAAAATGGCTTTGCCATTTGTATTTGTTAAAAAAAATGTACTTTCAAAGTTACTTCCGTTTTTTGTAGCGTGCATCACAAATTTTTGTGATCAATTATTTCGAAATAAATACCTGCTAAAAAATTATGTATTACGAGTATGTCACGCAAAAGTTGGAGGTACCTCTTTTTCGTTACGCAGGGTTTGCCCATATGTCCACCCCATAATGGCCGAACTTTGATGTTTTGTACTCTTGTATTGCTATACAGTATTATATTCCACTTTCAATTTCCACGTTTCATACAAAAGAGATTTTTTGTAATAATTTTGCGCATATCCGTCCGACTGACTTTAAATATAAATCCACGCACTGTCATGAACGTGCAGAAACGACGAAATATAGTTTGACCGCTAAATTTTGGAAATCGGCCACAACTGCTTTCGGACACAAATGAACGCCTGATGATACGGAAACTACAAGAATAGGCTCGTCGAAACCAAAAACTGTATCTTGTTTTGTTAAATAAGGTTCACTGGCTTGATTTGGTCGGCCGAAGTATAAGTTAACCGTTTTCAGTCTGACGGCATAAGCTATTGCTGGTGTCGACCTACGGAAAGAATGAAAACCCCAAAAAACGACACGAAACTAAAATATACATAAATGTCGACGCTAAAAGGCGAAAATAGAGGTTAAATCTAGCCTCGAAAGGCAATGCTGAATTCGCGTCCCACTCAAAACACATTTTATTTACTTCCTTATTTATTTAGTAATAAACAAATGACTAATTAAATAAATAAAATAGATAGTTAGTGGAGCGCAAATTATTTGTTTTCCGTTTATAATTTGAGACAGGCTGAAATCTGTGCTTAATCTGCTTTGATGTTCCAGTAAGCCAAACGAATTATATGCGCTACTGTCAGAGTTGAACACCTTAACAGTCCTTTAAAATGTCCAAGTATGTCTTTTCTTATATATTTATGTATTATACTCATTATTTTCCACTGAATCTGATTCTTCGAGAAGGAAAGAGGTCTTCACACTAAAATTTACAAAACTATTTTTTTGGGCTTGTTTAAGCTGGTGTATCTATTTTGTGCTCTTAAAAAGATGAACCCAGTTATGTTATTATATTCCTTTTTCTAACCATTTTCTTATATTTCTCATACTTTAGAAACTAATAAAAAATGTGTTTTTCATTTTATTACAAAACAGTGTTTTTTTAATATTAATATAATTAAATTTTTAATTACTTAAACCACAATATAGAGCATTGAAATAAAAATAAAAAAATTTAAATCAACCAAAATCCTTATCAGCATTTAATTTTTAATAAACATTTAGGTGACCTTTTCGAAAACCATTTAATGTGAATACAACATACACACACAGGCATACAAGATTTATAATTTTAAATAAAAATTTAATTTAAATAAAGAAAAATCACGACTATTATATTGCATTTTTCTATTGGAAACGTACAAAACAGTGTCTTAACGCCGGTTCTGAACATTCTTATCTCTACGTTCAGCTAAGATCACACAATTCATAAAAAAAATTGTACATCCAAGTCTTATTAAGATGGTGTTAAAGATTATAAATAAATGCTGTGGTGTAAAAAATCTAGACATCATAAAGATGACAAAATGACATGTATGGAACTTTTTTACTTAATATTTTCTAATCTAAAATTTTGAAATAAATAACACATCGATTGAAATATGTACAAGTTGCGTCAAAGAAATTGAATCTAGTCATGATATACATACATACACATGTATGTATGTATGTATGTATAAAGTAGAGAAGTCCGTGATTCTTATAGAGTAACCAGATATGATATTCGATTTAAAAAAAATGGTTACGATCGAAGGTGTTGTTCACATATTTTGCAACGTTATTTTGGGCGTTTTAGCAAAACATTATTAAATGACAAGATTATTTCTAGTTATATACCGCCTATCCATTGTCTATTCATAGATCAGGAGGCAAATTACAGGATTCGATAATGAACGAAATCCCATACAAAATATTTTGAATTTATATGAAAATTTCTTTCGATATCGAATGCCGTAATTTGCTCCCTGAAAAAATATTATTAATAATCAAGTAGATTTGCAGTGCACAACTTTTCATAATAGATCTGGGGGCAAATTACGGCATTCGGTAGTGAACGAAATTCCATACAAATTTTTTTTGAATTTGTATGGAAATTTCGTTCGCTGTCGAATGCCGTAATTTGCCCCCTGGCCTTTATAAAATAACTCATATTAAATATAATATAAAATAACAACTGTTTTGTAGTATTCTTATTTTATTCAAAAGGCTTTTTCAGTAATTATTGGAAAAAGATACGGTATATCCTTTAAATGCTAATACATGTGTATTTTAAAACCTTTCCATTTATTCTTTTAGAAAATGTAGAACTACTTACGTTCTACACAAACATGAAGAATTTAAAAAACAAATAAATTATAGTGGTTTTTTAATCCAAAGTGATTATTATTTTGGCTAATGTTCGTAACATTTTTAGTCAGAAAGAATTGGACATGAGACAATATTCCAAAGCAACAAGGGAAAATTTTAACACCAATTAATTTTTATTTATAGAGTAATCAATAAAATTATAGAAATCATTAAAGTTTTACATAATCTCCTCAAGAGGTCAGCGTTTGCATAATTTGTTTAAAGACACTTGAGATGAAGCGGTGTAAAGTTCCGAGTAGATCTAAGAAGAATATTAAAGTTGATTTTCCTCAACAGGAATTCTGCATAAATTGAACCATTTAACAAATTTACTAAAAAAACACGTTAAGCATTATTCGTCTACTTTCTAAAGTTGGCAATTTAATTATAGAGAGTCGTGTAGAATATGGGGAAAGATTTGCATTTGGATTCCATGTTGTATTACCCAGACAAAATAAAAGTATTTGTTTTTGGACAGATTCAATGCGATTCTTCTGATAATCGGTGTAGGGGTCCCAAACAATAGATCCGTATTCCAGAATAGGCCTTACTAAAGATGTTTACAATATTTGGTTATTATAGGATCCGTAAATTCCCAACGTTTGATGAAAGCGAGCACGCCACGAGCTTTATTTAGCATCATGATAATGTGCTTGATTTACAATCAAGGAGAACGCCTAAATCCAGAAACTCCGCAACTAATTCCAGCGGATTTCCTCCCAACGAAAAAAGGCCATCAGTATTCCAATTACGTGTAAATCGCATATGCTTGCATTTTTTTTAAGTTAAAATTTATCAAGATCACATTGTAAATAATTTCTCTCGGTGATATTATTATAACTTAGAAAAATCTTCACAACATGGGCATACATTAAAACATTACAATATCTTATTACACTTGGTAAATCGTTTATAAAAATGGAAAATAACATCGGACCCAAATGGCTCCCTTGAGGGACTCCAGACGACATGATAATATTTTTAGAGGTGATATTATTAAAAAGAACACACTGTTTCCGATCTGTTAAGTATGATCTTATCCAGTTTAAAGTATTTGTAGTAGCTCCCAAAAGACGAAGTTTCAATAAAAGTAAAAAATGGTTAACTTTATCAAAAAATTAGGCATAAGAATATAAGAAGTAGAAAAAAGTTAATATGTAAGGAATAGCGTTGGGACATGTGATGCCAGTAGAAGCGAAAGGTTTAAGAATTAAACTAATTGACATCAAAATTTAAGTGTGGTCACTCTGACGTAAGAAGATGTTCTAGTATGACATTTCTTATCTCCAAGTAGTTCAACATCAATTACACATCGCCTTTTTTTTAATTTCAATATAATTTTCTTTTCTTTTTTAATTTTGAACAAAAAAATCTTAAGTAGTCATTTTATTATTTATTATCGCTTTAAAAACTCGTCGCCGCTACTCAGTCTCAAAAGTTAAACTTAGACTTAAGTTATTGTTCGTCCGTCCGTTCGTCATCGTTTCTCCGTCCATTTTCCTCGTTCATGCACATTTATTTAATAATGAATGCATGTAGAGTTTTATTGAAGCAGTAAATGCAATAACAACAAAACTACGAGTATAACGGTTATGTCAGCCATTTTTACTGATAACGGAATGTGTATGCACATATGGATGTACATATGTATGTAGATTAACGTACAAGTTTGTAATTATTATTACATTATTCATGTTATGTTTTGTATGTAAATACATATGTACATACATACGTGCATATGTACATGCAAATGTATGTATGTATGTATATACGTATGTAGAAGATATGTAAATGACTGTATATTATTTAAATGTCGTATAAAACTGTTTTGTTTTTATGTTGGCACCAGTAGTCAAGTGAAAAAACCGGCCGTATTTTGTTACTTTGTTTTCGATTATGTATTGAGTTTTCATTTCATTTTTGTCTTTTCTTTTTGTGCTGCGAAGTTAACTTTGGGTGGCGTCCCTTTTTTATCTGAAACGAATACTTTGTTCAACTGGGTGCAATATATGTATGTATATATTTTTGGTTTGAAAGTCATGCGGAAACGAGGCTTATTTTTTAACATTGAACGGCAGTTTTTATGAACAACTAATTTAGTTTCAAAAATTAATATTTATGCATCCACAAAATAATTACTTCAGTTTCTGGGTAATGCTAATGAATAAAAAGTTAAGTTATCATTGCACTCACATCGGCTCTTTTTGAAACAAGACATTAACTTAAAATGCGTACAGTGCTTTGTCTGACCATATAAATACATACATACATAAATATGTATGTACATATGTACATTCATACATACATACATGTGTACATATCCAACATTTTAAAATAAATAAAACAATTTTTTTGATTTATTAATCGAGATTACCTCGATATCTTTTTTCAAAATAAAAATAAATACAAAATTGTAAAAAGTTATTTTTACGAATTATTAAATTAAATCGCAATTTAAGTTGAGCAATTGTTGGCTAAAACACGCCTTGAAAGTCATATTTAAGTGCATATGTATATTGAAAGCAATAACATAATTAGAAAAAATTTATAATTACAAAATAAATTTTAATATCTGCTGTTTTTGTTTTTTATACAATTTGCATCGCGTAACAAATTCTTAAAAATATAGGAATTTCATAAATATTACAACTCGAATGAAAAAATCAAATATTAAGTTCAACATTTGGTAAATTCATTATTCGAGATATTCCCAATTTAATTTCAAAGTGTTCATTCATATGCCACAAGCAGCAATGAAATGTACATGTACAGATATAGACTAGCTCAACCCACAATAAATGAAATATACATATGTATGTACAATTATATTTAATTTTATTAATTAATTTTATTAATTAAATTTAAAATTTTTTTATGTTTTAAACGGATAATATGTGTATGCCGTTGAATAGAGTAAATTATGCACTTTTATATTCTATTTACTTACTTATATTTAAGACCTACTGCAAGATAAATAAATTATTGTTGGCTTAAGTTTAGGAATACAACAAACAACAGCAACGGAACGATGCTGAGAAAAAATATAATAAGACACCGATAGCATTGTCAATAATAATAACAACTTCAAATTTTTTTTTCCAAAATTACGGGGTTCCGACGATTGATTCTGGTAGAGAAGACAAAAAAATATATTCATACATTTATTTATTTATTTATTGTTACATATTCTACAAAGTAAATTTGCAGAATATGGTTGCACAAAAATGACGCCGGTAACTAGACCATATGTCCATGATGTTATTAACAGTATTCTTAAAGATGTTCTTGTGACTGACTATACCCGACCTATGTCTTCACATAGGAAGTAGCAAAGTGGTTGTCAACGAAATTCCACAAAAGAACCGCAATACTATACGGTTATCCGTGGCGAATCAGTCAACCAGTGCGAGCGAGACGAAAAGCTCTCGAAGGCCAAACAACACACGCAAGCCTGAACGCACTTAAGATATAATTACGATGACGCGAGAGCTGTTCTTCAGCCCAGAGCTGCTTAACAACTGATACATACATGTCTCGGCTTTTTGAAATATCACATCGGAATTTTATTTTAGAGGTGGCTTACATTTCGCAGCTTTGGCCTATTCTTGCAGCATATCGGTATATAAGACTATGTGTTCTTTACATCTGTGGTGTACCCTACACCACTCAGCCGTACGAAATAAATTTCTACTGCGCATCTACTTCATCATAGAATACAAAAGAGTGTTTGTTGTAAAAAATGTAAGAGATTTTTGGTACAAAAATGGAAATAACTAAATAACTTTTAAAAGAGTGCATCGATTTCAAAAAAATTTTAAATGGACAGAAAAGAGATGTAGTCGAGTAAAACGTTTGAGTTTTGGGCTTGAAGCTAGTTGAAGAAGACCTTCCTCGGGCTACCAAAGTTTTACATTTCGGCCTGCTAACCATACAAAAATGTATTTTTGCTTGCAACACATATTCTATGTCTACGTCACAACACAACACAATCACACACAACAAAATAAAGGACCTGCGCAAACTTGTTTTCTTGTTTCATGGGTATGTTCAGCAACTTTGTAAGAAATGTTTTGGCAAATATATTTTTATATAGTAAAAACCACCCTGAAATTTGTATTCACACTTTTTCCCAAAATTAATATTTTACATATTTAGTAAAACATTAACAATTTTGTTAAAAACAAATTGAAATTGATTATTGAGGGGTATGTATAGCTTTTGTTCCTATGCGCATTTCACTGTTGTCAATGCAGATCATCAGGGAACTTTACCCAAATATTTCTTAGAACAACTGGAGATACTATCGTATATTAAACTTTCATTAAAACAAATGGAAAGTTTAAACAATATCAAAGTTGTAACAGGAACTCAATAATAAACCAATTGTTTTTGTTTTCTTACTTTACCATTACTACCTAGGCTGACTTTTTTTCAGCTCTAATTGTAATTTTAAGAGGTTTGTAAGAGACGGTAGTTGAGTGTCAAACCTTCTCGTCAGAGATGGGATGACGTAGTTATTTAAAACAATAACTAATTCAACCCTTAATGAGAAATCTTGAGTTTGGTTGTTTTTTGCTGTTTGTGTTAAGTTTTGGGTTTTGGTGTGTTCTGACATAATTATGATTATGGCCAACATTTTTTTAGAACATTTCATCCCCGCCCTACCCCTTTATATGAGGGGGAGTTAGTGGGCTAGCATGTTCTACAAAAATATTTGCCATAAAATTTTGTACAAAGTTGCTCAACACACCCTAAACCTCAGATGTAAATAAAATACAGTTTTATATACCGATATGCTGCAAGAACAGGCCAAAGCTGAAAAGCTTAGGCCGCCTCTAAACTAAAATTCCGATGTGATGTTTCAAAACGCCGACACATGTATATTTTTTTTGGTCTCCTCTACCCAAATCAGTCGTCAGATTCGTGTTGTACCGTGTAATTAATACCTCATATTTCTCTTAATATTTTTTAACTTTTTCATATTATAAATTATTAAATCAAATGCAGAACATAAAAAATTTTAACTGAAGTGAAGTGTATAGGGTGAATGCTCCTAAAATCGGTATGCGCCAATGGTCGGCAATTTTAAGTCAAAAGTCAAATAAATAAGAAGCTTTAATTCAAAAGCTTTCAACATGTGCGTTACTGCCCTTTTTTAATAAGTTTTTTTAGTGCGAACGTGAACTTTAAGAAGTTAGTATTCACATTGATATAATTTTATTTTTACTTCGTCGGTTTCAACATGTAAAAGTTTGTTTGTTTATTGTTCCTAAAAAGAAAGTTTTGATAAAAAATATTTTTTAATCATTTTAATGACTGCCGACATTAGGAACACAGTTTTTCTTGATTTCCAATAGTCGGCATGGTGGTGACGACTTCAGTTAATACACTTTTTTCTCTCAAACTCTAGAAATTTATTTATTTCTCTCCTTTCTATGCAATTTTTATTAAATAAGTTATTTAATATGATTTTAGCTAATAGTCGGCATAGTTTTTGTTGAGTATTTTAAGAACCGACGACTATAGGTGCACAAGAATCCTGAAGTCGGCAGCAGCTATTACTGTTTTTCTTAACAAAAATCCAATGCCGACAACTGGGTCATAAAATGCCGAGCTTAGAAAATAGGTGCCGACAACAGATTCAAATCGTATGTTTTAAAGAAAACTAAATTTTCTGAAATTAAATAAAAATGCACATACGAAGAGTTAATTGAGTTTAAAATTATACCAATCACTTGGCAACAATAAACCATTAACAAATCCAATATCATATTTACATTCATAAGAGCATCAATTTCAAAGTAAAAAAAATTAAACTGCCGACTACTGGAGCATTCACCCTATAATTTATATTTTTATATAAAATAATTAATTAATAAGAAATATGAATCATATATTTTTATAATAAATTATTTTAAAAAAATATGAATTAGTATATATTTTTTGAATACATTATTGTATGAAAAATATGAATTGTATTTTTTGTAATAAATCATACAATTGATTTTATGTTAAAAATGTTTTTATTATATGTATATTATTAAGTCAAAAATATACCGCCATATTCATAAACGATTAATAAGTTAATGTATGCATTCAGACCGGTTTTCCCAAACAAAAACTTTGCAATAAACCTACAATAACTTTAGTAATCGTTTATGAATAAAGCATTTTCCTAAAATAAATTAATAAATAAAAAATTTCATTTATATTTTTTAATAAGTTATGAATAAAATATATAAAATTTCGGTATATTTTTTTAAATTTATTAATTGAGATTGCCTCAATATCTTTTTTTAAAGATTTTCAAAAAACTTTTGTTTGTTGAGGGTTTTTTATTTTTTTTAAATTTCCGTATATTTTTTCCACATTATTAAAATCATGCCAGTTTTATTTTTAAATTAAATTATTTTATGTTTTTTCACAAATTTTGACAAAGCAAATTTTTTAGTTACCATTTTAACAACTTTTAATGTTTCCTCATGTTTTCCCGCTACTAATTTTTTTCGAAACTTATGTAGCTATTACAGATCGATATTTTTTTCGAAGTTGTTTTAGTTCATTTCGAGTTTAATTTGGTTCGTACAGTAAGTCGCTAACTGTCCAGGTGAGAAAACATTGATCAGTGCCTCAGCAATAAGTAACTGATGCAAAGTGCAACTTATATTGTTGGAATATTTAAGTGACGAGACGCTGGTCACTGACTGAGCAGTATTGGCAGCAATTAAAACTGGTTTATGTTAATGTACATGGGTCTCCTTTATCAGTATTGTGCCGAAATTGTCAGCGAAGTAAAATAATTGATAAAATGGCTACTGTATGCCTTAAACACATATAGACGATAACAGGCTACCGACCATAATCTGGCAAAATTGGAACACACACCTTTATTTGAGGATGACTATTTTGAAGACATTACGGCTACACATTTTTATTTTTGTTAGCGACAATGAGCAGATCTCTAGTGCTGTCAATACAAGTAGATAGGTGAAACAAATTAATATAAAATTGTTTTTATTTAGCAAAACAGAACATCACAAAATAAACCTTTATTTCAAATATTTATTAATTAAAAAAAACATATGTATGATTATATTACTTCATATTGACTTACTAAATATAGCAAGTAGCGGATTTAAAAGTCGCCTAAATAAATGATACTTTTATATCATTTAGTTCTCTTTAACATTTCAGTAAGAGAAAAGTCGAACGATTTGATAAGAAAGTTAGAACATAATTTTCTGTTTTCTCTATCTTTGGCCAAACATTTGGAGAGCGTACAACAATCAAAGCAAATTAGTTTATTCTCGCATTTACAATATTCAGGTGTTTTATGCACATTTTTAATTATCAATAAGAAATGGCTGCAAATAAACAATTTAATTTTCGCAAAGCTGAAAGAAAAGATATTAAAATTGTTATAGATATGATCCAGGTAAAATGATTATTCATTTAGTGCGATTGTCATTTAAAAGTATTCCAATTATTGTGATAGAATCAAAAGAATGCTCAGCATGTCTTTAAAACAGCTGACTACTCTAATATAGGTTACACTGAAAAAAATATTCTTGGCTATTTTTGTAGGAATTGGCAGATTTCGAGAAAATGAGTGATGGCCCACAACTGACGGAAAAAGGTAATTAGGTTTAAAAAATTTGAATAACTTCGTGTTCGTTAAAAAATATATCAATTCACAGATCGATTAAAAAACAATCCTTTTGAAATGTATTTCATTTTGACAGATTTTAAGAATAATTTTTTATCCAAACTCAAATTATCTATTTGTCTTTCAAAATGCAGATCAAAGTAATAAATTCAAGCAATGTAATTGAATTAATTTTTATGTACCAACGATTTATCAGCAGTTAATGAAAATAGTATTAAAAACAGATTTTTTAAAATGCACAAAGCGAAGAAAGCCGTTTTCGGGACTAAAACGATTCCTTTTCGAAATCGTCTGTCATTACTTACTTCTATAAATTGCTTAATAATTTGGTGAATGGTATATAAATTCTACTCAACTGAATATAACTCTCTTGCTTGATTGTCTTATGCCTGTGCCAGCACGATTAGGTGTTTGATAAACTGCTTTTGGCAAAATTCTCTATAACGTTAGCACAAAATATTTTTAAATATGTATAAATTATTTGATACTTCCAGTTACAAAACTAATATATTAAAGTGCGCCTTAGCGACTCGCGCCGAAAATTTATATGAGAAGCCTTTTTTTATTTCCATACAAATTTTTTAGAGGAGTCGAATGTCTGAGTTAGGCAACCCGCAATTAAATATTTTATTAAGTTGTATTTTGTTTTACCTTTATATGCGTTTTGATACGATTTCTTTATTTTTAGATCTTATACGCGATTCTGGACTCAACGGAGGTCAAGAGTATTGTCATATTTATGTACTTGACCTTATAGAAGAAGAAAAAACGTAAGTACTCTACATACCTACTCTTTTAATAAAGTGTTATTTATATTCAATAACTTAAAATTAGGGGTTTCCAATTTGATCGGCTAAGGTCCAAATTTACAACCTTTAGTTAACTAGTGATGGCCGTTTAACCAATGACATTTATATGAAATGTCGTTAGTTAAACCACCGCCACTGGTTAACTAAAGACTGAGAATATGAAGCTAAGTCGACTAAAAAATAAGCTAATGTAATTAGCTATCTAACCAATCAGCTTTCTTTTATTAAGTGGATGACTAAATTAGCTTAGCTAATTTGCCTACGCCTTAGCTAGGCCGTATATAAGAAATTCATAAAACTATGACAGGTTCTAACTTAAAAAATACTCGTTCGTCCAACCTCTTTATTTACATGCAACCAGTGGTGCCACCAGAAATTTAACAAAATTCCTACATGTCTCGAAAAAATCCCCGTTTTTCCCTACACTCAATAAAAGTTTCCTATATTTTTCCCTACTCTAAAAATTCATTGATTTTAGAAAAAAACGATTTTTTTTACATTTATTAAATTCACAAGCTCTGTCGTATGGCATATCGTTTAAAAAAAGACGACATTTGTTTTTGTGCTTGTGAACAGACAAATTTGTTGTATCGTCGTTTTGCTGTATTTTTAATGTCAATTCAATGTAGCCAATTCATTGTGAGTAAATAATTTATGTATGTCGAACAACAAATTTCTTTTTATCAAATAAAAAAACATGAAAAGTGAATTATTAAATTATTAATTAAATTATTATTTAATTTTTATTTATTTACGGGAAATTTTTTACTTCTTCTCAAATTTTGTTTTCATTAAAATCTTCTTCTTCCACAATAATCGACACTAAATTCAGTTGATACCATAAAATTAAACCAGATATGGGATTCTAGGTTAGGTTAGGTTAGGTTGCACAGGCTGTCGATTTCAAGCAACCGGCCCACTTGGGTCCAGAAGAATAGGTCACTTTGTGATGACAATAGGTCCCTTTGTGATGATGGGATTCTAATTTTATGCGAAATAGTTAATAACTTTTTCGCGACAAACAATTTTGATTAAAATGGTTTGGAACTTAAATTGAAATGAATCAAGTATATATTTATTATTAAGAAGAATGTATTTTCTGAGTTTACTTATAAAAGATTTTCAAAAATTAATCTAACATACCTGTCCTCAATACAACCATTTATAAAACATATAAAATTCAAACGTATAATTATAACACACTTTTGTGTGAAAATTACCAACAACAAAAATACAATATTGTATAATTAGACGATTACACAACACTTACGACGCACTGTGGCTGAAAATCGTTTTTCATTGGCCAAAACTCAAATTTTTTTTTGTCACCGATTTTTAAAATTTTTACGCCCTTTTGCAGCTAATATATCCAGATTAAGGTAGCCAAAAAATTAGGTTAAACTATTGATAATTGTGAGCGTGGCATGCTGTCAAACTCAACGGTTTTTTTAATTTCAGAAAAAGGTGTTTTTCTTTTGTTTTTTATCAAAAATAAATGGTTACTACTCGCAAGTTATCATCGATAATGGCCTGCGGTCTTTTTTATAATGTTGGTAGGATTATAGTCTTTAGTTTTTGTAAGTGGTCAGAGCTCTAGCGTTTAATATTAAGGGCGTTACGGAATATTTATGAAACTACTATATTTTTCTCAAATTTAAACTTTAGTGGAATAGAACTTCTAGGGAACAAAAGGGAACAAGAAATGTATACCACCCGGAGAAAGGTGAAAGTGTCCTCTTTAACGCTATATATACTTTTGCACCCGCCACGAGCCGCCTGTAGAACACTTTTTTCATTTTAATGAAATTACTCCAAAGTACTCGTATACAATGGTGTATATAATTTTCACTTTTTTGCCTAAAAGTTTATGTTTTTTACTTTAGACTACGTAAAACTAAAAAAATTAAATATAATACCTGCGAAAGGGTTTAATGGCTTTGTTTTGATCAGCCAAAAATTGGTAATAAAATTATCACAAATTATCACAAAATTCTACAGTAAACATATGATCTGTTACTAAATTTACCTGTTATCAAATGTTAGGGTCAACCAAAGTCATAAGCAATTTTATAACAATAATCGCGACATTAAAGCACTAAAGAAAAAAAAATAACCCAACAACAACAACAAATATTGGCGAGATACTAATCAGTTTTACCTGATATTAAGGTCTGGACAACATGTGCAGTTTTGTGCAATTTAAGCACTACCTGCTATGAAATTAAAGATCAATGTGTGAATAACATGTATCTAAAAATGTATAAAACTACGGATTCGATAAGGGATTACTCAGTTAATCCTCTAAGTGTACGGATAAAACATAACAGACGCAAATAAAAATATTCAGAAAAATATGGAGAGCTTCAGTTATAAAGAACTGGCCGAAGAGTATTTTAGAAACAAAAACCAGGAAGATGTTCTTAGCTACGTTAAAATAAAATTAAACTTAAATTCGTGGAACACATACTAAAAATCAATTATGATTTGGATTTCGGGTCTTCAGGATCAATAAGAAACAACGAAACCAACAAAGAGTTAAGAAGTTCAAAAAAGAAACATGTTCAAGATGAATATCGCAAATTAGGATTGATTATAGATCAGCCAAAACAAGGGTCAGGCAATACAAATGATGGCAATACCGCAAGAAGATTCTTTTCAGATCCAGAAACAGCATCTGAAATAACAGGAGTGGATTTAAACCTCATTTTCAGATTTAAAATAATCCTAGAAGTACTTGCGTGCAATGAAGAAATTGACTCTAGAAAATTTGGAGATTATGCAAAGGAAACTGCAAAAATATATACAACCAACTACCCATGGAGAAATATGTCTGCAACAGTTCACAAAATCCTTTATCATGGAGAAGATGTCATTAAATATCATTTGGTGCCACTTGGAGATCTATCAGAGGAGGCTCAGGAAAAAAGGAACAAGGATTACAGATTTTATAGAGAGCACAATACTAGAAAAATTTCAAGAAATTCAACAAATGAAGATCTATTTAATATATTATTGGCAACGTCAGATCCGTTTATCTCCAGTATTCGAAATCAATGGAAAGTGGAACATCGGGATTTAGATGAAGAAGCCAAAAAACTACTAAAGAACAGAGATAGCACAGAACAAAATATGGAATATTTGCAATCAATATTTGAGTCAAATGAATAATAATTATAATTGCCTTTCATTGTTATTTAAGTACGAAAAACATAGTATTAGTAAAAAATAATAATAAACGAACCTACCATTGTTACAAATGCTATTAAAATTTATTGCAGTTTTTATTTTAAAATGTTTTTAAAATTATCAAATTTGACAGCAAAAAATAATAAATTTTTCTGTAGTAATAGCAATATTTTTAGATAATATTATTAACGTTTTTTTTAAGTGTAACTATTCTTTGAGTGTAAACAAATTTGCAAATTTGTCAGCAAAAAATTTTAAATTTTTCAGTAATAGCAAAATCTCCAGTTGATTTTACTATTTTTTTCAGTGTACAATTTTTTTAAGTGTAACATAAAAAAAATTCCATTATTACAAAAATTATTTATAATTATTATTAATTTCCAAATATTCAAATTTTTTAATAAATAAAAAAATAATAATTCCATATTTCACTCTAAAAGTTAAAAAAAATTCAAAAGTTCAACTTTGACCTAGAATTCCTTAAAAAGTCCTCAATCAATTTTAATAAAATTTAAACTGAGTCAAGCTGAACTAAATATCTATCCAATAAAAAAAAAATTACTTCAATATTTTGATCGGTTCAAAAGTTACAGAGTTTTGGCCAATGAAAAACGATTTTCAGCCACTGTGCGACGTTAATACGAGCTTGTGAATTGAACAATTATTAAAGTTTTGTACATTTATATCGCCAGGTACAAAATTAAATAATACAATATCTGCCTTTGTGCCGTCATAGTTTTCAAATGACTGCACTAAATTACCTTTCTTCAAAAACTATTTAATTTTTAAAGAAAGTCTTTGAATTATCTTAAGAGCTTTTATATAGAACAAAAGCTTTAGAGTTTAGCTATTTAGCGCTTTGTTACACCATTTTTTTTAATAATTCTTCTCATTAATTAATAAATAATATAGATTTCTTATATTTCTAAAATAAGGATGTGTAGATCTTACAAGATAATCAAACCTTAATTCTGATTTCTCAATAAAATTTTGTGCAAGTTAAAAAAAATTATGACCCGGAATGGAAAGAATGAATAATTAAAATAGATTAATAACTATATATTTTTTATATTTTTAAAAAGTCTTAGTTTATATATTAAACAAATGAAAATTAAAACATTTTCAAATTTTTTGTTTGTTTTTCATACAAATTTGTTCACAAGAAAATCAGACATTTCTTTGCCTTTCGTTGTCTTTATATATTATTTACCAAAAGATATTTTCTGTCTGTATGAAATATCTCCCATAATACTGTAACATGCGGTGTTTTACGCAACTACTACGTAATATAAAAAGAATAAAACAAAGTTTTAAAAATTCCCTACATCTTCCTTAAAATGAAAAATCTGTGTTTTTCCCCTTTTCGCTTGAAGTTTTCCCATAAATTCCCTACAAAAAGTAAAATTCCCTACTCTTGGTATCACTGCCTAAAACTAAACGGAATACCTTGCGAAACCAAAATACGCTATTAATCCGAACCCGAATACTTGGTTGGACTCAAGAGTTTAATCTAAGATTTCAAGTTTTGTGGAAACTTCTCTAATGCCTATTTATTTAATTTAATATTGAATTGTATACAATGAACTAAAACAAGAGGAGAAACATTTCAGATAGTGAATATTCGGAAAACTAGTACATACTAGTGCATATAGAAAGGCCCTAAGTATTTTTTTTTTTAACGAGTGTTTAACATATTTCGCTAAGAGATCCTTGAATTTATTGAAATATGGAAAAAAACTCGATTTTGAAAAACAAAAATAGTTAGGCCCTTTCTATATTAAGGTAACGATATGCATGTACATATGTACAAATAATAACAATAAGAATATGATGAGAAATACAAATGTTTAACTAATTTTATTACAGTGCAGTTCGATTATAATATACGCCAGGTATATAGAAGATCGGTTATATCAAATTTTCGCTTATAACGAACTCTTTTTTTAAGCCAAACATAACCTTTTTGTGTTCTCTGTAGAAAAACTCAGAGGTCTAGACAGGAATCGAACCTGCGACCTCCAGACTAATAGCTTAGTACACTAACCACTACTGGTGTTCTCGAATTCACAAAATCACAAATTTGTTACACTAATTTTTTAAACCATTGAAGTAATTATTAACTATTATTTGAAAAAACTATTATATTTATAATAGATACTGTATGGTGGCCTAATAATCAAAACATTTTTCTGTTCCCTCCACATTTCTAACTGTTTAATTCGGTTTTGTAATTCAGCAACTTCTTTTTGATTATAGAGTTTAATTGTATGCCTGATAGAGTAACTCCTTAATTTCTACACAATTCTACCAGATTTTATGCAAAAAATTAAAACATTTTGCAGTTTTGAAATTTATTTATGTACATATTTCCATTGTTTTATTAAAAAAAAAATACTATTGCAATTTGTTTGCGTAGTATTTTAGAGCCGATTTGTATAAAGTTTAAATAAAATATTTTCAGCAGATATGACAAAATATTAAATAGTTCTTTTAAAAAAGTATCATTTGTTTTGACACCATTAAGATCTGATGGGATGACTATAAGATAAAGTGTGTACTTTCTTACTTACCTCAGTGCTAAAACGCACTTTCTAGAATGATGGTAATATTAAAATGGCCTCTTACCATAAACCTTTGAAAAGCTAAAGAGATTTAAAACTTCTACTGGAATCTTCATTTCGATCAGGTGAACCATATAAAACAATTAAATGAAGTCGAAATGAAGCTACCATGATTTGCATACATCACAACTTAAACCGATTGTCTACAAAGAACTGAAAATCTCACAAATTCTTCGAGAAAGAAACCTATAAATTTTTGGATAAAGTTAGTACAGAATATTAAATTAATGTTTTACGATTAATCCGCTTGACCTTTTCCAAAAAATGTTTGGTTTCCTTTTGAATTTCATTATAAACAAACATAAATATAAATTTTTCTTAGTTAAATTATTTTATTAACGGAAATTAAATATTTTTTTTAAACGATAAGGTTAGTTTCTGAGATAAAGATCAACTACTTAAGCATAAAATAGTTGTTCAATCCACAAGCTCGTATTAACGTCGTAAGTGTTGTGTAATCGTCTAATTATACAGTATTGTATTTTTGTTGTTGGTAATTTTCATACAAAAGTGTGTTATAATTATACGTTTGAATTTTATATGTTTTATAAATGGTTGTATTGAGGACGGGTATATAAAAATTCTATTTGTAAAGCTAAGTTTAGAAGATATCTTGAATCAGCAAATTTATGCTGAAAATTTTGTTAAAAGTCACCCACATTGCAAAAAACGCGAAATTCCGCCAAAAGTTGCAAAATTTAGAAGAAGTCGTAAAATTTTCTAAAACGACCTACAAATGCAAGGAATGTGGAAAACTCGCAAAAAACTTACGAAAATGACGAAAATTCGCAATAACTTTCCATCATTGGGAAGATGAAAATATGTAATATCATTTAAAACTATAAAAAATAGAAAAAGTAACCCACATTGCAAAAAACGCGAAATTTCGCAAAAAGCTGCAAATTTAAAAAAAGGCAAAGAAAATTGTAGCCATGTACCCGTGTAGCCTGCTGTCCTGAATGTGTTTAAATCTTAATTTATCTCGATTTTGTACTTGGTAAGTTTTGCAATAGTGATATTTCCTCCGGCGACATCATTTATGTTTATTTTTTATTTATATTAATAATTGCAAAAATTATACGTATAAGTTCACAAGTTGAATAATAATTAAAAATTGTTGTCAAACCCACTAATTTTACAGACTACATTGAATTGACATTTAAAATACAGCAAAACGATGATACAACAAATTTGTCTGTCCACAAGCACGTCAACATATATCGTGTTTTTTTAAACGATAAGCCATACGACTGAGATTGTGAATCGAACAAGTGTTTTTCAAATAAAAATTATGGCCCGTATTCATAAAAAATAATTTATATTTGAAATGTATTTAAATTTTGTTTAAAATGCAGTTTAAACAGCGTCTTAAACATTAAAGGTGAAATACGAGAATTTTGATGTATAATTATGTATATCTGTATTTTCCTAAACAAAATGATAATTTCAGCACGGTTATTGGTTATGCTATTTGCTTCTTTAATTATTCAACCTGGGAAGGTAAATCATATTTCCTTGAAGATATTTATGTACGGCCACCATATCGTGGTATTGGAGCTGGAGCACGTTTATTTTCCGAAGTTGCAGCCAAAGCTAATGAATATAAATGCAAACGCGTAGATTTTCATGTTTTATCTTGGAATCCGGCTTCGAAGTTCTACAAGAAACTAGGTGCTATAGATTTGACGGAAGCAGAAAAATGGCATTTTTATCGTTTATACGAGAAGGATATCAAAAATTTAACAGAACAAATGAAAAGGAAATAGCTTCAAATACATATATGTATTATTTGCCCCGAGAGACCCGGATCCTTAAAACAAAACTCTCCTTTTCACGGGGCACATTAATAGACACGCATTTAAAATATATAAAAAAGGAGCATAAGGAGATCTTGTATACAGAAATAAAAAACTCTGCAGAAACAGGCAATATTATATTAACATTATTATTTATTATAATTTGTTATATATTTATATAATTTGTTTATAATATCCTCTAATATATGCATGTAAATGATTAACAATAATACTTTTGTCTAAATAAAAAGTAGAATTAAATAAATAAATTCACTTATGATATATTAATTACAATTAAGATATAAAAAAAAACATAATTATTGTTCAACAGCGGTTGCAATAACATGTATTTGCATGGATTTTGTAGAATTATATAACTGACCGGGTGGAAAGGGATGCACTTTCGAGTGAGTGTCGGTTTTGCTTTTACCGCCAGCGGTATATTTTGATAAACGTATGCTAGGCATAGGTAAGAAACCGGTACAAAGAGGCATGACGTCCAAACAAATGGAATGACTTTCAACGTCCTTCATCGAAATGACACCTAGAATGATGAAATTAGATAGGTGAGAAATATTAAAAATGTAAATCAGTCAAAAAAGAAAACTATCATACCTGATGATCTACCGCAAACAGCCCAAGAGTTTTGATCTGTTAACACTTCATACATAAGATCATCAAAAGGATTCTCATGAATTTTAGTAATTTTTATATTTAGATTGCACACTGACTTTAAACGACACAACTCATTGGGTTCCAACTGAGCCTGCACCTTGAATAATGTAACATAATCGACCAAATCAAAAGCACTGCCGAAATTACGCAATAAGCAAGGTTTCTCTACACTAGAATATTTGGTAAGGAAATGCACTTTTATGACAGGAAATTCAACTTCAGCATTTAAAGGCTCCACTTGGATTTCATACAGAAAATAAACCGTCAGAGATTTGTAGATTTCCTTTTGAAAGAAAATATAAAAAAGTAAGATATCAAAATTTCATACATTTAGATACAATTAAAAATATAAATTTAATAAGTGTTTTAAAATAGGATAAAGATTACACACAATTCTTTGTTGCGTTGGAGGATTCAAATCGATCAAACGTACACCTGGTACATCACAACGCACCCGTGCCTCGGTCAAGTACAGATGCGCCTCTAAACCCCGAACAATCACTTGCAAGAACTTTTGCGTACCACAGGTGTGCAAGTGGCATGAGGCCTCTATGGCCGGTTGGAATTCAATGGGTATCTGTAGTTCAATGCGAGACCAGGGGCAACTCAGTGTAATCTGATGTTCTAGGTGTTTGGTCAATTTGCGTCCCGGCATATCCGTTAACACTTCTAATGGTATGTCGCGTTCTTCAAACGATTTAAAATTCATTAGCGGTATATTTAAAACGCTTTCAAAAGAGGCATCTTCATCGGGATTCTCTTTATTGGTGTCGGAATCTTCTTCTTTTATTTGATTTTGCATACGTATGCGTAAATTTTTGGAACATTTGAGTGAAATTTTGGCATCCGGTGGAAATATAAAGCTACCGCCGGAGATATGAAGACGTATGGGTTGTTCAATGCCAGCAATTAATGTTTTAAAATTTAATGCAGCTGTAGCGGGTTTTGTTGTTATCTCGAACGGTGTACATTTAGCGGGTAGTTGTTCGGAAAGAAACTCCAATTGCGACATCCGTATGCAAAGCTGGAAATTCAGGAAAAAAATTTAAAGAAAAGTTATTAAAAGGTTTATGTACATAAATATGTATGTAAATAATTTATTTAATTTCATAGATATTTTTTGGTCTACATTTAAAAATCATGAACACTTAAAAATTTTGTAATTAAGATTTTAATTTTCCCTTTTGTCTTATTAAATACTTTCATTACGAAACCCCTTAACAAACAAAACTTTTTGAAATTTATATTTTAAATTGCATAAAATTTGTAAATTTTACAATAAAGCCCCTAATTGAAACCAATTATTTTATTAAATTTATTATTCGAGACAGGTCTCGATATCTTTTTTCGAAGAATATAAAAAAGTTTTGAAACTAATTTTAATTTTTGATAAATTTTTTAGGTATCCAATTTTTAGAATTTGCAATGTGTATTTATAAAGTCTTTCATATAGCGAAACAAAGATCTTATTTAAGCAAAAATGTTATTTTAATTCGTCTCTTCAAGAATATTTGAATAAAATAAAATCTACTAAACTCTTTATTTAAAAACTATTTGTTGCATATTGTTCATATTCAATGTCTGCTATTTGCCTTCTTACTGTCACGACGTAAGGTATAACAACAATTGACCTACCTGCTTAAATTCCCACTGACCAACACGTGTTCCTTTAGTTTTTAATTCCAACACTTCAAGACCAGGGTGTATGACTACATTTTCCGCTAACACAAAATTCGTGAAATCCGATTGTATACTAGGCGACAGTTTACGTTTTGTACTGCTAGTACGTCTAACGGGCTGTTTGGGTTTCGGTATATCACAGGCAACCGAAGCACACGATAGAGTATTATCTTGTTTACGATCTAAAAGTAAGGAAAACTTTAAACGGTTTTCCTTATTAGCTGCTAATAATTTGTTGGACACAAAATTGGATGAGATCACTTGATTAGGCAAGGGTGTTACGTAACGTTCAAAAGAAAGCTTGATTTCATCTACCATCACATCTCGAGGATACAGACTTTCAAACTGCAGCTGAACACAAATGTATTCATCCTGTATAATAGGTTTCTCGTTGATTATTTGTATATCTATGATGTGAAAATGATCTTCTAGAACACAGAAATTGGCATTTTCCAAAGAAGGTTGTGCGGACAAGGCGGATTTGAGTGACTTGAGTGACTTTAAAAATTCATCAAAGTAAAACGATCTCACTAGAGTTTCCAACTCAGGACAGCATGAAATGGCACTGCATGTTTTTGTATAAGCTACGGCATCACCCATTTTACGATAGCAATTTGATAATTCCAATAGAGTTTGAGAACAAAGTGCTGGCCAATTTTCTGCCTTTAGTTCTCTTAAAAGATCTGTGAAAAAGCCAACCGCTTTATGAGGTTCATTTAGGGAACAATAAAAATTGCCTAGATCCAGACCCACCAAACGAGCTGACCTTAAACGTGATACATGCTTGTAAGTGCTGATAGCTAATTCTGCTAATTCTAAATATAGCTTTTGGAAAGCTTGATTCGAACCCAAAGCTTCTTTAAGTTGTTCTGGAGCTGATTTTCGAGGTCTTCTGGCCGGTGATCGATCCCTCTGCTGAGGCATTGGATTCAAAAAATGCTGTTGATCTATGGGCGTATCTCCTATTCCCGCTGAAAGTTGCACAACAATATGCAGTTGTTCTGAAGTAGGTGAACAGCCTGGAAGCAAGCCGCAAAGCTTGCCTAATTCAAATAGTCTGTCCTTAGCCAAATTCCATATGGGAGCATAATGTTGAAAGCAAGTTACTTCTTGTGGTTCCATGGAGAGCTCACACACTTGTAAAACTTCTAGAGCACATACAAACTCCCAACATGCCAAAGCACCTTCTAGGCATTCTAACTTAATCAACTCCACCTCTCTTAAAGTTGAAAATAAGAATCCCAATAATCTCTTAGCTATACAAGGAATATCATTACTCTGTTGCAATAGATACGACTGCCTTTCAAAGAGATAATTTCTGAACTCGAGCAGAGAAACTCCTTCGTTTCTTATCTTTTCCCGCCACTCAAAACGATCTTTGCGTCGGAGGCAAATGCCGTGAAATGATGTTAGCGGTCGACGAAAATTCTCCAACCACTTTTGCTTTTCGCCAAAACTCGAATTTGTTATAAACTGCGAAAAGATGGCATCTAGCTCATCGTACTGTATTAAAGCTTCCGTGTGTAGTTCAAGTTTTTCAAAGACTAAAGCCAAATCTTCTTGTAAGAAGAAATATTGACGAAAATCCCAATCATCATGATTACGCTCTTCTCGCTTCGAACGTATTAGATCTTCGTATTTTTCTATATTGCGATTATAACTGGCTAGCATAAGAAATCTAAAAAGGAACAGATTAAAATTATGTTGTCATGTTTTAGATCACTCGTACTTATTGACATTTTTTAGTTAACCTTCTTTGTTTTATAGTTAATTTTTGGTAACAAGGTTGCAGTAATATGAAGATATGAATATTTTTTATTTATAAATATATTTTTTGGTTTTTGCTTTCGTCAACTATTAGCCGTAATAAATGTATGTATGTACATATTTATGTGTGTGTGTAAATATCGCTTATTTTTTTCAAAGTCGTAATAACTACAAAAAACGACTATTCAGAAATTAGTTTAGTTTTCAATTACTTAAAACTTTATAGGAAAATAAAAAAATCTTTGCCTACTACGTCATAGATAACGACCTACTTCTCAAAAGGTGAGTTGATATTTAAATGAAATTTTTTACGCATGAATCTGTGGAATTTTCCGACAATTTGTAATAGGTTAAAAAGAGCTATTTCATTGTGTCTTCAATAATTTGATTGAGACTACTAACTAAAATTTGAATGAAGTTTCTAAAGAATTAATTAAAATGTTTTATTTAGTTAAATAATGATAATGTATGCTTAAATACAGCAAAATACTGATATCAACTTAATATTCACTCTTACAAAAACCTACCTTATTCTTTGTACAAGACAGCGAAAACTTTCCGTTGATTTTTGTTCAAATTTAGCTGGATTCAATACAGAAATGCAGCGATCATCTTCATTTTTGGCACCAAAATCTAAACGTATTTTATCCAAAACCGTTGTCCTTTGTAATAGGTGTTTAGTTTTTCTTACATCTATAGTTTCTACCAATAGAATCATCCAATCGGTAATATCATAACTTGTCAACAACTTTAGCCAACTATCGATTTCTTCATGTGTAGTCTTCTTATAACTATCCAGATCCTTAAAATTTAGTTAAAATACAAGAGTGTTTATAACTACTAATTCTCAGTTTAGTATAAATAACAAACATACATTACATTCCGTCACATATATGTGTAATATCGGATGTTCCACTATACTCCATTCACCATTTATATACTTTTCTAAAATCTTTTCATTAAAAGGTTGAAATTGAACATCTAGTCGTACGTGTTTTATTGGACGTTGAAAATTTCGACGCCATTCACAAGTATCCAAAGGTATGGCATTTGAAATTTGTGACTCCAACGAACGAAATAATGGCGCAGAACCCGTATCTAGAAAAAATATAATGCATTAATTTTTTAAAGACGGGAGATCGTTTTGTTACTTACAATTTATTATGGGCTTAAAATTCATTATTTAATTAAAGAATTATCTAAATTTTCTTCGATTTTGATCGCAAGCAAGATTTTTTCACGTAAACAAATAATTCCGAACAGCTGTTAGCATTCTTCTTCTAAGTACATGCATTCCCTAGATTTGATATCTTGAACAATATTATTTTTCTACACTATAAGTCAAGTGCTGCCATTATAATTTTTATAATGTAGCTATAAAAAGCCATTACCAAAAGCCACGAATGCGTAATGTTTGTAGGCTGTTTGTAAGGATGTTTCGTAACGAGCCGGATTTACACTTTACATATGACTTCCTTTAATATAAAACCATATTTTGCGTAGTTTTCTAATTTTGTTTACAGCCACAGAATAACGCAACAATATTACTTATTGCTTTGATTATTGCTAACACACAATTTACAAAATTTCAAACAGAAAGGTTCGATAATAAAGAAGAAGAAACTGAAAGACTTTTAAAATTTTCATCTGAAAAATTTATCCTGAATAAGAAATTTTGCCGCAATTATTGCCAAGTACGAAAAAGATGCGTCTTCACTGGACATAACATAATTTTGACATTTTCTGCAGGTAGGTGCAGTAAAAAACATGTATGTGTATTGTTTGGTGGGAGCTTAGTTGTATACGGTCAAATAATAGCCCTTGTTAATTGATGTTTTAAACTGCTAGCAAACAAATACATGGTTTGTTTTAATTGTACTTACCTGGTAATAATTGTACCATGGGTTCTGTCATAAAATAATTAAGAAAATAATCATACGTATAAACGTTTACAGAAACAAATAAAAAACTAAAACTATTCAACATAAACATTTGTCACTATTATTGTTACAAGTTTATTTTTAAAGAAATAATTTTGTTTTTAATTATTACGAGTTACTTTAGATTATATACGAGTTGTACTGTAAATTGCTTTCTTTAGTTTTAACTGAAAAACACTTGGCTAGCAACACTGCATCAGCTGCCACAAGTGTCAAAATTCATTTGTAGAAATTACATTTTGTTGAAGTGTAGGAAAAAATACAATTTGTTTACAATAGATATATTTAAAATCAATTAAAATAAACAGATAACATATAAAATAAACTGGATCATCGCCATTGGTTTTTAGAAAGAAGTTGGAACGGAAACTTTTAAATCACAATGGAAATGGCAAAAAGTTTGTTTGGACGTGATCATGATGGTTATGTGGGCAGAGATGAACATACGGTAAAAAAATGAGAAACACTTTTCTATTATTAACGATATATAAACAATTGTTGCAGAAAAAACTACAAACATTAAGTTCTGAAGATGATGTTATTGATGAATTGCCCAACTTGATGGAGGAGTTAAGTGTTGTGGATGGTTTAAGACCCAATCCAGGGGGCCCATTTTCAGCATTAACGCCATCAATGTGGCCCCAAGAAATACTTGCTAAATTGGGACAACCCGAAGCCGAAACTTCTGCAGGTCCTAATTATCAACCAGACTATAGATTTGATGAATTTGGCTTCCGAGTAGAGGAGGAAGATGGACCAGAGCAAAATTCTAATAAATTGTTAAGTATACCTTTTGTTGAGGATGCCCAGCATCGCCTACACTGGATTGCACATTTGGAATTTTCCCATAATAAGGAAGCTACTGAATTAACATGGGAACATGTCGATGTTATGCTACCGCGCACTGAAAAACTAAGAAATATGGTGAGGGGAGGTATACCTCATTCCCTTAGAGCTCAAATGTGGGTGCGCTTATCGGGTGCATTGTCAAAAAAACAAAAGAGTGAAACCAGTTACCAAGATATAATAAAAGCATCAGCTAATGATCAGTTAATGACTTCAAAACAAATAGAGAAAGATTTATTACGCATATTGCCTACAAATGCTTGTTTTAGTAATCCCAATGGTACTGGTATACCCAGACTAAGACGTATTTTACGTGGCATAGCATGGCTTTATCCAGACATTGGATATTGCCAAGGCACAGGAGTTATTGCCGCATGCTTATTATTATTTATGGAAGAAGAAAATGCTTTTTGGATGATGGCTACCATAGTGGAAGATCTATTGCCAGCATCATATTATTCTTCAACACTGCTGGGGATACAAGCTGATCAACGGGTCATGCAAACTCTTATTGCAAATTATATATCAGCTGTTGATGATTCATTGAAGAAGCACGATATTGAATTATCTTTGATAACATTGCACTGGTTCCTGACCTTATTTGCTAACGTGGTGCATATGAAAATATTAGTTCGCATTTGGGACTGGTTTTTCTATGAAGGCAGTATTGTGCTTTTTCAGTTGACCCTAGGCATGCTTAAAATGAAGGAGAAGGATTTACATAATCTTGAGAATTCTGCACAAATATTTAATTCTCTATCGGATATACCAGGAGAAGTGGATGATGTGGAGGTACGTAATCGTATTTAGTTATAGTTCATGAAGTTTCTGCTTTCGTAAGTAAACAAAGTTTTAACATATTTTATGCAAATCCGAGAGTAAAATCGGGTTTATAAAATTTTGTTTATCAAAGTCGAACAATGCCAAGATCACCGCATCTACAATTTAATTACAAGTAACATTTCGTATTTAATCCATTCTAATTTATACAAGGTTAAAAGTCGTAACTTTTTATTAAGAACGATTGGGATATGAGTCAAACGTATCTTTTCCAGAAATATATGTTTTTTAAAATGTACCATTTCTTCATGCATTTAAGAAAGTACCTCCTCCAAAAATAACTTTTTTTTATTAAAGTACCTTTTTAAGCAGTACCTATGCCAAACAAAAACTACATTTAAGAAATTTAACTTTTTCAAAAAGTATTTTCTCTAAAAAGAACTATATTAAAATACATTTTCGAAAAACTACCCTTTCAAACACTATCAATAAAACGAATTTTTGATTTGCGGAACCTGTTTTTTAAGTTTTATAAAACCTTAGCAAATAATTTTTTTTCAAAGCATTTTCCTGCATTCAACCGTTTTGGTAACATTTCTTGCCCCCCTTGCGAAAAAAAACTAAAATCTAAAATCAACTTCTATTGAGAGTATATATGTATGTATATGTATATATACACCGTAGCCTTAAATTCAAAAAGGCGCTCTAACTTTTAAGACAATAGCCAATACAAAACATGTACAGTTTTTAACTATAAAAACTGGATAGAAAAATTACCGAAAAGAGTTGCCATTTCTAATTCCTTATATGTTCGTTAAGCAGCTCTGGGCTGAAGAACAGCTCTCGCGTCATCGTAATTATTTCTTAAGTGCGGTCAGGCTTGCGTGTGTTGTTTAGCCTTCGAGAGTTTTTCGTCTCGCTCGCACTGGTTGACTGATTTGCCACGGTTAACCGTATAGTCTTATGGTTCTTTTGTGGAATTTCGTTGACAACCACGTTGCTACTACTTCCTATGTGAAGGCATAGGTCGTGTATAGTCAGTCACAAAACTTTTTTAAGATACTGTTAATAACATCTTGGACATATGGTCTAGTTACCGGCGCCATTTTTGTGCAACTATATTCTGCAAATTTACTTTGCAGAATATATACCAATAAATAAATAAATAAATAAATGTGTATTAGCCCCGGAGTCATTACTTTTCCTATTTAATTCACTAATATTTGAACAAAAAAATCTGGAGAGTAACCCACATATCGAATTTCAAATCTCTTGCCTTAACAATTTCAAAAACTGGTTTTGCCAGCTTCAATTGAAGAAGTAATATTTATTCATAACTATAAATAAATTATAAAAAGTATATAAAAATATTAATAAGTGTTCGAATATTCAGCAAACAATTTCCGAATAATCTTTTATTCTAATTTGAAACAAGTTTTTCGTACACAATTTCGAAAGAAGAATAAAAATGTAATCAATTTGAAGTTCGTGATTATACTCTTGTATTTCGTAATACTAGAACATTAATTAGGAAGATAGAAAGCCATCTATCGGGTGCTTATTAATCAATAACATTCACGTGGTCTTAACGAACATATATTGTAAATTGAATTTAATTGGCTTAGTGGTTCGTTAGTGATGGTACTATCCGATAAGAAATCTCTTTATACAAATAACTAATCTTATAGCACAACAACTTTGCATTTAACTTTAATTATAGGATCTATTTAAACTTGCTTTAGAAGTTGGTGGTTCTTTAAGTCAAACAGTTATTGATACACATCGTCGACGTCATTTAGCATATTTAATGGCAGATCAAGGAGGTTTGGTCGGCAATCCCGAAGCAGTTCCAAATTTACCTAAACAACATTTGGCTCGTAGACAAGTGCGAAAATCAAAATCTATACTTGAAACATTACTATTTCGTAGTGATAACACTGGTGACGAGATTAAGAACAAAAATATCAGACAAACGGAAATTTTAGTAGATTTACGTGAAGCAATTCTTAAAGTAGCTAGACATTTTATAACTATTGAACCCAAATTAGCAAATCACATTCAGCTAACAGCGGATTATAGCACACAATCACATGCTAAAGATCACGAGAATTTCATTAATGTGGCCAGAACACGTAAAAGAAGAGCCAAGGCCTTACATGACTTTGAAAGACATGATGACGATGAATTGGGATTTAGGAAAAATGATATAATAACTATTATAAGTCAAAAAGATGAACATTGTTGGGTGGGAGAGCTAAATGGGTTAAGAGGATGGTTTCCGGCCAAATTTGTTGAACTATTAGATGAACGTAGTAAGCAATACACTTCGGCTGGAGATGATGCCATATCAGAAACTGTCACGGATTTAGTAAGAGGAACTTTGGCGCCAGCCGTTAAGGCTTTTCTGGAGCATGGAATGAAGAGGCCCTCGTTTTTAGGTGGTCCCATACATCCCTGGCTATTTATAGAAGAAGCAGCGTCAAGAGAGGTTGAAAAGGACTTTGAATCTGTATACAGCCGTTTAGTTTTATGCAAAACTTATCGTTTAGATGAAGATGGGAAAGTTCTTACTCCGGAGGAACTTTTATATCGCTGCGTGCAATCTATAAATCAATCACATGATGAAGCTCACGCTCAAATGGATGTGAAACTAAGATCGCTGATTTGTTTGGGTCTTAACGAGCAGGTCTTGCATTTGTGGCTAGAGGTTTTATGCTCTTGTCAGGAAGTTGTACAAAAATGGTATCATTCGTGGTCTTTTATAGATTCACCCGGATGGGTTCAAATAAAATGCGAATTACGTTTATTATCCCAGTTTGCATTTAATCTTAATCCAGATTGGGAATTACCACCAAGGCGTGGTAAGGAATCGCAACCTCTGAAAGACGGTGTACGTGACATGTTAGTTAAACACCATTTATTCTCTTGGGATTTGTGAAAGGTTTCATACTGTTCTTACTATCTGTCTTAATTTACCGAATATCTTATTATATTTCTTATACTAGTTTTAAGTAAAAAAAAAACTTAATCAATCAATCTTTACTCTATATTATTTTTAGTATTATTATTAAGCTTTAGATTCATACATTTTTTGTTTTTTAACTACACAACCCATCCTTTGACGATATAATTTTCCTACTGTTAAGTTTTATTTATTTTGTTTTTAAAACATTTTAATTTTCTAAAATCAAAATCGGAAAATGTGCATTTAATGTTAAAGTACACTATAATTATATGTATGTACATATGTAGGTACGTTTTTATAAAATATTTATTTTTATGTATTGTTAATCTGGTTTTTAGTACCTCTCTGTTTTTCCAAGAGTATGCAGCTTTATTTGTATGTTTCTAGCATATATAGTTTTTCTCACAATAGCTAAATGTTTTATAGATTATACATTATAAAAATTAGCCGATTATTTATAGCTTAGCTTATATATTTATTAAACTCTATCCGATATTCTTTACATGAATATATCTGTCCACTTAAGTGCTTGTATGAAGTTTCTAGAAAAACATTTTTCCTACACCTTAAAATCTTATATTAACATTTTATAACATATACGAGTATATGTACGTACCTTATAAAATATTTAAAACTACAATTAATTAAAAGATATATTATTAAATACATATATATTAATAAAAATCATAAATGTCTATTTAAAATTAAATCTATTTTGGAAATTTTAAGTATTTTTTTTAAATTTTTTAATCGAGATTGCCTCGATATCTTCTTTCAAAGATTTTCAAACACTTTTGTTTATTGAGGGTTTTTTAGGTAGTCTATATACATGCATTTCATTGGTGCTAATGCTTATATGCTTATACTATTGTAATTTTTGTAATTCTTATTGAGTTTTTAAAAGTTTTTGTATAAGATAAGAGGTTTGAAACATTTGAAAATATGGTTTAAGATCAGTAGACCTTTGGTATTTGGCATTAGCACCAATGAAATGTATGTGTATAGACTACCTAAAAAACCGTCAATAAACAAAAGTGTTTGAAAATTTATTTAGTAATGAAAACACTGTTTTCATCTACTAAGAAAGCAGTTCAAAAGTATGCTGGTTATTTTAGTATCACCATTCACCACTTTTCTAAAAACAATGAAACAAAATGCAATCAGTGAGTAATTACAATTCTTTTCTGTTTGCGTGTACCAAAGCTTAATTTTTGAACTATAATTGTAAACTTGCAAAGTTCATACGTACATATTATGTATTTCTACACCGCAACATATTCAGTCTTTTGAGTTTTATTGGCACCTGCCTAAAATTGACCTGGTGCAATTTTGAATGAACACCAGGCATTTTAGAGGACCTATCGCCATCACCGGCTAAAAATAGTATCCGGTTCGAAGTACTACAAACTAATTGCCATCGGTTAATTAATTTTTTGTCACTATTTGGTGGTATTAAAGTAGTTTTTGGAATTTAAAATAGATTTTTGGTATACACCATCCTAGTATCGGTCAAGGGAAAGACGACCGCCCTCTGCGAGTTAAAAATCTGTATTATGTAAAGCAACGGAAATGAATACGATAGTTATTGTTTATTTTTTATATAAATGCTTTCTGTATTTATTGACTTATTGGAAATTAAACCTTTTTCTTAAAAAAAATATTTATGCAGAAAGCCTGTCAACAAGTCATTAAATAATTTAGTTTAGTATTTGAATTAAATAATCTTATATTAGTATAAATAATTGTATATTTCATTCGTTCACATTTCGTCAAATGTATACAAAATTAACTGCCAACCAAGCCCAGATAATCGTCCATTAAGGTACCAATTGCAAACTGAAACAAACTTATCAGGATAATGTTTAATTAAATTTGTAAGAATAAACTTACAATGCCCGTAGCATCTACACGGGTACCAACAATTTTTAAACGTATTTTATCTTCACCCGATATAACGACATCTTCATCTTTGGATTTGTAACAAGGAGGATTACCATTAGGGCAGAATTGCATATCAGCCGGAATAGACTAAAATGGGCACAAATACCAAATAATTCATACTTCATGTTCATATATCTATTACAACAACAACTACTTACATGATGTGATATGAAACAAGATAGAGGGCCAATCTCAGCAAACATACCAACTTTGTTTATTTGCTTGACAACGGCATCTAAAACTTCCCCCTTAAATGGTCGAAATACGATAGCTTTGTATTTTACGGGATACACCACAAAGCCCTGGCCGGGTTGTATCACACCAGAACCGATTTGATCAATTGTTGTGACTGCTATTACAAAACCATATTTTCCGGTGCATGTACCCTCAACTTCAGTGTACAACTTTTGTTTAACAGTCTCCAATAGCTGGGGACCAAAATAGCGTGGATGCAATAGAATTTCATGTTCAAGAGAAATCTTCAACGGAATATATTATTTAACTGAATTTATTTATACTGCATTATAAATTAGCGCAACTTACGTGGTAAAACATATTGTTTCTTTTTATAAATGAATAAAACTATTGTTTACAAACAAAATCGCGATTTCCCCCACGCAAAATTAAAATTCCGGCTCCAATGAAAAAAACTGAAATGTCAATTTGGAAATGTAAACATTCAGGGCTGTAATATTCTGTTAATGCTACATTGACAAAGCTGCCATATCATAAATAGTATTACAGTGAGACCAAGATAACGTAGTTTTCAATAAGTGAAAAAAATATAATTACCGAGAAAGGAAACTATTATCGAAATATTCTATTGGTGCTTAGATTGACAATAGTAAAATTAAAATGCCTGTTTTTTCTTGTTTGTAAAAACAATTGTACTTGAATAAATATGTTTCGTAAATGGTTTTTGTTGACAGTCTACAATTAAACTCCCAGCAAATAATATACACATGTAAATGTTTTTTGAAATGCACCTAACATTCAAACTCTTGTGGTTGCGATAGTTTGTGGATACCATAATTTCCTACTTCCTGTACAAAATTAGTGCGTGGCATATAAAGGAAAGTTTTGTCATTGCCCTTCAGCTGAAGTTAACTGTCAACAGCAATTTTTGTGAAGAAAATACTAGTTGTTGCTTCAAAAAAAAATACCGATTATTTTGAAAAAAAAAATAATGACATATAATATAGCGTTTTTATTTTCGAAGCTAACAAATGACGTTTACTCAACCAAGGAAATATTTAATTTTGTCTGCACCACCCTGATAAAATACGGAATTTTCAAGTCAATTTCGGGCGTTATTTTATAATAAGCGATGTTATAGTTTTTGAATTTTTATAACATTCATTGTCGTAAACGGTGAATTATATATTTATGTAGACATTAAAGGCAGAAAATAACTTAAGTTAAAGTATGGATTGGATACGGATAAATTTTTGGGAAAAAATCACAGATTTGGAAGAAAAAGAAGTGAAGCTTAGTTAAATTACATTCTCTAATAACAAAATGAAATATTCATACTTAGATAACTAATATTTTATATTCTCCAAAGCAAAATATAAAATTTTCATTTGCTTCTATTCTAGACCTGTTCTATAAATCAAGTGGTTTCAAATCGAACACTCTCCGAAATTGCTGTTTAAACCTCTGAAACTAAAGAGAAGAACATTAATCTAAGTAAATAACAGGTTTCGGTAGAATTTCTTACAGAACAAACAGGGCCGGTAGAAAAATATTTATTTTTCAGTTTGTTGTTTTATTATTGTGTTTTTCATATCAACATTTATAATAATAATAATTATAATTATGGTTTTGAATTAATTAAAAGTAAATTAAAAAGGTTGAGTTAACTACCAAGTATGTAATTTAAATTTGTATATGTTTCCATTTTCCATTTTAGTTTTATTTGCGCTTTTTTATATTTCTGTCATTTAAATAGGAATATTTAACTAGGAACAACTTTCAAATAGGCAGAGAAATCAAAAGAAACTAATGCAAACAATTATAATCATATGAACTTTGTCTAAAGTTCTCTTTTACCTTAGAGATGGGGGCGTGAGTAATATTTTTGCTTAGGATTGTGTATCCTAAAAAAAAATTATAATTCATGAGTGATTATGAACGGGCTAATTCGTTTTACACTCATGTGATACACAACCACGTTATTTTAAATTGTTAATAATCATGATAACTCACGCTTATGAACTATGAAAGATAAGTAAAATTAAGGAAATTTAAAATTTTACTATTTGTATTATATACTTATGTCCTTAAAATGTATTTAAAAATTTTTTTCAAGGTAGACTTGATATTTTTTTTATAAATTGATGACTATATGTCATACACCGAAAGAAAAGTCCGTTTTAAACATACGTTTTTTCTTATTCCTTCTCACTATTGTACTCGCACTCATTTGTGGAGCTACGCACAACTTAAAAAAATATATTTATGTATATCAGCTGTGCCCACAATAATAGGAGTAGATCTGTCCTACATTTTTCTATGTTCAATTTGATACTTTGACAACTTTGATACCACTTGATATTATAACGGTAGTTACTACGAAATGTGTAAGAATTAAAACACAAAAAATCATCATGAGAACTTACGCTGATGATTAAATTCAATAATTTTAATAATATTTTCCTTTGGATAAAAACCATAGGAGTATTACAGGATATTAAAAATGAATGGACTTAGGCCTTGAAATTGTTCCCAAATGGTGATGGAAATATGCCATGGGCTTCCCACCATCTAACATTTGCGTAAACAAATCAATAAATTAATATCTCTATGTAATTTATTTAATGTATTTAAACTTACCTGGAGATAATTAATACATAAACGTTAGAAATATTAAACGCAACAATATACATATGCACATATATATTTTTATCACTAAACAATCAAGCGAAAGTTCTCCTCATATACAAACACTCCCGGCGATTTCATGCACGATATCGTGGTCAAAGTAAAAATATGTTCACGTATGACTCACTCCAATGATGTGAGCGGAGCCCATTTCCATTTTAAACATACTAAATAGAGTTTTATTTTTTCGCAAGGGTATGACGTATATTTAAAACTTGTTTTGGTTTTATTTTTAAGATGCTTAAATGTACATATGTAAGTATATCACAAGCATCTAGACAAATACTCGTATTTTAATAATATTCTGAGATAATGCGATATTGATATGAAACTTGTTTTAATTATTTTACTCAGTTTAAATATAACGAATAACAAACAAAGCAGCATGTCTAAATTGAATTGCGAAGCTTGGATGAGAATTTAGTCAAGCAAAAGCAACGATAGTGTATAGAGGTTTTTAATAAAGAAAATTACTGATCGATCGATAAGAATAAAATAAAACAGCTTTTTGTTAAAAATAATAAAAGGTACAAGCAATATTTACATTGTGTTTTTGGGTGCAATAAATTAAAAAAAAATCTTAAAAATAATTTAAGTCAAGGTTTAAGGAACAGTGTGTGGCTTTCAATGTTGAATCCAAAGAAATATACACTCTAGATAATTATAGATTTTATTCAAAAGCTTAATATTATTTGCATGTGTAAAGTACATATAACATGGAAATATCAATTACTTGTTTTCTTTTATTAATTATGGTGGGAATTCCCTCTTAGAAGGTCATTTGTCATTGCATTTTAATGTGTTGAATTGTTAGCCAATGGCAATAAACCCGCATAATAAATTCTAACGTACTCAGATATACTTATGATACAATATTTTTATTGAGAAATTTTTTATTAAGCGAAATTTGGAATTAATAATCTAAACAATAAAATACGAAAGTGAAGAACGAGTTTTGTGCACTGTGTATATTTATTTTTGTGAATTTCACAAATTTCAACTTAATATTCCTTGAAATAATTCAGGGTTTTTGTTAGAATTTCAAGGCTTTTAGCAAAAAAAAAATTGTTTATATAATAATTTTTTGTTAAGCAGTATCAAAAATATTAAGAAATTTGTTATTTAACTTTAAAAGCTGCTTGTGAAGAAAATAAAAATTTAGACAATAGACGACAAAGGTCATTAACGTTATCAATTACAAATGTTTTTTAAAAATTTTTAGTTCAGAAGGTCTGCTTTAATGGACATGAATATCTTTTTGCTTTGATTTAACTATACATATAGAGAAAAGGTTTTGAATTAAAAATAAAACAATTTTTTTTGCTATAAACTAAAATTTATAAGCCGCTAGCTTTCAAGTCACCTTAAAAAAAAACTAAATTAAAGTCGATCCAGCCGTTTGGTATATACAAACAGATTTGACGCAAAACTTGCTGAAAGATTTTGGCTTACTAAATATTCAACTTACATTTGAAAATCTAAAAAATGTTCAGCAACTGGCAAAATTAGACAAATAAATTCTCAACTGTGGAGCTCCTTTCAAAAAAAGCAAGTTTTATTTTTTTCATTAACAGCTAAATTAATAAGAGTTACGTTTTGGTGTGATAAAGTGATTTCACAATGTCCTAACGTTCGAGTGGTTGCAATACCTGTTATTTCAATTCAAGATTTCGAAACAACATGCATACATATTTATTAATCGAGAAAAGTTAATTCAACAGCTGACTATTTTTTTAGATTTTAAAAGTAAAAAACTGCTATTGCGCTCGCTCACCTTATAAAGTAAATACGACTTGATTTCGAAAGAACCAGCAAAAAAAAGATTTGATTGAAAGTTATAATCTGTCTCGAGATAGGGAATTTAATTTGTCAATTCAATTAATAATTTGTATAAGTTATTGTTATTAAGAATTTGTATAAATTATAATGGAGCAGCTAATTATACTAACATAAAGGACACGGTCACGAAGTCGTCACACCATTATTATCAGCGTCCATGTGTCTGTTTGTTTATACCACTTTTTATGTGGTTAATATGAAATACCCATAATATTTGTTTATAACCTGCTATATTTATCACCTTCTTTCTTATTACGTAAAATAATTAGACAAGATTTGCTTTAAGAATTCATTTATTTTGATAAAGGAATAATGCACCGGTTTGGTGCCGAGATCCGTAATTATTTTTTTCTATTCGCTTTAACCAAAAGCTTTAAATCCTTATTTCCTCATTATAAAGACAACCCATGAAACATTTTGAAATAAATATATGTACATACATACATAGTATATTACAATTTAAAAATAGAATTAATATTAAAAAATTATATGTTTTTTAGATTTTTCGAAATGTTGCGCGGACGTTTATTACTTTTAACATTTTTCGCTCTACTCGTATTGGTCACTGCTTTTCCGCAGCAACAAGTGTCACAAGAGAATATGGACCCTAATCTTATCAAATTAGTCGATAGTGTTTTTAATCAAAATCGAAATTCTACTCAAGGCCCTACACGAAGACCTCTTACTGGATTTGGAATAACAGTAACACCTGAGCCCTTCGATCCCTTAATACCCACGGATACATTTACTTCTATCAGTGGCAGAGGACAGTGTAATTGTGTGCCTTATCATCAGTGCGATCCAAAAACCAAAACTGCCACCTCAGTTGATGATGAACCTTTTGATGGTTTTGGATCGATTGATATTCGTTTTAATAACAGAGTTTCGGACGACAATGCGCCATCTTGTGAACATTTCTTGGATGTATGCTGTGATGGCACGCGTACACGCAATGCCAGCTTAACACCCACGCCGCAAGAGCAAAGACCAAACCGTCCTACAGGTTGTGGTGTGCGCAATGTGGGCGGTATTGATTTCAATATAACTGGTGCAAGCGATAACGAAGCTGGCTTTGGTGAATTCCCCTGGACCGTAGCTTTATTGCACTCTGGTAATTCCAGTTACTTTTGTGCTGGCTCCTTAATTCATTCCAGAGTAGTTTTAACTGCTGTACATTGTGTGCTAGATCGTGAAATGAATAATATCATTATACGTGCTGGTGAATGGGACACACAAACCATAAAAGAACGTTTGCCATTTGAGGAAAGAACTGTAACCAAAGTAGTTACACATCCCCAATATAACTATCGAAATGTTGCTAATGATTTTGCTTTACTTATATTGAATAAACCTTTTACATTGGGTGATCACATAAACGTCGTTTGTCTGCCACCAGCCAATAGTTCGCCTACACCCCGTACCACTTGTTATTCTACCGGCTGGGGTAAAGATATATTTGGTGCTGCTGGTCGCTTTAGTGCCATTATGAAACGTGTACCCGTACCAATTGTCGACTACACAACCTGTCAAACTCAACTCCGTAATACACGTTTGGGACCAAAGTTTGCCTTGGATCGTTCTTTTATTTGCGCTGGTGGTCAACGTGGCGTTGACACATGTCAGGGTGACGGAGGTGCTCCTTTGGTTTGCCCCATTGGTTTGGAGTCAAGTCAGCGTTATCAACAAAATGGTATTGTTGCTTGGGGTATTGGATGTAATGATGAAATACCCGCTGCTTATGCTCATGTCGCGTTGGCTCGAGACTGGATCGATGAACAAATGTATGCTAACGGTTTCGATACAACGTCCTATTCTACAAACTAAATAAGAAATTATCATATTTTAAAGTGTAATAAATAAAATTAAAAAACTTCAATCAATCAATTTATTTTTAAACAAAATAAAATAAATCTCTCCCTTACTTTGAACGGATATTCAAAGAATTGCAGACACAATTTGATTTGAAGTGCGAATAAAAATTTAACACTAAAATTTGAAAGATTCCCATAAAAAGCACCAATTATTAACTTGACAAGCACCCGGTCGCAAAATTTTGTTTGCCATCACTCTATACAAATGTATAGCAGTTGTTGTTTTTACATTTTCTACAAACCTCTTACAACTACAATTAGAGTTGAAAAAAAGTCAGCCTAGGTAGTAATGGTAAAGTAAGAAAACAAAAAAAAACTTTGATATTGTTTAAACTTTTCATTTGTTTTAATCATAGATAGTAGTCTGTGGTTTTAATGAAGGTTTAATATAATATCTCCAGTTGTTCTAAGAAATATTTGGGTAAAGTTCCCTGATGATCTGCATTAGCAACAGTGAAATGCGCATAGGAACAAGCTATACCCCTCAATAATCAATTGCAATTTGTTTTTAACAAAATGGTTAATGTTTTACCGAATAAGTAAAATATTAATTTTGGGAAAAAGTGCGAATAAAAATTTAACACTAAAATTTGAAAGATTCCCATAAAAAGCACCAATTGATTTTTGTTGTTCACCGATTTATTATAATCAAAATCGATGTCTACCAAATAAATAAGATGTAGAGGCATAATTTTAACGCATTTTGATGCGTTGAACGAAACGCAGTTTTATGTCAAAGAAAGAGCTGCCAAGTACGATATCACAAATAAAAATGATGCCGTCTGAAAGTGTTTTTCGAAGCAGGGGTACTACAACCAACAACTTTCGCTTACATACCTGCTTCACTCTTGGCAATTTTCAAAATGACTTTGAAATGCAAATCAGGATATATGTACACATACGAGTATAATGGACCTTATTGACCATGCTCAATAATAGCAAAGTAAAGGCTCGCGTTTAAGATATTGAGCCTAAGAACTTATTGGACGCGTTACTGAACCTTATTTCATGACGCCACTTCCAAATTCATTAAACAAACTAAGCAAACTTTACAATGAAATACAAATGGAACATATAAGCCCTATTCACAATCTTGTGCTTTTGAGATAGCATATTTATGCAATTGTAAACATTTTCCAGCAATCGTTTAGGTGTCGTTTATTTATAGAAGAGTAGCAAGTGCATATCTTTGTATTTTGTTAGTGTAGAGTAAAAATATGCTACACCATTTTGCAAATGCTACGATGCAAGATCATTTGCACAAGATTGTTAATTGGGCTATAGAAACATTATTGAATAATAATAGTTGCATTGACTTGCAAGAAAATATAATGAATTTTAAACCTTAACAGATACATATGTACATACATATGTACATATAATCACGGAAGAAAATGCTTATCAAGAATAAATAATTACTAATAACATACAAAAGAATATCGGAAATAATTCAATATTCAATTAATTTACTACATTGCAGTGTAATAAAAAATACTAATTCACACGGGCCCTAAAGACATGCTTGCAGCCGCAGATGATGCGAAAAAACAGCTTTTCATTAATTTTGTTAAGTGATCAAATAATCAATATTATGTTCTGTTTAAACAGTACAATTTTAATTTCAACTTTTTTGTTTTAATTTTATTGTCGATAAAAACTATGAAAATATTTGGTTGACAGGGATCTTTCATACAGTCTAAATGCTTTTTACTGTTATACTTATTTCGTATCTATCCATATGTACATATATACCAGAGAGCAAACTTACTCTTAGGCCAACTTTTTTGTTATATTTTTTCACAAAAAACATGTTCATGTTCAAAAAGTTAAGAAACAACAATTGCTTGTTTTAAAGTACTATGACGGCTTTACCACAGTCAAAGTTTACTTTGCAAAGTTTTAATTCAACTGGAAGAAAGACAGAGAGGCAAATACTTTCTTATTCTGCCTTTCTCCCAGCTAAATTAAACTTTGCAAAGTAAACTTTGACTGTGGAAAATCCGTCTTTGCAATATAAACTTTGACTGCGGAAAGCCGTCTAACTTTTGCATTCAAAGTAAGATAAAAATAAAATAAACAGATCAAGAAGCAAAGATTAGGTTAGGTTGCACAGGACCCACTTGGGTCCAGGAAAATAGATCCCTTTGTGATGCCCGATGTGGACAATGAAATTAAAGTATTAACTATCCTATATTGTAGACGGTGTTGAACCAACCGGTTTTTCGATTAAACTTGTTTATTTCCGTAAGGTCTGCGAGTTCGGGTAAAGTCGAGTTACCTAGATAAATGGCCCTGTAATGAGACAGAGCTGGACATTGACAGATGAGGTGCTTGACAGTTTTTTCCTCCTACAGAACTTCTACAGAAGTCGTTGAAAGGGAGATTTAGTATGTTAGGACTGCCACAAGTATACGCAGCTGATGTCGAGGGATCCCCTGCATGATGGCTGATTTTGTTCGGTCATATTGGGGTCAGGTTGATCTGGAGACTGCACATGTGGATTTGTTGAACCATCTAGACTGTGCTATCCCTATAAGTTTCTGCTGAATGAGAATTTTACAGCAAAGAAGCAAACAACGGAATAAAAAACAAAAACCGTTAATCATAATTTAAAATGTTATATAATAAGACAATATTTTTATGAGTAATTCTTATTGTAGAGTTAGATTTCCAAATAAAAAGCATTGTCTATTACATCTAAATAAACTTTTATGCATTGAAAATATTCCTTTAACGTCTACTCATTTAATACAGCATATTTAAATCTGCTTTGGTTTAAACAAATGCAGACTAAAAATTAAATATAGATTGATATACAAAATATAATAACCATCTGTTGAACAGAATTGAAAACAGCTTTTTTTGCTTAAGCTGTGAAAACATTTGTAAGCATATTAAAAAAGTGTCAATTAAGTATGCTCGAAAACGGTCGAATAAACTCTATAAATTCGAAAAAAATGTTTTAAATATGCTCTAAAAATATGCGCAAAATTCTGTAAAAAAATATACAAACATATACACTAACAAATTGATGCTAAGATCCATAAAAATGTTTAAGCCGGATAAGTATTTTATGCCCGCCTCCATATGTGCAATTGCATATTTGCTGCTAAAAAATATGTACATAAGTAATATGTATATTTTGTAAAACAAATTAATAATATGCACATATATAAATAATTATATGCAAATAATTTAAAAAATGTGCAATAAAGTTTGCTCGCACTTAAATTATAATATGCATTTACATATTTAATTAATTTATTCAAATTTTATTTAGTTTTGTTTTATTATTTTCACATTCATTATTTATACATATTTTATGAATATTTTTATTAAATGCTAGTTTTTTAATTATGTCCGTATTATTTGCTTATACTTTGTTCATTTCTTTATTAATATTAATTTTTTCTTGTTTTGCACAAATAACGAATATCACAGAAATTGCAATTAAATTTAAAAGCTTCTAAAATTGTTGCTCAGTCCTGTTTTATTTCAGACAATTTGAATCTGATTTGAACGCAAAAATGAAATTGAAATCCGTTACAAAAAGAAAGCGATAACAACAAGAATCTGGCAGCCTTTCAGTGTCATAATTAACAGTTTCGTGCGAATGTCATCAGTCAACAAAAAGAAGAAGTGAAAAAAATTAAAGTTTCGCAAATTTGTAAATACAAAATTAGATTTAGTGAAAAAAAGAAAATAATATTTCTAATACATGAGAGAAAATTTGAAAGTGCAACAGTGATTTTGTAAATAACATAACTAAGATTGTAAAGTTTGGAAACTTGAAACTTCGCTGGCAAAAAAGATAAAACTATGTATAGGTATGTATGTACATACATATGTACTTAGTTATTTCTATAGAAAATTTATTACAAATTAGAGTATGTACATAGGTATGTTATGTATATAGATTAACGATGGAGTTTAATTTTTATTTATAAACATTAAAGCACATGGCGGAATTAGGTTATGTTAGTTTTCATAGTATACTTATACCAGATAGTTGTAAAGACTTAAGGTGGGATCATTCAATTCATGCATTTAAGGGTTAACGCTTAAAATAAGTTTATAGTACACAAAACAATTGGCATACACACAAAATTAAACTAATTAAATAAATTGCCGCAAATTGGCTACTTTGATTGCCGCATTAGAAGACAATAAATATTGGTGCATTTTTAACATTTGTATTGACGCATGGTTGCCTATCAACCGTTCACACGATTGCCGCACCAGAGTTGCATTTGATTGGGGAAAATGAGCACAATATTGTTCTCGATTGACGTAGGGGACAATAAATTGTGGAATCACACGATTGACATATAAAATAGAGCAATAATTGGTGCATTGCGGCAATCGTGTGATCCTACCTTTACAACAGCAGATGCTCTTTCAGTATTCCACCATACATCCATCGAAGGTGTCTTTATTTATGTTGTATTAGATCTGGAGGCTGCAGTTTTAGAGATAACACAATGAAATTTTTTGTGATCCTCTCTTTTTGACTAGGAACCATATTTGGGGAAGTTTTCTAAAATCTGTATACGATTTTACGTAGATCCTATATAAATATCACCCGAGAACCGGGTTTGAAAGCTCATAAATGTTTTAAATATACTTTTAACAATGAGCAGAAAAGAAACGAGGCAACCTTCCTTTTTTGAAGTCGAATAAGAAAACATATATATGTATGTATGTATGTACATATGTACATAAATTTTAATTCTATTTTACGATTATTTTTTAAAGGAAAAAAAAGGCAAAGTAACTTTGCGAGTACAGCAATGTCTGTACTCAATCCCTTTCTTCTTTCCGTTATGACCCGCAAACGCAAGACTGCAAAGTAAACTTTACTCGTGTAAAAGGGGCATTACACCGCTTTACAAAAAATAATTCGGTATAACAGTCGTTAAGCAGCTCTGGGCTGAAGAACAGCTCTCGCGTCATCGTAATTATTTCTTAAGTGCGGTCAGGCTTGCGTGTGTTGTTTAGCCTTCGAGAGTTTTTCGTCTCGCTCGCACTGGTTGACTGATTTGCCACGGATAACCGTATAGTCCTACGGTTCTTTTGTGGAATTTCGTTGACAACCACGTTGCTACTACTTCCTATGTGAAGGCATAGGTCGTGTATAGTAAGTCACAAAACTTTTTTAAGATACTGTTAATAACATCTTAGACACATGGTCTAGTTACCGGCGCCATTTTTGTGCAACTATATTCTGCAAATTTACTTTGCAGAATATATACCAATAAATAAATAAATAAATAATTCGGTATAAAGTTCGTTATCGGCACCGCTGTATTGGACAATATCTAATAAAAGTAAGAAACATTCTTAAGAATTTGTATTAAAATTGGGTCAACTACGCTAATTTTGTTAATATATTACTGTGATTGATTTATATTTAAGTGATTGATTCAATCGATCGCTCATGATCAGACGTGATTCACTCGTAGTGCGCCTTTGTGTCTAACCTGTGCCTTTGTACACAAATTTCAAATTATATAAATTCTTCTTTTCCAGAAAAACTAAAATATTTATATCAAAACATCTTTATTGTACATTTCAAACAAAATGATATAATAAAAATTAATTACACATTTAAATTAATCCTCTTTTAAATGAAAATCAAATGAATTAGCACCAGTGCCCGTAAATATACGAACATACGCCCCCTTGATTCCAAATTTAAAGAAGGCAATAAAAGGCAAATAATACATTAATTGTTCATTAACCCATGCACGGAAATTGAGATAATATCGTACAATAGTATATTTATGTAAATAGGTCACCAAGAACAAGCCATAACAGACAATAAATCGATCCCACAAACTCAAATCTTTATAATAACTATATTGGTTGGGATTGGGTTTTGTGCCCGGACGATAATCGAAATCATAATATTCATAGCCTTTAACATATGCGAGACGTTTGGTCATATAAAGAAATGAACCTACAGTTAAACTTGTATTAACTGGCCATAAACATTCTAGTAAAGCTTTGCACATTTGTTCAAAGTCTTTGCTGGTATTCTCCAATGCTGGTTCATATACCTTACGCATAACAATGTCTAGTCTCAGTTTGGTTTCTGACCAGTTTTCACCACAAATATTATATTCATCTTTAATACCCAGCAAATAACCTATGACTCTCCACATATGCGAAGTAGATTCCAGAAATTCTTCATCGTACATTTGTATGCGATGAGCTCCTAATGTGAGAAAGCCTATAAAACCAAATTGTGTTAATGCCAAATCCTTTTGCGTTATTTGGCCAGCAGCCATTTTTGCACATGCTCGACTAGAACGGGAATGAGCCTTTCTTACTGCTTCTAAACTTTTCCAAAATTTTGATGTTTTCGATGTCGGTGAATAGTTATACCAGGCTGTTGTATGTAGTATTGTACGTACATATCTTCTGTAGGCTGTAGCTGTCGAAGATGATTGACGTGTGCAGATGAGTACTTTAAGTATAGAGGGAATCGCCAAGACTGCAACTAAGCCAGCGAGCATACCACTTTGTAGAACAAAGCGATATTTTTCCAAATAAGTCTGTCCTCTGAAAGTAAACAAATTATTTAAAATGACAGAGATAAATGATACAAGAAATTATAATATAAAATATCAATACTAACTAGAAAAAACGCTCAACATCAGCAGATGCTTAAAACAAGTTATTGTAAATTATTTAAATGCATTTATTTATTTGATTTTTATATTATACAATCGAATATTTACATATATGTAAAAAAAATTGTGTTAAAAGCTATTTGTATGTAAAAACCACAGAGCAAAGCTATAACTAACGAAATTTTTGAAATAAGGGCCTCAACCTCAATTAATGACTCAATCGAGGTATTGGAGTACGTGATGGATATAAAACATTTCTTAGACAACTTTTTAATGTCATGTGAAGAAATGGTGAATCTTCTCATCATTAAATAACCAGTTTTTGAAAGTATATAAGAAAAAAACATAAAATAATTAAAATATGAAAAATGTCGGTTTTTAGTTTGCATGCATACATATACATACATACAACAAAAATTCCTTTTTTGTTGTATAGTTGTAGTAGTTGTAGCCCTAATAATGCCACCTGTTTATTTCATCATGATAAAAAGTATTTTAAAAAATTGTTCGAATATTTGTCAAAAGATGTTCGAATAATTTGTTATTCTTAATAGAAAATTGTTGTTCGTTTGAACAAAAATTAATAAAAGTTATTGAAATGAGAAATCAAAATACATACGTATGTATGTATGTATGTTACATATAGAGATTCTAAAAAAAAGAGAAAATTTTATTATCAGAATAAAAACATTTACTGTACGACGTATCGTTCGTTAGTTACACAAATCAAATCAGAAGCAAGCAAAATGACTGTTCCTGTTTTATTCATATAGGAAATCGAAAAGTGCGTTGCGCACCCACCATCTTATCATTAATATTAAAAGAGTTTACATTTAAACAGCCTATCTACTTTAGTCGCTAAATAAAACTTGGAAACTTGCTTGCGAGAAAATAAAACTGTTTTTCCTTTTTTGAGAATCACGCTACAAACATACATACTCCTACATATGTATGGGAAACGACATATACAGTGTCGAACTTCCATAACTCGAATCACCATTATTCAAACTTCGACTTTCGCAGAGTTATTGAATTTTTTGTTAAAAAAGAAAAAAAATCAATTGCAAAGATCTGCGTATATTAAATGATAAATATGAATTTTTTTATTTAAAACAGTCTCTTACAGACCAAAACAAATTAGCGCATCAAGCGTAGCATGCCTACCTTTTTCGTTGAAATGACGGTAATGTTAACGTATAAATAAATAATGGAGGTGAGACCGCTAGATTGATCTAAAGCTAGCTAAATTGCCATTACTTTGTACCAATAATTAATGACGCCAAAAAAACTTCTCTGTCGAAGCTACAACAACACTGCTGTTAGGTTTGAAGCTGTCAAAAAGCACAAAAGAAAAATGGCAAAAAATTGTATATTTACATGTGTGTTTGGTTGCATTTTCTGTTCTATAAAGAATTTAGTTTCTTTTCCTTTTCTTATTTGCATTTGAAAAAGTGTGATTTTTTAGTACATAATCAAATTTTGACAGCTGCGAACCCAAAAAATGTCCGTTAACGCTTCGCTACTACCTGTATTATTCTACCATGTTCACTACTTAACACGCTGTCAAAAATCATACTTACCAATCGCAAAGCGATGACCATTAGAATTTTTGAGAGATAGAAATGCTAGACACACTGATTTAGGTTTGGCTGTTACTGAAAACTAAATGTAATAAGTAAAGGCAGAATTAGTTTGTACGTTCTGTTCTGTTACGAATCAGCTGTTTTGTTTCTGTTCAATTGAAAAACTGTATGTGTGGTTTGTTGTTACTTTTTCGTTCTGTTCTGTTGCGGACTATTCTGTAGAAAATAGAATTCAACGTTAAGTGACAGCCAAGAGTTTGTATGTATTAGTTTTTTGTGGAATGAAATATTACAAATTTTGTTTTAAAAGTCAGAATCTTATTTTAATTCAAATTATTAAAGATTTATATATTTTTGTCAAGTAAAAAACATTTTGCAAACATTTTCAAAATTCAATCCTATAATTATATTCTACAGAAAAGAACGGCAACGAAAAGTAAAAACTAATGAGGCCTTAAGTTACAATAAAGTAAAATTTTCTGAAATTTTTTTTTTGGTATTTTCAAAAAAAATATACTCCAATTTGTTCAAAGCCATCTAGTGCTTATCAGTTGTAGAGTCATTCGTTTCCAAATATAAACTTAATATTCGGGAAGAGTTTTCCATATCGTTTCGGGAAGGCTGATAAATAGTTTCTTCCACGAAAACGTTGTCATCACTCGCCGGTCCGCTTAAGATTGGATCCCCCGAATAAAAAAAGTAATTCAAAACAGTGCACTTCAATAACGTGTAAGCAACACCACATCTGATAAGTAAGCAAAATACTTCGAGTTATAGAACTCGAGATATGGAAAATCGAGTTACGGAAGGAGAATTGTAAGTTATTTACTCTCTTAACGGTACTGTCAATCGAGTTAATTCCAGTTAGAGAAAATTCGAGTTATAGAAGTTCATGTTATGCAAGTTCGACTGTGTATGTATACATATAATTTTTGCAAATTCCATTGGGTTTTTAAATAATTTTCCTATTAATATTTTACGACGATTTCTAACAATCCGACGGGTCCAGCAGCAGCCTTATTCTGTAACTCTGTAAAGCTAAATCTCCATCGCTAAAGATATATAAAATCAATTTAGCGATTTTTGACTATGAATGCAATTTTGTAACATACGACAACTACAGAATATTGCTGCAGAACCAGGTTTTCCGTCGATAGGCTGGTTCTTCAGAGACCAATTTTTAAATTTTTGGTGGGTTCCCGACGTTTTCGCTAAAAGTACACTATGCCCTGCACAACAGCCAATTTAATTCCCTAATTCAAGGAAGAAAATATTGTTTTTTCAATAAACATGTTTATACATACATTAATATTACGAGTACGTACAATATATATTATGCTTGTGCGCCAAAAAAAAAACTCATCTCGGAAATGAATCACCCCACTTTAAGTGCATGAGGGCTTAATTTAATATGAATAAGTAGTTTGTATTATTGTTACTTACTGTTTAAATAATTCCTCGTTATAATATGAGGGCATTTCCATTTCATATCCGCTATCGCCTTCATTACAACCATCATTTATTAAATGATCTAAGTAAGCTTGAGCTTCTGGGGTCTCTGCTGTTGGTGTCTCACTTGAATGGTTTTGATTTTTATATCCATCGCAATATTCATCTAAAAAAATTGTTGAAGTTCGTTGAATTAAGTAAATAAAAAAATATGAAACTCTCTGTTTAACGAACAAATTTTTGTTGTTTTCATATTCAAGAGAAAGTTTTCTCTTCTGTATTTTAAAATTGAAATTTACGTTTCTTATAAACTACAGTTGGATTTTTGTGTGTTATTTCACTTGTTCACATGTGTAGGCATGAAGGTAAAGCACAGAAGATTATTTTATTGCACCTATTCACCTTGTTTTAGTGTACTGGATATAGTTATATTATCAGCTTTTTCCATGTTATTATTTTTATTTCGATAGCACGACGGTCTATTTTATTTTTAATTTTACATTTAAGTAAATAAATTGTTTTATGTAATATTGATTATTCGCAGCTCTGCCAGAATTTTTACATATTTTAACAAAACAACGTGAGATGACTGACGGTCTGCGCTGTACTAATGTGTCATGTTATTGGGCAGACTAGTTTTGTACTTGTTTAAACGTGTGTGTTGGTTTTAACATAGAAAAGAAAGTATAAATGTAACATTTGCTTCATTTAATATTTCTGTTAATTCTTGTACATATCGCTCATTTGCTGCAAGGACGTCATAACTCAAAACAACTGGTTTCACAGAAAATGAATTTAAAATTTTTCGGTAACTAATTTTTTTTTGTTAATGAAAAATAACACTTATGCAATTAATATGCCTACCAACCAGTAGGTGTGCTATTTTCTGTAGGATAGGGATAATGAGAGAGGAAAGATGGTGAAATTTGGAAGCTTAATTGGTTTTTACAACTCTGATATTGCACGTTATATTAGTTTTTAGATCAGTATTGAAGCGCTTCTGCTGTCAAGTAGGCACATTAAATGTGTTTTTAAGCTGTGTAGCCATTTTATTAATTATTTTATTTCACCAGCGATTTTGCTACAATACCGACGAAGGAGGGCGCTATGATGTACACTAGCGTACAGCAGCATCAATTGCTGTCGGTACTGTTCAGTGAACAGTGCAGTCGTCACTTAAACAGTCCAACAACAACAAATATAATGCTACACTAATGCACATCTGAAAAATGCTGGATGTTATGACTTGTCTGAAACTGGGCCTGATCCGATTTTCTATTCTTTATTTGCTTTGTGGTCAACGCGCTAACTACTTCAGCCATGTTGTCGATTATTACATTGTTATTATTACATTATAACCAGTATAACAACACAACGCTTAAAACATTTTCATATTTCGTCGTTCCGAATTTATCTTCACGTGTCTCCAAAAAATGTTTCTTTCTTTCACACGTCAGGTTTCGCACGTCAAGTCATGAGTTTTTAGGAGAAGCGGTTTTATCTCATTTTTTTTTTATTTTGTGATATACTTGAAGATAACTTTGAATATACTAGATCATTGTATGCTTTTTTTACAACAAATGAAGAAAAATATGATAATAGATTCCACATTATTGACTCAAAAATATATTTTTTTGAGTTATAACGTTCTTCAAGTAAATGGGCGCTATGTACTTACACATAAATATGCATATTGTGCAGTCTTAAAGTATGCTATACAATACAGAAGAGAAATGCATTATGTTATATCGCAGTTGTGCGGGTGTCGTGATTTTTTCATGTCACGCACGAATCATATGTGATCGTTAAACTAAAGAAAAAAAATCACAGCGTGCGTGACTTATTTTACAAATTACGCACGATTTTTGACGCACTTGCGAAATACGTTTTTTTAATTTTCTCTTAATAAAATTGCTTTGATGAAATAAAGTTTTCTCAGGTTTTCACTAATTTGGAAAGTACAGTGTTGCCAAAAATAATAGTGATGGTTTGGAATACAAAAACAGCCCATTAAATATTTCGGCATCAGCGTTGCTTTTTATTTAAGAAACATTACATATAATAAAAAAAAATACATTTTATAATTTTAAAATTTTTGCTTTTATTGTTATATTTATTTACTAAAAATTTGTTGCTATGTGTAATTTGTTTAATAATAATTTAAATGGCATTTAACAATGGTTAAACATTACAAAGTTAATGTATTAAATTTTTGGGAATCAAACTACCTTAAACACCACGTTAATTAATATCAAAACTTTTTTAATAATTTTAAAAATTAAGTTAGTTTTTTTTGGACGCTTAGTAGTGTGGTGTATGTGTATTAAAAAAAACATAATTTTTTGTAGTCAAGTCAACATAATTAACACAATAATTACTATTAAAGTTTAATTTCAAAATATTTACAATTAATTAATTAAGTAATAAAATAAATTAAATATGAAGAGAAATAAAAACTCAATGAAAAGATTATTTAAAGAAAAATTATTGGCAAGATGGAACAAATTGTAAATCCAAGCTAAAGAATTTAACAATTTCGTAGAATTTATAAAAAGAAATCACTAAAGTGCTAAAGTATTACAAAGGTTCTAAATTAATTTTTGATATTCTCCATATAAAAGCTATATGATAAAATATGTATATGTATATGTTCCCGACATTCCTAGAAGGAGTATAGAGGGACTTATATAAACGATAAAAAATATCATAAAATACCAACAAAAATTTTATAACTCTAAGCACATAAAATTATACCCCAGATAATATACCTTTTTGAATCCCTTTGATGATTTAACCTCTTCAGACCAGAACTTAAACCGAGATATTTGATTTACTAAAGATGTTTTTTATACCTTTTGGTATACAAATAATACAACATTTAACTTTTTTATGTTTTTATTTTAGCTGTTAAAGAATGTGCTCAGACATCATATATTGATGTTATTTTGTTCTTAATAGCCCATAGCAAGTGACACGAGTACCGCCAGTGACAGAACTATTTCGCTACTTGCTTTATGTATTTTGAAATAATTTAAAGTACACATATTTGCACTGAAAAACTCAAGAGTTTAGCTGTTGCAATTTAAAAACAAAATTTAAAAAAAACTAAAGGTACAATAAAAATACTAATTGCTTTCATAAGTTTTAACCAAAAATGCGACAAATGAAAGATAGAAAATTGTTTTTTGACGTACTCGAAATTCTTAAATTATTCATAGTTTTTCAAAAGCTTTTTTCTTCAATGAAGTTGTATTTGAGTTTATTTAAATATTGTGACGCCTGTTCTGTAAATCACGAAATCTCAAATTATGGGATTTTCAAAAATTGAAAGCAGTGCTTTGTAAATTCTAAAATTTATGGTATTCGAAGTTCGAAGAAAGTGATCTATTATAAAAACAAAAATAAAAACGGGTCTATTAATAGAATTAATTTTTGGAAATCACGTGGTTTGAAATCACCGTGATTTTCGCATACATGTATGTGATGGAAATCAATCGATTTCAAAATGCTCATTCTGAAAAGGTTGTGTTGAATTTCGATCGGTTTTGAAAGTCATTTTTGCACCAATCCCGAAAAGGAATACATATAAAGGAATTTAGAGTAAAAACTTAAAAAGAAAACTATTAATAAACAATCACCCTTATTCCAGTTGGCGACATCGACGTCAAATTAACACAATACCAAAAAATTGGAGCTTGTCTGCTCGCTCTCGAAAACAATTTTGTGCTACTGGCAGTCTATTTCTGTTCTCTAAAGTTCAGAAAATAATATGAGTCTGTAAATAGTAGTTAGTTGTTTTCGAAAACGGATAGACAAGCCAAAATTTTTGGGTATTTTGCTGACGTGGCGTCGATGCCGCCAACTGGAATAAGGGTGAATCAGTTTTAATATTCACATCAAGCAGAAATAAAATAATAAGCCAATTTTTTCGTTTTCAAAATCACATACCTGACATTTTTCTTTTATTTATCGTAAGCAGTCTCACTTAAAAGAATAATATAATTTTTATTATCTTATTGAAACTAACTTTTTAAACACATAGAAGACTACGAATACACAGTAAAACCTATTTGTTGTAGAAATACATATGTATTTCTACAACATACTTATAGCACATAAAAATGTAAAAAATCAATTTATTTGCTTAAAAACACTTAATTGTTAATGAATTTATAATATTTTCATGGTGTGATGTTCTTTTCTGTTAAGTAAAATTATAATATATTTAATATATTTAAACTCTCATTTTTTTAACTATCCTTGTGAATTGGCAGCACTAGATCTGCTCATTTAGAATAAGTTAGCGACAAGACGTGATGGCTTCAAAACAATTGTGCTCCCATAAACGTGTGTATTCTAATTTTGTCAGATTGTAGTCGGTAGCCTGCTGTCGTCTATGTGTTTAAAGTATAATGCGATTGAAAATGAACTGCCTGTTTTTGTAAAATAAAAACAAAATTGTGAGTGAGAATTAATATTGAAAATAACAATAAAATACGAAAAATCGTTTTTCTTTTCAATATGAATTCTCACTCAACAATTTTGTTTTCATTTTATAAAAACAGGCAGATAGTAAATATAATATACTTTAACTTGTTAAACGATCCTTCAGCACATAAATAAAATTCGAAACTCAATTACATAATTCAATATCTATATTATTTAAGGTACATTAGTTTTCTGTATGATGCTGTTTTTGTATAGTAAATAGTATTAGAGCATATCCTAGATTCAAGCAACGTTCATATTCGACAAATATTCAACGAAATAAGCGTAAACTTTGTGCGCGCCAAAGATTAGTTTAACTTTTTTTCTTTAATAAAAATAAGGGTTCTGATGAAAACCCTCAAAAGAATTGCAAATTGTGCGAACGGGCATCAGAAACAAGCTCTGATTTCATACGAAAATATTTATTATACGACCGATAGAACAGCGAAACATAAACCACATTATGATGACCATCCAGTGTGTCCTCTACGGACACAATTGTATTCTATTTTCAGTCGGATATAAGTTGTATAAAAAGTAATGACATAGAATATGTAAAGTATTTCTTATTCCGTTTAAAAAAATCGATGCAATTTAATTCTTCTATTGAGACTTGAAAAAGTGTTTAGTCCATTCTTTAGCTTTTCGGGCCTTATACATACTTGTATGTATACTCAAATAATTAATTTTTTAGTATTACTCGATTTGAAAATTATTACTAGATCTTCATTAATGTGTCATTCATAATTTGCCTGATCTCCACAATTATTAGTATATTTTTAAATTAATAAAAGAGGCAACACTTGACATTTTATTTTCGCCGAAAGGGGAACTAACAGCTTTACTTTAGAGCTTTAAATAAGTTTTTGATTGTTTGCATAATTTTAAAGCTAAGTGTGAAATTAAACATTGTCCCACTGTATATGATTTTGAACAAAAATTTTAATTTATAAATATTTATTTAATAATTTATATTTGGAAGATCGCAAAAAAATACAGAAAAAGACATTCGCAGTCCTACCAAGGCGTATTAACTGTGTGAAATTATTAGTACAACAATTACAACAATACAAGAATAAAAGGCATTTTTCATATTGTTTCTGTCAAACACCTTTTTGACATTCAAAATATAAAACATAAGCAAGGAAAAAAATTAGCTGCCGTAATGGTTAATACGCCTTGCGTCCTACGATGACGAAATATTTTTTCTATTGTACAATTATAATTAAAGCAAAATGGAATTCTAAAATTTTGTTCTAAAACAGTTGAAACCAAATTCTAAAATTTACTTTTGTTTTAACTATAATTGTAGGAGAGATAAAATTCTTTCGACGTCGTGGGACGAACAATTAATGGAACTCTATGTTGGTGTGGTGCAGAAGACTTTAATTGACATTACACAAATGACAACTTTAGGCATTTTAATGAGGATCATTAGTATATTTTTAACACCTGATGCAAACAGAGTGGTTTTATAAGTTTGTGGCGTATTCAAATATAGAATAGAGCATTCGAACAGTGATTTTTCGCTTTAAATTTCAGAGCAGCCCGCCATTTTGTGACATTACAGCTGTTAAACTTCGGAATCGGTTTTGATTTAGTTTTTAAGTATTATTACTTTTTTTGTTTGTTTGTTTCAAAGATGACTGGATCGAGCGCGTACGTAGTTATGACTCAAGAAAATCTGTTCAGCCGTCTGAAAATATGAATGAATATGAGCAACTTCTTTGGTATTCTGTTACTTCAATGATATTACAAGAACATATAGCAGCCCGTTTAGATTAAAATTCTTTCACATTGAAATGTTATTTGGCACTACAAACCAGAGGTAAGCGATATTTTTATGACTGTGATTTAATCACAGTAACAGAAAAATTCAGTAAGATGTCACACAAATCTTTTAGCTTACTTTCTTTAACATTTGTCCCAGGATCGTTTTAACTACATTTTTTATAGCAAATAACACAGATTTACAATGTGTATTCTATATAATTTTCAATTAGTAAACTATTATATATGTATGTATGTTTGTATGTCTGTTAGTTAGTATACATTCAGTTAGAGTTACATAGTTGAAGCCGAATAATTTTTCACTGGTAACAAAAAGCAGATATATTTTATATTTTGGTACTAGAGTTGAGTTATAGTTTAGTTATGTAGATAGAAGCAGTTTTATAACAATTTAACGTTTGTTAAGGATATGCAGCTGATCGGATATGTTAAGAGCATGATTATGTATTTTTTTTATATGTGAGTGTAATTGAGCTGATTGGGTAATGGAAATTAAACAAAAAATGATGTATATAATCCGGGTGGGTGGTCCAAATATAAGCATACTTTTAAATATTAAATAAAGTGAACTAAACTTAATTTCTTTTGATATATTATGGTTCATTAGGAATAACAAATATAATTATTATTTATGGAACACGATTTCATACGTGTGTCTGCCGCGGCTGGCTTCGTAGTAGCTTATCTTGTCAGTCTGATTTTATATGGTTCTTATTCTTTATCACGAATGGCTCGGACGATATTTGCCTTAAAGGTGTGAATCGTTTCTGGATTATTTGTCTTTAGCGGAACGCCACGAGAAAAAGCCTACATTGATAAAAATCGCAACTCCCAGGCGACAAACTAACATCGCCGAAACATCTGATAACATGATTTTTCGATGAAATTTCGGACAAATCCCATGTTCGATAATAAGTTTGCAATATTTCCATATGTTGTTGAAGCGCAAATTCAATATTTCGGACAGCAAAAATCTATCAGTATCAAAATAATATGACTTAAAAATATACTTTTATTTGTACCACCAGGTATTTTACATCATTTCTATCTAATTGAGAAATTTTTGATTTTAAACACTCGTACATACAAATGTGTGGTACATATTTATATTTTTTTGTTGTTGTCGAAAGTATACATAAGATTTTCACTTAAATAACAAATTGTTAACTATAAAAAAAAGATTATTTTACAATAAATTTGCAAATACACAAAAATAAATTATTGTAATTCTACTTAGAATTTTACTACAGATTATGTTCGACTAACAATGATGGAGGTGCTGATGATAAGGATGTTGTGATTATGGTTGTTGTTGTTGTTGTTTTTGGGGGGGATGCAGAAGTTGGTGATGATGATGATGATTTTGTTGTTGTTGATGGATGCTGTGGTAAGCGCACATATAAATCACTTGTTTTTGTTGCTATTCCTTTTGTTAGCGTAGAAGGAGAAGAAAGTATTGCTGATGAAGCTGTATTGCTATCACTATTATAATGATTTTGGGTTTGATGATATTTTTCAATTTCTATAGGATTTTGTTGTTGCTGTAAATCAATTGTATTATTTTTCATTGTTCTTGATGTTTGCTGTTGTTGTTGGTTTTGTGATTTATATTCTGGTTGTATATATTGACGTTGTATTTGCTGCTGTATATCCTGATGAAAACGATTTCTGCGTAAACTTGTATTACGTTCGACATTATGTTGTGTATTCGTGGCAGATATTCGATTTTGGTTATGATGCTGATTAATATTGTATGTGGGTCTCAAATGTTGCCCAATTTGCTGTCCATTGTAGTAGGAATGATGTTGATTATTTAGTTGATGCAGTTGTTGATGATGCTGCGGATGTTGTTTCCATGGCTTACGTCTCATATTATTTGTATTGGATGGCCATCTACTAGAAATAATGTAATAAGTTATTGAATTAATTAAGGTATGTGCGTATGAGTTTGAAACTTTATAAACATATTTTGTTATGAAAAAATTTATTTAGGCGAAAATTATTAATTGCATAGAGTAATATATGTATGTATCCATGCCCATAAACTAAACCAACAAGGATTATTGTATATAATTATGTTAAGTGGCACAGAAAATGCAAACTAAATTTTGAATTAATAATGAGTTTAAGATAATACTTTGTAGTATTTCTGTTATTTTGTAAACTAAAAAATTATATTGTAACAAAGACCTTTACTCATTATATATATATATATATATATATATATATTATATTAATAGATAAAGAAACATTTTTGGAACTTATTTTCTCCTTTGTTTGCCAACCGATTTTCTTTTACGAAATGGTAGACATTGTTGAGATTTAGTGATCCAACTATATATAGTTAAAATCGGTTCAGAATTAAAGGAATAAAAGGCTCCTAAAGTTGACCACTACAAATTGGCTCAAGTAAAAACATTAGAACAGCAATGGGAGTGTTTAAGACTACCTACATACATTTTTATATGAGCAATAAGATTTTTCTCTTCTGAGTGAAATTTAAAAGGAAATAGAGATAAGAATTGAAAGAAATGAGAATTAAATATGGCTGTACGAGGGCGGATTGATATTGAAGCTACCTAGCGCTAGATGGCAGCACAAACACAAACACTTTTTTTTAGTAATAGCGATCTGTCAAAAATCAGCTGTTAAAATTTCACCCAAATTCATCGATTAGTTTATTTGTTGTAGTCGTTTGAAGTAAGCAACTTTTGTGTTTCTTGAAAAATGGAAAGAAGCGAATTTCGTGCAGTGATTAAACACTATTATTTGAAAGGGAAAACGGCGAAAGAGACAAAAGAAAAGCTCGATAAACATTACGGTGAGTCTGCTCCGTCCGATTATTGGATTGATGAATTTAAATGCGGCCGAACAAGCACTGCAACAATACCCTCAACAGGAAGGCCAAAAGAGGTGGTTACTGAAGAAAATATCAAGAAAATCCTCGATATCGTTATGAATGATCGCCGAGTCAAGTTACGTGAGATTGTTGAAATGGTAAACAGATCATATGAACGTGTGTTCAACATTTTGCATGAACATTTCCATATGAAAAAGCTATCGGCAAGATGGGTGCCGCGTTTGCTCAATGTCGAACAAAATCGAGTTCGACAGACCACTTCACAGCGGTGTTTGGACATGATAACTGTTGATGAAACGTTTGTCCACCACTACACACCTGAAACCAAAAATCAATCGAAACAATGGGTGGAAGCTGTTGAAAGTGCTCCGAAGAAGGCGAAGACAGTGAAATCGGCTGGCAAGGTTATGGCCACTGTATTTTGGGATGCACACGGAATATTGCTCATCGATTATCTTGAAAAAGGATCCACAATCACAGGAAAGTATTATCGTGCATTATTGGATCAATTGATTGATGCAATCAAGAAAAAACGACCACATTTAAAGAAGAAAAAAGTGTTCTTTCTTCAAGACAACGCACCGGTTCACACCGCATTAGATACGATGCTAAAATTACGTGAAATACACTTCGAATTGGTTGATCATCCACCTTATAGTCCAGATTTGGCTCCTACTGATTTTTTCCTGTTTCCAAACTTGAAAAAATGGCTCGCAGGAAAAAGATTCATCTCAAGCGAAGAAGTAATTACCGAAACTAACGCGTATTTTGAGGGGTTCCCAAAATCGTATTATTCAGATGGTATAAAAAAGTTGGAATATCGTCTAACTAAGTGTATTGAGCTAAAAGGAGACTATGTTGAGAAATAAATGGTTTTTGAAAAAAAAATGTTTTTTTCCTACTTAGGTAGCTTCAATATCAATCCGTTTCAATATTATTAGTTTATGTAAATGCTTAATATTTAATTAGTTATAGCTAGAATACGATCGATTACGTCGGCCATGAGAAATAGTAGTGTGTATAAATAACCACAGCCTGTGCGAATTTTTAGTGTCCACCTGTGAGGGTTGTTGTTTCTGTTCTGTAAACCGGGTCGATTTAAATGGAGTGATTTTCAGAAACAACTAATGACCCCATTATAGTTTTTAATTTAAGAAATTTATGACTGCTTAATTGATTTTATGAATTTCTTTTGAATTACGATTAATTATGATTTATTATGGATTGAACTCGAATAAGAAATTACAAAATGTCCAACTAAAGATGATGCAATAAAGGAGGAGATATTACTTTGCAACTTTTCGCCTTTTCACTTGGGGACCGTCATATCCATCCATACGATTTGAAACGAGTCCAGGATTAACATTCAAAGGAGTGTTCACAATACCACCTGAAAAAATATTTTCAAGCGTAAAAACAAAAATTAAAAAAACTAAAAATTTAATTTGCTGCTTACCATGTTTTCGCTTTGTACTTTTTGGTAAATTATTTGCCGTTGTTGTGACATTGGACGCAACTGAAATTTTTTTGATGGTACAGCTGCGACCCTTGCAATTCTTTAGTTTCGATAAAGCATCATGCATAAATGATTTTTCGGTTGATGTTAAAGACGAGGCGCGATTTAAAGTTTCAAATGGATCTGAAATAGAATAAATAAGTTTTCAATAATAATTAAAAGACGTTAATTTGAAAGCTAAATGCTGAATTTAGTTTTATTATTGTATTCGAAAACTCTAGCATAAATTCGAAATTTGCAAACGGAGATGTTCTGTAAAACGAGTGGTTTAAAGTCATGTGATTTCCAATAACGAAAATCAGAATAATTTTAATCACGCTCGATTTAGGGCATACGAAGTTAAGTTCGTATAGAATATCTTAAACATGTAAAAGATAAAAAAAATAATTCAGAAGCTGCAATAAGTCACCTTTATAGTTGAAGTATTTCTTAGAAAGTAGACGATTTCAACTCAAACGTTTTGTAAAACCGCCTAAAATCGTTTTATAAATTTATAAACCAAATACCACGACATAAGCTCAGTATTTCGTCATATAAAACGTAAAATCATGTAACTAATCTTTTTTGATTTCACAGGAGAGGGAAGAAGTTTAATAAAATATTTAATTAAGCAGCCTAAAAAAAGTTTCTTCAAAACTTGCATATAATCAATAGACTGGCCCATATTTTGACAAAATATTATAGTTTGTAGGAACTTGCATATTCACACGGTACACAATATTCAATAAAAAAACCTATTTTGATTTTTTATTATTACGTGGTTTTACGTTTCATGTAACGATTTGCGGGAAATTGGAAAATCATAAAGCCTTGAGTGTTTCTGTAAATCGATTGATTTAAAATCGTATGTTTTCGATCGCGTATTTTATTATTCAATCACGCGCTTACAATGTAAACAAAAACATTCTCCGATAACGAATGCCATAAACTCAAACTGAAAATACTTGATTGAATCAGTTCGTTATCGAAAGCGACTGTTAAACGCCTGGACTTATTTGTGCTACTTTTCCTTTTTTTTCTTTAATTTTGATGTTGAAAATATTGCATTCGTACTAAATTTTAAATGTGAAATCACTCGATAATTTCGAACTTTCTAAAAAAATAGGTTAACAATGTATGTTAAGAAGCATGATGTAGAGTGTTCAATAGAAAATAGTTTGATTATACTCGAGAATATTTTCACTACACTGCATCTGATGCGCATACGTGATTAATTTCTGATGCAATGAAGAGAAAAAATAAATCAATTGGTTTTTTGACTCGTTTTTGATCATCAAATGGCGATCCATGAACGTCTGACATTTGCAGAGACGTTTTTTCCAGCGCAATGCGCAGCAGATGCAGCGAAATCTTTCCAAACGAACAGATTCGCTTAAAAAAGTTCAGGTGAAATGTGTTCTCTTTCCCGAAATTTCGATCGGTAATTGTTGTGTTTGTTTATCATTTTTTCAAAATTTTTCTCACATTTTTTTTTTAATTTTTCACACCATTTTCTGGCTGGTTATGGAAAATATTTCGCTTCTTATATGTATCTTATAAGGAGGATTCGAAATTCTTTTTCAAAACTCACCTATTTTTAAATTATAAAATGTTATTAATCCTGTGGTAAATTCACAGTATAAATAATCATGTGTTGCATTAATGGTTCTGAGACAGGAGTAGGTATTATTGTTGGCATTCATGCAAAAACAGAAGGGACTATCATTCCACAATGGTGCTGTGCGCCAATGGCTACTGTCATGAGAGAAACAATTCATTTTTTCTGCCAGACATTCCTTTTCTAAACGCGCCTTCTTAATTCGCTTACGCTCTTTTTTGCGTTGACGTTCTTCCTTCAGTTTACGTCTGGCTTCCCGTGCTATCTCTTTAGAATCAGGAGGATAACTGTTGAAATAAGAATCTTTCTAGAATTTTGCCTTACTTCCTTAATAAGATAAAGTACTTACATATCATCCTCTGGCTCACAATAACATTCTGCTGGTCCTGAGTATTGATTATTATTGTTATTGTTTTGAGAGGGCTCATTAAGAGGCTGTCTTTGATTGTGGTACGTGTCCTTGAATACTTCCTTTTGACCTTTCGCATTGTATGGATGACGACTGGCAGTTTCAGTTGTACTTCTGAAGTCTGTGGGATTTAGATAACGAGCTCTTTCAGTGCTGTGTAAGGAACCTTGAATAAATAGATTTTTTGATTTTTTTTAAAAGATTTCCATATAATTTTTTATTTACCTCTGCTGGCAGCTTCATAATCTGCAGTATAATTGGACGTGTTTATTCCATTGAAGTTTTCACTGCCCAAACTATTATTTGTCAGGACTTCATTACGGTATTGAGGAGTTGTGGTACTTGTTGTATTTGGCACATTGTTACGTGACTTTTCTCTCGACTGCGTATTTATTAAATCTTCAATATTTGTACTTTTCGATACTTGCGGATATTTATCATATTCTGTATTGATGTTAATTTTTCTTCTGCTGCCAATGCCGCTATGATTTGCACCTGGTCCAACATAAGCATGATGCCTGTTATGGTGATGGTGAGGATAGTTATAAGGTCTGCGACGTCTTGAGCCCTTTGGACCATAATGTTCGGTTGATAGAAGCGTTAAATCGGTGTTAGAGTTATCATCACGCGATTGTGTTGTAAACTCATTGTTCCAATATCTACCCTGTTGTTGTTTACTTTCTCTAAGCTGCTTCTTAATGTCCTTTAAGTGGGTGATTTTGTCCTTTAGTACTTTAATCAACATATCGATTTGTGATCTTGATTTACGCCATGTTTTCTCATCATCATAAATGACATCCGAACAATTGACTTTACCAGTTTCCGATTCGATGTAGCAGCGTGTTCCAACACGGCCGCCTACTTTGGGGAATTTACTACCTCTAACAAAACCAGATGACGTTAGTTTAGTTGTTGTTTTGTCAGAATTGTTGGTAGACCAATCGTGTTCTACAAACTTTAATTCTAATGTCTCGAGAGTATCCTGTATTTCCTGTATTACTTTCGAAATGGCATCATTGGATGAAGAATTCTTTTTGCCATCATCGCTTTCGTTAAGGTCATCGGGATTTTCAAATAAATTTGCCGTTAACTCGCGCTTAAAGCGCAAATGTTTAGCTTTATTTTTATATTCGTTTAATAAATGCTTTTCCAGATCATTCAAATTACCATGTAAATCTAAAATTTCTTCCATTTCATGTGGCAATTCGGTGTGATATAATTCTTCTATATCAAAATTGTCCGTATCACGTTTATGCCGACGAGAAGGTTTTCCAAAGCTTTGGGTGCTGTGAACAAGGTTTGTAAATAAAGTTTAACATGTCGTTGCTTGCTTGTTTAAAATACTTACCGCTTCCGTACTCTTCTCGGCCCACCATAATAGTTTTCTGGCTTAATTTTAGTATACACCACCCCATCTGGTGTAAAACAAGCACACTTGCGTTTGTTTTCAGGCTTAGGAAATTTTGTAATTTCCGCTAAATGATGCTGTAATTGTAACTATTTTGAGCATTTCTATAGTATTCATAACTTCTTTATATTTAAAATTCTCTCTACTTACATGGAATTTACATTTATGTTTGCGCCATCTGCCATTATCATTTATACATTTCCACTTTTGTCCAGGTCGGCAGTTTTCCAACAGTTTGGGATCTGAACATTCGGAATTAAGGCGCATCATTTTTGTTATATAGGGAGGCAATGGTAGGTTATTGTCAAATTGATCTTGTTGTCCAAGTACTTCATCAAACTCGTCTTGCTCCTCATCTTCAAAATTGCCAGTGGATATATCCACATCCTCATTATTATCGAAATCAAAGTCATCTTCCGAATCTGTATCGGCATCTGAAAATTTTCAAAAACTTACTTTGATTTTCTTACAATAAATTTTCTAACCTTTATCGTTCTCGGCAAACTGATCTTCCTCCCTCGATTCCAAATCTATAACATCAATGTGAGAACCAGGTGTGGTAGTAACGGCTCCCATTAAGTCTTCTATTAGCGTGCTATTGACCAATTTCATATTTGTTCTTTCGGCTTGCAGACGTGCTCGAGCTTCGGCTATCTGTTCCGGGGTTTCCCTTCGACCAGAACTTTCTATTAGAAACGAGTCTGGCCATTGTTCCTTTATATTTCTATGCTTGTTTAGCAGCAAGGGTAAAATACTACGGCCATCCATATGTGCAGGAGTGGCAACACCACCCATATCCAAAAATGTAGGAGCCAAGTCCACATTTAAAACAATTTCGTCCACCCTATATGAGTTAAGATTTGTTTTAATGTTTGCGTTTGTGCTTATTGCATTTATAAACTTACACTTTCGACGGCTGTATACCGGGACCTCTTACCAAAAATGGCACTCTTATATCGAATTCGAACGGAAAACTTTTACCTTTTATCAAACCGAATTGTCCCAAATGATAACCATGATCGGAAGTGTATATTATATACGTGTTATCTAGTTCTCCTAAAGTTTTAAGTTCATTGTAAACTCTTTCCACAGCAGTGTCTACAGATTGCAAAGTCTGCAGGCGTTTTGTCATCAGTATGTTAGTGAAACGTTTGTGTACCGGTTCCATGGGTTGTGTAACACGTAAAATCCATTGCTTATCCGGATTGGGAGCCAAATCATATGATGGCGTACTAAAATAAAAGAAAAAAGAGTTATAATCTTCGTATCGTGTTCGAGATGCATACGGACAGATTTAAGTCGGAATTTGAGGAGTGAAGAAAGCTTCTTTACGCCCCGTTATCAACAGAGGGTAAGGTTTAGCCTACGTGATCAGTGTAGAGTATTACAGCCTGAAGTATTGGCCATTTAAACGGCAGTAAACAGGATGAGATACTATATAGCATATACGGTGAGGATATCTATAATCATGTCACTATCGGGAGTTTACACAACATCCAGATTTGTGTAGTGCTACTCAGAGTTCCAAAACACATTAATTTATCCGGAAATATTTTTGCGGGCGAACCAGTGAAATCCGGAGCCCGCATACACTATCAGGATACGGATTAAATGGTTGATGCACCGCTGAAATGAAGTTTATTTGGGAGGTCACCTGCTCCGCATCAAGATTAACTGAATGCAGTAAAGTTGCAATTATAGAGGGGAATACTTCCAGAGCAACTGCAGACGCTTGTGTCAGAAACAACAGGACACATGCTTTATAGGTGCACATGCTAGAAGATTAAATTTATCGTATTAGTGAAGGAGCACAACAACCAATAACAAACTCAACATCAATTTGCAATTTGTGTCTCATGCTCTCAATAACATTGTCATAAGCCAGGTGAGATTAAACACGTATGCCCATTACTACAATAGTGGGAAATCGTCCCGCTGACGTTGTTTGTTGTGTTCCTACACTTATCAGGATGAAGAAGAAACTGCTCTGCTCTTTTTCTGATATAAGACCGGTTTGTATGCGTAATTCGTTGTCACAAGATTTGTAAGAATTTTCGGAACGCGATATCAAAAGGGAAAAGTTATTTATTCGATCTTTGGGATAACTTAGCATTGGACGGATAGATATAAATTGGACCTTTATTTTTCCCCATATCCCCATTACAAGAAATATAAATTCAGTAATTGGTAACCAAGTGTGATGGATCTCAATGACTGGCAACCTAACTTAACACTACTAACTCCGTTAACTTTTTCGCCCCAACTATATTACGACCAGACCATTTCACATATTTTGCAGAGAGATTATACCAGTACCTTATAACCGTAATAATTTCTATTAAATAATCATTCAAAATTGTTGGGGGTCGGAGAAGTTGTTCGTTATAAGTGAAAATTCGTTATAAGCCAACTCCACTGTATAAACTTACTGGTGCGTTGTAACATTAAAAAATAGATGACTATATTGGGGTGCTGAATCTTCGGGTCCATGCGGTGCCGGAAAACTCATTGTTAACATCACAGGTTTTCTTTGGTTTTGTTGTTTTGATGATCTTAAAAATGCTATCGAATCATTAGCTATTAAATCGGGATAATAATCCTGAAACAAAATTAAATACTTTGAAATAAATATCATCAGGATAAAATTTCCATAAATCTACCAACCTTGGCATAATCAAATCCATGTTTGATCTTTTGTCCGTTCATGTTTACACTATAATTATAGTATTTTGAATTCATTATAAGGCCTCCCCATTCCCGCCATCCTGGTGGTATATAGGAACCATTGTACTTGTTTAAATATTTGCCAAAATAACCGGTTCTATATCCGGCATTTGACAGATACGTGGCAAAGGATCGTGTTTCATGTGTGGCCTGCCACTGGGGACTCGAACAGTTATCGTTGTTGGTAAATACCATATGATTGTGCACATACATGCCCGTCAATATTGAAGAACGTGCCGGACAACACATGGGTGTTGTGGTATAGGCATGTTTGAATTCGGCCCCACCATCACGCAAAATTCGCAAGGTTCGAGGCATAAAATTCAAAGAACCTAATTCGACATCTTGGTCATCGGTCAATATGAGTATTATATTTGGCTTACGACTGTTATAGCTATTTGAATCCCTAGAGTCTCTGGAATATCTCTTATATGACTGAGAATTACTAGGTCCGCCGTTACGTTGTCTCTGCTGTCTGTGATGGTTTCCACTTTGAGTATGATGTATATGATGATGTTGCTGAGTATAATGTCGATGATTTTGTTGCTGCTGTTGTTGATCTATTGGCCTATGGATATCTCTTTTCTCTCTCCCATATATTTCCGTTTCATCCTTAACGTACGTGGGCATATTTTCTTTGGCTGCTGCAGTCTGAAGCAATAAATTTAGTGCAAACATGGAAATTATGCTTGTAATTATTGTTAATTTGTTCATATTTTGTTGCTGCATTTTTATTATTTTTTATACAAATTTATCACAGTTATTTGAAGAAATCTAAGTAAAATATTTTTTAAATTTTTATTATAGTTTTTGCAGCGAACTCCGTTTTTGTTTTTTTTTCTAAATTATTTAAGTATTACGTCATCATGTTTAGAAGAGAGAAAAGTTGAAGTATTTTATATCTGTAAAAGAAAAAGAGAGGAATAATTAATTACATATGTATATATGTATGTGTATTTTTGTCCAAAATTGATATAGAAAAATTAAAAAATTAAAGGAACTGAATCGGAAATAATGCAAATTGGAACAAGCAAAAATTTTTTAGGAAACAGATTTTCCCCTCCAAAATTGTGTTTTTGTTCGATAGAAAAAGGAATTCAAAAGGAAAAAATTATTCTCTTCTTATTTACGAAATGTTAGTATTATGTAACAATAGATTTCTCAATATGTGTAACACGAACAGTGTTGCCATTTTTGGTCTTTTCCTACCAAATTTGTTTGGATGTTTTTCGATTCGTAGGATGGGGGCATAATTAGAATTTTGGCAGGTTTCAAACATTTTTGTAGTTTCTTGTTTAAGAGATGAAGAACAGGAGGTTTACTCTCCAAAGAAATTTCATTGTATCAATATTTCGCTTTCGTACTATTTCTCTTTCGCATCGCAATAGATAGTAATCCTAGAGATCTAAAATATACCGAAGTAAAAGGTTTTGAGGGCTGTAAGTCTTGTGGATATATGTACGTCATAAAGTCAAGAGTTTTGTTTTTTTTAAATTGATTTTCCCCGAAAATCCCCTAAATTGCAACGCGGATGGCAGATAATAACCGGAGAAGCATTCCAAACTTCACGGCATTTTAGAGAACTGCTCCATTGATCAATTACTGCTACAAATGCAGTAACGGATGCCTTAATTTGCAATCTGCATCTAATGGAATCTTGTTTCCTGTGGTCAGTTTCTGGAATGTTTCAAATATTCCAGAACAAGATTAGATCGAAAGTTCCATAAATGGACACATTTCACTTTGTATCCGTCAATAAACCATATCAGGCTCCTGCGATCCAAAGTGGAACTAAAACCCTCCGAAGCATTCCTATCCAGCTAGATCTGAGTTCTCAGTTGATTCTGTTCATGACGCGTTTAATATTTTTGAAAATAAATTTCATCATAAATAATGGCAACATGTTTTGTCTTTGCATTACTGAAGTTGATTCAATATCTTCTCTTCTTTCCATGCCTTGATTTTGTTATTATCTGCTTATCCTATTTATTTCATTTCAATTAGAATACTCGTCATGTTACTGATCTTCTGCCAAATCTCAGTTCACAGATGATTCGGCATTCGTAGCAGAACCAGCCCAGCATGAACTTTGTCAAAATTGCTCTGAAGACCTTTGAGGAACATGATGAATTTACTTTCGGTTTAGGTTGAACTCAGTCAATAGTCACTTAGTTAAATGCTGAAGAGTGTTTTTGATAACTTTGCTATTTACAAGCCAGAAACGTCTAAATATTTTAAGTTATAGGAATGTACAGTTGAAAGGCTGGACAAGGACAAGAGACATTTTTCCGATCTTATTACTGGCGTCTATTCCATGTCTTCCCTTCTACTAGACTTAAATTTTCTATTTCATGTTCGTCTCATCCGGTGCAGATAGCATGCAATTTTGTGCGCCTCGATGAAACAATCGTCATCGTACTAGTCGGAAAATTTCGCCAGACGTCTTGTTTTATTTTCATTCGGGCAACTATAAAGATTCAGCCGTTTTTTCCTACACTTTCGTTGTTCCGCAGGATACCACTAACCAGAAATCTAATGTCACTTTCTATAACGAGCTGATTCGATTAAGTTTTTTTAGTTTGAGATTATGATATTCGTTATCGAACAATGTGTTTACATTATTTGAAAGCGATCGAATCGACTAGTTTTCCAAAGTGATGATAATAGCACAGATTAGCATGAGTTTGGCATCTTGTCTTCATATTAAGTTATAACAAATTAGAAAGCTCTTACTATGATGGCTTTCCAGATAGCAGATAATTATTGTTATCTCTTGCAAGATAATAAAAATATACTTTGTAGGGATGACTCCACTACATAACAAATTATTGTATTGTTATTCAAAGTACATATACATACATGTTAATTTTAATTTCGATTCGATTATTAAAAGAGGAGTGAAATTGATTTCAAGATTGATTTGATTACATTAAAAGTTTGTTACAAGTGAAGCTGATTTGTAGAAAAAGATAAATATCAAAATAAGGACAACAAGTTCTTATACACAAATTTCGGCCGTTAAAAGTACTGAAATGATAACGAGAACCTAGTTCTTGATAGGTACAACATCATCTTATTTCAATGCTTGGCAATATTTTTTACCTTTCTAATATGAGAAATATTTCTGGGTATTTTGTATTCCTTCGGAAACACATTAATTAAGAATATATCTACCTTCCAGTAGCTAACATCTCCAAATTACTGCTTTTTACTACGTGTCAACAGCAAGTCCTTGTCTCTTGGTTTCTTAAAAAAATTCTCATTAGAATTGTTCAAAGACTACGTTGCGCTGTATGATTTTTGATTAACACAAATAGACCCTCCCTAATACACATTAAAGCACACATTGTTATTTCGTTGTACTCTGAATGCTTCTATTAAACACTTTGGTAACAATTTATCAACAAAGAATCCAATTTAATATTGACTTTTATTGTGACTAAGTAGTATCTTTTTTAAAATAATTTCACTTGAATACTTTTATGGGAAAATTATTTACCAAATTTTATTGCAGCAGAAAAATAGCAACAGACAGCAGAAAATAAATGATACATGAAAATAATGCCAATGTCAATAATTGTAGCTAATAAAAGATATTGTATTGCAACTTTTTCTTGTTAGCTGATATTAAAAGTCAAAAACTTTGTAAAAAAATAGAACTATGACCATTTCAATGTCATTGAAATAATAGATTTGTTCAGAAATACATATGTATGTAGCAGGTGGTCCAAATACAAGTCTCTTTTTAGACCATATATATATATTTTTTCTCCGAATTATTGAAGTTCTATCCGGAAAACGAAATGAATAAAAAAAACGTTGTGAAATATTAAAAACTTAATGCCAGACATCAAAGATGGCAAAAAAATCATAAAAAAAATCGTGTTATCGGCCATCTTAGGTATGTACATTGGTCGGGTCGCAAATGTGATTTTATCCCTTTAGATTTTTTTCTTGTTGGGTGCCATTGAAGATCGATACTATGCGAATAATATAGAAACGATTCACAGCCAAAAAGCTAATATCATCCGAGTCAGTTGTGAGAAAAAACCAACAATCGTGAACAAAATCTTGAAAAATTGAAGTGACAGCATAAGTTACTGCGAAGCCAGCCACAGCAGAAATACGAATGAAATTGTGTTCCATAAATAATGGAAATATTTGTTTTTTCTAATTAAGCCATATACCAAAAGAAATTAAGTTTAGTTCATTTTAATAAATTTTCAAAAAGATGCCTGCATTTGGACAACCCGTTATAATAAGCGCATGTATAGGATTATCCTTAGAAGTTCTCATATCTTTTTCTTCAACATCACAAGATTATCCCTTCACATTTTTGTTGCAAATTTTCATTTTGATTTTATCTCACATATTTTTTTAACGAGAAATTTGGTTCAATGTGCTTTTTTCTCATGTTCTACTTTAAGAAACTTTTGCGGAAAATAAAATATATTATTATTATTATTCTATATTATAATATGTCTCTATTCATCCCAGCCGACTATGAATACTTTTAATTCTTAGGATCGATTATTTTTTATTTTAGCTGATGGAGTTTTTTACAACAGTAAAAGTTTGCTTGTTCTTTGAAATTTTACTATAGATTATATAATTGGGCAACGCTAACGTGCTTGGCTGAATTCAAAACCGCGCGCTTAGGTCGATCGCAAAATAATCGTAATAAATATGTACATACATACTAATGTATCTCCTAATGAACTACTGATCCGTCAGCAAAATGTAATCAAAAGTCATGGAGGAGGGTGCAAGCTTTTACAAAAGTAACCTCTCGACCATCCTATTGCCAAATACGATTGGCTAAAAGGTGTCAAAGTCGTAAAGTTCGGGTCCTAAAAACCTCTCAGTGCTCTCAACTTTACTATTATGGACCGATTTTGATAACATTAAATTTTATGCAAATAATAGGTGCATTCGAATACCCAAAAGTTTATAAAAATTTTTACTGAACTTTACTAAATTGCGTTTGTTTACACAAAGTACAGTAAATGAGAACATAAATTGAGAGCGTAAAGTGACAGTTCATGGCTGATTATTTAGAAATTTTTGCTGCAGAAAACATTTGATTCAAAAATTAAACAAACAAGAGTAAGAAAACCAAAAGTATACAATTTGTGAAGAAATTATTTAAAAAAAGAAAAATTTAAATCATCTATATATAAATAGGCAAAGACAAATTTTTAGATCCTTTTTTCTCTTTTGTTTGCCAACCGATTTTCTTCATTCTTCTACCAAATCGTAAACATTGTTGAGCTTTAGTGACCCGACTATATATTATTTAAATCGGTTCAGTATTAAAGGAATAAAAGGCTCATAAAGTTGATACCACTACAAATACTAAAAATGCACACGTACATACATTAATTCACTTATGTAAGTATTGGTTCAAGTAAACACATAAGCAAAGCAATGATATTGTTTAAGAGTGCCTAAATATATGTATATGAGTAATAAGATCTTTAAATAAATGTTTATTGTTTTTTCCATGGGGAAGGGAATACGTAATTACGAGTAGGTAGTTTTTTGAATGCAACTAAAATAGGTATAAATACGTTTAAACTGGCGGTCGAATTTCGACCACTAGGCGTAATATAGTAAAATATAAAAAGTGAATAATTATTTTTAACTATTCGTTTGTTAAGCAAGTTAAGCCTTTTAAAAGGAAATAAATAAATATAGAAACCATTTGGAATTATTTTCGTTATGTTATTTCAATTCTTTGGAGTGTTGTGAAAGTGCTAAGTATTATATACATAATTACTTACTACTGCACTTGTTTTTAAGGCAATCAATAGCAAAAACAAATAATCACATAATTTTTAATAAATTTAAGCAAAATCAAATAAAACGAAAATAAACATATGAAAAAGATTACAGAAAATAATTTGTTTCTATTTTCTTAATATGTTCGTTTTATAATAAATATTGCATCGAGTACCAACAAGGAAAAAAAGTTGAATAGTCAAAAATGTAAATACATTTCAATACTACATTTATTTTCTGTTTCCTCTTAATCTTACTAATTTTTGCAAATTTTTTTTTTAGAGTAAATTTTTCAGTTTACTCAGTAATTAATCATTTACTGCATTTTACTGTAAAAGTAAACAAACGGAAGGAAAAAGATAAAGATAAACATTTAGTAAATTTATTACATATTTGAGATATTCTCACAATTTAATTTGAAAAAGTTTTTATATATTTACTCGTATATACATAAATATATGATAAAGAAAAACTTTAACGCTGAAATAATATAACAGATATATGTACATACATATGTTTCTATATAATCCACTTCAAAAAGTAAATAAAATTGGCCGAGTCGTAAAACAGCTCTGGACGAGTAAACATCTCGCCTCGTTGGCAATTATTTTTCAAGTGCATCCAGGCCACTGCCATTTGTTGGCCTTCGAGGGATTTGCGTCTAACTCTCGAACGTGGTGTGATTAGTTTGTTGTGGTGTCAAATGTTTTACACATTTTTTGTTAAAAGTCAGAAAATTTTGTTTTATTTCAAGATCTTTTAAAGATTTATATATTTTTGTTCAATAAAAAACAATAGACGATGAAAAGCTTATTAGCAGGCCTTAACTTAACTGTTTGGTACATTTTGCAAAGATTTGTTAAATTCATTTCTGCACTTGCATTGTCCACATCCGAAAGTTCAGAGTCTAAATCATACAAAATATTAATTTTTTAATGATTGATTTGTGTTTTTTTTATTCAAACAAAAGAATTTTTACAAAAACTCTTTGTTCACAATTTCAATGTTTTTCTTTTGATTGCTTTTTGCTTTTAAAAACAGCTGATTCCTGATGAAAAAATATTTTCTACAGAAAGGAACGGGACAGAACGAGAACGAAAACTAATGAGGCCTTTATAATTTGGTGCTCACGACTTCCTACATAGAGGTATATGTAGGATTAACAACTAATCGCTGTGTTCCTTGATCTGTGGAATACGCTGGCAATAAGGACATTGTTCGGCCAACTTAATTTTAGAATTGCAAAAAAAATTAAATTGGCACAAAAGCAGATATATTGAATGAAATTTGGCGAAAGTTTATTATTTACTAATGTTAAGTTAACAGGTATTTTGTGTTACACTTCTTGTAGATGGATCAATAATCATCTGTTACGATCTTATACATTTGTTATGAGACACCGCCATCGTACTTTTTAAACATTTCCTTGTACTCGTTTTGAAATAATCAAGACTGCAATGAAAGCAAATCCTTTCATTGTGCTTATCTATAATAGTGTAAATATAGTCTAAGGACAGTCCTATAGTAGATGATCGATCATATGACGATCCATCCACATTAAATTTCTTAAAGCACCTATCATTTAGTGTTAACTTTGTCACTTTTTTTAGCTCTCTTTTGGACATACATATCGCTCCTTTATTGCAACGTAGTCATATCTCAAAAAACATCATTTTTGAGATAAAAAATGCAGAATTATTCATCGTACAGTTCTTCATCTTTTGTGAAAAATTCATATGAATATCTTGTTTATACACACCTCTTGAGGTAAGAATATTTTTTATTTTTCCATTGAGCAGTGAGTAAATTAAAAACTTTAAACTTGTTTTCTGAAGAACGCGTTTTTTGAGTTATGACTACGTTGCAACAAAGGAGCGATATGTACGAACGTATCATTTACTTTTTGCCAGCTACAAATTGTGCATACAGCATTTCCTGTTGACCTTGTACTCTGATTTTTATTATTTATTTGGTTTAGCAAAAAACTTCCTGTTACGAGTATTTTTCAGCTTTTAGCAAAATTAAGAATAAAAAATACAAATTCAATTTCTATAAAAGAAAATTAAATATTTGTGTAGTCATCTGACACAATCGATTACACTGCAAAACATTTTTAATAGACAAATAAATGGTAGATAATATTTCAATCAATAATGATATGAAATATAAATTGCAATTAGTAGATTTCAGATTAATTTAAATTGAACTTAACATTTCAGTACATAAGATTAAATGAACTCAATCTATTAAACGTATATTTGCAATAATTGCTGAAGTATTTGAAATAAATATGAAATAATTTAACTACATTTAACAAAAATGTGACGAAATTGAATACCAATAGTTTGTATTTGATGTTATTTCTAAATAAAAAAAAGCAAAAAAGTGCTTATTTCCAATGAGTTTTTAAATAAATAGTATGAATCTAATAACATTACTTTTTTCTCCAAACATTTTTCATTCAGGTTAAGAACTTTTTAATAGATAATATGAGCTGAACATAATGTCTGTGTCGAATTAATTATTTTAAAAATTCCAAGTATTGAACCCGGACTCTATCTACTCTGCATTCTGTAATACTTTAATTTTATTTTCACTTCATACGAATAAAATAAAATCATGACTTAATTGTTAAAAAAAATATAAATTGTTAATAAAAAATTTCCAGCAATAAGCATTGTTTTGAATATTTTCTTTTCTAAGCCTCACTTTGAAAGCTCTTGAAAGACTCTCAATTGGATCGGGTGATTGACTTGTCCACTTCTTAACACTAACTTTATTTTGCTGAAACCATTCACTTACTAATTTAGAACACTTTTTTGGGATCGTTATCTTGCTGGAAACACCAACTTAGTAGCATTTCCTTCTCAACACTACGCAAACATGATATTTTCCAGAATACTTTTGTAGACTTCCTTGATCGCAGTTTCTCAAATGTGGTGAATAAGGGCCTACCTCAAGAAAAATGTCCTCAAGCCGTGGGTTGAACCTTTTTGTGTTCTTACATTTCACTCGGCATCATTACCAAAACTTCCAGATTATATTATGCCATTTTCAAGTCCCTTCTGGGCCACACCACATTTTTTTAAATGTAAATTTTTGAGGTATTTGTCCCGAAAGATGAAATTTTATTATTTATTCAGCTGTAATCGCCTCAGAAGACTTAAGGGGGCCTCGTTTTGCCAGCATTGAAATCTACCCCTTGTTTTTTCACATCACCAGATCTTTCTATTGTGTTTCGGAACTTAAGAGCATTACCGATACAATTTTTACACCGCCCACTTAAATCTACTATAAATTTATAGGACTTTCTTATTTTGTTACCAAATTCTCTGAACAAGTAGTCGGCCGTGCAATGCTGATTTCTATCAATCTATCATTGAAGTTCATATTGATGTTAGATTATAATTAGATAACAAACATAAAAATGTTTAGCTCGATCACAAAAATGACTTTTATTTTTTAAATAACTTTTCCTTGAAACCTAATAAAGTTGACCACAAATTACGGAATTTCTTATATTAAAATAACAACTCTGTAAAGTTTGTTAAACAATTTGTATATTTTTAGAAAAGAAAAATGTGACCATTCACATTTTTTGTATTAAAAAATTTATGCAATCTAATGCCGTTTTCTTTTCTAAAAAAATGTAACATTTCTTTTACTTTTTATCAAAAAAATTGCTATTCAAAGTTTTCTTAAGACAAAAATTATGCCTTGTAAGTGATGGTACAATAATTTCTAATAAACTCACAATTTCAAAAAAAATCAAATTGCAAATTTTCAATAAAAAGGAAAAAAAATTTTGCTCTTTTTTTAGAAAAGAAAACGGCATGAGGGATTTTTAAAAACAAGAAATTAAAATATATAAAATAAGATATTTTATATTAAAAAATAGCTATTTGTTTATTTATAATATTTTTTGCTTCTTTATTGGATAACTTCTTCAGGGAAATTTATATTATTATTTTTTGTAATAAATTTTGGAGAAGAGTTTTTTTTTAAATAAGAAAACAATTACGAAATAAATTGATCATATATTTTATGCAATCACCTAAAAAATAATAAAAATAATTCTATAAGGTATTCTTGATTTTAAATAGCAGTTTATGATTTATATATCATGGGTCTAAATTTCCAAAATACGGTACAAAGTAATAAGCTTGCAAACAACTACAAAACATAAGAATCGGTTAAGTAGAATTATTTGAAAAATAATATTTACTTCGGTTGAGCGTGGCGCTGCCCATTTTTCTAACCATAATAATGTATTGCCACGATAGCTTAAACTGTGGGCAAAATTTCATAAGAATCGGTTCAGTAAAAATTGCTGGAAAAAAATATAATGTATTATTGTTAGTTAATGTGTATGCAAAGTTTCATAAGAATCGGTTAAGTAGGTGTTGAAAACTAATATGTATGCATTTACTCTGTATAGGCGTGACTCTGCCCACTTTACAACGATACCAAACAGGAACTACTTTCATTCAAATAAAGAAAAAAATGGAGAATCGGTTTATAAGTGGAGGAGTGATGGGGAAATACATATGCAAAAAAATAACGTATTGATAATATATCCTTTTTTAAGTCGGTTTTTCTCTGCTTTCAGCAAAAGATTTTAACAGAAAATTACACTAATGAAAAGAAATCGTTACCTAAAATGCAAAATGCCCTAACTACAATTAAAATAATTTTACAGTAAATGTAAAACATGTTAAAATGGAATATGTATATCATGATTCAAATTTATCCAATATAATATAAAAAACTCTCAGGAATTTTCGTTCGTGGTAGTCTGATTTTTTTGTGGTGGCCGGAATCAATAAAAAAAAACAATTTTGAGCTTTTTGTTATTAGTAGGGTCACTTTGCGTTTTATGTAACGAAATACAACAATGCATTTTCAATGCACTTTCAAATTTATTTTTTATTTAAAATTCGCCATTTTTCTAAAGCAACTAATAATATACATATATATTTTATTTATTTTCAGATACTCTGTGAAAAGTTGTGCCAGCTATAATATAAACAGCATCCAGTTCACTACTTCATACAGATGCACTGAGTATCTCCGGAAATCGCTGCACAGCTTACTGCTGCTTTTGAAATTCCTATTAAATCTTGGATCTATATTTTGAATTGACAGATACAGCGTTTGAATGCCCCGAGTGTCTGGCTGTCAATAAAATTAGTTATAGAAAACTATTTATGCTCTAACTAGACTAGAATTTTTTTTAACTTGTAACTGTAGCCATATATATGTGTATGTAAAAGGTGTTTCGTAAGCCTGATAGAACTTGCGAAAGGGTTAACACTAAAACGAACTGTCAATCTGCGCTCACTTTTTGACATTTCCGATAATTATACTCTGGCGAATCATCAATCGATTGACGCTTGAACAACGATAACAAATTATCCAGGTTTACTTTGAAAATCAGTCATCGATTCGCGCAACTTATAAACGACTTCACGATTTTTATGGCGCACATAATCGTTGATTTGAGCATGCCATCCGTCAAACCGTAGATAGATTTCATACCACATACTTTCAAAATGATGCAATAACACCAAAACGTCGAAAGAATGTGCGTACTGAAGAGAATATCGCAGTTATTTATTTATTGATTCGCCGTTGGTCGCGGGAATCGGGGTTTTGTCCATCCACTATGTGAAAAATATCCAGCTGTTGTAGGAATTAAAGCCACTGGACCATCATACACATCGTTCTATGGGTTCGTTAATAAAAATAAATAAATGTCGCATACGGAATGATACCAATTCCCAGCAGACTCCATTACATCCAGAAAAATGCACAGTTTGGTGGTGGCATCATTCAGCAAAAATAAAGCCGGAGCTAGAGTTACCGTCAATGGAGATCGTTAACGCACGATGATCAATAATTTTTCGCTTTGAAAATATTGATTCGGACGAGTTGTGGTTTCAACAAGGTGGCGCTACGTACCATACGGCGACCGCAACCATCTTGTTGAAATTAAAATTTGGAGATAAGTTGATTTCGAGAAATGGATCAGTCAATTTTCCTCCAAAGTCGTGTGATTCGACCTCCCGATTATTTCCTGTGGGGCCACATAATGTCCCTCCCTGATTTATGCTGATAAGCCGGCAGCAATTAACGTCTTGGAGGCCAACATTGTTCGTGTTATTCGGGACATACGGCTAGAAATGGTCGAAGAAGTAGCCCAAAATTGGACGTCCGTAATGCTCTTCGTCCAGAACATCCGATATCGTTAATGGCATATGTTGAAAATTTTTTAAATTAATTATTAATTCTTGTGTGGCTTTTTACAATTTAAAGTTCTGTCGGGCTTAATAAAACACCCTTTACATACATACGTCTTACATATCGTCATATAAAATGCAAACTAATGTATCATAAAAAAGTCAGATTATTGACTGATCATGATCATGTCTTATTTCATGAGACTACGCGTCTCTAAAAGATTATTTTTGTCTCAGTATGTAAATCTCTTTTTTTAAAAAGTTTTCATATATAAAATATCTATTATTTATATATTTATCCTGTAAACTTCTGGAAAATTATGTTGCGATATTTGCATTTTAGCTGACGATATATAGAATAAAGAAAAAAATTGTAAAATTTCAATAATTCAAACGTTACAATAAGTTTAAGTTCTTATAAGAGAAATAATATTTTTTGTGTAAATGTAGCTTTTTTCATTTAAAATTTGAAATTAATTTCAATAAGCCTGGTTTTTGCTGTTAACCGAATCCAAAGTAATTTTTTTATATTTGATATGTACACGTATGATCTGAGTTTATAGCACATACCTCTAAATGAGTTTGAACCTAAAGTTAGTTTTATTTTACAAAATTCCTAAAGTACGAATTTACAGAATTTTATTTTAATAGCAGTTTGTAAATAAAAGCCTACATATTTATAGATCTTAGTTTTATTGTATTTACTTTATATATCTTTAGATTATTTTTAACATTTCTTTAAACCCTTCAATTTATCCTTACACTATAAAATTCACAAAGATTTATTTTTTTACTGCTCATGTTACTGCTGTAAATGTTGAAAATATTCATAAAATGCCTATAAAATAAAAGTAATAAAAATAATATAAAATGTGTTTTGTTTTTAATGAAAAAATCCTTTAGAAGTAAAAAATAGTCAGTCAAAAATAAATTAAAAACAAATTCGTTGCAGGGGACACCCTAAATTCGGCTGCTGCTGGCTGCATAAATCAATTTTATAAATTTCACTGAAATACCAGGCGAACAGAAATCAGCAGCAGGCAGTATTTGTATTTTTTTAATTTAAAATTTTTTTGCACCTGAAAAACTTCACATACCCTTAGGCGTAATTTTTATCCATATTAATTAGCGCTCCCAAAAGTATGTAATAAACTTTGAAAAACAATACACAAGCTAGCTTTTAGAGTTACCAACACTCAAGAAAAGGAAAATAGTTTGGGGAAACTACAATGAAACAGTGATATGGTTAGAATTTAGCAGTAGAAACATTTATTGTCAAATTTAAGATATTTACACATTTTAATTAATAATTATTTTTAGATATGCATAATGGATGATATTTAAAGGATACAATAAAAACAAATTTACAACTAGAAATTTTTAATTAAGCATTTGAATTTAAAATATTTAAACATAAAAATAAGGAATATGTAGACATGCATTTATAAGTTTTAGCGTTTCAAAACTCTTTGTATTGATTACATTAATTTTTGTACTTTGTTTTATAAACTAAATTTTTTTTTCAATACAAAATGAAGTGTTTGAAGAAAACCGATATTTCTGGAAAGGTGTGATGTGATGGCTCCGATCGATTTTGATAATCATTTTTGATCTAATTTCAAACTGCTGACTTTTAAAAAGAACAGTAGAAGATAAAATACAAGCAACATGACATAATATCAAAGCATTTATCAAAAATTATTTAAAAAAAACGATTAAAAACATATTTTAAAAATACGTATAAACGAAATGGAAATAACGAACACTTCCACCTTTTGTCGGTTTTAAAACTTCGTTCTTGAAATCGTGTTCCATCAGATACTTGAATAATATAAACAATTAGAACTAAAAATATTTTACTACTTTAATCCATATATTTAAATATTTGAGCTTCAGTAAGTTTTTTACTAAAACTTTTAACAGTCCTTAGTGTTTCGCCACACTGTATTTTAGTGAATTAGTTTTTTTTAATGAAAAATTGTCCTAGTGTTAAAATATTTCAATATGAAGAATAAAATAATAAGATCGAAAAAGTAATATCAAAAATTATGTATAAATAATATAATATAATTATGTATAATTAATATTTTTACATGACATAAAATGTTGAAAACAAGTTAAATTTTTCAATTCGTGTTTTGTATTAACAAAATAGTCAAAATCAAATTAGAATAATCTCAATAACATCAGGCTCATTACCACCGGCAACCACGGAAAAGTCCTTTAAAATAGTTGGATATACAATATATGGTAATTTTTATTAAACTTCTACGTCATTTAATTGAACTGCAAACTCTGCTAAAGCATTACTAATTGCAAAGTCGCTGCTTTTGATTGGATCACTGTTAATAAAATTAATAAAAAACACAAAAAAATTTTTAATTAAAGTAAATTCAAAATTAATGATAAAAATAAGTCTCAAACAGTCAACGTATCGACGCTTCTAAAATAAACTGTTTATATGCTATATTTGGGAATCTGTTCAGTTCATGTGCAATTTCTTTAGCAGCAGTATCATGCGAAAAATTTGGTAATAGCCCTAATGTACATTGTATATATGTATGTATAATTTAGATACACATATTTTCTAGCATAACTAGATACGCTGATTCTAATGTGCTGTTCATAGAATCCAAGCAATCGACTTGAGTAGAAAATATGTATAGAAACCACTCGAATAACTGAGTAGTTTACATACAAATTGTTCAGTCAATTCGATTGCTTGGGTTCAGTAAACAGCACATAAGTCTGTTGCATATAAACTCTTCTTAAAAATGTGCAATAATTGAAAAAAACATACATTTATGCAAAATTTATATAAATTTTTCCCCCATCTATTAGCAAAATTTACTAACTTATTAACTAACTGGTATTAAGCATATTTACATAAATTAAAATAAACACATGTTAAACAAATTTGTTTAACATGCGCTTTATGCTCATGGATTTTTCTTGTTATTTATTTGCAATATTTTACATAATTTTCAACAACAGTGGCAACAAAAAGGGCACAAACAAAACTCAAATAATTTTCAATTTTTATTTTTGTTAAAAGTTACCTCTATCAATAAATAATAAATAATCAAATTGATTATTTGCAACTACTTGCCACCAGCAGTAACAAATGTGAGACCTGACCATAAATAATATAAATATAATTTTATATTGAAAGCTTAAAAAAATGTTTATTTTTCGTAGGGGGAGGCTTAAAAAGAACTTCTTAAAAATAAAGAAATACATAAAAGCTGTAAACAAAATCTGTTTCTGTTTTTCTAAGATTTAAAATAAAAGTAAATAGTTTATTCGAATTTTCATTTTGTTAAAGAATAGTTGTTAAATCACATTTAAATAGTGTTAGCCAAAAGCAAAGGAAAATTTAAATTTTATTAAAAGTTTAAAACATTCATGTATACTATTTATTATTATTAAATGCAAATTGTAGAATATGCAGATTCTTAATAAAAACTTCATCACTAGAATAATAAGCTCTATTTTATCAAACATTTCAGTTTTTGTTATTTATTTTTTATTAATTCCTGCACAAAGTGCTATTCGCCAACAAATGGCATTCATTAACATTCTTAGGTATTTCAAATGTCTTGGTTTACGTGACTGCCACCTCTATACGTAGGCATTCAAGTAGAATCTAGATGATTCCTTTTTGAAATTCAAATGTCTTACTAATACTCGTCTGCAAAATATTACGGTTTCTTATTTTAGGCAATTTATATGAAAGACAATTAGTTATTTTAATGATTTTTATAAAAATTTTCTACTCAAGACGACTAATATGGCATTTACAGCAGACCAAAATCTAGTACTTATGAGATTTTAAGCAAAATATTGTTGATTTTGAGATTTCCCTCCCATACAAAACAAAATCTACTTCGTCACTAGATTTCGTCAAACTCTACTCAAAATCCCGTAGTACTTAGTGATGCAACTATGATTTTTTCTGAATTGGACTGAGAAATAGTACGCTGTTAAATAACAATTTTTTGAAGTGTGTGCTCGCCAGCTGTTTTTGTGTAAATAATGGGTTCTGTATGAAGTTTGACAACTGTTTTTACAGGAATTCTTTGAAGGGTGTGCTCGCCAGCTGCTTCGCATTTGAGTGATGATTTTTCGTATGGAGTTTGACACTTGAAAATGAAAATGACAATTAATTGTTTTTGGTATGGATACGAAATCTTGAAAAATGTCACGAACGGTATAGATTCTGATAGAGATTTGAATTGAAATCTAATAGATTTCGTTCTTCTGTAAATGGATTATGGAAACAGCACTTAAAATCTAAAGTCTCAAGGTAGGACTACACGTTTGCCGCAATGCACCAATTATCGGTCTAATTTGTATGCCAATCGTGTGATTTCACAATTTTTTGTCCATTGCCGTAATGGAGAACAATATTGTCAATTCTGGGAATTGCACGTGAAAGTGGGCAAGTTGGATGCATTAATAATTTAATAGGCATACGAATTTGTTTGTTTAATGTAAATTTTTATCACTTTTTCTATATTTTCTTACACGGTTATATCTCGGTATACCGTACGTATTTATACTTTTTATTTTCCATATTGAAATATTCTATGTTCTTCTGGTCTTAAAATGTAATTATCTATGATATTAATAGCCAAACACATTTTTATAGATCCCTTTTACGAATGATTTTGGAAAGATTTATATCTTTTTAAGCGGGATTTGCACGATCGTAATTTTATTTAAATTGGTTCGATATTTAGAGAGCCACATACGTTTTAAGTTGCTACTAACACATGCACACTTATTACACATGCATGTATCAGTTTCAGCGTCCAATTTGCTTTTGCATAGATATGAGACAGAGTTTCAAGTTGTTTATTTAGAATGTTTTTTGTTTTTGTATTTTCTCGTATGTATTTATGTAAATGGTTAATATTAATTTCTAGAATGCGGTCGATCGAGTCGACCGCTAGATACACTATTTAATTATTAATGCAGCCAACTTGACAAAACGAATGGTGCAGAAGTTCTTATTTTTGGGGCTACTTTCATGTGCAATTCTTAGAATTGAGTCCCACATCAAGGAGCTGAAATATGTTGTACTGTGTAATTAAAAAATTCTTTTTGCCACTCATCTGTGAATTTTACGTTTTTCAATAAGTTTTCACACTAAACATAAAAGGCCGTTCACAATTGAAGTAGAATATGAATGTTTATAATTGCAAAAATATGCCATCTTAAATGCACAAGATTTTGAATGGGTTCATTGAATTTGCAGTTTCTCAATACCATTTTCAACCCAACATCGAATATCGCTATTGTTTTCTTGCTTTGAATTACAGATGGGGTCGTGAGTGACTTTTCACTCACGCTCGTTCACGCTTACGATATAAAAATTTTAGTTACAATTAGTCACAATTCCGAAAACTTACGCTCACGAAATAGTCAAGAAAAAAAACTATAAAATAATTAAAAAATTATCCGTTCTGCTAGTCCGATGAATAAATTGTTTCAATTATACTTCCTCAATAAAAATGAGTTTAATATATCTAAAAAAATTTTTTTAACTAATAAAGAAATAGGTAGTCAGATTTGAACTTGAGCCAAACAACTCCTTTCAACATAAGCCTAAAACAGTTCAACTAATTACGTACAAACATTAATTAGTCAGAAATAGTTTGTGCGTTCTGTTCTGTTACGGATCAGCCGTTTTATTTCTGTTCAATTAAAAAAATGTTCGTGTGGTTTGTTGTTCCTTTTTCGTTCTGTTCTGTTGCGGACAAATCTGTTAAGTGACAGTCAAATATTACAAATTTTGTGTTAAAAAGCAGAAAATTTTATTTTAATTAAAATTTTTAAAGATTTATATATTTTTGTCAAATAACAAACCTTTTGCAAGCATTTACAAAATTCATTCCTATAATTACATCGTCCACATCCGAAATTTCAGACGCAGAAAAAGTAAGTAAGAAATATTTTCTACAGAAAAGAAGGGCAGAGAACAACGGCGACGATAAGTAAGAACTAATGCGGCCTTGAAAAATAAGATTAACAAATTGCAATAAAGCAACAAAAAAAAAAAACAATGACTCCAAAAATCTACTCATACACGCTCACTCACGCTCAATTTTTCATATTCACATTCATGCACGCTCACGTGATTGTAATAAAAAAATAATCACTATAATGCGTGATCGCACATGATTCACGCTTCAGCGGTGCCCATTTCTAGTTTAAATTCATTAAAATATAAATTTTGTTAAGCTAAAATCACAAAATCAAATATGTAACTGATTTGTAATAAATCAATATGTGTCACCCTAATTTTGTGCATTTTACCAAATATGGATGGTGCAAATTCTTGAAAACACAGTCCTATTTGATAATGTGCATCATACACTCTTGCACGTACATACATACATACGTAATGTCCATACATGCATGTATGTGCATGCATATGTATTTCTGTATGTATTTCGGATGTAAGTTGTGTGTTGTTGTCTCGTCTACATGCAACATTTGAACTATGATCTTTTCAGGGTGCAAGTTTTAATCTCAAATGTCACATATTTTGCAATTTGACCATAAAGTCAAGTAATAAATTTATTGTTACAACAAAAAGTGCAAGTTACAGGAATCAAAATTTGACATTTTAATCTATAAACTAAATATGTACTCATTTGTATATATACATTGATTTTAATAAAATCATTTATAAATAAAAGAAAATGTTGAACATATGAATGCATGTAAATATTTAGTTGTGTAAAACGGTTTATAAGGATTAAAGTGTCGAAGTTACATTAAATTTGATTTTACATTTGATGAATATTTTATGAGCAAACTAATTGAAAAAAATTATAAAATTATAAAAAAATGATAAATTATAAAATTCATATGTAGTAAGGATCTTTTGCGGAAATTCCAGACGTGAAGTTTTTACTATAACTGCGTACAGTCAAGGAAAAAACTCTACGGACACCCCATAATTTTGGGTTTTGAGGGAATTGGGAAGAAAATTTAAAAAATGTCAATATTCAAAGAACTAATAGTTTTTTTTGTATCAACCTTAACTCACGTTTGACTTGTGTTTAAATTTCACCGCGATATTACAGAAAATATATTTAAATTTTATAATTAATGTTTGTAAGTAATTATAAATAACGATGGCACGCGACAAAAATATACATGTTTACGTGGTCATAGTTAGTTGAATACTAAAAAGAAATTCAACTACAAATGACAAAAACCAGACAACATGATAAAAACAGTTTATTCTCAGCAGCCAATGGCGCTGAATAAACGAGAGAGACTGGAATATATGGAGTAGTTATTCATCAGAGATGGGATGTCGTACTAACCGAAATTGATTTAACAAGTAAAAATGAATAAGTTTGTATTTTTCGTATTCAAATTTCTTAAATAATGCAGCTAAATAGTTGATATTCTTACTCACTAGTAAAAGTGGTGAAATCGAACAAAGAACTCTGATGAGATGGTGTAGCGACCTCGAATTCAGTACTGATCCGTTCTGCTAATATGATGAATAATAAAAATTGTTCTATATATAGTACTCTCTCAATAAAAATAATGATTTTATCCAAACAATTTTCTAATAAAAATTAAATAAAAAATTATAATAAATAAATGGGTAAACTCGGGTTTGAACTTGAGCCAAATTAATCGTTTCAATATACATACATATATACTATTCAAATTTTATTTTCGAGAAATTATGAACATTAGGTGTTTTTTTTTAATTTGGGAACATTTCGTTTATTTTCTTTATAATCTTAGTACTTCGTTTATGTGCTTCTCGCACCGAATAAAATGCGCACACAATAATTTTTTTGGGTGGTCACCTCGAAAATAAGCACAAAATAGAGCGACATTCCCATTAAAGATGTGATCGAGTGGAACAACCAGGGGGTTATTATGTATTTCGATTCGAAACGGAAATCGTTCGAATTTGTATATCTTATACATTGTGTTTCGGAAATGTTTTTTTTCGAATCGAAATACATAATAACCTCACAGAGTTGCCGTAGTTTTCTACGAAAAAGTGTCATAAAAAGGGTATTTTAAAGTAAAATATAGTCAACTTTTTCGTGAACAAAAAATAATATTTATTTCAATAAAAAAAAATCGAATTTCAAGAATTAATTAAATACATTAGACTGAATGTTTAAATTAAAAACAATTCACAGGTAAATTCCAATATTAGTCATATTATCAATTAAAAAAAGAAGTTACTTTTACAAAAACTTTTAATAATGTTTATCACTTTTAACAAATACTTATTCTATATTTTGCTAAAATTAATTCTTCACTTGAAGTCCATTCTTCCAGCTCCGATTCGAACAAATTGTGAAAGGAAAGCATTTTAAGTTTGTTTGTAAGTTTATTTTTAATCATTAATAGTGTTATAAAAAAAAACCCGTTCAGCGGAAGCACTTCTATGAGGAAAAGTAAATATAAACATATGTAACGAATTCATATAAATTTGAATAAATATTTTTATCAAATCTATTTTTAAAATTTCCTATCTCGAACCAAAACTTTACTTTGCTGTGCTAGTTATTTTAAGTATATGTTCATACGTTTTTCTGTTTATTAGTATTGAAAGTTTTACACATTTGCAGAAAGTGGCAAACATTTTGATAAATAAGTAAATTGAAAGAAAAGGGTCATAAAAAGTGTCTTTGGCACGAAAAAGGGTCAAAAGGGATACTTTAGTGTCACAACGGCAACGCTGGTTACAACATTTCAAAAAATCAAAAATTTTTAATCTTACTTACAATCAAGACACAACTTCATGCAGCCAGCAAACACATGTTACAATCAGATGTACAACCCTCTCATGTTGTACCAGCGGTCGCAACGTGTGTGACTTGCATTGCGAGAACTAAATGTCATTTAAGTTATTTTCCAACTATTATAGGAAGGATGTGAGTAAAAGTGTTGCTGTAATAATATTATTTGAAAAGTTTTCCTAACCCCGTCAAACGTTCTCAAATTCGAATATGATGCGAGCAATATTTCTATAGTTAAGAAACTATTAAAATAAAACTTTTTATATAAAATATATTAAGTATAAGTCATAAATTCAAGGCAGATCCACACCTTGCATAAATTCATTCAAATATTTTATTTTAACATGTTGTATTCACGAAACTAGAAATCATTCAATGACGCGCGCAGCTGCCGACTTTTCTTTTATTTTCGATTCCGCTCCGTCGATTGAAATACCTGAACACTTTATCTTTTGTATTGAAATTATTACTCTGATTATTTTAATCCTTAATTACTCGCACTAAAACAAATTCGTAACTGCTCACACGTGGTCTCAGGCGAACACAAATTCTAGGACCTAAAACTAAACAAAAATATTAACAAAAGTATTTTATTCAGCGAGGCCGTGGAGCCAACTAAATTATTTTGCAAACGCGAGAGTTCTTTGACCTCATGCGGTTACTTAAGAGTTAAAGAAAATTCAAGATCAGGCACAATATAATGAACAATATAAAATGCATAGAAACACATTAATTAAATATTTTTTGTTTATGAAAATATTTCACTGCCATCGTCAAAACTTTTTCATCAGCTGGTTTCTTTGTTTGGCACACGATTCGAGGAACGATGAAAGTTTTGTTTCACACTTCATGTGAAAAATTTTAGGATGCGACGAATACAGAAACGCCGTACAGGATTTTATTTATAATTCGATGCTTTATTCTCTCTGGGAGTCTCTCTTGGTAATGCAAATTTGAAAAATCAGTTTGCAATGATTTTTAGTTTAACTCATGGGTATCAAGTGATTTAGGTCCCAGTCTTACATATTTTGTTGTTGTGGTGTTTGCTACACATCGCAGCATACTCCTAGATTCGCAACGGCTCTTTGCTATAAAGGGTAACTTCCCCTAATGTCTTGTAAAGTTTTATTAATCGGAACTCTTTATCCACAACAATCATATTACATATTTATACTTGTTCCTTCTTTTCACTTGATATCATCGTTGTGTCCGCGGTGTCGTCTTCCGCTCTTAGCAAGATTTATTTTACTTAATTTGTTGAAAAGTTTCTTGGTCTTAGCAACAATCTAATGATTTTTGTTTCCAATTATTATGAGAAAATTTTGACCATAAATGCTAAAATAACGACAGCAAAAAAGCAACCATAAATAGTCAAAACTTCTTGACTCTGTCTGGTATATAAGACTACCCAAAAATGGCCAGCTCCAACTTTGAGCAAGGCAGAGAAATACGAATCGTACAAAGTTGCAATCTATATAAATTTAAACGGCGCAAGCTTCAACTTCAAACAATCGAACAATAAAAAGCAGCAACAAGAAATTATAAAATTAATAAAAGCAAAAAGAAAAAAGAAGGAAACTGGTAACTAGAGTTTAGGTGCCACATTTAGCAGAAACAAAAGGAAAAGAAGCAGTAACAAACGTTAACAATCATGAATGAAATCAGGAAATCATGTTTTAAAATGTTGTGTTATTTTATTTTTTTTATTCATTGTCTGACTTTTTTTGACTAATTTCCCAAGAATGACAAGAGAGCACGACATTAGAACAGCAGACAGCTGCGTCGATTGCAGCGGCAACAATTCGACTAAAATCAAGCGTTCTTGGGATTTGGAAACCCGAAAAGCTTTGAAAAAAAACAGGAGACATGTCTGCTAGTGCTGAATGTGCCTGACATGCGTGTGTGCTGTTCTTGAAGCGACTCCGCGCTGTTGTTTTTGTATCTTTTTGCAAAGTGTGATTTAAAAAGTTACCATGTCTGATACATTTAGTGGTCCTTTTTGTGGTTTTATAGTCTCCGCGTGTTTCATAAAGTTTTAAATGTTGATCGTGTAATGTAAGATTGTTTGTCTTTCTTTTCCTTTTTCCCTTTTGTAGTTAATACACATACAAAATAAATGGCGCAGTGGCATGTTTAAATCTATCTATCAAAGTAGAAAGTAAAAGATTTCTTTGATTTAAAAGTACACAATGTTTCAAAAATCTAAACACAAATGATTTAACAGAATTTATTTTTATAGGACAAGCAAGCTGCGCATTTGATCAGCAATCAATTTGAAAACTTTCGAAGGTCCTTAATTGTGATTCTCATTGTTTTCTAACAGTGTATAATTTTGCAGCTTTTGCCTCTTTTGCGATTTGGTGGTTTCGTTATTTTTCTTAACAGTCTTGTTTTATTACAAAGAACATGTTCTTTATACCCGGGGAGTTATACATACAACTACTTAAAATGCAGGAAAAACTAGTTTCTTTTTTACAGCGCAACATGCACGTCTGCAGCATATTACCAAAAAAAAGCCTCACAGAAACATCAACAGCAAGAACAATAACAACAACAACAAAAACCAAAAAAATATTGTAGAAGCCACATCCTTGTAACCGAAAAAACAACCAGACAACGAAAAAAATGCAGTTGAAGATGTAGTCTAAACAACTTTTATTACAAACAATACGAAGGTTGTTTCATAAGCTACTATTGATTGATGTCAAAATAAAACAAACCTTCATGTTGTTCGTGTTGAAAATGAAAAATTATTACATCTTTGAAAAATACGACGATGACAAAGGAAGAAAAATCTGCTTCAACTGTTGATCATTTAATACAAAATCCATTTTAAAAATATGACGTCCTTAAAAATTGTTGTTTGCTTATATTTGTTTTCCAAGGCAAATAATGTAAATATTTATATCGAGCCGCAAGAAAATCGTAACGCAGATACACTTCTGTGCAGAACAATAGCAACAAAATCCATTATAAGTAGATTCCTTTATTTATAAAATTTTCATTTTCATTTGCAAAAAAAAATATTAGATGAAAGCGTTCAATTTGAACTTAGGACACAATAAAATCCATTGTTTACTTTTAATCCCCAAAATTTTCTACAATAGAACAAAAAAGAACAATATTTTATAAGTTTTTGGCCAAACACGTTACTACTTAAAAAAAGGATACGGAAATTTTACATTTCCCAAAAGAGAGTGTGCAAAACAAAGGCAACAAAACTATAAATTATTATTTTTTTAAATAACTTTTTAATTTAAATATGGTTGAATTAAAAAAACATAATTCGATTTCTAAGGACCTAATGACAGTACCTGGAGATCAGTATTGCCAAGCTTTAAAATCCAAAACTTATTCACGATATTAAACAAGATAGGGTGTCCGATGGGACATGAAAGAGAATGGATCTTACATTGATAAATGTTTTATTTAATTTTATTTAATGTCGGCAATTATGTATGGAATACAATATGTTTGCCTCACAAATGCGAGCCTGGGAAGTGATATTCACCCTTATTCCAGTTGGCGACAGCGACGTCACGTTAACACAATACCAAAAAAATGGAGCTTGTCTACTCACTCTCAAAAACAATTTTGTGCTACTGGCAGTCTATTTCTTTTCTCTAAAGTCCAGAAAATAACATGAGTCTGTCAATAGTCGTCAGTTGTTTTCGAAAACGGGTAGACAAGGCCCAATTTTTTGGTATTGTGTTGACGTGACGTTGATGCCGCAAACTGGAATAAGGGTGATTATTTTTCTTGTAGGTGCTGTCGAGTATATCAAGAATCTGCATTTGAAATTTCCGGGACACCCGAAAATCTGGATTTACGTACCTCTATGCACTTATAGGTGTGTAACTTAGTTGAATGTTAACTGGATTTAGAAAGAAGAGACTGAGGCCTTTAAAATGATGTACATATATGATGTTCATGTTACTTTCAAAAACATGTTAGTAATTTAACCGCAATGGCGTTTTCCGTTAAATTTTTTCGCTATTTTTCATATTCGGACATGTTTTTTTGCAGTATTTTGTAAGAGAACCCTATTTTTCATACAAATAATATGAAAGCATATTTTGTAAGGAAAAAAATGCTACTTTGATTTTTAAAATCCGGTAAAAACTTATTGATTTATTAAACTTTTTTATAAGAACAAAATATTTGCAAAAATCCTTGCATTCAGTGTTTTGTGTTCTTTTAATACGATATTTGTTTTGTTTTTTTTTTTTATTTTAAACAAAAACGATGTAATTTATAAACCATTATTATAATCATTGGTACATCAGTGCTCGCCAAACTTTTTATATTTCAGAACCGCATTTGTTATTTATACAAAACTTTATATTCCTTTAAATTAAATTAGTATTAAAATTGATTTTTCTTAAGATATCATAGTTAGTAGTTAACATTGTCACGGAAAAAAGCGGTAATTTTTATATAGTTAATATCTCGTCAATTGTTATTGATTATAGTTAGAAAAGCTCTCGCGATCAGGCTTGCGTGTGTTGTTTGGCTTCGAGAGTTTTTCGTCTCGCTCGCACTGGTTGACTGATTTGCCACGGATAACCGTATAGTCTTGCGGAATTTCGTTGACAACCACGTAGCTACTTCCTAAGTCAGTAACAAAAATATTTTTAAAATACTGTTAATAACATCATGGACATATGGTGTAGTTAGTGGCGCCATTTTTGTATAACCATATTCTGCAAATTTACTTTGTAGAATATGTACCAACTACTATATCAACTACATGCACGAGCTCAGTTGATCAAATTCGCCGTGTTCTCTGACTGGCAAATATCATACAGAAAATACACAATAATTTTTTATGTATGCCTTTTGACAATCAGAGACACAGCAAATTGACTTGAATTCACCGAAGCATCTACTTATTAAATCGCCTTGTTAATGACATTCAACATGAGATGATAACACATAGTAGCTTATTGCAGTGATGCCAAGAGTAGGGAATTTTCCTTTTTTGTAGGGAATTCATTGGAAAATTTCTAGGGAAGGGAGAAAGGGACATATTTCTCATTTTAAGAAATATGTAGGGAATTTTTAAAACACTGATTTTCTTCCTTTTACATTGCGGTGTAAATGCGTAAATTACCCCACAAAAGCTATAATACATATAAAAATCTAAATTTCCAATTTTGTAACAGTATTACGAGAGATATTTCATACAGACAGAAAACATTTTTTGGTAAATAATATATAATAATATAATATATAGAGACAACGAAAGGCAAAGAAATGTCTGATTTTCATGGAAATAGAATTTGTATGAAAAATAAAAACAATTTTAAATTTTAAATATTCAAATGTGATCTTATAAACAAAAACAAAAAAACTTTCATTCCCTCCATTCCGGGTCACAATTTTTTTAACTTGAATACAATTTTATTAAGAATTCTGAATTAAGATTTTGATTACCTTTTAAGATCTCAACATCTTTATTTTAAAAATTTAAGAAATTCATATTAGCTCTTAAGTTAGTCCAAAGACTTCCCATAAAAATTAAATTAAATTAAATAATTTTTGAAGAAATGTAACTAGTACAATCGTATGAGGACTATGATGGCACAAAGACAGATATTGGAGGTTGTTAAAATTACAAATTGATGTGCTTATTTTATTATTATTTGATTTTTCGTCTGACGATATAAATGTACAAAATTTTAAAAATCTAAATAAAATGTTCTTTTGTCATAAAATCAATGAATTTTAAGAGTAGGGAAAAAATGTAGGGAACTTTATTTTTGTGTGTAGGGAAAAAGGGGAAATTTCTGCTGGCACCACCGGCATATTGCCTGATTATTAAAAATAATCGCATAAAATCGAAAATTTGCAAAAAAAAAAAAACAAAAATATTTGTTCCCGTCGAATAATTCAAGACAAAAAAACAGTTTTGTCGAATAACTCGAAAACCGTTTTATAAAAAACGGAAAATTTAAAAAAAACTCGGGTTTTCGAATTCGAAAACCGGGTTGACAACTCTAATCAGAATTTTAGAAAAAATTATTCTTGTTATAATATTAAAAACTAATCAAGGATTAAAAATATTTTTTTTAATAATATTTTTTTTTTTACAAAAGGGTTTTACAAATACATATTTTTTTTAATTTAAGAGATCTTCAGTTTTGAATTTTTTTCTGCTATTCGTTTATTTTACTTCCGCTTTACAATATAAGCTAAAAAATAAAATATGCATGCAGGCTAGATAGCGAATGCCGATATAAAATTAAAAAAATTAAGGTGCATTTTTACTAAAATTTAAGAAGAAAAGAAATATAAAAAAAATTTTGTAAAAAAAATATTGAGGAAAAAGTATTTAATATTATGTACTTGCTTATAAAAATAATAATTTTTCAAAGTAGTCTCCAAGGTGTATTAATTATAAGGTACACTCACACACATATGTATGTACAGGTAGACCTAGCTTAGCACGGCCCCGGTATAACACGGTACATATTTTGTAACACGTTGTTGGTTAACACGGTTTCTAAAAACAGTTTTTCTTTCGTGTATGTACTTTTTTCACCTTGACGCATCCTTTGAACGGCGATTAATATTTAAAAAAGAGCTTGAAAAATTTATTTCATCATACAAAAAACTTTACACAAATCTTTCAAATGACGTAACAAAAATAACAGACTCTTTTAAAAAAAAAATAAGAATGTGCATTGATGAAGAATAAATTTTAAGTTTAGAATATTTTACATTGTTTTATGTATGTACGAGTAGAAGTCAGTCGTATGTAAAATCGAATAAAATATGAAATATATGGCTGAAATGTTTCTTTTTTTTTGGAAATCGTGGAAATTAACCCTTCTTTGTGCACTGGTTTCTTGTATCGCTTAACGCGATACGTAACCCCATGTTAAACGAGGTCTACCTGTACTAATTCACATTAAAATTTTGTTAAGCAAATTTCACCTTTTTCATTTTCCTAAACGATTTCTATCAAATTAAATTTATCTTGATAACTATTGAATACTGGCTGATATGATTATATCATCTGGGCATAACGTTGCCTAAAGAGGGCATTACAATAATAAATTTAGTCTTAATAAATTTTAAATTACCCAGATAAATGTCAGTCGGCAGCCTATAGATAATATATAGTTCCTAATCTATTGTTGTTACCATGCAAAAATACAATTACCATTTTTTAATGGCAACATATGCTTTTTATCATTTTTCACGTCAACATCATTAACGACAAGCGCAATTGTTTAAAAATGTCTCACTTGAATTTTTATTTTTCATTAATTTTTTATCTAATGATAGTTTTACTGTCGTTGCTGCTGCTAGTTGGAGTTGCAACAGCATTTTTCATGAAAAACTTTGTTATTAAACATCTGTTGGCAAACGGTCAACATGCTAACAACATTGACAGGAAAACGTGGGCAACATTTAAAGATTTTTTTAGAGTATATTTTTTTTCTTCTTTTTCATCCTTGATAAGAAAATGTAGGCAAAAAATATGAGTGACCACGAATAGAAGTTCACTACGATTGATACAATTTGTCCATGCGAAGTGTCATAAAATATTTTAATAATAGAATGTCATACTTTTTGGGAAAGATAAATGAATAATCGTCCTATTCAATTTGTACAGATCGCGACTTATATCCCAATAGTGCCATTCACAAACACAATTTTTTTTGGGAGGGCAAAATTGGTTTCGTTCTCGAATTACTAAAGTATGTGAGAATCAATATTCCACAATATTGGCAGCTTATTTAAGTGTGGATGACTTTAGTAATGCGATTGTTTTCCCTCCACACGAAATTGTGTGTTTGAAGATGGCATTACGAGTATTTTAATATAAGCCCTCAATATGTACATTTGGGGTATAACTTATTCCCATTTTTTGCAAATATCAAAATGGCCCTAGCATAGTCGAATAGTTCATTGAAAACTATTTCGCGGTTTTCAAAAAAAAGGTCACCCACGAAATGCGGTAAATTTGGAAAATTATATCTTTTTTATTTTTATTTGTACTTTCATTTAGCCAAAAACTCACAGTTTTTTTTCATGAAATTATTCATGTCCTTTAATAATTAAGAAACTTTTTAACGTTTTTTCATTTATTAATAAAATATTAAAAATTTTCTTAATAAATTTTTTTCTTTAGAGATTTTAGAAAATCGCTTTTGTGGGTGAGGTTTTTTTTAAACGACCCAAAAAATTGTTTTCGTATATAACACAATATTCGCCATCGCGTTGTGCTAAGGTCAAAATTTGGTTATACCCCTAATGTACATACATACATATTTATGTATGTTTTTTCGTCATGTTATTCTATTTGAAAAATATTTTTCAAATTATATTTTTAAAATCAAAACAATTGGAAAATTTTATTATTTTATAAAGATGGCATATGCAAGGCGAATTTACAACAGGTGAACTGGAAAGCGCAGCTGACTCATTGTGTTTTATGATCTTTTATTGCCAAAATGTGCTTTTTGGTACATTTTTCTGATTTTTAATTATCCTTGAAGAGTTTATTTTGACATCCAAAAATGATATTTGTCAAGGCTAATTTTCTTGCGACTAAATGTATGCATTAGTCTTGGACACATCAATGCAACAGCCCATCCAAGGCGAATTCATTTTACCGGGGCTGTTGAAAGAACAGCTGACGTTGATTTTGACAAAGAAAGCAGGTATTTTTCAAAGCGAATTGAGCCGAGTCTACCTGTTATGAATTTGCGTTGGAAATTAGTTTATTTGCGTTTTCGGTTGTTTTAATTTTTTTTTTTGGCAATAGACAACAATATGTTGTTTGGTGATCAAAGTTGCTAAAAAGACATTTTAAGTAAATTTTCTTATTCTGTTTTTGATATTTCCTTATAACCAGTCGATGTTTGTTGTAATATTAACACTACACTTAAAATGAGTTCGCCTTAAGCCCAGCTGATTGGTAAGTGTGCTGTCAAATTTTAGCAGCACAAAAATATAAATGTGCAAATCAAGGCGAATTCAGAACAGGTGGTCTTGACAGCTGTTTGTCAAAATTTGTTTATATTTGATTAATATATTGTGTTTGACGTTTGCCTTGCAACTGATTTTGACAAAGTAAACATGTATTTTTCAAAGCGAATTAAGGCGAGTCTACTTTTTATGAATTTGCCTTGTGTGCAAATACGGCCAAGTTCCCATCCAAAAAAATTGGCCGTTAAGAGTACTGAGACGGAAATTAGGACCAAGTTCTTGTTAGGTACAATGCCGCCTAATTTCTGGACAATCTGCTGACATGGTAATATTTTTCCCCATAATTCTTCCCCATATTAGAATAGTAAAAAATATTCATAATTATTTCTCATATAAGAAAGATAAACAGATTGTCTAGAAATGAGATGGAATTGTACCTATCAGGAACTTTTGAACTCAGTATTTTTACCAGCCGAAATTTTTGGATACGAACATGGTATCATTTTCTCTATGTATTTTCGAGCGGATCTGACTAATTTTCTTAAGTTTTTTATATATACGAGCAAGTTCATGTTACGTGATCAGCATATTATTTCACTAAGAAGAACATTTCCAGGGGAAGTTACAATCAAAATATTAAAAATTTTTTGCACATACAAACTTCTTCTGGACAAAAATTTTTGGTTTTCTGGGTTTTCTGATAATTTACTCACCCAGAATTAACTGTGTACCTTATTCAGTTCTATAGCGGAAGTGGCCCATACAAATAATATAGTACTTAATAATTTTTTTGATTTGATATTTTCCTCTGCTTTTTTGACAGCACGATACAAAAAAAAAATGCTCCGTTGAGTCAATTTGCCGACGAGTTTACCTGATTGGAGTGCCTTGATTATGATAATACCAGCGACAGAAAACCTTGTGAATCCTCCTATTAATAAAAAAATCTTTACTTCTCTTAAATTTGTAGGGAACATTTGTACTCGTATATGTGTAGACTGATTGCCATTTAATGTGATTTCATGTGTTAAATGCAATGATGCTTCTTTAAAGAAGATTAACACAGTAGACATAAATAAAATAATTGCAGTATGCTTGAAATATTTACATACACTTTTAGTAATTTATTAATACCCAAAGAAGTTTGTGTTCGATTTTAGTAAAACTTAAAGTTGGGAAATTTTGCCCTGTGAAACAAGCACCGATGCTGGCAATGGAAAAAAAAATTCTTTCCGAATATGAACGAGTGCGGCTCTAGCATTATTTATCGAACAAATTTCATTAATGTGGGGAAAATATTAAAAAAAAGTAGTTGCTGTCTAAAACTGAAATCGATTTGGAAATCATTATTGCAAAAACCCCGACCCAAAACAGGGGGGCGGACAAATTAAATATTGCGTTCGGTTTTAATCAAATTTTTAAATTAATAGTGTAAAAGGTAAAAGGTTCCGAAAGCTAAGAGCAGCATAACAATACATTGCAATAATATAATAATTAAAACGTCTTCTTTTAACTCGATCTCGATCTTGGTCTAACATGATTCACTTCTTGGAAATATTCTTGTTTATTTTTTTAATAGCCTTGACATTTTTACCGTGCGATGAATTGAATTTATCACCAGCCGTTACTGTTGATGAGGCTGAAAATTATGAGTTAAAAAAGAAAGGCTGCTGCAGTTCGAGCACAGAAATTGGAGTATTTTTTTAAAGTTCGCCTCATCTGTTGAACGGCCGACAAAATTTTAAATATGTAAATCTTGAAAAACGCATGTTACCGTATAAATAAATTTACAGAATATTTAAAACTTTTAAATGACAAAATAAAAATTTCGACTCACTTAAATACTTTCACGTTTGTTGAATTTATACAGTGATGGAAAATACATTTCATAAACATAAATTTTCATTATTATTTTTTAACTAAGAACATTTTTTAAACTTGGTTCTAACATATTTGTTAAATGTAGTATTTTTGTATGAAAATAATTTTATAATGTGCTTTTCAATTTAAGCTCTTATCACGCTTGTTTAACAATACTGTATTAACTCGAAATTTTAAAATTTTCAGTAGAAGAAAACAACTTTTTGAATTTACATTGAAAATACATGAAAAATAAATTTAAAATTTTCCATTTTACTACCAATATTTAGACAAAATAATACGAATTATTTACCAAGAGTGGATATAAATATTATCTGTCAATTTTTCATAAAAAATTAAGAAACAAAAATTTTGAGCTAAACACTATTTGTTGAACAAGTGCGATATGAACATATGATTATTTCCCATATCTATTATATAAATAGGCAAAGACAAATTCTTAAATCCCTTTATTTCTTTTGTTTGCCAGCCGATTTTCTTCATTCTTTTACCAAATGGTAGACATTCTTGAGCTTTAGTGACCCGAATATGTATTAATTAAATCGGTTCAGTATTAAAGGAATGAAATGCTCCTCAATTTGATACCACTACAAATGCTAAAAATACACATGTAAATTCACTTGTGTAAGGATTGGTTCAAGTAAAAACATAAGCAAAGCAATGAGAGTGTTTAAGAGTATCTAAACATGTATATGAGTAATAAGATTTTTTTTCTTCAAAGGAGTGAAGTTGAAAAAGAAAGACAACAGAATTGAAAGAGATGAGAATTAAATATGGATGTACGTACATGTTCATTACCTATGGATGTGTTAGTTTTAAGCAAAAACTTAACAAAATAAATGTGCGTGTTTGTATGCAATTTTATTTTGTTTATTGTTTTTTTTTCATGGGGAAGGGAATAAACTATTAGGTAGATTTTTCTCTTTAAATGAATGCAACTAAAATAGGTAGACATTTAAGCTGGCGGTCGAATTTCGACCAGTAGGTGTACACTATGTATGTTAAATAAGGTCAAATAAAACGGATCACGGCTTTATGTATAATTTAACACGTCATTTGCGAGAACGTAGCTCTCTCGTTAAGTGAGGCCAATGTAGTATTTTCTGTTGCCGGTATTTTATGCAGAAAATCAAGATCAAGAAGTGAGTCTTCATTAAATGCTTTATTACCATTTCTTATATCATGATATTTTTAATCCTAAGTTTTTCATAAATTACCAAAAGCTTCCTTTTTTGATAAAAGTACCTAAATCATTTTTAAATAAAAAGTTTCCGCTTACATAATTGTGTACGTATTTTCCAAACCGAACACCGAACCGAAACCGACCGCTTTTAATAGTTTCAAAACTGAAACCGCGGTTTTTAATTATTACATCTTCTTTAGCACACTCTATAACAGATGGAGTGACATCGAATTTACAATAAATATAATTAAAAAGTATTCTCTTTACAAATGATAGAGTTCGGAAGGAATAAACCTAAAAAATACAATCAAATTGACAACCTTCTCCTTTTTTCAAATCGGCTGTTAAAGAAAAACTGACTAATTGCTGTTTTTTATGTTTTAGACCTTCAAGATGTTGTATGTGTATAACTCTACTTAAATGTTTAACATGCCCATATTTAAAAGTCGCTAACTGTGAGGACTTAAGTGTTAATGAGCCATATAAACTTTAAGATATTTAAGAAGATTAAAAAATTACATACATTTTTCATCATCGCCATTTCTTTGTGCTGTTTTTTTATATTTTCCTATTACTAAATAGTCATATGAGTAAATATAAATTTATCAAATAAATTTTATATGGCACGTCAGTTTCCTTTTGTATCAAAAAAAATTGGAATTAAAGTGGACATTTTGCAGACAGCCATGCAACAATTTTCACTATCTGGTCATAGAATAACTTTTTTTTATTTTATTTATCTACTCGTTAGTTCCTTCGTAGAGCCTGCTGCGTTGAAATAAAATAAAAAATAGGAATTGTCAGTTTTAATCATCGTATTTAATAAATCATAAATGTTTTCATAAGATTTGAGTGGACGACTGAGCGCAAATGAGTGAATGAGTGGATGAATGAATGTTTTATGTTGGTTTGCATTTCTGATGATGGCGACAATGTTGGTTTGTAAATTGTCATTTATACAACAATTTATAAAAAATAAGGAACTTGACTTAAGTAAATTAGCAGACTTAACTGGAGGTATAATCAGTTAATTGATGCAATAAGCTTGATTTTTAAAATGGGAGGGTATACTCGATTAAATTAGTAGAATAAAACAATAAATATGACACGCGTATGCAGTTTCCAGTGAGCGGAAAAAGCAATAAAGCAAAACTACTGAATTACAAGACATGAACCAAAATCGTACAAAAAATCATTAAAGCAGAAAAACTTAAAAAGCTTAATCTACATTTAGAGTTGTATAAGGATCTAATGGGTCCAATGAATTTTAAAGTTATTTTTTAAATAAAAAATTGCTTTGAAAACCTCTTTTGTTGATCAATGAAAAATTTTTAAATAAAATCATAATAATTTTTAAATAATATCATAATAAGGGTGGTTACAGAATTCGATGTAGTCGGAATTGTATTTAAAAATACGATAACAAAATTCTTTGGTGTGATGAATTTCAATGTCGGTTTTCAACATAAAACCGATAACACTGAAATTTATCACACAAAAGTATTTTACTGCCATTTTTTCAAATCCAATTACGACTGCATTGGATTCTGTGACAGCCCTGAATGAAATAATTAAAAGAAAATATATGTTTCTTGCCATTTCACAATAGTCAAAAATCTATTTTGTCTGACCAATATTAATTTTTTATTTTCTTTTTTTTTTGAACTTTTTATATTGTATAAAGAGTGACACACATAATTCATAATTTCAGAATTTTTTTTGTATTCTTAAAAAATTTATTGGGATTGAGTGAATTTTCAAAAGATTCTCGATCCTTATTTTTCTGTACATATAATAACAGAATTACTCCACTTAAGTTTTGTTAATTTTAAATTGAGTTCAAATGCGAATCGGTATCTGTATTGCCGGTAATTTTTTTGGAGTATCGATATCGGTATCGCATCCGCAAAAAGGCGTATCGTTACGTCTTTCTAAGCAAATATCATCTGCACCGAACGAAGAAGAAGACGAGGAAGAAGATGAAGAAAAAGACGAAGAAGAATTTAAAGAAGATAATTTGATTTTCGAAAACGAGATGAACTTTTTCATGTTTATGCTTTAAATGTTTTAATAATAATATTAACTGTCAGTCCCACGATGTCACATGTATTCATTCTTTCGTACAATTACATTTAAAACAAAAATTAAATAAGTTTGGCCAGAAAAATCAAATAATTTTGAACAGAAAAATGTTAATTTAAATTAATGTGCATTGGTTTATCGAAAATATTTTTTAGTTGCTTTTCCTGTCTTCTCTAATCATAAAAACATATAAAAACCAATAAAAAATTTCAGTCTGCGATGAAGTCTATGGAGCTCGAATCCACCAAAACATGTTTATTTTAATTTTTCATATTTTTAATTCTTTTACAACATAATTATTAGATTATTTTCTTTGCTATGTCTGAAGCAGTGGTGACAATAAGGATTATTTTTTTTAAATCTCAATATTTGTTATTTCGTAATTAAAAATAAAGAACATTAAAAAAACATTTTTCTGAACATTCTTCTTCTTTTTAGGGATCCTTTTAGCAGAGATATATGCGATTTTTGTTAAATGTTTGCAAAGAGGAAGCTTGCAAATTTCAAAGTACACTAATCTTATTTAATTTTGACGAATCACTCTAAATTTATTCAACCTTAAATATTACAAATTGCTTAGAACAATAGCAAAGAAAAACAAACAACTTTAGACGGTAATGAAATACGGCATTGAACCAATTATTGAGTAATGTGATGCGCAGATAAAATCATTAAATCACATTTAAATCAAATTGGAGAGTGCAAAAACATCCGACTAGAAAAAATGTAAGTTTGATCTACAGGTATTTTTGTGAACTAAATTTAGTTCTCTGTTAAAATTAGACTGTTTAAAATAATATAATACAGGGTCTTCCAATATGGGGTTTCATTTTGATATGTAAAAAAACAAGAATTTTTAAGCGAAATCATCGAATGCTTATTTAATTGTAAAGAGCATTTAGAGGCCATTAATAATGGAAAACAATATTAGGAAAACAACTGCCTCGGCCACGCCTGCACAACCAGATTCTTATTCTCGATAACTTAACGGATTCCATCTTTGAGGCCTTGAATCGATTGTGGGTCATTGACGTGACCCCAAAAAAAAATTCTAAAGGTTTTAAATTGCAAGTTCTAAGTGGCCAATTGCGATCGCCTCTTTGAGAAATCACACGATCAGGTAAATTTTCATGCAAAAGACCGAAGGTATCGTTACTTGTGTTTATTTAAATAAACGACGTCCACATCAATATCTTCATGCAAAATACGGTATAATGTTGTTTGTGGAATGACTAATTCCAAAGATCGGCGAGAAATGTACAAAACTGGGTGTTCCTCAACAGTATGGGGGGCTACACAGCAATATTCTTAGTTGTTCTTGAGAGACGTGTACGAGTTCGATTCTTTGCATCACTAATTTGTAACAACAATTAACATTTTTCCATCAGTTTTATAATTGCTGGTCGAGAAGATGCTTCACGACGATACGAAACTGCTTTCCGATATTTTCATCGTATAGCGATCGTTCCATTGTTATCAATAGCGTAGTTTTTACTTGTCATTTGTCAAATAATTAAAGGTTACAGGTCATGACAACTGTTAAAATGGAGGGCTGTAGAAAATAAAACGTGGTATTGGAACACCCAGTATCAACTACTACTTTAGGTTTTTTTTATGCATTTGAGACCTCCAGCAACAATAAATAATGAAAATTTGCCGCACTTGCCAAATTAATAGAAAATATTGTGGAACGATTTAAAGAAGAACTCAGTCAAAAACGACCACAAAACATTCAACTTATGTGGAAAGAATGTGGTTCGATGTGTAAAAACATCCTCCAAGACTTCATAATGCAGAATATGTTAGAGAAGAATATCGAAAGCAGTTAAAAATATGAATGAGTTTCTTTAATTCTTAAAAAAAATTTAAAGTAAATTTGTTTTGTTCACTGTATAATAAAATCTATTTTCTGTATTTTAATCATTTTTAAATTTATTAAATAAACTTCTTCCAAATACTCATTAAATTTTTGCATTAAATGTTAAAAAAAAATATGAATATACTATATATATTTTTTAATTCTTTAAGAAAGGACATCGAGACCTGTTTCGAATAATAAATTTAATAATATAATTTATTTTTCTGTAAAAATTAATTAATAAGAAATCCCGAAAAAACACCGGAGTTATTTTTAAGGAACTCGGGATTTTGAAACTTTCTGTGTGGCATCGGCAGTCTTAACAGTTTGTTGCTTTCGAATGCTGTTCAGAGCTGTAAAATTTTGCAATCGTTTTAATCGTAATCACATGATTTTGCGTTGTTAATTTATTGATTCCTTTCAAAATCGTGAATGCCATAAAAATAATTGAATCAATTTTATAAATAAATCCATATATATTAATTGATAGCAATCAAATTTGCTTAAAGTAATTGCAATCAAATCCACTAATTGCAATCAAAATTAAATCACAATTAAAATCTTCATTATCTTCTTCTCGTAAAAAAGCTGACTCTGATGATTTTGAATTGACAACGATGTAAATTTTTAGTGAAACCCGCTAGATTCCAAATGTAAATTATTTCGTTGGACTTTCACTATAGTTGTGATTTCAGAGAAGTTGATTGCAATTACATTAATTGCATTCAATGGTTTCTAAAAAAATTATCTCAAAATGATTGCAAACACAAAATATTGCAATTTTGACAAGAATTTATTTTGAAATCTGAAATTATTTTGATCAAAGAATGAAATCAGTTTCGTTGAAATCACTTTGATTTCGAAGCCAAGTTAATGCAGCATTTTACAGCTCTTGTAAGGATTCTCCAATAGCGTTTGCTAACAAAATTTATCTCCGAACGCTTAATGCCTCCAATCAATAATTTTGCTGAATTAAATTCGCAGAAAACTTTTATTGCATTTCTACTTTAAGTAACAATTAAAGTATTACATTTCACGATTATTTAAACACTTTAACTCAATTTTGAAATTTTTTATCAATGACGACAGCTTTCCAATTAGCAACATTTTTCCAGGGAATCAACCGGAAATTTGCTGGAAAAAGAGATGGTTGATTATGGAGTTCTTGTTACAATTTGAAATTGTTAAAATTTTTCATTTGTTTTAATGAAGGTTTAATATAATACGAGTATCTCTAGTTGTTCTAAGAAATATTTGGGTACAGTTCCCTGATGACCTGCATTAGCAGCAGTGAAATGCGCATAGGAACCAGCTATACCCCTCAATAATCAATTTCAATTTGTTTTTAACAAAATTATTAATATGTAACATATTAATTCTAGGCAAATAGTGCAATTAGAAAATTTAAATACAAAAAATTTCCTGGAAGTTTTGTGAATGGATATTCTTGTTTCCTAAACCCTATTAATGAGCCATCGAATTTTTATTTTCTTATTCCCAAAATAAACGATTTTGAAACCCACTGTGCAACCGAATAACATTATTGTTATCTTGTTTTATTTAATAATTCAGTTAGTATTCAAAGTTATTATTTAATGCTCTTTTGATTTCTTTTCGTTAATGGTGTGGATATTATTTAGTTTATCAAGTTATTTAATCGCCATTTCAGAAATTTCCTTGGTTATATTCTTGCAAGCAGTGAACCCACTATATTTCATTGTAATTGTAAAGAATTTTAGCATATTGGTTAGGGATATTAAGTTTTTTTCTTCTATTCCAAGGACACGGTATAACAATAAATGCAACTTCCTTCAACATTTGCTTTTGGAGTTTATAGTATCGTACGAAAAAACTAAAGGTCAGACTAAAGTTCGCAATGTGTCAAGTGCGTCAAGTTCAGGAAAAAATATTTTTTGTTGTTAATAAAGGAAAACTGAAGACTCTTTTTACGGAAGATTTAACTATTTTGATCACTTAATAATTGTTATTAGGCTAAAGTTCATACCGATTTATTCAGAAAGAACTGAATATGAGAAAACATTCATTTGTTCAAGGAACAACGGAAAAGTTAACGTTAATTAATTTCAACCTACACGAGCAGAAAGAACATTATTGTTTTCGGAGGACGCCACAACATCCACATCATCAGGGCTTAAGTGTACTTCATACACATTTTACATTTGCTGGTTTTAAGTAAATTCTTAAAGTAGTACTAGTTCTGTTCGGTTATGAATCAGCTATTTTGTTTCTGTTCAATTGAAAATCTGTTTGTGTGTTGTTCCTTTTTCCTTCTATTCTGCTGCGTACAAATCTTTAGAAAATGGAATGCAACGTTAAATAACAGCCAACGTGCGTATGTATTAGTTTTGTTGTGGTGTCAAATAATACACATTTTTTGCTAAAAGTTAGAAAATCTTCTTTAAATTCAAGTTTTTTTTAAAGATTTATGTATACCATTGTATCCAGCGGTCGACTCAATTGACCGCATTCAAGAAATTAATATTAAACATTTACATAAATACATACGATAAAATACAAAAACAAAAGACATCCTAAATAAGCAAGTGAAAACTCTGTCTAATTTCTATGCAAAAGCAAAATTGGACAAACACATCTGCATATTTTATTTATTTTTGAAGTTGATGCTGATACATGCATGTGTAATAACAAGTGTGCATGCGTTAGTAGCAACTTTAAGCGCTTATAGCTCCATAAATACGGAACCGATTCAAATAAAATAATGATTGCGCACATTTATGTACAAACCCGTTTGAAAACATATAAATCTTTCCAAAATCGGTTCAATATTACGGCCGTAAAAGGGATCTAAAAAAAACGTGTTTGCCTATCAATAATATAGATATTTTTGTCAAATTAAAAACAATCGATAATGGAAAGCTTCTTAGCAAGAGCATTTTTACGAAAACTTTTTGTTCACAATTTCAATGTTTTTCTTTTGATCATTTTTTGCTTTTAAAACATTTGATTCCTTTCACAGAACAAGTAATTAAAAACTATTTTCTACAGAAAATAACGGCAGAGAACGGAAATGAAATGTAAATGAAACCTTTAGTTGTGTGTGAATGCACATCAACAATTTCTTCAAAAGCACAAGTTCAATACTGGCGGTATTTAATTTTTATTATGTTTATTTTTATTGTGTTTTCTGTATTCAATGACTCCAAAGTATTGACTTTTTGTCACGACTTCAAATCCGAGTTAAAACATTAAAGTAGATGTAGTGATATTTCTTGATAAGCCTATTGATATTTTACTTCATTACTTAGCCACCAAAGTTTTTACTAGGTTTGTTCGTAATAGAATTTGTGTAAAGAAACACAAAGAAACTGCAAATTTTTGAAAATTTTTTCTTCTTTTTTATATAAATCATTTTTTAAAGATTTGTCTCAGAAAAAAACACCTTAACTTGAAGTCTTTTCATTATTAAAAAACAGAATCGTACATTTCTAAGAAAAAATCGTATATTGTAATTTTTCTAATCACGGGAAAAAAATCTCCAAGTCTGGCATGATTGAAAGGATTGTTTCAGTAAATGTTGTCATACTTGAAAAATATACAAAACTTCTATACAGAAAAAATTAACAGCGAAGTTATTGTATGAGGTTTAATAAAATTAAACTATTTTCTGAACAACATTTACAAATCAGAAAACATTCGGCTGACCTGTTTTTTTATTTAGGAAAAATCGAACATTTGAAAAATCAACATTAAAAAATACTCGACGTCTTAAGATCCGGCAGAAAACACGAGTCGAACGAAGACCACTCTAACACATATTCACCAAGAAAGTGCTTTGTTTTACCGTCGTTCATCATGGCCTTAATGTAATAAATCAATATTAAGTCGAAAATAAAACTTACTGATTAGAAAACTGGATTAAGAGCACCAACACAAAACAAAAAAGAAAGGAACCAAAAAATAAACAAAGTCCTTCCATTTGGCAAAGAAATTATCACCTTCAATGAAATGGACTAATCAAATAGCAATTTGCCGAAGTAAAATTAGAAATTCTAATAAATTATTCGAAGGCGAGTAAAAAATAGACACAAAAGGATACAGAAATAGATATTTGAAGGATATTTGTTGTATTAAATATGCCAAGTTTAAGTGATATTTTTAGAAAATTAAATATTTTTTCCAACGCATTGCAATGTAGTGCTGAAGTATTAAAAAAATCAATATGAAATTATTGTAATCGCCTAATTGCATGAGTTTGCTATTTAGTTTTTATTTTTCACTTAACATGTCATTACAATTTTTTTTTTTTGTTAGCAATTTATATTAATTGATATTTATTTTCGTGTTTTTTATTTGTCGTTGAAAAGAAAACTCAATAAAACTTTCACTTTCAGTAATATTAGTATATCAAAGCACACAATCACCTAAACACTCCCATTTTATGTTACGTGAGTGGGTACAACCCAGCAAACATTTTTATTTTTTTCTTTATTCAAATCAATGTTAAATGTCAAAGGTTAAAGATGAATGACTTGTGAAGGTTTTTATTTTCAACAAAATGTGTTTTTTCGTCAATTCAAGCAGAAGAACCGATTTGAAATCAAGTTATTCATTCACACTCTGCTTTCACTTGTTAAAGTTTTCTTATTCTTTTGAATCTGATTTGAAATTGTTAGAATGGAATAGTTTTCTAACTTCATATTCTGTTTGGGTTTTTGACAGACCATTTTCTGTGGACAATTTATGGCATTTGATATCAATAGAATTCAAATGGAAATTTCGAACGATATCGAATACCGCTATTTATCCCCTCGATCGATATACTTAGAACAGTTAATGTGGGAAAATATATAAACTGTTGTTTAATCGAAAACTTAAAACCGAAAAAATATTAAATATGGATTCATTGTATTCAGTGCTGTCAAGTAATTTTTTCTTCCCCCTAAACAAATTTAAAGACCAAAAAAAATTTTTTTTTTTTCGAAAAAAAAATTCTTCGAAATATAAATGTTTAGATAATAATGTTTGATAATTTGCAAAAACTTTTGTTTATTGAGGGTTTTTTAGCTAGTCTATATACATCCATTTAAAATTGCGTTTTTCCCGAAAATTCCCGCTTCGAAATTTAATCTAAAGATTTTCCGCTTTCCCGGGATTTTTGATGCGGGATATAATAAAAAAAAAATAATTGAAAACTTAACGTTTAGAAAATAGCTGCTTCTATTTAATGCTGAATTTTTGTTTAATGCACTTCTAACCATTCGTCCAACTTCGGTAGAAAGTAAGCGGGCGTTTTCGGTAGCAGGACAATTTGTTAATAAAATTAGACATATGCTTACTGACGAGTCCACAAACGCTTTAAGCATTTTAAAGAATTATTTCCTAAACCAAAAAATATGAATTATATTAGTACAGTATTTTCTTATTTTAAGAATTTAATACTTTTGTTTTGGAATTCAAATCTCGAGTAGCTTTGTATTATTTATTCTGTATTATATTGTTTGTTTTTATTAACTGAGTTGTTGTTTTTGTTTATGTTCACCAATATTTGTAATTTTACTTTTCTGATCTCACATAACAAAAATACACGTTTTCCGTGTAGTAAATAACCTTTAAGGAATTTAAAAACTAAAATTAAAAAAAAATAGAGTTCCTGTGGTAATAGCCAATTTAAATTAACATATTAATGTATTATTAAAACATAAGGTATGTTTTAGTAAAGGCCGTGATACACTATCCTACGTGAGGCAGATTTTTTGACAAATCTGTCCGACTTGCATATAATTATGTAAAATTTCCATAAAACGATAGATTTCATGCGATCAGAGATGCATCTTTTTAAGAAATTAAATTGCAACGAAAGCAAACTTAAATTAAAACTTTTTATTTTATAAATCTGCAACTATTTAGGCGCAAAAAATCAATAAAATCTAAAATTACTTGAGTGAAAAATACATATGTATGTATGTACATACATATGTGGTTGCATCTTCAAATTCAATGCAATTTTTAAAAGCGGAACAGAATTCTGTCAGATTTTAAAGTGAATGGATCGTACGACTGTGTATGATAGTGTATCACGGGCTTAAGTGTTTCAACCGTTCTAATACAATTTTTGTTAATGACTAGCAAATTTAATTTTTATTATTTCATGGAGCAGGATCCCGGGATCCCGGGAAATTAAAAAAAATTCACGCTTTCCAGGGAAATGAAAAATTGCGGGGAAAAACTCTAATTTAAATGCAAGTATGTATATAGACTAGAAAAAAAAAACAATCAACAAACAAAAGTTTTTGAAAATCTTTGAAAAAAGATATCGAGGCAATCTCGATTAATAAATTTGAAAAATAATGTTTAATAATGATTAAAGTAAATGTAAGTTGAAATTAATTAGTGTTAAAATTTTTCCTTGTTCCTTTGGAATATTGTCTCATGTCCAATTCTTTCTGACTAAAAATAATAATCACTTTGGATTAAAAACTACTAACAACCAATTTGTTCGAAAAATAGTCACTTTAAATAAAAAAAATTGACTTAGTTTTAGTTTCCGACATAAAAATTTCAAGTTTAAAAAGTCATTAAATACACAGAACGCTTTCAAAAATTGTTTTCACACAATATAAAAATACAGCTTTTGTTTCGCCAGCGGTTGAACCGCTTATCCAGCGTATGATGATAAGCGCACGATCTACTACCGCGCCAATCAGAGAATAAATTACTTTTTTTCTAGTAAGTACCCATTGATAAAAATATACATCACGTAATCGATGATATAAGTAATATTTAGTAGCAATCAGTGATGATGCTTTCGCTTATTTAATCGGTGTAGAAAGTGTGCCATGATTTTAGTACGTGTCACTAACATTTTACGGAGTTGTAAGCGAGCTTGATAATGTGCCATATTCTAAGGTAATGCATGTAGCTTACAGTCCCATTTACACTTGCAAGGCAAAGCTAATGCATCCTACTGATTTTGCAATTGAAAGAACAGTGCATTTGAATTTTAATTTATTTGTTTGTGAACTCGCGAACCGTATAATATTTCTGAAGAGCCCACTTTCATATTTATTTTATTAAATTATAATTCAATTAAAACATATTTAACATCTTTGAACTATCATGGTATGGATGTATGTCTATAAAGAAAAGATTCGGAATTTTTCGAAGTATTAAAAAATAATCGGAAAGAACAAAAAATGTTTAAAGATTAATTGACTCTCTACACATACATTACAATTTAAATACTTAGATTCCTCGCTGACGATGTCATACTGACGTCCTTGATCATTATCTAAGTATTGCGTTTAATTTGCCGATGGCCACTGTATAACTTCTGTAATGTAATGCAGACGGCGCAGAGTCTATATTGGAAAGTATGTTGTTCTTAATGGAAGTCATTACCAAGACTTTGTGGGGATGTACCGAATTCTTTTAAGCATTTAATTTTAGCCTCTATCCTCTAAATTTGCCGCTAAGTAAAATTAAGGCCCCTCAATTTATAGTCAGATCCCTTCATTTTAAATCATTTGTAAAGTATTCAGTTTATTTTCTTCGAAAACAAAACTGATTGAAATTATGTTAACTGGGAATGCATATTCGATGGTGTAAAAGTTAAAGCAGAATGTAAGAAATCGTTGTGAGTGAATACTTTAATATACTCCCAAATGAGTGGAATAATTGTGTCGATTTGTCGTGAATTTCGACGTCATTTTCTAATCGTGTCGCGCCAAATAGTCTATCATTCCGCTGCTTAGCTGCTCGGCTCGAACAGAGTGGAACCCCAAAAGACTTTGCAGGGCGTGGTCGCCACCGGAGTGGTCGTTCTGTCGATAATATCGCGGTTGTGGATGCCGATGCTGCTAAGAACGAAGAAACGTCAAGCAGACGACGTGCCACACAATTGGCCATAACCAGGCGGCCCCCACTGCGAATTTTAATGAAACACTTACACATGCTCCCATTCAAAGTTAATGCCTACTGACCGTCACTCCCGCGTGAATTACTATAAATAAAATTTGACAATTCAGATGAGATAAGTTTCCAATCACCTGCCGAAATGAAGGGTACTTGAATAAAGACACTTTGAATGGAATGTTAATTTTAAAAAATAATTTCTCATTTTTAAAGATTGATATTTTTGTCAAAAGATTTGTTTTGCCGTACACAAAATTAAAAAACGGAGACCTATTGTTTCCGCTAGGACAAGATGTACTCGTATATGTACTGGGTGCCGCAAAATTAATGACCCTATCGGTAGATATTATAAATTTTTACAAATGCCGTCGTACGTTAATTATTTGACATTTGTGAACTAGACATTTACAAACGCAAGAGCGTGGAATAATTATGTCTATGCATTTCCTGGTCACGTAATCTCCTGTTTTGGCGAAACGGCATGATCGCCCGATTTAATCATCTCACACTTCTTTCTTTTGGGACGTTTTATGTCAACAAGCGCCAGATAACCGCCGCCATTAAGGAGAATATTCGATAGGAAAGCGAACAGTTATCACCGGGAATATTGTTGAAAGTCATAGGAAATGCCATAGAACTGTGATGTTCAACAAGAACGAAATTGGACAATTAGTTTTGTATTTCTATAGCCGCTATAACAACAAATACCAAGGGCCATTATTCCAACTTGCCTTTAGTTAAAGGCAGAATTTTGTCGGATCGATAAATGGCTTTGCTTTATAAAAGCTTCATTTATTATTTTTTCATCCATTAAATATTATTATTATTAACAATAATAATAACAATAAAAATGGAAGTTATAGTATAAAAATCTCTATTAAGCTGGTGGAACACTATTATCAACTAAAATAGGGAACACTATTACAAAATTAAATAGGGAACGCTTTATTAACTTAGATATGGGTCGTTATTTTTAAATTAACCAAAGTCCAAAATTAAAACTAGTAAAACAGAAACTAAAAAATAGTTCACAGATATTTATACATCTTATTCGCAAATTATTTAACTTTAAGCTGACGTAAGAAATGCAACCCTGCATAATATTGGCGTGTAAAGATAACAAAATGTCAATAACATTTTGAACGATACTAACTGCAATTAATTAAAAAGCTTATGATTCTTTATAGCCTGTTTCCACTACGAGTTGAAGCACCTGCTTCGCTTTCTCAATCATGTTTGAGAATCTTGGTGTTCAAACTACTCACATACTTGCTCCAATTTTCTGGATTATTTCTGTGGTCCGTTAAAATTGTAAGGTACTCTGGATGCAACCGCTTTACTAAAATCTTCTTTGTATCCATTGCTTTTTTAGCTTATTTATGTCAAAAAATTAACTTTTTTAATTAATTTTTTTTAATTGATAGTTTTGTTTTTATAATATTTGGTTTTGACAAGTAGTTCAGATAAACTTGCGATAAAAATTGCAGAAGACAAGAATTTTTCGTGCTTCGCTCTTAAAATTTTGTATGGCGAAGCAAGTTGCTTCATTCATGATTAGGGATTGAAGCATAAATAGAGAGCGAAGCAAGTACCGTGGATAAAAGGCATTAAAACATTCATACAAATCTTAAAAAAGTAATTTTTTGTTCATAGATTGTGTATAAATCAATTAAAATAAGAGGTACACCCTCTAAAGTAAAGTTATTTAATAGAAATTTGTTGACCAAAAGCACATATCTAGTTTATTAATTTTTTTGTACAGATGTTTTTTGGATGCAATAGAAATCAATAAGCTGTTTGAATGTATTAGTTAGTTATCATTTGGTTACCGCTTCACCCATAACTAAGTGCAAACTTTTCGTGCTGAAAGTAACCAACTGTGAATAACTTAAATAGGCACTTTAAAAAGTTAACACTTAGTGGTGATTTCTGAATATACGCCAATATCTTTATATGAATAGTGAAAGGTAAAACGGTTCAGAAACATTTTCTCATCTGGTTGTTAAATAATTTGCCTCGTTCTTTCTTTATTTGATGGCTGTTGACGAGCTGAAGTGCAGAATGTATATTTCATTAAAACCTGTAGTTATATGCATATAAGCGTTTATAAAGAACATCACATAGCCAGCAAACATGCGGGCGATGGAAATTCTCACAGACTTTAATAACAAATATAAAAAATATGAATAAGTTAAAAATTATATGGTGTTTCTACTCAAACAAGTACGGCATCAACCAACATAAGCGAGGACTTTCGTATTGCGAAATAACCAATTATTTCATAAAATGTGCGACAGGTTTCTTTTATATGTTGACTGATTTTTTTTTCAGTGCAGTAGTTTTTTATAAAATATTTGTTTGCTGAATAAATTCCATTAGTACAACATTTTACTTTTTTAGACGTTATCTAGATAAAGTCTGTCATGTTGTAAACATTTTATGAAAAAAATTGCATCAACACACGTCCACAGTTAACAGTTGCCCACAAGATTGTCATCACATTTGCAGCTTTTTATAATTAATTGAAAGAAACATTATCGTGCAGTCGAAACGACTTAACACAAGCAATTACAATTGCTTAAAAATATCCATTACAGGTGTACTGGTACTTGGGTGATCATTTAGTGTTTGCAATTGTTTTATTAATCATTTTTCCAGCTATTTTATTTCTTCCAAATATTGGCTTTCGAGTGTCGAAACACAACCACGGGTCTTTCATACAAATTTGACAACGATTTGTCGGTTGATTTTATAAACAAAAATTATACTTGATTGACAATAAAATAGAAGAGCCATAAATTCTTAAAATAAAAAATTCTATTTCTAAAAATTATTAAAAATTTTGATAAAAAAATAAAGCTATAAAATACAAATACAGGAATATTAGTGAAAAAATATGTGAAAACTTAAATGAATATGAAATGATGATGCCGACGCCATGCCGTTTTTTCATACAAAGTGGCGCAAAATTATTTATTCAGTTTTGTTTTTGAATATCTTTTTGATTAAATAAAAAAATTAATTAAAGATTTCGAGTGATGGAAATCTTTATTTGGGCCTTTAAAATTTTTTTCTTATTTAATATTTATGCGCAATTTGTTGATCTGTTTAGGTTTACATTGAAATGAATTCTTGGCTTGAGTTCAAATCAGAGTTTACCCATTTCTTCTTAATTTAAGAAATTATATTTGGATATATTCATTATTTTATTAAGAGAGTACTTTTTATTTGAAACAATTTATTCCTCAGACTAGCAGAAAGGATCAGTACTGATTTCGAGGTCGCTACACCATCTCATCAGCGTTCTTTGTTCCATTTTACCACTTTTGACGGTGGATACTAGTGAGTAGGAATATCAACTATTTAACCGCATTATTTAACGAATTAGAATACGAAAAATGCAACTTATTAATTTCTTACAAGTTAAGTGGAAAATATGATATCCGTCAGGTGACTGACGTCAGTTTTGATACACACTTGAGACCGTTTTATCGCACTTTTCATTACTTTTCACAAGATTTTTAGTAATAACTGTTCGAATGCTTGTCGAATTTTTCTCAAGATCTGCGATTCATAGTCCCGCGACTTCAAGTATTCCTAAATCGAGCGATCTTGCTGCCCGTGCCAACTCGCCGAACGCGATCAGTGAACGCTACGATACAATTATTCCCCACTGTTGTGTATAGCGCTCCATTGCTTTTCTTTTTGTATACTGCAGCTGTCTAGTTCACAAATGTCAATATATAAAAAACGTATGAACCCATTCGCAAAAGTTATAATATCTTCCGATAGGGTGATTAATTTTGTACCAAGAAATTTTTTAATGTATTTGACTGATTCAAAATTTCAATTTACATTTTGTCTGAGATCAAGGTCTTCAATAAATATGCACTTCGCTTGACACCGTTTCGACAAGGAAAACGTACTTTGCAAATTTTTACTTTCTAAAAGTGAGGGGCAACAAGAACATGGGAGAGAACAGACTCTTGCAAATTTGTTTTGTTTTGTTTGAAGTTTATACGCACAACATTTCAAAATGAACATAAGTGTAACCCCTGTTAAGGGCCGTCATTGAATTTTATTCAAAAAAAATATATGCGGAGCGAGTTTTAAATGAAGTACAATTGTTAGAAATGATTTTTCAATTAAATTTATATACATAATATTTTGAATAGATTATTTATTTATTAACTTCTTTTTTAATTTTTTGTTGCTAAATTTTTACTAAATGAAAAACTTTTATTTCAAATCGACTCTTTAAACTTTCAGCACACTCCAGCTATTTTATTACTACAAAATGTCAAGAGTAAAATAAACATCTGTTACTTGAAATAATTACGAGCTTAAACTTGTATAAACAAAATGTTTAAAAACTTAATGACGAGTGGGTGGAATGTCCATACATTTCCAAATATATGAATATGAATATTTGTTTATTACACATCTAAACACATTTGCCGTTTATAGATATTTAAGTTGTAAACATGTTGTTTTGCAAATTTTTACTTTGATTGTTTCTTGGTTGGTATATTTGCCAAACGCCTGACTGTCGTAACCGATTACGATAAAGTATACAGTGGAACCTTTTGGAAAATCAATCTAGTAAAATCTTTGATGTCAAATTAATGAGTTAAAACAAACATGTGAAGTAGAAACTTTTCACTACTTGTCAATACTCAAAAGTCATTGTATAGATAAAACACAATGAAATTTTGAATGTATGCTGTCACGGTTGAGCTCGTGCTTCTAACTGATTTGTATTGTTTGATGTCAAGTGTTTTAGTACAGACTGCTCTATTGCACAACCAGACCTACATATTGCAACATAAAATCTTAAGAATTTACAATATTCTGCAAAATTTTGTTGTTTCGATCTGCGTACTTAGTTTATAAGATTTCTTTAAGCTCACTTTTGCCTTTTTGATTTTTGGCTCAAATACTCTTCTGTCCGCGCTTAAAAAATCCCACATTGCTTTGGCAGGACTTGAAAAGTGGGCGATAGCGATCGCTCTACCACTTAAAGAATAACTTACTTGTTTATCTACTAGTAAGTAGTTAAATAACTACTGTATAGTAGTGCATACGGTATGCAGCTTGTTTATAAAATTATGTTTTTCCTGGGAAAGTATACAAATTCTAAACTAATAATTTTGAATTTATTCAAAACTTGAAATATCAATAGAAGACGAAATAGATTTTTATTCCTACCGCCTGGCAGCAAAAACGTTGATGAGAAAGTTATGGCTCAAAACGCTAATGAGCATATCGCTGCTTTATTGTAAAGTAATCATATTTCAAAAAACCCGCTCTTGCGAAAACTAGTTTTTAATTTACTCATATCTCAATGCAAAAATAGAAAAATTTCCTGCCTTCAAGAGCTGAGAAAACAAAATAATTGGTGAATTTTTTACACCAAATAAACAACGATACGATGAATAATTCTGCATACTTAAATCAAAAATATATTTCTTTTTATGTATGACTATGATGCGCTGAAGTAGATACAAGTACTTTTCACTACTTCTACTCTAAAATTTTATATCATTGTTTTAGCATGGCAAAGTCATTAGATGTAAGTAATTACCACATTCGATTACAGACAACGGCTTAAAAATATCAATATTTTCAAGTTATTTAGTGCTCAAAGCAGAATAAATATTAAAAGTCTGCTTTGAGTATTGAACTCGAGCCTTTCAAGCTACTGTTGTCTTTCATGTCAAGTACTTAGCCACTGCCCTTACTGCACAAATATTTTACTACGCTTTAAGACTTGTTTTCACGAATAAAGAAACTAAATACAAAAAAAAACTAATCGAGATTCCTTCGCCAAGTGTTGAACTACTAATCTATTGTATGACAAATGGAAGTTCCACTACACGCCACTCAGAGAATAAATTGCTTGTTTATTTACGAATAAATAAATCTATAAATACTACAAAGTAATTCAAAAGATATCGCTCCTTTATTGCGACGCAATCATATCTCAAAAAACGTGATCTTTGAGAATACAGAACTATTTTCCGTATCTTTCTTCATTTTGTGTAAAAAAAAAATTCATAAAAATATCTTGTTTACGCACTTTTATAATAATACTTTTTTATTTTTCCATTGATGTGTAGTAAATTCAAGACTTCAAACTTGTTTTCTGAAGAATGAGTCTTTTTGAGATATGACTATGTTGCAATAAAGGAACGGCATGTACTTTGTGTTAAAAAGTATGTGGTTCTTAATGGAAGGCATTACCTGGGTTGCTGGGTTGTGCCTAACTTGTACAACATTCTGGCAGTTAAACTTCTTGAGGCAAAGCCAATCAGTTCTGTACCTGAGAAAATTTATATTTTTACCATTTATTTTCCCACTGTGGTGTATTTATTGTGAATCTTATTTATTATGAAAAATATTTTAGAAGTAAAAAAGCGACACTGAATGCTGATTTTTGTTTTAGTTGAAAATTATGAATGCACATTTTACCAATAAAATACTAAAAGTTTGCCAAATAATATCGAAAGTTGGGAAAATACAATTTTAAACACATACATTATTTTATATTTAGAATAAATAATATGAAAATATGTACGTTGCACTAAATTGCACTGAATATATCAAACAAAAATTGAATGAAATTAAAAAAAAATAACAAAATATGTTAGTAAAAGTATTAAGTTTTTACAGCAATTTAACTTTTTTTTGGGCAAAATGTATAAATATGCAATTTATGACTTAAGGTCATTCAAATGTAAAAACAACAAAAATAGTTCAATAATTGTAGAGGGAAAGTATAAAAAATTTTTTGCTTTGAAAAATATTGCAGTCATCGATACATAATGAAATTTTTTATTAATAATATCATATTATTATGGGAAAAGTTGCCAATATTATGGGAACAATGGCAGCTACACTGTGCTACAAAAAAAAAACAAGGCAAAGCTGAATTTTATATGGCACCCGCCGCAGAGGAAACATAGATCAATCTTAAAGACTTCTTACAAGACCTGCAGATTAAAAATTTGTTAAGTCAAAATTTACAATAAGCGTGTTGCATGGCTCAAGTTTTATTTAAGAGAAAGAGCCTGAACGAAATACAAATTTAATTGAAATATTTAAGATTTTAAAAATAAATTTTTAATTACCATAATTAAAATTTTAGTTGGATTTGTGTGAAATTGAATAAAATTTGTAGTAATAATAAATAGAAGTTTAATTTAAATTGTCGGAGTGGCACAGTAGTAGAGTGAGCGTTTATCATACATATGATCGACTGATGCACTCCTGCTGAAGGCATGTGTTTTTTTTTCAATTGGATGTGTGCCTGTGAAAACAAATTTTTAGCGCGTAATAAAATAGTTGCGCAATAGAGCAGTGAGAAGTAAAACTCTTGAACTCAAACACAACAATTCCTTAAAAGCAGGAATGATGACAGTAAACATTTACTTTTGTATATGTTTTGTGTATTCAATAACTTCGAAATATTGACTTTTTGAAGAAGTTATTTATAATCCGTGATAGTAAATACTTGCACCAAATGACACCTCCATGTTAAAAGAATCAGCATTTACGTCAGCATTTAATTTATTATTTGGACACCGAAGTTTTTATTGGGTTTTTAAGAATTTGATGTAAGAACCAGCAAATAAGCGTTCATATTTAAAAAAAATCACCATTTTGTCATGGTTTATTTAATTCTGTGATAATTAGGATTTTTTTCTTAAATTAAGCACAAAAAGTAACAAAATTTTAGAATTTGTTTTTGTTTTAAAAGTAGTTGTACGAAAGAACGAATACTTGTGACATCGTGGGACTGGCAGTTAATTTAAATAAATTGAATGTTTAATTCAACATTGTTTTTAAATTTCAGGTGTTAATAAAAAAAGTGCAAGTATTTTTTTCTACCAGACGGACGACCCGTCAAAATTTCACAAGAATTTTCGAAAATAGAAAAAAGCTTCAAAATTGGTTTAAAATTCTTGAAAGTGCAAAAATATGACAAAACTCGAAAAAATTTGGAAAAAAAATTGCAAAATGGGATAAAAACTGGTTATAAATCACGAACATTGCAAAAAAGGTACAAAAACTAGACAAGTACATTTTTGTCGCCAAAATTACGAAAACTTGCAAATATATTATTGCAAAAATTAAAAAATTCTTAATTGTTTTAAAATCATTAAAAATATAAATCTATTTCAAAACTCGAAAAAAATCAATTTTAACGCGGATATAATGAAAATTAAAAAAAAAATGTCAAAATCGGATAAATTGGTTGCAAAACGCTTTTGTTGTAAAAAAGATTCGATAAGAATATTTATCGCAACAATTACAGTTGAAAATTAAAAAATTACATTTATTACTCCTCGTAAAAAATTTTAACTAGAAATTTTGCCAAAAAAAAAAAAATCAGAAATGATTAAATTTATTATTCGAGACATGTCTCGATATCTTTTTTCAAAGAATTCAAAAAGTTTTGTTTCTTTGAAAAATATAGAAATTTAAAAAGAACAAAATATTTGAAATATTTGGTATACAACAATCCAAATGGTGATATTTTTGGTCCCTGAAATATATTCGTTAACTTCGAAAGATTCGTATATAAAAAAACTTTATTGAGTGAATTATTTACAGTGCAGCACAGAGTTGCATTCTTAACTAGCGACAATACTGTAAAAATTACAAGTACACATCGGTAAACTTAAAATTTTTTGACTATCAAAAATATGCGGAATATATTTATATATTTTTTCATTTTATTTCATAGTAAGAATTGCTTTATAAGTCAGAGAAATCATGTAAGCTGGTTAAAAATCTCGAAAACTACTTAAAATTGCTAAAGTCGAGAATTTTTAAAAAATTAGACAAAATTGCTAAATTCACGCTTGTCTCTCGGAAACCAACTTATTGAGAAACACTAAATTGTGTGACATTTGCAATTAGCTTAGAAATGTCATACATATTCGTATATGATCGGTTTGGCGTTTCATTGTAAACTTAGACAACAAATTTTTTTACCTGCTTAGAATACATAGATCAAGAAAATTGTTTAAATGCTCGGCGAACGAAGTTATTAAGAAATAAAAAGTATATATTGAAAGGAATTGTTTGATTCAAGTTCAAATCTTAGTTTATTCATTGTTTTTTTTTTTAATTTTTAGAAATTTTTTTGATAAATTCATTATTTTTTATTATGAGAGTATTATTTGTAATAATTTACTATTCATCGGACTAGCGGAACGGACTTACAAACATTGATTAAAAAAAAAAGAAAAAGATTAAAAGAAAGAAACACTCACCACAATAATAAAGTCTGAAAGTAACGACAAATCTGCAAAAGACAAGAAACGCAATCATTTGTTATTAAAAACCTTAAAGATTTAGTAAAAATTATTATTATTATTTAAATCGACATATTAATTTTTATTTTCAAATAAATTTATTTTAAATTTTGTATAAAAAAATGTCCACTCAGCTGAAAAACTTTTGATGAATAATTTTGAAAACAATCAAACACTTTTTTATTAAAATGTTTGAACTGTTTGCTTTTTCTCCACCTGCACCGATTTTATTTACGTAAATAAAAAGGTTGTTAAATTTTCAGTAAATTTTAATTTTCAATCTCTTAACATCTGCTGTAAAGTAAACTACAAACTGCTGTCGCGACTTTTTGCATTTTAGATGACGTTATTTTGTATGGTTCAACAAAAATATATATATATATTATTTAAATAATGCTTCATAAATCATTTCATATAGACTTAAAATGCATTTATTTTGCTAAATACTTGTACTTAAAGTGCTATAACTCACGAATTGAAACGTGTTAAATTGTCTGTTGATTTTATACAAATATAAAATTTATTCACAAATTGTTAAACATGAAACCATTTAAGTATACATATTTAAATGTATGACCAAGTCCACTAAATGCAAATTTTTTTAAGCTTATTAAAACAAAAAACCAAAAATAATAATAAAAGTAATAACACTTCTGCATAACAGCCATGGAATATTAAGACGTTGAAATAGTGCTTAAAATTAGAGGTGTGTAGCTCATGAACGAACGGGTTAAACTGAACGAATCACCCAACTGAACGAACTGATCCGCTCATTTTACTGCACGCTTTTGGTTCAATACTGTACCGTTCGATTTTGTAGATGAGTTTAAAACTTGTTTTCGTTCGTTCAGGTGTCTTTTTTATGTCAAATTTACTTTCGTTCATAGATCTTTTTTTATGTTCTAATCTTTTGTTTCATTTGAGTTTTGATGTATTGGTCAGAGTTATTTTAAAAAGTTTGCATAAATATAAATTTTATTTGAGTATAAACCTATAAAAAGTATAGTGTATATTTAGCTAAAATCAAATGTCTAATATTCTAGTCAAAAGAACATGAAATGTTTAATAAAATGAGCTTAACTACGATTTTGAAATTAATAAATCTATTTTTTTTATAAATTCTTCAATTTAATTACATTATTAAAATTTCTACAACCGATTTTCTTAAGAAAAGAATGAATTAAAAAAATTTAATTGTTGCCGTACTGTCGTTCAAATTGAACGAACGGGTTAATTTTTGATAATTTAATGAAAATTACCGATCACTGAAATGAACTACTTGGATGATTTTTTAAATTAAAAGTACTTAAACAAAACTTAAAATGAAATTTAAGAAATATTTTAATTTTGAATCAATCAAAGTTTAAGGTCAAAACAACGATTGAATTCAAAAACGCTGAAAGAAAATCATTCACTCACGACTTTGAATTTTTGCACTGAATTAATGAAATTTGTCACTGCAGCCCTCACTGTATCAATGAAGAATGTTTCATCGTATTTCTGTACTTTATTTGGGAAGCCGTATCATAAATGGAATGAAACTATTTAATTATTGCAATGAAACAGCTTCATGATTTGAAATGCTGTTTTTTTCATTGATTTAATGATATAATTACGAAATTGATTAGTGAATTTAATACAAAATTTTCATGATTTTGTTTTCAATGTCAATGGCTTTGTTTCATTGAATTCAATCAAGCAGTTGCATGAAAATTAAAATGTTGCGTGATCACACATGATCGTGATTAGTTTTCTGTTTCAATCAATTGAGCGTGAGTAGATTTTTGGCGTGACTGTTCGTGATTTTTATTTTTTGCTTTATCTTTAACTGCTGAGGTGGTGGTTAATTTTACCCTTTCATTAATTTTTTTTATTTACCCTTTCATTCTCTCAGTACCTTCTAATATTATTAGTATTATTATATAACTTAACTTTGATTAAAAATAGTGTCTCTTAATTTTTAAAAAGAAAAAATTACTTTTGTTCAAACGAGTTTCACTTCTTTAAGCCAACAAAGAATAAAAGGTATTTTTTTTATAATTTTGGCGGATTACAATGAATCAGGTATTTAATTAATAATTTGTCATTTCCGCCTCTGAAGAGAAGACCTCCTGCGGCTCCGGCAAGTTTGGATGTACAGAACGGAATTGAATAAAAATACTTATGTGAGTACTGAATTGGAAAATAAGTTGTGTGTTGCTTTTATTATAATAAAAGGATAATTATCCTCAGTCAACCAGGAATCACCTCCTGCCCCTTACCCCTTTGAAGCATACACCTCCCGTTTTAAGAGACTCTAGGATTGGTTATCGAAAGAAATTCCGTTTTCGACTTGATTAAATTATATTTTATTGCTATTTGTATTAAATATTTTGAGTACGAGTCGTACTGAAAGTAAGTAGAAAATACTTGAATTTAGTACGGCGTTTTTCTTTCTGTGCATAAAATTTTTAAAAATGAATTTGTTTTAAACGGAGTAACGATTTCCATTAATACAATGAACTATGAAAAACTTATGACAATCAGAAGATGCATGCTATTGTTCATTGTATTGATGAACATTTTCATTAATATTATGAAGAGCATTTAATGAAATCCTTTTACTATCCGATTGAATGATTTTTGATTTTCAGTAAATGTTACACTTTTTGATGACTGCTCTATGGCGACTGACAATAATTGTTACGTCCAGCCTGGACTCTTTTTTTAAAGATGCCATAATTCTGTGAGACATACATAATGCTTTTTCAAGTATTGAACTGATCACATTGGTTTTACTTACAAAATTTAATGAAATGTTACGGCGAAAAAAATTTCGAGTTAAATAAGGAAACGCAATTGGAAATCATATCTTAACTTAGGAGAATTAAGCCACAAAGTTGTAAATATAAACAATGCAAAAATCTCTCTGTAAAATCGTGAGGTTCATTATAAAGATATTTTAGGTCCACATTTATGTGCTTCTTAAAATCTGTCAATATTTTTATATTCATAACGCTGGTGAATTTGTTAAGCTGAGTCCCTTTAAAGCAACACTTAATAGCGTTAAGAAAGGCATTGTTGACTTGACATTTTCATTTTTAATATTTCAATTTAATTTAACAGGTGATGATGAGTCAGTAGTTATAAATGGCAATAAAAATTATTATAAATTGGTTTATCACTTTAAAAAGCGGCATGAATCATGAGACAGTAAAAAACAAACATTTAAAGGAGTTCATTCCTGAACACATGCGAATAAATGATTATCATAATAAAAAGCCAAAGAATAAGTAAAAATACACTATTAAATAAAAGCTCATATGACTTGTTGGTTTATATTAATTTTTATAATATAAAAAATAATTTATTTGCATTACAATGGATCAAAAATAATTTTAATATGGATTTTGCAATATCCGTCAGGGCGGATTTATTAGGATTTATTAAAATTCATTTTTATAAAACACGTTAAATATTTTCGTGTACAATTCTTTTTTCATATTTATTTTAAAATTGTAATTTGTTTTCTTTTGTATAACAAAATTGTTATTAAGCAATCCAAATTTTCGAAATCATTTAAATTATTTTTTTAATGAAAATATTGAATGATTGGCAGATACAAAACACTGTGATGACAGGTAAGAATATTATTTTTCATTGAAAATATCAGACAAACAGACAGATTTAAAAAATAAAACAAAAAAAAATTGTGCAGTAAAAACCACAACACAGAGAGCGAACGAATGAAATTAGAAAAAAAAATTAATAAAATTTTATTTTAGGCAGACAGATCATCTCAAGGGTACCCACATAACTGCAACTGCACAGTGGATCGTAATATGTACATATGTAAATACATAATGAAAATAAAACAGATGTTGTTGATGATATAAAACGTTAAAAATTATTTAATAAAAATAACACTTTAATGAAAATATTTAGTGTGAAATGAAAATACTAAACTGATGGCGTTTTCTTTCCTAAAGAAAAAGTGCAACGTTTTTTGCCCTTTTTATTGAAAATTTGCAATATAATGATTTCTTTAAATAGTGAGTTTATTAGAAATTATTGTATTATCACTAACGAGGCAAAATTTTTGTATTAAGAAAACTATAAATAGCAAATCTTTGATAAAAAAGTAAAAGAAATGTTACATTTTTTTAAGAAAAGAAAACGATATAAGTTGTGTTTAGGGTATTTTTTACGTGGGGAGGATAACTTTATATTGGTAACACCGTTCTGTGTAACAGCCGATTGGAAGAGAAACAGAGAAACAAGTCGTGGGTTTTTTAACGGCTAAAATTCTAAAATTTGTCGGCGACGGCGCTTAAACAATCTGTGACGGGTTTTTATCAGAGCCCTACCTTTTTGTTAACTTAGCTGAATGTCAACCTCTAATTACAGAATAAAGTGAAAATATATAAGTAAAATTATATTATATATTAAGCCATTTAAACAAAATTCTCTGCCGCTTGACATAGAGCAAACAAATTAGATTATACCTTCAAAATACTTGCAAATATACATCATGCAACTATAATATATGTAAATGTGAAGAAATTTTTACTAATTTATAATGATACTAAAACAAGTATTTATTAGAGGAGCCACCAACAGCAACCAACTAAAACAAGGAAACATGAAAAAAGTACAAGAAACAAGTTAAAAAGTGCATTCCTACAAAATACTGAATATCTTACTCTGCAGTTACACGTATAACAAAAAGCTAATCATACATACTGCTTATCAAAATTCATTGAATTGGCAGCTGTGGCGTAGACCGATCTCATGCTGATAGGCAATTCTCTTTTGAAGATGTTGTCTTCAAGGAAACGACTTCAAAAAAAGTTCTTTCAACAGCCACAAATCATTATGAGCTTTATTCATCATTTTATAGCTTAAGAATATTTTTAAAGCGACATCAATCGGTTGTTTTGTTCCCTTATAACGAACGCTCTTTGAAAAATCGTTGTAAATGATTCAGGCGATTTTATCGGCTTGAAATAAGACGCTAACAAGCCAAAGAAATCGGCGGCGGCGTGACGAACACAAAATTGTCAGCGGCGCAATATTCCCCAACTGCACCGGCATGATATGCTTCTCTGGCGTGAAAGTGATTGAAACGAAAATCATTAGCAAGTTTTTTCTGGGATATTTAAAACCCTTGTTTACTTTTTTCCGCCCCATTGTGCACCATAAAGTGGATAGAATTTCGCGCACCTTGCGAAAATGTGTGCACAAATATATAGGTCTGTATCTTTGTGTGTGTGTTGTGTATTTTTATTGTTTGTAAAATTTATAAATAATTTTTGTTATTTTAACTTTGTTTGCTTGCTTTCCGTTCATTTCAATTTTTTTCTTGTGCAAAATTGCAGCTGCTGCTCTTCTGCCAACAGTTTTAAGGTGAAATTTGGAAAAGATTTGTATCCAAATTTAGGCTGAGGGAACAAAAAATTGCACGGAAATGATTAAGCAAAAATGTTGGGATTTTTTTTCGCAAGAAAAAAACGCAAATACAAATGACCAATTTCATATTGAAATCAGCTTCAAAAAAGTTTTGAGCTTAATACACAAAGAAAAAAATAGGAACGACATATTCGTTCATACATTAACAGTCGATTTCACAATATCGAAAGAATACGTTCTTTTGCATTATAAGCGAAAGGAAACTAAATTCGCTGTATCTAAGCATATTTCTATGTCGCTCGAACGACAAGAACGCAAATGCCAAACGTTTACACGTAATAAGCACAAGCCAACAAAAGCTTTCGAAATATGCAAGTCCATGTTAATTCGAGTTTTTAATGACTAGTTTTCTTTCTCTTAAATTTTCTTTGGAAATCGTGGAGTAGACTATAAATTATATTCTATGAAATTTTTTTTTAAATTTGTAGGGCGAGGATTTTGGATAAAAAATCAAAATTTTTTAACAGAAATAATAATCTATACGTTACGAACTTTATTTAAAATAATAATCACTTTGGTTTGCAACCACTAACAAACAATTTAGTTCCGGAAATGTTCACATTAAGTAATAATCTATACACATTGTTCATTGAAATCAAATAAGACAATTTATTCACAAAATTAACCGATTGACTCCATGGAAGTTGAATAATACAAAAGAACCAAATGCTAAGGAGTGGATATAAAATAATGTCAAATTTGTATGCTTGACCGTCTTGGAAGCCTAAATCGAGTCTCCATCGACAACATTAACGAAACAATTGCCGTTCAAATGGTGGTGTAGCGAACGTCGAAGCAGGACTCTCTAACTTTGCAGAATTTCGGATAAACCTATTTTTTAGCCGACTTAAAAAAAGGAGAAGGTCATCAATTCGTTTATATTTTTTTATGTGTGTTCCCCCATAACTCCGCCATTTACAGTGTCACGCCCATATAACTGAAATACATATTAATTTTCAACTAGTTCTACTTAAAAGACTCTTATGAAACTTTGCATACAAATTAAGTTTCGATTTTCATACTACACTATTAAAAAATGGGCAGTGCCACGATAATGCAAAGTAAATATTCTTTTTTAAAAACTTATACTCAAACGATTCTTAGGAAACTTTACGCACATTTACTTACTGTGGCCATATAATGTTATAGTTGGAAAATTATGAATTAAATATTATTGAATTTTTCTTTTGATTGGGCTTTAAAAAATACAAAGAATGGTCAACAATATTAAAAACAAATATTAAATATTCGCCCTTATTCCAGTTGGCAATATCAACGTCACGTTAACACAATACCAAAAAATTGGAGCTGTCTACTCGCTCTCGCAAACAATTTTGTTCTGTTCTCTAAGGTCCAGAAAATAACATGAACCTGTCAATAGTAGTCAGTTATTTTTGACAACGAGTAGACAAGCCCCACTTTTTTGCTATTGTGTTGACGTGACGTCGATGTCGCCAACTGGAATAAGGGTGATTATTTAATTTAACCGATTTTATGAAGCTGTTCACATATGTTTGTCTCCCAGGGAAACACAGTATTATGATTATAAAAGCGGGCAATACCTCGCCCGTGCCAAATAATTTTATTTTTCAAATATTTCTACCGAATCGATTCTTATAAAACTTAACACGCACATTAAGTTCCAGCGACAGTACAAAACATTACGGTCAGAAAAGTGGGCGCTGCCACGCCCAAGTGAAATAAATTTTCTTTTTCAACTGTTACTTTTTAAAAAACATTTGGTAGTCTGGATATTTTTTTTAAGGAATTATTAATTTTTCTTTACTAAATTCTCAATTTTCTTCGCTTTGAATTTTTTTTGAAGAATCCATCTAAAAATTTTCTCTTTTATTTTAATCTTGATTTTTTGGTAAATTTTTGGTTTTATGTGAATTTTTTTTTTTTACTAAAATTCAAGTGAAATTTAAATTTTTGAACAAATTTTTAGGTTTTAAGTTGAAAGAAATTGTTTGGCTCAAGACCAAATCATGGATTTATAAATACTGTATTAAATAATCAGTTGATATTCCTCGTCACTTGTGGATACTAGTGACAATTGATAAAATGAACAAAGAACGCTAATGAGATGGTGTAGCGACTTCTAAATCAGTACTGACTGATCCGTTCTGCTACTCTGATGATAAAAATATTCTAAAACTACTTTCTTAATCAAAATAATATGAATTTAAAAAAAAAAAATTCTGAATAAAAAATAAAGAAAATATTAAATTTATGATTTGAGCTTCAAAGAAATTAAATATTGATATCAATTTTGATTATTGGTAAAATTTTGCTGAATTTTCGGTTTTTATTAGAGTCCTTCGATTTTATATATTTCATAACAAAAAAAATAACAACAACATGAAAAAAGTGAGAAAACTTGTGTGTAAAAGTTCCAAAACTAAAATTTTATTTTTTGAGGGACGCAGGGGAGCGAGTTCGTACCATTTTTCCCTTCCACTGGATACATTCCTGCCACAACAAAAGAAAAGTCATTGACAAAATGAAATTAGCTTTATACCTATCATGTTCATATCTATTTAAACGCAGCAAAACAAACAGTGATGCAAAAAAGTTTACACACTTCTTAAATTTTTCTTATACCGCATATGAGTATCCTATTGTAGTGAAACCTCGATTATTCGTATTTGTCGGGACCGGAAGCACTCTCGATAATTGATTTCCCCTGTTAATTGATAACAATTTGGAATTGTACTTTTAAACATTGTTTATTTATTCATTTATTCCGAGATTTTATAAAAATGTTTAAATAATATAAGAAAAAAATTACAATTTTGGAAAAAAAATAAGATTAAACGATACATTAAAACGTCTAATTTAAACTTTCATGCTTATGACTCATATTATTTAAACGAAGGAATTCCCTTTTTTTCGTTTTATGTGTTTACATTGAGTTTGATTGTTCAAAAGCAATAAAAAAAGGTTTTAGAGTTCCCGATAATATAGGTAATCACGGTTAATCAATGCAAAAAATTAAATTTATAGAAATTATTAAAAATTTTCTTTCCCGAATAATCAACGTTTCCGGTTAATCGAAACACGGATATTCAAGGCCCCACTGTACTTACAAATATAAATAATGGTTTTAACAGTTGATATTTTTTTATACGTGTTTGTGAATATCAGATGAACGTACAATTTTTTGTAATTGAATCTTTCTTTTGAAAATATTTTTAATTTCTTTATTTGCATTATTTAACTGTTTTAAACTAATTATTTATCTTTTTCACGAATTTTGAATTTGTTTTTCTCCACATTTATTTGTATGCATGCAAAATTTAAAATATTTTACGTTCTTTAAAGTTAAAAGAAAAATAATAATGTTTGTGCACAAACAAGTATGTTTGGCAAACGTTCAATTATTCACTTCTTTATTTGTATTTTTGGTGTATTTTACGAAGAATAAAGCCTAAATGGCAATAAATTATAACGAGACGTGACAACAAGTTGCAAAAAAAAATTCAAGAACTTTTACGTACTCATTTGTAATACAATTTCTTTATTAAAAGAAATAATAAATATATTTGATAATAAGAAGTCAAAAAGTCAACAGCAGTGAAAGACAGAAAGAAGTAATATTACGATTACCATAAAATTAAATGATACAAAAATTTAAATGCGCTTAAAATGGATTTGCTATGAAGCAAAATGTGTTTCGATAATATTTTGAAATAATAATATGTACGAGTATGAATTTATAATAGAGTGCATAAGCATATTAAAGAAATAGGTAATTGCATAAAAAGAGTTATTTAGATTGACATTCCGTTTGCAATGTACTGATGTGTTGGATCAATTCATACAAAGCAGAGGTCGCCAAACTGTTCAGCCTTGTAGAATAATTATCTTGTTTTTTGGGTGGAACATTTGCTTTCCTGAATTTAATTTTTTTGTTGCAAATTCTTGACCTTAAAATAATTTACTATTTTCATTAATTAATTCATTTATTTTTTATTTTATTTTTAAAGAACAAACACAAGTTGCGAAGCCATTTTGGGTTGTCTGCAGAAACACCCAGGGTCTAGGCAGGGATCGAACCTGTGACCCGTCGACTAACAGTCTAGTACGCTACATGCTATATTTAATAATATGAATAATGAATTTAATTAAATATTATTTAATTTATAAGAATATGTGGGATGCTTGATTATATTCAATATTTTGCTTAAAAAAACTTATCTTGTGAAAAAAAATTTACAAATAAGTGTCAAATATTGAATTTGATAAAGCTTTCTGTTATTTGTTAATTTGTAAATTGGAAAATTCTTACAACAGTGGGAATTTTTGGGGATAAGAAATTAGCTATTTTGGGGAATAAAAAATCACAAATTGGGGATAAGGTATAAAATAAAACAGGGAACGCTGGTGTTAGTTTTTAGATCAGTTTTGCAGCGACTCTGATGTCAAGTACACAGAAAGAAAAATGCCGTACTAAATTCAAGTATTTTCTACTTACTTTGAGTACGAATCAAAATTTTGATTACAAATAACAATATAATGTACTTTTATAAAGCCGAAAACGGAATTACTTTAGATCAAAAATAATGGAGTTTCTTAAAATAAGTACAAAATTCTTTAATCACTTGAAAAATCTCGAATCCACAAAAAATTCTTAAATTAAAATTGAGCATTTGAAGCCGTCCATACTTAAATCAATTTTTTTGCACATAATTTTAGTAAATCTGAGATTACCGTACTTTTAACATCGCTTGAAATTGGTTTTAGTACGGATGGATTGATTTTTCTTTTGAATGTAGCCGCATTAAATGTGTTTTTAGCTGAGTAGCCATTTTTATTAATTATTTTACTTCGCCGGCGATTTTGCTACAATACCGACGAAGGAGGGCGCTGTGGTGCCCGCTAGCATACACCAGTATCAATTGCTGCCGGTCGCTTAAACGGTCCAACAACAACAAATACAATGGCATACTAATGCACATCTGAAAAATCCTGAATGTTATGACTTGCCTGAAACTGGGCTCGAACCCACGTTCTTAGACATTTTGTAGCCCCATATAAGTTTATCTTTTATGATTGAGTTTTCAGTGTCAATATCTCAAAAATAAATTCTATAGTGTCATATATCCATAAAAGAAACGTGTAAAAAAATTAACTCTATCAAAAGTTGTCACCGCTCGTCCCACTGTGTTTTGCAAAATATCGCTTATTTTAAATACTCGATATTAGACGTACTTATTAATTATTAACTCAATATTTTAACACTATTCTGAAAATGAAAATTAAGAACAATGCTACTTTATTCCTAAAAATTAAATTATTTTTTTTTAAATAATTTTGTAAAACGAACGTTTAAAGTTTGTATAAAAAATAACAAAATCGTTAATTTTTTTCAATTTAAATATTTTTCAATACAGATTTCGAACGCTTAAAAACGTTTAATGTGCAAATTTAAATCGATTTATCGTATAAGTTCTACCAGAAATAATGGATGGGAAATAGAATGCAGAAAAATATCTTTATTTTTCGAGAACTGTGAACTGAGTTTTTACATGCTTGACAATAATTTTAGTTCCCCCGTCTTAATTATTATTTATGTTTGCGTTAAAAAATTTTGTGTTTTGTACTCTAAACCAAAACACCTCTTCACAGCATTTTTTTAAATTAATTTTTTCATTCCATAAAATTATTGCCAACAAATATCAAAAGAGAGATATTTTACATAAAACTATTTGGCTATTTCAAAGTCTAGTTTTAATGACTTCCTAATCAAAAAAAAGAAAACTTATGACATCTGCATGAATATAAAGTTAGTAAATTTAATCAATTTTAAGTTTTCAAGATTTTTTATGACTCTCATTTCACAAACGAAATTATTGAAATGCATCCCACTCGCTCAGAGATATGATAATCATAATTGTATTTTATTGTTGGTGTAGGAAGATGTTTTTTAATGGTCACTCCATTGACCATGTCTTTTATGTTTATGTTCTTACATTTCTTTGTTATGTTTAAGTTTCCTCTCAATCGTATAGTTTCTGCATGCATTTCTTATATATATTTTTTTCTACAATTTGTTCTCTGAGGATAAAGTAACCCGTAACAAGAAAAAACCTTTTAAGACTTTAATGAAAAAAGTTGCTTACCTTGGACTAAATATGTATTTTTTTCTTGCTGTTAATGTTTGAGCATTTTTAAGTTTTGCATGGATACTCACTCGTACAATCACTTTAAAATTCTTTTATGAAAAAATGTGTGTGTCTCCAGAATTTTTGTGGATAAGTTGTTTTATTTTTGAGAATTTTTCATTCTTTAATTTCACATTTCATAAGAATTCTTTAGTTTCTTTCGTTCCTTTAGTTGGCAATTTTTTTCTCATTTTGTTTTTGGTAGCATCACTTACAAACAGTTTAGGGTGTGCGTAAAAAATATTAAAGCATAAATTGCTTTTAAGCTTCTGCGATTATTTGAGATATTTAAACGAAAATTCTTTGAAAAATAATTTAGATTTGATAATTATACGAATCAAGGTCGCAGCGTGCATACAACAAAATTTATTCCCTACACATTCCAAAAATTTCTAGAAATTTTGACTTCTGAGAATTATTTTGAAATTTTCGTAAATCTTAACAGGTCAGTTGTCGGATTTATTGAAAAATCTAGGAAGCTCATCTAATATGCTTTGATGGCCTTTCTTGACTTAGAAGAAGAATCCATCATTATTATGGCTCTGGAAAGACTGAGTATAAATCAGCCACTAATCTGTTACTAATCAATAGATCTGGAGACTAGTGATATACTGGGCGGACTACAAGCCCAAAACTATCTAAGCGAGGTTCCTCACAAAGTTCCTCGTTTTTTATAGAACCTTGCTGGACGCCATGAAATTTTGACCATTAGAGAACGCTTCAGACGTTGCAACGGGAGTATGTGAAAAATATTTAGATACGCTTTCGCATTAACTTCGAATCAGCAAGAAAACTTCTCACCAGCCGGAACACTGAAAGTAGCCTCAGCGTCATTCCAGAGAAGACTGACCTCGTCCTCTTCACCATGGAAATACAAAATGCAGTGCCTCACTGCCTGCTACACACACACTTTTTTCTCATCGCGAATTACCTAGATATTCTGCTGAACTACAAACTACTCGCCTCATAAAACCTCAATGTACAAAAAAAGCGTCGAATGCCATTCACTAACGCAGTGGCGCAATCAAATTATTAATTTATGTCAACAAAGTCACTTAAATAATGCATTTATCTGTTTAGTTGCTGATCAATAATTTAAAGAAAACGGAGTGTGTTATATTTTATTTTCACCCACACCTTTTTAGGAGGCAGCAAGAAAAGTAAAATGGTTAAGTTTAGTTTTCATCTGGTAAATTAATTTGAAATAAGTTACATAGAATACACAGTTACACAGTTTATCTTCATAAAGCAGCAACTTATAGGGATAGCACAATCTAGATGGTTCAATGAATCCACATGTGCAATTTCCACATCAACCTGGCTCCACTGGGGATCCATCAGCTGCGTACACTCGTGGCAGTCCTAACAGGGCACTGTTTCATAGGTGCCCACGCAAATAGATTAAATCTCTCTTTCAACGACTTCTTTAGAAGCTGTCAAAGTGAGCAGGAGGAAGAAATTGTCAATTTTCCTCTGCCAATGTCCAGCTCTCTCCTATCGCAGAGCCATGTATCCTGGTAACTCGATTTTTCCCGAACTCGCAGACCTTACGGAATGCAATCTGAAAAGAATAAACCAGTTTATTCGGAAAACGGATTGGTTCAACACCGACCACAACATGGGATAGATGGAATCTCTTAATCACTGTCCATCCACATGAGGTATCATAAAGGAACCTATTTTCTGGACCCAAGTGGGCCGGTTTCTTGCAATCGGCTGCCTGTGCAACCAAACTTAAATTACACAGAATATTGTTGTTCGAGGCAATTAGTTCTGTGACATCTGGAAATTCTGGAAATCGAGCTGCTAAAATATTAAGAAATCCTCACATGTATTTTAGAAAATTTACTTTGCTTAGTTCGTTCCAGTGTGGCACATTTAATGCGAAGGTGGCCGGCCAAAAAGTTCAACTTTGTTAACTTCCGTTGAAAAGTATGAGGGCGGATTGATATTGAAGCTACCTAAATAGGAAAAACATTTTTTTATCAAAAACCACTTATTTCTCAACATAGTCTCCTTTTAGCTCAATACACTTAGTAAGACGATATTCCAACTTTTTCATATCATCTGAATAATACGAATTTGAGAACCCCTACGCGTTAGTTTTTCCTGTGAGCCATTTTTTCAAGTTTGGAAACAGGAAAAAGTCACTAGGAGCTAAAGCTGGACTATAAGGTGGATGATCAACCAATTCGAAGTGTATTTTACGTAATTTTAGCATCGTATCGAATGCTGTGTGAACCGGTGCATTGTCTTGAAGAAAGAGCACTTTTTTCTTCTTTAAATGTGGTCGTTTTTTCTTGATTGCATCAATCAATTGATCCAATAATGCACGATAATACTTTTCTGTGATTGTGGATCCTTTTTCAAGATAATCGATGAGCAATATTCCGTGTGCATCCCAAAATACAGTGGCCATAACCTTGCCAGCTGATTTCACTGTCTTCGCTTTCTTCGAGCTTCCACCCAATTTTTCGATTGATTTTTGGTTTCTGGTGTGTAGTGGTGGACCCACGTTTCATCAGCAGTTATTAATCGACGCCAAAAATCAACAGGATTACGCTCTATCATGTCCAAACACTGATGTGAAGTGGTCTGTCGAACTCGTTTTTGTTCGACACTGAGCAAACGCGGCACCCATCTTGCCGATAACGTTTTCATACGGAAATGTTCATGCAAAATGTTGAACACACGTTCATATGATATGTTTACCATTTCAACAATCTCAAGTAACTTGACTCGACGATTATTCATAACGATATCGAGGATTTTCGTGATATTTTCTTCAGTAACCACCTCTTTTGGCCTTCCTGTTGATGGTATTGTTGCAGTGCTTGTTCGGCCGCGTTTAAATTCAGCAATCCAATATTTTACCATGTAATCTGACGGAGCAGACTCACCGTAATGTTTATCGAGCTTTTCTTTTGTCTCTTTCGCCGTTTTCCCTTTCAAATAATAGTGTTTAATCACTGCACGAAATTCACTTTTTTCCATTTTTCAAGAAACACAAAAGTTGCTTACTTCAAACGACTACAACAAAAAAATTAATCGATGAATTTGGGTGAAATTTTAACAGCTGACGTTTGACAGATCGCAATTTCTAAAAAAAAGTTTTTGTGATTGTGCTGCCATCTAGTGCTAGGTAGCTGTAATATCAATCCGCCCTCGTATGTTAAAATTTTGAAAAATTGAAAATATGTATCTAGTTTTGTTTAAAGGACCTTATTTTTGCATTTGTTTGTTCCAAAATTATTTTCCAACTTAATATACTTTCCTTTCTCGTGTAGGTACAAACTAAATAATTTCAAAAACTATTCCAAGAGTTACATACGTTAAAAAATTGCAAAAAATAAAGTGTCATGCACTAATACAGCACATTCTTAGAGACCAACATGTGTGCTTAAGTATGTATCCTAATTTATAAAACAAAAGTTAAAAAACAAACGTATCAACCCAAATTTCTTTTATGTACCTCTGCTGTTTGTTACCTTGAAATTAAAGCTGAATCATTTATTTTCAAAAAAAAATCAACATGAAAATATTTTGAAAGAATTAAACAGAATCAATTTGCCAAATTACTATAAGAGAATGTTGTTGTTTTTGTTGTTTCCTCCTTATCAAACACATTATTGAAGTTATTAACGAAATATGATTGAAAGAATGGCAAAGCGAAGGGATAACATAACAATACACACATGTGTACATGCACGCATACATCGCTCACTAGCTGCAAGAACGTCATAACTAAGAACAAGTGATTTTTGATTTAACCTTCATGTCCTCCTCCGTCTTGTGTAAAAATTTCAGTCAAATATCTTGTTAATTCTCCTCTTGAGGGGAAAATATTTTTTTATGTTTCCTTTCGATAATAAAATCTAACGAGATTTGTTGCGACTGTCAAAAAATCTAACGTACCATTACATTTTGTTTTCACACTATCAGATCTCATGTAAAATGAAAATATAAGTAGAAAATATGCGGCGGCTGGTCAGTTTCATGTAGCCGGCCTTTTGAAATGTTTAGCAGTTAAGGTTATATCAACCTTGTCCCGCGATGGGTGGTCATCTTGACGCGATGCGGGGGCTTAAGTGCAAGGACCCATGTAGAATATCTCTTGGTGAGCACGAACTAAGAACTACCCTTCCCATGGTCTGTAGCGTCTGTTTTCCCCTAGTAGGGGCGGCTTACAGACCAATTTTCTGTCCGCTTTAGATCTCTGATCTCTCTTAAGTCCACACCAAATATGTGTCCGCAAATCCATCCAGCGTCTGTTCCACATTGGGCGGCTGGGTGGTCTGTTGTTGTTTGACAGTTTCTTTCACTTGGCAGCAAGTATAAAATGCAACCCCCCCCCCTTATAAGAAATGTCAAAGCAGCAAAAGTGCCCCGAGTATCCGGTTGCGGGCCAAATAATCTCCGGAGACCCTACTCCCTTGGTGTCGGCCACAGGCCAAGGTGAGTCGAACGCTACTGCGTCCCAGATTAGTCCGGTGAATGTACCAGGCCGGGCAAATCTGCAAGTTACTGGTAACAAACTTAACACAGGAGGGGGCAAGGGGAAACCTGAGCCCACCAAATGTAATAAACCCGCTGGAGGGGGCAAGGGGAAACCTGAGCTCACCAAAGGCAGCGTTGTAGCACCTAAGGGCTCAACGAATAAACCAACACTTAGTGTTGGCAATAAACCCGGCAGTGGAGTGCCTCTGGACTTCAAACCAAGCACTTCAAAATCTGCCATGGCCCAGGTCTCCAAAAAGGTGACCAAAACCCCCTGTTTGGGAGCTACCAATAAGAAGGTAGTAAACCCAGTGCCACTTGTAAGAAAGGGTACTGCGACCATGACGTCGGGTCACTCGGACTTACACCCCTCTGCCAGCAAGGAAGCCGCGACCTCGAAGTCGGGTTCCGACGCTCGGCATCAAGCCACTCAAGGCAAACCCCACAGGCACATAACACCTGCAAGAAGGGCCTTTACGCAACGGCGGTCCGCCGAAAGACTTTCGACGCAGCTAGGCAAACGGCCAGCTGAGTCCCTCACCCCGGAAGAACGGGCAAAGCTTAAATGGGCTCAAAATTTTTTGGCCAACCTGCAAAAGACTCCTCCGTCGTCTGCGGACGCGCCTAAACGGCAACGTTCAGAGGAGGAGGCCCAGACGCAGAGCCAACAGCCCGCTATGAAACGTCATAGGCCGATGAACAAATCGTTCAGCGAGATGGCTAAAGGCTATCTCATGCAAGCTGTCATCGACCGAAGTGACGCAGACGGTGGCATGTCCTACGCTCAGTGGGACATTGTCCGTAAAAAACTGATGGGGGAGTTCTGGAAAGTCTTCAAAAGCAATCCAGGACCAACCCCCAAATGTGATGATGCTGGATGGCTTCGCCGGAGGGTAAAGCTTATAGCCTTTTCGGATGAGCGATCAATCTCTTTGTATAAGAAGGCGATCGTTAATCTGGAAGGGCTGTGGGAGGGTGCTAGGCTCGACGTGGTACCTATTAATGAGGTGCCTCGGCGACCTAGAGCCTCTGCTCGAGTCCCGGACGAGCCATCAAAACCCGAGGAAATTCTGGAACTCCTGCAGGTCTGCAACAGTGACGTTCCAACCAATGGTTGGTTGGTCGCCAAGGTTTCGGAACCTGTAGGAGCCTACAGAAGGATCATCGTGGTCCTGAACCATGAATCCTTGCCATCGCTGAAGGAGAGACAAGGGAAGATGTATTACGGCTTCGAATCCATCTTCCTAAGTATCTACAAAGGCGATGACAGGGAGGCTAGGGATCAGGAGGGCGATGATCCAGCCTCAGACGCTATGTCTATGTCGGTAGACGAAACTGCCAGTTTATCCTCTCAAGGGGATACCGTATCCAACTCCGGCTGGGTAGGGGAATTCTTTGAGGGGATGGACGAGGTAGTTGACGAGGACGTTCTCCTGGACTCGGACCTGGAGGACGCCAACGTCACAGTTATGCCGTACCATGACCAAAATCACACAGGTGAACCTTCACCACTGTAAAGCAGCATCCGCTGCCATGCTCCTCCGCCTAGTAGAGAAAGGGGAGGACCTCGTCCTAGTCCAAGAACCCTGGCTTCACCAAGGTAGGGTTTGCGGACTTAATGCTAAAGGCTTCAGGCTTCTTCATGCCAATGGTCTAGGTAACATAAGAGCGTGTATTCTGGCCAAAGGCAATCTAAACATCTTCATTTTATCTGATTACAGTGATGAAGACACAATAACTGCAGCGCTGGAGACGGACGAGGGCACCATTATGGTCATCTCCAGCTACATGGCATATGAACGCGAATCTCCGCCCGAAAAGATTCGCAGCGCAGTCAGTATGGCAAATACAAAAAACTGGCCAGTCATAATTGGAGCAGACGCAAACGCGCATCACGTCGTTTGGGGAAGCTCGAACATAAATGGAAGGGGTGAGTCTTTATTTGATTTCATTCTTTGCCACAATCTTGATATTTCAAATCACGGGTCAGAACCCACTTTTATAACTGTAAATAGAAGGGAGGTTCTAGACATCACACTAGTAAGCGCTATGCACTCGAACATGATCAGAGAATGGAGGGTCTCTAACGACTGTACTTTTTCTGATCACAGATATATTGAATTTAAGATAGAAATTCCACTAAACAGGCCAATGCCCATAATAAACAGGAAAAAAACAAATTGGGAGGAGCAAAAACAGCTCCTCTCTGAACTAATTCCACAACCACCTGTCATAAACGACAGGCACGATATTGATACTGCGGTTGAAAATCTAAATAATGCTTTCAACCTAGCAACATCAGAAGCTTGCAGACCTAGTGTCTGCCGGGGTGGGAGTAAACCACCATGGTGGAACTCCGAGATAACAAATGCTCGCAAAGAGAGCCGTAGACTTTTCAATGAGGCCAAAAGACTAGGAAACTGGTCCGATTATAAGTCCTCCGTAAACAATTTCAAAAACCTGGTAAGAAACGCAAAACGCAAATCCTGGAGGTCCTTCTGTAGCAATATAGAAGGCACTTCGGAGACCAGCAGACTGCGTAAAATCTTAACCACGATTCCTTCAACTCCCAGCTTCATTAAAAAATCTGATGGGAGTTGGACTACTAGTGGACATGAGACCCTCATGGTTCTGATGGACACGCACTTTCCCGGTTGCGCTCCGTTTACAGGAGAACTCACGACAACCACACACAATCACACGTTAGCCCCATTTCCCATAAACAGGGAAAACATTACATGGGCCATAAACAGCTTTCATCCGTATAAATCAGCGGGTCCCGACAACATTATACCTGCTGACCTCCAGCGGAATGCAGACCTAATAGTCCCATGGCTTATTCGGATATTCTCGGCATGCCTCGCATGGTCATATATTCCGAAAGCATGGACCAAATGCACCGTGGTTTTTATACCTAAATGTGGAAAAACTACGCATACAAACGCAAAGGATTTTAGACCAATCAGTCTATCATCCTTTCTACTAAAAACACTAGAACGATTGATTGATCTGCATCTCAGATCGGTAATCAACTCGAACTTACTATCCACCGCTCAACATGCCTATACGAAGGGCAAATCGGTTGAAACGGCACTACACTCGCTTGTTGGTTACATTGAAAAATCCATAAAGCATAACGAATTTGCTCTGGCGGCCTTTCTAGACATAGAAGGTGCCTTCAACAACATCAACCCAGAAACCATCATCATGGCTCTGGCAAGACTGAACGTAAACCAGTCAATAACCAATCTCATCAAAGAATTATTGACTAATAGGGTCATCACATCTACGATGGGATCCTCAACAATCTATAAAGTTGCAAAGCGAGGAACGCCGCAAGGAGGGGTTTTATCTCCAATCCTGTGGAACCTTGCCATAAACACGGTACTGTTGGAGCTAGACTCAAACAGATTTAAAACAGTAGCCTACGCAGATGACGTTGCAGTAGTAGTGTCGGGTAAGTACCCAGACACAATCTCGCATCGTCTACAGTCAGCCTTGAATCACATTACTGGATGGTGCATCAGTAATGGACTCAACGTTAATCCAATAAAGACGGAGCTCGTACTCTTCACGAGAAAATACAAAATACCGTACTTCACCTTACCAACTCTTAACGGAGTCACGCTAAGGTTAACCGATAATGCTAGGTACCTAGGTATCATCCTAGACTCTAAGTTATCGTGGAACCTAAACGTACAAGCAAGAGCAGCGAAAGCCGCTATTGCCCTCTATACCTGCAAAAAGGCCATAGGCAACAGATGGGGTATTAACCCCAGAACGGCCAACTGGCTCTTTGAAATGGTCGTCAAGCCCATATTAATGTATGGTGCAATCGTCTGGTGGCCGGCCCTAGGCAAATCCACCTATTCTAAAATCATTGACAGAATTCTAAGAACATCGGCCTTGATGATTACAGGCGCACCTCGCACCACCCCATCAAAAGCCTTGTTCACAATGTTACACTGGCTTCCTGCCGATCTAATGGTCAAACAACTGGCTATGAACTCGGCAATTAGACTCAGTGCCGCCGGAACATGGAAATCACTAGGTGATGGACATGCGAACATTATAGGACAGTTCGAAAACCTTCCCGAACTTATTGACTACCGTTCTCCCTACCTTATGCCCGAGAAAAGATTCGCAGTGTCAATCTCAGATACTCTCCCTCCGTTCATTGATCCTAATTACCGAGGGGAAGTGCTTGAGGTTTACACTGACGGATCCAAATCAGGTGTAGGGGTGGGAGGGGGCATATACATTCCTCAATTTCAGCAGAGGATACGTTTCAAGCTCACAGATCTCTGTAGCATTACTCAAGCCGAAATATCGGCCATAAAAAGGGCAGCTAACTGGTTAAGGTACAATAGGGTATATAGGCAGGATATTCGTATATGTACCGATAGTAAGGCTGCATTGAACGCTCTATCGGGTGTTTACACAACATCCGAACTGGTAAAGGAATGCCGGACATCCCTAAACGAGATGGCGTCACATTCCAACCTCGAGCTAATCTGGGTACCAGGGCATGCGAATGTGCCTGGCAATATAATTGCGGACAAGCTAGCCAGGGAGGGATCTCGTCTACAAGAATGGGACACCGACCGGCTAGTGGGAGCCCCACTAAAAAGTTGCAAAATTCTTATTCAACAGAAACTTATAGGGTTAGCACAAGCTAGATGGTTCAATGAACCCACATGTGCTGTCTCCAGATTAACCTGGCCCCATTATGATCGAGCAAAATCAGCCATCATTCTGGGGATCCCTCGACATCAGCTACGTATACTTGTGGCTGTCCTAACAGGGCACTGTTTCATAGGTGCCCACGCAAATAGACTAAATCTCCCTTTCAACGACTTCTGTAGAAGTTGTCATAATGAGGAGGAGGAAGAAACCGTAAAGCACCTCCTCTGTCAATGTCCAGCTCTGTCCCATCACAGAGCCATGTATCTAGGTAACTCAACTTTACCCGAACTCGCAGACCTTACGGAATGCAATCTGAAGGGAATAAACAAGTTTATTCGGAAAACCGGTTGGTTCAATACTGACCAGAATATAGGATAGCCAATATTTTTTTATTTTTTTTTTCTCGCTATCCATAACGGGCATCACAAAGGGACCTATTCTCCTGGACCCAAGTGGGCCGGTTGCTTGAAATCGGCAGCCTGTACAACCTAACCTAACCTAAGGTTATATCAAAGTACAATATTAAATAACACAAAATTTAATTTAACCCTATAATGGTAAACATACTTTTTAGCTCCTGAATGGTAAACTTCGCTTGTGAGGCTACTTTTATAAAAAACCTTAAATGAATTTAAAAACAACAAAAATTTAATAAAACAAATAAAAACATATTTATTCAATGTTTACTAACAAAACTAAACAAAAACCAGTTCATTTTATAGATATCTTACTTTTTTTGTTCACATATTTTAATCACTAATTCCAAGAGATCGTTTAAAAAAATAAAAAAAGTTCCATTCGAGATAAAAAAGCCTATTGTATCTTATTGTCCTGAGATCAAATTAGCATTTTAAAAAATAATATAAAGCTTTTAAGGGGAAAAAACTTTCCACACCAAAATGATTTTTGTAGTTTTTCAAACTATTTTTTGGCGTCACATTGCCAACATAACCTCTCGTAACCAATTCCGATAGTGTAAGAAGCCAATTCTCAGATTGTAATTAAATTTGCGACATGCCTACATCTTCCTGGACATGAGTCGATGTGGGTTGTACATCACTTTGATAAGAGACATCAATATTCTGTATGTCATCGTCTAAATCAGCGAGGTAAGTTGGGTCGACCTCACTATCGTCTGAATTAAAGTAAACTTCTAAGTCGTCGTCATGTTAACTTCCATTTTCCGATATCTCGTCCAGCCAACTTTGTATCTGCGATTCAGAAGCAGTCATCATAAAAAACTAAAAAGATTATATGCACACTCTAATTTTTTGCAAAAAAAAAACGAACACACTATTATGTCCAAAAAATTTACCTTTATTGCTAAACTTCCCCTGACAGGCGACTCACATACATATTATTCGGCAACGCAGCGAAGCAAAACATAGTACGTGTGCGCGCAACCTCGTACAACACTCAACTAAGTTGGCACGAGCGCATCCTTAAGTAGGTTTAAGCGATCAGAAAATATCGTTAAAAAAATATTGCTTCGCCTCGCAGGCGATGTTTACCATTCTAGGGTTAATTTTGAGACATGGTGTAATACACATTCCAAATTTTGAGCCTGTGTATGACAAAAAAAACATATCAGAAACGACACGCTATCGGCGGCGAAACACTCGACTATTCAATTTGCTTTTATAAAAATTCAAACCTGATCAAATGAAAAATCTTATCGTTTAGAAAAATTTCTAAAAATTGCAGTCTTATGGTATGTGAAATTTATTATCGTATTGTTTGTCATTTTAATAACATTTTGCTTTCACATTATTACACTTGCACGTATTATTACAGTTTTTGACAAGTCTTAATACAAAGTATTAGTGTAAAAGGCCCTTAAGTAAATTGAAAGCTTTAAGTAAAACGGGTTTTTTTGGTTATGGCGTCCTTGCAGTAAATGAGGTTTCTATAGCTGTTATGCATGCATGTGGAAATATATATGACCCCGCCCAATTGGCCAGATTGTCGTGAACGATCCTAGCACTATTTGTCCCCAGTGGACTGGGCGACAATTTAAAGGAAGTTATCATTCACGACAGTATGAGCGACAAAGTGTTACATGTTGTCCTCTTTCAAGCAGTTTTGACGACAACGCTAGGGATTGTCATCAAGTTTATCTAATATTAAACATTGTTGATGACAAGATGAGCGATGTAGTCTTTTATAATGCCGTCTGTTAGACATTTTCAGCGACAATGTCTTAAATAAAAATCGTTTAACAACAATATGACGGAGCATGTCTTGCATGTTGTCTTATATCAAACTTGCTTTACGACAAGATGGCGACAATCTCTTAAGTTTTGTCTTTAATCAAGCAAACGAATATATTAATTTTTCGATATTTTATTTTAAGTGATGCCATAGCTGAGGAGGAAATCGATTTAACTTTTAAACATGTAACAAATTGTGAACGATCCAGTTGCGTATTCTAGTCTCAACATGAATAATAAAAAGTTTTAATTTGAAATTCTAAGTTTGACAAATCTGCCCTAGAAAAATTACTTGATTTTTCTATTTATTTTGGTTCACGAATAAACAGACAACACTGTCCTTTTTGTAGCCGTTGACTACAAACTGAGCGATATTGTCTCTTTTGTAGTCGTGCAAGATTTACGTGAAATTTGATTGAAAATGTCATTGACGACTTGTTCTGGTTGTCCCTCATAGCTCGTCGAGGAGTTAACATTGCCATGCAACCGTCATTGTAGGAGTCTTAAAAAAGAGGTCGGCCAACTGGTTGTTGATTCATGTATGGCTTGTCCTCCTTTGATTACATTTTCTAAACGACGCTTTAAAGCAAATCGTAGTTCACTATAACCTGAGTGCCAGTGTCCTACGATTTGTTCGTTGAGGGAAATACGAGCGACAATATCCTACGTTTTGTCTTATTTACGACAAGATGATCCTAAATATCATAAGTTTTGCCTTCAATAAAGAAAACGTACTCAAAAGTTTTCCACTGTTAATATTTTGGATGGTGGTGTAGCTTAAATGGTTAAGTTTCTTTGACAGCAGCGTAGAGGACATTATCCCCTGTGCAGTTATTGAACAAAAGCTGAGTGACTTTGTCGCTCATTTGGTCCTGTGTGACATCGGGAAAATTGTATTAAGCTGTCGTCAGTATGTCTTCTACGACTTCTTATTGTATTGTAGCCGTCGTTAAATATGTCTTGAGGACGTGGTCAACTGGGTGGCAATTATAATGATTTTGGAATATGATAAATGAATCGATTTAATTGGAAGCTTTGCAACCAAATAATAATGTGATGTGTGGTTGATGCCTGTGTGTGTGTGTGTTTGCGCTCGTTCTTTTTATTTTTTAATATTTATGCGTAAAACAGTAGTCAGATTGTTTCCATGATAATTTTACAGTCAAAAGAGAAAAAACTTTCTGCTTATAATATCATCTTAATGGATTTTTAATTTTGTTGTAATCGGTGTTGCCAACAATTTATGAAGAAATTTTATTTAAAAAAAACGCCAAAACATGAAATTTTTACCCAAAGTTCATTTGTTTGTTAAGACCTATTAGTTAATTCTAAATTATGCTTGTTCGTTTGAAAAAAGTATATGCGAAGTCCCAATGATTCTAGGTAATGAAGCGAATTAAAACCTGTATAACAAAAGATATGGTTTAAAAAAGTGATAAAGAGAAAATAATGAAGTTCTAACCACTGTTTCTGAAAGCGGGAACCAAAACAATATACGTGTTTCAGCGTCTTACTTTAGACAGAGTTTTACGGAATGATTCGAGGGTTGTTTAGATGTAGCGTAAATTTCGATGTAAGCTTCCTGGGTATCCAGCACCAGCTGGGCAAATACTGTGCCGCTTAGCCGCTCCCATTGGAGAATGCGGGACATTACGAGAAGCTGCCAGGCCTGCCGAGAATATCGCGGCTATGACTGCAGATATCGCAAAGCTGGATCCTTTATAGAGAATTTCGGCGAAAGACTTGAAGATGTTCCTTTGCCAAGTAAAGATATATCACCACAGCAGCTGGTTTTTTGCAGTACTTATGCTTTCACTAAGATATCATATATATACTTGGCTTTCGAATTATTCGGAAAATTTTTAAAAGCTCGGTTTCGAAAGCAGTTTTGTACAAAAAAATCGGTTATCCGGTTTTTATAAAAAGTACCCAGCGAATGCTTAGTAATGACTTCCATTAAGAACGAGATACTTTTCAACACAAACTTACTTACTACAAATATTAAATAAACATATAATTTATTCTCTAAGTGGAGCGGAATTAGAGCTTGCGCTTCTCATACATTAGGTAAACGGTTCAACCCCTCGCGAAGCAAAGTGCATTTATTTTAAATTGATAAAATAGTTGTGCCAACGAGTAAAACACTTAACATCAAACACAATAATAACTTTAAAAGAAAGAGTTAATACTCAAAACGGAAATTTAATTTGTATTGTGTTTTATTAGTTTTATTGGCTAAATTGGCAAATACTTGCATCCAATGACAACTTCTTGCTACAATAATGACTTCCGATTTTTGAATACATACTTCACGATTTACACAAACAAATACATCTGTTGTTGTGCTATTGTTGTAGTTGTAGCTCTAACACTGGCACTTTATAGTAAATATGCCTTGTTGTAGTAAGACATTAGCTGTTAGCTGTCATCTTGGATCTCGAGAACGAGTACAACTTTTCATGGAAAATCATCATGGTCCATTTCCGTACAAACAATCAAAATTATCGTTGCTTGGTCATCGGACGAAAACGGAGCGCGCAAGACGACTACTGTGTATGGCGAGCGCTGCAGAGGCATGTTGGCACTTTCCCCTTCCTTCTTTCGTTCAAAATCATGCGCAAAAAAATTAAAGCCAAAGAGCGTCGGTGGAAACTTTTGCGCCATCTTGTATGTATAACAAAGTATGACAGAAGAATGAAAACCCACTTTATATATAAACTACACGAGTAGGGGGCATCTATTGAGTGCTGGCACAACAAAAACAATAGTAATAAAAATCTTTTGGTTCATGATTGTACAAAAATGTCATACATACAGATATATTTTAAAATTACACTACGGAAGCAGGGCTCCCAGGTGATTTTAGTAAATAATCCGCACATTTTTTTTAAATCGACATTTTCGGCACATTGATATTGAAAATTCGACATATTTAAAACTAAGCATGTTCGAGGTTTTTATTAATCTATAAAACTAATAGGCAAACAAGTTTCTTTTAGATCCCTTTAACGTTCGTAATACTGAACCGACTTTGGAAAGATTTATATGTTTTTAAACGTTTTTTTATCTTCATTTTATTTAAATCGGTTCAGTATTTTGGGAGCTAGAAGCGTTAAAAGTTGCTATTTATACATGCGCATTTATTATACCTGCATGTATCAGCTTCGAGTTGAAAAATAATCAAAGTGTGCATGAGTGTTTGTCCAATTTCGCATAGAAATGAAACAGTAGAGTTTTATCTATTTGTATTTGCTAATAAGTTTTAAGTTGTTTATTTATAATGTTTTTTGATTGGTTTATGACATAAATTTTTTGTAAATGTTTAATATTTAACAGCAATCCCCAGTAACTACATGAATTTCATAACGTAAATATAATTATTCACAGTATTTTTATATGTTTTATAAACATATAAAATTGTTAATAAAGATGAATATTAATATCATTTAAGTAGATTTCAGAAGCTAAAATATATCGCTCTTTTATCGTAACGTAATCGTATCTCAACGAAGAAACTGATGTATACAAATATGTATATTGCTTACTCACCTCTTGAGGGTGGAATTTTTTATATATTTTGTTTTCATTGAGGTGTAAATGAAAAACCTTAAACTCGTTTTGTGCAGGACAAAAAAGAGCAATACACAGTTATGAATGCATTTCAAAATTTATATTTTCGGCTGAATCGAGTGTCAAAACAATTGGATTTATTACGTTTAGGAGGATTCCTTCTAAAGTGTCATTTTCTAAAGAATATCAAAATTTCGTTTTATTTAAATTGACGGCATTAAATATTCTTGACGGCATTAAATATTATGTTAAAACTGGAAAGCTTTTGTGGATTGGCCTCGTTTTATTTCAGAAATTGTTCGCCAAAAATTACATAAACTAATTTTTGATTTTTGTATTCAAATGGAAGAAATTGCAATTCTCGGAAGTCAGAATCTATCGTTGATTATTTTCATTTATAAAATTAAAGAATTTCTCAAGAATATCACAAATAGTGTTGATTCTTTTGTTCATTATGATATTTGGATTTATTAAACTTTCCGTGTTTGCGTGATCATTTCTATACGAAAATTTGCACAATTATTATTTATAATGTGAAATTCAGATTTGCTTTATTTAGACTTTAATATTAAAATTTTAACATAAATCCCCAAATGAATTTGATCAAATTGCAAAAAGTTGTTTGTGACTCTGAAATCTACAAAAAAAATTTCACTATTCCTTAATATGACCTTTTTATAAAATTGTACAATCTGTCGTTGTCGAATTTTCGTATTTGACTTCGGCAGTGTGTACTAGACTAATAAAGAATGTTGTCTACAACTTTTCGAAGTCGGAGGCAAAAATTTGACAACCGTAAAAAGTCCAATATTGCTCTCCGTATTGTCGTCGGCCGATAAAAAAATCGACAAATCGTCATTTAGAAATTTTTAAAAGTAAAAATCGGCATCTTTATGGGTGTGTGACAAATTTGAAAAATATCAAATTTCGACACAAGCACCTCTCTCCTCTGCCTTTTATTGAACGAAAGTGTCATAAATAAATAGCAAATAAAACTACAATTGAAAAATTAAATTTATATCCATAAGACTGCTGCAACCTATGACTCACACAAGCCATAATTTTTAAAACTGACATTCCAATTATCGAGAAAAAAATAACAAATACACACATACATACATATTATTTTTAAAATAAAATAAAAAATAATAATAATATAAACAATAAATAGAAATGCACATTTCACACTAAATATCATCAAAAATTTCGACATCATAATGCTGTCCATAATGGACAACAATTAACTACCAAAAATTTCAATTCCTTATTGCGCAAAATGATACATTTATGGAAACTCACTTGGTGGCTGACTCGTTGGCCACATGCCAAACCCAAACAAATTAAAATGATTATTTCAAACAATGTTTTTTCTTTCTATTTCATTATTTTTTCGCAGCCACAAACGAATTATTTAGACAATAAAAAAAACTTAAGCAAATTACAAAAAAAGTTCGTACATAATTTCAGTGAGAATTTTATAATTCACAATATGAATATTTTCTAATGTTTGTAGCTGTTCTTTTTAGCTGCGAGGCTTTTTTTAATTTAACAAATGAAAATTACAAAGTTAACTGAACGAATAATGAGGTGTGAGACTTATAGTGGGAGTTCATTCCTTCACCCATGATAGTGCTGGCAAAGTATTAGCTGGTGGGTACTCTCAATAATCAAAAGTAGTTATTTTATATTTTAAAACTTATGGCAGAGTGCGGGCTATAAGCGAAACGAAACTAGAAGCGATAATAGTTTGTGCTACATTATTCCAGAAGGTGTCGGAGTGGATGCTGCATTGAAGAAAGCGATTAATTAACTGATTTTTTATGAAAGATGGATTATGATGATGTGTTTTCCATTTCTATAAATTAAAAAAAGGAATGCATGAAATAAACAGAAGTCGATCAGATAGCAATGAGTTCCACAATTTATACGATGCACTTAGAAAGTATCCTAAACAATTTTTGAAGTAGACAAGAATATCAATAAACACTTTTAATTATAATTATTAAATTTATTATTCGAGACAGGTCACGATAACTTTTTCCAAAGAATTTCAAAAGGTTTTGTTTGTTGAAATACTTTTGATGATATTTAAAAAAAAAATAAAGTCTAGGCAGGGAAAACAATTGGATAAATCATATAAAAAATCCCATAAAGCCGTGCGAGTAGAAACTACAACGTGCTAGAAACCATTACACAACCTGCTTTGTAGCACGCACCCGCGCTCTGACATCTTTTGAGCGATCACATAAGAAAACACAAGCAGTGATTTACATATATCGCCTTGTAGCGCCATCTCCTAGCGGCCACTCTGTCAGCCAAATAAATATGGAATTCTATAGCTATTGAGTATTTACTATGAACTTGCTATGAATTAAAAAATATCCTTAAAAAGTATCGAGTACCCAAATCAAAAACATGGGCTGGTAAAATGACTAATTTAAAGTAGTGGACATTGTCAGCACTAATTCATGTGCATCACATGAGTACAATAAATTACAAATATGGCAAGACATAAACTTTGAGTCGTTTACATTTTTTTCTTTGAATTTCAAAAATAATTGTAAAAACACCCACAAGTAACAACAGAGTGATACAACACAATAACACAAATACACAAATTATGATGCAAAGTGTTGCAGTACTGCAGGCAACACAACAAGTGTAAAAAATTAGTGATGACAACTTTTTGGGTGCAAAAAGCGAATCGGGAAATTATATTACAATTATGATATCTGCAGACTCAACTCTTTTAAATGGGTCAGAAAAAAACATAAACATAAAACAAAACATTCTCTCATTAAAGTCATTGACAATCAATCTTAATCAATAACGAGAACTTTTTAATAAAAAAACACTACACATTACACTTGAAACTGAAACTCTGCTAGCACATGGAGTAAGTTTTCCAGTTTGTGATTCGGTTTCATTCGTAAAGAATTTTAAATTTTCTAAAATCCAAAAAATTTCTTAAATATCATTTTCTATGTACAGTGCAACCAACCTTAATTCAAAACCAGACCTGTCGCGAAAACTGAATTTTTGCGATAACAGAATCCAAAATTTTATTGAAAAATTTTATGCAATTTTTATTAAAATTAGAATAGCTTTTATTGATATATTTACATTTGAAACATTTTTAAAGAAATTGGAGATTTTGAGTTGCTTTTTTGGCAAATTATTTTTTAAAATGTGAGACTTTTTTTTATTAGCGACTTTTGCGACTTTTTTAAAATTGTTGCGTCTTTTTACCCTTTTTTTTGTTTCTCACAAAAAACATTTAATTTGCAGTAAATTTATAAAAAAAAGTCGTCAAATATTTATTATTGCTCATTTGGGAACACTTTTATCACTTTTTTGCAACCTTGTCATGTACACAATGTATTCAAGAAATTGTTACCAAATTTTCGGTAAATGTTTCAAAGAACAGTTTTAGCAAAAAAGCTTTTTAAAATTAGAAATTGTGGGTTTTGAAGTGCTTATTGTACAAAATTTGTCGTAAAACATGAACATTCATTAAAATAAGATTTCTTGTTAAAACGAAAAGAAAGTCTGGAAACAAAAAAGAAAATGAAGCTAGAAATACGTGTTCAGAAGCAGAAGAGACCTCGGAGTCTGAGAGGGATAACGTTAACAACGCTGCAGGTCCTTCCAAGAAACGTAATATTTTGAAATACTATTCGAGAGACTGGGAACTGAAGTATAAATAGCGTAAGCAAGACATGGATTCAAAAAGCGCCCTTTTTGCATTGTTTGTAAACAGCTTTTAGTGAACCAAAACAATAATCTTTCTCTTGGCTTGGTTTTTAGCAGAAGTCATAATCCTTGGCAGCATAGGACAGCCAAGTTTATTAAACTTAACTAAACTTGTTCAGTATACATAAAAACATGTATAGAAGAATATATAATGCAACTGTATATATCCTATGAAATATAATAAAAATCGATTCTGTAATGTTTCAATTGTTTTTTTATTTTGTTATGCTTTTTATTGATGAAAAAAAGTTTAAAAAAGAGGTGCGACTTTCATTTTCTCAATCGACTTTTTTGTGAGACTTTATTTTTTTAAAACGACCTTTTGTGCGACTTTGTGAAACACGCAGATTGGAGTGAGTTCATTACAGCTGTACCAAGTCGTTCATTTCAGTGATCGGTAATTTTCGTTCAATTATAAAAAATTAACCCGTTTGTTCAATCGTTCAATTTGAACGACAGTACGGCAACAATTCAATTCATTATTTTCTTAAGAAAATCGGTTGTAAATATTTGAATAATAAAGTTGAAGAATTTATTAAAAAAATAGATTTATTAATTAAAAAATCATAGTTCATTTTAGAAACAATTTCTTGTTATTTTGAATAGAATATTAGACATTTAATTTTAGCTTAATATTTACTATAATTTTTATAGGTTGATGCTCAAATAAAATGTATATTTATGCAAACTTTTTAAAATGACTCTGATCAATAATATATCAAAATTCAAAGGAAACAAAAGATTAGAACATAAAAAAAACCATGAACGAAAGTAAATTTGACATAAAAAAGACACCTGAACGAACGAAAAGTTCTAAAATCATCTACAAAATCGAACGGTACAGTGTTGAATCAAACATAATTAAGTGTGTGTCAAGATTTGTCCGCGAAACTGTGCAGATAATTTAATAAAAAGAATATTTGTAAAAAAAAAACGTTTTTAAAAAATCAAAATTTTTTTTTTTAAATCTAAAAATTTAAAAAATTTATTTTAAACTGTCTTTTTTGAAAAAAAGTAGTTGAAATTTCACTCTAGCTATAGGTAAATTTTTTATAAAAAACGGTTTTAAAATTTTATTAGATAACCGATATTTCGCCACTTCCTTGTGTGGATTCTTCAAGGAAATATAAAATATAAAATAGCTCGAGATAAATTAGATTAATTTAAAAACAAAAGGTCGAAAAAATATATATGAATTATTGTTGAAATTTCACATAATTGAATAAAAAAATTTTGTTTTTTAGAAAAAAACTATATTTTTTCCGAAAACCCAAAAATAGACCGAGTTAAATTTTGTCAATATTACACATATTTCCGATGTTGAAAAACTTTAAATTTTCCTAGATATACATTTTTTAAAAATCAAAAATATGTAAAAATGATTGTTTAGAAAATACTTGAACCTTTACGGCTTAATGCCAAGCCATTGTAGATATCAAAACAGCGAGTGTTATATTCAAAATTAGTATATCATTTTAGAAATCGGACGTTGAAAAATTTTTGATTATTTAAAAAATGTCTATCTATGAAAATTCAACATTCGAAATATATGTATGTAAAAATTATAAAAATTCGCTTGGTCCATTTGTGGGTTTTCGGAAAAATTCTGATTTTTTTTAAAAAAAAAAACCTTTTTTTTGCAATGAAGTTTTAACTGTTTTAAAAAATTTTAAAAATTAATTGAGTAAGAATTTAGATTTAAAAGAATTTTTTTTTGAAACGTCGTTCTTTTTTTACTAAACTTTTTTTTTCAAATTATGTGCAGAGTATTTATTATTTTCACCTAAAAATATTGACAAACACTTAATTCTGTTAACTTAATAGTCTCTGAGGCAGAGAAATGTTAGCTTAACAGGAATGGTAAAAACGGAGCTAAGTTCACATATCTGTTTTGGATTAAAAAAAGAAAAGTAATAAAGATTTATTATTTTTTTAAATTTAATAATCGAGATTGCCTCGATATCTTTTTTCAAAGATTTGAGTTAAACAATAAGTTTTTAGATGGGACAAAACTGTCAACTTTGACTTTTCATTAAATTGCGAAAATTTCAAGATGAGCTTCTAATATTGAAAAAATTATTTCAGGCGTCATTTCTTATACTACGAATATTGTGTAGTTTAAGTGGAAAAACTCTGTTGCAGTTGTTAAATTTTTATGAGTTCTATGGTCGCCTCAAAGTCGAACTTTGTAAACATTTTGACCCATTTGCTCTCCAGTTTATATGTGTAAAATTCTACTAGCAGTTAGAATAAATCAAAAAGTAAATCTTGAATTCTATTCTATGTTGCTTTCGACCTTTTGATGGCGATGTATATGTATGTGTTTCAAGATGTGGTCAAAATTTATGTCAGTAGCAGCCCATCGCTCGTGTCTTTGTATATCGTTAAATCGTCTCTCACTCAGCCTATGAGCAGCCAGAATATTGTAGCAATTACAATGAAAATTTAACTTTTCCGTCTACGACGAAGTGTATAAATTTTTTTTTAAATTAACTCAATTTGTTTTATGTTTGTGGGTTAATGTGCTAAAAAAGCAATCGTTATTGTTGTATTACATCTATGAAATATGTACAAAAATATGTATGTATGTAGCAAGTAGTGTACGTCTGTGTGTTTGTACTCGTGGCGTGATTAATGTTCACCATGTAATTGTAGTTGTAATTTTAGATATTTTTTGCGTTGTTCTAATGCCACACAGGTTGCCTTAATAACGATTGTATCCATTTGTCTGTCTGTTTATCTGTCCTTTTGTATACTTTTAGTTTTAGAGAGGAGTTGCTTTCAACATGTGTATTGTCTGTGGAGCCAGTATTAAAAAAAATCGTGTAATTAGAGTAGTTAAAAAGTTTGTAACATGTAGAATGTTTATGCTTGGCTAATTGTGTTTGTCCATGAACGTTTCATGTTCTTTAACAACTTTCTGCATATAAATTTTAATCCACTTAAGAAAATGTTTATAAAAACAAATGAATCTAAGGACTTTATTGGTAAAATTTTAAATTGTTTATACTATTATGCTACACCCAACGAAGCTCCCCCGCTCTAAAAAAAATTACAATTCTTTTGAACTATAAACATTGACAAGAAAATGCGAATGCATATGGTTCCGTAAGAAACTGCACATATCTCTCGGAGTCACTGAAAACCCACAAAGAGACTTCACACTACTAAGACCCAAAACTGGCTGATCAACAATCTCATCTTCAGAGCCCATATCTGGTATCTCTCAGCGCTAATTATTGTTTGGTTTCCGCATTCTCAATAGTAGAATGTTGGTATCTGAAACTACTGTATCCGGTGTATCAGATTATCTCTCTCCAGTCGAGCATAAGAAATCCTTGAGAATTCACTCTAGAAGTGCTTTATTAAATTGAGGACTGAAAATCAAATGTTAATTTATGAAATATCTTTGATTTTTGAAATATGAGCACTCGAGGCAAACTTTTTCTTACAAAATTCCTGAAGATCAATCGGGATCGAGATTAAACTTAGTTGGATTCTATAATTGAAAAAAATTTATGGAATTAAATTGAATAGAAATGAATTCGTTGGCTTTAGTTCAACTTTGACTTTACCCATTTGTTTTTTTAATCTTAGATTTTTTTAGATAAATTCATAATGTGTGTAAAAGTAATTAATATTGAAATAATTTATTTACCAGACTAACAGTATTGATTTCGAGGTTGCTACACCATCTCATCAGAGTTCTTTGTTCGATTTCGCCACTTTTACTAGTGACTAAGAATATCAACTATTTTACTGCATTATTTAAGAAATTTGAATACGAAAATTGTTTCTATTAATTTTTGCAAGTTTAATCGATATCTCATCTCTGATGATTAATTAAATTTTCAACAATTGCATTTCCATACTGAGCAACGGATATGATAACATTTTTGTCACAATGTTATCAATAAGAAGACATTTCTCTGATTTATTATTACCCTACGGGAAATGTTGTATCACTTGTCCTGAACGTACCTGTCTTATGACAGGTGAAAATGGCAATGGTACAAAAAGTTCCTGAGTTGTGACTGGTGAAAACTGGAACAAAAGTGGTTAAAAGGTCCCTCACTCAGCATCGGATCCGAAGAGCAGAAGATAATTCAAGTATCGGTTTTTAAGAAACCAGTTTTAAGAAACTGGTACTAAGTCCCCTTTCACATATCGGCAATTGAAAGACAGACAGACGAAGTTTGTAAAAAAAGGGGCGAAGATGCAGAGTGTGTAGTACACGACCCTCTGTACCGGACATTTTTTCGTTTCTCTTTTCTTATTTTCCCAATTTTCACCTTGTTGCTTTATATCATATTTCTCAAGCCCAAGTCGTCTTCTTCGGGAGAATCTTCTAATGCCAATTTTGTGCAATAAACTAGTTTCTCCTTTTTTTAATCAAATTTAATTTTTATAAAAAAAATTTTTATACGTTTTTGGTAATTTAAGTAAACCATAGAATAAAATAAATATGTAATAATAAGTAAGCAAACTGCGAAAATGGATGAAAAGCGAATATGAAAAAATTTCTGTCTGTCTATTAATTTCCAATATGTAAAAGTTTCAGCCAAGAACAAAAGAGAATTAAAAAAATTTCCGGCTAGAAGTGTCGCAAATGTGAAAGGGGACTAAGGATATCACCACAGGACAAGTACGTAAAGTTTAGGTCTAGAACCTGTCACCGAGTATCTTAATTATACCAATTGACCGCCATCTAAAAGTTACTGGTACCTTTCATATAAAGTTCCGGAACTCGAACCGGTTGCTAGTCCCTAGGAACTAGTCACGTGACGTATCCTGTGGTAAGTTCTTTTCTTTCAAGGGTATTTACAAGTTAAATATTTTCAGTGTCTATGGAAATATTTATATAAAATTAAAAATAAAAAGATATGTGGAAATAATAATGCTAAAATATCAGCGTATTTTATAAGTTAAGTAGAATATATTTACATGTTTTAATGTACGATTAAACTACCATCATGGAGCCCTTAAACTAGCAAATAAAAAATAAAAAAAGGTAAGGTCCGTTAAATCCCTGATCTCGAACACAAAAAGTGACCCTTAGGCAGGGGCTACACTGGCTTTTAAAAGTGACCCGTGAGTCATTTGTAGACCGCACAAATTATAGCATTCGAGGACCGAATAAAATATAATTTTATAAATGCCAATTACGCAAAAAAAAAACGAAAAACCAGCAATGAGTGACAATTTACTTTTGAAATCATGTGGTTTGAGCTTTTGTGATTTACAGAACAGGCCTGGGGCCTAATCGTCGCTTACGATATCGAGCTGAGCCGATTAAAATTTTCTTAGTTTGAGATTATGGCATTCGCTATCGAACAATATAAACACATTATTCGATATCGAATGTCATAATCTGAAACTAAAAAATCTCGATTGAATCAGCTCGATATCGAAAGCGACGATTAGACCCCTGATTACATACTTTTTTAGAAAATTACATTCACCTTCCTAAATCTTGTTTTACTGAAAATAATTTTTTAAAATTTTATTTAATATTTCAAAAAAATGCAGAACCGCGCATGTGTCCCCAGCTTTAAAGCATACAGAAATACCATAATTGTTACATGTATTTATATTAAGTTTATGTTTTACTTTTTGTTTCATTAGGTAATTTAAGACTTAAAAAACATAATACATTTCGTACAGTGTAAATATACATAAAGTATACAAATTAATCGTGCACAACATACTCCCCTGAATCGCAAAAAAAAGTTCTAAAAATTTACATTTAAAAATACTTATTTATTTTATATAAATGGATGGTAAATAAATGGCATTCACAAAATACTAAAACAGCAAAAACAAAAAAAAAGAACATTGACAGGAAAAAGGACAACACTATTTCTTCTACACATTTATAAACTCACAAGTGAAACCATGTGCTCGAAAAAATAGAAGAAACAGTTGTCATGCAATTACCGCATAACAACTGACACTACTTGACAATAATTCAAGGCAACTTTATATACGGGTTGGGGAAAAAGTTCAAGTACACACCTATTTATATACATACATACATGTACATATACTCGTATATAAATTACGATATCATGTGCGAAGATTAAGGACAATTTTCCCGAATATAGTTTTAAAAATCCATTCTGCATATTTTTTTAACTTTATGCTCAGCCCTCGTAAGGACTCATAATTACAACTGATACAAAAAAAGTTTCAACAATATGTGACTTTGCAGGTAAAATGTTGTTACTTCCTTTTACAATTCAACTCAAAATAACAATGTCGCATTGCACATGTTTTATAAATTGCAATGCGAGTCTGTGTGTTTGCATCTTCAGCATTCATTTTAAAACCTTTTGCCAAATATAGTCTTATAAAATTTTTGCTCATGTATTGTATATCTACTCGTACGAGTAGATATACAACACAATGCTTGTGCATTAGTAAATAATTGCATTCTAAAGTTTTAAAGTGTGAGAAAAAGTTAAACAACAATTAATAGAAAAAAAATATCTTGAATACAACAACAATTCACATAAATTAATTTTTTTTTGAAATTTTGTATGTATGAATGAAATTTGACAATTCAGGACAGTAAAAGGGTCAAAAAACTATTCAAACTCTAGAACTTCAATAAAATAATTAAATTCTGAATTTTTTGATACTTTATTTATTTTTTATAGAAATTATTTAATGTTCTTGCGCATTCCAGGGTATCCGGAATCCCGAAAAACAAAAACTGTAGGGAATTTGGAACTCTAATGCGTATGTAAGTATCGCTTGCTTGTTTGTCATATCTAAAAAACGTGATTTTTGAGTTAAGAATGCAGAAATATTCGACGTATTGTTCTCCATTTTGTGTAAAAAATTTATACGAATATCTGGTTTAATCACCTCTTGAGGGGAGAATACTTTTTTATTTTTCCATTGATAAGAGTGTAAACGAACGAGAGTTTTGAGTTATGACTATGTTGTAATAAAGGAGCATTAGAATTTTTTTCCGTCATTTTTGATTTCCCCGGAAAGTGGTATTTTTTTTAATTTCCCGGGATCCCGCTCCATAGAAATAATAAACATTAAATTTGTTATGCATTAAGAAAATTATTATTAGAAAGCTTAAAACACTTACTTAAAAATATACCTTATGTTTTAATAATACCTAAATATTTTCATTTAAATTGGATATTAAACCAGGAACTTTATCTTTTTAACATTTATGGCATTATTCACAAAAAAAATTAATAAAGATAATGTCTGCATTAAAACCGGGTTTCCCTTATAAAAATCCAACTTTAAACCTACTATAACTTTATTAATCGTTTGTAAATAAGGCCATTAGTTTTTAAATTCCTTAAAGGATTTTTCCAACACGAAAAACGTGTATTCTTGTTATATGAGATCAAAAAAGTACAATTACAAATTTGTATAGAAGATAAACAAGAACAAAACAATTCAGTTTATTAACTAAACAAAAATAAAATAATATAAACAACAAAATACAATCTTCTCGGGGCTGGAGATCCGAAACAAAAACATTAAATTCTTGAAATATGAAAATATTTGAATAATTTAATAAATTTCCACAAATACCAAAATAAAAGCAGCTGTTTTCTAAACGTTAAGTTGTCAATTCGTTTTTTTTATTATTTCCTGATATACATACCTCATGAAAAATCACGGGAAAGCGGGAAATGGAAAGCGGGAGTGGAAAAAAACCTTAATATGGATTGTACCAGTATGCGTATACGCGACATACAATCATACAAAATTCTTTGTGAATTATACGTAACGGTATAAACTCTAGAAATGTTAAAATTTTAACAAACGACCGTTTTTTTTTTTTGATAATGAATATACAGTTGAACCTCGGTTATCCGGGCCTCTATTAACCTGCTAATAACCGGCATGCTCCCAGCTTTGTTTTACAATCTCTATTATCCGTGCAACAATTTTTGTAGAAGTAACAGAGGCTAGCAAAGTTCTTAGAAAATTATAGATCTCCAGGTATTTCAGAGCCAGATAAAATGCAGATAAGACACATACGTATGTATATTAAAGGTACACCAAAATGTTGTCTTTTAATAAAAATAATACTGACTTTTTGTGTTTCTATATGACCTCTATTAACCGCGTTTTTCGATTATTCGTGCTAAGCTTGCATAATCGAAGTTCAATTCTATTTTCAATATTTGGGCTTTCAAGGTCATTTAATAAAAGATTATTTTTTATTTCATAGTATTCCGACTTTTCGTTGGTATTTTCCAACTTCTTCATGGAATTTTTTTTTAATTTTTATTGTATCTGGCAAAAAATAATAATACATACATATAAAGCAAAATAAAGAGAAAGTACAAAATAAACATTAAATAATAGCAATGCAAACTTTAAATATGATTAAACTAACATATAATCTTCTTTAGAGCAATTTCACATCATTCTCCTTAAAAATATCACAGTTTTGTTTTGTGTAAAAAGGACAATCACAAACAAAAACTAAATAAATTTAAACCAAAAATGCAAAACAGGTTCATGAATAAATTAAAATATCACGGCCATTCCTTATTTGTCGTCATCACAGCTGCCATTTAACTAAAACTATGATATAATTGGAATTAGTGTTGTCTAAGGACGCCAATCGGGACTGGTTTTCGCGAATCCCGTGATTCGGGATACTTTCTGGATTTTTCGGTATCCCGAAATTTTTCGGGATTCTGAGATTTTTTGAGATTCCGATTTTTTAAAATTAAAGGATATACGCTTTTTATAGATATGGTAACAAAAATTTTAAATAAAGATCTATTAACGCGAAAGCTTAATAAAAATACACGGTTGTAACATTCAACATTATAAACATTTATTTAAAAAACGCATTTGAGAAAGGTTCACAAACAAAAGTTTTATAATTACATAATAAAATATATTTATTTTATATATTTGAATATAAAAAAAAATTTAGTCTTCATAAAAAACAATATACAAAATAAAGTTTCCAACAACAAAGCTTTTCCGGGATTGAAAAATTCAAATTCTGGGATTTGGTATTCGGTGAATCCCGAAAATCCCGGGATTTCAGGATTGGGATCCCTAGTGTTGTCTTTGTTTTCTTTGATATTCATTGCACTTTCTGATCTCTGTTGCATTCATAAACTTTTTAAGGTGTATCTTTTGTTTCTCTTTATCTAATACTCTAAAATCGTCAAAAATATTCCTTTTCAATACAGTGTTGTGCCAATGCAGTGAACTGTTCATCTTTTCTTATGTCTTCCTTATGTTCATCTACTATTATTCCTAGATTTATCTTCGTCGTACCGATGTATACATTGCTGCACTTTTCATTTCTGTTTTTTTTTCTGAAAGCTTAGGTCGTCTTCTATAACTTTTCACATCGACTCGACTGTGCATGGATACATTAAAAACTTATATTTTGTAGCTGTTTGTGTAAAGAAAACTATTTGGAGAAGCAATAAAAGGCATTTTCAGTGACAAGTTATGGGTTTTGCACTATTAGAGCTCAAAATATGAATAGTACTTGTGATGCCATTATTCATGAGCTACTTCTATCCTTTCATTCCTTGGCGAGTATATTAGTTTAGTTGGTGTATAACTTTACATTCATTTAAAAATCTGGTGTCATTATGATGTACATTATTGTACAAATCCTCAACTATTTCACTTCTATTTTCAGTTAAACAAAAAGAAAAAAACTCACTTCAAACATACTTACATAATTCTTTTGCATGTTCCTGTTTTACAAAAAGAATAAATTAAACAGTTTTAACATATCCTGGCATTGTTATCCTTGCATTCATATTCACGGCATAGTACAAACATTCACACACATGTTGTAAAGCACTTCGTTATATTTTGTAAGTAGTGAAACAACGTTCATTCATACATTCATTCATTCATACGTCTTCATGCATGAAGAATTATGGCAATAGTGAGTTTAACAAAAAAGAAAATATAAAAAAACAAACAACAAAAGAAGTGAGAGTGCACTTTTGCTCGTTGTAGTTGAAAATGAAATTAAAATTATTTTTTCGAAACTTAAACAAGAACTAAAAGAATGAACAAAAGTATATTCATGTTTGAATTGTTAAAATGCCAAAAAAGAAAGAAGAATACAAAAACGCCATTATGAGAATAAACCCAACAATGAACTTTCACATGTGGTTTCGTTTACTCTGCTGAGATTGTGACGATAGGAGTAAAAAAATAAATTATTTAAGTCAACAAGAATAATAATATAATAATAAAAAAAGCTCTTCAAATGTCCTTGGAGAAACGTGACGTATCTACCGTAAAGTGATGTTGAACAATAACAACAACATTATGTACACTTTGCCAAAGAATATATGCAGTAAGCATAAAAGCATTAAATGCATGTTGAAGTAAATAATATCATGTGCCGAAATAGCTCAGTTGGGAGAGCGTTAGACTGAAGATCTAAAGGTCCCCGGTTCGATCCCGGGTTTCGGCATTGTAAATTTTTTTTAAATGTTAAAATAATAAAATATTTCATTTATACAGTGAAATACGGTTACCAGAAACTCGAAGTGCCAGTCAATTCTGGATGCAAGCTCGCTTCAGTTGCGTTGCCAGCCGATAAGTAAAAAATATTCAATAGCAGCCAAAATGGACAGTTGCATTCGTAATATCGTTTTCAACATATAGGAACGCAACTAACGTTTTGTTACCATCCGTAATCGACCCCTTAGTTCATATTCATAATAAAAGCCATCATTAAAATATAAACCCAAATAATTTATAAAAAAAAAGCAGAAACAACAAATAAATTTTAACTTAATTTTACATTAGATTCGTTTGTTTAATTTTTAAAGTAAAATGCAGTAAATGAGTAATTATTGGGTGGACAGAAAATTTGACTCTCAAAAAAAGCTGTTACCCGAAAAAGTACGTAAACGGAAAAATTGTAAAAATTAGTAAGATTAAGGAAACAGCTGATTACAAATCAATATAGTGTTGAAATATATTTACACTTTTGACTACTCAACTCATTTTCTTGTTTGTACTCTATGCAATATTTATTATAACACGAACATATTAACAAAATATAAGCAAATCTGAGTTTACACATTTCTTCTTAATTTAAGAAATTATATTTGGATAAATTCATTACGGGTAAACTAAGATTTGAACTCAAGCCAAAAAAATTTTTTTATTTCAATACAAACCTTAAACAGTTCAACAATTACGAATAAATTTTAATTATTAAAAACAAAGGCACCCGCAATAAAATCCATGTTTACATTGTTACACGTGGTTGAATACTAAGAAAGTCAACTACAAGACAAAAATGAAGTAACCAAAAATAAAAAATTTATTGATCTCAGAGCCAATGGTTCTGGAAAAAGCGGGAGACTATGGAATAATTGGAATAATTAATCATCGGAGATGGAATTTCATACGAACCGAAATTCATTTAACTTGTAAGAAATGAATAAGTTACACTTTTCGTATTCTAATTCGCTAAATAATGCGGTTAAATAGTTGATACTCCTAATCACTAGTTTTCTCCGTCAAAAGTGGTAAAATCGAACAAAAGATCGCTGATGAGATGGTGTAGCGACCTCGAAAACAGCACCTTTCTGCTAGTCTGAGGAATAAATTGTTTCAAATAAAAAATTACTCTCTTAATAAAATAATGAATTTATCCAAAAATAATTTTTTAAATTAAGAAGAAATGGGTAAACTCAGATTTGAACTCAAGCCAAAAAAAATTTTCATTTGAATATAAACCTTAAACAAATTAATTTCTGTAATCTTTTTCATATGTTTATTTTTATTTTATTTGGTTTTGCCAATTTCTGTCTCATTAAATATATTGAAAATTTTGTGATTATTTGTTTTAGCTATTGATTATCTTAAAAACAAGTGCAGCACTAAGTAGCCAAAAAATTAAAATAACACAAAGAAAAAAATTTTTAAAGTTGTTATGTTATTCTTACTTTAGGTTGTAAATGGTTTCTACAATATTTATTTTCTTTTAAAATGCATATTCTTAATTCTTTGGCAAACGAATACAGTAGTCTTCCGATTTAATGAACCTAGTTTTTCGTTGAAGCGAATTGTTCTTTATATCTAGTACTTAATTAAAAACTGTATTCATAACTATTAAAAAGTAGTGTTTTTTTAATATTTTATTAAAATTATAGTAATTTAAAATAAATATTTCATTAAAAATATGTATAAGGAAAGGAAAAAATCATAAAAACACCGTAATACAAAAATAATTTATTTAAAAAATTGGATTAACACAGTCTGCTTATGAAATCAATATCTTTTTGCTGACATCTAATTGAAGCTTTCTCAAAAGCATTAAATTCATTCTACTGCCATTGTTTTGCTGAGCTCAAGTAATACAAATTTCGAAGTGCTTAATGACATCTTCGTGTTTCATTTTGGGCTCTAGAATTTCAGTTCCATCAAGCTCTTCATCATATTAATTTTGTGCTTCGTTTTGTAAAACATTTGTTCGTTAAGCCGAGTACAATATAAAATTTCTATTCGTAATATAATGCTTTTATTTAGTAGAATTAAAAAATTTGGTGTTCGTCAAATGCGATGCTCATTCAATCGAATGTTTGTTAAATCGGAAAACTACTGAAGTTTAAAAATAATTATTCACTTTTTATTATTTAAATTTTTCTTTTTTTAAATAATTTTTTTTCACAAATTGTATACTTTTGGTTTTCTTACTTTTGCTTGTTTAATTTTTGAATCATATGTTTTTTTTCACTACATTTTACAAGCAAATATTTCTGCAGTAGAAATTTGTTAACACTCAGCCTTGAACTGTCACTTTACAGCCTCTATTTGTGTTCTCATTTACTGTATTTTGTGTAAACTAACGCAATTTAGAAAAATGCAGTAAAGTTTAGTAAAATTTCTTTAAATCATATGAGGACTCTAACGCACCTATTATCAAATAAATAATTTTTGCTCGATAATTCAACTTACTAATTAATCATAAAACAAAAACGCCAGCTCAAATAAAAAAAATAATTAAGAAAATATTTAAAAATATCGTGTGAAACAAAAATTAATACCGAAAATAAAATTATATTAGAAATATAAATTACATATTAATGATTTATACACATAAATATATGTACGAGTATATAAACATATAATTTATGTATGTCGTATGTCCATCTATAAAAAAATTTAACGAAATTGTCCTGATCTAAGAATTTATCATAAACATTAAAAATTTTATTATTTCCTAGAGGCAAATAAATAAATGTGTTCATTGCAAAAATAAAATCGAGTTATCAATGTTCGTTATAATCGAGTTCTACAGTATCTATTTCTTTAAAATTGCCATTACAATCAACAAAACTAAATCAGTGTGGTTTTGTTATTTTTTTTTTCTCTCTCTCTCTCATTACAAATTTAGTGCTTTCAATTTGGCTTTGTGTGTTTTATATCTATTTTTAGTTTTACTTAAACTTGTGTGAGTTGCTTGCTTGTAGTCATTTTAACAGATATAGTTTCCGTGGTGTAGTGGTTATCACATCCGCCTAACACGCGGAAGGCCCCCGGTTCGATCCCGGGCGGAAACAAAATTTTACTTGTTTTTTACTTAATAATTTTTTTTATTTTTTTTATTTAATAAAAATTTTAACTTTTTTCTTTTATTCAATAAAAATTTTTCCTGTTTTTTATTTAATAAAAATATTCGTTTACAAGTTTTGAACTGAATAAAATTTGCATTACGAAAAATTTCATATTAACTGACAATCAACAGAAATTCCTTTGCACCATTTGATTAAATGATGACACAGACAGAACCTGGGGATTAGTGATGTTTTTCATACAGTTTCATATAAAATTTTAGTTGAGATTGTGATCATGAAATATAATCTATTTTATTTTTACTGCGTTTTTTCTTATGCTATCAATTTCAGACACTCGTGCTCTCAAAAACGTTACCGTGTTTTCATGAAATCTCATACCAGTTTCCTACGAAAAATGTAAGCACAGTGACACCGGTTCAAAATAATACTGAAAAAAATATTTTCTTGAGACACAATAAAACAATACACAGTTTTTTTTACATTTCAGCTTGTAACCCGAAATCTAAGCTCCCTCCTTTTTGAAACTTATAGGCTGAATAGAAAACAAAACAAGTTATCTGCAGAAGAAAAAAACTGTAGATGCATGTTTATTAAAGTTTAAGAAATATTTTTTTCAAATTAAAACAAATAAAAAAACTGTTTAAGACTTTTGGTTCTATAAATAAGGATGTTTAAATCTCAGGCAAAGCTAAATTTTTGAACCCCTTTTTCTCCTTTGTTTACCAACCAATTTTTTTTATTCATTTACCAAATGGTAGACATTGTTGAGCTTTAGTGACCCGACTTTACATTATTTAAATCCGTTCAGTATTAAAAGCATAAAAGGCTGCTAAAGTTGACACCATTACAAATGATAAAAATACACACGTAGATTCACTTATGTAAGACTTGGTTAAAGTAAATACAAAGCAAAGCGATGATAGTGACTAAGAGTACCTAAATATGAGTAATAAGATTCTAATGATTGAAGTTGAACAAGAAAAAGAGATAATAAGAATTAAAAAAGATGAGAATTAAATACATATGTATGTAAATGTTCATTACAGTTTTATTTTATTCGCGAAGGAATTTGTTTATGTAAATGCTTAATATTAAATTAATTATGCCTAGAATATGGTGGATTGTGTCGGCCATAAGAAATACTTGTTTGAATAAATATTTAAACTACTATAAGTAGAACCAAAAAATAAATTATAAAAATATTGAACATTTTTAAACTAGAATGCTTTTCAGAGTTTTGCATTAAGCTAAATTATTGTTCAGTTCTATACAATTATTCAGTTCTATACAATAAATTGAATACACTATCTGCCTGTACGCCGATATCGAAACTTTCGTATAATTACATTTGAAATAAAAATAAGACGTGTACTGCCGCGGCAAAGCTATTGCATAGCATTTTTTTTATCAATTTAAGCAATTATAATTATTTATTTTTTATTTATGCAGTATTTTTTTTCTTTGCCATTAATTCAAGTTTTTTCTTTGATATTAATTCAAGTTACAGTTTTTGAGCGTGGTGACCGATAAGAAAACAATTTTTTTCTTTTATTGAATAAATGAGAAGTTAATATCGTTTAAAAACCTACAAATTGAGATTACGAATTCTGAGCGTGAGTGAACGTGAGTGAATGTGAGTAAGCGTCAGTGTGCGCCCATTAGTTAATTTTTAGCGTAGTTTTTTCACTCACTCTCACTCACGCTTAATTGTTCTATACTTACTTTCATGCACGCCCACGTGATTGAAAAAAAACAAAAGACTTAAGAAACAAACTTAGTGTTAGGTTTTTCGTTACGAAGTTTCTTGATTCGGTCGCCGCGCTCAAAGCCCGCGATAAAGGCTATGTAATAGCTTAAAACAAAATTTTAAAGAAAAATTTTCTTTCGATATCGGCGAACAGGCAGTAAATTTTAAATTTATTTGTTTTCATTTGATATTTATTTTCCCAATAACTCGATCAACATCGTTGAGCATATTGAAGCTGAAGCGATGTAAAACAATTATTTTGCTTTTCTATTTTTTGATTCCCTTAAGGTTTTTCATGGAATTTTTCATGTCGACATAATATTTATTTTATTATGAGTTATCACAGTGAGGTAACTAAACAAAAAAGTATTTATTTGTTTCCGCCCGGGATCGAACCGGGGGCCTTCCGCGTGTTAGGCGGATGTGATAACCACTACACCACGGAAACTATATTTAGGTACTAGCCCAAGAGTAATTTTGAGTTTATTATAAAAATATAGATACATATTGGAAAATGTAATCAGGACATTTTCATTTTAATTAATAATTGAAGCAGTAAAACGTTTATTTATTTGTCATTTTACCAAAAAATATTATGCTCCTTTAGGATTGTAGATATGTCACCAAACTGGTATCGAAGTTTTATAGTTTGCCTTGTGTAGAGGCCATCACTTCCATCTAGCATACGGAGAGTATCTGGTTCAATATCGCACAGTAACATGGTAAAGTTTTTAATTTTGCACTTCAATTTAAACAATGAATATACTTGAATATATGATTGAATTTAAAGAATAGGAAGAGTCTGAGTTTTCATTTATTTGAAAATAAAAAGAATATTTCTTGCGGATATTATTTAAAACATTTTTTATTTATTAATTAGCTGAATAAGAAATTATTTGAAGTATTTGTAGACAATTTGACTTGACCTTTCAATGAGTTTCCGTGGTGTAGTGGTTATCACATCCGCCTAACACGCGGAAGGCCCCCGGTTCGATCCCGGGCGGAAACATATAAAATCTCTTTTGATATTTTTTACACAATCACTAGTTTAAAATTTTAATTTTAAATTTTAAACTTTAAATAGAAATGCACATGTACTCGTATTATATGCATGTATTTCAGATAATACTGCTTTATAGGTAATAATTTATCACAGAATTATAACGCGTTTATACAACAAAAGTCCATTATAGTACTTCTATAAACCCAATATTTTTATTATGATTAAGACCTTGAGTTTAGGGTTATGGGTCTATAGTTCACAATCTCTGCTTTGTTACCGTCAAACAGAGACAACAATTTCAGTTGCCGATTCCTACTTAACCTTATTTTCGAAATAAGCTAATGTTCGTTAAAGCGAAGAATTTTCGAAACAAGAATGCCCGACAAATGTTCGGGAATTTGAAAAAGATCGAACGTTCGGTATAAAGAACTAAAATCATTAATTTATCGAAGACAAGCATTAAAAAGAAATAAATAAATAAATAAATAAATTTCGAAAATTCGCAAAATGTTAACAATCGCCATAGCGATCTACTCTCGATAAGTTCCGCGAAAATTTTAAAAAAGTGGAAGCGCTGAGCTGGGCTCAATAATTTACCGAACATATTTTGTGAATGCTAATTTTATAAACATAAATTGAATTAAAGCAAATGTTTCAGTAGCTTTAATGGTCAGTATGGAGATCACGGGTTCGAATCTCACTAACGGTTCTTGTTTTTCTAATTAATAATTATTAATAATAATTATAATTTTTGATGAGTTATACAAAGGTGAATAAATAAAACTAATGTGCTGTTCATAGAATCCAAGCAATCGACATGAGTAGAAAACATGTATGGAAACCATTCGAATAACTGATTGGTTTTCATACAAATTGTTCATTCGATTCGATTGCTTGGATTCTGTGAACAACACATAATGCGGTTTCCTTTTCGAAAAAATGTAACATTTCTTTTATTTGTTATCAAAGCAATTGCCATTGAAAACTTTCTTAAGACAAAAATTTTGCCTTGTAAGTGATGATACACAATAATTTCTAATAAACTCACTATATAAAAAAAATCATGATATTGAAAATTTAAAAAAAAGACAAACAATGTTGCACTATTTTTCGAAAAGACAACGGCATAAGTGAAATATTACATTTACATAAAAAAAATAATAATAATTAAAATAAAGATAAAGAAATTATTTGTATGATGTCAAGAAAACATTTTCAAAAAACATTTTGATGATATCGACATCTATTCAACGTGTCGCTTTTGATGTTACTTAAGATTCGCTGTTGATGCCAAAAGCAAATCTGCGAAATCGATGGTTTTAAACAAAACTGAGTAAAATTTTTTCCATTCGTTTTTAATTATTGATTTCAAATGTTTTGCATGAAAAAAACTAGAGATACGTTTGCAGGCGATATCATAAACAAAGGGTTGCGTGAGCATTTTTTTTTCAAATTTATGTTTTCAAATAAAAATTAATTATGAATTTGTTAAATTGGGCGCGTTCATAAGACGTATCTGTTGAGCTCAACTGTTGTGAAACTGTTGCCAACAGTTACGTCTTAGAAACGGCTTGATGAATAATTGGAAAATGAACAGTTGATTACTGTAAGCATTTAAAAAGAAATAAAAGTGCTGCAAAAGAAATAATTTAAATTTGCTAAATTAATTATACTTATACTTTGTACTAAAAAATATGGACAACACAGAATTTGCAATGGAGTTTTTCTTGGCAGGAATTTTCCATTTTTATTTTTAAATCGGGACCATTTAATTTAATATTCACAACATAAAAATGCACAGCAAAATAATCCAATAAAATGATAAACCTGTGCCGATAGTATTTATATTTCAACGCTAAGCCACCACTGTGTTCAAAAAATCGTTAATTTTATTGAACTAAATATATAATATATAATACATTTAATGAAACTAGAGTACGCCTAGTGGTCGAAATTCGACCGCCAGTTTAAACGTATACCTATTTTAGTTGCATTCATTTAAAGAAAAAAAAAACTACATAATTCTTCATTCACTAACTACCCCATGGAAAAAACAATACAAACAGGCACATTTATTTTGTTAATTTATTGCTTGCAGCAATAAATAATTAAAATGTACATCCATATTTAATTCTCAACTCTTTCAATTCTAATCCCTTCAACTTCACTCAATTGAAGAGAAAAAAATCTCAAACACTCTCCTTGCTTTACTTATGTTCTTACTTGAACCAATACTTACTTAAGTAAATGCATGTACGTGTGTATTTTTAACATTTGTAGTGGTGTCAACTTTAGAAGCCTTTTATTCCTTTAATACTGAACCGATTTAAATAATATATAGTCGGGTCACTAAAACTCAACAATGTTTACCATTTTGTAAAAGAATGAAGACAATCGGTTGACAAACGAAGAAGAAAAGGGATCTAAAAATTTGTCTTTGCCTATTTGTATAATATATTAATATTTCAATTTAATTTCTTTATTTTAATTACTTTATCGCATTTGTTCTAGTGCTGGCAAATTCGACTACTTTTCATTACTCAATAATATTCAATACTTTTCATTTGGGTACTCAATACTACTCGATACTTTTAACGGATTTTTTGAATTTGTAACGAATACTTTTTATCTGCAAATTGAAGTAGTTTCTTAAAAAATTAAATATAGATCTTCAACTATTATTGGTTTTGTATGTCTTTTGTTATTAAATAAAAAATAAATGTAAAGTTAACTTTTAATTTAACGTTAACAACTTAAGAAATAATTTAATTGTTCCAAAAAAAAATTATTTAGTTTTGATTTGATTAAAGAATCTTACACCTAGTTTTCATTTTATACAGTGATGTATTTTTATCCACTATTTTAGCCACTCAACTTGCTTAAAAATACAACTCTGAAAGTATCGAGTAACAACTTGTGAGTATTGAGTAACCAAAAAAAGGAAATACTCGATACTCGGTACCCACTACTCAATACTTTGCCAGCACTAATTTGTACCGCAAAATTTAATTTGCAGCCGTCACCTAACAAAGCGCGCGGCGGTGCATTAGAGTATAAAAGCGCATAACTCACTTGATCAGCTGTGGACTGTGGACATGTTGACTAAATGCAGCGAAAAAAATTTATGATATATAAAAATGGCAGCAAATACTCAGCTGTTGTGTGGAGCAGAACTACTTAACTCTGCGTTTCTAAAACAAACACTCAACGGTTGCGCAACAGTTACGTCTTATGAACACGACCATTGTTCTATTATTTTCGGCAGTTTTTGCAAATATTCTGTGCAAGAAAAACAACATTTACAAAAAAAATGCCATTTAATACAATTACTATTATTAATCGTTTCCATTTCACCTCAAAATTCAGATCATGTCTTGCAAAAAAATAATTATATTAGCAAATCTCTAATTACATTTTTTCTTTTTTTTTTGGCGCAAACGCAAACAAACACGTGGAAAAGATATAAATAATATTGTGTTCTGTAAAACTTTTTTTCCTAGACTTTACTCTTGCTACCAAATACTTCAAATATGTTTCTGCTTGACGTTGCATACTCGTACCGTACTGCTGCATTTTAATGCTGGAGAAAGTGATACATGCGTTAATGCAATGCGTAGCCATAAAAGTACTTGTTCGATATAAAAGCGTTTAAGACCTTTAATTATTGTTTTCTCTTTTTTCTTTAAGCCGGCAGCTGTTGTGTCATTATTATTATTATTATTATGACTTCTTTTTCTTCTAAAATGCAATCATGCATTGAGAAAACACATAAATATTGGTAAATTGCATTAAGATATCAAAGAACTGGATGAACAAGCGAATGCAATTTTAATTTTGCTGGCGACAAGCCTTTTGAAAAATGTGCTTCTCTATGAATCATGATAAATTAAGTTTTATTATTTTTATAAAATACCGCCTCTTGTTCTTTTTATTTATTTAGAGTTGAACAAAAATGTTTGAAATGTGTACAGACTTGATCGTTCAGTTGGTAACAAATTGTTGCAAACAATAAATAGGCAGTTTCAAAATGAATTAATTGAGATGAACGATACGGATGAACGAACGAATGGATACGAATTGACTATTTAGAGTAGAATATATTATTCGAGAAATACTATTTATGAAACTAATGATAGAAAGAAGAGCAGTAATTTATTTTTAAACCTATTATTGCTTTCAAAAGTGTCCTTTTTTATGATCCGTACATGTTTCCACACCAGCAAACGAATCATTTATCGTAGTGTTTTGCATCTTGTGAGGCTGTCGAGAAGACGATAAGTTAAAGCTACAGATTGACGAGTGAGGGCACAACAGCAGAATTAGATTTCTCTTAAGCGATAGTCTAGAAAGATCTTAAAACAGTTTGACTGCGAAAGTGAGAAATTGCTCCCTCGAACGCAGTGCAGACTCAAAAATTATTTTACTGATGGATTACACAAGGATGGCAGAGCAGAAGTGAATCTTTCATCAAATGAAGTAAGCTGCTCCTAATTCTTACGCTGAGATGCTCTCCTAACACAAAAAAAATTTCAAACTAATTTTTGATTTGAAATTTGTCAATCTTTTGTTATTTAAATTGTTTATCGATTTTTATACTCCTGAAGAAGTTACCGAAATATTGAGAAAAATAAATTTTGATATTTTTAATAAAAAAAAGTGACCTTAAGCACAATTAAAAGAATAATATAAATAAATACTAACATTTAATTTGATAATATACTTTGCAATAAGAAAAGTTGATCAGGGTGGGAATATATTCCAAAAAAATCCACTCAAATTTGTCCATATGCTGATGACATTGCAATAGTTGTCGGTATTCAAGGAATCTAACGGACACATTTTTGCGTTTAAATGAAATGGTTTTCAAATTAATGTTGACAAAACTAAATATTTCATCAAATCAAAAATAAGCACAAACGTTGAAAATCTCCGGATTGGTGAATATAGGTTTTCCAGTGCAGAGAATTCGTCATACGAATCACCTCTGCCTATAAAAATGTCTACGCTCACAACAAGTTCTTCAAAGTTAAGAATAATTTAACAAGGGCTTAGACTTTACACAAACAAAACTTCCTTTTTTTGTTGTATTGTTCCTTTTTTTCTTTTATTTAATTTAATTTCTTTCTTAAGTCTATGAATTTACAATTCTTACAGACTAGATATAAACAATTAATATTTACAAGTGTATACAGAGTAAACAAAATATATTACAAGTTTTCAATTATTTAAAAAGTACAATATATTACGTTTTATAACATTATTATTTACGGAGAAATGAACATAGCAATAGTCTATTGAAATCCCTGCAACTTTTAATAAGAGGATTAGAATAGGAATAATTTGTTCTACTGGTTTTAATTACAATAGGATAGTAGTAGCGAGTAGTTCGTTGCGGAACATGAAAAGTTCTCAATTAGAAAGTATGATCTAGTATTTCCATTGATTATGTTTAAAACAAACATTACATTTAGCATTGTTCTACGGCTCGATAAGGATGGTAACTTAATAAGAGATAGTCCAGAACAATATGAAGGAAGATTCAGTGGATTCCATTGAAATCTACGAAGACAAAACAATAAAAACTGTGCTTGTACAGACTCAATAGTCGCAATATGTACTTTATACGTTGGATCCCAGATAATTGAGCCATATTCCAGGATAGGACGAACAAGTGATGTAAACAATTGTTTTGTAATATATGGATCATCAAATTCCTTAGCCCATCGCTTAATAAAACCAAGGATACTTCGTGCTTTGTTTACAGTTAAGGTAATATGTTGTATAAAATTAAGTTTAGGATCCATTAAAATTCTTCTAAATGCTACAATTGTAACGCCAGTGGTAACATACTGCTGTGAGATATGGAGCCTCAAAACAAATGGCTGCAGGCAATTGCAATGCATTCAACGGAAAATCTTTAGAAAAATCTTTGAAGCTATAAAAAATTATGATGGAGCATACAGAATAAGATGAAACGATGAAATTGAAGAGCTTTCTCGTCATACAACGATAGTCAGGTACATCAAAGCGCAACGGTTGATGACATGATGACTTGAACTTTTATATTACATCATTATTAAGTGGACATGATTGGTTTAGGTCGTCAGTGTTCCGTTTTGTCTGATTTATGGACAACGTTGTAGAACATGCACAACATGTTTTCGTCATCTGTCCACGATCCTTATGCTGGAGATATAATTTGCTAGCATTTGCATGAAGTTTTAGGTTGTAGTATTAGCTCCGATTATGTTGGAATCATTGTATAATCTTTGTGAAATTGATTCTATTGGAACTCCGTAGGTTGGAAGAGATTCGCAGAAGAATCTGCTTTAGTTCATTATGTGACGGATAGTATTGCTGCCGTTCCGTAAGGGAACGTTTGGGTCAGCGTACCGAGGTGGTTTCGCGTGTTAAAATCTTGCACTGTATAGTCAGCGTCTTTCGATAATTCCATCTCGTAAAATAATAAATAAAAACTGGTATTTGAATACGTTATGGAGCTCAATTCGCTTTAGTTGAGTACAAGCTCAATAAGACACGAAGCGCCAGATCAGTTTGTCCGAGCTTAGATGGGCGAACAGTTGGATGAAAAATATCTGGAATTCTTTTTTGTTTTTCATTCGCGTTCACACCGACGAAAATGTTGTCAGCAATATTTCATTATTTGTTAAATTCACAATCTCAGTCGTTTAAAAAAATATGATATTTGTTTATGTGCTTGTGAACAGACAAATTTTTTGTATCGTCATTTTGTCGTATTTTAAATGTCAATTCAATGTAGTCAATTCATTGTGAGTAAATAATTTATGTCGAACGACAAATTTTTTTTATCAAATAATAAAAAAACATGAAAAGTGAAACTGAAAAAAATAAATTAATTAATGCCTTATGCCACCAATACAATTTCGATATGTTATGATTCAAGTAAGTGCATCTTTATTAAATATTTTTCTGTTATCAATTCAGTTGATACCATGAAATAAAACCAGGCAAATTACGGCATTCGATATCGAGTAAAATCCCATACAAAATTTTTTGAATTTGTATGGAAATTTTGCTCGATATCATATGCCGTGATTTGCCCCAAATATGGGAATTCTAATTTTACACGAAATAGTTAATAAATTTTTCGTGACAAACAATTTTGATTAAAATGGTTTGTAAATTAAATTGAAATGAATCAAGTATATATTTATCATTAAGAAGGATGTTTTTCTGGGTTTACTTATCACATATTTAAAAGATTTTTACAAATTAATCTAACAAATAGAATTTTTCCATACATGGACTCAATACATCCATTCATAAAACATATAAAATTCAAACGTATAATTATAACACACTTTTGTATGAAAATTACCAATAACAAAAAATACAGTATTGTATAATTAGACGATTACACAACACATACAACGTTAATACGAGCTTGTGAATTGAACAATTGTTATTATTTGCTTATTGTTTGCAACAAAGAAAATGTGATCAAAGCACATCGCGGAGTACCGAACACAAAAACGATGCCCTCTTCTCCAAACGTAATATGCAGGCCTTGCGAAAACAGAAGTTTGCTCCATTATTTTTTCGATTGCAATCCAGAATTTCATTAAGGAATGGCAGAATTAGAACTAAGATCTTACAGTGAATAAAGCACAGATACCTAAAAATAGGCCAGGAGCCGGATACTTGTAGCCTGTCAGCTTAAAGCACTCTTAGCAAGAAAACGGAAAAGGTATCTCGTTATAAGCGGAGTATTATTTACAAGCTAGACAAGTATGCCTGATTATCATCTAGCGAAGATGATAATTGAGGAATTGTGGGCACACTATCTCAGGAAGAGACTGAGATGGTAACGAATGCCGTGTGTGATTTGGTAGCACTGTGTTGGGTGTATAGAATTCATCAATGCTGGTCATAGTGCCATAAATAATGTAATAAAAACTGATACCAAGATTTAGCTAAATGTCTTACTGCTGCTGCCTTCTTTCGCTGGGATCTTAAGTGATTATTTTTGTGGGTATTTTGTTCAAATGTAATTCTAATTATGCCATAATTTATGAAGTTTAAACTTCTAACATAATGTTTTTGTTTTTGTTTTTTTTGCTTCTTTTTATTAGTGTTCTATTTTTAAATCTCCTTTTTTTCTTTTGATCGTCATAATTGCTGTATATTTTTAACAGATTTCATTAGTTTTAAGTTTCTGTCGTTCATTGTCTTCATCTATTTTAGTTTTTCTACTCGCAGACATTATCACGACCGCTGCAATTTTCTTCAAATTATGTATTTTAAAAAGAAGAAAAGAAAAGTTCTTCTAAAAGAAAAGTTTTTCTAAAAGAAAAGTTTTTCTAAAAGAAAAGTTTTTCTAAAAGAAAATTTTTTCTCAAAGAAAAGTTTTTCTAAATGAAAAACACAGAATTATTTATACTCCACATGAGAAAAACTGATTATCAACCAAAAATGTTACGAGTATTAATGATTATATTCTTCAGCATCAGTAGTTGGTAAAATGCCGTTTATCTTCAGAAGTTTTTAATAAATTTATTATCAATTGCGGCAAGTTTCAACAGACGGCTTCGAATTCCAGAACTCCACGAGTCTTTTGAACTTTTTATGACTGTTGTTGAAAAACTTAACTACAACATTACGATGATTTTCATTGCAGTTAAAAGTTTCAATTATTTTCAATTCTTCAAGTAAGTAAACGAACTAAAATATCACTAGTTTTTACTATTTTGGTAGGTTAATTAATTGTTTTAAATGAAATATAAGCAAAATGCTGTTCAACATGATTTTTTATTTGATTTTTGCTACATAATTTTGTTGTGTGTACGATTATTTAAAGCTCCAATGTTTACAATAGAGATGTTATAGTGAGCAACTTTACATCCATGAACAAAATTAGAAATTACACGTGCACGCTCATGCAAGACTTTATTTTTGGCTCACGCTCATGCACGATTATGTGAGTGCAGAGGAAACTTAACAAATGTTCACGAAAAAATATAAGTAAAATTAACGATATCATTTCATTTTAAAAAGTTATCAAAAGCACTAGGGAAACAAATGCTCTCCAAGTATTTACAAACCGGTGTCTTACGCCATATCAAACGCCACATTGGGGTCAATAACAGACCAACTACAAATAAAAACCGAAATTCAACGACGTAAATGGAATTGAATGGGGCAAACGTTGAGGAAGCCCTCAGATAACATCACTCGAACTGCGCTTGACTGGAATCCACAGATTAGCCGATGAAAGAGAGGAGACTGTTTGAATCTGAGGAACTGGCAGCAAGGCGTACATGGCGTGAAATAATGGCTTCAGCATAGGACAAACCCAATTTTAACTTGTTTTTTGAGGCACTATGTCCCACCTAGAAACTACGGGAATTAAATAACAACAATAATTACATGATAGAAGGAAAACAAAAACAGCTCACGGTCTTGCATGACTACGCACGTGAGTGGCGGCCATCTCCAATCGATATTACGGTTGTACATATTCGATTTCAATCTGCATATTAAAGCAGTTTTATTGGTTTTTCTGTTTCTGTTTTAAAAATATATTTTTTAATACAAATCTGTTTGACTTTATTTAAAATTTATAATCACATTATCTTGATCGTAAATGAATGCTCAAGCACATGTACTAAAGCACAGTGGGTTGAAGTTGCTTGCAAATCAGATGCCTGAGCATTTCAATTTTCATTCTTTTCGTTTTATTCTTGAGAGAAAGAGTTCGTGAATATAATTAATTAGACGTCGGCGGTATTTATTCGCTGTGCCGCTGCTCACTTAGTCCGTATTCGAATTGTTTTTGAAACCTAAACAGTTCTAATTTAAATAAATCTTTATTTATATATCAAATTTGAAGTAAATATAAAACATTTTATGCGTTGTTTCGACTTTGAAATGAAATTTTGCTGGAACCTTCTCTGTAGCCGATGTGTAAGCATGAACCGAATTTTTACCCTAATTTTAGTTAATTCTGCATATGCTGAAGGCAGCATAAACTTATGTAAGGAATTCTATCCAAATATCTTTAAAAAAATTAAAATTTTGATCCATTGAAAAGGGCAACTAAAAGTTTTAACCTCAAAACGCGGTTAGTTCTGCTAAAAATCATTGTACATGGATTATGATTACTCAGGACCCATTTACCGGGTTCTTCTCAGCTAACGCAGTGTTATTTTAAATAACTAAACAAAACTATCTTCAAAGAAGATTTGGAATTTCAATAGAACAGGAAGTTAAACTGTGCATAATTTATATTCACCCTTATTCCAATTGTCGTCGTCAACGTCGCCGTCATTTTATTGTCAATATCATTTTGTTTCAACGTCGTCATCAATTTAATAACATTTTTGCATTCTATAACAGGATGGCGACGATGTTGACGATTTATCGTTTATGTCAACTTATCAAACACACATCTCTGAATATTTGAAACAGCTCTGTGGTTTTTTTTTTCTTAATTTTGAACAAAAATTTTATTAAAAGTTAAAATGTTTTTTATTTGTGATATAAATAATCTCATATTAGAACGAAAGCTTCTGAGACAGAAATTCGACATATTTAACCTACCGGACAGCAAATGAACACTAATTTTTGTTTACAGGTTTGAAAGTTACTTTAGAGTACTTTAAACTTCAATTCTTGCCAAACCTATTACGAAATTTTATTTTTATGTTCCACTATTTTCGCTCATTATTTCCCTACCTTTTGTCATCCATCTCCTAAACGTATCGGCGAGCCAAGAGAATTTAAAACTGTTACGATTTCTTCCCATTCTTCTCAAAAATTACTTGGAAGAGTGCCTCTGCAAAATCCCACTTCTCCTGCAACTCTTCCACTAATTTTTCAAACTGAGTTGCATTTGTTATTTTAAATTTTTCAGTTTTTTCCATTTTTCAATTTAGATATATTTCAAATAAAGTCAAGTCGTTATGAAAAATGACGCCGACAAATTCAAAGTCATTTAAAAACAATATCGCCGTCAAATTTTCTTGTAGAATACAAATTCTATGTTGGCAGTCATCGATTATATCCGATAACGACAATTGGAATAACAATTTGAAGTAAACAAGGTAAAACAGTATCGTTTTGTATTCTTGTTGACAACTGGAATAATGGTGATTATTATATGTTTTCACTTGCACTTTTCCTGCACACACATTTGCGCTACTCCGCCCACTGTGCAGTGCAATATAATTTAATATGTGTTAATTATGATGTTTTTTATTACAAAATAAACATGTTTTTGTACAATATTGTTAATTTATGAACTTTTTAAATAAAAAATAAAGTCACATTAAAAATATAAACTGCTTTTTGTATAAGTGCCGTGATATATGAATGTGATTAACCCTTGAAATACTTTATGACCCAATCAAGGCTAAAAATAATTTGCCTTTTGACGGTAGACATGGGAAATGTTAAATGGCATGTAATTCGTTTCTTTTTTTTTAATAAAATCCGATGTCAATTTAAATGCTAATTTAAATACAGGGTTTTTGAAATCGTAAATTAAAAATAAAGAAAAAAAACTAATTTACTATTCATGTGAAATATAAAAAAGAATCTATAATATATGGCAGACTAATCTCTTTAATAAATGTTGAATGACAAAGTTAATCACCAAGAACATTAAATATTTTTTATAAATTCAAGAATATTGTTATATTTAAATATTGTTAAATTTAGTCTAAAGTTTTTTTATATAACATTTGAGGCATTTTGAAGACCGTTTGAAAATGTAGTTTTGGAAAAAGTAAATTAAAAACAGAATCAAAACAATGAAATTAAAGAAGTAGATAATATTATGAAATAGTTCCTTAAGAAAAGTGAAGATGAAAAAAACCCTGTGCTACTCCAAACAATTCTATGTAGCGGCAACAAAAGCAATTCTTATGTCGTGTAGCATTACTTTTTAAACCTAATGCTACATTGCACATTCGAGACAGATTTTTATTACTCCATTTGAAGTATAAGTATTGCTACTTTCAGTGTTTAATAGCAACGAAAAGAAGTAGCATATGAGCATGTGTAAGAAGTTGTAATAGAATAGCATTTAAGTAGCACTAGAAGTAGTCAAGCAAAACTATAAATAAACGATGATTAAGTGTATGTGAAGTTGTTTCGATGGTTTTATAATACATCTTATCTTGATGATGATTTCAATATTATTCCGCTGCTACATCAGTATTATGTTATTGCTACCTCAACCATAATTCTATTACTGCTTTATTTACTGCGTCACATATTTCTTATATTGCTATCAAATATTGAAAGTAACAGTAGTAATTAAATTCATAAATCCCAATACAGCAGTAGTTTTCAAACGTAAACTTCATACAAAGCAATAGAAAACTATTTGGTTTTTAAAGATACTGTTATCGCTGCTGGTGACAGTAGCTAAGGTAGGGTATTGCCTGAGGAACTTTTACTCAGAAGCATATAGAGATACGAGTACTTTGATCATTTTTCTTTTTTATATTTTTTTTTACAAATCTGTACTTTTTGGTTTCTTTCGTTTGTTTGCTTAGCTTTTTAATCACATGTTTTTTTTTTGTTTAGCTAAATTTTACTAACAAAAATTTCTTCAGGAAAAATTTGTAAATACTCAGCCATGACATGTCACTTTCCGCTTTCAATGAATGTTTTCATTTACTGTATTTTGTATAAACGAACGCAATTTAGTAAAATGAAGTAAAGTTCGGTAAAAGTTTTTAAAAACTTTTGAGTACTCGAACGCACCTTATATTACAAGTATTTGGCAGATGGAAAATATGTTGCTAGAAACCTTTTGTAGTTTGAAAAAATGCTGCCAGAAATAGAGTACAACATTAGCAGGATTATTTTGCAATTATTTCGCATAAATTTTCTTTATAAGGACTTTTTACAGCAGTTCGCACGAAATGATGAACAGAGTGCTTTAGGAATAATTATAACGATTTAAATTGCACATTGGCGTAAAATTGAAAAAAGTGGCAATAAGTATGGAACTGCTAAATGAAAGTACTGGTGCACCATTAATGAAAGATATTCTTTTGAAATAATTAATACTGAAATCTGATTGAAACCCAAAATGTAAAGTAATAATTCTCACTTCCTGTAAAAAAAAAACAAACCCGTGGTACAATTATTACCAGATAGGTGCTGGGATTTTAGTTAGTGGCTGTCAAAAACAAGAGCTTTTACATTGTTGTTCTTACAGTCCCTAATTAAACTGCCAGTAAACAATCAGGGTTGTCACAGAATGCAATTAAATTGGAATTGTATTTGAAAAGCCGACAAAAAAATACCTTTTATATTCAAAACAGATAGTAATTCTTGATTGAACATAAAATCGATAATATTGCATCTCATCACACAAAACTATTTTTGTCATCCTTTTCAAATCCGATTCTGACTACATTGGATTTTGTGACAGCCCTGCACCTGCATGTTAATAATTGTACCAAGAAACAAACTTTTAAACGTTTAAAAGTTTAACAAAACATTGGCAACTCTCCGCATTCAATTAACAATTTTATTCAACTTGTTCTGTTTTTCTTTTCCGCTTTCTGGTTGTACACATATTTGAGTCAATGGCTCATTTTGCAATTAGAAAATTAACTTGAAAATCTAGATAAAAGGCACATAGTACTCGTATAAAAATAAATAAAAAATTATATTTTAGAAAAAGTCCAATGTCTGCTTTTAGCACTTGAGTATTGTGACATTTTCCGTTCCCCATTTCGTGTCCAAATAGCACATGTAGCAACTTCATCATCATCATTAATGTCATCTAATGCAACAACGTCAAGCATTATTTGGTTGCTGCTGTTGTTTTTTTTTCTTTCTTCTATTTTGGAGTACAAGTACACACACTCGGTTGTGTTTTGTACGGAGCATGTAGAATTAGAAAAAATTAAAGACGAATTTGTAAAAGTTGCATGTGGAACAAGTGGGGATTTTGAATACAAAATATGATATGAATTGCTGCTTGATGTCTGTTGATTTTTTTTATTTTAATTTTTATTTTAATTTTTTTTTTATTTGGCAAGTTTTTGCAGCAATATAAATAGAAAAGTGAATCAGGAATGAATTATTATTAAACATGTTTGGGTATTAAATGCAACAGCAACAGCAGCAACAACAAGAAAACAACGACATTCATTTGTGCTCAAATTATCCAAACGCCAAAATGACAACTTGATGCCATTTTTTGTATTTGTCTATTGAGTTGTTTGTGCTTCCACCAAGAACAGTTGAGAGAAATGAATTAGATATAAACAAACATATTGATTTTTATATTATTTATTTATTTAGTATATATGTATATTGAAACGATTAATTTGGCTCAAGTTCAAACCCGAGCTTACCCATTTATTTATTCTAATTTTTTATTTCATTTTTATTAGACAATTTTTTTTGGATAAATTCATTATTTTTATTAAGATAGTACTATATATAGAACAATTTTTATTATTCATCAGACTAGCAGAACGGATTAGTACTGGTTTCTAGGTCGCTACACCATCTCATCAGCGTTCTTTGTTCGATTTTACCACTTTTGACGGTGGATACTAGTGATCAGGAATATCAACTATTTAACCGTATTATTTAACAAATTAGAATACGAAAAATACAAACTTATTGATTTTTACTTGTTAAATCAATTTCGGTTAGTACGACAGACATCCCATCTCTGATGAATAACTACTACATATATTCCACTCTCTCTCGTTTATTCAGCGCCATTGGCTGCTGAGAATAAACTGTTTTTATAATGTTGTCTGGTTTTTGTCATTTGTAGTTGAATTTCTTTTTAGTATTCAACCTTTTATTTATTTATTTATTTCTTTATTTCTTTATTTCTTTATTTATTTCTTTATTTCTATATTTATTTATTTATTTATTTATTTCTATATTTATTTATTTATTTATTTATTTCTTTATTTCTTTATTTCTTTATTTCTTTATTTATTTATTTATTTATTTATTTATTTATTTATTTATTTATCTATTTATTTATAAAGAAAGCACTGTACTTTGGAAATAAATCGGCAAGTTTTAAATGTTTGGTCAGATTGATTTTAAAAAATTGTTTGTTTTCGTGGGATTTTAAAAATAAAATTTGATTTGAAATATTATTATGAAAAAATTATGAACATTCTTAGACGCACGGCAGTATATATTGTCAAACTTATAAAAATGTCTATGCATTATTGCTTTAAAAGAAACCTTTTTAGGACATTCCCCTTAAAAATATATTTTATCTGAATAAGAGCGGCAGAGCACAAAATTTCTGTAGACATTCTCTAGATGACGTGGACATGCTAGGAACACAACCGGGACGGACGACGAATTTATTACACAATATTTTTTTACGTGATTTTGAAATAACACGGGTAACAAAAATAATCTTTTCCTGTTTTTACACGTCTCTTTTTACACGGTAAAAATATTTTTGGGGAATTTTCAGTTCAGGTAGTACAGACATATGCAAACAAGAACTGCCATATACTTTTGATAACTTTCATAACTTGATTAAACATACTTTAAAAAACTTTATTATGTGCTAACATAATTCTGTTTGTTATTAATAACAAATTTTTCGATTTTGATTTTCTAATTAATTAACGAGCTTAAGACCACTTTTATATAAAAAAACTTCTAAATTCATTATCGATATTTCGTTACTCCTTTGATACTTTTCTAAGGATGAAAAATCGTTTAACAATCAAAATAACACAAAGAGATCTACAAAGTAGGATAGATACGTTCCACAGCTGATTTCGCAGTTAAAATAATTAAACCACTGGAATCTGAAAATGCAGAATAATATAAATATTTAAAAAAAGGTAGAAAAATTATGTATTGATTTTTTTTTTTAATTTTCAGTTTTTCAAAATATTATTTATACGGAGTTATTTAGTTCCTTAAAAATATTTTAAGATAACTTGTGAATTATTTCTTTGTTTTTATGTCTTAAAAATCAAAAAATTAAATTAAAGCAACACTGTATGAAGGAAAAGAAGTAAAATTTTAGTGTTTCATAGAAATATTAATCTTTTCGACCACCTTAAAGTTTGAAATAATCAAATATAACTTTTTTTGCACGACTTTTTTATACACGGTGGTCGCTCGAACGTATGTACCGTGTAAAAATAGGATTGGGTGTACGAGTACATTTGCATATATGAAAATACTAGAGTATCCACTCGATTAATCTTTGTTCGATTAATAATCGAGTAAAGTTTTTCCTTTATTTGATCAAATAATGAAAATAGTTAATTGCTCGAACAGATGATGTCAATTAATCAAGTAAAATTAATTTCTTAGTAAATTGATCTTTTTTCAATAGAAAAATAAATTTTTTTTTAATTTCTAACTCATTAAATCCTTTAAAACTAAATAATATATTATTTTTATCTGTCTTTATTTTTATTACACATACATTATTTTTATTACAATATATTCAAAAATTTTAGTCCCTTTTTAGATGTGTTTGTCTGTGACAAATGACGTAAATGATCATAAACGTCAAATTCCATACTTAACAAATGCGTTACTAAACTAGAAGATTTTTTTATATTTAGTTTGACGTTTGTCATATAAAATTCATCAGTTTTATACCAAGATAATATACGTTAAAATTATATTAAAATGAGATATATTTAGTTTTCAATTCTTTTTATTTTCATCACAAATTTTTCAAACAAAAAATCTAGCACAAGCTGTATTAGAATATTATATGATTATATGAAAAGATAAAAAAACTAGAAAATCTTTTTAATGCAATCCTATCGCTATCACCAACATCTACTTTAAGTGAAAGGGTGTTTTCAGCGTCAAGATTTATTAAAAAAAGAAACTGTTTAAGAAGCAAATATGTAAACTGTATACTATTTAAAAAAATGTGATTCAAATCTCGTCAATAGTACAAATTTTCTTTCAACATAATTTTTGATATACTATTATCTTTTTTAACTTTTAGTACAAATGAATCGTTATTTTATTGTTTAGTTCTAATAACTTTTTTGTTTTATTAATTATTTTTTTATATTAATATAATAAAAGTATCAATTAAAACACTCATGTATATTTCTTCCATTCGAGTTATTCGAAGATTTTAAAATCCCAAAATTGATTAAAAAATCTTTACTCGAACAAAACCAAAAGTCAAATAAACAGATACTCTAGTACACATGGTGGACAATAATTAATTAATAAAAACAGATGAATTTAAGTGTTGCGACATACTTTTATGTAGATGATTCAAATGTGTACTATTTTTGGGAATTTTCCAATGATTCCAAACGAATCCATCTTTCTTTCAATATTTGCTATTTATGCAATCTCTACTGTAAGAGTACAAGTGTGATTAAAATACATTTCTTTGTGTATTTTTATCATTTAATTTGAACATTATCATTAAAAATCGTGTTCCTAATGAGTTAATGACACTAAAGACTCAAACGAAAAAGAAAAAACAAAAATAATATTATTAACATTAATGCTTTTTTGCTGTTTTTGATGACTTTTTTAATTTGTTTTTCTTGGAGAAATATTGAAACACTTGAAACGGGCATGGAAAATTGCACTTTTTCAAATAAATCAAATGCCACGACATGACAAGTAATTTTTACAAACTGAAACATTAAAGCAATTAGTGAACAAAATTCGAGCAAAATTAATCAAAATTAATTAATTAATAGACATTTATGAATGCGTTTTAAACTTTGACAACGAGTATCTGCAACAAAATGCATGTGGAGTTCACAATTTGGAAAGCTTAAAGTTGAAATGAAACTTCAGAAAGCATCATATTAGCTGGTACACTAAAAAAAACTATCTACAAATTTTTTTTTTCAAAAAGTGCATTTTACTTTAAAATTCGGTACCATTTAGAAATCCTTATTTGCCATGCCTGACTTTAAATGTTTAGAGCACATGCTTGTACAAACAAACAAACAAACAAACAAAAAAAATGTAAGAAGTACTCGTATATCAAATTCAAATTGTTCAAATGACTGAATTTATATTTACATTTTCTCGAGTTTTTAAATAAGTAATACAATTTCGACTAAATGACATACTGTGTGTCAGACACACATTATTTCATACCAAAAAAAAAAACTGGAATGTATACGAACAGCTCGTACCAGATGATAGACATTTAATGATCACACTTTGACACTTGTCCATATAAATTTTGTCGCAACAACGGGAAAAAAAACACTTTAAAATGATGTTGAACATGGAACGAGTGAGTGCAAACAAGTATTTGGAGTTTAACAAACGATACTTGTATAGTTATCGTAGTTGGCTTGTATCGTTGTTATTGTTGCTTGAAATTTGAATACTGTGAAATTTAAAACTGAAACTTAAATAATTTTCTAATGCCTTTAGCATTTTTTTTCTTCTTATAATCCTGACTTAACTTAATGTTTTTTGGGCCATATGTTGAAAAGACAGAAAAAAGAGAAATAAAGACGAATTTTTAATGTGAAGATATTTAAAGGATTAAAATCTAATATAAGACTCCTAATAATTATTATAATAGGCTTTATATGTTGAATGCTAAGCCATGAGTGTTGCTTGAGTGACGTCATTTACGAACACATATCGCGCATTTACAAAAACAGCGTCAACTTAAAAGCTGGAATTTTTCGAGTTAAGAACGCAGAATTATTCTTCGTATCGGTCCTTCATTTTGTGGAAAATATTTCTTGAGAGAATAAAATGGTTTATGCTCATGCACGCTTATAAGAGTGTAGAGGAAACTGAATCAGGCTAACAAATGTTTACCAAAAAATATAAGTGATTTCTCAAAGGGGCGATCAGATTTGGCCACCGACATCTTGTGATTTAACAAATTTAGACTTTATTCTTTGGGGATACGTGAAAGAGAAAGTCTATGTTAGTCTATGAATAATCAACTCAAAGCCTCAAAGTCGGAGTTATGGAAGTTATCGAGGACATACCACCTTAAATGTGCAAATTGGCGATGACAATTTTCATGAAAAGAATATGTGCAGCAAGCGTAGTCACGGCGGCCATTTGACTGATATTGCTTTCCATCATTCATAGCTTACAATTTTCTTTGCAATTAAATAAGTATCCAATAATTTCTCTTACAAATACCCTTTTTTAAAATATCAAAATGAAATCTTTGTAATTAAATTTATTATTCGAGACAGGTCTCGATATCTTATTTCAAAGAATTTTAAAAAGTTTTGAAACCTATTTTTGAATATATACTCACCTCGCGTGATTTTTAATCGTTGCTTTTTGATTATGGTCCAACAAGTTTTAACTATAATGCCAAGAATAAATTTAATCAGCTTTAAGTCCCTTTTATACAATTCGGTTTTAGGAAGAAACATGTTTCGATTTAATGTAATCATTTTCAAAAAGACAGAAAAAGTTGAACGTAAACCAAAAAAAATATAAAGTGCCACATATTTTTGACTTTCATAAAACTTTTCTAATTGTCACTTGGAATACGAAAATATCTGCTGAAAAGCTGGACATTTTAATTATTTTATATTTTTTATTAAACCGTTTGTGTCAAACGGTAGCAAAGTACTATTGTATGTAAACTTTGGACACTTCTGAGGGTAATAAAGTTTCACTAGCCCGGGGGGCTATTAGAATTTTTGACAGAACTGATGAATTTTTTACAAACAGCAAATTAAAATCATACAATGTTGTTAAAAAGCGGCTACTTTTGACTACTCAATACTACTCAATACTTTTTTAATTGAGTACTCGATACTACTCAATACTTTTAATGTTTTTTTCTTGAATTCAAATTAAAAATATTTAATAGATCAATCAATGTGCTGTTCATAGAACCCAAGACATCGGATTGAGCGAACAATTTATATGAAAACCACTCGAATAACTATTTTCTACTCAAGTCGATTATTTGGATTCTATGAACAGCACATAAAATTAGATTTTATTATTACACTCCATAATATTTCATGGATTATCAAATTTATTAATCGATTAAAAATATCTAACTAAACGGCCAGGCTTATTAAATGTTGTAAATGATTAAATCATTTGCGCTTAACTCTCCTCAAATTCGAGTTTTATTAATTTAGAACATTTTCAAGTAAAAATGTTGGTATTGACAAATGGAAATGCATCTCTGAAAGTTTTGAGTAGTTAGTTTTGGGTATAGAGTACCGGGAAATGTATACGGTACTCAAATACTCAATACTTTTACAGCATTAGAAGCATGGTATCATAAAACAAGGTAAAACAAACAACCGCCGTCGTTTTTTTAATTCAAGTCGTCGCCCAATGCATCGATTACATCATCGGCTCTTAAATGTAGTTAGACTGAAAAATGCATTGTTAATTATAATTTGCGATTGTAATTGTACATCACACTATACATTTTTTCGCTACAGCGGAGAATTTCATTTTTGTGTACAAAAATGTTCTTTTAAGAATTTGTTGGAAGCCGACTGCTTGTAGTCAAATGTTTTGCCTCACCGACGCAGCAATTTTTTGCATCAGTTTGTTTTTCCGCTAAAGCGAATTTTTTCACAGACGTCAAAATTTTATATGTATTGTCAAAAAAGATATACCATTTGGCACAGCAGCAACATACAAATTTTTCCCCACAAGCAAATATTATTTCACGACAGTACTTTGCTTCCGTTTGACATCCGCCCAAAGTTGCCAGAAAATGTTGCTTGCAAGTTTTATAAAATTTCTGTATAGAAAAATATTGTTTCTAATCCTCTTTTAATAATTAAATATTTATATTCGCAAAATCTATTTTCTAAATATCTATACACAACTTCAGTGCCATAAATTTGTTCTCACACAACAATTAAAAAAAACCTATTTCCGTTGCAAATTGTGTCTTTTTCGATATTTTTTTATTTTGCAAATCTTGTTAATCAACTTCTAAGAGAAAAAAATATTTGCGTAATAAAATTTATCCGACATATTTATGTATACGAAACATGAAATGTAACAACTTGCATTTTCGCACTCGCACCTCAGATTTGCTTTAAGATTTGCTGGTAAATTGTGTCATAAAAAACAATCAACATTTGCAATCTGTAACATATCTAATTAATTAAAATGTGAAAAATAATTTGCAATAATTACATTCGCACTATTAATTAAATTGGCAATAATTTATTATAAAATGAAAACGAGCATTTCGATATATTTCGAACTTTGGCGCACCACAACACCACAACAACATTGTTGCGCTAAAAACAAGTGTTTATGAATTTCAATTATCTTAACCGCATTCAGAATTTAAATTGTTAAATTAAACTCACCAGTTGCTACGAACGAGAATCGCCAATCTGCCGTTGACAGTATCGTAAAAGTAATCCTGCAATTAAAGACGAAATTTTAAGAAGAATTTTTATTTAATAGTGTCCAAACTAGTTTGGACAATAATATAAATTAGTTTAAGTCTGAATTTTTGTAAATTTTAAATTGAATCATATAACTGAAATTGAATTATAAATCTAAAAGTATATATCTAAATTGTAAATCTAAATTGTACTATAAATCTAATGTTAAAATTGTTTATACTATTTATATGAAGTACTTACCTCAAATTATACTTACCCTGACTTCACTGTATTTATCCATATGTTGTGTAAAGCTGCTCTCACCGCAATGCAGATGCCAACCGGTCAAACCGTTTGACTTCGGGTTTGTTACCTAGATTTTTATTAAGCTTACGGCAAAGCCAAAGCGGACTCAAGATCTGCATTTCGGTGAGAACAGCTTACTTACCTTTGAACTCTCCATCAGGACACATCGTATATTTATTTACTCTAAATAAATTTCAATTGTTTCCACTATTTAAAATTTAAATAATTGTCTCCACAATTATTCATGGTCCTTCGAGCCTTCGAGTCTACACAATTATTCATGGTCCTTCGAAAGAAACAAACCACCCTTTGGAAGAAATCTTTCCAGGAAAACAAAGGAATTCAACATTCGTGTACAGCCTGCTCAGGTCGACCGCACTAGAAGTGCCAGCAACAAGCTATACATACACACATACTTAGGTACAATACTCACCACCAGCAGCAAGGTAAATTTAAATAAAATTGAAATAATAAAAAACTCGAAGTCGTGTTAAAATTGCCAAGCGTAATAAACGTGAAACAAAAACTTGAAAAAACTAAAAATTTAAAATAAAAGAAACAAAATTTGAAAAAAGTGAAAATTAAATTAAACAAGATTGAAAAAACTAAAAAATTTTAAGTAAAAGAAACAATATTTAAAAAAGGTAAAAATTAAATTAAACAACATTGAAAACAGAACTAAAAAATTAAATTAAAATAATTAATCTAAGAAGGAAGTGAACATTAATAAATAATTATTGAGAATAAAAAACCTGAAAAATAAAGGTAAATTAAATAATATTTGAACAGAAAAATGAAAAAAAAGACGGAAAAGCACAAGTCACATATTTGGCAAGTTACCCTTGGAAGAAAAGATTCAAATCGGTTGACAACAACAACAAAAGTAAAATGGCAAACAGGTATGTACATACATAAATACATATATTGGAAACCGATCGCACGTCTACCTACATACGTACATATGTACAGTCAGATGCACTTACATACATATGTACAAAGTCTGGATTTATTCGCGCCGTTTTGTCTTGGAAGTGCGTACAGACATATATAAAGGTATATGTACATACGTAAATCCATATGCATGTACATATATATATATATTTCTCAAAAAAATTGTGCCGCTTTTTTTCGTGTAAGTACGTTTATATTTATGTATGTATATACATACATACATACATAATAAATACATAGTCCTCATTTATTTGCCTTTTTCCTATTAGTGCTTACATACATATATGCATATGTACATATACATATAATTCTCAAATTTATTCCCGCTTTTTTCCTATATACTTATGTACAATATAATATGTATTTATATGTATGTATAAATTTCTCAAATTTATTCCCGCTTTTTTGGAAGTACGTACATGCATATACATATATATATGTATATACATAAATACATATATATAATAGTTACAAATTTATTCCCGCTTTTTTTCTCATATATGTAAGTACATATGTACATACAAATATATACTTATTAATATATGTACATAAATTATCTCCCTCAAAAAATTGATCATTATCTCTTGCATTTGTTGCAAATATTCAACACAAGTTCAACGACCATATATGTATGTTGGCACATAGTCACTTTTGTTGAGTAAATAACAATTAAATAAAGCGGAGACGGGAATATCAGTACCACTTAAAATATTTTTTACTTAAAACAAAATAAAACAGGATTTATATTCGGATTTAATAATTGTTCATTACACAACAATTGTAAACCCCAAGAAATAAATTTCACTCAAAAAATAAGATAAAAATCGCTGTATTCCCGTGAACAATAATTTTGTTTTTTCAAGAATGTGAAAACCCAAAGGTACAGCCCTGTATAACAAACTTTCGTATAGTGTGATCAGTGTTGCCGTGAAAAATTTTGATGCATTGCCCAAAAGTAAAAATGTTTATCCCAATATTAAGTAAAATTTTTTCACGTAAAGCAAAATCTTTCAGAAGAATATTTATAAAACAAATTTATAAAACCTCGAAAAAAAAAAAATCTCTTGTATATTCACCATATCATATACTTTATCGTATACCACAAGTTACGGTTATTTTATTACTCTAAATATTTCTCAACCAAAAAGTTTGTTTATCTCTCTACATAGCTTCACTTTAGAACTGTTTGAATGCTCAATACAGTCTATTAGAGCTCCCAATTTTCATATATAAATTTCTATTACAACGCTAGTCGCTTAAAGTTGCACAAAGTCGATTTAATTTATATTATCTTTATACACCCTAAAAACTAAATGCCTCATATTTAGTGCTAACTCATTAGCCCCTTCTAAAAAGATAATATAGATAAAATAATCAGGAATCCCCATAATCTCGGAATAGTATTTAAATTCTTTGGTTTTATCCAGATTACAAATATCTGGCGCTAACTCATTAGCCCCTAATCCACCAAAGAATTTAATATACAACTCGAGCCTTAATTACAAAAGCAGCTATGTGTGAAATAGAAATTCGTGTTATACCATATAACCACAGAGATATTCATCTGAAGAAAGTAACCCTACGAAATCATACCCTAATTATTAGCTGTAGCCTGACCCATAGGCTCGGCGAAACTTTCGTATCAACATACTTGTTTCACTTCAAATTGGAATGATTTGGTTTCAGATCTATTTAAGATAAACTGTTACCATACCTCTTTGGCTCCAATGTACACCCTCAGACGAAATGCATGGAATTTATGACGCTCCCAAAGCAGTGTATTGCGCTACAATTTACATTCGTTGCAAAGCTAAATCTCACGCAGGTTTTTTCGAACTTGTTGCTAGCAAAATGTAAAGTAGCTCCTACAAACAGTCTGCTTCACACGGGACTCAATGGCACAGTACGTTGGTAAACCTCATCAAGTACGTACAGTCGTATTCCAATGCTACCCGGAAGTTCCCTCTTTTCTTGACTTTATCTCAATCATCTCTCGCTTCGTTTGGAGGCGGGGGCACCCCAGTGGGCGGTTAGTGAATAAAACTTGAGCCTAACTCGAAAATTATTTATTCATTATGCTACTCTACGCCTACACATACATTCTCCCATACATCCAGTTCACCAAACCTGTTTAAATCTCTAATAAGATGCCTTTTTTCTATTTAATACTAGGACTAACCGAAGATTATAATTAACCACTAAAGAACTACGACAACGTCAGAAGTCAAGGGAACAAAAATTAACAACACAACCATCCACCAAATCAACAGCACCAACCACCGCATCAACCACAGCATTAAAACCTGACACTAAAATCCTCGTGGAGGACATTCGGTCTCTAGCCAACGTCTTGTGTGCTGCGGAATAACCGGCATATGTTGCCTGAAGGCAAGGGCGGCGGCATGTCCAAACTAGTTTGGACAATAATATAAATTAGTTTAAGTCTGAATTTTTGTAAATTTTAAATTGAATCATATAACTGAAATTGAATTATAAATCTAAAAGTATATATCTAAATTGTAAATCTAAATTGTACTATAAATCTAATGTTAAAATTGTTTATACTATTTATATGAAGTACTTACCTCAAATTATACTTACCCTGACTTCACTGTATTTATCCATATGTTGTGTAAAGCTGCTCTCACCGCAATGCAGATGCCAACCGGTCAAACCGTTTGACTTCGGGTTTGTTACCTAGATTTTTATTAAGCTTACGGCAAAGCCAAAGCGGACTCAAGATCTGCATTTCGGTGAGAACAGCTTACTTACCTTTGAACTCTCCATCAGGACACATCGTATATTTATTTACTCTAAATAAATTTCAATTGTTTCCACTATTTAAAATTTAAATAATTGTCTCCACAATTATTCAAATAGATTATTTAGAAATTTTTATAATTCATGCAGTCAATTAACATGTTGGCAAAACAATTCTGAATAAAACTAAATACTTTGAATAATTAAATTCTAATTATTATGAACTACTTTATTTGTCTGGAGAGTTAATTAAAATCAAATATTTTTAGTGAATTTATAAAAAAATATATATACAATTAAATGGACAGAGTTTGATAGCTGTATGTCCAGCATAAATGAGCTTAGAATTTCTGGAAAAAAATAACTAATATGGGTTCAATGCAACACAAAGTGACATTTTGTGAGAAAATCACCAAAAGTCTTACTGCCAGGCCCACTATGTCGATCGGATTCTTTCTTTCGTACAATTACATTTAAAGCAAAAACAAATTCTAAAATTTTGTTTTTGTTTTTAATGTAATTGAACGAAAGTTCGAATATGTGTGACATAGTGGTTCCGGCAGTTAATATTTGATGTTACTGATTTGAAAAACAAAAAAAATCATGTGGCAAATGCCAATTAAAAACCTAAAACTCTAAAAATTTCATGTCCTGTTTTGATTATTCCTGAGTAAATCTAAAACTGTTTCATCATGAGACAACTAAAATTCAATCTATTGTGGAAAACTTGTTTTTAAATATTGTTTTATGAACAAAATGTTGTTTAACATTTAGGCTTCATTGGCTTTACAGCGTGATCAAATTTTCCATTTTCAAAAGTAAAGTTAAATAAAACACCCCATAAAGCTACGATTTCATTGAAACATTTGATGCATTTTAATTTAAATGATCAAGGGTGTCCGCCGGGAAGGTATACTACTTTGTTTTGCCGCCATTTTGGTTAGCATTAGTCTTGACAGTTCATATTTGGCAGTCATGAAGTAGAAACGTGTCAAATTTATTATGAAAAAATATTCGATAAACCAACGTGTTTTAATCGTTAAAACATTTTTATCAAAATCAATCATCGATTACTGTGACGAAGAGAAAGTTACGTGAAATTTTAGGGAAAAGCAACGTGGCAACAAAACGCACTATTTATCGTGTAGTAAATGATTTCGGAGAAAGAGGGTCTGTAAGTGATAGGCCTAAGCAAGGACCACTGCAAGATCGTACTGCAAGATCGGCTGAAAACATTACTGCTGCTTAAGAAAGTGTTCAAAACAATCCACAATCTCAATTCGACGCAGTGCTCAGGAGCTTGGTCTTCAAAGAACAACTTTGGCCACAATTTTGCACAAGGATTTGCATTTGTTTCTATTTAAGATTCAGTTGACACAAGAGCTTCTTCCACAAGACCATTTACGCCGCCGTACATATGCCAATAGGATGTTACAGCTCGCCCATGACAACCCCGATTTTCATGAAAAAATCATAATGAGTGACGAGGCACATTTTCATTTGAATGGATACGTGCATAAACAGAATAGTCAGTTCTGGGGAATAGAAAACCCTCAAATTATTCATCAGTCACCTTCGCATCCATTAAAATGACAGTTTGGTGTGCGATTTGGTCAGGAGGAATCAAACTTCTTTGAAAATGAAAACGGCGTAACGGTAACTGTGAATGGGCAGCGATATCGTGATATGATTGAAAACTTTTTAACGCCACAACTGCATGCTTTGGGCTTGATTAACATGTGGTATCAACAAGACGGTGCCACATCGCATACAGCCAGGATTACAATGGAATTACTGCGAGACCTCTTTCCACAACAAGTTATTTCAAGAAATGATGGATGATGTTGATTTGCCTCCACGGTCGCCTAATTTGACTGCTCCGGACTTCTTTTTGTGGGGATATTTGAAAATTAAGGTTTATGCAAACAAACCAGAAACGCTTGAGCAACTCAAACAAAATATTCGTGATGAAATTAATGAAATACCGCGTGAAATGTGTGAGAATTTAATGAAAATCGTGCTGAAAAGGGTCGTGTTTGTTGTGTGGCTCCTGGGTTAAATTATTTAAAATGTTGTTTTTAATGGACTAAGCAACTGCAATGGTTCCATACGAGTACATACTCGTATATTATCTGGCATGAATTTAAATAAATAATAGACTTGTTAATACATATATGAGGGAAACCCTGTTAAGTGCTCGCTCCTGATGGCTGCAGATAGGAGCGAAATCGGAGAAGAAGAAAACGTATACTGCATTGCGCTGCTAAGGAAAACAATTAAAAATTGTATGTTTCATTTTGAATTTCCCATTCCAAAGCAGGTGAATAAGACAATTCGAACTTCATGCCAATTTTATGGTTCCAAATATCATGGCAATAATTTATTATGTATTTATGAAATATTTTAAAAATCGAATTGCGAACTTTTGCAAAAAAAATTTATATTTTCGATTCAACTCAATTGTAAAAATGATCACGAATAATACTATAGTTTTTTTATGCGAAACCCAGGTAGACCCCATTAGGCCATTGGGGGTAGAATTGATGACATTCGTGAACGTAAAGCTGGAACCACATATTGTCCAGTTCATAATCTATAATTGCAGGCCAAAAAAAACGTTGGTTGTTATACGGCCATGGCGCTCTGTGTTGACGGTAATGGTTCTGCCAGCGAAAAAAATAAGGCCCGATGACAGGTCCAGACGATAATTCGCACCAAACAGATATTTTTTCCGAATGCAATGGCTTTTCCACAATCACTTCTGGGTTCTCCGAGCTCCATATGCGACAGTTTTACTTGTTGACATGACCACCGATTGAGAAATAAGTGTCATCGCTAGAGAAAATTTTATTCAAACAAAATCACCATTGAAAGCCTGTTGCTCCCGCCACCCAATCAGCATGTCTATGGCGTTGTAAATGGCCAGAAATCAATATTAAAACAGAAATATTACTCTGATCCTAAGAAGCATTTTCAACATCTTCATTTATATGAATGCGTTCTTCTCGAACAAGAAAAAGTTTACACTTGACACACTTTTTAATTGTCGTTTACATTTTCAAATCATTCCAACAACTAAGTACCACTTATCTGTTTGTTTTCTAAAACACGTTTGAATTAAATATTTATTTAATAATTTATATTTGTTAAGTCCAAACGCGAATTCCACTGAGAGAAGGCACGTTCAAGCAATTTGACAAGTGACACCCATTGACAGCAACATGACAAACAGTTTTGTTTGTTAGTGTTAACTGTCTAGTGTGTTGAGTGAGTTTAATGTTAGTTCGCATTAAACACAAAATAAGCCCACATTATATTTTACAATTAAAATAAAATACAATTATATTTTAAATGCATTTAAGAATAAATAAATTGGAAGTTATGTGCCATGACAATTCTATATCACAGCGGATAAAAATATCAAAATTTCTAGATGAATAAATATTTTTAGTTTATCTTTAATACAACAATATTGTTTGTTAAACCATTATTAATTTATTTATTTCGCTAAAGTGGAGATCTTTAGAACAAGGAACGGATGAGAAATAGAGGAAACGCTAATTATTTCGATAAAACCCCCGCAAAATGGATAGTAAGTTCTAGTTTTAATACAGTAGAATCTCGAAAAAGTTAACTGAAATGTTCCAAGCGTAATTCAGGGTTGTCACAGAATCCAATTTAGTGGGAATTGGATTTGAAAAGACGACAAAAATACACTTTTATGCGACGAATATCAATTTTATCGATTTTATGTTCAATCTAGAATTACTATGTATGAATGTAATGTTCAAAAATAATTTAAAAAAAACCTTCTCAAATGATTTTTCGAAAAAGTGTCGGCATCTCAATGTAGTTCATAGCTCATTAATAAATTTTTTTATGTCGATCTGGCTCTTAAAACTAACAATCAAACAAACACACATGTATATTACAATTTTAGGAGGTAACACGGCCTCTGAGCGATGCCACGAACAACTAAAAAAAGAAAAATTTCTTCGGAATCAAACCAATTTGAGTTTTCAATTAGATTTCGAAAAACTTTTTTGCTATTAAATTGCTTAAACTAAAGAATGAGCATACTTTTAGGAGGGGAAAAGCATGCTAAAAAATGTTTAAAGTAGAGCCTTAAGCCTGGTACTCTGTTCAAAATTTCACGCGAAATGTTGACATATAAAAAAATTTGCATGAAATATTAATGAAAAAATGTTGCAAAAATCGTACTCTGTTCAAATCGTTGATAAAAAATTTTTTGTAGCTTTTTTTACTTTTAATTTTCTGTGCCAAAAATTTCTTGAAAATAAAATGTATAAAATCATAATAAATACAAAAGAAAAAAGTAAATTTACTGAAATGGAGAAGCGTCTACTGATATCAGCAGCAAAAAAAACGAAAACTTATTTGGGATAAGTCCCAAAAACTTTAAAGGCACCCGAAACACTATAAAAGAATCTTGGAGGGAAATCGCAGATGAAATAGAAAAACCTGGTAAGATTTTAAGTTTATTTGAATGTACATATTTACTATATGCATTTTCCATAGATGAAGAATGTAGACAAAGGAAGAGCATTCTCGACAGCAATTATAAGCAAAGTGCTCAAGAAGTCTGGAAGTGGGTGTGAATTAGAATTAAACATATGTTTTTGTTTACAAAAGTCGATCAATGTTGCATACTTCTAACCAATAGAGACGAAATTTTTTTCCGAAAAAGTAATATGGGCATCACTTGTTACTTGTCAAATTTTTCACGCGAAATAATCAATGATGTTAGACTTCATAACTTCGAACAGAGTACCAGGCTTTAAGCCTTCGCGCGAACTGCTGTCAAAAGGCCATCCAGTTGGCGACATCGACATCATGTTAACACAATACCAAAAAATTGGAGCTTGTCTACTCGCTATCAAAAAAAATTTTTTTCTACTGACAGTTTATTTATGTTTTTTAAGGTCCATAAAATAACATGAACCTGTCAATAGTAGTCAGTTGTTTTCGACAACGGTTTAGACAAACCTAATTTTTTGGTATTGTGTTCACGTGACGTCGATGTCGCCAAATGTAATAAGGGTGCATAAAAATAAAATTCATTTGTGAAAACATGCGAAATGTTTCTGGCAAGATTTTTTTTCTAACTACAAAATGTTTTTGGCAACATATTTTCCAACTGCCAAATAATATAAGCGTCACTTATTTCGCACGAAACTGTACACAGCAGCTAATCAGGTTTTACTTGACATTAAGTTTGTTGCTCACAAATAATTGATATAATGGAAAATATTGTAATTATAATATAAAATGCGGGTAAGGGGTTTGTGCAGAACGTGTGTCTTCAAAGAGCTGCTCCGCAGCAGCTGCAATTTGCATTACATGGTTTTTGTTTACATAAGAAAAACAATGTTGCTTACTTCAAGGCAAAAAAACAGATAAATTTATTCTAAATCATGGTATTGTCACCAATTGCTGATTGTCAAAATTTCCAAACGAAATAACCAACGTTGCTCAACATTTTTCACGAGTTTGAACAGAATACTAGGCTTTAAGGTATTCATTTGTTGATGGTGCAAAATAAATATCATAAATGTTAGTACGGAATTAAAATCATTCCGATCATCCAAATCGGATCATTTATTTTCTCGGGAGCTTTTAAGCTTAAATTCAGCAATCATTTTTAATTTTATCTGCATCATTCATTTTAATTTTTTCATAAAAATATCTTTTCCTTTGAATTTGTTCATGTTACTGTAAACAGAAATGAAATGCACTTTTTTCATACAAGTTCTCCCTTTGGCTTAAAAGTTTATTTTAGCTGCTACTAAAAAGTTGTTACTCAATCCTTTGAATCATTTGACCACTCCTAGTATTAATTTCAGATCACTGAATGGATTATAGAAAAAGGCAAATATAAGTGAAACAGCATTAAAACACTTAAAAAGCAATAATCACAAATAAAATGTAAAATATTTAACCAGAAATAATAAAAATAAACTGCAATAAATATGAAAACAAACAAAAAATACAAGCAAAAACTTTATGTGGCAAACAGGACAATTGACTTTAAACAATAATAGCAAAAACAAATGCAACTGCTGCTTCAACAGCAACAATAAAAGTTGCATAATATGCAAGTAAGCACTTGTAGTTACAGCAGAATGGGCAGAACAAAAACAAAAGCAATAATTCCCTCATGTTTTAAATTAAATAAATGAAAATGAATGCTACAAAATTGGCACTGGAACAACCAGAACAAATAAAATTGGTTTGAATCCATTAAAAGAATAAATGAATTTGCAAGTAATAAAGTCCAATAGGAAATACGCTACGCAGAGAATTATTAATGGGTAATTATCGTGAATTACTTAAGAGTCGTATCGAAACTGGAATTTATGAATAAATTCTGTGAACCTTCACCACAAATTGAGTATAATTTTGAAAATATTTCTAGCGATGTTAACATTAAAAGCATCACACAAAAGTCTTTTCAAATCCAATTCCGACTACATTGGATTCTGTGACAACCCTGAATGTGTTCGTGAAACAGATACCGCCATTTTATATCACCCAATTCATACGCTGATTTAAAAATCATGTTTTATTTTTAATTCTCTTTAAAAGTTGCTTCCGAAAACTTTACAGATTCTTATGATGATTTTTTCCCATGTTTTTTGGTCAGTAATCGGTTATTCTTCTTTAATTGCTTATTTGTATAAAAACAAGTAAAAGTCGTTATAATTAAACAAAAATAATGATATTATATTATATTATTCACATTATTTTTGGTAATAATATTTCTTGTTTTTATATTTAAAAAATTTCTTTTTTAAAAGTATCAAATGCTTTTGTATTGCCACATTGAAACGAAAAATAAAATAAAGCAACATAACAAAAACACGAATGTGTGGAAAGAAAAATATGAAAAAAACACCGAGAACCGAAAATGTGATTTTTTCTTTACCCCGTTTGCTTCTCCAACCCTTTCGCCAACATACACCAAAAATCATGTTTTAAAAATCATGGAAAAAATCATCGTATGAATTGAGTGTAAGATTTTTCTTACGCAAGTTTTCGATCAACATATCAATATCGCGTAAAAACAGAATTAGGTGTACTTTGTATGCGCTTCATGTGCAAATGTGTGTCGTACATAGTAAAATACCCAAAAACAAATCAATGTCAAAAAATCTTACTCTGGTTTCCCACTTTCTTCTTTAAAATTTCCAACAACTTCTTTGTTTCCAATTGGGTTGAATCTCCTTGACGCATGCATACGAATGAAGAAGTACAAAATTACATTTTTTAAAAACATTTTCCACTGCATATAAAATGAACATTATTTAAACTGCACTCACTCACTGCAGACAGTATGATATTCGCATTTGGTTAAAGACACAAAAAAGTTCTCGTTCAATTTCATTTCTTTAATTTAAAGTAAAAAATGAAAAATACAACATGCTGCCAATATTAAATTAAGGTAATAATACACATTTCTCTTAAACAAACAGAAAAAAGAGACATGAGGAAAATATGCAATTTTCAACAGTTCAGAAATGAAACCGAAAGACGCACTAGAAAAATTCTACATGTACAAAAGAAATTGAAACATTGGATTTTAAAAACAAAAGGATTTTATATTTTGTTTGTGGTGTGAATCGAACCCACAAACCCTCAATTGATAGTGCAGCACATTAACAAAACTAGTTTATTGAGACACCTGGTAGACGGAGGTCATCATTTTTTTGTCATAAAAAGATTAATTTCTTTTGACATTTATATTTTGCAGTCCTTCATCTAATTTTCAACTTTAATTTCTGTTTCATTTTTACTGGTGGCAGCAGGGTATTTTGAAAGAAGTGTGTTTGTTGGAAAAAAAAACTTCTCCTATTCATTTGCCATCAATATTTTATTTTGTATTTAAGTTTGTTCTTTTTTTTCACGGTACGTGTCTCATGCAGTTGAGAATTCTTTGATGAAATATTTGTTCGAAATGCATGTTCAACTTAAGAGGACATGCCATTATTATTTTTTGGCATTAAAGAAATCGAAATTAAACTAAAATGAAATGTGAATGTCAAAATATTTAAAGCAAGAGCACAAAAAAGCATGTTTTAATAAAAAAAATCCAACTTAAAATAAAGTCGTTATAGAAAAGGGTCTGAATTTGAAAGTAAAACTGCTGCACTGAAAATAATACATGCAACATTTTCTGAAATTAAATTTTCAAGGTTAATTTTTTCATAGAATAAACAAAACAGTATCCCACAGAAAAAGTAACACTTGAACCGGGTGATATAAAATTGAAACTCGACATTGTAATTTATGCAGTAAAACTGAGCGTACAGTTTTTTATTTCGTGATTCTGTGTACTTTTTAAAGGAGTTCAACGTTTCTTGGGATTAAATTCAACAAAAATATTATGTTTTCTAACTAAAACTGTCAATACTGATGCCACATGAAATATGTCATTGAAAATAACCTAATGAAGCGCCTCATTCTAAAAACGAAGTATATTTAATTTTATTTATGAAAAATGTAATGAAACAATTTCGTTAGTTCAATGAAAGAGCATTATAAATAAAGTTTTATTATTTCATTAATTTAATTATTTTATTATTAATCATAAATGTAACTATTTATATATATTAATTACTTACGAGGGCGGATTGATATTGAAGCTACCTAAGTAGGAAAATTTTTTTTCAAAAACCATTTATTTCTCAAAATAGTATCCTTTTAGCTCAATACATTTACTAAGACGATATTCCAACTTTTTTATACCATCTGAATAATACGATTTTGGGAACCCCTCAAAATACGCGTTAGTTTCGGAAGTCACTTCTTCGCTTGAGATGAATCTTTTTCCTGCGAGCCATTTTTTCAAGTTTGGAAACAGGAAAAAATCAGTAGGAGCTAAATCTGGACTATAAGGTGGATGATCAACCAATTTGAAGTGTATTTCACGTAATTTTAGCATCGTATCTAATGCTGTGTGAAACGGTGCGTTGTCTTGAAAAAAGAGAACTTTTTTCTTCTTTAAATGTGGTCGATTTTTCTTGATTGCATCAATCAATTGATCCAATAATGCACGATAATACTTTCCTGTGATTGTGAATCCTTTTTCAAGATCGATGAGAAATATTCCATGTGCATCCCTAAATACAGTGGCCATAACCTTGCCAGCCGTTTTCACTGTCTTCGCATTCTTCGGAGCACTTCCAAAAGCTTCCACCCCTTGTTTCGATTGATTTTTGGTTTCAGGTGTGTAGTGGTGGACAAACGTTTCATCAACAGTTCTCATGTCCAAACACCGCTGCGAAGTGGTCTGTCGAACTCGGTTTTGTTCGACACTGAGCAAACGCCGCACCCATCTTGCCGATAGCTTTTTCATATGGAAATGTTCATGCAAAATGTTGAACACACGTTCATATGATATGTTTACCATTTCAACAATCTCACGTAACTTGACTCGGCGATCATCCATAACGATATCGAGGATTTTCATGATATTTGCTTCAGTAACCACCTCTTTTGGCCTTCTTGTTGATGATATTGTTGCAGTGCTTGTTCGGCCGCGTTTAAATTCAGCAATCCAATAATCTGTAATCCATGTAATCTGACGAAGCAGACTCACCGTAATGTTTATCGAGATTTTCTTTTGTGTCTTTCGCCGTTTTCCCTTTCAAATAATAGTGTTTAATCACTGCACGAAATTCACTTTTTTCCATTTTTCAAGAAACACAAAAGCTGCTTACTTCAAACGACTACAACAAATAAACTAATCGATGAAGTTGGGTGAAATTTTAACAGGTGACGTTTGACAGATCGCAATTTCTAAAAAACAGTTTTTGTGTTTGTGCTGTCATCTAGCACTAGGTAGCTTCATTATCAATCCGCCCTTGTATTATATATATAAATGAAACTTTTTCATCTAAGCAATAATTTTGTTTTCATTGAATTTATGAAATTGTTTTATTTGTTTAATGATATTATTACGATTCATTCAGTAAATTAATGAAAATGTTGCATTAAACGCATGAAATTGAAAATGAATTCATCTTTACTGTCCATGGGACATGGGACTTTCAACAGAGGTGCACTTAGTGCGGAAAATTCTCTGAATGTCACTCACTTGGGAGTGACCAGAAACGATTCCTTAGTTTTACTGTCCAAGCAGCTCACTACTTCCGGTCCTAGACCAAGTTTTTCCCGCGCATTGGCTTTTCACATTCCTCTGAAAGCTAGCTAGATGGAGAAGGCGCCAAGTCATGTAGCCTGAATGGTTACAGTTCATCTTAACGTCTCAGGAAAGTAGGTAAATTAGATAAATATCTGCTGAACCGTGACTGCATTGTGGAATTGGACGCAAGGATAGCAACCAATCTAAGAAAGGAGGGCCAACAACCCACTTTTCTGAAATTCAATTTGCTAACGAATCGCCTAACAAACATGGCGCCCTATGCTTCAGTGGGAGTTAGAGGAATATATATACACGTACTCGTACATACATATATGTATATGTCCATGTTTTAAAAAAGTAGTGCATGTGGTTACTTACACTATATATCTGATTTGATTGTTGCTAGAACGCCAGAGAACCGCCTGCTGAAACGAGTATCAGAAAGAATTAAGACCGTGTGATACGAGAAGCAGAGGAAGAAGAAGAATAACTTGCTAGGACACTATTAAGAATATTCTGACAGAACAACGAATCCAGCCTCGAACAGTCAAAACAGCGGCACAAGATACATCGAAGCAGAGAAGTCTTTACAAAAACCTCTACACTGCAAAGTGAAAAGAGGTCCGGAATAATTAAGTCAGAAATCATTTTACTAACAGAATAAAAAATGTTCTTTCATGCAGATTTATTGCTTATATTTTTGCAATAAGGGCCCACAGTGCGATTGTCACAATTGACAGGTCATCGATGTACAGCAGCTTAGAAAATTTCTTTTGAAACCATCCGCAAAATTCCATAATTTAAAAAAAAAATGAATTCATTGTTTTAAGACCCTGTTAACAGTTTATGTAACTACAAGATGGCAAACTAAATCTGGTCAAACGACAAATAATGTTTGCATAACAGAAGAGAAAAAACATTTGGCCAAAAATAAAATTACAAAAAAAAAAAACAAACGCAAACGTGCAACAAAACTTGCCATTATTTTACTTGTTTTTTTTTTAAAATAAATTTTCTTATATTTTCCATTTTTTAATTAAAATAAGTATGTAGTCGGAAAAATTAATAATAGATATATGACCGACCGAACGAGCTTTGAAGAGAGAGGAAAAACTACAACAATTAAGAAAAATATCACATCAACAAATAGTTTGTCTATTTTGGCTTTTATCTGAAATTTCGACAGAGAAATTCCAATAAAAAAACCAACTCAATATTTTTTTAAATTCATTTATGGTTTATAAGCACTTGAGAAATAACAGAAAAAAAAGGAATCCAATTTAACTCTAAACATGGTCAGTGCAACTCAGTATAACTAATGTGAATGAATATTTGAAGTATGATGTGTGTTTCGTGTGAAGGACAGGGTATGACAACAAGGAGAACGAAAAGACAAGCTGGAAGGAACAATTGGTTTTTGTTATTTAAAGTAATTATTCAGTTTTCAGATTTCAATCCGTAAAAAGACTGATAAATACTTGTATGCTAATGACTCGAGCCATGAGCAGCGGATAGGAAAAAGAGCAATGAAAGACTATCTAACCCTGGCAAACATGAAGAAAATCGGAATTCTGTTGTAAACCTCGTAGTCAGACATCAAATTGGCCACACAATGAAGTTCGAAGAAGGTCCTCATGCAGTTGTAGCACTGAGGTTTTAGTTGTAATTGCAGGTAGTATTTCAAGCTAGAAAAGTTTGATATAGTGGCGCTTTTTTGGTTATCTCTCTGATTTTCATTTCTCCTTTATGGCATCAGGAGTCGTAAGCACGGGCTGTTAAACGACGGCTGATGCCATTTTATTTTTAATGAATGACCTTTACCCCCCTCTTGACTGGCAATAAATGCAGCAAATGCCAAAATTCGAATAACCCGATGGAAACGTTATAGATTTTGATAGAGATTTCAATTGAAATCTACTAGATTTTGGCCATATTAGCCTCTTTTCCTGAAGCAGCTGGCAACACTGGTTATCACTTGCCTGAAACTGGGCTCGAACCCACATTTTTAGTTATTATTTGCTTCAAAAATCGTATTTGACTAAAAAAAACGCAGATCTGATTAAAAAATTAGTAAATTTCCAGCGTATAAATATTTTTATCATATTGATAAATAAAATTGTAAGTAATTTGTCAATTTTCATTTGACTAAAATAACATTATTTGGCAAAAAAATTTGTTGAGTTAGCTTGACTAAAATTTTAGTCAAAGACAAAAAAAATTTTGACTATAGTCAGCGCTCTAATCACTTCACCCAACAGATTGCAAAACTATTTTTTCTCTTAACCTGGAACCAATCATACATACAAACAAAATTTCTGGAATATGTGACTTTTTATAAAGAACATATTAAGATTCAATGATTTAAAATTTTCTCACTTGAAGATAAGTTAATGAAAATTATTTACTGGCATGTTAGGTCTTTTACCGGCTCGGATTCTAACTTGCATAAGCTTTTAATACCTGTTCCACTGCTATTAACTCAATAAAGACTTGAATCCTAGGAAGGAAAGTTTGGATATTTCTTCTCGCACAAACAAATAAAACCTTCCTAATTTCTATCGAGTTGCTAAAGAAATATTTACAAATTGTATGTTTCATTTAAAATTTCTCCTTGCTAAAACTTAAGCTGGATGCGCGCCTGATTTAATAACAGCTGTTTTTAACCACTTCCCGCCCTCCTCCTCCTCTCCCGCCTACTCCACGCTTTCTTATCATTGGACATTCCAGCAAATTGTGCAACTGATAGTTCAACAGTGTAAATGTGCTGCGCATTTGGAAAACGCAAATAAATACCATGTTTGCAATTGTGATGGAAGACAATAAGGCCCAAACATACACATGCACACTCACTCAGCATTGCCACCATCACCAGTTTAAAAGGAAAATATTGCAAATACCACTTCCATATATTATGGCCAAACGAAATAGAAAAAAGTTTTATTTTGATGCAAAAACTTTTTTGTTAGTTTTTTCTTTATATATTTGGCAAAATATTTTTAGCATCAATTTTTTTTTTTGCGAAACCTAATAAAATCGTAGTGTTTGAATTAAAGTAGGATTTACGAGTATTATTTTTGTTTTTTATTTTTGCCTGTTTTAAAGAAAGGCACAGCAGAAAGGAGGCTAAAAATGCTATTAAAAACATTGTTTTCATTCTTTTGCAAAGGAGACTTAATTTTGTGAATGTTACAATTTCCATCAAACGCTTCATAAAGAAAATAATTGCAGCTGGAATAAGAAGCTGTAGCAGTGATGCCAGCAGAAATTAAACGAAATCCCTACATGTATCGAAAAAAAATTACCCTTTCTTACTACACGCACAAAAATAGATCCCTACATTTTTCTCTACTATAACCGTACTATAACCCACCTATTTGAGCCTGCAATTGAATATTATGAACTGCACGATGAGTGGTTTCAACAAAACGGTGCTACGAAACACACAACGATCAATTTGGGCCTTAGCACAAGAGAAGTTTGCAGAACGCGTAACTTCACGTTCTGGCGACGTCAAATGGCCACTAAGATCACGCGTTTTAACGTCGTTAGACTTTTTTGTGGTGACACGTCAAAGATCGTGTGTACGCTAATAACCACGTAATGCTGAAATATTTTAAAACCAACATTCGTCAAGTTATCGCCGAGATACCGCCCGAAGTGTGCGAAAAAGTGTTCGAAAACTACATCAAAAGGATCGACTGCCGCAACCATTCAAGAGGCGGTCATTTAGATGATATTGTATTTCGCTCATAATGGCAAAGTCCAAGCATTATAACGAAATAAAATTTTAATCGAAATGATAATTATTGGGACAAAGTTCGTAAAGATTTCAGTTAAAAAGATCCATAGGATCAAGATAAAAATGAACATTTATTGATTACAACCAACACAGCAGCACAGAAGGAATGGTGATGGAAAAGTATATTCATTCAAGTGCGACAAGAACAAAAGACATTTTTTTTTGCTATTCTTCCGAAATTGTCAATTCAAACACGAACCAAATTATTCCAATAACTTGTTTGCCTTTTCTTTTATTTAATACTAGATTAACCCAGTGCGCTTTGCACAATTTCAAAAAAAATTGTTTTAGTGGTCCTTTTTAATGCAAAAAGAATTTTTTAAATTAGTCCGCAAACGGCAAAGAAATTTGATAATCCACTTTTTTGACAGTTACATTTCGCCTCCCCGCTTTAAAAAAAATTTATTGGACCTCTTTTTTTATCTTGGACCAGCACTCAGGGGATGACCCCTACACATGCAATGCATTGTGCTGGAACTAGTGGAAAGGGATAGTGATAGATATGAAAGGAGGTGAAGCTTCATTCGTTCTTTACAACTCTGCTTTTTTTTTGCACGTTTATTCGTAGAGCAGTGTTGCAGCGCCTCTGGTGGCGAGGAGGACATTACGAGGTTTGAAGCTGTGTTTAGTTTAGTAGCCACTTCTTTTTATTAATTTTATTTTACTTCGCCGTTGATTGTGCTACTCAGTACCAACGAAGGAGGGCGCTCTGATGTTACATTGGGATTAGTATCAGCTGAAGTTGGTACTGTTCAGTGACCAGTGACCATGCCTTCACCACTGAAGTCTTCCGCCTGACACAAAGGCACACCAATGCACATCAGAGAAATGCGTGGTGTTTTCATTTCATGACTCTGTCTGACACTGGGTTTGAACCCAGGTCCTTCGGTTTGTAGTCAACGTGCTTACTACCTGAGCCAACGCCACCCTCACTTCTTCACTCTTATATTATAAATCTTTCAAAGAAATTATGTGGAAGGAGTACCATAAATAAAAAAAATGGTCGTGGTTGAATTAAAATTAGCCTATAATTCAATCCAGAGTTCCAGTTAAATGTTGTGAAAATTTCAGGAAGATCGGTCCAGAAGTCTGGATTATACTTATTATTACTTATTGCAAACTATCTCACAGCACATTATACAATTTTTTTTCAATTGTGAACAAAATTTAACGATGAATGAGTGACCAGCTGTCGAAGGGAGTGTAACTTATAATCAATACATCTTGGGTGCAGGTTAATTTGCTACAAAAAAGTCTCGTATTCTTTTTCGAGCGAAAAAATGGCTAAAACATAGAAATACACAAGAATACTGATGAAGTAGCTGTAGCGGCCTCCGGAAAACAAGGTTGTTTCTCTTCTGCCGTTCAGGTTGAAATAAATCCATGTTATTTTAAATTTATAATCGCACTTTTCCAAATACTAAATATGCAAAATATTAACTGTCTTCTTAAAAAAGAAATTTAATTATTCCTTTGGAATATTTGCTCATAACCATTTCTTTTTGGCTAAAAACATAACGAACTTTAGCCTGATAATAATCACTTTCGATTAAAAAACAATTTAGTTCGAAAATTAATCACATTCATAAAATTATTTTCATTTTGTGCTTTTGAAACAGGTTCCTTTGCAGCGTTAAATATGTAACGTAACAAATTCTGATCCTTAAAATTAATTCAAAACTGTTGTAAACAGAATTTCTTATAAATGTTTTTATTTCTTTAGGTATTTTGATTTCTTGCTTTACACTTAGCCCTCTCAAAAGTTTTCGCCAATCCGCTTTTGTTAACCAGACTGTTTCCCACAAATATTTTTAACACAAGAACTCCTACAAAAGTACTTGAAATACTGGAGGGATTTTGTAAAACAAAAAATAACACAAAAATATTTAACTCCTTTATGCTCAGTGAAATGAAAACATCCTTTCTGTTTTCAAATTGCAAATTTACATTAACAAACACACTCACTCATGCACGTGCACGCCCAGATGCACATGCACAGTTACAGTCACCTACAATGCAAATTGCAAATTGTATGCTCACGTAATTTTCTTCATAAGCTTCGGAGTATTTTATTTCCTATTTAATTTCTTCTGCTTTTATACCAACTTCCACTTCATTTTTTATTTTCATTTTTTATTTATTTTTTTTTTCATTTTATTTTTTGGTTTAAGCATGAGAAAATTGGTACTTTTGTTTTTGGTACGAAAAGTAAAAAAAAATATATTTACGAACTTTATAAAATTTAAATTCTAATTCAAAGAAATAAGTTCCTATTGATCACACAAATTCAATTGGTTTTCGATTTTCAAGAAATATGCTTTATTGAATTTATTCCTCGTTTCTATTTCGCTGGAAAATTTCCCATTCTGCATTCCTGTACCAAATTTTCCTTGAACTTTGCATTTATGTACACAAGTACATACGAGTGTATTTGCCCGTCTGTATGAGCATCAGAACGTAAGGAATTTTTATGGTTGAAGTGAAATATGAAAACGGAAATTTGGCCAATTAAAGTAGGAAGCGTAAAATTGAGTTTTGTGGTTACAAGTATTTATATCTACAAAGGAACAAGTACAGGGTGGTGAATTTTGCTACATTAAGAAACTGTAATAACTTTTTGTGTAGTGCATGGAATTTATTCAATCTTTTTTCATTTGAAAGCCCAGTGAATTGTATTTAAAATAGTTTAATTAATGTACGAGGGCGGATTGATATTAAAGCTATCTAGCGCTAGATGGCAGCACAAACACGAAAACTTTTTTTTAGAAATTGCGATCTGTCAAACGTCAGCTGTTAAAACTTCACCCAAATTCGTCGATTAGTTTATTTGTTGTAGTCGTTTGAAGTAAGCAACTTTTGTGTTTCTTGAAAAATGGAAAAAAGTGAATTTCGTGCAGTGATTAAACACTATTATTTGAAAGGGAAAACGACGAAAGAGACAAAAGAAAAGCTCGATAAACATTACGGTGAGTCTGCTCCGTCAGATTACATTGTAAAATATTGGATTGCTGAATTTAAACGCGGCCGAACAAGCACTGCAACAATACCATCAACAGGAAGGCCAAAAGAGGTGGTTACTGAAGCAAATATCATGAAAATCCTCGATATCGTTATGGATGATCGCCGAGTCAAGTTACGTGAGATTGTTGAAATGGTAAACAGACCATATGAACGTGTGTTCAACATTTTGCATGAACATTTGCATACTGAAAAGCTATCGCCAAGATGGGTGCCGCGTTTGCTCTCAATTGACCATACACGAAGACGTGTGACGTGTACAGTCTCAATGGCAAAGCTCTATGAATTGGGCTACGAATTGGTACCTCATCCGCCATATTCTCCGAATTAAGCCCCTAGTGACTGCTTCCTATTTCCAAACCTAATGAAATGGCTCGGTGGAAAGAGATTTAGCTCAAACGATGAAGTTATTGACCAAACAATTGCCTATTTTAAGGACCTCGAAAAATCCTATTTTTTGGAAGGGATACAAAAACTGGAGAAACTTTGGACTAAGTGTATTGAGCTAAAAGGAGACTATGTTGAGAAATAAATGGTTTTTGAAAAACAAAAATGTTTTTTTCCTACTTAGGTAGCTTCAATATCAATCCGCCCTCGTATGTGCGACATCTTAGCAAAAAGTTGTTCATTATTGCTCGAAAAGTTGAGGCTGAAATTACCGCTCGAATTGATTGTTTTAATTCATTCATATTTGTCGGTAGCGATTTGTACACTTCTTGTTTACAATAACCCCACAAGAAAAGGCCTCTGGTGATGGGCCAGGCGACCTGAGGGGCAAACGGAAGGTTGAGTTTCTTTAAATGATCCTGTTAGGAAATTTTCTGTGTAATTCGGCCATAAAGGGCTGAGTAATAATGTGTGCAGTTGCTGACACCACACAGAGTTAAAAGGAATTCTTTTTCGGCATAATTCTGGATAAAAAATTCTTTTAGCATGCTTAAGTAACGGTCTCCATTAACCGTAACGATAGGTTCGTGTTGTTCAAAGAAGTATGGCCTAAAAATACAGCGTGAAGAAACTGCACACCACACTGTGAAGCGAATTGGATGCAATTGCGTTGGCACCTCTCCATATGCGACAATTTTGTTTGTTTATGTTGCCGTTCAAATTGAAATGAGCCTCATCAGACATGAAAAGACAATTCAGCAAATTCTCTTCAATTTCTGCAAAATTCCAAGCGAATCGGCAAATCTGCTGTATAAAGTTTATTAGCCATTTGATTTTTGTAGGGGGATAAGTTAAAAAGCAAAGTCTGCCCACTGACGCCCATTTTAGCAGATAATCTCACTGAGATTGTTTTGTATGGCAGCAGATACGGCAGCAATAGTTTTCTCTATTCGAACGGAAGGGTTTCGATTATAAGACCTTCTAGCGACTGTTCCATGCTCTGCAAAATTATTCACTAGTCTCGTCGTGGTCCATTTACTCGGTGGATCGCCTCCAAACGTATTCCCATATTCTCTTTGAACCAAAACTACAGACTCCAATCCGTGATAGCGGCGGACAATCCAGATTCTTTTTTCAGTTTTTCAGTTTCTCAGTTTTTCCATTTTTATTAAATCAATTTATACAAAACCCAAAAAAAATCCAGATTTTTTAAAAAGAAAAAAAAATTATCAAGTTTTCTTTTGATAGCAACTTTCATCAGCCACCCTGTACAACTGAAAATATGAGAAGAAGTTGAATACTTGTAATAAAATTGGTTGCATGCATCAGCGTCATAATTGTCGTCACCTCAGTCAGTCATAGTCAGTGTCATGAACAGCAATCATTTTCTAAAAGTGTACTGTGCTCTTTAAATGGTTTTTATGTTTGTGTAATTAAGTGGTGCTACTGTTGTCGACATAATTTTTTGATTAGATAGTGGTATTTTAGAGGTCGAAAAATGACATTGGCGCCAGATGTAGTTACTAAATTATAAAAGTTTTAAAAATACAAGGAAAAGGACACTAAGGAAAAGGTCATACTGTTTAATAGTATGTAATCAAATAGTAGTAATCAAAAAAATCTAAGAAAATATCATTTGGAAGAAAACGATATTTCGTCACTTCTTTGTGTGGCTTCCTCAAGGATGTGGCCATATGTCGGCTTTACAAACAATATTTTCTTAAATTTTTTTATAAAAAAATTATTTGGCCTGAAGTTTAATAAAAATAGTTTAATTATTAATGTCACAATTACATGTTTTTACTAATCGTTAATTTACAATAATTTTTCGGACATTATTCAAATGAATTTTCGGCTTGAGTTCAAATCCGAGTTTACCCATTTCTTCTTAATTTTTAAGAAATTATTTTGGATAAATTCGTTATTTTTATTAAGAGAGTACTTTTTATTTGAAACAATTTATTCATCAGACTAGCAGAACGGATCAGTACTGAATTCGAGGTCGCTACACCATCTCATCAGCGTTCTTTTGTTCGATTTTACAACATTTAACGGTGGAAACTAGTTATTAGGAATATCAACATTTTAACCGCATTATTTATCGAATTAGAATAGGAAAAATGCAACTTATTAATTTATTACAAGTTAAATCAATTTCGGTTAGAACGAAATTACATCTCTGATGATTAATTTTTCCAAATATTCCATACTCTCCCGCTTTTTCCAGAACTATTGGCTCTGAGATCAAGCTATTTTCCATTTCTGTTTACTTTATTTTTGTTTTCTTTAGTTGACTTTCTTAGTATTCAACCACCTGTGATTTAAGTCCAGCCAGATTAGAAAGTCTAACTAAGTCTTTCAATCAACTCTCATATCCTTAATAAGATTGCACATTAAGCGTAATCGATTTGAATAAATTTAAATTCATTAGCGATTAAAACTTAAAGAGATAAAAATAATCATATGAAACCAAACTAAAACTGATTTTTTAAGACTTAAATTTAAACGGACTTACCACAATTATATTTTGCAACTGATAGTTGCAAAAAAAAAAATCAGTGACTCTGTAAAATAGAATAAATATCAAGAAAAAACATTAATTAACATGAAATTAATTTTAAAAAAATAAACACACATAAATATTAAATAAACAAAAGCATTTAAAACACATTAAAATACATTTAATTTGCATAACAAATATTGTAGTAAAAAAAGGCATTTGTAATTAAGAATTCAATGGCATTTTATTTTTTTTAAGAATTTGTATAAACTCGACTTTTTATTTGCTGAAAAGTTTTTATTTTTATTTTTGCCATTTACAAGTTTGCTGAAAAAGAAAAATTTATATTGTTGAATGCATTTTTTTCTGTACTCTCTCTAGAAAGAGCAATCAAATAGTTAATTGCTTTTGTTTTAATGAAACAAATTCTAGTTAAAAGTAGTTATTTAAGCTTGAATAAATAAATGTTTTCAATTTTAAAAATAAAGTTTTATGGCAAGCAGGAAGAAGTAACAAGATTGAATGAATCCTGGCTAACAAGGAACACATGGAAAAACTTTTTCAAAAAACTAAGCAAATAAAAATTTCCTGAAAAGTGCAAAGCAAATTACAAACATATTATTAAAAATTGGGCTTAGCTTTTTTTAATAAAAATTTTTGTTAGTAGTTTTTAATCCAAAGTGATTATTATTTTGGTTACAGTTTGTAACATTTTTAGTCAGAAAGAATTGGACATAAGACAATATTCCAACCAAAGGAACAAGGGAGAATTTCAATAAAACGCAGGCCATAATATTTCCATATAACAAGTCGCCAAAACGTATTCCTACTAAAATTCTGTACTGTCGGGGAAACGTGATTCCCATCAAAGATGATATTAAATATTTAAATATCACTTTAGATAAAAAACTTAAATTCAATCAACATGTAAATTACATTTGTGATAAAGCTATAAAGTGCGGACGTAGTCTTTTCTTAATAGAAGGTCTAAGCTCAACCTTAAAAACAATTTATTGTTGTATATCTGTATTCGACCGATAATGAGTTACGGCTGTCCAGCCTGGTTTCACAAAACTGCTAAGACCCATACAAAAAAGCTTCAGAACAAAAATTTAAAAATAATTCATAATCTTCCCCTTAGATTCCCCACTGACTTATTGCACAATAGATTTAAATACAAAAAGATAAACACTTTCGCCAATGATCTGACGCTGTCATTTAATGAAAAATGCAGATTGTCTAATTTTGAAAAAATAAGAAATTTACTAAACAGTCGCTGAGATTCTTTTGTTAAAAATAATCTTACTAACGATTGTTTTACCAAGTTTCATTATAACATTTTCAAAGTTAGTAAGACTGTGTCAAATTTTCCTCAAGACGGTATTATGAATAGTTTCCTTATTCAATTATAAGATTTAATTGTTGTAGTACGCTTAAGTAAAATTTCATAACATTGTACCTTCTTTAGCTTATAAGATTCGTAAATAAAACATTTTAATTAAAAAAAAGTATCTTTTATCAAAGAATTTCACAACAAACAAAACTTTTTGAAATTTTATGAAACATTTTTTAAACAAGAATTTACGTTGTTTCTGTTCTGCCGTGTAAGTTGAAATTAATTGGTATTTAAAATTTTCCCTTGTTCCTTTGGAATATTGTCTCATGTCCAATTCTTTCTGACTAAAAATGTTACGAACATTTAAGCAAAAACAAATAATTTTTTTACAACGTTTAATCATTGTGTTTGTTTGGTTCCATCAATAGTTTTAATTGGCATTTGGTTTAATCTAAATGCTAACTTTCCAAAAAAACACACAAATTGTGAGTTCTGGTGGCCTCAAGTGAAGCGTTCTAAAAGTTTTAATAATATTTACAGAAATATCTTATCAATTATTTAAAAATTAAATGAGTCGAAACAGTCCTCTCAATATTATGATGTATTAAATCTGTAGTTTGTTGTTCACTTTTTCTCATTTCGAGTTGATGATAGCAAACTGTTACTTTTTAAATGCTTTTTTTAAAAGTAAAATAAAAATTTTAAAAATATGGAAATCACTTCTTTTTCTAACACAACATCTACAATATTTCAAATAAGTTTCAACACTAACGCAGTATGATGACAAACATTGGCTTTTTGAAAAATGTATTTTTTATTTAAAAAAAAACACAGCGCCACACACGCCCTTTTATCTGAACACATTTGAAAATAATATTTTGGTATTTGTTTAGTTAATAACAAATCACAATCATTTGTATGTTTATTTTTTGTTTTGTCAGGTCACAACTGACATTATTTTCGTTCAGCGACAATCAAATGCATCAAATGCAACAGTGAAATGCGCATAGGAACAAGCTATAACCCTCAATAATCAATTTTAATTCGTTTTTAACAAAATTATTAATGTTTTACTAAATATGTAAAATATAAATTTTGGGAAAAAGTGCGAATAAAAATTTAAAATACTAAAATTTTAGCAATTTCCGTAAAAAGCACCGACAATCATTTACATCGACATAATTTGTTTTGTCAGAACAGCATTTCGATATTTAAAATGGTTTGCTTTTTTTCAAATTGCTGTGGGATCTGATCCATAAGGAAATATGTCTTAAAAAAGTAATTGGAATATTGTCATTACTTAAATCTTTTTTATTAATAGGTAAACAAGTTCTTTTAGATCCCTTTTGCGGCCGTAATACTGAACCGAGTTTGGAAAGATTTATATGTTTTTAATCGGGCTTTTACATAGATGTCCACAATCTTAATTTTATTTAAATCGGTTCGATATTTAGAGAGATATAAGCGTTTAAAATTACTACTAACACATGCACACTTATTACACATGCATGTATCAGTTTCAGCTTGAAAAATAAACGAAGAGTGCAAGTGTGTTTGTCCAATTTGCTTTTCCATAGAAATGAGACAGAGTTTTAAGTTGTTTTGCGTTTTATCGTATGTATCTTTGTTAATGTTTAATATTAATTTCTAGAATGCCGCTGGCTACACTAGTCTATATTATTGTATAAAAACTATTCAAAATTTTCCATCGTAGCTTCAAAACTAACTTAATTCGGCTCTCCTGAAAAAAATCTGATTTTCAGAGATGCGCTGTTATTTATGGAAACCACAGAAATATGAATGTCTAAAGTTGCATTCAAAAATATCATAACTTTTTGTATCATAGATTTAAATTTTTTCTCTCAACTATTACCGAACAAATGCTTTCTATTAATTTTAACAGCATTAAACCCCCTTCGCGAAAGCACTTTAAATGTAATTCAATTATTGCGCTTTTATGTTGTTGCAAATACTTTCAACAATTTATTTGTACACAAGTTATTTAAGCTTTTGCTTTTAAGAGTGCTCATGAGTTTTAAGTTTTTGAGTTGTATTTCATTTACTTTTGGTACATATTAGAGCACTCAAGTACTTTATATCAAAATCCAGTCAGTTATTAATGGATTTGTGTTCGTTTTGTTAAATGAACAATCTCTTAATAATTTCAACAAAAGTTTAACAATCGGGAGTAAATTAAAATAAAATCACAATTCACTTTAATTAAATGTTGAAATACTTTAAATAGAAAAACTGATGGCTTTAAAAGAAGCTGAATCACTAATGTTGATTTCATTTGAAGAGAAATATTAGAAACATATAGTTTTGTATAACCACCACGTTCCATGGGCCTAAGCGCGGGATTTCAAACCGAAATTATGCCCTTTTTACTACAAGGCAAACATTTTTCAGGCAGTAAAATGAGAGTAGCTTTTACTTTACATATTAGAGTTTGGTATTTCCCGGACTTTGTTCACTTCTCGAGAAACGGGAATTAAAAATCACACTCCCTGGAAAACCCCGAGAATTATGAGAAATCTATTATATAAATAGGCAGAAAAATTTTTGGATCAATTGTTCTCTTTTGATTACAAAACGATTTTCTTCATGTTTGTTTTACCAAATGGTAGACACTATTGAGCTTTAGTGAACCGACTATAAATTATTTAAATCGGTTCAATATTAAAGGAATAAAAGGCTCCTAAAGTTGACACCGCTACAAATGCTAAAAATACACATGTACATTCAATTATGTAAGTATTGGTTCAAGTAAAAACATAAGCAAAAAAATAAAGCCGTTTATATGCACATGAGTAATAAAATTTTTTTTCTCTTCAAATGAAGTGAAGTTGAAAAAGAAAAATAGATCAGAATTGGAAGAGATGAGAATTAAATATGAATGTACATTAGACCTTCTCAGATTTTTTATACTTTTTTTTCGAAATTCCTTTATGAACATCGATTTTCTTAATCTACTCTAAAAACCTAGAATTTTGGTGTATAACACTTAAATATTGATGAACGGGAAGTGGGCTCCCAAATCGTTTTCTTTTTGTTTTTTTTTTTTTAGGAAAAATGCTTTTTCTGCAAAAAAAAAATGAAAAAATCTTGTTTTAGTAATTTGCATTTAACTCCAACAATTCTTAGCGGATTTGAACTTAATTACATGCATTAGAAAGCTTATTAAATTTTCTAAATGTTTATTAAAGCAACATTGCCATTTTGTTCGATGGTTTTTTATTCATAGAATTACAAATTCAGATTTTCAAATACGAAATTATAATTTTTTCCATTTTTGCTTACCTTTTCTTATATAAAAATTGAAATAAGCAAAATTTTTATATTCTGTAAATGCCGTATTGTAGGAAATTTTAACATAAAGATTCTGGTGTAAATAACAGTAGCATTCTGCTAAGGAAAACTACAGTTTTAGGCGAAATGACTAAAGTTGTTTATTTGTAAATTTGCTTCAATTTCATAAATACATTAATATTACGTAAGAGATTGATGTTGGTTTTTTATTTTTGCAAATTTGCTAAAATGGCACTTTTGTTGGAGTTTGGATGCGTTTTGTGAAAATGGTCCATGAATTGAATCAATTCAAATTACTCACTGTTTTCCATCACTAGTGTGTTGTTGTCGGTTTTTGGAAGTCCAATGGCGCATTCAGCAGGGTCGTTAACTACTGTTAAGTTTATTGCAAACTGTTCAATATTTTTTAATTTTCATTTTCGCGCCAACAGGAAGATGGACTTTGAATAAAGTCATAACTGATTCCAATAATATCAAAAAACATTCGAAAAAAATTAAAAGTGAGACGGTCTTATGTGCATGTTCAGTACGTATGGATGTGTTTGTATGCAATTTTATTTTGTTTATTATTTTTTTCCAGGGGGAAGGGAATGCAACTGAGACAGATATTCGTTTAAGCCGGCGGTCGAATTTCGACCAGTAGACGTACTCTAGTTAAATTTATTTATCAACTGAAAATCAGCGAAAATTAAATTGTTTTATTGAAATAAATATTCATTTCAAGCAAAAAATTAATATAATAGCCCGGGAAACCGGAATTATGTCCTAAAAACTTATTTAATGCACATTAAATATGCTATAAAAAGCGGACATATGCTCTAAAAATTTAACAAAAAATAAGCTATCGAAAAGAAACAAAAAATAATTATAAATTTTTTATTCAACCATTCAGTAACTTTTTCATTTAAAATAAAATAAACAGATCAAGAAACAAAACAATTGAATAAAATGAAAAGTAATTGTATTTAAATTTCTAAGGTGATCTTGATATCAGAGTTACAAATTTTGGATATATAAATAATTTTTATTACAATAAACGACGGATTAGGATTTTTGTTAGTTAGATGTCTTTGTTGTATATTAGCAACGGACGTGTGTTTTTATCAAATTTAATATATATTTTTTTTAATTTTATTAGGGGAAATCACCTTTTGTTGCACATCCACAATTTTAGCACACATATCATGATTTTCTGCTACAAAGAGTGAGACTCTTTTTCAAGCGTTTAGCAAGTTCATTACAACAACAGATTTTATAATTTACAGAGTTGAATAAATAACTTTGCCGCATGGAATAAGCTAAGCCGCAGACAACATATCAACGCGAACGTCGCCAATAAAATTTATACGCGAAGCAAGCGTCCTGTTTTTGTATAAATTTTCTAAAATTGTATTAAAGTTTTGTTTGATAACTTCAAATATTATTTTAGCAATATTTCTTTAAGCAGTCTTAACGTCAATTTAATTTCAGCACAGGCAGTTTTTGTGGCGGCTCCGTCGTCGTAAAAATTTTTAAGCACAGGAGTCTACTTATATTGACTGTAAAAATAAAACGAAAAACACAGCTAACCTTTGCAATTGTCAATCTACAAAGGTTTTGTGTTATTCATATTTGTTCAAGTGGTGCAAATCTCAGTTTTATGTATTCTGTTTTTAGTCTTACAGAATATAGCACGTATCCTAGATTTGCAATATCTACAAAGTTTGCAAGCGTTGTTTGCGACGAAAGGTCATTTCAGCTATTATGTATTTCGTTTTCTATAAATTTGATTTAATTTGTAAAATTTTTAAGTTTTTTTTGTTCTAAATGTACAAAATGAAAACACTTTTGTACAGAAATCCTTGAATCGCCAACTGAAACCAAAGTCACGCAAAATCGTGGGACACCAGATTTCCAGTATTTACGAAATCCAGCCCCGTTTGACATCTGTAGGTACTACGAGTATATTTAAATGTGTACATTTGCCATCTGGAAAATTTTCTTTTCCACTGATAAAGGCAGAACATTTTTTAATAAATAAACAAAATGGTGGAAGAGTGTGTTGGCCTGCTGAATACACCGATGTATTTATTTCAAAATTTTGGTTTTTGAATAAATTTATGTTGTGTTTCGAACCGGTAATTTCTTGATGCGATTCTCTGGGCAGAAAGCAAAAGGTTCTCTAAAACTTTCTTTGACCCAATTATTGCATTTTTTATTCCTTTTTTATTCATTTTTTATTCAAGAATTGAATTTATCGTTTCAAGCACCATAATAAACTGAAAGCCTTCTTTGTTGTAATAAACGGATAATATTTGTAATAGAAGTAATTGGAACTTTCAATATTACTTTTTTAATAAAAATAGTTTAAACTTTTCAAAAAACTTACTGAAATTAAAAAAGAAATGGATAAAGCCAGAATGGAACTTGAGCCAAACAAAACCATTCAAAATAACTCTTCCTTAGCATCATATTTAAAAACAGCTTTGGGTTAATAAAATGTAGGAAAAAGACATCCATATGCAAAAATTATCAAAATTTAAAACGAAGTTTTGATTCGGTTCCGAAAAACATTTATAAGCATAACAAAAAAATGTCAATAGAGTATCAAAATATGCTGTAAAAAGTTCGAATGTGCTCCGTTGATTCGAAAAATACTGCCAAGATGCTCTCAAGGTACAAATATGCATAAAAATGCAAAAAAATAATATATGCAAAAATATGCACTTAAAAATCGAAGCCAAAACTCTTAAAAACTTCCGACACGATTAAATATTTTCTATTTTGGCTCCATACCTGTCCCAAGAAAAAACATGCATTTGCATATTTGCGGTTTCCCTGTTTATTATCAACAAATTATTGGTAAGTGGAACGAACGGTTTTTGTTAGATAATATTACAAATGCTTACAAAATTTTTTTGCATATATCAAGCCATCTAAGCTATACAAACGTTCCCCAAAGATTACACTGCAAAAAAATATATATATTTACTTCATTTTTCTATTTCTGTTTTATGCTCTTCAATAAAAAAAACATAGAAGCAAATATGTTTTGGCATATGACCATGACACTAAATAAAGAATGTCTGAGTGTTATTTTTATAAATTGTATGCCACAGCAAAAATCAACATAAAAACATTCTACATGAAACCTCCTCTTCAATAACAACAAACAGTAACGAAAATACTTTAAGAATCTATTGGATACAAGTGGGGATAACTAGAGCATAGCTAAGGAAATACAGAATGATACTTGAGAGAGTAATTATGTGCTTAATTATCTTGTGGCCTGAGTTGTTAGTAACATGATTTTTGCATTTAATGTAGATACTCGGCTGGTGCTGCCTTTTCTTATTCTACGAGTAATGCATCAGATTGAGAGACAGCAGCTCATTAGGCCGTAAAATACTATAATATTGTATGACCGTTTTTTTATGAAATAATTTAAATAAAGATTCATAAACAGCAAATGAGTACAAGAGGTAGCAAAATGATTTGACAGGATAATATTTTCGCAGACAGGATCTTGAAAAAACAAGCACGGTTTTGTACAAGAGTTGTCATAAAATATGAACCCATAACATCGAAATACATAAAAAGAATTTAATTCACATTTGCCCTAAAAGCAGTTTCAAGCGCAAATCTTTCCCACAACTTTCATATGTTGAACAGCACAATTCGTACTTAAATTTTATATTATATTATTCCCTACTTTGAAATACAAAGGGCCTTGTGTCACAGATATTGTACTTACATATTTTTTCAACCCACTTCAGTTTATATTTGCACTTAAATATTCAAGTAATCATGATAAATAATTCATTGATTTAATGCCATGGATGCTGTTTTTGCGCGCGTTCCAATAGTTATCAGGGAAGAATAAAACTACTCGTATATGTGGGTTTTGTTTCATCAGGTGTACGGCTGAATGTATATTTTTTTTTTTAAAAATTGCTAATCTTTGCCTACACTACTCGTATTATTGTCTTGTTAAAATAAATTTTTAAAATATAAAACAATTTGCATACCATGTAGCTGAAGATCACTATCAATAATAAATTCAATTTATAAGTTTCTATATTAAATCTTATCATATTCCTGCATAATTACGAGTAAATACGAGAATGTATTTGAAAATTTAATATTTCCATTTAATTTTTAACAAGATTAATAATAATAAACAAATTGATGTTGATTTCTGAGGATCGCTTGAGACGTCATACAGAAGAGTAATTGAGTCAAAATGCTGGCCAAAAAGGCAAAAATTAATTTAAAGAAATCTTAAAATCTAAGTACGCAGCTCGAAACACAAGAAAATTTTACATCATATTGTAAATGAAAATGAGAAAATTACATGCGTTTTTAATGTTTTTTTCGGTTTCAAGATGTTTACGTGATATTTTTGTGTGTCTAAATGGATAAAGCTATTACATTGATTTCTTTTTTTTTACAGAAAGATTTGTTCAAAAGCTATTTTTGGTATTTAAAAAAATTATCTTCAATATTAATGTTGAAACAATTCGTTGAAAAATTAAAAAAAATTAAATTTATACACTTTTTTGCAAAAAAAAAAAGAAAAAAGTTTTTAAAAGTGAAGGTAGCAAATGTAGAAATTATGTTTTATACCAGAATTAATTATGTACATCTTTCGAAGAACAACTTTAAATACAATTTTAAAGACATTGGAAATATAATAGATAATATTATTGATTTTACTAAAAATCAATATGTATGTAATAATATTTAATTCTGCGCATATTTGCTTAATATCTTAAAATAGATTGCAAATAAAAATGTATGTGATAGAAATCGTTTTCGATTTAAAATCGATTGGAAAACGTACAAAGTTGTGATGCACACATTTATTTCGACTTCATTCTGGTTTTGCTTCAAATTGAAATCTATTTCATTTCCTATCTTGTTCTATGATAATTAATGTGAGAAAAAAAATGTGATGCGTTTTTAATTCGAGTAGACACGGGGGTTCACGATTTATAAAGTTTTGTATATTTGAAAGAAAAAAATTGTGTGTAATAACTTGTGTTAAAATGTAAGTAAAATCCTTTAAAATAATTAAGACAGACTTATCAATTATGTATGTATGTACATATTAATATTTATAGGGGAAAGCATTCTATCTTGTAAATGTAATGGATTGGATGTGTCTCGCAGCTCTCTCTGTTTAATATTTGCATCCATATTTATTTTATTAATTAATTAACATTAGTGATGAAACCACAACAAAAGCAATTTTTATAATTTATTTTTGTTTCAAACAATTCAGTCTTAAAAGTTATTTGTATATAAGATGAAGCCGATCTTCTAAAATCCACCGCCGACATATATTGAAAACACTCAGCTGCCGACGTGTGTCATTTTTTCCATTTTTTTTAATAAAATTGTTTAATAATTAATATTTATACGTAATTGTTGAACTGTATAAGGTATATATTGAAACGAAAATTTATGGCTTGAGTTCAAATCTGAGTTTACCCATTTCTTCTTAATTTAAAAAATTATTTTTTGGGATAAATTCATTATTTTATTAAGAGAGTACGTTTTTTTAAACAATTTATTCATCAGACAATTTTTTTTAATATAAAACTATGTATATCAAATTAAGAAAAGTAAGCCATTCATTACAAAATTTTCTTCAACAGACCGCGATCCGAAAATTTTCGTTTAGCCGCAAACATTTTGCCAACCTGCAATCGGCTTCAGCATTATTGGCTTCAACTTCTTTTTGTAGAAAATAAAAACAAAATAACAGTTGATTTTTTTGTAACCAACTGAAAATGAAATAAAATTGGAAAATGAAATCGATACGTTTTTTTGTCACACGTAATACTATTTTGTACGAAACGATTGCCATCACATAGCTGAAAGAATACATTTAATGAAAATAAAAGTTGTTCTTGAGCGAAGTGAAGTGCACGAGTTCGATTCTTCACACTACTAACTTGTCAAAAAAGCTCAAACTTTTCCACCGGTTTCGCAATTGCTGATCATGACGTCTCAAAATGCTTTAGTTTTGCGAACTGTGACCGCGAAATTTTCACAATTTTTTTCCGAAATTTAATCATTTCAATGCGTTGTTATAGCGAATATCGTTCCATTTTTATTCTCAGGTAGTTACCGGTTGAGTAATGACAACTGTTAAAATGTTGGGCTTTTGAAAATGGAAGGTCTTATTGGAACACCCTGTATAAACTTTATAGGTTCGGAAATTAGTTACAATCGGAATGACAAACTTATATATCGCCTTTGCCAATTTTTTTTGTAGCAGAGAGTATAATGAGACAACAAAATCAATGAAATTCGGACACATCAGGATAATAATTGCATCAGTCGAAAGTAAATTATTTTAGCCAGAGTTGACTACCCACTGGGTTTATTTGGGTATTTTATTTTAAAAAACCCACCCAGTTGGGTTATTAACAAGAAAAATAAAAAGACATTTTGCAGTTTGACAACAGAGCGGAATAATATTTTGTAATTGAATTATTTATGCCTTCAGCTGCTTAAATCGACTGCACAAAATGACATCAAAAATTATAATCTGTGCCAAATGTGTAAGTGTACGGAAAAGTTCTCACATTCGATACGGAAATGGTTTATACGTTTGTTCGATCAACGAATTTTTAACGTTGAGCATTGCTTGTTGTAATTTAACGAAATTATTGACTTCCTTTCTGTCTCTATACAATTTCAAATGAGTGATGTATTTTTTCATCCGACGAAAATCGTTCCAAATAAAAAAAATTTTAAGTATTTATATATATCCTTATTCCACTTGTCAACACCGACGTCACGTCAATACAATACCGAAAAATTGGGGATTGTCTACTCGCTCTTGAGGACAATATTGTGCTACTGGCAGTCTATTTCTGTTCTCTAAGATTTAGAAAATAACATGAGCCACTGGGTGGGGTTTTCATTAAAAAAAACCCGAGTTTTTGCCAAGATTGATCTTAGCAGCAAAATTAAGAAACAGAATGACAAGTTAAATGATTTGACGGTCTAAAAATTTTATTTTTAACAGAATATCTACAGAAATAGTGTCAAGTATTTAAAGAATATCTTATTTTATGCCTGAATTCACTTAAAACAAGCTTTAGGAAAAAAATATTTTTTTGTTGTTGTTGTATTCATTTGTAATTAAAAAGAATATTTATTTTAAAAAAACTTTGAATTTTTCGGTAATTTTCTGTTGGCAAATAACTTTAATTTAGAAAATTTTTGTTTCGCGGGAATTTTATTTTATAATTTCCATTTGCGGGGAAGTGAACAAACTCCATAAATTCCAAAACCTACTTATAAATGATAAAGAAATGTTGCGCCCGCCGAAAACTTCGTTGCTATGTTCTGCTTAGCAAATTGTAATTAATTAACGTTTTCTTGTTCCTAGAAAATTATTCAGGCTGAAATTTGTATGAATTAGATTCAAAATCAATTTATTCTTCAAATAAAATCAAATTAAAATAATTATCTTTATATATTCTTTTAACAATATTTTACTTTTCCCATTTTATTCGACAGTTAAGTCAGTCAGTCAGGTGCCTTAGTTTGCACAATCCTTTTATAATTTTCCATTTAATTTAATGATGACTCTTTTGCGTTAGAAGTCATTTATAATTTGTATTGAACAAACAATTGATGTTTACACAAGTTACACGAATATAATAAAAATGAATGGAATGAATAAATGTTTGACTGACAATATGTCTAAATATTTTTTATTGTTTTAATTCTCTTTAGTTTTTTGTTCCAAAGGTTGTAGAAAATTTGTATTAATAGTGAAGAAAAAAAACATATTTTTCTTTTTTGTAGTTCATTACGGAAAATCCTTGTACAAAATGGAAATTCGTAAATTTTTTCTAACCATTAAGTAATAAAAATACCAAAAAAAACGTAAAAGAAAAATAAATATTCGAATCAATATTTATACACTATAAACAAATATGTTGGATAGAAATGAAAACTAATAAATCAGGCAACGTTTTTTTTTGTTTTTTCTTTTAATTGCCATTTAAAATTTTCATGAAATATTTATGAGGTCTATGAAAAGGAAATTGAGATTAATGATACAACAAATAAATTAATGTTTTATAAAACAAACGAAACGAACAAAAATTTTAAGCATCAACTTTTTTATATTTAACTAATTACTAATTTTATATTAAAACTAATTAATTTTTTTTTGCAAGCCTTTTACAAAATAAAAGTACAAATTTTACTGCTTGGTTTAGTGCAACCACTTCTTTCCGTCGACCTAGACAAGCAGTCGTCTTCTCTTGATAACGCTACATGTCAGGGAATACTGAAATAAATCTTCTTTATTGTGTTTAACTTTCTGACATGTCGTAACAGCTCTTGCATAATAATTACCACACGAGATCTAAAATCGTCGTCATTGGAATAAAATCCCACAATTAGTATGAAGAAGAGCCACAATAAAACTTTGTTGAACTATTTTAAACAGCTTAAACTTAAAAAAAAGTAACACTCGTTTGAAATGCATATAAATTGGTTCATTTTTAGTTGATATTTTTTCTTTTAAATGATGCTTTTGGAATGCACTTGTAGTTTATTAAAATTGAAAGCAATTGAAGAAATAATTAAAAAAGTAGAAATAGATTTTTTATTTATATCATGAGCTCATGTAAAACTCGCTTGAACACTTTTCTGCCCGACAAATAAGTATTCCTTGGAACAGTGAATTCGTCAAGGCGGATTAATTTTACTGTTGACAGCACACGGCAGCTGATTATCTTCGCTCTATTTTATCGGTAACTGCTCGTTGTCAAAAGAGTATTATTTTGCTTTGTTTTGTTTGCTTTATGCAAAAGCAATTATTAGTTTGTGGCTCGAGGATATTTGATACTAAATTTCAGACCCAAGTAGGTAATTTGACCCGAAACCTTGGCAAAAATCGTTTTTTGCACTAGCAAAAATAATGCTTTTGTTAATGACATTCGATTAATATTATATCAAAGCAAATAACTGCATATCAGCTGATTTCAGGGCAGTCGAAGTCGATAATTGCAAATAACGTGCTCAGTGCAGTATAAAAAGCGTAATTTTGATATAAATTAAATCGTTTTTTATCAGTTTTTAAACAAAAAGAAGGCAATCGTGCATAATATTTTAAAGATAGGAGATAATAAGTAACAAAAAACACTATTTTGGGTGTTTGGTAGACGTCATTGCTGTTATAAACAAAACGTATAATTCTAACTTAACCTCAAATAAATTACTTTTTCCGTTAATATAAATTTCGCATAAGCTTTTGATTTTGTTGGCCGTAGAGTGCCTTATTTTTCCTTGATGAAAAGTATTAAGAGAAGAATTATAACTTCATATTTCTATATTTTTCGTTTCGGATTTTTTCGGATTTCGATTTATATCATTTTCTTTCAGACAGCCTCAGCTTGAAATATAGTGAACTTTTTAGTGTTTGGATTTGTGAAAAGAATAAAAATAAAAAACCTGATGCTGTTTGCAATTTAATTAGCAGTGAAATTGATTTCAATAATCTTCCAAGACAAGATTTGGTTTCGATGAAGTAAAGTGTACAAACTTTTTGTAAAAATTTATTGTTAAGGTGGCACAAGGCCCACGGAAAAATTTATTTTATTTATTTAAGATTTTTTCTACATGGCTTATACGTCATTTCGTTATCCCCTTGTGTATTTTCATCGTGCGGAATTATATTTTTTTCATATTTTAAATTTCATTAATTCGTTCAAACTTGAATCCATAAATTTATAACATTTTAATATTTTATAATATAAATGGATTTAATGTTAAATATTAACGCCTAAAGGGGAGCTATCATCCAGGATTTTAAGAAAAATAACATTAATTTGGTTTAAGTGTTATTTTAATGCACACGTTTTGAAGAATCTCAAAATTCCTGGAACTTAAGAAATACGCCAAAATGATTTGCTGTAAGTTTTATTCTAGTAAATGATCATGGTCATTGTATCTTTGGGAAATTCAAATATGTACTTATTTATAAACTGTTCATATCTACTTTCATATTATTCTTGCACATCTACATATATATTTATTTTATAGACTCATAACTTATTTCGTTTTTAATATTGTAAACTACCTTTCGAGCTAACAACTCGGAAAACAATACAACTTCTCAAACAGAATTCTGGTCTTGCTTCACGTTCTAATTTACAATAAAATAATATTGAAATTTCTGCTGCAACGGTTAAATTACCTGAGTTTTGGACAAATTGTTCGGAAGCATGGCTCATATATGTTTTCTCTTGGGAATCCCCACGATTTTTATTTAAATATACTTTTTTTCTCCGCTGTACTAGATCATTGCATGTCGCACAAACGGACCTAATGACACCAATGCGAATCATTGCAACATATTAGCGGGTTCAAATAAACTTGAACCAATTTTCAAATACATTTGCGCTCAAGGCATTTTTGATTTATTACGAATATTCCAAAAAAAAAACAAACAAATCGTTGTAGCCAAATAAATATGTTTACTCCAATATTGACCTCTAATTGACTAAAAACTTTGAAGAAGAAAAAAATCCGCTGAACTTCACCTTTTTCGTACTCAGTGGCTGGCAAAGATTATTTGCAACAAAATGTTACACGTGACAGTTGGTAGTGAAAACCCATTGTTCTCACAAATACTGGCAAACTTAAGACTGATTTTTCTGGCAACCAATCAAATGCAATTTGAAAAGATAATATTATTATGATAATACGAGTTTTATCATAAAACTGTTTTCAAATCGCTGACATAATTTATAGAACTTTTCTCCCAAAAACCAAAGACAGTTTTGTAACTAAAATCTTCAAGGTTTTTTCTTTTACACACAAAAAAAGTCAGGAAATCAAAATAATTGTGCACTCTGCTGCATCAGGCATAAAACAATCCACCAGAAATGCCTTTTGGTGATTTATAGGGCATGAAGAAATGAAAATCTTTAAACTGTTTACATAACTATTTTCATCTACGTCAATCTTATTTTCTGCCCTTTCCATAATTTTTTCGTCCCCTCCCCAAAAAAAAACGACAACATGACTCCATCACCGTTTGCAACCACTTCAACCAACAACAATAAGCAGCACTTGTACTAGTTGTTTAATAAAACAAAACTTAGCGAAAGAATGTACAAATAAAATAAATAAATAAATCTTATAAACTTTTTAATATAAATCCACTTATAAAACTTATAAAAAAATAAAAAAAAATATATAAATTATGTTCACACTTTTTCTCATTCCCTTTCTGCTGCTGCATCATCTTCAACCGGTTGTAGTGAGCATACCGCCAGATTTAGGAGAACATTTATACTTCACAAACGTAAACGTGTTTGAAATTTTAAACTCTATTTCACGGTTTTCTTTTTCTTTCAACATATAAAATGTTTTCGACGCCAGCATACGTACATCATCATCATCATCACTATAAGAACGTACCTTAATTGTGCTCTTCGGAGATTATTGCAGTTAACTCGTAAAAAGTTTCATGACTGCAGGTATGGGCAAACTACTTATTAAAAGGAAACTTAATGTAATAATACTTTATATACATATGTATATGGAAAAGGTGGTATAGAATGAGTAAAAGAAAAGCTTTGTTTGACTTCGTTCATAAAATGATTGATGAAGCAGAGCAGTACTTCTCGTATTCTTTCTTCAGAATAAAGTTTAAATAGTTTAATCATTAGTTTGAACAAAATATGTCCCGATAGATAGATGTGATGTGGATTTAAAAACAGCGCTTGTAGCAGTCTAATTTACTTTTTCTATGCTCTCTAATTTAAGAGCAGTATGCCCATTTTAGCACTTTCGGTTTTATTATTATTTATTTAGCACTTTTTTGCTGATTTAAGCATTTTTTGATATATCTGAATTAAAAAGTTGTAAAAATACAAATCCTACTGCGGCTGCCTAGAATAAATTTGCCTAAGTACATAATATACCCGTATGTGTATGTGATATTTAATTTAAAGACTGAATTATTATTTTGGTTGTGTTTTTAAAACTTTTTATGTTTAAAAAATAATTTATTGTTTTGAGAAATTTTGTTTTACTCAATGCAAATAAATATTTCTAAAGCAATATAAGCATATATGATAAAACTATGAACTCTCAGAGAAAATATTTGCCTAAAAATAAGACATTTAAATTTTAGCACTATGTTTAGCACTTGTTAGCACTTTTTAGCACTATTTTGTTGCCAATTTAGCTCCAAAATTTTTTTGGATCTGGTCACACTGTCTAAGAGTCATACTTTTCCATCTCCCCTAAACAAACTTCATTCATAACTAAATCATTGATGAAGCAGAGCAGTACTTCTCGAATTCTTTCTCCAGATAAAGTTCAAGTACTTTAATCATTATTTTGAAAATGTGTCTAGATGGATACAACGCGCACTGGTAGCAGCCTAATTTAATTTTCCTCTCTTCTCTAATCCAAAATCCATGCTTTACCTCCTCCCCTGGCTGACGGTCCGGTTTATCTACGTCAATGTGCTTAAAGAAAACTTTGTTTTGAAGTTGTTTTATTTACTTTTTTTGCTCTTATGGTTATTTTACTGTTTCTATTTTTGGTTTTCTATAGATTTTGATTATGATTTCATTTTTTATTATTTTATTTTCGTTTTATTGATTCTTAATATTGTTTGCACATCAATTCAAAAGCTATTGTTTGTGTTGATACTGATAGTATTCTCCCCCAAAAATATTTTGTATTTATATCGTCATTCAAAGAAATATTTTAAAGGAAAAAATATTTGTATTTATTAACAATGAAACAAAAATAAAACGTGTCGTTAATTTAATTTAAAAATGTAATCAGCTGTCGAAAGGCCATTTCACATTAAATTACAAGTATATTTTACGTAAATGAACAAAAATGCAACCCTGATAAAATAAATTGTTATTGTTTTTTATGTTTTTCAACGAACGAATATCATTAAGCGTTGCATTTTTATTAATTTACTTAATACTTGGATTTTAGTTTGAAATGACCTGAAGTAATTAATGTCTCGTTGGTGTTTGTACACAAAATAAATGTTTTACACTGAGCGGAAGGGAGTTTGAAATTTATTATAGACGTAAAGCAGCTCTGTGATGCGATTCACTAACTTTTAACGATTCGTTAAAAGTAAAATTTTTCTACAAATGTTGTTGTTTGCATTAACGATTTTCCAATTCTTCACTTAATGCTGGTGAACAAAATCGATATAATTTGCTACCATGTGGCTGTCATCTCTGTCAAAATATAGGAAAAGCAGAAAAAAATTGTATAAAAGCTGAAAAATTCAATGAAGCAATAAAAAGGCCACTGAGTCAATCATATCGCGATAATCGCTAAAATGCCTAAAATTTTCAAATATTTAGAAAAAATCGTAAAATCTTATAAAAAGCTTAAAAATGTAAGGAATATAAAAGTATATAACATATCTTAAGTTTTTACCTCCATTTAGGAAATTTTACGTCTTTTTCTAAATTTTTAAACTTTTTGTGATTTTTCACTTTAACTATTACTTGAGATTCCTGTTAACTAATACTACCTATTTTCTTCTTTACTTCATTACAAAAGAAATGAGTAGCAAGATTAATAAAGGAATGTACAACGTAACCATAAAAAATGTATGAATTTAATGTAAATACGTTATTACTGTAATTATATGCTTTTAACTGCAAATTTGCTCTTTTTCAAATCAAATTCATTTTTTAAAAAAGAAGCTTTGAATTTCTCAAAACAAATTCCGTATTTAACAAATCAAACGCAGCCTTTTTCAAACCAAGTTCGGCATTTTAAAAACCAAAATCAGTCCGTTTTAGATGAAATTCATTTGAAAAAGCCTGATTCTGATCTTTAAAATGCCGAATTTGGTTTGAAAAATACTGAATGTATTTTAATGTGGACAATTCTGAATTTTTTTTAAAATGCCTAAATTTAATTTTAAAAGGGTGAACTTGCCTTATAAGTATGTATGTATATGAAATAAATATTTTATGCTATTTAATTTAATTTATGTCCACAAAAAAGCTTTATTGTTTTAGTTTAATTTAAATAAATTTGAGCTGAATTTGGTTTTAATAAAATCACATTAAAAAAAGATTTTTAATGCAAAAAAACATTTTTTTTGTTCGATTCGAAGATTTTTGTAAAAAATATATATGGCAACACTGAGGACCATGTAAACTCACCCTGTGAGAAAGTGCTTGTCAAATATTCAAAAGCCAGCCATCACAATATAAAATAAATACTTTGGTTCGATAAAATAAATAATTCCAAATTTTATATCGCTTGGTTACCGATAATTAAAATAGAAAACAAAAATAGCTGACTTCAGCAGATAGCGAAGATCGTTAAAAATGTTACTGAATAGCAAATTCGATAAATTTTCGTTGTACATATTTTAACGATACGATTATCGTTATAAATCTTACTGAATTGACCTATTGGGCGAGTGAGCAACAAGTTGGAAATTTTTTCTTAACGAGGCCACTGTTCGTTTATTGGTCTTCGAGAGTTTTGCGTCTCACCCTCGCACGTGTTAGTGGTCTACCTGGGCTAACTGCATCGCGTTACGGGTTTTTGTAGAATTTTCCATTATCGCGTAAAATTTGTTTTCGATAAGATAATAGTGGTGGGTTTCGTAAAAAACTCTTGAAGTGGATTTTAGGAACGCCACTTCCTAAACGACCGGCAACTTGTAGCTTTTAATAGTGGGATATTCCGGCACCTCACCATTTCCATTTTAAAAAGTAAAAAAAAATTATAATATTACGCAGTTCAGAATTTATACAGGGTGCTCTAATAAGACATTTCATTTTCAAAAGACTGCTATTTTAACAGTTGTCATGACCTGTAACTACTGGACAGATCGACGCCATTAATAAAAATGGAACGTAAAAACGCTTCAACAACACATTGAAATTATTAAAATTCACTACAAAAATGGTGAAAGTAATGATGGGCATGACATACTGGCTACTGATGCAGAAATATTTTTTTCTTCTTCAATGAAAAATTCTTCTATTATATGCACTTCTTTTCGAATTATCTATTTTGTTGCTCAAGTAAATTTTGTATTTTTGTTTGCATTTTTTCCTCTTTATTTTAATTTGCGAACTTTTAATTATTATTTCTATATATTTTTACTTCTTCTGCAATAAAAATTAAACAGAAATAATTTTTTGTTTGCTTCCAGTCGAAAAACGTGCGTTTTTGGCAACTGTGTAGATGGGATGGCACCTATTTTATTGGCCATTTAAACATGAGATGGGCATCGCTCACGTGATTAGCATGAATCATGCGTGATCATCGCGTGAGCATGCATGATCGTGAGTATAAAAAAACTTACGTGAGTGAGCGTGCATGAGTAGATTTTTTGCGTGATGGTTTCGTGATTTTTTCGATTTTGGATTTTTTTTTTCATATTTTTAATAGGAACGTGGTTTTCAATTTTGTATGAAGACATAAAACGTTGTGCCGGTATGTATTAATGTATTGATGTGAATGAACGAGTCAAAGTAGCAGTATAAGTCCGAGTTTCCACTGGCGAACAGTGGGAAGAAAAACATCTGCAATTCTTTTTCGTTTTCCATTCGTTTTTCATTTCTATGTGAACAGATGAACAAGACCTAGAAATTTTAAGTTTTTGGAAAAAAGCTAAAGATCTTCCAATTCTGCAAAAATTGGCTAAACAAATACTCTGTGTTCTATCCAGCTCAGCTACAAGCGAAGGAGTTTTTTCAACGTCAGGAAGAATAATTGAAGAGATGTGAAACAGCCTTCTCGGGAAAAATGTTGACAAAATTTTATTTCTGCATAAATTTATTTATATATTATCTATTAACGCTAAAGTACAAGATCCTACTTAATCTTAATATTCTACACAGATTGCTTATGAGCTATAAAATGAGTGATTTTAATCTACATAAATATTTTAAATGTATTTTCTTTAAGTATTTTCAATTGTATTCAATTGTCAAATTTAATTTTAATTACAAAATTTGAAATCGCATGATACATACTCGAATGTACATACATACATATGTGTAAATCCTGCGTGACGAACCCTAAATTAGTACGCGTTTTCACATTAATATATAAAAACTTTTTGGTCTTTCATCAGAGGTACCTTCAACTCATGCATGGTGCTTAGTGTACTATCGAATGGCATTAAACTAATTTTTTAGCAGGTATTTGTTGCAAAATAATTGATCACAAAATTTTTTGAAGCACGCTACAAAAAACGGAAGTAACTTTGAAAGTTAAAGTGTGTTTTCGTAATTTTTTGCTAATTTTACATAATAAAGTACACATAATGTAGTTCCTAAAAGAAAGATGAATATAAGAGAATTCGAAAATAACTTATTTGCAGCCAAAAAATTTTGTCGTTTTTTGTCAGAAGACATGAGCCCTTTGTGACGCACCCTACGTCACTCACGTTACATTTTTTCTATTATATTTCTAATCTGAAATTTCATACCTAATTTCAATGTTTCCAATGTTTTGCTAAAATTGAAGTGAATTCAATGTATAAAAATAAGGCTTTCGATCGGGCCATCTTCACTAACACTAAAGTAATGATATGAATACCTAAAAATGATTAATTTCTGGTATGAAATTAGAAGATCTGAGGTAGGGTAGGATTTGATAATAATTTGTGCATTAATGATCGTTGAAATATATTTATTTTATTTATAAAATTATAATAATCTAATAATCTAATAATCCATAAAAAAAATAAAAAATAAGTTGGATCACTTTCAAAGAATTTTGTTTGGTGGACTGGTTCTAGGACTTACCCATATATCAAAATTGAAAAATTTTATTTCAAAACTAATAAATTGTTTCAGAAAAGTATATTTCTCAGTTAAACATAATTTTTCTCTTTCATTGCAGAATTTTCTAATTGTATGTATAAATACTTATATGTTGTGATTTTTTCGTGAGCGTGAGTTTTCGTGATTGTGACTAACTTTTTTTCCACTCACGTGAGCGTGAGTGAACGTGTGGCCAAAAATATGAGGTCGTGCGTAAGCGTGCGAGTGGAATTTTTTTATAATGAGCGTGCATGAGCGTGGGTGAAAAGTCACTCGCGATCCCAGCTCTAATAAATACTTATAGGTTGTGATTTTTTCGTAAGTATTTCGTGAGCGTGAGTTTTCGTGATTGTGACTGATTTTTCCACTAACGTGATCGTGAGCGAACATGAAATTTGAATTTTCTTGATTGTATTTTATAAAAAATATAGTAGTTTTTCGATTTAACGAACATTCGATTTAATGAACATCGTATTTAACGAATATTTTCTACTGAGTACCTTATATTACGAACAAAAATTTTATTTTGTACTCGGTTTAACGAACAAATGTAAAATATATCAGCTGATGATTTGAATAGATGGATTGAAAATAAACCTTTACCCGATGATGAATGCGATGTTAAAATTTTCAAAATGATGAACAGCTTGATGAAACAGAAATTCTAAAGCCCAAAATAAAACACGAAGATGTCATTAAGCACTTAGAAGTTTTTATAACATGGGCTTAGCAAAAAATATTAGTAACAAAAATATATGTAATGCTTTTGAGAGAGTTTCAATAAAGCATCCATTCCAAGAAAACAGACTGTGTATGTGTGTGTGTGTAAAAAATATTTAAAATAAATTGTTTTTGTATTACATTGTTTTTATGAATTTTTCATTTTCCTTTAACATATTTTTAATGAAATATTTATTTTAAATTACTATAATTTTAATAAAATATTAAAAAAAATACTGTACATATTTAGAGTTTTGAATAAAATAGACCACACTATTCATTTTTAATTCGGTACTGTATATAACGAACAATTCACTTTAACGAACAAGCCTTAGGTTCGTTAAATCGAAAAACCACTGTACTTTAATAAATATTTTATTTTTAGTTTAATTTAAACGACAGCTCGTTAAATAATGATGCATTCATTCTGTCGTTAAACTTATTAAAAAAATTTCTTTATATTTTTGTGTAAAAGATGCCGCCCAACATAAAAGCATTTTGCATTCAATAAACAGACAACCAAGTAATCTCACAGTTCAGAGTTAATACAAACTTTTCAACAGAAATAATTAAAACATTAAAATTTATGTTCGCTGGGAAACCACACACACACACACAACAATGCACACCATCCGATCTCCAAAGGCACGCATTGTGTGCGTTGAAGTGAAGTGTCAAGTACTCACTCTGCTTTTAATCAGTTGTAATAAGTAGCAGCCAACATGTTGCTTGTTATTGCTGCTGCTGCTTATTTTTTTCAATTTATTTACTTTCTTTATCATATACTCGTACGTATATATTTTTTATCAATTTATGTGATAAAATACAAAGGAAAAAGGCCAAGGTTGACGGCGCCATACTAGTTTAAGGTCAATAGTTTTGAAATTACTGAATAGAGAGGAAAATCAATTCATTCACCCGTTCACCAACACTTCTTACATGAAAATATCCACAGAAAGGAGAAAATGTGAAAATTTGCAAAACGTTAAGTCACATACATAAACATCTACACACATATATGAGCGCATACAGTGGCATTAAATTATATAAAAGTGTGAGTTATTTATTTATTTCATAATCAATACCAGCAGGACATGAAACCACTCAGTTTGCAGTTAAGATGGTATTAATTAACATAAATTTATTGTTAAACTTAGATGTTAACGAATCTAAACAAACTTTTACCAAAACCATCTTCAATAACTACTTAAGCACATAACGGGTGATCCAAGTGCAAACTATTTTTTGTATGTTATTGGCCTTATTCGCAAACGATTAATAAAGTATGGGTGTGAAGTTAGCTCCGTCAGTTAGCTCCCTTTGTACCTCTTGCTGTTAAGTTAACATTGCTTTAACTAAGAGACTGTGATGTTAACAGAATTAAGTGTAAGTCGAGATTTGTTCGCAAAAGTACTAAAAATTCCGCACATTATTTAAAGAAAAAGAAAATTAGTAAAAAATATATTTTTTTCAAAAATCAAAATTTTTTTTAAATCTAAAAATTTACGCCATTATTTTTTTTAACTAGTTAAAAGATAACATAATTAAATAAGAGGGTTTTTTTTAAGGAGGAAAATTACGAAGACCCAAAACCTAATTTAACATATATTTCCGATGTTGAAAAATGCGAAATTTGGAATTTTCAGAAATTTTTTGAAAAATCGAAAATCGGTAGAAATTATGGCAGAACGCAAAACCATTGCAGATTTCAGAACAGTCAGCGTTATATTCAGAATCAGTATAGCATTTGAGATATCTGCAATGGCTTGGCTTTCTGCCATAACAGCCCAAGTTCTTTCTAAACGCCAATTTTTACCGATTTTTTATTTTTCAAAAAATTAAATGAAAATCCAACATTAAACCTACTATAACTTTATTAATCGTTTGTGAATAAGGCCATATGGATTTATTAAAAATAACAAATATTTCCTTTATTGAAATATTTAAATAGGCAAAGAAAAAATTTTCCTTTGTTTGCCAACCGATTTTCTTCGTTACTTTACCAAATGATAGACATTTTTGAGCTTTATTGACCCGACTGTATATTATTTAAATCGGTTCGGTATTAAAAGAATTAAAGGATCCTAAAGTTGACACCTCTACAAATGCCAAAAATACGCACGCACATTCACTTATGTAAGAATTGGCTAAAGTAAAAACATAATGAAAGCGATGAGAGCGCTTAAGAGTATCTTCAAATGTATGTATATGAGTAATAAGATTTTTTCTCTTCAAATGAAGTGAAGTTGAAAAAGTATGGATGTATTAGTTTCAAGCAAAAACTGTCCGTGTTTGTATGCAATTTTTTCGTTTATTTTTTTCTATGGGGAAGGGAATGAGTAGTTTTTTTCTCTTTAAATGAATGCAACAAAAATATGTTGAATTTCGACCACTAAGTGAACTGCGTCAATATCTAAGCCTTCGCTGTTAATGCTTTTTTTAATTAAATTATTATTTTAAACATTATTTCCGTCCATGCAGAATGGACATTGTGACATCTGCTGTGTGGTACCTACCGTCATCCCGCTGCAACCACAGATGATGCAATTTTCAGGCCAGAAATATGTGAACGTCAGTGATCTGCCTGGGATTGGCCACCAAATATGTATGCGGAAAATAAATTTGTAGCATTCTACATTGTTCCTCAACCGTAAGATGGTGAGGTGATTTGCATCAGCGAATGAAATATTACTAATTTCTATTGCGTTACTGGATTAAATTTTAAAAAAACTTAAAATTTCACCTCCTTAAGCTGAGTCCGCGCCTGTCAGTGGCTGAATAATAACAAATAAAATACAAATTATAAAGATCGACTCGCTCCTATTGGAAAAGTCTACATTCAATCAGTCTAAAAATCGCCGAAAGAGTGTAACGGACGTGGCACCAACCGTGTCTATGAAAAACTTATTGCATTGTACAGCGACAAGTGATGAAGATTTCTTCGATAGCATTCCTTAGGAGACCGTCAGCCTACATTTTTATTTCCTTAATTTTTATATATCCTTCGTGCACAAGAATTATTTAAGAAGTTACAGGAAAAATACTAAATCGGGAAGTTTCGTGAATTTTTTGGGAAAGTAAAAGTTTGCTAGTAATTATCCCTTCCTTAGTTTTATTTGGGCTAAAACCGATATATTCTTCGATTTGTGTTGGTTTAATATATATTCTGACGTTTCAATATTTTGTGCACGAGAATTATTTTAGAAGTTACAGCAAAAATACTAAATCGGGAATTTTCGTGAATTTTTTGTTTGTTAGTACTTTTACTTCCTCTAAATAATCAAGTTCGGTCAACTTTTGCGAAACATCCGTAAAACACATGGCGTTACAGTGATCATGTCCGAAGACCTAACTAATAATTCAATCGGTAGTAGCGACGGATTTTCCATTTGTGAGCAACTTTTCACTCACGCTTATGCACGCTCAAATGGGTGAAAAAAAATTAGTCAGAATCACGAAAACTCACGCTCACGAAATACTTACGGAAAAAAACTATAACATAATTAAAAAAAATTAAATAAAGAAAATTTACAATACACACTCACTCACACTCAATTTTTTTATACTAACGAAATACGTACGAAAAAAATTTTTTTAAATATTTTAAAAAATTCCAAAGTGAACGAAAAAAAGCAAAAAAAAAAAACGAAACAATCACACCGAAAATCTAATCATGCACGCTCAAACGCTCTCAATTTTTATACTGACGCTTATGCATGCTCACGTGATTGAAATAAAAAACTAATAACGATCATGCATTTACGCCAATCACGTGAGCGGCGCCCAACTTACATATCGCACTTGATCAAAAAGAGGGTATTAACTCGAAATTTTAATTTTTTCACTTTTCTCCAAAACTTGCGTTCTAATATTCATATTTAGCTGCTGTAAAAATTTCACATTGTTTTGTCTATGTTTCGCTAATGAAACGGATGATTTAAAATCTATTTTTCATATACCTTTGATGTAAAATCAAAAAGTATTTTGCTTCTGTTGAAAATGTTAAAATTTCGAGTTAATACCCTCTTGTTGATCAAGTGCGATATGTATTTAAAAACACTTTTAAATAAAAACTTGTTTATTTTGACGGAATTGAATAAAATAATTTTTTTAACATTTAAGATTTAATTTTTCATTTATTTTTTGTTTAAATAGAGAAAAGTGGACAAGTTTTCAAATAATTTTCCAATTATTTTTTCTTTTATTTTCAGTTAAATTTACTCACATAAAATTTTGAGTGCATGTTTTAATAGATATTGAATAATAATTACTAATGAATTTTTAAAACGATTAATGTACGCTTGTTGGGCCAAAAGGAAAGAACAACTAATTTCATTTAATATTAATTGAATTGGCGTAACTGCAAGAGAAAATCACTTAACAAAATAATTTAAAAAAAGGAAAAAAGGCAATTTTCATAACTTGCTTTTGTCATTAATTTCTTAAGGGATCAATATTTTTTATAGGGTGTACAACTTTGTGTTTGACGTTTTTTTCTCTTTGTTTTTTGCGCTTTCGTCTTACAAAGCTCGACTCACGGCCAGGCCAGCGTTGTCATATTTTAAGATTTAAAAATTTTTTTTTTCAACATTTTTGATATCCTAACAGTTTTGAAATTTTCATTCTTAAATAAAAGTTTTTATGAAATTTGTATACCTAAAAATAGTTTTAACTATTCGTTTGAAATAATTATCATATTTTGTAAAACTTCACTATTGTTCAAACTTTACTTGAGACAATGTTTCCCCCCAATGCTCGCAACGAAATTGATTTCAGAGAGCACTGTTGAAAATTTTATATTGAACTTGCTTACATCTTTTTAGAACTTATTTAGAATAAAAATATTGTATATGCAACAAAAATAATGCAGGATGAGCTAAATATAGCTTCTAAATGGTGCCATGATTATGATGGATTAATAACACAGCTTTACAAATTTTTAATTTGGAAAAATTACCAAGAACGCCACAAGCCTAGATAAGTTAATTGGGACCTCCTCAACACGAAAAAAGCTGTATTTTTTTTCTAAGTACCGTTTTTTAGATAACGGTACTTTTGTGTTTTTCGATGTATGGTCCCACTCAAACCCTTGTGGAGCCCAACCGATCGAGATAAATGGCATATCGTTAGAAAGGTAATTTAATGCCTTTTTCGTCATTATAAAATTAAATTTATATAACATCATACACAATTTAAAATTTCAAAATAAATTTAATTTTTAAAGAATCTTAATTTCCATTCTGCAAATAGGGATCAATATAAATCGATTGCCAGGATGTCTCCAATTCACAGCACAGGCTTCCAAATAAATATTTCAAGTCCAAAACATCGCTATAAAAATCCAAACTAAAGTGTAATATTTTTCTTCATGTTTCCTTAGCAAGTCAGCTTTAGACAAAACACTAACATAAGACAAGCCCCTCATCATATTTAAAGCCAATAACAAATTTGCGGGTTCACTGCAATAATGACAGTCGAAAGGATAATTGTTACCAAATGATAGCCTAGTTTTGAATTTAATTAAGTCTAATTTTTCAAATATTTTCTACATAGAAACATGATGTGTATACAGTTCCACTTGTCCGGGGCAATCGAAGAAAAAATAATGCCATGTGTTAGAATGTTTGCGCATATACATCGACCTAAAAACAATTTCTCTTGATAATTATAAAAAGGAAACATAAGTTTACGTAACCTCTTGAAAGCAAAGCGTTCTTCAATGGAATTGTAATGTGTACTAACAGCCGTGGAAGTTTTTTGGGTGGGTGGTGAAGAAATCACCGGTTGACAACGACGTTGAACGGCATTACGGATGGCAGTAATTGAGCAGCGGATCTTTGAAACATTTCTAAACAGATTTCTAAAACAATAATAATATTTCTTAATGATATTATTTCAAAAAGATTTCAAAAAAACAACCCTTAAAAAACAAAACTTTTTAAAATAATAATTTTTAATATTTTATTTTTTCGTCTCACACAAATGTTTTCGGCTTTGTACTATGATTTTACAAACACAAAATGCCTGTGGTTTTTGTAGTGTTGTACTTGTTGTAGTATTAAGTTCACCTGTTATGAATTCGCCTTGATAAATAAATGAATAAATAAAATAAAAAATTAAAATAAAAATGTTTTATTTCGTCAACCTTTTTCTTAAAAGGGTGGAGGTTTTAGCGCCTGCTAATGTAAATAAAATAAAAAACAAAACTCTATGTATTTGAATTGTGTGGTTTTCTGCCAAATATGTTATACAAAATATTTATGAAACAAATGAAGCATGGCGCGAGCTTTTTCACTTTGACTTTTCGGAAATGAATCTGTTGGAAGAACAAAATATTGACCATTTTTGAGAAGAAATATTCTGAGTTTGTGCAGTTTTGTCGTCTATAGAGCGAATATTTTCGAAAATTAATTTAAATAAAAGTAGCATAAGAAATAAATTGGAAATCTTAACATTATGTGGTATTCTAAGAACTAAAGACTTTTTAAAGATAAATAATAGCAATTGCACAAATTTCGTTTCATCAAAAGAAATGACATTAAAATTTAATAACACAATGTACGGCTAATATCATTTATAATACACATACAGATCGCTCCTTTATTGCAATGTAGTCATATCTCAACAAAACGTAATTTTTGAGTTAAGAATGCAGAATTATTCGTCGAATCGTCTTTCATCTTGGGTGCAAAATGTATACAACTTTCTTCTTTACTCACCTTTTGAGAAGAGAATACTTTTTTATTTTTCCATTGACGTGTGTGTAAATTAAAAACGAGTTTTCTCGACTTTTTTTTTAATATTGCTCATTACTCGGCCCATTAGCACGATTTTCTTTGCTACTTAGTCTATTTTTTAAAGAAAACTCCAAGCTTTACTTCTCTGTACAGGTATTATAAGTTTCGGTTGTTTTTTGCTCATTTCTGTACCCTTTCTGACATTTTTTTTTTTTTAATTTAGCATAAATTTTAAAAATAGTCCTTTGTAACTTTTGAATTTGATTTTAGCGACCTCTAAACCTGTTCCGAAGAATCTGAAAAAAAATCACAAAAATACTTTATCCTATAAGTTTTCAAAAATGCTGGGGCAAAAACAAATTTTTTTGGCACCCACTAATGTAAATATGTTACGCTTTTTCATTAAAAATAGATTTTTTTGGCCAGTCTCTTGATTTTTTCTTATTTACATAGAAAAACTGCACATTGCTATTGAAAACTATCAATTCTTCTCGACTTTATCAAAAACTCCCTTTGAATATGCGTTTTAGCAAACCTTCTTTCCAGCCTGCGATACAAAAATCGCCGCGCTTGTTTTAAAGCACAAAATGACTGCCGGCTGTAGATTTGCTCTTATTGAAACAGAAAACTAAAACCACTTGGGAGTTTATTCATAAGCTTAATAACTCATAGTTTGCTAGAATTATATTGCCAGATCCCAAGTGTGTATTTTATCATATCTATAATCTATTGATTTCAAATGCCACTAAAAAGTTATTTCAGAGATCTAAAATAAAACGTCAAAAACGAATTTCAATACCTAAGAAATCTCCGTTTCTCTAAATAACATATTAATAAAAGTCTTATACAGCTCTTATTATTATTTTTTTTGTTTTAATTAATTAAAAAGCAACTGCTGTTAGAATAACATTAGACGAACTTCCGCAAATTCTGATTCTTTGCAACAAGCACGCCTCCCTCCCCTTTGACATAACATTTCCTCTGGCCCAAAACGATGCCATTGGTGTTTCCTTTTATCATTAACATCTTGTTAGGAACGTTATCTTACAAATATTTACCTTATGAAAATTAACTAACAAGAAGAAAACCCGAAGCAACAAAGTAAAACACCAAAACAAACAAACAAACACTGTAGGACTGCGACAACTAATGCCACAAGCATTAACTCTTCGCTCATTGATTTTGCCTTTTAGACTCACTGCCAGCAATAAAGTTTTGGTAGAAGAGAAGAAAAAAATAGGGTCATAATCACAAAAATAAACAAACCATAAAACGCCAGACGGAATGTAACATTTAAACGTCAGTCAGTTGTTCAATAGAACAGAAAATGTACATATTTCATGGCAACAGCAAACAAGCAATCATTCAAAAAAGCCAACAATGTGTGATTAAATCAGCAATAACGTAATTTAAAATGAACTCAAATGAATTCAAATGAAGTTTAAGAAAAAAGAAGTTTATAAACAAAATCACAATTAAAGCGACAGGCGGGCGATAGATTCATCCATACGGAACGCTTATTGGCAATATTCCCACATTCCTTTGTGTCGAAAGCAGACTTTATTATCGTCCTTTTTCGTAAACTAGTAATTAGATTATTTTTCTTTACTCCAGTTTTCATTAAAAGGGCTTCGCATTTTGTGTTTGTGTTTGTTTTCAATAAAAATTAAAAACAAAAAATATAAAATGCTTACACAGCGGCGAATTTTCGGAAGCCTTCATTTATAAAACCTTCCTAGACCATTTTAGATCCAGTACTCATGCTCCCTTACCTTCAAAGGATGTCCTTATGGAAGGCATCATAAAAAAATGATGATCTTCAAATGTGCGAAGAAAGCAGAAAACTTTCTTAAAAAGTGAACAGAAAAGAGGGAAACCGTCTTGGTGAGGCACATGTAAGTCGAAAAATTTTCTACAAAAAATTGGAGATTATGATAGTCCCGGTCCAGACTTGCAATTTTTGTTGCAGCAACTTTTTGTTTTTTAGTGAGAAAAAGCGAGAGAGGAATACAAAATGTATATATTTCTATTTCAACACTATCCCACATATTCAAGAATTGCTGCAACAAAAATTGCAAGTATGGACCGGGACATGGAAGTCTTCAGACTTTCAAATCAAGGCCTCCAAATGCCGGCTGTCGTCATCAAGAGATTCTTTTTGAAATTGCAGCCCACAAATACACAGAGTTATTAGATTTTTTTCCTTATTACTCGTATTTCAAATCAAAGTCAATATTACTAATCAATCCAGAATTAATCAATGCCCTTTTGTTTTATCAGTCATCAAAGAGTTTCTAATAAAACATTAATTTCTAAATTCATGATCATCATTTGTTAGAATTGTATCTGGCTTTTTTTTTGTGTAAATTTTAATTGCTGCAATTAAGTAGTTGATAGCTGTGTCTCGTGTCTCATCTCCAGTCATATGCCCTGCATTTAAGAGACTCTGTATTACAAACAGTGGTCATTTGTTTGAGCTAAATCATTACTTGAGCGGGCAAAATAAGTAACAATTTATTGAATAAGAGCATTTTTGACGAAAATGTAAACCGACAAGGTAAAAGGCTTAAAAACCGCCCGGTCTGGCAAGATTGTGAGTTGTTAAATATCTGAAGTGTCATTTATTTAGTGAAAGGTTTGCCGTTTACGAATATGGATCGTTTAACAACCGAAAAACGCGGTAAAATAGTTAAAACATACTACATACTACGGTGGTTCAAACGTGGCCACTTTTCGAGCATTTCGCGGTGATTATGGTCGTCATGATCGAACTGTTGCGCAAGGAATCGGCACAATTATAAATCAATTTGAAGCCTGTGCATCATCGAAATGTGCGCACTGCCGAAAATAACGCTTCTGTTAGTTAATGTGTAGCGTATAATATGAATTTGTCGATGCCACGGAGTCCTCAGCAATTGGTCCTCTCTTACGGCTTATTATGGCGTATTTTGTATTTGCATTTGCACCTCCATCCATATAAAGTCCAACTCAGAAAACAATTAAATCCGGCTGACCAACAGGTTTTCAATGCTGATTTTTCGAACAAAATTTTCTTAAGCGATGAAACTCATTTCTCAGTCTGGTGGTCAAGTCAACCAGCTAAATTTCGCATATGGGGCTCAGACAGCCCAGAAGTGATTGTGAAAAAGCCATTGCATCCTCCGGTAAAAGTAACTATTCGGCATGCATTATGGTCTGAGGGTGTCATTGGGCCATATATTTTTTCGAAAATGTTAACACAGAGACCCATGGCCGTATGATAACTAAAGTTTTTTGGCCTGCAATTGAAGATTATGAACTGGACAATATGTGGTTTCAGCTTTACGTTCACGAATGTATCAATTCTACCCCTGCTGTTCTAATAGGATCTATCTAGATTTCGCATAATAAAACTATAGTATTATTCGTGATCATTTTTACAATTGAGTTGAATCGAAAATATAAATTTTTGTACAAAAGTTCGCATTTCGATTTTTAAAATTTTCCATAAACACATAATAAATTATTGTCATGATATTTGGAACCATAAAATTTGGCATGAAATTCGAATTGTCTTATCCGCAAATGGGAAATTCAAAATGAAACATGAAAAACACAAAATTGCAGCGCAATGCAATAGAAACATTTTACACGTTTAGGAAGAGGAAATATGCGCTTTCCTCTTCTCCGGATCCGCGCCTACCTGTAGCCACCAGGAGCGAACTCTTAACAGGGTTTCTCTCATATATACATAAACAAAAACATCAGTCTATTAAAAATAAATCCATGCCAGATAATATACGAGTATCTACTCGTATGGAACCATTGCAGTTGTTTAGTCCATTAAAAACACCATTTGAAATAATTTAACCCGCAATCAAATAATGTAGGGTATGAATATCATTGAGTATATTTAATCTATGACGCTGTGAGTTGTTTATTATCGCTAATTGATGTGTCGAATGCATAACTATTGCAATGACATTTTAGTAATTGAGATAGATATTTATTAAAGAGGGCAAAAAAAGAGATCCAGGCGCAACAAAAAATCCAAAACATATTCTTACTTGCTTCAACACATTTTGTTCAATTAAAATGTTTTTATTGCATTTATTACTCGTATTATTATTTTGTATTATTTTTTTTTATAACGAGTATTATTATCGTTTGTTATTTGAATTATTTCTATTGCCAATCAATAAATGAACAAAAGCTACTTCTAGCAGCAGAAAAGAACAAAATCTAAACGTTTGATTTATTAAATGTTTTAAGTGTTGTTGACAGTATGATTAGTAATTTCTGCTAATTGAGAATAAAACCGTATCGTCTTCATATTGACATTTATGTACGTAGAAATTATATTGCTTTAATAAATGCAAATGTTACAACAAAACAACGCAATTGTATACGAGGGGAACTATTTATATTTCGGAAACTGGCAAAACTAATGTCAATAGCTAAAATTTGGCAGCACCATAAAAAAGTTTGACATTTTTTAGCATAAACGTGCTCACAACGTTTCGATGTACAACTGCTATTTGTTTTGTTTACACTGAGTTCAAAAAATCAATTTGACAAAAAATGGAAATTTCAAAAGAAGAATTTCGTTGGAATATTTTTTTGCAAGTTTCGAAGTGGATTATCTCAACAAGAATGTGTCGATGAAGTCAGTTATTTGTATGGCCATAAAAACCACAATATATCGCTGGTATTGATTGATTGAATTAATCCTGGTCGTAGTTCTGTCACCGACGAATTCCGTGAATGTCATCCAAAATCGGTTGTTGTGTCACAACACATCGATGCAGTGCGGTGAACTAATAATGCAAGATCGTCATGTGACATATTGTGAGATAGAGGCATCCTTGCACATTAGTTCCACTTCAATACATTCGATTTTGCATGAACACTTAGTTGTGAAAAAAATTGGTTCTCGTTGGATACCCCATCATTTATCAATCGCTCAAAAAAAGGCTCGCGTCAAGTGGTGTAAGGAAATGATTAAAAAGTTCAACCGTGGTGCTCTAAAAGACGTGTATAGAATCGTGATAGGTGACGAATCAAGGATATACGCTTGTGAGCGGGACACAAAACAGCAATCGACCGTGTGAGTATTCCCAGATGAGCTAAATCCAACAAAAGTTGTTCGTGGAAGAGGCACAGCGAAGCCTGTTTCTTCGGTCAAATGGGTCATGTGGCCACTGTTGCGTTTGAGCAACGTAGTACTATCAATTCTGAGTGGTACACGACCATTTGTTTGCCGGAAGTCTTCGGAGAAATTCGTAATACTAACCCCCGACAATGCGAGCTCTCACACATCTCGTCACACAAGTGAATTTTTGAGCAGTCAAAATATCCAATGACTTCTTCTTGTTCCCGAATAGCAAAGATAAACTGCGTGGTCAACGATTTACGAGCGCCGAAGAAGCAGTTAAAGCGTTCAAAAACCATATTTTGGAGGTGTCTCAAGAGGAATGGAAAAACTGCAATGACAAATGATTTTAACGAATGCAAAAGTGTATTGATCATCAAAGGGAATATTTCGAAAAACAATAAAGCCATTTTCATTTAAAAATGTTTGTTATTATTTGCTATTCGCGAAATATAAATAATAGTGGCCCTCGTATCAGAGATAATAATAAGATATTTTGTAAGTCGCGATTTTTAAACTCAACTTGTGTTTTCTCACTTTGTATAATTTTAATTGCGTGTTAACTGCAAACAGTGAACTAGTGAAAACACAAGCGCATGAAAGAGTGAACTGCTTGTAAACGCAAACGGACTTATTTTTCTACAGTCCACTCTAACATTTGTACCATATCAGGAAGTTACAAAAGGAATTATTTCTTTTTCATATTTTCGTGAGTGAGTTCACTCACTCAAATACTTTCAGGTGTATTAAGTAAAATGTTTGAGAAATTATTGATGCATTGAACCATATTGATATGGTTGTTTATTTTGTGGAATTTCCTTTTCACAACAAGTACTTTTGTGTTCTGCTCTACGTTGTTCACTAGTGCTGCTTACCCTCCTCCACGGCAATTGACGAATGATAATTCATTCATGCTTCTGTTAAACGTTCAACAACAAGTTGAAATCAATCAAATGTTTAGGTATTTAATGAACCGTTTCATTAATGCTCATTTAACTAAATTAACATAGAAAAAACACACAATTTATTGATTTTACTTTTTTGTTGCATTCGATGTAGATTTATTATAATCCTGCTTAAAAAAACACGTGAAGAACGACAACTTTGTTCATAATTTTAATTTGGTAACACTACTTTCAGTGTTTTGGGGCCACTTCAGTTTGACAATCTAATTCACATCGGAAGCACAAAAAATCATATGAAATTATCGTTTAAGTAAAGCCAGTTTTGTTTTGATATTAAAAACATTTTTCCGTAATTTATTTCCATTTAAAGCTTTTAACACCGTAACAAGAAAAAGGTATTTTTTCGTTACAATTATCCTTTTTCATATGAATTTTTTTCGTAACAAAGAATTTTTTGTTCATGAAAATGCTACTTTAAAATTGAAATATAATTTTTCGTATTTAGAAAGTAGTTCTTTGATCCAAAGTTCTTTTCTTTCAAAACTAGATATTTTTCATATGTAAGTAATTTTTCCATTAAAAAAAATAAAATTCTTCATTAAAAACGAATTTTTCCATCAAAATTTACTTTTTCTTTAACAGGACATTTTTTAGAAATTGTTTTTATTTTAAAGGTAATTTCACAAAAGAATGTTATTGTTCGGCATCGTGAGCCAAACGTTTTTCCATAAAAAGGACCTTCTTTCATAAAAAGTACATTTTTTCATAAAAAGTACCTTTTTTCATAAAATGGACCTTTTTTCATAAAAAGGTAATTTTTTCATTAAAAGTACATTTTTTATTAAAAGGACATTTTTCATAAGGACATTTTTTATAAAAAGGACATTTTTTTAAAAAGGAAATTTTTTCATAAAAAGCTGGTGCAGAAATTAAACCCACTAGACCATTAAATATGTCGTTCTTTCACCGATTCGGAGCAGTTGGAAACTGATCCGATGTTTTATCGCAAACTTTTGTTCAGCAATGAAGTTAATTTTTAGCTTAACGGATTTGTAAATAAACAAAATTGCCGCACATGAAGTGAAACCAATTCACAACAAAACCTACAGACTCCATTAGATCCATTTAGACTGGCATATTCGGATTTAGGAGATAAATTTACATAAGAATCAGCTGACAGTGTCAGGGCTCTCTCCTTTTATATTTTCTGCAGAACAGTGCAATTTATTGTTTAAAAATGTAAACGGTCGGACGACTGATATATAAAAAATCATCACTGATCGTCATCTTGCTTATAAGAAATTATCTTGTTAATAAAATACTTTTGTGCCTTCCAGGCTTGTCAATTATTTATTCGTGTTTTTTATTGTTCGAATAAAATTTTATAATATTTTATTTGTTCGAATAAACGAATAATTTTGAAATTTTGTTCGAATAATTCGAACGAACAAAGAATAAAAAATTTACGGTTAAAACAGCATTAAAGACCATATCAAGTTATTTTCTTTGATTTTTCTAAATAGTTCAGATCATCATTAATACTGTTAACGATTTTTGTGTTAGTACGATTTCTTACTTTTTAGATCAGTTTATAAAACATTATCAGTTACCTAAGAAACGTCATCTAATTCTTCGTCGTAGTTGAGGTCATTCGTAATACAAATTTGTATCACAAAATAATCGTACTTAGGTTCTTGTGGCATATTATAAAAAGCTAATATTGTAGAGGAAAATCCCAGAGTATTAATGTATTTAGTGATTTTATATGTCGTTCATTAATTGTTCGAATGTTCGATTATTCGAAAAAAATAATTCGAATAATTCTTTATTCGAAATTTAATAATGTTTGTTCGTTCGAACAAAAATGAATAAAATTGTTCGAATTATTCGAACAATTTTTATTCGAACGACAACCCAAGTACCTACATTCAAGTAATAATAAACGTGTTTAATTATTTACACGGGCGAGATATTGTTTTAACAAGATGGCGTACGTGTCTTCGGCAACCGCAATTATTGGCTAACTGAAATCAAAACTTGGCGTTAAAATTGATTACGAAAAATGCATCCGTCAATTGGCCTCCAAGGTCGTTCGATTTGACACCTCTCGATTATTTGTTGTTGATTGTTGCTGATAAACCAGCTACAATTGACGCCTTGGAGACCAACAATGTTCGTGTTATTCGTGACATACGGCCAGCAATGCTCGAAAATTGGACGTCTAGAATGCGCTTAGTCAAGAACAGGCATGGCGGTCATATGGCCGAAATCATTTCAACATTTTAATGCCATGTACGTACTATAGATCATTCAAATAAACAAATTTGTTGTTTTGAAATTTAATTTTTTTATATATTTTTTTACAATTTAAAGTTATTTCTATCGGCCTCAAAAAACACCCTCTATAAGTGACAGTGTCAACTTAAATAGGGAACGCTATTATCAATATCTATATATAAACAGACAAAGGTTAAACCATTCAGAAACATTTTTGCATCCGAAAAGCGTTTCTTTCTATCTTTCTTTCTTTTTTTATTTCTTTCTTTGGTGGCTGCTGACGAACTTAAGTGCAAAAGTGGTTATGTTGGGAGTAATATATGATTGTTTAAAAGGAACATCACATGGCCACCCAACTAGCAGGCATTAGAGAGTAAAGTTGCTAGGGAAATAAATATGTATTCGCCTTCTATTCCCAGTAAGGCCGATGTCTGTTTTATTCAAAAAATCAGCAAGTCAATGAAAACAAACTTTTTCCCATTAGTTGATCTACAAAGTTATTATTTAAAAAAATACAAATTAGCTTTTCTTTCCTCGCTAATTATAGCAAACGATATTTTGATGTTACACTTAAATTGAATACCTCAAACCACACCCATAATAAGTTTCAGACCGCAAACTCAATTCTGTGTTTATTCTTTCGTATCGTTAGGAACTTATTGGAAAACCATTCAACTTGGAAATACCTTCCTGCCAGCTATCCATTGAATGATGAAATAGAAAAAGAAGGACAGAAAACATGAACATTGACAATATCAATTTCACACTGGAATTTATTGAGAAAATGAGAAAATATTCCATGCAACAACATCAATAAAAGTTGTTTGTTTTGTGGTTTTGTTAACAAGTAGATACTTGTAATGGAAATTTAAAGCCATTAAGTATGAGCAAACATTTTAAATAAACTGGCGTGTAAACAATTGTATTAACAGCACTCGCTTTGATGGCGAACAACAAACAAGATGTTGTACAACAACTTCTATTATGTTCTGTAAGTTTTGTCAGTTTTATTTTTCATTTGTCTCCATAAAAATAATCACTGAAGTTTAACCGCAAATATTTGGTATGAAATTCTTTATTAGCACAAAAGTTTAAATGTTTAAATGAAATATGTTAATGATAATGATGGACTATCGAGCTCAAGTGGAAATTAAATTTCTAATACAAACACCATACAATGGGTGCGTTCGTCGACCTAATTCATAAGTTAAATATAAATTTACACTCAATTCTGTTTTTACGCGAATTTGATTTAATGCGAATCCAAAAAAATATTTCATTCTGTTTTTCCGGGATTTTATTTGATTTAATTTAACGTGGTCTAAAAATTTGGAAAATTCGGGGAATAAATTTTCTATTGTGGACTGTTGTATCAAGCATGCTGGATTAGCGCTCTCAGAATTAAAAAGATTAACATTAAAAGCATGTTCGAGAGCAGTTAGGCCAGATTGCGTTAAAAATAGCAGTCCAGTGCCTTCTAGCACAGTTGAGTATTCCAACATCATAACAATAGCTCTTGATATTGGAGGGGAAGGCTTTGATGATTTATCGTCTGCAGATATTGACGAATTATTGTTAGAGAAGGCACTTAGCGATGCTGAAATCATAGGCTTTGTGCTTGAGACACCCGATACCGAAGAAATTAGTGGTGATAACCCCTATTACATCCATTGTTAAAGAAGGGCTCCAAATGCCAGCTAAATTAGGCGATCATTATCGCAAACATGATCCTAATGAACACAGAACCGCAAAATTTCAACGTTATGTGAAATTATTAAAGGGTATTTATTGTGAATTACATAGCAGTCGTATCAAAATTGGAAGTCAACGATTGATAACGGAATTTGTGACTAAAATCTCTGAACCTTCACCACCAATTAAGTATAATTTGGAAATTATTTCTAGCGATGAATGTGATGTCTCTCGTACGCGAATGCTTTTATCAGAAAGTGATACGGATTAAAAATTAATTTTCATATGTTTCTAAATTTCTACGAAATCTTAAATAAACTGTTTTATCTATTGTTTTATTTCTATTTAAGACATATGAATTTTAATTACATATTTATCTTATTTTGCGTGATATTTTATATGCTCCTGACAACGATTCCCCCATTTTACATAGATACTCTATCTATTTTTACACTATTTTTTAACGGATTTTTTCGAGGAACATATCCATCGCGTAAAAACAGAGTTAGGTGTATATAGTGTCGAAAAAAAATTTAGACACGATATCTTCCTTCAACATGTCATCAAGGCAAATACATTCAGGTAGTCGCCTTGGGAAATGTCGTTCTTGGATGTCAAAATAAACTGTTCAAGGCGAATTCAAGACCAGATAAATGTACCAAAAATCACATTTTGACAATGGACAATGATACAATACATTGAGTCAGCTGTGCTTTCAAGTTCACCTGGTATGAATTTGCCTTGCATGTCGTAGAGATTTTTATGTTGAACTTTTGTTGATGAAACTCACTATCAAATGCAAGGCAAATTTACCAGGTAAACTCATTAGCCGAGATGATCATCAGCTGTTCGGAGGCGAATTGGGATGCTCAGAACCGAATTGTCAAAAGTTTGTTTACTGTTCAAAACTGATAATCAATCAAAGAAAATTGCTTAATAACCAACAATTAAATGAAAACAATTAAATAAAATGATAAAATTCATGTTTGTGCTGTGTGTAAACATTAATTTTATTATTAATTTAATTTGGGAAATGGAACTTTGTTCCAAGTTTCCAAAGGTGAGAAATATAGAAACAAGTTGGGTGAAATTTGTGATATAAAATGTACAACAATCGCTAGAATATGTAGCAAACGTTTCGTGCCTTCCAGCACTATTCATGTTAGACACAGAATGTCGTCTTTGAGCAAACGTCATTACGGAATTTATAATTTATACAAGAATTTAAAAAGGATCACGAAGATGGGATGGGTTTAAACACCAAAAATGGCATTCCGTAATATGTAGCGAGCGTTTCCCTGTTCGTGAGTAATAGTTTTACCCTCACATAAGCGTAAATCAGCGTGAGCCAAGAAAAACTATGTACGTTGTGCATGAACGTGCATGATTAACTTTATATTGCTTACGAGCAAACATGATTGTAAGTGAAAATTCACTCACGATCCACTTGAAGGTTAAATGTATAAGATTCAACACATCCGAATAACGACGGTCCTCTTACTTGTTTTCTTTTCTACTGGTTGCTCAGCACACGTTTGGTCTCATAATTTGTTTGTTTCTCTGTCGTTTTCATTAAATTTTTGTAAATACAAAAATTGCATTCAGGCCCGAGCCCAAGTGTGATGAGTAAATGTGTGTGCACCGCTGCAACGACAGCAACAAAACATTTATAATGCTTTGAGTATGATTAAGTGCAGATTACTTGACATTTGACACTTGAGGCTTTTTCATTTACCACATCATTGATGTTGTTGTAGTTTTAGTTGCTGTTTTTTTTAATTTTTTGTTTCTTCTTTTTTTGCTTCTTTTTTTCCTTTATAAGCTGTTTAAGTTCTGTTGGGAATACTCTTTCTTATATGATTTTTCTTTTAATCGTTTAGCGTTAAAGTCACAATCACAAAGAAATGTAATGCCTTGTAATGAGGAGTATGTACGAGTGCATATGCTGCAGAGTAGAGCATAATAAGAATGCTAATATAATTGTAAAAGACAAAACTGCAATTGCTTCAGTGCACTCAAACAACAACATTATTTTCCAATTGGATCAGAAGTTTTGCTTTGGATTGTCTGTCTTGTTTATCTTTTCATTTAGTATTATAGTCATGGTCTTTCGTTAGTTTATTAAAATCAATCAAAAGGGAATGTAAATATTAAAATAAACATTTGTAAACAATATGTGTATGTAAACATTAGGTTGGCCCTGTTCTTTAAGGTCAAATTATTGTCCATTTTCTGCGTTAATCCATTTTATCTTGATTGGCATCACTGCGTTTTGATTATATTGAATGTAAAATAAACTGCGAAAAACAATAAAAATCCTAATCAATATCATTCACTTGTTCGTACTGGTCAACGGCCACTTTGAAAATCTATAAAATAAAGTAAGTAAAACTTCGTTCTAACAAAACATTTGATGAAGTTGAGCAATGAATTATAGAAAAATAATCTCACGTTTATGGCGTTTTCTTTTCACAAAAAAGTGCAACATTTTTTGCTCTTTTAATTAACAATTTGCAATATAATGATTTTTTGAAATAGTGAGTTTATTAGAATTTTTTATAGCATCACTTACTAGGAACATTTTTTGTCTTAAGAATTTTTTGGATAATGGCTTTAAACCTTTTCTTAAACGTTTGCTTATTCAGGTTCTTTTAATTACTCAAAAATAATATAAAAACTGTTCTATTTCCTTTATTTTGAATTTCCGGTTGTTGTTGTATAATTTAGTGCTGCCAATCTTGCATACAAGGTTGATTTTAATGTACTGAACCACGGCTGTATTATCTTGTTCGTTGAGTTTGAATCTACATTTTAATTTCACAGCTATAATCTATATGTTATATAAATAGGCAAAGCTAAGTTTTTGAATTCCCTCCATCTTCTCCGATTTTCTTATTTTTTTACCACGTAGTAGACATTTTTGAGCATTCGTGACCTGACTATATACATCTTAAATCGGTTCAGTATTAATGAAATAAAAAGTTTCTAAAGTTAACACCACAACAAATGATAAAAATACACAAGTACAATTCACTTATGTAAGAATTGATTGAAGTAAAAACATAAGCAAAGCAATGAGAGTGTTTAAAAGTACATACAGATGTATATGAGTAATAAGATTTTTTCTCTTCAAACCAGTGCAAATGAAAAAGAAAGAGATCAGAACTGAAAGAGATGAAAATTAAATATGTACATGTTCATTACGTATGGATGTGTTAGCAACAAGCAAAAACTTAACAAAATAAATTTGACTTCCATGGGAAAGGTAATAAATAATGAGTAATTTGATAGTTTTGTCTCTTTAAATGAATGCAACTAAAATAGGTATACGTATAAGCTGGCGGTCGAATTTCGATCACTAGGCGAACTCTAGTAATAATAATTAGGAAGGTGCGATCAGCCTATTAGTCTAACTTTTTTTATTAATATATGTACGGTGTAATCTTTTCATTAATTAATCACCCTTTTTCCAGTTGTCAACATGAATACAAAACGATATTGTTTTGCCTTGCTTACTTCAAATTGTTATTCCAGTTGTCGTTATCGGATATAATCGATGACTGTTAACATAGAATTTGTATTCTACAAGAAAATTTGACGGCGATATTGTTTTGAAACGACTTTGTCGTTTCCATTTTTCATAACGACTTGACTTTATTTGAAATACGTATACCTAAATTGAAAAATGGAAAAAACTGAAAAATTTAAAATAACAACTGCAACTCAGTTTGAAAAATTAGTGGAAGAGTTGCAGGAGAATCCCTCTCTTGCAGTGGGATTTTGCAGAGGCACTCTTCCAAGTAATTTTTGAGAACAATTGGAAGAAATCGTAACAGTTTTAAATTCTTTTGGCTCGCCGATACGTTTAGGAGATGGATGACAAAAGGTAGGGAAATAATGAGCGAAAATAGTGGAACATAAAAATAAAATTTCGTAATAGGTTTGGCAAGAATTGAAGTTTAAAGTACTCTAAAGTAACTTTCAAACCTGTAAATAAAAATTGGTGTTCACTTGCTGTCCGGTAGGTTAACTATGTCGAATTTCTGTCTCAGAAGCTTTCGTTCTAATATGAGATTATTTATATCACAAGTAAAAAACATTTCAACTTTTAATAAAATTTTTGTTCAAAATTAACAAAAAAAAACCACACAGCTGTTTCAAATATTTAGAGATGTGTGTTTGATAAGTTGACATAAACGATAAATCGTCAACGTGGTCGTCATCCTGTTATAGAACGCAAAAATGTTATTGAATTGATGACGACGTTGAAACAAAATGATATTGACAATAAAATGACGGCGACGTTGACGACGGCAATTGGAATAAGGGTGAATATTTCAATTACTGTTTTTGGTTATTTAGATTCAAATAAGTTTCTTCCAAAATAGAAAAAGAAAAAAATAAACATACATGAAAAACTAACAGCATGTTGATAGAACGCATCAAAAGTAAAACGAAACTGGGCGAGACGTTAACGACTACGAAACAAATAGTGTTTGTGTAACACGTTTTCAATTGTTCGTTGTAAGACATTTAGATTAGTATTTTAAACAATTTTTTATATATTTTTTTTAATTTTTATTTAGTTTGTCTAATTATATTTTTCCACAGCGAATAATTTATTCTATTCGTTTTGCTTTGAGCCGTTTGACATTTAAAAACGCGATACATAGACCAAAAAAATGTGCCAATTGTTACATGTTTTGTTCAAAAACTTGACATTCGTGTTGCATGAACCCAAAACAGGAAAAACGTTGATATTTTTACTCGTTGTTTTAGTTAATTGTGTTCGATGAACAGACTGTAAAAAAAGAAAAAACTTAAAAACTCAAATTATTCAATTATTCAAAATGCAAAATATCCAAATTAATGATTAATCAATTGTTCATAATTTTGAATAATTAAAATTATATAATCGATTAGTCGATTAATCGCAGTTTGTACTAAGCAGAATATTTGAATAATTAATTGATAGCGTTTTCCTAATAATGATCATAAATTTTGAGGGTGCTGTTGGCTGAAGTAGTTTCCGCGTTGACTCAAAGCAAATAATGACTAAGAACGTAGCTCCGAGCCCAGTTTCAGGCAAGTCATAGTCATAGTCAAGTATTTGTTGTAGTTGGACTGTTTTAGTGATGAAGGTCACTGAAAAGTACTGTAAACAATTGATACTGTTGTATGCTAGTGTTTTTTTTTTCTTAGTGCCCTCCTTCGTCGGTATTGTAGCAAAATCGCCGGCGAAGTACAATAATTAATAAAATGGCTTTGCAGTTTAAAACCGCATTTAATGCGCAGCACAGGCACTGCAATACTGATCTTAAAACTAACATAACCCAAAATATCAGAATTGTAAAAATGAAGCTTTCTCACCTTCAACATCTGTCCTCTCTCACTATTCCTTTCCCAAAGAAAGTAACACACCTACTTGTTGGTATGCATATTAATTGACGGTGTGTTGTTTCCCTCTAAAAAAATATTTATATATTTAGATATTTTGTATGTTCGCTTTAAATTATTTAAAAACTCAAGAAAAAGTTGTAAAAAAGTTGCTAAAACATTGATTCTTTACATACCGGCCTGTTCTGAAATCACGGTGATTTTAAACCACGTGATTTCCAAAAATAAATTCTTATTATTGATGTTTTTATTGCTGTTTTTTACGTTTTTGGTGTTCACAATGGAATATTTTATTCGAACTTCGAATGTCATGAACAGTACGATTTACAAAGCACTAAAAGAACTGATTTTAATTTTTAGAAATCACGTGATTTGAGATCTCGTGATTTACAGGACAGGCCTGATAATAATTCTTTTGAAATCCACTCCAATATATATTTCTTCAAAATATCCATTGCGCAGATTTGTACGGGCCACCCTAATGTGCATGCAAAGGGTAACTTAAAACCAAACAAGATTTACTGATACGTACTATTTAAAGGCCTAAAGAATATCTATAATTACATGCGACTTACGATTGATCAGACATATCAAATGTTTAAAATAAATGTATAATTACAAAGATTATGGTTGGCGGAAAAAAACTCAAAAGAATCAGTTCAATACTTCGGTTGTAGTAGTGAAATTAAGCACACTGAAAGTAGACTAATAACTTTAAAAACGAAAGCCAATCTATTGGCCTTTTACAATTAGTAGCAGATGACATCGGAAAAAAGGACTACACATTCTTAAGGACTTCGCCGAAAAATGGCAAAAAAAATCTGTAACATTCTTCTTTCAAATTAAAAAATAAATGCGTATTATTACAACTCTGTATAAGAAATCTACGTTTTTCACAGCCTATCCTAAATTGCGCTTCGAGCAGTGCTGCCAATTTAGAACGTTTCACGCCAGACTTAGCGCTTTCTAACGTACCAAAAATCGAATTTTCGTCTCTTCTGCATGTTTTTGCAAAAGACGGTAAATAATTAACACTTTTTTATTAAGAATTTGCTTTAAATGTCGTAGCACTTGTATATATAATTTCTTACAGCGGCGGCATTCAAAATATCTTATTTTGTCTTTTGAAACAAAAATAACTTCAAAACTTTTATCCCATCAAAATGTATACAAACCATTGCCAGAGTCAGCAATGAATACACGAATACGGAATTGTTATAATCAAACGAAAAGAGTCAGTCATTAAAATTACGGAAAATTAGTACCCACTTGTAGGACGGACTCCGAGAAGAATTTTATTTTTTTTTAATTATTTGTTAATTATTATGTATTCGTATTTAGTTGAACTGATTTAGATTTAAGTTGAAAAGTTTTGTTTGACTCAAGTTCAAATCGGACTTTACCCTTTTTTTTAATTTAAGAAACAACTGATTTTTGATTTGTAAAAAGAAAAAAACAGTTTTGACTATTTTGGCATTCAACAAATCACTGATGATGGGAGGGTAGCGGCTCCCGAAAAACAACGTTGTTTCTATTCTGCCATAAAAGTTGAGATTTATTAATGTTAAAATTTTCCCTTGTTCCTTTGGAATATTGTCTCATGTCCAATTCTTTCTGACTAAAAATGTTACGAACATTAGCCAAAATAATTAATCACTTTGGATTAAAAACTACTAAAACTTATTTATTATAAAAAAGTGTGCATTAAATTCCAGTGCAGTAAAAATGGTACCGATTTTAATGAACATATATGTATGCATCACATATGCCGGTAATCGCGCTTGTTAACATTTTTTATTTATAATATATTTCACTGGTAATAAAATTTATGTCATTTATTAATGCACGTAAGAACAATTAAATAATTATTCACACCTTAGAATTCTTAGTATGTTGTATTCTCATTGATTGCAAAAGTAATTGGTATTATTGAGGAAACACATTTTGAATAGAATATTTATTGCCTAATTAAGTCATATTTATTAGAGATCAAAGGAAAATTAATGGCCTTCAATTGCGTTGCATCAACTCTTTGATGAGATGCACAGCATAATTCTCCAGATTTAAGTAAAAAACGCCAGCACTTAAATTTTGCAAAACTCCTCAGACTGGAATCGAGAACCAGTTTATCGATTTCTGCTCTTAAAAAATCAACTGGCTTCAAATAATTCGACAACCTCGTTTTTGCTGCCGTTATAATTATTTTTAATTAGGTTTTTTTTTAATATTCTAGGTAATATCCCCCCAAATAGCTCTACCCACAATAGTGACGTTGCATTTCATGTTGAATATTAGTTCAGAATTGATTGTTGCCCTTGGCAAACGCAGTAGGTTGGTTCCTCACTGCAGATTGGCTTAGCAACGCAGTTTCCTAAGACGACAAAAGCTCATTATACTCGTATCACGCGATACTAATGTATTTTTTATCGCGTATATTTTTGAAAAAGGGAATTAAAAATTATTACATATAACATTGTTTTGAAGTTTTTATTCAAAAATAGCACTAGAAAAATTATAAGCGATAAAATTGTTGAGTATTTTGTTTGATCCTCTTATTGCACATATTTATACAATTTAAATACATAATTCTACTTTGAATATTTTCAACTATATTTACCTTAAATATCAGCAATTTACGTTATTAAATCTGAAAAAAATAAATTTTATTATTGATTTAAATTATAAAAATTAATATATAGAATGTTTTTTTATTGTTAGAGTAAGTTCAGGTAATGTGGTATATATGTATATTCAGGAAAGTGAAAGAGTCTTTGGAGCCCGAGTTTCAGAGATATTTGAGAGCAAGTGGAGAAAGACATAAACCAGAATATTTTCCTTTATGTCATGTAGATTATCTCTTCGGTTTGAATAAAGTTATACAGTAGCACTAAATAACTGCTCATAGAAACGCTGGTTGAAGCTGCTGAAAGGTACTTCCTGGTCGCAACCTTAAGATTCATAAATGCACTGGAGTTAGAATATTTAAATGATATATGAATAAAAATTTGTGCGGACCAAAATTTTATGAATGAATCCAGCTTAACGTTACACGGTTTTGTTGAAAATTAGGTCGATAAGAGTAGGCAACATTTTACAGACTACTTTCAGACTACTTTCGAGCAAAAATTACACAATTATACTTTTTAAATTGTTTGCTGATTTTTGAACAAAATATTTTTAGTTTTAAACAACATATGTTCTATAATTTTTAAAAACTTTTATTTGTTGAGGGATTTTTTCAAACAAAAGTTTTTGAAAATCTTTGCAAAAATATATAAAGGCAATCTGGATTAATAAATTTAAAAAATATGTTTTACAATTTTGTGCAGTTTGTGTTTAATTTTTCCCCCTTTTGACTAAATACGAGGCCAGTTTGATAACTCCGTGAAATACAATTTTTCCCGCAAAAACGAGTTTTATTTTTTATCGTTTGTTCTCAACATTATTAATGGAGATATCTGTTTTGTATTTTTGATCAATGAAATTTCGTTTAATGTTCTTCAACGTACATCCCGTAATTTCATTCCTCTATCAGTAAAAGTTTTTAGAGCTAATTATGCTGATGCCGATCCCCTTAGAAGAAAGTGTTGCACATTTAACCAGTTATATAGATTTATAGACTTTTCATTAAATGTTGATATAGTAAAAAATGCAATTATAAATTTTCTTAATTCATAACAAATTGTTGTATGTTATTTTATTGTATTTTATTTAATGTTGTGTAATGTAAATGAATATTAGTAATTGTCTGTATGGAATTCAATTCCATAGACAAATAATAATAATAATTGCTCAACATAGTTTCCTTTAAGCTCGATACATTTAGTTCAGCGTCTTTCTATTTTTTTATTCGCTCCAAATAAGTCGATTTCAAAGCACCCATAACATATGATGTTGTTTCAATGACAACCTCTTTGTTTGATCCAAATTTCTAACCACCCAGCCATTTTTTAAAATTTGGAAACAAGATGCTAAATCTGGAGATTGTGCTGGAAGTTTCCACGTTTCGTTACAGTTACAAAATGGAGCGAGATCTCGTTCGGATTGTGCTTGAACCTCGCCGAACACTTTTTTGAAATGGTCATATGGTTGCAATCGCGGCACCCCTTGTGTGGATGGCTTTTCAAATCCAAATCTTCATGGAAAATGTGATCTACTCGCTCGGTTGAGATGCGAGCATTAGGCAGCTCTTGCACTTTCATTCTCCGATCATCAAATACCATTTCATGGATTTTATCGACAATTTCTGGAATGACGACCTCTTGTTGAGCGACCTGAACATCATATGTGCTGGTACAATCACAACGAAACTCAGTAAACCACAGTTTAACCACTGAAATTGATGGTGCAGAGTCCTCGTAGCCTTTCTTCGGTTTCTGTTTCGATTTTTTTACGTAAAAAATAATTTTTAATCAGCGCAGAAAATTCACTTTCTTCCATTATCTTTAAAATTAACGAGCTTGTGCGCTTTCAATGGCTGTCAAAAGGAAACTATTGGACGCATCATTCTCGAAATTCGACAATATTAGATACAATTTAACAGGACCAGTGCTGGATTTAAATCGCGAAACTATCAAACTGCTCTTATATTATATATATATTTTTTTTGATAATTATCGTTGAATATTAGTCCATATTTCATTCCGCATACGATAAATAAAGAAATGCTTATGGTAAGATTTCTTTGAAGCTTGATTGATAAATTCCTTAAAACTCCTTCGCCATTTTATAATGTGTGCATGGTTCGACTGCCACTCATTTCTTGTTACATTCAATTTTGTAAACAATTTAATAGGATTCCACCAATTTTAAGCAAAAAAATATATATAATTTCTCATCTTAACTACTATTATATTTTCACTTAATAGGAAAACAGTTTTACTTTTTATGGTAAAACTATATCATTAACAACAGTGATAGTTATTCACTTCCTGATTTTTACAGTCTTTTTTTCATCTGTATTTCTGTTAACAATATTATCAATTTCATTCAACAACAATATAAAATAGTAGCAGTATTATTGTTACATTTCCCTGCGCTGCTGGTGCAATAAAATAAAAAAACAATGAACCAAAACCCACGCTGAAATTACATCGATACGTATATTTCCTTAATGTGGAATTCCAAAAAAAAAACATATAAATTATATTGAAAAAGGAAAAATCCTGTCTGACAGCATTTCAACAAAAAAAAGAAAAAAAAGCTAAGAAAAAAATCAAAATTGTAGAAAATAAAAATAATAACAAACACAATATAACCATGCAACACAATATATAATGCAAGAAGGAAAAGAGAGAGTGTTTAATTCGCATATGGATACAATATCGTACATATTAGTGATATAACGATTAATCATATTCGTATTCATGATTATTCGCTTATTTTTCATATATTCCTATTCGCAATCATATTCATCAAGCTCTTGGCAATATTTGATTTGATTTATTGAGTAGATTTTCTAACACAACAAGAAATACATATCTTATAATTAAAGTATTAGAATCAGATTAGTTATATTAACGAAAAAAATGATGATTCTATAATATAATATAAATAACAAATATAATATAATAAAACAAAATATAAAAAGTGAAGAGTGGAAAATTATGATTAAAAGAATCATAATTGAGTTTACTAAGAAAATATATAAATATAGAAGAAGAAGATAGTATTAAAAACAAAAAAAAAATATAAAAACTATTTTATTTATCTCATATGCAAGAAAAAAATAAATAAAATTATATTATTATTATATTAAAAGAAAAAAAAATAAATCGTGTTTTATGTGAAATAGTCGTAAATTAACTTCCTAAATCTTGTTGCGCTGTCGGTGTTCTGAATATAATTCGGAAGTTGATTCATTTCACTATTATTAATATTTAAAAAAATGCATAAAGTTTAAAGAATCATTCACAGATGAGCATATTCATAATCAGGGCAAATTTTTTATGTTTTTTGCATGAAAAATATCCATTTGCATATTTTTAAAATTTTCCCAAGAAAAGCATTTTTGATATAACCTGCATAAATTTGCATATTACGCAGTTTGGTGACTCTTTTTAACAAACATTGCTTGTGGTAACTTACGCAATAATCCATCCCCCAAAATCCCTGTCCCAGTATATGGGAATGTTGGTTAAAGGCTGTAATATATTATTCCGACAACTTTATAGAATTCATCGGAAAAATAGATTTAGAATACATTAAAGATTTTGAGTGTATTTGCCACAGTATAATCAAATTGGAAACCAAAGGACTTCAAAATATTAAGAATAAAATATTTATTGAAAAACTGAAACTATTTAATCGAAATGGTGGCATTCAAACGTTAACAAAGATTAAAAACAACATATACAGAAACGTGGACTGATGCTAAACTTATATTTTCTACCGTTTTGTGCGACAACTGAAGATCCTTTCAATATGAAAACTTAAAAAAACATAATAATATATTTCGCAATAAACATTTTTTTTAAATAAAACTGATTAAAAATTCTTAGTCTGTGTTTTTTCGAGTGCATATTTTTGTGCATATTTTAAAGTTTTTTAGGAATATTTTCATGCATATTTAAACTTGCCCTGGTTATCAACATCATTTAAACTGAAAATACAAATAATATACAAAATGTATACTCTTATAAGCTTATTTAATTTGCAGTATGTCAGAGGGTCAACGTCAATCGTCACACGTTTTCAAATTCAAGGATAAGCAGTTGAGAAATGCCATCTCTGCCAGTTTCACTAATATTAATGGGGAAAGTCATAGTGTCTCTCCAAATTGCACGTTTAGTACTCTTACGAAATCTTTAATAGATATCGCTCAAGTAAGAGAATGCTAAATTTCAACAAAATGGTGTCATCTATTAATCGCTTGTAGACCTGAAACAAAGCTTAACTTAAACCGAATCAAATTGCTTATAAATATTTGTGAAAATATTCCATATATAAAAACTCTTTGATTTGCTACAACAGAAAGTGTTCAAAATAAATTTGTATACTTAAATATGGGAAATAAACAATTTATATTTGACCAACTAAAAAGTTTTTGATTTTCGTATATATCTGATATAAGTTTGTTTTCATGAAAACAAGATCTTGAAATACATCTCCTAAGGATATCACAAACGTAAAGAGTGATACAAATAATAAATTGATAATTTAAAATTCAGTCTCCAAAAACAATCGAACTTGGTGACGACTATGAAAAAGAAGTATTTATTGTTTTTGTATTATTAAATTACAAATCATTTATTTTTAAGAACTCAAAATTGGCGCTAAATTACACATTCGCCAATATAGGCGCAGATATTCGTATTCGCGAATACTTACAAATTTACATTCGTTGCATCACTAGTAGTATATACTTACAAATAAAGGTATAAGCGAAATACTACAATGAAAAAAGTTTGTATACTGTAAAATGCATATTTCTTCCAGGGATGGGAAATTTAAATTGTAATTGTAAGTTTCATTTGCTGAGGAAAAACGGTGAGATCACTTGGACCAAATTTTTATAAAGTCTAAAATTTTAACGAAATCCTACATACAATGTGGAAAAAAATTGTCGCATGCGATATTTGTTGTAAAACGTATTTAACTTGAGGCATTTTTCTTCACACACTTGCAAAACCTCCAAGATAAGCGCAATACACACTTGGCAAGCATTTGCCCAAAAAAAACGTAACCACTACTTTTGCTTAGGGTTAGTGTGATTTAACTTGGTTTTTATATCACAAAATGAAGTCAATTACGCCGCAAAATGCTATTTTTATATTATTTTTAATAAATGAGAACCCATATTTAGAAAAATATTGGATTAAAGAAAATACCAATTTAGCTTGTCTGTTGTTCATGTTTTGTTTTTTGGCAAATATTTGGCAACTGTGACCGTACCCTAACATTCAAACAGCTGATTGATTTATATCGCGTCCAAAAAAACTAAAATAGATATGTGTTTTTGGTTAACAAATTTCTATTAAATAACTTTACTTTTTTTAAGATTTGTATGAATCCTTTAAAGAATAAAATTTGTTTTTTAATAGCTTCATAAGCTTTTTAATTAATTGCCGTAAGTATCGTTCAAAATATTATCTATATTTTATTACCTCTACAATTTGCACTAGTTATGAATTTTGTATAAGATCTGTAACTATCTGTGATACATTTTTTAGTTTCTGTTTCATTGGTTTCAACTTTGGTTATGATTTCTGAATATGCGCCATTAAGTTTAACGTTTGGTATCAAATAGTAAAACCATCATATTTCAAATATTTGACCCCGTATTTGAAGATTACTACAGCGCACAGTGGCATGAAATAAAAAATTGTAGATACAGGATTTATGGGAAAACTTTTTCAGAGTTTATAGGCCAGTGATCATCAAAAAAAAATCAAGAAAATTTATGTTTGAGTGGTATAAATGCGGTAAGCGGTGTAACAAAGTCAACAGAGAATTAAGAAAATTTTACGCAAAAAAGTTTTCGCCTGAGTCCCGTATAAGAAATAAAAAAAATAGTTAATCAGCGCACAAGAATTAAATTCCATGTTAAATCACCCGATTGCGAGTTATAAATTTATATTTAAGTCTAAGTAACTTTCCATCTCTGATTTTCTTTGCTATTTGCTTTTTTAATGTACGTTTCGTATGTAGCAGAATGTACATTCATCCGTGGAGTACGTTGATTCCAACATCGATATCGGTATTTGTCTGTCTTAAATACAAAAATGGTTTAAAAAAATCAGTCGTGTCCCCAAGGGGGGTGTAGAGTAAAATATCGTTTTATTTTCTAGTTTTTTTGTTAATGGCAGTTGGTTGCATTATGCACAAATGCATTATTTAGTTATACATTGTTGTTTTTGTTTTTTATACTTTACATTAGAGATGTTCGCGTGAGTGTTGTTTAGCTCACGAAGACAATATTTTTATTCACGCACGTTCACGCACACTCACGAACAGAATTTTTAAAATCACGCACAAGCTACAATGTTCACGAACACTACCGCTCACGTCGAAATGAACACCATACAGACAGGGTGAAACGATCTAATATAGCGGGTGATCCAAATACAATTATCTGTTTAAGTCATGTGCTATTTTGCCACTGATAGATTTTTTATGTTTGCAATATTGACCATCAGTCAGCACAATATATCCTCATACCAAAATGAATCGCTTTACGCTTCAGCAGCGTGGGAAAATATTGCAAACTTGTTCTGGCACATCGAATTTGGACGAAAAATCCTGATATCAGCAGTCTTGATGATGTCAATTGGCCGCCTCTAAGATGCGGTTTGATTCCTGTAAACTTTTTCTTATGAAATGTCGTTAAAGAACGTTCCTATTCGAATAATCCAGAAACGATCCACATAATTGAGGCCAATATCGTCCGAGCCATTCAAAAAAGTCTGGGAAATTTGGACTGACGGGATTACCTACTGCGAAGCCAATCGCGACAGACACATGAAATAAATCTTGTAACATTAAAAAAATTAAGTTTAGTTCATTTTATTAAATTTTTAAAAAGATGCTTGCATTTGGACCACCCGTTACAGTAAGAAAAAAGCTTTATTTCTTTTTTATTTTTCTGAATTGTGAAGCTAGTTTGGATTTATTTCGTTAGTATACGAAAATTACATTTACAAAATCACACACGATAACGCGCACTATTTTATTTTTGAATCAAGATCTCACTCACGCGTGACTATTACTATTGAAGTTAATTACGATCACGCGTGACACGAAAAAATCAATGAATTTGCACATCACAATTTTATATTTTATATATTTTTATTGTAGATAGATTTTGTTTTTTTTTTATTCTGGCAATTTTACAAAAAAAATTTTCATTTAATGCCCATAATAATAAACGCTTAAAAAATAGATGGGGAAACAGTGGTTAAGGGCGTGCTGTGACAGATGTTTTCGTAAAATTAATATTCTTAAAGATGCAGGACGTATTTTATTTCAAATATGTTGAAATGAAAAAAACTATTTCCACACAAGCTGTTGTTGCGTTTTATGAAAATAAAATGTGTCGTACGAGCACAGTATCGAAGATTGTTAAAATGAAATCACAAAGCATAGTTAAATTCAGCATCACTTAAAAATGTATTTAAAATAATAAAATACACAGATCATTAAAGATGAGAGATAAAAAATAAAAGAACAGATTCATAGTTCCATAAGAAAATTTTATTTGCCATCGTCCGCAATTTTCTTTGCATTATTCCAGTTAAATAGCCACTGTCTCTATTTTTGGCGTTATTTTGCCTTAAACGAGCTTCAGACAAAGTTGTACTGATAGCCGTATACGAGTGCAATTGCATCCTTTCATCTGACAGTTTCGATTTCTTTTCTTTTTTTCTTATATATGAGGCTTTTTCTTTTTTTTCTCTCTCTCAGTTCGTTTTTCAATTTAAAATAACAACAATCAAATCAAATTACACTTTAAACGTTTGTAAATTAAAAAGTAGTTAAACGCAAAAGGCAAACACAACAAAAAACGTAAAATAATTAAAAAAATAAAGCAACGAAATAAATGAAAATCGGCATGAAATTTAAAGTTACAAATTTTTTTTCAACTTTCTGTATTTTATAAACCATCTCGAGGACCGGATGGGCAGACGTTGTCCTGCTACAGATCTCCTTGAAACATAGTGTTTTCGTTTTTGAACAAATTATATCTCGACATTTATTTTTGAACAAGGCAACTTAACACCTTACACCTTGCACCTTGCATTAAAAAATACATGCACTTGTGTTTACTACTGTTTAAATTAAATATAAATAATAAAGGGGCTGTTTTTGATCGTAGAACTCTAAAATTTTCCGTCAACATGTAGTTTGATGAACCATAATTAATTGAAAGCTCTATTTTGAATATATTTGTATTTACTTCCGTTTGCATTTAAGGTGACGATATGAAGCTAATTTTTTGTATAATAATTTTCTTCAGAAACAAAAACCGGTTGACCGGTTTTTCCTGAATTTTAAAAACCGTAACCGGGTTTTTCAAAATTTCAAATATCCGAAAACCGGTTTCTCGAAAATGTCGAATAATCGATCACCCTAGTACCCAGATGCATGTACTGTCATTACGTTTTTTTTTCTCATTCGTAATTTTAAGCCCGAAGGTATTTCCAAGTAAATGTCGTCAAAATTATATGACTTGTGTGAGCAACAATGAAAATTCAAAGAAGAAAAAGTAAGAATCATGTCAATAAGACATGACCCGTCTAAACGCAGACTTAGTTCTATGAAACAGTTTCATATATGAAATATAACTTTTTCATTGATTTAATGATATTGTTAATATTATAAATGAAATTGATTCATCATTGAAAAAAAAAAAACACTTTTTCATCTAAAGAATAATGTTCTTTTCATTAAATTCATGAATTGCATCATCACTGTATTCAATGAAGCAGTAGCACTAAATTAATGAAAAAATTTTATAAAATTTATGACTTATAGTATAAACACATAAATTTTGCATTGATTCCATAAAAATTGCCAACTCCTTTGCTTTTAGTCTGATCATTTTGATTAGTGATAGTGTGGTCAGTTTACACTTTATTATTAAATTTGATCAACTTAATTAAGAAAAATCACATAAGTTGCACAAGTTTATAAGTTAAGGAAATATATGCAACAAAATTATTAAGTCATACTGCTCGGTGAATTTCTTTCCAGACATTCTCTATTTCGTATGAAGAATATTACAATACATACAAGTGAAATATTTTCATTGCATATATGTATGTATTTATGTATGTATTTCGAAAATATTAGGAAATAGAAAACGTTTTGAAACTCAACAGCTGTCGATTAATTTATTTTTGAGAAACCGAACACAATAAGCAGGAATAAGTTTTGTGAATTATTTAAATTTACTGATAAATTTGTTAAAAAGAAAATTCTATGAACTATGAACACCTTCTAAAGAGCGGAGATGGAAAAAGTTCATGTCTGCAATGAAATTGTGCATGGTATTGATAAAAATTTTCATTAAAATAATGAATATAATTTACTATCTAAAATAATTTACTTTTCTTGCAGCGCGTGCCACATCGTTTGCCTTCGAGCTGCATTTTAATAGAAACCTATTTACTAAAATTGGCAATGAATGTTTGTTTGATTTTAACACAAACTACACTGCCTTCGTTTTCTTTTAGACGCGCAAATTTTTTTTATTGTCCAGCGTAAAGTTACTTCATAATTATTAGTAGAAAAGTAGGCATTTAACAAGCAATAGGTCGCAAACTTTAAAATATCAAATAAGTAATTGTCAATACTATTTCTTCAATACTTGACAAAACTTCCGCTTTTTATGAGAATTGCTAAAATTTTAGTATTTAAAATTTTTAATCGCATTTTTACCCAAAACTAATATTTTACCTATTTGGCAAAATATTAATAGTTTAATTAAAAACAAATTGAAATTAAAAAAAAAAATATTAGTCGTTATAATTAAATCTGTTTGTATATTATTTTTATTTAACCGACTGTTCATATCGATCGACCACCACTAAACACATTTATCTTTCATGTTTTGAACATAAACACCCGCAAAAAAAAGATAAATTCAATTAAGCGCAATAAAAAAGTTATAAAAATAAAAGATCACAGCGCTGAAAAAAAACAAAACAAAAATTAATTCATTCATTAAATTGTTTATATTTTAATTTATAATGTCTGATAATCAGCATGGCGTTCAAAAAAAAAACAATTTTATACGATCGGCGATTTTAAATTGTAAAACATGTTTGGCGCCATTAAATTAATGCAAATATTTATTAACGAAACCCAGCAGACAAATTTTTTTATTATTTTTATTAACAGGATTGGTATTTTATAATTAAATTTGAATATTAAGGAAGTGAAATTAATCGATTAATCGAAATTTCAATACACCAATTAATTGATCAATCAACCGTTCTAATATATTAAAAAGTTAGCCCGTTATGTCCCGGAATACTTTATGTGATATATTTAAGAAAAATATATTAATTTCGAATCTTAGTGTCTCCAAGATTTAATAGCCATACTGTTTCTGCGAAAGCCAAAAGGGGCCATTGCCATATGAGATAACTATATTTAGATTGCTTTATTATTGCACAAAAGTAAATAATCACTTCGTAATAATATAATCACAAAAGTTTTTTTTTTCAAAACCTCAACACTGTAAAAACAATATAGGTATGTACTTACTTTTTTATAAAATTCATATTAGCACTCTTATAAATAAATTTTTTTTGCTTGTCTAAAACAACCTGTATACAACATTCAAGTAACGAAAATGATTCTTTCTTTCTAAAACTAATAAAAACACTCTGGTTGCTTATCAAAACGGTTGTTATTCTCTTATTTGGTGTTACAGACTACAAATAGCGTCCATGTAATTTAAAGTATATTGGTCGTTGTCATATGGAACACCAGGACATCATATATTTTCGATTTTGATTAGTTAAATTTTAATAATTTTATTTAAAATAAATAAAAACAAGCAAATACAAGTGAAAATGTAAGAGCTTAAATTACTGAATTATTAACATATATTATTCCAAATTGTGATTTTGCACAAACAAAATTAGAATTAAGCGATTAATCATAAAGCAGAATGTATGAATAATTGGCACACACCTAATTTAGTTTTTTGTCATTTATACTTGTTTAATAAATAAAGAGAATTTCGGCGGCTGGCGGCCGGTGTTGATCCGATTGGTAAAAATGTTTCCGTTGTGTTGCCAGCATCTCAAAAAGTATCCGTAAGCTCTCAGTCATACTGATTGCTTACTTTTTTTTGTCCACTTTTAAAATCAAAGCAAGTGTTAATATATATAGAAAGCGGATCAGAGATCCATATACCAGCTACTTGCTATGATACACTTTAATAGATCTGCATCGTTGTTAACTTTATTCAACGACTTCAGAGCAACTTCTATTCGCCGAAGCTTTTGATCGAATTGGAGTAAAGAAAAGTTAAGCTCGGCACATACTTGTTATCTATAAAATAAATTTCTCAGATCCCCCGATTTGGGGATAAATTCCCTAAACTGGTAACACTGCTCATAGAAAAGTTTTAAACACTTTCGGAATTTTTTTAGTCAACTTTTCAGATATTACTACGCATCTCAGCATAAAACTCACAAAATTATATGACGCTTTTTTCAGAGGACTTTTTTACTCTCTTGACTTTTAAATTTGCCATTTCATACGAAAATCTTGCATCAGCGAAATTCCAAGTGATCAGGTTAGAGGTAAAAGCAATTTGTTTGACAATTAAGTAGAGCCATTTTTCACCATTTTTCGTTTCGTTATTCACCTTCATATCTTTAAAGTAAAATTCCTAAAAAATATTTGCTGGGTTCACCTCTAATTTCACATGTAAATGCATTATAATATGCTAAAACAAAATGATGACATTAAATTTATCGGCACATCAACATGATTCAAATTTATTTATTTCGCAACAAAATATAATCCCACTATTGAATTCAAATTTACTAACATCTATTATCTTGTGCCCACAACTCAATTAAATAATACAAGTAGTTGTATTATTAATTTAAAAATAAAGAACATAATAAAACAAATTAAGCGCAAACATTTTTCAAGTAAATTTCTAAACACAAATTTGCTTGTAATCAAAGTGTGTATATTTATTCAAGTACGCTTGATTCTGCAGCAACAAAAACAACACGCATTTTGCAACATAAGGAAGTAATTGATAGATCTGTTCAAATTGAGATACAACAAATTCTTGCAAATTCTGAATAGTAAAATTTTTACTTTTAAGAATTTTTCTAACAGTTTTGTTTTTGTATTTACAGAACAAGTTTTCTAAAACAAATTGTAAATAAAAATATTTTGCGAAATGTATATGTAAATTTTACTATATTATACCAGAGACCCAAATATTCACTCATCAATCACTCATAGTCATGAATATGAATTTTTAATTTTTGTTGTGTTTCGTTCTATTCGTGTTGGAAGAGACAAAAAATAGTTTGTTTAATTCGTTCTTGTACAGAAAATAACTTTTTTGAATATTATTAAAAAATGAATATGAACATCTAACTTAATTTTTCAGTATCATTCGAAAATGAAAAGCAAACAGTTTTCAATCTGAATGTTCATATACATGAATGTATTTTTTTTACCCTTAGATTACCTTCATGGTCTGGCCAGACCATAATTGACTTTTATATGCAATATCTTTTTTTGTAGTAAAAATTTTGCAAAATTAAGTGTATGAATTCTATAAGTAAATTGTTCTAAATCGAATAAAAGAAATTTTGAATAACATGGTGGAACAAAAAACCCCCATAATAAAAAGTTCGCTAAATGCACCTTATGGTCTGGCTGGACCATAGGTTACTTTTATGAATATTCATTGACAAAGTTTACTTTGAGAATTTGTTTAAAGTGTCTTAATCGGAAGATATGTTTACGTTGTTGGATTGTTATTATTTTCACATATGTAAATCAAGAACTTTGCCATTCTCGCAAAGTCTGCGCTCACGATTCAATACTTTGCAAAGTAAAAGCAAAAGTCTAAAGCAGCGAATGTTTTGGTTTCTTTACGCATAGAATCCTACACTAAATTATGCACATACACTTTAAAAATCATCATCAACGTTGGGTTTTCGTTGCGACAATGTCAAGGGATGATCTAGCTTTGTGCTTTATAAGTGTTCCAGTCAAACTATAATTTCAATTTTCGAATGAGGACTAAAAAATGGAAAGTGATGAAGCTTCAGATTTAAATATTGTTGACATGGTAGTTAATAAATGAGCTAAATTTAGCGGCTTACACCTGCTGAAAGACAAGCGGCTGAAAATATGATGATGGCAATAGTGATTATGATGTAGAAGCGTATGCTACAAGTGAAGAGGAGGATGATTATGTGCCTGGAAATGCTGCCACCGATTGTGCGTCTTACGAAGAAAATAATATATAGAACACGCTGAGGAGTTTGATGACGATGATAACGATGATGATGTAGAAGAAAAGGATGCTAAAAGTGGTGAAAAGTTTTCCAGCAAAGCAGGCTTATGTGGAAAGTAAAACCACCAAGAGGTGGTAGACGACTAGCACAGAAGCTGCCTCTTGCTAGGAAAACTGATCCATATCGAAAATTTCTGCCCAACCCGGTACAAATTTCTAAAGAAATTTTTGCGCCAGATATGGTGAATATAATTGTAAGGAGCACAAACCTAAGGAGCGCAGGAAATATATCTTGGTCTGTCTAACAATCAAGCTCATCTAATTACCGTCCGTTGTGCGTTATTTGTAAAACTACAACAATAACGCAACGCAAAACTCGTTTTTGCTGTGGCAACTGCAACAAAGCTAAGTATATGCCGTCAACATGGCAAAGAGACAAAAACATACATTTGCAATAACTATTTACAAGAATAATTTTAATATATTACAAAATAGTCCCATAATTAAATAAACAAAATAAGTAAAAAATTTAGTTTATTTTACTTATTTCGCTAGGATTTTCAATTGTTGTCTGGCCAGACCAAGAGGTGCACTTAGTGGTGAAAAGGTTATAGAACATCCTAAAGTTAAGCTGTGTATATTCATCATGAATATTCACTGAGTATATACGAATGATAAATATATGCAGCTTAAAAGAACAAATACACCCATGTACATGAACACTCAGATTAAAAGAAATTCTTTGCTGTTCATTCTTGAATACTTGCCACTTTGTTTTTTACTTCTCAATATTTGCATACAAATACAACAACAAATTTTGCAATTATCATTTATGACAATTTAGCATGAATATTCAAATTTGAGTATTCATGCATGAATTCTTCTGAACCTTGGTTTATACGATAGGAAATCAATTTTATTTTAATTTAGTATCAACAGGATCAAAATTGAATTAAAGACCTAGTCAGGGTCAGAGAATTTAGTTCGTGATTTCTGTAAGCTAATGTATTTAAAAATAATAATTTTTCACATATCAGGTGATATTTCTAGTATTGTATTTATTATGAGTATCGAGATATACTCGGTCCTTTACGCTTTGTATGGTGCAAGTGTTAATTTAATTTTTATTATTTTTGAGAGCAATTTTACAAAAATTCTTTTTACTCTGTCTCTCGCTCGTTGATGGTTTCTGATGGAAAAGTAAGTGAACAAACCTAATAAATAATTCTCATAAACAAAGCGAAACAAAAGGAATTTTTTACACCAGCATAAACAAGGCGTGACAGCATTACTGCAGCTGACTATTCATTGCGAATGTCAAAATACAAATTTTAATGTGAAAACAAATTTATGAAAATAAATATTAAAATGTAAACAATATTTGAAAATTCAGGCGAAATAAGTTGCTAAACAGCTGCCGAACTGCTGACTGCTGCTGCTGACTGTACTTGAATAAATTATACATTGATTGTAATGAAATAAGGAAACTTACTCCTCATCGAGCCATATCCTGTCACTACATCCAGCTTTGCCAGGTCATTGTTTTTCTTACCCCAAAAAAAATTAAAATCGCCTACATTTTTTTTTTTAATCTGCCTAAATCAAAATTTTACACAATAATTTTATTTCAATTGACTTCACCACGCTTTAATTTACGTTCTAATATCTTTACCTTATTAAAGCAAAAACATTCGAAATTTTTCACAATTATTTTAATAGTTTTTTAAATATTTTCATTTAACAAAATATTATTAAAAGAAATTCCTTTAACTTCTAAAAATAAAAACCAGCGATTTTTTTCTAATTTGTTAAGTAAGACCTCGAAATCAGAGCTGATCCGTTCTGTCTGATGAATAAATTGTTCCAATATGTTCTTTCTTAATAAAAATAATTTGAATTTATCAAAAAATTTATTCAAGTCAGATTTGAACTTGAGCCAAGCAATTCCTTTCGACTTAAGCCTAAACCAGTACAATTAAAAAAATTTGTGTTTGATTTCAATTTCTGTTCTCTCAATTACTAAATATTATTATGTGGACGAACGCAATCCAGTAAAAAATAGTAAAGACTTTCAAGTAGACGAACGCAGCTTTTATCAGTTGCGAAACAGAGGCCGATCGGTTGTAAAATATGTAAAATACTTAATAATTGTTTATACAATTAAATTTAAAAATATATACTCTTATAGTCCTCCAGATATAAATTTTCCACCTAAGTGGAAATTTTTATTTCCCTCCTCAATGAAATAGAAACTTCTCAATCTATAGCAAACGCCCTTAATCGTTAACTCTGCTTTAAACATGCGAAAATCAAATGTTCATAAACAATGCACCCTTTATCCTAATTCCCTTCCCGAAGTTTTCCATTTTGTGTTAAATATTTTTAGAAAAACTTGCAAGTTGTAAGACATTCCCATTTAAACGCAGCATAAAGCCAAATGTTTTTACCTGGGCGCGTGTGGGGCCACTTTCTGCTTGCTTCTTTTTATAATATTTCTAATTGTTATTTATGGCAGATTATTGGTCGAGAAAACACATACATATACAACGAGAGTGCTGTTTATATGTATGTATTCGTGTTAGTGGTAACTAACACAAATCGATGTTGTGGCGTAATTTAATTTATAGCTGTCACTTCATTTTTCATAATCAAGATATTCTTTCTAACTTTAAACAAATGCCACAAAAGCCAACAAAGATTCAAATTAAAAACGTTAAAAGAAAATTATTCAAATTAATTGCGTTTTAAAAAGAAATGAATTCAAACTTTTCTATTAATTAAGCTTTAAAGAGAATCCAATGGGAAAATATAACAAATAATTTTCTTTTCTCTTTTTTATTTATTTATTATTTATATAAATAAAAATACCACTACTAAATCAATAAGGTGTTCACGATAGGCTGGTTATCAGGTTATGTGATTAAATGTTTATATCAACAACAACAAAATACATTTAAGTAAAATAACCAACTTTGCGCAACCTATACCCTTGTTTACAGATTATGTGGTTATATGCTTATTTGTAGTGTTGGAAAATAATAGAAATTTAACTTACTGGCACCACAAAAAATAACAAATTTTCAGCAAATGGCTTCTCAAATTTTATATTTAATGTTGGTAGCACTGATATTTACATTTGTTTTTTTTTGTTTATAAAAAAAATAAAAATGAGCGCAAATAAGTAAAAATAGTTTGTTCGAAACAAAAATATAAATTAATATTTCATTTATATTCCTTTTTCAGTGTCTAATGAAAATCGGAAACGAAAACGGGAAAATGAAGTGAAGAAATGGACAGAGGAAGAAATCAAAAAGGTGTTCGAAAAAAATAAGTAGATAACAAACATTAAAGGCTGTTCACTATGCCCAGAGGTTATTTTTAATTTTATAACCAAATAAGCTGATAACCAGCCTATCGTGAACAACCTTAATGTCAATCAGGAACGACACACAAAAATCCTGTTGTGTAAATGTCAGACATTTGAAATTCTTTTCACTCGTGTGAACATCAATGTTCCTCACGTGTACTTCGATGTTCGATTCACAGACAACACAAAAAATAACTGGCATTTGAAGACAATGCCACGCAAAATAACATGATAATGACAAAATACTCAACCGAACGAAAAGCTAATGGTTGCACAACTACGGGAATATCTATTATTTGAACTCTAAAATTAATTAGAAAATTATCAAGTCCAAAAATAAAATTCATTTGGCAAGAGACGCTCTAAAAAATCTCATACAATTCGCTGTAGTTTTGAACATGAACGTGAAAATTATTTACGAGTGATTAGTTTAACATGTTGACAATCGAAATTTAGTGCGAAACAAAATAATGAAGAAATAAAACAGAATTGTGAAGACATAAACAGAACAGAAACAGACATGTGTGTAGGAAAATTCGCACGCACAATCAGTACGTCGACTGAAATTCGTTATACGAACGAAAAACTATCGTTTAACAAACTATACAAACAGAGATGGTAAATTTAGTACAATTGTACTTTTTTTTGGTACCACAGGGTGTCCGCCGGGAAGGTATACTACTTTGTTTTGCCGGCATTTTGGTAAACATTAGTATTTACAGTTCATATTTGGCAGTCGTGAAGTAAACACGTGGCTAATTTATTATGAAAAAATATTTGATAAACCAAAGTCTTTTAATCGTTAAAACATTTTATCAAAATCAATCATCGATTACTGTGACGATGAGAAAGTTACGTAAAATTTTTGGGGAGAAACAACGTGTCAACAAAACGCACTATTTATCGTGTACTGAATGATGTCGCAGAAAGAGGGTCTGTAAGTGAAAAGCCCAAGCATGGACCACAACGTACTGCAAGATCGGCTGAAAACGTTACTGATGCTCAAGAAAGTGTTCAAAACAATCCATCAATCTCAACTCGACGCCGTGCTCAGGAGCTTGGTCTTCAAAGAACAACTTTGGCCACAATTTTGCACAAGGATTTGCATTTGTTTCTATTTAAGATTCAGTTGACACAAGAGCTTCTTCCACAAGACAATGTACGCCGCCGTACATATGCCAATAGAATGTTACAGCACGCCCATGACAACCCCGATTTTCTAGAAAAAATCATAATGAGTGACGAGGCACATTTTCATTTGAATGGATATGTGAATAAACAGAATAGTCAGTTCTGGGGAATGGAAAACCCTCAAATTATTCATCAGTCATCTTTGCATCCATTAAAAGTGGCAGTCTGGTGTGCAATTTGGTCAGGAGGAATTATTGGATCTTACTTCTTTGAAAATGAAAACGGCGTAACGGTAACTGTGAATGGGGAGCGATATCGTGATATGATTGAAAACTTTTTAACGCCACAAGTACATGCTTTAGGCTTGATTAACATTTGGTATTAACAAGTCAGTGCCACATCGCATACAGCCAGGATTACAATGGAATTACTACGAGACCTCTTTCCACAACAAGTTATTTCAAGAAATGGTGATGTTGATTGGCCTCCACCCACGGTTGCCTGATTTGGCTGCTCCGGACTTCTTTTTGTGGGGATATTTGAAAATCAAGGTTTATGCAAATAAACCAGAAACGCTTGAGCAACTCAAACAAAATATTCGTGATGAAATTAATGAAATACCGCGTGGAATGTAATGAAAAATTTTCTCAAAAGCGCTCACATTTGTGAGGCTAACAGAGGCGGACATTTATCTGATATTGTATTCCATACATAATTGCCGACATTCAATAAAACATTTATCAATATAAGCTCCATTCTCTTTCATTTAATAAAAAATAAAGTAGTATACCTTCCCGGCGGACACCCTGTATTCAAACTCAAAAAGTACAAAGGTGTAAACCAATGGTTTATTTAGTACAATTAACGAATCTCCCAAATTTCACTAATTTTATATAGCAACTCATCATTGCAGTCATTGTACTGTGAATAAACTAAGTTTTATAAAATAGCACTTCTGATATGTATATTAAAATTTTACAAAGATTCGAATATTAGCAATTTCTGGGCAACAGTTTCTAAAATAAAAAATGAGACAAATGAATTCATGTTTCCAGAAATTTCCAAAATTGTAATATGAATATTATCTAATTCGCATTCATTTACAAATGTGAAAAAAAACATTTTCTTACCAAAATTCAAATAAAACCAAAGAGAAAAACAGACTGCAAACTGCAATAGAGGATTTTCTGAATTCACAAAATTGCAATTGTTTTATGATAGAAATACTTATATTAAGTAAGTTGTTATTAAAATTGTAATTGTGATGTCACACATATTCGTTCTTTCGTACAATTACATTTAAAGCAAAAAAAAATTTTAGAATTTGTTTTTGTTTTAAATGCAGTTGTACTAAAGAACGAATACTTGTGACATCGTGGGACTGACAGTTAGTGCCGCTGGACAACTTTATTCAAACCGAAGAAATAATCTACATCGTATAAATGCAGAAAAATGGCTTTTTTGTCATTATAATATTAAAATATTAAATTTTGAGGACTAATATACTCGTATGTGGTGTATACTGTCTATATTGAGCTCCCGTACTATATTGAAAAACCAATCGGTCATTATTTTTTAATAAAATCGTTTTGCTATTTTAAAGTGCAATTTTTATTTTTTAATTTTGCATCTTTAAGAAAGTGTAAATGTCATGAATTCCTGAAATTTTATTTGCTTTTAAAAAAGCATAATTTTTCAGATTTAATGACAAAAAGTTCAGGTTTGGGTTCGGCCGAACTTTGCAAAAGTTACCGAACTTCGGGTTCGGTTTTGGGTTCGACATGAAAAAGTGCGTTCGGTCGGACACTAGTATGAAATGAAATGAAATGAATGAATGAAACTGAAATGAATGAAAAGTTAATCACGATCCCATCTCCAGTTGGGACTTGTTAATAAATTATGACGTTCACAATACGAGTAAGTAAGTTTAACATTATTGGAGACATTTAAAATTCATTGTGCTTTTCTTTTTCTCTGCTGTTTTCTGCTGTTTGGTTCTTCTTTTTCGATAAATTTTAAAAATAAAATTAAGCAAATCTCAAAATTAATTGACATTTAATGTTTTCTTTTTGATAACGTAACAACACATTCATAACAATCTCACGTACACATTCAAACAGAAACAATCGTACGAGTTTAGAATCATTGATGAGTAGAAAGAACTACATTTAAAAGGTCAAGGAACCCATAGACTATTTCAGTATACACACGACTAAAGATATCGGGAATAGAGTTGAAGTTGAAGACCTTTAATAGACAATTAATAGACTCTGTTCGTTGCACCATTTCGCAATATCATTCGTTCTCAGGACTTTGTAACGTTTCACGAACAGCGTGTGTCGTCATAAATTTATTTATGAAAATGCTTGTCGACTCATTCTACTTGAAAACTTTAATTTTAAGACAAAACTGAAGAGCCCAGGCCCAAAATAGTTGAAAACATAAGTTTGCTTGGGTTAATCACTTTCACTCCATCAAAGCGAATCTCTTGATTTAATCAGAGATGTAAAACTGCAGTCAGGTGTAGAGATAAAAGTGACTGGTGCAATAATGGGCCTTATTACGGTTGTCGTATTTTCGGCTTCGACTACATATACATAATATCAAGTTAAGTATAAATTCTCTCATTGTATAAACACGTACAAATATATTTTTGAAATATGGAAATTCATCTCTGAAAATATTGTGTATTGTTTTCGGTATTGAGTACCGGGAAATATATACGGTATTTAGTACTCGGTATGCTAGCGGACATCACAGCGCCCTCCTACGTCGGTATTGTAGCAAAATCGCCGGCGAAGTCAAATAATTAATAAAATGGCTACAACAGCTTAAAACACATTTAATGCGCCTACTTAACATCAGAGGCGCTGCAACACTGATCTAAAAACTAACACAGCGCGCAATATCAGAATTGTAAAAATTAAGCTTTCTCTCTTTCATCATCTGTCCTCTCTCACTATCCCTTTCCCAAAGAAGGTAACACACCTACGGGTTGGTAGGCATACTAATTGCCTGAGTGTTACTTCTCTTAAAAAAAAAAAAAAAAAAAAAAAAAAAAAAAAAAATACTCAATACTTTTACAGCACAAGACCAAATACTCTATCAGCTGGTAAAAAACTATGTCCTCTAACTAACTAAATCAATCCATTCGTACTTAAATCAATTCCAAGCGGTGTTAAAAGTACGGTAATCCCAGATTTACTAAAATTAAGTGCAGAAAGGTCGATTTAAGTACGGACTATTAAGTGCTCAATTTAATTTTTACTTGATTCAAGATTGATTAAAGAATTTTGTACTGATTTTAAGAAACTCCAGGATTGGTTATCCAAAGTAATCTCGTTTTGATTAAAGAACATTTTATTGTCATTTGTACTCAAAATTTTGAGTACGACTCGTACTCAAAGTAGAAAGTACTTGGATTTATTACTGCGTTTTTCTTTCTGTGTAGAGTTCATATTGATTAGACATGTGTTAAAGTTTACTTTAATTATAGTTTTATTGATACATGAATTGTATATTTCATTAAACTAGAGTACGCCTAAAAACATAAGCAAAGCAATATAAGTAATAAGATTTTTTATAAATGTACGTGGTTGTATGCAATTTTATTTCGTTTATTGTTTTATCCATGGGGAAGGGAGTAAGTAGTTAGGTAATTTTTTCTCTTTAAATAAATGCAACTAAAATAGGCATACGTTTAAGCTTGCGGTCGAATTTCGACCACTATAGAGAAGTTCGACTGTATTTGAATTGGAATCTTATAGAAAAAATATAGTCAGCATAATTTCTTTTTACGAAGAAAATGGGTTCTAACTACTCTATAGTGAACTTCTCTATAGTGAATTTCTCTATAGTGAACTTCTCTATAGTGAACTTCTCTATAGTGAACTTCTCTATAGTGAACTTCTCTATAGTGAACTTCTCTATAGTGAACTTCTCTATAGTGAACTTCTCTCTAGTGAACTTCTATATAGTGAACTTCTCTATAGTGAACTTCTCTATAGTGAACTTCTCTATAGTGAACTTCTCTCTAGTGAACTTCTATATAGTGAACTTCTCTATAGTGAACTTCTCTATAGTGAACTTCTCTATAGTGAACTTCTCTATAGTGAACTTCTCTATAGTGAACTTCTCATAGTGAACTTCTCTATAGTGAACTTCTCCATAGTGAACTTCTCTATAGTGAACTTCTATACAAGGAAGCTCTCCCTACTATGAATTGATTTCAAAACACAGCTTTCTCGTTCAAATCTTAGTCCATTTTCATCACCTTATAGTGAATTCTCATACAATGAATTTTTCTTTACAATGAAGCAATTTTTAAGATGAAAATTTGAGTTTCTTGCGCGTTTGTCTCCACATAATGAATTATTTCAAAATAGTTTCCGTTTCGCATGCTAGCAACATTGTGTGACGATAATAAAGCAATATATACATAAATAGAGGATGCCAAAAAAGATGAAAAAATATAAGAACGAAAAGAAACAAAGTCCCATCACTGATAATTTAGACAGTAGTTGTACGCGTTCAGTGAACAAAAATGACTAAGCGAAGTAGGATTTCTTTAGAAATAACATAATTATTAATAAATAAAGTTTAAGATGGAGAGAAAAAAGATAAAGCCAAGCAGTTTGGAATTCTTCCCAGCACTTTATCAAATATTAAAAAAAAAAAAACAAAGTAAAAAAAATATAATTTCTATATAATGAAGTTTCTATATAATGAAGCGATTTTTTTGGTCTCATGCAGATTCATTATAGGGAAGTGCGACTGTTTTATCAAAACAACCAATTTGTCAAAAAATGCCAAAAAGTACGATTTGTTCTGCGGCTCTTCTTATGATAATTACGTTTCCTTATTCAAATACAGCAAATAACTAACTAGTGTACATATCTGCATAAATTCGTTGTAATATATTTAACAGCTCCGCATTGTTTGGTTGACAAAATCTGAAGAAATATACTATTTCCAAAGAAAATGAAATGTAGAACAAAAATGTTTAAACATTTTACGCCTGGCTCTGCCAATTAACCTAAACGCTGTTTTCTTTGTTTAATGTACATAAATATTCTTAATTTGACGTTGGTATTTGTGGTGCAACCAACCACCTCATATTACTTTTCCATTGAAAATTAGAATTAAGTTTTGCGTACGAGTGCCACCAGTTGAAGTTGTAAGTCAACCAACCAACCAAACAATGTTGAACTAATTTAGATGCACCGCTGGGTCTTGTTAAACTTAAAACTGTTAAAAATTTTAATAAACTTAGAACTGTCCAAACAATGTTTCTCTTCGTTATTGCTAATTAGTTTCCTTTGCATCCTTGTGTAAACTTTTGCTTAATAGCTGACCCAGTTCTTACTTTTTGGGAGAACCTGTCACGTTTTCGATCATCCACCGAGGTAGATTTGATTCAAACATCTTTACTATTTAAACTAATGGCGTTTTGTTTTCTAGAAAAAATTCCAAAATTGTTTGCCCTTTTTATTTAAAATTTGCAATATAATTATTTTTTGAAATAGTGAGTTTATTAGAAATTATTGTATCATCACTTACGAGTACGAGGAAAAAAAGTAAACTTTGAATTGCCATTTTTTTGATAAAAAGTAAGAGATATGTTAAATTTCTTTAGAAATGAAAACGGCATAACATTCATTAAAGAAAGCAATTAAAAATACGTCACATTAAATCGTTTGAGTTATCCCGTTTAAACTTTAAACAAGATAAGTATAAAAAAACTAAAATAATTATTTTCGCTGAATTATTCGAAAATATAAATTATTCGAACGCGTTTAATTTTTTTAAGAGCAAAAAACAGGGAAAACCGTTCCATCCTCTGTACGTATGAATTTTCTAAATTAAATTATTTTAGCAAATAAAAATTTTGTGTGATGTGAAGATGGCTCCGGCAGTTAGCATCGTCTCCTACCCTATTATTTATTCACTTTATCCCCACCATTCCGATTTTGGCCGATTTTTTTACTCTTAAAAAATGTCAATATATGAAAATGTAAAATTTCACTATTTTTTAAAAAAAGCAGCCAATTCACGGCTCATAAAAAAAAGAGCCTTTAAATAAAATTCTATTGATTTTACATAAATTTCATATGAATTTAGTAAGTCAATTTCACTGTCACTTACATTATTTTCACTTTCCGTAATATCTGCTCAATTTTCCCGGAAATACAATTGTGTCTTTTCCCGGGAATTTCCGTTTACCAAGCCTCTCTTATATTAAATTAATTAGATGCATTATCTAAAACTAGATATGTGCACCGCTCACGCGGTTAACGTGAGTCATGCATGATCACGCATGATCGTGGTTAGTTTTTTTGTTTCAATCACGTAAGCGTACATTAACGTGAGTATAAAAAAATTGAGCGTGATTGACCTCTTGCATGAGTAGATTTTGGGCGTTGTTGTTTCATGATTTTTATTTTACTTTATTAAAATTTTCTTCATATAATTTTTTTGTGACTGACATTTTTCCGCTCGTGTGAGCGTGCATAAGCGTGAGTGAAATATTACTCACGATCCCATTTCTAATTAAAACTACATCTGCATCGTACGGTTTTGATGCACAATAAATTGTGCCACATTAGAATATCTCAAGTATTTAATTTGGTCACATTAAAAATTCCTTTTTTTGCACAAAAATAAACCAACCACTTTATATTTCTCAAGGCCATTGAACAATGAGCCAGCATGCATCCCTCCATTGTACGCAGCTCGTAGCAACAAAGTGTCGAGTGACAAAAAACAATGTATAGAAAAGGGAAAGTTTGCATTGTATGGTTGTGTGTTTTTTTTAATATTTAGTTTAAACATTGCAGTGGCATAATTCACAATTTTATCTAGTTCATTATTGGTGACATTATTTAATAAAGATTTCTGAAAAAAAATATGTACCATTTTATGCAACATAATTTATAATTTGAAAGACAAATGTGCATAAAACCCACAAAAGGCACACACAATCATAAATTACATAATAATACTCTATAATCGGTTTATTTAAACTTGTGCCGCATTTTAGTCATATGCACACAGAGAATTATACATCTGCACTGAACCGAACCGAACCGAACTGAACTGTGTGAAGAGGGAGGTCTGAAAAGTGTTTTAAAAGTTTCATATAAAAAGTTTTTAGTTTTAAAAAGTATGGTGTTTAATTTTTACGAAATGATTTCTTCACTAAAGGCCGAGGCACATAGAATACGTCGTACGTTATACGTTGCTTTTTTCAACTGACATTAAAGTATCGGCGGAGGAGGTTGACACAATGAGTACTTTGTTGACGGACATTAAATCAGCTTCATTTGATTAAAGTACACATTTTCAATAAAATTAAGAGGATATTCTAGTTATTTTTTAATATTAATTTTTATTTATTTCAATTTTGTCACCAGACAACACAAAAAGCTTAATAAAAACAAAGCAAAAAAATAACTGATATTTCAGTTCCCAATAGAAATGAAATGGCTGGCAATGAAATAAGTCTCAACAAAAGTGAATTTAAATTCCCCATACAGAGAATCTCCACATAAATAAAATAAGAACATAAGAATTGCATTAAATGCAATAAATTAAATAAGACCCAAACAAAAATTAATTAACTACCAATTTCAATATTTCGTTAAATGTGTCATTTGATTTTAAATTCATCCGCATGTGACTTCTGAAAAATAAATAGTTTCTACACAATATTAATTCTTTTTATAACAATAATTTCATTAAAAAATTAACAATAATTATAGCGTTTTCTTTTCTAAAAAAAGTGCAAAATTTTTTATTGAAAATTTGCAATTTTTTTGAAATAGTGAATTTATTCGAAGTTATTGTATCATCATTTACGTGGTAAATTTTTTGTCTTAAGAAAACTTTGAATTGCAATTTATTTGATCAAAAGTAAAAGAAATGCTAAATTTTTATAGAAAAGAAAACGGCATTAGTATTTTCAACTACAGTGCACTCGCGATAGCGTGAACTAATTAAAACCGATGGTGTTTGCATTTGTGTATTAAGGACGAAAAATATATTATGTACATTTTTAACGAGACTCAACATTTATTCAATTTTCTTTTTGTTCAATAAAATTACCAAAAAAAATTAATAGCATCTTAAAAGAAATTTAACTCGTAACCCAAATAACCCGTAACAAAAGTTGTAAACAAACCAAAAATATTTTTGGATCCGAAATTTGGTCCCATATACATATATTTTATAAATGTTGATATACATGTATTAAATATACGTGGAACGTATCTGGAGCATATAGTCTCAATTTTCCGATCCAAAGATATATGATTCATATTTTAGTTTTTTAGCTGGGATATTAAAAAAATACGTTATTTTTTTCTGTTAATTTTTCTTTTTTCGAACTTGCAAACACAAGTTTTTCTTGTGCCATTAGAGAATGAATATTCACGTCACTTTGCTATAGAGATTGGCATCTCTCACGTGATTAGTTTGAATTTTTTTTAAACTACAAAGTTTGAAATCGAATGATACATATGTAGATACATACACATGTATGTGAAAATCCTGCGCAACGAATCCTACATTCGTACGCGTTTTCATATTAAGATATAAAAATTGTTTGGTCTTTCAAAAGTACAGTAAAAATTCGATAATCCGGATAACTGATTGCAGACCCCAATCCGGAGTAGCGAATTATCCGGATTACTACGCATGTATGTATTTATTAAAAATTATAATAACTCATAGCGAAATTAAACATAAAAACATAAATATTAATTTGTACAGTTCAGTTAAAATAGATAAAAGCTTGTGTGCTCTCTTCACTGAAGGCGTCTTGCATCAATACTAAGCTAAAAACGCATGTGCAACGTTCCATACTCATACATACTCATATCCCACTATTCTAACTGTATATTTGATTGAAAAAAACACTTTAAAGCTTAACGTTTTAGGTTAATTTCTTGCTTAAGCATATTGAAGCTTCATAGTTCACGTAATAGGGCACTCTAACTTTGTTCATCTTTTAAGGTAGTGAATATTGAAAAAGATTTGTTTACATAATGCGGTGCTCACGTTACCGCGAGTGCACTGTATTGTCCTATAAATTTGTGTTTTCGGTCACTCTAATGAGGTAAATGAGCTAAACAATAATAAAAATGGAGCTAAAATCAACTCATCAAAGTGGAAGTATAGCAATTTTTGCAAGTCTTCGCTTTGATGACATTTTCAATATGAATTTTCACTTGCTTTTGTAAACGAACAAGAAATTTTCAGGAAAGTCGTCTATTTCATGGAAAGTTTTGTTCATAATACAGAAGTTTCAATGAAGTTCCTTCATGTGTAAATGTAGCATCAAACATCAAATTAAAATTCATGAAATTAAGGACGTAGCACCTTTTTTGTTGTCTTATTTTATGATGACTTCTGATCCTGCTTCCGTTAACTGGCATGCACAAATTTAATGCACTTAACTGCTACACACCCGAAAAAAGAAGATAATAGAAAAATAAAACAGAAGAAGTAGGTACTTAGCCACCGAAGGAATGGCACATCAGGCATAAATTGGTAATAACGCCCATTATATTCAATGATGATGACAATGACAACACAACAAAACTGAAACAACCACATTCACTTCACATGTATTTGGTAGCATCATGTACTGCACATTCTCTCAAATTACTGTGTGGCACAATTTTAGGTTTGTTACAATTTTGCTTCTTTTTTTTTTGCTCTTACATAGAAAAAATACTTTCTCATAATCGAATAACAAAAGATACAAGCACACACACGCACTCAGATGTTATATTTAACCTGAGTGTTTGTATCGTATTATTGTGCTGAGAACATCCGCAAAAAACTGATGATGATGGTGGCGGCGCTGGTGCTATAATCCAGTGGTAACGACAAATACTCTACAAGATTATAACAAATCATACTGGGAGGTCCTTTTTCTTGAATAAGGAAATACGAAAATAAAAAAAGCTATAAAAAAATGTCTGTAGGACAAGTAGTTATTTTTTATTTATCACCAGGGCAACCAAAAATATGGTCAAAAGAGAATGTTTAATGCGCATAAAAAATTTTTTCAGAAATTTTCGAATTTAAAAGTAAATTTAAATAAAACATATATCGTCGTCGAAAATCCAAAAGTACGTATCATCACTTGTTCTAATTTTACAAGAGAAGCAAAAAACGTTTTAAAATCAGAAATATTTCAGATATAGAAACAATTTATGGAATATGGAATTAAAACGGAAGAACTTAACTAATTCAAGAGACTAAACTATATTTTTCGAAATATTTTTTAAATTCTTATTACTTTCTGAAACAAAAGGACGTACGAGGGCGGCTTGATATTGAAACTATCTTTTTTTAGAAATTGCGATCTGTCAAACATCAGCTGTTAAAATGTCACCCAAATTCATCGATTAGTTTATTTGTTGTAGTCGTTTGAAGTAAGCAACTTTTGTGTTTCTTGTGGAAAAACGTGAATTTCGTGCAGTGATTAAACACTATTATTTGAAAGGGAAAACGGCGAAAGTGACAAAAGAAAAGCTCGATAAACATTACGGTGAGTCTGCTCTGTCAGATTACATTGTAAAATATTGGATTGCTGAATTTAAACGCGGCCGAACAAGCCTGCAACAATACAATCAACAGGAAGGCCAAAAGAGGTGGTTACTGAAGAAAATATCAAGAAAATCCTCGATATCGTTATGAATGATCGCCGAGTCAAGTTACGTGAGATTGTTGAAATGGTAAACGAAATGATATGAACGTGTGTTCAACATTTTGCATGAACATTTGCATAAGAAAAAGCTATCGGCAAAAAGCGCAGTGTCGAACAAAAACGAGTTCGACAGACCACTTCACATCGGTGTTTGAACATGATAGAGCGTAATCCTGTTGCTTTTTGGCGTCGATTAATAACTGTTGATGAAACGTGGGTCCACCACTACACAGCTGAAACCAAAAATTAATCGAAACAATGGGTGGAAGCTGGTGGAAGTGCTCCGAATATGGCGAAGACAGTGAAATCGGCTGGCAAGGTTATGGCCACTGTATTTTGGGATGCACATGGAATATTGATCATCGATTATCTTGAAAAAGGATCTACAATAACAGGAAAGTATTATCGTGCATTATTGGATCAATTGATTGATGCAATCAAGAAAAAACGACCACATTTAAAGAAAAAAGTGCTCTTTCTTCAAGACAACGCACCGGTTCACACAGCATAAGATACGATGCTAAAATTACGTGAAATACACTTCGAATTGGTTGATCATCCACCTTATAGTCCAGATTTAGCTCCTAGTGACTTCTTCCTGTTTCCAAACTTGAAAAAATGGCTCGCAGGAAAAAGATTCATCTCAAACGAAGAAGTGATTACCGAAGCTAACGCGTATTTTGAGGGGTTCCCAAAATCGTATTATTCAGATGGTATACAAAATTTGGAATATCGTTTTACTAAGTGTATTGAGCTAAAAGGAGACTATTTTGAGAAATAAATGGTTTTTGAAAGCAAAACAATTGAACGTTCAAATGGAATATTATCATAAAAATAATGACAGTCCGAAGGAACATCATGCAACTGAGAAATGTGAACTAGATTGTTGGTCCTTGGCTAAAGATTCCATAAGATGGTTATGCTCTACAAGGAAGGATGCACCCAGAAATGGCTAAAGTCTGCAAATGGTCACCCAAAAATTCAGTAACTTCGATTTTGATTTTCTTATGAAAAAAAAACTCAAATATGTGCAATTGCTAAATTATTAATAATTTTTAATTTTGATTTTAAATTGCTAAAAATTTTTTTTTAATTTACTTGTAGCTTTAATTTTTGTTAAATATGATAAAATTCAACATGTCAGTGTTGGCACTTCAAAACATAATTAACTTAATAGTTTTACGTAACCTTTTACGTCAAACATATTTAAGTCGGCATATTTATCTTCAGACACATCTTCTTTGTTTACAAAAACCTTGACCTTATTTTACTTTTAAGTACATTTATTCCCCCTTTTTTAAAATACTCCTTTTGTGACACTTTTTCAACTCTTTCAACCGCAACCCTGAATTGTAATAATGCCCATTATTTTTCAACTACTTTAACTTAAACGATTCTTATGAAACTTTGAACACACATGAGTTCCCTTGGCAAGGCAGCATTTTGTTTAGAAAAATTGTCAGCGTCACGCTTCTATAATTTTAATTAAATCTTAAAAAGCTTTTTTATTCAGATTGAGTTCCCGTGACAATGCAAAGTAATTATCAGCGAAGTGGGCAGTGTCACACCCACAAGTTAAATATTCATGTTCAACTGCTGCTGGTGATCTTTTCTAAAAGCTTTTCTTTTTTTGTTTTAATTACCATTTGTTATATTTCAAAGTCTGTATCAAAAAGAAAGAATCTAGAAGGACAACTAACTGTCTTTTATGTACAACATCAATATTATAAGTCCTCAGTAGTGTAAGTAGAAGCAGTACCTTATACATACTTGTAAAAAATACAAGAAAGTATCATAAGTTTGCCACACTTACTTCTGCCCTCTTGCTCTATATATCGCATTTCCAAATCAACGTAGTTAAATAGTATAATCGCTGTCAACACGAGAAGCAATGCATCAGCAACCACTTTCTTCACTTTTTATATGAAAACGTCTAAACTAACAACCAACAAACTACATATATACACACATATAAAGATTTATGCCCAACTGTGAAAACGTATTCAACCAGCCTTCACGTGCATTCCTGTAGTTTTGATTTGTTGGAGAAAATGAAGAGAAGGAATCGTAAAAAAATATTTTTCAATTTTTTTATTACTTCCCCTTTAAAAGGCCTTTTGAGCAATTACAAGTGACATTAAGTGCGTATTTATGCAATTTATGAGCCATAATGATGGCTAAAAGTACCAGAATCTCAGTGGTGATAGTACAAAAATAAACAGTAGTGGCTGTCATGCTGTGACAGTAAGAAAATTTATGTGTGTGATTGCTTTTATACGCAACTTATTTTGCAATCACATCCTCTTATTATTGCTTAAGTATCGATACAAAATGGTTATTTAATTTCTGTTATTTTTCCGAACATCCCAACAAAATAATTGCAAGCTACCAGTAAATTAAAAAAAAAATTTTAAATCCAATGTGCAGAGCGTGAGTGATTTTTATGTCGTGCACACTTTCAAAGATAACAATTTTAATCTTGCACGACGACAAGAGTTTTTTAAATCACGCACGACAAAGCTAAAGTGTTCGAAATGAACACAAACCAATTATTTATTTTATATTCCCTGTAGAAAGCTTGGAATGAATTCTCTCCAAGTCACCACTTTTGTCGACTATTTTGGTGATTTTGTCAACGGATCGTCTACACCGTTTTCTCTGCATTTGATGGGTATAGAATTTTTTTGACAACTGCAATGCTGTGATTCTTGTTTTTGTTTTCAATTGTTTTGTTGGAAATAGTTTTTGGCTGTCGAAAAATGATAATTGTGTATTATTTTATGTTGAATAAAAAAAGATTCGATTTCGATGACAAAATTATAAAAAAATTTAATTCAATTCCACCATCTGTGATTTAAGAAAAACTCCGAAACTTTTCCTTTATTAAAAGGTTTTCCTAATCTAGTCTCTAAAGAAAAATATCGAGATATTGAGCATGAAATGAGAGAACTATGATTTCTGAATTTCTGAACCTGTTTTTCCAAATTTATGTTAATTTGTAAATAACTTAATGACTTTACCAAGCTCTTCAGCTAATGTTGAAAGAAGATTTAGCAAAATTAATCTTAATAAATCCAAGATAAGAAATTCATTGGAAAGAGGAATCCTTGAGAGGATTCCTTTTCTAAAAGATTATTTCAAAAATGATTAATCTGAATGTTACAATGTTAGCATTACAAAAAAAATATAAAAAAACATAACTATGATATGTATGTGTAGTATTTTTATTTTGCAATTACCCAATATAAATCAATATCATATCGTAGGTCACAGGTTGACAACTCTTAACATGTTTTTTTGTACTTTTCAAGAGAAAAAAAATGTTATTACTCCGTTACTAAACCGTGTTGGAATTAAGTAAAAAAAAAACAAAATTAATAGGAGAAGTAGGGAAAGAAATTTTTTTTAATATAAATGACAAACGCTGTCTTTTGGCATCAAAAACCCGATTCGATTTTTTTGAGAGTTAAGAGTTGTCAACCTGTGACCGATATGTCCTTCCTTCGTATATTATATGTACGTGTGATTGTAAAATCGCATAAATCAAAAGATTAATTCGACTCTACACATGAATTGTAAGTTTATAAAAAACAGTATAATAGTATATTCTATGAATTTCTATTTAAATTAAAATATGTATAAAACATATCATATAAAAAATTAACGTTTATTTTGGAAAGTATATATGTAACATGTTTCGACACAAAATCTCTTCAAATCTTGCTTTGAATTGAATAAAATGTTTAAAGTTTTAATTATTTTTAAGAAATCTGTTGATTTGTTAATTTTTAAATTAAAGATTGTTGTATAAAACAGACGATTTTTGAGTGATGATTTTTTTACCTTTTTTTAAATACTGACGATTTTATTTAGAAAATTTTACGATTTTTTCTGAAATTTTTACTGGCAGCCCTGGTGATGAGCAGAAGGCACCATCGAAAATTTCGTTGTACAACGAATTTTCAATCGAACAAAAGTTTGCTTTCGATGCTTTATGGCAGTTTGTAAAAATTATTGATAATACAAGTATTTGTAAATTTTATTCTTGTTTTTTTACAAAATCCTATTGTGAAATATTTTAATTTCATGCAGTTCTAATTGGAAAATCTATTTGTTCTCTAAATAATTAGACGAATCATCGTTATCTTTTTAATTAATAATTAACTCAGTTTTTTCTTTTATAAATTTGTAAGCAAACTACATTTTTTTATAGCGACAGCTGATAAAAGTGCACTATTGTGAACAATTTAATTAAGTGAACTTTATAATAGGGCTATTTGAAAATTCGTTCCATCAGTTAATTCGACCACAATCGAAAATCAAAAGTTGCTCATAATAGGCACCTTAATCAAAGGTGTTAATTTGTATACATCTAGAACCACAAAAAAGTGGTGAAATACATGAAATGCACATGAAAACTGATCTGATGATGGGATGTTGCGACCTTCAAAAACAATAATCTGCCCTGCAGCTTAGAGTTAATTTTTTTCCTGGTCCATTCTTTTTAAATGAAACGTTACAAACTTTTTAGGCTAATGTAAATTAATTTGCACGGAAAACCAACATCGTTCGAAATAAAAATCTCTTTCTGAATTTCGATTGCTACACAAAAACGATCTGAAATCGATGGTTTCCTGATTCTATTTTCCATTTTGTTTCTAAGAAACAGTAATCGATTTTTCTAGTGACACAAACCGAAAACCTATTATACTGACGCTTGTTTTTAAACTACATTTCGATGAGTATGTGATTTAAATTCGCTAGGAAATTAAAAAACAAAATAAATATGTAAGCTATCATAAATCAATTATTAATGAGAATTCGAAAATATGTTTTATCTTAAAAAATGTTTAACTCAATTCTTTACAAACTTAAATTAACCCTTATTCCAAATTGCGCCACAATACTTTGAACAATTACACTTAAAAGTTTTGTTCTAACCCTTTAACTGAAAAAACAAATTTATTTCCTCTGTAATTTTTGCACAATTATATTTGATATTATTTATTAATGGTATTTTTCTGCTTATAAATGACCACTAACTACCCTTGCACATGATTGCATTAACCCTTTCAGGCGCACAACTGTTTCGCAAAAGATTTTATAAATTTTAATGTGTTGTTATGAGTGACTTTTATATTTTATTATGTTTAAACCTGGAGGATCCCGTGGGAATCGCAGGTGTTGTTTCTTGCGTTATTATTTACAAGACTCTTTATTTTCTCAATTTTCTAAAAACAATACAAGATTATGAATAACAAAAATTGTTGGTTGTATTTACCAATAAGAAACAGGTGTAATATGAGATAAAAACTTAGCTTGAAGTTAAGTTCTTTTTAATAAACGGATCAATAGAATATTATAAAAGAATCATATAAAAACAAACTTACCAAAATCGTTCAATGATTCAATGAATTCATCAAATACCGATTGAAATATATTTTTATTTACAACAGTTTAAATTAATCAAATTAACTATTTACTTCAACATTTCAATTATTTAAACTATTTAATAAAATTATTTTATAGAAGTTATTTATTATTCACACATACGCTTATCTTTCACCATTAATTTAATATTTTCAATTCAATTTTTGCACTTGTTTTTTTTATAAGTTATAAGTTTTTTTGTCGATTGTTTATATGCAAGCAAACGAATAGACAGACATCAATCAGCAATATTCTGATTATTTATTATATTTTTTTATGTTATTATTTGAAAACACTTTTTTAACTTAGAGTTAACATCTGTGAATCGCAATTGTATACATAATTATTTTATATTGATTATTGTTTTTTATATAAATCTGCATAATGATTTGTTATAGATTATTTTTTTATTAATGACCGATTATTTGTTTTGTTAAGACCTAAAAATAAAGAGAAGAAAATTATTAGTAAAGTAATTCATGTGCACGTGCTTTACATAATTAAAATTAATAATTAATCAGTAAAATATATACTGAAAGAATGCTACAACGAAATAGTTTTACAAGGGAGCAAAAAAATTCTAAATTTGCAGACAAAGTGCATATTTCTTGAATGGGATTGATTAGCGGTAGCAATATCTAAAATACTCGTAACAAGCAGCCAATCACTTGCAAATAAACTATGCAATTCTTCAAAAGACTCATGCAGGACAAAAGAAAAAACATGGCATAGCCAAGCAATCATCATATCAATGAAGGAGATATTCTTACTATAACCACTTGAAAATATATAAAAATCGGGCAAATTGTCTATACGTGTGCAAAGCAGCGTTACCACCAGAGAAAGTAAAAATTGTACAGAAGTTTGACAAAAATAATACAAACCCAAAAGAAATAGTACAAAAAAAATTCGAAAAAAGGTTTTATTTAGTGATTATTTTTCGAACAAATTGGTTGTTAGTAGTTTTTAATCCAAAGTGATTAATTATTTTGGCTAATGTTCGTAACATTTTTAGTCAGAAAGAATTGGACATGAAACAATAATATTCCAAAGGAACAAGGGAAAATTTTAACATCAATTAATTTCAACTTAAAGCAGGGTACTCTGTTCATCATTTCGTGCGAACTGCTGTCAAAAGTCCATATAAAAAAAATTCATGCGAAATAATTGCAAAATAATATGGCCGAAGTTGTACTCTGTTCAACTTGTGAAAACATACGAAATGTTTCTGTTAGCATAATTTTTTCAACTCAACATGTTTCTATCAACATATTTTCCAACTGCGAAATAACCTAAGCACCACTTATTTCGTGCGGAATTACAAACAACAGATAATCTGAATTTGTTGCGCACAAATAACTAAAATAATGGAAAATAGTGTGAAAATAACATAAAATGAAGGTATGGGATTGAATTAGAACGTGTGTCTTCAATGAGCTCCTCCGCAGCAGCTGCAATTTACATTGATACGTTGCAGCACAAGCTCTTAAAATTATTTTGTTCTCCATTTGTTTTCACACATGGTTTTTGTTTACATAACAAAAACAATGTTGCTTACTTAAAGGCAATAAAAACGTTAAATTTCTTCTAAATCGTAGTGTTGTCACCACTGGCTAATTGTCAAAATATTCAAACGAAATAATCAATGTTGCTCAACATTTTTCGCAAATTTGAACAGAGTACTTAGCTTAAGCTTAGTACCCCGTTTGAATTTGCGAAAAATGTTGAGCAACATTGATTATTTCGTTTGAAAATTTTGACAACTGATCAGTGGTGACAATACCACGATTTATAACAAATTTGTCCGTTTTATGCCTTGAAATGAACAACATTGGTTTTCTTATAAAAACAAAAGAAATGTGTTTATAAAAAAAAATTAAAACAAGTGGACAACAAAGTAATTTTAGGAGTTTGTACTGTAATGTATCAATTAATACATCTCGCAGCTGCTGCGGAGGAGCTCATTGAATACACACGTTCTCCAAAAAGCACTCACCTTCATTTTATATTATATTTACATTATTTTCCATTATTTTAATTATTTCTGGGCAGCAAACTTAAAATTAAAACCACAATACCAAGAAATATTTTCAGCTGTTGTTTGCAATTTCGTACGAAATAAGTGGTGCTTACATTATTTCGCAGTTGAAAAATATGTTGCCAGAAACATGTTGTAGTTTAAAAAATAATGCTGCCAGAAACATTTCGTATGTTTTCTGAAGATGAACAAAGTACAACTTCAGCCATACGACTATTATTTTGCAATTATTTCGCATGAATTTTTTTTATATGGACTTTTGACAGCAGTTCGCACGAAATGATGAACAGAGTACCCTGCTCTACACGGCAGAACAGAAACAATGTTGCTTTTCGGGAGCAGCTACACCACCTCACAGTGGCGGATACATGGAAACACTAATGAACACTGATGATGGGAGTGTAGCGGCTCCCGAAAAACAACGTTGTTTCTGTTCTGTTGAATTTTCCCTTGTTCCTTAGAACCCAGTTAGTTTTTGTCAAATTTACATATATTCCGGAAGTTGGAAAATGCGAAATTTTTGGATTTTCACTGATAAGCAGTGTTGCAATATTTTTTTTCAAAAATCTTCGAATCGAACAAAAAAAATCTTTTTTTTTTGCATTAAAAATCTTTTTTTAATGTGATTTTATTGAAATCAAATTCAGTTCAAATTTATTTTAATTAAACTAAAACAAGAAAGCTTTTTTGTGAGCATAAAATTAAGTAGCATGAAATATTTATTACATATACATACATACGAGGGCGGATTGATATTGAAGCTACTTAAGTATGAAAAAAAACATTTTTTTCAAAAACCATTTATTTCTCAACATAGTCTCCTTTTAGATCAATACACTTAGTAAGACGATATTCCAACTGATATACTGATATTCACAACGATATACCATCTGAATAATACGATTTTGGGAACCCCTCAAAATACGCGTTAATTTCTGTAATCACTTCTTCGTTTGAGATGAATCTTTTTCCTGCGAGCCATTTTTTCAAGTTTGGAAACAGGAAAAAGTCACTAGGAGCTAAATCTGGACTATAAGGTGGATGATCAACCAATTCGAAGTGTATTTCACGTAATTTTAGCATCGTATCTTATGCTGTGTGAACCGGTGCGTTGTCTTGAAGAAAGAGCACTTTTTTCTTTAAATGTGGTCGTTTTTTCTTGATTGCATCAATCAATTGATCCAATAATGCACGATAATACTTTCCTGTGACTGTGGGTTCTTTTTCAAGATAATCGATGATCAATATTCCATGTGCATCCCAAAATACAGTAGTCATAACCTTGGCAGCCGATTTCACTGTCTTCGCCTTCTTCGGAGTACTTCCAACAGCTTCCACCCATTCTTTCGGTTGATTTTTGGTTTCAGGTGAGTAGTGGTGGACACACGTTTCATCAAGAGTTATTAATCGACGCCAAAAATCAACAGGATTACGCTCTATCATGTCCAAACACCGATGTGAAGTGGTCTGTCGAACTTTTGCCAATAGCTTTTTCATGTGCAAATGTTCATGCAAAATGTTGAACGCACGTTTATATGATATATTTACCATTTCAACAATCTCACGTAACTTGACTCGGCGATCATTCATAACGATATCGAGGATTTTCTTGATATTTTCTTCAGGAACCACCTCTTTTGGCTTTCCTGTTGATGGTATTGTTGCAGTGCTTGTTCGGCCGCGTTTAAATTCAGCAATCCAATATTTTACAATTTAATCTGACGGAGCAGACTCACCGTAATGTTTATCGAACTATTCTTTTGTCTCTTTCGCCGTTTTCCCTTTCAAATAATAGTGTTTAATCACTGCACGAAATTCACTTTTTTCCATTTTTCAAGAAACACAAAAGTTGCTTACTTCAAACGACTACAACAAATAAACTAATCGAAGAATTTTGGAGACATTTTAACAGCTGACGTTTGACAGATCGCAATTTCTAAAAAACAAAAGCTTTTGTGTTTCTGCTGTAATCTAGCACTAGGTAGCTTCAATATCAATCCACCATCGTATAAGGCATATATAGATTTTTAACTTTAAATTCACCCTTTTCAAATAAAATTCAGGTATTTTAAAAGAAATTCAGAATTGTCCCAACTAAAACACATTTAGTATTTTTCAACCCGAATTCGGCATTTTAAAGATCAAAATCTGGCTTTTTTCAAATAAACTTTATCTAAAAGGGGCTGATTTTGGTTTTTAAAATACCGAACTTGGTTTGAAAAATTCTGAGTTTTATTTGTAAAATACGGAATTTGTTTTTCAAAAATTCTTTTTTAAAAACCTGAATTTGATTTCTATAAGGCCAAATTTGAAGTAAAAAGCCTATAATTAGAGTAATAACGTATTTACATTAAATTCACAAATTTTTTTATGGTTACATTATACATTTCTTTATTAATTTTGCTACTCATTTCTTTTGTTTGCTCAAAATTTATTCAATTATTATTCAATTCAAAATGTCTTTGGTCCTTAAAATACCACACAATGTTGATGTATACCTAATTTATTTTTTAGTTTGTTCTTATTGATATTAATTTGAGGAAAAATTCTTTCGAAGTTTTTCAAACAAATAAAAGCTTTAGAGCCATCACAACGATTTACATTCAAAATTATTTCCCAAAATGTTTTAATATTCTTTTATTGCTTTTCATAATATTAGTAGGTGCCAGGAATTCAACACATTTTAAAAATTCGCTGTCGAAGTCAAACTTTTTTAATAAACTGTTACATAAGTCAACATAAAACTTTAGGCAATTATTTCGAAATGGCATTTCAGCTTCATCTGATAATATATGAGTAGAACTAAGTACTATCTATAATTATTTGGGATCCCAAGTTTATATCCTGAATATCTTTAAGATATTTACAATTATTAACATGAATTTTTTTAAACTTTTCAAAACAGATATATTCATCTTTTACAATGTATTAAAATATTTTTAAATATATTAAAATGTAAATGAATTTGTACATAAAAATAAAACATCGTTGCAATATAATGGAAGGAAGTAAACAGTGTTGCAGCGGTTAACTTCTTTTCTCACTTTTAATGAAGTAAAGAAGAAAATATGTGGTTTAGTTAAATAAAATCGCAAATAATAGACTAAAAGTGCAAAATATCATATATTAAAAACTTTTTTTTTAGCTAAAAAAAATTAAAAAATAAGTTAAATCTTTATATATGTACATTTGTTTCTAAAACAACAAAAACAACAGGTAGGTATTTCGTTTTTGTTTTTACTCCCGAATTGTCAATTCAAATATCAATCAAATTATTTCAATAATTTGTCCCTTTTATTTTTTCACTTTTTGAAAACTTTCTCTCACAGTAATAGTGAATGAAATTTAACAATTAAGCAGAAATGGAGTTGACGAAGTGAGTGTAACTTATAATCAATATAGCATGCCTTTGAAATATGTACGTATGTATATTCAAGCGAATCGTATAAGAACATACTTTCCCTTTTTTCTGACCTATTACCATCTGACAATAAAGGAGATCTGACTTTTATGTTAAAAATCATGCTACTGTCGTAATATTTAAATCCCCATTTTTTTCATTTTAGTCATTTGAGTCTTTTATTTTACAAAATAAAAACTATTATTAATTTCAGATATACATACATAAATGAACAAAAGTTCAACAAAAAACATTTGCAAAGCCAGAGCTAATGATGGCTTTTGACAATTTTAATTAATCAATTTGATTACTAATTTTTAGAAGGGATGCATGGGTTCATTGAAGCTGGATTATTTTTCTCGCATTTATTTATAGAGTGATGGGCAACAGAGTCAAAAATACAATCAAATTACTATGTCCGAGTTTGTATTTTTTCGATGTTACTAAATTTTAGCATTTTCGTTGTTGTAATTTTCGCGATTTGTGTTTTTCGAAGACTTCTTTACAGTTTTGAAAATTTTTGCGAATTTTTATAGCTTCTGCAATATAAGATTAAGTGATTTTTTCATGAACTCGAAATATGAAAACAAACTATCAAATAGCAGAGCAAACTGTCAGCAATATAACAAGCAGGTCATAGATGTGTAGTTTCCGTTTTAATCAAATTTATGTTTTACTGTCTATCTATATAATTAATAGGGAAACACGTTCTTTTAGATCCCTTTTACGCCCGTAATACTGAACAGATTTTGGAAAGATTTATATGTTTTCAAAGGTTTTTTACATAGCTGTACAAAATCTTAATTTTATTTGAATCAGTTCAGTATTTTGGAAGCTCTGAGCGTTTTAAATTGCAACTAGTTCATACACACTTATTATTCATGCTTCAAGTTGAAAAATAAACAAAGTATGCAAGTCAAGGGGGTTATTATGTATTTCAATTCAAAACGGAAATCATTCGAATTTGTATAGCTTACACATTGTGTTTCGAAAGAGTTTATTTCGCATCGAAATACATAATAGCATCCCAATTTGTCCAGACAGAGCTTTTTCTACATGTACTTTGTATGTAAACAAAAGAGAGCTAATAAGTTTTAAGATGTTTATTTAGAATGTTTTTTTGTATTTTATTGTATATATTTATGTAAGAGTGTAATATATTATTCTAGAATATGGTCGATTGCGTCGGCCATACGCAATACTTGTTTTATTTGAAATGTCTCCAGTACAGTATATTAAGGGCCATTACAACAACTTGAAGAATTTTGTCTGCCCGATTAATAGCTTAGTATTACTAACACTTATTTTTTATTATTATTAATAATAATGATATTTAATGGATAAAAAATAATAAATGAAGGTTTTATAATGCAACGCCATTTATAGGCCCGACAAAATCCTGCCTTTAACTAACGCCAAGTTGTAATAATGGCCCTAAGTGTATAATATTTAATATTGCAAGCTACACATATGTATGTACATATGTACCTACTAGAATAAAATTTCTTTATATTAAAATGTTTACATACATATATAATATATGTATGTACTTCCCAAAACTCCTTTTTATCCAAGGCGAATTCATAACAGGTCAACTTGAGAGCGCAGCTGATAACTTTTCTTTAGTTTTATTCAAGGCGAACTATAGTTGGATGTCAAAATTTATTTATTTCTTTTGTTTACATTCAAGTTAAAAATTTTTATAATAAAAAAAATTTAATTGTGAAATGAAATTGTTTAATGATGGCTCTTATATTAAGTTGTAAAAGTGATTTTATTTTAATTACAAACTACCTTCTTATATCAGTATAAATTAAGGGTCAAGAAATAAAGGTTCCATAAAAAATACTCATTTTATAATAAACTGAAAAGATTGAAATCATATGTATGTACATTAAATAAATATGTAGTCATAAGATTTATTAACAATAGGTTTCAATCATAGGATTTTCCTTAAATTAAATTACTGCGCAAAATAAAACTAATTTCCGATTCAGCACCCACAGCACAGGCCATCAAAACATTAACACTTTGTTCCCCAATGGAATTGCAATTTTTTGAGTGGTAGGTGAGGCAATCACCGATTAACAACGACATTGAACGGCATTATGGGTGGCAGGAGCCAACAATTGATCAGCGGATCTTTGAAACATTTCCACACAACAGATTTCTTCAACAAAATAATATTTGTTAATTATTTCAAGGGATTTAAAAAAACAACCCTCAAAAAAAATCTTTTGAAATAATAATTTTCAACATTTTATTTTTTCGCCTCAGTCAAATATTTTTGACAATGTAGGTACTTTGATTTTACAAAAACAAAATGCTTGTGGTTTTTGCAGTGTTGTAGTTGTTGTAATATTAAGTTCACCTGTTATGAATTCGCCTTGTTTTTAACAAACAATTTTAAGTGAAAATACCTTGTAAATTACAACAAGTAAAAACTTCAAATATATTAAAAATATATATGTATGTACGAGTATGTATATTTAAATGCATGTAGTGTCGCCGTGGTCCTCGAAAAAACGGAGTATCTATAGTTAGGCAATTTTTTTTTATTTAAAGAAAATTGTGATCACTTTGCCGCTTGGCACTGGCAGTACTTTTTTCAATATAAAAACAACTAGATTTTTTATACCAAACATGAAATTTTTTTAACCCAAAATAACAAATAACACAATACAATAAATTGAAAATTTAAAAGGAGATGCATAATAAAATAAGAAAGGCAAGAAAAAAATACCGAATAAACAAAATGAGTTATCGCAATTTAACAACGAACCCGTCATTAAAATGGCAACTAAATAGTGATGATTGTTGTCTAATTTTAAGTAGGTAATTATAACCATCCTCCTAAGGTTTTTACGCTGTACCTATTCAGTAAACGTAAATACAAAATAATTACGTTTCAAAAACACTTCAAAAATCAGGCGCACATTCAATGCAAACATTTATTAATAATAACGCAGGCATGATGATTAATCGAACAACAACAAAAATTATACCTATTAAAGGTGCAAAACTTTTATTGAATCGAACGATATACGAAATAAAAAGCAAACAAAACCGATAAGAGAACATAAATCAACACTTTCAATAGTTATTTAATTTTTATACACCGGTTTTGAAGAACAGTAAAGAAAAACTAAACAAATAGTTATAATTATTTAATTGATGCAGACGGACCGGACAGGACCGGACCGGCAGTGTGTATATTTTTTTAGCTCTCTGGTGATCATTTTTTAAACACAAACAAAAGAAAGGTCAAAACAGAAATAAAATAAAAACAACTAACCAAAACAAATACAACGTGTTTTCGCACAATATTATGTTGGCTGTTTCTTAATTTGCGCTTATGCTATTGTCTTCTACAGCAACAACAACAACAATTGCTCCAAAAATTTACTTATATTTTTTATTACATTTTCGACAATTTTGTTCGTCACGTCTTTTTTTTCTTTTAATTCGTTGCACTCACTTTTTTACCACAGACAATAAAAAACTTATTGACTTATCTCACGTAAATTAATACACACTATTTTTATAATTATAAGTACCTATTTAATATTTCTTGTTTATGCCAAAAATTATTATATGCTGACCAAAACTTTATTTGTTCTGCTTTTGCACTACGTTTAACTTTACTTGTTCTGCTTTTGCACTACGTTTAACAAACTTTTAGTCGACCACTAAAATCGCACAACCGTTTCTCACGACCGTTTTACGCAAAGAACTCGAAGAAACTGATTTAACATTTTTGTTTGTTAACAGCAGGCAAACAAAAATGTTCGAATGCTATTAATCTCAAGTGAATGAGGGATTAACAGTTTACAGATAGTGTTATTTGCGGGTAAGACAGTATTTCATAAGAAATATTTAATAATAGTGTTTCTGGTAGAGCAGTTCTCAAATAATAACGGCTAAAATTTAAAAAATCTTTTTTTAAGGGCAAATTACTATTTTAATTTTTATGAAACTCGCAAAATTTTTTATGATGAACAGTTCTACTAGGACAGGTGGGATACTATAACCTGTTTTGAATAAAAGAGTAACTAAGTTTTTCTTACTGCTAAAATACTGTTCACACGCGTATACGTGAATACCGCTTAATTTGAACAAATTTTTTTCAACATTGATTAACTTAAAATATAAAAAAAGTTAGAAAGTCCTATTACGTGAACAATGAAGCTTAACCTATAAGTCAACATCAAATTTTTCAGGAATCGAAAGTAACATTAATTTGGTATATTCAAGGTCAAATTTTACTATTAGTTTTCCAATCAAAAATAAAAAATTTGTACATGACTATTTTTACTGAAAAATTAGAAGTCAGATTTTAATTTTTACTAGTGTATCCAGCGGTCGACTCAATCGACCGCATTCTAGAAATGAATATTAAAAATTTATATAAATACGTACGATAAAATACAAAAACAAAAAACATTTTAAACAAACAACTTAAAACTCTGTCTCATTTCTATGCAAATTGTTGATTTTTCAAGTTGAAGTTGATACATACATGTGTAATAAGTGTAATAATTGTGAATGTGTTAGTAGCAACTTTAAACGCTTATAGCTCCCTAAATACATATCGAACCGATTTGAATAAAATTAAAGATTGAGCACATCTATGCAAATACCCAAAATCGGTTCAGTATTACGGCCGTAAAAGGGATCTAAAAAACGTGTTTGCCTATTAATAATATAGATATAGAAAAAGTCAGATTTTAACTTTTATTTTTAATTGAAAAAAAACAAATTTCTATTTTTGTCTTTTTTGAAAAAGGTCATAACAGTTACGGTACTTGAAAATTTTATCATCCGCCGATATTTGACAAAAAAAATATATGATATTTTTTTGTAAATGTATCTTTGATCAAGATTTTTAATCCAGTTTTCAAATCTTTTTCCCAACTTAAAAGTAAAAATATGGATATTTTATGTAACTACCAATAAAATTCAAATGAATTGTTTTTTTATTGATTTACATATGTACATACATATGTAAATGTTTTTGTATTAATACATTTAACTTACCATTCTTATTTTTAATATGATTTGTTGTTTTCTAATTAATTTTTATTTAAAATTTATTGATTTATTTATTTATTTTAATTTTTTGAGGATATGTACATACATAAATTTAGAAGCTTGTGATTAAAATTAGAAAAGTTACTGTATTTATTTTTTATTTAAATTTTTAAGCCATCCAATAACAACTTATTTCTCTTTTCTCTTACTTGGCTATAATTCTATTTGCAACCATCCACCATGAAAACGCACGAGTAAATTAAACGGTGTGCCCAGATGAACAAAAAATAAGCGTTTTAGTTTAGCAGAGACACAGAGAAAAGTTAGAGTTATGCTTGCCAGATGTAAAAAGGTAAGACTGTGGCAATAAAAAGCCGGAACAAAACAAGATGCCAGTTTGATTTAAAACTCAGCTGTTTTTAATTTTTATTAATTTTTATTCCATATTAAATGTATAGTGGGAACTAGTAACACTATTTAAAAGTTTTTATGTATTTTATTTCTTTTTAGGGTTCCGCACTCAAACTGTACCAAAAACTTTATTGTTTTCGCTCGTGTCTGTTCATCTTTCCGTCTGTCGTAGACTTCAATTATATCTCCCAAACCGTAAAAGTGATATGGCACACTAAATCATAAACAATCACAACTTAAAATTTTTTTTAATCTGTTTTATTACACAAAGCAATTATTTTTTCATGTTACTTATTTCGCTTGTACATCATTAACTAAAGAGTACTATTTTTAGTTGTGACAGCGCGCTTATGAGTAATCGACTTTTTTTTACCTAAATTGTATTATTTCGAGTTGTGACGCTATTAATGGAAAAAGTGTTTAATTTTATTGTGCATCATTTAGAGTTGTGCCTATTTAATTGAAAAATGAGAGTAAAATCGCGTGTATTATTTGATATAATACACACTACTCAATCAAAAAATTGCGATTAAAGAGTCACAACTCAAAATTTATCCTTATTTCCCAAATTACACCACAAAATTTAAAAACGAAATTAAGTAAACTTTCCTGTAAGACGGTTGTCTATTGTGGAACTTAATTGTAGTATAAAATTATAACTATGTTTTTAAAAATGGTTTTTGGGGCTTCTGAACATTTGTGTATTTTGAGTTGTGACTGCTTATGATTTAGTGTACCATGATTAAAGTTAAGCGTTCGAAAATCTCAATTTCGCGCCACATTTTTCGCCAAATTTGTGTATGCAAACAATTTGGAATTCTGCAACATATTTTTATCACTGCAATATTTTATTTAGTGTTGCAACTATTTGTAGAAAGATTCAATGCATTTACAAATCCACTCATCATTTTATAACAGTAGATAATTAGAGGTAGTTCCAGACAACTTCAGAACCCTTCTAACTAAAGTTACGTTTAAAATATTTTAAATAACTGCATTAAGCACCTTGCCACATGTATATGTTCTGTTACAGAGATCGTAATGTACGTTGCCACCACCATATGTTTTCCCCGCCCTTGAACCGATTAATTACACAACGATTATTGCTCTAAAAAGGTATTTATTTCAAATCGTAATATTCCATCACCAAAAACTTGTACACCTAATTTTACAATTTAGCTTGGAATAACTGTTTTAAGTGTGTTTCCAAAGACATATTTAATGGTTCTTTATTCAAATCAATTTTACGTGCTTCATCCATGAGACGCTCATAGGCACGACCATCATAACATCCAACTGTTGAGCCTAATACTCGATCATGGAATCCGAAACCATCAACTAAGGTCACTGCATTTGGTCTAAAAGCTATTAGTTTGTCCTCGTAAAGCCTTTCAACTTCTTTGATTTCTTTGTCCGATATGAAGGGATTAAAACGTAGAATATCATCCAAACTTGTCAAGAACAAGTCCAAAACAAATATATTTAGGAGTAAATTCATAACAGGCTTTAGACAGGCCTTTAATGTTCCTTGATTAGTTTGAGATTTTATCTCTTCATATGCCATACGTGCCATAAAAGCCTTGCCATGCATTACGGCAGTTTGCGTTAATATTAAGCCAGCTCGATTATTTGATTTATGCTCTTTGACAAAAGATCTTTCCGTTAAAAATGTATATTTAATACGTTCTAAAGATGTAAATTCTAAAATAGTTACAATAGTTTCCATATTTAAACACCATTTCAGTGGGCGACTGGAACGCAAATAGATTACAGATTTGGGTAAATATTTGCGTCTGATGTTATCTTCGAAATATTTTACCAGAAATTTCGCAGTTTGTAGTAATAATACCGTATTTTCCCCTTCGTACGTACATGCTGCAGTAGCTGCACCATATATAGTTACAAAATTTGCCGAATTTAGATATCCATGACCACCACAGGCTTTACGCAATATCTCTACTCCTTTGGCTGCCTCATGTGAACACACCGCTTTTAGACAACAAGATAATGCATGTAATTCAGGTAGATTACGTTTGTTACCCTGTTCGAGTTCCGTATGTACTGTACGATAAAGGTTCCATACGTAGTCAGCTGCCAGGCGAAAAAATATTCCTTTGGCAATCTGAGGAAAAACTTTATGCTGTTGCGTTAGGAAATCTAAAACTTGCACTTCTTTTTCTTGTAATGAATCCATGCCTTGACGGCGAATAGCAGAGTATCTGAAAAACATGCATACATATTTAATTTAAATTCTTTTTAGCCCTTTTCTACCAACAAAAATAAACTTATGCAGCCCCTAAAAGATACACATGCATGTACATACATATAAATCGCTCCTTAATTGCAACGTAGTCATATCTAAAAAAAAGACGTTCTTCAGAATAGAAGTTTAAAGTTTTTAATTTAGTCACAGCTCAATGTAAAAATTAAAAAAAATATTCTCCCCTCAAGAGATGTGTATAAACAAGATATTTATATGAATTTTTCACAAAAGATGAACTATACGATAAATAATTCTGGCATGACACTCAACACCCTATACCAATACTACTCAATTTTTACAGCAGAAGCGCGCGCAATATCTCGTGCTATCCAACATGCAATCAAATCGAAAAATAAAACCATTATTTGTTCCGACAGCTTATCAGTACTGAAGGCAATACACAACCCCTATAATAATATGTGGAATCAAGCTACTAAAATCAGATGCCCTAATAAACAACAAAGGAAATATCAAAATTTACTGGGTCCTCAGTCATATAGGCATCACAGGCAACGTAAAAGTTGACCTCGCAGCACGATTTGCATCCCACGCTCCTATCGTGCTAGATAACACCCTCGAAAAAATAGATTTACACCGACAAGTCACAAAATATATTAACCTTAAGGTCAGAGACAACCCAATACAACACCCTCACTATTACAATATCAATCCAAATTTTAATCCTCCTATTTATCCGACGGATGTCAATAAAAACAAAATAAAAACATTCTCAAGACTTCGACTCGGGCGCGCGATATTCTCCCATAATTACATGTTAAAAACAACACCAAATCCATATGTGCAGCCTGCAGCACCAACCTAACAATAAACCACCTCCTCAACGAATGCACATTACTACAGAATACAAGGATTAAGCACTTACACCACACACCAGCTATTAAAATCCTACAAGTCCCATCAACAACGAACATCAACAGCGTCTACAACTTTATAAAAGAAGCAAACGTTTTAATTTAAAAAATACAAATATCACGTGAAGCAACTACATATATATGTATGTATGTATCTCAGCTAGCATTTTGACTCCGAGCTGATAGCCCCGGCAGCTATGCTCGTTAAAACCTTTATTTAATCTTAGAATTTATTCATGATTAAAATAATAATAATAATAATAATTCTGCATTCTTAACTCAAAAATCACGGATGTCGAACAATGAAGATTTAACAATTCTGTGAAGAGAGTCTTAAATTTTGTAAATAATGTTACTACACTGATAATAATGCACTGAAAATAGTAAATGCAACATTTTAAGAAAAATACTTTCAGTTACTTTCATCGTAGAATCTACGAAGCTTCGTATATGTTGCCACAAAACCCTTTGGTAGTTTTTTTTTTTGTTAAAAACAAGAATTTCGATAATTTTGTCTCATTCCGCCCATACAAACAAAAAACTTCAATTTACATTTCTTATAAATATGTACAAGAATTTCGCACATAAATATGTACATACATATTATGAAAGAACTTCGTGGAAAAGTTTCTTGTATATATTGCATGCATTTTTTTTTCAGTGTACATTTCATAAAGCATAAAGAGCCCATTGCAATTTACCTGGTAGCAATTGTAGCTGCTTGAAGTAGATTAAAAGAAACATCTTTAACAATCATAACACGAACATACGACATGGTGCTGTACAACATTATAGGCTCTGGTCCCTTAACAAAAGTACCATCCGATAGCACTTGATTATGTTTTGATAACATTTGATTCAGTGGGATGCGAACATTTTTCAAACCTAAGAAACCATTATTGGCTCCATTAACGCCAAGTTTCGGTCCGATATCGCCCACATCTACACCAGGTTCAGGCAAATGTGTTTTCTCGTTACGTATACGTACTATAAACGGTTGTAGACCATAATGTTTTTCCTTAATGTAAAGTTGAGCCATTAAAATCACCATATTAGCCGTTTGACCCAAACCTCCGGGCCACCATTTGTATGCTGTTAAGGTGGGTGTATTTAAAATAAACTCTTGCTTTTCCATATCATAATCAGCTCGCGTTTCTAGACCTCGTAGATACGTACCATGGCCCAATTCAGTTTGAGCATAAGTACCTATGATGCCTTCCATATTCCAAGCTTTTTCTAACCACTCCCGAAGTTGTTCCTCACTAGACTGGCCCAATAAAGCCGTTAAAAACATGGAAAAATGTAAGCGCAAAGGAAAATTTTGCTGAAACAAACCAGCACCTAATGGACCACATAGTAATGAACGTATAATATACACATCATCTATGGATATTGACTTGACACCCTGTTTGTTTTTCGTCTCTTCATACCATTCTCTTAGTTTCTTTATTACTTTAATAGATTTTGCCATGGTGTACTCGTAAAGTTTTTTATGAGAAAAACTCATGATATTTTTAGGATCTTCAAATTCTGCATCATCAAAGAAAAGCTTTTCTAAAGCTCTGCGCTTGCAAAGTTCTTCTTCACCACCCGACCACCAAATACTAAAATCTTCACAATTTATTGTGGCATTTTGTCGTTCTTTCACTAAATCATTGTTTACCGCCATTCTGAGAAATTGTTTTATTCGAATTGGTTTTTTTAAAGAAACACCAACAAATCAAACAAGTCTCCTTCTTTACAGAACTTTGTTCTTACGCTTTCAATAAACAACTGGTTATTTTCAGTAACCTACATACAAGTCTCACAGTTCTTATCAAAGGCAGACTATAGGCGTATTATTTTTAGTAAGTACACATGTACATGCATGCATGCATACATACATACATATATATGGAATGCTTGAATGCAAATAAAAAAAAACTGCAATTTTGAACTCAAATGTTGCCCATAATCTTTTTTCTTACCGAACTTTAGGCGAAAGTGGTGATTTTTATCTTATTTTTTGTGATTTGTTTACGGTAAATTCTGTACCCCATTCAGTTTTCCTCTCTCTCTCTCCAAAAAACTCAAAAATTTACGAATCAAACTTGATGTGTATGAACCGGGACTAATATACGAAATTCTTGTATACCAAAAATTAAAATTAACGTTTGTCTCAGTAGGGGAACGAGCTCACGTTCTTCGACTTTCCAAATCTGACAAGTACAAGACTCTATTTGTATTTTTAGGCTCCGAAAACTTGTTTTAATGTAAACACTTACACCTGAAAAATAAGACATTCTTTTTGGTTTTAGTCCTATTTTTATCAAAGAAAAAGCATGCAATTTTCGTATGTTACGGGAAGAAAACAACTAGCGAGTATTTTTGAAATATGTTGCACGAATTATTTTCAGTGTACTTAATGCCTCATGGAATTTAGGTGATGATATATAATTATTTTACACAAAATTTGGTAAAAAAGAAACCCAGAAAATTCCGGTATTCGCCAGCGCTATTAATATTTGTATTAATCTTCAATACATTAAAAAGAATTAATTTTTGTGATTTGATTTCAATAATTTAGCTTGCACTTTATTAAAATTTTTAATTGAAAATATAATAGTATAGTATTAATAATATAGAAAATATTGTGTATGTAGGTTATTACGTAATGCTTTTCTCCAAATTGTTAACATATTGAGAAAAATCAAACAAAAACACAATAGATATAAATGATTTTAAGAGCATAATAAAACACATACCGACAAAATCCAGAAAGAAGTTATCGAGTTTTAAAGGTCATTTTGCAGATTGGTTAACGTTGTCCTAAAGGCGGGGCAGAGTTTTTTTTAGAGATTTCTTATACTGTTTTTGATGAAAAATCCTAATTATGAAAAGTCCTGAATTGCTGCGGACTATGAAGTGGAAATGAAATCCAAAGTTTTTCTTTATTGAAGAGAAAGTTGAAGTGTAATCCTTTGAGGTTCTTTAGATATTTTTCAAAGGTTGGGCTAGATAATTTTTAATCCAAAGATTATTGTTTATATATTTGAAATATAAGAATTGAGATCCATATTTGTAAATATGAGAAGAAATCCAGTTGGAAAATCCTCCCTCGCTGTCCTAATACTCAATAAAGTAAGAATGTCCACAAAAATTCCTTTAAACAAAAAAAACTTACAAATAATGCGTACAATATCCTTTCGATAAATCCTAAAATCCTGCTGATACTCCTCGATATGAAATCCTTGCAGTTATAATTATAAAATATTGAATTCCATAATCTTTTTAGTCGGTCAATATTATTTTTTTTATCAATCCATTATTTTTCTCTAAAAATCCTTTCAAGTGAATATATCCAATAATTCATTATTATTACTTTCATCAAATCCATTTTCATTTTAAATCAAATCCTTATTTCCATTTTAAATTTCTATTAATCCTTTTTTAGTCCTTCCCTCCAATTCCAAATAACATTTCCATCCATTTGAAGAGGAAAGAGAAGAAAAATTTAAGAACAAAAAAATATTATTAATACATTTCATATAAGTATAATTGAATTGAATGAATGTTTATTTAAGTTTGTTTTTTTTTATGTTAAAATGGTTGTTGTTGGTGGTTTTTTATTATTGTGATCTGACTAGCAAGGAAAGAAAAACATGCTCAAATTAATTAAAAGAGTCGAAAATTTTCGTTTTTAAAATCGAAATTAATGGTGTTGAATATTTTCTTTCCTTGACAAAAAAGTTTTTAAGCCCGTGTCACGTTCTTGTTTTTATTTTTGTAATAAGTATACACATTTTACCAAAACAGGATTTTCTTAAACTGTAAAAAAAATCAAGGAATGTTAAAAAGAAATATAAATTAAGAATGGAAGAAGAAATATTCGCGAGAAAGTGTCAACCTTGATTTTTTCAGATTTATTTATTTAACGGATTAGAGTCGTATAGGCGAAAAGTTTAAAATAAATTTGAATAAAGCATTTTGCATTAGTCTTTACGAAAATTTTACAAAATGAAATGTACTGAAAAACAACCTGGTTTTGATTTGTAGAGTAATTGATTTGGGTTGCTAATAAGCAATGTGTAAATAAAAGTGCGTAAAAAATTTAATTATTTAAATGAAAAAAAACTTTGTTCATTTGCCTATAAAAGGAAAATTGTAAGAATATTTTAGAGAAATAAAATTTTGATGATTCTTATTTTAATTTGTGGGTTTCTTAATTGTCTGTTTCGTTCTTCTTTCAATTATCTTTGAGTTGTTAAATTTACTTTTTGTTTGTATGTATTAGTTAGTATCTTTTTTTGGATAATATAATTTGCATGTTATTTAAAAGTTTGAACGAGATCTTGACCTTGAAAATGTTTGTCGTCGTACTGGGGAATATGTTGGTGATCCACGTCTTCGGGGGCGTGGCGAGAAAGAACGTGAACGTGATCTATAAAATAAAAATACTTAATAAGAGAACGCTAATTATTTAAATTTCTAGCAGTTGATATTACCTCATACCCATGCCACCACGGCCAAAATCTCCACGTCCACCTATGCCACGGTCTCCATCGCCACTATCTTCACGCACGCGTATGTACGATACTTCACCCTAGAATTAAATAAGAGTAATATACTTAATAAAAGTAGATCTAATACATAAATTTATCGAATCTTTAATTATTTGTAGAACTGTTTAAACTTTGAAATGCTTTTTTTTGCTTAATATTAATAATGATAATAATGTTTCACCAAATTAAGGAACTTTTGATTTATTATACTTTTACATCAAAAGCAATTCTCTAAATTGAGTGTTGCCATTTTCTTTCAAAATTTAGCAGTCTTATACCCTGTTTATCCAAAAAAGGCCTATTTAGTTAGCTATTACATATTGGCACTAAAATACACTTTTTAAAAATAATAAATTTTTTTATTCTATTGTCAATCCAATATTTTATATTTACTTTAAGAAATTCTTTAATGTACAGAAAATTTTCTGTTGTCACCCTCTGAAATATAACCATTTTCTGGCAAAATTTTGCGATTTGTCACCCTGTTTAGCCATCAAAAATCTTTATTTACCTATTAGCCGTTTTTTGTATTTTTTCCCATCTTCCATTTTTTATTATTTAACAGTATTTAATTTTTTATTTTAATGAAATCGTTTGCTTTTTAAGCGAGTTTTTTTCCAACTTCAATTCCGCGCGAGCGATGTGACGATCAGACAAGGGGTGAGTTCCAAAACGTTATTTGCAATGCAACTGAACAAAGTCATGCATTCATTAACGCAACCCTAAATGTATAATTAAAGTTATCGATACGCAAACTAAAGCAAATTCTGTATCACTAATTTTGTTACTGCTTTTTTTACAAAGTAAACAACACAGTTACTTTGTTTCGAAACAGTAGCAAAACCGCATCACTGCAATGTGTTTTGACGTTTAGGAACTCACCCAAGCCGTTTAAAGTTTTTTTTGAATTTTTATTTTCCTTGAACTTAATTTTCGATCGTCACAAAGTTTTTTGAAAAATCGTAGTGGATTTACCATTCACAATCAGCTACTAGCACTAAAAATGAGTTTATTTCGAAAGATACTTAATTTCCAGAGAACAAGTTTCTAATAAATAATTAACAAATAATATCTTCTAAGAAATCCATAAAAAATTATACCAAAGTCAAGTTATCTATATAGAAAAAGTAATATTTTATGTAAGATCCTTGATTTCTCATCACTTTGCACATCTACAATACAAAGATACAATCACGTTGTTAAGCTCAGACTCAAGAATAAGTTTCAACACAGTTTCAAGAATATTGAAGAGATTATTACGATTTTCGGGCTATATTCCAGAAACAGTAATATTAACTGCCAGGCCCACGATATCACACGTATTCGTTCTCTCGTACAGTTTACATGTAAAACAGAAACAAATTCTAAAATTTTGTTTGTTTTAAATGTAATTGTACGAAAGAACGAACGAATACGTGTGACATTAACACTTTAAAACACTCATCGAAGGGTCATATTTCATTCAGCATATTCAGAAATCTCTTCTGTTTCACTTTGTCTTACTTCGTGTTATGATTCGTCGTAAATAGAAAAGTTTCGATATCCAATTTTTTGTTTGCAACAATTAATCTCAAAAAAATTGTTAGTTAGTTATCAAAACAATTTTAATAGTTTTCATGATCATCAGTTTCTTTTTAACCGTCTGTAATACTTTTAAAATTTTTTTTTATCGAACTGCTGTTTAAAGCACACTAGACGATATGTTGAACCAGTGTAACATATCGTATAGACGATAAATTTTTTCAACATATGTTTAAACACAATCGTTAACAATTAATAAACGATGCCAACAAGCGTGTGTTTACTTTTTTAGCATATAGTGCAGACACCATGTTTTCAATATTTAACAAATTTACTAAGTGTACTGACAAATAAGTAGGGTATGTAATTTATGGAAAAGCGTATTCAAGCTTTTCAGCAAAAGTAATTTAAGAAAATAGAAACATTATTGATTGTAACTTGTTTAAATTTGATAATGTGCAGGATTCTCGATTATTCAAATGTAGTAGTTTCCCGATGATCTACATAACTATTTTTATGGTAATTTTTTTTGTATGTAAGTATATTGTTTGTTTTTTTGTTTTTTTAATCCATATTTATTTTATTTTTTTTGTAACGTATTGTCAGTAAGGATTTTTTGTACATAAACTGAAACAATTAAATAAATAAGCAACAGTGAAATGGCCACAGGAACAAACTAATAAATATCCCTCAATAACCAATTTGAAGGTATTAAAACAATATATATTATACTGAATAAGAAAAAAGAAGTTTGGGAAAACTGCAAAAATATCTTTATTTTGAGTGCAGTTTTTACAATAAAAACATAATTTATTTAGCAGCTTAAAGCTTTACACGATTTTTTTTGCAGATCAGTTGTTAAAAATGTTATATTAAATGTATGTATGTACGAATTTTAAAACTGGCAAAAAATATGGTAACTATGCAAGTATACAAAATGCAATTGAAAAAGTTTAGGAAGAATAAATAACAGCAATATTTTTGGGCAGTTGTCATAACGCAGCTAAAAGGCCAAAAATTTTGGGCGGTTATCTTAAATGGGCAGGTACAAAAAGGGCACTTAAAAAAGGAATTTATATGGGATTTTAAAGAATAGTGAAAGAAATTATTGATTTTGTGCAGTTAAGTCAAAAGTGCTCTTAAACAAAATGCAGCTTTGTCATGAATATTTCATAAAAATTATAAGTTTAATAACAAAGTTCAATTATAGATCATTTTTGCTTTTAACGGACTCTTTTACTGAGCACCCAATATAAAAATGCGTATACATTTATACGCAATAGAACAAAACAAAATAGATAATGCTTACTTTAATTTTTTTTCTGATAAGTGAAATTCATATTTTATGAGCATATACAACTTACCTCATGAGACCGAAAACGTGAATCGTCTAATTTCTTAATGGCATATTTCATATCTTCATGGCGTAGAAATTCTACAACACCTGTTCCATCTTTATAAGTGTCAGCAAAACAAACATCCCCAGCTTCACGCATATGATCTTTTAAATCTTGCCAAGAGCCAGAGTTTGGAAGTCCCGTCACCATTACACGATACTGAGAACGCTTAGTTGGTGGACCACGTCCTCCACGGCCACCACCACCGTCTCTACCACCACGGCCGCTGCTACCGCCTCCTCCGCCACCACCTTCGTTTCTGTTTCCACGGTAACTACCAGGGCCACCACCACGAGGAAATTCTACCCTTAACCTGTAACCATCATAATCGTAGCCATCTCTAGCCTTCACAGCATCATCCGCATCTCTTTTATTTGAATTTAAAGTAACAAATGAAAAAGTACATTTTATATTAAAAAATCGATTGTTATGGAGTAGCGGACGCAAATGATTGCTTACCTTGCATCTTCAAATTCTACAAATGCAAATGGCGGACCACGCCGGTTCTTCAAGTCCACAAACGTTACTTTGCCAAATTTATGGAATAAATCCTGAATGTCTTTGGTCCGTATATCTGGTGGCAAATTTCCAACATAAATGCGTGATTCCGTACGTGATCCCATATTTTTATAAATTTTTTAGTAATATTCTCAAAATTTTTAATCTTTTTTGCCTTTTTGCGTTGTTATTTCCAAGCCTTTTGCACGCACCTTTGCCTTTGTCTACACTTCTTTCTTAAATAAAAGAAACAAGGGAAAAAGACGCCATCTTTTTTTAAATGTTCAGAGTTGCAGTGTATGGTAGGAGTGCTGTTGGAGACACGATCCTATTTTCGCTACCAAAGATTACATTTTTTGGTATTTATGTAAAATAAACACCATACTGCTCTTATCTCCTTTTTTAATTAGGAAGACAAAATAACTAATGCAACAAAGTTAGCAAATTCTCTGTTAAATCAAATATTGATGATTTTGCAGAATTTATAAGTTGTGATATCCCGGTTCAATGAAGATATGACAACTCAGCAGAACTGGCGCACTCCCATTAGGACACAACATAATTTTTTTCCTTTAATCTAATTTGTATACTAAGGAAGAGCAGATCTCTTAAATCTCGATGTTCGAAGGTGTGTGCTCCACTTAAGGAAGCCAATGGATCTCTTAAATGTCCCACATGTAACATTTTGAAGCAAAAAAAGGAAAATACTTGAAGCGAACTTTTCGTGTATGAACGTGTACGCAGTATCAAAAGAAAATAGAACAAAAACTGATTAGATAAACTTGTTGTGTGTGAACCAGCACTTACTTCTCTTTACGTCAACGAGTTTTATGAAATAAAATGACTAAATGCAAAATAACGTAACAACGCTGTCATATGAAAAGTATTTAAAATACAAAGATTATTTTGTATTTTGGCAAAATATACGCAGTCAATCCATGACTTTTAACATAAAACATAAAATTTTGCCTCTGAGCTGAATGTTAATTATTTTTTTTTTCTTAATACATAATTATAAAGTTTTGTCATTGTTTTTGAAGAATATATATTCTTAATTAGTCTATGGTCAATATTGAAAGAATTAATTAATATCGTTAAGATTATATCACTGTATGAACCAGGTTTGAAATGTACCAAATAAGTGTACCATGATATACACCCCTGAGGAAAACGCAACGTGTAAACACAGGCAAATGGTAAAAATAAACGTTAAAAAAAAACAAAACTCAAGGCAGAATTCGCCTTGACGAAATTTGCCAAAGTAAACTTTCTTTCCCTGCGCTAGAAGGAGTCTGGCATATACTAGTTCCAAGGCATAGTGTTATTGAGGATCCAGAACTAAATGTCGGTAGATAATGATGCACTGTTGGCGATTATAGCCGTATGCCTTAAGAGAAAACAAACTGAAGGTAAACAAAAGCGCAAAAAAAGGCTATGGGTAAAAGAGTATTCCAACGAAAAAAGGAATGAGTTTACCTACCAAGATTTATTAGAGGAACTCAAGACGACTCCAAGTAATGATTTTCGTCATTTTTTTGTAAGCGACGCTTCTATTTATGAGGAGCTTTTGAATATGATTGGTCCTCTTATAAAGAAAAAAGACACTTTAATGCGAGTAGCAATTCCAGTTGGCCTACGATTGTCCACAACTCTTCGGTATCTTGCGACTGGGTATCATTTTGAGAAATTTTCTAGTAAGATGTCTCCTGTTTCTATTTCGAAGATTGTGATAGAAACCTGTGAAGCAATAATTTATCGTCTTAAAGATTATATGAAGGTTTGTTTTCCGTTGTAACTTTTACGGATCTTCCTTACTAAATATATCTATTCAAATATATTGTATCCCTAGCCTCCAGAAACCCGGGACGCATGGAAGGCAGTCGCTAATGATTTTAATGAAAAGTGGAACTTTCCCAACTGTTTAGGCGCAGTTAACGGAAAGCATATTGCAATCATAAAACCGACCGGTACCCAGTCATTATACTACAATTATAAAAAATTTTTTAGTGTAGTACTTGTGGCTGTCGTAAATGCCAACTATGAATTTTTAGTAGCAGACGTTGACATCAGCGGGAGCATTTCGGGTCATGAAGATTTTTGTCACACCCCTATTGGTAAGGCGCTTTTTGGAAACGGGTTGAATATACCAAATCATAACTCGTTTTCTGGCAGTGAAAAGGAACTTCCATATGTTTTTGTAGGAGATGATGGCTTCCAATTAACTGAAAAGTTTTTGAAAAAATTTCCAGACGATTGTCTTAAGAGAGATAAGGAAATATATAATTGTCATTTAAGCCGAGTTCATCAAATTACAGAAAATACGTTTGGCGCATTGTCTTCTCAATTTGGAGTGTTTCAAAAGCCAATTAACTTAGCACCTAAAAAAGTGAAAACCATTGTACTTGCATGCTGTTACTTGTACAATTTCTTTAGAAGAAAAACAGCGGACCACTTATGGGATGAAATTTTTGATAAAGAAAATTTAGAAGATGGCCAGTTGATACAGGGCTCGTGGAGAGAAGTTCCAGGGCTGACATCATTGGAAACCCCAAGCACAGCGAACGCTTCATGGAGAGCAGAGGAAGTAAGAGAACAGTTCATGGATCTTTTCGCCAACGAAGGAGTATAGCAGTATTATTATTCTTTATTTTAAGTTATATACATATCTAGCATTTTGTAGTGCATGCCACAAAACTTTTTTCTTCAAAAAACGAAAAATGTCGCAAAATTCCATAAGAATCTGTATAGTAGAAAAACAGTTTATTACAAAGCCACATATAGACAAGTCAAATTAAATAAAAAAGTTTTTAAAACTAATGATCAATATAAGTACATAGAATGAAACTTTTATTTTATAAAATATTACATAGTGACATGGCTTCTGCTTACATCGGTTCTTTTCCACTTACTCCTGTTGCCTAAATTGTTAGAAAAATCTAGGCATTCCATGTTTTTAAATTTCTTGGTATTTGCGGTTTATTATAAATAAAAATAGCTTAGAAGACGATAGTTAGATTATTGAAAAACTGGTTTCACCGCAGATACTCCCATCTATATGTTCGCCCAAAGATTTAATATAGGGTTCGGCGACTGGACAGGCCATTGATTATCATATAACAATTTGCACTAAAATTTTTTTGTTCAGTTGAGTGCGCAATCTTGTTTTCTTGATTCATGTGCTTGTACAAATTTGGGTCAATTGGTGACTGAAGGTCAAAGTGAGGCGTTCATACGCGTGAAGCCATCAATAATGTTATAAAATGGTGCAAACCCAGTGATATATTTTCCAGTAAACACATGTGTAACCTTTTGAACGTTCGTAACGATATCGTTGTATCCAGTTAAAAAACCTAAATAAAAAGAAACACAAGAATTACTGATTTTATGTTAAAATAAAAATAAGAATCATGTCATTAAGACATGAGTCTTTTTCTTCTTTGAGCTTTCATAGCTTTGTCAACTCACTAATAAGCTTCAATGCAATCACAACTTTAGTTGTGGTCATTGATTTACACATACATACATATGTATGTATGTACTCTCAAGAGGTGAGTAAACATATTTGGATACATTTTTTACACAAAATGAAGATCCATACGATGAATATTTCCGCATTCTTAACACAAAAATCGAATTTTTTTAGATATGACTACATTTTAATAAAGGAGCGATATGTATATGTGAAGCGACGTGAAAAATGTAAGGAAAGATACCTTGCCAGTGGTCAGATTTGTGTTTTTGTTAACATTAAATAATGTACAAAATTCCGAAGAGAATGCTGCAAAATTTCTAAAATTAGCAGTTATGTCGTTTGGAATTTAGAAGTTCAAAAATTATAGTTTTCAGATAATTGAGATTAAAGTTTTTCAATATGTTTAACTTCCTTGTAAAGTGTTGAGACAAAACTATCACAAATAAAAACAAACAAACAAAAAATTAATTTATAATAGTTGCTACATATGTACATATTGATGGTCTCAAGTAGAAAGTCCCAACTCGTAGTTTTTTAGAAATTTAGTTTTTCAGTGATTCGAATACATTTCACACAAATACACCTCGTCACAAAAAATCTATTGCAATAGTGTAAAAAATAACGCTTTTACAAGCAGTTTGTACAAAGCAGTTGTAGTTTCTTTTATGTTTTTACATTCTCCTGTAAAGTTACAATTATTGGATTTAGGGCCTTTTTACTTGAGATCAACGATATGCATGTACAGTACAGTATGTAGGTAGTATTTGGTTTCAAAAACCCAAAACATAGAATTTTGATCCAAACTCAAGTTTTGTCCTGTATTGAGGTAAAATAAGATAACTTTTGTCACGTCCGCGTCACTTATAAGTTACTATTAATTAAATTTCTAAGTAAACTTTGGTAAATTTGTTTTTTTTATTCGAACAAAATCCTATTTGCTCAGAAAAAACTATTCGGCCCTCAAGAGGTGAGTAAACAAGATATTTATATGACTTTTTTACACAAGATGAAGAACAATACGACGAATAATTTTGTCTTCTTCACTCAAAAATCACGTTTTTTGAGATATGACTACGTTACAACAAAGGGGCGCTACATGAACAGAAGTACATATGAGCAAGTAGAGTACTTTCTTTCTTTTCTATCCTTTATTTAGATTTTTAACATCGTCCTTTTGATCTTAGGTTAGGTTAGGTTCCATTGGCAGCCGTGATCAAGCACAGCTCACGTGGGTCCATCAATTAGTTCCCGTTGTGCTACCATGTTGTCCCGTCTTCCAAGGGTCCTATGTTATCTGGCTGCTGATATTCTCACGCAGCCACCCGGTTGATTCAATGAAGGAAAGGATCTTTTTTGAATCAATATTAGAGAGACAAGTTTTGTTCCCAAGTGTTCTTTGACCGAAAGGTTTAAGTCTTAGATCATCGAATGCCGGACAATGACAGAGAAGATGTTCCGTCGATTCTTCTGCTTCTTCATCGCCGCAACTTCTACATATGTCATTGTAATTGAGCCCCAACCTTTGGGCGTGCCTCCCAATAGGCCAGTGTCCAGTTATTACCGCGATTAGGTTTCTGAGATGAAGTCTGGATAGCTGTAGTGCCCGCCTAGTCCTTTTTTCAACTATTATGGGCCAGATTTTTCTAGTTTCCCTACAGGTAGTTTCATCTAACCATTTCTGAATTACAATAAGGTGAAACTTATGTGCAATAAGTTGTTTACTCATTGGGAGAGAGACGCCTATGTAATGTGTTGAATCGTTTCGATTTAAAGTGGAGCCTGCATGCGCCAACGCGTCCGCGATACAGTTTCCGTGTATGTCCCTGTGTCCTGGTACCCACTTAAAGGTGACCGTTGAATGTCTCGCTATCTCGTCCAGAGATATCCGGCATTCCTTGACAATTTTTGATGTGATGAACACATTCTCCAGGGCTCTAATGGCCGCCTTACTATCGGTAATGATCTGAATATCCCTACCAGATATTTCGCTTACCGAATGAATTTTGCGGCTGTGTAGATGGCCGTTATTTCAGCCTGAATGACACTGCAGTGGTCCGGCAGCCTTAAAGGAATGCACCAGTTTAGCTGCTCGGAGTAAATGCCAGAACAGACACCATTCAGTGATTTAGACCGGTCCGTGAAAATTTGAATCACATTCGCGGGTGTATGTAGGTCATCAGGGTGGACCGCGTTATCCGAAAAGCTTACAGAGAAGCCAGGATCAAAGATTGGCTCAGGTGTGACATAGTCAACGCTCATGTTCCAATTTATATTATATAGGATGTTGGCATGACCGATATTGTAATCTCTCCATGCTCTGGTGGCTTTTAGTCTTACTGCCGTGTTCGCAGCCAACTTTTTAGCCAAAATGTCTGGTGGTAGCCAGTTCAATATCGTGAACAGTGCCTTAGAAGGAGTTGTTCTAATGGCACCTGTTACTGTTATTGCCATCATTCTCATTATACGTTCAAACTTAGTTTGATGACTCTTCCGCCTAAGCGCCGGCCACCAAACGACTGCACCGTAGAACAGAATGGGTTTAATGACACATTCGTATAGCCATTATACATTTTTCGGGTTGATACCCCAATTTAGGCCAATGGCTTTTTTGCAGCAATATAATACAGTTGCTGCCTTAGTGGTTCTGGAAGTGATATTCATATTCCAGTTAAATTTACTATCTAGTATTATTCCAAGATATTTGGCACTATCGGATAGTTTAAGTGGAACCCCATTCAGCTTAGGGGTAACAAATTTGGGAATTTTGTATCTCCTAGTGAAAAGTACCAGTTCCGTTTTGGCAGGATTAACATCCAGACCACATCCCCGGCACCATTTTACGAGGACATCCAGTGCGGATTCCATGAGTTCAGACAGTAGTCTGGGATCCTTACCCATAGCCATGACTGCGACGTCATCCGCATACGCAATCGTTCTGCAACACGTATTATCCATGGCCCTGAGGAGGAAATTTATTTTTAGGTTCCAAAGTAATGGCGAGAGTACACCTCCTTGCGGGTGCCCCTGGTAGCCACTTTGGAAATGTTTGCGGCGCCCCAGTTAGATTCAATACACCGAAAGTGCAAGATGCTACTAAAAAATTTGATGATCTCTGGGTCGATCTCCAGTAGCCTCATAGCATTAATAACCGACTCTGGTTTAACACTGTTGAAAGCTCCCTCAATATCCAGGAAAGCAACTAATGCGAATTCCTTGTATTGTAGGGATCTCTCTATGTGACCCACCAATAAGTGAAGCGCAGTTTCGGTGGACTTCCCTTTCGTATAGGCATGTTGAGCCATTGACAAGGAATTATGTCCTAGTTTTGATCTGATTATAAATGTCTATAATCCTCTCCAGTGTTTTCAGCAGAAAGGAGGATAGACTAGTTGGCCTGAAGTCTTTAGCCTTGGTGTGCGATGTTTCCCCCCCCCCCTTGGGGATGAAGACAATCTTATATGTTGTCCATATAGATGGGACATGTGAGAGACTTACGCAGGCTCTGAAAATCACCAAGAGCCATGGCATCAGTGTCTCTAGGTTATTTTGCAGATCCGCTGGGATAATCCCATCCGGACCTGGAGATTTGAAGGGATGAAAGCTTTTAACAGCCCATTCCACACGATGACGAGTTATCGGGATAATAGAGTTATTCCGAGCGCCATTAAGAATTACTTCCCTCGGCACATCATCAGTGCAGCCTGGGAAGTGAGTATTCATCAGAACCTCAAGGGTCTCCTGACTATTTGTTGTACAGGATCCATCTGACTTCTGTATATACGATGGAACAACTGGTCTTGAGGATAAGATCTTACGTAGCCGACTTGTCTCCGAGGAGTTTTCTACATCACTGCAGAATTCCCTCCATGACCGTCTTTTAGCCTTCCTTATAAGATTCTTGAATCCATTCACTGAGGATTTGTAACTGTTCCATACACCATTACGTTTCGCCTCGTTAAAGAGCTTCCTGCTTTCCTTGCGTTTTTCAGCAATTTCCGCATTCCACCAAATAGGCTTAGCCTTGCCTTTCCTGTCGATTCTTTTACAGGATTTTTCTGTTGCCTCGGTTAAGACACTCGTTAGTGATTCCACTGCGGAGTCAAGCGTGGACACATTGCCTATGCAAACTTGGCATGGAGGCAGCTTGTCTTCGAGTACACTAGCATAGACAGACCAGTTGGTCTTTCTTCTGTTCGTATAGGGTTTCACTGAATCAACTCTAAGAGAAAAATTGAAATCAATGTACATGTGGTCAGAGAAGGAACAGTCCTTTGACACATTCCAATCGCTAATCATATCCGAGAACCTATCGCTAATAAGCGTAATATCAAGAACTTCCCTTCTGTTAGTCACAATAAAGGTGGGCTCATTACCCCTATTAACTACTGTTAGTTCATTTTCTACTATAAAGTTTAGAACTAACTCACCTCGTAGATTGACATCCGAGCTGCCCCACACATATTATGAGGGGAATGTTGCGCCTATTGGCATACGACATCGCCTTCCTGGTTAAACCGTTTGGAGGATCGTCCTGATCGTGAGCCATGTAGCAGCTCATAAACCATACTGTCCGTGTTTTGTTTTCCACCGCGACAGTGCAAGTGTCTTTATCGCTAAAATCAGAGAGAATAAAAGCTTTGAGGACGTTTTTGACCATAACACAAGCTCTGGTCTTACCTTGTTCAGCTGCGTACAAAGTACTATAGCCGTCTAAACTGAGTCCGCAAACCCTGTCTTTATACAACAATGGTTCTTGGATGCCAATAAGCTCCTCCGCGCCTGAAGCTAATCGGAGGAGATGGGCAGCTGTCGCCGCTTTAGAGTGATGAAGGTTAATTTGTGTGACCTTCATCACAGTTCATCACTATGGACGACTGTGACGTTGGCATCCTCTGGGTCGTCGTCCGATTCCAGAAGGATGTCCTCATCGTCCGCAACCTCCATCCTGCCAAAGAAGTCACCCACGAATCCTGTGATCGACTGGGTGTCCTCGCTGGCCGATGAAGCAGCGGAATCGTCCTCCATAGTTGCCATATTAGCCTTCGTCACCGGAGCTTGAGGCTTCACCTTTGTAGACGCGGAGGAAGATAGTTCCAAAACCATAGAATATCTTCCCCTGCGTCTCCCGAAGTGACGCCAAAGAGTCACTGTTAATTATAACAGTGGCCTTCCTGGTTTCATCAACAGCGTCTGTAACCCGCACTATTTCCCAGTCTTGTGTGGGTAGCTTTGGGTTACTGACCTGCATGATTTTCAGGATCTCCTTGGGGTCGGATGGCTCAGCGGGGATCCTGGCAACAGATTTGGGCCTTTGCGGTACATCGGTCAGAGGTATTGCCTCAATCTTTGCGCCTCGCCATACTTCCCCCAGGGACTCTACGGCTTTTTTGTACAGCAGCGATGGCCGCTCATTTTGATCTTGCTTCACTTCATTTTCGGTATCTTTACTTTCTTCTTCATTTTCCGAAGAATCTGAAGTAATATTTTCGTTATCTGCCTGGTTTAAATTTCCATTAATTCTCTTAAGCTTATCAAACTCCTTTTTCAAAGTTAAAAGTTCCTTAAGTCTTTTCGAAGGAAGATAAGCCAAAAGAACGGCTTCAAACAGAGTAACACTAGTTGTGTTTAATAATCGTCTCTTTTTTCCTCTTTTCATCTTTTTAGCTTCTATCAATAATTCTTCCTTTTTCTTTATGAACATATCCCACAGTTTAGCTTCGGGTGAATTCGGATTAATAGGCTTATCGTCTTTAGATTTTTGGAAAGTTTTTTCGCACTGCTTGTAGTCATTTACAAATGTTTCATGAATTCTTCTGCTTATTTTATCTTTAGTAGTAAGAACACGTTTGTTTCTTCTCATTGTTTTAACTATACCATATGATCGAAGAAATTTTTTTTTCAATAATTCATCTGGATTCTAGATAGAAAATATAACAGTACGGTTTGTTACTAAAAGAATTTATTTAATTAATCATTTAATTATGTTTTAAACCCGACAAAAGGTGTGATGATGTGAATTTTTTGTTCGTTTTGTGTGTGTTATAAATTATTTTTTTTATAAATTTTTCAACAACTAATTAATATTTATACGTAATGGTTGAACTTTGTTTAAGGTAAGTATATGTATATTGAAATTAAAATTTTTTATGGCTTGAGTTCAAATCTGAGTTTACTCATTTCTTCTTAATTTAAGAAATTATTTTTTGAATATATTCATTATTTTTTATTAAGAGAGTACTTTTTATTTAAAACAAAAAATAATAAATTTATCCAAAAAATAATTTCTTAAATTAAGAAATGGGTAAACTCAGATTTGAACTCGAGCCATAAAAAAATTTCATTTCAATATATGTATATACCTTTTCAACAACTTTTAATACATTTCTTTCAGAGTTCAATTATACTTTCGTATTTTATCTTCTGACTTTTCACGCATTTTCAAATCAGTCGTTTTACATCACATAACCTGATACTATTTATTTAATTAAGTATGAATAAAAAGAAAGGCTGCATGGTAAAAAATGTATTTTCTGCAAAAAATTTAAAGATATCCCTAAAGCAATGGTTTAGCAAATCCCTAATTTTTCTCTTAAAAGAAAATAATCAAAGTATTTATTTAATGTAATATATTTAAGAAATATAAAGACATACAGTGACGAACTAAATTAAGACACAGTAACCACTTCCAACTTTACGATTTATTTAATGGCCTGATTAAAGCGATTTTTCTACAACACGATTATCTTATTTAAAAAAGAAATTGTCCGGAATATCAAGGCCATATGAAACATGCACGTAAATAAATAAAAAAAACTTGTGGCAAATTGTGTAGAAAAAATTATAAAAACCAAGTGCTTGTGTTAATAGCTAATGAACGGAATAAAGCGAATTTATTTGCAAAGTACATAAAAAAGCTAAACAATGAAAGAATTGCTGAAAACCCGCTTTCGAAACACTATAAATTTCGCGGACAAAAATTTAACCAATTCAATTGTCCGAACAAAACCATTTCTCTCTCTCAAGAAGTGAGACATCAAACTATATGAAATAAAATTTGTCCGGACAAAATTTCATCCGGAATATATTTTTTAATGCAGCTTATTCACTCGATTTACAAAAAATTATAATTAAATTTTTTATTTTTATTTGTGACAGTTGTATCTCATCAACTTCAATATACATATGTATGTCAAAGAAATTGCCAAATTTTAATCTCAATTATCTCAAAAATACCAGTTTTGAAATAAAAAATTCAAAAAGACGCAGCTACTCTTTAAGCTGAAAGTCCACACCAAGCTTGCTACGCGTCTCTCAAAAAAGTTGAATTAGAGTATTTTCATAAAGCAAGTTACAAAACAAAAGTTTGCAACGCTTGTGACGCGAAAAAAGTTGATGAACATTCTACTTTTACTCGTCGTAACATACATATCAGCTAGTGCTGCCAAGTTCCGAGTCTAAAATTTGTTTGAGATAGAACATTTAATTATTTGAAACCTATTTTCGTAAGCAGTTGATGAAAATCGAATTAAAACAATTATTTAACATAAAACTTAAAAAAGCTAACAAAAAGTCTGCAAAATTTACTTGAAATTTGATAAGCAAAAACGTGTAAAAAGCGTGGTGTGTAACTTGCAGTTTTTAAAGCGTCAAATGCTTAAAACGCATAAAACGCAAGCGCGTAAAACGCGTGGTGTGGACTTTCAACTTTAAGCACATTTTTGAGAGAATTTTTGGTGCGTTCTCTTCAAAATTTTGTGCTTTATACAATGCTTCATCTTCTAGGGTTGCTTATGATATCCATACGCAATATCATCCTTCGTTTGTCAACAATTATGGTGTTTTTTATCTTTTATTTTTGATAGGTAGAGAAAATGTTTGATGGTTAAAAACACATTATTAATTTAAAACGAAACGACGTTTCTTTTATGTTATTTAATAACAAGAAAGTATTCCTAAAAGAAGATTAATATTTTATACCTTATTTTACATTTAAATATTATTTTAAATACAAACTTATACCTGTTTGAACTAAATTAAAATGTATAATTTTACTATTGACATTTCCTGCAAGTGGTGACAGCGTCTATAGTGAATCAGTACAGTTTAATTACGGACACTTCCCACAGTGTGGTGAAGTGTAAGGTGTAAGTCGGTGCAATTTTACTATTGACTCCATATGGTCCCACAAGAACTACCTAGTTAGTATTGACGCAGTCTACTGGTAAGATTTCGTAAAACAAGCCTGTGTTAAATGTGAATAGTAGATAGCATTAGTTGGGGTATAATTTGTCAGCAGTACTGGTGACATCGTCAATAGATTATCAGTATAATTTCGTGCAGGGTACTTACAGTTTATTCAAATATTACATAAGATATGTCGACCGAATTATTGGTTTTTGTAAAGAAGGAAAACTACAAATTTGTTATTTTAACTGTTTTTTATTCAATATTTTTGTATGTACAAACATACATATACATATGTATATACATACATCACAAACATATACATACATACTACTTATATGGAACAGTTCATTTTGTTGCAAACAGTGTTACCAGCTTTTTTTTAGAGCAAAACACAAATTTGCACAATTGCCACCGTGAAATCCCTTGGTTTAAAAATATAAGATTTAGTTAATATACACACAAATATTCCAATTATGTAGAGTAGTACATTTTGAAAACTTTAATCACATTTTGCCAAGTTTGATATTTTTTTTACATATGACTAGACTACGATCCGCATAATCCTACATAAGCAAGTATGTGTGCAACAAAATCATATTCTTCTGTTACCCATTTAAGGTACATACAAATTTGTGAGTTATTTTCTTTCTACCTCTTCTTTATTTCGCCCTTCATCATCGTGTTTTTCATCTTGATCCACTTCATTTTTTGCCTTTGCGGTATCTTTAAATTCCTCTTCATTACAATTATGCATTTCTCCAGCTATATCTTCATTTTTCTGATAGTCTTCAATAAAATGTTCAGTAATATTTTCAATACTTTGATTATCCATATTGTCTTCATTTTCTTGTGGCGTTTCGTCTACAACTTTAGGATTCTTATTATCTTTTTTATCTATATTCCCTAGAATATTATCTTCTGCCGCTATAAAATTTGTTTTTGTATCCATATTGTACTCCTTTATCAAATACATTAGATCTTTTAGGTTTTGAAAATTAAGTAAAGCCAAAGTTTTGGCTTCAAAGACAGAAATACCACTTTTATTCAATAGCATTTTCATTCGTTTTTTATATGTGCTTCCACCTTTTTTTCCTTTGCCCATACGCTTTGCTTCTATCAATAATTCTTCTTTTTTCTTTCTCAACTTATCCCATAGTTGGGCTTTGGAAGAGTCCGAAATGGTTGATCTATCGTTTCCAACATTTCGCGAAGTTAAAGTAACACCTGCTCTATCGAGGGGTTTTTCGAACTTGTTACTTTCTAAGTTTTGAGTACCTATAATATCATTTTTCTGTTTATCTTCAGTAATTTTTTCAACCTGTTTTTCAACATTTTCTACTGCTTTTTCTTGATGTTTTTCGTGTTGATCTTTAGTATTCTCATTACATGTTTTCTCTACTCTCTTTTTACCAGTAGTTGTTGCATTAGCTATGATTTTATTATTATTTTGTTTCTTTCCCAGCAAACTAATGAATTTACTTTGAGTAAGAGGAAGTCTGTGTTCTCTCTCATACTTGTGTATTCTGGTTATGCAATTCCATAAATCAACTTTAAGACTTTGATTTAATTTCGATATCGTGTGACCCTCGTATGTACCCATAAATTTCATATCAGAGATGTAAGCCGCAGCCTTCTGTGTCTTACTTAAATTTTGATTATCTGTCGGTATTAATACTGTTCTAGTTTTCCTATCATATTCCTTTTTTAAAGATATAAGCTCTCTAATTTTATCAGAAGGATGTGCAGCCAAAGATTTGGCTTCAAGCTCAGAAATGCCAGCTTCATTCATTAATGTTCTCACTCGTTTTTTATATAAAGTTCCCCTACGCCTGTTTTTCCCAATACTCGTGGCTTCTATTAATAATTCCTCTTTTTTCTTTCTTAATTTATCCCACAGTTGGACTTCGGGAGAGGCCGAAATGTCTGGTTTAACATTTGAAACATTTCTCGAAGTTGAAGAAGTACCACTTGGATTTTCAATTTCTAGGTTTTGCATATCTTCAAATTCTTCTTCATTGTCCTCAGTTTCCTGATTATCTTCAGTAATATTTTCAGAACTCTTGTTGTTATCTACATTATCTCCTTTCTCGACTTCCATTTTATCAGTAGCTTTTACACCAGCTATCATTTTGTTTCCATTTTGATTGGATGATTGTTTTCGCAACAGTCTAACGAATTTACCGCATGTATGAGGAAGTTTATTTTCTATCTCATAATTATTTATTCTAGTTATGCATTCGCTTAAAGATGCAATAGTACTTTTGTTTAATTTCGACACTGTATGGTTCTGGTATGTTCCCAGGTATTTGATATCGTTAAGGTAAGCTGCAGTCTTCTGATTTTTACTTAAATTTGTTGTATCTGCTGGTATAAAATTTGTCCTTGTAACCATATCATACTCCTTTTTCGAAGATATAAGATCGTTAAGTTTTCCAGAAGAATGCAAAGCTAATAATCCGGCTTCAAGCTCAGAAATACCAAGTTCATTTATTAATAATTCCATTCGTCTTCTATATGCTTCGCCTACACGCCTCTTCTTTCCCTCAGCCATAATTGTGGATTCTATCAACAATTCGTCTTTTTTCTTTCTGAACTTATCCCACAGTTCGGCCTCGGAAGAGATTGAAATAGTTGTTAGGCTATTGTCTCTTACATTTCTCGAAGTTGAAGTATCTACTGGGTAGCCAGAGTTTCCTTCCAACTGTTCGTAGTCCTTTACAACCTTCATATGATATTTTTGGGAAATCCTATCTTTGGCAGTGAGTTCATGTTTGTCTTTGAGTGCTTTCACAATGCCCACTGATCTTAAATATTTTCCATTCGACACTGCTTTACGTGGAGTCTAGATAAAAAATATAAAAACAAATACACAATTATAACTAATTTTCTATTTATTCAAAGAAATTACGAAAATAACTAAGGAAACAGACATGTTTGATTCAGACATAATTACGCCTGCTTTTTATTTTCAGTATCGAATTCCTTAGAAAATGTGCAAGAAATAGCTTCTACAGTCTTTATTAACGGCCTGTCCCACGATGTCGAACGATATCATTCTTTAGTGAAAAAAACAATTTCTAAAGTTTTGTTTTTGTTTTAAATGTAAAGCACAAAAGAACGACATCGTGGGCCAGGACCTAAAACTCTTCTAGAATGTAATGTTGAAAATAATACTGAAGCCATATCAAAAAGTCCGGTGCCAATACCAACATCAAATTAAGTGACAGCATTTGTAGAAAAGATTAAAAAAACTCTTTTAAACGACCCATCGCTTAAAAATAAACTTTGGAAAATATTGTCTTTCAATTAGTCTGTGTGGTCCAATTATTTTCCAAAAATTAAGGAATATACTAAATTTGAAACTGGCCCGCCCGTTTAACTAAATTTACGAAGCAATTATTAGTCTCTCAAAATTTTGTTGTGGTTTTAAAGCATTTGCTATAAAGTTTTCTGACCGTTTTAACGATTTGCCAATGAATTTGTAAGTTTTTTCTGGCTCCTGGAGTTGACGAAGAATCCGTATTTCTTCATCACTGCAACAATGTCCACGATCAATCTGAAAATATGTTTAACAAAGTTAATATTGCGGTTTATTTTCAGTTAATATTCTCCGCTGTTGTGGGTGCTCTTAGGCCACTCCTCTTAAGCGACAACAGCCGTTAGGATGCCCGCCGAGATAGCGTAATGAAACGCTTCGACTGTCTGACTCCATCAGACTTCCCTACGGCCGGAGAAATTCTGATTCAACCAGGAGGTAATCCTCTACTCCACATAACCATTCGATAAGACGAAAAATAGTTCCAGTCCAATGAACTTCCATCTGGCAAATTCCTCGTTGCCATACCAGCTAGTGTAAGTTCTCACATATTATTACCCTTGCTGAACTTGTTCAGCCCCTTCCGAAATTTAACAGAGAGGTCATCGTTCTATCCCTCTAGCAGTGGCAATATCAGTAATGTTGGAGAGTCAGGCTTTTCCGAGAATTAAACCTTCAAAAATCTCAGTTCGTGGAGCCTCTTCCTCCGAAATTATCTTTAACGCGACATCATTCCATAGTGTCAAGGTCATCGTTCTATCCCTCTAGCAGTGGCAATATCAGTAATGTTGGAGAGTCAGGCTTTTCCGAGAATTAAACCTTCAAAAATCTCAGTTCGTGGAGCCTCTTCCTCCGAAATTATCTTTAACGCGACATCATTCCATAGTGTCAATGTGGAAACATTGTCTCTGACCTACTGTGCAGAACTGGTCCCTTTGCAGCTAAATATAAGCCAACCTAGATTAAACCTACATCCAGCAAATTTTTGTATTTATTGAGCTCAGAGCTCCACTATTTTATCCAGGACTGCCGTTCGTATAAGTTTTAGCTTGTCCCCGTATTAGAGTTGCCATTTTTGGGGTTTCCCCATAGGATTTAGGGGTTTTTATTTTATTTAGGGTGTCAAAATTCTTAATACATATATATTTTTATTTAGGGACTTTTACAATTTGCTTGTCTGTCCAATAACTAAGTATTATATTACTGTATTTTTCAGCTTGTCAAAAGATTCCCCGCTAATAGCTAAGATACTATTTGAGATGCTAGGTATGCTCTTGAAAATCTCTCTGAATGTAATAACTAAAGTACCATATTGTGCAACTAATAGTTTATTTTTGTAAAATTTATTTATTCAAAAAAATATAAAATTATTTTTAAGAGTTACAGCAAAATTTCGAAAATTTGCTTTATTTAGATAGTGATAACAGAAATATTAATCCATTCAAGTTAATTTAGTTAAAATTAAATTATATAATTTTAACACTTTTTTTGGGGATTTTTCCCAATTTTCTTAGTTTTAAGGTGTTGTAAATTTTTTTTGGGAGATGCCAAAAAATTACCTGCAATACTGCATAGTTTGTAGGTGTAGGTGGGCTTACTCTGCACCAAGTTTTAAGAAGCCAAGCTCAACAAGCTATTGGATACTTATGAACCAATCGCTTTTGCAGTTTTTGCCTTTTTTGGGCGTCGACACCTCAGAGCGCCCCCTTTCCCTAGACCTTTAAGTTTTTCACGTGCCTCTTTCATCGGCTTTTGGCACATGAGTTTGGCTTCTTCCACGCTCATACCATTCGCTAAATAAAGCTTGAGGCGTTTGCGCGCAGCACCGCATAAGTTCGGCTTTATATTTGCAGGGTTAGGTATTTCCTTAGATGTGGAAGTTTGCGAGGCGATATTACCATCAGCTGTTTGAGAACACAGGTCCTTTAGAGCTGTGGTATTACCTTGGTTCACCTCTTGGGTCTTAGGACGTAGGGGTCCTGCCGCTGGATCAGTTAGGTCATTAATTAATAATTTGTTATAATTTAGTTTTTCCATCTGCAATGATATAATATAGAAATTGGGGATTAGAGAAGACATCTTCAGCAGAACCTCTTGCTGAAGATGGGCGTAAAATACAGTCCGACTTTGCCGCTGTCCGGAGGTCACCGTTATAAAACACACTAACGTGGTGCCTTTCATCCCATCAGTATCGTGTTTAACACCCAGGATTGTTATCAAGTGTCCGCTCTATATCCGCCATGTTCTGCTGAAACAGAGACACCTCGAGTATGGTGTGATTCTTCACCTAGCATGCATGATAGCCACTATTATACCCCAGCTGAAATGCTATGTTGCACATTCAGATCCCTGCGGTTTACAATCCTTCGACATCTGAGTCGATATCCAATCGAGCGTTTTCACAATCGAACGATTTACTGCACTAGAAACTGAGTACAAATAAAAATTTTAAACGTCAAAAATACTTTAATTTTTCAGTTGCTATCAATATTTGTTATACAGATTTCTCGGACATTCTTACAAATTCTCGTTGCTGTTCATAGAAAATTACGTGATACGTCAATTGTATGAACTGAATGACATGATAACTTACGATGGCAAATGGACCGTAATTTTCTTAAAACAATTTCATAGCATACTTTAAGGACGTTTATTTTACATACATATATGTTCGTTATCAGTATTGGCAGAAAATATGCTAAACTGTTCTACAGAAGCCAATTGATAAATTAAATTGCATTATTATTTTTATACATACATAAAATATGGAATAGGTATACACGTCCATACAATTTTTACTTAACACATTAAAATGGTTAAATATCCAGCATAGACTTGAGTTAAACACGCTGATCTTTATCCAAAAAATGAAGGTGGGTAATGCACCGAATTACCTGGTAGAACAACTGAGATATGTCGGAGGAATGCACAGAATTTCAGGCTGCAGAGGGTAAATACTAGTGCAATGCAAAGATCACTTTGTTACAAAGGACTGCAGCTATATAATATGCTTCCAAATGATGTTAAAAATGAAACAAACTTTTTTAATGTATTTAAAAGAAATAGTGCATGGTTAGTTAAAAATAATGTAATAACTTATAAAAATTTTGTAAAATAAAAATTAATTATAAAAATGAAAGTATTTAAAATACTGCTAATAAAATAATAATAATTATTGTTTATGTATATGCATAGCAAGGTACATACTTCTAACCGGGTGTTCCCAAGACGCTTCTCGTTTTTTTATATCTTCAATTGTTAGCGAGGATGATTTATTCATCAACTTTCTTTGCATATTTGTAAAAACGATTACGTTCGACCAAAAGAGGTTGATTGTATATACACATGGAGGGAGGAGCTAAATTTATGACGTTCCAATGGAACAACAGTGTCAATAGTGCTGAACACACTTTGTAAAACATAATGTGAAGCAAATGAGTCGTAAGAGTGAAAGAAGGAATTCGCTCCAGCAGTCATTTTAGGTTATGTGCACCGCAACACTAATGTTGCGGACGTGTTTCACACGAATCAAATGTTTTAAACACATGTTTAAGTATGCTTGTGCAGGGCTCTAGTAGTGAAACCGTACTTAAACTTTGTGTATAAATATTTTTAATCACCCCTCCCTATTCGAATCGAATTTTCTCCGTTTGCAAATTTGGTATTTTGCGTTTCGTTCCCCGTATCATTTCGATTGTATGTATTCCGCATTACGATCGTAGCTACGTTTTTGCAAGTGATTTGTTTACTAACGGACAATTTTTCGATTTTTGTTTTTGTAGTTGAAAAAAGTGTATAATTGAATTAAATGTACATATGTAACTATAAATGCTATAAAATTATTTTGTTATAAATTCTTTAAATTTTTTGTCAAATTTGAAAGCTTTATTTAATTTATTGCATGTCGAAAAACACAACACCTGAGCGATATGAAAAGCTGGATAATTTAATGGCAGCCAGGTATGATAATGCGTGTGGATATCAGAAGCATCCCAAGGAAGAAGTGCAGACATTCTGGGATCAAGTTCCAAATGATGTATAGAAATTGAACTTATCACAAATATTTACTGGAATAGTTTGGCCATAAATACCGCTTACTCATATTCTGGCTTTTTTCTTAATTTCCGCATTTAGAATGTTTACAAAATTCCTTATTTTTCTGTTTCGTTTTCGTGCGTTTCTTAGCAACGCAACTGGTTTAAACATACTCTTCTTATTTTTCTTTCGATTATGTTTTTCAATGCCATTTTTCGATTCGTACGTAACTGAATGAGTCTTTTTTACTGTGTAGATTGCTTTTGCCTGCGTATTAACTGCAAAGGTGTTGCAGGGCCACGTATAGGAACATGTTGCGATTAGGGTTTTTCAATCTAAAAATTTCCCGCTTTCCCGGGATTTTTCATGCGGGATCCCGGGATATAATAAAAAAAAATAATTGGCAACTTAGCGGTAAAAAGGGAGGGGTCGTTTTCGGTAATTTGTTAATAAAATTAGAAATAGGCTTTCTGACGAGTCCATAAACGCTTTAAAGAATTATTTCCTAAACCAAAAAATATGAATTATATTATTAAAATATTTTCTTATTTTAAAAATTTAATATTTTTGTTTTAGAATTCAAGCCTCGAGTACCTTTGTATTATTTTTTCTATATTATTTGATGTTTGTTTTTATTATCTGAATTGTTATGTTTTTGTTTATGTTCACCTATATTTGTAAGTTTACTTTTATCTCATATAACAATATAACAATGTTGGAAATAACCTTTAAGGAATTAAAAACTAAAAGTTAAAAAAAATAAAGTTCCTGTAGTAATACCCAATTTAAATTAACATATTAATGTATTATTAAAACATAAGGTACATATGTTTTAGTAAAGGCCGTGATACACTATCCTACTTGGTCATGCGATCTGCCAAAAAGGACGTGTGTGTTCAAAAAGTGTGGCCATAAAATGCACTTGTGAGTTAGATTTGTGATTGCATATAATTATGAAAATTTCCATAAAATAATAGATTTCTTGCGATCAGAGATGCATCTTTTTAAGAAATTAAGTTGCAACGGAAGCAAAATTAAACTAAAACTATTTATTTTATAAATCTGCAATTATTTAGTCGAAAAAAAAATCAATAAAATCTAAAAGTACTTGAGTGAAAAATACATATGTATGTGCATATGTGGTTTCATCTTCAAATTCAATGCAATTTTTAAAAGTGGAACAGAATTCTGTCAGATTTTAAAGTGAATGAATCGTACGACTGTGTATGATAGTGTATTTCAAACTTTCTAATACAATTTTTGTTAATGCCTAGCAAATTTAATATTTATTATTTCGTGGAGCGGGATCCCGGGAAATTAAAAAAATTTCCCGCTTTCCCGGGACATGAAAATTTGCAGGAAAAAAACTCTAGTTGCGATGTATTTGTACAAAAAACGCATGCTTTTAGGAAAACAGCCTTTATTTTTAGTATGTATTTGTTTTTATGGCGGTCATAGTAATACATAAATATTTTGCGAAAATTTCGATTGCCGCACTTCAAATCGTAATATGTTTACCGACAACAAAAAAGATAAGTTTTGAACGAGAATGTATATATTTGGCTGTTCAAAGCATTTTCAAAATTGCAAATGCTTACAAAAAATTTTAATTTTAATCATATTTCTTCATAATTCGAATTTCTTGCCTTTCCACTTGATAAAAAATTGCTCACTTATTATTCAGCTTTATAAGAATTAATTTACTTTAAAAAATATATATATTTGCAATTTTTATAAAAAGCACCAGATATTTAGACAACATTTTGCCAGAACTCTTAAAATAAACGTTAGAACATTCTGTAAAAGTTATCTAAAAAAAATTCAAGACTGACGGCGCATAGTGGACCATTTCGCGGGAAGGCCGTCACAAGTCTATAACTTTTGACTGGATTGGAATTTTGATACGCGTTTTTTTATTCCCTAGGTGAGACTATAGGCTTCAACTTTAAGATATAAAACTTTAAAATCGACCTGTTAGAAAAATAGTTATGATGGGTTTAAAATGCATTTTAAGTATTGGCTGATTTTTGGTGCAAAAAAGAAGTATTAAAACTTGTTAAAAAGTTTGTTTTACACAAAGTCTTATATTTTGAGTCACGTTTACAACTTATTATTAAAAAATTAAATTTTTTCAGAAAGTGCCTAACTTTGGCCTCCATGATCATTTTAATACAAAGGGCCAAATGTTGGTTTTTTGAAGCAGATTGGGGTAAAAATTAGTTTATTAAGTAGCGAAAATACAAACTGCAAACATTAGTTCAAATTTATATTAGATAAAGAGGTCTTAATGAAGAAGACGCAGGTTTCTATTAAGTCCAAAATATATTTATATAATTATAAATATTGTATGTAAACTGTTATTATAAATTTGTAAATAGTATTCTGTAGTCCAGAATATATCTTAAAGCGTAGCAATTGATAATAAACAAGTATGGATCCCAATAAAAGAAAATCTAGACTTTTCTATTGAATCGTACATAGTAAACAAACTATACAATCCATTATTATATTTTCGGTGTCGTTTGAAAAAGATATTAACATTTACGTTGGGTTTTATTAGATTTGATTATATTTCTTTAAAATATAAAGGGAGTGTCTAAACAAAATATGTATGCAAAAAAAAAAAAGATGTGCTATTCTCATTATATCTAATGCATTTTTTCCCACAGAGTTTCAGAAGGTAAAAAAACAATTTTTGAATTATTTTTTGAATTTATTGAAAGATTTATTATTTCTGATTGAAGAATTCATGTATTAAATTTTAGAAATATATAATAGAACGCTGAAAATACCATAAATCCAAAACTTTATGTTTCTGTAATATATTAAATTATATACCATTGAGGGTTAAAGTATATGATAGTTAATGTCTACCTATTCTTCGTCATTATTGTCTTCAACATCTTCATTTTGATAAGAGTAATTTTCTACGTTTTCGATATCTTCAAGTTCTTCCTCATCCTGTTCTTCAGTTATATCCACGACTTCCTGATCATCCTCAGCTATATTCTCATTATCCTGATCATCTTCAGCAATATTTTCATTGTCCTGATCATCTTCAGCTATATTTTCACTATCCTGATCATTTTCAGCAATATTTTCATTGTCCTGGTCATCTTCAGCAATATTTTCATTATCCTGATCATCTTCAACAATATTTTCATTATGCTGATCAACTTCAGTAATAGTCTCATTATCACGATTATCTCCATTGTCTTTCACATCTTTCTCTTCTTTTGGTTGAAGCTTTTCGTCGACAACTTTAACATTTTCAATTCCTTTTTTCTCTACTTTCTTTTTGTTAGAAGTTGTGGCAGCAGCTGTAATTTTCTTTTCAACAACAATGTTCTTTGTTGCATTTGGGGCTTTTTTACCCCCTTCTAGTTCTTTCTTTTGTGACAAATAAATTTTTTGCAACAATGAAATAAACTTACCTCTAGTTAGAGGAAGATTTTGATCTTTTTCATACTTATGAATTCTAGTTATGCATTCATTTAAAGCGATTATAATTCTCCGACTTAAATTCGATATGCGATGTTTCTGGTATGTATTCAAGTATTTTATATCGCTTCGGTAAACCACAAGCTTCGGAGTTTCTTTTAAACTTCCTCTTTTAGCCGGTATAAAATCTGACTTCTTTGAAAGGATATCATATTCTTTTTTTATAGCCATAAGAGTAGCAAGTTTTTCAAGAGGATGCAAGGCCAAAGTTTTCGCTTCAACTTCAGAAAACGCAGCATCATGCATTAATACTTTAACACGTTTTTTATATGCGCCGCCGAAACGTTTTCTGCCTTCTTGATCAATTTTCAAACTCTTGGCTGATTTCAATAATTCTCCTTTTTTCCTTCGCAATTTTTCCGCCAGTTTTTCTTGGGAAGCAGCCGAAATATTTACCCTACTGCTTCTTTTGTCCCTGGAATTTGAAGCGCCACCTGATTTATCGGAATTTCTTTGGAACTGCTCGTAGTCCTTTACAATTTGTGTATGATATTTTTTAGAAATTCGATCTTTTGCATTGTAATCACGTTTAGCCCTGAGAGTTCTCAAAATATCTTTTGACCTTAAATACTGCCGTTTCGATACCGCATTGCGTGGAGGCTAGATAAAAAATATATAAGAATATGGTTTAATGTTTTTGTTGTTGTTGTAAGTTATTTACATATCGTCACCTCAAATACAGCACAGCGTAACATCTAAATTTAAAAAATCGAACTTGGTTTGTATTTCACTTAAATATTAGTGCCAAATTTTTAGGCTGATTCGTTGAAAACTGGCGCTTTTATCAATAAAATGAAATAGCATCATTTACTGAGAGAATTTGAAATACAAAGTCAAATTTATATCACTTGTTTATATAATATTTAACTACTTACATTTCACATTTTAATCAAGGATTTATTCGAAAAAAACCCGTTTGAATTTTTATGTTGTTTACATTGCAATTCGAAAACATTTTCTTTTGATTCCAATTACAGAATAACGCCGTATATATTTGTATCTAATAAGATTGTGATATATTTTCCGAAAACGATACAAGAATATCAGCCCAAATATGAATAAAAATTCCCCAGGAGATTCTCCCTTTTCCCAAAAAGGGGCTGTTCACATATAATATGCGAACAATTAATATGTGAACAAGAAAAGGGAGAAACTTTCCGGTGACTTTTTTATTCATAATTGGGCTGTATATGTTTACATAGTACTTTTTTATAAGTTCTGGTACACGGGTTTTTCGAGAGAACCATGATTTTTTTTTATTTACTATAGGTGGTGTTCTGTAAAACGCATGATTGAAATCGTGTAATATCCAAAAACGAAAAACTGTGTTATATTTAACGATTCGACGTCTAATCTAGACATCTAATGGGGTGGTCCCATGGACTAGTGGTTAGTGTGCTAAGCTATTATTTTGGGGATGTCGCAGGCTCGATTCATGCCAAGACCCTGGGTGTTTCTGCAGACAAGCCAAAAAGGCTTAAGCAGTTAGTGTTGGTTAAAAAACCCAATGAAAAAAGCTGCAAAACTAACTTTTTAGTTGAATACTTTTACGCATTTTACAGAACATCCCGCTACTTTGTAGATTTATTTATTTATTGCACATTTAAAAATATGTATAACACAAAAAAAATCAAAATGGCTGCCGTTTCACTTTCAGAAGGGCCAGTCTGACAAGCGAATTCTCTACAGCAGTATGCACAAAAGATAAATAGAACAATTTCCGCTGTGCAGGTAAGGGTAGACTTTAGGGATTAACAGTTTGGGTGACGAGTAGTACAGTACAGCTACGGAACGTCCTTTCTCTAATAGCATGTTTGCAGCCGCTTATAATGGGATCACAAATATTTATTTTTTGCTAAAAAGCCGTCAAATCCGAAACAACCAAAATTGGTGAACAAATCTGACACAACGGAGAAAGTTGTAAAGCTACCAAACACCACATTATGTTAAAGTAAACCATGGACCCTTCTGCAGGACTCTACACTAGCACATAAAACAAACAAAAACGAATGCAAAACTTATACATACATTGTAAGCATCGTCTGCACTATTTGTCAACCAAATATTTAGTCATTGAATTGCACCCTTACCTGGGCAGTGGACAGTTTTCCTATGAGCTCAGTGTGTAATTGTATTCTCAAATATTCAATAAATAAAAGTATAAAAGAATATTGAAAAAAAAAAACTTCATGATTTTATCAGGAAAACCCCGCGGACCAGATCTTATGAACAAACATTCATACACAATATCAAACATGATAAAAATTTATTCTTTGTATATATTAAATTAACAAACAGTTTTCAAACAAGTACAGGTGAATTTTAAAATGAAGTAAAACAAAAAAGCCATTTGTGGAATTGTATGTATATACCACTATATATATATATATATATATGTATATATATATATATATATATATATATATATATATATATATATATATATATATATATATATATATATATATATATATATATATATATATATATATATATATATATATATATATATATATATATATATATATATGCACTGATCCTCTAAGGAGCATAGGGCCTCAATTGCCACTATGTATAGAATACAATATTCAGCATTTTCAAAGAATTTGTTTGCTTTTCAAGAGCAATTATTCAGTATTTTTTATTGAGAAATTGCCGATGAACCAATCTGTATCGGATTGTATGAACACACAGATCTATTGCGATGCGAAAGAAAAATGGTACGAAGTCAAACTATTGATGCACTGGAATTGATTTCACATCGTAATCGAGTGTAACCATCCAGGGAGGTTATTATGTTTTTCGATTCGAAAGGAAACACTTTCGAAACCCAATGCATATCATATACAAATTCGAATGATTTCCGTTTCGAATCAAAATATGTAATAACCCCCCAGATCTCCGCGTCTTCGCATGGTGTCATGAAAACGAGAGGTTGCATTTTCAATGGAATGACCTTCATGTTAACTGTGAGAGTATCGGCTGATTGCCCCTCATTGGCATAGACCTGTGACTTCAGGAAATCCCAAAACAAAAAGTCCAGCGGGTAATTGCCACTTCACGCCCCTCCCCTTTTGGTGATATAACCATACCATCAAATAGTATGTGTCATGCGGCGCCTTCTTTAACAATCTATTAACATAGCCACATAGTCACACATATTTTTGCAATAAAGTTTTATCATTTCAATGTGCCTCTGTGGATTGACAGGCACCGCCTAAACAATATGGTCGATTCAAAAGACTTTCAAATGCCCTAATTAGAAAACCATTTAGATTTAACAGCATCATTTACTGTAATCAATTCACATTTCCATTGATGTTACGTCTTCTTGCCTTAAAAACGTAACACACAGAAATTTTAAAATAAAAACAACAATCAAATCGCGAGAAAATGTTTAAAAAAATTTTAAACTACACATATTATCCTGTATTGTACGCCGTCGTTACGCTGTTTTGTTTTTAAGGTGACGATGTATGTATTCTGTAAATATATTTATCTTTATCTTATTTGGGCCAGCGCTCAAGGGATTAAACCTATACAGGCTTGGCCTTTTAGCACTTTTAGTACCATATTAAATTTTTTTCTTAAGTTAGGACTTAAGGTTTAAAAAGTACTAGTGCTAAGCAATCAGTTATTTCCATAAATATTTGGCATTTTATACAAAAATATTAATTACTTTACAAATTATATTTTTTTTAATATTTGTAAAATTTTGTATTGTTCCATTTAGTTTTATTATTTTCAAACATTAAAGTAGAACATTTACATATTTAGTTTAATGGTCTTAATAGAAAGCAGACTCAGAACTAAAACGCACACAAAACTTTAATTGTCAGTTATTCGTTATATGTATGATCAATATGTATGTACATATATCTGACGGTACGGTAAATAAAATCAGTTCATCTGAAAGGTACAAAAAATAATTGTCATATGAAGTCACGTCATGAAGGACTAGTCCGCATAACGTATATTAGCTTTTCGAGCCGATGTTATTTTATGAAGCACAATTAGAGAAAGTTCCGCGCAGAATGTAATCCCAGTTAAGGATCACTTTGCTATATTTAACTGTCGTTAAGCACAGTATTGGGGTTGCACGTAACAAATTAATGACACCAAAGAGCATTCGGTTATGGCAGAATCAACCCTAGCCCATTAACTACATCATTCCGAAGTTAACTAAGGGTTAGATTAGGTTGCACAGGCTGACGGTCCCCATTGGACTGTCCCACTTGGGTACTAATTTGTCCCATTTTCACATTTTTGGCCGCAAAGAACGGTGCGGTGTTAAACTGAGGTTAAGTACGGTATTGCGATTGCACGTAACAAATTAATGACACCAAAGAGCTTTATGTTATAGCAGAATCTATCCGATCTCACTGACTACACCATTCGGAAGCTCTTAGTTAGGTTAGGATGCCCGGGCTGACAGTCCCCATTGAACTGACCCACTTGGGTACTAAATGGTTATCTTTTTGCCCGCAAATTATAGTACATCTCATCTGAAGATTCGGACCAGCGGAACGGCCTGCTCCTTTCAAAGAAGGTGTACTGATGCATTGATCTCATTGAGCTTATGCTTGCACAATATAATCGTTAATCCCCGCGAAGGTGTTTCTATATACTTATATATATACATCTAGCATCGCTGCCTTCGTATATATATTTCTGTATAGCACACATTTACGCAACGACAAAACCATATTTGTCAGCAAGTTGCAAGCGAACATTCCAAATAAATCCATTGAGTAAGAAAATTCAAGAAAGTCACTTGCGGTTCCACTCAAAAAAAAAATTATTAACTGCTTGATATTGTATTTTCCTTTTTTGGGAATCCGTGGACGAAGAAGTTGTCCTAAAGTAGTTTAAATGCGCTCGTAATGGAACTATCTCTATACTTCATATATTTCTTCACAAACAATCGTAAGAACTTAAGTTGTTAGTGTGCTTTGGGTAAGGTAACACAACCAGAATTTATTTTTTATTATTAGATATTATACATATAGTACGTAATTCATTTATTTGTACAACATAGGAAACAAAGTTTCTGTAAAAGAATTAGAAATAAAAATCATATAAAACGGTATTTTTTAATTCTGGAGCTTTGTGCCTTCTCTATTAAAGAATTCGATCACAATTTGGTACAGCGTGTGCCAAATCGCATTAAAAGTGTAAAAAGAAGTGTGGACGAAATATTACAAAAAGCAATGTATATGAAATTTCCAATAAGGTCCAAGTGTTCGATTAGCTTTAATTTAAATATTTTTTAAAAACATAAAGTATGTACATTTATTTATATTATTCTTCTAATTGAGCTTGAGGTCACTTTTATAAAAAAAAATCAAAAATTATTTTTTCAATATTCTTCAGGAGAAAAAAAAAATCCATAAACAATTTAAATAAAAAATTGACAAATTACAAATCAACAATTTCTTTTTCCGTTTTGGTTTAAAAATTGGTTGTCAATTGAAAAATTAGTTTGATTTTTTTAAACGAGGAAATTAACTATTTCTTAAAATCTGAAAACATTAATATTGTAATATTGTAAACTCAATTAGAAGAATAATATACATAAGTATATTAAGAAAAATTTTATATTTAAATAAAGTATGTACTATTTTTTAATGTTTTTGCATGATAATATTGTGTAAAAAAAGAATAACAAAACTTGAAATTATCACATTGTTTGCATTCGTATGAAGGATTCTTTAGATTTTAGTGGTATATTGATCAAAATTCATACATTAATAGTTGCCAGTGTACGTTGTATTTGTATATCTTTTCTTCGATCATTTTTATGCCACAAATTTTTCATGGTTCGTTTATGATAAATAATCGTACTTACTTTTAATTAGTTTGTCTTTACAAAACCTGAATTAGCCTAATTAAAAATGTATTTAGGTTATTGTCGACGTCACTTCAACCCGACAGCAAAATAAATTGTAGCTGGCCTTCTCGTTCTCGAAAACAATTGACTCTCTGTTGACAGATTCTTTTCACTGTTCTCATGAAGTAGAAAATAGAAATTGACTCTCAGTAGTGGCAATTTCTTGTCGAGAAAGATCATGCAAGTGGCAATTTGCTCGCTGGTTGACGTCGACAAATAAACCTGTTAAAATATGTTATTAATGTACATACCTGTGACGGCATTGATGAACTTGGACCAGGCATTTCCATATTACTACCTCTCATATTATTGACAAAACCAGGTTGCAAATTATCAACTGGGTTAGTTGATAATAAAGACATAATTGTATTTCCAATAGTTTCCAAAGCCATATTTGTGGGATTGCTAGAAACGTTCCTATTTTTGGGTTCATCCCTAAGATATGGAACAGTTCTGTGTTCCAAGGCTTTATTACGTGCTACTTCGGGTGATAACCCTTGACGTATATAACGGTTAAACCACTTACGGCCAGATCCGCTCAAACCACTTGTATAGTTGTCTTCAAATCCCGGTTTTGCATAGGGATCATTATTTGCATTATATACTCCATTAGGTTCGACATTATTGTAGTTATTGCCGTCGTTACCATAATTTCCAGGTCTCCAATTCATGTTACTGTTGTCAATATTCCAAGAACTATTGTTGGAATTATCCATCATATTCATCTGCTGTTGTTGCTGTTGGATATTTGAACGATTTGTATTAAAATATTGCTGCTGCATATTTGAACGGTCGTTGGATGAATACGGCATCATCATATTTTGTTGCGACATATCTGAGCGATTTGGATAATTTGTATTTTGCTGGGGCATATTCGAACGACTGGAGTTTGAATATTGTTGCTGCATATTCGAACGGCTGGAGTTTGAAAATTGTTGCTGCACATTTGAACGGTTTGAATTGAAATATTGCTGCTGAATATCTGACTGCATATTTGAACGGTTTGAATTGGAATATTGTTGCTGTATATCTGACCGATTGCTTTTGGAATATTGTTGCGGCATATTTGAACGGCTACTTGACGATTCCATTATATTTTGCTGTCGATTATTTATAAAATAATCCATATTTTGCTGCGACATGTTAAGATCGTTTGTGGGATATTGAATCATATTTTGTTGCTGCTGTGTCATGCCAGAGCGATTATTGTTGGACCATTGCGAATCAGCATTTGACTGGAACGAGGAGTGGGAGAGGTTTGCACCAATTCGATTACTATTACCATTATTATTGCTAAAACCACCGCTATTTTGCCGCTCATAACTGTTAAACATAGCCGGTGGTGGTGGCGGCGGTGTTGCGTCCCTACGTTTTCTAACCTCATTTTCAACTAAACGAAGCTGCAATGTGTAACCTTCGTAATCATAACCATGTCTAGATTTAACTGCATTAAAAGCATTTCTACAAAAAATAAAGTATTAGAAGTCATAGGTAAATTCGGAAGTTATGCATATATGTATGTATGTATGCATGTGTATAGCTACGTTCTCACCTTGCGCTGTCAAATTGGACATAGGCATATACCGGATTTGAACGACTGTTCACATCTATATAGACCAGTTTGCCAAAAGGTCTGAAAAAGTCATCGATATCTTTTATGCGAATATCCGGCGGTAAATTAGCAACGTAAACCCGATCCATCTTTTAATCTAATGTTTTAGATTTATATATGTAGTTTCTACAAAAAATCAAGAAAAATGTGTGTATCCGTCAGCGATAATGCTGAAACAACGTAGTTCGGTAGCAATTATTGTGTTGGTACAGTGTACATGAATACCGATTACTTGGTACTGAGTACATATTTCGATAGTCAGTACAATAGATGGTTGTTTAACAAATGTGTGTTGTCCATGTTATGATGTTTTTCAAACAGCGTAATCAGAAATTTTTTCCTTTGGAACCAGCACATTTTTATATAATATATACTTTGAATTTTTACTGGGTTTTCTTGTATACTTTTTCATTTAGTTGCAAATTGCGTATGTGGCTACCCCACATTGGGCAAATATAGTAGTGATGTCTAGTTCATCAAATAAAGTACGAATGTTAGACGGTTTGTAGATTAAAATGTCACTTTCTTTAATGAGCTCTATGTTAAAATACTTTATTAAACTTTACTTTTAGTCGTACATTGTATTGATTTTTAATACGTGTTTCAGCCTGTATGGTATTAGGATATTAATTATATAAGGTACTGTTCACATATTACGTAACGCATTTGCAAAACACGAAAAGATTGTCTGTAAATGATAAATTCCGTAAATTTTGTTTCCTAACCGACAACGTTCGTTGCGAAATATGTGAACAGCCCCTAAATAAATATTTGCAGCCTTTATAGACCCTCGCATATATTCTTTCCTTTGCCGGTTTTAAGTGTCCTCACTTCGCTAAGTCGATTGCTTAATGGATCCACCAGTTTTACTTTACAGAAAACTTTTGTTGTTTCTTTGTCTCTCTTTTCACAACCACCAAAGCAGCCCTTTCGTTTTTCTTATTTTCCGTAGAATCATTTGTTTGTAATAATTTTACCTGGAACTGATACCCTTGATACTGGTGTCCATTCGTAGCTACGGCAGCATTGAAAGCAGACCTGAAATATACTTTGATTTTGTTTATAATCAGTGGTATAATATATTCCCTATATTTTACCCAGCATTGTCAAATAATATGAAAGCAAAAGGTGGTTGACAACGATTTTTTATATCAATAAATAATATTTGTCCAAAAGATTGATATAAAAATCTTAATTCCTCAGCTTTTATTGTTGGTGGAATATTTCCAACGTAAATTTCCATTTTTTGCGTTAAAGCCAAAGCGCATAGAAACGGTATTTAATGTCTCACTCTTGACGTACTGCCCATGAAAAGACAAATGCTATGGAGTTTTTTGACATCCCCAAGAGATAAACGTTTTTGTTATAGAAATGCATGTACCTACATATATTATTCTGCCATAGATAAAATCACTTGTATTATGGTTTAATTTTCGCCCACAATTCTGAATATTGTATTTTGAATTAAACAAAGCAAGAAAATTACATGTAGGCCCACTATAAATTGTTAAATAACTTATTTTATTAGTTTGTGACAAAAAAGTATTTTATTTCTTTTCGTGTTAAATTTTTTCTTAAATATTTAATTTTCTTTTTGTTTACACCCCTTTTTCCGTAATATTGCGTTCTCTCTTTCTACAACTATTAAATAAAAGCATGGCGAATTAATAACCAGGTGACGTTTGTTTGAATAAGCGCACGAGGGGCTTCACTTATGCGTTGGAAAAAGTTTACGAGTTGTGCGATTTAGTTTTCTTATATGATATTATTTTGACATTCGAACTCGCGACTACTGTGAATATGCCATGCTAGTTTCGCTTGGATCACATAAATGACAATCTGTTTACCATTTTTTATATACATTTTTTGCCTATAAATTACCATAGTAACACCACCTCATAATTGATTCACTTGGGTGGTAACATGGCGGCATATAATAATAAATATATATTATGATAAATATTCGTTATGATGAAAAAATTTATATTACGTTATATATGAATAACAATAAAATGATGTAAAAAGTTTCGTTTGTTAAGGGTTTTTAGCTAGTCTATATACATGCACTTTATTGGCGCTTATTCCATCAGTAGATAAACCATATTCTTGAAAAGTTTCAAACCTTGTACCCTATGCAACTTAAAAAATATATAATTTAAAATTGGTTAGAAACGCCACCTGGCTGTCTATTCGCTTTGTCGTAATAGAAAAATCAAATGCATGAGCAATAAACAGGGTATGCTCGTTAGCACAACAATAACTTTTATATTTTCATATTGTCATATTATTAAAGAGTTTTTCATATTGAGTTTGACACTCAAGTTTTATAGCATAAATAATTAGGTGCTTGTTTAACAAAATAAGCCAAAAACTTATATCTAGAGCTTATTCAAGAAAAAAACACACTAGATACTTTGAAGCGATTTTAAAATAAATAATAATATACTAATGCGTTCCATTTTATACAACCATTAAAGCGTCTGTCGACAAGCTGTCAAATCAATATAACAAATTTATATTGTTATTATTTGTGGTATTGTGCATTTTTTGTTGTACAACTACTATAGTTTATATTATTTACATTGCATAATTTTCCCTAATAAATTGTTTATAAACAAAAAGCACATCATGTGTTAAAACCTCAGATGATGGCTGGAAAATCAAATTATAAGAAAACAATGTGTAAAAACACGAAAATAGATCTACTAAAAATGGACAATTAAGTGCAGACAGTGAAGAAAAATAATAAAATTGAAGTAGATAGCTGAACATTTTTTCAGAGTCCCATTTCCAATCGGAAAATTCATCAAAAGATATATTCTTTTAATAGTTCCGCAAATATGACGAATGTGAAAAGTGTGAATTTCTACGATTTGTGTCGTATTTGTACGGCCACAACGGAACAAAAGATTGATATTTTTTCTCCGGAAGGCAAAACAAAAAATTTATGTGCAAAAATTAGTGAATGCTTACCTTTAAATGTAAGAGTAATCAAAATTTACATATATGTATATGTTATATATCAACGATGTTATTGCATTTTTTTGTTATAGATTGATGAAAAGGATCGTTTGCCAAAAGTTTTGTGTCCGCAATGCATTCAACATTTGGAGAGTTATGCAGAATTTCGCAATATTTGCCGCAATTCACAAATTATGCTAACCTCATGCCTGAACACAGCGTCTGCACAGAATGGTGGTAAAGTTTTAATAAAAGATATACTAACATCGACCGGTAAAAGTTCAAGTGTTTTTAATAACTCAAATTCAGTTAGCCTTAATAATACCGCTAACAATATCGAAAACATACAGACCCTTCCTACTCACTCCTTAAATCAAGCTATAACAACACAGCTACAGCAACACCAACAGCCGTCACAACAGCAACAATTGTTTACTATTCAAGGTACAAATGTAATGGCTCAGAGTATGGTTAATCCACTGACCATATCAGCTTCGGGAGCATTGCAAAATCGCGATTTTATAAATTCTATAATGCAAGCTGTTGGAATTCAGGTAGTTTTTGTTTAATAGTTTATTTATATAGTTGTTAAACATTTGCGTTCCTAAAGCCTAATATATGTGTAAATGTAGCTTATCTTTGTTAAGAAATTTGAAAAGATTGTTACATTTTTTTCTACAATAATAAAACGCTTTGAAAACTGGCACGACTATTTTATATATAGCATAAACAACGCATATCGCGTAAACGAAAACGTTTGAATTCACCTTCACTTTATGGTGATACACATATGTTTATACATACATATATGTACATATGTATGTATATGTATGCATATGACGACTAGAATAAAGTTAATGATTGTTAACTTTGAAATTAAAATGCTTAATGGTGCAATTATTTTAAGTTAATAAAACACTTCTGTCGGCAGTGATCAATGATTGCATAGTTTTTTTGTATCCACTTATGAAATAAAATTAATATGATGTGAAAAAATTTCATATAATTTACGTTATTTTCATTTCTATTAAACAGTTACAAATATTTATAATAACTTATTATGAATAGGTGAGGTTAAGAATTTATTATGAATAAGAATCTCTACAAAAACGATTTCCCAGCTTTTATATGTCGTAGTCGATTTTGGGACTTCGAAAATTTGTAATAGATTAAAGAAAAAATGCAAAGTTTTATTTATGACAAATTTTTTCTGTAGAAAATTCTACTTCGAAAGACATAATATGGCGGAATGAACGACTCCGTAGTGTAAAAATTAAAATATATTTTGCTGCAACTTTTGTAATAATGCTTCATACTCTTACATTTCTGTGCCTCTTTAGAGCGATCACATTAAAGTTGATAAAACTCAAACGGTTCCACAGTACACTATAACAGTTGATAATAACGCAGTGCAACAGCAGGCCTTAACACAAGCAAATTCGCAACCTGTAACTCCAAATAAAGATAAAGAATCCAAAAATAAGTAAGTAAATTTTTGAAAAAAATATATACAGGTATTAAAATAAAACTAAGAGCTATTAAATGTTTTAGTACTTTGGAGGAATTTTTAAAAATGAAACCCAATATTAAGGTGACTCCTATAAGTAAAAAACAACAACAACAGCATCAGCAGCAACAACAGCAACATCAGCAGCAGCAACAACAACAGCAGCAGCAACAACAACAGCAGCAGCAGCAACAACAGCAGCAGCAGCAACAACAGCAGCAGGAGCAGCAACAGTTCCAACAACAGCAACATGAACTTCATCAACAGCAGATACAACAGCAGGAACAACAGCAGCAACAAAATCAGCTAGTACAGTTTCAACTTCAGCAATTACTCCAGCAGCAACTGCAACAACAGCAGTTACAACAACAGCTACAGCTTTTAACATCGCAATTGCAACCTCAACAAATTACAATTACAGCACCATCGTTGCAACAACAACCAACCACAATATTGCAACCGACTGCATTAACTACGGAGAATAGCTTAAATGACAACAATAGTGATATAAGTCCATCGAAAAATAAAAAGCCTAAATTAAATTTCGTCCTTACACCACCCAGTCAGTCAACAAATCAAGCGCTTAATGCAACATTACCTCAGCTTTCAACGGTCGCTGCAACTCCGAACGCTGCACATCCAACAACACCTCAAATACAATTGCAATTTCAGCCCACCTTAACTCCACAAACTACACTACAATTACAACAGACACAACATCAAAATGCTGCTACAGCCGCTTTATTATCCAACTTGGCACCGTTGCTCCATCCTCATACTCAGCTTAATGCTGCTTTGCAAACACAAGCTTTGAATAGTGTTACACAAACCACCGGCACGAACATGTTGTCGCCAAACAAGTGTTTCTTGCCAATTACTATCAAGGACGAAAATACAGATCAGCAGTTTGTTGCCCACATTGATGCGAAAAATTTCATCTTGCCCACCACATATCAGTTGCAAATGAAGGTAATAATATATATTTCTTAACTATATCTTTAAGTGAGAACCATTTAAATATGTAATAAATTTAACGAAACTCGACATTTTCTGTGTTTTTTCCAAAAATTATCCATACGAACTCATCAGATTAAGAAAATATATCAAATTCTCCAGAACATATATTCTATTTTTCAAGCTGAATTGTTTTGTTATCTCTGTGGTTTGGCCTGCTGCCGTCCGCATTTTTCTGAAAGGTGTTAACACCGAATCATCTGATATTTTCAACTGATACCTTAAATGTTCTAAGTGTTTTTTCATATATACTCAGTTCTTTCCAAAAAAAATTGATCATTACCATTATCCAATATAAATCAAATGCACTGTTCGTTTTATACAGCCACTGGCTTTGCATTCAACGTTAGTTTGAATATCGCTATTAATTCCATTTTGAATTCATCACTAAATGATATTAATTATATTTTCTAATGTGACTAATTTTCGAATCAAAGTGATTATTATTAGGCTAAATTTCTCAACGTTTTTAGTCAGAAAAAATAGAAAATACTTAAATTAAAAGATAAATATATTTCAATATTTCTATTTCAAATACAAGATCTTTTTTACTATAAATTATGTTGGCGGAACAATATATTCACAAATTGAGAGGTTATTTCCCCGACGTTAAATTTTACCGTTTAAAATCTATAACAATAAATTGGAGCAAAAAATCATGCGGCTTGTACCATGTCATGCATCACATCACGTCCGAGAGTGTCACGCAAAAATCACGAACGGGGGCCTGCTTGCACTTATCACTGCTTTACGACAGAAAATGTATTTTAATAAAAGTTTTTGCAGTACAAAATTCTTATAGGTATTTTCAAGTTTTTCATTAAATTCAATTCACAATACCCCAATTTGCAATTCATGTTGTTATTTCAAGATTTTTAGAATATGTATGTACATATGTATATGTATATGGTAATATTTTTTAATAGGTAACTAATTCTTCAATACATTTAGTAAAAAAACTCCCCGTATTGGAGATTTGCGATATTTCCATATCTGTAATTTAAACACTGTTACTGAAAACCTAACGGTCACTACTGTTACTCAATTTACGAAAACAACAGTTACATGCAAAATACACATGTATCTTTTTCAAAATATGTTACATTTGATTTTTTAATAACTTAATTTATTTTGCAGCTGCAACCTCAAATAGCAACGGCGGATGGCCAACCTATAATGCAGTTAGCACCAACTTCAATACCAGCTACGTTGCAACTTGCTCCGCAAGCGATAAATACAAACTCAACATTCCAAGCGTCTGCAGCAGCTACTGCTTTCAATAACAATTCCACAATGCCAACACAATTAATTCAGCAGCAACAGCAAAACCAACAATTGCAAACATCACTAACACAGCAGCATGTACTGCAACAGATAACAAATACTCAAGGGCAACAACAACAACAACAATCTCAAACACAAACACAACCACAACCACCAACTCCATCGTCTCAAGAACTACCAACGCAAGTATCACAGTTAACAAAAAATGTAGAAATAACATCACAACAAGTACTTACTACTGGAAATAAAAAAACTCCAGCATCTATCCTAAAAAATGCTACTAATGCTGCAAATTCAAATGAAACGGAAAGACAGCTACGAAAGGTAACGCAAACTGTTTCACGCAGCGGTGGCTCAAGCAACGACACCAAAAATGTAAACAAACAACAAAAATATACAATATCACAACAACCTGGTACTAATACAATTGAAATAACACCGACAACTAGTTTTACTCAGCAAATAATGCAACAGGTACAGCAACAACAACAACAAAAACAAAAGTTAAATCAACAACAAAGTTCCACAGAACCTACAGCAACTACAACAGTAGCAACACAACACGGTGGTATAACAGTGCAACGTATAATGACTAAAAATAATTCCACTGCAGCATCCACGGGAAATGCTACAAATGAAAATGTAACACAATCAACTAGACAAGCCACTATAACACCTGTACACCAGCAGACCAAGCAACAGGCCTTAACGTTACCAAAATTACCGATATTAAATAAACAAAATATAACAATAAGTCGGATAACGTCACAAAATCAGCAACAGCAAGCAAAACCCCAATCCCAACAGCCGCAGGCTACACAAATAGCTAATACGACGTTAAAAGTTGTTCAACAGCCAATAAAATCACAAACAATAACAACAGTAGCAAGTCAACAAAAGCAACAACAAACATTACCAACCAGAATTCATCAGCAACAGGTAAAGCAGTCTTCCCAACAGCCGCCACAGATTCTATCTAACATACCGAATACTACACTTAGAATCTCGCCCGTTAAAAAAATCATTAGAAAATCACAACAAAAATTGATAGAAACTAGTCAAACAACAACATCAACAACAACTACAACATTACCAACAAATACAAATCAACAACAACCGACTGTAAATCTCACAACACCACCGAATATTACAACATCTGTCGCTCCGACAACGCAAATACACTATGTAACCGATATAACTACTGTCTTACCATCATCGAATGACGAGCAGGCGTTATCTACAGCTACAAAAATTTCAACGGTGACAATACCATCTACAACAACCATTACATCTACGAACCCATCAAATACGACAAATTCCGCTCAGGCAAGAACTAATTTAGAGTGTAGTCAGTGTGGTCGTGTTTTTAAGAAAAAGGAACATCTCACACAGCACGTAAAACTGCATTCGGGCGTGAGACCTTTTAAATGCAACGAGGAGGGCTGCACTAAAGCGTTTCATCGCAAAGAACATTTATTGCGCCATTTAGTGTCGCATTCGGGAAAGAAAATGTTTAGTTGTGATATTTGTCAGAAACCATTTTCACGAAAGGACAACTTAAGTAAACACAGAAAGTAAGTAGAATTTGTTTTTAATTGATTATATGATGTCATGTCCCTATGCGTCCACGATACGATGTGAAAGTAATAAATAGTAATAATGATGTTAAATAAATATGCTGAAGATGGGAATTTTTGGCAAAAATTTTATTTTTATTAATAAACTTTTTTTGATTGAGTGTACACCAGTGATCAGCAATAAGTAGTGAAAAAGTGAGTAGAGTTGAATCATGACTTATAATTTCATGTACTCATACACACTCATACTTATTGCAATGTTGTCCAACTTCATACTCACTCGAAAGTTTGAAGTACTCAGCGAACACGTACCACATTTATTTTTATATTTTTTTTATTTATTTATTAAAGTAACCAGCCGAGCCCTACGGCCTTATATATCTGGTGGACTATACTATTAAATTCATATATAGGCAACAACTTATAAACTACTAACCATAATACGAGTACATAGCAAATTAAAAATAGTAAAAGGTAAAAAAAAACAAAAAATAATACAAATATACAAAGTTTCTATTTGAGCGTACATTAATTAACCTGTTTGATCTTGCATTAGATCAGTTCAACTGCAAGGAAAAATATTCAACAAGCTTGATCTTGAACGAATTACGATTAAAGTTAAATACTCTTAATGAACGTGGTAAAGAATTCCAACACTTGGCAACTCGTACATGAAAGGATCTGTCATATATAATGCGATTTCTAGCTGGGAACAAAAGCTGTCGGTTGTTGATTTAGACTCTCCTTAACTCAATGTTTATAGACGATGCAAAATAAGTATGATTCGTAATGCGAACTTCGCAATCGAACATTGAAATATTCATTATGAGGTTGCGTGTTTGCTCTGTTGCCTCTTTTACTGTCTTTTTTTTTTGCTAAAGTTAAACAAAGAAATATGTGTAGAAATATATTTGCATGAATGAGTTGAGTGAGCTGAATCAATGTAAGTATTAGAAGTATTTACCTGAAATTATAAATTAACTGAGATGATTCATGAGTGTGGATATGGTATGAGTATGATAATGTCGACGTCGCATTCATATTTATTGCAACCTAGACTTATAAGTCAACGTTATTGTGAGTATGAGTAAATCAGAGTAGTTGAGTTTAATTGATGCCTACTCACTTATATTTAAAATGTCATGTCAATAGCGAAAAAACGATGCATTTCCGATCACTGGTGTACACCACACACTATGATACAATAATACAGGTACATGCTAATATACAACAAAAATGTAACTATCGTGTGTTGTCAAACAGTCGATGAAGCACAATGATCAGCTCTTGATTTGCAAGTATATGCATTATACAATACCACAAACTATATGTACGCTTGTAATTGCTACAAGATTCATTTGCGACCCCATAAAGTACAGATGTACATATATATTTTGGATCCTAATATTTAGGGTATTCCATTAAATCGTGTCCGACTGTGTGTGTTCGAGATGAAATTTATTTTCAATAGAACGGAGTTATAACTCTAAAAATGTTTAAACCTAATTAAACTAAAGAAAATAAGAATTTGAAATTGAAAACTCAACAGCGACTGAAAATTTGAAAAAAAAAATCGAAATTCCACAAAAAAATGAAAAGCAAGTTTTTAAAAAATTTAAAATTTAAAAAAAGCGTGCACTTAAAAATTTTAATTTCATAGAAAAATGAAATTTTATTACATCTAAATTTCACAAAAAAAAATAACTTGATAAAAATCAAAAATTCACACAAATATCGAAATATCACAAAAGACTTAAAATTGTCAAAAACTAAATAAAAAAATATATGGGATTCAGCTGATCTTGCAGGTCATCCCCAAAATTTCCCGCTAAGCGAACCTGAAAGCGGACGAAAAGAATCAGTAAACATCAAAAATCTCTCGGACGTACCAACCGATTTTTATCAAATTTGCAACGATGTCGGATGTTATTTCTTTAAAATATTTCTCATTATTAAAAAATACGTTTCCTTTAAATTTGTTGTTATTATTCTAATTTCAGAATTCATGCGGATCCAAATAGTAATAATTATATGTGTGAATTTTGTAATAAATCATTTGTGGTAAAGACGCACTACGACCAGCACATAATGTTACATCAAAGTAAAGCTGAAAAAGAAGAGGTAATTTTACGCCTTAATAAAATTTCATACGCACCTAATATGCCTGTTTATTTCATAAATTTCTTTAAAGGATAAAAAGACTGTCGATGAGACTCCAACAAAAGTAACAAATCAAAGTAACAACAACACAATTGTAATAGAATACCAAACTCAAACGCCACAACAGCAGCAACAACAAACCCAGCAGCAACAACAATTAAGTTTGGTGCAACAACAAATTCAACAGTTGCAACAGCAAAGTCAAGCCCAATCTCAGCAAATAATGCATTTACAACTACCTACCTCAATTGTAACCACCCAAGATATGGTGGGCAATACAATAACCATAACCCAGGCAAATGACCCTCAAGCAAATACTTTAAAAACTCTTACGCTTAGTGGTGGTACAGCAATTAGTACCACAGGTAGTGGGAATCATCATGATGCCACCGTTTTAAATTTACCCACATCTCTAGCTAATTTCGTTCAACTATCTCAAGCTCAATTTGTAAATGCATCGACTGGTCAAATTATGGGAATAAAATCTGAAAAATGATCATCGGCTATGTGTGAAAATGTTTAGGAAAATCACCAAAAACCAACACCTGCCAACGTTATATAATATATTAAGAATTATAAAATGGATCTTGTACGTGTACATTATGTTTATAACTTGTAAGTATATTTTGTATATTTTTTATTTATTATCATATTTAATTTAATTGAAGATTTTTGCGTGCATAATTGTAGAATTTAGAGTAATAATAATCTACAGATGTTATTATTTATTATTTTTTTTTTGCCGAACGAATTCTTTCTTCCTTGGACGAAAGAAAAAATACGTTCGAAATCGTGGGCGTGACAGTAAATTAGTTTTTTGATCCAAAAAATTTTTATTTTTTAAATTTATTAATCGAGATTGCCTCGATATCTTCTTTAAAAGATTTTCAAAAACTTTTGTTTGTTGAGGGTTTGTACTACGCTAAATTTTGTAGCGTTTTCAGTCAGAAATAATTTGGAAAAAATAATATTCAGGGGGAAAATTACGGCATTCGACATCGAACGAAATCCCATACGAAATTTTTGTATTTGTATGGAAATTTCGTTCGATATCGAATGCCGTAATTTGCCCCCAGGTATGTGATGGAAATCGATCGATAACAATAGTATCGTTTTGGAAACGTGTGATGATTTTTGAACGGCAATGAGAAAAAATTTTCTGTCCATTTTCAAATTATTAACTTGAAGAAATTAGAAACCAGAAAATAAAACACAAACAATTTGAATGAACTTTGAAGAGAAATTTATAACAAATAATTTAAAAATTTATAAAAACATATTTTAAAAATATTCACAAAACGGAAATAATTTCGTTTTTAAAATCGATTTCCGTCACACATACCTGATTAATTATTTAAACTTACACGGCAGAGCAGAAACAACGTATTTTTTTGGAGGCCGCTACACATGGATGTATTACCATGCATTCGCCATTTTTTAAATTTTATATCAATTCTTATTTGTACAAATTATGACCGGAAAAAATAAAAAGAATACGAGACTTATATGTACGTATACAACTCGATAATCAATTTCAATGTATTTTTAATTAGTATTTGGGACAATTAGTGCATATAAAGTGCATCTAGAACACTAATTTAAGAAACTTAAAAAATTTCTATAAAAGTATCAAATATTGCCAATTTGTTTTTTAATTCTCAATATTCGCATACATATATATATATATATATAAATATTCATTCATGTGTGCTTGAATTAAAACAAAATCTTAGCTATTCATTTTTGAATGCGAGTATAAAACAAACAAAAAATGCAAGTGTCATTCATGACAATTTAGCATGAATATTCAAATTTGAGTATTCGTAAATGAATTCTTCTGAACCCTGCATTTTTATTTTAAACTCATTTTCTCAGATCTCTCGGTCATTTATGAACAGACTTTCGAAATTTTTCGCTTTGCTTGGAAGGACTCACTTCCAAATTAGTCGTTTTAGATGTTCGTCTTTCAGTTTCTCCATTATTAAACATTTTGTTTTGCATCCGGTTTTTCGCCAGAACTATTTTTTATATTTTCTAGGAACAAATTAAGCTTAGGCACAATACTCAAACAAGGGTGCCCTACCTGATTGAAAATTAAAAATAAGAAAAATAAAAATTGGCGATGATGCTTAATTTCCGAGTTGTATAGTATTTTTCACTAAATGAGTTCAAATCTCTAGAACCCTTTAGATAAAATTTACGGTATTCGACAAGGCACTTTAATAATATCTTTTAAATGAATCAATCGGTTTTCATCAAATTTGCAGAAGTCGATGGGTTTCTTTATTATAAGAGCTGGGGGCGAATTACGCCATTCGATATCTAACGAAATCCCATACAAAATTTTTAGAATTTGTATGGAAATTTCGTTCGATATCGAATGCCGTAATTTGCCCTCTGATTAGATTTTCTATTCCATCAATTTAGTTGCTTAGAATTTATTTGAAAAAACATTTTTTTAAACTTTATTTTTGAATATTCTCAAAATCTATCAAAGATTTTCTTATCAAAGTATATCTTTCGAATACCGCGAAATTGGTTGCGATCGCTTAAGCCATACTTAAGTTATGAGTGGCTCACACACACACACGCCCACACATACACACATTCATTCAGAAGTCATCGTAAAAATAGTCAGAATAGATTCAAAACCTCGAGGTGAAAACACGGATTTAAAAAATTGGGCTGCAATCAGCAACTTCCTATTTTTGATAGCAGGAAGTTAAAAATCAAACCAGTAGAAAAGTTATATATAAAAATCTCATAAACTCGGGCTAATAAGTAATTTTATCAAATTCGACACACACGCCTAGATAAGGATCAATTATTTTTTATCTATGTTTTTTATCAAAAACGTGTTTATTTTAAAAATGCGACAGGAAACATTGCTAATAAAAAAATATATATTTTCATATACAGCGTACTCAGGATATAGTGAGCACTTGATAATATCAACATTTAAAAGTAAGATTTACCTAGATTTCATTAGAAAAAATATATTCCAACAGCTTAAGCGGTTTTAATTTTTGAAAATTGTGCAAATATTATGATTTTGCTGCACAAAAACTAAAAATTGATATAAAAATTCCTAAAATACGGCTTTATTTCCTGAATTTTTAACATAAGAAAAATAATCTTTTGACTCTGTTTAGAGTATAGCTTTTTGTATTAGATGAACAGTACTTGCACGATTTAATTCAATCTAAAACAAATACACTGTGTCTTGAACAAGGAAATATCCTTTGGTTATTATTTTTGTTCAAATCCTACATTTGAAGCCGAAAGACTCGGGAAAATGTTTCATATCATTGAAAACACTTGTCAAACAATGTGCAATTTGAAACAAAATATCTATGTATACCTGTTTCTCTTTAAACAATTTCTTATAGTTTTATTTCTTTTCGTTGTTATTTTGTATATATTTATTAAATTATTCCTTAGTACACTACTAAAATATGAATATCATTAATTGTAATACTTAACTAGCTTATTTATAAATGAAACATATAATTATTTTTTTAATTAAAGTATTCAATACTTCAAAAACCTTTTAAACTTAAACTGATTAAAAGGACAAAAAATAAATGTAAATGTATTTATCATGAAAGAGCTCTGTAAAAACATTATTATATAAATATAATATACATATATAAAAAAATATTGCAATAAGTAAATAAAATATTTATTTTAAAATAAAACAATTTAACAATTCGTAGTTTAATCATTTAAGTTGAAAAATAAATAAAATAAAAATTTAAGTTTGTTTTATTTCAAGATTTTTTTTTATTAATTTGCCATTCGCCTCTGAAGAAGAACCTTGTTTAAATCTGTAAAATATATTAAATCGAATACATATTAATAAAAACATTTGCCATTTTCTATAAAATATATAAGTAATTTAGTTATGTACACAATTTCATTTTTAATTAATAAGTATTGTATTATAAACAAATTAAAAAATAACATCTCATAAATAGCTGAGAGAAGCAATTAAATTAAGAAATATACAGAAAATGTGTTTTAAAATAACAAAGAAAGTGAATTGATTTAATGAGGTGAAGATAAAACTGCTAATATAAATAAATTAGAATTATTACCTTTGAAAACTTTTGATGTTTTTCTCTGTGAATGCCACAGATGAGATCGTCATTAACTTTTCACTGACTATCATGCGTCCTCACATTTAAAAAAATCTAATGCACTATTCTCCTTTTCTGTATAACACTCATGCAAGCTCATAGGAGCGTAAGAAAAAATTAATTACAATCACGAAAACTCACGCTCACGAAATATTCAAGGGAAGAAAAATTAGTAATATTAACGAAACATCTTCTTTGTTTTTACCATGAAATTTGATCAACAATTTAGTACGTACTCCATAGCGATAGGAAGTGGTTTTTATTATATAAACTACTGTTTTAGAAAACAAAACATTTCTTTGGAATCAAACCATTTTTGTATATCTGAATAAAAATAATTTTATTAGAAAATTAAATTAACGAACTTAAGACTGAATAATTAAAATATCTTTAGATTTCCAAACCATGTTCGACTAAAATTCATGACTTTAATTGATGAAAATGGAAATTATCACAATGGAATTAAAAAATGTATGTTGTATTCATTCATGTCACTAATTTGTTTGGTCGTAGAGTAAGAAAAAATGTTTATTTTTATTTTTCTACTACCTTAAATCTTAAGTAAAGCTTTGCGTAATTAAAAAAAGTTTAAAGTGGCGTCATAAGGTTGTAGCGGAACATATAAATACATACTTACAAAATAGTTAAGCCAAACTTAAGAAAGGTAAATTAAAAACGGCCTGAATAGCATGAATGTGCATGCATTTAATACATAAAATGTAATTAAAACCATTCCGATTTAAATATATGACACTGGGGCTTCGTACTTTATACTGATAGTAATGGAAAAAGATCAAGGATATTCAAAGCTACCGATCATTCTCAACGTGCTTCATATAAAACTCTTTAATAAATTAAATAATCGGCAAAAAGAAGGCAATCATGCATATTTTGGGGTAACGATATATATATATTTTTTATATTTTGTGTGTTACCATGCTTCGATTCTTGAGCACCATCGTGCATATAAATGAGCGGAGGAAAAACATTTTTTGATCAATATTATCGATTTTGGTGGAAAAGGGTAATCAGAATCGGTTACATCTTTTTGGTAGTAAATACTCGTTATGTGTTCTAATATTTATTTATGTACCTAATTAATCAGGCATGTGCTGGAAATCGATCGATTTGAAGCGATCGTTTTAAAATTGTGTGGCGAATTTTGAATGATTCTTAGAATAATTTTGGACCTGATATCAAGTTATTGACTCAAAGGAAAAAGACCAGAATATACTGCACGAACATTATAAAATTATTTTGAAAATAAATTTATCAAAAATATTTGAAAAATCTATTAAAATCATATTTGTAAATATTCACAAAACGAAAATAATAAGCACATCACATCACGTCTATTTTCGTTTGTGAATCGATTCGCTTTTAAAATCGATTTCCATCACATACTACCTGAATATCAAATATTTATTAATATTTACTTACTTAGCTTAACCATGACGTGCAATTTTTATTTATTTATTTTCTATTAATGATTGGGCGTGCATGTGATTTGTTTAAAAATTTGCTGCTTAAATTAAGTAATAAATCTAATGTTTGAAAATTTCCAAATTTTTTTGCAATGATTCAACATGATTTGTTCGTACATATTTAATAGCGAGGAACAAATTGTTTGACGTACTCGAATAAATTACCAAATATTTTCAAATAGTTGCGCTGCTTTAATGATCATATAATTAATATTCTATTATTTAAGTCAAAGACTGCTACGTTTTAATAGGCGTACGATTATATATAAAGGGAGCATTTGAACATGTTTAACTATTTGCACATGATTCATATTTTATAGATATGAAATTTTAAATAACCACTTTGATTTTTCCTTATTTAATTTTTTAACAAAAGGGAAGTAACACTCAGCTAATTAATATTGCTGCCAACCAGTAGTTGTGTTACCTTCTTTGGGAAAGGGATAGTGAGAGAGGACAGATGGTAAAAATCGAAAGGTTAGCATCCATACCTAAATCAGAGCGTTGAGCGTCGTGTAACAGACAATTTTTACTATAGACATTTGACATGTGCGTGTCATTGAAAATCCACTACTGACATTGGTACTATTGATTAGGTAGTTCCCTTGGGACCTTTTAATAATACTAGCTTACACTTTTGGTACTTTTCTGAAGTAGATGTCATTGTTGATTTTTGAAGTTTCATTAAGGAAAATTTAAAAGACTAAAATGCACTAATTCATAAAATTTAACAATAAGCATCGTTTTGTTACAAATCTCCAATTTTTGTGACTAAAGTCGCCCTTTATTTTAATTAAGTCCCCGCCGCTCTTATTTTTTAGTACATTTAAAACACACTAAAAATTTAAATGGGTTTTTATGTACCTTCGCAAATTAAAAATATAAATATTTTGTATAACTTTTTATATATTGAAACGATAACTTTTATAGCAAATTTAAAAAAATTATCGATTAATAAAAACCATCGTGCCGCCGATACATTATTAGTCAACTGCAGACGCCTATAGACGCTTTGATGACAATGTCTCCAAAAAGTCACCAAAATAGTAGACAAAAGTGGTGACTTAGAGACACATGTTCCCAGGTTTCATTCAGGGTATTTACTGCGAAACTTTTTAAATTTTTTCCATTACAAAAGTCTTATGAAATAAAAATCATATACAATTTGTTTACCATATTTGGGTAGTTAAATTTTAAATTATAATGTTTCACACTTACCATTTTTAGTTTACTTTAATTTCAAAAATTTCAAAGCTTTTCAATTATCAATTTAAATTATGTTTTATTAAAAAAGTTTATAAAAAATGCAATTAAAAAATAAAATCAAAAAGCAACATATGATTAAATAATACAAAAGAGAACCTTTTAAAATAATCAACGTTTTAATTTTACATATGAGTAATAGTGTGTTTTAACTTCAGTGCTGTTTCTACAATTCAGAAAAATGAAAAGCACTTATTTTTTTAAATAATTTCCAAATTTTCAAAATAATTCGATCGTCTGTACCGTGGAAACAGCATTTTAGCTTTATTTTCTATAATTAGTTAAATGGCAAAAAAGTGTAGGTAAATAATGTAAAAAAAGCAAATGATTCAAAGGACGATGGGCACTAGTAAACATGGCACTGTGGATCGGAACGCAACATATGTATGTACATACACGTGTATGTGTGTAAAAAGCTCTCTTGAAAGTAAAAATGGAAATTTAAAAAGTTCTGGGATGTTTTTTTTAATGTTAAATACATTTTTAATTTAATAATACAATACGTGTTAAAATTATTAACAAATTATTTGTATAGAAAATAAATAAATAACTCTTTGGTATAAATAAAGAAACTATAAGAATGTCTATATAAATAAATAATAAAAATATCAAATAGTTAATGTATTAATTATATGTAATAAAAACAACAGAACTAAGATTTTAATTCAAAACTATAGTTTCGCACTTCAGTCATCCCTACAGAAGGCGTTTAAGGACTTTAATCATTAATCATGTGTTGCAAATAAATAAATAATGTGCAAATGCTGCTTAAAGCCAATAAGCATTTATTTCAATAGGATTTTGAAGGTGGTGGGGAAGTTAGAAATAATTTTGTTTCACAAACTGTTTTGTAAAAAAGAAAAAATATATTGTATATAAGAATCAAAATTTAAGCATTATTTTTAATACTGCATTTAAAATGGATTTCGAATTAAAATCCATTAAAATAAAGAAAATCTACTAACTTTTTCTTTAGTTTTTCTTTTCAATCCATTTGAATTATGAAATTTCCATTCCAAGCTAGATTTTCGAAAATGAATGCAATTTCTACGCATATTTAAAAGTAGTTTCAGAAATTTTCTGAATATCACCCCATACTTGTAAGGATTTTATTTGTGAAATGTCTAGTTCTGGTTCATATGTTGTAATACGATTCGGCGTATTCTCATAGATTTTATAAACATCAATATAACCATCTTGGAATGCAAATTCTAATTCGAATATTGTACCTAAAACAGAATAATTTTTAATTGTGTTGTTAGTATAGAGATGCTCAGAGTCGAACGAATTTTTACTATGAAACACACCATCAAGTTGATCGTACGTCTTTTCTTTATGATCAATCCATTCACCATTTTCTTTGTAATTCTCAACAATAACATTTTCATCCAAAATCCATTTGAAGTGGTATGTGATAAATGAAGGATTTCGACACAGTTCATTCACAAAGTTTATGGAAAATCTAAAATAAAACATAAATATGAAAACAGAATTATTACCACATTAATTTATTGAGTAGGAATAAATTATAAAAAAAATATCAATATAGTCCAGCAAAAAATTTCCAATGACAACACAAACTACTATATATAACGTCTTCATTACTCTGCAGTTGTTTCACAATTATTACTTAGCAAATATTTAAATAAACAATTTGAGAATAACAGCATAAACAGTACTTTTCCAAAAACAATGTTCTTCTTAAAAAAGTACTTTTTTCTAATAATAACTAGCTGCTAAAAGTACTATCGCCAAAGTAAAATTTTAAAAGTGCATTGACTACATAGAAGTACGCCGCCGTAATCAATTTGATGGCCTTAGTATATTCCAAATTTGATATGAGTTTTCGTGCGGCAAAAAAAACTTTGTTAACCAGTGTTATTAAAGAAAAAGAATAATCTTTAATATATTAATACTTGATGGACTTAGTATATTCCAAATTTGATATGAGTTTTCGTAGGCCAAAAAAAACTTTGTTAACCAGTGCTATTAAAGAAAAAGAATAATCTTTAATATATTAATGGTTGATGGTCCCAGTATATTCCAATTTTGATATAAGTGTTCGGTGCCAAAAAAATAAAACTTTGTTAACCAGTGTTATTAAAGAAAGAGAATACTCTTTAATATATTAATGATTGATGGCCTTAGTATATTCCAAATTTGATATATGTAAGTGTTCGTGTGCCAAAAAAATAAAACTTTGTTAACCAGTGTTATTAAAGAAAAAGAATGTAAGTGCTTTTTGAATTGTAAAAAAATAAAAAAAAATCTTATGTAAAACACATACATACAGACGTATTCATATATTAAACGTATTTAGTATAATTATACTGTTTTTCTAATTAATCTTAAAATCTAAATAGCATTTTACAAGAATTTCCTTCCTTAAAAGAACATGCAATTGCATGAAATTCCGGTAGTTAGGATATTTAAACAATGTGTATGTATGTATGTATGTATATCGCTACGCAGGTGAATTGTTCAGTAGTTTGAATTTTCTTTTATATCCTGCGATGGTTAATAAGTCTTGAAGACATTTCGATACATTTTGAGAATTGTAATTTTATATATTATTTAGCCTTATACCATGGGGCTTACTCTCTATTGCAATGCGAAAGAAAAATGGTATGAAATCGGACTATTGATGCACTGAAATTGCTTTCGCATCGCAATAGGGAGTAAACCCGCAGAAATAGGACTTTTCGGGATTTGTTGAATCCCGTATTTTTTTATTACCTGAACAATTGCAAATCAGTTTCACAAATCACTAAAAGAATAACAATAAATTAAAAGTTAAAAAAACCTTGCTGCACTTATTTTATGTCAAATGATCTTTCATACAAAACAAAAAAAAAATAAAAAATTAAAATCGATTTAGCCAAGGCGTATTAACTAGGTGAAATTATTAATATTCATTTTTATTTAATGGCGTAGATTTTACTTGTCATCTGTCAATTAGTTACAGGTTGTGGCATGACAACTGTTATACTGGCGGAGTATTGAAAATGAAATGTCTTATTGAAATACCCTGTACATATAGCTGCTTTATTGCAACTCAAAAAACTCGTTTGTCGGACTACGAGCTTAAATTTTTAATCGTGCAGGAACCGGATTTCGAATAGTTCAAATATTTAAAATTAAAAAAAAACGATTACAGTGCACTGAAGCCCTCTTGTTGAATTATTCGAAAATATAAATCATTCGGTTAAATGGAAATGAAAGGATAATTAACTACTTTTTTTTGGAATAAAAGCATCAAAAGGCAACCAACCGTATTTTAAAAAAAGCTACCATCACATCACATATCTGTTCTTTTTTAATATTCAATTTTTAATACAATGAATATTTTTTTTAACTAAACCCTTCAATCACTTATCAAACGCCTTAACTGTCATTCATCATCGACCGGTATTGTGTGCGTGTTTCTTTAAGTTCAGTAGTGTATTTTAATTTAAGCAAAATATTTTAAAAATAACAATACTTGCCAGGGAATGTGTGTTCTTTTATAGAAAAAAGTGTTCTAGACATTAAAAAATAACAATAAATTTTCACTTTAAGATAAAAAAAACAAGTTTAGACATACAAAATCGATTATTTTTGTGTTTATTAGTTTATTCTTAAACTTAGTTACGATTAGGCAAATATTTGATGAAATAAGAGTATTTTTGGCAAATGTTTACTCAAATTTACATGATATTTTTGAATTAAAAGAAGTTAAATATTGGAATAAATTGTTATATTGTTTAATATTTTATCTAAAAACTAGTTCAATAATAAATATTTATCTGAGACAAAATAAAATTATATTAGTATGTATTTAGGTGACTACACTTATTTTTCCAACTATTTGCATAGTGTGACGCAACTTTTAGAGTTTAGGAAATCTAAATCAAACTAAATGTTGGCCGCAATTTTTTCACGTTTGATGACATCATCTTGCCCAAAATTAAATGTTTGTATGTATTTTACAAAAAAAGAAGCCCAATAAATGAATTTTTTATGTCTACACGATGTAGTCACTATAAGACCTACTGATATAATGGGTAATATCTTCTGGCATATTATAAATTTCGAAAGAAATTTTAAATAAAAATTGATGTTTATTACTGTTTTTATTTTTAATTTTTGCTCTCTTTTCCTAACAAAAAATTTAAAAATTTTGAGAATAATTTTCCTGGAAATCAGTAAATATTATTGAAATTCATGAGCATGGAGGAAGCAAGCAAGATTTAAAAATAAATTGCAAATCTTTCTTAAACGATTCTTTAAATAAAGTTCATATTCTTACATTTTAATCTACCTAAAGTTAATAATGTGGAATCAAATCTACATAAGAAACTTCTTGTCAAAGTAAAATTAGGAATCTAGACTATAGTTTCGTGATGCTGAACAATAATATATTATCGATTTTAACTCTTTTTTCAAATCTCAACATTAAACACGAATTTTCGAACGTCATATTGGAACTTCATGAGTTTGAAACTTGAAAAAACTAATCTATATTATTAATAGGCAAATACGTTTTTTAGATCCCTTTTACGGCCGTCATACTGAACCGATTTTGAAAAGATCATATGTTTTTAAACGGGTTTTTACATAAATACGCACGATCTTAATTTAAATCGGTTCAATATTTAGGGAGCTTTAAGCATTTAGAGTTGCTACTAACTCATGTACACTTATTACACATGCATGTATCAGCTTCAACTTGAAAAATAAACAAAGTGTGCATTAGGGGTATAACCAAATTTTGGCCCTAGCACTACGCGATAGCGAATATTGTGTTATTTACGAAAAAAATATTTTTTGGGTCGTTTGAAAATAAAAACCTCACTCGCAAAAGCGATTTCCTAAAATGCCTAAAGAAAAAAATTTAATAAAAAATTTTATTAATAAATAGAAAAAAAGTTAATTATTGAAGGAATAGGGCAATCCCCTAATAATTTCATAAAAACAACTGTGAGTTTTTGGCTAAATGTATAAGTAAAAATAAATTTTCCAACTTTACCGCGTTTTTTTGGGTGATCTTTTTTGAAAAACCGCGAAAAATTAATATCATTGTTTTTAAAAGTTTTCATTGGACTATTGGACTATGCTAGGGCCATTTTGATATTTACAAAAAATGGGAATAAGTTATACCACTAGTGTACATGTGTGTTCGTTCGTCCAATTTGCTTTTGCATAAAAAAAAATTAGACAGTTTTAAGTTGTTTATTTAGAATGTTTAATTAATTTCTAGATACACTAGTAATAATAATTATGTCTTCGTATTTGGGTCATAAAATGTAGTTTTCCATAAATTTTTATATTAAAGTCGAATTGATGCCCCCAATCTATCAAAATATGCGAAAAAAAGGTAACGATATGTACATACATATGTACATATGTACTTATTCATATTATGCAAATGTAGATATGTATGCAGTACCAACTATATAACAAATGGAAAATAATTCATTCACATTGTAGGGTATTGTTCATGAAATCATCTTTATCATTGTATATTCTTACAACGAAAGTGATTAAATTCATAATTAGTCCAAGTCGTTAAATAATTGCGTGATTGAAAAAAGGTATCAGTTATTTTTATTACTTCTTTTTTTCCATTTTTATTAATTCCCTCAATAACCAAATTGATTATTTCAACAATGTTGCACAAAAACATACATATATTTTCTTGTCCCATTCTATCAACAATTTCAATAAATGTAGGATTCAATGAAATTATTTTTAAATTGCTTTAATTCATCGGAATAAAGAACAAAAAAATTGTGTTTTAATTTTTTTTCAACTTTCAAAAATGATCGCAAATCATCTACAACGATCTAAAATTCTTTAGAAATGTATTTAAAATAATTAAAATAAACTAAATATTTACCAAATGGTATTCAATACAAATTTATTGGCTGTACAAAAAAAAACAAGGTAATAGTTTGTTAGCAAAATATTTCTGCATTAACCCTTTAAAGGTTTCTACTCTCAATAATACCCCTTAAAAAGTCAACGTTAAAAAAATAAAGAACGATATTTCAATTATTTCGGTAGTTATCTCGACCAACCTCGTATATTCAATCTTAACGATTTTGGTATAAAAAACATTCAAGCTTATTTGTGGAACGTTATCTATCGTCTGGAATTGTAAACGAGTACGCATACGATAACGTTCGATTTCGTGGGATATGTTATTAATTTTTTTTATTGTTTTTCTCTTTATATGAGTCAATTGTGTTGACATAACTGAAGAACCACCTGTGTTGACATAAGTTCTTTTATATGTATAGACTATAATAGTATTTGTATGTATGTGTCAGTAATGTTGAAATTTTTCTTGCTAGAATCTTTTTGCAACTTTTATAACTGTTATTTCCAACAAATTTTAAAAAACTTCAAAACGAGCGAGGTATATTTATGCCAGACATACACAAAAACAAGTTTGATTGATTCAAAATAAAAACAAAAATAATCAAGTTGAAAGCAAAGCTGATCTAATTTTATTTAATTGAATTTTAGGCTTTCACGTCAAAAGTTGTTTATGTTTTCAAATAATAACAACAACAAAAAATTAGTGCAATAATCACTAAACCCATGATACAATAAACAAGGTAAGCCCGTTAAAGCAGCTGATCATAGATTTCCTGAATGTCAAATTCAATAAGTCTCCGTTCACACTATGAGAGTTGTCTTTCAGTCTTAGTTTGTTGGTGAGAGAGGAGAGAAGATTAGGGAGGGTTACAGTCTTTCATGTTCTTTGAAATTCTCTAGTGTTTTGTAATTCGTAACTGTCGACCTGAAGTTGGCTGTAGCTTTATTTTCGATTTCTTTGACTTTTCTTTTCCTTTCATGGTGGTGACAGCAAAAATGTGTGCAAAAATGTGTATAAAAATGTAAAGGTAAATAGGTATGCAAAAATTTTGAATTTCGTTACAAAAAATGTCAATGTGTAGACATTAATGAACGTTTAAGAGAGAATTAGAGAAAATTTCAGAAAAAAGTAATTCATAATGTGAACCGAGACTAAGAAAAAAACAAACAATATTTTGTTTGACAGTAAAAAAATGTTTTTGTTGAACTAACGGATTTGCCTTGTTTATTATATCATTATTCTGCCAAAAAACTGAAGTTTCAAACAAAACTTTTTTCGCTCTCTTGATAATTTAACTGTAAGATATACACATTTTTTTCTTTCTCCAGGAAAAAATTAAAAAACTCTCCAAATTTAACGGTTTTTTAAAATATGTCCTTCAAATGTAAAAGCTTAAATAATATTTTTATTTTATCTTACTTTCTTACTTTTTATCTTATTTTATTTTATCTTCAAATTCTTAGAAAAAATCACCTGGAACAGCTGATTATTTTTATACACTGATTTTTATTCGTGGAACTACATTTAAATGGTAACTGTTGCACCATGGACAAAACCAACTTGGGAAAACAATTAGCCATATTTAAAATATTAAAGGCATTGGGGGAATCCATTCAACCCAACTTAGGCTGGGTGTAATTTAACTACGCGAAAATTTGCAGTCCCATAATCCAGAGAATTCAGTGCGGGAATTTGTGTGCCTACGAAAATAAGTATTAACTAACCATCTTTCTTCATTAAACTACCTAAATGAGACTTCCAGTGAGAAACAAATTCATAATTGTATTTTCTAGGATGAAAGTGGCCAAGATAAAACTTTTGACAGAATTTTAAAAGATTCAACATCGAATTAAATTAAAAAAGAATTGTGATTTTCAGAATGAACCAGAAAGTGAGTGACTGTGCTTCCATTAACACATTGTCCATTTTAAAATGAAATGAAATTATCAAAGTAATTTTTTCAAACTAAAAAAGTACTATTTTTAATTATTTGCACAAATTAAGACGATCTCGAGAAATATTAATGCCAACCTGGGAAATGAAAAATTTCCGAAAAACAAAAACTCTAATTGTGATCATAGTAAAATATGGTTACATTTGAAATCCAATGGGTTTATTCAAAAACGCTTAATAAAGTTAATGTGTACATTAAAAACGGGTTTCCCATATAAAAATCCAACATTAAACCTACAATAACTTTATTAATCGTTTGTGAATAAGGCCATAAGCTTGTAAAGTTATATACATACATAATAAAAAGAATGCTAGAAGTTGTTTTTTTACTTTTTGGCCTGTTCTATTTGCCATGAAGTAAATCACGTCTTTCTTATCACATGAATAAAGTATTTTTTTTTTATCGATATCTCTTATCATATTATTGCGACAATAAAGATTACACATTATTATAAATATATTGCAAATTAAAACAAACCTCATACCCAAAATAATTTCTTTTTTGTCGTAAAGTAATTTTTTTGAATCAAAATTTGTAGATTAAATTCAAAGGAAGTATTTGTAAGATAGTTGGGAATTTTTTCAACTTTCCATCCCTGCCAACTATCGTACTGTGGCCCCCGAATTATATTTAAAAATTCTGTCAAATAGGTAAAATAGTTTTTAAATAGATCAACTTACTCTTTAGCGTCATCCATTAAAATTCCTTTAATTCGCACTTTATCACCATTTTGTACAGTATTGGGTGCAATAGTGGCAGTATATTTAATCGGTGGCATGATTGTTTATATTTTCTCTTAGAAATAAATAGGTATGTATGTTTCTGTGTAGTATATACAATTTTAAAAATCTTCTTGTTGTTTATAATTTATTTTCTTCTATATATAAAAATAGACACACTTTATCTTTATCCGGCAACTTGTCGTCTAAGTGGAAGCAATTACAGCAACAATGTGAACTTCAGCCAAAAAATTTATTTTGCCAATAATTTAAATTTTGTTGCTTTTGTTTTAATTATAATTTTATTTCATTCATTTTTTTATTTTTATTGCTGTTATAATTTGTTTTATGAATATTTTTGTTATGGTAATTTTTTATTTCACGTTGCCAAGTAAAACTATTCACACGGATTCCTGTTTTCTATTTAATGGAATATGTTAATTTTCTAATTTTTGTATTTAAAAAACTATATACATATTTTCATTGAATTTACTAACTTTACATAATTTTTATATTAATTTTTGAATTCAAAAAAATATCCAATAAATTTGCCCGCACTATACGTTTGTCTTAATGGTATTCTTTCTTGAGCTTTACTAAATATTTGGCGTTTGTGTTTTGTATACATACTTGGTAATTTTATAAGTTGTTCGTACACAAATGAGCAAAGAAATGAGTGGGTCAGATGTGGAAAGCTGATAATCTTAAACATTCTACTCATAAGAATATATTTTTGCGAATCCTACTGACACCGAACGAACCGGTATTTATAAAAAATTCTTAAAATAGCTTTAAAATCAGTTTTCAAAACAAAATTGTTGTTTCAATTTTGAATTTAATATTCGTCAACAAGCTACAACCGTAAATCTGTTTTGAGGAACCAAGGCGACTTTCTCTTTCATCTTTAGTTTGCCGATAAATTCCTTCATTTACAAGTCATCCATGTTAAATTCACAAAAAGTACAGTGAAAATATTCATTGCAATTCGCATTATTTTGGCATTTTTCTTCTTCTGCTTTCACATTTGATCATAGAAAAGTTCTGAGTCAGAGACTTTATACGCTTCTTAAGACGCCATATTTTTTTTACGTATAAAGCTAGTGGATCACATATTTATTTCTCTCTCCCAACAGTACGCCCAAAAGTTGTTTTAATGTTTGTTTTATTTAAATATGTATTCTCGAAATTTCATTTGTTAATGTAGAGTAGAATTGAAACCAATTAAACTTTCGTACGAATTGAGTTTCCGTTGTACTCTTTAACGGCACATTTCGAAAGGATTTAGAAAACTCTTGTTCCAAATAATTGTGGGATATCTTCCGCTGTCGCACATACATATAATATAACAAACATGGTCTACCAATTTGAGAGAAGTACCGGCAACCATTGTATTATATTTTGATTCCAATTTAAGGAGGTCTAGTCTAGCAGCGTATTCTGTTTCGTCTGATCTTTTTTATAATCAATTGTGAAAGTGGATACGATTACACGAGACCATCGAGATTTCATTCAATGAATAATTTTTGAGAACATGTATTCGTCAGATTTGTTACAAGAGGAGTTTTTATGACCCCATTAGTAATTGGACTGGAATTTAATTTCCAATATGAACACGCCTTATATTTTTTTTCCTGCATTTACCTTAGTTTCTTGTATGCTGTTTTTCAACTAAAGGAAATTTTTTGCAAAACAAAATACTTGAGGATTGGTGTTAATTCACCGCGAGTTTACCTTTACCCCTACATACTTCATCAGCATTTACAAAATTTTTAACTTTTCATAAGAGGAAAGCACAAATAAACTTCACCCGAAGTAAATTTATTCAAGAACATTCATTTCTACAAAAAAAAACGTAAAATCACCTCATGTATGATCACCTAAAATGTTAATTTTTTTATATGGAGTTTAATAAATAGGCGATGTATCAAAAATGTCTACAATAACGCATTTGCATATAATGGAATAAATTTACTATGAGTTCAACAGTACTGTAATTTCCAGCCCTGGAGTGAGTGCTTAAAAAAGAATGAGAATTAAATTTGGAATGTAATTCTCTTAAATATTCTTAAAAGTTGCACGTTAAATAATAAGTTAAAGGTTAATTGAAAGTTCTATTATTAACTTCAAATAACATAATAATATGATTCATAGAAATTCTGCTAAAAATATATGTATTAAAAGAAAATTTCAATTTGCTTGCTTGCAATATATCCTGTTAATTGAAGGATATACGAGGGTTGTATGACAATTATTTAATTATACATATGAACGTATGTATGTATGTATGTATGCATGTGCATTCATATATGTATGTGCATGCATACATATTACTAAATATCGATTTGCTACATTTTATGTACTTCCATAATCCAAAATGACAAAAAACTTTTTTACTTTTGAAAATAAGTTCATTTTTGAGAATTTAAACTGAAAATTCTATATGTTTTTTCGAAATACATATATCTAAAATTTGTAATTGCATTAGTAAAAGTGCAATTAACTTGCTATTTATTTTATTTATTTTTTTAGGTTTATAAATATTCGTTTTTATGCCTTAATAGAAGATATTGAAAAAAAAACTTTGTCCCTTTGCATTTAATTCCGTTTTCTTTTCTAAGAATATGTAACATTTCTTTTACTTTCTATCAACAAAATTGCAATTCAAAGTTTTCTTAAGACAAATATTTTGCCTCGTAAGTGATGACACAATAATTTCTAATGAACTCACTATTACAAAAAAATTTTATGTTGCAAATTTTCAAGAAAAGAAAACGCCATAAGTTGAGACATTTAAAAATATTGTTAAAAAAGTTTTTTAAAATAAATAAATAAAAAAGTGTAATATTTTTGTTCCTAATTTAAAAAAAAAAATTAACTAACGCACATATTTTTTATAAAGGAATCTATTAAAATAAAATATTCTTATTCTAAAAGAAAAATAAATGATTCAAACACCGTTAATGCAAAATTAAAAGCTAAAAATTTTTATACACGTTTCTTTTAGCATTGTAGAAGTTAGCAGAGGTTAAACATCTCAAAAAATGGAACTTGTGAATACCCTATTTCCTGTCTTAAAAACAATGTTTGATATTCTCATCAAAGTTTTAGATAATAAAATTTCTAGCAATTTCATTTCGATATAAAATTTGCCGACTCCATTAGCCCATTGCAACCCAAATTCAATTTTTACAATTTGACGTTTTTCATACAGGTACCGTTTTATATGACTTTTAAATACAAGTACTGTTATTTCCATGCATTCTTTTCTTTGTGGGTTGTGTATATTAATACTTACCATAGTGATTTAATTTAGACTTAATCAGCTTTAAAAATAATATGTTTTAACATTTCTTTTACTTATGCATTTTTATTATAAGTATTTGATTAATTTAAATGAAAATAAACGTTCAATAAATATAGAATTTCAATAGTAAACTCGATTTTTTCAATAAGTGGACTTACGCCACTTTTAAAATACACAGCACTTATACAAATCAACCAATAGAAAAGCAAATCGTGGTTTAACATAATGAGAGAATGGCGAAAGACTACAAAGTTGGGTAAAATATATGTTTGTGTATGCAAGCTCTTCTCACAAAATTATGAGTAAAAAGTAAATAATTAATAAAAGATAAATAAAATGGTTAAACAATTTGTTTGAATTTAGTTATTTATAAGCGAGATAACAAAAAATAATAGTAAACTTAAAGGAAACTGAAGCTCCAATTCTGTGTTGAATATTTTACAATTCAGTGAAAGCCGTTCTATATTAAATCTTGCAACTTTGGATTCTAATATTCTCTCTTTGCAATCTCTCTCTTAAAGTAAAGTGAAAATTTTCGTGTCATTTTTATTTGCTTTTATTACAAATTTTCACCGGTTGAAGAAGCATTTATTAAAGATTTGTTAAAACTTTTAGCAGTACATCTATTAAAAATTACTATAAAGTAAATTTATATTTATTAAAAAAAGTAAGTTAAAACAACAAAATGGATATATAAACCTTTTATGGGAACGTGCTTTTAATTCTTTGTACAATTACAAAAATATGATGGAGTGATTGAAAATTTTTAGCTTACGTAGCCTAAAAATCTAAATATGGTCTTAATATGCAGAAGATTTATGACATAAAAATTATTTGGTAATTAATTTATTTGTAAATTGTTGATTTTACATTCTAGAAATGAAAGCACAACTAGTTTATTTGTTAATTGGTGTATCTGCGTTGGTCCAAATATCGTTGGCCTTAAAAGAAGAAGACTGTGAAGGTGGGTAAACCAAAACCTGTTGTTTTTTTTTGCTCAACATACATTTTTCCTATTGTAGGATTTTCATTTAATAGTACATACATATTAACTAAATTTTCTATTTTGCCTGTTTAGTTTGCATTAAAACGGTTAGGCGTTTTGCTGAATCTCTAAGTGATGACACCAAAAAAGATTTTAAATTGATTGAAACAGAATTTAAAAAATTCTGTAAGACCCAAAAGAATAAAGAACAAAGATTAGTAAGTTTGTTTTGTTTAACACGTCATAGCTTTATGATAATTGTTTTGTGGTTTTTAGTGTTACTATTTGGGTGGATTGGAAGAGTCTGCTACAGGCATTTTGAATGAATTGTCAAAACCATTGAGTTGGCATTTGCCAGCTGATAAAGTTTGCGAAAAGCTAAAGAAAAAGGATGCCCAAATTTGTGATTTACGTTATGGTGAGTAAATAGTATAATACTATATAAAAGACATACTGAACAAATTGCTTAGGAGCTGTTCACATACTACATAACTCTATTTTCTCACCGTTTTTACTCGAATTTTATACTCAGTATAAATTATTAAGACCGCCTTTCCAGTGCAAAGTTTTATATGACAAATTTTGTGTTCTTTTGTTGGATGAACATGGAAACCAAACACATGTGCAACCAAATACAAGTATGGGTAAACGACAAAAGAATAAGAAAGCAACTTTAGGAGTAAGTCAAAGTCTTTACTCATCCCCATTCTTCTTTCCTTTCTCACCAACAAACTCAAGACTTCAAAGTAGAATTTGCTTGTGGAAAAAAATGTATAATTCCGTAACAAATTGCAACCCTTTCCCCCTGGACGTGTTGCGTAATATGTGAACACACCCTAAGAAATAAACCGCTCTAAAATTTGCCATAGGGAAATGTTTAAAAAGGGGCGTATAGCAATGTATTTTCAAGGAAAATAAATTTAAAACTAGTAAATATGTGTGCATTGTTCCGTATATGTCCCGATTTCTAAGAAAGATTTAGTGAAGCTGACTTTTTGTGTTAATTTTATTGTTCGTTTAAAGATAATTAATTTGACAATTATTTGTATGTTAAAATCGCTTGATTTTAAATGAATCGAATTAGGCTTTATATACATACATACATGGGGTTTTGCAATATTATACACTTGTTAGATTAGCTGGAGCAGATTTCTTAAAAGAATGACCGTACCTTAATTGCTGTAGGTGCTAAGCATACCATAGTTTTTGGTACTTTAGTCGGCAAAATCAAAAAAAATTTTAAAAAGTAAAAAAAGTTATCAGCAGCAAGTATTATTCATTGCCGGACAGGCTGAAATTGCTAAGAATGGCTCATGCGAAACGCCGAGGCATCTTTGAATCCAGTATGATTTAGAGATTACGACAACACTATTGGGAACTAGGAAGATTCCTTGAACCATTTCGTATGCCATGTCTCGGTTTTCATCTGGCTGCTTGGTACTGCGGGTCTTGAAGGAATGTATAGGACTTCAGTACTGAAAGAATATTAATTTACGCAATAACTTAGAAAGAAACCGATAATGAATTTGTAGGACCTACTAATGATCTCTAATTGTACCTTCTTTTAATTAAAATTACTCAAACTTTCGGAATCAAAGTAAACATTTTTGTATAAAAATATAAATAAAAATATATAACCCTAGCGAAGAGAAACGACACAAACCTAGTCACATGAATGCTTCCTACGAGTTATTTGTTGTGATATGTTTTAGATCTTACTTAACGTGTTTTTTCACTGGCGGTTACTATAAGACGCGTTTTTGGATTCTTTTTACATTCTATATAAAATAAAAAACAGATCAGTCTTTTATTCCCTCAATTTTGGTTTTTATTGAAAAAAAAACTTTAAAAATATCTTTTGCATTAGAGCAGTGCTATTCAACCTTTTTGGCTCGTGTACCACTAAATTCACGACAAACTTTTCGCGTACCACCAAAAAAAATATAATGTACTGAAACGAATATAATGTACTGTTGAACGAATATTTTACTTTGCTCATTCGTTTATTGGTATGGTTACCATTCGCTTACATTTGTTATTTTTTATTAAATGTATGTAGATGAGAGTGTTACTTAAATTTAAAAATTCAAAATTTTACAAAAAAGGTATACTTTTATGATGATTTTTCTTTTTGTTTCCAATTGCAAAATAGAAATCGTAAAAATTTTAAAAGATTTCGCGCACCACCTGGAAATTTTTCGCGTACCACCAAGTGGTACGCGTACCATAGGTTGAATGGCACTGCATTAGAGAAAAAGTGTTCGTATATTGAGGGGCAAATTTTGTTTCGTGTGCTATTTTTTTAAAAGTTGTGGGACAAGTAGATGCTTTTGAGAGTCTTATTTATAAACTAAACTTATATATAGTATGTCTCTAAAGACTTATGCCCTTATTCGCAAACGATTAATAAAGTTATATTAGGTTTAATGTTGGATTTTTATATGGGAAACTGGTTTTAATGCACACATTAACTTTAATAATCGTTTGTGAGTAAGGCCATTAAGCTATAAAAATCTTAAAGAGATATTAGATAAAAATACATCCAATTATGTTTGATTTTTCCGTTAATTGATTTCAATCTTCTTTTATTTTAGAGAAACAAATTGATCTGAACGCTGTTGATTTGCATAAACTTAAAGTACGTGATTTAAAGAAAATCCTCAGCAATTGGAATGAAGAATGTGAGGGTTGTTTGGAAAAGATCGATTTTATTAAGAGAATAGAAGAATTGAAACCGAAATATTTTAAATCTGAATTATAAGATTAAATATTGCAAACAACAATAAAAAAGACTTGAATTAGTTAAAAAAGCGCATTTGTTCAAAGTCAACAATATGTATTTTGTTGTATCTCAAACGATGCAGTGTTTAAAAAATTATAAAATTCAAGCTGTTTGGTTTTGAACTTAAAAACTTATTTAATTTAAACACTTTTTTATAAATTAATAAAACACCTAACACACCATTTATTTTGGTAAAAAATATTGCCTATTTCGAGTTTTAATTTTTTATACAGGTTTTTACGAAAGAAATTGCTTCTGTGAATTTGTATAAAATTCAAATAGCTTGTAAGTGGAATTGATAATGGAATCTTGGTTATACGATGGTCAACCGTTGGCCTGCCTTACTGGTTATTTTAATTAATTTTTTTAAATGAAATTGTTACTGCCCTGTAACGCCGTATACCAAATATGTAAGTCGGGAGTGTATGGAACCTATCAGTCAAGAATAATAATTAAGTAAAACAACAAATATTTATTTTCATGAAAACGATTTTTTTAGTTTAATTTTATTCGATTTTTGCAAACAGACAGATAAAAAGGGTAATGCATATAAAGTTATAAATATTAATATACAAATAAAATAACGCTCGAAATACATTTACAAATATTTTTTTAATACACTTATAAAGTGCGATTTTTAATTTTTTAAATTGATTTTCTTGAATTTTGTTATATTTGTCCTAACATTTATTCAATAAATTTCACGTACAAAAACATATTCTAATTTTAAATAACATTAGTTTTTTTTCATTAAGTTAGAGTTTTTAATAACAGCTGCTTTTAGTTTGACTTAAAAATATGGTCATACAATACAAAAGAAAATAAATATTAAAATTGTTAATATATATTAAGTTAAGCTTTTTGTTTATTGTTGTTACATTAACGTCTATAGGGTTGCTTGTTGTAGCGCCCTCTTTCGTTTTCTTCAGCGAGAATTGTATATTCACTGTATACAACACACCAACAGTATGTTAAAATGGCTGTGGAAGAGAGAAAGATTAGCAGATTATTTAAATGGACACCACTGTAAATGTTATTTAAGAGTTTAAGGCATACTTTTAGGATGTTACAGGCAGTTAATGGTATTTTTATTGGTGGCTAGAAAATTCAAATCTAATTTTAAATGTCTTGAAATCTAATAAAAATTTTGTTAAAAGTATTCTATATGTATATTAAATCGCTCATGATTCCTTTAATCATTAGTTCTACTTAAAATAATTTTAATCCTAAAACAGATAAAGCTAATAATTGCCTTTTCTTAACTAGAAGTATAAAGTTTAGACAACGTTGTCTCTTGAACACATCAATCGATTTTAATGAAATTCGTAGCTATAAAATAAAATAATATTTTCAAAAACTTTTGTTTGTTGAGGGTTTTTTAGCTAGTCTATATACATGCATTTCATTGGTGCTAATGCCAAATCATCAGTAGACCTTAAACCATATTTTTGAAATGTTTCAAACCTCTTATATTATACACAAACTTTTACAAAAGTTTTTGAAAAGCTTTGATATCGAGGCAATCTCGATTTATAAATTTAAAAAAATACTTAATATAAAATAATATTCTTCTCTCAAAAACTAAGTATACAAAATATTTTTATGCATTTTTTACACAAGATAGTCGTAAATTACGATATGATGATTATTTCGCCATTATTAGCTCCAAAAATTAAATTATGATAGAAACAATTCCAGACGGGACGTCATCAACAGAATTTTTATGCATATACATATCGTCATATGAATTCATAAAAGCCCTGAGTTACATTGAAAAAAGTTTACAGCACAAGCAAAAAACTCTAATATGAATAGTTAACCAACATTAAAACTTTTTTTTCAGTTTAAGCTTATTTCTTATTATGGAATTATTAAAATTTTAATATGTTAAAATTTCCAGTGACATTTATTTTTATATTTGTGTAACTTAGTTTTTTTTCGAATCATATGACGATATAACTTCTAGACACTGTAATAATGAATTCGTGCGGATATGGCTGCTTACTAAAGATGGGAGATATTTTTGTATCTGTGATTTAATCACTGCTACTGAAAAAAGTACTTCTTTTTTTATTAATATGTTAAATATCGTTTACCTGACATGTAAAACGCCTACTAATATAAAATTTAAATAGAATTTTCTATAAATTCCTATGTATTTTATCAAAGTACATCACAAAAAAAATCCCACTTCCCCGAAACAAAATAGCGATCTTATTAAAAAAAAATAGAAAAGCAAATTCTAATTATATACATTATTCTCCAATTCACCATTTAATTTTTAACTGTCCTTTATTTTCTTATAGCAGCCATAGCTATACATACGTAGCCTGTGAGCATTTCAAGTGTTTACCTATTTCGATTTACAAGATACAGCCCGATGTAAAAATTACATTACAGTGCTAACCAGGTTCAACGAATGATGTAACCTCCAAGAGAGGTGTCAATATTTCGGACAGAAAAAATCTTTCAGTAACGAAATAACAAATTATTTAAAAATATACTTGTATTTAGCATACCCTGTACATACATACATATCCATGGATAGTTTTTATCTTTTAGTAAAAATAACTGAGAAACAGTGACCACGACCGCACTTTAAAAGAACATTGATTTAAAAGTAAAGTTTACTGTTCGTTAAAAATCCCAGGATCGTTCATCTCAACTGCTTTAAAATTTTCTGGAGTTATATAAACGTCTGTAAGTATGCTTTTCTATAACTTATATTGCAACATGCAATAAAAAAAATAAATAAAATGTGCAACTGCATTGAATTGGCTTAATGTAAAAATATATCTATACGTGTTTGTATACCTACTTATTTTTATACATTGGCTAAATGAAATGGAATTTCTCCAACCATAAATAAACCACATTTACGACAATTGGTAATGTTTAAAACAAATATCACAAGCTTGATGTTTTTCCTTAAAATTTCTCATAATGCCACTCATATTCAACAGTATGTAATTCTATATGTACATTGCAATACATTCAGACAACAAACACGTCAAATCAAAACCTCATTATATTAAATTTAAAATATATCATAAGTACATTTAATACACAAAGTGAAATACAATAGCTCATTCTCGCATTTAAAAGACTTTTTCCCGGTATAGAAATTTGTGTAACCACTTAACCTATATACGGAATTTAAAAATGCTTTTCTGCCAACAATTAAGTTTTAAATTACTTGCTTTAACTGAACTAGATTTGAACGTTACTAAGATATGAAATTACAAATTGCATTTGTCTATTATTGTATGTATGACACATACCACAGGCAATCAAACCAAATATCAGCCATAAAACGCCAGTCAATACGTAACCATCAATAAAGAAGACAACGGCTGTATAAATGACAGAAACTAACAAACCAATAGCAATCATAATACCCAATACCACCCAGGGCATCATAAGATAATGATTCCGCTGAAAAAAATAATAATTAAGCAAATATTAAATTTTGAGTTATTAGAACTGGTCATCACATACCTTTATAACACCCGCTATCATGAGCAGCGATATCAGTATGGTCATACATAGATTTATAACCAAAATTATTTTAACAATTTCTGTTGGAATCCAATCGAATACGATTGTTTTGAATTGTACTCTGGTGGTGAAAATCAATATGATGGTAATGATGGATAATATAATTGCCAATATTCCGGAAATAATTGAGCCATTACGAGTGGATTGGCAAAAGCAGCAAGATTTTAATAAAGGTCCGGCCATTTTGTTTTAGTTTGCAACTGAAATTGATAATAAAAAATATCAAATATAAATGTTAGTATGATAATTAGTTGTTAATGTACATAAAATAATTGCCTAAACACTCTAGGGCAACACCGATTTGGTTATTCGAAAGAAAGAGAGAGGAATAAAAGCGATGACGGTAAATTAATCACCCTATCGGAAGATGTTATAATTATTGCAAATGGCGTCGCACGTCTATCATATTCAACATTTGTAGACTAGACAGTTTCATTATACAAACAGACCAGCAATTGAGCGCTATACTCATCATGAGAGTGGAATAATTGTATCGAATCGATTGGTTGATGGTGTTAGCGCAGCGTGAATTTCGACATTGATTTCCTAATCATGTCGCGCCAACTGGGCAAACATTCCGCTGCTTAGCTACTCGACTCGAACAGACTGGAATCACAGAAGACGTTGCAGCGCGTGGCCGCCAGCGGACTAAACGACTTCTTACCGTCGGCATTGATGTAACAAAACGGTGCAACCGCACACACAACGTGGGCCACAATTGATATTTTGAGGGAAGGCTGATTAATTTTGCGCCACCCTGTATAATCCTCTTTCATCACTTACCCATAAAATCGGTATTGCGGCAAGAAAACCTGCCTATTGTAAATACAGTCTAAGATATGTATATAAAAATTTCCTGTTTTATATTTACCAATCGCACTTGTTCCTCTAAAGAGAGTCAACTTAAATTTGACAAATTTTCAGTAGAAAGTTTTGCCTCTATTTTTTTATACTACTTTTATATCAAGAAGAGGGATGCAACTGTATTTTTTTGGCGAAAGAGTAGAGAAAATGATGTAAGATTTTGACAGTGGGTAGATATGACCACTGTACATTTATTTCTTGCAAAAAGTGAAAATTTAAAAATATTGAATTGATTCTCTTTAGAGGAATAAGTGCGATATATTCAGTAACTTAATTACGATCTAAATACGCCAATATGTCACTTTTAAAGTCTTTGGAGACTCAAAAGATCGACCTAGTGAATCCCCTGCCGTACATCCCTGATCAGAAATATTTGCATGTAAAAGCATTTTAATACCTGTAGCAAGGATTATTGCATTGGCGATTTTTTTTAAATTGATTTTTGTTTAATTGTAAAGAGGAGGTTGAATAACCCCTTACTGAAAATATACCTCTAAAACAATAGATAAAGTTTCAAAACCGTAAATTTGTATGTACTTATATTTTTTTAAAACACTATCTATGTAGCTGTTTGTGTTTTTTTCTATTTCCTTACATGTGGCCTGCTGGGACACTTGGTTAATTTCAAAAACATTTAAATTATTATATTTTTTGATATTGTAAAACATTATCACAAGTTTTTCTTTTGTTTTTTTTTTATTTTGCTGACGTCAATACTTTGATGTTTTAGTTTTTTTTGTTGCGATAATTATAAAAAATAAACATGATTATAAAATAAATCTTTCTGTTTTTAGCAATATTTACTCATCTTAAACATGTTTAAATGAATTCTATAAAAAGTATCGTGCTTACCAAATAGTGTTTGTATAAAAATCAAGAACTTGATATACATACATATATTCAGGGCTGGGCTGTATTTGAAATACATGTATTTGAAATACGTATTTAAAATACAAATACGTATATTGTATTTGTATTTTAAATACATGACCAGCAAGTATTTTGTATTTTAAATACATACAAAAAATGTCAATATATTTTTAAGTAAGTAAGTTTTTTAAACTATCACCGGAAATAATTTATACTCTGCAGGAAAATTACAAAAAACTTAGAATATATCAGAAATAGAAATATCAGAAGTAGAAGCACCAGTAAAGAAGATGATGATTTTGTTATTTTCGCAGATAGGGATGATGGGGAATCTAGGACATCAAATGGAGTTGGAATTTGTCAGTTTTCTCAGAGACAAGAGCAAAGACGTTATCACTCTTGACAGCTATCCAAATATAAAAAGAGTATTCATAGAATTTAATACAAGTTTGTGCTCATCAGGACCTGTAGAAAGATTATTTTCTTCAGCAGGTTTTATTTATTCTTCAACAAGAAACCAAAAATCTGATATTTATAAAAGGAAACAATTGTTTTGTAGATTAGTTTTATCTAATGTATTTTTGGTTTGAATAAAAGTGGTGTATTTTGTATTTTATATACATACATACATGACGTGGAAGTATTTTGTATTTGAAATACTTACAATAAATGGAAGTATTTTGTATTTTAAATACCGCAAAACATGTATTTTGCCCAACTATGCATATATTTCGTAATAGAAAAGATGACGATATAATTAAATATTCGTACATATTTAGCAAAGATTATTCATCAACTCAAAATTTCAAGTTGATTCATTAAGCAGTCTTTTCAAAGTGCCACCTTCCTGATATTCATCTATTTTTTTAAACAAAATATTAACAAGTTTTTGTAAAAAAACAGCAAAACATTTTCATTCATAAATTTCCGTTGGTGTTTTAAAGCTTCCGACTTTGATAAACCAATCAATTGTAAAATTTTAATAACAAAAAGTTTATAAGCAAGCAAGCAAGTATGTATGTATGTACACATGTATGGAGAGTTACAAGTTATTGAATGTGCAACCCACATTTTATTTAAATGCAAATAAATCTTTATTAAATTCTTATGACGTATTTGCTATTCAACTTCAAAATTTCAAGCAAACGCATACACCTGCACATACATGCACATAGTAGAACACGAGTAATATTCAACGACGGATATTAAATTTTCACAAAGAAATAAATAAATTTCTATAAATAAAATAAATATTATGATTAAGAAAAAATAATAAATATATAGTGTTCGGTCGAACATTTGTGTTCGGTGTCGAAGTTGAGCGAAAACCTATGTTCGGTAAATTTTTTACCCAAAACCGAACTTTTTGTAAATTTGTTGTTAATTTTTTATATCATTAAGGATAATCCCAAATACAACCCTGTAAAATATTATAATACTAAAAGAAGAACGTTGTCAAAATTTTTATTTTATTAATTAATTAGATCACAATAATTAAAATTGCTTCTATTTTCAAAAACTTTTGTTTGTTGAGGATTTTTTAGCTAGTCTATATACTGCTGATTTGACATTAGCACCAATTATATATGGACTAGCTAAAAAACCTTAAACAAATAAAAGTTTTTGAAAATCTTTGAAAGAAGATATCGAGCCAACCTCGATTAATAAATTTAAAAAACACTTATTGCTTCTATTCAATTAAAATAAAAGTTCGTTTTCGAGATCGAGTTCGGTCAAAGAATTCTACCGAAGTTCTGGTTCGAATTCCGTCTGAAAAAGTGCGTTCAGTCGGACACTATAAATAGATTTTTAGCAAACTCTTACTCAATTTGTTGATTTCATAATTTTTTTAAGCAAGTTTTTGCTGCTAATGAAGAACATAGTATAACAATTATGAAATAATTTAAGTGAGTTTTGTTTTGTAAAAAATGGAAATGAAATCTATCTTGTTGCTATTAGATAAAATGTTAATCATTCTATTTTTCTTCTTAAAATCTTTTATCATTATTGAGATTTTGATTTAAAATTTAAGGCAAATATTTATAAATTTTTGTTTTTAGATAGATAAAGCAACATTTAATTTTCAAATTAAAAGAATCTATGATTATCCATTGCTCAACTTTATGATCATGATCGCGTAACTTTCAGCACCTGTATGGATATTTCTTTTTCCGTTTCTCTTGTTTGTTCATAAATCTTTACACTTCAACACCCTTTGAAATGCAAGTATAAAGAAGTAGAAAATTTTATATGTTTTTAGCACTTCTAAGATTTTACGCATTTTCAGAAAACAAACTTATTTTTATTATGAGTATTAGAGAACGGTTGTTTACCCTACTGATCAGTGAATAAATTCTTTAAAAATCGTCTAATCAATGTTTATATATAAATAATATTCCGGCAGTTTTTTGCTCACTAGGTATTCAATTAATCGGATTTATAGCTCGATTAATTAAACAAGGTTTTGGTTTAATCGTTTAATATTCGTTTAATATTTTGGATTGATCGATAAACCGATTAATTATCATTTTCCACAATTAGTTAATCAATGAATAAACTAACATAATATTTTGAGATTTAATTAGTAAAAAAAAAACAATAAAGATCCCATTTGAATCTTTTTTCCAATTGTTTCTAAATGTTTTACTTTTTTTATATTTTTGTAATTTTTTTTTCAATATTTTTGAATGTGTTTAAAATGTATTTTTTACTTTCCGCTATTAAAAATAGAAAGTTACTGATTTCACAAGATTTTTGAAAATCGAGTTTTAATCAAATCTCTACCGACGCTTTGAGGTCATCGGAATCTATTCTGAGTCATGCACGATGATGTCCGTATGAATGGGTGTGTGTGTATTTCGTTCCGAAGTTATCTTCACGTATCTTCAAAAAAGTTTCAACATTATATACAAAAAATTATTAGATGATTCGAATTTGCACTACTTCTGGAGCATAAGTTCAGGATCTTAGACTCGGTTCACACACGTTTGAGAAAATATTATAGTTTGTAGGAACGTGCATATTCACAAGGTACACAATATTCAATACAAAAAACCTACTGCCTGTTCTTCGATGTCGAAAAAAATTTTCTTTCGTATAATTACATTTAAAACAAAAACAAAACTTTAAAAGTTGTTTTGGTTTCAAATGTAATAATTCGAAAGAATTTTTTCTTTCGATATCGACAAACAGGCAGCTATTTTGAAATTTTTGTTACTTAGATGGTTTTACGTTTCATATGACGATATGTATCTAGTATGTATATGTGATTGTTTTTTCATACTTTGGTTTTTTTGTAAACTTTTGCTACTTTTTAAATAAACAATTGAAATAGAAAGAAAAGTCATGAATAAACTAGATATTATTAAATGATCTCCAGGATCAGTTTATTTATATTTTTGAATATTATTTGTAATTTCTGTTTACTTAATTTATGGTTTTTTATATATCTAAATAATTACGGCGTCACTTCATTAATAAACAAATGTGTAGACGTTTTCATATTTTTACTCTGGAAAAGATTTTCAAACGAAATTCGAATAACTTATAAAATCGGAATAAATTGGCAAACCAAACTAAACGCGAAACAATCGATAACTGTAAAGTTAGCTGTCACAGAAATTATCGTATGTTACACTTTTTTCGAAATCGACTTTTTTATGCAAATTGGTTCTAAATCCATTAATTCCTCTGTTGACAAAATATTATAGCGATAAATATAATAGTTATGGAGATAACACAATGCACTTTTAATCGTTTTAAGAGTTTTATAGAATGTAATATTTATAAAAATTGTAATAACAACGACCTCCTGTAAATTTAAGTTCTTGTAATATACGATAATATCGCGCACAGCGGTCGATACGTATGCCGGAAGCAGTGGTGACATTACGACTTTTTGGCATATGCGGCGAACCAATAATGAGCTGCCAATATGTTAAAGTCAATAAACTTTTGAAGATACAGTAGTTTTCCGATTTAACGAACACACAAATATTTTCTACTGAGTACCTTATATTACGAACAAATATTTTATTTTGTATTCGGTTTAACGAACAAATGTAAAATATATCAGCTTATGGATGACTTGAATAGATGCATTGAAAATAAACCTTTACTCGATGATGAATGCAATAATAAAAATTTTAAAATGATGAACAGCTTGATGAAACAGAAGTTCTAGAGCCCGAAATAAAACACGAAGATGTCATTAAGCACTTAGAAGTTTTTATTACATGGGCTCAGCAAAAAAATATTTGTAACAAAAATATATGTAATGCTTTTGAGAGAGTTTCAATAAAGCATCGATTCCAAGAAAACAGACTGTGTCTGTGTGTGTGTAAAAAATACATATTTAAAATAAATTGTTTTTGTATTACAGTGTTTTTATGAATTTTTCATTTTCTTTATATATATTTTTAATGAAATAATGTATTTATTTTAAATTACTAAAATTTTAATAAAATATTAAAAAGTACTGTACATATTTAGAGTTTTGAATAAAATAGACGATAGTATTCGGTACTGGATATAACGAACAATTCACTTTAACGAACAAGCCTGACAGCAATTAGGTTCGTTAAATCGAAAAACGACTGCATTTAAACATATTTATGATTAAATATTTCTAAAACTATCGGCATACTCGCACATACATACATATCTTTTTTGTATTAAGCTATTATAATTCCATGCAATGACTGACAACAATTTCCGTTTTAGATAAAATTATGAATCTTTGTGCAAAATACAAACGAAATTTGGTAAGCAAACAACGTTTGCTACAATTAAGTGACAATTGGCTAACAAAAGAAAAGTGTTAACAAAACCGAAAAAGCCACACGATAAATACAATTTAAATAAACACAAACAAATAAAACAACTTATAAAAAAAAGTATTCAGAATTACAATGGAATTCGATCAAACAAAAGCTGTCACGCTACAAAAAACAAAAAAAAAACTTAAAATGAAAAGGTTCAATAAAAACTATTGTGAGCTAACACGTTTAAACACATGAACCCATGATGACTGACCAATTTCGGTACGTGGAAATCTCTCAATTATGTTGATGATCAATATTTATTTTCAAATATATATCGCTCATATACTTGAATAACGTTATAACTCAAAAACATGATTTTTGTGTTAAAATTGCAGAGTTAATCTTCGATTCGTTCTTTGTATTGTGTAAAAATTTCCTACAAATCTCTTGTTTATTCACCTCTTGAGAGATTTAAAATCTTGAAACTCGTTTTCTGAAGAAAGTGTTTTTTTGAGTTATGACGTTGTTTGAGTAAATGAGCGATATTATCTATCATAAAAGATCTTTTGCTACTACATACATACTTCTCTTCTAAACATATTTAAAAAATTGTAAGTAAATGCTATCTCGTGTTCATATTTGAAATTGAAATTTAAAATAACATGATAATAATAATAATGACACCAATGTGCCAATTCATTGAACCGTGTAGACAGACGCGTTTGCTGAGGCCCAATTAAAAATGAATTGATTCAGGTCGTATACAACAAGTTCCTTCCATTGATTCGTTTATTTATTGTGTTACAATTAATGTTCATATTCAAGTTATTTGTTTATTTTCAATACGTTCTATTGCGCTATTTCAAAGTTTAATTACATTTGACATTTTCCGAAAGATAAAAAAAATCGTATTTGTTTTTCTATTAAAAGCCAACAACAACAACAAGAACATATTTTGGTATTAAACATTTGTCGGTAGATTTTTTGGTCTTTGCTGTTGCCTTTTTTTTTGATTGTTTGTTGTAAATCTATCAGCAATTAGTGTCGTTGGCATTTAGATCAAACACATTTACATAACTAAGTAAATAGCTAGAAATCTCACAGAACAAAATCGCGAAAATGTTATTTTTTTTTATTTTGTACTCATTCCATATTTTAAGTGAACAGTTTTTACTCAAATTTATCGAAAGAAGTTTATTTTATGTTCTTTAATCAAAAGGTTTAATGACTTTTATTTTGTAAACGTACAAAGTACAATTTAAAATCTATACTTAAAGACTGGTTTCAGTTAATTTACGTTTGTTTTATTTGAAAATCAACTTTGTAAGAGATCTTTGCAAACTGAAAACATTATTTAGTGTAAAATTCTGAATGAAACCTACATGGAAGTCTGGTAGCAAAGGAAACAAAAATGTTGCTTTAAGTTCACTCAATTCATACAAACGCGGCCCACAAACCGGTCATAAATAATTCTTATATTTTCGTGAAATGTAAAAAGTGTCAAAGTATTGTTAACCACGCAACATTGTACAATTATTTCCAGGTAGGTGCAGTACAAAAAATATTGTTTGCTGGGAGTTGCTATATTTGGGAACAAACGTAACTCCAAAATCAAAAGGTTTCGTCTCGAATAAGCTTAGATATAATTGCAAAGATATTGTTGGAAAGTTTTACGAGACACCTATTGATTTATCAGCACTCCAGCATTAAGAGCTTTTAAGTTTTTAAACTGTTGGAGATTAAATCAATAGAATAGGGAATTCAAAAATATTCCGAAAGAAATGTGTGTGTAATAAAAAAAATTGGGTTAGAGACGGAATCGTGAGTAACTTTTCACTCACGCTGATGCACACTTACCAGTATTGCCAATTTAGACATTTTATTATTTTCAATTCGCATTTATTGCAACAAAATAAACTGAGAACTATTTTCGTTTAATACTCTCATGGTTCGTCGTGCATTTAATGTTGTTTAAAAGTTGGAAGACTGAAGTAATCAGTGAACAAATAACACTCACTGAATGCAACAAACTGAATACTTAAGGACGTGTCAGATACAACTTTGTCGCTTTGAGTGACGTTCCTAACAAGGCTTTTCCACAGTCAACGTTTACTTTGCAAAGTGTTAGTTCAGCAGGGAGAAAGACAGAGAGACGAATATTTTCTAATTCTGTCTTTTTCGCAGCTGAATTAAACTTTGACGGCTTTTCCACAGTCAAAGTTTACTTTGTAAAGTTTAATTCAGCTGGGAGAGACAGAATAAGAAAATACTCGTCTTTCTATCTTTCTCCTAGCTGAATTAAAACTTTGCAAAATAAACTTTCACTGTGGGAAAGCCGTCTTTGCAAAGTAAAAGCGGCCTAGCTTTGACTGAAAAGTTTAAATTAAAAACTATGACAACACTCACGCATTTTTTTACGCACAAAAGCGCTTCGTAAATTTTTACATTTCATTATTTGTTGTAAAAATAAATTGGAATTGGTTCTAATCGTACTCGTAATGCAAGGAGCATTAAGAGCTAATAGAAGAAACTTCAACTCGTCAAAGTGCCTAACTTTTTGCTTTGCGCTGCGAGATAAGTTTTATCTGACATGGCCTTCAATGACTGTCTGAAGCTCTAATGGCCGTGTCAGCTAAAACTTCTGCAACGCGTTGCGTTAATGCAGCACGAAGCGAAAAGTTAGGCAACTCTCACGCGCGGTTTGACGCATTAAAGTTTTTTGTAATAACTCCAATGCTACATGCATTAAGAACAAATTACAACAAATACCAATAAATCGTTTAATAACATTTTTAACTTTTAAATTTATAACAAATAATTATATGTAAAAATAACCAACCGCTTTTATAGGTAAACAAACAGTGCGTGAGGGTTGTCATACACCTTTTGCTTTACGCTTTTCTGTCAAAGTCACGCAAAGCGATGAACTTGTATCTGACACGCCCTTTATAATTATGGATTTCAGGAAGCACTAACACTCGCGATGAAATAATTTTTTGCTCGCGCTCACGTGAGTGTGAAAAAAAACTTAATTGCCATAATGAAAAGAATAGTCAAATTAACGAAATCATTTCTGTATTTTTAACTCTTTGTTCTATCAAAAATGATCAAAATCACTCACTCCGAAAGTTCTTATACATACGTTAATACACGCTCACGCGATTGAGAGAAATAATTAATCACGATCGTGCATGATATCGTGAGCGGTGACCATCTCTACTTTGAATGTACAACACGAGCATGAACATTAAACACAATTAGAAAACAGTACAGCGAAATTACGTGATGAATTTCAATTTAAATCAAATTGAAAATTCATTGATCAGCCATCAATGTTCCATGTACACACAATGGCGTAACTCTCAATTCTGCAACATATCAAACACCGATCGACATCTGTTTGTCGGCAATGTTATAAAACACAAATAAACGAAAAAAATCATACATTTAGAGTAAAAAATTTAAGAAAAAAAAACAACTAAATAAATAACTCATGTGAACTACAATCGAAAATATTTAGTTAGTCAATGAGCATTTTTATTTCGCAAGACAAATTCAATTTACATCAAATGATCACTAAAAAAAATACAAAATAAATAAATAAAATAAAAGGCTTGCGTAAAAAATCAATGGAAAGATTATGAAATAATTGTACTTTAAATACCAAATGGTATAGAATTTAAATTAAGTTAATTTTCATCGTTTATTTATTTGGTTTATATTCTGGACGGCAGAGATTAAAAGAACAAATCGTATAAATTGTAAAATAAAAACGAAACAATCAATAATTGGAAAATTGTTTTGCAACTACTCGTATGTATGTATGTGTGTGTAGTTTTATAAGAATAAAATGATGTAACAGAAAATAGTTCATACAAATTTTTGCGTACAAGAGTTTATGTTTTATGTACTACATCAGAGACCTGCAACAAGTTTGATCTGCTGTCTCACTTAATCTGCGTTCACACGCGTCATTGTTATTGACAAGATTCTTATGTTCTCTTCTTTGAACTTTCATTGATGTTCACACAAGTCATGTCTTGTTGACGACATTTACTTGCAATTACGAAGGAGAAAGCAAAACGTAACGACAATACATACATCTGAGTATTCGTTGCTTTTCCCATCGTCTCCCTCTCTCTCTCGCCTATAAAGTAGCAATAATGTCAATAAGACATGACGTGTGTTAACGTAGACTTACCAGCACAGCAAATTCAGTACAAACTAATCAAGACTTCGACAGTTTAGTTCACGTTAGAGTATCAATCACGAACCGAAATATTCAGTAACAAGATGTATTTGGCACAACTTTATACTTGGATTGATTTGTTTACAAACTGCTGATGAAATCGATTTCGATCATGACTTGATTGTGATTGAAACAAAAAATTTTCTAATTAATATGTTATTATGTACAAAGAAAAGCAATATATATTGCCATTATTATGACTGCGTTAAGTGGCTATTGAAAGATCATACTTGGTATGACATACTTGGTATGACATACTTGGTATGTTGACAGCGCGTACTTTGCTATTAGACTATCATACTATATCATAGTATTTCATACATCATTACAAAACAAACATTGAAAAGCGAAGGTTGTCTATACGATGACGAGTGAATTAGTTGCTACTTTGGTAATTGGACTTATTTAGTATTTCTTGTTGCTATTATATACGAGGACGGATTGATATTGAAGCTACTTAAGTAAGAAAATAAAATTTTTTTTCAAAAACCATTTATTTCTCAACATATTCTCCTTTTAGCTCAATACACTTAGTCCAACGTTTCTCCAAAAAATAGGATTTTTCGAGGTCCTTAAAATAGGCATTTGTTTGGTCAATAATTTCATCGTTGGAGCTAAATCTCTTTCCACCGAGCCATTTCTTTAGGTTTGGTAATAGGATGTAGTCACTTCATTCTTTTGGCCTTCCTGTTGATGGTATTGTTGCATTTTTTGTTCGGCCCGCGTTTAAATTCAGCAATCCAATATTTTGCCATGTAATCTGACGGAGCAGACTCATCGTAATGTTTATCGAGCTTTTCTTTTGTATCTTTCGCCGTTTTCCCTTTCAAATAATAGTGTTTAATCACTGCACGAAATTCACTTTTTTCCATTTTTCAAGAAACACAAAAGTTGCTTACTTCAAACGACTACAACAAATAAACTAATCGATGAATTTGGGTGAAATTTTAACAGCTAACGTTTGACAGATCGCAATTTCTAAAAAACGTTTTGGTGCTTGTGCTGCCATCTAGCGCTAGGTAGCTTCAATATCAATCCGCTCTCGTATAAATACAATTAACATATGGTTATAAATGTTTAATTTTTACATAGAATAGTTATAATTAGAATTGGTCTAAATTTAGATATTTAATAATTTTATGCTTGCATATACATATATAAATTGCTTTTAATTTTTAGTTCTTGAGGCATTTCATTGAAAAGCTTTATAGAATATAACATTTTGGCTAAAACTTGTTGTTGCAAAAGACAGTCTGTAATTATTGGCGTTTCTTAAGTTGTATGGTTGGACTTCCGCTAAGTTGACCAAGTATTGACGCATGAGTTATTGGCGGACAACAACGCAAAGAAGAGAAAGCATTACTTTGGACAAAAGATTGATTTGTTAGGAAACAAAAACGATCACTTTACTAAGTACTTCAATTATTGCATTCGGCTCTATTGTTTTTAATTTTTCTGAAAGTTTTTCATAAACTTTTTGCTTTAAATGTTTATTATATTTTTATATTTCATAACTCTGGCAGAGTTTCATATTCCTTAATAAAACCTCAATAAAACCAAGCAATTGTTACCGTTTGCCTGGAAAACTTCAAATGAAATTTGTACTGAGTATGTCAGAATTGTTATTAAACGAGTATGATGGATGACATACACAAAAATCAAAATTTTTTTATTTTCAACATACCAAACTGTCATACACGGGTTTTTCGCTTTACACGAGTATGATGGTATGATGGCATATCATTCTCACATACCAAGTATGATCGCCTAATAGCGGTTTTGGTTAACGGTAGGATCAAGGCAGATCTACAAGGCAGTAGCGATTCTACAACAATACAAAATTTGTTGTAAAAATACCTGTGCAACTGTCAAAATTTGCACATAATCGGGTGGCACTGTTAGCACAGCCGAACCTCTAACAAATGTCAAACATCATATAAAGCTGTGGTGTTTGGCATCAACCATGTTACTAGTATATTATCAACACAAATTTAATTTTACACAATTGACATTTAGACAGGTAAATCAGCTGTGTTTTCGCTACAACCTTGTTGATCTGCCTTGGGTAGAATTTTATGGTAGCTATAAGTTTAATCAAGTGAAATTGCCATTTTTTCTGGTCTATTATGGAAAAATAAATTAATTCTAATTTTTTTCCAACTGACTTTTGATGATGCCAAACAAATAGTAAAACAAGCGCAAACTGACAAACAAAATGTATGGTTTGTTTGTTTGCTGTAAATAAACAGTACGTCGATGCCATTTGACAAAAGTAGCCGCGTTAAAAAAAAGATAATGTTACTTTTACAGGGAAGTTGTAGCAATGACAGCTGTTTAAAGGTCAGTTTTGCTAACGGTACCTTCGAGTAACGTCTACTTTACCCGCAAATTGTATATAATGAGCCTTAGAGGGACTTTCGGGTATAAGAAATCGAAAATTTCGGATAAGAGGGTTTGGAAAATTTAACTTTCCGACAGGTACTGTTTAAGCCTTATCTGTCTGGTCTGCCAAAACACCCAGGGTCTTGGCAAAAATCGAATCTGTGACCCCAGACTAAGAGGTCCCCATGCTATTCCGAGTCCCATTGTACTTCAGTTGATAATATTTTATAGGGCATTTTTCGATTAACAAAAAAAAAATGCTGTAATTTATTTAAAAATAATTTTGTTTTCAGTACAACAAAGTCGGTGCCAACGAAATATTGTCAAAATCGATATAGTAAATCATATAAAAGAACAAACATGAATCATGAAAAATATTCTATTCTAATTATAATTTAGTATAAAATAAACAAAAACAGAATTTAAGTTATCAAAGAAACATCAACATTTAATTTATGACATTTTCTTATGGCTTCTGCCAAATGAAACACAAAAATTTCGTTAATTTATTTAGTATGCACGTTTCTTATATATTAAACACTCTTGTATATAAAATACATTTTAAAGTGAAAAAGTAAAATTTGTTTTGAAAAAAAATCAAGGTTGATTTTGTTTTTTTGAAAAATTTATTCACACGCAAATTTAGTATTAATGACCCATAGTGATCATTATTTTTTATTTTAATTTCACTTACATATATTTACATAATTAATGAAAATTCAAAATAAAGAGAATTTCTTACATACATACGCACACATTTTTATGTACATACATACATGTGTATACGAGTATGTCCATATGTATGTATGTAAGTATGTACGTATGATAATTCAAATTTACATTGCGACCTTGTTTTTGAGAACGTTTTATGCGTCTATTGCTTTCTTGCCATTGAACTTCATAATTTCGCTTCAACGACGAAAATAAAATAGAAATCATTAAGAAATCTAATAAAAAAAACTGTCTAATGCCAACGACTTATGTATGTATGTGTGTGTGTGCTTAGTGTAGATGTATGACACTTCAACAAAAACAAAAATATTTCTAACATAAAATAGAATGAGACCTAAGGCGGAGGAAAGGAAATGATTAACTGATTGATGGAAACATTTTATTTAAAATAGCATAACGCAAGGGCACGCTCAGATGGCGCAATTATATTGACGAAAGAAGCGGAAGCAGAATTTTAAATTCGCTCCCACTTTTTTTTACCAATACATTCATCCAAATAATTTGAAGTTGTTTTCTTGATGGCATCTTGTAAAAAAATTTGTTTTGAATTTGTGTACAGCCTACGTCACAGCTTTAAATTTTTGTGAGCTTGACAAGCAGTATGTGTAAAAATCTTGAATGAGAATTGAAAAATAATTTGATTCTGTGACTGCAGCGTAACCAAAAAGTACATGCTCATGGTAGAATAATACAGGTAGTGTCGAAGCGTTAACAGACTTTGTTTTGGGTTCGAGTCTGTCAAAATTTGATTATGTATTACTAAAACACACCCACACTGCTAAAAAAGGACACTTTATCACTTGTTTCAAATGCAAATAAGAAAAGGAAAAGAAGCAAAATTCTTTATAGAACAGAAAATGCAACCATTTTGCCATTTTTCTTTTGTACTTTTTGACAGCTTCGAAATTAAAAGCAGTGTTGTTGTAGCTTCGACACCACCTATATTATTCCACTATATACATATGTACATGCTCGTATTTTCATAACACAATGTGCTGACACTTACATATTTCATCAAATATTTGTCTCGTCTAAACCAACCCTAAGACTAACAATAAAATGTCCGACAAATAAATTTGCGTAATAATTTATTTCAACCAAAGGAGATGTTTATTCTAACTGTCAAGATCATTTTGTCGTAAAATATAAAATAAAAAGTAAATGTTCAGTTTTTTTTCGACTGATACTCATTCGTTTTCGTGGTTTTACACCCAAAACAATTTGCGCGCTTAGTTTGTTTTCACTACGAAAGGTTATCAAAAGATGACACAAATTCCATTAAAAAACCCCTTTAATTACGAAATATATAAATTAAAATTTTATCTTTTTTAAATCAAACCTACATACTTATGTACATAAATAACTCTGTTGAGAATGCGGTGGGAAGTGAAATTGATAGAAAAAATATTTTTCTACAAAATATATTTCAAAAAATTAATTATAATAAAAAAATTATTATTATTATTATTGTGCTCACAAAAAACTTTAAGTAATTAAAAAACAAAAGAAATTCATTAGTTTGGTAAACATTTGTCATGGAGAATATAATATCTAGTGTGGGCGGCGATAATAGCGTCGTTCGTGCACTCGATAGTTTGTTGCAAATTGTACAAATTGTTGGTTTATTTTCAAAAACGTTAAAAAATACAAATTTCTTTCATAATGTTACTGTATAATTATTACTGGAAGCAAAAATTCCGAATACTATTTTGGATAGAAAGTAAAATGCCTTCATTTTTAAGAGTAAACAGACTCAAAAATTCCAGTAATATTTTTATTTATTTATTTACCTAAAATTTCCTTATAGGATAATTAATACATTTTAATTTAAAAATACATTTAATAACTCCTTATATGCTAATGACATTCTGAAATTATTCTCAAAAAAATAAAAAATCTATTTTAACAACATTATTCACATGATTTAAAGTACAGTACAACCTCCCTAATCCGGACACTCGCTAATTCGGACTATCCAGTAATCCGGACTTTTAATTTTTTCGGGCAGCTTAGAAATTTTTCCTCTATAGTCCGGGCAAGTGTTCTTTTTTTTTTCTTTTTTCTCAGTAAAATTTGCATGGCGAACTGTTTTCAAAAGTTATTTTATGGGCTGAACAAACCAAAGCGACTGATAAGGATATTTTATTTTTAAAAGAATTTAAAAATAGAGCTGAGAAATTACATAAAAATTCTTATTTTCCAAAAAGAATATGTTTGGTCACTTTTAGTATGTTTCTTTATGTTTCTGTAAATAAATTATATACAGATGAATTCTTGTTTTTCTTTTCGGTAATAAAAATAAATTATGTATATGTACATTTATGTATTGCGTTTAAAAATTTTTTAACTGTAGTCCGGATGATCCAATAATCGGGACAGTAGCTGAAACTATATCTGTCCGGATTATGGAGGTTGTACGTAGGCTTGCCAGATCTAATATGTCAAAAAGCTTGACATTGACCAAGAAAAAACTTGATTTTGAAAAAAAAACTTGACAAATAGAAACACTCATACTATTGTTTTTTATTTAATTTTTTATTATTTTTTTCATAAAAATGCTGAGAGTTTTTAGCTAGTCTATAATAAATAAATAATAATTTTCATAAATAACTTCACAATTCTTCAAACACATAAGTTTTATTAAAAAAAAACAATGAAAAACCGCCTGCATTATTCCACCATGGGTATATCAAGTTGGCTAAGCTGATAGAAGGATGGCGCACCGGTAAAACCCCGGCTCAAGCCGAATCGCCGCCGCCGACGAATTTTCGTACTTGCGCCACCGCCGACGAAAAGTCCACGACTTGCTTCTTTGGTTCAATGTTGTCAATTTACTAGTGTTGAGTAATGGGGTAAATATCAGTGTTGGCACTTTTATAATAATTGTACAGAAAGTTATAGTTATAGTTATTTTTTAAACTATAATTGCACAAAAAAAATATGTATCATATTAGTCCTTAGTTCTATTGATAGTAAAAATATGGGCTTTAGATTTGTTTTTTAGAAATATACACATACTTTTTTTAAGTATTATTACATAGCTAGAATAAATTTGAGAAAAAAAATTAACTTACAAAAAAGCTTGACAAATCACTTTTTCACTTGACACTTGACGCGCATTAAAAAACTTGACAATCAGGCCAAATCAGGCCCTTCTGGCAACCCTAGTTGTACGGTACTTAATGCTTGCACTATGGGCTCACGCATGGCATAATTAGTAACATGTTTTGATATAGAAAATAAATTATTGTATCTTACTGTTCTGAAAGGTATATAAAAATTAATCGAATTTAATAAGTATTCATAATCAAATTATCATCATTGAAAATTGTCAAGTAAACGAACAAGGCTATTGTGTTTTCTGTATGGGAAATGTTTATAAATAAGTTCTTCATTTAAAAGCATTTGTTTATCTTTCGGGTTTCCTTGCTAAATGTGTTATTATTAAAAACTTTAATTTTTTAAATGTATTAAAAGAAAATTATGAAGGTTACGCACGTGACGCTTGCAAAATATTGAAAATTTTAAGAAAGAAACAAACACAAATCATTGCATCAATTTGAGTGAATGGGTTGGTTAAGTTATTGAGGCAGCTACCATTCAGTGGTGAACTACTTGGGTCCGTTAATTCGATTCCGTTATGAACAATCTATATTATCTAGGTCCAATAAGTCCAACTTCAAATCATAGAATATCGGCGATTCAAATTACCGAAAGCGCTAAATAATTTCAACTAACCGACTATTTTTCAAGGGAACTGGAAAAAACTTAGAATTATAGAAAAATTAATTTTAAATTGTCAAATTATCGAGAGCCGTCTATATAATATCTACTAATTTTTCGTTATTAGAGGGAAAAATATTCTTCAAAATGGTGTATCAGATTTTATTTAATACGACATTAAGAGAGAAACCTACTACATACTGGAGATGGGATCGTGAATGACTTTTCGCTGACTTTCATGTACGCTCACGATAAAAAAAAATTTACTCATATACGACCTTATAATTTTGGCTCGCGGTTAGGCACGCTCACGTGAGTGGAAAAAAGTTATTAACAATTACGAAAATTCACGCTCACTAAATACTTAAAAAAAAACTATAAAATAATTTAAAAAAAATCAACGTAAAATATTACAATAAAGCAAAAAAAATCTCGAAACATTCACGCCGAAAATCTACTCATGCACGCTAACGCACTTTCAATTTTTTTATACTCAAGTTCATGCAGGCTTACATGATTGAAACAAAAAACTAATCACGATCATGCGTGTTCATCAATGATTCATGCTAGTCACGTGAGCAATTCCCATATCTACTTCATACAGACAAAAACAAGTTTAAGAAACACTTGTTGACAACACATACTTAACTAACTTCTATTAGTTTTCAAATAAATAAATTTCAATACAGTTTCGATTTAATAGCGAACATATAAAAAATCCGACAATCAATTAATAAATATCGTTAGCTAATTTCGTTTTCATTTATTGTGTCATTAATAAAGTTTTTTAAGTGTTGTCAACATTGAACATTTATTAAGTTTTTTTTCATTTACTTTATAATATTTTTTCCACACGCTCATTAAAAATAACAATAAATTAACAAAACATTTAAATGTAAAATATGTAAACTTTTATGTTGTTGTTTAGTACCTTAATTGTGCCGGCCTGTGTATTATACAAACTATCATAAATAAATTTAAATTTAAACATGTTTTTAAATTTTCATTTTTATTTTAAGTAAAACAACTTGCCAAAAAAGTTAATTTAAACGGATTCAATGTCACATTCAAGTGATATTTTTATTGTTGCTGCTAAAAATGATATTTCTTTCGGTTGACTGACGTGCATGAACTCATCGTCAGCATCATCGACATCTTGTTTGCGAGTGTATTGTGGCGAATAAGAGTTTTTGCATGTATGAGTTTAATTTTTATTTTGCAGCAGCATTTCATTTTAAATATTTTTATTTTAAACTAACAAATTTCTGTTCTTTGTTGTTACTGCTTTGTTTTGATCATATCTTTCTTTTAACAAAAGTTTATTGCATTTTTTGAAAATATTGTTGCATTAATTACTTTTGAAAACAATCATTTTCTTTTATAAATTGTTTTTATTAGGTCATAAGGCAAATTTTTCGCTTTTAATTATTGCATATTAATATGTGCTGTTTATGGCAGAAATTGAGGAAAAGTATGTGGATTATAACGAACGTGAGAGCGCCAAATTTTGGGCTGATATCTGTGAAAAAGAGAATAAACTGCAAAATATCGATCGCCAGAGCATGATAAAATAAACAAGGTAAAAAACCTGTTAGTGCAACAAAAACTTTTTTATTTTCCGACTGTCAAAAAAATTCCATACATAAAAATATTGTTTATGTTTTTTTCTTATTGAGTTTGACATTCAGGAAATATATCATAAGCGATCAGCTTATACCCTTAACGGGTATTATACCTTGTTTATTGTATCATTTCTCCATAGTAAGTGCTCCTAGATTAAGTTTCATCGCAATATCTCAAATGCTTTGTGTTCTATTTATATACAAAGTTTCTATTTTTATTGAAGAAGATAAAGGATGTCCCGCCAATTTAATCTATAGTGTGCTATTCTATCAGCGTACGGGTCGTGGATCCGGTTCACCCGATCCAACGACACTGGCCTGCTTCACTGCAACAAGTAAAGGTTTTTTTTCACTATGCTCGGTAAACTAATTAGTAATATAATATGTAATTGTATTTGTCACACTTAAAATATGTAAATAATACAATAAATAAGTTATTTAAAACACAAATATTAAAAAAAAACTAGATACTTATGTAAATTTATTTAAAGTTTTTTGCTCTCAAATAAACTAAACTTTATCGTTCGGTTACCAAACAAACCAACAAATACATATGTAAGTAAGTGACATTTCAGTTGTCATAAAATATAATTTGTAAACATTAAAATTGATAAAAATTAATTGTGGCTTCTGGTTGTTTGTAAAAGTAGTTCAAGCTTTTGAAATCTAAACAAAACAATTTACTAACAAGTTTTAGTGATAGATTAAGTTTTTATCATTAAAAAAATGTCTAAGGAAATAGATTTAAATAAAAAGAAGAAAAAAAAGAAACCTGGCGCTGGTGGTGCTGCAGCAGCATTTCAAGGTTCGGATATTGTTGAACTAAAAGAATGCCAACATTTCGAAGCCAAGAGATAATATTCATTAATTTTATGAATCAACCAACAACAACAAATAATATCGATCAAGTCAACTTTGAAAAACAAAACAAAAAACAAAATCAAAGTCTGCTCGGTCATTTGGAAGGGAGCTACGATGCCACAGACAGGCACACATACGGCTACACAAGTTATACTTCTAAAGCAAAGATCCCGCTATCTGCACAATGTACCGATTTTCGTCGTTGTTTAAAATGCCGAAATTGTGCTGAGCATAGACAATCAAAATCAACGTTGATGCATCGATAATGTGAACATGGAACAGCGATCACAGACGTCAATCAATTCCAATACAAGGGGATGGAAAAACGAATTTTGAAATTGCGCCAACTGGAATCTAAAATTAAATTGTTTTGAGTTTAATTGCACCAAAAATATTTTGTTTTTAATGTTTTAAGCTAAGATCTCGCTATCGGCGCAAAGAGCACAATCTGCTACAATTTTTATCATGCTGTATCTGGACACATGAAAAAACATTGCACTATTTATTTTTAGGCGGTCCCATTATCGTCGCATTTCGTGACAATTTTTTTGGTTCATATCGGCACATATCTCAATTGCGACAATAATTCGTTCAGTGCAATGATTACACTATCGTGCATTGTTAGACAAATTAAATCAAATGTTTTTGTTTATTTGATTGTTGGCAGACACAGTTTGATTTTCGGAATGAATTACTATGAAAAACAGAAAACTGCTTTGGCCGTCAATGTTTAAAAAATAGGAACAAATGAAAAGAGAACACATAAAAAACGCAGCATTTGGCTTATAGAGGGGTTAGAAGAGAGGAGTGAATATGGTGCCAATTCCCTTATGGGAATTCCGTGCAGTCTACAATCAAAATTTAATTTTCAAAAACTATGTATGGATGTACTTATATGCGAATGAATGAATGAAATTTCCGCCAATTGATTGAATTAAATACTCCATACCTGACACGACCCTTCGAAAAGCTATTCCAGTATGCCAACGTTTAGGTTGTACTAAGGCAGCTCAAACTGCCAGGCAATAGCAATTCTACAAGAATACAAAATTTGTTGTAGAAAATACCTGACTAGCTGTCAAAACATATTCAAAACCCCATTGGAATGTCAGATGAATCTTTTAGAAAATGTCAAACATCATATAAGCCTGAACACGTATAAGGTGCTTGGCAGTTTCAAATCAGCCATATTGTTGTGAATATACTCATCAACACAAATTTAATTTTGCACAATTGACATCTAATCAGGTTAATCAGCTGTGCTATAACTACTACCTCGTTGATCTGCCTTGAGTTGTACCCTTCGGTATTTGGCCCACTGGTGACAGCTATAAAAGCATTTCAGCTTTTTTTTCGCATATTTTGTAAAACTTATTACACAGAACGTAATTTTTATTCTTGTAGTTTTGTAAAAAGGGGTTTTAAAACGAGGGATGCAGGTTACAACAGCAATATTTTGGTAAAATCGTCTTGGTTGTTTTTTCTTCAGCAGTACAAATTGCTCCTTTATTGCAACATAGTCATATCTCCAAAAAAAAAATCATTCGTCAGAAAACGAGTTAATAGGCTTTTTCCCTTGACCTACATCTTTCATCAATTTGCAAATTCTACATCTTTCTACATCTGCAGAAGATGATCTTTTCTCATTTTGATCCACCTAGCATTTTTCGTTATTTTAAATGTCGCCACTAATAAAATGGCAAAAAATCGAAAATAAACAAACTTATGTCTACCAAAAATTCTTCTTCATCGTCATCAATGATTAATGCCTTTTCTAAACCCATTTTTTAATATTTTTAATTCTTAACAAAAATTATGCGTCTTTTTTCCTTTATTTTTTATTTTTGACAGCTAAATAAATAAGAGATGAAAGATGTTACCAATGTAAATGCATTGTTGTTAATTTGCACACATCTGGAATACATATTGGTTCCTTTGGCTCCTAAAAGGAGCATAGGACCTCTGCAATGGATAAATAAAAATATATTCTCTCAAGAGATGAATAAAGAAGATATGCTTACTTTACACAAAATGAAAAGCAGCAAGACGAATATTTCTGCATTCTTGACTCAAAAAATCACGTTTTTTGAGATATGACTACGTTGCAATAAAGGAGCGAAATGTTCTATTTAATGTTTTAATATACATATGTATGTATGTATACGAAAATCTTATTCCCTCTTACTGGACGCTCAACTGTGTGCTCGCGAAATCATTTCGGTTTGGTGATGTCTTACAAACACTTAAAATTAAAATTGCATGCAACAAAGTTGCATCGTGTATATAAGGAAAAAGAAAGAATAAAATAAATAAATTTGTATGAAATGAAATAAAAGTTTTTAATTAAGTCTGTGTAGAGTAGAGTCAATTAAACTTAATAAAGCTTTGGCTTTATTTAACCACAAGATGCATGGTGGAGAACCATTTAATCTAGCGCTCCATCAAATTCACGTCCATCATGCATCCAAAGCCGTATAATTTGTGCCTGCGTGCCTTTCTTGAATTATGATTTTTTTGGCTTAAAGTCAACAAACAAGTCGCACTCTATATATTAAATTTATTCAATCCTGAAACAGACATGATTTATTTTTCTTACTTACACGCTTGTTTTTTATTTAAATTAATTTTTTTTAATAACATTGGTCTCGATAGCACGTTTGAAAACCGACGCCGATGGCTAAAATTGGGAATTAAGCACGCGACTCGAGCGTTCGGTAATTGGTTTAAGAGAATCCATATGCAGTGTGCTTTTGACAACACTTTCACTTGATTTAAGTAGAATACTTTTATTTTTATTTTAATCGTGTTTAGTAAATTTTTTTTTATCGTGGGCATGCATGAACATGAGTGAAAAGTCACTCACGCTCCCATCTCTAATTCAAATATGTAAATAATTATGTACTCGTATTATTTAAAGTGCAGACTAATTGCCCATGAAATTATTTACATACAGATGTTTCTTTTATTTATTAGCTCTGGTAGCATATCGTTCATCTACTTCAATAGTGTCATAAGTCAAAAAACGTGATTTTCGAATTAAGAATGCAGAGTTATTCGTCGTATCGTTCTTCATATTATTTTAAAAAAAAAGTCACACAAATATCTTGTTTCGCCACTCCTTGAGAGGAGAATATTTATTTATTTATTTATTGGTACATATTCTACAAAGTAAATTTGCAGAATATGGTTGCACAAAAATGGCGCCGGTAACTAGACCATATGTCCATGACGTTATTAACAGTATCTTAGAAATGTTTTTGTGACTGACTATTCCCGACCTATGCCTTCACATAGGAAGTGGCAAAGTGGTCGTCAACGAAATTCCACAAAAGAACCGCAAGACTATACGGTTATCCGTGGCAAATCAGTCAACCAGTGCGAGCGAGACGAAAAACTCTCGAAGGCCAAACAACACACGCAAGCCTGACCGCACTTAAGAAATAATTACGATGACGCGAGAGCTGTTCTTCAGCCCAGAACGATTTTTTTCTTGGAGTTATGACGCTATTAAGGTAAATGAGCGATATGTAAATAAATTGCAATGCCAACTCATTAATTAACATTCTCGCCAAATTGATGCAAAATAAAAATATTAATTATTTGTATTATTTTTTTTTGTTTAATTTTTCTGCTTCTTCAATTTCAATTGAACACATACACACTAGAAATGGGCACTGCTCACTTGATTAGGTTTTTGTTTCAATCACGTAACCGTGCATGAACGTGGACATAAAAAAATTTACCGTGAGTGAGCGTGCATGAGTAGAACAGTTTTTCTTTACAAACTCCAAAAAAAATCTGTGAAAGATAAACATTCTGTTTAAACAAAATCTGATTAATCAGTTATTTGATTAATAAAAAAAATTATTGTTTTAAAGGTAGGATCACACGATTGCTGCAATGCACCTATTATCGGTCTATTTTATCTGCCAATCGTGTGATTTCACAATTTATTGTACCCTACGGCAATCGAGAACAATATTGTGCTGATTTTACGCAATCAAATGCAAGTCTGGTGCAGCAATCGTGTGAACGGTTGACAGGCAACCATGCGTCAATATATATGTTTAAAATGTACCAATATTTATTGTGTTCTCGTGCGGCAACCAAATTAGCCAATATGCGGCAATTTAGTTAATTAGTTTAATTTTTCGTGTGTGCCAATTGTTTTGCGTAACATAAATTTTTTTTATCATTTGAAGCGTTAACCCTTAAATGCATGATTTTTTCGCTTTGAAAGAAATATATTATTTAGAATTATAGAATTAATGCAAAACCAAATTTTAATTTTTATTTTTTTTAGTTTAATTTATTCAGGGTTGTCACAGATTTCCAATGTTGTCGGTATTGGATTTAAAAAGGCGACAAAATAATAATTTGTATGATGAATTTCAATGTTATGGGTTATATGTTCCATCTAGAATTACTATCAGTTTTTAACATAAAACGGATAATATTGAAATTCATCACACAAAAGAATTTTTTGTCATATTTTCAAATCCAATTCCGACAACATTGGATTCTGTGACAACCACGATTAAGTGTAAAATAAATCTCGTAGAGTGTATTTATTTTACTATAACAAAAGGCGAATGATTAATAATAATTTAAGGGTCAATTAAAAGCTATGATGCAGAATTACATCAATATGCTAAAGAAAAAAATTTGCACATAAAACAAAACAAACTAAAAACTACCATAACAGCCGTGAATCCTGAAAACAATATTGCGCACTCAGCCGTACAAAATAACTTTCTACTGCGCATCTACGTCATCATAGAATACAAACAAATAGGTGTTTGTTGTAAAAAGTGTAAGAGATTTTTGGCACAAAATTTAAAATAACTAAATAACTTCTAAACGGGTGCATCGATTTCAACAAAAAAAAATAAAAAGACAGAAAAGAGATGCAGTCGAGTAAAACTTTTGAGTTTGAGCTTGAAGCTATTTGAAGAAGACCTTCCTCGTTCTACCAAAGTTTTACATTTCGACCTGATTTCCATACAAGAATGTACTTTTGTTTACAACACATATTCTATGTCTACGTCACAACACAACAAAATGACGGACCTGCGCAATCTTGTTTTCTTGATTCATGCATTTTGTTAGAACAGCTGTTTGTTAGAACAATCGTATGACTGGGCTGCGGCAATTATTGGCATTATTCGTCAAATTCATTATTCGTCAATCTGCGGCAATCAAATTTTTATAAAATGGGGCAACCATGTGCCTGCAGTATATTTGATTGAGACAAGATTATTGTTGTGCACTAATTCAGCACAATAAAAATTGAGCCTGATTGATGTATTTGTGGCAATCGTGTGATTTTACCTTAAATCATGATTAATGAATTAATTCTGATTTTGATAATTCAAAAGTATGATTGATTGATTAAACAGAACTTTGAATAATTGAATACTTTTAATTTCAACATTTTGTATTTATTTATTTTTATTTTTTATTTCATTAATTCGTATTTGTAATGTATTATTTTCATAGAGGATTGTTCTGTAGGTTATGAGATCTGAAATTGTGTTGTTTCAAAATTCAAATACAATATATTTTTGTAAAATCCAAAAACGTAAAAAACAATAAAACTATTGATATTTACTTTTGGAAATCATGTGATTTGAAATCTCCGTGGTTTTCTAAAGTATTTTAGTTCTTTATTAAAAATATTTTAATATAATATTGATTAATCACAAATCTTGCTTATTCGATTAATTAATTGTTGATTAATAATAAATATGCAGAAATAGTATACAAGTTTGACACAATTTTCAAAAAGAAAAAAAAACATTTGTTCAATTCACAAGCTCGCATTAACGTCGTATGTGTTGTGTAGTCCTCTAATTATACATTGTATTTTTTTGTTATTGGTAATTTTCATACGTTTGAATTTAATATTTTATTGATTGTTAAGCCCCGGGAGCAAGGGCGTAATTCTCTATTAATATTTTATAATAATTACTATATATAGCAAATTACTGTAAGTAGGTTACTGTTTCGTTTTTATATTAATTAGGATATTACTTTTTAGTCCTAAGCTTTCTTATGTTTGTTATTTATTCATTTTAATTGTATTGTTTTTTTATAAAGGCTCAATAAAATATACCTTATATTTTATAACTTATACCTTATGGTTGTATTGAGGACAGGTACGGAAAAATTCTATTTGTAACGCGAAATTCCGCCAAAAGTTGCAAAATTTAGAAAAATTCGTAAAATCTTCTAAAACGAGATAAAAATGCAAGGAATGTGGAAGACTCGCAAAAAACTACAAAAATGGCGAAAATTCGCAATTACTTCCAATCTTTGGGAAGAATAAAATGTTTAATATCATTTAAAAGTCGATGAGACAATAAAAAATAGAAAAAGTCATCCACATTGCAAAAAACACGAAATTTCGCAAAAAGTTGCAAATTTTTTAAAAAGCCAGAGAACTTTGTTAATCGTTTGTAAATAAGGCCATTATTATTTTGAACTGCCGGTTATTTAAACTTTTTCTCTGCATCCTTGAGTTTCAAATTATCGAGAGCTGACTGTAGCTAAAGATAACTATAACAACGACAGTCTTTAAGTTTTGTGCAACTAATTTATTTAGTTTAGCTCGTTTTTTTTGTATTTATTTAAACAGTTTTGTTTAATAATTTTATTGAAATTGAAATATTAACATTTTGCTTTCGATTATTAAAAAAGCTGGCGCTCACTTTCAAAAATTACAAGCGCCATTGATATCAACACTCTTAACTGACTTTTAACTGTTACGTGTCAAAATTTTAAAGTACTCGTAGCTCAGCTTCATTTACGATTGTTTTTAATCAAAATATCAACACATACTTATAAAAAAGTTTTACGACAATTAAGATGAATTGAGAACTGAAACACCCACACTTCATTCAGCTTAAAAATTTTTTAACATTCATAATAAAAAAAAATATTTTTTATGAATTTTCTATCACTAAACATTAATTATACAATGTTTATTACATCATTAACGAGTATTAAATATATAATATTTTTTTGTATAGAAATTCACCTTTTTAATTTTAATACAAAAACTTTTTTTATTTAAAATAATATTTGCTCTTAATTTATTTTTATTTCAATTAAATGCGTAATTTAAATATGTTTACAATATTGTGTTTTCCTTTTTAATCTATTTTTTTAAACAAATTTATTGTTAAAATGTTGAAAAAATCACAACAAATTTAAAAATCGCTTCGTTTGTCCGTTCCAAATGGATTCTAGATACTCGCACGTTCCGCATTCAATTCTCGACTGATCGTGTTTATTATGGCAAAACGTTTTGTATCGCAAAAGCTGTTGGTTGTTGTTGTTTTTTTGTTAAACTTTTTATTTTATATGTACATATGTGTGTATGTATGGCGTAGTCGTGTTTTTGCTTTTATTCATATAATATTTGTATTTTACTTTTAGATGTTTTTTCTTATTTTTTTTTAATATAAATTTTATTTCAAGTACAATTTTGTTTTTTCATTACTTATTCAAACTACAAAATATCTGCTCTCAGATAGAATTATTGGTACGAATATGAATCTTAGAGGAGAAGCTAAATAGACTTTATACGGTTGTTGTTTTATTAAGTTTTTATTTATTTTCGCAAGGTTTTCTAAATGGATTCGTATCTAAATTTTAGCAAAGCATCATATCATGAAGCGAATATGGGTCATTCCATTTGAAGCGTGCAAGTAAAAATGTTGATTTTTTTCGATTAGAGTAATATTTGATGATTTTATAGTTATAGATATCCTTGATTCTGATACAAAATATTTTTACAATACAAAGTCAGATTAACGAGCTAAAAGGCTTTGAAAATTTTACTAACGGGCCGGTATGCGGTAATTCTTGTCACAGTTTGTAAAGTTTATAGCAGAGTAGAAAACTAAACAAAACGAAACGTTTGCTTTCGTTTTGTTTTGCTCTTTCCAATGAGTAAAACGAAAACAAAACAAAAACAATGAGAACGATTGTCCCATTTACTTTTGTTCTGTTTTTGTTTGTGAGCACTAAATGTACATTAATTTAAACGTACGCAGCTAGAAAAGAAAAAATGGGAGCATAATTGAAAAGTCTTAAGAAGAAATGTTTGCAAACGTTTGCTGCTTGATTTGCTCATTATACAATGACGAACGAAATGAAACACTCACAAAAATACGTTTGAGTATTTGTTTTGTTCTCAATTGTACGATTGTAACGGGATATTAAAGCAAGCAGATGAGTGAAAGGCCAATAGTTCTGTTTGCGCTCTTTGTCATTTAAAAAGTATTTGTTTTGGTTTTGCTCATGTACAAAACGATTGAAAATATTTTAAAAGTTTGTGTTTTTATAGGAAACGTTTGCGAAAAGTTTTGTTTGTTTTCCCACTAGAATTATAGTGAAATTACAGGCCTTTTTAAGTACAATCTTTGACTATAAATTATAGTTTTTTAGGTAAATAGTAACGCAGGGATTTTATAAATCAAGTGCAGAACGTATTCTTAAGATGAAAAAGTTTTGATTTAGTCATTACTAAACCTACTCAAGCTCAACAGGGTCCACTTTCTCCGCTAGTCATTCCAAGCCCGTTTGTTCCCTTGACTGTTCTCAAAACAAACAAAAAAATCTTAGTTGAAGAAAGGCAGCCTTGGTTTAAGGCACAAATTAGGCGAAATTGGATTGAATGAATGATGGCCGTAGATTGAAAGGATAACAAAAGACCATTTAGTTTAGAGTGCCGTCATCCCATCCAATCCACGTTTATCATGCTCTCAATCCAATTTTTGCCTTGAATAAAAGCATTTTTGGATTTTTTATCTTAAATTAAATGCGACCAGGATTATTTACATATAAAAAGTTTTCCAATAGGATGATTTTGAGGTGACGTTTCGGCCATTTGTAATACGTTATGATCTGTCATTTGTTTTTCATTGTATTCAGTTCACAATTCCATCATGGATAGATATACGCAAGAACAACGTTTACAAATTATTCAGTTTTATTATAAAAATAATTGTTCTCCAATTGCAACTTTTAACGATTTTTTTAAAGAAAATCATCTTCTCCGATGAGGATCACTTTCATCTAAATGGTGCGGTAAATAAACAAAACAGTCAATTCTGGTGCGAAGAAAATCCACAAATAATTAATGAAAAACTATTACATTCACCTAAATTGACAGTTTGGTGTGGTTTTTGATCTCGTGGAATCATCGGTCCGTACTTCTTTCGAAATGAAGAGCTGGTAACACCATTATTGTCAATGGAGAGCGGTATAGATCCATGATAACAAACTTTTTATGACCGAAATTGGAAGAAGTTGATCTTGATAACATTTGGTTCCAACAAGACGGGGCTACGTGCCACACAGCAAAGGCAACAATTGAATTATTGCGAGAAAAGTTTGCAGATTCGATTACTTCAAGAAAATGTGATATTGAATGGCCTCCAAGAAGGTGTGATTTAACACCATTGGACTATTTCTTGTGGGGTTATTTGAGGTCATTGGTCTTTCGAAATAAACCAGACTCTCTTCAAGCTTTACTAGTCAATATTGAACTTGCCATTCATTACATGCAACTTGATTTAGTGGAAAAAGTGCTCGAAAATTGGGTTCATCGAATTCGTTTCTGCAGAAAAAGTCGTGGAGGTCATTTGAATGACGTTTTATTTAGAACTTAATTGTGTCGATTGTACTTCACATTAAATAAAAAGCTTTTAAATGTCCATAACAATAATTGTATTTTTATTTTAAAGAAATCATATCACTATTATTGGAAAACCTTTTATTTAATAGATTATCCAGCGGTCGAATCAATCGATCACATTCTAGAAATTAATTTTAAACATTTACATACATAAATACATACGATAAAATACAAAAACAAAAGAACATTCTAAATAAACAACTTAATACTCTGTCTCATTTCTATGGAAAAGCCGATTGGACAAACACACATGCATACTTTCTTTATTTTTCAAGTTGAAGCTGATACATGCATGTGTAATAAGTGTGCATGTGTGAGTAGCAACTTTAAACGTTTGTAGTTCCTTAAATATCGAACCGATTTATATATAATATTACAATTGTATACATCTATGTAAAACCTCTTTTAAAAACATAAAAATCTTTCCAAAATCGCTTCAGTATTACGTTAGTAAAAGGGATCTAAGAAATGTGTTTGCCTATTAATAATATAGATAACGGACCTGATTTAAAATTTTTATTTCATATATAAAATTTATACATTTTATTTATTTGTTTTTTTTTTCTTTATTTAAATATTGTTTTCTTTATTAATGTGGGCTTCGAGTATCGAACCTCTGCTGCTAAATTCATATTCAAAGTTATACAGGTGACTTTCTGCATAATTAAAATTTTACCTCTTTTGAAAAGATTCCCCTCAATGTAAACTTTTAAATAATTATTTTATTTCAAGTAAAAATTTTTGTCATTTTTCGACCTTTTTATTAAAAAAATTCTCAAAAGTTAAGGTCAACAATAACCATATAAAAAACTTTCCATAGAGAAAGCGAAATATTGGAAAAAATAAAGTTTTTATATGGTTATTGTTTTCCTTAAACTTGGAGAAGTTTGTTTCAAATGATCTAACTTGAATCGGCATTAGTTTAAGTTCTAATATCTTTACTTGAATAAAGCGAAAACCTCTAAGATTTAAATATTTTATTGAAATTCCCCCCAAAGAAATGTTTTTTTTTAAATAATTTCTGAAGTATTTTTTTTATAAAAAACATCTAAAAGAAATACATTTGTGTTCTGATTTAATGGATTTTGTGTAAATGAATGCAATTCATTAAAATTCAGTAAAGATAAGCGCTCGAACGCAACTATTATCTACTGTGAACTAATGGCGCTATTATCGAAAGCAACTGGCACAAAACAACAATTTGCAATTTTAATTCAGCAAATGGAAGCTAATCCAAATGTAGCACGCGGTGTCCGCCTTTATTTTAAACATAAACATCTACTCACAGGACCGAAGGCAATTCTAAGGGATTAGAGTTGTCTCTTAAATTCCTTCTAACAGATGCCATATCTTGCACATCTTTTTCTTCATCAAAAAATAGTTCATCATTAAAAATAAAATTTGAAATCCCATTCAATAGAGCCGCCTGCAAATAAATGGGGAATACATGGATACGCACATGAACATTGATGATGGGGGTGTAGCGGCGGCCGAAAAACAACCTTGTTTCTGTTCTGCCGTATAAGGTGAAACTAATTAATGTTAATTTTTTCCATATTCTTTTATAACAATTGTCTTATATTAACCCTCGGTGGTATAACCAGGTCTGTGCAGACCTTTTGCAACAATTATTTAATTATTGTTTTTTGTGTTAGAGACAAATTCTTCTATGACTTCCTGGAGCAACATTCTCCGGACATAATAAGCAAGAAATCAGACCGATTGTGTGTCCGGGTTCGGCTTAATCCAGGTTTACAAATATTTTGGTTTAAACGTCCGTCATAACCAGGTCTGTGCAGATTGTATGGAGTAAAGGGAGGAGGCAGGTAATTAAAACAGATTTTGAGTGAGATTCTGTGGGAAAAATGTACACAAAATGTACATAATGAATATATCACAAGCAAAATATTAGTATTTCAGCATAATTTAAAGTCTAAACGTCTGCATCTTTCTTTTTGAAGTGGATTCAATTATATTTTTCCAAAAAAATATGAAAACTTAATATCTATGTATGTATGTATGTATATGCCGATAATATGTTTACACGAACCATGTAAAAAACAGAGCCTACATACCAAAGGAGATGTTGGTTCCCAAAAGAGAGGTATACAGCACAGCAATTATGTTGTACTAAATTTTATTACCTTCCAAAAAAGAAAAAAGAAGTTGTTCTCGTCTCAACGGAGCATGATAATTCCGCCGTAGACTCATCGAAACTATCGCAGAAGATATTTCAAATATTGGATTACAATAAGTAGAAGTCCGAAAAGGACACCATGGATCAGATAGCTGGTGGTTACACTTGTAAACGACCCATAAACCGATGGGCGTTAGCCTTGTTATGCAATGTCATTCATGACAAGTTGCGGCATGTCAAGCGAAACGATAGAAATCGTGTCTTCGCAAATCTTGCAGAACAGCTGGTGATCTCTCACATGGAACAAAGGACAAAGAATCCAATTGTGCGAGGAGATCAGCAGGCTCGCCGATAGAGGCCGTTTCCTCTTCAAGTAGACAAAAAGCAGCAACCAAGCCTGGTACTCGTTCCCTTAATGCCGTACATAATATTTGTTTTGTTACCTTTAAAGTAAAATATTCCAAATAGCTACCTACGATATATTAAACTTTGATTTTTCGTTCATTTTGTGTTTTTTCTAACATTAATTAATTAATATGTATTTCCATACAAATCCCATATAGGTCTGCAGAGGCCTGGTTATACCGTTTAGCGCCAAAAAAATCCCTATATGTACCTCGAATTCTTTCTAACTAAAAACATTGGGAGGCTTTTCATAAATTTAATCACTTTGGAAAACGATCTTTAATTTGAGAGTGGATCACAGTGAATCATATTCATACATGGTGAGTGTATATTTTGAGGTGAGCCGCCCTAATGTACATACTTTCATTTACATTTCATTTCATTTTTTTATTCTATTCGAAGAAAACAAACACTCGAAAAAATACAAACGTTTTAACGTATCTCACAATTGCATTCGTATTCCATTGGAAGTGGAATTACGATAGACTATTTTTAATTTTTCAATTGTGGCAAAAATACATTAAATTGAATGAATATACAGTGAACTCGTGATAACGTGAACTAATTTTTACCAATTTACCAAGGCAGTTCACATTTTCGAGTTTGTTCACGTTATCGAGTACCCAAATTAAAAACAAAAAATAGACCCATTTAATATAAAAAATTATATTATAATAAGTAAAAATGTTAAACACTATTTGAAATTATTTTATTTTTTATTTATAATTCTTAATAAAAAAAAAATGCCATATATTCAGTTCACTTTGCATTCGATAAATAACAAAAAAAAAATATATTTAAAATAAAGGATAAAAGAAATTGATATTTAATTAACAAAAACAGCAAAAAATAAACTAAAACTGATATGAACATTTTTTTGTTGGATAATTCAGAACCAGTCAGTTAAACAAAGTTTAAAGCAAAAAATCAGTAAATTTTTTTTTAGTTTTTTGGTTTGCCATTTTTTAAAGAGCTTTTTCTTTAAGGTTTCGCAGCAGTATAATGTCACTTTGGTCTACCATCTCTTTTTCAGCCCATATTAAAACTTAATCCAAAGCTTCTACAGCTTCATTGGATTTAATTGTAACTTCTGGCTGGAATATAATCGAATCATCGGTATCATCCCGAATTTCAATACTTAATACTTCTGTGCAATTTTCTTCAGGATTGTTCTAGTCTTTCTTTACTTCGGAAAGAGTAACAAAACAAACCTGAGAATTCTGCGCCTGAAGAAGTAGAACCGCACTATTTGCTATCTATCTTATTTCTAGATATCTTCTCTCTTAAAATACACGAATTAAAATTTTTAAAATAACGTTTTAGAGCTTTCAGATTTTGTTCACGTTTTAGAATACTCGTTGGAAAAATAAATTTGTTCACGTTTCTGAGATGTTCACACTTTCGAGTGTTCACGTTTTCGCGAGTTCCTGTATTGAATTTGCATGAATTGCTAAATGTTTTTATTCGAATCGAGTTAAAACATAATAACTACCCAAATTAACCTTAGATGTGATGCTACCAGCATCTCACATATTTTTACTTCAACTTTGTTCTACAATATTTATTCTCAAATATATTTGATCGTGTAAATTCTGCACTTCAAATAACATTTTCTCTTTACTTTTCTTTTGCAATCTTGTTATTTAGAAATGTTAAATCTATGCAAATGTTGATAAAATTATGTGCACTTTATAACCTTTAACCTTGCCACAGAAACATTCATTGTTTACAAAATATTTATGCAAGTTGGTCATATCATGATGCCAAGTCTAAGAAGTACATAACGTTACCTTAATTTAGAAAAGACGTGTGTAGTTGTATTAAAATGTACAGAAGGAGAAAACATTTTAGTAGAAAAACTTAAGAAGAGAGTCTTATATATAAAAACTGTAGATTAGTACTTTGAAATTACTTATTATATTAGATATGTACACCTTTTCTAAATTAAGTTAACGATAAATAGAGGCATTTATAAACGGGCTAAATTCAAATATAATCAAAGACTCATTTACTATTTCTATGAAATATCTGCTGTGACTAAATGCAACAACACAATGTTTAAATATGATTTGGAAAATAATAGAAAACTAACAAAAGATACAATAACATCAAACTTAAAAGTTCAGCATGAAGTGGCATCTGGGCGAAATCTTAAGTCAAGGAATAAGAGATGTTTTACAACAAGTTGCTAAACTTTTAGAGTGGACAAGTGTCGACTTTAAAGTCTACTAAAATGTATGATCGCTTTTGTTGTATGCGGACAACTTTTTAGATATACTAAGTTTAATTATGTGCCAAGATAAATCAAGTTGTTCGTGTCCAAAATTAACAATACATTTTTCTATACAAAAACCGATCAATTTCTCTATAGAATATTTCAGTCTCTATTTCTCTACAAAAAATTGAGGAGATCGATTATGCTATTGAAAAGTTGAAGATCGATTTTTCTATAAAAAAAACTGATGATCGACGACTAATTTTCTTACATAAAAATTGACGATCGATTTTTCTATATAAAATTTAACCATTGTTCTATTTTAAAATTACCGACCGATTTTTCTGCAGAAAAATTGACTACAAAAAATTGAGAAGATCGATTTTTCTATAAAAAATTTAAGATCGATTTTTCTATGAAAAATTTAAGATCGATTTATCTATAGAAAAGTTGTAGATCGATTTTTCTATAGAAAAGTAGTGGATTGATTTTTCTATAGAAAAGTTGTAGATCGATTTTTCTATAGAAAAGTTGTAGATCGATTTTTCTATAGAAAGTTGTAGATCGATTTTTCTATAGAAAGTTGTAGATCGATTTTTCTATAGAAAGTTGAAGATCGATTTTTCTATACAAAAGTTGTAGATCGATTTTTCTATAGAAAAGATGTAGATCGATTTTTCTATACAAAAGTTGAAGATCGATTTTTCTATAGAAAGTTGTAGATCGATTTTTCTATAGAAAAGTTGTAGATCGATTTTTCTATAGAAAAGTTGTAGATCGATTTTTCTATACAAAAGTTGTAGATCGATTTTTCTATACAAAAGTTGAAGATCGATTTTTCTATAGAAAGTTGTAGATCGATTTTTCTATAGAAAAGTTGTAGATCGATTTTTCTATACAAAAGTTGAAGATCGATTTTTCTATACAAAATTTTAAGATCGATTTTTCTATACAAAAGTTGTAGATCGATTTTTCTATACAAAAGTTGAAGATCGATTTTTCTATAGAAAGTCGTAGATCGATTTTTCTATAGAAAGTTGAAAATCGATTTTTCTATACAAAAGTTGTAGATCGATTTTTCTATACAAAAGTTGAAGATCGATTTTTCTATACAAAAGTTGAAGATCGATTTTTCTATACAAAAGTTGTAGATCGATTTTTCTATACAAAAGTTGTAGATCGATTTTGCTATACAAAAGTTGAAGATCGATTTTTCTATAGAAAGTTGTAGATCGATTTTTCTATAGAAAACTTGGAGACCGATTGAAGAAAAATTCGCAATCAATTTTTCTAAAGAAAAATTCACGATCAATTTTTCTAAAGAAAAATTCACGATCAATTTTTCTAAAGAAAAATTCACGATAAATTTTTCTAAAGAAAAATTCACGATCAATTTTTCTTAAGGAAAAATTCACGATCAATTTTTCTAAAGAAAAATTCACGATCAATTTTTCTAATGCAAAATTCACGATCAATTTTTCTAAAGAAAAATTCACGATAAATTTTTCTAATGCAAAATTCACGATCAATTTTTCTAAAGAAAAATTCACGAAGTATTTCTCTTAAGACAAGTTTACGTCATAACTAACTTTCAAGGTTTGCAACATATCACTTGACAAGTCTGCATCCGAGTGCAAGAGCAGTATATTCCGCTGTGTCTGAGCACCATAGTATGGAGTAACAAATGCAATTAAAATGGTCATAAAAAACATAAACATATGACTATACCTCCTCCGACATTCATGGACGGATTTTGCTGTACGTTATCTGGGGTCCTTAGACCAGGCGTTTCAACATCGGACTGACGGTCATTGATCGTTAAATCAGCTTCCCTCTCTATAATGTTCTGTTCGGAAATACATATTATAGAAATTACAAACGGAATGACGAGCCTATAGATGCCCCACGTTTCCACATTGTTTGTGGTGGAGGGTACAACAACAAGCATCAAATTTGGTGTCACCAAACTTTTTGTTTATTTTCTTGAATATTTTGTGCAAGTGTGTACTTAAGATACAATGTGATCATGTTGTGCTTAAATTCGTTGCTTTACTAAACCAACCACCATCAGACCATCTCAATAACAAACCAAAGTCGTCATCATCATCACCATCACCATCATCATCATGGTCAACAGTTGTTTTGCGATTCTTTTGTGTTTGTGCTATTTTTTCAGTTGAAATGTTGGCTTTAACGATAATTCTAAATGCCTTATTTAGTTTGAATGCTGTTGCCGTTGTTTGGTTTTCTTCAAAGATATTTAGTTTTTTAATACTCGTACTCGTAGATGTCCTTATTTATATGATAAGATTCCGTTAGGCATAATATTTCCCACTACTATTTGCTGCTAAAAAAAAGGAAAAAATATTTTGATTGCAATTGGATTGGCTGACTTGGCTGGCTGGCTGGCTGTCTGTTTGTTTGCTTTAGTTGGCCTCAATATCTCTTTATGGTTTGCGTGTTGATGTCTCTTATATTTCGTTTCTGCCATATTTTACTATTTTATTTGTTAATTGTAAATATTTCATTTCTGGCATATTTTTTGTTAAACAATACCCAGCTTTTCTATAAATGCTGTTGAGATTACTGTTTTGTTAATGGTCAGTTAGTTGCTTAGCTCCATTTGGATTTGAATTTCTCTACACTCGACTATTCCTGGAATTATAGTTGTCGTTTGAAATGTTTATAGTCAACATTTGTTGGAGGAGAGTGAAACAATTGCGACAATTCTCATTGTCGTCTTTGTTGTAGGTACATATAAATTTAATTTCCAGACATTTTGTCACTTAAACTTTTCCACGAATTAACAAAAGTGTCATTTGGCTTTTGTAAACATTTTGGAGTTCTTCAATTGCAGTCAGTTACTGTGTCAAGCAACAGATGTTGATTTATGTACATACATATATATGCATGTGAAATTGCAGTGTCACAAATTATAAAGTCGTTAAGGTTTATGGGAGTTTTTCATGGAAGTATTAAGGAAGCAGAAAAAATATAATTTGAATTGCTTAAATACCATGCAACATAATGAAATTTGTCTTTGTGCATCAATATCTACCGAACATACTTGATGAGAGCTCAATAGCTTTCTTTTTAAAGACTTTGGTTACATTCATAATTGTACAGTAACAGTGTGACATAATTTTTTGCGGACAATAATCTACACACCCATTAAACTAGGGAAATACATAATAATAAAACTGCGTACTTAGTTTTTCATTTCTTCATCATTTGTTTTTCTAAAATACTTTTTTACATTTTCTAAAAATGCTTATTTAAAATAAATCCATTTAAAATGTAACATTTTGTTACCAATTTTTTGCTATTATAGATTTTATAAAAATATTTCCTTCAGTTCCTCCGACGAAAAAATAATGTCCTAACAAACATATCGTTGGTTTCAAGTAGAAATTCCCTCACTCAAACAATTGTAACTTTTTACAGGAGAAAGTAAAAGCATAAAAGAAACTGCACAACTGCTTGTAAAAGCGTTATTTTTTACACTGTTGCAATAAATTTTTGTGACGAGGTGTATTTTTATGAAATGTATTGGATTCACTGAAAAACTAAATTTCGTAAAAAAATACGAGTTAGGGTCTTTCTACTTGAGACTATCGATATATCCTTCCATATGCTTCACAGTTTTAATTAAAATTATATCCTTACGTGAACTCTGCAAGATCTGGGGGCTAATTACTGCACTCGATATCGAACGAAATCCCATACAAAATTTTTTGAATTTGCATGGAAATTTCGTTCGATATCGAATGCCGCCATTCGCCCCCTGGAAATTTTTATCTATCTTAGTTCAAAAGTTGTGATTGTTTTTTAGCAGCACGAAATTAATTTCTACAGCAATTTGATGTAGAAAATTACTGCCCGCCTGTCCCAAGAACTCGAAAGAATTCAAAAACAAAATCTGTATTTTGCATTCCGTTTTTTACGATTATATGTAAGTATACTTATAGGTAAGTATGTACTTATGTATGTATTCTGCATTAGGCTCGTAGCTACGGTTTTTTATTTATTTTATTTGCGAATAAATTTAATTTTTAAGCTATTGCATAGCTTTTATCGCGGGTTTTGAGTGCGGCGACCGAATCAAGAAATTCCGTAACGAAAATAAAACCTAACATTAAGTTTATTTCTTAAGTCTTTTGTTGTTTTAAGTATTAGAATCGCCTAGCGTATGTCAACCTCTAAAGTATGCTATTGATTTCATTAACATACCGTATTGCCAGAACAGATTTTTACATGTAGGAAAACACAAAATGGCGTACTTACGAGCAATCGTGGTTGACAAAAAATGATATACACAAACAGACAGACAATTCGTAGGTTTTTAAGCTATTGCATAGCTTTTATAGCGGGCTCAAAAAGTGTAACTTGAATTAATATCAAAGAAAACAAAATACTGCATAAATAAATAATTATAATTCCATAAGTTGATAAAAAATGCTATGCAACAGCTTTGCCGCGGCAGTAAGCGAGTGCCACACGTCTTTTTTTTAATTAAAATGTTTATAAAATTTCTTATTTTTTCCTTTCCTTTTTCGTAAATTTCATAGCAAAAAAGCTGCTTTAAAGTTAGTTTTTTGTTGGAATAACTTTTTTTCGATTTTTCCGCAACTGAACGCGGAAACGTCATATATTATAGTGAAATCAACTGAAATGCAATGATTTGTACAATTTAAGAAAACAAATTCGTATGAACAAACGGTTTTAAGCATCTGAATCTTTCTATGTCATGTAGTTTTTATTTAAAATTTATTCTAAAAATGAATATATTTTTACCATTTGACAAAAAAATGTTTCTATGACATCATCCGTGTGGTAAACAAAAAGATATTCCAAAGTTATTTGCATTTTTAAAAGACTTCTTTTACAGGATAATTAAATTTTAGTGTACAATAAGCGCCACTTTCGTCAAAAGCTGCTTTATGCAATCAATTGACATTGCTGCAGCACATTTCTGCGACTACCGCAACATAATATTTACTGTGTTTGCGCACAACATCCAAATATTTACTACATTTTCGATCTAATAATTTTCATTTTTTGCACAGAGCCAAAACTGCCTAATAGAATCAAGAAGATTTTCTCTATGAAACGTTTTTAGGCTAAGGGGTATCCCAGCAGAAAGAAGAGAAGATTTTTCCGAAGAGATTCCTTATTATTTTCATGTGGTAAATCTTTTTGATTTTATCAAGAAGGAAAAAACATAAAATCTAGAAGAAAACTTGTTATTCACAATTTTTTCACTCAATTTCCGTTATTTTTGGCACCAAAAAAACAATCCATAGAGAAAAGCTTCTTGATTCTATTAGGTTTTCTTCTGAATTGTATAAAATAGGGATTTCTTATTGATTTTATTAGGCTACTTAATTGATTTTTTCAAAAAGGTTTCCCTTATTGATTTCATTTGGTTCCTATATGATCATGTGTAAATCATCTCCTTGATTTTAATAATAAGGAAATCTTCTTGACTACATTAAGTTTTATTAGGTATTCTACTTGATTTTTTCAAAAAGGTATTCCTTATTGATTTCATTAGGTTGCTTGTTATTTCATATTTGTTATTTCACCCAATCCTCTTTTTACACGGTACATACGTTCCAGAAAATATTGTGTAAAAAAATAGTGTAAAAAAAGACACACCGTAATGGTAAATACAATAACCATATAAAGAAAATTGTAAATCCTATATAACATACATACGTATATAGTCATATAAAAAAAGGAACAGCTAAATTAAAATTAAATTTTTTTGTCCATTAACAAAAAAACGTGTAAAAACTGAATAAGTTTTGTCGTGCTATTTACAAAAGAAAATGTAAAAATAGGATTATGTGTATAGAAATCAACATAGTGACAATTTTTTTCCCGTTATTTTATTTTCTTTGAACTTGACAAATAAAATTAAAATAAAATTTAAACTTAACTAAAATAAAATAAAAGAATCTAATTCAAGAATCAAGTTCATCTGAGTTAATACGTGAGCAAATAAGTGTGTACGTACAATGTAAGTAAAATAAATCTTTAAAAAAAAACTTTTCGCAAAGGTATTTTTGTGTAATTTTATGAAGTTTATATGTATATTTCAGTTCCATGCAAATAATGGCGGATCAAAAAAATTTAACTGAAGATATCGATCTTTTGCTTATTTTTAAATCATGGGAACTGTGCGAGGAAACGTGTCACATTCTTTTCACTTTTGGAATTACATCAACAACTATATTAAAGAAAATGGAAATTGAAGACATTGAAAATTTATTTAATAAATTGGACCAAAAATATACTGGGGAGCTAATAAAGTTCAAAGCAGGCTTAAGGGAATGGAGGAGGAATATTGTACCTACAAAATAATTTTTATGGAAAAAATATATTTTCACTTATGTAAGTATTGTTTCAGAATTTACCATTTATATGCGAAAGAGAAACGTTATCGGCAAATAGTCGGATATTGGAGTGGTTGGAAAAAATTTCTGACAGACTTAATAGTTCACGGTCTACGGACTCCCCACTCGGTATACAGATGTCAGCAGAAAATTCCATATGTAGCACTAGCCTTATAAACCTTCTTAAAAGTACTGTGAAAGGACAGCTAATACTTACATTCAATGAAAGAAATAAGTATATTGATTCAAAAAACCAGAAGACATTAGTTCATTGCATTGTTGAAAAATATGTTGGAAATAGAGCCAAATTTACATATGCAGAAATGCAGCAATGGTCTTGTGCTATTTGCGAAGTATTTACCAAAGAAAAACCGGTAAAAAAATTATTGTTTTAATCAAATTTAAAATAATGTCTGTTCTTTTAAATAATTCCGGTTCTTCTAGGAAACATACTTTTTGAAACGAAAAGACGGGAAGAAAAATCCGACAGGAAAATTATTTTCTCGTTGGACTAATGTCGAAAAAGAAAATTTTGATAATGATCCTGCCACTGCGGACGAATCTCTTGAAGATTTGCATTGCGGTATGAATTTATCAAATTATTTAAAGTAACATATTTATACAATTATCTTTCTCTATTACAGATAAATATTTCGAACAAAAGTGCTGGTTGCAGCACAATTGCAGTCCATGGGATCAGGTACTTTCTTTCTGGAGGGAAACAAGAAAAATCAGGGTTCAAGAGATACACAATGCCAGTTGTTTGAAACATATTTTTCGAGAATGGCCACGATACAATGATTTTTTAGGTTATGAACTTGTAAGTATTGGAATTTTTTTTTAATTTTCTTTAACTTTTAATATCATTTTTATTCTGAAAAGGTCGAAATAGATTTTGATTTTTTATACCCGGACAAAGCAAATCAATTATTTTTAAAATTGGAAACTTTTTATAAAAAGTTGTTTAACATTTTTGACTACGAAATCAAAGACCGTGCATCAAAAGAATATTACATACAATATTTACGTAATGACAATATTACAAAAGGTAGAATGTTTTTTAAAATATTGACATATATAATATTTACCATTTACTAATTTTTGTATTTCTCTTCAGATTCTAAGTATTGTGTATGTACAATACTTCTTCACGCTTTACTACAACCACAACGTCTTAATAAAGAATATAAGCCTTCAATAGCCGATGCCCAAACAGATTTCGTCACTTTAGTACCAACTATTAATGATATTCAGCCAAAAATCATGGAAATTGTAAAAATGTATGCAGAAAGAAGAGAAACACTTCAGCCAAGAATAATGGTTATTGGACCAGATTTTTCGAAAATATCCGAGTTTTTCGTATTTTGTGACGGCCTGAAGTGGAAGTGCGCCTCGTATATGAAGTGTGTAGATATTATGGTCATTTTTAGAGCAGTATTTTTTTGATTTAAAGTCTGAGGATTTTTCCTCTGTTGCAAATTTTTTAAGTAAATTACAGTAATATTATACTAATTTATATAATTTTTTGAAATGACCCCACTTGCTTGCTTTATTTGTACAAAAAGTCATACGACTCCAAATGATCTTATAAAACATTTAAAATCATTTCACGGAACACCAACAATTTATGACTTTCGATGCGTTCAACAAAACTGCGATCAAATTTTTCGTAATATATATAGATACCAGAACCATTTAAAAAAACATACTAAAAAATTTAGTAACTTACCAAACTTACCATCTTTGACGAATTCTGAATCTAATACATTTTCTGAAAATCAACTACAACTTTTACCAAACTTACCATCTTTGACGAATTCTGAATGTAATACATGTTCTGAAAATCAGCTACAACTTTTACAAAACTTTTCTTCTTCATATCAAGAATCAATAATATCATTCCTACTTAAGCTTCACTCTAATAAAAATTTTTCTCGTAAGGACATAATTGAAATTCAAAATTCAGTCACACAGTGTGTTACAACGCCAATTTATAATATTATGAAATTATTTAAAATCGATGAAAGCAATTCTTTACTAATTGAAGTCATGAATGCATGTTCTCAGCCATTTTCTGCTGTAAGTAGTGAATATAACTTTTTTAAAAAAATTGAAAGCCTTAATCTGTATAAACACCCACAGAAATATATTCTAAGTGAAGAACTTTCCGACGTCGTTCTAAACAACAATCCCACTTTGACTTCAGTAAGAACAGAAATTACCCTTACAGACATTCCTTTTCAAATAAAGAAGTATTTTGAAAGCAAAGGAGTTCTTAAAGCATCCCTTCTAAATATAACACAATATTTAAAAAATAATTCATATTCACATTTTATCAACTGCGATTTCTGGCAAAATTCAAGTATTAATCAATTTTATGAAACAATTCCATTATTTTTGTATCTTGACGATTTTGAAGTAAATGACCCTTTGGGTTCAAAATCAGGTCAACAAAAAATGTGTGGTATATACTACAGTTTTCCAATCATACCACACTTTCAAACAAGTAAAGTCGCAAATGTATTTGTTGCAGGATTTATAAAAAGTCAAGATTTACATGATAATGGAATTGCTATTTCTTTAACACCCCTTATAAAAATATTGAAGACCTTAGAAGTTGATGGTTTACAAGTCACTGCAGATGGAACTAGTTACAGATTGTTTTTTAAGTTGGCACAAATATTAGGTGATAATTTAGGCTTAAATACTGTATTAGGTTATGTCAGTTCATTTTCAGCAAATTCTTTTTGTAGGGTATGCACGAGGAATAAACATCACACTCGCACTGATTGTCTACAAGTTTCTTCTTCTTTGCGCAATAAAAATAATTATAATCGCGATGTTTTACTAAATAATCCAGTTACTACTGGTATAAAAAATGTGTCAATTTTCAATTCCTTGCCATGTTTTCATGTTACGGATAATATTGCGTGTGATATAATGCATGATTTGTTCCTTGGGGTTTGCAAATACAATCTCTCACAAATTTTAAATTATTTTGTTTATAAAAAAAAAATGTTTTCTATAGATACCTTAAATTATAGAAAGCAGATGTTTCAGTATGGGGAAACTGAAATTGGAAACATAAGTCCACCCATTCAGAAACATCATATACAGAATGCTTCCTTTAAAATGAACGCTAAACAGATGAAAACATTTTTCCACCTAATTATTTTAATGATAGGGGATCTAGTAGATCCTAATGATATGGTAAATAAATTCCTCATTTTGTTTGTTAAATTGCTTGATTTTTTACTATTACCCAATTACAATAATACAACATTAAATAACTTGGAATTGTTGATTAAACAACATAATGAAATGTATCAAGCATTATTTAAAGAACATTTAAAACCAAAATTCCATAACCTTGTCCATTACCCTACAATAATAAAAAAATTAGGTCCTCTTAAATATTTATGGTCATTTAGGTTCGAGGCTGAACATCAATTGCATAAGCAATATGCACGTAACATTACTTCTAGAATAAATATCCCACTGACTTTAGCCATAAAGTCCTCTCTAAGATTCGCAAATTCTGTATTAAATAACGAATTCTTTCAAAGGGAATTATGTTTTGAAGAAGTAGAGAACATTGAACCGATTAAGTATTCAATAAATTTGACCGATTTTCATTTGTATAAGCGAACGAATAAAATAACTTTTCGAGGAATAACTTTCAAAGTTAATTATATAGTCACTGTTACTAAAGATGATGCTGTAAATATTTATGAAATAGTTGATTTTTTATGCAAAGAAAACAATATAAAAATTGTTGGTAAGAAATTTATAAACCTGAGCTTTTCACAAAGATTTCAATCTTATTTAATCGGCAATGAAACCGAAACATATGCCGTGATAAACTTGATCGATTTAGACGGACCGCCCATCCATTTTTACTTACTGAACAATGGACTTAAAGTTATTCGAGTAAAAAAATACTGGTAATAGCACTTACTTTTTATTATTATATCAAATGAATTCCTATGTAAATATATTAATGAAAAATCAATAAAATTATCAAATAAAATCAAGAAGAATTATTTTTTAAAAAAAATCAATAAGATAGCCTAATAAAATCAAGAAGGAAACCTTTTTGAAAATATCAATAAGAAAGCCTTATAAAATCAAGAAGAAAACCTGAATGAAAACATCAATAAGATAGCCTAATGAAATCAAGAAGAAAACCTTTTTGAAAAAATCAATAAGATAGCCTAATGAAATCAAGAAGAAAAACTTTTTGAAAAAATCAATAAGATAGCCTAATGAAATCAAGAAGAAAACCTTTTTGAAAAAATCAATAAGATAGCCTAATGAAATCAAGAAGAAAACCTTTTTGAAAAAATCAAGAAGAATACCTAATAAAAACCCTAAGTTTCCTTCTTGATTTTTTCAAAAAGGTTTTCCTTATTAAAATAATAAGACTTCCTTCTTGAAAAAAAATCATAGAGATATCTTATTAATTTTGTTCTATTTTATTAGGTTTTTTCTATTACTGTTTTTTCTGTGTGGTAGTACATATTTCCTTCTCTGCTTCAAGATTTTATTTTAGTGTCTGAGCGATTAATCGCCTGCGATTAAGAGCAAGATTTTGGATTTGCCCAATACACGAAGTTAAAGTTTGGCGAAATCTAATAGAACAATAAAATAAAAACCTCAACAAAGTTATAGAAAACGTTAAAAAGATTTTATTGCAATAATTCCTGATCTGGAGGCAATATTCGTAAACTCAGTAACAACGCTGTAATGAATCCTTAGCATTCAAAAAGAACCACATTTGTTCCTCAACTCTTCTTATGCGCACAGTTAACAGTGCTCCTGTACATTTTATTTAGTGTTGCAATACTTTGCAGACAGGCTGCACAAATTTACTACGTTTACGAATGTGATATAAATTAAACTCTTTCATTAATTCTTTAGCATTTTTCTGAAACAACATATTTGGGAATATAAATTTCTTATTTTTAATAGGCATTTTTATCAGTAATTGTTATTACTTTATTAATATCATAACATTTATCCGGACTATTCTGTAAATCACAAGATTTCAAATAGTGCGATTTCCAACATCATTAATCAGGGTTGTCAGGGAATTAAATGTAGTCGGGACTGGATTTGAAAAGACGACAAAAAATACTATTGTGTGATGAATTTCAATGTTATCGGTTTTATATTCAAAATACATTCAACAAAAAACCGATAACAGCTGCGTTCGAGTACTTTAACAGTAAAATGCAGTAAATGAGTAATTACTGAGTAAACTAAAAAATTTACTCTCCAAAAAAGCTGTTGCCCAAAAATGTACGCGAACGGAAAAATCGTAAAAATTAAAAAGATTAAGGAAACAGGTGATTGCAAATCAATATAGAGTTGATATATAATTTTTTACTTTGGACTGCTCAACTCTTTTTCTTGTTGGTAATCGGTGCAATAGTTATTATAACACGAACATTTTAAGAAAATATAAACAAATTATTTTCTGTAATCTTTTCCATGTGTATATTTTTATTTTATTTGATTTTGCTAAATTGTGTCTAATTAAATTTATTCAAAAGTATAAGATTATTTGTTTTTGCTATTGACTAACTTAAAAACAAGTACTAAGTAATCATATATACATATGTAACACTTTCACAACTCCAAAGAATAAAAAAATAACAACGAAAATAGCTGTAAATAGTTTCTACAACATGTATTTGCTTTTAAAGGCATTGGTTTCATAACATTTTTATTCAAAAATAATTGGACATAAGACAATATACCAAAGGAACAAGGGAAAATATAACACTAATTAATTTCAACTTACACGGCAGAACAAAAACAAGGTTGCTTTTCGGGAGCCGCTACACTACCATCATAAGTGTTCATGTGTGTTTCCATGTATCTGCCAATGTTTAGGTGGCTCAGGCGAATGTGATGTCAAATTTGTATTTACACAAATTATGACTCGAAAAAGGATACGAGAGTTATTTGTATTGTGGAATCTATTTCTTTTTAAGTAAACATAACTCCACCACGATCAATATTCAAATATTACAATCACTAATTAACGTTAATTAACCCATGGTTGCTGTTTTATTTCATGTAAAATTTTTCTTTCTAATTTTTGTTTTTACTTAAGACAAACTTTTTTGGTTTGATTAGTACTTAAGTATTATTGCTTTTTGTTTTTGGGCAAATTTTGGATCTACTAAATCTATAAAGGTCATCAAAATTTAATATTTTTTAATTTGGGTAATAACTTCAATGTAAAAATTTCTGAAATCGATATACATTTTTTGTTGCTCTGATTCGCAACAAAATGAAATAGTCAGCGACATCAATATTTTCTTGTACAAAAAAATTCATTTGTGTGACTAGTCATAAATAAATCTTTTTATTTTATATCTGTTTTTATATTAGACAAAAAAAATTTTAAAGGACGACGGACATAGAATCCGTTATACGTTGCATATACATACATATGTACATATTTAACGAACGAATAGTTTAAAAATAATTATTCACTTTTTATTATTTTATTTCAAATTCTTTTTTTAAATAATTTTTTCACAAATTATGTACTACTTTTTATTTTCTTATTTTTGTTTGTTTACCTTTTAAATCATAAAGTTTTGTTTTACTAAATTTTACTACAAGAAATTTCCGCAGTAAAATTTTTGTAAATTCTCAGCCATGTGCTGTCACTTTGAGCTCTCAATTTGTCTTCACATTTACTGTAACTTGAGTAAACGAACGCAATTTAATAAAATGCAGTAAAGTTCAGTAAAAATTTGTAAAAACTTTTGGGTACTCAAACACTCTTAACATTGAAAGTCATTACACAAAAATATTTTGTGTCTTTTCGAATACAATTCCGTCTACATTGGATTCTGTGACAAACCTGAATAACTTATATAAAAAGTGCATAAAAAATGCCTTCATTCCCTGCATATAATATTGGACTACGTGGTCCATTATAGCTGAAACGGACTAGGTGATCCGATATAATGCAGTCTTGGAGTGTCATTTTCAAAGAAGAACTTATTGCTATACGACAACTGTTCGTGCTTTCACGAACTTACTCGTGCCTAACAAACTTCTTGTGAGTGGTCCACTTTTAAGGACATGGAGTAGTTTTTGGGTTAGTCCGATGTAGTGCAAACTTGGACCATATGGTCCAGCCCTAGGACATCGCAATGTTAAATAGACCATGTTTTCTTCATACATTTGGACTAGTCCTAGTCCTTTATGGAGCATACTTTACATACGTGTTTGGACTAGTCGCGTTATCTGCAGGGTTAGGACACTGTTTTACATACATATGTACATATATACTGCACGAGTTAATCAAATAAGTATTAGGAAAAACTGTAAACGATTATAATTCCCAAAATACTAAACCGATGGTGGTAAATATGTGCAGATTGTTCACACCACCAACAGGTAAATACCTTCAAAATGATCTTAAAAAAATCCGGCAGAAAGAATCAATCACCTTTCCTATTTATTATGTAATTACATACATACATAGATGTGTGTCCGTATGAGTTCGTATATTTTAAGTGGAAACAAAAGAAAATGCAAGGTTTTTTTTATTTTTAATCTTTTAAATTTTATTACTTTCGCTATTTTATGGGTTTTCTCTATTATCGATATTTCTATACAATTTATTATATTTCATGGATTTCTTGTATTTGCTTAATTAAATCTTAATTATTTATAATTTTCATAATTTTTCTTATTTGAATATCATCTTATAAAACTAATAAATTAAAAAAAAAATAGATATATTACTAATCACTAATACGTAATTCTTTTCGTTTCTCTCTCAATTGATAGAAATTAGTAAAAATGTTTGCTTCAACTAAATGTTTGTATTTATAAGAACTTTGGAGGCTGATTAAAATTCTAATTAATTTCATGTTTTCCAAGGAAAATAAAGTTGCAGTAATTTAAATTTCTCAAGTTTGTCTTTTTCAAGACAACATGTATCAGGTAAAACTAGTGTGTGGCGTGTGTTGTTGAATTTAATGTAAAATTAGTTTTTGTTTATAAAATACATAAATTCTTTGAAGAAAAAAAAAATCACTCAAATATTTAGAAACAAATTTTAGAGTTTGAGGAACTTTAATGTAATACCAAGACAGAATATATGTATGTTTGGAGGGAGGAAGAAGTTTTATTATATTGAAAATAAAAACTATTTCAAAGTTGAGCGATTTCTATTTAAAAGATTTCCTTTGAAAGTGTTATTAATTAACTGGTACATATGTATATGTATGTAGCTTTTATTTTGAGTTTAGAGAAAGCAGGCATATTTAATGTTTTTCAGATTTATAAAACATTTTGGAAATCACGGTTTTTACTGTATTTACTGTTATGTGTGATTGAGTGGTTTCTTATTTTGTGGGCAATATATTTTTTCCTTTGCTTTTTAATTGTTGATTTCATTAATTTACAAATTTTTTGTGTTAAGTGGCCTTACAAACATGTGTCAAAGTTTATAATTTTATTTCACTTTGCCAGCCGTTTGTTTTGCAGCATCCTCTTCTTTTTTTCGTTGTTTTTCTCGCATCAAATCCGCATCTCTGTTGAAAAAAAAAAACAAAACAAAAAACAATGTCATTGAGTTCAAATATACATAAATCATGGATGGCTTTTCGTTTTGCGAGTGTATATAAGCGATATTAAATGAAAAAGTTCGTAATCTTCTTAATTACTTTTGGAAAAACCTATTTCTTTTCCATAAAAAGTTATTATCGATATCATACTTTTAAAAGTGGCTTAAGAAGATGAAACTTCTGGGCATGCGAATCTTCAAGAATAATCTTGAAAACATTCAAAAGCAAATTATTTGTAGGTACATGGAAAAGAGAAAAATTATCAAAAATACTAATGAAAAATAAAAATTGCTTTAATTCATGCAATCAGTTTTTGATATTGTTTGCGGTAAATTCAAACTGATTTTGAAATATAGCGTTTTTTAATTTTATTAGCGGATCTGTTCTGTGAATCACATATTTTAAAAAAGAGTAAGTATGCGAATTCGTTTTGGAGAATATCAATATCGTCCTATGAAACGTAAAACCATGTAAATACAATTTTTCGATATTACAGAAGAGGGAAGAAGCAATTTACTTTGTATTCACTTTTTGGGAACACAACCGTTATTTTGCGGTCGTGTAAAAATATTTACAATTACCAAAATATGTACATACATACATATGTGAAGGTTTACAAATTGCTTTTGTTGTAGGTTTTTGTATCAAAAAGATCTAAAAATATATTTTGTTTGGCCATCACAGGGTATACTTAAAACCCACTAGACTAGTGTGTAGTAAATAAACACTTTTGTACCAAATATAAAAATTTAAATACATACCTTTGCTTACGTTGATCCACGGTCAAATTGTCAGTACGTTTGCCTTTGTTACTTTCAGCTAGCTTTTTGGCGTTCTTTTGACGGGCTAAATCACGTTGGTTTCCACCTAATAAATATATTTATAACAGTACATTAGAATTAAAAAGGAGATAACAATGCAGATCATCCAGGAAGCAGTAGTTCAACAGTAGAAAATATACCCGTGTCAAAACAAATAAAAAGCCGGAAGGCGGGCAGCAGATGAATTAAAAAAAGTCAAAACCCATATAAAACCGAATACGGAAATGGTGTTCGGCCGTTTGAAATTGACATCTAATCAGCTGTTCAAGTGATACTACCTTGGTGATCTGCCTTGGCATACACATAATTAACAATAAAATCGATTGACAACTTGAAATATTTAGTTGCAAAAGCTACATACATACATACCTACATATGTACATAATTTTTGCATTTACTGCAAAAAACAAAAACATCTACACTCACACAAACATTAATTTTTTTACACTAGTAAATGATATAGAATTACACCAACCAAAAAATTAATTACACAAACACTTCACCAAATGAAATTTTTTTTCCACCCCTTCAGCAAACAGAAAAATTCACTTTTAGACACATTTTCTGCTTCACCCGTATACTTACGTGTCATGATCACTTTTTTCTGTTGAAGTAAATTTATTTAAAATTATATTTAAGGACTCTTTTTTTATTGCGTGGCCAAAACGCCGATTTTTTAACAAAACAATTTTATTAAATTATTTTACGTCTGGGCTCGTTCAGGATTTTTCTAAATTTTTTCTTGTTCTTATTCAGTGCTGCCAACGTTTCGGTAAGTTTTGTTTTTATTCGTTGGTTTTATAAACGAATAACCAAGACGAATTAGAAATTTTACAGGTGGTGTTAAACACATATCGTTTGTAAATAATGCCATTAAAATTTTACTCTAAAGCTGTTTCAGCAGTACCTTTAATTAAAATCCTTTTTTAAACCAACCAACAATTTGTTATTTTCGGTCAATCTTCTTAATACTATAATTATTATTTTTATATTATATTTGCATAAGTTCCCATCGGAGAAGTCCCTAGGAAAATTAACTGAATCTTGTTAGGTTAGGTGAACCATAAATTTTCATGTTTATTTCGGCGCCACCGAAAGTTTTCACTTCCTTTCTTCAGTAAAAAATGTTATGTTTGTGTTAAAATTTATCAATAAATTCTATAAAGTTAATTGTAACATGTTTATTTTTTTTTTTAAACGAAAATAATAACATCGAGAAAATGAAATATTGGAATTTTTGACAATATACTGGGAATATGTATGTACACAAGGCAATTTCATAACAGATAGACTCGCCTCAATTCGCTTTGAGAAATACCTGTCAAAATCAAACGTCAAACACTATATATAAATCAAATATAAAAAATTTTAACAAACAGATCAATTTGCAAGGATATGCAACAAATTCGAACGAACAAATTCGTCAGCAGAGCTGATGAGGCCACCTTATCAATACGCCTTGCGAATAACGGACTATGTAGCTGATTTCGTGAAACATAAAAAGCCGTTGCTGCGCTATAGAGTTGTATTTATTTAATTTTGATTTTTTTAACGGATAAACCAAAAAAAAAATAATCATTAATTTTAGAATTCATATTAAATTAAGCAGAATTGCAGTCAATTAATATATGAACAGCCTCTAAAGAAAAGTAAAGATAAAAATCAAAGATTTGCGCTAGGTCTTGCAGATCTACACACTACTGTGTACAAAATAATATTTTTGAAATGATGGAATGATTTATTACAATTCACATAAAAAAAATAACAAATCCAAATTATTTATGCCGTTCAAGCACGACATCAAATATCAAGAGAGCCAACAATAGGATCTTTTGTAAAAAAAAAATTTCTCAGACGTGGGAACTTCTAATGCGGAAATTACATATGTTTATAAAATTTTTATTTGTTCATTGAACGCTCGATATAAAAATGTTTAGAAGTCGATACAAATCAAGGAGTCGTCGATTGTGATCGATAAATGTCAATAAATGAATGCACAAATGATTTTTTGTAGATTGAATCAAATTATTATAAAATCCAAATTGGGCGCTATTCGCATATTATTTAATGCACTTAGGGCGGCGAGGGCTTTGCAAATTTGTTAAGTGTATAATTTTTAGCAAAAGGATTTTGAAATACGTAACGAGGGGATTAAAACGCAAAAATGCAAGAGTTCTCTCTGGGAGTGAGACTGCCACCTTCAAATTTTGTTTTAATTTCACTTTATATATTTTTTCCCCGAGAAACCCCAGCAATAGTTGTGCGATTAACCAATTATACAAACATTCCGATTAATCAAAATCGATCGATCAACTATTTTATTAATAAAAAAAAATTATTCTAATCTGACCGAACGAACGCTCACGTTCTGTGTCGGAGTGCGGCAAAAAGCAATTTTCAAATTCATGCTTATTCAATTAATTCTGATTTTGATTATTCGAAATCATGTTTAATCGATTAACTAGAAATTTGAAAAACTTACATTTTGAATAATTGAATATTTTTAACTTTAATTAATTCTTGATTTTAGTTTACTTTTTGCTTTTTATTATTTTACTTGTACAATTTCAATTATTTGCATTTGTATGTATTATTTTGAGCAAAATTATTTGAGCAAAATTATTCGAATTTAAATAATCAATATTCCATTAGTCAGGATTTTTATTAATCGCAACTCTTTTTTATTCGATTAATTAAGAAGTTTGATTAATCGATTAATCCTTGTTTGAAAATAATAAATTTTTAAATCTTTCAAGTTTTCACTGATGTATCGATAGAGTAGGAAAATCATTTAAAAATGACATAATAAGATATTTTCGATTTTTATATGTAGATTGGTGGTGAGATTAATAAACAAAAAAAGTTTAAAGTCCTCTGACTCCCATACATACATATATGATATAAATGCATGTGTTCAATTCACAACCTCTTGTTTGAGTTGTAGTTTGTGTATAAATGTTGTTGGTAATTTCTATCTAGAAATTTGCTTAGAAACATGTTTATGTGAAAGTTACGAACTACATGTATACAACTATACAATTCATGAATACGTTGTGAACTGGACAATAGTTTATATACATAATTCTTTTTTGCCGCTTATTATACAATTGACCTCAAATTGTGGAATGAAAATAATTTAACGAAATAAAACCTTAAGCGCAGTATATGTATGTAGATATGTAATGAAAATGTTAGCTGATCTTGAATAAAAAAAAAACAAGGTTTATGTGCGTATGACTCACTCGATTTTGTTTTATGTCACTGAAATATGTACTCTAATTAAAAATAGAATATTAATATTAAATTGCTGCTCATAGTGATGTGTCGCTTAAAACGATTAAACAAATTAAATACTTCCTGCCCCCGATATTTAATTTATAACTATTTACTGTGTTTTTTTAACGTGTTAATATAAATAAACAAATCACAGAACCAACCAACGAACCGACCAACCGACATAGGAAACAAAAATCATTCAACGGAACATCCTACAAAATTAAAACAACAGCAAAGCGAAAGATAAAAAGATTCAACGGAATCAGGTGTTAATTGAAGTTGTATATTGTTTAATTATTGTTTAATTAAACATGTTAATTTGTTCATGTCAGTGGATTGCTTTTATATATTTTGAGCTTGAAAAAAATATTAATTATTTACCATTAAAAATTAGAAGAGAAAAAGTTTTTTTTTACCTTTAAATAAAAGAGGGTTCCAAAAATTGCCGAATTATAGTTTAAATAATAGATCATGTTTAACAAACCTTGTAAAAGTATATCAATATTGTAATTATAAGTATGTAAGTATATCAATATTGTAGTAGCGAAGATATGACCTTTAAAATAAATTGTAAAATCGATTAACTTTTAGCAAATTATTGCATTTATTTACATTTTGCATTCATTAGTTTTATTGAATTTTGAAACGAATGTCATTATTGCATATTAAAACTAAAATGTAATTACTTAAATAAAAAATATGCAATTTATTATGTCAATTAATAATATATTTCATAATACAATCGAACTTCCCTATAATGAATTCGCATGGGACCGGAAAATCGCTTCATTATATAGAAATTTCATTGTAAGGAATATATATTTTTTGCACTTTTATATTAATGCATTGTTTTTTAAAATATTTGATAAAGTGCTGGGAAGAATTCCAAACTGCTTTTTTCCCTCCATCTTTAACTTTATTAATTAATTATAATTTTTTGTTCACTGAACACGGACAACTCCTGTCAAAATTGTTAGTGATGGGACTTTGTTTCTTTTCGTTGTTATGTTTTTTCATCTTTTGGTAATTATCTACATATTTATATATTACTTTATTCTCGTCACACAGTGTCGCTAGTATGCGAAACGGAAACTATTTTGAAATAATTCATTATATGGAGACTTAATGATGAAACAGAACAAATCTGCAACTTCAGGAACAATCGCTGATGGCGATTGCTCGAAATGCTCTCTTATTATTGTTTGATTTTCTTTTGTTTGCTTTTTTCGTATGAAAAATGTATGTGATTTCATGAAAACACGGCAACATTGTTGAGAGAAAGAATGAGTGTCTAAAATTGAGAGTATAAGAAAAAACGCTGTAAAAATAAAATAGATTTTATTTCATGACCGCTTTCTCTGGCAAAATTTTATGTCAAATTGTATGGAAAACAAACGTCAGCCCCAGTTCTGTTTCATCATTAAAATAGATTCTATTTCATGACCACATTCTCTGGCAAAATTGTATGTCAAACTTTATGTAAAATGTTGTTCAGGCTAAAGTTGCAGTTTATTCTGTTTCAAATTTACATCTTAAAAATTGCTTCATTGTAAAGAAAAAATCATTGTATGGAAATTCTCTATAAGGAGATAAAAATGCACCAACATTGGAACGGGAAAGCTGTGTTTTTGCAATGAATTCATAGTAGGGAGAGCTTTATTGTATAGAAGTTCACTTTAGAGATGTTCGACTGTATGTTGCTTAAAATGTATTTGCTGCGGTGATGTCAAGAGTAGGGAATTTCACATTTTTTAAGGAATTTATTTGAAAATTTCAAGAGTAGGGAAAAAGGGACAGGGCGGCAACTCTCTATTGCGAAGCGAAAGCAATTTCAGCGTAACAATATATAGTTCGGCTTTGTACTATTTTTCTTTCGCATCGCAATAGAGAGTACCTTCCCAGATTTTAAGTTTTAAGAAGCATATATTGGGAATTCTGAAAACTTTGTTTTTCTATTTGAAATTATTGCCCCACGTATATAAGTGATAATATATTTATTTATTTATTTATTAATGGTAAATTAAATTTACAAATTAATAATACAAAGATGAGGAACTGGCTACAGGGTGGGGCCTTCGTCCTGAAGTGATAATATAATCGCGACGGCTTATATTGAACACTAGAGTATTCGAGAACAGGAGCCGTTAACCATGTATGCTCTCAAAAAAGCTAACCGGTTTCGAAAAATTTATTTTTTCGAATTATTTGACAGGCCAGCAAGAAATATAAATATTTTTTTGAACTGCACCTACATGGTAATAATTGTACCATGACCTGTGATGTAGAGTACGTATACACAGAAAAAAACCCCAATGTAAAATCAACATGAAGAAATGTTGATATAAAGCCATTGTTAATATGTTGAAAAAATCCAATTGAATTTACTTTTAACATCGTTTTAAGTTAAATCAATGGTTGAAATTGTTAATTTAGTATTAAAATATGTTGATTTAAAATTAATCACATCGAAATAACATTGTACATTTTAAATTTACCTTTTACAGAGTTAAAATAGCATCAATCAATGTTTAATTTTTTAAATTCCGGTTTTGAAGTAATAATTACAGTTTTTGAAGTAAAATTAACATTGCATATAGTTGAAACAAAATTATAAACATTCAAAATTACATTGGAATAATTTGAAAAAAAAAAACTTAAAACAATGTTAAAAGTAAATTCAATTGGATTTTTTCCACATATTAACAATGACTTGATATCAACATCTTCACGTTTTGATTTTGGGGAGCCCCATAGACTAGTGGATAGCGTACTAGCCTACCATCAAGGTCAGGGGGTCGCAGGTTTGACTCCTGCCTAGACACTGGGTGCAGATAAGCCAAAATGGCTTCGCAGTTTGTGTTTGTTCATAAAAAAAAAAACAACTGATCATCACTCTAAACGCACAATTAACGAAAGAGAAATGAAAAAAAAATGTATATGTTTATAAATGAATAAAGATAAAAAATTAATTAACTGCTTTTTACTAACTGCCTGTCCCATTGATAAGCAACATTGCGTAAATGTTATTTCAATATCGGAACCATGTTAAATTAACATGGAATTTCCAGTAATTTTAACATCTTTTCATGTTATTTCAACATGGCTGTAACATTAATTCTAAATGGCTTAATGGTTGATTCTTTGATTCAATTGGCGTACATTGTCAATTCAACATGATTTCTAGTTGTTTTAAAGTGGATAACTATAACTATTACTTTTATTTAACTTTAATATCACCTTAAATTAACATGAAACGCTTATGAAGCAAAATTGTTAACAAAACTAGTTGAATAAATCTTGTTTTATTTAATTTTACAATGATTTTTTTCTGTGTGTAGAGACCCAATGCTATGGCCGGCCGATGCCATCAAACCATACACACAAATACAATAGCCCTATTCACAATCTTGTGCATTTGAGATTGCATATTTTTGCAATTGTAAATATTTTCCAGCAATTGTGAACGGCCTTGTTGATTTATTTTGGAATAATTGTTTGCAAAACACAAAATTCACACTCAGCTGTGAAAAAAAGATTTTGTTATTTATTTACATTTACACATGCACATGCATGAATGAGCGGCGAGAGAACATTTCGGTATTCTAGTTTGCAATTAAGTGTTGCCTTCGTAGAGTGACTACTACCTTTAGGCTTTGCTTATTTATGCAAGAGTAGCAAGTGCATATCTTTGTATTTTGTTAGTGTAGACTAAAAATATGCTACACCACTTTGCAAATGCTACGATGCAAGACCATTTGCACAAGTTTGTGAATTGGACTAATACCTTTATATATATTTTTTTTTAATTTCGAGAGTATCACAAAATAAACAATTGAAAGTTTTTCTAAATTCAAATATAACGATTAAATTGTTAAAATCAAATTAGTTGTGATGACAAAAACCATTTCTGGCAAATTTGCATGAATGTTTTAAAAAAAAGTAGTGGAATAAACACAATACACTACCCGTCACATTAATAAGGTATATAGTGTGACCTTTTAAACATAATGTACTCGTATCATGCTGGTGGAAGGCTGCTAATAAAACGTCAATCCCTGAAAAACATACATATTAAGTCCGTTCGAGCACCCAAAAGTTATTAAAAATTTTTACTAAACTTTACTGCATTTTACTAAATTGTGTTCTTTTACTCAAAATCAGTAAATGTGAACACAAATTGAGAACGAAAGTGACAGTTCTTGACTGATTACGAGTATTTACAAATTCTTACTGCAGAAATTTCTGATAGTAAAATTTAGTAAAACAAAAAAAGAGCATAAACTCAAAACGTAAACACACAAAAGTAAGAAAACAAAGATTATACAATTTGTGAAAAATTGAAATAATAAAAAATAAACAGTAGTGGATAATTATTTTTAACCTATTCGTTTGTTAAACAAATATACTCGTACATATATGCCTTTTAAAAGGAAATAAGTGTTCATAACAACTTTTGAACTTTCTTTTTTGCTGTCGTGTTATTTTAATTCGCTGGAGTTGTGGAAGTGCTAAGTACTCGTATATGGTTACTTAGTACTGCATTTGCAAATAATCACAGACTTCTGAATAAATTTAATCAGACACAAATTAGCAAACTCAAATAAAATAAAAATATGGAAAAGATTGCAGAAAATAATTTGTTTATATTTTCGTAAAATATTTGTGTTATAATAAATATTGCACCGATTACCAACAAGAAAAAGAGTTGAGTAGTCAAAAGTGTAAATACATTTCAACACTATATTTATTTGCAATCAGCTGTTTCCTTAACCCTAGGATTACCGATAACTTTTTTCCACTAAGTTCTCCTCTTGGTCTAGCCAGACCACAATGAGAATAGCGAAATAAACCGAATTAAATAAAAAGTAAATATGTATGTAAATATATATTTTATTGAAAAATGTTTATTTTTTGAAACTATACGAATTTATTATATGTATGTGTAAATATTATTTTTTATATTATTCTATATAAGAGTGGTCCCAAATGTAATTTTTAGTTTCTTTACCAAGCTGCAGGCACATTGCTTTTCAACATTTATCATGTTTAACATGTTTTGCGTTTTGTTTTCTTTGTTATATTGCACTTAACGCATAATGACCTGTAATTTTTTGAAGAGGTTGGAAAAGATACTGTTTCCAACTGCGATGGGTTCGTTCTTCACAGGATTTTTATAGTTTGCCCTGAAAAATGTATTATTAATATTACATTTTTATACGTAAACATTAAATTTCGCCATAGCATTTCTGATGTGTGGAAAATGCATTGCATGATAATTTGATTCACCAGTTCGACAAGAAATCGACGACGACGATCTGTTTGTCTTAGATTCACCATGTCCTTATAAATTAAAAACGGAGCGTAACAAGATATGTCCAACATATTGTAAAACATGGCCAATGGCTATTGTTTTCTCGTTTACAGCTATAGTACGATAACATCTGGCCCATTGTGTCAACTCCAGCTTTATTTCGCTTATAGTCAGTAATTTGGTTGTGGTTTGTAGCAGCGTTCAGTCTGGTTGATCTACCTGGCTCATATTCTGCTGCCATACTTTTTTCGATGGTATTTGTATAATGCTCTGTTGATAACATTACTTTAAATCAAAATTAACAAACATTACTTTACTTTTTTTACCGTTTTTAGTACATATGAACAGAGGGACGACTGTTCTTTTTCATAGTAACCAAATTAAGTTTCCCACACTTGACGATTACTTGAATTTTTATATAAAGATTTTATTAACGCGAACGGTTCCAACGAGAGCTAAGCGGACTTCCATCGATTTCTGCACAAGTGTTAAACTTGTGAAGGAATTGTCGCAATACCACAGTACGTCCTGTATGAAAATACTTCCTCGATAAACCCATCCCAACTCTCTTTCCCTGGTTGACTTTTCGGATTGTGAAGATCGCGTACATCTTCGAAAAGGAAAAAGTTGTTCATCTACGTTTAGGTTTGCTGCTGGAGTGTATGAAGATACTAAATTCGCCAAATTTTTTTTTTCTATTCTTGCAACTCAAAAGCACAAATGATAATGCATATGCACTATAAATTTATTTAGTCCGCATTGTCAAAAAAGGGTTTTAAATTTTTTTATGTAAATTTTTTTTACATCAATACACACAAGAACCAAAAACAACACTCATACATTATGTATAATTAAATTTTTCATCGTTTTATCGTTTTATTTCACTTTACTTTGCAAAAACACATACACAAATCAAAAACATTACGCAAATAATACTTCGTGGTCCAGCCAGACCAACACGGTAATTTAATATAACTTCACATAAAATATAGATTTCACCCTAGAAATTTGTTCCGATCGATTCCAAATTAGTTTCATTGGATTCAGCACATACTAGGTACTGTTTTTTTTTATTTTTTTCTTATATATAAAAGATATTGCAAGCACAAAGAAAATTTGGTCTGGCAAAGCCAAGAGGGTAATCCTAGGGTTAATCTAACTAGTTTTTACAATTTTTCCGTTCGCGTACTTTTTTGGGCAACAACTTTATTGAGAGTAAATTTTTCAGTTTACTCAGTAATTACTCATTTACTGCATTTTACTGTAAAAGTAATCGAACGCACCTATTGACATTTGCGATTTCCTTAAAGCGATGAAAAGCATGTTAAGCTTCCATCTTGTGAAATTCAATAGTTTACTTTGGCGAGATTGATACGAAGATCTTTTTGTTTGGTTTTTTGAATTCCTTTTTGTTTCGATTCCCTTTTTTTTGCTATCCCGCTGAGGGTCTTTTTACCCCGTTAGTCCATAAAATCTAAAAAATTAAGCTGAAAAGCGGCCGCTAGAATGCAATTTTCTTTTGTGAATTGCATTTGTGTCCATACACTTTGTTTGTGCAGTTTTCGTTGTGATTTCATATAATTTATTGTAGTTTACAATTACGAAGAATATAGCAAAATAGAATTTCAGTGTACATGGAACTGTGTACCCCTGCATATTGTTCGTTCTTCTCTATCCGACAAACTTTAGAATTCCTAAAACAAACACCTAATATTTCAAAAACTTTTAATAGTGATCTTCAAAAATAAGTTTTCTCTACAAGTGCCAAAGTAATTACTAAAAAGCAAAAATAAATTACAAAAAAAAATAATTATTAGGTAATTAATAACAAGATTACAAAATACGATGCAAGCCATACACGTGCAACCAACTGTACAACTTGCAACTCAGTTGCTAATCAAGATGGTCGTGTTGCCCACAAGCCATAAAAAATCGATCACTATCTCATTCACATTATTCTGCAAACAAGTCACTTTGAGTAAAGATGGCAAATAAAACTCGCATACAATATTTTTTGATATGTGGTTACTAGAGCACTGCACGAGCATACTTAACCCTTTCGCGCACAAAACTGCTTTGCAAAAATTTTATGGATTAGAATGGACTATGTATTATATTAAGGTGTCTCTTAAATATATATTTTATAAAAAAACAAAAAAAAATGTAATTTATTGAAGATCTCTTCGGAAAAATGTGTCATTATGTGCCAGATAAGTGATATTCTCGAATTTTAGTTACTTCAAAATCACTTGAAATAATAAAAAAAATCGAAAATTCTAATGAATTTTAGCAATTTCCAAAGGATCTATCCAAACTTTGAAACTTGGAAAAATGTTTCACAAAAGCTTTTTGAAAAAAAACACAATAAAAAATAACTTTTCAAATTGCTGAAATTGAGGCGGAGTTACTCGTTTGATTTTTGTCTGCGGCGTTTTCAATCGCAGATAAAATCAAAGTTCTGCTTATAAATAATCGGCTGGTGTTTAAAATGACAAATGACGAAGAAATTTTTTTCAATTCGAAAGAAATTACTTGTTAAAGTTTTGGGTCACTGGTGTCCTATATGCGTCAAAGGGTTTAACATGTTGCGATGCACATATACTGACAAGCACGATTGGAAAATATTGTTTTTATTAAGTTAAGCGAGTGTTTTCTTGCTCAAATTTTAATGACTAAAATGCTAACTACACGTCTACACGCTCAATATTTATTTCCGAACATAAGCAATAACGTCGGCAGCATGACGTCACAAATATGTTCATTTGCAAGCTTATGTTTGTAGGTGGAGAACACTTAGTGCATATCGGACATAAAATTAAAAAGTTCGCTGTGAATGAATACATTAGCTTCAGCGCTTTCTGTTGTTGTTTGATTTTTTTGTTGTTAATCACAAAGCTTAGCAGAATGTTAATAAGTAAATATATAAATACACATCTGCACCTTTTTTATTTAATTCGCGGGAAAATCAAACGTAAAGGAAATGACAGCCAAATTTGACAGACAGTTTATTTCCAACATAATTGCTTAAAAATAATTTTGAACAACTATTTCGCAATACATGGGCAAATAAATGTTTTGGCAATAGAATTTGACAGTTGAAAACATAATTATTTTCAGGATTATTGCACGTGAAGACACCCTGTAAGGACTTTTCGCAGTGGAAATTCTTTTAATATGTATGAAAAAATTATTATTTTTTTTATTATTCGTAGGTAATTTTCCAAAACTGGCAACATTGAATGCAACAATCGCTTAAAGATTTGAAAATTACATTCCATATTCATGTCACTGGCAGTGTGTGTGTGTAGTTACGTTCAAAATATATGTATAGTATACATAAACTCAAACACTCTTGCAAAAGGGGGTGGTTTAAAAATGTATAAATTTTAGGCAAATAGACGCACCCAGCGGTGAAAAGCTGGAGTTAAGAAGCCTTTTATAAGGCCTTAATTAGCCGACATAATTAAGGAGCCGATATCTCATGCTATACTCATATCTATTTTCCCATGTTATCGCTGTGGCGCAGTCCTTTCATACTCGGGATTGATGCAGGGATTCTAAAAGGCTTAAGCAAGAATGTATTTTATGTAACAAGCCTTCCAAGGAAGGTTTGAATCACCGGCTGGAGGCCTTTTCAATAAGCAGCATGATCGATCGATAGCACGATAAGTCTTTAAATTAAATTTCGAACTTATGGGCTACTAAAAGGTATTCTAATTTTTGTTTTGGCAAAATTTACATAATTTTTCATCTTTAACTTTTTACTCTTTAGAAACCCTCGTTTACAATCGCCTAGAAGATTCAAACTACTGTTCTGGAATTACCACACATTTCTAATGTACAGAATATAAAAAATAAATATATTGTTTCTCGGGAAATCCCGGTAAAAACTTAACTAAAATAGATTTCATTAAAAACCATTTACAAACAAACAAAAAATAATTTTTGGTGCTTTTTATGGGAATTGCTGAAATTTTAGTATTTTAAAATTTTATTCGCACTTATTCCCAAAATTAATATTTAAAACATTAATAATTTTGTTAAAAACATATTGAAATTGATTATTGAGGGGTATAGCTTGATCTGCATTAGCAACAGTGAAATGCGCATAGGAACAAGCTATAAACCTCAATAATCAATTTAAATTTGTTTTTAACAAAATTATTAATGTTGGCAAATTATTTTTTAAATAACATTTATGTTACAGACCGGTTGATCTGGCGAGGTTTCCGCCTAGCTCAGTTTATCTTTTCCTTCATCCTCAGGAGGTCCCAACCCTTCCCGACAGCCCCGTATCTTACCACAAAAAAATGTATAACACAAAACTAAAAATTTTTCTTTTTTCACTTAAGACACTTATAAGGGACAGATGATGTTTCCCCTATCATGCCCAGGCAACATAATCGAATCAAGTCCACCGGAAAACGGTCATATACTGTTGTTGTCAGTTTATCATTTTGATCGTAAAACCGCTGCTGATGTTGGAACATTTGTTTCTCTTTGTTTTACAAACCACTTATACAGCATTTTTTCTCTTCTTGGGTGATCAGGCGGTAAATCGAGGACTTATGCAACTTATAATTCACGTAAATTGAAATGTGGAACTTTTTCCATATTAAAAAGTGTATTTACACAACAAATGACACAAATAAACTGACAAAATTTAAGATCAAAATCATCCAAAAAGGTTAATATACCAATAGACGGGATTTCTATTTTTTGCTTATAGACATTGTAATCAAATTAAAAAAAAAACAAATAAAAGTCTCGAAAATAGAACCCGTTTTTCTCAAACTGTCGAGATTATAGAACCTGCAAATATAAAATGTAAGCCTTCGCGATAACCGGGCCGTCGCGATAATGGGTGGTTGCGAATACCGAGCTTGCACTGTAATAATATTTTTTCAATTATTTAAATTGTTTTCGTGAATATTTCGTGAGTGTGAGTTTTGGTGAATGTGCGTTACTTTTTTCCTACTCACGTGAGCATGCATGAACGGGAGCCAATAATATAAGTTCGTGCATGAGCAAAACTTTTTATCGTGAGCGTGAGTTGTATCTTTTAGGATACACTATGCGCTCGCCGGTCCCCGATTTTAATGACATTAAATAATTTCATATATTTTATATAAGATATAAGTAAAAAATATACAAATATTTATTTTTATTGGTTGTTAGAATTTAAAAAACTGTTTTTGTCAGTCGTAAGACATAAATTTCGTTCACAATTACTGCAAAACATCTTACATAGTTTGGCCTGTACGACACGGCATTTTAGTTAGTGCGGAGTGCATAATATATCTTTTAAGATACAACCATTAAAATTGATTTTAGAACTAAAGTTACGGTCATATTCGTTTAAACGTTAAAAATGAATTAAAATGCACTAGAATCCACAATATATATATTTTTTTGGTTAAATTAAATAGAACCATTAGTATTAAAATCGGACTATGATTTTGACTATTTCTAAAAATGTAAGAACTTTGAAATTTTGAGTTTCCCGTTATCTAATTGCTCTAAATTAAAAGCTGTCGAATAAAAGTCAGCACTGAAAGATAGCAAAAAGGGTTCTTAGCAGTAGTTTAAAATTTTCCTTAGTTTTGCAAATAAATAAAGAAATTACATTGTTTTTTTCTGGTTGTATCTTTAAAGATACAGTATGCATTGAAGGTTTAAGGAAAATAAAATTGATGTTTTGTCTAATATCACGGTTTTGCTAAAGATTCTCTTGTAGAACTGCGTTCAGTAATGTCATTAATTATGATTCTATTAAAGCAGACATCCGACAAAATACATTTCATTGACTGGTTTGAGAGTATAATAAAATTAAAAATTAAATTTGAAATAATCCCGGAAATTCTCGGTAAATACTTATCGTTTGTTTTTCTATTTGGGTCTTAAAATTTTCTTAATATTTTCTGGTTCTTGCAAAAGATTTTTCATTATTTAGCTGTTGCTGACAAATTGAAAAATTAAAAAAATGGCTTCCAAAAGAAAGGAAGTTGGATCGTGTGTATCGGTTATTTTTCTTTCTCTTCATGGCACACATTCTTTAAAAGGCTATTAAAAATTAAAGTTGTGTAAAAAAGAGGCCTTTGCAGAACTTCAAGTACAGAAATTTGTGGGCCTTTTACTTTTACCGCTGGGCGTGTGTAGTATGTATTTTTATTTTAAAAATTTCAAAAAAAAACAAGGGTTTACAAATATGAATGTGGCTGAGTGAATGAATATTCATTTATTCGTATGACTGCGTGTATGGGAGGGAAATATAAGTAGAATTAACCAGCCAACCTTTTCAGTATTTGTGACTGTAAGTGACGAAGTGGAAAATGACCAACACCGCTTAATACACACTCGTACATACAAACATTTTTTAATGTTGGGGTTTTTAGCAGTTCTGCACAATATTTTCACAGTGGTGCCGACATATCAAGCCAAAGTTACTCAGGATATTCGATAATTTGGACCGACAAATGTTTCAATATTACTCCAGCACTTCCCCCATGAAATCTAAGAGACTTGCAAAAACACAGGCAGCCGTTTTGAATTTTATACCCAGGCGGAGGTTTGCTTACGCTGAGTTTACACGTATGATCTTTTAATTTGACTTTCTGTTTCTGCGACTGCAAGTTCATTTTCAAAATGTCATTGACGTGTAAACTGGAGAAAGTTTGCTATGAATTCGCCGATAAGAATTATTAATCACATCCAATAAATGTGATCGAGTGGAAGACTAAAACTTATTTTTAAAAACATTTTATACATCAGCAAATCAGTTGCCCCTGCCCGACTCTTGAGAAAATACAATCCCTTCGTGCCGCTGTTTGCCCATTTGCGACACTTTAAATTACATTTGTTGACCAATTATCTAGTGCAGTTTTTTTTATGTTGTTCATTGTTCGTATGTCAACAACTACAAATTGCTTCAGTGTAGAGAATTCTCTAACATTGAGGCAATTACCATAAAACATTTCAAATTGGTAACTTAAATATCAGTGATTTCGGGCTAACTAAACCGTAAACGTGTTTGGAAAATAAAAATATTATAAGCGAAAACAAATAGAAGTTTTCCAACAAGGATTCACTCAAAATCACTGTAGTTTTGTTTGGTGCTACAGAGCGGTGATTATTTTTAAATATATAAAATCCATGCTTAAATAAATATTTATTATATTGTGAGCATTTAAAAATGGATTTACATTTGAAATCCATAAAAACTTCTTACCTTTTATTATTGCTGTTATTGTTGTTCTGTTGCCGTTTGGCCAGCATACAAGGATTAACATTTTTAAAAGAACCGACACCAAAACAGTTTACCTTTGGCGCAAGTGACAAAACTCAACAGCCAGCAGCCAGCGATGCAACAGGTACACACACACACACACACACACACCTTTCCACCTCACTAAAAAATAAATTAAAATAAATACGTTACAAAAACTTAAATGGTTGTCGTGTAAACAATTTAATTTTTATGTGTGTTAAATTTTCCATAAAAATCCTTGATATGCAGAAATGTGTAATAAATAGTAATAATATTTTATTGTCAAATAAATTGCTCACGTGCTATTTATACACACACACATATATTATTTATATCTTCATAATTATTTGGTTTGTTAAATATTTTCTTATGAACTATTTAAAATTGCGTGCTTATGTTGTATTAGAACTACGAGTAGACATTTGGAAATATGTATGTCTTGTGTAAAAAATATTTATTTTCATGTTTGATTTACATGCAATTATGTCTGTACATACATATTAATGGTCTGTAGGGAGCAAACAAAAAAGAAACATGTTATTTGCCTCAATATTACAAAATTATAACGAATAACAAACAAATGTTAACATTCTGATTTCTTTTGACTGGCAAAGTCGACTTAATACTGAGGTACAGTGGTTTTTCTCATCTGCTTTCCATTAAAACTTGAATACGGGACTTTTAACTGGCAGACATCCAAAACATGCAATTTATGTTGGACAGTTTCCCGGATTGTGTAATGCTGGATACGTGTTTATGCAATCAGACTTGTTTCATTGTGGGTTGCATAGTTTGTAGTCGTGTTTATGGTTTCATTTCGTGTTGCATTCGAGGTTTCATATATATCAAAATATTATCAAATAATTTATTCAAGCTTTAGGTCCAGAAAATAAATATAAATGATTTATTTAACCCAATATTTCGCTTTCTGAATGGAAAGCTTCTTCAGGGATATATTTAATTAAAAATTAATAATAAAAACTTATTCTAAATTTGTTTTAAAAAATAATAAAAAATTTTCAAATATTTTTTTTTGGTAATAGATTTAAGTAATTTTGTATTTTTGTGTAATTAAATTATTAATTTTTTTTTTTGACAATTTTTTATTATTTTTTCAAACAAATTTAGAATAAGTTTTTATTGGTTTGTGAAAGCAATAACTGTTATTATTAATTTTTAATTAAATATATCGCTCAATAAGCTCTCCATTGAGAAATAATAATTTAAGAAAAGTTTTTTCGTCTATTCGCACATAATTTCTGTAATCTTTTGGCTCATTTTGTTTTAACTCTTTTAACAGTCTTTCATTTGAAAACTCTTCTTTTTTTAATACCAATTTTTTTACCATATAATTTTTTTCTTTGGTTGTACCTCATTTTCCTCCTCTTCATAAAGAAAATCATCAATAATAATAATTGCCGCTGTTTCATTTAGCTCACAGCTCATTTTTTCAACTATGTATATTTCTTTCTTGCGCAATGTTCAATGCGAATACAAAATACAGAAATGATGTTGCGTTCATGGTTTCATTCTTGGTTGCAGTGTGTTTATTAAAATATGAAACATGAAAGATAAACGTGTTGCATAAACACGTTGCAATGTCTGTAGCCAGCATAAGGTTGATTTTTGTATGTGATCATGCATGTAGTACAAAAATAAAAATGTTTTCATAAATTATTAATATTTATACGTAATTGTTGAACAATTGCCAACGGCTTTGGAAAAAGCGAGAGTCTAGAATATTTGGAATAATTAAAAATCAGAGATGGAATTTCGTACTTACCGAAATTGATTTAACTTGTAAGAAATGAATAAGTTGAACTTTTCGTATTCTAATTCGTTAAATAATACGGTTAAATAGTTGATATTCCTGATCACTAGTATCCACCGTCAAAAGTGTTAAAATCGAACAAAAAGAACGCTGATGAGATGGTGCAGCGACTTCGAAATCAGTACTGATCCGTTCTGCTAGTCTGATGAATAAATTGTTTCGAATAAAAAGTACTCTCTTAATAAAATAATGAATTTATCCAAAAATAATTTCTTAAATTAAGAAGATATGGGTAAATTCAGATTTGAACTCAAGCCATAAAAATTTCATTTTAATATATGTTTTCATAAATTTTATATTTGTTTGATTACAATTTTGTTATGGTGTAAGGGGAAAATAGATACTAAAGGAAAATATAGAATTTGTTTTCCATAAATACAGCGTTTTCTTTGATTATTCAAATACGTTTAAAGTAGGGATGTAACGATACGCCTTTTTTCCCATCCGATACCAATACCGATACTCAAAAAGAAATATCGGCGATATCGATACCGATACGCATATTGATGTCAGAAGGTTAGTCGAATCAAAATAGAACGCACTCTAATTGAAATATTATCAGATGAGTTTGCACCTGAGTTTTACAGAATGTTTTAAAGGTGCCACACGACATGTACGTATTTTACAGTGTGAAATATGACAAGTCAGATGTAAAAAACATTATTGTCCACGGGTGGCATTGGCTATATAAAAAATTTTCACTGATTTCATTCATGAAATAGCAAATAAATTTAATATACTATTCAGATTTTCTTCTGAAGGACATTTTATACATTTATTTAGAATTCATCCAGTTTAATTTTATGGCAACACTGATAACAAACAAATCAAATAAAAATCCCTAAATAGGATTTGAAAATGTTCATAAAATAGTGTAAATAAGAATAACAGCAACGAAAATAACATCGCAGTCCCACATACATACATAAAACAGCAAAAGTGTCGAAAGCTGTCAAAAAAAATTTAAATAATTTTCTGAATGTGCAGCATTCAACTGATCAAATAGGCTTACCTGCTTAGTTAATATTCCCAACTCGCTGACATCCATGTGAAAAAGGACAAGAACAAAAAACACATGAACGGTGATAACATGGTGTGGAAAACGCCGAAAGAAGTGACTGTTACATTAAGATATGACGTTAACTAGCATAGTTTTCCTGTCTTTCTTTCTTGATAAAAATAATTTAAATTAATCAACCCTATCGTGAATAACAAGTGTAATTAGTAGTTTTTAATCCAAAGTGATTATTATTTTTTTGACTAATGTTCGTAACATTTTTAGTTAGAAAGAATTGAACATGAGACAATATTCCAAAGGAACAAGGGAAAAATTAACACTAATTAATTTCAATTTACAAGGCAGAAATGGAATTTTTGTTGCTATCATGAATCTCTCGTGAACTTTTTCCTCGCTATCAGTTCTCAGTGAATGTATAAAAGGGAAAACGATTTGTAAAGCTTACAAATTAAACAATTTCAAGTTTAATAATAAATAAATACACATTTTTGGTTATAAATTAAATGTTTTTAAATGTAAATAAAGATGTGTTTAAAATATTTTAGGTGCAGTGAATGATTCTATACCAAAAAGATGCATAATCGGTTGAAAAAGGGTTTGTGGATAATTATTATTAAGAATAATAAAGAGTATTTACAGATATTTATAAACTTAAATATGTATGTAATTAGAAATTAGTATTATTCTTTAAATTAAGCTTGAGGTCACTTTTTTTATAAAAATCATCCAAATTTATTTTATCTCGATATTTCGTAACCCTTTGGGTAACTTCTTCAGGAAGTTTGTTAATTGAAAAATTTTTTGTTTTAATTTTTTTTTTGAAAAATGAGGAAATGAACTAATTCTTAAAACTTGAAAACATTAATATTGTATTATTTTATTATATTATATATTTACTCCTTTAGCCTTGAATATTAAATGTCTATAATTCTGTGCTACACTATCAGTATCAGTTCTAAAATTAATTCTTAAATCTGGTATATTAATTATCTGTAACATTTCTGACATATAACGACGTTTATACTTATTCTCTGAGTTCAAAATAGATACATTATTAAAGTCCGGATAGTTATCTGAATTACGGCAACGTAATGATTAAGCTGTTTTTTTGTGATGATGTATAGTTTCTGTATTTTAGGTTCGACTTATGTCCTGCTAATCTAGTTTTAAGTTAGTTTTTTGTTCTGCCTACATAAACTTTATCATCACTTTATTTTCATTATCATTAGCCTTACATGGTGTTTTGTAAGAATCATTAGATTTATCTAATTTATGTATTCTATTTTTTGTCTTACTAAATAATTTACCTAAATTATGTGCCATCCTATATTTATTAGTATCAAAAATATCCGACTTTGCTAATCTTTCCGAAATAAAAGGAATACTTGTAAAAATTTTTTTTTTTTTTTTTTTTTTTTTTTTTTAACTTGGACCAGCACTCAGGGGATGACCCCTACATATGCAATGCATTGTGCCGGAACTAGGAAAATTGGTTATAGGAAGGAGGATAAAGGGAGTAGTGTTTGTGGACGTTCGATTTGAACTTTCCCACACTGAAAGTAACAGGAAAGACCTCTGCAGGAAGTTTATTCCACATGCGAACTGTTCGGCTAAAGAACGAATTTTCTCTGTAATGCGTAGTGCGATCCACTGGCATATCAACCACAAATGGATGCGCTCTTAACGAAGAACGTGTTGTTCGTACAAATGAGCGGGTTTCGGGAATAAGTTCCCTGATTTCATTAGAGCACATTCCATTGTAGTAGCGATAAAACAGTGAAATACATCCCACATTGCGTCGATGCTCCAGTGAGTCAATAGAGTTGGCTACCCTACTGTCACCGATGAGCTTCTTCGCCCTCTCCTGTACCCGGTCGAGTAACTTCAAAATAGACTTTGAAGCACCGGCCCATACATGAGAGTTGTATTCCATTTTCGGTCGGATATAGGTGGTGTAAATATTAAGGAGATCAGATGGAGTGAAGTATCTCTTACACCGTCTTAGAAAGCCGAGGCACTTGAATGCTTCTTTTGAAACCTGAAAAATATGATCAGTCCATCGAACATCACATTTAATTTTCATGCCAAGAACATCAAGAGTTTCTGATTCCTCAATATCTACACCACCCATTATTACAGATGAAGCAGCATGATTGTACGTACATTTGTGTGTAAGCATACAACACTGGGTCTTGCGAGCATTAAATTCGACCCTATTCGCACGTCCCCATTCATGGATTGCTAAAAGATCATTATTTATCGAGTCATTCATATTTTGCCTCATTGCCGCGATCTCCGGCAGGCTTGGTCTGTTATTGAATGAATATGAATGGCACATGCTGCTGTCATCTGCAAAAGAGTAGATAGGATTGGAAGTTTGAAGTAGAAGGTCGTTTAAGAAAATAAGAAAAAGTGTGGGAGAAAGAACGGATCCTTGCGGTACCCCTGAATTAATCTTGAACTCGTTTGATGAGATCCCGTCTATAACAACTCGTATAGTGCGATCTCTGAGAAAGCTTGATATAAATCGAGAGAAAACATCACCGACACCAAAAGCAATAAGTTTTGACAGAAGTGCACCATGCCAAACTCTATCAAACGCCTTGGAAATATCTAGAGCCACCACCTTACTCTCGCCAAAATGGTGAATAGAATGACACCATCTTTCCGATAGAAAAGCCAGTAGGTCTCCCGTAGAGCGACCCCTACGAAATCCATACTGGCGGTCGCTAAGTAAGCTGTTGGACTCTAAATATCTCACAAGATGGAAGTTTACCATACTTTCCATAACTTTGGAAAGTGCTGAGCAAATTGCAATTGGGCGGTAATTTTCAGGGTTGTTAGCCTCTCCTTTTTTGGGGATTGGCGTTACATTAGCAACCTTCCAACACATTGGAAATTCACCAGCATGGTACAATGTACTGAAAAGGTTAGCTAACGGACGCGCTAGCGTCGAAGAGCACTGCTTCAAGACCAGTGCTGGAATACCATCCGGCCCAGGAGATTTATTTATGTTGAGATCTGCTAAAACCTTTTTAACTGCACGGGCTCGAAAGAATATTTTAGGCATAGTTACAGATACTCTTTCAAGCACGGGCAGTGGTTGAGTGCTTTCCGGCAAGTGGGAGTTACTTGCAAATAATTCAGCCAGAAGGTTAGCTTTATCAACCGGGTTAGTGAATATTTGATCATCCTTTAAAAGAGCTGGAATTGAGGAACTAGCATTATCCTTTACTCTTTTAACGAATGACCAAAAGCTCTTACTACCCCGAGGGGCATTAAGAACTTTAGCACGAAGGCACTGCTCGTACAAAGCTTTTTGCTGCCTTAATACTTTGGCACATGAAGATCTCGCCCTTTTGCGTAGCGAATCAGTATCGGCATTTTTGTTATTACGCCATATACTGAAAGCTTCCTCTCTGGATTTGACTGCATTTTTGCACGTCAGATTAAACCACGATTTCGCTCTAGGTTTAATGGATATTTGCTTAGATGGAATGAAAGCTTTCATTCCCTGCAAAATTACGCCTTCAACAATTTCCGCCATGGCATTGACATTATTGTCTAAGAAACAAAGCTTCCAGTTAAAATGCCTAAAGAATGCGTTGAGCTCAGCCCAACGAGCCTTTTCGTATATGTATTTTGTACGTTTCGTAGCTGTTTGAGAAACGTTGTGAAGTTCTGAAGTCAAAAAGGAGGCGGAAATGGTGCAATGGTCCGAGTTACCGAGAGGTGCATTTACGCTCACTTCATACTTTTGAGGGTGTGAAGTTAGAAACAGGTCAAGAGTATTGTGTTGGTGCCCTTCAACGCACGAAATATGTGTTGGCTCATTCACTAGTTGCGCTAGGTGGTTGTGCGCTGCAAATAACTCAACATATTGGCCTTCTGGGGTTGTGTGGCTCGAATGGTGGAGCCAAGATAAGTTGTGAACATTGAAATCACCAGCAACAACAATTTCACTGTCCGGACAACTTTCCAGGATCTTCGATATGGAGTCGGAAAGGGCATCGAAGCCAGAAAAAGTTTTATCCCTTTCCGCATTTGGGCTTCTATATAGGAACCCGAAATGTGTGTGACCTGATTTTGAATTTAACCCAGAGGCAGCTAAATTCCGGATCACTCGTGCCTAAAGATTGCTGGCACTGGTACACTACTTCATTTCGTATATAAAGTGCAAGGCCTCTGTGAAGGTTAAAAAGTGATAGGAGGTGATACCCTGGTATATGAAAATCCTGTGGATCAGCATCCTCAGATACCTGGGTCTCACATAAGGCGAAGACGTCCGGCCGATGGACACAAACGTGAGCATAGGCAGAGAAGAAATTCGCCCTCAGCCCACGTATGTTGCAGAAGTCAATTTTGAATCGCCCTGTCATAACAATGGTAGGAAAATTAAAATCGAGCGTTTTTTTGTATTATTTTACTGATAACAGTGTTGTTAATTGTTGCTATTATAACTGCTCAGTGACCAGTGTTATACCTTCGTCACTGAACAGTCTAACAACAATTAACACAATGCATCAGTAAAATAACCTAATTTGGAATTTTGTCACATGGGAAGCACAATAACAATGCTAAAAAAAAAGAGCCATAAAAGCCCTGATCTGGTCATTGTATCAAAAAACGACCCGTTGTGCCAACACTGGTTTTGCTGTGCCAACACTGTTCTCTCAGAGAGCTCTTTTATTTTTACTGTTTTTATTTGTTTTTGTTTTATTTATTTATCATGTAAGAATGTTGTAATTGTTAAATTATTTTATGAGTTTTTAGTTTTTGTTTTTTTTTTGTTATTTGATAGTTCAATACTGTCATTTTCTAAATTATTTTTATTCTGTCTCCTATACCGCCCTATCAAATTATATACTAATCCAATAGAAAAATCATTATTTACTAAAATATCCTTGATAATCTATCTATTCCTTCGGTGGAATCTTACATCACTAATAGTCAGTACTCTGTCTTTAAGATTCTTCGCCGTATTAATAATTATTCTCTTTGGATGTTTCGAATAATAATTTAATAATCCTTCCTGATGCTGTCGGTTTCTGATACCAATCAATTAATAAACTAATACCGATTCCTAATCACTAATGTGTCTAAATAGGGAAGTCTATCTCTTTCAATAGTGAATTTTATGTCAGAATGGGATTAGTTAGAAAATTTTAACATATTTTCTATCTCACAACCCGAAATAATACAAAATATATCACCAACATATTTAGTAATAATTTTCGGTTTAACAGATAAAATATCTATTAATCTATCTAATAATTCTTCCATAACAATGTCAGCTATAATTGGAGAGGCCGAAGATCCGATAGAAAGTCATTTATTCTGTAAATATATCTTATTATCATACAGAAAATATCTACTATCAACTATACAAAACTCTAAAATACGTAAAAACTATTCCTTGTTCATATCAGTGTGTTCGGTAATTATATTCCAATTTTCTTCTATATAATACTAATCACTAGTTCTATTGGAACTCTTGGATATAAAGAAACAATATCAAATGATACTAATATTTCATTATTATATATCCTAACATTTTCCATTTTATCCCTAAAATGTAATGAATTCTTAATATTAAATTTAGAATCCTTAGTCAAATTTTCAAGAATTTGTGTAATAAATTTACTAAGTTCATAGGAAGGTGAATTTATAAATGATCAAATCGGTCTCAATGGAAAATTATCTTTAGGGATTTTCGGAACTCCATATAATCTTGGTGCAGTCGATATACAGGGTGTCCGCCGGGAAGGTATACTACTTTGTTTGTTTATAATTTTTGATTAAATGAAAGAGAATGGATCTTATATTGATAAATGTTTTATTTAATGTCGACAATTATGTATGGAATACAATATCAGATAAATGTCCGCCTCTGTTAGCCTGACAAATGCGAGCAATTTTGAGCACATTTTTCATTCATTTACATTCTCACACATTCCACGCGGTATTTCATTAATTTCATCACGAATATTTTGTTTTGTTTGAGTTGCTCAAGATATCCCCACAAAAAGAAGTCCGGAGCAGTCAAATCAGGCGACCGTGGGTGGAGGACCAACAAGATCACCATTTCTTGAAATAACTTGTTGTGGAAAGAGGTCTCGCAGTAATTCCATTGTAATCCTGGCTGTATGCGATGTGGCACCGTCTTGTTGATACCACATCTTAATCAAGCCCAAATCATGCAGTTGTGGCGTTAAAAAGTTTTCAATCATATCACGATATCGCTCCCCATTCACAGTTATCGTTACGCCGTTTTCATTTTCACTTTTAGTGTATGCAAAGGTGACTGATGAATAATTTGAGGGTTTTCCAGGATTGCCCAGAACCGACTATTCTGTTTATTCGCCGTCAATTCAAATGAAAATGTGCCTCGTCACTCATTATGAAAATGGTCTTTTGTAAGAAGCGCTTTTGTCAACTGAATCTTAAATGGAAACAAATGCAAATCCTTGTTCAAAATTGTGTCCAAAGTGGTTCTTTGAAGACCAAGCACCTGAGCACGGCGTCGAATTGAGGTTGATGGATTGTTTTGAAAACTTTCTTGAGCATCAGTAACGTTTTTAGCCGATCTTGCAGCACGTTGTGGCCCATGCTTGGGCCTATCACCTACAGACCCTCTTTCTTCCAAATCATTCACTACACGATAAATAGTGCGTTTTGTTGGCACGTTGTTTCTCCCCAAAAATTTTACGTAACTTTCTCATCGTCACAGTAATCGATGATTGATTTTGATAAAAATGTTTTAACGATTAAAACACGTTGGTTTATCGAATATTTTTTCATAATAAATTTGCCACACGTATACTTTACGACTGCCAAATATGAACTGTCACGACTAATATTTACCAAAATGGCGGCAAAACAAAGTAGTATACCTTTCCGGTGGACACCCTGTATTTGTTTTTAAATGATTTTTCTCTGAAAGAGTAATAACCTCCAATTTAAAGAGTTTTTCTACAATTTCATTACTCAACTTCTGTAATTTGTTTGTTGGATCCTTATCTAAAATTCTATATGTGGCACTATTATTTACAATAAATAATCAAGTTTATGCATATTATAATACTTATAAAAAAGGTCGAAAATTATATATTAAAAAAATATATAATTAGAAAGAAAATGTTGAAATAGTAGTTTTTTTAATCCAAAGTGATTATTATTTTTTGGGTAATGTTCGTAACGTTTTTAGTCAGAAAGAATTGGACATGGACAATATTCCAAAGGGACAAGGAAAAATTTTTAACACTAATTAATTTCAACTTACACGACAGAACAGAAACAACGTTGTTTTTCGAGAGCCGCTACACTCCCATCATCAGTGTTCATGTGTGTTTCCATGTTTCCGCCACTGTTTAGGTGGCTCGGTTGAATGTGATTTCAAATTTGTATTTATGTTGAAATTACATGATGTTTTTATTCTTTTCCACTCCAATATTAAGTTAAAAAACCCAGGGAGACGTGGGAAAATCTCATTGAAAAATATTATTCATGATAAGGGGAATTTATTTTCTCATGCGAACATTTTTCGCGCGATCTATTCACGATTGGAACTTCAGGGAAAAGGGAAATATTTCGAGGTAAAAAATATTCACGATAAGGGTGAATAATTTGAACGGACGAACACAAGCCTGACTTAATAGCTTTCACTTAAACCAATAAATTTCGAAAAACTACTTAAACATATTAAAACTGTGATATAATTTATTTAAGGTCTTACGCGGCAGCTAATAACTGGAACTATTATACCCAATATAGTGAACACAGGATCTTTTTGCATGTGTGTACCGCCTGGTTCCTGTCCGAATCCTATGCCCTCGGATGGTAGTGGCCAGATAGACATACGAATAGTTAATAATGTAAGTTGTAAGAAAATCGAACACCACATGACTGCAAAAATTGTTGGACTACGTATTTTCCACTGTAGGGAAAATGTAATGGAATGCATTCATGGACCATCTCATTTACAAATAACAACTTATTGCTGAACGACAAGTGTTCGTGCTTTGACGATCGTCTTTGCTGCGAACAAACTGCTTGTGAGTGGTGGTCCATGTTTGTATTAATGCCATTGAGTGGTTTTTGGATTAGTTCGATGTAATGCAAAGATGGAATATATTGCATACATTTAAACTACTCCTGGACCCTTGTGGAGTATAGTTTAAGCGCATGTACAGACCAGTCCCAATTTTAGCAGGAATGTATATAAAAATATTTGTTGATGATTTTTCTTCTCTCCTTAGCCGGTTGCAAGTACAACAGTGGCACCATTTACTTGTAATTATGGCCTAATTGTTTGCTGTCAGAGTGGTTCCTATCAGTGTGGTCGTCGTTATCCTTCACCACCAGGCAGTCCAGCAGCTGGCCCCGGCCAGGCAGATTTTGGCGAATATCCTTGGCAAGCAGCTCTATTAACAACTAGTGAAGTGTATTTGGGTTCAGGAGCTCTTATAACATCTCAACATATTTTGACAGTTGCCCACAAGGTGAACAATGTGGCGTAAGTAAAAAAATTTTTTTTTAACTTAAATGATTTTTAGACACAAGTCTGTCACAGAATTTGTACGAAAGAAATTTTTAAACGTTCTCGCGATTGCGATGCGAAAGAAAAATGGTATGAAATCGAACTATTGGTTCACTGAAATTGCTTTCGGATCGCAATAGCGAGTAATCCTTCTGGTTTTGCTTCTGCAGCTTTCATGCGTTTACTTTGGAGGCGGTGCCCGTCCTGATTAGCGTGATTACGCTAATCGATCACAGGACCGATCATGCACGTGGCCGTGATTGATGCGAGATTTTTTTTGCTTTAATTCATTTGGTTTTTATAAATTATTTTATAGTATTTTTTCCCCATGAGCGTGAGTATTTGTGATTGTGACAAACTTTTTTTCCACTCACGTGTACGTGCATGAACGTGAGCCAGAAATATAGCGTCGAGTGGAATTGCAAACAGGGTTTTCAATTTAGTGTTTTTACCTCTGTTTTAGAGCTTTTAATTTTTTTTTTAATTTCGATGCTTTTAATTTGCTTTTTTATATTTTCGATGACAAAAATCTTGATTTGAAAACAAACAAAAAAATTTCCGAAAAACAACACACAGTGTTTGCAAATGAGAACTTGAGCACGTTCATTCATTTATTCGGAGATTTTATAAAAATGTTTAAATAATATAAGAAAAAATTTAAATTTTGGGAAAAAAAGATCAAGCGATAAATAAAGTTTTCATTTCACGTAGTTTCTTTAAAAAAATATGTAATGTTGTTTGTTGTTTCTTTTTCAAAACGTCTAAATTAAGCTATCCTTGCGTGTGCACATGCTTCTGACTCATCTTATTTAAACGAGGGAATTCCCCTTTTTCGTTTTATGTATTTACATTGAGTTTGGTTGTTCAAAAGCAATAAAAAATGCTTAGAATCCCGGTTAATAGAGGTACTCACGATTAATCGAAACAAAAAAATTAAATTTATAGAAATTATTACAAATGTTCTTTTCCGTTTAATCGAGGTTTCCGGTTAATCGAATCTCGGATAATCGAGGCCCCACTGTGTTTTTATATTATTTGTAATTCTGCTTAAAAGGTTGTGTTACTAATCTTAGCGATGTATATTGTTCGAGCTAGTTAGTAACCGGTTTCTTATATGAAAGCGGGCTAAACCAGACTTTCCATAACCTAAGTCTGCGTTTAAAAATATCATGTCTTATTGACACGATTGGTACTTTCTAGGCGAGAGAGACGAGGGGAGAATAAACAAGTACGTACACACATGCATGTACTGTCATTACGTTTTGCTTTCATATTGGTAATTTAAAACCTAAAGGCATTTGCAAGCAAATGTCGTCAACATGACAGGACTCGCGTGAACAACAATGAAAGTTGAGTAAGAAAATGTAAGAAACATGTCAATGAGACATGTGCCGTCTGAACGCAGACTAAGCTTTCAATTACTGTTCCACTTTGTACACCAAATAGATACTTATGTTTTCCACTACCAGTTAGATGGCGGTTTTGTCCACATATGGCCACATTTTGACATTTTCCATGTTAATTCAGTAATCCAAAACAAGAACAAAAATTAAATTTATTTGCATTGTTTGGGAAAATACGCAGTTCTCCTCGATTTTAGAGTTTTTTTAATTCCCTCTCTCTCTGGAGAAACTAGAGACCCACTTGATTACATAAATTTATTTTTATATTCCCAGCATGAACTCCTTTAAAGTACGCCTTGGTGAATGGGATGCATCGGGTGCTAATGAACCAATACCAGCTCAAGATTTTTTAATCTCCAATATTTACATACATCCCAATTTCAACAAGGATAATTTACAAAACAATGTCGCAATACTGAGACTGGCCACACCGGTATCACTTACTTCTACATCTACTATTGGGACTATTTGCATGCCCAGTGTATCAATTGTGGGTCAACGTTGTTATGTGGCTGGTTGGGGTAAAAATGATTTCGGTCCCACTGGAGCGTATCAGGCCATACAGCGTGAGGTAGATGTTCCCTTGATAACTAATGCTGATTGCCAAACAGCTTTGCGTAAAACACGTTTGGGAGCCAATTTCATTCTGAACAACTCCAGTTTTGTGTGCGCTGGTGGTGAGGCGGGTAAGGACGCGTGTACGGTAAGTTAGGCAACTACATTGTTATCATAATTATTATTTTGCGAATATGAATATACTAAGTTTTTATGTACATATGTAATTAACAAAACATGCTTCAAAAGAAAGTCATTAACTATTCCTTTTGCTTTTTCTGTGTTCTTTCTCCTCTTCATTTGTTTCTAATGCAGGGTGACGGCGGTTCTCCTTTAGTTTGTCAAACGAACGGCATTTGGTATGTGGTCGGTATGGTGGCATGGGGTATTGGCTGTGCGGCGACTGGGGTGCCTGGTGTTTATGTTAATGTTGCCACTTTTTTACCATGGATACAAACGATTATAGCTTCATAGTAACAACAACAAGAATGAAAGCACTCCTGACCACCACATTTATTCATTAACTACCACGAACAGTTCAGAGCTCTGCGTTATTTATTTCCTGTAAAATGTACATGTTGTTTGCATTGTTTGCGTCAAATGCTGTTAAAAATACTTTTTTTTAATTTAATGAATAAATAATGTTTGCCTTAAGTTATTTTCTTTCAAGACAGTTTCTAATTATTGGAGTAGCGAACTCGATTATTAAAAAAATCAAATGAACTGTTTTTGCTGGGCTCTCGAGTTATAAAACTATAAAAAATATATAAATTGACTTTATAATGTAATTGTTTTATTTATAAAATATTGTGTGAAATAATTAGTTCATGTATTATGAGCGTAATCTCACGAGCAAAATATTTTCAAACACTATAGTAAAGTAATGTAAGGATTGCACAGTGGAACTTTTAACAAAATAAATGGTAATAAATAAACTGCTTTTAAACTACTGACTCGATTTGCGTGACACTTAAAAATATTTACAAACAAAAAATATTTATGTCATATCTTACACTATTGTTAGTAACAAGGTGTATTTAACTAGGTGACAGCATTAGGAAAATAATTACAACAATACAAGAACAACAGGCATTTTTGTTTGTGTAGTTTCATTGCGTATGTCAAAAACCTAACACATAAAACAAAGAAACCAGATACAGAAAAAAAGTAAAAGTATTTTGTATGTATTTTGACATTCGCAACGAATAGTCAGCTGCTGTAATGATGTCACCTGGTTAAATACGCCTTCTTTAGTAAAATGTTTTAAAATTTTTGGTTACAAAATTCAAATGTAGATTCAAATTTAACGAACATGAAAATACAGCGATGATTGAGTACAGTTTAATCAACCGTGTATGCAAGATTGGTAGTACTAAATTATACAATAACATAAAATTCAAAATAACGGAAATAGGACATTCACGACAGCTCTAAAAGGGCAATGAGAATGTGCAAGATTGCTCGAGAAATCCGTGTGACACATATTGGCCGCGTTCATAAGACGTTACTGTTGCGCAACCGTTTAGTGTTTGTCTTAGAAACGCAGAGTTGAGTAGTTCCGCTCCACACAACAGTTGAGTATTTATTTGCTGCAATTTTTTTCCACCATAAATTTTTTTCGCTACATTTAGTCAACATGTTGTGTTTAGCCTCCACAGCTGATCAAGAGAGTTACGCGCTTTTATATTCTAATGCAACGCCGTTTAATTCGGTGGCGACGGCAAATTAATTTGTTAAATTTCGCATTACAAATGGGATAAAGTAACGAAAATAAAGAAATAAAATGAAAGTTAATAAATATACTCGTACGTAGGTGTATTATGGTGTCTATTAATATCAATTATTTTAGTTCAATATAAGATTTAAAGATTTTTTTAACACATTGATATGATTTTTACTTTTTATTCTTTGAACTTTCATTGTTGTGCACACGAGTCATGTCATATTGACGACATTTACTTGCAAGTACCTTCATGCTTAAAATTACGAATGAGAAAGCAAAACGTAATGACAGTACATGCATTTGTGTACTTGTTTCTTCTCCGCTCGTCGCTCTCGCCTATAAAGTAGCAGTCATGTCAATAAGACATGACGTGTCTGAACGCAGACTTTTTACTTTGTGATGCAGATTTTATAATAAAATTGGAAAATTCCTGTCAAGCAAAACTCCATTGCAAATTCTGCGATATCTATACTTTTTTTATTATAAGCCAAACTAATTAATTTATCAAATTTAAATTATTTCTTTTGCAGCATTTTTATTTCTTTTCAATTGTTTACATTAATCAGCTGTTCATTTTCCAATTATTCATCAAGCCGTTTCTAAAACGTAACTGTTGGGCTCAAGAGTTGGCAACAGCTTCACAACTGTTGAGCTCAACAGCTACCTCTTATGAATGCCCCCATTGATAGCAACTGTAAGCTTCAGCGCCATTAATTAATGCGAGTGAAAATTATAACATGCCGTTTCTAAGTAAAGTAAATAAAATGACAACAATAAAAGTACCTAAGCAAGCAAACGTTTACAAAAAGGTCGAAACGTAACTGTGTTACAATAGTGTGAACTGAAAATTTTCGTTTGGCAACGTTATCAGAAGAAGCATTTGTCAGTCCATTGTAAGACTATCAGCTGATAACAATATTGTCAGATACCTGACAATCATGTCAGCACTCTTATTTTTCATCATCAGATTATTTTGTCAGACGTTGTAAGATTATTTTTTATTGTCAGATGAGCGAAGTTTATACATCTGACAATGTCATCATTGTCGGATACTTTTGTTGTTTTTCGGTAATTATTGTTTTATAAGAAATATTAACGTAAACAAGAGGTCCTAGAGTATTATAAATATTTATTTAAAAATATGTTTAATACATTTTTTCCTACACGAACAAAATTACAAATAATTTCTTGTAATAAAATTACTTCAACTTGTATATAAGTATATGCAAAAACTTTTCCACTCTTACCTCTTAAAGTAGGCTATATCACCGAAGAATATGAGAGACTTTGCACTCTGAGAATGTCTGATAACATATCTGACAGTTTATGTGAACTGACATTTTTTTGTCTGACAACTTTGTCAAATAAAGTTTTTGCCAGACAATTTTCTGACAATGAAATTGTAAGCTTTTCTGACGAATGCATGCTATCTCCCGTGTGATGGCAATTTCCCATTTTCAGTCCACTGCCAGATCTGACAATATTGAAAGATCTGTCAACCGGCTGTACAAGATCTTTCGCGTCTTAAAAGACTTTTGTAAATCTAAAGTTTAGATTTAAAACTGATTTTTATATTATTATCAATTCGGCTATGGGAAAGCCGAAGACGTGCCAGATATAAATTCAAAGGAAATTATCAGGTACAGTAATGCCAATAAAAAAACGCAACAAATTTCATAATATGTGATTTATTTTGAAACGTACTTCACAGAACAATTATCATTTAGTTCCTCTAAGAAATCCATAAAAGATTATGCAATCTAATTGAAGGCAAATTCGCATCAGCTGATTATTTTTCGCTCCTTGCATGCCCTTGCACTTTTTTTTTTTGTCAAAATTTGTTTATGTTTGATTTATATGTATGTAGTGTTTGACGTTGATTTTGACAAAGAAATCAGGTATTTTTCAAAGCGAATTGAGGCGAGTCTACCTGTTATGAATTTGCCTTAGGTAGAAGTATCCGAATTCGCTTTAAAAATATGAACAGATGCGTCAAAAACGGTTGACAGTTTTTTATAATAAAAATAAAAATATTTGTTAGGAAAATGTGAAAATAAAAATGGTTAAGGAAAATTGGACAAAGGAAGTATTTCGGATGCGACAACTCGAACCGTTTCCGGAAAGGCACAAATAGTGCGAAATGTGTAACCAAAAAAAATCAATCACGGCAGTTTGTTGATGGCAGAAGCAGCATTTGCATCTTCTACGGCTCGAACAATATCAGTGTCAAATATGTACTTCCCAGCTAACATTTTCAATCGTGAAAGATCCTACTAGGTATCTCATGAATAACGTTTTTGATCGACGAACAGCGCATTTTTTAATCGTAGAAGATTCCTTGCACGGGAGAAACTGGTACACGAACTAATTCTTCTGATATTCTTCTGGGATTCTTCCATAATACAGCGTAAGACGCTTATATTAATCATAGAGGAATCGTTTGAGATTCCATTTGTGTAGTTAAACAAAGTGTAACATTGTTGTTTTCGTGCTCTTCAAATAATCATTAGAATATTTTTTTACGACTTGCATATTGAACATTCCAAGATTAAAAGACGAGCGTATCAAAAAATGTGCAAAAAAGTAATAATCAAGAAAAAAAGTAGATGTTTTTGTTATTGTTACTCGTCAGATCATCAGCAGAGGATTTTTTAAGGACTCGTATATCAAACACAATTGTCTAACAAACATCCTTTGCTAGCTGGGTTCGATTGCCGTTCTGATACAGCAACGTTAGCCACTTATTTACTCCGTGCTGATGTTACTGCCACACAAATGATGGGTCTTGGAAAAGGCGTACCTGCAGGTCAACGTTTAGTAACTCCCATTCGCACTACAACAGCGTCATTTACAGCTACTGGCGCTCTAGCTACGGCTACTGGTATAAATACTACGGGAAACTTTGTTCATGGCACATCTGTAAGTCTGTAAGTCGCAACAGTTCATCACCTACAACCACAGTTGTATCATTCGAGCAACTTGCATGGCGATTAGTCCATTGTTCCTTAATAACCATTCCACCTGTGGTAAAGGTTTTAAAAAAACATCTTTATAACAATGACTCACCCACACTAAAGAAAAAAACTAAATACTCGTACATACTTACATAAATATATTTACAATTATAACAGTTGTTTTCATATGTACAAAAATACATGCATACATGTTTGACCACATGCATGTTTAAGTACTCGTATTATCGCAGTTTTTTTGTTCGCAAATATTGTTTGTTTACGTTTTAGTAATGAACGTACAATTTCCTCAGTAGTCCCAATTGGAACGTTAAAACTTTACGCATCAATATCCACCATAAAAAGGAAAAAGTATGGAAACAAATGAAAAAAAAAAATAATATAATGGTCTTGTTATTAGAAAAAATAAAACATATTGGCCACAAACATTTATTGAACAGATGGTAACAGAAGGATTTTTGAAAGATTGATTGAATTTGCAAAATATTGCGGACACCGATTTAATAGTTTTTATTTAAAAAAAAATAATCAGTAAATATGGTGAATTTCGAAACAAAAACAAACATGCGAATTAAAGCGCAAGCTCATGTTTTTAAGAGAAAATTAAGAGAGTTGTGCATAAAAAGGATATCAAATATGTAATTGGAAAATACATACATATATGTACATACATATGTATACTTTGTTTTTGTTTTTAATACGAGTAGTTTTAAATTGTTATTCTATTTTATTCGAACAATTTTTGTTTTAAAAATGTTTTAGAATTTTTATGTGAATAATTTCATTTGAATAAATTTTGACAAAATTTCAATCGAATAATTTTATTCAAAAATATTTGAAAAAATTTTGTTGAATTATTTTTTTCGACAAATTAGTTTTTGAATAATTTTGATTAGAATAATATTTTTCACAAAATTTTTTTCGATTTATTTTTTATTGGAATTATTTTATTCTCATAGTTTTATTCGAGCAATTTTGATTTGAATTATTTTATATATACAATTTTTATTTTCACAATTATGTTCAAATAATTTTTATTGAAATAATTATTCGCATTTTATTATTATTTTTCTTAAAAAATTTTTTTTTTAATTGTTATTTAATAATTTTTTTAACTTTTTTTGATAAAATTTAATGCGAATGAATATTGGTGCCTCATAGACTAGTGGATAGTGTACTAGACCAGTGCCATTCAACCTATGGTACGCGTACCACTTGGTGGTACGCGAAAAATTTCCAGGTGGTGCGCGAAATCTTTTAAAATTTTTACGATTTCTATTTTGCAATTGGAAACAAAAAGAAAAATCATCATAAAAGTATACCTTTTTTGTAAAATTTTGAATTTTTAAATTTAAGTAACACTCTCATCTACATACATTTAATAAAAAATAACAAATGTAAGCGAATGGTAACCATACCAATAAACGAATGAGCAAAAAAAAATTTTAAAATTGTTTGGTAAAAAAAAATTGTTTATTTATTGATCTAATTATTTTTTCAGTACATTATATTTTTTTTGGTGGTACGCGAAAAGTTTGTCGTGAATTTAGTGGTACACGAGCCAAAAAGGTTGAATAGCACGGTACTAGACTATTAGTATAGGGGCCGCAGCTTCTATACCTGTGAATATCCTGGGTCTTTGAGTTTGCTTAACAAAAATCAAGCGACTGAGATTAATTTATTGGTTATTAATATTTTAATAATTTCAATCAAACAATTTTGATTTTTATAATTTTATCCGAATAGTCTTTATTCGAAAAAATTTCATAGGAGTAATTCATATTTATGAACATTTATTGGATTAATTTTATTTGAACAATTTAGGTTTGTATAATTCTTATTTAAGCAAATTTTTGGGACGAACAAAATATTTTATTCGAATTGTCTTTATTCGAAAAAATTTTATAGGAATAATTTATATTTACATATTTTATTCGTAATATTTTTATTGTAATAATTTCATTCAAGTTGTGTTTGTTCGAATAATTTCTATTTGAATAATTTTTATTTAAATTATTATCGAGCGGGAAATTAAAAGCAAACGACACATTCAACATAGTCCTTCGGCTTTTAAGAATGGAAAGAAGGTTGGTGTATGACGGAAGATCTAATGGGTTCCACTGTAGACCACAAAGCAGAATAACAAAAATTGCTTTTTGACCGATTCAATGTAATTGTTCTGAGTCATGTATATGGGATCCCAAACTATTCTAAGACAGGTCTGACGAGGGAAACATAAAGTTGCTTTGTACTTGTCCAACTTGTGACAAAACCAAGAATACAACATGCTTTATTTACAGTTACATACGAGTAAATATGATTAATAAAGTTCAATTTAGCATCCAACAAAATTCCAAGATCCAGCACTGTAACACAATTTTCTAGCTGGTGGTTCCCCAAAGAATAATTTATTTTTATATGATTTCCTCTGTAGAAGGACATACTCGTATGTTTAAATTTTTTCAAGTTAAGCACCATCAAATTCAAATTACACCACGACTGAAATGAGTACAAATCTTGTTGAAGTAGACTGTGATCTCCATATTGATTAAAACTTGGGAAAATCTTTACATCATCCGCATACATTAAAACGTTGGAAAATTTAATCACGTTAGGAAGATCATTTATAAAAAGAGTAAACAGCAATGGTCTAAGATGACTTCCTTGTGGCACTCCAAATAAGACGTCTATCGATTTAGATGTGACGTTTTTAAAACGGACACATTGCTTTCGATTTAATAAATATGACTGAATCCATTTGAGAGAGTAATATGAACACCCCCATTGTGTTAAGTTTCTTCAAAAGCAGTTTATGGTTTACCATGTCAAATGCCTTGCTAAAATCAGTTTATATGATGTCAGTTTGTTTCAGTAGCACAAAACCCTGATTTATAATGGTTGTAGTTGTTGTAAAAGATTTGTTGTAGTAGAACAGCCTTTTCGAAAGCCATGTTGAGCAGTTGACAATAGAGATGATACATGATGAAAAATGCATTCAGTGACCATCTTTTAAAAAAGTTTGGGAATAATAACTTAGTTTAACAATTCCTCGATAATTTACAATGTCAGACTTAGTACCAGATTTGTAAAACGGAATAATAAAAGACTTTTTCCAAATACTAGGGAAATATCCATATTTAATTGTGAGGCAGATTTTTTTACAAGTCTGTCCGACTTGCATATAATTATGCATCTTTTTGAGAAATTAAGTTGAAACGAAAGCAAAATTAAATTAAAACTATTTATTTTATAAATCTGCAACTATTTAGGCTCAAAAATCAATAAAATCTAAAATTACTTGAGTGAAAAATACACTTGTAAGTATGTGTTTGCATCTTTTTTGTGTGATTGTGTGGCAAATTCAATGTGATTTTTAAAAGTGGAACAGAATTCTGTCAGATTTTCCACTGAATGAATCGTACGACTGTGTTTGATAGTGTATCACGGGCTTAAGTGTTTCAAACTTTCGAATACAATTTTTGTTAACGCCTAGGAAATTTAATTTTTATTATTTCATGGAGCGGAATCCTGAGATTCCGGGAAATTAAAAAAATCCCCGCTTTTCTGGGAAATGAAAAGTTGCGGGAAAAAAGCTCCAATGGCAATCCTTAAACTATTTCAGAACTGCAACAGTACACATTATATTTTTGCTCTTAAATTCATTAATTTTCTCTTTTGCATTGAGGTGAGTTGCGGTAGAAAGTCCTTAAACGTTAAACCAGAAGTATTGCTGGTGGAAAAAATCACAACTATTGCATCAGTCCGTCCTCAGAGTTCTCAAGCAACAGACGTGGTTAAAATTGCATAAACGCGAAAAAAAAGAAAAACACACTAATAATAACAACTTAAATTATAGCAAAGAAAAAACAAAAGTGAATTTAATAGAAAGTGAAAGGGAGAAAGTATTTGTAAGACCAACAAAAACATTAAAAAAAACAAAAGAAACAGAAATTTGAAAAGTGAAAACTAGTCAGTCTTTTTTTTTATTAAAAAAAGGGTGTTGCTTAAAGTAACTAAACATGGGGAGTTATTTTTTTTAATTAACATTACAAAGAATATTATTGCTTTCACAAACAAATTATTGCAATGACATGTTTTAAGAAAAAAAAAAATATAAAAATTCCAAAGTTAATTTAAGTAATTTGATATTCTTGTTCTCGGTGGTGAAACAACTTTCATTGCTTTCGGTCTAAATAATGTTGTGTAATCAAAAGTGAGCCATAAAGGATTAAAAATATTTATAGCTTATGAAAGTTTGACACAAAATAGTTTACAAGTTTTTTCTTTCGGCCACATAAGTATTACTTGTACGTTTCAAAAGTATGTAATAAAATTAAGCAAATAAAAACATATTTGGCGTCAGACGCGGCGGCAGAATAATTTTGTGCTTAAGAATTGAAGAAAAATATTAAAAAAAATACCAAAAATACTTTCTCTCTTATTCCATGACATTTTTTATTTATGACTTTTTTTTACTTTAGCTTTCGATTTCAATAACATTTTACTTTATTCATGGTGTATGACTGTATGACATAGTTTTATTTTATTTTTCATAGTTCTACTACTACTTCTATTTTCAAGTTATTTTTTTTTTCTTATTTTCAAATGAACGCGTAATCATCAGTTTGTCCTTGATGTCGTCATTAAGAATAGAAAATAGTTATAAAAAATAAAAATAAATTAAAGCTGCAAATTTAGCAAATTTGTTTTATGTGATATTTTTTTGCAAAAACGTTTTCTTAAATGAAGTGAATGACAAATAAATATTAATCATACGCCTCACATAGAGATAAAAAAATATATCCTAATTAGAAATTGTGTGTTCTTAGTGAATTTCACATTGACATACAGTACCATCTCGATAATCCGCACACCATAAATACTGAACATGTCCGTATTGTTGGAGTGTCCGGATTACCGGTATTAATTTTTGCATTGTTTTTCTTTTTTCCTATAAATCCATACATTGTGCATAGAAAAACTGTTTTAATAAGATTTTTGTTAAATATAGAAATTCAATCAATTTTATATTTATTTATAAAGTTTTTTATTAAAAACAGTAGTACAATAAATTTTGCATTTATGTATATATTAACCGGAAAAATTGGAAATTCATAAGTACATTGTTTTTATGCATTCAATTGCAACTTAAAAAAAATCATGAACACAAAATATGTTTATAGATGCTATTTATTTTATCTTATTTTTTTTAAGAATGAATTGATTTTTGTTGGTTTCGAGGTTTCAGAAGACAATTTGTGCGCTGTCTCCCTTAATATTTTTAAAACGAATAAATCCATTTTCATCCAATAGTTCACAATTCTTTTTTATTGTTAATGTTTTATGTGATCTCTTGTTAATACTTTTCGTTGTTCTACAATGTCCAATAAGATGAAGAAAATTTTAATTATATAAATTGATTTAGTATTCGTTGTCCAGTTCTTTTTACTTTATCTTTGTGGTTTTATTTTATTTAATTTATTTATACACCAAATAATAAGTTTTCTGATTTTTCGATTTTAAAACGTTTATTTTATTTGTTTAAATGTTTACTTTTAATTTTCTACAATGTAGAAGTTTCGAGGAACAAAGTTCGATTTTAAACAAATTTTGTTTTTAATTAATTTTAATTTACAAAAATCCTCTTTAATTTTTTATCCTTCCAGGCTACAATATTTTATTTTTGATAAGTTTTATGGAAACAGTTTTAACTTCTTTTTCTAAACTTCTTCGTTTGTTTTAATTTTTAATTTCTCACACAAAATCCTTTTTGTTTTATTTGAATTTACTTTACAGAAATTCTTTTTAATTTTTTTTTAATTTAATTTACAAAAATCATTTTTAATTTTTTATCCTTTCAGGATACAACATTTAATTTTTTAGAAAACTTTTATAAAAACTGTTTTGATTTTTTTGTAAAACTTCTTTGCTTTAGACTCATACCCCGGTTTGCATCGTTTCGGTTTGCGTCGTTTCGAAGTTGCGTCTTTTTAAAATATCCGCGATTTCGATGTTGCGTAGTTTTTGCTTTAGTTTGCGTCGCATGGCTTCGAAGTTGCGTCGTTAGTGATTCGATTTACGTCGTTAATAAATGTTTGCATGTACAAAGCAAAAATAGAAAAAGGGGATTTCCCGTCGAAGCCTAATGCAAATTTGTATGTGAAAATTGTCTACAAGTTTATCTTTGTTTGTATTTTAAAATTCATTTGATAAAGTGAAGTCTTTTATTTTAAGAAAAACTATTATAACACAAATAATAAGAAAAAATTTGTATTTTCTATTGAAAACTATTTTTTTTTACTCAAATTATGAGTCTCGGAATGCATTAAATGAAAGATAATACAAATGTATGGAAAACTGTGATTCGGTTTGCGTCGTTTCAGTTTGCGTCTCGTTTTTCCGGTACTAATTAGCGACGCTAACCGGGGAATGAGTGTATATTTAAATTTTAATTTTCACACAAAATCCTTTTTGTTTTAATTGAATTTAATTTACAAAATATCCTTTTTATTTTTGATCCTTTAGGATACAATATTTTAATTTTCTATAAGGTTTTATAAAAATCATTTTGGCAATTATGTGTTATCCAAGATCAAACTTATTAATGAACTCGTATTTCTTTCTATGAATGAGTTAAGATTACAAATTGATTAATGAATGAATAAAAAAAAACAAAAGAGTTAATACGAGCTTTTACTCTAAAAAGCATTTCTTTACAGTTATTTTCCAATTTTTAAGCAATTGCTATGCAAAATATTAATTTAAAAAAGAATAATCACAAGAGTGTAAATCTTAGTTCTTGCTCTAAAAAGCATTTCTTTAATGTTGTTTTTTTAATATTTTTAAGCCATTGCTATGCAAAATATTAATAAAAGAAAATCGACTTAGTAACAAGTAACAAATTGAATAAAAATTCTATACACTTAGTAAAAAAATTATTCAAAAAGGCTGTTTCGTTAAATGAATGCAGAATTAGTTTATACGTTCTGTTCTGTTACGGATCAGCTGTTTTGTTTCTGTTCAATTGAAAAACTGTATGTGTGGGTTGTTGTTACTTTTTCGTTCTGTTCTGTTGCGGACTATTCTTTAGAAAATAGAATACACCGTTAAGTGACAACCAAGAGTTTGTATGTATTAGTTTTTTGTGGAATGAAATATTACAAATTTTGTTTTAAAAGTCAGAATATATTATTTTAATTCAAATTATTAAAGATTTTTGTCAAGTAAAAACATTTTGCAAACATATACAAAATTCAATCGTATAATTATATCGTCCACATCCGAAAGTTCAGACACAGAACAAGTAAGTAAAAAATATTTTCTGCAGAAAAGAACGGCACAGAACGGCAACGAAAAATTAAAACTAATGAGGCGTTTATATTGGCAAATCCTGCATGACGAACGCGTTTTCACATTATTATATATATAAAATTTTGTTGGTCTTTCAAAAGAACTACCTTCAACTTATGCATGGCGTTTAGTGGGATATCAGTGTACTTTCAAATGGCATATAAAATAATTTTTAGCAGTTACTGGTTGCAAAATAATTGATCACAAAGTTTTGTGACGCACGCTACAAGAAACGGAAGTTACTTTGAAAGTTAAAGTGTGTTTTCGTAAATTTTAACGAATTTTGCATAATTAAGTATACAAAATCTAGTTCCTAAAAGAAGTATAAAGAGAATTCTAAAATAACTTATTTGCAGCCAAAAAATATTGTCCTTTTTATCAAACGACGTGAACCCTTTGTGACGAACTCTACGTTGAATCACGTTACATTTTTTCTACTCTATTTTCTATTCTGAAATTTCATACCTAATTTCAATGTTTCCAAAATAGTAAACAAAAAATTTTTTTTACTAAAATTTAAGTGAATTCAATGTATAAAAATATGGCTTTCGATCGGGCCATCTTCGTTAAAGCTTAGTACTGTGTTCAAATTTGCAAAAAATGTTGAGCAACATTGATTATTTAGTTTGACAATTTTGACAACTGATCAGTGGCGACAATACAACGATTTATAACAAATTTATCGTTTTTATTGCCTTGAAATGAACAACATTGTTTTTCTTATAAAAACAAAAAAATTTCTTTATGCTTTAGCAATCTTAATTGCAATATTATTAAATAAATAAATAAGTAGTTTCACAACGTATGTTTTATTTTCAGAATTTATAAAGTCAAAATAAATTATTATGTGCAAATTCTATAAAAAATATAGTTTTAGTCCAATTCGCCTTATAGTGCTCAAAAAGCGTGCATTTGAAGCAGGGGATTTATAAGCGAATATTACATACTGTATTATACAAGGAGCATTATATGAATGACAAAAAATGTGTCTGAAAAATCGCGTGTCCGTATTATCGAGATGGTACTGTACAGATGTATGTACATGGGTACGTACATACACATACACAGTATGAAAAACACCAACATTTAAATAAAATAAGTAATAAAACAAAACAAAAATAAAATCATAAATTGGTTAATAAAAATAAATTAAGTTTGTTTGTACAAATGGTTTGCAAAGTAGAGAGATATTTTAGATTAGAATATAATGCCGTTTTCTTTTCTAAAAAAATTTACATTTCTATTACTTTTTGTCAATGGAAAGAGAATTTCAAAAGCCAATTCGTATCAAGTTTTAAAAATATGAGTGTATTTGTAAAAAAGTGTGAACATATTGAAACTTGATAGACAAAACTTGATCGTGTAACCCCAAAGTTAAACATGTTTAGTAAATTCAAAGCAAGATTTGAACTGATTTTATGTCGAAACTGTTAATACATTTTCTAAAATAATCGTTAGTTTTTTATTTGATATGTTTTATGTTTTAGTTCAATATTCATTTCAATATATGTAAAACTAAACAGTTCAACAAATTACGCATAAACATTAATTATTAAAAACGAAGGCATCCGTCACAAACTACATGTTTAAATTGTCACAGATGGTTGAATACAAAGTAAACAAAAATGGAAAATAGGATCTCAGGTTCCAATGACTCTGGAAAAAGCGGGAGAGTATGCGATATATGAAATAATTAATCGTCAGAGATGGAAATTTCGTACTAACCGAAATTGATTTAACTTGTAAGAAATGAATAAGTTGCACTTTTCGTATTCTAATTCGTTAAATAATACTTTTAAATAGTTGATATTTCTAGTTACTAGTATCCACCGTCAAAAGTGGTAAAATCGAACAAAGAACGCTGATGAGATGGTGTAGCGACCTTGAAATCAGTACTGATCCGTTCTGCTAGTCTGATGAATAAATTGTCTCAAATAAAAAGTACTCTCTTAATAAAATAATGAATTTATCCAATAATAATTTCTTAAATTAAAAAGAAATGGGTAAACTCAGATTTGAACTGAAGCCAAACAATTCATTTCAATATAAATATTTTTTTCTATCGAGATCGACATTTTGCCACACTTAGAGGTTATGTTGAGCAAAAAGTAGTGAAAGCAAAAATCGTCAATATATAAGGGATACTAAACAAAAATCGTCAATCGTCATTTTGTGAAATTCGCTCTAAAAAATCATCAAAATGACGTAAAATCGTCACGTTTTGCACCCCTTATTGTAACTATATCTTTTTTAAAAGATTTTCTCAAATTTTGTTATCATTCCATTAAATTTTTCAACTTTGCACACGGGGCAATTCGTGCTACTTTTTAGGCCAAAATTAATTTTAGCCAAAGTTTTGGACCGATGTGGCTGAAATTTGGAATTTAAAAGTTTTTCATAAACACGCACAGCTGGGTTTTTTATTTTTAGAATAAATGGAAATTTTTAGAGTTGCCATGATATTAAAAACATTGTATAAAACTAAATACAGTACAACCTCCATAATGCGGACAGATATAGTTTCAGCTACTGTCCGGATTAGTGGATCGTCCGAACTACAGTTAAAATTTTAATTTAAATCCAATACATATATGCACATATGTATAATTTATATTTTTATTACCATAAAGAAAAATCAGTAGACATTAGAATTCAATTTAATTAATTTACAGAAAACATAAAGAAACTAAAAGTGACAAAAAAATATTAATTATTCTGATTTATTCGACCTTTTTATAAAATATTATTAAATAATTTATTCAAGCTTTAGGTCCAGAAAATAAATATGAATGATTTTTTTTCATCCGATATTTCCCTTATTATTGGTTTGTGAAAACAATAACTGTTACTATTAGTTTTTAATTAAATATATCAATGAAGAAGCTTTCCATTGAGAAAGCGAAATATCGCATAAAATAAATCATTTATATTTATTTTCTGGACCTAAAGCTTGAATAAATTATTTAATAAAAAAATGTTAATTTTGAAATATAAGAATTTATTTTTGTTTGAATGCACATATCTTTATTTTTTTTGTCAGCTTTATTTTTAACTTCTTTATAAATAAAATATCCTTATCTGTCGCGTTGGTTTATACAGCCCCTAAAATAACTTTTGACTAAAATATTTTACACATTCTTTAATTCTCTCGCTAACACACAACAACTTATTTTGTCTAGCTGTAAAATAACGAAAAAGTGTTACTGAGAAAAAACTATACTTGTCCGGATTATAGAGGACTACTCTGTCCGAAAAATGTAAATGTCCGGATTACCGGATAGTCCGAATTAGCGAGTGTCCGCATTAGGGAGGTTTTACTGTATCTTGAAAATGAACGGATACATTTTTTGGAAGTTCGGCACGATGAAAATACGCAAGTTTTCTCAATGCACTTACATAAACATACATATGTATATTATTAATATGCAAACACGTTTCTTTAGATCCCTTTTACGGCCGCAATACTGAACCGATTTTGGAAAGATTTATTTGCTTTTAAACGTCTTTTTACATACATAGATGTGCACAATCTTAATTTTAATTTTATTTAAATCGTGCCGATATTTAGCGAGCTACAAGCGTTTAAAGTTGCTACTAACCCATGCACACTTATTACACATGCATGTATCAGCTTCAACTTGAAAAATAAACAAAGTGTGCATGTGTGTTTGTTCAATTCGCTTATGCATGGAAATGAGACAGACTGAGTTTTAAATTGTTTATTTAGAATGTTTTTTGTTTTTGTATTTTATTGTATTTATTCATGATAGAATAATAAAGGTAGTGTCGAAGGCTTAACGGACTTTTTTTGGGTTCAGGTCTGTCAAAATTTGATTATGTATTACTAACACACACCCAGACTACTAAAAAAGCACACTTTAATATATGTTTCAAATACAAATAAGAAAAGGAAAAGAAACAAAATTCTTTATGGAACAGAAAATGCAACCATTTTGCCATTTTTCTTTTGTACTTTTTGACAGCTTCGAACCTAAAAGCAATGTTGTTTTAGCTTCGATACTACCTGTTTTATTTCACCATGTATGTATTCATGTAAATGATTAATATTAAATAATAGAATGCGGTCGATTGAGTCGACCGCTGGATACACTAGTAAATAATTAAATATTCAAGATCTCTCAAAAAACCGGCTGGAATTCATAAAAACATTAGATTATACTTTGGCACTTTTTACGGAATTGCTAAAATTTTAGTATTTAAAAATTTTTATTTGCACTTTTTCCCAAAATTAATATTTTACTTATTCAGTAAAACATTAACAATTTTGTTAAAAAAAAAATTGAAATTGATTATTGAGGGGTATAGCTTGATCTGCATTAGCAACAGTGAAATGCGCATAGGAACAAGCTATACCCCTCAATAATCAATTTCAATTTGTTTTTAACAAAATTGTTAATGTTTTACTGAATAAGTAAAATATTAATTTTGGGAAAAAGTGCGAATAAAAAATTCATTATACTTCTATCAAACAACATATACATAGGTATGTATGTATCGAAATATTAAAAAATATGTATACATACATACATATATATAATCATGTTTCATTTTTGAATTACTATAAAATATAAATGTTTTTTCTTTTAATACAAATATTATTATTAGTAAGGACGAAGGCCGCTGTAGCCAGCTCTCCCTTTTTGCATTATTAAATTGTAAATTTAATTTACCCTTAATAAATAAAAATAAAAAATAATTAGTTAAGTATTCGCTTAAAAATGCTTAAAAATCTATTAAACGGATAATTAAATTGGTGTTTTATTAAAAAGTAAAAGTCAATCTCTCTACCTTTCAAACCAAATTACAAGCAGCAGTAAGAAAACAAAGTGAAATTAAACAACAAAATAATAAAATAATAATATCAATTACGTGGAAGCAGAGTTTGACAACTTTCCATATTTTCTTCATATAATTAATCATAATTTTATCGATCTATTATACAAAAAAGTGTGCTGACAAAACAAAAAGTTTAAAGAAAATAACTAAAACAAACAATTAAAAGAAACAAAACTGTTACACGTTACTCTTAATAGACCAATTATTTGCTTGTGCTAACGCAATAAAGCCCCAACAACAATTTAACAACTTGTAAAACAAAATCCACAAGAAGTTTTTTGGAAAATCAACAAAAGCAACAAGGAAAACACACTCGAATCAAAAGGAGCATTTTCAACTCAAACGCGCTACTGCAGATTTTCCTGTTTATCCTTAGAAAAGTTTTGCTGTGGTGTCATCATCAGCTTAACCTTGATAAATAAATATTGTTTAAAGGTTTTGAATTTAATACTTTATGAATCGGTGCGTAAACGTTTAAAGTATTTCAAATTATATTCAAAATATTTATGTATGTGTTAATTCATTTAAGATTTCTTTTCTTCTTTTATTTATGCGTTTATAAACATTCATTTACAATAATGTGTGTGTTTATGCGTATGTGTATTTTTGAATAAATGTACTTTTTTAATCTATTTTGAATGTCCTTTTCTTTATAATTTTATATTCATTTCTTGAGAGAAAACAAAAAAAACCAAGAAAATAACTGTGTCTGCATTTGTTGTCAGTTTTGTGCCTTGCCTCTTTTTTTATTATTTAAATATCTTGTTTTGTTGTTTGTGTTGTATAATTTATAGTATAAATTTTCTACATACCACATTGTGTAACGGTTGTTGTTGAAGATGGTGTGTTGTTGTGTTGGTTTGGTTGGTTGATTGTCTCGTTCTCTCTTGTTGGTTGGTTATAGTCCGTTACGTTGCTGGTGTCTGTGAGCAAAAAATAACTGTAAAATATAAATAACACGGTTATTAACAATTTATAAAAAAAGTTTTTAATTCAAAACATCTATAATTTGTGTTGTTGTTTTTGTTTTATGAATGTTCTATTAGTGTTAAATGCTTTTGTTGTTGCTACAAGTACATACATACATAGTATGTACATACATATGTATGTATTTACTTAGTTTATTTGTGTAAATGTATTTGTTTTACTTTATAAATTTCTTTTATTTTATTGTTTACATATCGACACCTCTAATTTAAATTATACTAACAGCCCAATTACAATATCAGCCGTTGTCGACAAATGCGATTGTTGTACGTCAATCGCACAAAATGATCAAAAATCTGTATTTTCTAAGCTACTGATTCGATTACTTAACGATGTACGAGTAAGTACTACTCATACAGGAGGTATTAAGCATAGAACCGCAACGCGTTTGAAATACTCGCCTAAAAACGAGTTGCGCTGTAGTTAATACAGCATATTGTTTTTGCATCTGCTCGCCATACTCGTAAGAATTTTTGTTTCAACATACGAGCTTGTTACAGGCTCGTATAAATTTCATACACGTTGTCTGTTTCGTGAATATTTTTTTCAACATTCTGCAATTGTATTCATACTTCTGATAAACAACATAATAAATGCTTGTGTATAAATTTCAAGACACTTATTTAGCTTATTAACTAGAGTTATAGTAATACGAGCTCATAAGTATTAATCGTAAGCATTCGTTCATCGTATTAATACTTAAAGCATCGTTGCCAGAAGGTTTAGGAAAAAATCAATGATCGTATATTTAAGCTAAATTCATTATGTGATAAAATAATGTATTTAAAAGCTTTTATACAAATTTTAGTTAAAATGTATTACGAATGCCACAGGTTAATGAATTTAAAAGGGGCAGATTTTTATGTAATGCTAAAATCACAATTTTTTATAGTAATATGTACGTCAATTTCATTTTTTAAAAATCGAAATAATTTTTAGGAATTCAAGAACAAGTTGCCACGAATAAACCTTAAAAAAACCATGACATATTTGAAAAACCTAAAATCATAAAAAACCCAGAAATGATATTTGGAAAATCTACCTGCATATAAAAACTAATTTCATGCAATAAAAGGGTAAGCACGACAAAAATAACAATTGTTTTGCCTTACGTGCATACATAGTATTACACATATTTATGTATGTGCATATTGTTTATGGGAATCTATTAAATTTTTTCATTCCTTTCTTCGTTATCTCATATTTTGTTACTAAAGTAACAGTTTTATTATATAAGAGAACATACTCGTACCTTTAAAAAGCATTACTAGTTCCTATCCATATAAGTATGTACATGCATACTCGTAATTAAATAATTAAAATAAATAATAAAATCAATAATCAAAACCCCTAAAATAATAAAATCTGGCATCCGCGGCTGCAGTGAATGTTGAATAAAAAAAAAAAAAGTATTTACCAAAGCTGATCGTAACACCAAGTCGTGTTAGTTGAATACAAAGAAGTTATCGAGTATGAAAATAGAGAAAACACGAAACTTTGCTCTGAGTGTATTTACTTTTTTCTGCGCTCTTACTTCCTTCTGCAATCAACACATGTTCAAGTAAAAAGTTATTGTGTATATTGTCATGCATGAAGCTCGCGGGCATATGAAGAACGAGCGAAAAAAACAACAAATCAATAAAAGCGAGTGCTTAAAAGTATCCGAACCTAAAAATTACTTAGTAAAAAACGAGTGGGCTCGCGGGTATTATGTATTGTTGCAGATGTCTGGTATTTAACTTTCAGAAAATCTATGTTTTGAATACGCTGCTGAAATTCTCGATAAGCTACAGGATGTCAAAGTGGACCACCTCGTGTGTTAAAAATCTTTTAGAAGTTGCTCCCTTGACCAAGTTACCGAGCGAGCGGGAAGCAGTGGTATGGCAAGTCATTTTTAATAAAACGTGCCATATTTATTACACTTTGTAGAAGATCTTGAAAAACTTGGCGTGGATTTTTTGCTTGACTGACAAGTTTGGGATTTCGATCGAAAACACTTGACATGTTGTAATTATTTAAAAATTTTTAAGGTAAACTTAAACTCTATTCATGTCAAAATTTAGCAATTTTTCAACTCTTTTTAAATCAGGATTTTGATTTTTTTTTGACTACCAGACGAATCCATTGAGCTAATTAAAAACAATCTTTTAGCGCATTATGTTGAGGCTTATTGCAAAGCAGAAGATACAGTAGTGGTCAAAACACTTGCAACTGCATGTATTTTCTAGCAATTATTACAATATTTTCATTAAACAATTAATCACCGTCATTCCAGCTGTCAACATGAATACAAAACGATATTGTTTTGTTTACTTCAAATTGTTATTCAAGTTGTCGTTATCGGATATTATCGATTACTATAAACATAGAATTTGTATTCTACAAGAAAATTTGACGGCGATATTGTTTTGAAACGACTTTGAATTTGTCGTCGCCATTTTTCACAACGACTTGACTTTATTTGAAATACATACATATACCTAAATTGAAAAATGGAAAAAAGTGAAAAATTTAAAATAACAACTGCAACTCAGTTTGAAAAATTAGTGGAAGAGTTGCAGAAGAATTCCTCTCTTGCAGTGGGATTTTGCAGAGGCACTCTTCCAAGTAATTTTAGAGAACAATGGGAAGAAATCGCAAGAATTTTAAATTCCCTTGGCTCGCCGATACGTTTAGAAGATGGATGACAAAAGGTAACATAAAAATAAAATTTCTTAATAAATTTGGCGAGAATTGAAGTTTGAAGTACTCAAAAGTAACTTTCAAACCTTTTGAACCTTTTCAAAAAAAAAAAATATACAATCATTAAAGCAATACATTGAACTTGCTGTCCGGTAGGTTAAATATGACGAATTTCCGTCTCCGAATGTTTCGTTCTAATATGAGATTTTGTTTTCTTGTATTTTCACCATACCAAGTAAAAAACATTTCAACTTTGAATAATATTTTTGTTCAAAATTAACAACAAAAAAACCACAGAGCTGTTTCAAATATTTAGAGATGTGTGTTTGATATGTTGACATAAACGATAAATCGTCAACGTCGTCGTAATCCTGTTACAGAATGCAAAAATGTTATTGAATTGATGACGACGTTGAAATAATATGATATTGACAATAAAATGATGGCGACGTTGACGACGACAATTGGAATAAGGGTGAATACTTTATACAAATTTTTGGCAATATAAATATTTTCCATATTAAAAAAAAAACTTCTTCAGTAGCTAAATATTTTTTATCACTTCCAAACATCTTTTTGGCTTTGAGACTATAAACTTTTCAATGCAATCAAATTTAAATGCCTTTGAATGTTTCTCCAAATCGAGGAAAAGGTCATCAGCACTGCTACTCGTTCAATATGAGCTATTGCTATGATGTTGAAATACTCAACCGCGTTAAGCTTAGTACTCTGTTTGAATTTGCGAAAAATGTTGAGCAACATTGATTATTTCGATTGAAAATTTTGACAACTAATCAGTGGCGACAATACCAAGATTTACAACAAATTTATCGGTTTTATTGCCTTGAAATAAGCACCATTGTTTTTCTTATGTAAACAAAAACCATATGTTTATATTTGAAGTGATTAATTAAAAAAAAAATTGGAAAATGGACAACAAAATAATATTAGGAGCTTGCGCTGCAACGTGTCAATTAATGCAAATTGCAGCATCTATGGGGAGCTCTTTGAAGACACACGCTCTGCAAAAAGTCCCTACCTTCAGGATAGAAATGATAAAAGAAGGTTTGCTTCAGATGTAAGTGTAATTTCCTAATTTATTCATGCATTTAATATATGCGGTTGGAATGTAGCTTATGTGACTTATCCCAAATACGTTTCCTTTTTTTATAGCTGATATAAGTAGCGCTTCTCTGTGTCACTAAATTTAATTTTATCTTTTTCAATTTTTGTCATATTTTGACTATTTTCCATTATTTTAAAGAGTTTTGCGCAACAAACTTAAAATTAAAACCACAACGCAAGTAAAATATGATCAGCTGTTGTTTGAAATTCCGTACGAAATAAGTGGTGCTTACATTATTTCGCAGTTGGAAAATATGCTGCCAGAAACATTTCGTATGTTTCCACAAGATGAACAGAGTACAACTTCGGCCATCTTATTTTGCAATTATTTCGCATGCATTTTTTTTATATGGACTTTTGACAGCAGTTCGCACGAAATGATGAACAGAGTAACATGCTTAAAGTAAGAGGCTTGAAACTTTTCAATAATTTGGTTTAAAGTCTGCTGATGATTTTGCATAAGCACCAATGAAATGCATGTATAGAATAGACTAGCTTAACCCACAATAAATAAAAAACTTTTTGAAATTATTTTAAACTAATAGTAATACATCGAGTGTTATATTTAAATAGTTCTAGGCACAATTTTTTTAAGGGGGCAGAAGATCGTTTCGTTCTCGTATTACTAAAGTTTTGCACAATAAATCTTCTAATAATACAAATATATAAAAGCGCTCAATATTGTATAATATTGATTGGGTAAAACTTTAATAATATTTCACAAATTGTTGCAACCTAAAAAAAATTTGTGTGCTTGTAGATAATAGTACTATTTCAACAGAAGCCTTCCGTATTCAAATTTTACATGTTGGCGTATACTTAATATTATGAACACAATAAATCATTCGAAATTACTTATACGCAGAGTATATTTAATCAAGTAGTACATTCGCTTCGGCAGCTGATTAGCGTGAATCAGTTTAAAAAACCGGCGCACGGTGGCTGAAAATCATTTTTCATTGGCCAAAAGTCTTTTTTTTTGTCACCGATTTTTAACATTTTTACGCCCTTTTGCAGCTAATATATCCAGATTAAGGTAGCCAAAAAATTAGGTTAAACTATTGATAATTGTGAGCGAGGCATGCTGTCAAACTCAACGGTTTTTTTTAATTTCAGAAAAAGGTGTTTTTCTTTTGTTTTTTATAAAAAATAAATGGTTACTACTCGCAAGCTATCACCGATAATGGCCTGCGGTCTTTTTTATAATGTTGGTAGGATTATAGTCTTTAGTTTTTGTAAGTGGTCAGAGCTCTAGCGTTTAATATTAAGGGCGTTACGGAATATTTATGAAACTACTATATTTTTCTCAAATTTAAACTTTAGTGGAATAGAACTTCTAGGGAACAAAAGGGAACAAGAAATGTATACCACCCGGAGAAAGGTGAAAGTGTCCTCTTTACCGCTATATATACTTTTGCACCCGTGACGAGCCGTGTGTAGAACACTTTTTTCATTTTAATGAAATTACTCCAAAGTACTCGTATACAATGGTGTATATAATTTTCACTTTTTTGTCTAAAAGTTTATGTTTTTTTACTTTAGACTACGTAAAACTAAAAAAATTAAATATAATACCTGCGAAAGGGTTTAATGGCTTTGTTTTGATCAGCCAAAAAATGGTAATAAAATTATCACAAATTATCACAAAATTCTACAAGAAACATATGATCTGTTTCTAAATTTACCTGTTATCAATACAATACTAGAAAAATTTCACGAAATTCAACAAATGAAGATCTATTTAATATATTATTGGCAACGTCAGATCCGTTTATCTCCAGTATTCGAAATCAATGGAAAGTGGAACATCGGGATTTGGATGAAGAAGCCAAAAAACTACAAAAGAACAGAGATAGCACAGAACAAAATATGGAATATTTGGAATCAATATTTGAGTCAAATGAATAATAATTATAATTGCCTTTCATTGTTATTTAAGTACGAAAAACATAGTATTAGTAAAAAATAATAATAAACAGAACCTACCATTGTTGCAAATGCTATTAAAATTTATTGCAGTTTTTTTTTAATGTTTTTAAAATTATCAAATTTGACAGCAAAAAATAATAAATTTTTCTGTAGTAATAGCAATATTTTTAGATAATATTATTAACGTTTTTTTTAAGTGTAACTATTCTTTGAGTGTAAAAAAATTTGCAAATTTGTCAGCAAAAAATTTTTAATTTTTCTGTAATAGCAAAATCTCCAGTTGATTTTACTATTTTTTTTTTCAGTGTAAAATTTTTTTTAAGTGATTAAAAAAATTCCATTATTACAAAAAATATTTATAATTATTATTAATTTCCAAATATTAAATTTTTTAATAAATAAAAAAATAATAAACCCATATTTCACTCTAAAAGTTAAAAAAATTCAAAAGTTCAACTTTGACCTAGAATTCCTTAAAAAGTCCTCAATCAATTTTAATGTAATTTAAACTGAGTCAAGCTGAACTAAATATCTATCCAATAAAATAAAAATTACTTCAATATTTTGATCGGTTCAAAAGTTACAGAATTTTGGCCAATGAAAAACGATTTTCAGCCACTGTGCGGCGCAGTCTTTTCAATTTATAATTTTTTGAAATAAAATTACTTTTTCTATATTAAAACTGAGACGAACGTTTTTTGTTAATTGTCCAAGTATTTTTCTTTCAATGTAAAAGTTCTAGGTGTTTTTTGACTATGGCGAAATAATCTTTAGAGGTGGTAGCAGGGGCGAATTAAATTAGCCTTGTTTCGTCCAATAGATATCAAACTGCATATTTGAAAATCAAAACGAATAAATTATCGTCGCCTAAAAGGTTTGAATCAGTGATATTATACGTAGGGAAAATCCCTATTCTTATACAAAATTGGCCGTAGGGAGAAAATGACAAGATTTATTGAAGTCATTAAAATGTGGAGACTTCTCAATAAAGTGGCAAAAATGTATTAATTTTGCAACCTTATTGGATTTGTGACAACATACTAACGAAATTTTGAATACGGGAATATTACAAATTTTTATATTTTTTTAATGATCGCTTGCCGCCATTTCAGCTTTCATTTTAAAGTAAATTAGTGAAATATTGCCTTTTTTTATATTTATATATAATGAATTAACTCTTCGTTTTGTTCAGACTTTTCGGCGTGCTTAGAGGAAACCGAAAAGTACTGAAAACAAAAATTCAGCAAAAAATGGCTGGAGGACGATAACTTGAAAGGCTGGCTGGAAGCTGTCCCTGCTGAACCGTTCAAATACAAGTGTTTTGCAGGCAATAAAATTTTAAATTGCGGCAAGTCTGATCTTCTGAAGCACGCAGAAAGAAAGAAACACAAAAAAAAATGTGAATTCTGTAAAAAAGACAAACAAATTGATAATTCAAAAGAAAAGAAAAGCAGCGAGTCAGCTGTTTTTCGCTGAGCTCAATGTGGCGTTACAAATCGTCGACCACTTTTGAAAAAAAAAAATAACTGATTCAAGTACATAAAAGTATTTATATTTAAATAAAATTTAAACGTATACATAATTTAAAAGTTGTAGGGATTTTTGTAGAGATAATTTTTTGAACGCGTAGGGAAAAATAGGGATTTTTTTCGGGCTGCGTAAAGACTTCTCAAAAAAGTATATAACATCACTGGTTTGAATACTTTAATGCATAGGTGCCCATTTCATTCAACAATTGTTAAATGGCTCCACCCATCACTTTGTAATACTCTTTTAATTTAGTTGTCTGCCAGACGGCAAAAATTACACATTCTAATCGGACGATCGTAGTTTGTTGTAAGAAACAGTGCGAAGAAAAAATGGTCGTACCATTACGAAAATTTTTCGTTATTATGAATGCCTTTGGTAATGCTCAATGTGTTTTGCGTTATCAAACATTTAAAGGGCATTATGAACATGTTATTACAAGGCATTATGATTCTTTTGATAGTGATATGAAAATATATAATGACGAGGAAAAATATAAGCTTTTTATAGAAATGAAAAATATGAGTATCATTTTGAACAAATTGAAGGGATGGTTAGAAGAGGAAGAAAATATAGAAATGAAAATAGATAGAGATTTGAGAAAAAAAATTCGAGCGTAGTTAGTCTAGATATTGAGAAGCAGGGTAGACTATTTACGAATGGAGTTTTTATAAAAGAATTATGTAGTAAAATTTTTGTAAAATTTAATTATAACATTAACTTTGTAGACCCTGTGCGTGTTGCGCAATTATGAGTTGCTGTATATTTGGCAATTAAGGAAAAACTAAAAAATTATGATTTTTTTTTTTTAAATTTGCAAGACATTAAAATTTTTTACATTATTTTCATTCTTCATATTCTGTGGGTAAAAACCGAAATTAGTTCCATGTAATTTAAATTGAACAAAAATATTTTCGGTGCTTTTTATGGAAATTGCGAAAATTTTAATTTAAAATATTAAAAATATTTTCGTTTACTTTTTTGTTTTACTGTACCTCTAAATCTCTCACAATTTCTCACCAATATAAAAGCATTTCATTTTTGGGCACCTATGCTTTAATGCTATATATCAGAACACCAAAAGCGAGAATTTTACTAACTACTCATTCATAAACAAAAGAGTTCGTCGAGTAACGACTTAACTACACTTTTATTTAATTTAAAGTCAATAATAATAGAGAATTCGTTGGAATTCTTTATTTTTTTTATAATATAGACTTTTTTACTTTTGAACAAGACAACTCAACAAGTTTTTGCTACAAGAGTGTAAAAAAATCATTCACTTATATTTGCTAAAGTTTGAATTTCTGTAACAATGGGTCTGTTTTTGATCGTTGGAGTCCAACATTTTCCGTATACATGTATGTAGTTTGACACGACGAAACATAATCAATCAAAAACTCTATGATATGAACGAAATGAAGCTAATTTTTATGCCTAACCTTTAATTTTTCTATTATTTTATAGTATTTACAAGAACTGTTAACTCTTTTTTTTAATAAAGCAAATAAAAATCAAAACTTTTTTAACAAAAGAAAACCGGTTGACCGGTTTTTCCTGAATTTTAAAACCCGTAATCGGGTTTTTCAAAATTTCAAATATTTGAACTATTCGAAAAATTAAAATTAAAACAAAAACCGGTTTCTTGAAAATGTAGAATAATCAAACACCCTACACAATACCGAGAATCTAATTCATTCCATTAAATTAATTGTACACCATTGTGAAAGTTTGTCAATATCAGACTGTAGTAAAAGTTAAAACAAAACTTAAACTATTCACAAATTTCATAAAGAAAAATTGCAAATTAATCTCCCCTATTCCAGTTGGCGACATCGACGTCACGTCAACACAATACCAAAAAATTGGAGCTTGCTTACTCGCTCTCGAGAACAATTTTGTGCTAATGAAAGTGTACTTCTGTTCTATAAGGTCCAGAAAATAACATGAGCCTGTCAATAGTAGTCAGTTGTTTTCGACAACGGGTTAACAAGATCTAATTTTTTGCTATTGTGTTGACGTGACGTCGATGTCGCCAACTGGAATAAGGGTGAATATTGAATAAAAATTATGTGAATAAAAATTTAATTTAATTGAAAACTTTATCGTAAATTAAAAAATGTACGAGTATATACAGTACAACTTCGATAGTCCGGACATGCGCCAGTCCGGTCACTCCAATAATTCGGACGCTTCTACATTTCGGACTATTTAAACTCTTTAGCTCTACAAACCGGAAAAACTCTTTTTATGAAAGAAAAAAATTAAAATAAGGCGTTTCCCGTTCTTAAGACGTATGTTTTGTTATTCATATTTTGATTTACATTTTGGATTATCATTACTTCAGTTGCGGTTCATTCTTTTGCAAGCGTCTTTGTATAATTCCATTCCATGTGCCATGTTCTTAAATAATAAACGCAAACATCAAACAATAACCTTAAAGGAAAAGTGTGACATTTTACAAATGCTTGATCAAGGAAAAACTATTACATAGGTAGCCGAAAAACTCCATCTACGATTTGTGGCATAAAAAAATAAGGAGAAGATAAAACAATTTGTTACAAATACCTATAATATATATACTCGTATATTTAATTCACTTAGATTATTTCAATATTTTCACCTACTATAGTCCGAACAACTCGTTAATCCGACCGAGCCTAAATTATATGTGTCCGGATTGTCGAAGTTGCACTGTATATATATTTCCTTTTATTTATATAAATGAGTTGATATTGAATCAAAAAGTGTAACCGGTCATAGTTCAGCCAGCCACTCATTTAGAGATCCCAAAAACAGTTCCCATATTGCGATTTTCTATTTATTACCCACAAAAACAGAATACTCGAGTTTCTACAGAGATACATTTGATATTTTTATTTCGAGTGGTTGACAACACTTTATTAACTGTAGGGAAAGCTTGTGTGCAAGTGTGTCCTCTCATCATTTGTTCTGAAGTGTATCCAAAGTGCATTTGTTTTTGTATGTACAAAAGTTAATTCTTTAAAAGCTGTTATTGTGTAAAAAATTTTCTCATGTACGCACTTATGCATGCACATGCACATGCACACATGACTTCACACACTTGCAAGTTAAAAAAAAAAAATTAAAAAACTGTGTGTGCACTCATGTATATCTGTACTGTTAAACAATTATGTGCTCTTTATTCTTATGTACGTATGTAAAATACAATATTATATAAACATTAAGGAGGCTTACATTGACTATCGCTTTTTAGTTAGAGAAAAAGCAGTACTTTTAAAAGACTGCGGTAATTTTTAAGTTGAATACGATTTGTTATAAAAAGAAAAGAAAACATATGAAGCACATGGTGTTCCAATGAGAGACTTCATATTCAATAGCCCGCCATTTTACCTGTTGTCATGCCTCAATCTGTAACAACTTGACAGATGACAACTAAAATCTATTCCATTAATAAAAATAAAACGATATATGTACGTCCGTTTTAGACTTGTGCCATCTTACTTCCTTTTAGTGATCGATCAAATTAGTTCAACTGATTACATAATATTTGTCGAGCCATATGAAAACTTGGTAACCTTAAATGCTCCGGTAATTTTTGATGGTATGGCAAAGTTTGTTTACATTTCATTGTTTATAACTAATTAATATCTGAATTCAATAACAATAAATTAATGTGACTTGTTTCGTATTTGGTTTAGAAAAAACAAAGATAATAGTATTTGTGTAGATTAATTAACAAGCCTTGAGTTTTCCGCCTTGTTTTTCTCAGCTACGAAAATAATCTTAAGTCTACAGACGTGTCTTCACCAGAAGCGCACTTCATACGAAATTGTAAAGGATAATGAAGTTGAATTATGTTCTAAAAGTCATTTCCACTGCTGCACTATGGCCAAGGGTGTAAGTTAGTCTTGGGTAGATGAGTGATTGAATACTAGTTTAATATTTTAAACTATCTGTCGATTTGTATACTATTGAGTTAAATAAACGTGATGATGACGGTAAAATCCAGTGAGTTTTAGGAATGATTGTTGGTAGAACGGAAAGGAACTACTATTTATTATCAATTTTACTGACGTTAATCAAACACACGAACAAGTAAAATTTCATTAAAATAAAATATTAATTAAATAATATAAAAGAGCATCAACTTATAAAAAGTACTCTTTAAATGTTCCCTGATTTTAAATGAATCTTTAATAATGGCAAAATCGTTCATTTGGTTCACATTAAAGTGCTTATGGTATGACACCAAACCAACGAAACGCGGCCATCTAAACCCGCTTAGCCCACGCAAAACCAAACATTTATATTGTAGCTAAAATTAAATTTTTCAATTCTCCAATCAAATCATAGTTCAGCATATTTCGGATAATCGCAAAACGATTAATCTACCTATTTTATTTGAAAATACATGCAACAAAAATCTACTTGTAACGAGAACTTTAGTAAGTATTATTATAAATTTTATTCTATAGTAATTACTGGGGCTATGATTTCCATGTATATACATGTTTTATGTCGTTTGTCTAAATTCGCCGAAAACAAAATATCTTTACGAATCACAGTTTTTGTTTAATTTGGATTAGTAAAATTCATAATTTAAATTTTATAGACGAATGAAATTTGTACTATACAAATTTATTAAATTTCTTATAATTTTAGTAAGATTTAGTTGTTTTCGTATAAAAACTTCCAGAAAAACATATTTTTAAAATTTTTTAAAAAGAATATAAAAGTGTCATAAATTTGCAACGGTCAGTACCATTCTTGGTAAAATGCAGCCATATGTCGCTATATTTTTTTCCAGGCATATATAAATATGATTCTTTTTTATTTTTTGTTTGATTATTAGTATTATTATTAAAATATTTTTATATGCATATTAAAAAACGTTTTAAGTGCACTTTGAAATTTACGCAAGAAAACTGCTTCAAATTCAAATCACAGAATATTCCTTGTATATTTATACAGGTACGTGCATTATATAAAATACTCACCAGCTGTTTTCAGTTTGGCAAGAAATTCAAAGTAAAAGTCATTTGGAGACTTTGGATAGCATAAGAATTTTTAAAGCAGAATTTTGACAAACAATAATTGTTATAATAAATATACTTGCATCCGTTGTCTTTGATTCAACTTCAAAAAAGGAGAATGGCAACATTAGCACAGCGATTTCAAACCGATTTATACAAGTTGTTTTATACGGGGCATCATAGTTCAAAACAGAACTATTTAAAATGAAAATTTCATGTAGATCGAATAGTTCAATTGAACTAGTTCGTTCGTGAACTACCCAAGACTAGTCCGTTTACTATACAAGGAAAAACGATACCTTTTATGGACTCTATAAAATACTTAGGGGCAACAATTGTTCGCACACTTTTATTTAAAGAACATTTCGTCATATAAAATGCAAAATAATGTATCATTACTTTTAATAAGTTTACAGGAGCAACAAAAAACTGTATAATATGGAAACTGTTTGAGATATTGAAATCATATTTTCACGGTCTTTAGCGTTTTCTAGCGAATTTTAAACAAAAGGACAGCATATTTTTGATGTAAATAGTTGGCAACCCTGATGATGATACGTTTTTTTTTGTTTAATAAAATCATTCACATGATGATACGTTATTTTGAATTCGCGTCATAACTTTTTTGTTTTTGTTAAAAGAAGCTTGAAATTAATCAATAAAAAAAAATCAAATTTTAATTTTTTTATAATACGTTGTTTTGCATTTTAGGCGACGATTTGAATATTGTTTGCTTAAAAGCAGTAACGTGTGGGAGATCTCTGTATCCACTCCTCAATAGGAAGAGCAAATTGAACATAAAAAACAAGCTTCTTTTGCATATGACCTATTTTAACATATGCATGTCCAGTATGGACTAATTGCGCAAAAACTCATAAAAAAATATTACAAATTATCGAGAACAAAAAATTTAGAAAATATACGATCTTCCTAAAAGTTTTCCTACGTAGATTTACATCAAATGTCAAAACAAAAAACCATAGAGAAATGAAATGACTCTGAAATTTTCCGACAAATGCAGAGATTTAAATTACGCACACATAAGGAGATTGAGTGACAGCGTCTAGCTAATCTACAAGGTTTTTGTTCAAAAACCATTTATTTCTCAACATAGTCTCCTTTTAGCTCAATACACGTAGTAAGACAATATTCCAACTTTTTTATATCATCTGAATAATACGATTTTGGGAACCCCTCAAAATACGCGTTAGTTTCGGTAATCACTTCTTCTTTTGAGATGAATCTTTTTCCTACGAGCCATTTTTTTCAAGTTTGGAAACAGGAAGAAGTCACCAGGAGCTAAATCTGGACTATAAGGGTGATTATCAACCAATTCGAAGTGTATTTCATGTAATTTTAGCATCGCATCTAATGCTGTGTGAACCGGTGCGTTGTCTTGAAGAAAGAGCACTTTTTTCTTCTTTAAATGTGGTCGTTTTTTCTTGATTGCATCAATCAATTGATCCAATAATGCACGATAATACTTTTCTGTGATTGTGGATCCTTTTTGAAGATAAAAATGAGCAATATTCCTTGTACATCCCAAAATACAGTGGCCATAACGTTGCCAGCCGATTTCACTGTCTTCGCCTTCTTCGGAGCACTTCCACCAGCTTCCACCCATTGTTTCGATTGATTTTTGGTTTCAGGTGTGTAGTGGTGGACCCACGTTTCATCAACAGTTATTAATCGACGCCAAAAATAATCAACAGGATTACACTTTATCATGTCCAAACACCGCTGTGAAGTGGTCAGTCGAACTCGTTTTTGGCACCCATCTTTTCGATAGCTTTTCCATATGCAAATGTTCATGCAAAATGTTGAACACACACCTTTATATGATATGTTTACCATTTCAACAATCTCACGTAACTTGACTCGGCGATCATTCATAACGATATCGAGGATTTTCTTGATATTTTCTTCAGTAACCACCTCTTGTGGCCTTCTTGTTGATGGTATTGTTGCAGTGCTTATTCGGCCGCGCTTAAATTCAGCAATCCAATATTTTACCATGTAATCTGACGGAACAGACTCACCGCAATGTTTATCGAGCTTTTCTTTTGTCTCTTTCGCCCTTTTCCCTTTCAAATAATAGTGTTTAATCACTGCACGAAATTCACTTTTTTCCATTTTTCAAGAAACACAAAAGTTGCTGACTTCAAACGACTACAACAAATAAACTAATCGATGAATTTGGGTGAAATTTTAACAGCTGACGTTTGACAGATCGCAATTTCTAAAATAAAAAAAGTTTTTGTGTTTGTGCTGCCATCTATCGCTAGGTAGCTTCAATATCAATCCACCCTCCGATCGAGTAGTTCTTTTAATCTTGAATTCCCTTTATCGTGAGTCCACTGTATTTCGTAATTTTAAGTCAGCAGTAATTACACTGTAACTCAATAAATTGAGAACTATTTTTGAAAAACTCCATCTTTTCAACTTTCCTTGAATTGCAACCACAGCCTCCTGCTGATTTCTGTTTATTTTCCTCACAAATAATTTTCTAACCAACCATCTTGTCTTGTGTTGTGTTTGATGAAAATTAAATACTTTCCTCCGTGTCCTGTTTCTTTTTAAATATTTAGAATTGCAAACAGCTTTGAAACACTACAAGATTTAACATTTAATTCTATTCATTTGTATATTTTTATTTCAGATATTTTTTTTTTGTTAACAAAGTTTAAGTATTTTTCATCTTTAACATCCTGTTTTTGTTTCTGAAAACTTCCGCAGATCAACAACAAAACAAAATTGTCGCGTTGTTGTTGCTATTGTTGTCGGTGCAAAAAGTGCTGTGTGGAGGGGCGGCGGTTGGTAAAAAGAATTAAACTTTGAACTGTTTTCCATGTTGGTTTTTAACAAAACAACAACAACGACAACAGAAAAACAATGCGTTTGTCAATTGCTTGTATAATTGCAAAATTGAAAGGATACAAAGGTTGGTTTTTCTGCTGTTTATGTTATTTTTCTTAAATAAACATGTGCATATGTATGTGTGTACATTTTTTCCTCATTCTGCCTCTGACTCTCTATTTATTGGGTCTTCAGTCCTTGTGTGTTGTTTGTTTTGTTGCAGTTTCGGTTTTTATTGTCCTTAATTTTTGTATATGATACTTGTGGTTGCACTGTTATTGTTGTTTTTGTTCTTGGTATTTTTTATTTTGTCCTTTCTAGGCAGAACATTTTCAACCTGTCCTGAGAAGCTTTTAGTCGTTTAGCAATTTTTTTTTATTCCGCAGTGGTATAAAAAGGGTTAAATAAGATTAAATTTCATATATTCTTAATTCTTTAGTCACGGTTCACACTATGATATTTTTCTTTATGAAATTATTAGTTTGTAGGTGTACGGGGAGAGAAGATTGGGAAGGGGTACACTCTTTCATGTACTTTGAAATTCTCTTGTGTTTTGTTATTCGTAACTGTCAAACTGAAAATGGTTGCAGCTTTATTTATGATTTTCTTTTACTCTTCTTTTTCTTTCATGGTAGTGACAGCAAAAATTTGTATAAAAATGTGAAGGTAAATAGGTATGCAAAAATCTTGAATTTCATTACAAAAAGTTCAATGTGTAGACATTAATGAAAGTTCAAAAGAGAATTAGAGAAAATTTCAGAAAGAAAACTTTCATAGTCTGAACCGGGACTTATAGTAGCAGCCAATGCTTGAGAAACTCTCAATTCTTTTCAATGATTTGCTTTAATCTTGGTTATACCACTTTTCCACAAGCAAAGTTTACTTTGGAAAGTCTTGAGTTTGTTTGTTGGTGAGAAGGAAAGGAAGGATTGGGGATGGGTACAGTTTTTGATTTACTCGCAAAGCTGCTTTATTCTTCGTTCGTCGTTTACAGATACAACAAAACAATACAAGACTTGTCAAAGTAAAGTTTGCATGTGGAGAAGTGAAATAAAGGATAAATTAAAATTTAAAAGATTTTGTCAAAGTAAACTTTGCATGTGGAAAAGCAGTCTTAGTTTTTATTTTTTACAGCCAAACTTAATCCCAACGTGTCAAGAGTTTTCTATCTGTCAAAAATTATCATGCTCATACAAAATGTTTGAAGCAAACCCAAATGGCGCGGCGTCAATGCTTTGCAATAGGAAAATACAATTTTGACAGTAATGAAGTTGGCTCAAGGGAGATCAATGAGGTAATAGCGGTTCTACAATACAAAACGTGTTGTAGAAAATACTTGACTAGCTGTCAAAACACATACAAAACCGGGTGGCACAGTCAGCAGAGATGAATCCTTTAGAAAATGTCAAACATCATATAGAACTGAACACATATAAAATACTTGGCAGTTTGAAATCAGCCATGTTATTATACGTATATTATGAACACAAATTTAATTTTACACAATTAATATATAACCAGGTTAGTCAGCTGTGTTAACGCTACTACCCTGTTCATCATCTGCCTTGAGTTGACTGTTAAAAAACTGTTTTTTGGCCAAGTTATCTATCTTATATTATTAATAGGCAAACACGTATCCTTAGATCCCTTTTACGGCCGCAATACTGAACCGATTTTGGAAAGATTTATTTGCTTTTAAACGAGATGTGCACAATCTTAATTTTATTTAAATCGGTTCGATATTTAGGGAGCTATAAGCGTTCAAAGTTGCTACTAACACATGCGCACTTATTACACATGCATGTATCAGCTTCAACTTGAAAAATAAACATGCTTATGCATGGAAATGAGACATACTGAGTTTTAAGTTGTTTATTTAGAATGGTTTTTGTTTTCGTATTTTACCGTGTAAATGTGTAATATTAATTTATAGAATGCGGTCGATGGAGTCGACCGCTGGATTCACTAGTTTAAATAAAACAAAGAAATAGGAATCTGCTGTAATATTATTTTAACTTGTGTGTTTAATTTAATTTTATGTTTAATGTTTTTTTGTACGCTGTATAACCATTTAAACATAATTTAATGTGATAAATTACTAAATAATTACAAAAACCCTTAAAGATGTCAACCAAAAATTGACGAAACGTTAGGATAATGATTTAAAATAAGTTGTTTATTTACTTAAATATAATAAGCCCAATTAGCTTATTGGAAATAATTCTACATATCGCTCATTTACTCAAACAACGTCATAACTCAAAAAACGTGATTTTTGAGGTAAGAATACAGAAATATTCTCAGCTCTTGAGAGGAGAATAGTTTTTTTTATTTTTCCATTGAGTTGTGGGTAAATTAAAAACTTTAAACTTGTGACGTTGTTTTAGTAAATGAGTGATATGTTTTTTCCCCGTTTTCTTTTATTGATACAAAGTAACGGCAATTTAGCTAGTTTTAGGTCAATCTAACGGTTTTATATACATTTTTTATTTATATTTTGTGGATTCTACTGAAGGGCCTTTCAAACTACATATCACACAAGCCTCAAGATTTTCATTGGATTTTGTGTGAAAGAAATCTAACGAGATTTGTTGCGACTGTCAAAAAATCTAACGTGCCATTACATTTTGTTTTCACACTATCAGATCTCAAGTAAAATGAAAAATAATATGAGTAGAAAATAAGTGGCGGATGAGCAGTTTCATGTAGCCGGCGAATGTGCCGGCCTTTTAAAATGTTTAGCAATTAAAGTATATATCGTCATATGAATTCATAAAAGCCCTGAGTTACATTGAAAAAATTTTACAGGACAAGCAAGAAACTTTCTAATACAAAAAGTTAACCAACATTTTTCAATAATTTTTAAGTTTAAGCTTATTTCTTATGAAGGAATTAGTAAAATTTGAATATTAAAAAATTTCCAGGGACATCAATTTTAATATGATGCATCGTAATCAATGAAGAAGTCGATTTTAAATTTTTTGTAACTTAGGGCTTTTTTGAAATCATATGACGATATACTATATATCAAAGTATAACATTAAATAAAACAAAATTTGATTTAATTTTGAGACATGGTGTGAAACACATTCCAAATTTGAGCCTTTGTATGACAAAAAACAAACCCATCAGAGACGGCACGCTATCGGCGGCGAAACAATCGACTGTTCAATTTGCTTTCATTAAAATTCAACCCTGATGAAATGAAAAATCTTATCGTTTAGAAAAATTTCTAAAAATGGCAAAGTCTTAGGCCCGTAGTCATAAGAAGTAATTTGTATATGAAATGTATTTTAAGACAAATTTTTCATACAAATTTTCCTTAAAATAGATTTCAAATCCCAATTATTTTTTATGAATACGGCAATTATGGTATGTAAAATTGATTATCGTATTATTTGTCATTTTAATAACACTTTGCTTTCACACTATCGCACTTGCACGTATTATTACAGTTTTTGACAAGTCTAAATAGATAGTATTATAGTGTGAAAGGCACTTAAATAAGATAAGATAACTTTACTGTTTATGACACAGCGTTGATGCGCTTATTGACGTAATTAATTTCAGCGTAAAGGATAGGCGCTGAAAAACCCAACGCTTAACTTCCACTTCCAACCGCCTGTGGGTTTGCTAACTTTGCACTCGCATTGATTTGCCGTCATAATGCCTCATTACGAATATAAAGTGTGCAATATCACGCCCCAACTACATTCGTTCATTAATAACATCTTTTATTAATGCTATAAGTTTCGAACATATTTGATCAGTAGTCTAGAAGTGACGTATTTATTGCAATCGCCATCAGTTCCACCATGCACTGGAAAACTGTTTTTTGTCAAGTGACATACAAAAGATTATACGAGTATTAAGTAGACTGTTTTTAGCTCACTGTACACTTGTTTACAACAGTTTTCTAAAATTAGTCTCTGACTCATTTCTGTTTGTTTTAGCTTTCACTTTAACAACTTTTAACAGTTTTTGTAGTTGACTTTCCCTCTCCACGCCTGGATTAGCTCATTTCCAGTAAATTGTTTATTTTGGTGGTGTACGTAGTACGTCTGCTTGGAGGTACATACCTCCACATTAAGTACTTTATAGTTATATTTTAAAACGACCCAAATTTGTAGTTTGTTTAACTAATAATTTTAAATTTTATTTCACTGTAAACTTAATTAATTAAACTATCGTATTTACAAAAACATTTATAATTTCATAGAAGTCTCGTTTATGTTTATGTTTGCTTTTCTCTATTTGATTGCACAAAAATGTTTGTGTTATCCTTGTTTCTAATATGGCTGTCGTTTTCTTATTACATACACAGTTGTCCGTCTATTAAACGTGTGTCCTTTATAAAATGCACACATTAATTTATTAATTAAAAAATGTTGTCGCATTTGTTTGTGGTTTTTTATGTGTTCTAACAGGAAGTTATTTTTGTTTATGAAAATTGTTTAATGACTACTTAATTGCAGACATTAATGTTCAATTAATCGTACATCACCATCTCACAATAAAGCAGATCTGACGTTGAAATTAAAAATTAGAGAAATGTTCTCTTATATCGTGTTTACACCAGACCAAAATTTAATACTTATGAGATTTCGAGCAAAATCTCGTTGATTTTGACTAGATTTCCCATACAAAACAAAATCTACTTTGTCACTAGATTTCGATCAAATCAACTCAAAATCAAGTAGCACTTAGTGATGCAACTATGGTTTTTGCTCAATTGTAATGAAAAATACTACGCTGTTCAATAACATTTCTTTGAAGGGTGTGCTCGTCAGCTGTTTCGCATTTGATTGATCATTTTTTGTATGGAGTTTGACACTTGAAAATTAAAATTGCAATCAACTGTTTTTGTCATGTATACGAAATCTTAAAAAATGTAACGAATAACCCGGTGTAAACGGTAGAGATTTTGATAGATTTCAATCGAAATCTACTGGATTTCAGTTTGGTGAAAATGTCATATTAACCTGGAAAATTAACCAAAATGTTCACTAGAAATAAGTTATATGGCAAAGCAACGTTTGCTGTGCCACATAGAATTTTATATTTTCGTTCTGTATAACCAACACATTTCTGAAACTTAAATTGTATGAATTTAAGCTTGCAACAATGCTAAATTTGTGTAAATTAAAAAACTTCAGCCCTGAACTAAACCGCAAACCCTAAAATATGTTTTCTTTTATTATCTGAGCCATCGTACAATAAAAAAAAAATTAAAAATACTCAAACTATTGTTTGACTTCAGAAAGAAAAACCCTCAACTAGATTATAAAACCAAATTGTAATTAACTTAACTGTTTGTATTATATTTGCCAGAAAGGACAACTAAATGCTACAATTCGTTTTTATCTGACTTTTTCTTTTTTTAATGCCGACAACTGAACATTTTTATAACAGTACGATAATACGATAATAAAATGCAATAATAATATTAAACGTAAACCATTGCAACCATTGCTATATGGGATCTGTCCAGCACTCTTTATCTTGGATGCTTCAATTTAAACTTTAAATTAAAGCTCTAGCGGGATTTATATAAATGTGTATGCGTATAAATAATACAATTTATTGTGATTTATTGCCAGTAGGAAACTAAATAACTGCACGAGTAGTTACACTGAAAAAAATAATAATATTTACCCTTCATTCAGACAATGAAATGCGGTTTCATTAAATGTTATTCATTATTTTCAACCATTCAATGCAATTTTTTAAACTCTGCTTTTCATAAGCTATTCATAGTTCATTGTATTAATGAAAAATGTTATATTGCTTAACAGTGGCGGATTTAGGTCTGCTTCCTCCCTAGGCACTATTTAATATACCGCCCTTTTAGATTAGAATGGTGTGTTAAAAAAATGTATTTCTAATTTTATAATTTTCTGTCAATATTTTAGGTTTTAAATAAATAAATTAAAACAAAGCTTTTGTGAAAAATAAAAGTAACTTTAAATATAAGTTTTTAATATGAATACTATTTTTCAAAAATAAATAATAAAAATAAAAATAATAAAAAAACCACTAACAAAAAATTGTTTGAAAAATAATCACATTAAATAAATAATTACGTTTTTTAATCAGGCCCTATTTTAATAATTTACTATTTCAGGATTTTGCTCGGGCAAAAACATCAATTAAATCTTCATAGTTTATTTATTGCATAAATTGGGCTTCTATAGACAACAATGCAGGAGCATAAATTCTATCTAGTTTTTTACCCTTTTCAGAATGGAAAAAGATCCTTCTGCTGAACAGTTTGTACAGTGATGGGGATTTGCTATTTTCCCCCCAAATCTAGAGATTTTGAAAGCAGTTAAAAAAATTATTTTAGCTATATGTACATGCAGTGATGCCAAGAGTAGGGAATGCATCGGAAAATTTCAAGCACAGGGAAAGGAAGACAGGGTTCTTAATTTAAAGAAATTTTAGGGAATTTTAAAACTTGATTTTTTCCCCTTTTATTACGATGTAATTGCGTAAAACACCACACAAAAGTGTAAATATTATACATATAAAAATTTAATTTCAAAATTTTTTACAGTATTACAGAAAACAGCTTTCGGTAAATAATAACTAGAGACAACGAAAGGCAAAGAAATGTCTGATTTTCCTGGGAATAGATCTTGTAAGAAAAAACAAAAACATATTTGATTTTTTTATGTTTAATATATAATTTAAGACTTTTTAAAATTTTTAAGCTATTTTAATTATTCAAATGCGTTCTTCGACACAAAAACCCCTTGGTTCATTCTATCTTACCGAGGTCCCATTTTTAACGTGTTCAAAATTTTATTAAGCATTCAGAATTAAGATTTGATTAATCTTATGAGAACTACGCATCCTTATTTTAAAATTAAATTTTGTATAAATGTACAAAATTTCATAAATGCAAATCAGATGTTCGTTTTTGTGAAAATCAATGAATTTTGAAAGTATCCAAAAATGTAGGGAACTTTTTTTGTGTGTGTAGGGAAAAATGGGGAATTTTTTCGAGACATGTAGGGATTTTGTTAAATTTCTGCTGGCATCACTGTGTATATCATCAAAATAAAAAGTTGGGTGCACAGGCTTTATGAGAATATTATTTTATTTTATTTTTTATTAAATCTGTGGTCAGAATCGATAACCATCTAAGTTACTAATTAAAAAGTAAATTCAACAATTGAATTACCTAACATATATAATTTAATAGAAATTTCGTATTCGCTTAAAGCAAAATTTTTCCAAAATAATTTTTGAAATTGAATTGCCCTTGCATTATTTTTCCTTTAAATTTTGGCACCCTTTAAATTATGCCGTCCTAGGCCCAGGCCTCACAGGCCTAGGCGTAAATCCAGCACTGTTGCTTAAGCGAATTTTCTTTTTAACAAATTTACGTGAACCTATAAGTAAATCATTAAATGTTTTTCTGCTCACTGTAGATTTCATTTATAATGGGTGATTTTTTTAAAAGTTTTCGCATTTCATTTAAAAACAAAACACACAAATTTTAGAGAAATGTATAATCTCTTTATTTGAGTCGATAGAACGATCTATATAATTCAAAGATGATTTCATGTGAATGTTGGACGCAGCTACGCGGCTGGGTTAAATTTTGGCATACTCCAACATATCGGCCGATATCTCACGAATAAATTTTTCAATATTGGCTTCCAGTGCGTCAACCGTTGCAAGGTTATCCCAGAAGACATGAGCCTTAAAATGGCCCCACAGAAAATATTCTAAGGGCGTTAAGTCGCACATTCAAGGCGGGCAATTGACCCTCTCCAAACGTAAAATAAACTCTTCACCGAACTCGCCTCTCAACTGGGCCATTGTTTCGCGTGCTGTGTGGCATTTGGCACCGTTTTGTTGAAACTCCATGGCAGCCAAGTCCAGCTCTTAAATTACAATCATCGCACGGTAGCGCTCGCCACTCATAGTAACGTTCCTGCTTTCGTCGTCTTCGGATAATTACGGTCCAATGATGCCACTGGCCCATAATCCACACCAAACATTGCATTTTGCTTGTTCACGTACCCATTCAACCCCAAGTGAGCAAGAATTTTGATAATAAAATTCAATATTATGTAAAAGCTGCTCGTTTTTAAGTCGATTTATGGTTAAATTATGGACCAAACTGAACTTGTTTAACAGTAACATGTTAAACGAAAACAGCTGATCTGTCAAAAACAGTGTTGCCAAAAAGAAAGTTGCTAAAAAATTACTCTTTACAATAAAATATTCTTCATATTCATACGATCAGTCATACGATCACGGATATTGTAATCTCGATTTTTTTTACAATACATTCACGTAATTCAGAAGCCGGAAAGTGTATTTTTACATAACGAGTTTTACGTTCACGGATGTAACACGATTCGAGCCCTGATTGATGAAAATCAGTTTTATCGATTATTTGATTATTGATCATAAAATTTTATTTTTCAAATTCAAATTAATCAAAACTTTTAATAATTGTATAATTGTATTTTTTATTTTTTCCGTTCTAGTTTTTTTCTTGTTGCTGATTTGTTTTATTCATTTATATACTCGTATGTATTAATTTGATTAATCAAAATTGATTAATCTGATCACTTAATGAACGAATTAAGGGATTTATCAAAAAGTTTGATTAATCGCAACATATTCAAATTATATAATGTAAACATCAAATTCCGCGTCCGTTAGTGCAAACGTTGTGCTGTTTTTCTTTTAGACGTGACTCTTTAAGCGATTAGTGATGAAATTCGAGGTGACTGTTTCGTTAAACAATTGGCTGACGCCGTTGTGTCAATGAACGCCAGAGTAGCCGTGTTCGCGAAAATATTCAACAGAATCCGTGGCAGGCAATTGTGAAACATCAGTCTCAATGGACGGCACTACAGATCAATAATAATCAATTTCTTTTGTCCCTAAGCGAACGATATGTTTGAGGACCACAAATGTTTGCAGCAGGTAATCGTTACGTGCCACTTAGCGAACCCCACTTACACTAGAAATTTAAATTTTCCTAAAAATTTTATTTCATTTGGAATGCATTAAATTCAAAGGAAATACACACATATTTTCGGCAATTAATTTAAATATATTCACAATGAATTTAATACTAGAGGCCAAAAATCAAGTGTTTTATATAATTTATTTTAAACTAAAACTAACAGAAAACTAAGAAAACAAATATTTCG